>AP025382.1:5000000-10000000 GCA_030295005.1 Cephonodes hylas
GCTGCTGCTGGCGCACTTGCTCGACGGCGGCCGACTGCTCGCCCTGTGCTCCGACTTGCTGCATACTGTCCTGCCGCACTATAAAACTGCTGAAGTATGTCATTCGCCTGAAGCTCTAACTATTGCATCAAATCTGCCTAACAATCATACATAAAAACAAATAACATTCAGATTCAGTATATTTGTGTTACGGTTAGCTTGTGATTCGTTACATCTAAAATACTCGTTTTGTTTTCTCAGATGGCTTCTTTGACATGGGCACTATATTTTGAAAAATAATGTTTTGTTTGTTTCTTTACTTTGTAATGTTACTATATAACATTTAAATCTCGGCAGTTGGAAAATCATATAATAAACTCACTGACTTTATTATTATACTACGATATGTATGAGTTTTGCGCTTTAATGTTTATAATATTCTAGGTTCGCGAAAATGAAATCGTGCAGTTTTCGTACGACAAATGGAAGGCGGTGAAGATGAAACATCACATATTCTGCTACCAGGCGTCGCCAGCAAAAAAACAATTTTCCACAGAGAGTGACAGACAGTAAGATATTTCAATAACATATTCATAATACGTAATTGAACTTTATTGAACTAAATTGAGTTATTTTAACATTTTCAGAGCAAGTCAAGAAAATTATGTTAGTCGGTACGGAACTTATATTTGTAGATATGAAATCTTTATCATTTTGTATTGTAGAAATGACTCACTAAATGGTTATACAAAGTGTTCCAAAAATAGTAGTGTTTTTTCTTGTTCCAATTTTTCTTTTTAGTATTTATTTTGCTCCGTTTGTAACCTGCTAAATACAATTTTTTATTTGTTTATCTTTGAATTTAAAATGAATGTACGGAACCGAGAAGTGATTGATTGATATAATTTTTTTGGAACACTGAAAATAAAAATAAAAATCCATTGAGTCAATTTGCATTAACTGCATGTCTGCAGTTTGATTTTATCATATTTAGAAATATATTAAACCCACTTATTATATTTTTATACACTGTATGTTATAGTATGGCTGAAAAGCATATTATATTGCTAATATTCCATGATTATGTAGATATAGACATTCACATTACTTTTATAGATGCCACAGTTTTTAGAATTGTAGACATCATATAAACAATATTTTAAAACAGTATAGGCTAGCAAACCAAATAAGGATCATTTACCATTTTTGGGTTCTTGCTTTAGTTCTCCACACTGGGTTAATGCGTGTTATTGTCCAACACAGCTCTAAGAAATCCTTTATGGAAAACAGATCTGAGATAACTTAGGAGTGCAGGTTTCCTTACGAGATGGAAATTTAAGTGCATTTTTTTTATTTATTGGATTACAAGTATATTTCTGTATTAAGGCCAGCATAGTCTTTACATAAACATTCTAGCATGTTAGTTGTTAAATTATTTAGATATATTATATTTTTTAGAAATATTTTTTTAGGAATTTCTTATGTTTGTAGTCTGCCAACCCGCTCTAGGCCAGCGTGGTGGACTAAGGCCTTAACCCTCTAAATGGTAGAGGAGGCCAGTGCCCAGCAGTGGGACGTATATGTGGTGATGGTGTATAAGTGTGGTGTACATGCGCAGGCCGTCGAAGTACACGGGGCACCCGGGCCACGAGCTCGACATCCAGATCCTCGCGTCCGAGGAGACGTGGCGCACGCCATCGCTTCTGCAAGCTACTGACCTCACCAACAACGGCATTGCTATATTCTCACAGGTACATTATTTATGTGTCCGTCTAAAAATAAAACTTACATTTTCTTCTATTATCGAATAAAAGGTATTTTAGGTTCACTAAAATGAAGACTGAAGACTACCGGTGTTGCCTAGCAACGCCCAGGCACAATTTTAAATCCACCCTCATCTCACTGGAACACATTTTGCCGTAGCGAAAAGTATAGGCTATGTTATTCCCCAACATAATATAATTTTCCATGCCGAAATTGATTTAGTAGTTTTAAAAAGTTACTTACATACAAACCTTCTCTCTTTATAATATTATTATATAGTGCATTGGTTTAATTATATTTTTCTTTGATGTTTACAGATACACTTAGAAGCAGACCCTAGTGATTATTTAGGTGAGGAAGGCCTCAAAAGTAATGAAGCACGCTTAGGAATTATTCATAAGATATTAGGAGACATACTCGGTCTCCATGTTAAGGAACCGGGTGATTTTGTGCCCTTAGAGTACACCAGAGGATATTTTCTTGGAAACCATGTGGTAAGATTTTACTTACAGTAACAAATCATTGAACCATAACCATTATGCATCACCATTATTAGAAATCGCTGAAATATAGCATCTCTGTTTATTTTTTAAGTAATCATTTTGAGTAATATTTCAATATTTTTTTTTTATATGAATAATCTTAGAAGCAATACTGTTTCGTTGATTTTGTAAAGTAATGATAAGTGCATATTTGAGTAATATTGAAATAGGTTGTTTATTATACTCTTATTATTTTTTAATGAATCACGTTTTATTAAAAGCTTTTTTAGAGGAACACCGTCATATAATTCACTAACGTGAGGTAAAATAGAGTAAATTCATCGCTTTTTACTCTTACAAGAATACTTTGTATTTTAGTGATGCCTCAGTAATAGACTACGAGTAGGTACTATCGATGTTGATTAACAGTAATATCGATAATATTAAAATACATGCACTTCATCGACTAATTAATACGTCAATTGTATAAGATATTTGTATTTAGAACTCTCAAAGACTATTTGTGACTTTCTTCGAAGGATTTATTATTAATTAATTATTAAATTAAACCTCATTTTCATTATTTAAACTACCTCCTTACGTGACGTTTTGACCAATCGCCTAAAATACAAAGTGTGTATGTGTCGTGGTTGTCGATTGTATGTAACGTGACCAACGGCTGTCCTGGGGTAGAGCGAGAGGAACGATTTTAATTAAAAAAAAATACGAACCCTATCCAATTTGCATTATGTAGTGAATGTGTCCAATATCGATACTTTTTATACAAGGTGTATTCAGACTGTCATCGGAAACGAGGGTTGGTAATAGCTAAGGTGATTACAAACCCCCTAACATTAAAGAAAATCGCAACAAAAAAAACGCTTTCCATTCAAACCACATACATTTAATACCGATTGTTGTATGGGAAACGTATTTTTTTATTTTTTTTTTTTTTAACGAAAACGGGTTGATGACCGTAGCTATTGCCTGCCCTAGTTATCGGTCACGGTCTGAATACTCTGTATAAATATCGATATTGTGAATGCATATATAAGTCTCGCTGTGCCGCGGGGTGTGGTGTCGGGTGCACTGAGTGACGCACGTGTTGTTGGTAGGCGGCGTGGCCGACGTCGGGCCCCGGCCACGTCACCGTGTGATGGGTGAGACGCCACGCTTCACGCACCACCTACATACATACCATCAGCTTCTACTATACGTCGACTCATTCATTGCCGATTTTACTGATAATTTAACACATTTGATACCGAATTTTGGTAGGTTAGATGTGGTATTGTTTTGGATTTTTCATTAGTCGAATACTATTAACCACTATTAATTTTTATTGAAGCCTTCATAACCTGGATTCCTTCATCGTAATGAGAAATGGGAATCTGCCGCCACTTGATGCTCTGTTTAGCTAACATTAACTTCAGGTGTAATGACATATATGTCTGTAACAGTTTTAAAAACTGGCCCATGTATTATTGTGTCTAATATCAACGTCGGATCACGGGCTATATTATTTATCTTCATTCACTTTTTCAATCTCAATCTCGATAGCTATGTATGTATTTACCATCGGGTATATTCAATTCATTATGATATGCCATTCATAAAAAAGTTTGCTAACATACATATTCTTATGTATTGTAAATATCTTTGGGTTATTGTAGATCGTATATGGACATTGTGTACAAATCCAATTGTCGGATTTTGTCGTAATTTCGACTTTGTATGTGTCTATCACCTATTCGTTCGTTGCCATAGAGAATATGAACCATTAAAAAAGTTAAGCTGTTCTGAACTAGAATTCGTCAGATTGATAATGAAAAAAGCCATTTTGTATGTATCTATTCTAGTCCAGCAGTTGATTCTATCACCACGGTTTCCAGTGTGTTAATATAAGATGCGGTATTACTCGACTATTTCTCATTCTACTGTACATTAAAATTATATAAAATTCGCTGTGCTTTTGACCAGTGTGCTCTAACGCTACTAAAATATTATTATATCACTTATATGTTGTGTTTAGCGTGCTCACAAAGCATGGCTTTACACACCACTTCATCACCTCGTCGACTTTTTAAATTCTTTTATTAATAGGCTTACTTTTTTTAATGATGACGTCAAATTCCATGACGTTGCAATTTCACAGGGCATTCTATCAATTTACTGCTATCTAAAAACGCGTGGCTTTTTATTTCTGAACAGATTTTTATTCTCTACTGGGACATAACACTGCGATTGTTTTATTCCACGCTAATTTAATCGATTTAAAATGCTTCGTATCAGAAAAAATCGATATCAATTTTGGTGAACTGTTGAGTTGGATTTTGAATTGAATTATATTCATAACATTTATATTTTAATTCTCAATGTTGCATGTAATTGTTGTTCCGAGCTTTCTATCATAGACAAAATTATCGACTTTTCAAATTTCAAAAGAAATATATTATGGCGAATAATGTGACTATTTTTCATATAAATTAAATTATTATTTTCATTTTGCATTCACTTTCACATTTTTTTCATAGTATTTGATTTTTGGTAGTAAGCTATTAGTTTGTTTTATTTATATTACAATGTCATATAATTCGCCGGAATTGGCACAATGACACACAATGATAGATCGCTCGCTAGCACAACGTTATAGAACAGTTTGACATATTTTTGTTTTCATTATTGCAGCAAAAGTTAGAGTTAATAGAAAGTTGGTGCTCCCCGTCGGCGGAAGGCGCGCGAATTCAGAAAATGGACGAGATCACGATACAGTGGTGTCTGCGCGGGGAAGTGCCTAAAGAGCCGCCATCCTTACACTTTCTACCTGTTCACGTTTACGAGTGTCCCGAACATTTCTCTACTGTCGAGTATTTTGATGTGAGTATAGTTAATGTGATTTATGTTATTAGTGACGATATCCGCAAGGTGGCTGGCAGTGGTTGGATGAGGAGAGCCGAAGATCGAGCCCAGTGGCGTGCCATAAGAGAGGCCTATGTCCAGCAGTGGACGAATTAGAGGCTGTTGATAATGATGTTATTAGTTTATTTAGAACATTTTGATACGGAAATATGTAGTTTATGAAGGGCAACATATTATTTTTCCTTATTTAATAAAAAATCTGGATTGTCATTACGAACCCAGTGGCGTTAAAAAAATACTGAGGAAAAAATTTTTATTTACGTTTTTCATACAAATCACATACATTCAATACCGATGGTTGTATGGAAAATGTCATTTTTTATCGGGATTTTTTTAATGACAATTGGTTTGCAATCACCGTAACTATTACCCCCTTAGTTTCCGACCACGGTCTGAATACATCCTATATTTATATGTATGTGTGTACATGGCGTGCAGAACCTGACGACAGTGTCGCTGGGCCGGCTGGTGGTGTACGCGGACGTGCTGGGCTCCACGTCTGCGGTGACGGCGAGCGCGCTGGCGCCGGGCGTGGGCGCCGTCACGCGCCGCCAGGCCGCCGGCCGCGGCCGCGGGAACAACCGCTGGATCGGGCCGCCCGGCCAGGCCACCATGTCGCTGCAGGTACCTCACTCTATATTATGCAGCTGCAGGATTGAGTGGAAGTGGGCCGGTCACTATGTCACTTCAGGTACCATATTACTCTATATTATGCACGGTTGCCACGGTAAAGTGGAAGTAGGCTATGGACGGATATGTGGTGGGGTGGAGTTACCTCACTCTACATTATGCAGTATTATTACGGTAAAGGGAAGGACGCTATGGTTGCCGATGGATGGAGGATATGTGATGGGGTGGAGTTACCTCACTCTACATAATGCAGGATGGTCACGGTGAAGTGGAAGAAGGCTATATCTGTCGTTTGTTGGATAACTATTGGGGTGGAGTCAAGCTTAAGTAGACGACGTGTGTGTGTAGCGCGGTACTCCAGTGGCTGAAAGGTAAAAGGGTAGTCGAGGGATGAGGGCTGCTTAATATCGGAATGGTTATTTGGAGAAGCTAACGTTTAACAGTAGACGGCGGAAGGGTAAGTTTATATGCACCTACATGTCGCTTTCTAATGGAGTTCCACCACATAAAAACTGTATCGATACAACCATACTGAAATTGATGCAAAGCTCTCAGTAATAAGAAGTATACTCGATTATGAATCAAGTAATCATGTGATAATATTTATCGTGACCTTGGAATGATAACACAGGTCAACAAAAAAAAAAAAAATTTTTGGGTTTCTGTTCTAATGCATCGATTCTGATTCCAAACATCGAAAAATACTCGGATATCAATTTTTAGGTCTTAAAGTTTGCTTTTGTCTGATTTATGTTGATAAGTTCGTTTGAAGATTTTCATTAATTATCATAAACAATGGGTGGTAGAGCTTTGATTATTATCTTAATTGCAAATAGTGCATTATTTCTAAATGACACTAGTGAGTGTTTACTTGTCCATTACTATTAAAAAAATCTATTACAGTTATAACAACCGACTTTTATGTCGTATTAAGATAGAAAATGGCAACAAGACTGTGTAAAGAAGGTGTTGATTCATTCTGTTTTTATTTGCGGTGAATTTATCAAAGCAAGGATAAGGCGGATAAACCAAATATTCTTGTCACCTATGCTTATGGGATAGCAGAGCAGACTTAAAACATTACCAACGGCGTATATGGCCTGATCGACTTTAATTTCAAATTGGAAAACATAATATGAATGCTAAACCAATCGTAAAGCCCAAAGATATATTGATACCACCGTAATGTATAAAGTTAGGTCTAATGAAGATGCAACCCCGAGCTTGGCGGCAGAGGACGTGACCTCTTAACTGTCGCGGACGTTCCCGAAAGGCGAACGTCCAAATAGATTAAGTGGAGGGCATACCAAGCCCTCCCAATTTGGAGGGGTCCAAAATTGGACGGTGCGCTGGGCGGCAGCGGACCATTTAGGGCACTTCTGGCCCTGAATGCGTGTGATGGTCACCGAGAGGTTTTAGTCGGTATGCTGGCGTAGCCAGTGACCCCGACATACCCCTTACGGCCTCCCCCGAGGTACCGAACAGGGGAGCTTAAGGCGCTTTCCTCTCGTGAAAAAAAAAAGGTCTAATGAAGATAATTTTGAAAGCTCTAGATCATAATTCGGGAGCTTTTAGATATTTAAAGAGATTCTTTCCTAAATTATCTAATGCTAAAGTCCAAACTGGTATTTAGGGGTTCATACGAAAAAAGCCAATACATGCATAAAAGATCAACTAAAAAAATCGTTTTTGAACTCGACTTTTTGTTATTTTCTATTTGTTTGCTGTTATTTGTCATATTTCTTGTATAAAATCACTTTTTGTGTTCAATAAAAAAAAACCTTATTATAATTTTAAATAAAATTAAAGAGAATAGATAAAAAATTGTATACATTTTTTAAAATTCATAAAATTGCTCTATTTTCTACAAAAGCAAACTTTGATCGGAATAGATATTTTTTTATTTATTTGTGACATAGGAGAAACTAAAATTTCATATTCAGGAGCCAGACCCAAAAATCGTGTTGACCAGTGTAATATACCTGACTCACGTTGTGGCTATAAGAAGTGAAGCTAAGACAGGTAAAGTGTAAAGTGCGCAATATGTGTCAGGTGTGGCAGAAGGTGTCCCCGCGCACCCCGCTGGTGCAGCACGCGGCGGCGCTGGCGGCCGTGCGGGCCGTGCGCGCGCAGCCGGACTACCAGCACTTGGACATCAGGTCCGCTGCTAATATTTTTAAAATGACCACCATCACGAATATAATACTACTGACATCATTTATTTTAATTTCATATATGTTTGATGTATCTTTTCTAACAATGAAAACCCTGTAACTGCGTAATTTGGAAGTTTTTCCATTAGGGTTTTACTAGGACAGTTTTATAGGCCAAGTTATGGCCTAAGATATACCAAAAAAATCCTTGTTTGAACTTCTTCTTCTTCATCAACCCATATACGCCCACTGCTGAGCACGGGTCTCCTCTACCATTGAGAGACACACCTAAGAAATTCTTAAGAACTTTTTTTAGGTTTTATCACGATGTTTTCCTTCACCGTTAAAGCAAGTGATAATTCAATGTGAATACACACATAACTTCAAAAAGTCAGAGGTGTGTGCCTGGGGTTCGAACCCGCGACCGCCGAGATTCTCGACCGCGCACCTAAACCTCGAGGCCATCACTGCTTCACGTTGTTTGAACGTTTCTTCATAATTGGAATTCAACGTTTGCTTTTTTTAGAATAAAGTGGCCTAACGACATTTACTTCGGGCGGGAACACAAAATTGGTGGTACCATGACGACCGCCAACTGCATCGGCGACGATATCATATTCAATATCGGTAAGGAATTCATTTTTTTTTGCAAGAAAAAACATTTAGAATCGATTTTGAATAATAACATCCTATTTATTTTATCGAGTATGTATTTGACGTCGTAATAAATGTTTAGCTGAGAAATTATTTATTTCCTTAAAGCGTTAGTCCAAACTTGAGTTGATAGTTTATTTAAATTCTTTGACAAATATATAATGACTATATCCAGGTACGGGTGTGAACATATCAAACAAAGTTCCCACGACGTGCGTCAACGAGATCATCGAGGAGTACAACAAGACACACGGCACGTCCCTAGCGCCGATATCGGTAGAATGTTTCCTCGCTCGATATTGCTCGCAGTTGGAAATGATACTCGACCGCCTGGCGCTTGAAGACGGGGTGGACCACTTTCTCAATCAGTATTACGAGTACTGGCTTCATACGTGAGTGTTCATAATGTTTATTAACAAATTAGTATCGATATTTATAAAAATATCGATATTATCTCCAGCCTTGAAATGACTACCGAGAGTAAACAAAAATATTATTAGTGAAAATGATTTAAATCAGCGTTGCAGTATCGCTCACGCGTTGCAATTTTTATTGTTGGTGCAATTATTATTATTTTATTTTTTTATATATTTTACAGGTAAATTGAGCTAGCAAATACCTATTTCTTTCTAAAATACTCATTCATTGATATTGATGCATACACACTGCTACCCAAAAGCCCACATAAATCTCCAATAATATAGTAACGGCAACCCCACTAAAACTTCGCATTTTAATTATTATATTTTGGTACACTATCCAGTACATAAACATTTTATTTCCCACAGTGGTGAAGAAATAATGGTGCAGCAAACTGGTTCTGCGTCTCCAGTGGCGGGCACTATCACGGGCGTGGACGAGAGCGGGTGGCTGCGCGTGCGCACGCCCGCCGGGGAATTCAACGTGGCGCCCGACGGAAACACCTTCGACATCATGGCCGGACTCGTCGCGCCTAAATTCTAACTACACCGACAAAACGAGAGGTAAGGAACAATAATCTATGGGGATAGAACTATTATATAAGGTGGTTTAAATAAATACGGTCAGCTGTCATATACAGGGTGTATTCAGACCGTGATCGGAACCTACGGGAGGTTAATAGATACGGTCATTACAAAGCCATTTTTTTAACGCCAAGGTTAAAAAAATCGCGATAAAAAATTAAAATGTTGACGTTTTCCATGCAACAATAATTATTAAATGGTTTGTACAGAAAACGTGATTTTTTTTCTTTTGTCAGGATTTTCCTTTACGCCAGGGGATTTGTGATCACCGTTGCTATTACCTGCCTTAGTTTCCAATCACGATCTGAATACCTGTATATTGTGACACTTAGACATAATTTTTGGTTGGAGACTTGAGAGTTTAAAAACAATTATTTTTAGCTCACACAATCATTTGTTTCGGTGCGGCTAGTGAGCCCATGGCTTTAGAATTTGGTCTAGCTGTTGGTCAATGCGCTACGGAGAGTATTAAAAGTGATTTCTTTTATATTTTTTGTCATAGTTTTAAGCCGTGCATTGCGGCACATGTTTTTGTTACATGTAAGAAACGGAGTCTCGTCGTAAAGTGAGTAGGCGCTTAAAAAAGGTATTACTGATTTTGTCATTCTATCTCCATATATTTTCGTGACAAGGAATCTCAAGTATTATGTACACATTTTGTCACACGTATTTCGGTTTCATTTTCTATACAGACATTCGTAAGAGCATAGACTGTAAAAAAGAAACTAAAACTATTTATCGTTCAACTACATATCGTGACGGAATTTACAGTCTAAAAAGAAAAAAATGTTTACATAATACTTGCATATTGCCTTAATAACGTGTGGTTCATAGTATTTATCGACTTTTTGGTGAATGTCTAGTATTAGTTTTTATTATCCGACCAGTATTGGGTCTGTGTCGACTGTATGGATTGTTCCTCGTGGAATAAATATATTATAAGGGGTGAGGTGTGTGCTTTACAGTAAATTTGACAAAAGTCGATAATATTAGATATCGATAGAAAATAAATTATTTGCGACCGTGATATAGATATTATTTATATTGAGTACTAAAAGCATCTTTATTTATAGCATGACAATATTTTTTTAGTACCGAGTTTTAAGGGTGACGTGTGGTTAGGGATGCAGTAAAAGAGATAAAAGTGAGAGTAATATATAAATATTTTTGATTAAATCTAAATTAAAATGTTATCCTTATATTGTCGTAGTTCATCATAGACAATTAGGAGCAAACATAAATCATAAAAATTCTATATATTTACCTAATTCAAATGATATGTGCCCTCTACTTTCTTGAAGATATACCAAATTGTTAATAAATTGTTCTTGTTAAAATATATGAATCTGAATTTAGGAATTTCCCTTTCATCTATTCACCTTCTGTGTTATTGGGAATGAGTGCAATGTATGAAGAGAGAAGACAATATTTTTAATATTAGTTTCGAGCTCTGCATCTCTAAACGACATTTTTAGCGTTATGTTGCGAGAAAAAGAAATATTATTAATAGAGTAGTTGCCTACATACTTTTTCGTTGAATGTTATACATTGTTGGATTGTAACCGTACATTCTATAAAACAGTATCGATATCTATCTATCGTGCGTGTTTGCACATTTTGAGAGATGACTTCATTTGTTGTTGGTCACCCTTTTAATTCATTTTTTTTATATAATTATTTTTTCAAATCTTGCGTCTTTGGTTATAGATAACGTAAGATATAGATTCAATAATTAAAACATGTGATCAGTCAACTACTCTATTAAAGTTTTCGGAATATTTATAACATAAAAAAATATTGCTCATTCATTTTTCTAATTATAATTAAGAACAAAAGTTATTTCTGAAGGACAAGTGATCGACATTTTATCAAATAAAGAATTTACTGTTAAAGATATGATACCATACTAATCTCAATTGTGTAGCGAAATTGAATCAAGTTTTAAAGTACTATGCTGAGTGCCGAAATGAGACTTCAATTTTATAATTATTATTATCTACCCTTATTTACTATTTTTATTTTTGGGCAACATTAACTAACTATTACACATACAAATACCCAGTAAATGTATCGCTCAGAACTTAGGGACACTTGGCATTTCGAGACCTTTGAATTTTTTTATCGTTCCCTTTTCCATAGGAATGTAATCAAATATAAATTTAATTTTGCCAAGTAATATTTAAACCAGGTTATATTAAAATGAAATAACGATATCGTACGCCTATGACATAAATTGAGGTTCTTAAGAAATTTGGCACTCAGTGTAGGAAAAATGTAGTTGGAGGCACAAGCACAGCTAATAACAACGTGTTTTGTGATGTAGTTTTAGTTTAGCGTGATTTTAGACGGCGTACTACATATTATTGCTTTTGAGATATATATGGACTGTATCTTAATATTTGTAGGATATTACTGCAAAAATATCGACTCTTTCAAATACTGTTGAAATAAAATACGTAACTTGTATGTTTTAATATACCTCAGCTTTCCATGTATCGTTATTTAATCATACATTTAAACTGATATATAGTGTTTTGTAACGTCGAAGTTGCTTAGAAAATATTTAAATAGTAAGATAATTTTGTGGTATGAGTTAATATTTTTGCAGTATGTCAGTATAGTTACGAAAAGCCGCACCACTGCCAGTGCTCTTATATCAAATTATATGTAGACTCAAATGTATTGTTCCGTCATACACTACAAAGAATCGTCTTCAATGGGTGTACTTGACTATTTTTGATGTTTTTAAACGACACAACCGATTTGCACGCAGCTCTGTGCGAGGTTTATACATATCCTGTAATAACTTTTGGATGTTATACTTTTACAAGAGCATATTGTGTCGTCAATAAAAAGTAAATTTGCAATAGAGCGTCGATTATTCCTAATGATTTAGGAGTATAAAAAGTAATCGAAGAAACCTTTAAAATAGAGGCAAAAATTGGATCGACAATTGGATAATCGCTGTACAGGTGCCATCAATTCGATTAGTTTCTATTATAACTAGTTAATTTATAGTTTGTAGGTGGATATGGTATAATATCGATTGAAATTGTTGATAACTATAAGCAATAATGACTGCTCGATACGTGAAGTACACCCGAAGAAATGAATAAACTTTGTAGTGTTGTATTGTTAAGTAATTATATTTATACACATAAATGGTATGATGTAGACGAGTCCGTTCATGTTAATAATGTATTACTAAATGTTAAACTCGCAACTGTAGTTTACGTCAATTACTTTAAGATTATATCGATAGAGATATGAGAATCTCAACGCTTTAGTTTTTGGGTTGTTGCCAACAATAAATAATTGTTTTTTTTTTTTTTTTTTTTTTTTATGTGAAAGGAGGCAAACGAGCTAGTGAGCCACCTGATGTTAAGTGGTCAACACCGCCCATGAACACCCACAACACCCTAGGGATTATCGGTGCGTTGCCGGCCTTTGAGGAAAGTATAGGCTCTCTTCTTGAAGGTCCCTATATCGTATCTATTTGGAAATACCGCCGAGGAAAGCTGATTCCACAAAGATGTTGTCCGGGGAAAAAAACCCCGTTTGAACCGCACTGTTGAAGAACGCCATTCATCCAGATGGTAGGGATGGAACTTCAATTTCTGGCGTGTGGTGCGGTAGTGGAATTCAGCAGCAGGTATTAATCCAAAGAGCTCATCAGAGCACTCCCCATGATAAATGCGATAAAGAACACATAGAGACGCAACGTCTCTTCGCAATGAAAGAGGGTCAATTTTGTCCGAAAGGTTCTGGTTATCGATGATTCGAATGGCTCGTCGTTGAATGCGGTCAAATGGAAGAAGCTGGTACTGAGGGGCTCCAGCCCAGAGATGAGAACAATATTCCATGTGTGGTCGGACCTGCGCCTTATACAGCTGAAGGCGCTGAACCGGCGTGAAATATTGTCTAGCTCTGCCGAGCACACCAAGTTTTTTTGAAGCCAGTTTGGCTTTATCTTCCAGATGACCGCAGAACTGGACGGTACTCGAAACATCGACACCAAGAATACCAATACTGGACGAGACATCAAGGGAAGCGCCAAGAAACCGAGGTGATACAGAGAAGGGAGTTTTCTTAGCAGTGAACGCACAAACTTGAGTTTTTGATCGATTAAATTGGACCAAATTCTGCCTGCCCCAGTCTGCGGCTTGGTCCAATAGGTAATCGACATCCGACACAAGCTTATTCCGGCATTCATTGATGTGTTCCTGAGAGGAATTTGCACGGCCAGTATATAAGGCATCCCCGGTACTGTCATCCGCATAACAATGAATGTTATTATGAGTTAACAGGTCATTGATATGCAGAAGGAACAGAGTAGGGGATAGCACACAACCTTGTGGTACACCAGCATTCACAGGCATAGAGTCCGAGCTAGAACCGTCGACTACGACTTTTATGTTTCGCTCTGTGAGAAAGCTGGTGACCCAGTCGCAAAGTCTCTCAGGAAGACCGAATGAGGAAAGCTTGGAAAGTAAAGCTCTATGCCAAACCCGATCAAAAGCCTTCGCTATATCCAACCCTACCGCCAAGGCCTCCCCCTTGCTTTCAATCGCTTCCGCCCACCTGTGTGTTAGATACACCAAAAGATCACCAGCCGATCGACCCCGTCGAAAACCGTACTGACGGTCACTGATCAACTGATGAGTCTCTAGGTAGGACAGAAGCTGGGTGTTTATTATGGACTCCATAATTTTGGAAAGCAAGGAGGTGATAGTAATGGGCCTGTAGTTGGAGGGATCAGATCGGTCGCCCTTTTTTGGGATCGGGTGCACTAAGCCAACCCTCCAAGATTCAGGAACTACACCTGATGAATATGAATGCCGGAAAAGGCGCGTAAGCACTGGTGCCAACTCAGGAGCACAAGTCTTCAGCACGATCGGAGGAATTCCATCTGGCCCACACGACTTATGGATATCCAGGGAGAGTAGCGCTTTACGCACAGAGCACTGGTGGAAACGAATCTCTGGCATGGAGCTATCACAGCGATCGATGGTGGGTGGCGGACTTCCCTGGTCATCCAATGCCGAATTGGACGCAAACAGAACACCTAAAAGGTCGGCTTTCTCCTTTGCGCTGTGGGCGAGCGAGTTATCCTCCCTGCGCAATGAGGGAAATGATGGCTTACAGAAGTTGCCGAGAACAGCTTTGGCAAGAGACCAGTATGCCCGAGTTCCCGAAGGAAGACGTACTAGTCTCTTGCCAATGCTCTCGATGTGTTTAGATTTTGCCATAGCAATTGTTTTCTTGAATTGCCTAGAAGCAAAGTTATACTCCTTTTTAAGAGCACTGGCTTTTGCGTCGTGTGACCTAATAGCCCTGGCCCAAGCTTGGTAACGTTCCTGCTTCAGGTGAGATGCCAATTTGCAGGCACGGCCAAACCAGGGTTGAGACTTGCCTCCGACCGGCACCATAGAACTAGGGATGAAGAGTTCCATACCCTGCTGAACTACATCGGTAACCGAGTCGGCAACGGTGTCGACATCGCTCAGTGAGAAGCAAACCCGCCCCCAGGGGTAGGAAGCGAAGAATGTACGCATCGCGTCCCAGTCTGCTGATCTAAAGTGCCAAACTCGTCGCCAGGTGGTACGCGGTCGTGCAGGACGATCGCACGGCACTTTGCTCTGAATGAGAGAATGGTCTGATGATCCCAGAGGTGCATCGATGATGATTTGATAGCCGTCAGGATGGGACGTAAGCAGAAGGTCTAACAAAGAAGGCGTATGGTTCTCCACATCGGGTACCCTAGTAGGCGAAGCAACTAATTGTGTAAGATCATATGCTAAGGCAAAGTCATGAACAGATCTCCCAGTGTGGTCAGTCGTACGTGACCCCAACCATTCGGCATGATGAGCATTAAAGTCGCCGAGGATGATAATCTCAGCAGATGGGATCTGTTCAAGTATTGAGTCTGTTGCCATCTGAATGCACTCTAAGAGTCGGTCACTTTCAGTGTTACCGCTATGGGACCTATAGAGGCAAGCATAGACGCGAGGATGATCCTGGCAATCTACACGTAGCCACAGGATGGAAAGGTCCTTGCCTTCAAGACTGCTGAGGCGACGGTAACACAGATCCTCTCTGACATACGCACATACTCCGGCTCGACACAAAAAAGCGTGTTCAATGCTATAGCCCGGGTAGCGCAGGTATGTGACGTCTGAAGGTGAGGATATCTGTGTCTCCGTGAGAAATAGCAAGGCTGGCTTATTCGTTTCCAGATGATAGTGAACGGCATCAAGGTTGGAATTAATTCCCCTTATATTGCAGAAGTCCATTCGGAGCATTGAAGGGGTTGCAGCAGTTGCCTTACGGTTTGAGCCTCTAGCAGGTAAGTTACAGAGCGGGATATTGCCCTCCCCAGAATACATAGGGCAGCCTGAGCAAGAGCGCTCAGGGGGGGATTCTCCTGCACATAAAGTGCCGGTACCCCCCTGGGGTAGATTTCTCTTGTATACCGCAGCCATAACTAAGGGAGGGGAGAAGAGTTGGGCCACCGGCGATCCCACAAACCAAACGAAACGCAACAGTTAACTGTTACTTCACGTTGGTATTATGTGAGACAGTGGTACCACCCCGGACGAGCCGGCCCATTCATGCTTTCATAAAAAGCGTGTTAATGTCAATTCTGACAACCCCAGTGACGTGTGTAGTGTGTATGTATTCGGTTAAAAATCTCTTAAGATCCAAAAATGGCGTAATGTTTGTAAATTATATTGGGCATAAGTGAATTTGAATCTGTATCGCAAGAGAAATTAGTGCGTGATTTGGATGTGATGGGTGAGATAAATGGGTATTAAAATATGTTTTGCTTTTTACCTAAATTGAACTTGCTACTTAAACTAAACTAAATTGACTACTAGAATTTAAACGGTACATTCCAAATTGCTTTTATTATATAGGTAAATGTTATGATAATTTTTGATAATGGCTAAAATGCCAGCGAAGCGTTTCTCCCCATCTTGAACGCAGTAATTTTCGTTAGTCGTGGGTGTAAGGCGCCCCATACACCTACAGTAATATTGCACAATCTTTTTATTGTGCAATAATATTGAATACCCCCTTTGATTCCAAACGTTCAATAAATTTATTTATTTACACTTTTTACATAGACAATGTAAAGGCGGACTTAATGTCTGAGGCATTCTCTACCAGTCGAACCTTAGGAGGTGCAGTGAATTTTCTCAATAAAATTGACAAACCACTCTGATCAATATTTTCGTGCGAGCAACATGTCTGACGGCGAAGTTTTGGTGGCAGCCACGCTGGTGATTTTGTTGAAAAAAAAAAAAAGAAATATATTGCGCATTATTAAGCCTACAGAGCGCAAGAAAAAAATATTGCACAATAAAAATTAAGGTCGCTCAATCTTTTGTTCAATCACCGCGCAATGTTTCAATATTATCCCTACAAGTTCAATAATCACATATATTGTGCAATATTATTGTAGGTGTATGCGGCGCCTAAGTGTATAGTGTGTTTTATCGCATTAGTAAGTATTTGAATTGGAGCTTGTCATTGGTTATTAAAATTTCTCGTATCGGAAAAATGTGCCTAAACAAAGACATTGCAGCACATGCATTGTACTTTATGGTTGTAAAATTAAATTAAGCCGCTTTGTGTATTTTTTTTTATTGGCAACATTGTATATAATTTCGACACTATCGAGTCTAATAATGATTAAAATATTAATTAGACAATGAGAAGAACAGCCTTGCGTTTTTAGAAAAATATTTAACTAGTAAGAAAATAATTTAAATTTAGATTCGAAATAAAATTATATTATAATTTTTAAATTTTTTTTATATGTGTGTACTTTATAGTGTCTTCTTTAATTGTTGTTCGATCGTAAAATATTTAAACGTTCATCTTTTAATGTTTTAAATTTATCTATGGAAAGGTATTTCGTGGACAGTGTGTCACTAAATTGTTGTCATTGATATTCACACTTACTAAATCTAGTCTTTCGCTGTTGTAATGTGTCGTTATGTTATTTAGATGTTATACATTGATAGAGTCTAAAATGTTACTTGATTATCTTGTTACACACTCTGGTTGTACTCATATCCTCTAATTAAACTATTTCTTACTAAGCGCATAATGTCTTTTATTTGTCTATGCAAATTATTTTTTACGGTTTTAAAAATAGACTAAAATACTTATTCTAGTAATAACATGTTTGTCGTCTTGTTTCCAAATGTGTTATCAAAATATGCCAAGACTATAGGTTATTATAATGTGGTATAAGTTTTCACCGATTTTTCAATAAACATTCCTGTTATGGTGGTCTAGTCTGTAATGAGTGTGTACCTGCATACCTCACATGATTTTTTCTACCTCTTGACGCTAAATAAGTACAATAGGAACTTCTATACCTAAAAGTAGGCCTTGCCAGAAATTTTTTATTAAATGTATGTTCTGAAAACTGTTAAACATAAACCGGTAGGTAAACTTGATATCAGAAATAATAGGCAACTTTTTATTCCTTTAACTATTACAGAGATTTAAAAAAAAATAATGTTACCTTACAGTTTTGTTTGCGATTGCAGCTATACGGTGTGTTAAATAAACAAAAACTACTACAATTAATAATATGGTACGATAATTTTCTACATAAAATTAAATACTTTATCCACTTAAAACTAGACTAAAATACATATATAAAATTAATTTTATTGTAATTTTGTGCCATGACCTCTTCATCAACCTATATCCGCCCACTGCTGAGCACGGGTCTCCTCTACCATTGAGAGGGTTTAGGCCATAGTCCACCACGCTAGCCTAGTGCGGGTTGGCGGACTACACACCTAAGAAATTTCTAAGAACTCTTAGGTGTGCAGGTTATATCACGATGTTTTCCTTCACCCCATGACCTCATGAATTTTAATTACAATTCCAAAAGCAAGCGGGTTAAAATGATTGCAATGTTAGTGAAAAAAGACAGATTGAGTTTTTTAATTAGGTTTGATTGACATAATTATAGTAAAAATATTTTTTATTTCAGTTTACCGATAAATAAAAGATTGACATATTTTATACTCAATTAAATCTACATTGCCAATTTAATTTGTTGCATTACAGAAAATTACAGACTACATCTAATCATCGCCTCATTAACGCATATTACTTTAATAAGAGCATAATTTAATTTCACACGTAATAAGTAACGTTTCTAAAATCAAAAGGAGTTCTTGGTTTCACAATTGTACAACTAAAAGTAAGGTCACATTGAAACATTTTAAATGTAAAAAAATCAATAGCTATCAGCATTGTCGAATCTGAAAGCGAAAGGTGGTAGACCTCGACTGCCGGTGTTTCTTATAGTGAAGATGGCGCCCCCTAGCGGCTCCACTTTGGCATCGACATTGTCTCTGGATGTAGTGACGAATAATTCGTCGAGGTCAGGTCCACCCCAACAGACTGAGGTGACACGAG
The DNA here is from genome assembly GCA_030295005.1 of Cephonodes hylas. Lineage (NCBI taxonomy): Eukaryota > Metazoa > Arthropoda > Insecta > Lepidoptera > Sphingidae > Cephonodes > Cephonodes hylas. The sequence goes on from AP025382.1 coordinate 5,019,036, forward strand.
TTACAGGGAGTTTGTATACGAACACTAGTTCCCTGGAATCCGGATTTATATGTAGTACCTGAGGGCAAAATAATTTTTAATAAATATTAAAAATAATTAGATACATAAAATGTATAACGCACCTAGCGTTTAAACATTGTAACAAAAAGTAATTCCTAGGTCATTAGTTGTTTCTTCTTTTCGGCCGCGCAAAAAATCTTCCTCGGATTGAGGTACTACATTATTATATTGCTATTTCTGAACTTTATAAAGTAATAATAGTAAGTATTAATTTAGTTATTTATAAATCGAAGTTTACATTTTAGTTACAAAGATATGTCACGAAAGATATATAGCGCTAATGTAAAACTCACTTCACCGCCAAACATAAGCGCAACCCACAAATGTCCTTTGCTGTCAATTGTCATGCCGTCTGGAATTGCGTCTTCGTAACCAAACTTTGAAATATCCAATATCGTCCTTCTTGAACCTAATTCAGACAATATTTGCTTTCATAATTAATACATTAGTATATATTACCGTATATATTTTTTGAGGTAATGCTTATGTATCAATAGACAGAAATACGTCCCATCATTACCATAATATTATAGGTATTATGGTGATCATATAAAGAAAAAAAATGTTGAATACAAAATATAATTTGGATTAATTTAAGGGCTTCATAATAGGGTACGTACTTAATTCTCCTCTTTCCAGGTCGAAGTCGAAAGCCTCTATTTTCTGGGTCGGCGAATCCACGTAGTATAAAACAGAGTTATTTATCGACCAAGCAAGTCCGTTAGATATAGAAACTGGTTTTAATTGAACCCGAGGGCTAGTGAGGCTCTCTTGTTCAAGACTGTAGAATGCAGCTTTGTCCGGGAGGACGTCATCACCTGTTTGAGGTCCTTTCGTACCTGTATATTAGGATTCATTATAACACAAATAACTCTATTTTAAAATAACAAAAATGAATAATAATCATAAAAAGTATTCAGAAAGTAACCCAACTTAAATTGTATTTTAATGCTACTATCAGATGACAATACCAACGATTCATATTGATTGCCTCAATTTCGTAAATAATAACTCAAATTACTACTTATTCCTTACCAGTCCAAAATCTGCCTACAGCATCGGGCTTTCCTTCATTTATCAGATTGTCGGGCAGTCCGTCATCGAGGGTTGTGATGAGGCGCAACGCTTCATCGCCTGCTACGTCCCAGTCAAGTAGATATAAACCCGAACGGACTGCTACTAACAGCCGATGTGATCCAGACACTAGTGCCACCACGTTTACTTTCCCATAGCCTGATTGGGAACAAAGTTGGCAATTTACATAAACAAATATAACTTTAATCTAACCAAAGTAAGAATACCTAATATCCAGACACTTAAAACTTACTTACTTTTTCGCCGCGACATAAGTATGCCGGATTCAAGGCATGCAATGCATACCTAAAACTTAGTCTCCGGAAACTTCAAGCTTATTTGTTTCCATTCCTCATGTGATAGGTGATAATTATTCATTATAATAATGAGATGTAATCTGTTTCTAATTCCTTTAATAAATATAATGATGAATTTATTACCTATGTGCTTTGTGTAAATCTTTCCAGTGGTATAATCGAGTTTATGGACATTTTGTTTCGACGCGTCCACGAAGTATAAAATCTGTTGGTCTGGATCCCACACAGGACTCTCAGCGTGTAAGAAGATTGCGGGATTCGAGGGATTTTCAGGAGATGATACCTTGATTACAAAATTTACAAATTCAATAGCAATCAATGCTGATTTTGTAATAGAAATAGTTGTTGAATCTTCCTTATTTTATTTAATACTCACCATTGAAATTCTGTAGCTTTGTTGCGTCCCATGAGGCGTGGCATAAACATTGTTGTCCAGAAACCACAAACAAGTATAAACTAATATGCCAACTGCTGTTTTTGATTTCATCATTTAAGAATAAATGATTAATAAATCCAAGTGTGCGAAAAAAATTGTATGTAAATTAACTGTTACTGAAGAGAACCAATTGTGGTCTGACACTGAAAACTTTATGCTATTTGAATAAAAACGTACAATGATATTAAGCTAATTGCACAGTTGTTCCTTTTATACATAATTAGTGTTTCGCGAACGTAACGGAAATTTGCGCAAAAAGTCGAACTTTGTATAAAAACCTGAGCAAACGATCCAAGCGTAATTTAATGCATAACAAATTTTATTTGGAGTTCGCTCCATACAAACAGAATATTAACTGTTCTTCTGGATGCTCCTTTTTGAATATTATTTTATTTAGAAGTGTGTTTAAAAGAAATTATAAAATTATTATGTGCAAATTTTTACTTTAATATAAAAAGTCGATGTAATATAAATTATTTAATAATATATATATTTAATTTGTTCCACTAATAACAGTCACACTAGCTATGAACAATTGCCTCTAAGACTTTCTATGATAACGAACCGAAATAAACTACAATCGAAATCCTTTGTAGTATAACAAAGGCTGAAAACGCGATGAATGGTTGATAAAGATCCTAAAACGAGAACAAATGAAACAACGGCTGCTTTTACACTTTTTATTTCATAACTAGATGTTATGGAGAACCTCACCTTCTACTGGTATCTTAAAATTAAATAATTCTAATCAATACAATAGAACATTTATTCCACAATCAGTCGTACAGATCGATCAAAATAAGGTATAAATTAAAACTCTGTTTTCTTATATCAATATTTTTTCTTACAATGACTGTGTCTTTCGATTTTGAAGATTTGAAAATAAAACATAGTCCAAAATTCATACGTGACACTTCAGGCTAGAAAATGAAGCTTATTGGCACCAAAATACTAACGTAAGACAATAATAGTATTTGATTTGACAATAGAGTATGTATGTGCAGTGTGGTAGTGCGATGTATAATACGTGGAGTTAATAGTACATAGTCCCTACGCGTGTGCGGGCGCGGGCGGCGCCGCGACGTCTGCGGCGGGGGGCTCCGCGCTCGGCGCCGCCGCGGCCAGGCCCGCGCTCTCGGCTTGTAACCTGACGAACAATATCATTTTAATCAACATTTTACTTTATCCCTTATTTCTAAGTTTAAAGTTGCGAATGTAAATTTTACTGTGCGGCTACTGCGGAAGCCAACTATTTAGCTTACTATAAATGTATACTTTACTATGTTTCAATACTAAAAAAGAACATGATTAGTCACGGCTGTGAATTTATTGGTTCCTATCTAGTAATGAATAAAAGTATTAATTGTGATATAATCAGACTTATATATGTAACAGTAAAATTAAAACTATAGAAATGTTTTTACCTCTGATGCGCTTGATGCTTGGATCGGAATTCAGCCGCTTTCAGTTGTTCTAAGTGGAACTGTTGCCGTTCCTGGATTAACTGTTGTCGTTGATACTCCAAACCTTACGCAAATATTTCAATAAGTATTTTTTTTCGTAATAGCGTTAAGGCAGTCGCGTTAATTAGTGTTTTTAAGTTAATTAAAAATTTAACAAGCTCATAAACTTTTTTCGCTAACGTACCTAATATGTAAAGTTTTGTACTACTTTAAAATCATGTTGTCATTCAGATACGAATTGAACAATAAACGATATTCGATATAAATTTATCCGTCAGACAATCATTGTATTCCCTACCTTCCCTCTCCCGTTCCATGGTGGCCTCGAGTTCCTCGAAGTGCCGGAGTTTGATCTCGAGCTTCTTCATCTGCGTCTCGACGAGCAGCGCGACGAGCGACTTGATCTTGCGCTCCTCGACGCCGGCCAGGTGCTTGGCCTTCACCGCGGCCGCCGCCAGCGCCGCCGCCGCCGCGGACTGCAGCTTCGCGTCCACCGTCGCCGGCGCTTCTGACATACAAAGAGGGCATTTCATTTATAATAAACATACAGAATTATTAAGGCAGATATTTAAGTTCCGCCTGCGAATCTTATTGCATTTTTCAACGCACGGGATATGACTAAACTGACCATTTATTTTTTAATTATATTGTAACTTGAAAACGGGACAATTTTGCGTCCCAGCGCTTTGTTTGGGTACAACGGGACAGTTATCCGAAAAAGGGGACAGTCCCATACAAAATGGGACATATGGTCAATTTATCTCTACCTCTCTCTCTCCTCTCTCTATCTCTTTCTTTCTCTTTATTATAAGATGAATCTTCTAACTATTTATTTTTTGTCTAGAAAAAATAAGTAATTATTACCTGGTTGTGGTGAAGGCGAGTCCTTAATGTCCTTTTCTTCGACCGGAGCCGGCTCTGATGGTTCTTCTTTCACTTTAGCTTCACTCTCTTCGACTTCCATTGGCTCATTCTTTACTTCAGCAGCACCTTCCTTCTTCTCGGCTGTTAAAATATTCCTTTATTTTATAATGCCAAAAAGATAAGTCTTTAAATATATAAATCTGCATACTTTCATATGCGTTTTACCCTTTACAATTGGACGAATTCAGGCCTCAACAAACCTTGCGAATTTCTAGGTGCAACTTTACGTCAATTTAGCAACTTGATATGCCCAAAAAATTCCATACATGACCGTTCATGTCGGTCATTTGTTTCACTTCTTATTCGATATTCTATTTCTTCATATAATAAAGAACGCCTGAATTATTTCTTATGTTTACTCTATACATGTGATGGTTAAATAGCCTTTTCATTATTATTACGAAATAAGTTTTATGTTTGTTACGGTTTGAAGGCAAGTATATATGAGGCTGCTAGAACCAGAGTGGCCTAATCGCATTTTGATGATTTTTGACCTATTTTTATTTTGGTAATTTATACATATTAATCTACAAGACCAGAGCGGTCTAAAATTGTTAACATAATTTGACAAAGATGGCAGTATAAGTACATTTCAGCCCTGGTTTAAGTTGGCGAAAATCATAGTGCCAGTGGTCGGTAATCATCAAAATGAAGTGGCTACTCTATTATGATGAGTGTGAGGTAGTGTACACACTGGCGGGCGCGGGGTCCGCGGCGGTGCCCGCGATGCCGGTGGCGGCGAGTGCAGCGCCGGCGCCCAGCGCGCCCGCCGCCTTCACGTGCGCCTCCATCATGGCCGCCGGCACCTCGTCCTGACGCAACACAACATGTACTCCTTAGCTCTTATATAGGACTCACATATTGGCCTGACAACTAACTCAAAAATATCATACTATTATTGACAACACTTATACTGGATTCATAAATGTAACAAGTACCTACGCAAGCTATTGCGAGGGGGGTATTAAAAACTTTGTCCAATAACAGATTAAATAGGCTTTATAAACATTAGGTAATTTGAATAGTACCTCAACACACTTTAGCCTACTTTATTGATTGAGCTACGACGTTAGAGGAAACGAGACAAAGCATATTTGAAATAACTTATGTTTATGAGTTATACCTGAATCGCTTTTCTAGTTATTAAATAATTTGCACCTAATGAAATAAGTAAATACAAATAAGTATTATGAACCTTGATAGCGGAGAACTCTTCCATGGCGGCCTTAGTGGCCTTGGCTGCAATGCGCGGGTCCACCACGGACGCGAGGAACGCCACCGTGCTCATCACCGGGTTGCCCGTCTTGCTGAACGGCACCGGCTGGTACGCCAGGGGACCCAACACTCCACCTGATCAAAATGAAATGCCATCTGGGGTTGATATAGGTCTAGTCATGTTACAGTCCAAGATTGTTAGCCCCTACTCCTGGGATACCTACATTCTTATGTCAGGTCCTACGACCGATTTGGTCTAACATTTATTTCTGCGTTTTACAAGGATCGATTGAGAAGTTACGATGTTTAAAATGTTCAGTTTAAAATGACTGCATTGATAAGTGCTGGAAAATGTACAGTGGTTCAAACGAATTATCGTTTATTGAAAAAAGATTACTACTACTTCTGGATATAACGCCGCTTTAGCCTTATAATGACGAAATGCTTGCATCCAGAGTTGTATAGTGCCATACCGGAGGCGGGGTCATCAAGGTAGGGGTCCTCGATGGGCAGGCGCAGGAAGTGCAGGATGCACTCGTCCTGCGTGCGCGTGCCCACGTGCGCCGCCACGCGGTTCCAGTCGTCGCGGTGCAGCTCCAGCGCCTCCAGCAGCAGCAGCGTCTCCTGCTCCGTCCACTCGCGCCCGCGCCCGCCCGCGCCGCCAGACACGCCGCGGTACTGCACCAGACATCACGTTATATATAGGAACCACCCAACAATATTATTGGCATAACTAAACATTCATCCATTATACATTGATATTGAGTTATAATTGTAGGATACATTTTTAGCTTTCTATACATCCAAATATAAGTAATAGACTACCTACTTAAATTTAACATATTAAGTGGTAAATTAGTATTAGATTACTTTAAAAATAGTCAACAACTCTGTTAATTGATAGTCATACAGTGCTTTCCAAAAGATAAAATAAACTTGGATTCACCAAGAGAATCCATCCATCAGCCATTGGTGGCCCATTGCTGGACATAGGCCTTCCCCAGGATCTGTCGGAAACCGCTTGTATCCAGCGACGTCCCGCGACCTTTACAAAGTCGTCCGACCACCATGTCAGTAAATATCCCACGCTGAGCTTTTCGGTACGTGACCTCCACTCAAGAACTTTTTGGCGTCATCGGCCATCAGTTATCCGCGCTATGTGCCCGGCCCATTGCCACTTCAACTTGCTAATTCTTCGGGCTATGTCAGTTACTTTAGTTCTCTTACGGATGTCCTCATTTCTGTTTCGGTCTCACCAAGGGAATTAAATCATACAATTAAACAATAGTGTAGTAGGTAACAAGTGGTACCTGGTCGAGTTTGAGTCCTGGCGCGACGGGCAGTTCAGGCGCGGGCTCTGTCTTGAGCAGCGGCGGGGCGGCGGCGGCGGGCGCGGGCGCGGGGGCGGGGGCGCCGCTCTCCGCGCCGTTGGGCAGACCGGGCTCCACCTTCGGCACGTTCTCCGCTAATACATACAAATACTACATCATTAGTACAACAATTATTAGGGGAATGTACACTTATATGTATATTTAGATGTTACAAAATTAAAACCAGAGTACCTAGTAGATTTTACCTGCGTTATTTTTATATTACTTATATATGTTTGTTCATACAAGTATAACGACACGCCTGCATTCCTCAAAGGGATATACGGAACAGAGGTGCATTTCAGCACCCACATTTCACCTGATATGTATCAGACCCACGCTCCGTGCTCGTACTTAAAATTTCCTTACGGAAAATGACAATAAAACTGCCCATCCTAGGTTGGGCATCCAGATACTTAAGCCGCGAATTCACGGGGCATATATCTGTTCCTTTTAGATTAAGAAATTGACAGTATTACGTATGTATATTGTATAGTATAGTGGTGATATATGTAGTTACCAGGCCTAGGCTGCGCCGTCCTGGCGATGAGCGGCTGCAGGCCCGAGGGCGTGTCGGACAGCACGTGGAAGTGCGACGTGGGCGGCGGACCCATCGCCGTCGGCCGGGACTCCGCCTCCAACTGCGGACACAACATATTTATAACGATAACATTCGCGTAAATACTTGTACTAACGACCTGAAGTGGATTATGGCGCAGTAGTTTATGATGCATTGCGCTATTCTGTGACGTCATATAATACTGTTACGTCATCGGTGACACAATATGAAGCATTTATGATGCATTTATTTACTCATCTATTTAAACCAAATTTTGATTTCACTTAAAAACCAAGCAACTAACATAACTATAACATTAGTTTCTTATGTAGACAAGTAAAACAGAAAAATTCCACTCAACCTCACAATGAAAATTTCGTTAATTACACAATATTATATTTCTGTTGAATGACTTCGTTATATATAGATTTTTCCAGTCGGGAATGGATATAAGAGTATAGTATAGTATGGTATGTGGTTGTGCACCTGGTAGTTGATGAGTCCCCACTGCTCGAGGAAGCCGTGCACGCGCATGATGGCGCACACGTCGCCGGCCAGGTTGCGGCGGCACGCCGTGCTCGTCAGGTACTCCGTCGGGTTCAGCCGGTACGTGTCGATCATGAAGTTCCTAACCAATATTACACTAATTACATCCATTTTCTGACAACCTGAACTAGGCCGGCGTGGTGGACTATGGCCACCACCTGAATGAAATGACCATCGGGGTCCGCAAATTTTATTTGTAAGAAAATGTAATAAAGGAAATAATAAAGGTACTTTGTTATATTATCCTAAAGGCAAACTAGGCACACGCCTAGGGGCGCGAGGGTTCAAAGGGGCGCACTTGCAGAATTGTAAAAAAAAAAACAAGGAATTTTTAGTCTGTAGGGGCGGAAAATTTAGATTGCCTACTGGCGGCAAATGTGTTAAACCACCTCTGGTTACATTGGTGAGTTTTCGCGGTCCGAACAAAATGGGCCGGCGGTCCGTCATTTGGCGACCCCTAGCCAAAACCTTCTCAAAGGCAGAGGAGGCCCGTGTCGTGGGATTAGGGTTTGCAATCCCGCACCATTTTTTTTCCCGCGGGAAATTTGCGGGAAACTTGCCTTTCCCGCGGGATCCCGCGGGAATTCCCGCAAAGATTCAAAAATGCAAAAATAAGCATATAGTAAATCTATATTACCTGTACATTAGTTATACTATATTTAAAAAATAATAATAGAAACATTCATAAATTTATCTAATAGAAAAAGTACTTTTTCATAGTTTTTATGAGGTAAGGTAGCGGGTTTGCAATCCCGTATTCCACGTTCCTATATTCCTAAATAATAAATAGTAACCTAAACAGCAATGAAACCCTCGAGGTATAGGCGCGGTCGAGTATCTGGACGATTGCAGGTCCAAACCCCGAGCACACACGACTGACTTTTCCAAGTTACCTATGTATGTATGTTTGTGTATTCACAATTTAACGGTAAAGGAAAACATCGTGAGGAAACCTGCACAAACCCAAACTAAAACTAAACCAAACTATTTCGCAAACCATCGTAGTGGTTAAGACCTACACTCTCAATGGTAAAGGGGAATGTTTACAGGCTGATGATGATGATGAACCTAAACTAAATAATTATTGCGACCATTTAGTTATTTATATACTCACCCTATCGCCGTATTTTTTTTTGCCTGGGGAAAACTATTACTAACAAGCAGGATATGTCGGACTTTTACCGACTAAAAACCCCACGGTTCTCGGTTACCGCGTGCAAAGGTCACCGGAATCTCGAGAAGAACACATACCGGTAATCCTTCTTGCGGTTTGCTTATATGCTCTACACATATACATTTCTAAAAATTTATTCTCTTAAGTCTTAACTTGCTCGAAACCGATTAGAGGTTACAGCGCTAATTTGTCGGGCTCTTCGTCTACGAGTGGGATCGACTTTTTCACGATCCCTCTCTGCAGCCTCTTTCTTTGCCATGACAGCCTCACAAAGCCTATCGCCGTCTACCGCTGAACGTAGACCTCTCCAAAAAAGCGTCAACCATCTTGATCTTGAGGGACTCTTATCCATCCGTTACCCGGTTAATTGTTACCTACTGTTGAGTTATTTACTTTATCGATAATTTACTGCATCGATTTCTGCTAATTACATTGTGCAATAAATAAATGAACGAAACTTGTAGTAGCCTGATCTAAAGTGTCACTTTAATTGGAAACTCTCACTTTTTTCTAACAGAATAAACAAACCGCCGCACAATTCAATCTTTTATTCCGTTCAATCGATACTGTCCGATGCGCCCGCACTGTTGGGATGGAGCTAATAGGCCGTCAGTGGTAGCTGAATTACCTTGCCGAGTCATAAAATTTCCGCAGGACCTAAAAATGTGCGGGATCCCGCGGGAATGCGGGAACGCGGAATGCGGGATTGCAAACCCTACGTGGGATATATATGATGATGATAACTTCATTGTATTATGATCATCATAACACCAGCCTTTCACTTCCACTGCTGGACATTCAATGTAAATTGAGTAGCGATCGGCCAAATATTTCGATTGCTTGTGTTTTGTTCGATTAACAATCACTTCCTCTTTCTTTTGCAAGTTGTGTAACAGCTTTGTCTTAGTGTGCCGTATTGGAACATTTGCACACGGACCCTTGGTGTACTTTGTCTCAGCTCAGCAGGTATTAACATTAAATGACGTTATCACAATACATTACCTATATGCTAGATATATTTCAGGAGTTTTTGATTTGTTCTTTCCGTTGAAGAATTCTGGTAGAGCGCGTTTCTCGATCATGTGTATGGAGTTGTAGTCGAACCAGGCGGAGTAGGAGGGCACCACGATGTGATGCGTCTGATCTGTCACGTTGTCTTCCAACTCCTCTTTTGTAAGCATCTCCTGCAGAATTATTATGGGAAATTTAGGGATGTTATTTTAATTCTTGTAATGTGATGCAAAGAGATCTCTTTTAATCTAGAGCCTACAAACATGTGGATCATATAAAAAATAAGCAAAATATTTCTGTTATCCTTTCTTTTGCAACTGAGATCCTATCTCTTTTCTATGTTTTAACGAAAAAGTAATTTTTATTGTTATTTTAAACTGCAGTTAGATCTGTGTTGAAACAGCGCTGTATAATAAGTAAAATTATATAATAAGTCTTTGGGGAGTTCGGATGGTGATAATGGTTGATAAATTGCTATATGCATATTGTGTATGTGAGTACCTGTGTGTTGGAGTCTGAGTGCTTCCCCTGCGAGTCGTCGTGCGTGTCCATGGGCGCGGGCGTCGCTGGGGCTTCGCTGTCCGCGGGCGCGGGGGGCGCAGTCCCGCCGCCGCTGGTGGCGCTGCCCCCACTGCCGCCGCTGCCGCCGGATGCACACGGAGTCGCCGCTGCAATACACACATTTCATTATGCAAATTCTAGAACACCTCCAAGAGTAAAACTTGAATCTCATCATGCAAATTTTAAAAAATCTCCAAGAATAAAACTTGTGGTGGTTGGGTCACGCATTACGAAAACAAATATCGTGGGTTGATAAAGCTGTAGGTAGAGAAAGATATTTGTGCGAAGATCTGCTAGTATTTAAGCGTGAAATATAAAGAAAATGAAATAAAAGTGAAATACATATTCTGGCACCAGCCATTAATAGAAAGAAAGTATCCTGTATACTCAAGAGCTATGTTGTTTAAAGTATCAAGATTTTGTAGTTCCTCACGTTCAGCAGGTCTTTCTGCCTCGGGAGTGGGCGCGGCGTCAGTGTTGTCTCGGGAAGCGTTGTCTTCCTCGTCGTCGCCATCATTGTCGCGCCGTTTGGTCACACGACTGCAAACATTACATTTAGTAGTATCAAATATACGAACTAATTCATCCATTTATTGATTTAAAATTAACACTTTTATTTTAGAAAAAACCTTAGTCATTGCACAAGTTACGCCTTTGGGTTCCTATGTAGCGCTAATGCGTGGTAGGTGTATACAGGGTTGGGCAGTATTTTAATTACTTGTAATTAAAATACGTAATTGAAATACAAATACGTATTTTGTATTTGTATTTCAATTACTTCCTTAAAATGTAATTTGTAATTTGTATTTCAAATACCTGACGCCGAGGTATTTTGTAATTAGTATTTTAAATACTTGAGGCTTTAAAATACATTAATATTAAAATACAATTAACCACCATGTGTGCGATAGTGGTAAGTGGCGAGAAACGGCATAATCCTCTCAATGAGTGAAACTAGGACCAGGCCTCCAGTCCCCGGCAGCCCCACTATTCCTGGTTACGGTAGCGGCCATGGTAAAGGTGGTCGGACGACCTTGTCAAGGTCGCGGGACGTCGATAGCTGCAGGCGGCTTCCGACCGATCCCGGTGGAAGTCATTGGGAGAGACCTATGTCCAGCAGTGGACTTCGATAACCTGATGATGATGATGATGAATCTTTTTCTCCTCATCTTTCCAGACCATGCAGATTACTTATTAAGTATTTTGTAATTTGTATTTGGTATTTTAATTACAAATAGCTAAAATACTGTATTTTGTATTTTATATTTCAAATACCTTTCTTAAAAGTATTTTGTATTTCGTATTTTAATTACTTGAGATAAAGTATTTTGTATTTTGTATTTCAATTAAAGTAAAGCATGTATTTTGCCCAACCCTGGGTGTATAGCTTTATACAATTAGTAGAATGTTACCTCTTCCTCTTGCCGTGTTTCTGTGGCGGCGGTGAAGGCGAGCGCTTCCTTTTGCTGCCTTTCTTGCTCTTGCTGGAAGGTTCCGCGCCGGGGATGAGGTCGTCTACTGATAGACGCATCTTGTGAATCTGAAATATTAACAAATTTTGTTGTAGCTATTAAATGTATGTGATAGTTAAGAAAACGTCAAAATTTATATATTTTTTGTCGGGACTTTTTATGACGCCGATGAGTTCGCAATCACCGTAGTTATTACATGCCTGAGTTTCCGATCATGGTCTGAATACACCCTATATAATGAGATAAATAATAGCAGGTCAGTAGGATGCGTATTGTGTACCTTTTTCTTTCCGTTGGAGTCGACCTCGTAGTCCTCCTCGTTCATCCACTCGTTGTACTGCGGCAGGTCGAGCGCCCACGACGCCGTCACGCGCCACGCCTCCGCGCGGTTACACTCCCAACTCACACTCTCCGGGACGTCCACCTGATACACATTTATTACTTTTAATACTAAATTATATTTGCATGTACCTATGTGTTATTTTGTAGTAGAAAGTTATACAATCACGCCTGTGAGTACTTTAGATAGACAAAATTGATTTTTGGCACCCACTTTTTGCAATGGCTTAAACAATTCTCTCAGAGTATTGGCACACGTGAACTATCACATCCGATAGTACTGGAGTTGAAGGAATATTAACTAGCAAGGACTTAAGACATTTCTTCATTGTGCACCAGTGGGCCTAGCTAGGCCTGATGAAAATCTCTCGCAAAGTGATGAAGTAAAACGTGGGTAACTAGCATGTTTGCTTTCAAACCTTACTTGTCCAAGCAGAAAATTATAATAAGAATATCCAACAGAGAATTAATTACAATACTCATCCCCGTTGTGTTGTTTTTATAACATAATTACTTTCAGATAAAACCACGATTAAGTATATAAAGATCAGAATTAGAATTATCTCCAAAAGATATAAAGTACTTTGTAAATTACCTACTTAATTTGGAAACCTTAAAAAACTTAAAGCGACTTATAATATTAAAAACTCTACTTTATTTAGGATCATCAACAGTTCTCTTATAGAAAACTATTAAAAACCATAAAAAAATGGAGTGTGCATTGATTATTTTTTTAATTCGGTTTGGAGTGGATTCTTAAAATTTTATAAACTTGCAGACATACAAGAAATGAAAAAAAAAGAAAGGTTTTTACCTAATAAAAGTAACTATAACTATATAGTTAATGTTAGTACCATGTACTTGATGATGCTTAGCATTAAGAAAGCCAAAGATTAAGTCGAAAGTCAGAGGATAAATTGTAAGAAATTAAAATTTACATAATTTTCTTACAACATAATACTTTTTTTTCTTATCCGTATACCTATTTAATGTTAAATAATATATTTTATGAAAAGATGCATTGTTTTGAAGAAAAAATATATATACACAAAATTAATTGTAGTATTTTATATCATTCGTTTTGGAACTAAGAAAATATGTTTGACATCTGTATAAATAATTTTACGTCGAAATGTGACATTTATATGAAACAACAAATATTTAATTATTACTTTCGTTTCCAAAGCATTGTTCGCATAGCAGGAAAAAAATAATTTCCTCAACAGCTTATTCACGCCTCACTGCTGGGCACGGGCCTCCTCTACAACTGAGAACGTTAGGCCTCAGACCACCACGCTGGCCTAGTGAGGGGTGGCGGACCAACCTAAAAAATTTCTAAGAGCTTCTTATTTCTTGGGAATTTCTTAGATATGTAGTTTGCTAACTCGCACTAGGCCAGCGTGGTGGACAAGTCCTCAACCCTCACAATGGTAAAAGAGGGCCGTGCCCAGCTATATATAGGGTGATGGTGTGAATATTAATGACGTAATCGAATTTGCGGGCAATGGTTAGCAATAAACAAAAAGAGATGATGAGATAAATAACAGGTGGTGTATAGTATAGTATAGGGTGTGTTACCGGCAGGTCGGCCTGTGCCCATGTGTCGTGGCTGTCGGGCAGGTAGTACCAGTGCACCAGCACGTGGTTCCCGCGCCGGAACACGGGCCGGGCGTACTCCTCCTCCAGCGGGTCCACTGTCGGGTATATTATGTGCGTTGCGTCCTCTTCATCCTCTGGAACGTACAAAAGGCATTGAAATAGATTATTTTCTATAACATATTACTATAAATAAAACCATAAAAAAGATACTTCTTTTAAGAAATTTACTTCTTAACTAAATACACTTAATATTATAAGAAAAATATGTTTTTAATAAACGTCAAGTACCTACTTAAACTACTTCATTATAGAACCTCATCTAACTTAACACTGCTTAAATACCAGCTTACTAGAGGACTTCGACTGACTCATGATGATGATGATGATGAAACTACCAGCTATACGTAATTTCTTTTATACTCTTATTATAAATGCATTTGCCAACTTACCGCATATCTCTCCCTGGTGGTTGCCAACGATGTCCTTCACTTTGTTAGCGGTTGCCTTGTCCACTTCGGGTCTGATGTAGACGCAAGGCGACCGAATCACTTCGGCACCCAACAGACTCGATTCAATCTCCATCATCATTTGTACGTTCAAATCTTTACGTGACGGATTCTGTAAATGGCGAATGGGGGAAGGGACGACAGAAAAACAACAGTTAGACATTATTCCACTCCAATAAACTAATAGCAGTTGCAAATGTGTGATAATGTAGGACTGTGCCATTAGTCTATAAAATTGTGTATATCGTGCTGGGGCAATGAAACTTCTAATCATAATATCATCTCATATTTTTGCAGTATTTAAGAGCATAACATACATTTGTATGTTGTATTATAAGTGATTTCAATTTGAATAAATTGTAAAATAATGGTAGAAAACAATCATAATTAATACCATTCACAAAAAGTACGAAAGAAATCTGAGCATGCACAAGTGACGTATAAAGACCCAATTTTGATTAGTGACAAAGACAAAGACAATTAGTTAACATCACACACACAATGCACTTGTTAATTAAGATCCCACATGTATATTTACAAATAAGACAACCAACATTCTGTACCATTCTGTAAACCCAGCATCTTAGCTAGTACGCCCTTTGTATGAAAGAAAACAGAGGAATAAGCAATTTGACAAATGTGATAATGGCCGAAGACCTCATACGTTCTAGAAAATAAAAAAGTAATTAAATTTATAATGCAAATTTCACATATATTTATTGATCAATTGCTTTAAACAAATCTTCCATTGTAAAAATATTCAAATGAAAATTCTATTTCAATATGACTACATGTTTTGTTTACATGTATTGTTATTTCGTAATATATTTATCCTTGTGTTCCCGTAGCAAATACCAGGATGTGGATGTGGTACTGGTGGAGGCTGCAGGGGCGACGGTGAGCGAGGCGGGCGTGCGAGCTGAGTGCATACCTTACCGACCTGGAAGTCGAACTTGCGCCACCGCTGCTCCGACTTGAAGCGGAACATGGTGGCGAGCACTGTACACAGCGAACCACCCGGTTTCATGTCCATGAACACTTTCATCTGGAACAAATTGATTTCATATTCAAATTAGATTCCGGTGTATTCGGAATTTCTTCAAAAATCTGTGTCTTGGAAATGTTTTTTCTGTTGTTTTTTTCACTATGCTGTAAATAAACACCAAAAGAACCCCTACATAGCAGTACCTAAAGTAATGAAGAATTTGATGACAAATAAATAGTAATGCTCATAATACTGGGCTGAATTGATTTAAACTCTTCATACAGCCTAGGGAATTCTTCGATGACTTGACTGTGTTATTAGTAAAAAAAAATATCATTTCGTGTTGCTGAGGGGTTTTCTTGGCGTTTTTTTTTTCACAGTGATAACACTTTTCAAAGCGGCAATAGTTTAAAAAATAGTTAAAAATTGACGATTTAGAAAAACTTGTAAAAGCTTGTTAGGATAATTTTGACTTTAACTTTCATGTTCGCCCAATAATTAGGCAGACTGCATAACTAAACAAACTTTTGTATGAGATACGCCTTTTTTGTTATGTTAATAGGTACAGACGCAAATACAGTTTTAATTGGTTTAAACATTACATCACATATGCAATAAATGATAATTATAGAATTATGCTATATCTGTGTCAATATACATTGTATATGTATATTAATGAATGCAAGACACACACCCGTTATTATGCTCTATATTTGTTTATCGACACCTTATACAAGTTACATACATCTTTCTATAAACCAACATAAAATTAATTTATTACCATTCATTTATGGTTGTAATGGACAATTGTTATCAACAGATAATGGAACAGTTGGCAGTGCAATATTATTACACAGGCCCAATACGGTTGTTCAGCAACACATTGGATATATGATTAAAAGAAGCATGGGGCATGACTAGCAAACTTAACACACATTAATTCTTTTTTATTATTTTTTGACAATACTAGTCTTGATTTTTGCGATTATAAATCAAGTAACTTCCGTCCCGTATTTAAGTAATTATTCACAACTGTAAATATTAAAACATTGCTGCCAGCTTAATTGTTACGGAATAGAAAGCAAAACAAAATATAGTAACTGTGACAGAGCTCTTGGTCGGTGGCGGGTTCACTAAAAAGTTGACTAGCAGGTCGGAGCCTAGGGCGGCAGATATTTTGGCCCTAGATTTAGTTTAGTCGTAAAGTAAAACTATTTGTTTTATATTTCAGGGACAAACAAGTCATTGATATAATTATTATATAGGGAATTACATTGGAAAATAAGCACCAAATTATAATGTAAAACAGTTGTATAAATAAATAAATAAATACACCCAACAGTCACATACATAGTCCTGACCCCACACTAAGATACTAGTCTTGTGTCGTGGGTATCAGAATCTATGAGAGACTTTTCGGTCTCACAAACACCCAGACCCGAAACAAATATTTATGGATCACACACACATTTGTCTCGGTGCGGGGATCGAACCCGCGGCAGCATAGCATGAAGATGTAGGTTAACAGGCCGACATGAGGATGGTTAGTGATGAGATATTATGAGTATGTCTTCTTCTTGCTCTATTTAGACATAGGACATTTCTATTCTTCATTTTTTTTAGATGTGTAGTCGCCAACCCGCACTAGGCCAGCGTGGTAGACTATGGCCTAAACCCTCTCAATGGTAGAGGAGACCCGTGCCCCGCAGTGGGACATATATGGGTTGTTGAAGAAGGAAAAAAGCCTATAGTCATTTACTATGACTTAAGACGCAGGATCTGCAATTTCAAATTTATAATATACCTACTTATTTCATTTAGCAAATTCTTTGACCGATGACAACAATTCATTTTTATAGTAGCAAGATAACCGCACTACCTGCATAATAAAATCTTTGTAGTCGAAAAAAGGGATCGACTATCAATAAAAGATGACGATGTCTTTAATTCTTATTGCTGCTTGTAACCGGATGCATACAGGTTGACCCCAGAATGCGACACACTTGCATAGGTAGCCAAGTGACTTTTATACCTTTTATGAAAAGGTTATTTTCGAGCCAAGTGTGACATTCCTAATATAAAAAACTTTAAGCAACAAAATTGCATGACTGGGAGCACTTAATTGTTTCTAGCATATATTTTTTATGTTGTGTAAACGCATAGCCATGGAGAATGGAAAAAGGCGAAAAAAATATTGAGTTGTTTAGTTGCTTATTTCAGCTAATATATAAAGGGAGGATTGACATACAAAATGAATTTTATTTGTTTTTTTCCTTCATTTAAGATTTCAAGCATATGTTTTACAAAAGAGCGAAATCTTTTGATAACTAATCCGTAAAAACTAAATATAGTAGTCCAAAAACATATGTTATATCTTATGGAATTATATAATTCCAAAAGAATTATAGAAATACCTACACAACTACAAATATCATATTTAATTAGTATTAAACAGCAAGGTAGCAATGAAAATGTATAATAAAAAAAATTGCCTTACTAAAGGATACTAAGAAAAATGAGCATCTGTGGAATGACTTCCTAAGATGGCATAATGCAAGACCTTGATAAGCCTACACTTCCGTGGAAGTGACTTTCGAACCGTAACCGAAACTAGCATTGAATGCTTTTGGAAACCAATAATAAACAATGAAAATTCGCAAATAAAAACAACGACAAAACCAACTTCAATAAGATAACAAAATATTAATAGTTTTTATACATCGTCTCATTGGCTAATATAATATGTTACAGTTTGCAATACCGAATCGATTCGGAATTGCGAAAAATATTAGTTTCTCTGAATCAAATTTTGCACGTTAGGTATAGTTATTCATAATTTCTCGCCATATAGCTCGATTATGTGTCGAAATTCTAAAAAAAATATTGCTATTACTATTTCACCAACTCATATAATTTTCAAAATGGCGATCGTATTGTTTACGGTGCATTCACATTAATTATTAATTCTAAATAAAAACATTTAACTTCGTTTTTGTTTCTTACAAATGCCTTAAACAATATAAAAACATGACCTAGTAAAGCTATATTTTATGCAGGAGATGTAATCAATATAGCGATCTGTGTATAATCATATCAATGAGTACTTTGTATAGATAACTGTTTGTACGCCTCAATGGTACCGTAGATATTATGACGAAATGCTATATCGTGCTTGTAAGCGACAATCACCTGCCAAAGCCTAATCGCGAATGCTCAATGCAGCATTGACCGTTCACCAGTCTCCCATGACAGACGTGCCAAATAAACACGATAAAAATATTAAATATGAACAACCTTAGCAGGGGATGTATTTTAACGTTATTGTTTGTCGCCAGCAGTGCATACAGATCGACGAGGCCTCTGATTAAAAATGTAAGTCATTTAGAACTTATTAGAAGCACCGCTGACGCAAAAACAAGTTTTACTAAGTTTGTCATGGTAGCGCCAATGCCGTTCTCACGGTTCATTTTTTTTTCTTAAGTTCTTATGTTTATTTTGTATATCTATATTTTTCTGTTGTATATTCTCGAACAATATGTATTTTTTGTTACTAACTTAGAATACAGTATCTCACTGAAATGTGGAAATCAATTCCTAATGTCTTATACAACATAAACATAATCTCTAAGGGTAATAAATATAATGTATAACGTTTTATGCCGGATTAGTGGATCTGACAAACTTTGCATGTACCTACATAGTTTTTAATTTAAAAATTCTAAAAATTCTCCAATCCACCACAAAATGACATTTGCCTTCTTTTGAACAAAGATAATGAACAGTTAAAAACAATTAAGGTTATGTTCTGATTTGCAAAAAATAAAAATACCAGAACTCGACAACAGAGCCATCAACCGGGTCCAAATGCGTATTAAAACAATTCTTTAATCCACCTCAATGTACTAAAAAAAATCATTAAAATTAGTCCGGCCGTTTAAAAGGGGTTCAGTGACAAGCACACGCAAAGAAGAAATACGTTATATACAAATGTACGCTCCAGTCTATTTATTTATCTTCTAATCTATTAGCTATTATAATCCACATAGTAACACTTGAAAACTTCCGTTATTGGTTCAATATATAACATTGTAATGATTTTAAAATCGCGTGTGTAAAAAGATTAATCGATGGAAAACACCGTAAGAAACCTTACACGCTTAATAGTGCTTAAGAATTTCTTAGGTAGACAAAGGCTTAAATTATCTCAGTTGTTGAGTTAGCTGGCGCCCAGCAGTGGGACGTACATTGGCTGATCATGACGATGAATCAAGAATTTCCAATTGAAGTTTGCACGAAATATTAGTATCATACCATTTATGGTGCTTGTGATTCTTTGAGAAGTACCAGTTAACACGAACATCTTTTGTTATTGGTTTTAAATTATTATAAATTGTATGTATTGACATTGAAATATATTCTTTGGCAAAAAATGTCGAGTCGATTCGTCTCAATGGTTATAAAATTGAATACTATATTGGACAGGTCAGTACTAAATTGAGAAAAAAAAATGTCTATTACGGTGATTATATTGCGTCGCAAAATAACTTTTGGTCAATCAAATTATTTTTGGTCATTAATTCCAAATTGGATATTTATCTTTTTCAGGTGTACCGTGGCGGAGTACATTTCGAAGGTCCACATTGGTCTGGCCCAGAAAATGCACTTTATTGGGTAGACATACAAGATCAAAAAGTACTACGGTTGGATCCAGGATCGAACAACGTTACGAGTAAATCAATAGGTATCCTTATAGTATATATCCTTGCCACCTATTCCATTCAAATTGCCCGATCTAGGATGAGTAATAAATAAAAAATATATCATCACTAATGCATGAACACTTATCAATATTTGTACGATTGTGTATTAAATTCTGCGTCATATTTTACAAAATCCCTCAAAAAGAACACTTTTTATACGGAGTGTAAAAAGAGCATGATCGAAAACTAAGGCAAAAATTACAGTGATTACAAACTCATTGACGTTAAAAAAACGATAAAAAATTAATATTATAGGTATTATATGGTGATTATAATCAAAGCTTAGGCTTCAAAATATGGAATACCATCTGGCATACCATTACACATAGTTCATCTGAGCAATATATACAAAGCTAATATCTCATCCAACAACCAATTTATAAGATAATAATAATTAAGATAAAAACCAGTTTCTTTAATAACAACATAATGTTCGTTTTCTTTTATACCCTAGTAATAGAATAATAAATTACGCAATTAATGTTATTTTCAGGATATGGGCCTGTATCAATCGTGGTATCAGTAAAGGATAACCCAGGAATGTTGCTGGTTGCGGTCAGGGCCGAACTGTTCTTCCTACCATGGGATAATTTTGAAGATGACACTTCCCTCAGACTGCTGAGCGTTGTGGACTTGGGTTATCCAGACAATAGATGTAATGATGGCAAAGTAGACGCAAAGGGGAGACTTTGGTTCGGTATGTATTGTAATACAGTATTAGAATTATAAGAAAAAATATGAGAATTCATTTCCATTTCATCAGCAATCAACAAAGGGCAAATTGTGTTTGACTCGTCATCATCATCATCAGCCAAAAGTCGACCACTGCTGGACATGGGCCTCCCCCAGAGACTTCCAAAGTGGTCCATCGGAAGCGGCCACTGTTTGATTATAATAACAAAAACTATTAATGTGAAAACATTTACAGGCACAATGGGTAAGGAAGAGGGAAGCAATGTTGATAAAGACCAAGGTACATTGTACATGCTCAATCAAGAAAACTATGTCGATCCCGTGGAAAAAGTACGGCCTGTTACGATTTCTAACGGCATGGCATGGACGTCCGACAATAAGTTCATGTTCTACATAGACACACCTACAAGAAATATTGATGTTTTTGATTTCGATTTGGAGAATGGAATTATTCGTAAGTTTCTGGTATTTTTAGTAATGACAAATATCTTTGCAAATTTTTTGAGACCATGTAACTAAAAAATTCAACAGGCAATATAAAGGTCTCGGGTTCAAAGGGTAGGCCAGGCATTGCCTATTGAGTTTTTTTAAGGAAATCCTCAGCATGGAGTCTGAAAATAAACCAGAAAAGCAGCAATAGGTTCTTCTTCTAATGATCATCATCATTATTGTCAGCCAATCGTGGTCCACTGCTGGACATAGGCTTCCCCCAATGAATTCCACCGGGATCGGGGATGATCCCCTTCTTCTAATATGTGGGATTAAAAGCAATTGCCTAAACATGGACACAGAAATATACCTCTGCCTACCCTTTCGGGGATACAAGCTTAAGTGTGTGTGCATGTGAGAATTATATTATTAAATGAGCCATATTCAATAAGACTATGACAATGGAAATTATTACTTCTGTAACCAAGTACTTACATAATTTATTAAAAAAATATTCATACTTTTGAAACAATAACCACTAAGCGAAACATTAGTGAATGAAAATGTGGGTCTTATCACTTAAGGAAATCTATTAAACACACATATGGGTAGGAAGTAACAGAAAAGAATTCATAGGCTGCAACTAATAACTAGCTATGATCAATAAAATATGCATGCATAATAAAATTTTCAAATTGACTTCTCTTAACAGCCAAGTTCCATAACTGATAGACTCCAAGAAGATTTCAAGGGAAAAACATATAATAACACAGATTATAATCCATAATTAACGCAGTGGTGCATTTCCAACAATATGTCATTGTATATTTTTTTATCTTTTGCAGGCAATAGAAGAACATTGTTCAGTTTCCAAGCAAACAATGTGACTGGTAATCCTGATGGCATGACAATTGATAGTGATGGAAACTTATGGGTAGCATGTTATGATGGTGGAAAGGTAATAGATATCAAATATCATTACAGTCAAAAAAATTATATTCAACCTATTTCATACAAGACTGTGCCAAGTGTTAATATTTTTTAGTAACACAAATCAATAAAACCTTTGGGCAATTTTAACTCCTTAATATTTGTTCTTGTATATTTTATTGCCTATCAAGGAAGAGAGCCAGTGGTCAAAATGGTAAAATGCTGGAGTGCTTGGCAGATGGATACCAAATAAGGAATCAAAAATTGCAGTCTCATTCAAAACTTGCTATTACCTTACAAACACTTGTTATGGATATTAAAAGCCTTTTAAACTGATGCTACATTTCAATGAATAAATCCAAATGAAATATCTTTAAATGTCAACAAATAATTTTTAAAAATAATTTGCATCAATTATTTTTTTAACTAATTAACTTATAACTCCTTAGGTAATAAAAATAGACTCAAGGGCTGGAAAATTAATAGAGCAACATAAAATTCCCGCAACAAAAGTGACTTCTGCTGTTTGGGGTGGACACGATTTATCAACATTGTTTGTGACGACAAGCCGATTTGGTCTCAGTGCTGCAGAATTAGCCCAGCAGCCAGAGGCAGGCTCAATTTTTGCCATTGAAGGAACTGGATCAAGAGGACTACCCGAAAATCAATTTATTTTTGATGGCGCTTCTGAATATTGAAATACATTTGATTTTTTTTCTATTTGTTTTGTTGGTCAGATATAGTGGTTGATATTAAATGTAGTGTAAAAATTTATTAGCATTTATTTATAACCAAGGTACATCCTACTAAAATAATCCAAGGGCTCAAGAATCAAAACTGATATATGAAATACTTACATAAAGTATATGTCAGTGGTGATATTTTCATGGAAGTCCCACAACCAAACTTGCCTTATAAGATTCTAAATAATAATAATCTTTACGCTTTAGGCATTACAAAATTAAAATGTAGCGCCACTAACATATTAAAAAAAAAACAATATTATATGTTTCTATACCTTTTTTGTCTTCTTCAAATGGTAACTAAATGCTAACCATGCATGCTAAATAGCTAACCTAGTAAAGAACGTTTTGTATTATACTAATAATATGATTGTATTAACACTGCTGAGTTATAGGTAAGCAAAAAATATTTAGAAAGACTATATATTTGCAACATAATTCAATGTCCATATCAGTGGTTATCAGCATTAACAACAAAGAAGTTTAGACTTTGTAACTACTTGTATAAATAAGACATATCAAGTCTACGACTTTTAAACACACCCTAAATGATAATAGAATGTATATTGGTGAACATTTTTTATCAAAAGTTTATATTAAAATAGGTACAACACTCACCGGAAGCCTTAAAAACGGCGGATCCGACGCATTCTTTCCAAGTTTATTCTCCTGGTACTGTATGAGCTGTATAACAAGCTGAGCCAAACCATCTTTCGTTGGCGGATCGGTTTGAACATGCTAAAATATAACAAATAAACAATTTCCATATACTATTTCATTAATCACGAAGTCCACTACTTTCACTATTTGAATTCAACTAACCTTCTTGCAGTTTTTCTGTAACCAAACACGAATTTGATCGAATTGTGCTAATGATTCCGACGATTGAAAGTAATCGACGTTAGGCCCGCCATCCTTTTTTGGGCCTATAGTCGTCATATTATGGCCTTAATTGTGATTTTGGCGGATAATACACTTAATCAGTCACAGAATAACAACGTTTTCTATGAAAATAATCAAAAAAGCTTAATGTAATAACAAGTACACGGCGTCGCTATTCACAATTTTGACATTTCAACTGGAATGTTGCCAACTGCCTGTGATGCTGTTGATTTTTTGTAAACGACTTCTAAGACTCGACTATTTTAATGTTGCTAATAGCACTTAACTATTACTGCTCTAAAGACTAAACTATGTTGAAATAAATTTAGGTATACATATATCTATTAAATATATTTTTCAATAATTATAAATAATTTCGCACCTGCATTGCGAAGCGGTGTTAGGGCCGGGTCTCATTTAAACGGCAGTCTCAACCAACGTCTTCAGTCATCTCTTTTTTTTTGTAAAAGATGATAGCAAATAGCTTTCGGAGTTCACAGAAAAACTGAAAACACACATATCTACTTGACATTGGCTAAATGCTCAAGAAATGCGAAGCCATCAATTGAAAGAAAAAAAATAGCTTTGAAACATATTTTCAATAGTAGGTAGGTAGTAGAGATGGGCCGAGTACTCGGTTGATACTCGGTACTCGGCGTACTCGGCGGGTTTTTTGATACTCGTACTCGGCCGAATAACTCGGTTTGAATGCCGAGTATACTCTGTTTAAGAAATGCAATATATTTCGGTAGATATAATTTAAACAACAGTCATCATCATCATCATTAGCCAATGGAAGTCCACTGCTGGACATAGGCCTCCCCCAATGACTTCCACCGGGATCGGTCGGAAGCCGCCTGCAGCCAGCGACCTTGACAAGGTCGTGAACAGGGTGGTAAAATTTGAAATGACTGAATTTAAGCGATGTATTAAACATTTTATAGATTCAATAAATATTATTTTATTTCATTTCGTAAACAACTGTGTTAATCAAAAATTATTTAGTTATTTAGGAAATCTTTGAAAATCTCAATTGATAAAATCAAAATTATAGTACATAAAATAATTAATATTTAAAATTGGATAAAGCTAAGTTATGATGCAGTGATGGCCTCGAGGTTTGGGCGCGCGGTCGAAAATCTCGACGGTCGCGGGTTCGAACCCCAGGCACACACCTCTGACTTTTCGGAGTTATGTGTGTATTCACATTTAATTATCACTTGCTTTAACGGTGAAGGAAAATATCGTGATGAAACCTGCACACCTAAGAGTTCTTAGGAATTTCTTAGGTGTTTAGTCCGTCAACTCGCACTAGGCCAGCGTGGTGGACTATGGCCTAAACCCTCTCAATGGTAGAGGAGACCCGTGCTCAGCAGTGGGCGTATATGGGTGGATGATGAAGTTATGATGCAGGAACACAAGCCTCGCTGCACGTTCTGGTAACAGCCTATTCCTCTATTCTTCGTAGACGTTACCGGCCTCCGAAAACAGGCTATTTAAATTCTAATGTACCACGCGCGAATTGGAAATTTAATTGAACCGAGTTACTCGGCCGAGTACTCGGTTGAAAAAAAAATGAACCGAGTAAAACTCGGTACTCGTTACTCGGCAAAAGTATAACTCGGCGCATCTCTAGTAGGTAGGTACCTACCTACGATAAATTTTTGGCGGGAAAAAACAAATGCCTTTGCGGAAGCCGATAGATGCCTTCCGGCCAATTTATTCAAGAACTACGAAGAATTGCCAGGACGTGCCAAAGCTTTATTTGTAGCACGATTGCAAATAATATGGGTAACATATTTTTACCCACAATTTAAATTTTGCATTAAAATTAAACACATACATTGTATGTATTACATACCTACATACAGTGTATGTATTACATAAACACTTAACGTCTATGTCATAGAATTTTGCAAAAATACATAAGTAGGTACATTTTTGCGTCTACATCTTGCTATATAAATTTTCTCTTGGTGTTTTTTGGCCAAATTTCCTGTTTAAAATAAAACTCCCCGTGGAAAACCACCTTCAACTCGTTCGAAACCCTGACCTCAAAATCAAAAAGAGCAAACAAGTAACATTTTCACATTTACTTACTAAAGAATATTGTAATGCCTTTTATGCACAAGGATCTTTTGACAGGCAAGTCGTGAATAATGAAGTATGTATCGCATAACGTTGATAGCGCTTCTATAGCCACCCCAAGTTTTAGGTTAGGCTCAGTCTTAGGGGCCCCATACACCTACAATAATATTGCACAATCTTTTTATTGTTCAATAATATTGAACACCCCCTTTGATTCCAGACGTTCAATAAATTCTGTCAATAAAATTGACTAACCAGTCCGATCAATATTTTTGTGCGAGCAACATGTCTAACGACGAAGTTTTGGTGGCAGCCACGCTGGTGATTTTGTTGAAAAGAAAAAAAAAGAAATATATTGAGCAATATTAAGCCTACACAGCGCAATAAAATAATATTGAACAATAAAAATTAAGCTCCCTCAATCTTTTGTTCAATCACGGCGCAATACTACAATATCATCACTACACGTTCAATAATATTGTACAATCAGAATATTGTGCAATATTATTGAAGGTGTATGGGGCACCTTAGCTGAGCATAGTATTTTCTGTACCTACCTACCATTGGAGGAAATTATAATTAAATGCTTAGATATTCATGGTAAAATGTTTTATTGTGTCTACAGTTTTTATAGATGTCTAAAACTATAACAAAGCGCGTTAATAGTATGTAACATGTAACAATTTTCCTTTATTCCAATCAAAGGCAAATATGACCAAGGTTGTATTAGGCAATGCACTGCCATTTAATATTTTAGCTATAACACCTTGAACACACAATATATAAACACTACAAGAGTATTTCTCTCATTACGAGTGCATAAATCCATCATAATTGACACACCAACGTAAACATACACATATATTCATAGATATGTTATTGTCATTGAATGGGGACGGCAAGTGCAAGCGATAGATTACATTGACGAATTGTGCTTTTAAACACAGACTTACGAATAAATGTCTTATAGCGGAAGAACACATATAAATTTTTGAAATAACAGTATATAGACACAATACACCTATTTACTTCATTAGTTAGAACTCTTTCACGCACTATAATTATACAAATTAGGTATCAGGTCTTTAAAGGATTTTTCGCCCGTAATTGAAACTTAGTTACGGTTTTTCCATTAGTGACATAAAATCTTATTGAATATAGTCACAAAAAAAATTTAGGGACTCTAAAGGTTTGACTTAGGTTTTTTGTAGTCAATAAAAATGATCTTCGACATTATATTATACACTTTAAATTGGAGATAAAATAAGGAGAGTATAATGCGTGAAAGGGTTAAACTGTATTACAATAACTTGACATTTTTAATTTAACAATTACATTCAGCTAGTACTTACTAATTTTGACAAATTATAATTCACATTTTATTAAGCTAATCAAACAAGTTTTATAATTTACGTTATGAGAGCGTTTAATATAAGTAAAAGTTACAATGGATAAATAAGTAACAGACGAATACACAAATTAAACTGTATTACAATAACTTGACATTTTTAATTTAACAATTACATTCAGCTAGTACTTACTAATTTTGACAAATTATAATTCACATTTTATTAAGCTAATCAAACAAGTTTTATAATTTACGTTATGAGAGCGTTTAATATAAGTAAAAGTTACAATGGATAAATAAGTAACAGACGAATACATTTTTCATCGGGTCAGAGTTGTTACCATTTAAAAAAAATAGATACATATTATATAGTACAAAATATTACGCCCAATATTCAGTAAACATTTTTCTCTATGATGAAAAAAATATTGATAAAATGAGTGTAGCAAAAAATCTTCAATATTATATTTATTAAAAAAAAAAACAATATATATTTTTTTAAACCCGATGCACTGGAAGTAAATATCAAAATCACAGCACATATCGCATTAAAATATATTGATGTATACTAGCGAAGCTATGCTTTTACAAAATATAGGCAAGCACAGTTTACAAAATTGTCTTTTGAACGAAACTATTGATTCTTTGATTGTTCTTGTATCAATATATATATACTTAAATGATTGGCACTGTTGTTTGTTGGTTTTATGTTTTCGAGGCACTAATAAAAATGGAATTTTCAGTGTTCTTTGAATTGCTTGAAAAAACCTCAACAATATAAGTAAAAACCAGTGCCTCAAAAAACTTTTTAATTCTATGGAGGACATGTTTGACATATTCATTATTTTAGATAACACTGGTCAACAACTTTTTTTTCGCATGCGTTTTACTTGTTTTAGTAGAGGAATAATTACTTCTTGCTATGAAGGGTCTATTTAAAAGAGCAACTCCAAAGGGTGCCTGGCTGAATGCAAACGTGAATCCCGCGCCCCTGTATTATGGAGATAGTGGAACATCACGGGGTTTTAGTCGGTAGGATGAGCTATTGCGATATAGATCGGAGAGTCCGACATACCTCCACGCTTGGAGATGATCTGTAAACGGATTTCCCCGTGAATAAAAAAATAAAAAAAAACGTTTTACTTAATATATTCTGATTATATTCGCATACATATATAAAAAAAACGTGGGTGTAAATTAAAAATATTTGCTTTTTTTTTAGAAATAGTGAAGATTTCTGAAAAAAAAAGTAAATTTTTTGTATATTTTCATTGATTTGTATTTTCCCAATTTTTACTCACAAAAGCAAATTTAAAACTATTTTTTGTTTTAATTCTTATTTCTAGGTATAAAAGCAATAAAAATAAATTATATATATAATCCTGCATTATTATAGGGATAATGAATATCATTAAAATTGCTGTTGACCGGTGTAATTTATTGATTTTACATTTGTTTTTATGAAACAAATCATTTTTAGGAGTTATATATACATTTTTGATAACTTTATGATAACATTATAAATTCCCATTAGCATTTCCTGTTTAAATGTGAAGAACTAGAATTGACATCAATACATTTATCCTACAACAATCATTACATTCCTAGTTAAACCCACTCCAGGTGTAATTATTGTCATTATTATAATTGAGTAACATTACATACAAATACATAATTGAAATCCATTTACCCCAATTTTATCAGCGCAAAAAAACGTTATTATTTAAATGCATTGTTAGATTTGTTCATGTATATGACAACAATTTTTATTTTTAGTAAAACTGTAATGTGTATATTAAAAGATTTTAACAATGATATTGTTTACATAAAACAAAACATGGCAACAATTTCAACAAAAAATAAACTAGCATTAATATCACTTTAAATTCATTAAAAATGAAACTATCAAATATAAATCATTAGCTAAATAATAACTCTTTAAGAGGATATAAAAACGTTAAGACTCAAAGACAGTGACAATAGAAATGCATATTGTCTTACATTTAAATTAAACTAGTGTCGAAGTTACAAACACTGTTTGCATAAGATGCCATTAAAGTTTTATAGAAGTTCGTTAACTTCAATAACATTACGTTTTTCTGATATCATTTTGGCGACTGATATTTACAAAAAACTATTTACTAACATGTAATTATTTTACTGGCAGAAACAGATTACGTATTTATTTAAATTCCGCCTTATTTAAACATTACGTTAATTTTTCATCTGAATTATTTACGTTTATAAAATTACGTTTATAATCAAAATTTTGATATTGATTGAATATTGAACAATGAATAAAATTATGTTACATTCAGTTGTATTGCTACTAAATTCTTATGCATACAGTGTTATTAAGGAGACAGATAAGTTTAGTCCTATACAGTAGTAATGTATAAGAAATGATCTTTCCCATTGCTTGTTTATAGATAAGACTAGACGTAATCGTTATCCATTGACAATACTTCATTAAATTTAAGTCACATATGACAGATGAAGGCAGAAAAAAACAACTTCACTTAGCAAATAGCAACAACTTAAAACTAATAAAAATTAAAATAAAATTACGTAATAAATTTCGCCCATGTCTTATTGCTGTCTTTGTGTGTCTGATTTGATCATTCGTGTTTATTTCGTTTCCCTCAAAATATAAAACAACGATGGAAAAAACTTATTGATAATTTGAGATTTTTTACATCAGTTACTAAGTTTTGGTTGTGAGAGGAACTCAAGATGGCGTTGAATTATTAGTGAATTTACTTGAGTCCGAGGAGATATTCTGCGATCCCGATGTAGTAGACAGCCTGCGCGATGCCGAACAGTGGCGCGATCACGATCATACGGCACGCGCCGCCCTTGAAGAACGCAGTAGGACCTTCATACTTCATGGTTTTCCTGTCGTATACAAATTAACATATTAAAAAAGCCATATTGTATAATTAAGTCATATAATTAAGTGTTTCAAATTTTCTAACTGCCGATTCATTGCATATTATAAGTTTTATGTTAATACATACAATTGACAAACTTCGAAAATCGGTATATCATCTTGGTTTCTCGCTCATGACGTCAAAAATGTGACAGGAAATATAGTATGCAAGCACACTGCAATAATTTATGAAAAAAATAAAATTAAATGCGTAAGTAAACTGTACCTCATCGTTGAATTGGCCTATTGATTAATTATGAAAATTACAAATAGAGTTTTCAGGAATACACAGTTCTCGAACTGTCTAGATTTCAAAAATCGCCACCGAAAATCCTTTGTACCAAATTTTTATGTATGACGAACCTATAGTATTAGAAACAACAAGTTAGTTAGTTAGTATGCAATTTTTTCTCGGTCCGATAAATTTCTAGATTTGAAAAGTCGCCACCGAAAATCCTAGAGCCTTACTTTTTCTTAAATCTCAGACGAAGCTACAGCACGTAACAGTATGGGTAAGTAACAGTAAGAAGTACGTGTGGTACTGACGTGACGCAGTCCATGATGGAGGAGTACTGTCTCTCGCCGGAGCCCTTGGTGAGCGTCTGCATGCGCGTCTTCACCACGTCCATGGGGTTGACGGCCAGCGCCGCCGTCGAGCCCGCCGCGCAGCCCGACACGAACGACCACCTGCAAATGTAACTCTTGTATCACTGCTGGGAAACATCCTGTCACATCGCACATGTCAAGGTCATTTTAATACCAACACACTAAGGAGTAAGATGTGTGGTAAAGGAATTCTTTTTTCAGCTCTGGATGTATGTGAATGTTCAAAATTACATTATCGACATTATTTAATCAACATTAAATATTTATACGTACAAATAAAAAAGTTGTAACTAGAAAATTAGGAAAATAAACAAACATTATGTGTATTAAGTTAAAAAGCCATTTTTTAAACTTGTGAATAAATGATCACTAATTTTCAATTTGATTTTCATTTTCAATTCAATTAAGATTTAATACATTCTTATATTAATTCATATTTATTGAACTTAGTATTAGTGCAAAATATATATGTATAATTTTATAAAATTAACATTTTCATAAATTCTAACCACTCTATCTCTCTCTTCTCCATCTAACGGTGGCCTGGAAGAGATCTTTAACAAGGTTGCCATTTGTACGATTCATAATTCCAATATAACTCAACAAGCGACGTACCAGAAAGGTGTATGTCCACTGGGCTCCTTGGGCCCGAGATCGTTGAGCGTGGCGAACAGCGGGAAGTACACGACGCTGAAGGACACGTCCCTCGCCGCGGTCGCCGTCACGCCCTTGTACAGCCCGAATATACCGCGCTCCCGCAACAACTTCCTAGTCAGCTCCAGAGCTGTGGTCCGCTGGATTGTGCGGCCCTCTAGAATGATTATTGTTTATGATTCCACCATAGATATTTCATAAATTTGTTTATTACCAAGCTCCTCATAACTAATTTACTTTGTTTTGTTTTATTATTAAAATAGTACTTTTTGTAACCAACTCATATATCTTACAATTTAATTTCGGAAACAAGAATGCATGCAATGTATCCGCTCGTTTTCTTGTCTATACGGTACAAGCTATGCTTAGTGCAGAGATAGAGGCTGAGAGGTGTATTGAACTGTATAATAAATATGAATAGTGTAACAGTTTAATTTGCTAAATGCTAAAGCCAAATGGAAATTGACCAATATTTTTAATTACGCGTAGATATGTTAGTTACATAAGAGAGACGCCTGTGGGATTCGGTCTAAGAATAATTTGTAAAATATACATAATTACTACAGAAGTTTTCATTAGTTCTATGAAAATCACCCACGCCACTATAAAATGCGACCCTGATGAAGTCAAGTTTTACAGCACCAAAAATAAACAATTCGCTTTAAATATCATTTTATAGTGCAAAACAACTTTTATATTCTTCTATTTTCTATTCATGGTTAATTTATACCTTTATGCAAATATCAAAGCGTATAACAAGAATAACAATTTGTTACTTAAATCTCCGTGCCCATACAAAACTTCAGGCCATAACACCATAAGTTAAGCTAAATCCCATTTTAATAACTAAAGTAATCCGTAGTCAACGGTTTCATCGGACACTGACCCAGATAATCGCGTGACACATAAACTGTTACATAAGAACTGCATCCGACACGCGACGTAAAGCCTTTCAATCCACTCGCACAAACAAGTGCAAATGGAAAACACGGAAATGAAACTACAAAATGAACTAACCTGCTTTGGCCTGCGCAGCTACACGTCCAGCGTCTTGCATTTGAATTTTGAGGAGTTCCATCGGCGTGGTGATGACGATTTGGCAAGCTCCCGCCATACCGCCAGCCACCATTTGACGGAAAACTGGCAACGATCTGCCAAACACGACCCACACTTAGGGTTATTCATAAACTGACGTTCAATCTGTGATGACGATATAAGACTGTTCTTTTCTTGTTTTCCCTAGCGTTAGAAGTCATAAAGCATAGCATGACGAAAATCTGCATAGTTATAATATGATTGTGCATACATTTACGCATTGTTTGTTTGTTATTGTGCCAGTAATGCGAAACATCATTGAAATATATACGTCGTGCAACCACAATATACAACAATAATGGCTATGATTCTTGGGAAAATTGTCTATTAAGTTAGAGTCAATTTCAGAACATGTAAACCTAGACGGCTTTCTACGAAACGATACATACAAATGATATAATCATTAACTCGAACAGTTTACTAAATGGCACTAGAAATCCTTTTTATTGAGTTTATCAGATATAAATGGTTGTAGCGGTGACAACAATGATTTATTATGATACATACCCATCAGATAGCGTGAGATAATGTCGGAACATATCGTTGGCGGCCAGCTTGATCGCTTTCTCGGGCGTGATTAGGATAATGTTGACGGCTGAGCCGCGGTACATGCCGAAATAGCCCTCGGCGGCATATGTCTTTTTGAAGCAATCCAGCCTGCGAAATAAATAATTGTTAGTTTTCACACTGCCACGGCAAGAGTCCGCGCTAGCACTTAATGGTAGGGGCAGCGGAGTCGTCGCTTGTGGCAGCCACAACAGGCCGACTTATTCTTTATAGGATTACATTCTGATCCGGAGACCTAGCACTCTATTCCAGAATTTACAACTTATTTATGTCTCGTGGTACCTATTCACCTTCTACCTAAATACCATTACGTAAGTTATGTTAAACTGTTCCCCGATGCTCAAGTAATTTGTTATAACAATAGAAAGGATTTTTATTTAAACCAAAAAATCTTTATACTAAGATATGGAAAATATGAAAATGCGATGAAACGAGATTACCCGGGGATGTTACTTTAAGGTAGCAATACTCATTCCTTTTAAGCTGTTAAGGCGGTTAAGGTGTAGAAATTTCGTCATCATCATCATTATCAACAGCCTTCAGTTCGTCCACTGTGGGACATAGGTCTCTCCTATGGCACTCTCTCCCCTGTTGAAATTTACTTTTTGTACAATATGTACTGAATATTTATACATACTATCGTGATATAAAGTGTATCATACTGCATATTGTTAAAGAAACAACTACTATGAAAAAATATATTATTAATTAAACGTAGCGTAAACTAGTATCAATGAGTTTCATTGGCAGCGCATCAACATTATTGCCGGCACGAGCCAATATTGATGATTCATTAGTTTCTAAGAGAAAAACTGAACGAAGCTTGCGATGAGAGACACGCGACGCGGAAGGCGCGCTTCAAGCGAGCGTCGTCATACAAACAACCAATAAAAGACTTATTAAAGGAAAATTATGCCCTCATATTTCTATATTGGCTTATTTACATCCTATTAGGGCGGGTCCTTTAGTTAGACCCAGCTCAGCTAAGCGGAGAATTGTTTTGTGCAACTAGTGGTCCGTGGATGTTTTGAAAATAAGTTAAAAAGTATATGCTTCTTGTTTGGCAGATGAGCATTTGGGAGTCATTCTAGAAATGGCTACTACAAACATATGAGACATACTGTATGAAATCGCTGGGTTGTGAGTTGTTCTTTTGTAGTTTTATATGTTTTTTTTTTTTTGGGTTATAGGGTAAATACCACCATACCATTTTGCCACCTTGTTGCCCTTGCCTGCCAAAAGGTTGCCTACCACTGCTTTAGCCAATTATTAACTGAATATTACATCGCATACACATTGACAATAATTTACGTCTAATTATTATTAATATGGTATTGCTACATTTTCACACACTATTAGTATGAAATAGACGCCCAACAACATTAGTTTGTACATATGACACTAATAGACCTAAAAGACGTGCCCAACCCACAAAACCGCAAGCATGTGACGTCATAGTGTGTGAAGCCGTCAATCATTGGCACTATGAGCGGGCAAACTTACACACCCACGGCACATTTCTTGGCACTTAAATTAAAGTACGAGCAAATCATTACAGTTACCATAGCAACCGGCTTGTTATAGTAACACTCGCACAAACAGTAAATAACAATAAAGAAAAACATAATCTGTTTTTCATATCTATGATTTTTAAAGCGACGTATAAGTAGTACAATAAATCAAATTTTATTATGCTACAAGTATTGTATGTTGTTATGTGAGATATGAATTGGAATATTGGCATTGACATTGAGTCAATGATATGATTGATTTTTCCAACGGCATAGGTTACTAGGCATGCTATTTTTAGTATATTTTTATGCTAGCATAACTAGAACGACAATACGATCGTATTGTATGTAACCAGTCCAAGTAACATGCCTGTTATTATCATCATCTGCCCATAATTACATCCCGCTAAAGAGTACGGACCTCTTCTGCAACGGAGAGGGTTCACCACACGGGGCTAGTGCGGGTGCATAATATGCCTGAGCTAATTAAAATACTTACATGCTTTTGTACTGTTTCTCGCCATTTGGACCTACAGTTTGGTTCTGCAGCCGGGTTTTCACAAGATCGAGAGGGAAGACCACCGATACGCCGACGATACCGGCAATTCCGCCGTTTATTATCTTTGGCAGTAAACTGAAACAAATTGAACACGAAATCGATTATAGCGGCTAATGACACGGCGAGGATTGCGAAAAGAATGGCGTTTTACTTAGGCTGGTTGAAAAGTAATTTACAAAAATATTCAATACCGTTTGTGACTATTTCGATACTTAAAGATTAATAAACAAAGGAGTGAAAATTAAGTGATGGCGTTTTTATTAGGTAAAAAAAAACTGGAAGTGTTTGTAAACATAACCTTAGCACGGATATATTAACCGTGATCTTGTAGAGTGCGAGCAAATAACGACCTTGTAATAAAAGAATGAATGAAGTGTTATCATCATCAGAAAATATTAAGCAACATTCTTTTAAATAACTAAATCTAATTGATGTATTTGACAATTCATAGATACACTTACATAACTTTTCATTCCATAACATCCCACTGCCGGGCTAAGTTTTAGTAAGTTTATTAGAATGATTAATGATTTTTTAATCCACAACTCTGCTTTGATGCGAGTTAATGATTTGAATGATTTTATTATATAATTACGATAAGAAACTCATAATGAAAACTCTTTCACGAAATTTTTCTTATTGTTCTCGCAATATTTTTTCATTCAAATGCGAGATAATTCCTAAAGAATGCACATATAACTTTGGATAATTCTAAGAGGTTCCACCATGCGAATCAGTATTATGGCGCACACTCTTGACTCCAACGAGGGCAGTCTAGAAACAATCGGATCAATAGAGTACGACAAACGAGTCGTTGCCAAAACATATTCCAAACGGGTCAACACCCACATTCACAGCCTATGACGTATGGGAAGCATTGAGGAATTCCTACTTTATAAAAACGACCAAAAATATTTTGTGAGTGTTTCCTGTATTTTAAACCGATAATAATAGTTGAATTTTAGTAAAAACATACATAGGTGTTAAAGTTCTATCGGCAAATCTATAATAATTAACGACATTCATACTGTCGCGTCTGTAGTCCGAAGTCAAATTTGTGATATTGCTGTTTTCAAGGTATATTTTCAGACTGTAAAGCTAATAAAAAACACAGTAGAATAATAATCCAATTACCATTCTCCCGTCGGAAATATAACCAGGGAAGTCTAGATCACACTGCCGTAACTTGCCACCGAAGATATAAGAGTCGCAAAGAAGACATAAGTTTTATGCAAACAGCACTTAGTAAAATGAGACCTTCTTGACGTCAGAGTAGCGGTCGCTGAAGGCAAACAAGGCCAATCCTCCTATTGAGAATGATAAAGCAATTGAAACCCTCCCTATTCGACCTCTAACGGTGCATGATAGTGTGATAATGTATACTATTTTCTAGAAAAAATATGAGAGCGATCGTAAAAAAGTCCATACATACAATATTTTATTAGCTTAAAATATTTTTCTGAATTAAAAGTATAGGTAATTAAGTAAGAATTTATCTTTTGTTACATTACCCCTTAACGATAGAGATAAATTAAAATTATAACCACGGTTTAAGTTAATGACCCCTTTTTAACAATATACGTAACATGCTAACCGTGTAGGTATTTTAAAACAAAATATTTATAACGATGTTATTGCTGATGATATAAACTGTTAGATATTTTATTGATAATACAATACGTAAATATAAAAAAGATATTTTCTTTCAAATCAAAATAACATCTAATCTCAAAAAAACAAAAGCGCTCGTATTATCAGCTCCGTGGGGTGTCGTGTAGTGTTAAGAGATTGAATAATACTAAGAATATATGAAAAATAGGATGGATTATAGACATAGTACAATGAGATTGACGGTTGTGAAACACGACCAAGTTTTATGATAAGCAACCGCAAGATAATATGCTTTTGACAAGCGATTTCAATTGTTTGTCCTAAATTAAAAAGAGACGAAGAGAAAAAGAAACGACATTTAATATTGCTGAGAGAGTTTCTTGCCGTTTCTTCTACACAGTGATAAAACGTCAATGTAGGCGATAACGCTTCCTGATGGACACTGAAGAGTTTAAAGACCGCTTAGAATATAGTAAAAGTATCTCGACAAAAAAAAAAAACAAAAATGGACAATTTCCATACAAACCACATACATTTAATACCGATTGTATGAAAAATGTTAATTTTTTTTTGGTCGGGAGTTTTTTTAACGCCAATGCGTTTGTGATCACCATAGCTATTACCGGCCTTAGTTTCCGATCACGGTCTGAATACACATTGTATAAGACTGAAACACACTGTAAGATGATTGTACAGTATTTGTAATTTTAACCAGATTATGATTGCATTGGATTAAAAAGAAAGTTTTTTAACGCGTCGCTTTTGCTCAATTAGTGACTTCTAAGTAATACTTTTGCTTTAAAAACTTTTTAATTATGCTACAAATTTCACTAGGCCTGGACGTTTTTTAATGTTCAAAATGAGTTTAAAAAATCGCGTAACCTACATTCAGTTAAGTCGAGGTTTAACACTACATATTGAAAACATGAATTGACTCAACTGGGGTTACTTGCAGCAGTAAACTACTT
Source organism: Cephonodes hylas (assembly GCA_030295005.1). Lineage (NCBI taxonomy): Eukaryota > Metazoa > Arthropoda > Insecta > Lepidoptera > Sphingidae > Cephonodes > Cephonodes hylas. Next base: position 5,057,020 of record AP025382.1, read on the forward strand.
GTAGAAATCAATGTGCACTGAACTCAAAATACTATGTTCATTTCACCTTTCAGTCTCATGATACTTTAACAACAAATATTTCAATCCTTATTTACAAACTATAATTTTTTTACCTAACATGCCAAATTTTTACCGCAGTGTAAAATCATCATAATAAGTAACACAAATATGGTATATGGTGTCAAAATTAAAATACACATAACTCCCAACATACATGTATAGTGAATATGTCGCAACTCGCAGTCAAATAGTTTAATCAGCCGTTCAATTAACAGACTAGCCTCTTTACTAAACGGCGCCGTTCAACCAACAGCCTGAATGATTTTCAGCCATTTCACCAAAAAGCAAGGCAAATGAGTGATAACATTTGACTACTTGCCTAGCCTCCTAGCGCCGAAACTCTTATAACAGTCAATATGGCGTCGATAAACGACAAATTTTAAGAAAAAAATGAAACAATGGAAAAGTGTAGTAATGAGACAAGAGTAATATAAGAGTGAATTTAGCTATGATTGAGTCGACCAATTTAATTTTAAATCTAATTTCAAGTTAAAAATATTCTTTTTTATATTCAGCCATAATGCTCGCCATTTTTACCCACGACACAGGTCTTGTAACCTAGTGTGGGGTCAGAGCTATGTATGTAACTGTTGGGTGTATATTTTCTCTCTTCGAAAATTATAATTCGCATGAATTATATACTCTTTCACCCTATCATATGAATGACCTAAGCATTAGCCAGCCAGTTTATTAAATGTTGTTAAAAGGGCTATGGCTGAATATCATTTAGGCTGTTGGCTGAACGGCGCCATTCAGTAAACAGGCTAGGCTATTAATTTAATGGCTGATTATGCTAGTTGACTGCGACATATACACATATGAAAACTATACTTATTCACTTTGTGCTGGTAATTAAACATGTTTAATGTTGAGAAACATCTAGCCGATAAATTTAAAAATACTGGTAAAACTTCGTCAGCCATATTAAGCTTAATTTATTCTTGTGAAATAAAGATTTGAATTGTGAAAACATCTAACAGTTAACTAATTCAAGGACATTAAATGTATCTCACTAATGTTTGATCTATTGTTTTATGTTCGACAAGAACAAATGTTCTCGCATAAAAATTAAAGAAAAGTGTATACACTTGCATATAAACTTTTTTGATGAGTGAAAGGCAAATTTTCTAACACTTACACTTCTGTCTTCCCCTTTGGATAATACAGGCATGTATGTGAATATGATAATAATGTGAATTGACACCTTACGAAGAAATATTGCACAAGTTATTGAAATTAAACTAATCTGACAGCTCAGTTGCAAGTATGAAGTTGTTATGAGATAATTTATGTCATAATTAAAACAGGACTCGCCAAGTGTACACATGCATAATGTGGCCATTAGTACAATGAGTTTCAATGTTGTCCAAGCATTTTAATTGTTTCATTTATTTAGTTAGTGTGTAGTATATACATGACACTATATGTGTCTCAACTAACATAAATAAATTGGATGTCCTTAATATTAAATATTTGTAAGAATGCCAAGTGCATGGTAATGAAAACAATTCTATTCAATAGATGTTTAAAAATTGTGTTATTTGGTAATATCATTTTCTTAGGATCAAAAATAGGAATATGGTAAGTTGTAAATTCATATAAGAAAAAATATAAGACATGTTGCAGTAGAATAGTGCATTAAACTTGAATTAAATTTTACTGAAATTACCATTTTAATTACATTTAAAGCTTAATTTACATTATATTAACACATTATGTTATTACATAAATACTTATAGGATATAGTATATGTTATCATAGTCCAGTTAAAATTCTTCCCTAGTTTATATGAAAGTTTACATAATTTATTTTTTTATTTACTTACCTAAATGTTTGAGGTGGTTTATTGATTTGTGCACTCATTGTGGCAGAATTTTAGATCTAAAAAAACAAAAGATCAATTGAATTGAGAATTTTTTGCATTTGATTAAAAATTAAAGAAAAGTGTAGTGTAAGTATAAGAAAAAAAATACGAACAAATATGAATGAACATTATTTGGCAAAGCACACGTAAACAACGTCGGGTCATTATCAAAATAGATTTTTAAGGACAAAAATAGAATAAGACTATTACAATATTAATAACGAAATGTAGACGCGTCTAATTTTTTTTATTATTAAATGGAAGACGAATGTATCGTAGTCAAACTGACTATAATTCTTTATTTCAGAAATGGTACAAAAATGTATAGCAATGTGTACAATGTACATCGTTTTTCATTTAAAAATTTTAAAATAAAACAAATATATTTTACGTGGTTTTAATCAACTTACCTTTATAGAACAGAGAGTTTGTTCGGCAGCAAGAACTGTATGTTAGTTTAAAATTATTACAGAAGCATACTGAATTTATTTGAGATGAGAAAATCTACTGAAATTGTGAAACCGGAGGTCTGACGGAAAACTGAATCTGATTGATTAGTAGATGTGACACTAAGTTGTTAGTGTTGCCACCTACAATTTTTTGCTAGTTGATAATAGACAACGTAATTATAGTTAATACTTACACTATCGATAAGATATTTGGATTCTACCTTTCATTATTAATATTAGATATATTTTTATTAGATTAAAAAATATATAGGTATATTAACATATACGATATTGATTTTAATATTTTGAAAGTAATCATTTTCCATTTAGTTACTAAATTTTTTCTATAGAAAAGATCTAATAATACTCTAACTCAAAAACAACAATAACTAAGAATTTATATCGAAATCTCTAGATGGCACGTTTTAAGTAAATTTGTACCGCAAGACGAGGCAAAACATTTTTTTTTTATTGTAGAGACATGACTATAAGGTGCCCCATACACCTTCAAGAATATTGAACAATATTCTGATTGTACAATATTATTGAACGTTTAGGGATAATATTAAAGCATTGCGCCGTGATTGAACAAAAGATTGAGGGAGCTTAATTTTTATTGAACAATATTTTTTATTGCGCTGTGTAGGGTTAATATTGCGCAATATATTTCTTTTTTTTTCTTTTCAACATAATCACCAGCGTGGCTGCCGCCAAAACTTCGTCGTCAGACATGTTGCTCGCACGAAAATATTGATCAGACTGGTTAGTCAATTTTATTGACAGAAATAATTGAACGTCTGGAATGAAAGGGGGTGTTCAATATTATTGAACAATAAAAATATTGTGCAATATTATTGTAGGTGTATGGGGTCCCTAACTCGCATGGCCTTAATTTTATAGTGAGCTGTTGAGTCGAGCAATTCGGCGTTCCCGGGTAATCCCTTTAAAAATAATTCTAGCCTTATTTTTAAAGCACAAAGGCTCTAAACTGACCGACGAAAAACGTGTATGCCATGAGTTCACACAATTTTGTCGACTTGCATGGGCGAATTAAATATCTTACCATCAATACTATTATTACTGCCCTTGTGATCTACTAATGATCATCTAATTACAGTAAATTGGACATCTGAATATCTTATACTGTATACTTACCCAATGAAATACAACAGGGTTTCTGTATGCTTTCTTTTAGTAGAGGTGGCATTCTAATCTACTGTGTCATTTGTATGGCATTACTATCTGATAACGGCATGATTCCACTTTTTATTTTTTTTTATGCTTAAGCAGCAGGGGATTAATCCTTAACTTATAATCTGTGGATCAGAAATCGAAAGCGAATATGTAACATATAATGTTATTTTCTGGGTGTTACGATATAATGATTGTAATAACAGGTGTGGTCCTAAGACACAGTACTTTCGATAACAAGTCTTGAAAGCATCGCTTAAATTCTATCAATTAGGTAGCGATAGAAGGTATCAGATTGTTCCCTTTCTACGGTGGTTTTTCCGTGTTGAGCTCTATAAAATGACTGATATGCTCTCCTTCATCGTCATAACCCATTGTATCTTGAATCACAACAAACAACAATATGTGTTCGAAAACATTGGTTAGTAAAATACACATAAAAAGTATTTCTTTATCTGAATATTTCATTTAATTATTATTTGTTACAGGTTTCAGTTTTGTTCGTGCTCGCAACAGTTGCGGCAAACAATAAACAGGACAAAAGGAGTTTGGCAACTTGGGAACCAGCTGGCTGGGCCAGTGGCGCAGGATGGGTGCAAGATCATGGTAAATATTTTTGGGAAGCTTTTAAACCACCAACTAATTACGTTAAATAATTTGAAGATATTATCAAATCAGAACAGACTATTGGTTTTTATTGTATACCTATATCTCTTGAATTGTGCTAAGTATGTACCTATGTGTATTAAAATTAAATCTACTTACATCCTTCGATAATAGGTACTTTATTCTGGATGGAATGGTTCCTTCGCCTCTTCAATGAGAAACGCAAAAGGTTCACCAACTAACCAAATCTGGGTACCAAAAATATTTAGATACTTAAACCGATGATCATATTTAATATCGTCCATTTCTTTCTACAAAAAATATTTTTTTTAAACACATAGGTTCCTCATCGGACACGAGTTCGGATGTAGCGGGCGCCATAGCAGCTGCGAAGGCTGCGGCTGCTGCTGTTATGTCTGCACAACACGAGGTCTCTGCGGCGAAGCACGCAGCACTACAACAACAAAGCATTGCTAGTGCTAAGGAAGCAGCTGCCGCGCATGCAGCTCATAAAAGGTATGTTTAAGCATCTTAAGCGGACAAAAAACGTAACTTTTAAGTCAAATGTTTACACAAACTGAATTGTCATATGAATTTTTGACCTTTACGTCCTATAATAGTAATGGTCTTTGTCGATAAGTCAAATTAAAGATGACCATATTCCGTTATGACGCTCGAAAAGAACTTCCTTTTTATCTAGCAAAAGCATAATTTAGGTATAATATCAAATATTTAAATTTACCATAGTTTTTGATTACGCTTAACATTAATATCGTTTTTAACCTAGTAGGTCGTGTTAAAAAAAAGTAACATTATTTTTTAGTGAAGAAGCAGCTAGAAATGCTCGTGCGCATGCACTGGACGCAGCTCAGGCGGCAGTGCAGGCGCAAGCGCAACTTGCTGCGGCTAAAGCTCGTGTTGCAGTTGCTCAGAAAATAGCTGCTTCTAGGGAGGCTGCGGCTGCTAAAGCTATACAGAGGGCTGCCAGTACTCAAGCTGCTAGACTGCAAAATGCTGGTATGATTTTAGAAGTTTTATGATTAAAACCTAATAAAGCTTAATTAGTGCATGTGGACAACCGAGACGGTAAACGCGGCTTCAAGTCTAAAAAGTCTTCTTTTATATATTGCATCAGCTTGTTATCTCCTTAAGATATACTGACTACATACTTACTACAGATAGAGTATTTGTTTTATGAACTTCTATCCAATATTGATCTAAATTGCCCTTAACGCTTGTATACAACTCACGATGATATCATTTCGACAGATATAGAATCACTGAAGCTGTCAGTGATCCAAAGTTCTGGGGCTGCCGGTGCGGCTGGCGCGGCTCAGCACGCAGCCACGGCCGCGGCTGCAGCGCTTCGCCCCCAAGTCCCAGACTGGACGCCCAAGCCCTGGGCCTCTGCCAACTGGTCACCATCCACAGGACCATGGGCTCTGTCTTAATCAAATCAAGCGCTACTTGATATTATCCCCGATACAATTCAAGACACAAATTCTACATACGGATACATTGTTATGTTACGTTACTGATGTTATTTTGTAAGTTTTTTGTTTCTATAGTTTTAAGGATATATTGTTTTGTTTTGCAAATGTTTTATGCTTAAGGCTTTATTAGACAATAAAATGTGTTTTTTTTACTTTTTCTTTACTTTCTTTCCAAATCAAACTACATATAAGACGATGAACTGTTCTCAGACATCTTTAATTAATAAAATTATGTTCAGATATATGGATTTACTTTAATTATTTAAAATTCTTAAGTAGATAAAAGTGCGTCTGTTAAGTGTAATAAAGTATAAATATATATAAGTGTAATAAAGTAGAAACCTTTGGCTTTTCTCTAAGATAAATGTCAAAATGTATTGCCTATATCCATGATAATAAATCGAAACTTTGAAGAGGTCATAGCGCCTGCGCTATTGGCGTAATTCTTCGCGAACTGAAGCGCCACCTGGAGCGTTTTCACAGCATCTTTCATCTTGGTTTCATCTCCGTACATTGTCCTTTGTTATTAATATTTTCTTTATAAATATGTATACATAATCGGAAACCAATACAACAGGTGAGTTAAATATAATATTTATCTGTCCATACTACGAAAATTAGATCAGCATAGTCACTTTTGACGATAACATTTCAACATTCCCTATTCGCTACAATTTTTTCATGTTTTTATTTACCAGATTTGGATTTTCTCCCTTTAGAATAGAAAAAATGTCCATTGTTTTTCTAAGAAGACGGTTTTATAAATAAGAAATTATTACAGTCGCGACTACTTTAATATTAATTACTAAAAATATTAACGTTATGCTTGTTTGGCTAGTTGTAGTAACTACAGTGAATTATAAAGATAGAAATATTTTAATGTATTTCGTACCTTTTTTGCTATGAGTTTGAGTTGAACGAATCATAAATACTTAAATAATCTTTTTTTTTGAGACTTCAAAATATAAGTCCATCGACGCAATAATTGGGTATTGAATTTCATACGATAAATTAGTGTTCTTTTCTCTTAAAATAAGGTAGAAATAATCATAATCATTTCATTTAATTTTATTTATCCGAAACTAGGTCAGTACGCTTGCGCACTCTTTAGCTATAGATGAGGGTCTATGTGTTTTTTACAGCATCAGTTATTATACATCAGTTATTAATTTATTAAAGGTTATAAATTTGATTTATCACAGTTTCTGTAAATGATAGATGTATAAATTAAAAATCAGCTGCAATAGTAAACCATTCTTGATTTTTAAAACTGAACTTCGAAAAGATGTTTATCGTTTGGCTTTTGGGGAATTATTTGTAAGCTTTCTATACGAATCTTATTCTATTTGCTCATTTTTAGCAATCTCGTAATTAGGGGATGTCAAAAGTCAGTTATTTTAAATTTTTCTGAATTTCGTTTATATTTGAAAACTTTTAAGACATGTGCTTAAGTTCAGATTGTGTAATGAGTACCAGTATTGATTGGTTATCAATACAATCCATGCTATTCATCTTCTTTTTAGTTCTTTGCCTTGCAAAACTTTGTGATAACTCATTGATCAATGTCGGCACGCATGCGCACAAAAAAGATTTCGGACATGTAGCTTTGTCCCAGCCCTAATAAATATTTGTATTTTCTATGATTTCAAAATGTTTTCGTTTCTCTTTTGTCTTTCTTTTTTTTATTTCTTATATTTATCTCAAATAATCAAACTCCAAAAGGGTATTTAAAGCTGTCTTTCAACACCTGCTTTGTACTATCTTCGAAGGCGAGAATGTTGTTTTCCAGTTACATGATCTAATTTCAAACAGCTGTTAAAAAATTCTTAGCAGAAAATCCTTCAGTTTTTCGTCTAAATTCATTTTCAAAAAAGAACCACACGGGATTTTCAAGTCGGGATAGTAATGAATCAGTGAAATTGTGGCGTTTCTTCTTATTTATTATGCACTTCCGGCATGGCCGAGTTTGCCTAAATCCTATCCCCATGTTATTTGGTAAATACTTTTTAAGATCACGTAATATATCTCCTAGACAAAAATCTTTTTAATTACTTTTGGAGTTTATTCTATTTGATGAGTGTAAAGTCATGCATTTAATTCAGCCCACGGCGTATCATAAAAAGAAGGACGTGACAAAAGCTGTTGATGATGATGATAATGATGTAAATTGGGTCTCTTGTTATTCATTTTTGTTAGTATTTGGGATAAGTATACTTCTAAACTAAAAAAAAACAATTATTGTTTTAGATCAACATGAATTTTTATATATTCCTGATCATGGCCTGGGCCAGTCAGGCCACTGCAGACATTGACCGGCGTCGGTTTTCCAATCCGACGTATTACAACGTGGGAGGCGTGTTGTCCAGCAATGAATCTATTGCCTTCTTCAAGTATACAATTTCGGTGAGTATGTACCTATATTATACAGGTGTATTCAGATCATGATCGGAAACTAAGAAAGGTAATAGCCACGGTGATCAGAAACCCATTGGCGTCAAAAATCTCGACAAAAAAAGGACATTGTGGACGTTTTCTAACAACATACATTTAATAGCAAATTTCATCATCGTTAGCCTATATTCGTTGAACTTATAGACACCAATTGTAAGTTTCCTTACAATGTTCCCTTTAGCCATTAAAGTATGTGAGGCTTGTGAATCCACATATCACTTCGAAAAAAAAGAAGTGTAGGAACCTATGCTTAAACGTGGGGTCGGCGATATTCTCGATTATAGTTAATTATTATGTGGCGTACCTAACATCATATTTTTTATGAATTGCCTTACCGTCTTGGGGACGGGGAATTCCTTAATGGCCTCGACCTTTGATTCCAGAGGTTTGGTGCCGGCTGCGGAGATTCGGTAACCCAAAAATGTTACCTCCGCGGCACCGAAGACGCATTTTGATGTGTTGACGAGGACGCCGTACTCGCGCATGCGAGTGAAGAGTTGATGGAGGTGCGCCTCGTGCTCTGCTACTGTCCTGGAAAAGACGAGGAAGTCGTCTAGGTAACAGTAGCAGAAGTCCAGGCCTCGCGTCATCTCGTCGACAAACCTCTGGAATGTTTGGCCTGCGTTCCTCAAACCGAAGGTCATAAAGGGGAATTCGTACAGGCCAAAGGGAGTAGTGATGGCAGTCTTCGGTATGTCGACCTCATGGACAGGGATTTGGTTGTACGCCTTCATAAGGTCGATGGTGGAGAAGACCGTACAACCGGAGATGGAGTGGGAAAAGTCGTGAATGTGCCTAATAGGATAACGGTCTGGGACAGTCCGTGCGTTAAGCGCACGATAATCGCCGCAGGGTCGCCAACCGTTATCTTTCTTAGGCGCGAGGTGTAAAGGAGAAGCCCAGGGACTGTCAGAAGGACGCGCTGTGCCGTTGTTCAGCATGAGCTCGAACTCCTGTCTGGCGATCTTAAGCTTGTCCGGTGCGAGCCTCCGGGGAGTACACGATACAGGAGGGCCCGGCGTGGTCCTGATGTGATGTACCGTGTTGTGCTTTGGAGGCGTCGGTGTTCCCGAAGGGCGAGTAATTTCCGGGTATTGTTCCAAAATCGCGTGGAAGCTCGTGTCACCCGTCGGAACCTTCACTGAAAAGACATTGATATTAGCATTAATACATGATGTCGATAGAGTGGTCGTGTTGTCTATTAGGCGTTGATTCCTGCAATCTACAACTAAATTATAAAAACTAAGGAAATCAACGCCTATGATTGGTTTGGTGACACTGGCGACGATGAATCGCCAAGGAAAATTGCGCCTTAATCCTAAGTTTAGGTTTATTTCGACGAAGCCATACGTGTCGATTGTCGAACCGTTGGCCGCGATGAGGCCAAAGTCGGTTTTGGGGCGACGCTCCCGAAGTGCAGAGATGGGGTAGACACACAGGTCGCTGCCGGTGTCCACCAGGAACTGGAGCTTGGTGCTGCAGTCGGTCACAAAGAGGCGACCTTTGTGTGACGGGGCGTCGCTCTCTGCTACTGCCGCTGGAGTCGCAGGCACTCGTGGTGACGCCGTTTTTCCCGATTTCGAGAAATCGCACGGCAGGTCACATTTGAGGGCCTGTGCGCCGAATTTGGTGTGGTACCAACAAGGGCGGTGGTACCTGGGGCCTTGGTCAGGCCGGCTGCTGTGAGGCTGCTGCGAGGTGGGGCGTCTGCGGGGGGTCCTTCTCTTGGGCTGAGTTGCGTGGAGACCAGTGCGCTGTGGATGGTTCTCCAGACGTTGCTTAAGGTGCTGGACCATTTTATGGAGTTCGGCAAACTCTTCCAGTTGTGAAGCAGACGGTCCTTGTGGAGACGCGATGGTGGCGGTGTGGGAAGAAGTTAGCTCCTGGATGCGGTCCGCCAGGTCAGCCAGCTGCTCCAGGGAGTAGGTAGGCTGAGTTGCTAGGACGGCCTGGATGTCTTTTGGAAGGCTGGTGGTCCATATAACCTTCAGGAGATCTTCGGGCGCTGACGGGCCAGCCAAGTTTTGAAGATGCCGCATGAAGGAGGATGGTGTCCTGTTCCCAAGCTGTTCTTGAGCGAGGAGTTGCTTTATCCTTCTCTCGTGTGACACAGCCAATCGTTTTATTAATTCTGACTTCAGTTTATAATATCTGTCCGTTGTCGGTGGGTTCAGGATTATATCCTTGACGGACTGTGCAGAGGTCAGATTCAGACTGGTCACGATGTAGTTAAATTTAGTAACATCGTCCACAATATTAAAGCACTGGAATTGGGCCTCTAATAAAGCAAACCATAGTTCGGGGTCTTCGGGTAAGAATTGCGGGACCCTAATTTCGATGTCGCCGCACGTGGCGTCGCTGCGGTCAGCTGAAGGACGAACGCGTGTTCGTCGAGTTGACTTGTTGGCAATTTGTTCACTGTGTTCACTCATCGTGAGTATCGTACCTGATGTCTCTGTTGTATGTCCTTCGCGGGGTCACCAGTTATATGGTGACAGATCACGTCGGGGTCACCAGTTATAGGCGCGTTGTGGTACCGTGGTAGGTACAGTGGTAAGTAGGTCACCGCGTGGTGGGCACGTGGTGACGATGCCTATATAAAGCGTGTGGTGATGTGTGCCGGATGGTGATAGGTGCAGCGTAAGCAATGATAGCCACAAGCGGGTTTAAGCGTTTATTCACTACACAAGAAGAAAGTCAAAGTACATACACGACACAACACAGGTTACAGTTCACACACACGAAATAGTCAGTAGAAATGGGAAATAACAGAAGGTGAGAGACAGATGAAAGTACGAGAATATGAACAATGAAAAGAATCAGCTGTTGAGCGTAAGCGGTAATATAGCGGTATAATATAGCGGCGAGGTAGCGGGTAACACGGGCTTCGCGAGCGATCGTAGTGTTCCGACTGGCCGCGCATGTCGGCGCGGCCGACGCGGCCGGCGCGTGCGGCGGAGCGGCGCGGCGGCGGGGACGCTCGTCGCGAGCCGACAAGTTCCGAGCGCCTCCGAAGCACTCCACATTAAATAATTAATATTATAATAATTGTGTAAGGTTCTGTATGTAAAATGTGTGTAAGTTAGTAAGTGTACGTGTCGAGTGTAACTGTTAGTATATAATATATACATATATTAGATATGTATAGAATAAATAAATATATTTTATAAATAAATAAAATATGATGTTAGGTACGCCACATCTTATCATTTCAGAACTTGAACTTCAAAGACCAATACGTACCGCGTGGAGTTACTTACCACGACTATTCAATACTGATGGATCCAAATCCAATCAAAACTGCGTTGAACGTATGCAAGGACCTAATTGCTCATCGAGTAAGTATCTTTAAAGACCAATTGAGTAAGTACCTTTTCGATTTAACATCGTCACGATGGATAAAATTGTTTGTTTCATAAATTTTGCTCTCATTTCCAGGTATATGCAGTGATCGTGTCACACCCTCTTACTGGCGATTTGTCACCAGCAGCAGTCTCTTACACAAGTGGATTTTACCATATACCCGTAATCGGTATATCGTCGAGGGATTCAGCCTTTTCGGACAAGAATATCCACGTGTCTTTTCTCCGCACTGTTCCGCCGTATTCGCACCAGGCTGATGTGTGGGTGGACGTCCTCAAGCACTTCAATTACATGAAGGTCATTGTCATCCATAGCTCGGACACTGACGGCAGAGCTATCTTGGGAAGGTAAGTGAAACGTAATTTATCATAGTTAAAAATAAATAATTTACTTTGCTTTGAAAGTTGTCTCGTAGTACAAATATGTCCTGATGGTTCTGGGTTCAATTCTCGAGTCAGGAAAATTGTTAATGAGTTTCTCCATAAGAAAATTTGCAGTAGTAGCAAGGACTCTCGAATTGTGTCCGAAAACAGTAATAGAATCGACTACTATTACGTAGAACGAAAACACAATTGACGAAATGTAAGTGCAAAATGCACCTCAGCCTATCTACCTATCAACAGTAAGAAATTACGAACTATTTGTATAGACATATATTATCTTATTCTTACAGATTCCAAACAACATCACAAAGCATCGACGAAGATGTGGACCGAAAAGTTGTCGTGGAACAAGTCATAGAATTTGAACCCGGCCTCGATAACTTCGGTGATCGTTTAATGGACGTTAAGAGTGCTCAAGCTAGAGTCTTTCTTATGTACGCAAGGTTTGTATCCAGTGGCGTAGCTAGGTAACCAAGGGCCCTGGGGCAAATTAAAAAATGGGGCCCACTGCTATGTAAACTATATGAAATATACAAATACTTTAAAAATGCTAATCTACTTAGGCTCTTTTATGTGCACTGCAGGGCAGGCAATAAAAATATTAAACAGTAACAGCAAAAATTACAATTAATAATACTTGGTGTAGGTTTGGCTAATGAAACGAAATCGAGAAGATTCAAGGGTTTATTATAATTATGTATAAAGGTCGGGCCTACCAACTGGCTAAACAACAATTATATTTACAATTTTTTCCTACTTTTAGTTTTCGCAAAAATATCAATGACTTCGTTTAAATCCAGACTTGATGCGGTTTTGTTTTCAATTGCTATTAGCGAAAAATGTCGGAGTCAGGACAGGACAGGACCGTTAGGTCCCATTCAAGCACTCCATATTTGCTCTTTATTTCCTTACATAATTGGTGAACAGTCCGTTCTTGAGTTAGTTGAGGTAAAACTAGGTGGTAAATATTAATAAATTGCAGTGAAAAATTTGGGCCTATTATATCTGAATATTTTCTTTAGAATTCGTCACACTTTCGTATTAAAGTTGCTTCATCAATATGTAATAAAAATGTTTGCGTTAGAAAATCGAATATATGACAGACAGCACTAATACCAATAAAACGTGTATATAATTGAGATATTACTGTGTCCAATACATTATTCAAAAATTTTATTATACCTAAGTATTATTGACTGCCCCGTGGTCTTGCGGTACAATTATGTGCCCAGCGATCTAGTGGTCCTGGATTCGATTCGGTCGGACAGTGTTATTGGGTTTTTTCATTAGGAAATTTTTAGTAGCAGCACGGAGTCTGGAAATGTGCCCGAAAAACGGCAAAAGGCTCGCCCCCTATTAAGTACGTGGGACTGAAGAAAAATAAATACATACTGGAGAAATGTGGATGTAGAAATGCACCTCTGCCTACCCCATCAGGGAATATAGGCGTGAGTTTATGTATGTATGTCAATTCGGAAATTAAGAAATCGGTGATCAGCAGCTAATTCGTCAAAATGTATTTTAACTTTTCTTTGCCGTTTTTCTTAAAAATGGGTGACCAGATTTCTGGTAAAGATTTGAGGGCCCCCTGAACTTGAGGGCCCCGGGGCACTGCCCCGCCTAGCCCCTATGTAGCTACGCCACTGTTTGTATCACAATCATAATCTATTTTAATCACGTAAGTCCTAATTTATTATTGAAATGAAAAAGTGGTATGCAGGATTTTGTAAATAATAATTATTATTAATGCTTAATAAAATGTATACCATACATCAAATAAAAACACAAACTTTAGAAATTTTAAAGATATGGGCAAGTTTTACTTGCGTTGCTCGTTTCACAGTTGTCTCCGCCCAGGCATTAACCTAATAATTCATGTGTTACTCAATGTGTTTTAAGTCCAAGACCCAAAGGTCAACATTTTCATATATAAAAATAAATCATGGACCCTCAGTAAAACGGATGCTGAAAATATATTCCGGGATGCTACGTACTTAAACATGACCGCCGCTGGATACGTGTGGATGGTGACAGAGCAAGCGCTGGACGCTGCCAACGCACCTGAAGGACTGCTCGGACTACGGCTAGTTAACGCGACTAACGAACATGCACACATTCAGGACTCCATGTAAGTTCAATTTGTGAACTTACGAATCTTCAACGGCTACATTCTTTACTTTCGTTGGAATGGCCTTTGCATGTTAAAATAACTTTTTGTCGGAGTTCATCAATTATCCATTGCAGTTGGAAAATGCAGTAACACTCTGCCTGTTCTGGAACTGGATCTATATTCCAGTTATTGCCACATTTTTCATTGATGCTTCGTTCCTATTGGTCGTAGACTGATAATGAGAGTACCTATATGACTTTCCTCGATAAAAGTTGCTATTTAACACTGTAAGAATTTTAACCAATCGGAGCAGTAGTTTCTTATATTAGTGCGCATAAATTAATTCGATGCATTATATTGATGAATTTGCAGTTACGTGTTGGCATCAGCAATCCGCGACATGAACACTTCCGAAGAAATTCATGCTCCACCGTCAGACTGCGACAACTCCGGCTCCATTTGGACGACGGGTCGGCTTCTCTTCGACTACATTCGGAAGCAACGTCTGGAGAATGGAGCTACCGGCTACGTATCATTCGACGACCATGGGGACAGAGTATTTGCTGAATACGACATGGTCAATGTACGAGCTCAAGGAGAACATGTTGCAGTGGGCAAATACTTCTATTCTAGGGTGAGTTTGTTCTATTATTTTTATCATCATCATTCCCCTGCCCTGGTCCCAATTTATTCCTTGGAGTCGGCGCAGTATTTTTTCTCTCCTTCCACACATCCCTGTCAGCCGTCATGTCTTCATTCAACCCTTTTGTTCTATTATTTTCATCATTAGACTATTTATTTATAATTATCATCATCCACCCATATAAGTTTAACTGCTGGGCACGGGCATCCTCTACAGCTGTGAGGGTTATTTATAAATAATGCCTATCAATTATAATATTGGAAAGTATATAATCATTGCTTTTTACAATTCCACAATAGAGACTCCCAATTAGTATATTTACTTAATCTAGAAATCTTATTTTGTCACAGGAGACGCAAAAGATGCGTCTTGAATTAAAAGAAAACGAAATTATTTGGATGGGCCGAAGCACGTCGAAGCCGGAAGGGTTCATGATACCGACTCACTTAAAGGTACATATTTTATATTTGAAATAATCCTAACTTTACCCAGACGCTATCGGTAAAGGTACATAAAAGATATCTTGATGCAGGTCTTAACCATAGAAGAAAAACCATTTGTGTATACGCGTCGAGTTGAGGATTCAGCTGATTGCACTGGGGAAGAAATCTTTTGCCCTCATTACAATGCGACTGAAGATAATGGTATGATAAAACCCAAGGCATATTTCAATTTAATTGTGCATTATGTAATGCCCTATTTTCTTCTCTTTAGATGAGCTCTATTGCTGTAAAGGATTTTGCATGGATCTACTAAAATACCTTTCGAAGTCTATCAATTTCACGTATTCTTTGGCTCTTTCACCGGACGGCCAATTCGGAAATTACGTGATTAAGAACATCAGCGTACCCGGCTCTAAAAAGGAATGGACTGGATTAATAGGTAATTGTTTACATATTACTATGTTATGTAGTACCTATCTCAAGTCCAGATGTACCTACGTCTAAGATGTATTAATCTTTTATTTACTTCAGGTGAACTTGTATACGAACGGGCTGACATGATTGTTGCTCCTCTTACAATAAACCCGGAACGAGCTGAATTCATTGAGTTCAGCAAACCATTCAAATATCAAGGGATTACCATTTTGGAGAAAAAGGTGCATTATAATGCACTCTACTATCACCTTTATAGGACAGAGATGCATTTATTATGTTATATCATCAACAATGATAAATTAGGTCTTAATAGTTAATCGCTGATTTTCATTTACAGCCTTCACGATCTTCCACGCTGGTATCATTCTTGCAACCGTTTTCCAATACACTTTGGATTCTAGTTATGGTATCGGTGCATGTGGTTGCTCTGGTTCTTTACCTTTTGGACAGATTTTCGCCATTTGGTCGTTTCAAACTTGCGAATATCGATGGGACTGAGGAGGATGCGTTGAATCTTTCAAGCGCCATATGGTTTGCTTGGGGCGTACTTTTGAATAGTGGTATTGGTGAAGGTAAGCTCTTCAAACCATATCAAAGTTTTTTCATAATCATCAGCCCAAAGGTATCCTGATGTTTTCCTTCATCGCTAATGCATATATAACTTCAAAGTGACAGAGGTTAAGTAAAAGAATTTTGTCACGACCTGGACGCTATCACTACTTTATTAGACTTGTTTAGTGATAAATCAACCTTTAACATTAACTTCGTCAGGTACTCCCAGAAGCTTTTCAGCAAGAGTACTCGGTATGGTATGGGCAGGATTTGCGATGATCATCGTTGCATCGTACACCGCCAATTTGGCCGCTTTCCTGGTGCTTGAGCGACCCAAAACTAAGCTTACTGGCATCAACGACGCAAGGGTATGTTAATTTTTTTATTATCATTCTCTCATCTACCTAATTCTACTACTTATTAATTATATTTTTCTTTAGCTGCGCAATACGATGGAAAATTTGACTTGCGCAACTGTGAAGGGTTCAGCAGTGGACATGTATTTTAGACGGCAGGTGGAATTGTCGAACATGTACCGCACCATGGAAGCTAACAACTATGACAACGCTGAACAGGCTATTCAAGATGTGAAAAATGGGTAAGTTAATAAATAAATAAACATACATTCCTCCGACCTCCCAAAGTAATAAACGCTAATATTGGTATTCAAATTCTAATGTATTTACAACAGTTTATGTAGAACCATGTTTTTTATAATTGCATTGATATTTCAGAAAACTCATGGCATTTATATGGGACTCCTCTCGATTGGAATTCGAGGCGGCACAGGACTGTGAATTGGTAACTGCGGGAGAGTTATTCGGACGTTCTGGTTATGGTGTTGGCTTGCAAAAAGGATCTCCGTGGGCGGATTTAGTCACCTTGGCCATATTAGATTTTCATGAAAGTGAGTAATCTTCATTTATAATCTTTATTTGCGTTAAATTTAAATATCGTCGAGACCACTATCCATTTTATCCTTTTTTAGGTGGTATAATGGAGTCATTAGATAATCAATGGATTCTACGAAACAACATGTTGCATTGCGAGGAAAACGAAAAAACACCAAATACTTTGGGACTGAAGAATATGGCTGGGGTATTCATACTAGTATTGGCCGGCATCATTGGGGGGATAGTACTGATTGTTATCGAGGTGGTCTATAAACGCCATCAGATCAAGAGGCAGAAGAGAATGGAGATCGCGAGACATGCAGCAGACAGGTGGCGCGGCGCCGTTGAGGTAAACAGAGCGAAGGCTGAAGCCATGGCTGTGGACCACTACGACAACTTAAAACTTCAATTAGAAAGCAAAATGTAACATTGTACGACCCATAATGGCGACTGTTAACGATCATGTAGGTCAGGGATAGCGAACCATTCATGGTCACGTCATAGTAAATAATTGCTTAAAAGTAGCTGTAGGCGCTCGTTATTAATTCTCTTACACTAACATTGTCCAGGCTTACAGGCGGTTCGCCATCCCCGATGTAAGTATCGAAGTATTGTTAATGACCAATATTGAACTCGTTAAAGTATAATAAATGTTTCATACTCATTTAGATTCTTAATTTCAATCACAATAAGTCCCCGCTTCTCTTTATACGGACGCTCATCATTGGACACGGTAATTGTATGATTGTATATAGTAGTTTGTCGTGTAGACTGTTACCGTGGTGTGTGGTCATGTTTCAGAAGCGCAAGTCTCTGCGTGCTGCGATTCTGCCGTCGCAGCGTCGGGCCAAGTCCAACGGAGTGAAGGAAGCCGGCAGTATAAGTTTAGTTGTCGATCGCGGGGCGAGAAGACGCGACGAGCCTCGAGTACCAAGATATCTGCCTGCCTACACCCCAGACGTTTCGCATCTCGTCGTCTAAGTCAACAAAAACCAGTCGCGAGGTGTCCGTTGATAAGGTTATCGTGAGATACAGATAAAGCGATTGTCACGAAACGGTTACATAACCGGCGCTATGGAATGTTATAGATGTAAGATTTTATTCTATTGTTGTGCGTTACAAAACGTAGATGTTTTGCCCAATCAGGCCTCGACTATTAATAAATTAACTTATGTGTAAGACAGGGTAGTTAAGGAGTACATTTAATGATTATATATTTGTCAAGGAATTTAAGGTACTAAATCATTGAAGTAAATCTAAATTGATGTCTATTGAATAATCGCTAAACTACGCACAGTTTGAATAATTTTATTAATATACAATTTATTGTTGTGTAATTTATGATGAAGTCATCGAAAGAAATTAGTGTTTATTTACAATTACCAGTCGCTTTAATTAGAAATTGCATGGTACTAAACCTTCAACTTGGGTACTTTGATTCAGGAATTGTATATTTCATAAATTTCGTTATTTTTATATGATAATTTAGTTTATTTTTATTCTGCAATAAAAAGAATATGTGTACAACGAATATTTTATTTCTTACGGATTCTTACTTTATAACGGAAACCACAATGTGTCCTATACACACACATTTCTCAAATAAATACATATTTACTTCTATAACCCCGATAGTTAGTTCATTGATTGGTTATTTCAGAGGTGTATTCTGCACCAACATTTCGCCAATATTTTTTTTAAGTCCCACGTAATTAGGGAATAACCCTATTGCCGTTATTCAGACTCAACATTGCGGATGAAAATATCTTATTGGAAAACCCAAAATCATTCCTCGCACCAGAAATCAAACTTGGAATAACGAATTCTGTCTTTAATATAAGGTCAGATTGCCCCCACTTGACACTAAATCTAATGCTGAGAGAGAGTTTCTACAATAGTTACAAAGATAAGTAACCTAAATAAACTGACTCGGTAAATCACTGAGCGTCATTATCACTGTGAGCAATTAGATAAAACTTACAATAAATTGTAAAGAGGCAACAAAACAGGGGGTTAAATAAAAAACTCCTTCCAACACATCTATATATTTACATAAGAATTTTTAACATTGAAGTAACGGATATTACACTTGTATCTTATAGAGCTATTAGCTCTTCTGAATCAGCTAAAGCAAGCCAAAATATTATATTGCCAGGGAATACAGAGTAGGAATGTATTGTCGAGCGTAAGGTCGCCGCGTCACACCACACTGCGGCCAGACAAATCTTTGCATCGATTTAAATGGAAACAGCATGGGATGCTGCCGTCACGAGACAATCTTACAGTCTCCAATCCCTCCTACATCAGCCAATAAACAGGTAAACACGATATATATTCAACATTCAATAACATTAAACATGGAAGATTTGAAACGCAATCATTTTACAGACACATTAACCATCTACCGTAGTAACTGTTATTGTGCTATAATACTGTATCATATGTGCCGCAATTTCTATGAAATACTTAGCAATAGGCTATTCACCTACAAGTGGTAACGTCTGAACTGTTTTCAAATCCTATAAACTACATAATCTAAATACATAGACGTCGTGCTATACGAATGAATTGTTATAATAGAACATTTTGAGTTTGCAAGCGAGCGTTAGTCGGCGAAACTAATGTACAGTCGAGTTTCAACGATGACGTACCGAGAAATCAGAAACTCACATGATCGCATTTGTACGTTGGTGGCGTTGACGGGACCATTCATCAATACATACTAATACAGATATAATTGTACGCATTTTTACGATATAATTAATTAGGCAAAAGAAAACACTTATAATATTATTTTACTTCTACATATTATGAAATTTAAATATGTTGTTAGTAATAACGAGTGAATATAGACCACCGTTGTGTGCTTAATCGGTGAATTTGCGGTTGGGGTTGCGTCCGAACAGAGCGTTACGGATCTCCGGCAGCAGCTGCTGCGCGATCAGCTCCAGGCGGGACTCCAACGTGTTGCTGATCTGGAAACGTACGGGAATACGTCACTACTACATCTACATACACTCCTTCTATACACTATTTAGAAGATAAAGAGTTTCTTGAAGTGAGGTCATAATGTTCCGTTAAAGTTGAAGGATTTAAGCAAAGTTGTTGACTACCTCAACTTAATGGAGTACTGAGGTATTTATTTATGGGCAGGGCAATGCTCAAAGACTATACAATACTCAGTCTTAGCTACCATATAACTTGAGTTCCTATATCCTTGCATTTTTATAAAATTCCTCATGGTATTGTACCTTGATGCGACCCTTGGCAGCGATAAGCTCGATTCCACCGCAAGTGTCGGGGGGAAGGAAGTTCTCATTGTCGACCTTAAGGACAACATCCTTCTTGATCTTGGCTTTGTAGTCTGATTGAGCTCTGCCCAACAGAGATTCTACCAAAGACTTGTCGGCTTGTCGCACGCGGAGGGTCACTGTGGGCTCAACC
Source organism: Cephonodes hylas (assembly GCA_030295005.1). Lineage (NCBI taxonomy): Eukaryota > Metazoa > Arthropoda > Insecta > Lepidoptera > Sphingidae > Cephonodes > Cephonodes hylas. The sequence goes on from AP025382.1 coordinate 5,077,400, forward strand.
AGCTAGAACAAAAAAGTATCATTAGATAAACATCTTGGCTGGGTTATTCAATTTGGGCTTATATACATCTCATTGATGGGAGCAAGCCTACTCCAAAATTAAGAAGGGGTAAATCAAATGGATTGATAATTGCTTTCTAAAGGAGATTTTGTAGGGTAGTAATAAAATAAGTACAGATGTCTAAAAGTTAGTAACAAATAAAAAAGTATTTTAAAATTTTAATATTATTTTAGCTTAAGTTTGTTATTTTCTAAAAAATATTTTCATATTTAAGGATAAGAGACAAATACTTTTAATTTTAATTAATTTCATTTCATGAGTACTTATTATTTTACATCAAGTGAACAATAAATTTGCTTTGAGTTAGCAAACATGTTATGTTAATATACTTATTTGTTTACTATGAAACCATTGTGTCAGTTTATTGATTAATACATTTCCTACTTGAATGCAATGTTATCTCACCTGGAAGAGAGCCTGCACAATGAGTGTGACCAGCAGGTCGGAGTACAGTTTGGTGTCCTTAGGAACCTCAGCCAGGCGCTTGCGGGCCTCGTCAAGTACATTACGTACGTGATCTTCACGTACTTTGAGCACCTTCAGACGAGCTTGGTTCAGCATGTTTGATGATTGACTACACAATAAAACAAAAATATTGATTTTTCCGAGAACTCAAATATTCTGTCATTTGATAGGTATTGTTGAAAAGTGAAATGGTATGCTAATAGGATTGATTAGTAGAATGATATTTGATGCCCACACATGTATAGCTAATTGAACATTATTGTGATTTTATTTTTCCATATAATCTTCATCATAATCATAATTACCATTATCAACTACAAGACATATAATTCTGAATTGAAGCCTTGTGAGTATTCTAAAAAAAAAACTAATGATCATAAATTAACCGTGCATAATGTTATGTAGACATTAGTGGCAGTACCTCCATAGAAGCACAAACATGTTAAGTCTTAGTTGTGTCATGTCTAGTTTAAAAATATTAATTTTGCAGCCAGTATTCTCATTTATATGTTTAATAAAGGATAGATTATTTTTCAGAATTCTGCAAGGCAAGTCAAGCTTTGGGGCTTACACTGACAGATGGCTATTTAAAAGCTATAGTTACTTGTCCATTTTTTAAAGCTTCAAGTGAATTTTCAATAATTCATAAAGCCAAAAACTTGTCAATAATTGCTAATATGCTACTATTTCTATACTATGTCTTAGCTGTGAAATTTTGAAAAGCAATCAATAGTTGAAACATTGAGTGATGTTTTATTCAAAGGTGACAGTTCATCAACACAATAACTATACTCACTAAGGATCTCAATCATATCAATGCATACAATTGAAAAATATGTACCTAAATAACTACATTGTTCACTACAGTATTCTAACTTATATAAAAAAATCTGTGTTGTGAAATCTTGCAAATTCTTAAATATTCAAAATTTCATACATAAATCATATTTCAGACTTTTGGTCATTAAATCTCAGAGTATTTAATTCAAATAATAAGGTAGAGATGGATTTCATGCTCAAATAAAATTAACACCTCATATCATTTTCAGAAGAACCTTGAAAATTAAAGTCACATGATTCTCTCAATTGTCCATGTTACATTTGAAATTGCAGATAATGGAAATAAAATTTATAAGTATGTAGTAACTGCAAAATTATTTTTGAGTTGGTAATTATACAACCCTATAAGATTATAATCCCATAAGTATGATTTATGAGGAGTTTGTAAAAAAAAATAGTTTCTTGTGCCTTCTGCATTTATATAACCTAATTCTTTTATTTAAATATGGTACTTGAAAAGGACGAAAATGCTTGACCCAAAAAATACTTTCTCATATTACAATGAAGCTAGATATGGTAGGGTACTTTTGCTTCAGAGTTCAGTGGTTTTAAATGCTAATAAGAATTGAATAAGAAAAAAATGGTAAGTATGGTCTTGTTACAGTGTGGATATAAAGTGAATAGTGCTTATTCTAGTAAAATTTGACTAATAAATGAATATATGTGCGGCAGATAACTGATGGAAACCTACATCTTTTTCTGGAGTTCGACTTGTTTTTCTTTCTTTTCATAGTATTCCATGATCTTAAGGCGTTGCTGCTGAACCAAACGGCCCTTTTCGATGTTGAACTCCTCCTCCGCCTTAGCATCGATTTCTTCGGCCTTTTCATTGGCCTCTTGTTCGATGAAGGCCATCATATGCTTAATCTAAGGAATAAAATGGGTATTTTAGCTAAAAATCATTCATTTCATCCATAATGAGGGGAATAAACTGATTACGAATGTCTAAGAACCAGTCACTTGGCTTGCGCCTAGTACTACATCTTCGATCAATTATCTCGACAAACTCATGTCGGCAGAACGTTTGTTAAAATATATAAAATTCTGTTCTCTAATATACACACCTGCTTTTGAACATCGGCATCGCTGAGCGCCATGGCTGTAGGTTATTATTTAGCACCACTTCCACGAAAAACAACCGATAAAGAGCCAGAAAACTAAAAACTGGCTCGAAGAGGTACGTCGACGCCTATCAGACGTGCTCCTTCATTGAACAATCATATGATCCCAATGTTGCCAATAAATCAGTTTCTATAATTGAAGCATAGACAACTTCAGTTCAAGTTTGCCTGAAAAGAGATTTTTATTGTTTGATCACTATGAAACACGTTAGTAATTATTAAATGCAATAGTTTTAATAATATATGATTTCAGTAAGAACTTGCATTGACGTTTCAAAATTGTATAATCAAACCATTTTTTTTTTACTTTAAATCTTCGTCAGTTCAATATTGACAGTTTACTTGATAGACTTGTTTGTCAAGTCTGTAAAACCAACAGAGTACTATTTTCAGTATAATTTAATTATGTGCTTCAGATACAGTTTCAAATTTAAAAAATTATGACATTGTTTATTTGTAGGTATTAGTACTTTAAAAATTTGTGGGTACTTCAAAAATTATTCTTTAATTAAAATGACAATTTAAATATGCCACCATATTTTATCAATATTTTCTTCCAAAAATGAGAAAACGTACTTCAAGCAGACACAACAGCATTTCCCAAGATGACCAAGTTAGTAAGCTTGTAAATATTACTATTAATTAATATATTTGTAGTGATATTTTGAACATGTCATTGAATTTTTACATGAAATTTTCAAATCGAAATTTTTCTTATTGGTTATTGAGCAAAGACAAAATCATTTAAAATCAGTTTTACGCTACCTCATGATATCTATTTTACTGTGGTAATAACATGTAATTCAAGGAACTGAAAAGTCAAGAATATGTCTAAATTATTATAAATATGCTTGCTTTTTAAATATAAAGCATTTCATACTTTTATTTTTACTTTGAAAATCTTTCTAATATTTACTTAAAAATACACATAAATATTTTTAAGTATGTCGTAACGTACCAAATTATTAGAATTGGGACTGAAAAATATTACAAATTTCCGTTCGCTTTCAACAATATGGCCGCCAGTTGTTTAGGGTAATGTGGCGTTCGACAAAACTGAGTGAAATTACTAAAATATTTATTAGTGGCATAATGATGTATAGAGTCTATAGCATTTTATAGCAGTGTTTAATGCAGAGACAGGCATTCGTATTTTTTTTTAGTTTGTGTATAAAAATTTGAATGCATATAAATCGTCGTCAAAATTGGACAGTCAACAAACTTTTGTTTATTTTACTCAAGGGAGCTCAACTATTCTGGCTGGAAATACATGATTATGAACCATCGATATTAGATTTGAAATAGTGGAACAGGGACTGTCGTCGACACATTAGGTAAATATTATTAAAATTTATGAAGAAATGTGTATATAGACATCAGGGTCGCCATTGTTTGACAGAGGACAAAAAATTCATGATAATATAGTAGGTATATACCTATTATAAATATTTTGTTATTATAAAGTATATAGAACCTTATCTACTTTCACAGTATACATATCTTTATTTTGATTAATGAACACGGCATACGTGTATTGTTTGTTTGTGGCGGTGGTAAAGTACAAACTTGTTTCATAGGTACGATGTATTCATTTTATATAGTATCATTTCCATATCTTTCTGTTCTGTAACTTTCGTTTCGAAGTGTATATCGCAGTTTTTTCTAAAAGGCTTCCTATTGTTATGTTATAAGTACGCACCATAAGGCAAGTTTGACAGATCTTTCGATTATGTATGAAGGTTGCTTAGAAACGAACGCAACAATATGCGCTCGACTTAACCTGCACACAAACATATTTTACTCCTTGTATATTTTCCTGTTAGTGTCCTATAGGACTATGGTTATTCAAGTTCAACATTGTTTATAAAACTACGACATAACCTATCCACATCAAAAAATGATCACAAAGGTCCTGGATAAGACCAATATTAACTGCAATTGAATTGGAATGAATTGACAAAGAATAAAGTGGTATACCAACCATATGGAAGTATAGGGTACACACTCTGAAAACAAGCTTGTTTTAATGTAATAATGGTACATTATGCTAAATGTCTTGGAAGGCCTTAATTCATAAAGATGGTGTGAGATAAACTTATTGTATTAAAGTATCCATTATTTTCACCCAAGTAGTTAAAAAGAAGCACTCCATAAAATCTCCAAGAAGTGATGTTAAATTTATGAAATAAATTCTACTTATAGTTGAAGCTATACACACTGCAAACAATACTATTTTTTATCTCAATTTCCCAGCAGTTTTTTTTCCTCTGCTTCCATGCTGGGTGGTTCAATTAAAACACTGGTTATATAGTCTATTGTATTGACACAAATAAATGTAATTTTAATTGCTTGCTGCAACTTAATTGGCATCAGATGACTAACCGTAACAGTAAATTTTGTAGCTGAATAATTTTTTTACCACATTTTGTGGTAGCTCATATAATATATGATTATTTTAGATATCCCCAACTTCATATGCTTAAATATTACTTATAAAAGATTCTCTACAAAGATGGATGATATTATTAATCTTCATATATTTAAAATTGACTTACACTGATGTTGATTTCAGGTTATGGCAAACTTGAACTTCCAACAAGCACCTCGAAGCCTAGCAAGTGGTGGTGTGGGTGGAGTCGGAGGCGTGGGAGGGCGCGTGAGCTCGGGGCTGGTCGGCGGAGTGTCCGGGCATGTGACGCCGACGTTTGGCGGCGCGCTGTCGCCCGGCCGAGGCTCCACGGCTATGCCGGGCGGCGCTCCGCCGTCCATGGCGTCACGGTCCACACTCTTTGGACAGCGAGCATTCGCTGACCGGAGGGTACCTATGCCGACTACATTGTCGCAACCTAATTCTAATTCCATGGTGAGTGCTATATCGACGTACATAATATGCATATGTATTCAAATTAATTAAATTGGCTTATTATATGACAATTGCCATTAACTATTTATTGGGATCATTTAAACCTGTCACTACTCACAATCATTCTATAACAGTGTTCTTTATCTTATTTGATGCTTGACATTGTGTTGTATGAAATGTATTAAAAGTTTGATATTTTTGCGTATTGCCCAGTCGAGTATGAGCAACTTGTCCCGGTTCAACGCGAGCAACAACTACCACTCGGTGTTCGGCGAGGGCGGCGACACGTCGACGCCGCCGCTGCTGGACCTGAGCGAGTTCCCGTCGCTGACGGCGCGAGGCGCCGGCGACCAGGCGCCCGCCGCCGCTCCGCCGCCGCCCGGCTCTAAACCTTACGGTGAGACTACCGTGTATCGCCCCGAATACTCTTACAAAACAAGTAAATATTCAGTTATATTTTTTTTTCATATCATTTATAAAATCTTACGGGAATTGTGTGTGGAAAGCGTCAATGTTCGTGTCGTCCTGGACGCAAACGTCCTTTGGTCGAGAATGGCGCACACGAGGGTACAAGTGAGGTTGTATAACAAACAGTGGGTATGGTGAAGCAGCCGACGTCGGAGCAGTCGGAGTTCACGATGTCGTCGGAGGACTTCCCCGCGCTGCCGGGCACGTCAGCGGGCGGCGCTGGCGCGGCGGGCGGCGCGGCGGGGGGCGCGGGGGCGGCGGGCGCGGGCGGCGTGGGGCCCGCCGGCTCGGCGCCGCCCAACGCCGACCTCGCGCACGCGCCGGACAAGGCGCGCAAGGGCATACAGACCTCGCCCGACGGTATGTACACATACACACCATACAACACAACACATTATCACACTAAATACTTCTACCACTAGTAATAAACCAAATTATTATGACGAGATACAAAACAATTCAAAAAGTTCCTTAATGCACCATGTTAGTCAATGTTCATGTCAGTAATGCCGACGCAAAATATACACATTGACATTTAAGAAATTACACTCCTTATTTTAAGCACACAGTAAAGACTTTACTTATGAACCTCAGATATTGTCTTGGCTAAATATTGTTTTGTTCAGTTCTGTCTTATTCAAGCAAGGCCCTTTTTAGCTAACAATCAAGGTTTATACGTATAGCTCTTGTTGCTAGATTGTTTTCGACATTAATTATTATTAAAATTCAAAATAAATTTGTTATTAGAAATTCATTGTATGTGCATGCTCTTTATTTGTTTTGTGCGTATGACATGTGTAGTTAGATTTGATGTTATAATTGACATATTATCTTACATCAAATTATTTTTCCCCAAAGTTGTCAATCAAGGAGCGCATACGGACAGTTATGGTGTGTATAGATCATTATGTTGGGGGTATATTAAAGTGCTTCACCATTGATTAACAAAGCCGCTTTAATGTATTACCATCATTGCCATTATAGTTTGTATTGAAGTATATAAGAGTAACGGTGTGTTGCGTGTTGTAGGTAAAGTGACGAATATCCCCGAGACGATGATCCCCAACCAGTTCGGTATCGTGGGCCTGCTCACGTTCATCCGCGCGGCGGAGTCGGACCCCAGCCTCGTGTCGCTGGCGCTGGGACAAGACTTGACGGCACTCGGGTTAAACCTAAATTCACCGGACAATCTTTATTTGACTTTCGCTGGACCTTGGGCGGACACGCCGTGCAGGTGAGATGGCGTACCAATACTAATACTTGTTTGTAGTCTACAGTGAATACATGTGGCTGCTTTCTGCGTCATGCAGATTATGTCCTCTCTGCGAACACGGTCTGCGCGCGAAATGAAACGGCTGTGCGAAAAATAAAGATGCCAATCTACTCGCGCGGTGGCTCCATTCCGCGGACAAAATCAGCATGACACAAAAGTCGTAAGAAATTAGTCGCCATAACAGATTGCGTCTTCATATTTTATAAATGGAAACATGTTTTTTATTTTTTGTAGATGTCGATTAACTGTTTGATGGTTTAAAAGAAAGAAAACTCTAATATTGCGACTAACGTTCTAAAGAAACTAATAAAATTTGGAAGATATATATAGAAAGTTCAGAATTATCCATGTGACCAAAAATAATACAATAAAAAAGAAAAGAATTCTTAAATTTTGATTTAAAATACTGAGGACCTATGCTTTTTCATCCGCGTGTAATCCGTAATGTAAATGTATCGATTTCTTTTTCAGACCACAGGATATGGACTACCACGTGCCTCCGGAATATTTAATAAACGGTTCAATTAGAGAAAAGTTGGCGCCTCTACGACTGAGTCGATATAAAGAAGATCTATTATTTTACCTGTTTTATTGTTTTGTCGGTGACGTGCTGCAGATAGCGGCTGCGGCGGAACTGTAAGTATCTCTGTATTTTTCGAGACCTTTATAATCTATTCGTTATATATTTATGTATATAATAATATATCATTTTAATATTTTTGTTCAGATATAATCGCGAATGGCGATATCACATGGAGGAGAAGGTGTGGATCTCTCAAGCGCCCGGCATGCCGATGGTGGAAAAGACATCGACGTACGAGCGCGGCACCTACTACTTCTTTGATGCGCATAATTGGCGCAAGGTAATCACACATTTTTAAGGCATTTTTGGGATTGATTGATTAGATTTCTTGAAGTATGGATGGTTCTTACAGTATAAGATTTCCTTTTTCAATAACTTCATATAAGTTTCTAATATAAAATTGCCCAGGTCAGGTTTAGTGGATTCAAAAACCAATTGTGCTTGATTTGAATTTGTGACCCTAGTAATACAATCTGTTCAATATACTTTGGTTCCAGGTGGCGAAAGAATTCCACCTGGACTACAGCAAGCTAGAGGGACGGCCGCAACTGCCGCCGCATGTGCTCACCTAGCGACTCTCACACACCTATTGTAGTTTTGTTATATAAAAAGTACAAGTTTAAACATACTTTTATTTCTGCCTCACCTAATCTATAAACATAGGAAAGTGTTTCAAATAAATAACAATAATAACTTTTTATAAAGGTTGGTGTAAGTGTTAGTTATTCCGGAAACGTCTTTAAAAAAATGTCTGCCAATTTGTTTGCGCTTATCTCGGAAACGACTTTATCGATTTTAATGGGATTTTCACAAAAAAATAGCTGTTACCAGGGTTACCCACCATACCCTTGTCTTAGAAAAATATGAAAATTAATGCGATTTTGAATAAGCCACTTTAAGTTCGACTCATACTAGTATGGTCAACGCCAGCTATTAGCGATTCGCATAGGGACGATAATGGTTCTACTACAAAGATATGACCAATGACAATTATTATACTGAAGTACATAGGGCTGGCTCTTTTTGGTTGTCATACATACATAAAGGTCTTGTCTGTCTGTCTGTCTTGTCTTGAAAATGAATGAAATATTTACCAATTAAAAATATTTAATTGGCGTCTGTCTGTTACATTTCGCGCCTCAATAATTAGTACACATTTGAAGGTTTTTAGAAGAGGTAAATAGGACGTAGGGAAAGAATACGAAGAATACTTTTCATCCCGGAAAATTCAGACATAAGAAAGTTCAAAATTGCCCTCTGCCCTCGAGGCATAGTTTTATTAAGCAAAGAGAATAAGAGGCGTCGCGACGACGTAATCTAGGGCGTCTCGGCGTCGATACATGGTTGTGGTTATATTTATATTGGACTCCGAAATGAAAATATATCGTTAGACTAATTGATATTGTTGTATTCGCCCAAACGAAAAATTTCCAAGAATATAAGTTAATATGAGTTTTGTGGATTCGATCAGTCTTTATCTTGTCATCGTTATCATACTGATATCGGAACAGATTTAACTATTTGCACTATAATTGATAGCCGATCGTATATCATGTTTTCAAGGGGTATTATAAATAAATGAGAAATACCTATTATATATACCTACAAACACCACACGTCCCGTTTCATATGTATTATGTTAGCACCAGAAACAAGAAACGCTGGTAAAACATTAGACATCGTAAGTAAATAATTGTGACACCCGAGCATTTGTATCGCTGGGAAAGTGATATCCTCAATTAGTTGATTCATAGACATTTGACCAACAGTTTAATAGACCTTCTTCTTCTTCATCAACCCATTTTCGCCCACTGCTGAGCACGGGTCTCCTCTACCATTGAGAGGGTTTAGGCCATAGTCCATCACGCTGGCCTAGTGCGGGTTGGCGGACTACACACCTAAGAAATTCCTAAGAACTCTTAGGTGTACAGGTTTCATCACGATGTTTTCCTTCACCGTTAAAGCAAGTGATGATTCAATGTGAATACACACATAACTTCGAAAAGCCAGAGGTGTGTACCTGGGGTTCGAACCCGCGACCGTCGAGATTCTAGACCGCGCGCCCAAACCTCGAGGCCATCACTGCTTTAATAGACCTTATCAACAGAGAATTACGAAAAAAGGGAAATAGTGCCTTATTATCAGAGAACACTATCGTCCTTGAGCGTATTAACTTTTGAAACATCTTCAACGGGCGCCTGTGATTTGTGGATTGTTTTTAATAGGAAGCAAATTGATTTTCCGCATTAGGATATGAATGATAATGTAAAAATAGTATTCTAGAAATTTAAGTGCATACCCCATAATGTTTAGAATTAAAAGTTAAGGAAAGTGATTCAGCCAAATGCATTTTCGGATTTCATAATGAAAATGTGTCACAGATTTTTAAGCATATAGGTACATTAGAAAAAACACGGAAAGGTGTCAACACATTTTATTTCTAAAATCTCATGTAGACTCATTTTAAGATCATTAACATTATTAATTACTTGTATTATCTAGAAGAGAAGACTTGAAAACAAAGCTCATAAAACGCAATGACTTGTTAAAAGCGCAGTCTGGTCCATATCTCAGAATTTGTTTATGGTAACACATACACTGGCCAAAGAGATGACAAATAAAAAAATAATGATAACATAAGGTACATATTCAGGCAGGCTGCATTGCATATTTTATTATTTTCATAATAAGATTTTGTTAACATTTTGGATACATTTGTATACACAATAATAATAAGATGCTGTCAAACATGAAGTTCTTATAATTTAAATGCACATTAGAATGCAAATGGTCTTTAACACACCTTTTTATTGTGATAAATTATGATGCTAGTTACAGATACTGTATTTTCTGCAGTCTGCCTCAGTGCGCTAGACTAATAACTTATCGTAATGTATCAGCTTAACCATGGAGGAAAGTATTTTTCAGGGCCAGAAGCATTTAGCATTTGGATATCTATAATGGGACCTAAACTAGTATAATGATTGGAGTTGTGACAATTTCAGTCAACCTCAGCAGTGGAATTTGAGTTGGAAGCTTCTGTTTTAGTCTCAGAACTGGATCCTGCATTTTCTTTCATTGTAGGCTCTTCATCGTTCTTGCCAGGGACCCACAGACCCGCAGCAACGCATCTGTTGATGTAATAAATTGCTTCCTGCTCGGGCATCTTAGCAATGGTGGCTTGAAGCATAGGCACGTCTTGTGCGTCGAAGCATTTCTTCAGTTCCTGTATAAATACATTGTTTATTTGCGATTATTAATAATAACGATTTTTTTAAATAAACACTACAAAAAGAGATAGTTAATATACTTTTATTCATACGACATTTAAAATTATTAATTTGGAAAATAAATTTACAGTGCTTTAAAAAGATTAATATAAATAATTCGTTTCATCCATAACTCAGCGATTACTTCGTAAATTAAATTAAAATGCCAAGATACATTTTTGCACTTAGATATTGTTTCAGGTATTTATTTTTTGCAATTGTAAGATCTTTTTTGAACCATAAGTTAATTCCGTACTATACTCACATCAGGTAATTCCTCATATACTTCGACGGGATCGAGCCCGCCTGGGCCGAGGCGCGCCTTCCTTTCCTCCTCCTCCTGTTCCCTGATCGCTTCTTGGATCTTTTCAGCAGCACGTTTCCGAATCCTCGACTTGAATTGTTCCAATTCGTCCTCAAACGAATCTATGTATGGTTTCTCAGCAAGTTGAATTCTGTAAGCATTTAGAAGTATAATTTAACTGGTTATGTTTGACTTTTAAAACAAAAAGAAATATTTCTTTAGATTTATGTACAATAGGTACCCGCTATCTTTTTGATGAGGCACCCATTATATTATATTGAAAATAAAGATATTGTCTTTTGTCAATAGAATAAGTATTAAGTGGGAATCATTTTAACAAACTTGAATCATTTACAATGATAAAAAGATAAAAAATAGCATAAAATCAAAATTCAGTGTTCGGAACTTGTAAAATAACCATAAATGCGTCATGATTTATTCATCAATTACGTCATATCTACGGAATGCAAGTTCAATGGCCTAACCTTGACAGTTCATTAATTCTTGCATTTTTATCTACAACTTTTCTGTTGCATAAAGTTGCTTTTGTAAACAAAATGTAAAAGTTGAGTATAATATATATATACCTATCTTAATTTTGGTCATTGGCATCTCCATAAATTATAAGCAGCCAAAAATTGAATGAGAAAAATGACGAGAACAATGAAATATAGGTAAACTCATACACATTCCTGACACAAGCATGTGCTTTGTGGTGTAGAAATTCCATGTTGAATACCTCTGCCAGGGTAGGCTTACTGTGTTTTTCAGTGTAAGTGTGTAAGCAATTTTAGTGGCAGCCTGAAGTATAGTGTGAAGTCTAATGTGAGACTTGAACCACAATTGGGGAAAAAAAATGCATGGTGCCGTTTCTTAATACTATGTATGTACACAAAGCAATAGGATATTAGATAGTACATTTTTGCTAGTGTATAATATAAGCACAAGTAATTGACCGAAGCATAGCACTTATAGAGAAGTCACTATTGGTTAACATACTTGTTAATTCCTTTTTGATTTTTATTGTATGTTATAATTAGTGCGGTCTATTTTAATGCTATTTATATCTGACTTATTTATCACGAAGGGATTTTTGTTTGCATTTTTTTTTTCATATTTATTCCATGGTATGCAGTTTCATTAATTCAACTGAGAGCTTTTTCTTTACAATGTCTTGTTTGTTCCTTCAAAGTTTACTTTGTTTTCATAATCAGCACCTATACACCCCGCTGCTAAGCATGGGTGTCCTCTACAACTGAGAGTCGTTGAGGCCTTATTTCACCAAACTGAACTAATATGGGTTGGTAAATTGACACCTAAGAATTTGAGGTGTGCAGGTTTCCTCACAATTTGAGTCATCACCATGTGATTAATTTCAAGGCCAACACAACTTTATATTTTTACTTTACTTATGTAAATTATTACTAATTTTAACTTTGTGTTGATTCTAAGAACAAGAGAGAGACAATACAAGCCTTTTCATGCTGATTAACATGACTAATGAAAGATAAGTAATACTGTGAATATTTTTGTAATTGATTGCTAAATTATAGACTAGAGAAAAATATTTTATAAATATTTTAGAATAAGCTTACTTGGCGAAGATTGAGCCAACACAGGCTCTAGGATCAACATCCAACTGCTTAGATAATTCCAGAATGTACTGCATGCAGATAGTTTGATGGGCAACATGAGCCATCAAATCATGTTTCTGTAACAATTGATAAAATGCCATTAAGAAATGTGATATACAATTACTTTAAATCTTATAAAACCATATTAAATTTTAGTCCAAAAAATTAATTATTGATTTATTATCATCATCATCAACCAAATGACATCCACTCCGGGACATATGCCTTCTCAGAGGGCTCTCAAAGTGTTCTGTGGAAAGAGGGCTGCATTCACCGGCTTTTACCCAAAATGACAGTCCACCTTAAAGTGAAAGTATTGATTAGAGCTACATTATTATATAAATTATAATAAAGAAAAGCTTATTTAAGATAGAGAAATATTATCATATGTTCAATTCTAGGTCTTTTAGATACAAGCACAACTGAATCCAGAATGTCTATAAACAGAGAAATATAACAATGGTGTTCTATTGTTATGATGCAATATGATAAATCATGTTAATACTAGTAGTTAGCATTTTACCTCTTCCATTTCCAAGTTAATACACCAGATTACAAGATAATTGGCAGTTTCTTCACATACAAGTTGACTGTGATCTAGTAGGAATTTCTTGGAATCCTCATATTTTCTCAGCATACCAAATTGCTTTAATAATTTTTCATTTTCTTTAATAAACTTTTTCATTTTGGCCTCTTTTTCCTCTTCAGTCAGATTTTCATCTTTTGGCCGAGGTGGTTTGGTGTTAATTACAGTCTTTGTAAATCCAGGCTCACTGATAGTGTCCACATTCCACGGCGTCTGTTTGTCTTTTTTTCTAAGCTCATCATCCTTTTTTCTGATAATTTTTTCTTCCGCTTCTAGCTCTGCGAGTGCCTTCTTCAGAGATTCAAGGTCAGTGTTGTTTGGTTCTGTTTCGGCAATCTTTTTCCGTGTTTCGGCCAAACGCCTCAAGTTTTCCCGTTTCTTTTGCTCGTGTTCTTCTTTCTCACGTCGCAGCTCTTCCATGCGCTCCAATCGTGCTTGATGTCTCCAACGAAATAGTGAAGGCGTGTCGATGTTAGGATGAGTTTCATCTTCGTCATCAGAGATCTAAAATAAAATAAAATTAAGGATCGTGTCCGGAAGGCTGCGATATAAACATTTATAGTCAAACAAAGTACCGACCTCAATATCCTTCCACTTGCTGTAATCCACCATTTTTATATATAAAATGCAAACTGCTATTAGATTGTTTTTATATTTTTTAAAGGATAAATAAATGAATTGCTTCCAGAAACTTACAGAAAACCTAGATTATTCTCTTTCGCTTCATGCAATAGGTTTGACATAAACAATTAGACAGTGTTGCCAGTTAAAACATAACATAACATACCTATTCGGTATGACTTTGTATGTATTTGATGATGTTCCTAGTAATAAACATTTAACAAGTTGCTCTGTATGTACATAAGTATACAATAAATGTTATTATTTTATTGGAAATTAGATTTTACTTAGGCACTTTAAGTGCTGCGTTTCACTGCGTTGATTATCAAGAAGAATTAAATTGTTTTAATTTAATAAAAAAAGCGAACACTTGTTTCCTTGCTTTCACAATACAGTTATGTCAATGTGTTAATAAGTATCATTAAAAAAAGTATTTTGAAACTGGGAAAATCATATTTTAATTATTAATGCTGAATTATTATGGATTGCAAACTGCGCCTGGTACTGGGACAGCAATACAATGGGTTACTATGGTAGTAATCCATGCAACCAGAACATTGACTGTGGGTAACTGGTTTCATTGTCATATATGTATGGGTACACGACATTAAATAATTGTATGAGATCCTTATATCAAGAAGCTTATATCCTTTTTCGCTATCGATCACTGCACCCTGTTTTATTGATTGGTGTTAAATATTTACTCTTTCCTATATCAACGGTTTTTCGCTTGCCAATTGCAATATAAGGGTTATCTCGCCTATCGCTGTTGGGGACAGTAAATCGGTTGAGCGATGACAATTTAAATAACTTAAACGGAATTATTAATTAAGGCTTAGGTTTTAAAAAACTTTGTATCGCACTTTCATACTAAAATATTTATTAGTGTACCTACTAAGAATGAGGTGGCAGCACAGACTCTTTTCTGTACCAGTAAATTTCTACAACAGTACAGTTATGTTTGCGGCATTTATATTCCAATTGTTGTGCTAGAATTTTTTATAACAATTAATAATTCTATACAATAAATACTGAATACTACAATAAATATTAAACACTTTTACAGTCTCTACGATTAAGGCTAAATTATTTCGATGACATATTTGGCAGTACTCTAATAACTATTCAGTTTTTCTTTTTCCGTTTTGCTAGTGTAGTCAATATAGTTGTCATGACTGTGGTAGTGGTCGTAGCCTCAGTTATTGTCGAAGTAGCGTTAGTAGTTTGTCCTTCTTCATTGTTTTCCCACTGTTGGCTCTCATCCGGTATGCTGATTTGGAATTGAAGTAGAACCACTAAGTACGTAACCATTGTAGTGAGCAACTGTGGATAAAGAGAAAGTTTTAATACTTCATTATTTTAATATTATAGTTTTTGAAACTGAGTCGGACATCTGTTCTGATTGTTAGATGATTTTAAGAATGATGGCGACAAATGAATATAAAGTATAAGTAATATATTAGATATAGTTCCTGGGTTCGATTTCCGGGTCGGGCAATGTGTAAATGAGATTTTCCCTTAAGAAATTTTCAGTACCAACACGGAGTCAGGAAATGTATCCGAAAAACGGCATAGGCTCGCCCCTATTACTTGGGACTATTACATACCTGGCGAAATGTGGGTACAGAAATGTATTTCTGCTTACCCCTTCGGGGAGTACAAGCGTGAGGTTAAATATGTATGTAATAGTTTTAGATGACAAGATAACATGACTGTATAGAATTTTATAATTCAAAAATACCGATTTAAATAGCGTTCTGTTGACATCGAAAAACCCCCCAAGACTAATTTTTGATGGGTTCATTTCTGTAGCACGCAGGAACATATTTACTTCTGTTTGTGCGTCTGTGTTCATCCAAGATAATTCCACCATTAACAGCTTCTTCTGGAAGTTAGTCCTTACCTGCACAAAAAGGTATATTTTAATAGATAGATTTTTCAAATATACAATATGTTAAACAGCCTAGAGGCCGATGGTTAGTTTTTGAGGGGAAAGCTGTACATGGCCTACTTCAAAAATAACCATAGTTGCACCATGTGGAGCGTCTTAGATAGCGAAACGTGGGTCTAGAAGCACAAATAAACTACCCTTCCGGGGATACAGGTGTTAAATAAGGATGTGTTGACGCATTAATTTATTAAGAAAACAAAATAATAGTGTTGTTTTTCTATAACTAAGATTCTATCCACCTAGATACTGGCCGTTTCACGAAAGATATTATCAAACCTCCCCTAGGACCAAAACTAGAGTGTACGAGTATCTTTCAATCAAGTCAATAGGCTTTCTTCTTTGTATTTTTCAACACGTAACTTTGTCTTTTAATGAGCTATTCGATACTCTATACATAGCAGAGAATAAAACTTACATTGTGAGAAGCATAATGCGCTTCATCGCAGATAAAGAACAATAAGAATATACTGCAAATTGCTGTTAATGCCAAGCCAATATCCTTAATACCAAAGCCCTCAGATATTTGACTCAGCAAGCCGTAAATCGACAGGGTTATTATGAGGAAAAGATACAGATTAATAAATGTGAAAGTGTAGCTATTGGCCAGGCCGGTATCTCGAGCCAACTTGCTCAAACGGAGCCACAAGGCTCGGTATTCCGCCACTTTACCAGCAGGACCGATGTGACGTAAAGCCTGAAAAAAATACATCACATATATTATTAAAAAAAACATATTTACATTAGTTTAAATCTCTATCCATGCATAATTATAGACATGGAATCATGATAATTAAATTGTGGAGAAAATTGATTTATTTTAAATATACTTAAGTGAAATTATTGTATCAAGTTACTTTAAAATCGATTATTCTATATTTTTGACTCTACCTACTCATTAAGTGACAAGATTTGTCTATCATGGTTATCTGAAGCATATTTGTCCACTCATTTTAGCTGTTTAAAAATATTAAAGTCAAAAAGTTAGTTTTATAACTCTGCGAATAGACATTAAGTTTAGAGCTTAAGTAATAAACCTCACTAATACAAAGTTTTACATAGTTTGTCTCTTGGGTAGTTAACTTGGCGTTTGTGGGAAAACTTTGTATAGTATTATTAAAAACAGAGGTACAAACAGTTTTCTAAAAGTCTATCGGTTACGCAACAAATAACTCATAATTTTCCGATCGTTTTAAATCATAACTTATTTTTTAAAAAAGGCCTTAATTAGCCAGTAAACGAATCAATTCAATTAACATCTAAATACCTATACGTATCACGGAATGTTTGTTAGCATTAGATACATAAGTGGGTACTGAACTCATATAATGTTATATTTTTTTCAGAAATAAATTTATTATTAAAATTCTGAGCGCAATGAATGTAATTATATTTAATTTTTACGAAGTTACAGTGTATAAATTTCGTTAGCTTTTTTGTCAAGATTATATAAAATTATCAAACAATATGGATATATTGATCGAACGATCAAAGGCATACCTGCTGAAAATCCTCGGCTACAACATTGGCACAGACGCTAAGCGTTTCACAAAGTAAATACCAATAACCCCCTAATATGTATGTGAGAATTTCCAAGAAAACGTAGGGTATAATCTGCATAGCTTTAAAGTGGACCATAGTTATGTGTGTCACGATCACTGAGGTTGTCGATAAAATTGGTATTACTACGGCTATTATCAACGCTTTCTTGTACAGTCTAATCGGTAGACTTCGGCCTGACAAATCTTTATATGCAACCTGAAACAGAAACTCACGTGAATAATATTTGCTTTTCTATATCCTTTCAAATTTGGTAGAGCCACGCTATAGTCATAGTGGGTTGCGATAGCAATGAGAGTGGTACCACAATTTAGTAGAAAATGAATGTCAAGTAGCCAATACTTTTACGATGCCTAACACTTGGTGTGTGAGTTAGTTTAGGGGGGCCACATTCGCTAATTGTGTGGTATTAGAATATATCGTTAAATATTGTGAATGTTTGTAACATTTGGTTGATTGGAAAAATAAAATGCAACGTTTTCCAAAGCAATTTCAAAGGCGTTAAAATTAGAAATCTTAAAAAATTGCGGTAAAATTGTGTAAAACTACTCATATATTAAGATCACTTAATCGATTGGGACGAATTATTATATCCCTTACTTTAGTAGAAGTACGGTGCAATATCGAACGTCAAAGCAAATTATTAGTGGTTCGGAAATACTTTATGGACCGTAATTATTTTCATCGTAAAAAAGGTTTACCTCGAAATCCACCCAACCATTGAGTACACCAGCAATTTTTTTCGTCTCATACCATAGCAACGGCACTGCCAACATTGGAAACAAATATACAGTGAACAGGTATTCAATCACAGCTTCTTCGAATTTCCCTTCAGCCGTGCGTAGAATCTGTACTTTGTGCAAAGACAAATATAGTACATAGCTTACGAGAGCGATGTATACAGCCAGAGAGTAGACTACAGAAGGAGATGCAATATGGAATTTATTCACACCAGGCGATGGTCTCGTTAGCGGAAGTACGCCCATCAATCGAAGTATAGTGAATACTGGTTTAATATTCTCATAAACTATGTCCTTGTAAATATGAGGATCTATAAGATTGTTCTTCAATGGAACAACAGCATTCGGCGAGGCGGCTTTTGGAGTCCTCACTGGTGTTACATCAAGGAAAATCATTTTGTTCTTCGCTTTTTCGTTCATTTGCACCGGGAACCCATTTTGAATCCCGTGCGTCATAAAAAGACTGTTATTTGTGTAGAAAGTCATGTTGTTCTTCGTATCAGTTCATGTACGACTGAACATTTTTGATAGTTAAGACAGACTAGAGTTCGGAGGAGGAAGGTAATGGCTGGGTGGAGTCAGGTCATCTTTCAAAGGTTGACAAGTTGATTGCAGCTACGTAAGCATTTTGTATTTACGTTAAATTTTCAAGGCGCACTTCACCTTGAATGAAACCGTCGTAATTGCTTTCACTCGTCTGTCAAATGTCAAGACCACTAATATAGTCATAATCATATAAAGTATCAATATTCAGTAATGCGACTGCATAGAATTGGTATTACAAGAAGTGAAAAAGGAGCAGTTACATTGTTTGGATCTTAAAAAAATACTAAGTATTAATTGGGGTCAGAATACTTCAACTATGGAAACTTTACACAATTGAGACGATTAATCGAAAGAAGATAAGACATAGTTAAGAGGAATGTGTTTTTCTTGTATTGCATAAAATATAAGATTGCGCATGAGAAAAACAACTTAGGTAAGTATCGAAAAGAAAAAGAAATAATCTTTATAAAATTGCAGTATCATCACCAGCCCATTCACCAGTCAATTAAACATCTAATGAATCTATTTTATATAACTAGAGTACTAATATTGAGATGGAATAACTGTCGGAGTATGATAACAGTCCATATGAGCTCTGTTTATATGTGTATGCAAATGAATCACTATGTTAATTCCGGGTAAGCTTCCCTTGATTGTTTATGTGGGTAATACTTGATTTAACGCTCAGATGCAGGGCGGGACAGCGGAATAATTCGAAAATTAAGGGATTGATTAAATGTAAATTCTATAAAGCTACATGTATCAATGGTAATTCTGGTCATTGTCGTTTATATTTATCATTTTAATGCTTTATATTTTTTGATTTATTTAAATGCGTTAACATTTTTTACTTGTAAAATTACAGGACCTCCCACTAAGGAGTTTTATAACAATTGTAAAGGGACATGATGACTATCATTAATTGCTCAATGCCGCTCATTCACTACATATTTTTAATTCAACAAGCTCGAAGTGGCTTTAATAAGGATTAATAGGTAGGTTGGGTCATAAAGGTATGATAAATAAATAATTGGCTATCGAATTCTATAACTAAATAATTGATGTAAGCTTTGCCACAATGGCACTAGCTCTTAAAGAAATTTTATACAGAATATGTTGCATATTCATTCCTCGAGATAATGTCTCGAACTTCCAAATTCATACCCGTCATTTGATGTTTATGATCTTGAATATAATGCGTATTATACATAGACGCACCCTGCAATGTAAATCTACAGTGGAAAAATCACCGAATGTTAATAAAAGCTTTATGGCGACACGTTGTGGAAATAAAATATGACATTTACAGCCACCTGCTCTGCAATACATAAACTAAGACATTAGATACTTGTACCAGCGAATGAATGTCGGAGAATTCCATTTTATGGATCGTAAAGCTTTACGTGGGCAATAAATAGACCTCAACAACGTTCCTTTGTAGTGGACACCATGAATAAGCAGTAAATAGACACGCACTTACCTGTGAAATAAATGGCCACATGACAATGTTTTGAGTTACGATGTGAAGTGTCCCTAACTTTATTTTGTACGGGAAAATGTTTGCATACTAGTTTAATATTGAAGAATGTTTCAGTGTGACCTTCGGGCCCTGTCAAGGTTAGCTCAAGGCAATATTCGTCACAATACACATGAGTCATCAAGCTGGACGGTAGTCTCCTTAGGGTGTCCTACACAATTTATTACACTGGAAATATAAGGGACGTATTATCATAGCAAGTATATTTAAATTGTAATTGACAACATTCCATTTCTAACATATGCGTGATTTTTGGTTTGGAACCGAAATTAAATATTATAATACTCTGTTTTTTTCTTTTTTTTGTCATAAAGCAAAATCCATGAAAATTTGGGTTCGGCTCCTATTGTGCATATGTATGAATTTGCCATTTTGTATGCATGAAAGCATGCATGTAGAATAGAGAATCTAGAATCTAGGCGGTCGCGGGTTTGAACCCCAGGCACACAACTCTGGCTTTTCGAAAGTTATGTATGTAATTCACATTGAATTATCATTTGCTTTAATGAGTGATGAAACCTGCACACCTGAAAGTTCTTAATAATTTCTTAGGTGTGTAGTCCGCCAACCCGTACTAGGCCAGCGTGGTGGACTACGGCTTAAACCCTATCAGTGGTAGAGGAGACCCGTGCCCAGCAGTGGGACGTATATGGGTTGATGATTAAGAAGAAGAAATATCTACTTATTTGATGTAAAGTTACATTACTAATATCGGAACCGAACATATATTTTTAGATCCTACAAATATTTGTCTCTGTACAGGTTTTGCCTATCATCAGCCTGATTTCGAGCCAACTGCGCCAGCCGTCAAGTTAAACAATTGAAAGTTCAAATTGAGAGCATTAATATGTATGTGTTTGATAGTTTTTAAAGCGCGCTCGCTGAACGGCGCGGAATAATATGATGCTATTGAATTATTTACTAACTCGCCGCGTAATGAGTTTGTAAGTGAATCGCCTTTCGAGGTGTCCCCTGTGGCCTGTAGGTATCCCATCAGTGTATCCGGCCCAATTTACCTAATCCTCGATTAACCCGGCCGCGATGCAGATAAATTTGATTGTGAGAGGCTTAAGAACCCTGCGGCTAACCTTTCTTCTTGATTGCTCCCCGAGGGCAGCTTTTATAACTTGTTGAAGTAGACTACTTTGTCTATATACTGCGGTTGTTATAGGGATTCTTGATCGAGGTAAATGCATTGATTGTTGTTTTATTGTGTTGAATTTTATCTCTTATTAATTATTACCAATTTTGCACGTGACTAGTTTAACATTTGTTTATGTGGAATAAGTGGCGAGACTATAATGTGTAGGGGGAAACGTGTTCCTACTCGGTAATGAAACGGCTAGTCACCATCGTAATAAACTTGAAAAGTGTTCTTTTGTAAAATTATTTTTTTTATAAAATGATAATACGTCTTTACTAATTAATTACCAGGTTAGACGGATAGACTTATATTTTTATTTGTTCTACCGTGTTGAGTTGAAAATGTTAGTTTGGTAATGAAATGTATTTTTTTTATAAAAGATACATTTGTATTTGTTTCTATAAATATTTTACGGATCAAGTAAGTGTTATGTCCCGAATGATTCTGAAAATATTGGCAAACATGACATTGTAATGCAGATATATTCTATGGGGTTTGTTAATTTAGTCCAGCGGAGCTATTCGATCGATCTTGAGTATGGATATCAGGGTGACTCGGGACTAAGATTATCTCTAGTGGACTTAGTGTCAGTCGCACTCATTGTGAAGTTGAGATTTCATCAAATAAGAATATGACTCTATATATGTATTTCTAAATATTAAGTTCTTGTCATGAACCTATAAATAAAATGATTCGTGTAGAATATATCGATAGGGTTTTTCAAAAAGGGTAGACAGAGAGAAAGAAAGGATTTCACGGATTTCAAGGATTTCGTATTGTCAGTAGTTTAGATCAGTGGCAATATTTCAATAGAAGCTCAAAACCGTTACACGTTAATTTTTGCTTAATGTCATACATAATTGTTCAATGTGGGTTCAGAATATTTTTTTTTACATGTCAAATTAGTTTTGTTAACTAAAGATTTAAAGATTATTATTTAGAATTTTGGGTAGCTAGGCTTTTGGGTTTCTATGTTAGTACAGCCACTGGTAGGCTGGTAGGTCCATATAATAATGATAAGGTGATTAAATTATACAATTGTATTGAAACTACAACACTTGAAAGACACACATTGCTATGTTTTGCACATATTTAGACATAGTCTGCTACTCAAAATTAATTCTTTAATCTCGACGAACATTAGTACCACGTCATTGACGAGGCAAACAAAGATTTTATCACTTAAATATTCTCCAACAACCATGGAATCATTTAAATGGGATGTAAATTGAATGCCACCGGCATTAAGTCCGCCTATATACAGTTTTGTGTATGAAGTTTTAAATAAATAAATAAATAAATTGCTATACAACGAATTAGCATTAAATTTACGGTGAAAGAGGTCCGCCCAAGTTTACCTGGTCAGTGGTCGAGGAAGGCAGATTAAGTACAACACACTTTTGTTTTAGTTTGCGGATTTACACACCCTGCCAATCCGAGACTAATGGCCACCGCCCGCCTTCTGGGCAAACACAGATTAACTGCTACTTTGGTATTCTCCTTAGTTTCTAGTGTTTGATTTATGTATTTGGAGTTATGCGTCTTATGTGTATGACGGTGATTAAAAGCAAAGTGTATGGTGTAGTGATACCGTCTCGGTGGGCTCGGTTGGAATTGCATTTGAATGTAAATAAAAAAATAATCTTCTTCTTCTTCATCTTCATCAACCCATATACGCCCACTGCTGAGCACGGGTCTCCTCTATCATTGACAGGGTTTAGGCCATAGTCCACCACGCTGGCCTAGTGCGGGTTGGCGGACTACACATCTAAGAAATTCCTAAGAACTTTTAGGTGTGCAGGTTTTATCACGATGTTTTCCTTCACCGTTAAAGCAAGTGATAATTCAATTCGAATACACACATAACTTTCGAAAAGTCAGAGGTGTGTGCCTGGGGTTTGAACCCGCGACCGCCGAGATTCTCGACCGCGCCTCTCAACCTCGAGGCCATCACTGCTTTAATGACTGCTTTAATGAAATCAATGCTTAAAAAAATAATAGTGAGCAGATATTATCGTTGTTTTTTATAATTCTCTAAATTATACATATGTAGAGAGGTAACAGTGAGCAGTGATGGCCTCGAGGTTTGGGCGTGCGGTTGAGAATCTCGGCGGTCGCGGGTTCGAACTCCAGGCACACACCTCTGACTTTTCGAAGTTATGTGTATATTCACATTGAATTATCACTTGCTTTAACGGTGAAGGAAAACATCGTGATGAAACCTGCACAACTTAGAGTTCTTAGGAATTTCTTAGGTGTGTAGTTCGCCAACCCGCACTATGTGAGCGTGGTGGACTATGGCCTAAACCCTCTCAATGATAGAAGAGACCCGTGCTCAGCAGTGGGCGCATATGGGTTGATGAAGAAGAAGAAGAGGGGTAACGATTTACGTTTTTAACATTTTATTTTGATACGCAGATCCATTACACCGCATACTTACTAAGCCATTTCCGGGCTCAAAGAATTTTGAACGTAAAACTTAAAACAGCGAAGACGTGGAATGTAACCGTAAGGTACAAAATGAGATTTAAAGCGTACACTTCCGTGCAGGTGAAGTCGAGATATCTTCTGAATAATATATCGTTGTAAGTGGAGCCTTGTTCTCGATTTCTGCCTTGGCAAATTGCGGTGGCATAAACTTACTAAAACTCAAAAGTGTCGAAGACAAATTGTCAAAACCGCGAAGTTGGGCGCCAGGTTAATTGTGCGTTAATGGTATTAGATAGTGGATTGGTAATTAATTATTGCAGTATTCACGCAAATGCCATTTTAGAAGTATATTTAGTTGTACTATTTTTTAGTGAACATAGAAAAAAGATAATGTTTACCTTCATGATCATAAAATTCTCAAACAAAATTTTCAACCATTATATGACCTGTAGTAAATATCTAAACTTTTAACTTCGGAAGCGCTCAGACCTTCAATTATAAACCCCAAACGAATATTTTAACATAACAGCTATTTGGGGCCGTCTCATTAAAATGAATAATGTCGAGGTTTCTTAACTTATATTTTAATTCTATAAATTCTGACAGAGGTTAGATTAGAAACAAAATTCATAGTTATAATTGCATTTTAATCAATTAAACATAACTTTGCTCTTAGTCTATTAAACTTAGTTTTAAAATTATGTGCGAATTGACTATTAACTTTTTTGATTGATTGATGTATTAATTTACTTTCATTCTACAGTGACCATCTTATAACCTATCAAAATGTAATTAAGTCATTAAAAATAAGTTGTAATCAGTAATAAAATTGGGCTTAATCTTCTATGCAATATAGTATCTATGCCAAGCTAGAATAAAGTAACGAGCCTATGCACATGGTTGTGGTCAATGCAAAATAATGAATACCATTTCAGGAAGTATAATATTGAAAGCATACTTGTGCATAGGAAGTAATGAGCAATACCCATTGCCATTATGTAGGCCACGTGTTTAGTCTACTCCTGCTTCATACGTATACTATAAAAAGTTACAACATGGAACACATCTAATTTAGTTTAATCTCATCTTATGTTTACAAAATAAGGAAATGAAAATGGCTAAAGAAGTATTTTATTAATTAGATTCTTTGTACACCATAGACATATAGGTATTATAAGACAAACATTTGAATATAAAATCTTTTCATACTTAGTATTTTTTTTAACAGTTATTTATCACAGTTAGTAGGTACGTCATTTTAGGTAAAGATACCTTAGTGTGTAAAATATATAACAATACAAAACAGTGCTTTCACAGATAAAAACATAATGGTTTAAATACGATGCATGTTGCGTAGGTAAATCTAAGTAGGTATATAAATGTTATATCTCGAAATATGGTACGAATTCATATTCCTTCAACAGCAACCACTCAATAATATAAGATATCAAATATAGAGTAAGATTTGTGGAACTCTTTCCTTTCCGGCGGTGAAATTTTTATTTGAATTCAAACGTTATTATAAATACCTCGGATACGTTATACTTGGATATCTACCATAAAAATAGAATTATCAACATTAAAAAAAAAAATCAAAACATTCATTGAAAACCTGCGAAGGCATGTTATTTACTTATTATTAAAACATCCAAGAACTTTTTAAACTATGTCATGTTCTGTATGAAGCCAGATATATTTTTGTATTTCTTTTTCAATTAAAAGTTATCATTAAGCTTAATTGTGGATTTATTCGTAGTCTATATTTATTGAGAATACATATAAAGAAGGGTTAGAATTAGAGGTATCGATCCCGGGATCCCGAAGCCCGGGATCCCGGGATCCCGGTCATATTTCAGTCCCGAAAATTTCGGGATTAAATTCAATAAATCCCGGGATTTTCGGGATTGACATATTTATAATAAAAATCAATAAAAATGTACTTTCTAAGATCATTAAACAAGAAATTACTCTTTCTGAGGCTAGTTTTACACGAGGCAATAATTTGGAGAAGACCTATAAAAATTTATAGACGATTCCTCCAACTTCCATCGAGTCTGAACGCGCTTTTTCTGCTTCTACATATGCCACAAATTAAGAAGTATGCTTTCGGATGAGACGTTGGATGCGTTGTTATTTCTAAGATTTTATTTTCGTGGGTTAAATAAGTAATTTATAGTTCCTATATTTATATTTTATTTAAAATACATTGATCTCTGTTGCATGGTCTTTTTTATAGTACAATGGCGTTTCTTTGTTTAGATAAAAGGGCTTAGTTTGTTTATTTTATCAGAAGAAATTATAATTTTGTTTTATTTTTTAATATTTAAGTAAAGATTTAAAATAAAAGATTTATTTTAAAATGCTTTACTTTCTTTTTGTTACCACTTTTTATTACTAATACAATCCCGGGACTACCCCGGGATCCCGGGATTAACTGTTGATAATCCCGAAATCCCGGGATTACAAAAATCGACCGGGATCGAATCCCCTAGTTAGAATACATAATAGTTTCATTCCTACTTTCGTAGGCAACCAATTTTAGCCAGAGCCACAGAAATAAAGAAGGAAATTAACCAAAAAACGGTGATTGGTATGGACGGATTTATTGGAAAAATAACATTTTACGCGGCCTTTTGAGGTTGGCTTCTTCTAAGAAGATATAAAAAAGGGTCCTCTCGCATTTAATGAAACTTGACTGGCTTTTAGCGGACTTAAATTATTTCTAATATTCGTCTCATTCTCTTCAGAATGAAAAGTCAGATAGACCCAATCAGTTATTATAAAGAAGACATTTGTTACGTTATTTTAAACATCATCAAAATAAAGTTACTATTTGCTAACATAGTCTGTTCGACATGGTAAATTGTTAAAAAAAAATCCATTAAATCATTTATCGGTGAACCATTGTAGAAAAGATACTAAAAAATATTTAAACACAAACTTTTAATTCTTATATCGTGTGTATCAGAAACCACGAAAAAAAAATTTGTGTTATAAGAACCCTGTGTTAAAGTGAATATAAAGTAAAATGACCTATAAAATAGAACTTACCTACCTTCACAAGCATCAAACATAAATGTTCCATAAAGAAATACTCTTCTTCTTTCTTCTTCTTCATCAACCCATATACGCCCACTGCTGAGCACGGGTCTCCTCTACCATTGAGAGGGTTTAGGCCATAGTCCACCACGCTGGCCTAGTACAGGTTGGCGGACTACACACCTAAGAAAATCCTAAGAACTCTTAGGTGTGCAGGTTTCATCACGATGTTTTCCTTCACCGTTAAAGCAAGTCATAATTCAATGTGAATACACACATGACTTCGAAAAGTCAGAGGTGTGTGCCTGGGGTTCGAACCCGCGACCGCCGAGATTCTCGACCGCACGCCCAAACCTCGAGGCCATCAATGCTTTCAAGAAATACTCAGTAATATTTGTTATATTAGTAATTCATTCAAGTATTGTTCTACACTAACACCGGGCCTTAAAAAAGTATCGATTCGTCGTTTTTCAAATCGTCTTCGAAAATCAACTTTTTAGTGACGAAGTCAATTTGATGCTCAGATAATTTATAACATTAGTAGGTATCATTCACGTCAAAACAGACCCACTCGTGGTAACATTCGAAGTTTTTAATCCCATATTGCAGCCTGGGTCGACGGTCACAAAGCAGCAAATACGAGAAAGAATGGGGGGATTTTAGAACGGTTGCAATGTAATAAAAACAAATAGCTCAGTACAGTGTAGCCAAACAGACGGCGAGGGCGTGTGGCGATTCTGTTTGCTTTTCAATCTGTTCCTTCGGGAATATTCGTTGGAGAACGTCGTTGGCTGAGGAGTAAATAAGTTGTTAAAAATCTAATTTGACGCTGTGGTTTCTTTTTCCGTCTAGGAATTCCAGTGACGTAAATTTAGATACATAGCTTGAGGAACCGAGGTTGTAGCCGGGGTTGGGTTTAAGTAAATTTAATCAGTGTCTTTTGTATGCGATGAATAATCATCTAGCATTTTCTTCTGCACCGGCATGCTAGCGTTAATTTTTTTTTTAAATTACATTTCCAATTTATGTAGGCGAAATGACTCACCATAATTTGGACAGGCCCGTGGCGGAGTTGGCACCAGCTAGCAAAATGCGGGGCCGTGGGTTTGATCCCCGCACCGAGACAAATGTTTGTGCGATCCACAAATATGTTTGAGTGTTTGTGAGACCGAAAAGTTTATCATAGTTTCTGACACGAACGATAAAAGACTCGTATTTTAGTGTGGGGTCAGAACTATGTATGAGACGGTTAGGTGTATTTCTTTTACTTATTCTACTTTTCAGCCGGAACTGCAAATCATGAAATTTTTTAAAGAGTATTTATTTATTCGTGTAGATCCAAACCAACTTGTCCGGAACAGAATAAACATACATACGAACACTCACGCCTGTATTTCCCAATCAAAAAGACAGAGGGGAATTTTTGCACCCACGTTTTCTCAATTGTGTTATCGTCCGACGAAATGAGGTGAAAGCCTATTGCCGTTTTTCGAGCAAGTAGTATTTTAATAATCTTAATAACTATTCACCCGCCATAGAAATACACTGTTGTCGCCTTCGCGGCACGGGTGAATCAGTATATCGTATGAAACAACCATTGTCACTTAGAATCAATAAAAAAAAACAAATAAAAGTATGTATAATAATACCACCTTTCGCGCAAAAGAAGTCGTTAATATGTAGTTTATAGCTTTTATAGTTTATATGTGATCTGTTTCCGAGGAATACCTTGTAGTAAAATCGGAAGCAATCGTTGCAGTCGCAATCTGCTACCATCTTATAGCTCTGCGCTCTTTAAAACTCTGTGTTTTAAAATTTTATTGAATATCATCATTTAACGACTGCTAACCATCAGCCGTTTAGGATTTTTTTGCAACCCCTACCGAAGAATGCAAATTACAAACTTTGACATTTAAATGAATTTTAGGGTAGTAAGTATTCCTTTATCCACAGTTTCACAAGTGTTAAAAATATATGCCATAAATTTTTGTTTTACACAATTTTTAATGTTTATGTTAATGTTACGTTAAAGCAAAATATACATAAATATTATGCAAAGTGAAAATAATGGAACATTTTTTTAGTGGGAAATTAGCCAAGGAGTTTAAATGTCAATCTCATTCCGCTCCCCAATTTGAATTGAAACAATTTTTTACAACTGGATTTTAGGGTGATTTTAATTGACCATCAGATAAACTTCTTTCTAACGAGATCGTAGGTAGAAAAAAAGCTAAGTCATACACTGTATTAGGGCTATTATGATTACAGTACATTATTCATTATGTATTTTAGATTATCTCGATTGCTAATCCTTCTAAAACAGTGTCAATTCCAATTTCCCCACCTCTAAAAAACTTTTAGAAATAAATAGAAAAGCGTCGGGAAGACTGGATTTCTTCAGCGGTACGTGTTACATTTTCAAACAAATAGTCGCAAAGTAACAGCGAAAAATGTCCTCGCACAAACACAGTGAAAGACAAAGGGAAAAGAGTTTATTCTTGTTCACAAAACGTCCCAAAGTGTCTCCAGCATAGGTACGTTCTATTGTAAGGGAAAAATACTTGGAAATTTCATTTGGAGCCGTGGGAGTCCCGATCTCGTAAATATTCATAAGTTGAAGACTATGCCATCGGGTGCTGCGGGTGCAACTTACTACGGCTCTGTCAATACACTTTTGAACTTAGGGTTCAGGTGTTTCTAAATTCACTATTATTTGCTACATCATTCTATGCGTAGGTATTTAATGTTTTAAAGGTGATATTTTTTTAATATGGCAAAATAAATTATAAAAACTTAGGTTTTAATTAGATAATATAATATAGTAGACTTGTTGTATTGTGAGTAATAACAAGTCGACAACTTAGTAATTTCGTGAAATATTAATCACAAAGTTTTGTCTCCTTAAAATAGGTAATCCTTAACCTATCCTTTCAACTCCCAAAATATTAATCACTTAAGAATTTACGAAAATAGCGATAACTTGTATAAAATTAATTATTTTACTTGAATAATCACTAAAACACTAAAGGCGTTTATGAATTGTTTGCCAATTTCAGTCCGGCGGATTGTTTTGCTAACAAGTTGTCTGTATTTACGTATTAGTGGTTAGTTGGTATTCACCTGGGCGTTGTCCTCTCGATCTTTACCCGACCTTCGTCACTTCGCTCCGATAGCTACGTGAGACTATTTTCTATCTAACACGGATATCTTTACCAGGAAATAGAACATAACGAAAGTAAATTTACTGTACGTGAAAGGATGGCGGTGTTTTCCTGTCCCTTTATTTG
Source organism: Cephonodes hylas (assembly GCA_030295005.1). NCBI lineage: Eukaryota > Metazoa > Arthropoda > Insecta > Lepidoptera > Sphingidae > Cephonodes > Cephonodes hylas. The sequence goes on from AP025382.1 coordinate 5,107,718, forward strand.
CTTTGCGAATAATAGAATACTTGATGTTCTTTTTATCCGAATTTATAATGACGCTACTTTTGCTTTACGCATTTCTTGTGTAAGCTCAAAGGTGTAAGGAATAGTAATTTTAGTTCATTGGACAGAGTGTTAAATAGATAATTGAATAGCGAATAAGCTTTACAAAATTTTAACCCTACGCATTGATATAAGAGGCCGCTTTAATTTTTTAACTCTTAGGTATTTTAAACATCTATGTATTATTGTAAACCACGTTAAATATTCCTAATTCTAGGAATTGGATGAGGCTATTATCATAAAGTTTTTTAGTTAGTTGTTATATATTTACGCGTTTACTCCATTGTAAAATAATTTTTTGAAGGTTTTATAATTTATTGATCAATTTATTAGTTAATCACCTGATACGTTGCAGGCATCTTGTAGGTCATGCTATTTTGTTGAGAAAGAAGATACGTAGTTAAAATAGAGTTGTTAAATACTACTAAAAGGCACCAATTATTATTTTTAAACCATTAAGCTAAATAGACCACATGGCCCCTTGTAGTGAACGCAGTGATGTTATTATTTTTATGTAATTACATGTCGCCAGTGTCGGTTGCTCACGAACTTGTTACCCGTCCACTGGGACCACGTTGTCCTGGCGAAATCTTGTTACTCGAGCTTATTTCGTGGAATATAACAAACACCAGTCATTTTGTGGAAAAATACTTTCGCGACCAACTATTCATTAAATTACGACATGAAATGTATTAATAACTTTTCTTATTCTCTATAAAAGTCTTTTTTTCACGTGAGCATTCAGTTTAGAGGAAAATTAAAAATGGTTCAGTTGGTTGTAAAATAATAACAGTCGTTATGTTTACACTACGAGCGATGAGTCGTAAGTGTTAATGTAAGCTATTAACTAGGTCTCTTTGCGTTGCAAATTAGTATAGTTGTTTTCCTGTGGATAAATAATAAGTATCCAAATTCGCAAATTGGTGTCTCACGCCGTTTGGATTTTTTTGTTATGATTATCTATTAATTTATTTGTCATAGTTAGTAAAAACAGTTTTGCTCCACCAAGATCATCAAGATTAAGGTATAGTATAGGTAAGGTATAGTATAGGTAAGGTATAGTATAGGTAAGGTATAGTATAGGATAAGGTAAGTATAGGATCTCTAAGAACAGAATAGGGAATACGCAAAAAATAATATTTTGTGACATTTCGATATTATTATTTTTTTCTCAAAAGAACTTATTTATCTGTGAAATGTTTACATTACAAACTTCAAATGTCAAATTGTTTTAGAGGTTATGTCTATAATACGTATAAAATCGAAGTTCTTTGCAATAATTTAATGATTTCAAAGAAATTACCATTATGGCTACAATTTCTGAAGAGGCTATTTCTAATATCATCGAGAAAATTGCATTGGAACGCAACCTCAAAAATTGGCGGGGTGCCCAGCAAAAGTTTGAAACTGTTGCCCAGAACTACTTTGGAGTTATTATTCCCGTTGTTTTGACTGGCGAAGAAAATGGAAAACTTGTTAGTTTTAAAGTGGCTTTAAAACTGGCGCCCATGGATGAACGTTATCGCATTAGTGGGGCAGTAACTCGAATGTTTGCTAGAGAAATTTATGTCTATACAGTAATATTGAAAAGTTATGAAGAAATTCAGCTATCGATATCATTTTCATCACCATACGTTATACCGAAATGTTATTATACATGCCAAGATTATTGCAAAGAAGTCATAGCCATGCAAAATATGTGTGAGGAGAACTATAAGCCCTTCACAAATAAAATGTTTTTGAATTTAGAGCACATCATTAATTCTTTAAAATCTTTAGCAAAGTTGCATGCATTATCTTTTATCCTAAAAAGTAGAGATTTAAAACTGTATACTGAAATATCCAAAGAATGTTTACCATTAACAATTGAGACAAATAAAAGGTATTTAGATATTACAATAGATAGGCTAGGTAAAGCCTTGGAAAAATTTAGCAACACAGAATATGTACCTTTACTAGAAAGCTTGAGAGAAAATTGTTCTAAATGTTATGAAGTAGCAGTAACTAAAGCTTGCGGTACTTGCATTTGCCATGGGGATATATGGAAAGAAAACATACTTTTTAAGTATGAGGTACAAAATATAGTTTTATAATTAATTTTGTGTTCCTTATCATATTGTACTGGTAGTAACATAAAATATTTTATTTCCAGAATGAAGTTCCTGTGTCATCATGTTTAATAGATTATCAAACAGCCAGGATATGTTGTCCCGCTTTTGATACTTTATATCTTATCATCAGTAGCACGGATACAGATCTTAGGAATAATCACTATAAGGATTTATTGGATACTTATTACCAAACATTTGATCAAATGTTAAGTGAAGCAAATTTGGACTCGAATGAAATCTATTCTAGATCAATGTTTGACAAAGATTTGGAGTTGGTTTGGCCAGCATGTTTCATAACTGCGAATACAGCTATATGGTTGTCAAGCGGGTTACAAGAAGAAGGACATGTAAGAAGTAAAATAGTAAGGAGTACATCCAAAGAAAAAGAAATAGCGATAAATAGTTATAAAAGTATAATAAAAGCTATTATAGATGATTTCTGTATCTATGGTTATTTGAATCTGGAAGATACCTGTTTTTGTTTTTAATAAAATATGTGCATATTTATATTGTACTCAGCAATCTCATTTTTATTAAAATAATATTACACAAGAGTGTTTGATTGTCTTCTTAAATCTTTATGTGTTGTTAATAAAAAAATATATGATGATTTTTATAGAAAAATATTTTTGATTATTTATCACATTATAATCTAAATAATGTGATTTATAGTTTTTACTCACTTTACCCAACTTGGATATCAAACAGATATACATTGGAATTAATTAAGAAAACATTACCATACATAAGTCCCACTGATGAACATGCTGATATTCAAATTATCCCAAGGATTAAGTGGATATTGGTCTATTCCCAGCCAAAATAGAGGAGGGTAGTGTGTGTGTATAAAGGGAAGGTGTGTATGTTGCAGTCACCTAGCTTAATCAGCCATTCAATTAACAGCCTAGCCTCTTTACTAAATGGCGCCGTTTAACTAACGGTCTAATTGATGTTCACAATAAAGAAATCGTATATTATACCTATTCCATTAGGAAAACGTTTCAAAGTAGTTAATATCAAGTTATTCTACCACACTACTATTAGTGGAAATAATAAATTCCGGCTTGCAGACGGTAGCGGTTGGCGCGCTCGAATCCTTTGCATAATGCGAAAATCCCTCGCGTCCCAAAGGAGCATTTAGAATTTGTTTAACTCCAATTCTAAGAGTCATGACTCGTGAAATGAAACTGATTTACTGCTCGTAATTTAACAAGTTTTATATTAACTCTTTTATAAATTTCCAGTTCTGAAACAACACTTTAGTGATTGTATCTATTTACTTATGATGGTTTAGGTGTTTCATCCCTTCTGGTCTGGAGAGGTATAAAATCCCATATCCATTTCAAATACGGCCATGAATAGGGATTATTTGGTGGAGGAGGTGAAGTATCGTCATCAAGAACGATTCCGAGATAAATATTAAAATCGATTCTATTTAATTATCTACATATATCATCATATTTATGTCTAAGGCTAGAAAGGAACGTCTTCTATAATAAAGTGATCTCAACACACTGGCATAGTGTGGGTTAGCGGCTTGGATGAGATATTATTTGTGAAGAATGTCCAAGTGTGGAGGTTTTGATATATCTGGTTTGGCGTTTCTGTCCACGTTTATACAAATTGTACATACATCCATAAATAACTTCACGCCTATATTCCCCGAAGGGATAGGTGCAGATGCATTTCTGCACCCACATTTCGCCAGGTTTGTATCAGTCCCACGTAATCGGGGGCGAGCCTATTGCTGTTTTTCGGGCACATTTGCAGACTCCGTGCTGCTACTGGGAATTTCCTAATGTAAAAACCCAATCACACTTTGCCCGACCTGGGAATCGAACCCAGGACCTCTAGATCGCACGGCACATACTTGTACCACGAGACCACGAGGCAGTTAACTACAAATTGTATCTTAACCATAAATGACAAACCTTATACTTTACGTCATTACGACTAACTCTGTATCTCTAAATATTATATATTATAGGTACCTATTGACTTTTCAAAGTTTTTTGACATTTTGGTACATGCCTATATCAAAATAACAACTTACATTTATGTAAAAGTATTGAAAAAATCTTTAGTAACGTGTCAAGTCATGGCCATTACATTTTATTCTTTCATCTTTTGCACCAAGTAATTTCAGATCCGCATTTAGACTTCATTTTCTAGAGCTTTGGAAAACGGTGCAAAAAAAAATTATTTCCTATGTACCTATGTATGTGATGTACAAAACTTCTCTAAATTATAGTAAGAAAGATACAAAGTGGGAACATTTTTATCTCATGATTAAATGAGGTTATTTATCCTAACAGTTGCTGGAAGCTTTTAGTCCATTTAGGTTTTTTCTTTGGCTTAAGTGCAGCGCAGTGTATCGAATTAAACGCTGCGTATTATTCAGCCGAGAGAAATTCAAGATTGAAATAAATTCAGTTGACGCCGACGAGTATTACTGTTTGTCGGCACTTTAAGGAATTGTTTACATAAAAAAAACTTGTTATTGCAAACCAGCAACAGGTAACACGGAAAGTTTTAATTAAAACCTAGGGTGGTAAAAAAAATCAGAAAAAGTTTATAGATGTGAATCTATGTAGGTGTTGGATAAAATAAACAATAACTTACATAAAGTATAACTTACTCCATAATTAGCTTTATAACAAATTTGCGTGTTGAAGACAGTCATATCTGTGTTGGAACCATATGATACGTCCTCCTGCTGGGGACGGGTCTCTTCTACTATTGAGAGCGTTGAGGCCTTAGCCCACCACGCTGGCCTCGTGCGGGTTGGCTGATCTCTACTTGATGTGAGAATAACTAGTTTTAGTTTCTGATATATGTTTTAAAGATTATCGTAGGATGTATAGGTATGTTTATTTTTAAATTAGGAAAATATACTCAGTTAAGTATGCCTAGATAATTTTTATGAAAAGAGGTTTAGGAAACTAATTTTTTTACTATTTTTTTATTAAGTACGATGACAATGGAACTTGCTTTGGTAACGTCATAGTAAGGTCAAGCCGTAAAATAATAAAAGTTTCGAACTAATAAATATCCTTTCGAGCGGGATAAGATTATTTGGAAATCGTTATATATAGATAATAATTAATTTTAATGATTCTGTTGATTTCTCGTTTATCGTCCATTCTGAAGAAGATTAAATTAATTTCGAGGACTGAATTACTTTCACGCAATTAAATGTTGCTCTGCGGTCTTGGGTATTTAATGTACTTAGTGTGTGCTAAAGTTAAATTCCCTTGAGCTATAAATTCACTGCAAAATATACCCGTTTATAGAGAACAGTGGACTTTTACAGTAGTGGTTAAAGCATTAATTTTTACATGAAGTACAAATATAATGTAGAATACAGTGAAATATGTGTAACGAAAATAATCATTTCCGTTAAATGCACATATTATACAATGAAAAATAAAATTGAAAGATGTAGAAAAATTCAAAAATGTTTGGTGTTACGGCGCCATAAAATGGGAATTCATATAACGTATTTTTCATATATCATGCGTTCTAACTCTTTAACTTTATTCACTTTTGTTATGAAGTGGAAACATTTACGTTATTTTTCTGTTTTCTCGAAACTACATTTGATGTCATATTGTGTTTCGAGAATTTTAGTTTGAATCTTCGAAAATGCTTGGCTGAAAGCCAAAACTTATGCAGGATAATATGAACTCTTAAAAATTTAGCCCCATAGATCATATGAACTTTAATACATTGCGTTGTATTAAATATTAGATGCCATTTTTGTAAAATTTTATGAAGTTAGTTGCCATTTGGGGGGAATAAAAAGACGTAGCGCAAGACGACCTGCATCACGATGGTTCAACGATTTAAGAAAGGTGGCGGGCGGGTAACAGATGGATGACGGTTGATCAAGGCTGGAATGGCTTTCTTGCGTAGGTCTACGTTCAGTAGTAGACGGCCGGGGGTTGGGCATATAGGATGTTTTTAATATACGCAAAGGAAAAAACATCCCAAAGAAAGTAATTTATTTGATATTTATTTAGAATTTTGCAGTATGTTCAAGGGTTTAGAGTACATTTATGGATCGGGAAAATTGAATTGCCAGGTTAGCAATTTAAATTTAATGATGGAATTATAAAAGATCTAATAAATTGTTTTATCGTCCCGCTCACTATTCTGGTTTAGTGTGGAATGGCGGACGACACATTTAAAATATTTCTGGTAGAAAACTTTAAGGTGTGCACGTTTATTATTTTATTAATCGTTAAAGTGCATTCACTGATGGAAATTCTCAATCAGCGAGATATGAATTGCCAAACCGCGCCCTAAAATCTCGGACCATCTCTCCTTTTTAACACGGATGAATATGCAACAATTCAAAAGCTGTGATAAACTTTTACGAGTGTATTATCGTCGAGTATTTCACTGTATTATATTTGCGGTGAGGATGTCCCGTGCAGTTAGAGTTTGAGCCGCAGATTGCATCTGCATTTTAGATTGCAAACCGTGCCCCAGTCGCAGAGAGGGCTTAAAAACTCCTGCCGTTTATTTTAATATCTTTCTATTTTTGCTCTATTATTTTTAATTTTTTAAATTTTCACAGCAGTACAGAGTTTTGGGGTGAGGACAGGTAGACTTAGTGTAGGTCTTCGTTTAGTTGTGGACGGCAATATGCTTAGAGGAAAAAAGAAGAAGAACGAAGTTGCCATCAAATTCGAATTAGTAATTTTCTATTCAAGGGGAAATAATGCAACTTGGACTTAGTTTGGACCGACACCGATCTGCTTTTGTTTGATTTGTAAGTTGTCCTGCCGACTAAAACCTCGTGATATTTCTCTATCTATTTGAAAGTCCAGGGGCATGATATTGGCCTTTGCAAGCAGCTGGGTCACCTTTGGAAAAAGTCTTTTCAGTAGACCCTTCACTTATAAGTTAAATTAATGTTTTATTTTAAGGAAAAGTGATTACATCACTTTCAGCTAAACCATTATGTCGTGTCCTGTTGATATAAATATGAAGTTTCACGTTATAGGATTAAAAAGCAATCGAAGAACTAAATCAAAGTGTGTCGTTATTAAATTAGGTGTGAGCTAATAGTGTCGCATGTGACAAATGTATTACTAAATTCAAACAACGTGTAAAATATTCGTACCTTAAGCTCTTAGAGATTTGCCTTTTGCCATCTTGACATTTTTTTTGACAAAGTGGAAACTTTGCGCTGTGAGCTTTAGTAAACCGATTTCACTCAGTGAGCCGTGATAATCTTAAGGTTTTTCGTTGAAGCACGCACGGAGAGTTGAGTGAAACATCGTCGGAATCTGTGAGCAACTTTGTTAAACCATTTCGACGAAAAATCTGAGCGCGCAGGAATGGGACGGCCGCGTCAAGTGTTCTGTGCCTAAGGTTTGATTTCTTGCGTCAATTTGCAAAGAAGTAGACGAAGAGCATTTTCGGTGAACTGTTTAGAAGTATGCTTACAGAAAAAAACATTAGTTACCCGATCAAAGTCATTTTTTTGAACACTACAAGGTTTGAAATGTTATATCGGAAATATCATACTACAACTTTATTTCTTGTCCGTAAAAAATATAGATTTGTAACTTGCAAAGCATGTAATTACATTTGAAATTGAACAGATGGTTTATATTATGAGTAAAAACTTAAACTATTGAGTTTTACATGAGTCTTAATGATCCCTTTTATTGGTTATCCGAGGCAGAGTTTCGGCTTAATCAACTACTTAGACTTGGCACTTCCATGATGAACTTAACACACTCAGGTTATTTCTCATTGAGAATTTAAGTGTCTAGGCTTTCTCATGATGTTATCTTGTTATGATAAGTTTATCGTATGATCTAGAGGTCTCGGGTTCGATTCCCGGGTCGGGCAGTTTTATTGGGTTTTAACGTCAATTGCCGAAATGCACCTCCGCCTACCCCTTCGTAGAATACAGGCACGAGTGCGTATTGATGATTGAGTAAAGTACTGAATAATCAGAAATGTATGTCTTAATTATGTTACCCTGTTAATGCTCAAGTTATATCTCAGAAGAGAACGCAAACGCAACTGCATGCATATATTATGTAGTATTCTACTTTTAATTAGTATTTCGAGAAACCACGGCATAATACAAATATTTAAATGGTTCTTTTTATTTTTGCAAGCGCAATGTTATACCTTTTTAGTATTAAAATGAAATAGAGGCTTATCGTGATAATAGTAAAAAGCAACGAAAAACTGTATTCCCAGATTTGCCTTGACATTGTTTGTAGCTTTGTTATCTTAGCGTGTTTTTTACGAGATAGAAAGGAGGCAGGTGTGGGGAATGTGCGTTAACTAAGGAAATATTGTAGGTGAGCCCGCGACCTCCTTCTACGTGCCATTTGTTCGCGAATAAATAGATAATTTACATTTGTGACACTCCGTAGTCTCTACCTAACCTTATGGAATTTAGGTGTAAGTGTTTACTTCTGAATTGTATTTAATATGTAAACATTACGTTGGTATAATCATAAAAAGAAATAAAAATTTGTTTAGGTAACCTTTTTTTTGATACAATTCGGACTAAGTAGTTGTAGGGCGGTATAATCTTCTTGCACGCAGGCGATGAAAAATCTAGCGGCGGTCCTAATTGAAGATATTGTTTAGTAATTGACTTCAGTCTTAGAGTATAAAAACAGACAGTTAAATCTTTAAAAAACGATATTATCAAACTAAATTATTTTTATATCGAAAAATGAAATCCCGAGCGCAAACGTGAAAATAAAATTTTTCACCCATTTTTTAATACGAGAGTATATTGCATATTAAATATTGCATTATTCATCAATGAGTTTAGTATGAGCTCCGGTGGTGATGTCACTTGAGATCGGGTTCAGATACGCCGTCATATCATTGGAGTTGCGCTGCGAGCTGTGGCCTGTGACACGCATATTTATGAGAAAACTACTTGGAAATAGCGCTGTTCGGCGAATAGTGTAGTACCTACTGGTAAAAATTTGTGAATGTGTCACATGGTTTTTGTTGTCCAAAATTCCCAAAATCTCGAAATCTTGTTATTGTAAGCTATGCAATGATGTTATGTTATTACAGTAGCAGTATTATTATTTACTTAATTATTGAATAATTCTTTTCCCTTTCTATTTAAGATTCATAAGAATTTTGGTTATTTTGTGGTAAATATTAATAGAATACAAAGCTCTTGTCCGTAGCTTAGTTCACGTTAAACATATTAGAAGTAACATATAAATGTCTTAAACATCACAATCCATCTTTAACACAATTGGTTAAAATCGATTCTGCAAACTGGGAAACAAAGTAAGGAAAACATTCACCTTTCATTAAAAGTATTGGTTAGGACATTATGCGTATTAAACGAAATTGACTTTAACTTTGGATGCCATCCACAGAACATAGGGTAAGGTTTTCTAATATCATGACGCATTACTGCGTTTAGAGATACTTCACAAGGTACATGAGGACCCCATCGAAATCACAAATGCTATTGCCCCGTGTCACAAAGGACAAGATAAGGGTTAGCAACCCCTTCGATGACGGCACACTATCATCATCGTGTTAGCACACATAAATTTGTCGTTTGCCTCCAAATCTAGTGATAGTGATATTTTGCGAGGCCTTTAGTATCTTTTCACCAATATTTGTAGTAAAGAGAAGGAGTTTTATTACGTATTGCAAGATTTTTCGTATATTACTTATCTGTTTTTATTTCTTTTAAACCGACTTCAAAAAAGGAGGTAGTTTTCAATTAATGTTTGTTACCCTAGAAATTTCGCTTGGGTGAACCGACTTTGATGATTCTTTTTCATTATGTGGATTTTATTTTGGCACGCTATAATTAAAAATGCAAGACCGACGTGATCTTTATTCTTTACTATAAATCAGGTCATTCGTCTTTTAGATGCGTGTCATTAGTCCCTACGGAAAGGGTGGATCTTTTATTGTCCCTCCAATTCTATTCAAAACCACATTTGCTGTCTGAAAAGCAAAACATTTTTCCAGATAAATCATGTTAGCATCGTACCGCTTAACTTTACTTATACTTTAACTAAATTAATTTCATAGTTCGGCCTAACTTTATATTACGCTCATAAATAGCAAGCGAAAACTTACATTGTTAGTTTTTTGATAAAGTGATGTATGTGCTCGCTACTGAGTGATAATAACTTGAGAAAAACATAGTTAATGTTAAGCGCCTTAGTTTCGTGTACCTTGGCTCCTCGCCAAAGATTTCAGGGTCAATGTCTCTGATATTACTTTGTTTGTTTGTCGCACGATAATATTTTTCTAGATAAGTGTGAGTGATGCGCAGATAGAGTTACTTCGAACTATACTATTAATATTAATGCCTATAGATTTATTGTATGTATATTCATTTATATGTGGGAAATATAATGCTAAATTGGCTATATAAATAAAGTTTTAATCTGGACGGGAAAAATAATTGCGATGTTCTAAGACGGAAACTGCTCCTCAGAAGATAATATTTAAATTAAAAAATAAATATGTAAATAATTGCGTCACGAGAAAGAGATATTTTAAGAAACTTAGACTAACACTCAATAAAAGGTTTACCAACAGTTATAGCAGCAAAGCAATGTTTTGTTCGAATATGTTGGTATAATAAAGTAACGATCCATGGATAAAAACGTTATCACTCCTTTCTTTAAGTAATAAGTAAGTCAAGAAATTCGAAGCAACTGCCTTGTACTTACTCTTTAATTGAAAGATTCTGCTTACACTATTTGCAGATTTCGTTAAAGCTTAATACTGCCTTAACAAAAAGGTCCTCCTAAAACGTATATCTTTGTAAGCAACAATTGTATTATAGCGATGTATAATATGTGTTCCCAATTTTCAATTCGACAAATCGACTGCCTACGTCCCAAAAGAAATGGTCCAAGGTTAAAATTAGTTATTCAAGTCTCGCTTAGGGTATGGCGAGTAGAGCGGTCCGCCGATATCAATAGGTGATCTATCGCTCTCGTATTTGTCCCGGGAACTTTTTATGATAGTTATATGGAGCGGAGATGAGGATTTTGGGAAATAAGGAGGACTGCAGTGGAATTGTTACTGAAAAGCTGATGACAAAGATTGTTGTTTTTGACAAAATAAAATTTTGAGAATAAATCAGATCTTGTGCTATTTTATTGGAAAATTTGTTCGTAGGCTCTGATTTTGAGTAAAGAAATACTTCCTTCACGAAGGATAGTTTCTTCTAAGAAAGTTTATGGAACAAATTAGCAAAATTTTTGTAGAGTAATTTTTGTCAGTTGATTATTACTTACACAACTTGAATTGTCTCTTTGCAAAGACGTGTTCGATATTAAGTAATTATTTAATTATCTGTTCCTTGCTTAATATTTGAAATTAGCCAATCAAAGTAAATATTAAAATTAAGCCAAGAATATAACATAAGAACCGTCAAGCAATGCAACCTTAAGACGAAGACATTCAAGAATAGTATAGTCAGTACAATAACCAATTACTCAGCGTTGACCATAAGTCTGAGACCCTGTCACGTACAGGTATATACATTCTATATAAATGTACAGAATTGGTCCAGTTTTCTGCCCACCTCGTCCCGTGTATGGCGATGGTGGGCCGGTCACGCGTGCTCCGACAAACGCCGCGACGTGCCTCGAATCAAGGGACGCTTGACGTAGCCCAACTAACTCTTTTATTCGAAACTGCCTTTTGTTAACATTGTTATTCATGAAACACAAAATGTGTGTTAAAAAGATTGTAGGTAATTTGTTACAAGCATAAAATGTGTACGATTCTATAAGAGTGAAAATGACCACATAAAAGTCACGCTAGTATCCTCGTAGGGGTCCATAGAGGTTTATCTCCTCCTCACTCATTTTCGTATGCGATGTGATAGAGGGACCCTTTTGCCGATATATTAAAATATATAATTTTGTTTAGTAGAATTTATTTGCTCGGCATTGCACTTCTACACCTACATAACTCACCGTGTTATAATACAAACGAGCCATAACCTGTACTTGCATAAGTAAAATTGCTAGATTCATTGTTTATTTATTAAGCACCCACACGACATACGAAATTCGAACAGTCATGTATAGAGTCTTATACCATCGACGTTTTGTAGTATCAGAAATTCAGTGAAAAGTACATTGACTTTGATTAAGTTTACACCTCCTTAGCACATAATGCGTTCACGCTCAATTGTTTTTCGTCAAAGTTAAGACCTCAGTAGTAGATCTAGCGGGGCGTTCGATTTCACGCGTGGCTGGCGGCGCAGGTGGGCCGAACCGTTCGCTTGTACTTGCAAGAGATCCATCACACCGAACTTGTATAAACTTTACGTATATCTGTCATATTGAATACGGCCGTATTGATTTGCTTTGACTGCCTCCTAGTCTCGGGCCGTGTAATGTGCTATATACTGTGTGATTTTGAGGCTCTGGCACAATTCTCGGCTCGGGAGAAGTGTTATTTGGATTTTCGATTAGGGAAGGAAGGGAACACAGGCATATAAGTTTGTGTATAAGATATGTTTGCTTGGTAGCACTATTCTTTTATTTGAATTAAAAATTAATAGGACATGACTAGAGTGACTCCAAAATCGTAGTAATCTTTCCTATAATTTTACTAAATTTTACATTTATGTTAAGCTGGTACGGTAAAACCAATCATCCTAAGGAAACCAGGATATTAAGGAGTTCTCAGGGGGACCTTTGATGAATGTGATTACTGCTATCTTAAGCAGGTTAGTGTGAATTAAGGAGTAACTGCAGTCAATAGTATAGGAGGAACATACCTAACAGTGAGATGCGTATTCGTTAATATAGAACTTTAGGATGAACAGTATTAGAATAGAATTTGTACACAGTAATAGTTGCATTACAGTTATTGATGACTCAATAACATATTAATATTCTGCATTACAATGTTGAACAATTACGATTGGTAGTTTATGAGGACAACTAAATACATTAATCTCGTACAGGAAGCACCTTAAGTTTAACATCGTCCGCTTCGGTGTGAGCGAATAACAAACATTTAATCTAACTTCCGAACACATTTTCTGATTTATGACAGCCACTATACATTCGTCCAATAAAGTTAGGGGGTGCGGCGACTTTTTCATATACTTTGTCGTGTGGGGACATTATTGACACTTTCTTCCAAATGCCTCGTTGGTCAGATCGTATAAAAAGTTGCGTGTGATCGAAGGCATCCGGATTTGAAATTATGGATTATGCAGTACTATTACTGTCTGTCTGCTAGGAAAAAAATTACTAGCGTGGTGTTGTTACGAGGAACAAAAGCTGACAGGATATGTAAAAATGTAATTTTCATAAGCAATCGCAAAGTTTATAAACAAGTCAAAAACTATATTTTTAAATACACAAACCAAGCGTATATTTACCTTGATAGGTTTTGATGGGTGCGTAAAAACATTAAATTATGTATAAGTAGATATTAGGCGAAAATACTGTGGTAGATAATAAATCAATAATTAATATTATTTCATCAAAGATTGACATATATTTTATTCCAATTGAATTTTTTCAAGGTTCAATGTAGGTATAAGAACCGTTCATTAAATGTAGGTTCTTTTTTATTCATATGACATAGACGTCACTAGGGTTGTGTCAAAGCAGGTGTCAGGGAAAAAGGTAAGCAATAATGAGTATTGATCATGAGTTGGAACTTCATGTATTAATATTTTTCTATTTTCGTATGGCCTTTAGTTAATAGATTATGTTATATAGACTTTCATTAAAAATACATGGCCCAATACTCTCGTACTTTATTAATGACGTTAGTCTGTGGTTTTGGTCATGTTAATACAGATTTTTTAACTAATGTAGGTATTCTATATTCTATCCAGTTGTTTTTTGCTATATTCGCAACAACTATCTTGAAATTCGATCCACAATTCAGGGGTTACAGCTTAGAAGCAAACTAATTAAATCTGACAAACAACAAGTCTATCCTCTTCTCGCGTAAGTTATTCTTCTGGTAAAAAAGTATTTATAACTTAAATTTAAATTAATTGTCATTGGATCATATACAGAGTTGAGGTGTAAACACATTCGCATTTCAATCTTTATACAAGTGGGACCCTAGATTTGCCGGTAATCGGTACTCTGTCGACGTAACTCAAGCGTCTTCCTTCCCCCACGTAGATTTATCCGATAATTGATCCATTCAGCCGTCATATAGGTAATCCGCAGAATTCACCCACCGTGCCTCATTCGATTTTAATGCTATTGCTCCGACTCTAGCCGTGTGTGACGCCAATTAGACCTACTTACAGCGGTTGTGACTATTTGTGTTTTGAAAATTTAGATTTTTTGCGTTTTTAATATTAGTAACATAAATGTATATCGCATGTTTTTTAAGTGATTCTTTTACATGGCAAGACGAATTGATTTAATTAGTTTCCAAACAATCATGCCGTACTATTAAACCAGTAAAATAAAGCAGAGTTAAAGTTATTATTTCAAACATAATTTTCCAAAATTTTACAATCTGATCAGGTAGTAATAACATGAACTATAGCATATACTGTCAGCAAAGACATTTGAAGGAACCTTAAGTTTTTATGTATGCTCGGCATTGAACATATCTGGCTATCGTAATTGCGACAAGTTAAAAAAGGCGATAATTCGAGTCCATTCAATATTATTTTGAAACTAATAAATTATTTGAATACTCTATTACTTTATAATTTATATCAATATTGAAATTCCACAGACATTTTGAAATAAAGCCTGTTGTTATTGAATGCGAGACAGCCCTTAGGTCCACATAGCAAAAGATTAAATTAGCAGCCTGCGAAGGCAGGACATACATAATGTACGTGTCTGACCGACATTTTCAATGAAAGAAAGAAAAAACATTTATTTGCTGCCACATTACGTCGTGTCGGACATAAATTACCTGCGTCTAATCTAATAAGCTAAGTGACTGCCGATGCTCGTTATTACACATGATAAATGTTGTTTATGTTTAATAACACCATTACAGAAACGACATGGTAACTACACACGTATTCGGTTTGTTTTGGATTTGTTTATTTCTTATTGTTTACAATGTTTTTCAAAATATTAATCGTTTTCCGGGTTTTGTTTTGTTTTTACATCAATTATTATGAGAGTTTTTTACTTATACTTTTTGCACTTTTAGACTATTTTCAACTACAATATTTGTAAACAAAATATTTCACTAATTGCGTCATTTTTGTTATTTGATGACAATTAATTTTCGTTTAGAAACTAGAATCTATGAAATAATTAAAAATTATCTTTATTTCGAGAAGTGCAATTTGGAAAAAATTTAAAACGTAGATGCTAAAAATTCTTCTAGATCCGAGGTGAGAAAATGTGCTAAGAATGTGTTCACATTTTGCCGGCATTTCCGTCGCATCACGTAGCGCGGGGTACCTGGTCTGGGGAAAATTGTATGTCGAGAATAAATCGATAAAATACCACTTAGATTGATATGAAGAAATAGTTTTAATAGAACTATTTAAAGGAAGTTATTTATCACTGTCGTTGCGATAGAATCATTCAAAGATATTGAACGGCTTTTATTTTATGTACGTGCATAACAAAGTGACAACTACTTGATTGTAATCACGACGCTGCTGTCCAAATGTGGCATCGAGTGATGAGGGACTCCGATTTCTTGTCACTCAAAACCCTCATGTCGGCCTTCCTAGTTCATAATTTCGACAAAATAATAAATATTGCATTTTGTCATCGTCACCGTAATCCACATAATTTTATAATTATCTCATCAGCCCATGAGCACGAACCTCCTTAACAACTGAGCGGGTTTAAGCCTTAGTCAGCTTTGTGAAGATTTTTCTAGGGTCGGTAACATCGAGATTCGAGAAAAGTAAATATTTTTGTAATATACAATTATTTGCTTTGGAGCGTTGCTTGACGTTTTGGGTTATGATTTACAGCCCGATATCTATCTAACAGATAGATACTAAAACTGTTAAACATATATAAATAATATACATATATACAGTAATAATATGAGGGAAGTGTTTTCATCGCTGGATAATCCTCCTACTCAATTTTGGATTTAAATACGTTCCGCGCTGCACCGAAACTTTGAAGCTGATACGGGGTACGTAATGAAATTTGTGGTCATAGTGAACACCGCATTCATTATCGGATTTGGATCAAACTGTCGCTTAAACTACTTCAGCCAATATCTCACTTACGTCGACAAATGGGACTGATTGGTCTATTAGTTTTAGTATGTAGGTATTAACAGGGCTTGGCAGTATTCGTGAATTATATGGATATATCATGCATATATGTACATAAGTAAGTAGCGATGGTCTCTAAGTTTGAGCATATATACGGTTGAAAATGTCGGCACTAGACCAGCGTGGTGGTCTAAGGCCTATAAAGCCTCTCAGCTATTTTTATATTTTGGAATATGTTAAATGATTTTTTAAACTCTTTCGTAAAGTTTTTTATACATATCTACTGCAACAGAACAATATTCATTGATTCTAATTGACATGATGGTAACGAATATTGTGCAACTTCTAAACGTAGTTTTCGAGATAATGCTCATATTATTTAGGAACACTTAATAAGCGGTGTCCGACATCATCAACATTTTCTCTTTCGCTTTTTCACTAATCGTTCGGGTCCCTGGTCTGGTATTATCATACAAATTAAGATACTCTCGTGTTTATTAAAATTTTTATTACGATGTTATTGTTTGCGGTTAATTAGGCCCCTTAGTCTTTGTCGCTTAAATTTAATGAACATTGCGTTATTTTAGGAGAGAATTTAAATAATTACTTGTTTAACGCATTTTTTATAAATGATGTTAAAATGTTTTCCGAATAATTATTTTATTAAATGACCTGTAAATCCTTAGACTGCAAAGATAATATATAGAGGGATATTCAGTAAGATCACAGTAAGAGTAGTGCACAAATAACTTCAATAAGTTAATCGCGCGCCTTCAATATTCAGCTATAGCAATTATAAATCTATGGTGCCTTGGCGGAATAAAAAGATAAATAATATTTTTTAATTTTTATTTAAATAAGTAAAGAGAATATGATTAAAATATTATATTTATTTCCCCATATTATCTCACTTCTCCGTATCCGTTTTGATACGGCTCTTTGTGCTTAGTCGACGGTCTGAGAGCTTTCAATAACTCGGTTAATGATTACCCCATTCATCTCAATTTCGCTGTTCGCAATATATTTTTTTGCCGTTTTTACCTTATTCATGTTTGAGAAATCAATTGAAGAATGAAGAATTTTGCTGAATGTTTGAAAAAGCATTTTTAAAGTTATGGACCAGCTTTGACTCATCAATTTTGAAAATAATGTTGCGTAGTTTTAATTTATTTTATGTGGATAAACGCAAATTGTATGGACAATTTCAGGAGGATAGTCATTCTATCTATTTATGACTTAACTTATAGGTGGTATTTGGGATTATTACATCCAATAAACATTCATGGCGGAATGTGGGTTCAGAAATGCACAGAGATCCTTCCTATTGGGGAAGACAAGCGTGAGATTATTTATGTACACCAGTGAAAAGCATTTGCGATACAGGTGGCTCCGAATAGATAGCATTGACCGAGGATAGAGACGAATGGTACGCTAGAAGAGATAATGAAAAAGTGCTGTGAATGATGCTGATGATACTTCGACATGTCAGTGATATTATATAAAATTTGATTATTAAGACCTGGTTCTTCATTCTTCCACTTTCATTTGTACTTTTGTTAGGGATTGGCGTATATCCATAAAGCGTTTTATACGATCATTTTGTTAGATTACGAGTAGCATTTACGAGCTGCGGACGGCGAATCTCACTTTTATGTCTAATAATATTAACAAGCGGATTGTGTGGATCCTAGAACTTAAAGCAATCTTGTTATCCTCAAGAGGAGTTACCTACATACATAACCTCAATCCTGTATTCCCCGAAGAAGTAGGCAGAGGCACATTTCTGTACCCTCATTTTGCCAATCATGTATCAGTCCCACGTAAAAGTTGGCAAGCCTATTGCCGTGTTTCGGGCATATTTTCATATTGGAATATGCATAATTTCATATTGCTGTAACTAAGAATATCCCAATGGAAAACCGCTATGGCTTTTAGCCCAACCTAAGAATCGAATCGGATAATTCTAATTTGCACAGCTTTGTACCGCGGTACAAGACACCAACTAGGAGTTGCGTGCTATATAAAATATATTACAGTTAATCAAGTTGTGTGGTGCGGGAGTGTGCTGAGTTGATTGTGCACTAGAAGCATAGTTACGTAAATTCTGTACGACGGAACTAGTTTGCGATAGAGTAATGGATAACTTTGCGTGAGATATCCGAATACTGTACTTCCTTTTGGTATTTGGATGTATTTTATTAGCGGACGACGAGAGTTTTGTGGTATATTAGAAAAAAATTCAAATCTAAAATACGGCTGTTTCCAAACGCCATATTTAGATATAACTTAAAAAAATTATTCTACCTGAACCATTTTTAAGTCTTCTTAATTAAAATTGTCTCGAAGTTCCAATTACATCTGAACTATTATTTAAATTCAACGTTAGGATACTCACTGCAGCAAGACCAAGCCTGAAGATATATTTACTTTTTCCATAACGCCTCTTAGATGTGGGCCTTATAGCAAAATCAGCCAAACTTTCAGAAAGTACATACAAGTTTATAAACTACCTATGAACACTAAGGCCGTTGCAAATGCATGCTGAAAATGTGCAAGCGATGGGAGAAATTAAACAGGATATTATGTCGCCGTGACTAAATATTAGGGGCTGGTGGCGCTTCGCAGCCGCGCCGCAGTCTACCTCGGGTTCCGCCAGCCACGGACTTTCCATTTCCTGCGCCGACGTTTTCAGCCCCCGCGATTTGTTTACGCTCTAATGAATTTTATTGCCGTGTTATTGTCGAATATGGTCGTGTGGGAAAATATGTATAATAATAAATGTTTGAACTGAGAATCGAGTTTTTTTTAAAGTGAGTTGAATATTGTTTACTCATCATTTTACCCTCGATTATTAAATCGTTCAAACTATTTTTTTTTTGTATTTGAACGAAACATTGATCGCAGAGTACAGTGAATAATTGCTATTCGTCTATTTAATTTGATGTATTAATTATGTATTATTCAATTTTGCATATTATTAAACATTGCTTTCATTCTATTGTTCTGTAAAAAAACACACTTTTAATAAATAAATATAAATAGCTCATAATTTAGGTTTATAAATTTAATCCACGACATACACACTCGTATTATGTAAGTCAAGGTTTTGCAGAAGTTTAAAAACCCGTAGCAAGTCCGTAGCACAGACACTAGACGTAGCGCTACGGTACTTGCTACGCCATCTGCACACATCGCACATTGCTCAAAGTCAGAAAGTTTCATACAATACGTTGCTTGGTGTGGAATACAAAAGGATGGAAACGCGCTCTATTATTTAACCTTCATGACATACTAAAATAAATAAGTCTGGATACCTCTTCATTACTATAATACAAGTACGTCGACGTAGCTTGTATTTATTTCTTTAAATGGTTTGTTGTCTAAAGAGTTGTTAAAACAGAAGTAACAACATTCACATTCAAATATTGCAAAGAGGAAAATTTAAAAAAATATTTAAAAGGTATAAATGACCCGCAAGTCGGCCACAAAGGAATCGTTTATCATATCTCGTAAGTCGCGACCTCCTGACAAAAGAGGTCGGAATAATGAGGTTTAAATATAGAAGAGTATTTGCAATAATAAGACATCTTATAAAATCACATGCTTTGTACGAGCGGTTTGTTTGCTTGCGAAATGAGAAATGAAGGTTTTTGCTGGTAAAATTTATCTCTAAATAATAATAGGATTTTATGATGTCGAAAGTGTTTATTACCTAAAAGAAACTTAGTAATTATATATCGTTAGACAACTTCTAGCTTCTGCACAATTGGATATGGGACAAGTAGATTACCATATTACATATTTATTTTGGGTCCAGACTCAGGTAGTAGGTAGACGAATATAACGGTACTATAACCGTATAGAATAGGATACAAGTAGTTAGCGCAGTAATTAGTTTAATTAATTAGTTAGTAATTAGCGCTGTGATCAGTATATTGCAACGGACCTTTCCATCTTACAAAATTTATGATATCTTTTGATTGTACACATAAGTTGTCTTACCTACATATTCAAAGATTATGCTTGATTAATTCGAAGTCTGAAATACGTGGTGAATCCATCAAAATTCGCGCAGTTTGTATAAGCCTCGGATTCCTCATAATTAAGCTGTAGGCGCGTTTTAATTGCAGTTGGAAGTCGAACCAATCAGGCCGCGGCTTCGTTTAGAAATATCGAAGACGGATAGAAGGGAAACCAAGACAATCAACGTTAAAAGCTGTATTGTCAATGTTAATGAAAACCCCGGCAGATACAAACTTTGTTTTCGGCCATTGTTAGCGAGGCGCGGTCGCGGAGACTTGCGATTCTTTCCCCAACTAACTTATAATAACTAAGTCCCTTCCGTGTATATGACGTATATTGTGTACGCGTGCTCCGAAAGTTTATTAAGGTGATGGGTCAGATGTGTACTTCAGTAGCGGAACTTCTATAGAACCCTAAAAGCCCAGCACGCCGTACGAAATGCAAATAAAACTTTGCGCTGTAAATTTTTATTTAGCAAAAGCAATTTGACATGTAAATGAGAATGTTATGACTCCACAATAAACAATTATAAACTAGGTTTTACGTAATTAACGTGTATTGCTTTTGAGTTTTTATGAAAATATTGCGACTGACTTATTTATGTAAACACACATATGTACGAAGATTTTCAGACCCATTTCCAGATTCCTTACCAGTACTGAGAATTTCCTAATGAAAAAGCTTAATGTCACATTGCCCGGCTCAGGAATCGAACCCGGGGCCTCTAGATCGCACGGCACTTACTTATTAGGCAGTATTCATATGAAATAGCAAATTACAAAGTTTGTATCGACTTAAAAACAATGGATTATGTAAAATAAAACGGATCGATAAAATAAAATGTAATTTTTTAGATATGTACCTCAAATAATAATTTAATGGGACATTAGGATAAGTCATGTGGATCTGAGTTTGTTACCTTACTTTTCATATTTTTTCTTACACAAAGTATCTACTTTCGTACCGAACCTTGTACCCGTTAACTCAAATAGTACTCAGCCAGTTTTCTTATTTTTATACACATTAGTTTCAATTTTTTATTGTCTAACAGTCTTAAAAGACTTGTAATTTAGTGCTCGGATTACTTTTTCTTCTGGAACTCACTATAATTTATCAGGAGAATAATATTAGGCGTATAAAAGTTTCGTCAGCGGAATTTAATCCCGATTTATAGTGTTTTTTACGATTCCAGTGTTTGGAGTGAAATTGTTAGAGTGAAAACGGTAAATTGAATTTATTTTTCTTCATTTATAGTTGTTTGTCAGTACCTACTATTACACATACTTGTTTGATTGTATAAGTCATTATCTTCTTCTTCTTCATCAACCCATATACTCCCACTGTTGAGCACGGGTCTCCTCTACCATTGAGAGGGTTTAGGCCATAGTCCGCCACGCTGGCCTAGTGCGGGTTGGCGGACTACACACCTAAGAAATTCATAAGAACTTTTAGGTGTGCAGGTTTCATCACGATGTTTTCCTTCACCGTTAAAGCAAGTGATAATGCAATTTGAATACACACATCACTTCGAAAAGTCAGAGGTGTGTGCCTGGGGTTCGAACCCGCGACCGCCGAGATTCTCGACCACGCGCCTAAACCTCGAGGCCATCACTGTCATTATAGTCATCAAGTCATTATAGTTCTATTACATTATTACTTCTAGCAAGAATATTTTAATTGTAAGCTACAGAATATAATAAGCAAGGCGTCTGTATATGCATTCAGGTCCTGGCTGTTAGACGTAATGGTCAGGGACTCAAATACAAGAGACACTTTTGACTTCTTGCAGTTATTTAGTATGGATAAGTAATCACATATTTTCTTAGGATTTCCTCAATTGTTCACCAAAATATTTTTAGGTGTCTGAAGTTGTACTAAGTCAACGAGCGTGGTAGACTAAGGGCTGCCTAGTTCAGAGCATTGCGATCATTAAATGTAAATTAATATTATGAACTTGACTTTATGAATACGATAAATTCTACTATACGGGCCGGAAAAAAACTAAGTGTATCCGAAAAAGGGAATGTTCCGAGTCATATTCAGTCTTAGTAGATAATAATAATAAATAGAATAACATGTAGATGTCCTATTTGCTATTCTTAGTTCCATCCGTGCAGCATCTTTGCCTTTCCCGACACGTAGTGCAGCACATGTTTACTTTATAAGCTTTCTGATGGGGCGCGATAAATATTACTTTAGTCCAGAGTTGAATTAAATTTCAAGGACTCGTTGTACTTCCACTGGTAATACTAATGACCAAAGCAGTAACAAATTATTCGTGTGTCCTAAGTGAAGGTTATTTTGTTTAGTATAGTTTTATTGTGCTTACTGTGCGGCAACTTTTCGCACGGTATCTAAGTGAGTGAAACCATGAGGAGTAATTATTATTTATTATTTTATATTAATTATGAAACATAAATTTGAATCCATGAAATTTTGACTTTGCGCATGCAAGTGGAAGTGTGGCAGTCAGTTTGCTGTCTATCGCCTAGATTAAAGATCTTCGCCAAAGTTAAAAAAATGATGCAGCAAAGAAGAATAAAAATTTTGCTATTATGTTTATTTATTTATTTATTTATTTATTTATTTATTTATTTATAAAGCTTCATATACACAACAGTATATAGGCGGACTTAATGCCATGCGGCATTCTCTGCCAGTCTACCTTAGGGTGGTGGAGAGATAAAGCATGGTTGGTGTAGAAAGCAACTTTTAGTGTAGACGAAAGATAAAAGTACTCGCATAAATGCATACATACATACATACAAACTCATAAAAATATACATAGCTATGAATATAATATATATATAAAAAATAATAATAATATACATATAAATACACATACACACAAATATATATATATATATAAGGATAGATATACTTTAGCTCAGCAAGATGACTCTGACAGTTTACTGAGAAATAGATCTCGAACTCCCATCTTGAACGCATACCGTGTAGTGGCCGACCTTATTTTGAGCGGGAGCGCATTCCAGAGAAGGATGGATTGAATAGAGAAAGAAGAGTGAACAAAATCAGAACTATGGGGAGGACAACGAAGAAGAAGATTGTGGGACGAGCGAAGGTTTTTACTGTGAGAGGAGCCTAAGAACTGAAAGTATGGAGTTAAATAAGAAGGTGGATTGGGAGAAAATAAAATAGAGAAAAGTGTACAAAGAGCATGCAAACTACGGCGCTGTCGAATCGGAAGCCATTTTAGATTGGATCGATAAGAAGAGACATGATCGAATTTACGGAGATTGAAAATGAATCGAATGCAGTTATTGAGAAGGCGGTCGAGTTTATTGAGTAAGTCTGCATTCAGGTCGAAGTAGCATACATCACCATAGTCGATAATAGGAAAGATTAAAGATTGCACAAGCATAGTTTTGGTTTTGGACGGAAGAAAATTCTTTAGACGGTAAAGTGTACGTAGAGTGTTTGTGACTCTCTGACACACGGAGGTGACCTGGGCTCTCCAGTTCAGGTTGGAGTCAATAAGTAGGCCTAAGTTCTTTACAACGGGACACCAATCAATGACAGACCCGTCGAAAAAGACTGGTGGGACAGACGCTAGATCTAATTTGTATAGCAGTCGCTGGCTACCCACAATTAAAGCCTGGCATTTAGCTGGATTGACGCTAACACCAAAATTGTCAGACCAACTTTTAATGTAGGCTAGATCATTATTGATTTTGGCGACAGCGGCAGCCATACTTTCGACTCCAGCCTGAGTATAAAGTTGCAAGTCATCGGCATACAGATGGTACGTACATTGAAGATTTTGAGTAATGAGATTGATAAAAATTGAAAAAAGTAGAGGAGAAAGAATACCGCCTTGAGGAACACCAGAAAACGAACTACACCACTCAGACGATGATTCTCTGGTATGTATCGATTGCTGGCGACCTCGAAGATAAGATGAGAACCAATCCAGAGCTCCAGACGATATCTTAAGATGGGAGAGGATGGATAGGAGGATGTCGTGATTGACGGTATTAAAGGCATTTGTGAAGTCTACCAGAACCAGTACAGTGACTCTGGTATCCTCCATGCCTGCCCTAATATCGCCAGTCACTTTAAGGAGTGCGGTGGTAGTGCTGTGACAAGGTCTAAATCCAGACTGTAGTGTACTCAGCAGTCTGTTTGAGTGTATAAACATTGAAAGTTGCCTATGTGCACAAGCTTCTAGCACCTTGGATAGGAATGGGAGGATGGATATAGGGCGAAAGTGGGTAACAAGAGTGGGATTAGGGATTTTAGGTAGAGGTATAATATAAGCTTTTCGCCACAAAGATGGAAAAACACCAGTGCTAAATGAAAAGTTGATAATATGGGTTAAGACGGGAATAACATGGTCTAAGATTGTAATAATCATGCGACGGGAGATTTTGTCGCAGCCAGCAGCATTTGACCTAATGGATAGGATAATCTTTTTAATATCGTCCGAAGCTATTGGAGAAAATTGAAAGGGAACAATATCGGGTTGAGACAACCCAGCTATGAATTCCAAAGTACGACTTTTGACTCGATGATCCAAAACGGGAGATGAACTAAAATGGTTATTAAGATCATCTAAGCCAACAGTCCCCTGAAATTCAGGATTCCTCTTACCCCCAATACCCAGAGTCTTAAGAAACTTCCAGATATTAGCAGAAGAAGCAGAATTGATGTTATCGAGGATGTAGCGGCGCTTTGCATTACGTACCACCTGATTACACCGGTTCCTTGCAACCCTAAATGACGCCCAGTTCTCCTCCGTGCGTCGTCTTCTGAATTTAGCAAATGCTCGGTCCCTGCGTCTCATCATCAACCGAACTTCACTTGACATCCAAGGTGCCGGTGGACGTTTTTGTTTGATGCTTCTGACAGGAGCATGATGGTCGTAAAGTGCCTGGAGTTGTTTATTAAAAATGTACACCTTATCGTCTACAGATGAAGCAGCCGTGAGTTCATCCCAACATAGATTAGCAGCATCCACGGACAGTTTGTCGCGATCAATTTGACCAAAACATCGCATGAGCAAAACTTTAGGCCTGTGTTTAGGAGGTTTAAGGACATAGGATAGGAAAATAAGGTCGTGGTGGGAAAAACCAGGAGCAGGAAACTGACCATGTGAAAAGACTAGGTCAGGGGAGGAGGTTAGGATTAAGTCGAGCCAGGTATCCTCACCTTCAATGTTGTGATGACTGGCTTGTAAGGGAAGGATGTGTAAACCAGCAGACTCAACAAGGTCAAGGAGTTTCCGGGAACGAGTGGAGAGAGGATCAAGGAGGTTGGTATTGAAGTCTCCCATGATGATGTGGTGTGCGTAATCCGACCCTAAAGATTCCAGAATTGAGTCAAGACTGGAGAAGTAATCTACAGAAGGAGGACAGTAAACAACACCAAGTAAGGTTTTGACTCCCTTGACCCAAACCTCAAGGAAAAGGTATTCAGCAGTGGCGGGACACAAGGAAGAGGAAGAGGCTACAACCTTGTAGGCAAAGGAGGTTTGGAGATAGATAGCCACCCCACCCCCTCTCCTGTCAACTCGATCATTTCTGATCAGAATAAATCCAGGGAGGGTGTAGGCGGCGGAAGGGAGATGAGGTTTGAGCCAGCTCTCAGAAATAAGGACGGCGTGCACGTTAGCGTCAGCAAAAGATACAACAAGTTCATTGTAATGACTGGCTATGCTTTGCGCGTTAATGTGACAAACATTAAGAGCAAACCGACTGGAGTTTTGAAATTTTTCACGCAGCAAATCTTCAGTAGTGGCAAAGGTCGAACAAAAACTGTCGTCACTATTACTATCACTATGGGATCCAGATTCCATGGCAGAAATATAAGAATCATCGTCAGAGTACATAATAATATTACACAAATATATTAAAATAAAATTACAAATATTAAATAATAAATATATATATTTAAGGGCGCAGGAAGAAATAAATAAATATAGAGATATATATAGTACTTATCTGAACACACATACTCTGCACCACCCGCCAGCTGATAATCAAAAGTAAGAATAAAATAACAACATTTAAAATTAACAACAAATACAATAAAGAAAAGTTAAAAACCAAAACATTAACATTTGTGGTATGGAACGCGACTTTGACATTACCCAAATGTCAAATTGAATGTGACAATATAAAAAATTAACAACATGAGGGTAATAAAAAAAAAAAGTGATGGACAATAACAAATCAATAAGAAAGAAATACAACAGTTAGCGCTTTGCGATCAAGGCTTACGCGGTTTTGAATTCGGGCGTGATGTTTCCGTTGACGCGAGGCTTATCACCGCCGATGTTGTTGAGCCTGCAGTCTTGGGATACTTTCCCATTAATGAATTTAGTTCGCCTAATGTGGTTATCTTCATACGGCTTCCATCCGGGAGTTTTACCACAATAATGCCGTCTTGAATCAACAAGACCGCATGCCGAAATGCTGACGACTCCTGATGAAAACAGCTTGTCGCGATTTCGTAAGAACTCCTTAACAGAGACAGATGATCCCTTCAGCTTCGATTTGGCTCTCCAAACGGTTGTCCTATGAAGTACACTCGAGAACCTGACTAAGATGGGCCGATGGTGTTCCTTGTTAGGAGTCCCTATTCGATGGCAAGCAGTGAACGACGAATCTGCGACGTCCTTTAGCGCCATCGTTCCATTTATTATAGACAACACGGTGGCAGTACAGTTGTCCTCGTCAGTCTCCGGCACGCCGTGAAAAAGTAGTGCTTTACGTCGGTGCCTGGTCTCAATCGCATCAAGCATATTAACGCAATCGGTTATTTGCTGCCTCAGTAATCGCAACATGTTGAGCGTGAGCTCCCGGAAGGACCGGAACTCTTCGGCGACCCGGGCAACGGTATCCTTGGCACCTCCCCCAGACTGGAGTTGGGCTTCGAGCTGGGCCATACGCTGCGAAAAGCTGTCTTCGAGCGACTTTTGTGTGGATTATGTTACACATTTTTAAATTAAAAATTGAATAAAGCAAGCGTATTCAGACCACATTCAGCCATTAGTTTATACTTTTTCTTTTGTTCCCCAAACCGTCTACGATAGAAGGAAAACTAAACGTATCACTTAATTTAAATTCGATTGTTGTGCTTTCGTGATTGAGTATGGGGCAGATTTCGAGGCCAATGCAATCACAGGTAAAAGGCAGCGGGTCTTTGTGTGGGGCGCCCCGAGTAGCACCCATTACCTTAACTAATGTTTGTAGCTTTTACACGACGTGGCGATGCTCTTTGCTACATTAAGTGCCATTTTGAAGGTACAATATGTGGGAAACTAAAACTAAAAAACACTGAATGTAACATAATTTGTTATGGGAATTTCATTGATAAATTATACAAGTTATGCGGAGCCCGATCGTTGGAGAAACCAAAAAGTCTAAGGCTTATTGCCGAAGAATGCTGTTAAGTATGTCTCTACAGTCTACATCCTGTATGACAATTGTATGTAAGTTTAAATACATAAATAAAATTCTCTTGTAGTTTATGTTAGCCACAAATACATACAGTTTGTATTCGAAGGCAATGTATGTTATTTTTCAGTGCAGTTTTATTATTTGTTTATTTTTTATCATACGTATTGAATTCGAGCTTGTTTCACCAAAAGAGTGGGCAGAGCTGTATTTCGACACCCACGTTTAACAGCCTATTCCTTTATTCCCGCAGTGCGTGGGCGAGCTTTTTTTCGTTTTTTGGGCACATTTTGTTTCATACTTTTATTGAGAGTTGTCTGATGAAAACAACAACTAAAACTTTTCTCGCCTAGGAATGTCAATAAGATTAAACGTAGTAAATTTTAGCACGGCGCCAAACGAGGTAGTGTATTGTCTCGATATTCAGATATTATGTCGTAACAGTATAGAAATGTTTTTATGTATATTTCTCACATGTAGGAAACGTCATAAGAATGTCCTAGCTTATAAACAAGATAATTATTTTACAACCGCATCATTTGTCATGTTTTTTTGGGCCACAGAGCAGGAGCATGTTAAGGTTTTATTTAAATTTATAAGTAGATTTTTTATTATTGAACGTACACTACGACCATAACAACATCGAAATGTCTTCTAGAAAAAAAAAAACATAAAATGATGGTTTGTTTGAGGTCAATGCGGTAACGCGCTAAGATTTACGACACACGTCATGCGATTATGACAGTGGGTCATTTTTCTCTCCCATTACCGACCACTGCGATTAATGTACCGGAGTGCGTGGCGCGAAACAAATTCCACAGACTGTTATTTGTTTGCTTACGTATTTAAGGTTTTACAGACCCAGATTGTTCAATACATTTTTCGCATTCCGTATTTCATTGCTGGATAGATTTACTATACATATTTTTACAATAAACGCAATAAAATGACTTATCAGCGTTTAGTGTAAAGTTTTATGTGTTAAAAGAAGATACGATAAAATTGTTCACGTAGCTGGTGGTCAGCTTTCAAGGCTAGAAAGGTTGCTGGTTTGTTCCTCATAGGACTAAGTATTACCATACGAGGCAACTAATATTATTGAAGAGCCTCCTTTTGCGCGATATAATCGTCTACAACCATCTCTTGTGACCTATCTTAGTTTATTCCAAGGCCATCTAAATTAGTCGGCTGGTTTAGGCGTTCAAGTTTCACAAGCTCACTTTCGCATTCATCATACAAATACAGTTCGAGTCTAATTCAGAACAGGCTCTTAATTTCATCGTTGCAGTTATTGTTTCGTTCTCATTTATCATCCGAAGTAGTCGTTGATTAATACGGTTCTACGTATAATTGATAATCCATATTCATACGTCGGGTCCTGCTAGTAATAAATTGCTTTGTCCACGCAGTTTCATCAAAGGCGTGTAAAGCCTTCCAAATGAATATATTTACAGCCCCAGTGACGTAGTACGTACTAGAATGGGACAAATGTTAAAATGTATGAATGTATGACTTAGAATTACATTTGGATAATTCTATTGGTCGGCCGGAATAGGAAAAGTGTGATCGACTAGTCCTGAGTTCGACTCCCAGTTTAGGTAAAGTGTTTAGTTGGAGAATCTCAGAAACTACATGGGACATGGATAGTCAACGAAATGTGGAGTAATGCGTTTAATGCGCTAAAGTTTGAGTTATAAATTTTACAAGCTCCTGCCACATTGACGTTAAAATTTAATTTATCATGTAAACTGAGATAAACTAGAACTTCTTAGATGCGAGTGCTGTGGCACTTAAAGCAAGTAGTTGTCTTGTTAAGACATCGTTGTATTAGTTTAGCAAAGGGTAATGTGGCAAGTTGCATCAAAGGATGGAATGGCTGACGATGCTGGAGTATAATGTTTGTGGCTGTTTTGTGTTGTTTGTTGAAATATGGTTAACAACTTTTTTCATCACAAGTTTGTCATATAATATTTATTATACATACTTGTAAGAGTCCGTTCGTAGTTTGTTACAACTTATGTGTTTATGTGTGGTCTTTAAAGTAACATGTAAGCCCTTTACGTTTCGGCAACAAATTGTGAAAACTAAGTTAGACCAACCTAAATCTTCTTAGTTGTAGAGGAGGCCCATGCCCAGTGGTATGACGTATGCATGTATATGGGCTGATGATAAAGTTATATAAAATCCGTTGAGCCAATTCGAAGTAAATTTGAGAAAAAATGAAACAAGAGTTGTAGGGAGCCGACATTTATGTAATTCAATTATTTTTACTTACAAATTTATTGGAAGGATGGGCTAGTTTTACTACTTCTCGAGATTTCTACTAGAAAATTTTAGATCTGATATTACACGATAAATATAAATTTGCTTATACTTTATTAATAGTTAGTAGATGCACATAAAATTATTTACTTTTATTGTGTAGGGACGAAAAGAAAAAACGTTAGTTACATTTTAGTAAAGTAAATATTTTAAAGGGGAAGATAAAATATAGAAGACATTTATCACTGTCATTTGTTATTCCTGCAAAATTTCAATAGTTTTTATGTTTTTGTTTCTCATGTCGACTGACTCACGCCCACAAGATTTTTTTTTAGGTAAGCCCTACAAACAAACCTTTCATTTCATAAACTAATAAAACTCAACCATCCATCCTCCACCAATCCTTTGACAAAACTGTTCCGTTCTCCGAGGTAAATGTTTTCTTCACAGAGATAGCAAATAATTAAAATGCCACATAGGGACTGGGTGATAAAGCCAAGTACAGTGATATTCGTACCGCGCTGTAACTGGGGCCGCGTCTGGGGATCAGAGCTATCGTTACACCCCACATGTGCAGATTACACGCGCTGCTCGCGGAATTGTCAATGCACGACTCATTTCGTACGCGATTCGTTCCGATTTCAGAATTCAGTTGGGTAATTACGCGAGATTTAAATTAATGGTCTAATTATTTTTTCGCGCTTTTGCACTTTTGTCCGTGCGCCGTTAATTGACGATAATATTTGATGTGAATCGTAATGAGCTCTCGATAATGCGATTTCCACTTGATCAAGATGCGGATTTATGTTGTACATTTATGTAGGGCAGCGGTAAAAATCATTATAGGCAAACGAGCGAGAGGGTAAGATTCTTGTAAATACAAAAAATAAGACTTTAGGTAATCAATTTACATCACATCACTGTCTCATAAAAAAACTTATTTATAAAATAGTGGATTTCATCCTATCGTTTTGTTTGTTGAGAAATTACCTTTTGATAGAATAATAATATTTAAAAATCCATAATCGGGTTCCAGGAACTTCAAATAAACTATGGCGTTTTGTACTGCACATTCAATTCTGACTGAGAGATCACTCACTCGTATACTCGTATGAGTATAAAAATAGACTGCCCCTAACGTAATTTGTCTTTCCTTTCTCAACACATGTTCTAAACAAACATTAAACGCCGAAACACTAATACATAACATAATTACAATAATTTATCGTTCCCGTCTCGTCGCGAGTAAAAGAAATTCTATTGAAGGAAGCGTGCACATGTCATTAATTTTCCTTTCACAATTTCGCATTTTTTGCCGCGCGCCAAATCCTGTAAGGTTGTGAATGCGAGTCTTTTATTTGTTAACTCGTTTATATGAGCTCGCAACACCAACTGAGTTATGTTTTCTCCAGAATTAGATACAGTGCTCATGATTTAGACTATATATTGTCGTGTTAAAAATGAATGGCATCGGAAGAAGTAAATGATAAATTGTTTTGTCTAAGTCATCTGAGTTTTTGTTTACTAGATTACAACTTAATATCTTTAATAACTCATAATATAATAGGGATGCGGTCAATATTTATTTGTAGCTTTTTAAAATTATTAAACATAAAATAATTTAGGCGAAATGTAGTATTTTAATATCAATAAAATATAAAGCTTTTCATAAATAAAATATATCACAGATATTATTCGTAATGTCAATAGAAACTATACACAAAACACTGGCCATATATCCCAGCATTTGTTTTACTGAATTCACTGAATAATTTGTGTATGTAATGTAATAAATACTGGATATGGCTATGATATAAGGCCGCGTGCAAAAATAAATTGTTCCAGTCCGCGAACATCGGCTTTCATGAGCTTTTGTTTCATATCAAATGTGTGTGGACATGATAACGACTGCAATAAACATTAAGGTGTTTAGTTGGATAATTTATGCAACTTAAATTTGAGAACGTGTTTATAAACTGGAGGGGTGAGAGTTCTGGTAACTATTGACAAATTGTTCCGACATGGTATTACCATTTTATCCTGCAGAGACCTTCAATTGGTGGATCAGTCTTACCGTTAGTATCCATGTCTCGACTCCGTATGTCATGACAGGAAAGGCGTACATTATTTTGGGTGTTAACACATGTTCGAAAACAACACTTGCATAGATTGCTAGCACGAGCTTTACACTTTATATTGGTAATAGTTATCTAGGCAAATAGGACTGTATGGACATTCTGGCTAGCACGACAAGCATCTCTACAGCTGAATAATAAAAAAGAAAACTAGACCAGCCAACAATCGCTGTACTTGAATAAAAGCTGAGTTATGTACAAGTAATTTAGCTTCTCGGTACAAGCGCATGTTAAATGGTCGGTCCCAGGTGGCTCTTGATAAAGGCGACGGCGCGCCGGTCGTTACGACTCAGCCTGTGAACGCGTCCTTATAACCCCGACTAAGATTAGTCCGGGCTGTAGCTCGGCCCTAAATAGTGTCTGGGTTTCTTTAGCTTACAGTTTCGGATTACGAAACAGCGTGTGTTGGCCAGACTTTTACGAGACATTAAGTGGATTAGTGAAGTTAGAGCTGTGTTTGGTTTTCGAATCACTTGATTTTTTGACGGCACCGTAGTGCGCTCTGGCATTTTATGACATATTTAGAAGTTGTACAAGTAAAACTTGTTGTTTGCACTCAAGACTTGTAATGTTTGGAGTTTTATGGCTTATTTAAATAGGCAACGATTTTGACCTTATACTGGTGACTAAGTAACCTTTTCAAGTAGTTTGTTACGACTTCTTTGAATCAGACTAACATGCGACGCATTAAAATCGTTTTAAAGTACGAAGGTGACCTCATTATTGCCTGATGTATGATGCAATTCGGTCTGAATTATAGAGATTAGAGAGTGGCAATAATTTATGACGACTGTGTATCTAAATTTAGAATGATAACGTCGGCCTAGCCCTTAAGAGTCATCAAATGAAATAACAACACTCAACAATGTATGACCACTTGCTGCTTCTAGGCCTCTTCTAAGACTATAAGAGACTTGATTTGAGAATATTCTAATCAGAATTATTTTCTCATAGTGTTTTTTTTCTCTCCCAACGATAAAATATATAGGTATGATCGATACATGGCCTAATTAAGATTCATGGTCCCGTTATGATGAAAGATATTCGCGAGTAATACATCAAATGTATGTTTTTAAAGACATACATCACTTATGGAGACGACAGCAAGGTGTTTTAGAAACGTGACTTTGTTATTCACAATGGTAATTGCACCTTAAACAAAATTTCGTTGAATATTTTTTTGTTTATCAATTCTGTGTGCATTCCGATAATTTGGCCAAGATATATAATGAAATATGTATAAAAATTATTAAATGGATACGATCTACAGTTGGTACTTTGATAATTTTATGTAAACAATATTTATGTTTTTTTAAATTACAATCGGTGAAGTTATATCGGTGTGAAAGTGTGCCAAACAACAAGAAAATGAATTTTACATTTATTTCATGATTATTTTAAGATTCTTTATGTAGAAATTGTAAAATATTTTACACGAAAATTAAAAAAGATTTACTCGTTGTTTTTTTTTAAATTTCCCTCCAAAAGATAAATATATAGTCTAAAGCATCAGAGAAATACTATAATGATATTTATCTGAAAGTAGTATTTGTTAGTATTTAAGTGTTTTGGCGGAAACTGTAAAAAAATATTGATCAAACGTCAAAAAATTAAATGGAATTTCGATTTTTATTTATAGATTTTTTGCTATAAAAATACATATCTAGTCTATCGGAATTTTAACCTGCCGTTCTCGGTTACATTCAAACATTTAAGGCAATGAAATCGGTGATTGTTTCCGGGTCGACGGAACCCAGGAACCAGACAGTATCCTCAAATAACTTGCCTTTACTAAAATACTTTCGATTTAATTACATTTCTGAGAAGTTTAAACTGAAACAATCCGCGAGGTATCGCTCCATACATTTAGTTGCACAAAGGAAAACAAAGTGACATTTGGCCGACTCGAGAATTGAACCCTTTATCGCACGGCACATATTTGTATTGCGAGACCACGGGTCAAACACTAAATGTAAATGTCATTAGAACAAACATACTAA
Source organism: Cephonodes hylas (assembly GCA_030295005.1). NCBI lineage: Eukaryota > Metazoa > Arthropoda > Insecta > Lepidoptera > Sphingidae > Cephonodes > Cephonodes hylas. The sequence goes on from AP025382.1 coordinate 5,141,924, forward strand.
TTTTGTCTATTTATTAAACTGCTCATATTATACAGTAAGAACCAACAAAGCGTCCGTAAATACTGAAGAAAAATTATTTATTAATGCCGATTTATAATAGCCATTCCTTAGGTGGTGGATATCGGGCTTTCTGCCAAATATTTCATCTTTACTTTCCCTCACTGAACTAGTTTAACGAAAAATGTGAGTTTCACAGCGCTCGGCGTTTTAAATTTTATTCTTAAGCTCCTTTTGTGTGTTGAGTCAGTCCATAGTAGAAGAAATTATGTTAGTTTTCTTTTAATTTGCACATATGATGCAGGCTTTGTAAAAAGCTTTGTAATTTATCACGGAGAATGTTTTAGTGATTTAGTACTCCCTCTGGGTGTTTGTGAGACCGAAAAACTCTCATGCGGACTCTGATATTCACGAAACAGGACTTATATTCTAGTGTGGAATCAGAACTATGTATGTATGTGACTATTGTGTATATTTATTTATTTAATGGGTAAATGTCAAATGTACAAGTGTTTTTTTCCTAAAAAAGAACCCCCGGATTCAAATTGAAACTAAAGTGTTTCATGGGACTGACATAAATTATTTTAACCAAGAGGTGAATCTGCCGCATTAAGGTGTTACTGATTGTCTCAGCTGTAATGTTTAGTGCAATCAAAGTTCTGTGGCTTTGAATATAAATGAAGTATTTCGATCTGAGTTGTATGAAGAGATATCTAAACTTAGACGTAGCAGTGAACTAGACTGTCTAACAAGTCTGGCAAAATAGATCGCGATCATATGAAAACATCACAAACATTGAATGGAAGGCAAATATTGGAACTGTTAAATTGTTGAAAGTTTCGTTCGATTATACCAGACGTGGGAAGTAAAATTAAACGTCCATAGTAGTATGGGTATTGTTGTTTTAAAAAATACCCAGTTAGTCTCGCGATTCTAAGAGTGACATGTGATCGCGAGTTCGATTCCGGGATTAGACAAATTGATGTTTGGTTTTTCTATCAGACAATTCAACTGATTGGATGGCGAAGATGCATAACCTCCGGCAACATGTTCGCTCCTTATTGCCAGGCATTTAAAACAAAAAGCGCAAAGGGTTGTAAAAATAAATCTACGTCAACTTTTATGTTGTTGTCTCTTCCATATATTTTTTCGGTTGTAAAACAGAATGCAATATAAATTAATTTTCTTTGCAACATGTTTAATTTTGTTTTCTTTTTTATCTTCACAAAAATTCTACTTTTTCTTAATTAATATTTTGTCTGTCTTGTTGGCAGTTATTCATGATCTCAAAAATCATCTTACAACAAACCAGCTGCAAGAAAACATTCGTTTGTAAACAACTCAGAATTTTATTGAGCTGTTAAAAATTTCTTGAAACGTATTTACTAAGTCGTAACAAAAGATACTTTAAAAGAGATTAAAGTTACTGCTTTCATAAATAAAAATATGATAAATTTGCTCGCTGCTGTGGAATGCTGTAAAATAATATCGTTTCATACTTTACGTAAGGAAAAGATGCTGTTATTGTAAGTATAAAAATGTGCGGTTATTTCCGCCTAGGACTCTTGAAGATTGTTAAGAGGCATGGCGCGCTAGCCCTTGACTCCTAACAATAGATTGGGGCGATGTAAAGTTATTCACGAATAAAAGGAAACAGATTGCAACGAAGTAAAAATATTCTAAAAATATCAAACAAAGCAACCACAATCACTTTGATATGCTTTCGGTTGTAACCCAGCTCATTAGAAGCTACGAAAAATATTAGGGAATGACATGATCCCCATTAAATAAAAACTTTGCTTCTAAATTTTAATACGGCAACCTTATAAATCTCCGTTACTCATTAAAATTTAAAGTAGCAGTAAAAGTTACATCGGCGAAATTATTAATGCAGTTATAAAATAAATTTAATGTCTGCTTCTTCGTATTTACATTGTACTTTTCTTTACAAGTGGTTTTAAATACTTTATGATATTTCTCGTCAAATTCCAAAATGACAGTGGATGAATTATGTTACTGAATATTTTTTTTTATATTGGTGTAAAAAGATCACAGCTGTTAATAAGATAATGTAGCAAAATAACATATAAAAAATTGAATTTTATATAATAACATTTTTCATAAAAAGTTGAATTACAAGCTTTGGAAAAGTTTTGGCAGACTTATGTGGGACCATGGGGTAAATATTCTATAATATTCTTTATAGGGCATGACTCTCTTTAGGTTTTTATAACAGGTTTAGGTTTTATTTTAGTTTATATTGCTGGTTCTTCCTGAGTTGCCTATGATTGGTGAACAAAAACCTCTTGACCTTGCATATAATTACGTAACCCAGATTATATCTCCTTGACCCAGTGAAATATCTTATGTTAAATAAATGATACCAAATCTAATCTAAACCTAGCATCAAAGATCGAGACAGACTTTTTATAACTTTCCTAGTATATAGATTATTATAAGTTCAGACAGATTGATTATATTTTGACAGAGTGAAACTGCGATGCAATAAATTGCGAATCGATAACTGGAGATCCCACGCTCTGATCGTACAATACACCCACGACATTTGAAAACTATCCGCAAAAGTTTTTTGTTTACATTTGCATATTATTGTTGATTTTTATTGTACCGCAGGATTATTTACTCAGTCCGGGGGTGGTTTTGGCTTAATAAATTCATCGCCCGCGGCATTTCACCTTGTTTAACGGTTAGTTCTATTGAATTCGCTTCGTTGGTTCGAATGTTTACCTCATCGTGATTTTCTATAAAGGTTAATTGTTACGTTTTGCTTTATTGTTGGTTTAGTCATACAGCTTGTTGCCTCAGTGACTTTTATTTAATAAAATATATTATTCTAATTACCATAATATGGCATTTGGATGCATGATTTTTATCTATGATTTTATTGTTTGGTTTTGGTATCAACAATCCATTTTTTTTTCGTTCGCGTTATAGTTAAGTAGTTAAAAACGTCATCGTCTTCAATATCAGACTAGGACAGGATCTACAATGTTTACAAGTGTACTTATGTAAGAAAATTTAAGGAAACTTATTACATTTTAATACACATTTAAAATTTTGTAACCAGAATTATTGAGTTTTAAAAAGCGATATTTTTATCTCAATAAGCTAGTGTCTTATATGGCGGCCTTATCGCTATTGGGGATCTCTTCTCTTAAGGTTGCCTACTTTTAGATAGACTGGAGAGGTCAGAAGTATAGAGTGAGTACTTATAATTTAGGTAAATGTTGAAATAATCAAATATCAACAAAATCACAAACGAAAAATCAACAATCAAAAATATCAATAGTGAAATCTAGTAATAAACATTTTGCTCAGCTCGACACTTAAAGTCGGTTGAAGTTAATTATTACCCCCCAACGTAATAATAAAGTAGCTATAGGTACTCGCAACCAATACGTGGATATCTAAGCGTGGGTGTAAAAGTCAAAGAACATTTTGTTTACCCTACTTTCGGGAGCGCGGGCCTATTAAAACATAGCCCCGAGTGATACTCGTCGTGGTTGTTAATAAAACACGGTAAATACGGTTCGGAGGACGCCAAATCTTCATTATCAATGTATTTATTTGTACCTATATTATTTTCGGTTAAGTATACAATTGAGCAGTGATGGCCTCGAGTTATAGGCGCGTCGTCAAGAGTTTCGGTGGTTTTGGGTTCAAATCCCAGGCATCTCTGACTTTTACTTTAAAATCGAAAGAAAACATCGTGAGGGAATGTGGACACTTAATCTTACGAAGTTTTTGGTCTGTAGTCTGCCAACCCGCATTAGGTCAAGGCTAGCTCGTGTCCAACATTGGGACTAAAATAAGCTAATGATTGTATACAATTCATTTTTGTAGCTCTCATCTTTACACCTTTATGCCAATATTACCTGCACTAGTTAAATGAGTTAAAGGGGAAATAAAATTGTGCCAATTAATTTCACAGTATAAACACACCCGTATAACTACTTTTTATTTATGCTATAACCTTTAATCCATAGAATTGAATTACCAAACTCCTTTGTTCTAGAGCAGAAAAGTATGTGTCATATCGGATTAAGCGTTGTTTATAGGTGTCCCAAATACTAGATATTTTCTTCCACGGACCGTTAAGTAAGTTAAGACACTAGATATTATGAATTGGGCATTTGAGATTCTGGAAAGTTTCCATATTTTCGGCATAAAACATGTTTTATTAATGTTGAGGAAGGTCTTTTATTATATTATTATGTATTCTTCACTCTTATATTGCCAACAAGTTTTTCTTCTTCTTGTATTCTAAAATTCTAAAATTCTAAATGCACACAAAACTTTGAACCCGCGACCGCGGAGATTCTCGACCGTGCATTTGAAGCAGTGTCAGACATTTGTTGTACCTGTATATATAAAAAGAAATTTTAAAGGTATTATTCAATGATGGGTTGTATTATTCAAAGGAGTTTTAAATTAAATAATCCTTATTTCGTTACAAATAAAATTGGCATAAAAAATCGAATAAATGAAAATCTTTTTCGCTGGATCTTTTAAATCGTCGAGTTTCTTCCGGCACTTCATTCAGTTCAGTTCGTAAAGTTCCAATTTTCTACCGCTTCGGAACGTACCGACGAACGAATTTATTTTTATTTTTAACCGTTCAAAGGTTTTACAATTTTGAATAATGCTACAAAACCTGAATTGCTGTTCGGGGATTTAATGAAATGGTACAAATGTGCATCTATTCTATTTTTCCTATATTTTTGGATAATTACTAAGTCCAGTTCTTTACTATACGCCATTCGCCTTTTTATCAGTCGTTGTATTGATCGGACGTAGCAATGTAGTGTTTTAGCTTGCTTTATAAAATTACTTATAATGCGACAGAAATCATCATTATCACCATCATCGGCGTATATACGTCCCACAGCTGGGCTGCCCAGCAGTCGGAGGAAAACAATGTGAGGAAACCAAGAAGTTGTGAGGGTTTTGTTACGTGTGTATTCCGCCAACCCGCACTAGGCGTTGTGAACTAATGCCTAAACCTTCTCCGTTGTAGAGAAGGGCCCTCTCAAGTAGCGGGATGTTTATAGGCTGATAATGAATGTGATGAAGAAAGGACCTCCAAGAATCTAGACAAAAATTATGCAAAATTACGCCTGCGTGAAGTGGGCCTAGCCGTTCAAATAAAATCTATACTAATATTATAAAGCTGAAGAGTTTGTTTGTTTGAACGCTAGGATCTCAGGAACTACTGGTCCGATTTGAAAAATTCTTTCAGTGTTAGTTAGTATATGTATTGAAGAAGGTTATAGGCTATAATTTCATTACGCTACGATCAATAGGAGCGGAGCAGCAATAAAGAATGTTTCAAGATCGGGGATAATTTTTTCCTTTTGGAAGCTTCCGGCGCGTGCGCTGCGGAAACGGTTAAAGTAACGCTGAAATAATGTATGACAGAATTGTTCTCCTTAAAAAGTTCTAAAAAAAAGTCCGCAACAGCATATGTCTACCTTTTAGGATTACCAACCAAATTTGTATTAAAATAAAGCATTGTTTGTGAAGGTGTTTTTATAGAGATTATATTAATCTTTATCCAAATAAATGCGTTATTCATTATAAGTATTTAGTTTAGAAGAAATTAGCCCTTAACATCATTTGATTTCAATGAGTATCTTAGAAGATATCGCAGTTTTAAAAAAATGATCAAGCGCGCAATAATGATGCACAAGGCGCGGACCAGCACGTTACGATGTCACGTTTAAATAATTTGACCGATTTGTATGATTTTTGGTATGGATATAGATAGGAGCCTGAGGAGTAAAAGAAACTATAGCTTACTTTCTTTCTAAGCTTAACCCTGTAGTCTATGCGGACGGAGTCGCGGGCAAAAGCTAGTATATTATAATTGTTGACCTCTGTAGTTCTTTGAAATAAAATTATGTACTGGAAGTGCGAAATCGAAATAGAAAAGGCACGATTTTAATGTTCTCAGAAAGTCATCCTACGTGCCTGATCTTAACGAGAGGGAAGGATCGAAAAAACATTACATAACGTTTATTCAGGCAAAGAATAACAAAAACAGGCTATTTTCGGTCAGGCCTTCGGTACTGGCTACTCAACTTGATGAAAAAACCCGAAGTTATTACTTAGTTGTTTTGTAAAGACACATAAAGGACATTGGGAAACAATCAACAATCACGTCTTTACGTCGCTAGTCATTTAATTAAATTAGTTTATTTCTTTTCGTTTTTTTCCTAGTAGAATCAATCTATAAACTTTTTATCAATTCGGATAAAAATAAAAGTAAAAATGTCTATATTAATAAAAATATGTAAATTAATTAATATATCAAATACAATTTTAAATTTAGAATAATGATTTGTCGAAGCACTGGACTTAATACTTTGGTTAGGGCACAATGGACGGAACTGTGTGGCTGCAAACACTAAATCAAGGTTCTATGAATGAATTATCGAGCCTCTACTCCACTTTACGTTGCAATAACAGCTTATTAAAATAATTTCACAATTCATCGAGTCAAGTTAAAGTTTTAAACGTAGATTATGTGAACATAATAGCTAATTATAATGTTCGAGATATAATTTGAAGCAAAACTGGTTAGCAACGATATTGCCTTTAATAGAGAGCTAAGTGGTGCTTGGATGCAAGTTGTTTGGATGAACGCAAGTGTGAAGATTGGTTTACGATTCATATTGTGGCTTTTGGACACTTTAATAATCGTCTACTGGAGTTGTCGCCTGCAGTTATCAAGTGCAACTAAGGTAAAGCATTCATTGAAATTGGTCTTGATAATTTTCAACCTACTCCTATGAGTAAACGCTTTTTAAATACCACATGGTGATAATGCCACTATAAAGTAAGTAATGGTAAGTGGATTGCAAAACAAAAAAAGAAAACAAAATATAAGAATCATCGTTATTAATCAAAACTCAGCAATATAAAACTTGTTTTATTATCAAAAAATTTGCAGGTAATCATTTCACGCAGAAGACGTGATACATAGAGAAAAAATATTTCAGTCAAATTCAAATAAACCTGTAATAATAATGGAACAAACAGATTTATTTTCTTAGTCTCTACATAAATAAGATGCTGAATTTAACCCAACCATCCAACCTAATTGTTAGATGTTTACGTAACTCTGGCAATTAGGATCTTTACAGCACACCGCGGTCCCTTCCTAGCAGAAACTAATTGTGCGTCCAACTTTGTCAAAACACTAACTTCTGGTTTATGTTTTTGGTGAGGCGTCGCGTCGCTCGCGGCGTAGACGTTTTAAACATGGCTATTTATTTAGGCGTTTGTTTCTTTATACGCAACATTTGACGCAATTGTTTTCTGACAAATTTTCTGCTACTATGGTTCTTCACTGTTTGTAAAGTTAATTCTAATGTTATAGGATACTTATAACCATATTCTGTCATAAAATAGCGGCATGTTGTATGCGATTGAAAAGTCTTGGAATTTAATTTCGTTTCGGTTGGACATCTAGAATTTTCCTTTTAGAAAAATTTCGAAGGTAGTCTAGTAATGTTTAAATAAATAGCCAATATGGCACCATTGCCATTATCTCAGGCACGAAGATGTCAAAATGACCCATACAGTTAAAATTGACGGGAACCATTTTATTATTAATATACAGTGATACCAGAACGTGTCATTTGCATATTGCTTGAGTAGGAAAGTCAGGTTTCAAGTACTTATATTGATTGTAATTTATAATAATATTATTTACCAGACACGCCTACGCAGGGGCGCAATTCAGTAACTTGACTACGGCGCCACGAGCCGATAATGTAAGCATATCTATGGAGCATCGCCTCGACATTACAATATATTGTAAGAATGTAACCTTTACCGATCAAATTGTTCAAAATTTGTTAGATCATTAATACAAATAAATAAAAATTGTTCCAATAAAAATTGTTTTGAAACTTGTGGTATGCGTGGTAAAATATTTTTATCCCGTGAAAAATACGGTAACACCTTACATGAGTGTCAAAACCGCAATAGCGATTAACTCATAAATGCCTCGTGGTCTTGGGGTACAAATATGTGCCGTGGGATCTAGAGGTCGATCGGTTCGATTTCCGGGTCGGGCAAAGTGTTATTTGTTTTTTTCATTAGGAAATTCTCAGTAGCAGCACGGAGTCTGGAAACCTGCCCGAAAAACAGCAATACACTCGCCCCCTATTACGTGGGACTGCTTCTCTGCCTACCCCTTCGGGGAATATAGGCGTGAGGTATGTTTGTTTTTTTCTTCATAAATGCATTGCACCTGAGTTTAATTGCGTAATTTTATTTGTTTTTTCAATAAATTTTCATTTTCAATCATTGTGCAATTTGCCCTGAAGCTCACTCTTTTCACGTCGATAATGTCGTAGGAGTAGTGCTGTTGTTAACAAAGCAAAATATAAACAATCGAGCGATACACGGTCGGCAACCTCAATTTTTCTATCCGACGTGGACGCTGCATAGATTTCAAATGTCAATTGCCAAACACATTTACGATACGGCATATTCTCGACAGAAGCACGGGAGCAGAATATTTGAAAAGCGAAATAACGCAACAAAATTGAATGCATGAAACACTTATTCCCTTGTTCCGGAGACATGTTTTCATATTTTCGACTGCACTTTGCGCGGCTCGAATGCGGGGCTTAAGGGAGGATTTGTGAACAAGGCGAGGCAAGCAAACAGTGGGATTCTGCTCGGCACACTCCAACTTGCGACGACATGCGAGTGCCTCGGTTATCGATGTTGAGGCAAGGCAGACTATGTAAATGTACACGTTATGTGCATTATGTAATTGTTTCAAAGATTTTGCATAACGATAAGTATGCAATCGTCATGTGTTCCAGGATCAAATTGTATGTACCCTGTAGTGGGATCTTTTGTATGGCTGTGTTGAATGATAAAAACTGGTATCGTTTCTCGCTACTAGGCATATTTGGACCATACTGCTCATTTCTTAATCATACGTAAGCATTTTGAAATGCCAGTAAACTGAAGTAAATTTTTGGCAATTACTATGCGAAGTTATCTATTATCAGAGTACTACTGTTGCAACGTAAATGTTCAGCGCCGACGACGGTTTTATGTCATGATTTATTCATTTTCATTTAGTCATGATTTTTGAAGAATTCATACAGGCATACGTAAAAATGAAACAAATAGTACGAAAATAGATAGTGAAACATATACATTCTTTGCTGGAAATTCGTCAAAACTCAAATTTATAAAGTAAAGATAAAATGTATGTCGTATTTTCATAAATTTAACATATTATTTTGCCATCGCTATTTATTTTACTAAGTAACCAAAATCAAGACAATTTGGTTAATTAATTAACAAGTCTAGTGAGATATCTGAACACACTTGGCTTCGTTGTCCCAACAATGTCTGTCTGACGTTTATCTTAACGGCTCCCATGGGATTAGCTTCCAGTATCCCGAGCTAATGTCCTCTTAAACGCAAAATAGTCGCGAATTTAACGCTTCGACGTTGGGAAAGTGCCTGAAATATGAAGAAACTTGTGCAAACTTCTTCTAGCATCAGTTTGTTCGGTTAAAGTTTGGCAAACTATTTCATAGTTGAGTATAAACGGTTTGGGATTTAATTTTGAAGTAGCATACTGGGATATTATTGCGGTACACTGCAATAAGCGAACCTTATAGGGTTCATTGCATTCTGTCACCAACGTGGGGTGTCGCCTCCTACGTTTGTCTGATATGTATTTAAATATATGTAATATAATCTCAGTCACACGTAATAATTATTTTCTTGTATTTTATACTAGTTGAGTCTACAAGTGAGTACTAAACGATACAAGACTCATATCTTAGCATGGAGTCAGAGCTATGAAAGACTGGGCGATGGGCAATTTCTGGGAATATTCTATTGTAAAAACTTAAAGTAGAGACAAAGCTGCACAATACGAAAACATGAATTAAATATTGTACCTTGTATCAAAGTTTCATGTTGGAATTAAGTTTTTTTCGTTCAGGTAGAGTAATTGAAAGAAATCTTAAAGAAAGTAAAAATGTTAGGAACAGAGGTTGTTAAGCGGTATTGCTCTACAGACTGAATTCAACCGCTGTGCACTATTTTATCGTTTCAATTTGCATTGCTATTTATTGGAATATCAAATTGAGCGGTTCCTGTTTTAAATGAATCTGACGTCCTTATATAAATTGTTTTTATTCAAATGTTTTCTCATTTTCTCTTGCTAGAATTATGCCTATTCAGTATCTATTGATACTTTGGTATTTCAAGGTTATTTTACACTTTCAAATATTCTTTCAAGCATGTAATTCCATAATATGCCATTTCGCCTATTAGTGATTCATCAATAATTCATACCAAGATAATTATTAGTATAAAAATCCTAAACCTTATATGGATGACAAATTTTTGACCACTGCAGCCGAACCTCTTTACCAAGTTAAGATATTTAAAATTGTTTCGTGAATTATTCTATTATTAAATTCATCTGTTCGCACGCTCTTTACAGAAGCACGTTTTCGAATCCGTGAGGGTTACCATAGTCAAACAACATTAGAAAGTTAGGAAACAAAGAAATTGTATGTTACCCTATGACTCATTCAAATTCTTGATGGCAGAAAATGATACTGGTAAGGAGATAAGTGAATTGGAAGAAGCAAAGATAAGGGTGACAAAGAATGAGAGGTGTGTGTGAGAAAGACAATGTTGCAATCTCTGGCTGACTGGCCATATTTTATTTTATTTTTATTATTATTATACACATATTTATAACTTAAATGCAAATATCATACATTGTGTTGGATCAAAATAACAACTGTGAGCGCAAAAAGTAGTTTTAACTGGAGTTACACCGGCCATGCCTGTCAAATCTCTAAGGAAATCATTCTACCCGTTGTCGTGTAGGTACACCAACCAAAAACGCAAAATCTAATACGTACGCTTGTAATTTTTTAGCAAATACTTGGACTTACAGAATGAAGATGTCATTATTATGATTTAAAAAAAATGTTTTTAAAAAATAAGTGGTGATTTTCTATATCTAATATCCCAATCACGGACGCTCAGACAAAAAGTATATAATACATATAATTATTTTAAGATATTTTTTTAAATTAATTATTATCGAGAGGGTTTAAGTCTTAGATCACACGCTGGCCTATTTCGGGTTGACGCCCTATGTACTGAAGGCATGAATATGTTAAAATTTAAGAAATAAAATGAAGGCGAACATGATACACTTTTTAATAATTAACAAAGAATGTGTAATTAACACAAAAAAGATCGCAATTTATTTAATAAATTCTCCGTGATTCATGCGCAACGAACCTTTGTACAAACTAATTACTTAAATTTTCATACATCTAATTAAGTTAATACTTGCGCCGGTGCTCTTAGTATTAGTCTTTCAAACACACCTAATTATAACGAACTTTATCTAGCCTAAGCATTCTGTTTGGATAGGCTGGGAGAACTTGCGAATATTTCACATAGTTCAGTAAAGTTCATATGAAGATTAATGGTTGGTACTTACGAGGAGAGGCATGTGCTCGGTAGTGGACGAGCAATAAAAATGTTTATCAAATTAAATGTTTCACGTTTATTGCATTTTGTGGTCCAAATACCTACGATTTTGACTGGCTGAAAAATTAATGCAAAGACCCCGTTACAACGTCTACGAGTACATGTTATTTATTTTATGTTTATTCAGAAACAATAATGTATGTCTGTGGTATTTATGTTAAATAGTGTACGTTTCCAGAATTTACTGTTTTTGTTAGGTCCTGTTCCTGAATCGAACATTGACGTTGTGCAGTCGAAATAAAATAAAAAAAGCATAAATACAAAAACAAATATAAAAATAACATAAATTCAGTAGAGAAAACTATTTCTTCTTTTTTAAAGCTGAGGTCAATGAACGTTGACAGGGGAAAAATTGATTGAAAGATACCAAACACAAGGGCTCCCTAACAATGAAATCGGCCTTGTATTGTCCGCGTGCTTACACAAAGTCTGTGAAAAGGATTGTGGTGACCGCAAAGGAGATTTTATGAATATCCATTCAGCAAAGGCTCCTGAGCCAATAGTCCGTAAAGATAAGGACATCATAATAAAATTTTCGAATTTCTTTCATAGTATGCCTATTCAGGTTCATGTTTTGTTCTGTTGTGTTGAATAAAATGAAACTTAGATCAATGACAGTGTTGGCCAATGTAACCAGCATTTAAAAACTTAAGTGAGAATCGTAATAGTTAATCGTAATGTATGAATGCATCGATTATTATTTTCATCTCTGTTACTTATGCAAGCGAGGAAAGAGTAAAATGCATTACAATAAATAACGTCGTTCATAACAATGATTTGATTTCCAGCATGATAAAGAGGAAGACTGTGAAGGAGTCTTTAGTCGGTTAGAGTCCGGCATACCCCGTTTTCTTTCTTAAGCGAGGATTCATGAAGATTATCCCCATAAAAAGACAAAACGCTGTATGCAATTTGAGGTAACAATATTATATAGGTTAATAGGTTAAAATATTTATGTTCTCAGCAAACTAAATTGACAAGGGGAATTTTGTAGTAAATAGAAATTATTTTTATGCCCGTTGGCCATTTGCTTTTTGCAACTCGTGACGGAATTAACTAAGTTAGGCTCTACTAAAAATATTTTGTTTTCGCAACGAAACCTATAAAATTTATTAGCGGGAAAATTTGTTTCAAAACTTTATATTGGTGGACAGTACTCTACTATGTATATTTACTATGTGAAATGAAATGAAATGAAATGAAATGAAATTTATTTCACAAATAACATTATACATTCATAGAGTAACAACAGGCCCCAAAATAGGCAAGCCCGTAGCTTGGGTACCTGTTTATTTGTATTACCGGATTACATATGTAAACACATTAGCTAATAACAATTCAAAATAAAAGTGAAACAGTTCAAAATCATCTTATAAATAGGTTAACAAAGCATAAAATAAAATAAATCAAAAACAAAACACAACAAACAGGCAATTTTAAATAATATGTATCTATATTGTATGTGTGTGAGTGTGAGTGCGAGTGTGAGTGTGTGTGTGCGTGTGTGTATGTGTGTGCATATGTGAGTGTGTGTTAAAGTATATTATTCAATGAACAATTTTAAACATTTCTTCAATTTGGTCATAGGACATTTTAATTAGCAAGCTTTGAAGTTTGGATTTTATTTCATATTGTGGAAAATCGAGAAAATTATATATTTTGAGCATAATATTATAAATTCGGGGCTGAATACTATATGGATGTCGTTGGGCAAAAACAGATTTTGTTGCAGGAATGGGAATTTTTGGTATACGCTTTTTCTGTAATGCTGATACATTACTGCGATTTTGGGCATTAATTTTTAATACGACATTCATAATGAAAAGTTTGCGAACACTTAGTAATGAAGTTTCTGTGTACAATTTTTCGGTAGAGAAACGGAAAGGTTTATTCAGCATTGTTTTTAATACGGCCCGTTGAACTCTCTCTAGGCTCAGTAGGTATGTTTTAGCGGCACCTCCCCACACATTTATGCAGTATTGCAGCAGTGGTTGGCATAAGGCGAGGTAAACAAGTCTTTTTATATCGTTGGAAGCGCAGTGTCGTAATAATTTCATCAAATAAATGTGTTTGCGGACTCGCTTTGCCAGGTTTCTTATATGTGGCTGAAAGGAGAGATGCTGGTCTATGATTATACCTAGATACCTTATTTCGTCCACAGGATCAATCATGTTGCATGAGCAGTTCTTTATGTTGGATTTATTACAAGTACTTTCATGAATTGACAACTTCCCGAGTAGAAATCAAATAAGGCACAACCAGATCATGTATCGGGTCCTGATCAGGATAGAATAAGGCATGCCCGATCCGGCAAGCCCGATCAGGACCAGATCGGGACCTGATCAGGATAGCCTTATTTTAAATGTTTTCAAGTATTGTAAGGCAAGCCCGATCAGGACCAGATCGGGACCTGATCAGGATAGCCTTATTTTAAATGTTTTCAAGTATTGTAAGGCAAGCCCGATCAGGACCAGATCGGGACCTGATCAGGATAGCCTTATTTAAAATGTTTTCAAGTATTGTAAGGCAAGCCCGATCAGGACCAGATCGGGACCTGATCAGGATAGCCTTATGTTAAATGTTATCAAATATTGTAAGGCAAGCCCGATCAGGACCAGATCGGGACCTGATCAGGATATCCTTATGTTAAATGTTGTCAAGTATTGTACGACAAGCCCGATCAGGACCAGATCGGGACCTGATCAGGATAGCCTTATGTTAAATGTTTTCAAGTATTGTACGGCCAGCCCGATCAGGATCAGATCGGGACCAGATCAGGATAGCCTTATGTTAAATGTTTTCAAGTATTGTACGGCCAGCCCGATCAGGACCAGATCGGGACCTGATCAGGATAGCCTTATGTTAAATGTTTTCAAGTATTGTAAGGCAAGCCCGATCAGGATCTGATCAGGATAGCCTTATGTTAAATGTTATCAAATATTGTAAGGCAAGCCCGATCAGGACCAGATCGGGACCTGATCAGGATAGCCTTATGTTAAATGTTATCAAATATTGTAAGGCAAGCCCGATCAGGACCAGATCGGGACCTGATCAGGATAGCCTTATGTTAAATGTTTTCAAGTATTGTAAGGCAAGCCCGATCAGGACCAGATCGGGACCAGATCAGGATAGCCTTATGTTAAATGTTATCAAATATTGTAAGGTATATTGGATCAGGACCAGATCGGGACCAGATAAGGATAGCCTTATGTTAAATGTTATCAAGTATTGTAAGGTATATTGGATCAGGACCAGATCGGGACCAGATCAGGATAGCCTTATGTTAAATGTTTTCAAGTATTGTAAGGCATAGGGGGAGGGGGGGCACTTTGATACACAAAAATTCAATCTCTTTTTTGAGGACCATAAAGCATTATATTTAAATATTTGTTTTGATGTGTGCATTGGCTGATATGTCAGCTTATATTTTGGCTATGCACAAACCGCCGAAACTGGCGACGTATAGAGATAAACTGATTTTAAGAAAAAATCATTTTTGTATCATTCTGCCCCACCAGTGGGGCACTTTGATACATAGGGTGGGGCAGTTTGATACGTATTTTAGATCCATATAAAATGCAAGTTTAAACTGACTAAAAACCCAATATAAACCGTATTATTACTTAAAATTAAGAAATAAAACAATTTTATTGATTGAGTTCGCAAAATACTTTTTAATAAGAGTGCACATTAGGCATAATCAGTCTCTTAAGTTACTTAAGGAATATAATCACCAAAAAACAATATTGTCATCATAGAACAAGACTAATTCTCTGTTGTTTTCTTAATTATATAATCAGTTATGTACTTACTAAGTAATCAGACTTTAACATTGAATATTGTTAATGAAAATATAATATTAGAACCTCTTATCAAAATGAACAATATTTTTCTGTAAAAATTAAACAAATATTAAAAATTTAACAAAAATAATCATAAAAACTCTCATATAAATTACAAAACAATCTACTGGATATTATATTGAGTTAAACCTACCGAAAATAATAAAGCGACGATGTTCGAGATGTGCCTTTGGAGAAAGTTGGTTTTGGTAATTGCAAAACTAACATCCACACTTGCTTTGTCTTCCACAATTGGAAATATAAACTTAGAAGACCCTGCTTTTTTTCTGAGATATAATACTTAATATTCTGTCACATTATACTTAAATACAATTTTGGCAACGTAGTGAATCACAGTTTTCTTCTTCTCGAACTTAATTAGCAGGAAATCTCCAATATTTATGTGTTCAGGATTAACTGGTTCTTCATTCATTACCTCTTCTTCCGATTCCGACGGCATTTCAATTTCTTCACTATCACTCGTCATCACGATTTCATCTTGACTAGAATCAGAATCTATTTCTGCAGGCAAAGAAGTCACTCTCTTTTTCGGCTCAGTTAATCCCAGCAGATTTTTCGCTGTTTTCAATTCTTTTGCATGCTGTTTTGCTTTTTGTAATTCTCTTTTCCGGTTCTTTTCATTACGTAAATTTTCTAATCTATTTTTTTCTGGTGTTTCAGTGTATATTCTTGATCGTCCCTTTTCTCTTCCTTTTCTTTTTAAGACACTGTCAGTAATCGCCTTTTTTGGATAAGGTCTAACTACTTCAGGAGTAAGAATAGCCTTTGATGAAGAAACATGTAGAGGATCGTCAGCATCAGACACTGAAACTGGGTCGGCATCCAAAGTAGGAGTTTTATTTTGTTCTTGGTAAAGTCTTTGACAATACTTCACGTATTGCATCTTCAATGTTTTCTTCATTGATATTTTTTCTATCAGTTTTGGGTTTGTACGTGCGCACCATTTTCTAAAAAAAAAGAAAAAAAAAAACAATAAAATAAACTATTATTTTTGACGGGGCACTTTAATACACAAGAGGGGCAGATTGATACGTATCATTGTACCCCGCACATTACCGTATCAAAGTGCCCCAAAGGACTTTTTCCACAAACAATTAATTTTATCAAGTATATAATAATCTTGCAATCAAAAACATTTTAAAATATAATAATAACTATATTTACTTACCTTTAGTAACAAATAATAACAAAAACGACTAAGAGTATCCTCCTGAGACACAATTACATTTCACGTATTTTTTTTGTAGGCAGCGGCGCACGCCACTTCCAATACTTTAATGACCGTTGAGGCCCAACGGAAAACTGGCAGCGAGTGGTGTCACAACTGTCATTCTTGTGAATGTCCTTGAGCATTCTAGTGATGTGCCGGACTGTGTAGCGTTTATAGGTTTTGAGATATAGATACTGTACCAATGTGCCCCGTGAATCAATGTGCCCCCCCTCCCCCTACTGCATTAGGCCAAGGTCTGGATCAAATAGGGCTAGCCTGGTATTAAAAAATATTCAGTATGATAAGACATGTAGTATCAAGCCCAGATACCGTTATCCTAATTGTCAAAGCAAGAAAAGATGCTTTTAAACATATATTCCAGAAATACAATTCAAAACTTATTATTGTTTTGGACGTGAACGGTGAAACTCAACTCATGACGTGTATCATATCATGATTGCCATATTTATGTCACGGTGTAAATTTTATTTGCATCAGATCAGGTTATACTGGTAATTTATTTTACAAAAATCTTTTACCATAAATTTTGTTTGTCAATAACGAATTTCTACAACGTTACAAATTCACAAACATTATCTCTTTATAATATTAGTATAGATTTGATAACGCATGAAAAGTATTTTATTTGTTATGGCAACATTAGGTACTTGATAAACCGACAGGCGACAACAGGAAGTGTAGGAATTAGGTGCATAAATAGAAAGTTACTTATTATCGTATTTATTTTTTTCCAGAAAATGTTAGGTAAAATAATACGTGATAAAACCATTATAATTAAAAACAAGTATTGCGGATGTTACTAACTTGGTGCGCAACTTAAAATAATGCAATACCGCTTTTTGGCATTTCCCGCCTTTTACTACAAACGGCAATTCTACATACAGTCTATAGAACACGGGAGTTAATTTTTATTTTATGTCAAGAAGACGGTATCAGTGGATTGAATTGATTGAATATGCCGATTGGTATATTAATGTAAAGATTAAATAAGTTCATTACAAAAACTAAATCGCCTTAACAGTAGTTACAGAAAAATTAATATATTGTGTGTTTACCAAAACAAAGTGTATCAAGGACTATAAACTTATATCTAGACATTTACTAAGTGTGTATTGTGTATAAAATACTAAATTGTGGAGTAAACTACTTAAGTAGATAAAAATTTACATGTTGTGTGTAAAGTTTCGTTATTAAATTGAATTACCTAAAACATTCAAGGATAGTAAAAAAGTATTTAAAAATACATTACAATTCTTTGCTATTTTTTCATTATAAATTTATATTTCAATAATCCGTATTTTTTTTCAGATGACATTATAGTTTTATTTGTAAATGATTTATCCAATGAAGTAATTGATATAGTATCAAGTTCTTGGTTAGATCATTACATAGAATATAGTGGTACTGGATGTAAATATTATATGCCTGCATCATTGTTAAAAAGTACTAAGTATTGTAAATTATTACAAACAATAGTGAAACATTGTGAAGAGCCTAATCCGACAAGACCAACATTTCATGTTCAAATATGTGGCACAGCAGGTAATTTATTGTTATTTGAATTATAGATTTATGAGAATTGATATCTTATTGTCAAAACAATAAAACAGTAATTTATACAATTAATGTTATCAGAAACTATGAAAGAGGCAGAGGAAAAATTAATAAGATTGGAAAAATAACCCTATGCTTTCTCTACTGATAATGAGCAGTCCACTAAAGCAAAAGCAGCTGCTGTTGAAAAAACTTTCAAAATAAAAGCATTATCAAAGAATCAATTAAAAATAGATAAAATATTCAGCCAAACAGCTTTGGAGTTAACCGATAAACCCACTGAAATTTGAGGTAATATCTCTTATTTAAAATGTAAATATTGTTGATTAATTTCTAATATTTTTTTACTAATGATTTTTTTAACAAAGCATATTAACTGACATATTTTTATTATTGTTAATTTTGATACAAATAATTAAGTTATACTACTGTTGTTTTACTTCTAATAATAATAGTACATTATCAATAATTGCTGAAAATCTATTTAGCATCTTTATAGTAATAAATCCAAAACAGAAACTGAAATGACTATATTAGCAGCTAGATCATCAACAAAAAATACTGTATCCAATGGTAAAAAACAAATTAATCATTACAATACCTATCTAATAATTAATAGTAACTAAGGTCATAATATGGATTCTATTCTGAAATTGTGGAGTGTTGTAATTGTTATAATATTTATATTTACATCAGTGTTGGAATTTTGATATTTTAATAAATGTATAATCAGTGTAAAAATTTGTATTAATATATATTTTATTTTTAACAGATTCTTTGCTTGAATGTTTCAGGCATAATTATAACAGTCTATCAAAACAATTAGGGAATTTAAGAGGTAAATTGTAAGCATATCTGCTGTTGTTGCCCAAATCCTGTCTGAAATTAAAAAGAATAACAGTACTCAACTGTTAGATTCCAGTCGAATAGATACTGAAGGATCAACAGATGTGGCTCAAAAATTAGAATTTCCACTATCAACAATGGAAAACTTTGATAAATTCAATGAAAAGTTGAAAGACAATAAAAAAATGTGAGTTTCTAAAAAACTATACTCTTATATATAAATATATGAAAGAACTAATATTTGCTCTATCTGACCATATTATTGAAATTGTCATATTTAAAAAAATGCTCCTCATTATAAATAATAATAAATTTGCTTTTCCAGAATAAACTTATATACTTTTCCATTGATGGAAAACACTATTACCCATAATATGGGCAATATTATTCGTTTTTTACATTTCAAGAGATATTGCCATGTCATATGTAGCTGCAACTCCAAAAAAAGTTTTAAAAGATACAACTTTTTTCACTTTGGTAAAAAGTATGTTAATCATTATATAGTGCAGGATACTTTCATTGATACCAAATTAATTATTTCTTAATTGTATGTTATTACTTTATAAATATTAACATTTTTTATTATTATTACTTATTAAATTACAACATAATTGAATCAAATTTTGTATTTCAGCTGCAATGAGACAGAAATTTCTAAATAAGCAAGAAATTCCTGACAGTAAATTACAGCAAGCATTGTCGTCAATATTAAATAAAGCTAACGATTGGGATGGTTACTGCTTAAAAAGCCTTTTTAAGAAGGTCAATAAAAGACACTAACAGCTTTTATTTAAATTCCTTGTATTTTTTTTTTATTGTTTAAATATGTTTTACCATACAAAAAATAAATAAATTCATTAATATTGAGTTGTTAATTGTTATTATTTATTATAATATTCAATATTTATAAAATCATTGATAATTAAATAAATAACGAATTGATAAAAAAATAAATAATAAAATGTTAAGTAACATATTTATAAGAACAATTCATATTTTTTTAACAAACAATTTTTTCATGACTATAATATTATATTCATGTTTTTTAAAAGGACCGGACTGGGCATACTCAATTTGGATCAGGCAAGGTATTACATGATACAGATGATTGATTGGGACCCGATCAGGCATTCCTAGTTTGGACCCGATCAGGCATTCCTAGTCTGGACCCGATCAGCCATTCCTAGTCTGGACCCGATCAGGCATGCCCGATCTGGACCCGATCAGGCATTCCTGATCGGGTCCAGACCAATGTTCTGCGTTACATGCCCGATCTGGACCCGATCAGGCATGCCCGATCTGGACCCGATCAGGCTTGCCCGATCTGGACCCGATCAGGCTTGCCCGATCTGGACCCGATCAGGCATGCCCGATCTGGACCCGATCAGGCATGCCCGATCTGGACCCGATCAGGCTTGCCCGATCTGGACCCGATCAGGCATGCCCGATCTGGACCCGATCAGGCATGCCCGATCTGGACCCGATCAGGCATGCCCGATCGGGTCCAGACCAATGTTCTGCGTTACATGCCTTATCTGGACCCGATCAGGCATTCCTGATCGGGTCCAGATCAGGAACACGAAAAAATTTCTACTCGGGTTACGGGTCGGTATATCAGTGGCTAATGTTTTCCTGAAGGAAATGAACTTTGATTTATTTATATTTAAAGTTAGAAGATTTGCGTCCAGCCAGTTCTTTATTATTCTCATTCCCGATTCGCATTTTGCATATACATCATTCCAGTCTTTGCCATGAAATATTACCACCGTATCGTCCGCATAGCAGATAATATCTGCATTTGGAATATCCAGTTTTAAGAGGTCGTCCATATACAGTGTAAAAAGGGTTGGTCCAAGTATGCTCCCTTGGGGCACACCAAAGTTTATTTTCTCCCCTTCACTTAAGTGATCATCAACTTTCAGGCGTTGTTGTCTGTTGCTGAGGTAGCTGGAGAACCAATTGTAACCCGTACCTCTTATGCCTACTCTTTCCAGTTTTCGAAGAAGTATTGGAATTGAAATAGTGTCAAAGGCTTTGGTAAGATCCAAGAATACACCAACACTTCGCCGTCCCCGATCTGTGTGTCGAGAAACAATATTCGTCAAAAGTTCACTTGCTTCCGCCGTCGATTTGCCTCGTCTGAACCCGAATTGTCGATTTGAGAGTACTGAATTTTTTTCCAAAAAGTTTGTTATCCTGTTGTTTATTAGCTTTTCCAGGATTTTCGAGAATATGCTCAGTAAGGATATAGGCCTGTAATTTTCGGGGCTTTCTTTGTTACCAGTCTTATATATTGGGCTCACTATGGCTGTTTTCCAGACTTCTGGAAATCTTCCAGTGGACATGCTAAGGTTACACAGAAAAGTAAGAGGCTCGGCTATAACTGGGCTTAATAGTTTTATCAGAGGTGGTTTAAAGCCATCGAGACCAGGCGCACTGTCATTTTTCAGATTTCTGATTATGTCTGTAACCTCAACAATATCAGTGGGTGTAAAAAACAAAGACTTTTCATGATTGCCGTGAATGCTGATATTTGAGCTCAGTTGTTCCTCAGTAACAGATAGTCTATTTAGAATTTCATCAGACAATTTTTCCCCCACTGTTGTGAAATACTTGTTACAGAAATTGAGTGACTCAGTCGCAGAGGATAGTGTCGATAAGAGTTTGGTGGCAGCAAGTCTTTGTTGTCGTATTTCACAGATGTCTTTTATTACACACCATAACTTCCTAGGATTTCTATGATTGACTTCTATTAGCTTATGCTCGTAGTTCGCTTTTACTTTCCGTATTAACTCCATGTATGTGTATGTGATAAGATAAGGAATAAAAACACGATAAAGACACCAACACATTGGTAATCGATTAAAGTTGCAGATGAGACTAAAACAATTAAAACGCATTTTGTAATTAATACATTTTATTCTTCTTTCATTTTTAATTTAATATGTCACTATGCTCCGTTTTAATAAACGTATACAAGATGTGCTAGTGTCTAAATGAAACGCTTTAGGCGACTACATTTTAAATTTTACTATCAGAAAACATTAAGAATACTATTAGAGGTTGTGATTCAATCTTCTAACTAAACGATTATAATAATGGACACATGATTTAATAATAAAACCATAAAAATAAAATAATAAAATATGCTTCACTTGTTTTGATACAGTCACGAAGGCGCCACATGTCATAAAATGGATATAAAAGAATAAAATCGAGTTCAATTTTGGGAAATATTTCAGTCACGAAACATTCATTTTATAAACAGATCAACTATTTTCATACGTGATGAGATTGTGTTTCAAAGCGGTCTGAGAATAATTTTAAAAGAAATATGTCTTCGTTTTTAAGATTTCTCTTAAGCATCAAGCAAATTTTACTAGCAAATATTTGATGGAATACTCTTTGCATTTGCGTAGCGATTGAATGCATCAAAATAGAATTTAATAAAACGCGGTTCTCGCTAAAGGAATTAATGCCAGATATTTCTATTACGTTTGCTTCATTCAAAGACCGGATTTTTATTATATTATTAATCATTTCTGACGGTGATGAAACTGTTGCAATTTGATAATCTTAAAACTAGATAAACTTTAATTTTTTAGATTAAAAGCTTAAGATATAGGAAAATTCTACCCCCGAAGCTACAGCTTTAATATTTCGAACGCGTAGCTTCTATAAGCAATAAGAAAATTATATGTTTCTGAGATGTCATTTTATATATGAGACGATCGTAGGCGGTAACAGCCCATGATACCCCCACGCTGGGCGACAGAATGCATTGAACCCTATAATTTTCGCTTATTGCAGTGTGCTTAGTGCAATATATTAGTTGAACGACGTTTAATCAAAGCCTCTTAGCGCTTCGATTTAATAGGATTTACACAGACAGTGATAACGGCTTCTGTTTAACAAAGTATACAATATACTTACCTATATTACGTGATACGTAGCAGACGGTAGTATAAATAGAACTCATACGCTAAGTAGACCTTTTTGCCACTACACTCACTATGAATATTCTTGAGTTTTATCGAATGCTAATTATTTATTTCTACGGTAGGTATAAGTTTAAGTAAGGTTAGTCAACCTTTTTTTCATTAATAAAAATAAAATTTATGACGAAGTGAATTATCTGCGATATCGAACAAATTGCCAAGGTATACAAAGAGGTACATATGAGAATTTTGCGTATTACATAAAGCCACGTATCATTGCAAAAACTTAACTTGCTTACTACAAGAAATACTCACTACAATTTTTTCTGTATTATAAAGATTATCTAATATAGGTTAATCACAAACATCGATTTCGATGTAAGGACAGGTGTTTTTTATAGATAACTCTGTCACAGGGTTACAAGTATCAAAAGTTTGCAATGTAAATGCCACGGTCGAAGTGAATCGATATGTGTAATGAGAAGAGTGAAGGTTGTAAGGAGACAAGGGTGCTTTCTGTGTCATGGACACTGTGTTCATAGTGCGGGTAAGATGCGGTCTATTATTAAATCAATTAATGTATGACACAGACCTCGCTTCATTAGTGGATAAATAATGTACACAATTGATGAATCGTGATTGTGCCAGGAAAAGGATTTTATTCGGCATTAGTAAAACAGAAAGAAAATTGAGGATTTTAGCGATCTTTAGGTTTATACGTTTAACTTGTGTTCTGAAATATTAACCTAGTCTGATAGGATTTTGATGATTAAGGATGAATACATTAACACAGTAAATGAATTAACACACAATGAATGGGGAAATTGTAATTACGAGTATTACAAGTGTACGTTTGCAATCTATGAGCTTTCCAACTTTAAACAATAATTTTAAAATCTGTTAAAATAAATGCAAATACTGATATTTTTTCTTGATTTTTTCTTTCAAAAATCGCTGTTTTCAGTAGGAATTGCGGAGAATTCCTTAACAAGACAAACTCAATGTTTGAGGTAGTGGACGTAGATTCTCGTTTGCCAAGGTATTGCAGTTAACAACGGTATAATGCACTGACCTTAGCTTGCAGATCCTTACCTCCAACTTTTCATGTCGCTGTCGAGTTTTCGTCGAGTCGATCTGTGGTTGGACGTCCGCTCATCATAATAAACTAACCTCTTGCAATGTCGGGAATTATATTCGAAATAAAATTTAAGTAGTAAAATTCGGAATCTAATAGCGAATTGCGAATAATTTCTGCAAGGAACGTCTTGGCTCGAGAGAAGCAAATTCATGGTTATTATGTTCTACTACGGAGCTCTCATCCCGAAAAGCTTGCCACTATGTAACTACCCACACTGATTTTTTATATCTACCTTAGAATAAACAGACCGTGACCGGCAACGAAGGCAGTTATGGCAGTTAAGGCAGGTAACGAAGGTACTATCAATGGTGATCACAAACTCATACGCGTTATAAAAAAATCAATAAAGAATAAACATTTTGACGTTTTTGATAAAAACCAAATAAATTTAATACTAATGGTTGTATGGAAAACGTCAATATTTTTATTTTCTGTCGGGATTTTTTAACACCAATGGATTTGTGATCACCGTTGCTTTTATCTGCCTTCGTTTCCGATTGCGGTCTCAATACACCCTGTATATGAAATACCCAAAATTTTACTTGTTGGAGATAGAAGTCTATCGTTACTTCATTCTTTTTATAGATGTTTCAATATCACCAGTGTTTAAATACTATCCATATGATGAAAAATATTATCATTTACATACCCATGCTCGGTGGAGAGGAGACTTATTTAAAGATATGAAACACGATCAGGAAGCACAAACTAACCACATTATCGGAATTAACACACAATGGTTTGCGGAGGCGTTATTAAGCCTCATATTAATGACGTAATATCATACGTTGGACCCTCGGAATATCCGCCGTACATTAAAGATCAGCAACAGGTAGCGGTGAGCCTCGCACTAATATAGTTTTGTTATTTATCATTTGCAGTTTCTGATTATAATGTAAGTGCTCATGTATTTAAAACAATTTGACGTGTGTGTGCACTTGCATTTTTTTGTTAGCGTAATGTACTTATCGATTCAGGGATTAAGTTTTAATGCTTTTCGATTTTTAAAAACATTATTATTTTCCTACATTTTTAATGTACATTAACTTAAAATTGTCCGTTGTCAATTTACTACTAAAAGTTGCTTCAATAAACTAAGTTGTTTAAGCACTAATGTATGGCAATTCCTATGCTTAGTTATCAAGGTCTTTGGACTGTAAACACAAATCCTGTACAAATATTAGCAGATTATACAAACAGTCTCGATGCAGATATCGAATATACTCGCAATTTGTATGCTTTGACCGTTTGACCACGAATGTGGCGCGGCGCCGCGTCGACCGAATTATTTGTTCGTTGGGATCATGTGCGGTCGAGTTCTGTGTATCTTTTACGTGAAAGCTTTACATTGCTGCTTTTTTATTCGCATATGATAACTTACACCACTGCAGAAGGAGCTGTGTATTACTTTTTGTTAGATTTTCGGTAGTGCTGTCTCATGAAGTATATTTTTTTGTATTACAAGTAAATACTAATTGACTGAAATGTTTTGATAACAAAGTTAAATAGAAATAATATTTATTTCGTCTCATTTTTTTAAATTATTATTAATAATAAAAAAATCACAAAAAAAAATACTAACCTTGACTCCAGAGAAATTGTGTCTTGTAGTAGCAATATATATGGTGCAAGAAAAAGATTGACTCGATAGTACAAATAAAACAAGCAAATAGAAAAAATATGTTTTTATATAAATTTATACGACAACCCATTTCAAATTAATTTTTACATTACATAGATATACATTTAAACTGTCTAATATGTAAGAGTGTATACACATATTATATCAACACAAGTCTTTTATCATAACGTTATTCCTGCACATTAGATGATATTTACAATATGACGACAACAACGTATTTCTCATTAAAAAAGTTAAAACGAGGTGGTATGATGTTGTTTAATAAACAATTTAATTTTTTTAAATTGTTGAATTTTCAACCGACATTGGGGCTATCATGTCGCAATATTCTGTTTGAGGGTCAGTAGTCAGGCCAGTAGTCTAAACTGATTTTGGCAAATATCGTATTGCATAGCTTGGCATCGTATTTCTCCTCCTTTTTATAATTAAATCGTACAAAACTATATGATTGTGATTCGAAAAAGAACAGATTCTATGACAATTTTTAATGTACTCGTTTGTTGTGGAAGATACACGGTGTTGTCATCTAACAGTACTTACTGCTACGTAAGTAAAAGACAGGCACGCTGGTATTATGAATGAACAAATACAGGAGATTGATAAGAATTGTGAACATTTCTTTAAACTTTTCTATACGCATCGCAAATTATAAAAGAGGACGGAGGGAGAGCTTCGATACATTTTAAAGATAAAGAATTTGACAATAAAAAGAAATAAAATACCTTTTTAATTTACTATTTTTTTTGGCTAAAAATTTTACTGGATGTGGTGGTACTCTTTTGAAAACGCATAAAACATATATAATAACAGATTCGTGACCAAAAACAAGACGTTAATATGCGTATAGAAAAGTTGAAAATCCATTTACTCGATAGGATTCTTTATAAAATTTTAGATACTTAAATAACCGCCAGGGCTTGAATGTTAGATACTTTAGTTAGACGATGA
Organism: Cephonodes hylas; assembly: GCA_030295005.1. Taxonomy (NCBI): domain Eukaryota; kingdom Metazoa; phylum Arthropoda; class Insecta; order Lepidoptera; family Sphingidae; genus Cephonodes; species Cephonodes hylas. Next base: position 5,168,670 of record AP025382.1, read on the forward strand.
ATATGTATTTATTTACTTTAGTTAGACGATACAATATCTTTTATGATAAAAATAAATAGTTTTATAAATTTCAAGATTAAGCATTTTGACTAGCACCTATCTAAACAAACATATTATGTTAACATTTTACCCTGGCAACATACTACAACACATACTCATGATTATGAAAATATTCACCAAATTATTTTAAAATATAAAATTATTATACCATAATGAACAACATATGTATAGGAGTGATTATATGACACTATTTACATTTTACAATACAATTATTTGTAGGCTTTACAAAACCGTTATAAGTATAAGCAAATCAGTATCAACCCATTACTTAGAAATACATTCCCTAACAAATCATTTTAAAAATTAGCATAATATCTGCAATAGTGAAAATTTTGTACTCACTAAACATTTCGATAACTTGCTTTTGTAAGATTTTTGTGAGTTACACACGATTACTTTAGTTATAAAAGAAAAAATGTAATTGCAGATTGCAGGTAAGAAAACATATAAACAATAGTACAAAATTAGCCTGATTAAAGATGCATTTAACTGTGGAAGTGTTTTTAGAAAATTATACTCGATCTCAAGAATCCAATAAATAATATTGACCGTAAGATTATTCATCACCAGAATACGTTGAGTTGGCTGTTACGAAATTTTGATAAAAGTATACATATTATAGATTGACACTGTTTTACAGAAACACTACAATAAAGAGTATTTTAAAATATATCTAGGAGTATTGGAATGTCACAATGAGTACTTACAATATGTACAGTCACATGAAGCGCATTACTTCCCACTTTATAATTGTACACTAATAAGCGAATAGATTTATTACACATTTATTTACATCTTTACACAAATGTACAGCTAACGAGTAAATCACAGCTCCTGATTGAAATTTTAACATTGACTAGAAAAAGATAGTTCTAACGCTAATCTAATTTGAGATCACCTCGGCTTTGGTTTGGTACGTCACTTTCTTTTTGCCAACGTTCCGTTTAATAGAAGGGTTTCTACTTTCGCTCTCTAAGCTCACTTCACTGACTGACTCGGAGTCTTGGCAGTAGGGCACACTGCCTGAGCACAAGTGTCTGTCCACGCACGGGATGGGCTCGTCGAAGGAGTGCTCCAAGGTGCGCATTCTGTAGCTATCGGAGCAGGAGTGCCTCTCGCTGCGTCGAGCTCGCAACGAGCGGCGATCCCTACATCAGGAACATCTGGTGCGCGGAGCTCTGAATGTGCCCGCGCGCGCCTGCTGTCACAAAGGACACATTTCGTGCTGTGACACCGACGAGTACATCATCGTCGACACTGGGTACTGGAATGTGAAATGCGGTCACAGCGAGCTAACAAAATTACGAATGCGGCGAGATTTGGAGGGACGGTAACATTATTACAATTTGCAAGTTTGCGATATTCCGCCAGTAGTTTGAAGATACGGTTCAATATTGGTTACAGAGATGAACAAATAAAGCAAGCTAATTTTATTACGTAAGGATAGTGGTGTTTTGAAATATATTAAATATAGTTTCAACTGTAGAAAGCAGTAATGTTAATATTGCATGCATTATGCTCAAGCGAGGGCGTACCCCAATGCGGGTGAAAAATGTAAACGTCATAAAAACATTTGCATGGGTCAAGACACTTTACATATTTTAATAGACAGATTACATGTTTCATTATAACACAGTTGTTTAACATGCAATATTTTTTCTGAGAAATATATATGTAATTAATGGGTATTTATTTCATATGAAAAAAAATAATACTAATTAAATTTAGTAGCATGTGTCTAGTAGATATAAAATACTGGGAACATATAAATCATGCAGACAGTTTAGATTCCGACGGTCAAGAGAGACATAATGACACAGCAAGGATTAATTTTATTTGAAATCCAAGTGCAGGTTAGCGGATTGTACTTTTCACATAGCACGGAGAGACAAAGAAGAACGCATACGAAAACAGAGTGCAAGAGTGAGGTGAAATAACACCAAACATACCTTTCTGCACCTGATAATAATTCCACGAACGTAACAGTCCCAAGTATCTAATGAGTATAATTTGGTTAGTCTTTTATGTTGTCAAGGGTGTCAAGAAAGACTATTATTTTTACTTAAAATAGTCTAGAAAGTTTTGGAAGATACAAATTGAAATAATTTCTCGTGAAGGCACTTGGAAATTTGGAGGACTTATTGACATGTCGTGTTAACGTTAAGTTGATTCGCTATATATAGGTTTGTTCGCAGGAATTTTGTCTGATTTGTTGTATGCCCATCAGTTCGCTCGATGAGTAATATCGTCGAGTTGTGCGCAACTGAAAAGTAAAACATATCTATGATGTCCTAATAAAGAAGCTTCTATATGCAAAACAAAATTTTCAATTTAATCATCTATTTCACTCACTAAGTTTCTATTCATAATAAAAGCGTAGTCATGTTCATTACCTGCGATTGCTTGAACCGCAGCTGAGGTTGGTATTTTCTCCGCAACTTCCTGGGACAGCACACACATAATATCCTAAGGAACGCCCTGAAACAAACATGTGATTAATTAGGTTCATTAATGTGTTTTTCATTAATAGAATTTGGCTCGGCGCCACCCTGAGTATAGTAACGGCTTGCGGATTCAGCGGTTGATTTGATGAGCCCGAATTTAGGATAATTAAACCAAGACGAAACATTCCGAGTTATTGTCTTGACGTCCATTAATTTAATATCGTTAATCTGAACGGTGTATCCTCATAAAGCTGGATTAAATTAGGCTTAAACTACATCATTTCGTGTAATTACAATTTCAGATTTAAGGATAATTAATCCAGGAGTTTATGCGCAATTTAGGCTTTAAGAAATTTTTGCGCTTTAACGACCATATTTTCTGGTTTTTATTAATAACATAAACGCCGATGTTCAGGATCAACTTGAGCAGACATGATTGTGTCCACAGGTGATGTTGATAATAGTAATTCTTTCTCGCCAAGCGAAATTTGATTTAAGGGTTTATGTTGAGTTAATTTTCAGTAGGGTTACTTTGCCAATATAAAATTAAAATCGTCTTTGGTGCAGTTAATTCGTAAGCTTATTGGTTGTTGCAAAAAGATTCAATTCCTATAAAACTCATTAAGTAACAAACATTCAAAAAAAATTTGCAGGTGTAAGTAACATGAGATAGAAAAATCTCTTGTGGTTTCAACTCGTATACCCAGTACGTTAGCGTCATTGTTCGAGCTGTGTCTTGAGCGTCGGGTCTGAGTTTCTTTGCGTTAAGAAGCAAACAAATTATTTAGCTGAAGATGACATGCAAAAGTTTGCACTCGAAAGCAGTAATAAATTTCTCCGCTCCTTTTATTAAATTGAAAAAGTAACGAGCCATTTTTCAATGCTACAATGCGACATATACAAAACATGTTGGCAAGTCGCTTGTTTGTATTTCCGTCTCACGGAATACATTCATTAGTATTCATTTATTCATTCAATATTATATTAGGTTGGTACATGCTTTCTTTATGCTTACACGAAAACAGGAATCGAATAAAAGTTATTTGTCTTTTTGTGTACTTTGCAATTCAGAGCTTCAGAAATGGGGTTTCGACATCTAATACAAAATATTTACATTTTTGCCGTGTTTATTTGTGATAAAGAACTTAACATGTTCTAAGGATAATTTGCAATTGGCAAGTGATCAAAAGTTTCTATTTGAACTCTTACATAATATCCAATTTGTAACTTTTTGATCGCACGGAATAACTGACACGTGCCGTGGTACGATTGGTGGTGGTACGTTTAAATGATCGGAAAGTTATGACTGACGAAAATTGAGTTATTAATTTTTTTCTCGTTTTCTCTTTTACCAAAGTTAGGTTAAGTATTAATAAACCAAATTAACAAACCCATGCATAAGAATTGTTCCAGTATAATAATTGTCTTTATCAAATAATTACATATACCTATCTTGTTAAATGAAACTTGTACCATTATATATAAGTTCGAAGCATCACCGGTTCTTATTTACAACCCATTGTAATGAGAGCGTACGAAAATTTCCTATTTTTGAAGGGACGTGGGCGCAATCTCTCCATTTAATTTCTGCTTACAAAAGGAAGCCTTCAAACAAGTAATGAAATTTCAATTGTTGAGGTTTCATTCTTTGCCGGCTGTAAAGCCACTCCCAACTTTGAATGAGTTATTTCAAGTATTTAGAGCCCTTTTTATGCTAGAACCGACAAATTAAGCAGCAGGTTATAATTGAAGCAACTAAATTTGGTAAATAGCTAAAAAGATGTTTTTGAAGGAAATTGAATCGGTATTTTGAATTGATATTGCGAAAATATTAATTATAAAATTGCTAAAACTGCGATCGAATAAGCTAGCTTTGTTTATGAAGTTATTTTTTGCAACATAAATCTATTTTGTATTGCAAAGTTGTTTATCTCCAATCTCGGTATAATGGTTATCGATAGTTTTAGCAATTAATAAGCGAATTAGTTGCGGTTAATTTTATGGGCGGATTATTTAGTGGTTGATATGATAATAATGTGGGAACCAAATTAATGTTATTCGCATTAGAATTGTTATTACTAATATTATGAGTATTTAATTTGTATTACAACATGGAAACAGTATATTTTAGTCAGAGCTGTGTCCGGATCTCAAGGGATTTGTACATTGGGATTCTGGTTTATGGAGGTACTGTCATACTTAAGCCATTCAATGCCGAATGTAGGTAATAGTAAATTTTGTTCTGAGAGACATAAAGTCAAATCTATAGACCAAACCAATGTCACTATATGGCTAGTATTCACCCTACTTGACGATTTTAAAATAGAATACAATATATTTCAAATATTAATGAAGGTTTAGGTCCTACAACAATGTTACTAAGGCACAGGCATCATAAAACTTCCATGAAAAAATTATCCTTACACATAGTTGGTATTACATTCTTCCTTAAGACTTTCACAATACTGTGATATGGCTTATACAAATGAGTGAAAGTGGTAATTTGATACTCCGCTTTAATGAGTCAACCAGGAAATATTTGTCGAGTTCTTCGAATCACAGTTCACATATAGTTTTTTTCAATTCAAGTGGGTATAGCAATTGTTTGTCCAAGTTAAAGAAATAGACTAGGCAGGCTAGTTAAAAACAAAACGTAAATCAAGGAGCTGTTTACCATCATTAATAGCCATAAGACAAATGACAAAGATTTCCATAGTGTCTGGATAGAAGTGACTTGCGTTAAGGAGGTCCTGAGATCTTTACCAACCATAATCTATGTTCTATACCTAGGTCTTACAGATGGAGGTTCGACACTTCAATAGCTTGGTCATATGACTTTTTACATACAAAGTTGGAGTTTTATAGTTGGATGAGATATATTTATACAACATATTCGTCGAACGAAAATCTTTTTACTTAGTGACAATAATCTTGTAAATTTAATAGTGTTGTTAGTACATTTATCTTTATTACGTAAACGTTCTAATGTGCCAGTAAATTGTCGGATAAAACTTCTAACATTAGCGTTAATTCCCAGTAAGTTGAGTATCTAGAGTTCGTGGAACAAAAGCAATTAATTTTTCATACGACCGCTTTAAATTTAAACTTGTACAGCGATGTTAAGTGCAAGATGAGCGTTGGTTTTTCGACGTAAAGATATATGTGTGTATTAAAATAAAAATGAAAGAAATATAAAAGAAATTTCAAATAAATAAATAGTCCATCGCACTTTTCAGACATATTTTATCAAGTATGGGCAATAGTTTAACTATCATCATTTTCAAATAACACTTCTCTTATTTTTATCGTAGAGTCCCTTAATCTACTTGCGATGATAAATTATGTAGACGCTATTTTTTTGGAGATATGGACTAACCTGTATGGCAATACATCAATGAATATGGAGTTTTGAAGAACTGAAACAATTTATTCACCTGCATCATTTGAGTACGGTGGTCGCTATACTTACCACCAACAGCCTACCATATCTACCACTTAGATGGACATGGGCATGCCCATGCCAATAATAGTTCTTGGCATGCCAAGAACCAATTTATAACACCATTAATTAAATCGGTCCGTTAAATTGATGCCGACACGAGTGAGTTGACTGTGTTGTCGTGATTAATGGGAGCTTTTTACTATGTTCACATTTAACGATACTTTTAGCAGAATTCTCTCCGGAATGTTCGTTTATTTTTGTAATTAATTCCTCATTTATTCTGTTTGACATGGATTTACGCGGTTATTTGTTTTGCACGTGCTATCAGTGAATAATGTTGCGTAAATTATTATTTATGGACAATTTTGGACTGACTATAATTAGCCGTTCATACACTTTACAATATACTCGACTATTCAATGAAATATTGACGCAGTTTCGCATCAGATGCGATGCAATAAAAAAAATTAACGAATTTGTGTTGAAGTTAAAAAATAACAAAAAAATAATCTATTTGTCCCGAATTTCACTTCCTTGAATTTTTTTACTGTAACGGTGAGTTGACAATACCATACCATACCAAGGTTGGCAATATTTCATTCATACAGGGTATAAAGCCCAGGTGTCTTTACTAAAAAAACGAATGTAGTTGTTTTATTTATTATTATTTTTGTACATTGTTTTATCTCTGCATTACCTAAAGGTAGACTTTTATAGAATGCTTTACTTAATGCCTGACGGCCTTAATACTTAAAGTATTAGAAGCAAAAATAAATAAGCTTGATATAGTAAATGTTTGTTCTTCCCATTTCCAATTGTTCCACAATGTGGTATTTCTTCCGTAATGATTGGATCTCGCGGCAACCGCCCGGTTCGCCCGTAGGAGAACTACACCGTTTAATTGCCACAACTTGTGAAGCGGTGTGGATCACTGGGATTCAATTGTGAGCGTTAGATAATGAACACTTGAGTAATTAGACAATGGGTGGGCTTCGGCTGCCCGGTTTATTGCTACATTGTATTTCAGCCCTTTTACTTAAACCTATATTGTGTAGGTAGGTAGACTAAGTGCCTGAAGCATTCTTTGGCAGTCGAAAAACCTTGTTCTATGATGTCTAAGTAGTGATAGGCTCAAGACTTAGGCAGGTGGTCGAGAATCTTGGCGGTCGCGGGCTTAAACCACAAAACGCGACTGTTTTCGATGTTGTTAATGTATTCACAACTAATTTACTCTTACTTCATCAGCGAAGAAAAACTTATTGAGGAGATCTGAACACCTTAAAGTTCTTAGGAATTTCTTAGATTTGTATTCCGCCAGCCACCACTAGGCCAACGTGATGGTATAACGCCTAAGTCGTCTCAGTTGCGGTAACCCGTGCTCAGCAGTGAGACGTATATGGGCTGAAGAAATGTAAACCTTAAATTTTTTTGGGGAAATATTTCAAGTCATTAAAAAGCTTTCGATTATTGAAAATTTGAGACATTCGCTGAGTAGACTAAATCCGCATGTCGCATGAAATACATCGCACTAACTGGAGTTCTGACAGCAGGATTATGTCGTTCATTCGTTTCATTTGAATAGGGACTGGCTGTCAGAAATACAACTGTTTTTGATATCACGTAGAACCAGGCTTAGTATGACAAAAACCAGTGGCTAAATATAAGCTATCTGAAAGTAATATACAGAAAAATCAATAGTTTAGTATGTAAAATATTAATTTTATTTTTTTTAATTGTTATTGTGACATGATTTAGACTGTTTTTTGCAAACGAATATTAACGAATCTACTAGCATTAACAAGTACGTGTTCCTACTTAATAAAAAAATTCTAACAAATAACACAAACTCATTCTGTATGCGAATTAATACTATGCCGGTTATTATCGTCAATTTCAGCCGTTTATCATAATATCGATTTGAGCTCTTCGTAATCGATTCTCATTGATTTAAGTTACTTGCGTTTGTGCGGTGTAGTGGCTAGATCTGATTACGTATAGATAATCCCTCCTTTGTCGTGAATTCTGCAACCTGTTTGACTCTGTTGTCTGACAATACCCATTGACCAAGTCGGGGATCACGTGACCGACAATGTACTATAATTGATAATGTGGCGTTAAATTAGTTATTGCATTGTAGTGACCGGATTGAATGCAACGTTTACTTTGATTTGTCAATATTGCACGGATTTGTCAATATTCTACTGAGGATAGACGTGTTAACTATGGATGTGGTGATGAATCTAAGGCAACGGTTTACATTATCTATTTGAATGCATTAACCCGTAAAAGAGCTACTATTTTGGACATTCCTTCTTGATGGTCCTCAGTCCAATAAGTTTGCTTAATGCGAGATTGTTTTTGATAACACAAACATTATGTACATCAGACGACCATAAGTTCCTAAGGCTCGATTTTCGAGCGAAGCAATTTTTTATAGGATTTTTTTTATATTGGGATTTTTAGCAGCAACACGGAGTTTGGAAGCGTCGCAGGCAGCGGCCTGTAAATTGTAATTGTAAATTGTAAGTTACACTTTATTTCATGAATTTATAATTATTCATCTTACCCTTCACAGGCGCGAGAGAATATATGTACGTTGGAAAAATTCTAGTTAACAAACTTGGAAATTATTTAATATTTTTAAGAATATAACACAATGTCGTCTCTACTATCATGTCATCACAATTCCCGTTTTATCCAGTCTAGACAAACACATAAACGTACATAAGTCATCGCCGCGGTGAAGACAGGGTCACTTTAATTATACCACAAAGGTTAAGTACGGACCTCTGAGTTATATTACATCTTGGTCAAGTTTGTTATAATTTCAAAACTGGAGTTCTACTAAAATATAATTTTCTAGTTTGAAGCAAAATACCGTTAATAAATATAATAAATTTTGTTTTTATTTAAATTTCCTAATTCGCAAAAAAATATTTAAGTGATATGTGCAATTGGCATGCATACAGACGTTTTTCGGATTCATTTGCAAACTGTGTACTGCTTCAGATTTTTTTTAGCAAAAAATCACAACTTTACCCAGCCTAGATTTAGTACCTAACTAGTAAATCTCTTCTATGGCAAACCAATTAGAATATTGCATGATATGTATAAAAACTGCTTAATCGTCCGGATATGGCAAAACCACATGCTGCAGAAAACATCCTAATGGACCGTTTGCGTTTACGACAAAAACGCCTCGGGCTTTTAAGATGCCAGCTAACTTAAAACTTTGGCATTAGACCAGAATCAAATCTACGGCTTAATGCTACGAGATTATCTTGCGAATTTAGGTCAATATTTGGAATACATAATTGTTATGTATGGTATACATACATATAATCTGTATGATTTACATTAATGGGAAAGAACGAAAGTAAACGGTACGTATTTTAATTGATACTAGCAACAATAATACCTTTTTTTTTTTTTTTTTTTTTTTTGTTATCGAGGGGAAAGCTGTTTATGGCTCTACTTCCCGCCAGCCCGGGGGCAGTGGGGGGCGGGAAGCGTATGTCGGGGTCACCGGTCTTCCAGCCCGGCGCGCGGCGACGTCATGTCCGCGCAGATGTTAGTGCCGGGCTGGGTCCCTAACGAAGTCCCTAAACCGGCATACCGACCAAAACCCCCCGGTGGCCATCTCCGCGCCAAGTTGGGCGACCATGGTACGTGAGCGAGAGGCGCCCACCGTTAACCACAGCCGCCCGGTGCGCCTCCGAGACGTAATTGTCTCGGACGTCTCGGAGTTAAAAGGGGGCGCAGTTACGCCCCCACTAGCTTGGTTTGGGCGCCCTGGTTGTGGATGGGCGCCCGCGACGTACACAGGCCACAGTGCCGCCGCCCCGCTCGGGGTCACTTTCATTGAGGACGCGCCGCCCCCGCAGCGCGCTCAGCGACCCCGAGGGCCCCTTTGAGTCGCCTTTTACGACAGGCAGGGGATACCGTGGTGAGATTCTAACGCCCCCTTGCCACAGGGCAGGGCGCCGGGTCTAATTGACTCTGTTGACCCGGCGCCTCCTTCTCTGACGTCTTTGGCGGGCGGGATCGCTTCTTTCGCGATCCCGATCCGCGCTCTCCTTCTGCGACATGACGTACTCGCAGAAGGAGAGCATCGCTCGCCAGGACCTCCGACTCCCGACCATCGAAGAGACGACGGCCGGGAGCGAGAGGTCTCCACCAACAATAGCGCGGAGAGCGCTGCGCTGCACCTCCCAGGCTGGACACTCTTCTAGTGTGTGCTGGGCTGTGTCGTCCAGACAGTTGTCACAGTGGTGACACACGGTCGACTCCTCCTTCTGTGCCACCCGACACAGGAAATGGCCGAAGCACCCATGCCCCGACAACACCTGCGTCAGGCGGAACGTCGCCGCACCGTGGCGCCTGTCTACCCACTGGTCGAAGACAGGACGCACTGCCTCGACGGTCCTAGCACCAGCACTGGGATTCTCCAGCCTGGTTCGCCATTCCTCCACGGCGGCCGTACGGAGGGAGGCTTTCAGTGCCTCAACCTCTCTCGGGGCCAGTCTGTCCCCGCGACTTGACGCCTCCTCCCGCTGATGGAATAAACGCGAGAGGAATTTGGCATCAAGGTCCCACGGCAGGGACCCGGCCAGAACGCAGGCCGCCTCGTAGGAGATCGTGCGGTAGCCCCTGATCAGTCGCTGCGCCAGCGCACGCTGAGGCTTGCGCAGAAGAGCGACGCAGCGCTTGCTCAGGGACTCGGCCCAAATTGGGCTCCCATACAACGCCATAGACCGCACGACTCCCATGTACATCCTTCGGCAAGGGATGCCTGGACCTTCCAGGTTGGGCAGCAGGCCAGAAAGAGCGCCTGCCACCCGCAGCAACTTCGGCTGCAGCATCTCAAAATGGGCGCGGAAATCCCATCGACTGTCAAGCAGCAGCCCCAAGTATTTGAGCTGCTTGCCGATGGGAATTCGCACGCCCTGAACCTCGATGTGGGCCTCAGCAGGTGGTCCCATCCGAGGCCGGTGAAAGCAAATGGCCTCGGACTTGTGAAGGGCCACCGTGAGGCCCAGCCGCCGAATTCTCCTCGCCACGTTGCCAGTACCAACCGCGGCGAGATCGGCGGCCTCCTGGAAGGTCCCGCCCGTCGCTGTGACGAGCGTGTCGTCAGCGTAACAGAATACGCTGACACCCCGGGGGTTGGCACCACGGAGCACCCAGTCGTAGCCGATGTTCCACAGAAGGGGCCCAAGAACCGACCCCTGTGGAACACCGCACGACATTGCTCTTCGGTGCCACCCGTCGGCGCCCGGATACACCACGTCCCTGTTAGAGAGGTATGAGTGCACCAGGCGCCTGAGATAGGGTGGCACCACGTGGTACCGCAGTGCTTCCTCAATACAGGCCCAGGGCAAGGTGTCAAAAGCGTTGGCGATGTCTAGGGACACCGCCACGACGCATTTGCCCCGGGCTATTGCTTCCTCCGCTTGTGCCTTAACCCGCAGAATCGCCGAGATGGTAGATCGGCCGCGCCGGAACCCGAACTGGCAATCAGCCAGATCCGGGCCGATTCCCTCAAGATGCTCGACGAGGCGCTCATGAACGATGCGCTCAAAAAGTTTGGCGACCTCGTCGAGCAATACGATGGGCCGGTAGGCCGACGGCGACTCAACGGGTCGACCTTCTTTCCTGAGCAGGACCAACTTCCCTGTTTTCCACCTCGATGGAAACTGGCCCTGCTCTAGGCACGCGGAAAACAGGCCGCGGAGCCTCGTCCCCAGGAACTCGATTACAAGCACCCAAACACGACCTGGGATGCCATCGAGACCCGGAGCGGAGTTCTTGCTCCGCAGCCGAAGCACTGCTGCCTCTAACTCCCCAGGCGACACGCCCGGGGGAGGACCCTCCGGGGTCTCCCTTACCGAAACGAACGACGACGACGATGCCGCTGGAGATGTTCCGATCGTCAACGACCACGGTCTCGGCGGCATCGGTGGAGGAACAACGACGACATTGGTGGCCGGGAAGAGGGCGTCGACCACGTCCCCCAGGAGCTCCGTTCGGAGACTCTGGGTGAGGGGGGGCGCCAGCGGGCGCAACTTATTTAGCGCCAACCGGTACGGACGCCCCCACGGATCGCGGTCCAGAGTCCCTAGGAACTCCTTCCTGGCCGCAGCCTTCGCCTCTTTGATGGCCACCCGCAGCGCTCTCCTAGCCTCTTTATAGAGGCCGCGAAGCTGCCGCTCCTGGTCCAAATAGTCAGCCTGGCGTATCCGCCAGCGCCTAAGTCTGCCGAGTCGGCGGCGCGCCACCTCACAATCGTACTTCAACTGTGCGAGCTCCGCCGACCACCAGTATACTTGGCGCCGCGGAGGGAGGCGCTGGACTCGGGGCATCGCCGCGTCGCAGATGCTGGTTAGTGCTACCCCGAACCATTCGGCCTCCTCCTCAACCCGCACCGAAGACTCCGGTGCGGGGAGCCAGGCTTGGACCAGAGCGGCAAGCTCTAAGGCCTCTGTATTGAGGCGTTTTTGTGCCCATCGCGGGCCGCCCCCAATCGGGGCGTTCGGTCTGCCGCCGGACTGATTGGCGGCGGGCGCGGAGATATCGAACCGTATGTATCGGTGGTCCGACAATGTCTCCACGCCCACGAGAACTCTCCAGCCCCGGACACGGCGTGCGACGGTACCGGTGGCAAAAGAGATATCCACCACCGAACCGCCGTTGTGCCTCACGCACGTGTCCACCGACCCCCGATTGAGGACGATTAGGCCGAGGGAGGTCGCCCACTCCTCCAGGACCTCGCCGCGAGCGTTAGTCGCCGATGAACCCCAGACCAGGGATTTGGCATTAAAGTTGCCGGCGACGACGACGGGGCGAGGTTGGCTCTGCGACACCAGGGTCCCCAGCCGAGTGAGGAAGGCTTCAAACTCGACTAAGGGTCTGTTGGGAGAGAAGTAAACTCCTACAATCCAAATCCCTCCCAACAGAACCGCTACGCATCCCCGGTCCTTCGCTACTTTTTCGAAGGGCGGGGAGCCCGCGGCACCCCGGGAACAATAATACCTTCATTCAACTACATGCAGCATTATTGCTTGCATGAACTTGTGCACCTAATAGACGGAGAAAAAAAAAAAAAAAAAAAACTAAGGTTCTGGCAAAGATCATTGCACAGAAATTCATTAGTAAGACAAGGTCACGAAACTATGTAGAGAAGCTAGGTCGGTTGAAGTACAGCCCTATCTCTATCTAGAAACGTGTCCGATGTATTTACAGTTTATTAATTTTATTGTTATTTATATTGGCAACGGATATCGCGCGTAAAACGCTCATACATACATGTTATTTTGTATCAATATCACCTAGCTACTTGTTTCACCTTATAACTTTCTCCCGACACACGTGGAAGTAGGGCATTTTAATTGTTCACACATAAAGGCCGGCAACCTTCCAACTTTGACGACAATAGAACCTAATGTTGGCAACACTGCGCCGAGTAAACTTGTCAGTTCCGCCAACACGCCGGAGTTCATTTGCCGACGAGAAGCGGAAGCTCCACGTTGCAAAATGTGTAGGCACTTAGCGACATACATAGGGCTAAAATTGTTAACAATATTTAGAGTTGGCTTGTGGAGGGATATGAGGTATTACAGTGACCTGTTTGGTAGCGTGTGTTTGGTAATCAATTAATCATGTACGTATTGAAGGTATGTTCTACTGTGGGTCATTTTTGAAAGACCGATTTTGCTTTTGAGACGACTAATTTTGTAATGGGCTTATTTCAGCTGATGATATACCTTAAATATTTTTTCTATAGCCCTATGGGGCAGATAACATGATGTTGGCTAGATGCAAGAATGCGAAACGAGAGGCTGTGGTTACGATTCCCGCTACGAGACAAGTATTTGTGTTGATCCACAACTATTAGTTTCGGGTCTGGGTATTTGTAAGATCGAAAAGTCTCGCCTAGTTTTTAACACCCACGACACAGGACACTGATCTTTCTACAGCAAAAACGAGAAAAAAGAATCACGTAAGCCAAATAAATTAATTAACGAATATTCATGAATCTTTGGAAAACCTTGATAATGTAAATGAAGATAAATTTAGTTAACCTATTTGTCCTACGACCTGTTTGGTGCCGAACACGACATTTCACGTAAACACCGCTCCGGTGACCTAAATTACGTTAAAATATTTGTTCTAATAATAATAATGGTATTATTTTAATTTGCGGGCTAGAGGCTGTATTTAGAAACTATAAGATTTTATAGCATAATCATCTGGCTACTTTAACCTTAAATAAAATAGTGATGTATGACATTTTATAAATTAAAAAAAAAATACTTAATTAAATTTTATTTCAACGCAGATTTTAAATTCTGTCGATAAAAATTTTCAATTTTTTTACTTGAGTTAAATCTGAGAGATCTTAGTGCTGGTGCGCAGTCTATAAAGATAGACTTGTTTCCTATTAATTATATTGTAACTTTAGAAACACAAGTCATTTTAGTCCTTCAAAGACATAATTGTGAGAAAATTTAAACTCTTGCCTTTTCACCTGTTCAAAGCTAGCAATCTCTCTTACATTGATGCCTATAAATATTTGCATTACAAAGCGATATGAGCAACTTGGTCAAGACCCAAGATAGTTCGCGATTGCCACAATCAATTTCAACGTGCACCAGACATGGTGAGGTGCGGTCGGCTGATTGATAAGACGTAGTGCGCCACTGGGGTTTTAACTCCGTGCCAATGAGTTCTGACACAGCACGCTCCACCTAATAACACGGGGAAAACATCGAAAATTAACAGCGAATTTTACAGCTAAAATTTAAGGGAAATCGACGAAATTTAAAGGTAATTATAGGAGTTGTAAAGTTGTTGAGGGTACACTTAGATTTCAGTTCGTGTTACTTCGCCGGCGCTGAATGCTTATAACGTCGAAATTTGTTATTGAACTGTAATTTTATGATTAAACGTATAATTTTAAAGCTCGTGGAAGGAATATAATTGTGTCAGCTATTAAATTTAATTTTTACATAGATTGGTCAATTGTGTAGTTTAGTCTAGTGTATTTTTATAGTAAGTGTAAATTTAGCTTAGCTGCGATCAAGTTTATTTTTTTTATGATTATCACCCCTTATACGTCCTACTGCTGGGTACGAGTCCCTCTTACAACTGAGCCTTCCCAGTTTATGCCTCAGTTCACCACAATGGCCCAGTGCGGGTTAGTGGACTACACAGTACACAAGTTATTCCTAAAACTGTTAGATGTACAGGTTTCCTCGCGATGTGTATAAAACACATAAATTAGAAAAGTCAGAGGTGTGTTTGTGGTTTAAACCTGCGACCGGCGAGATTCTCGACCGTGCGCCTAAGCCTCGAGGCCATCATTATTGGATTATTTTATGCTGCATATTTGACTCTATTTATCGTGTTTATTATTTTACGCCCATGCCAAATTACTCTCGTTTTCTTTTGTAAATAATTCGAAAATGTAGTTTTTATCCTATAAAATAGTTCCATCATTCTCTGTGTTGAATTTCATCACAACCATTTGCACGGTTTATATGTAAAAGCGCAACAAATAAAATTGCTTCCCCATTTACAATATTAGTTCCAGTACTGCCAGTGAATTCGTTTGAACAAATTTCAGAACTGGCAAAACAAAAAATGTGCCAGCAATAAAAAATTGTAACGCAGTACTGTTATTACTACCTATACTATCTGTGTACAATTTTTTTTTGTAAAAGTATCAATAACACATACCAAAATCGATTCTTCTCACAGACTTTTCTATTTATCATTTTCACATAACAAAAAGACTATTCTTATTATTTTTAACAAATAAAAAGTGTGTAGCACACACACGTAAATTAAAAATAAATAAATAAATCTAGCAGTACGCATAGTAAATCGAAGTGTAAGAAATATGTCTTAATGTATGTAAAAAAAAATAACCAAGTCATCTAAACTTAATAAGTATGTTAAAAAATTTGACCTAAATAAATTTTGCTTTATTATGATAAAATTTTGTAATAGTCAATTGTTGTTTTTTGGCAGGGTAAATGCTTTTACAGATAGCAAGTCCCCACGCGGTTTAATGAGAGCACTAAAACCATTTGTACCGTGCGAGTTGCACGACGTCGTTAAAATTATTGCGAATACTTTAAGAACGCGATGTGGGTTGCGATTAATTTTATACTCCGCTCACACTGAATAATAATTTTAAATTATTTTATTTCCTTATTTTTTCTACTTTTTTCCGTATTACAAGACTTGTTGAAGTATCTTTTCTTGTTATTTTGATAGTAGACAAGTGTTAGAAAGTTATAAGTATTGTGTTAAACGGTAAATTTATTACTTATTTTTTATTACTCTAACAACGGTAAAAATAGAGGGAATCTGTTATATTTTGTAAAATAAAATTTGTTACATACACGTCTTGGTTAGGTTATAAGTTTTTGTCGACTCTCTTTGGTTGCGTAAATCTAACACCACAGGTGAATTGGGAGCAATATCTTGTTTATTGCAGGAAATAATTGCTCAACAAGACGTCTATAAAATAAAAGATTTTCACATGGTTAAATGGACTGGGATGCGTTTTCGATACGCTCCGTTGTATAATGTATCTAGTTCGGATTGCACGTATTCAATATATATTTTATATAGAATTTACTCATTTTTGGAGCGATAGGGTCAAGAGATACATATTTACAATGAACGATTTGTTTGACTGTGTTGTCGAATTCACTACCGTTTATTGACTTTAAGTAATTACGAGATATATGTGAAGAGTATTGCACTTGTAATTGCTACATGATATTAACATCCTTGACGTAATTCATAATAAAAGGCTATATAAAAAAAATCACGAAAAATGCACCGGTAGAATTTTAAAAACAAAATACATAAATAACAAATACCATGTTTTGTTAGACCTATTGCTATACCATCAATATATTCAAATCGAAACCTACGAATTCAATTGCAAAACGTCTTTGTAATGCATAGTGTGGCCATTAAGGAGCTCTGCCTAGCAATAATTTACCCGTACCGACGTGTTGTTAAATTGTCAGGAAACAATAGAACTAGCTGGCAAAGCGTCACTCCTTCGTGCAATTGTGTTCACAAACGAGCATACAGGCGAGGCACACGGAGCTCCGACAATCAAACTACTGCCCCGAGGACTCAACACTTCAGTACTACGACTTACAGCCAGTATTTTCGTCCATTAAGCTTTAATCCCACAGGAATTCATGTTACTAACATCATGATTTCATTTTTGTTGGATATCTGCTCGGGTATTGTGTAACAGGGGTAGATGTAATAATGCGTATTACGCTGGTTTCTAGACATTTATTTGTAGATTGTTAAGTACAATGTAGGTACGGTACTCAGTACTGATGGTAAATAAGTGCGGTTTTCTCGGAAGTAGATCGTGATAATGGTGTATAAATAAGAAGAAATTTAAAAATTTTAACGGTAAAGAAAAACAGCGTGAGTAAAAATATTTTTAGGAATTTCTTATGCGTGTAGTTCGCTAACCCGAATTAGGCCAGTGGCTAAGGCCTGAGCCCGCTCAGTTTTTTCCAGAGAATATGATAAAAAATAGCCAAAATAATAATTATTTTGACCGGACTGTTCTTAACTGGAAGTGCACCAGGAAAACCCAGAACGCAATTTAATTGGTTACTATAGAGAGGTTAACAATGTATATTAAAAAAACAAAAGTTAAGTGGGAATTTATTTAAATGTGCTATATTTCCAATAGATTTCATTTCCGAAACCTCGCATAATCTCCATAGCCACATAGCCTATTATTTACCTACAATGTGCGCCTGAGCGCTGCGCGATCATCATCAGCCAATTAACGTACACTGCTGGACATAGGCCTCCCCCAGTCCGCGATGTCGATATCAAAAGGAAAAACTTAAGATCTGCAATCGGCAAAACTACCTAGCGGTTTTCGTTCTAAATTTGCAAAATGTAAGGGGATACCGTCAAAGTTGTGGTAGAAAAAAATATTATAGCAATTAGTTTTACTTAATTTGCAAAATTTTACTTAGTGAAAGAAATGCATTGCAATACATTAATATTAATAACACATCTACGACACTTCGCTCAAATTGGCCCATAAACGCGCTCCAAGCTAACTCAGTTCCTCATTTTCTTGCATTGACAAAAACAAGTAATTTTTCGTGTTAATGTGTTTTATTTGAGTAACGCTAATGACCCACTTCAAAAACCGATGCAGATGATGTTGAATTTTTATTACGACATAAATTTGGGGGACAGTGAAGTTAATGTGATAATATTTCAAAACTTGGAGTTCGTATTTGCGGATATGAAACTCGTTTTGCATTCGAAATGTTGATTCTAGCATTTCAAATAACCGATGCAGTCAGTGGGCCGACGAGTCGAAAAAGGAAAAACGACCTCGCTAATGGGATGTTTTTGTACAGGTACCGAAAAATGTAAGCCTTTTAAGAAAAACATAAAAAAAACCTTATTTGTTATGCTTCAGATAATGATAGTTGAAGTTCCCTTAAAATTGTAATTCTGGTGGTTTGTATCCAATTGTAAGCAGATCAATATCAATATCGAAATTATAAAAATTTGTATTGCAAAGTGTTGAAAAAATGTCACATATATTTTTGAGATATGTCTGTGAGAGGGTTAATAGTACTGAGCAATATACGCAATTATGTCCAGAGACTGCAAAACGGTAATAGGCAATAACCTAACTTCCTATTGCGCGGGTAAAAAGTGACTAAGCGTAGGCAGAAAGAATGATTTCAATCTACCATTTTGTCGATGTAGGTATTTTACTATAACTTGCTTTTATTGAATACTGGTTTGCTTATATTAAGTTTCCATACTTTTATGACATACAACCTGACTACATATAGGTATCAAGTATCAACATCTCATGTTCCTAAAGCAAATACTCCTGAGGTAATAGAGATATTTTGATAGGAATACAATAGCACGCAACAGGAGCTGCACGATACTTTCTTGGATCTCTTTGGATCGTGTTACAGGTTACCGAATAATGTCAATGTGTGAAGGCATTCATATTAGTCTGTAAGGTCAATTGAATCCTGTCATGTTAAGGTAGAACTTGAATAATGTAGTGACAAAAGTATTGACATCCGCAAGCTTCATAAATGTATTTGCTTATTCGATTTTCTTTTGTTTACACTTGTATATTAATTTGTCTAATCGTCATAAACACAAAACAGCTGAATAAGATTAGTTTAATAAATTGCGCCCAAGGGCTGTCTAAAATGCGCTATACTACTTATAATTTTGCCCATTAGAAAAACCCAATAGTTACACGATTTTGCCGACTAACAGAGATACAATAAAGCATATTTCAAGAATAGAATATAGATCATAATTTCATATTAATTTAAAAATTAATACATACGAACATTATCAATTAACTTATCCTTTACAGGTAAGGAACATTAACTAGGATCATCATTTTATTTGATGCAGTTCTCAGTGAGAGTTTGAGAATAAAAGCTGAAACTAATAGACACAGTTTTTATAAAGCGAACTTTTATAAAAGGAACTATGTAAAATGTATAAATATCAAGTTTAGAAACATGTTTTGGCTTTGTGAGTTATGTTTAATGTTTATGGGTCTTAATGATCAACACGAGCCGCTTTTCCATTTTTATCTGCATAATTAAAATTCATAAACACCACCATTTTTTCTTTTGTTTGGATCTTTCTCGTTTTGATGCCGCGAAATAAAAACGCATAGTTGCTGTTAAAATAAAATTAAAAAAAAGAACATGGACCTTTTTAAAAATGTTTTATCTTATGGCTTTTTTAGTCTAAAAATTTTTAAAATTTTGTATTATTCATATTGCTATTAAAGTGTCTCTTGGTCATAGGTGCATGAGAATAAGAATGTAAATGACCTAGATTATACTTATATAAATATAAATATTGACTGTAAATAATTGATTGCAGTGTATGGCTGACTAACGAAGTCAAAATAACAAAAAACCTATTTAAGTGCTATGCTTATTAATTATAGATATTAATGAACTAAGTAAATGCAAAAAGAAAATAGCTTTCTCATTATGTATGTCTCATACATCTCTTAAATTTACTTCACTTCTTAATTCACCATTGACTTTGTACATTGAGTTTGTACACCAAGTACATTGAGACAGAAGTGTAAGAAATTCTAGCGTTCCATTCAGAACTACAAAGTCAACGATAATAATATAGACATAGCAGTCTGATTTTAATTACAGCAGCAAATTTACTTCCGCCCAACAGAAGACCACGCTATCATTATGAATAATATAATTTTTGCTATAAAATAAATTGTTCGAGGATGGAATGCATTTTGTCACGAAACTTTATCATCATCGGCCGAAAGACGTCCACTGTCGTATATAGGCTTCCCTCAGAGTCGGAATACAACGGAGGTTACTCAAGTATAATGAAAAATGTGTTGCGCTTGATGCTATAGTAACACAGATCCGTCCATATACGTCCCACTGCTGGGCACAGACCTCCTCTACAACTGAGAAGGTTTTGGCCTTAATCCAGTGCGGGTTGCACACATTGAAAACGGAAAATAAGAGCAGTTAAAGTAACTCTGAAACAACGATTGTGGGCGCCATAAGTATTGTTTTATAAACACTCGTCTGCTCTCGAGACAAGTGTACGATCAAAGGCAGTTTCGATTGCGTCTGACTTTCGCTGTCCATGTCACTTACGATTTGGAGGATAAAAATACAAACAGCTTTTCAGTTATAGTGAAGGGTAAACCGGGTGTTTGACCGTCAGATGAAGCAATAAATATTATAGGGCAGAAAAACATGGTTTGTTTTATTGATTTGTGTTAAAAATATTTTTCTCTCAATTTTTGATACGTTTAATAAAAAGCATATTATTAATTTGTTAAGGGATGTTTATTAGTTATATATTAATTAGTTTATTATTAATCAAATAATATATGGGTTTGCTTTAAGTTAAGCGTCTTTTTAAACAATAATTATATATTTCATTCTATTGTTTACTAATTCAGTTAACGTCTAACCCTGTCTCGACAGTTGAAGGACATGTCTGGCGATAACATAAAATTCTAGAAGTGGCCTCAACTTTTAAAGGGAGTAAATTATCTAATCCCGATTTTAGAAAGTTCACTTAGAATACTGAAGGTAGGACACCTTATAATGAGCTATAAAAAATGATGTTACTTTTTGAAAATATTTTGGTTCGGGGGCAAATGTATTTCTGATACTTTTTAATAAGCCGAAGAAAATGTGACAGCCCCGTGGTGCAGTTGTCTAGATACCAGTTGGCAAAATGAGAGGCCGCGGATTCGACTCCGCACCGAGACAAATGCTTATTTAAGGGGTGGGGTATGTAGGTTGACTACAGATATTTTTTTGTTTATAATAATTATGTTAATAATTGCCAATTTATTTGATTTCATTATATCGCCAAATGGCAGATCAGAATTTTCTGATTAGAATAATAAAAAGCTAAGTATTCCAATAACTCTAAAGTACCCTTTTAAGTGGCTTAACATGTAAACATCTTAGGCCGTGACGAAGTGTGTGAGCAAAATATCCCTCATTTTGTGGTATTGTCGGTTGACAAAGCGGCGTCGTTTGCTCACTGGGACCCCCATTTGCTGCGACCCCGGGGGACGTCGTAAGACTCTTTTTATTTGTAAGATTACGATGTCAGTAAAACGTAAAGTGATTCTGTTTCTGCTTTTGAATATTGCTGGGGTCGTTATGATATCTCCAACAGAATCTGTTAATAGAGATTTTATCGTGTTTCGTGACCTACATACGGATGATGCGGACGTGGAAATATTCCATCGAATATAATATATCGATAATATGTATGTGGTTTTGTATTAGGTGTTCTAGGTATATAAATATTTGGGGTTTGCTTGTCTGCCGTCTATTTTGGTGACATGAAGAAATAAATGACTTGTCGAAAAAGGATAATAAGGATGTGTGTTCAATAACACAAATTTGAAAGGCAAGAAAGCCCTACTATCAATTTCTAACGTTGGCTACTCTCTCAAAAAAATAAAACAATTACCGAATCTTTCCGCTCTGAAACAATAAGTACCGACGGTAGTTTAACTTCCCGTAAATCGTGCAAGAGATTAATAATTAGTTCCACTAGATAAAGTCTGTAAAGTCTAGATTTAATATTACACAAACCCTTAAAACTGGCTACAACGGAGGTACTTTGACGATTATAGTAATTTACGTAGGGCTGAACTTAATGAAACGGCTAGTATAAGTTATGTTGCAATAATATGAATCCTTTTGACCTTTACCCGAACGCAGGTGACTTTCTACTTAATTTCTACCTTTATTACTGTTTTCATTACCTAATATTCATTTGAACAATGATTGAATTTATTAAGGGAGTGATAAATTAATTAAAGGCAAGTGATTTCGGTATTGTTTTGACAGTTGCGAGTTCGATTTTCATGTATAATTCTGGCCATCTAAAGAGACGTGCGCATTTCTCTCATTATTATGTCCTTAAGCGATGAAGGAAATCGAAAAATGTAAACAATATTTTATTAAAAACAAGAGAAGAATATTAATTTTGAAGTCATTCGACTTCATTTTTCAGTTTCGCATACGTACTTGCGGGACATAATTAGTTTTAAGAAGAACATTCTTTTGATGTACCAAATAATTATAAACTAAGCAAAGTTGAGCATAACCTACCTTCTCAACGCGTATATATCAACCGCTTTTGATCAAAGAAACTGGGCTAGCTTTTGCCAAACAATGGCTGTACGTTTCTAGTGCTCTTATAAATCTAACGCTGGCACTCGGAAAACAAAAGACTGACAACTGGCGAGTCTTTTAACGCGACCTTGAAGGGAAGGAAGCTGTTTACATCTTCGCTTTTATTTCTCCAAGTTTTATTCCAAGAAAGTAATTTATTTTATAACTTTTAGTTTGGGAAAACAGCATTGTTTTCTGCCTTGGCCTAGAGATGACGTTAGAAATCATGAGTTCGTAGGTTTGAGAGATGGATACCTACATAAAGAAATATAAGTGTTGGACTAAATCGCAATATAAGGAGGAACGAGGAATTCACTAAGACTTTTAGCAGCAACGTGTATGAGTATAATAATAGGTAGCTTTTCTAAGTCACATACAAAATTTCCCCGTGTGTAATGCTCATATAATAGGAGTATATTATGCACCATCTAATATTATTTATGGAAAGTGTTCTTGAATTCTCAGTTTTGTTATTGGCACTTTTCTGTTCACAATTAAATATGTCTATGTTTGTGTGACTTTTAGGTAATTCTTAAATTAAAAGTACGAAGAAGCTTTGGTGTTATAGTGGCGTTTAATTTGTTGTATCCTTTCATTAGTGTACAGCTTGGTGCGCTAGTGTTTGCGAATCTCCCTCGGTCACAAACTTCGTGGAGCTAACTAAAGCTACTAAACTAAACCTAGTAATTAGTCTCGTGTGCTTGTATTTTTGTCTGTCTCGAGGGTGTAATTAAATTAACTTTGCTATTTAAAGATACGGAAGCAATGCTTTTTGATGGTAAATGAATGAAAAGAGACTGGAAATGTGCTCGAAAAATAGTATGTGGGAAATAAAATATCCTTTGTTGGTTCATATGTTTATACATTATGTATTTTGGGGTGGATAGAAAAGTCAAAGAAAAAGTTTAATTGACATAATGGATCATTATGAACGCTCCGTACGGAAGTTTCTTAAAAGTATTTTCTATTTATAGTTTGTAAAAGTGATTATTTAAGTGATAGATAAACATTATTAATCTTAATTAAGGTTAATGTTTCGTGTCTGGGATTTGAACCTGCGACTCCTCCGTTTATGCCAATTGCTTATGACATTTTAGAAAAGTAAAATGTTTGTGGCACCACTGACATAAAAATCTTTAATCAGATATTTAAATCGAGTCGGCGTTGTATAATTTTTAATTTCCTGCCAGTCATCTTGGGTATAAAGATAATTTTCCGCCCTGGCTGGCCGCGTAATTACGGTCCTTCGTTCGACTAAGCACTGGCCAGTTGGAGTGCCTTTAATTTTTAGATTAATTAAAACAACATTCAGCTTTTTTGCGGGCAATAAACGTTCCAGATTTAAATTTACGTGCTAGGCAGTAAATAGGCTATCCGGTTAATCCTTTTGATAGTTTTAAAGGGAAAAAAAAGATTTCTCTAAAATTTATGTTCTTTATTCAACCTTTTCAATAAATTACTTGTATAAATCTGTAATTAACACACACAAAAAAGGTTTTATGGAGTGGGAACAGGGCAAGAAGAAGAAAAGGAATTTGTTATAGTCCAGTTTAACATTATTGCATAAAAAATTGACCAAAATAGTTTTTTTCTGCGATCATCCTGATGCAATTGTATAAAGTCTGTAATTTTTCCAACGAAACAAAAAAATATATTTTTGTTGATACCGTCATGGTCCTTCGACTATGTAGTCGAAACTTTTCTGTGGTTGTTATTTCATATAAATTTTAAACTAGAAAATAAATTTTGATCCCACCCGATCTCTTCAATTTGTATAACATTAGAATAAGAACTGGCTAGGATTTTATAAGGCAAGGTGTTAATTTGCATTTGGAATGCCTTTTCTTTACTATTGCCAATTCTCTAAGGAGCTTGCATAATGCATTCAATTGAACCGCGGCTATATTACCGCACTTTTTACTATTTGTTACGTGCATTTTACTGATTATGTTGGTTACCTTTATAATAATACCTTATTGGATGAAATAATGCCAGTGTTTTATATGTAGATAATTCTGCGACATTTTTACGTTATTTTTATTATTATGTTATTTATATTTGTCTATAGATAAAACATATTTTTTGCTTTTTAATTGTCACAATGATAATTAAAATTAGATTTATTTGCCACAAAGCATATCTAGATCCAAAATAATCATACGCTATGTAAACATTGTCTCGAATATCTAAAGTTATGAATGTATTTACAATCGATTATATTGCATTGTTAATGTAGCTTCTATATCAATATAGTCGAGATATACAACTTGAAGCTAAATAAAAAAGTGAGCGGCCTATTTGGATTAATCAAAGCATCCCCCGCATAAATCTACATCTCTTCGTGATTTTTCAGCTGCGCAACATTAAAAATTAATTCCGATATTGCCTACACAAGAAATCAATTTCACCGCTTGTAATTCCTTCATTCCCGTTCCACGTAAATATTGGATAATCCAACTTACAATAAAGAAGCTTCGTTTAAAATAAATATATTTTTCGCCACTCCAATATTTGGCGTCCATTTTCGATAATCCTCGTATTGATACGATTTATGAAGAAGTTACAGCTGGAGCAATATTATTGGCCGGACGGCGCTCGTTTGATATTTATTTGAAATTGTTTTTGCTCCTCAGATTGTAATGGCAATAAATCTTTGTGAGATAATTTATTGGGTACAGAGTTAGGTTTAAGGATTTACATTTCTTTTATACCCAACATTCACATACATAATTCCCCCTTAATATATAAGCCCTATGACGTGAGAATCAGAAACCAAGAGAGACATTTTCGGTATCCAAACATTCAGAGCCGAAACAAACATTTGAACATATCTAAAATATTTGTCTTGGTGCGGGAACCGAACTCGCGGCCTCTCGTTTCGCAAGTTGGTAAACAGCCATATATTAAGCCCAGAAGGAAATGAAAGAATTTTTATCTTAACCAATGATAATCATATTGTGTGGATTTTACTAACACATCGAAAGGTGCATTTACACTTGATAGTATAAGTTTCAAATTTGTTGCACACGTGTGAAAATTTTATCTAATCGTTACTCAGGTTGATCCCGGAATACGACACAGTTGCATTACTTCTAGGGCAAATTTTACGCTCTATATAGGACGGATACGAAACCATGCGCCTCCACCGAAAATCATCCCGAGATGTGGGACAGAGCGCATGGCGTAGTAACTATTGCAGACGCTCATTCTGACTGAACGCCCAAAATATAGTAAAATTGGGCGATGCACCAGTAAATAAATAAAAAATATATATATGTATATCTCATAGTTACCAATGAGATTGACGGCCACCTATAGATTTTATGTTGTATGCTAGCGTAGGAATTGATTGAGGATTCAACTCATCCAAGTGGAAAGTTGCAACGCGGGCTGAAATGAAGGCACCCGTTTTGACTTATCCGAGGTACTAAATGGAGCTTTCCTTTTGCTGAATTAAGGTTGCAGACTAAAATCCTAAAACCAGCTATACTACATGTAGAATGATAAATGAAAAGATCAAAAATTTAAAAATAATAATTTAAATCAGATAAGAAGAATACTATTCTATAGATACAAACATTGCAACCTATAATTTTAATAATTAATAAACGATATTTGTAAACGTAAATCGTTTTAAGCTTTGAAATTAGTTCGGTTGTGCTGTTCACATTCATAATATCACGAAGATTTTAATAAATTATCACGCATTATTAGCAGCAAATTATAACATCCGCCCTATGAAAACAAAACGTTAAATACCGATAAACTCATGTGAGCATAAGTTAATTTCCATTCAGCGTTATTCAAAATATCAGGAAATGAATTAATATAAGCTGAGCGCGGCAGACAGAGCTTATGCTCGTAAATTGGGATTAGCATTACAAAATATGTCGCTATTGTGAACGACCGTGGCCACACATCGATTCGCGTCATATCTCAAATAATTGTTGGTAATACGATTAACTGCTTAGTTTGGATTATAAACTGGCTCCATTTGTTACATTGTATCAGATATGTATATGATATATGTAGTTCCGATGTTGCATTTGGTTATTTTCCACGATTGGGTAGAGTTAGGTCTAGTGTTATAAACATAAATCGGAATGAACGCAGACTGCTGAATTATTAGCTTAACTTATGGCTTTGCTGATTTACAAATAGCGTAAGTTTAATTACTAGTGGTATTATTGTAGTGGGATAACACCTTACTTACCGCTCTCAGATGTAGAGAAATTCTGTACCTAACAGTCGGACATATGTCTATTATGGATATTTTGTGAAGTTTTTTTTAGTTTCAACTTAAATCAAACGTTCTTGCGTCAACAACTGAAAAATATTCAATGATACTCGAATTAATTTCAGTATAAGTACAAGGATTGGCCGTACCCACTTGGCGTAATATTCGACTCGCTACAAGTTTTCAGCGTCCAACTCAATTCAATAATATTCCTGTAGGTACGTTTACTTAAAAAAATATATTATGGTAATGGCAACAGTTCGGTAATTCTCTTCTTTGGCGGGTGTAGCTGGATGTTAGGGTACCAAATTCTCTTATAAAAATCGATTGACAGTTCCATAGATACTAGCGTCCAAAAAACTCTTGAGTAATACAAGTAACCCAGTATTTAGATTTAGCCGCGATAGTAGTACAGCTAACATAGATATCTGGATGCCACTTGACGTGACTGCTTACAAAGAGGTCGTAACACGCCCGAGTCGCTATCCGATTGAAACTGCAGTGAAGAACAGATAATATCTAAAACACTTCACTATATAGCGAAGTCTTGTGCACTGGAGTATGAAATGTACTTCTTGCTCTAATATTCAGTGTAGACTCTCGCTTGTATCCACAGAAGGATAGACAAATGCTACTTTATACAGGATGTTTAAAGGACGTGACGGAAAACAAAGACAGGCTATATCGTCGTTGATAACAAATACTGTGACATTAAAAAAATCGTGGTTGTTAGGAAAAGGTTTTTTTTTTAGGAATTCTCATAATGACACGTATAAATATTACTATGCTATGCATAAATATTACGATATTAAGCATGGCTGTGCCTGGTATTACTAAGAAGTGGCCGTGTATCAAACATTATGATAGCCTAATTGCAGGTTTGGCACGCTCGGCATGCTGATATTTCCTTTATAGTCTTGTTCAACTGTTTTGTATCTGCATATGTATTTTATCATTAAATTATATTGAAATTGAACACCTTAAAATCAAACATTTTTATGACATCGACTATAAAACAAGTAACGTAATAAAATCATTTTTATAACTTCGGTCAAAGATAGTATAAAATAATTTCTTTGAATCGTTCTTAGGAGCAAATCCGATAAGCCACCGGCGCCGCTTGCTTGAGATCTCGGAGCAAGCGATTACGCCAGGCGTTCAACGTATCATCTTATATCTTCTTTCAAACGGATAAGGCTTGGCATTATTCCGCTTTTTATAGCATAGATCTGCCAATCACGCAGTAAAACCGAATCGGAAAGATTTTAAGGACTCCAATGGCGAGATTATACGACGTAAAGATATACATGAATTGTATCGTCGAGTTTGCATTAGTATACGGTTTATGTGATGGAACTCTCATGTTACGTCTCATGTTGTTGTTATGTCTCATGTTCTATTGAAATTTTAGAGATATATTTCCTAATGTAATGCTGCTTCTAAGATTTTCCCAAAAGTTTAATAACGTTACCAGACCTGGATATTAACCCTGAGACTCCTAAATAGAATCCTGCACACTTGAATTAAGTAAGCCATTTATATTTTAAGGCACATTGATGTATGAATGAAGCATTTGACATTTCTTTCACTTCTAAATATAACCTTAAATAGACAGATACCCGTTTGTAACTAATTCCAGCACACAGAATTTAAAAGCATTAATTACCCTTGTACCTTTATTCTGGTTGACTACCTTTAATTAATTTACCAATACGTGGGCGAGAGGCCGTAATTCGTTTGTTCTAGTGCACGATGGCTCGATCCGTATTTTGCCTCAGCCAAACCGAAATTGAGAAAGTATTGGATGTTGATTAAAACACGTTCCCTTAACACCGGCGTGTATTGCAAATTTAATAAACAAACTCTAATGGAATGTTACGAAATTATGTTGAAAATCTTCTGTTAGAAATATAAAATTATATTAAATTAACCTATAAAGAACAAGTTTGTATAAAAGCTTACATTGTTTTGCTGATGACGACAATGATATATGAAATTGCCAGCGGCACTAAAATATTGACCACCAGACATAGTCATCATGTCAGAGCTATGTATGTGACTGTTGGGTGTATTTATTTATTATCAGCCCATACACGTACCATTGCTGAGTACAGACTTTCTCTACAACTGAGAGAGAGTAAGATATGTTAAGAAGTTTTAGATGTGCAGGTTTCCTCACGATATTTTTCTTCACCTTCAAAATACTTGATATTTTTTTTTACTTACATAACTAATAATACTAATAAAAATAAGCAATACAATTACAAATAAAGCATCTACACCTTAATTCGAATAAAAAATACATATCTTCAAGAGATACATGTGAGTGCGCATTATTATAATTGTGTTTAGTGGTGACGTAATAATGTTACCGGGGTTGGGATTACTCGGCGGGCCGCCCGTCGGCAATCAAAACAATTTTATTATCCTGTTTGAAGGTTCTTCGCGCGTTTGTGTGTGGATTTTTTAAATTAGAAAAACTTTTCAACTCGTATACGTTTCGGGGCCAAAGGGTGACCTTTGAACAATTTAAAATTCCACGAAACAAATTTTGTTTAAAATTTTACATTATTACTATTGTTTAAAGGTATTTTATCCGCTCTCAAGTAGTTTAAAGAAAAATGTAGTAAGTATATTAAAAAACTAATTGAATATTTTTCCTATTTGTTAACCATCTTGAAATCTGGATTGTTTTTACTGTGATCAACCTAGAAAATAACTTTTTATTCTGCAAGTTTTTATCTCTAAAGAAATTTTTGGTAAAATATTTAATACGTCTGTAGATTTGAATTTCCTACTGCGTTTTTGTTATGTATATTGGCCCAGCTGGATATACTACATCTCTTGTCACGTAACACTGTTAATTGCTTTTTCAAACTACTTAAAACATTATAGAAAGAGACACACGTACATTAGGTCCGCAGCCTGTGACCAGTGAAATAGGGAAACTGGATATAAATCCCTGGTTGGGCAGTATGATACAGCCATCGACTAAGATTTTTGAGTCTGGAAATGTGCCCGAATAATAAATACAGGATCGGCACTTTTTACTTTAGTAAGTACGAGCGAGTGTGTTTAAATTTTTTGACTTTATTGAATTAGGTTATGGTCATGGTAGTCATTAGTCATATATGCAATATTCTTGATAAAAATGACAGTCACTCGGGATGAACGCGAGTGCATTGCATTGCAACCGCACGTTACGCACGCAATGTAGGAAAACCGAGGTATTTCCGCGATGCTTTGCTGCAAGTTCCGTGTCGTACATTGTAAGGTGGGAATGAAATTCGTATAATGTTATTTCACCCAGTAGTCGCTGAATTACTATCATTTGTTTATAGCAAATTTATTGAAATTGGCGTGATTTGGTAAAGGCATTTCTTGAAGGGAATTCATGTTTGCTTTCCTTTTTTTGTTATTAACTGTTTGATTGATTAAGTAATTATGTGGTAAGGATCATTAAATGCAATATATATAATGAAGAAAGTGTTTCTTAACATCGTTACATAAAAAGCAGCAATGTAATATAAATAGTCGAGAACTTGCAACCGTAATAAAAATAACTCATTTAAATATAAAAAATATTATATCAGTCCCAAAGATGGGCCAACAAAAATAGTGTTGCCTATTATAGAAACGCAAGTAAAAATATCTTGTTTTTAAAAATAAAAAAACAGCCACTTATAACATAATGAGCCTCGTTAGTAACGCGGGACAAGTGTGTGCCGTGAGATTTACATGTCTCGAGTCATTCCAAGATGGGCTAGGTATTATTTTTTCGTTATGGAAATCTTACTAGTAGGGCAACTTTAAGAAATATGACCGTAAAAGGACCGTAAGATCCGACTGGTAGAGAATGCCTTAGGCATTAAGTCCACCTTCATAATTTTAATTGTATAAAGTGTAAATAAATCGCCAATAGGTGTGCCCCGTACTTTGGCGCTCTCAACTTTTTATTGATAATAAAAATTTCTTCATCATCATCATCCCGTATTTTTCCCACCGCTGCTGGGCACGGGCCTGTTCAACCGAAAGAAAGAAACCTTAAAAAAATTAAAGGGATTTGCGTCAAATGGGTCGAAAGTGGTGTATGTATGATATAGTCTGTAGTTGAGTGCCTTTTGATTCTGTGGCTTAAACTTGGCGCAGGATTAAGAAGTCCCATGTTTGATGTAGTAGTTCTAGTGTGTGTGCGATTTCAGCTATTTTATTGAGAATTTCTCAAACAACTTGCAATGTTTAACAATCACCGGAAAAATATAATGCTTGTTTTGTTATTAAAAGACCTTACTGATGATATGAAGCCGAAACATAAATTAATGTACACGTTATATGTACGTATATTTTGAACGTTTATTGTTGAAACAGATTTGATACTCCAGATACAGATTTATTACTCCACGTGCAAATCGTTTACAGAGGAACTAGCGTTTTCCGGACTCACCTACGTGTAGGTAATGTAGTCGTACGTTAATGAATAACAAATGAGACCTGATAACTGGCCCACTGGTTAACCGCCAGCAAAACACGAACTCCGTACACATAATTCAAATGGCGGGAGTGGAGAAACAGAACAGTTTGCTTCACATGCGATTTATTTATGTTAACGAGTTTTTCAGCCTGTTGAAAATAGAACATACTACAAACTTTGCTATATTATATTGAATGATTACTTAAAAATTGTGCTATTATTATAAGCCAGTAAAAACGCCTTTTTTCAGGACTACTATGGGAGCCTAGTCTGGGCTTTCTTGGAGCCAGGACTCGAACCATAAACTCTCAACATCTAACTGCTTCATCTAGCTTGTGTGTATCGGCAGCCCATCTTGTAAGACGGCGTTTGAAGTGAAACCACTATTAATAAAATAGATATGAGCAATATACAAAGCATATCATTGTTAAATAACATAACTCTATTCCGAATTTGATACTTCCATGATATTTGATCAGCCTGGATAGAAGCCAAAGTTTCCTCATCAAGTCCTTCATAGCGACTCAGTCAAGTTGTTATGCGGATAAAGTTTACATTACATGCCATAATTTTATCTACAAGAATCCAATAGTAATATACCTATATTCATATTTAATAATTCTAATGCCAATATTTCTTGTTTTATTGCTGTATGGTTTAGTGCCGTTGCTTTGTCCTGCCAGAGTAAATATACCATGAAAAAGTCAAATGTTATTTACGTCATTTCGATGTATTTAAAGTCCTCATAAGCGCGCCTCTATTTGTAACAAAAGCTCTGTACTATCAGACCGATGTTTAGTGACATTTCATGCGGGTTAGGTTTTGTCTGTGGTAATCTCGTTTCGTTGTCGAAATTTCAACAAAAATTAGTGTTTGTGTCGTATCTAATTAGTATATTTTTTAAAACATTTTTTTTATATTCGCACACACGTGTGTCTGGTCAATATTAATTTATTAAATATTTTTTAAAGTTTTATACTTATATATTTTGATATTTACGTAAGAATTAACAGCCCCGTGCACCAGAGGCTGCATGATTAATTTCCGCACCGAAACAAAAGTTTGTGTGATCCACATATATTTGTATCGGGTCTGGGTGATTATGTGAGACCGAAAAACCTAGTGTGGGGTCAGAGTTATGTATGCGACTCTTGGGTGTATGTATTATTTTTTAATTTAATTATAAGTTTTAATAAATGGAATTTCAATTTCAATTAGACGCAAACAAAGTCCTAGCATTAGAAAAATTATTTGTAGTAATCTGTTCTGAGATCAAATATCTTTTATTCTAAAAAAAATAATAAATTAGTAATAATTAACCTATCCACATATGGTTAGGCAGACGAAGTTAGAATGTTAGAGTTACAATTTCGTTAGCCGCATCTTCAATTATAAAATTGAATGTACCATAGACTTATCAAAGAGGTTTCAACGAATAGGTTATAAATGCGCTTCAAATTAGAGTGCTACTCTTATTTCTACTTCTATCTCAATCTGGACACAAATGGTGTAATTTTGATTATCAATGGTAATTTGATTATCAATTGAGACGGTTGCCGCCCAGCCATCGAAATCGGCATTTTAAATAAATGTTTTGTAAATGTGTCCTAGGCTATAACTGTATTTCTAAAGATAGATTTTTTTATCAACAAAACCAAATGATGTCATAATAACAATGTGGTTACACTCGTAAACTTTTAGCCAACTTAAGTTAATATTGATATAGTTTACAATGGAATGTATTACGCCCAATTACTATTAGTGTTGCCCAAATTCAGTCTTGGTCTTGCAGTCTTGGTCTTGTTCTTGCGTTTTTGCAAGACCAAGACCAAGAACAAGACCGCGTATTTTTAGCAAGACCAAGACCAAGACTGACCGTGCAAGACTTGAGCAAGAACAAGACATAGCCTGCAAGACTCTTGCGTCTTGCAGCTAGGACTTAGCGCTATTTCACGGAGTAGTTAGGTGTAACAGTTCGGTGTATAGGTACGCTTAGGAATTCTATGAGACGCAAAAAACTGTATCAAAGAATATGAAAAACTGGACCTATGCGCATTACGACTAATACCATAAACATACCTACATAACGAATAAAAAAATATCCATTAAAATCAAACTGAGTGCATGCATAGTTATGTTTTAACTATCGGCACTTTGATAATGCGGCATCAAAGGTTTTGTACTTACTTCTCAAAGTAATTTGCCGCTTTTCGGAAATACATGGCACGGTAAATATAATATACAGTAGCTTATCTTCATACAAACGGGCCAAAATCGAGTTATACCTACGCGCCCGATCTCGGCACGCGCTCGGCATGCAGGCAGTAGGGATGATCGATATTCAAAAAACATCGATGTTGACATCGATGTCATAATCGAAAGCTCAACATCGATGTTCGATATTTATCGAAAACCGAACATCGATGTTGGATCAAACTGAAGGAAAAGTAATTTTGATAAAGAAGAACCTTTTAATCGGTTTCTTTGTTGATAATGAGTAGAGCCAGCTTTTGAAAACAGTCTTTCGGATGGCGTTGATGTCACGATAGTACTCAAATATTTCACCGCTATTTTTTTAAATATCGGGTAAGTGGAACCGATGACATTATTCCAAACTTGGAGAGGATCTTGTTTAAGATCAGACACTGGATTTTTCAAAAAGTAAATCAACTCTGAAAACATTTCGTGATCACTAGAAAAAGGCGTAGAGTTTTGTCATTTACAAGTTTATAATGTTCACTCCGCAAATTAATTAAATTCTTCTGTTGGATCTGGCGAACGACTAATAACTTCTTCAATTACTTCTGTTTCCTTCGTAGTATTTAGTAATTCTTTGACATATTTAATTGTTTTCGAACATGCTATGGGATCTTGAAAGTGAATATTTTTAAATCTTGGATCAAGCAAGCGTTCAGAATTAAAAAACTTGATTTGTGGATGCGTTCATAGAAGACATAATTTGTTTCCTAAGTTGCATTGGTTTGGATGTGCGTGTGGTGAGGCCGTAAGTTGACATCGATGATCGATTCCGTTAACATCGATGTTGCGATATTTTTCGTATGGTAACATCGATATTAAAACATCGATGTTTTTGCTTTCAATATCGATGATCATCGAACATCGATGTTCATCGAGCATCCCTAGCAGGCAGTCGCGACTGTGCCGCAGTGACGAACGGACGGTGTCGTTTTAAGCAGTAACCGCGCGATTTTTATAAAATGACAAGAAGAATATATTGTGCTGTGTATGGTTGGATGAATTCTTCAATAACGCACCCAGGTATAACTTTTTTTAGATTACCTGGAAACTCCGAAAGGTAAGACTATACAATGATTATACTTATTAGTAGGTAAGTAAGTAATTTAAGTGTTTTTAAAGGATGTTCTCCCCTTGGAAAATAAATAAGCTAGACATGTAGTTGAAATGATCTCCGATTTATGTATTTCTGTTGCCGCTTTAACAACAAATACCTCCAAATAATCGTACAATAAATATGTAATGGTTGCCGTTTTTTTCTCGGTACTAATATATATTTGTTAAAACACGAACTTGTTAACGAAAAATTCAAAAGTCTTTGCAACTCTATTTACATAAACATAAGATTGAAATTATTTTGTCTGCTACTCACTCTAGTAGTGTTACGTGGCAAGCGCCGACGACCCAAGTCCCTTTGATAAATGCCGCCGAACTCACCGCGCTTGCGGCACGGTAATTCGATGGCTCCAATGAACACTCCTCTAACTCAAAATTTTGAAATTTTCGTTTTTCACGTAAATTGCTTTACTATTTAATAGTAAAGCAAATTTCACTTAATTTTCATGTACGTAATTTTCACAATTTCAATTAATTTCCACGTAAATTGCTTTACTATTAAATAGTAAAAAACGAAAATTTCAAAATTTTGAGTTAGAGGAGTGTTCATTAGAGCCATCGGTATTACCTTTTTGAGGCTAGCGGTGATTTCTTGAAATGTTTGACTTGAGGCGAAAATATTTTTCAGTAGAAAATATATAAAAAAAGATCTGATATAAAAATGTTTTATAAATTAAATACACTAATAAAAAATAACTTGCATTTTTATTGAACACACTTCCATTCACAAATTATTTCATTTATTTAGATAGAAAGTCAAAGGAGGTAAATTTATTTAAAATGTTGCGGTGCGCCGCCCTATCGCATGTTTACGGCCGCGCGGCGGCAGGCCTTTGTTCTCAAAATGTGGCCGAGTCAAAATACTGTATGTTACTTTTACCGTGTACATGATTATGATACACGCGCCGCGGGTTCTTTTGAAATCATATACAACAATCGTTGCCGCCGCGCCGAAATCACAATATTTGACACTATTTGATTGCCGCCACAGGGCGTAGGTTAAAATATTCTTAGGTTCTTTAAAATACAGTCAAGTTATTGTAATTGATTTGTTTTTTTTACATGTTTTAGCAAATGTAAGCTATAAATCATAAATGTTTATTAAGAAACAGTTACTTCCATGGAAAACGACATATAGGTCAGTTGATTTTTCGAATTTCTTATCAAATCTTCAGTAATTTATTAATCAGGCTTGATCTTTACTATTGCTATGTTAATTCAAGCTCACAATGTTCCAATTCTAATACGTTTTTCTAAGATTTAAAGTAAATTTTAATAAATATTAATAGACTAATAGGTAATTGCAAGACTTGCAAGACTCTTGCTGCAAGACCAAGACCAAGACCAAGACTGGGAGCGCAAGACCAAGACCAAGACCAAGACCAGGTGTATTGACGCAAGACCAAGACCAAGACTGGCTAAGTCTCGTCTTGTTCTTGCATTTGGGCAACACTAATTACTATTATTGCAATTAGAAGTGTTTTTTTTTTATTCTGAAGTAGAAATAATCGTGTATATTCATTATATATTAGGAAGAATCATAAATTTATTTTTCTAACTCCATCCATTCAAACCAATCCACCAAATATCTTTTGCATTTGATTTTTGTAAGAATAACTCCATTATTCACCCGGGATTAAAGGTTATGTTTAACGTTAAACGTATAAAAATTTTCGTACGCAATTACTTTTAACAAATGTCGTGTGTCTTCATAGCAGTGATTGCCCAGTTTCCTCCCGAAAAGAAAAAAGCAACTGACCAAATTCGGTTTACGAAGACTCCTAACCACATGACAACCAAGTGATTTACAAGCGAATCGTACCAACTTCGTCGCATGATTTATGTGACCATCGTTGTACTGGATACGGATCGACGCATTTTGACTCACACGCAATCTGCCAGGACTTCTGGCAGCTATATGGCAATCAGGTGCAGTTTATTTTTTTTTCACGGTGCGTTAAATCCGCGAAGGCGGTACTTTGGGCTTTCATTTTTCATCCAGGGCTATTTCGCGGCACACGTACCTACTACAGTTCGATTTAGAGTTCACGTCTACGATTGTTGCTCAAACTGTTTCTACTTGTAGGATATTAGCAACGTGGAGTCGGGATATATGTGTTAAAACGACAATAGGCTCGTGTTTTATAAAGTGGGTCTTTAAATGCAATAGGTAAAACGTTAGTACAGAAATGCACTTATGCCCACGCATTTTCCGATATTTCAATTCATTTATTCGAATAAAATAATTAGTTATACAAAACTAGGTATACAATACCTATTTTCCCTTTCAAACTCGTCAAACACTATTCCTGTATAAACGTTGTAAGCGCAACTGGTAGTTTTAATAAAGGTTGTGAGCTTGAAAACGATCACGGAGCCAGAAATGCCAACACAACTAGTAAAACAATGGATGTTCCCATTGCGCTTCTCAAACGCAAGCGACCTTTGTCCCCCACACCGGAATAGAACGGGCACAGTGATGTAACTAGGAGCTTGGGAGTTTTCAATGACATTTTGTATATACAATTTAAAAATACACACCTAAGATATTCGTTTTCCTTTACCAGTAAAGTACTTGATACTAATTCATTGTGAATACACACATAACTACAAAAAGTCAAGAGGTGTGTGCATGTTCTTTACATCCTGTATAATAAGGTATTTAATAAAATAATCTCAAGTCTTTGAGTAAGAATGTCTGTGATGTCTATATTTTTTGTAATACCGGCTTCGTGAAGTTATCTTACAACATGTTGCGCCAGGTACTAAGAGCAAAGCTCTCTATATTAATCTGTGTAGAAAGAAAGGCCGCTTAGAGATTTGTTACACTGCGCTTATGGTACCGAATGTTTTTTTTTTGCTAAGAATTATTATTTAGCTTGGGAAATTATAAATCGGTGTCATATGTTTTTAAATACAGACAGGGTTAAAAGCTAAAAAAGGTGCTATAGAATGACTTGATATTGACAGAGCAAATAAATGAATCGATCGACTTAAGTAGCTTCGGGTGAAGTGGATGATATTCGTAAAAAAATGTTATCTTTATTACAATGAATTTCATCAACAACGATAATAAAATTTACTTATTAAATTATTTTTACCTATTATTCAGTAGCTTGTTACATATAATCAGCATTTTATATCATTATGAAGTCTGTGTTCATTTGTCTGACTTCAAACGATGACCCCTACACGTGTCCCCTGGCTACGGCCCTCCAGCCTGGCTGTCTACACAATTTACCCACCTGGTTTTCTTGATAGGAAAATCAAATATGAAAGCCTGTGTACACGTAAGCTTGCGTGTTGGCCGGAATATCTTTATTTGGATTTCAAAGCTTTAAATGCTTTCGTTTTTCCTACAAAAACATTTTAATGTTCGCGACTTAGGTGGAGGGTAAAAGTGTGTGATTTTTTATGGCTGTCCATTTTGTTTTTGCAAATGTTTTTTGTAAAGGAAAACTAGATGTAATATGAGTAATTTTTTCTACTTTTTATATTACTATGGCCTGCTCTGCAGTATACACCCGGTTAATGTCGCCGTCTAGCCTTTTAAGTGTCGTATTATGAATGTACTTTTTCTTCGGTATAGCTTTTATGTTTCTTGTTGCTATGCAAAATGTATTTATAAACAATGTTGCAGCTACTATTAAAACTTTACATCGGCATAAAAATGTTATATTCTAAAGTTAGTTGTACTTAGAGAGAAATTACAGCCGCTGTTAACCGTTGTCAAGGGAATTTTGATTTAACTTGCATTTTGTTTATAGCCAATCTGCATTTCTTAGGAGATTTACATAAAATTGAAGACGGGGAATTTATTTTATAGAGATTAAATTTGTAGAGCGTTACGTACCTTCTAAAGTCTCTGCTCCAGCACGCGTAGATGACAGGGTTCATGGAAGAGTTGACCCAGCCGAGCCACGTGACCACCACATTCACGATCTCCTCGTGAGCTATGCACGCTGAGCAGATTCCCGACAAAAGGTTCACTACGAAGAACGGAAGCCAGCACACTATGAACACACCCATCACTATGCCTAGTGTCTTTGCCGCTTTTTTCTCTTTGGCGAATTTGGCTAGTTTGCGCGACAAGGAAAAGTTTTTGGGCAAATGTTTGCCGTGGGTAACATTGGTAAGGCGCGTAGACGATCGTGACAAACCGTTGTTTTGCAACGCTGTCAGGGGCTCTTGGTCTGCTTCTTCAGGAGTGCACACGCCATGACAAGCATCATTTCTTTGTCTTACTGTCCCTCCTCTGTGAATCCTAAGCGTCAATTCCAATTCTCCACTCGGCCTCATTACTTGCTTAGTGCCAATTTTTAAAGACCGCGTTTGGATGGTTGCTGCGCGGTATATGCGATAATATGTGAATACCATTACGAATAATGGTAAATAAAATGATATTGTCGACGAGAATATTATATACTCTAAGTTTTCCGTAAACGGACATTTGTAATCCGGCACTTCTTCAACCCGGACCGCACGCCACCAAGCTATCGCGGGGAACGATATCGCACCGGAGCACACCCACACTGCCGCGATAAGGAAGGCGGCTTTCCGTCCACTCATCCGCATGGGATACGTTATTGGGTCCGTGATGGCCCAGTACCTGTCCAGCGAGATCACACACAAATTTAATATAGAGGCAGTACTGAACAACACGTCGAGAGATCGCCACACATCGCACCAGTCGACACCGAAAAACCACGTGTGCTCGAGCACTTCGTACAAGGCTGAAAATGGCATCACTACTAAGCCGACGAGACAGTCCGCTACCGCCAGGGATGTCACGAAGTAGTTTGTAGATGTATGCAAATATCGCTCCCGTACCACAGCTAGGATGACAAGCATATTTCCGAAAACAGTTGTCAGAGAAAACAGAAGGAGGAACGTGACGAGTAGAGCTCTATCTTGGAGAAGCTTGATGTATTCATTCCAAAGGTCACCGGAGTCGAAGGAGATGTTGTAAGTGGAGGAGTTGTCGAAGGTGAGGTTGAACTCGATGCCATTGTTGTAAGTGATAGCTGTGGAGTCGAGCGAATACTCGGGGCCCCTGTATGGCGTGTCCAGTTGGCCTCTTGCCACCGCTATCCCGGGTTCTGAAGCGTTCATATTTTTCCAGTGGTTATTTGCTCGCTAGCGCCATGGTGAGTGTTTATGTTTCCCCTGTTTCGCCCGCAGCCATTTCGAGATTACGTTCTTGGCAGGCATTGTGTTCCCGTATTCCAATATCGGTTGCATGTTCTTGAGGGCATATTTCACTTGGAGGTCGAGGATGTGGTCAGATGCTATCTGGAACAAAAGAAATGACTTTTTTGAACATTTATTTTTATTTGCGCTTATATGCGCTGCTAGCAGAATTTACTACATATTATGAATCAGGTCAATGCATTTCTTAGTAAATTTATACGTACGAAAGTAACAAACATACTCTTGTCCCATAAATTACAAAATATGGTGAAACTTTGTCCCCAAGGAGGGTTGGCGTCAGGCAGGCGGCCGGCCGTAAAACATCTGCCAAAACTCTTATGCAGCATGTTTTGTCCTTCCACACAGGAAGGAAGGACAAAACATGCTGCGCCGACCCCAAACAAGAATTGGGATCAGGGCAGGAGAATGATGATGATGGTGAAACTTTGTCACAAAGTATTCAGACCCACCATGATAATTTAATATCCAGTTTTTGCTATAGTTCTAAATAAAGACATACCAATGAATCAGACAAATGCGTATTCGCTGT
This sequence comes from Cephonodes hylas, assembly GCA_030295005.1. Lineage (NCBI taxonomy): Eukaryota > Metazoa > Arthropoda > Insecta > Lepidoptera > Sphingidae > Cephonodes > Cephonodes hylas. The sequence goes on from AP025382.1 coordinate 5,209,208, forward strand.
AAATTATATTATAAAGTCAGAAAATTACATCGCAATTTCGTTTTCTAATGTCGCAATTTGACAGTTTTATTTGAAAAGATAAACTCATACTGCATGCAATAGGGATAAAGTGGACGTGACTGTGCCATTCATAGTATCGAAAACCACCCTCCACGCCAGAATCACAAAATTAAACCAAATTGAAAAAAGTTTTATGATCACGTTTATTGTTATTGCGACTGGATTACTCGCCGGCTTATTGTGAGACATTTTGTGTTCAGTAACTTCGCGCAGTTAGTTGTAGTTCTTTTAGGATTTTTTGTCCTTTTTTGGGGTTTTTAATTTTAGGCAGGCTGTATTGTACACACAATTGTTTACTAAATATGGTGTGGATTGTTAAACGACCATAGTAATTAAATATTATATACAGGGTGTATTTAGACCGTGATCGAAAACTGAGGCAGGTAATAGCGAGGGTGATAACAAACCCCCTGGCATTAAAAAAAATCCCAACAAAAAATAAGAATTTTGACGTTTTCCATACAACCATCGGTGTTAAAAGTATGTGGTTTGTATGGAAAACCTCAAAAATTGTATTGTTTGTCGGGATTTTATTTAATGCCAGGGAGTTTGTAATCACTATCGCTATTACCTGCCTCAGTTTTCGATCACGGTCTAAATACACCCTGTATACAAGTTACATAACTTTTAGCACAAAGCTTATACTTTACGACAGTTTTTTGAGATTGATTGGAGGCTAAAGTCAGGGTGTCAGCTCTCATTATGGTAAGCCTATGTCTTGAAGACCTTGGTGTTTATGAAAATGACTCATTTGTATGTGGTCTATATTCTGGTGAATTTGATTTCCCTGTAACCAGCTTTCGTGGCCTCAATGACACAATTATATCATACTTAGCTAGATGCGTAAAAGGACTGTTTACTAGCAGGCCGATAGTATTGGTAGCCACACGTCATCATCGACAGGTGGCCTTGCTGGGACATAAATAGCGTTTAGAGAGCAGGCGGCGAGATCAAACGAATTGTGTGCCGTGGGCCGTGAGCAGCTCGTTCACATGAGGGCGTCTGAACTGATCCCGTCCCCCGCACCCCTCCGCCGCCCCCTCGCCACGCCTGATCTTTACAATAATCAATCAATGTACAGAACTACTGGCCGGTTATACTTCTCATATGTAAACAAAGAAAAAATCATTTAGCCAGTGTTATTAGTAAACCGCTACTGAACTGAACGTAGGATTTTTTCACCAAACCTTGTCGGAGCCATTATCTAACTTTTTAGCTATTTAAATTTGTATAATATGATGGTCTCGTTATAGTTTTTAGTATGAGGTACGACGGGAATGACTGGATAGTGATATATAAAGGTCCCTTCTTTTTTTTCTTCAATAACAAAAAATCGCTATTGCCATGCGGCAGTGGTTAAATGTAATGTTTATTTAAAATCGTTTCTTATGGGGTGAGTACATTCTCATTTATTTGTTAAATTGCTTAAGTTAAATAAAGGTTTGAAGCTTAAAAATTATTGTTCGGAATCCTGTAATGCAATCTGGGATTATGGGATTCCATTCATGCTATCGAGGCCAATAACACTATACTCAAAATGCGCCTATGTCTATCTCTGATATAAACTTTAGTCCAGTGAAGATTGGAAGTAGTGATGTTAAGATTAAAATCCTTCGAGCTATTTGATTACACGTTTTTTCGGTATGTTTAGTTTTATTTATTTATTACTTAGTCTGAAATTATTCATAATTGCTTTCTATTAGAAAAATATATGCTGCCGAAGAAAATTATTTTTAAACGAATCTAATAAAACTTGAATTGAGGGCGAGCTGAACAAGATATTTCTAAATTCTTAAAACGGTCGGTAGATTAAAGCGAAATAAAAATAATTTTTGTGTAAAACATGAATGATGACCCATCAAACCCAATTCCACGTTAATTTACATAACTTAATATTCTCTTGCAAAACTTGAAGAAAAAATTACCATGCAAATATCATCTAAACTTCTAATTGACAATTTATGAGTTAGAGCTCCAAGATTTATTAAAATCAAAACTCAATATTTTTAGAAAAAATCGACGCCTCTTAGAACTCTTAATGGAGACATACGACCACGTATCTGAGAATTTTTTATTTTATAGGCCGCTGATATTTAATGGATCACTCATTTTTTTAAAGAAGTGCTACATCTGCCTTTCCATCTCAATGTCAAAATCAGTTTTTGTAATACCTATACAGCAGTGCAGTTTCTGAAATATCAAGAGATGGGAGTCTTTGGCCATTTGATGTTGTTTCTATAGAACTGTGTTTCGCTAAAAGTGTTGTTAAGTTATTTTGGTGTAATTTTAAAGAGCCACCACAGGAAACCAAGTACTACAAAGCTCAGAGAGCCTCTGTGACAACTTTGATAGATATCAATAACTAGGGACCAAATCAATAAATTAGCGAGATAATCAAATGTACAATGCGGTTGATCAGCCTTTACAAAATAATCCCGGCATGGTGGGATCCCGTGGTGTAATATCAAGAGTGTACCATAATGATGGCTTTCGAGTCTTCTTGGTACAGTTTTGTCTCAATGCTATCACTTTGTGTGTCACAGAAATATTTAATATTTTACTTATCCTAATAATTGGATAGCAACATTATATCATTATGATAAAAGTATAAAGTAGAAGTTAAATGGATTTGCCAGGCTGAAAGATATAAAGGCTGATACGGAAGAGATATAATTCATAAGCACTGGAAGCTATATCTTTTAGCTTTAGTTGACTGCACATTTTTCTAAAATACTGAAGATTTTTATTTTTTTTTATGTTAAAGCGGGATTTCAAAACAGTCCATTAATCAAAGCCTAAAAAATGGCTAGATTTTACTATATTTTTTCATTGAAAAATTTTTAGTCTGTTCGCTTGCAATTTTTGCTTTATCGACTGCTGCTACATGTCATGGCGTTGATAGCTTTTTAAATCATTTTTAAAGCATTGAAGGATCTAAAATATTTAATTTATTGCTTTGTAGCCTTTTTTTACAAAATGCCTATTATAGTTAACCTGATTAATGTATGCAATAGTAGTGGGAAATATTTTATCACTCAATAATCAAGGGGAAAATTTTCTGTTTGTAGAATGGCAGTAGTCGGATGTGTACATATGTAAGATATTTAAAAATTTCCTAATGCTATTTAAGATTTTTTTTAAAATCGCAGTAAAGGCAATTTTATTCCATAATAAGCCTACATGACGCCAGACATTATTTTACGCATTAGATCCAAAATCTAATTTTGGCGTTAAAAGAAACAAGGGTCGATGTATTGGTCCTATATTTTCAGCCCACGCTATCATTCGTGCGTTATTTGTCTTGCAGTGGTGAAACTTCGACAACAAAATTCACTTTAGCTGAGTGACAAAACAACCCACGCACAGTTGTTGCTTTTTTGTGCAATGCCGTTTGGATGGAGTTGTATTGTTTAAGAATGGAAAAGTTTGATCTGAAGTTTAATTGCTTTTGTTGTGTATGTTAGGTTTTGGTTAGGTTTGAGGTTACCGCACTTTATGAAAATTGTAAAATTTTACAGCCAATGACATTTAAAAATAATCAATAGCGTTCAGTGTTTATGTAAAATAAAGTTATCATCATCATAATCATCAGCCAAAAGACGTCCACTACTGGACATAGACTTCCAAAGTGCTCTATCAATTTATGTGTAGTAAATAGAAAATACATTTTTGAAGTTTATTTACATTATTAGCAGTGGAAATTGTCAATGCCTGGTTATGACTTCTGGCTTCCTTTAATCCAGATTGACGTGTCTAATATAAATACCAAATAACCAACAGTTAACCTCTGTATTGCTAGGGATAATAAAATTCAGCGTTAATACATAAACAATTTGTGCGTAGACCTCATGATATGGTCCCGGGTCGGCGGGGGTGGCGCTCGCTCGACCATTAATTTAACATACGCTGTCTCATGCACACGAGTGCGACGCAATTTGAAGTGTCATGTGGACGCGCTATCAATCACAAAGCGGAATAAACTACTATGGATGGGGTAGTCGATTGTGATTTTGCGCACTACTCTGTAAATTTACTCCTCAGATACTTAGGGCTGTGTGAAATCCACCAACTCGCACCGAATAGCTTGATGAAGGTCGAGCCCCTCACATTTGTAAAGGTGTCCCGAGCCTAGGACATATGTGGGCATATGACATAATATGACGATGGTGCCATAGTTTTGACCTCTGAAAAAAACCTCTGAAAGACTCTGATACTTAGGTCGATGTTACAGACACTCAATTCAATTCAATTCAACTTTGATATTGCTGACAACCATATAAGTAAATAATGTATCTAAATACTACGTAGATTGTTCTGGCATCACTTGCTACTAAATTTCTGCCATGGGTATACAAAACTTTTTGATATTACATTCTGATGCAAATATAATTTGTAGATCGTATTGATTTACGTATAATATTTAAAATTGGTGCCTAACCAATTGCGCCATGTTAAAAAGACTAATAGTCCAAAATGTTCTGATTCTATTCTAGAAACATATTTTATATTTTTTTTAGTTATATAAAGCTCCCTGATTATTTAAGTTATTTACGCGTGAAATTCGAAATTCAACTCGTCCCACGGGAATCGTTAGTTGCAGTTGGTAGTTTCAAGCGACTAACTACTCCCCTTTGTCAAAGGGTAAATTAAACCATCTCCAGAGTAACTAGTATTTATTTATAATTGTGGACTGAAAATCTCAGTTGCTCGTAATTGCTTGAAGTAAATGCTGGTTATATTTACAGATGCATTTATTAGGTATATGACCGGTTTTTCTTATTTATTATGGAATAATGTATCGTGGGTGACAGACACGAAATAGTGAAAACTTTGTTGTTGTCGATTATTTCCAAGAGTTAATGTGAATGTGTTAGTTATCGCTGTTTTTCAATTTCTACAAATCAAGTCCACAAAATTACTCAAAGTCAGCAGACCTACGTAACATTTATTCCATCCAATACCTATAAATTGATTAAAACATAAATCATCTTTGTATTTCCCAAGTCAACATCGGCATTCCGCAAAGTTTCGTCGAGTTATCGTCCCATGGTACCGTCCAGGTGATTAATTGTGCCGAATTCCTTGAGGACAACAATTTCCAGGGCTGCGTGGGGCATTGATAGCCACGCTGCGGAAATCCTAATTTGGCTGCGTGATTACACCGTAATTAATTCACGGCTCAGTGATCACCCCTCATCCACGCTAGCACACGTATCGATTGGAATTTATATACATTTATTCGAATGCGAAGGTTACGGTTGATTCGTATTTATTTGCGGGTATACTGGTCTTTATTGTGTAATGGTAAATCGACTGTACCGTTAAGATAGCACGGCAATAGTTGTATGGCCAATGGTTATGATTATTTGTCAGTAATTGCCGTAATTTTGGGCGCTTGTTTCCTGAAAGCTTCGAACTATTTGGGGTCAGTATAGTGGGATGACTTATGTACGGTATAATAATAATAAGTAAATAGACTCAACAGTCACATATATACTAATATACAAGTCTGGTGCTGTGGGTATCTGAACCTACGAGAGACATTTCGTTCTCACAATCAGCTAGGCTAAAATTAATAGTGGTGGGTGCTGTTAATTCATTATATAAGTGTTTTGCGGATACCAATCCAGACCTTCAGTAATCATACTTACCATATTAAAGACAATAATGTTTTTTTAATTTTGGATTGATAAACTTTTTTACATTCGCGATGTGTATCATACTTGCATTCGAATGCGTATGACAATACTGTCACGTATTAGTATAATCATAAATTAAGAAAATCGGTTGATAATGTATGTCTAACTAATGTAATAACGCCAAAAATCGTTAATTTCAAAGGATAGGGTTTTTTACTAAGTTATTTACGAGTAATAATGCTTTCATTGTTCCATAATTAACGCACGCTCATACCAATGAAATTTGCACAACTATTCTTCTTTAGAGTTTTATCTAATTAAATTTGAACTTTATTTCAGAAAATTCTCCAATGCGTTTCTAGAGATCCGTGCCAAGAAAGTGAAATTGCCCGATTTTGCAGCATTTACTTCCAGTGCTCTTAGTGCAGTCTGTAGAGGTTAAGCTTTCGAGTTTCATCTCCGCCTATGAATGAATATAACTAATATTTGTTTTGCTAACCCGCTCATATTTATTTCACGCTTGACTGTTTAAGACATCGATTAAAGACTCGTATTTTCATCCATGAAATCAATGTATTTATAAGTAATATATCGAAATTTAATTAAGGGGCAAAAACGAACAGATATTCAGCACAAATCATTCAAAACGAGCGCTCTTTGCCTGATCAATTATGAATATAACAGATTGACTTGCAGACCGCGTCTATTCCATTCAGGCTGATGAGTTCGCAAGTTGGCTGCCTAATTGGCCCCACTGACATCCTATCAACGCAACTTCAAGTACGAAACCAATTTGAAGGCGGATTACACATTTGAAAAGCGGACAAACCATTTATGAATACTGTGCTACCGGTAATTAGGTAGTTGACTTACTGAGCGATGTTGTCCTTATTTATCTGCGTTTTACTTTGAGGCTTCAAGCCGGCGCTAACCCAGGCAATTAACGAGCGTCGAGCTCCGTACGAAATACCAGCTCTAAGATAATTCATTATGTACCGCTCTTACGTAATTTGTCTGGCGTTTGTTTTTTATTTCGCATTTAATATTATAGTGACTCTATTTACGTAAAGTGACACATTGTTCATTTGAATTATGGAAATTATTATTATATCGTGGTTTTGCCTAATGGAGAAAGACTTTGGAACTAATAACGCTTTAGGAGTTTTTAATGAGAAAATATTGTAGGTGACTATTGCACGATTAAACTATAGCACTTATTTCGACTTTATAACTGAATTGTATCTACAATACTTAACACATTTTAAATGTCAAGTTATACACTTATAACTTAACAAAAAAGCGTGTATTAAAAAATCCTTTTAACAAAAATCCTTAAAAATGGTGACCATAATTTATTACAGTCGATCCTTTTCCGTCGTCCGAGGGTTTTATCCGAGTCTTTCATTTACTCCTGGTGACAGTAACAAATCTGTCAGTTTTGGCTACGAGAGGTCGTGTGATTTATGGTGTCCCATAGGATGAACGGGAACTAACAAGCGGACTGTATCAAATCCCCGTAAGGGTCCGTTCATACGCCCATTTCATGATTCACTATGTAGGGCGCTGATATAAAATTTCATAGCCTACATTTATTTTTTGGTGTAGTTGTTGCCGTTAAAGTATGTTTTCCTTGAAGTTGACGTTAGTCTACTTTTACTGAAACATGCTTGGTCTCGTTTCCTTTAACCTGACAGGTCAACCTATAGAGTGAAATAATAAGTTGTAGTTAAATTAAGTAGCGTTTGGAAGTCAGGCCGGAAGACTATAATAATTTTACTAATAACTATATCTATCGAACCTGTAAATCTGTGCCCAGCATTAGGACGTATAAACCTTAGTCCAAGCTTGCCTAGTGCGTGTTGGCGGAGTACACACCGAAGAAATTCCTAAGAACTTTTCGGTGTGCAAGTTTCATCACGATATTTTCCTTCCATGTTAAAGCAAGTGATAATTCATTATGAATACACACATAACTTTGAAGTCAGAGGTGATTGTGGTTTGAATCCGCGATCGCCGAGATTCTCGGCCGGCCTAAACATTAAGGCCATCACTGCTTATGATGATGTACGATAAAGCTTAGTTATTGTGTTGGTCTTGCGGTACTATTGTTAGTCGTGCGACATAAAAATCCCATATTCCTTTTCGTGCAGTTCAAAGTGTCATAAAATTTCTTATAAGGAATTTTTCTATCTTATAGTGAATTTCCTATAAGTGTCTAAAATGTGCAGGAGAACCGCAATAGGCTCGCTCTCCGTCATAGGACTCACAAAACTAGCGCAATGAGAAACCAGGAATGTGTATGTATTTTTAAACATATGTATTTCGAGAGTTAGCTTAAGAATGCACCGCAGAATTAAATGAAAGCCGATTTATGGCGTAGTGTAATTAGTTGAGGGGCGAGGAGCGTCGCGAGAGGCGTCCGCACGTTCCACCATCCACATTCAAGTTTAATTCATGCAATTACCTTTCAGCCAATGCAGCACTTCAGAAATGTGTTTATATTTGTGAGTAGCGGTGTTTTTATTTTAAACGATGATTTTTGTGAATAGTCTTTGGAGTTCTTTTTGTTTCTCATGAAAAATTGGATTTGCGATCGAACAACTGAGGTTTGAAAGGTTTTAAGCGTACTATAAAACATTGTACAAACAGCATTGAATATGGAAGTAAACCTGGCAAGTTTGTTCAAGTCTTGTTTGGGATTAAAAAATAAGTTGAAAAACCTTAACATTTTATTCATGTCAGCACTTTAAGGGATAATTTTAATCATCATCATCATCATCATCAACCCATATACGCCCACTGCTGAGCACGGGTCTCCTCTACCATTGAGAGGGTTAAGGCCATATATTGGTGAAGCAGTGATGGCCTCGAGGTTTAGGCACGCGGTCGAGAATTTCGGCGGTCGCGGGTTCGAACCCCAGGCACACACCTCTGACTTTTCGAAGTTATGTGTGTAATTCACAACGAATTATCACTTGCTTTAACGGTGAAGGAAAACATCGTGATAAAACCTGCACACCTAAAAGTTCTTAAGAATTTCTTAGGTGTGTAGTCCGCCAACCCGCACTAGGCCAGCGTGGTGGACTATGGCCTTAACCCTCTCAATAATTTTAATAGGTTCACTTTATTTCGTGACGTTGATACACTGTTGATATTATTCCGCTCCCACAGTTCATCACGAATGTATCATTTCCATGTTATTAGCCTATTGCCATTTTTCAAACTTATAGATAGACACCGTGCTGAGAATTTCCTACTAGAAATACCAAAGAAAAAATTACCCGATGCAGGAATCGAACCCGTGGAATCCTATCGCAAGGACTCCCCGCGAAACCACGAGGAAGCTTACTTTTATACCTCTATAGCATTCCGACTCTATCGCGTCCCTTCTTGCGATCTCACTTTTATAAATGCCGGTCTTTCAATTACTGGGCAGTGATATATTGTCCCATTTGATCCGGAATCCCGACAGCGTTTCCCGGATTGTACTTTGATCCATGCAATATTAATTACGGAAGTTGTGTACCATGTTCTGTCACAATGGATTATTATTAACACAATGTGATATATTAAGTTATCTTTAGGTGTATTTCTTTATAGGGCTGTCTATTAGATCTGAAAAGTAATATTTACACACAAATTTCCATTTTACGTTGAACTTTTAATACATAAACATGTATCTACGTTTTGACACTTCGATATAAGATATCTGAGATCGAAACTGTGTAGTTTTTGCGTGTTTATAATTCAATTCATTTTCTTCTATTTTAACTTAAAAATATGGCGCTTCTAAGGTGAGTGCTTTTATTAAGGTATATTTAACAAAAATGTACACTCCGTCTTACAAATATCCCCGTTTGTGTAGGACATACATTTATATATCGGCTTTTGCAAACCTTGCCCGCAACCACTCCAAAAGGATTTTTTTATTTCAACCGTCAAAAAATAATCATTAAAAATCAACAAAAGTATTTAAAACACAAATCAAAATTGTATTCAGCATGCACTCCATTGTGACAGGAAAATAGTTCAATACAAAATCTACTTCAATGCAAATTAAATAAAGTCCCAATAAATGTCACAAAGCAGTGTTGTGTGCGTCCACACAGGTACGGGGCTGTAGCAAACATTATGCAAAGTAGAAAATCCCATTTACCACGTGTTTCACCGTGTCGCCTCCCTGCGAAGGCCTGAAACAACGTAATAGAGTTGTTTATGAAAGGGAAGTGAAATCACGCCCCTCGATACAATCGTTTTCTCTTTAAGAGTTTTGCGGCTCGTGCTCTCGCGGTATAGGTACAGACCTTGCGATCTTGGGTTCGATTTCCGAGCCGGACATAGTGCTTCTCACCCACTTTTACGTGGGACTCTAATGACAAAATTTGAGTGCAGAAATGTTCCTCTACCTACCCTTTCGTGTAATACAAGTGTGAGGTTGTGTATGTGCATATTTAAGCACCTGATTTCACGGAGTCCAAAAATGTGGCATATAAACTGCAGTAACACTCGTATAACGTGGGCCTAGAAAAAAATGACTAAATGTGGCTGAAAAAATACAACTTTGGAGATTGGATACCTTACGGAGAAAACAGACTTACATACACTAACTCGTGTTTGGAAACTGCAACAGACGCAAAATGCTCCAAACTTTCTAAGTAATGCTCGTATCAAAAAGTCTGGAGTAATTTCTTAAGGGTGCGTCAAGTTGAAGTGCTGTCCTCCCTCAAAGGAGTCCAGGTACTCGGCTATTTAAGTTGGAAAACTCGTCAGTTTAATCGCTGACAAGCTGACGGAAACTTCGGTTATTATTACACTAACTTGTAAAACTTTTAGTTGGCAATCGATAGCAGCTAACGAGGGTAATTGTCATCTTAGATCATAATTGCCGAGATAAACGCTTCGTCCTGATACGGCCTGTGTAATTAAAATAAGAAAATCATCTCATGTAATAATTGTAAGTGGCTAGTTTGATGATATATGTATCATGTATGGTATGTGAAAATCGGCAGTTGAAGCTAGTACTTAGATGTAAATCAAACATTTTAAGAAACGGACGTATTGCAAATCAGGGTTTTCCATTATATTATAGTAATTAATATAGACTGATCTTAATATATGGATACTGTATATACATACATAGGTCACAATATTACGTCATATAAATTCCAAAATATCCAATAACGAATCAAAACGCTACCACAATTTATGCTACAGACCAATTATTTTCTATACTATAATTATTATCTTTAAAAACCAAAGTGACTAAATTGATCTTGTGAGCAAAAGAGAATAATGTAATGTATAATAATAATAAAGTATACCAATAATCAAAATCAACGTCTATTTAAATTCAAACGCATAAAACAGTCGTAAAATTACGTAAAGATTGCATCTACTTAATACCGCGGCATCTGTGGGGTTTATTACCAAGTTATTCTTAGGAAACCGCCGAGGAATCTGCCCTACAAGCTGTCAATAGCACTCCAAGAATAAATTACTCGTTTAATTGGTTGTATCGATCGTCTGATAGGAAGTTAATGCGGTGTTAAATAAATGTAGAATATAAATTTAAATGGATAATTAGGACATGTCCGTACATATACACTCATGCTTGTATTCTAGAGATAGGCGAGGCACATTTCTGCACCCAAAAAACCTAAAAAAGAAACTTCGAGTCCCAGCGACCTGTACCAACATAACAGAAAAAAAGTCTTTGACCGAGATTAACAGAGTTTAGCAATAGTTTATAAATTCCTATTCAGATTTTCGATAATATATTGCGATAAATGCACTCAAGTATACGTATGTGCTATTAAAAAGCCATTAGTAAGCAATAAATCTTTTACGCGTGTGCTGAAGTTTACAGGCGATTACTTCTTCGGTTCACAGGTTTTTTAAGAATTAAAAAGTTGGCATTATAGAAGAAAAGTTCAGTAGTTTATTAAACAAATAACTACGAACATTTTTTACGAGTTAGAAGTTAGCTCTCCGAGATTAAAATGTTGGATTGTTAACTGTGTATCGTAGAATTGTATAGTAGAATTCTAAATTTAAATTAACAGCAACTACCAAAATGATATTAAATTTTTGTGCTAGCGACAATACAGCATTCTATGTGTGAAAGCAAAAAGACCGTTAGTGATTTGACAATTTTAGACGACAAACGTTGCGATTGTTATCGCCATTTGAATGTTCTGTTTTCAAATTGAACGCGTTCCAATTATGATATCTGTGAATAGTTTCGGCTGCAGATTCATTTAGCTTTGGTAATTGCCTCTATTTAGTATTGCCTTATCATGATTAACGCCAAATTAATGTTTAGATTTAGGTTAATTTTAGTTTCGGATATCAATTTCACGATGTAAAATTGAGCAAACCACCAAATTAATCGGTTAATTCTCATATAAATAAATAGATAACTAACAGTTGAACTTCAACTTACTTTTACCAAGTTAGATTTGATATTAAAGTGTACTTTTCTGTAAAAAACAATAGGTTGGGATTTAAGTTTCCAAATATTTTACACATTTAAAACATATGTAGTATAAAATTATATATTTTATTCGGTAATAAAATTGTATTATTATATTTATAACATAAAAAATATTTTATTACATTCTAAAGTTCATTCGCCAATGTCAACGGGAAAGCCATTTGGAACTATGCTATTTACATATATCTATCGAATCAGTAAGTAAACACACACAAAACGTTGCTAAACGGAAGCACGCTAAATTGACATATTGTCACAACTTCCTTTAGTATATCGTGTATACAGAATCTATAGGACACAATTTACTTGGAGCTATGAAGAGTCGTATAAGGAAGGCAATGACATTCGATAGCTCAATGCTGGTGGGACTCCTGTTTATCGTTATCATCAAACTGCTATGGGAGCACAAAAAACAAATAAGGATCGGGTTTTATGTAGGTACTCGGAAACCATTTGATGGTTCTCTTTAGTTACTTTGATACACATCCATCTTGAGTTACGACAACACTCGTGAAATAGTTAAAAATATTCTTGAAACAACTAAGTACGTATGGCAGCTTATTGAATTTAGAATGATAAATTAATTTACATAATATGTAATTTATAAAATGTTATTATTATTTTAAATGATAATAATAATAGCTATGGTCTGTTTTATACCATCCACTCCTCCACGATTTAAAAAGAAAATAATAAGTTTAGTCCGTTGCGCTATCTTCACTATTATAAGATTTTCAATCCAAAGGCTTTAAATCACACCTCAAATCTCTTTTTAATACAACCAATAGGTAATGAACACAAAAAAAATCCTTCTATCAATTACAACTCATTCATATATAATATAATATCACCATCCCGTATAAGTCCCATTGCTGGGCACATCTTCCTTTATAAATAAGAGCTTTTTTAGGTCATAGTCACTCTGGCATAGTGCGGGCCCGCGGACTACACACCTAAGAAACTCCTAAGAACTCATAAATACTAATACTAAAAAATCCCATTAAGACCGTTTTGCATCTGTGGTTCCGTCGGAAGCAATTTCCTTGCGCTCCGATGAATATTGCGTTATCAATTAACGTTACCGCGGAAATGAAGATGTTCCGCCTCCTTAAACGACACACAATGAGTTAGCACTGCCTGAGATAACTTATTTAGCTCGGCGGTCTCATCGCGCCACGTCATCTAGGTATTGTCCCCGAGATTAATTGCACACAACAATGAGAAAGTGGAGAAAATATTAACGAGTTATTGCGATTATTATCTCTTTGAAACTGTTTGTTTTTATATGAGATAATAGTTTTATGGACGAGGGCGATGAATTAAAAGAATTAGAAATTAATTATAAAACGTGAAAGTAATGTGCTCTATAGATAATACATTTTTTCGGTCAGGGCTGGGCAAAATACATGCTTAACTTTAATTGAAATACAAAATACAAAATACTTTATCACAAGTAATTAAAATACGAAATACAAAATACTTTTAAGTAAGGTATTTGAAATATAAAATACAAAATACAGTATTTTAGCTATTTGTAATTAAAATACCAAATACAAATTACAAAATACTTAATAAGTAATCTGCATGGTCTGGAAAGATGAGGAAAAAAAGATTCATCACCATCAGCGTATCGAAGTCCACTGCTGGACATAGGTCTCTCCCAATGACTTCCACCGGGATCGGTTGCGTTGCCCATGTCCAAATTGCCCCACTTTCAACTCTGCATCGCTTCTCATGCCCAACTTTGCGTTGAAGTCTCCCATAACAACATTGAAGTACGTTTTGGAAGTATGTATGGCTCGACGTATGTTCTCATAGATCTCCTCTACTTCTTCATCTGGGTGTGTCGAGGTCGGCGCGTATACTTGTATGACCTTCAACGAATATCTTTTGAATATTCTGAGTATGAGGTACACTGCCTTGTTCGACATACTTTCATTAGATACGATGTTGTTAATGAGAGATCTGTGGATGAGAAATCCGACTCCTCCTCGGGACACCGGACTTCAGGGTTGTCATGTCCTCCCCGATTTTTCGGACTTCCGACAACCCCAGTATGTCCCAGTGTTATCCACTCAATTCAATCAACAATCTTCTCGTTTGTCCTCCCCGCCGTTACTGACTGGAGGCCTGGTCCTAGTTTCACTCATTGAGAGGATTATGTCGTTTCTCGCCACTTACCACTATTGCACTCATGGTGGTTAATTGTATTTTAATATTAATGTATTTTAAAGCCTCAAGTATTTAAAATACTAATTACAAAATACCTCGGCGTCAGGTATTTAAAATACGAATTACAAATTACATTTTAAGGAAGTAATTGAAATACAAATACAAAATACGTATTTGTATTTTAATTACGTATTTTAATTACAAGTAATTACAAGTAATTAAAATACTGCCCAACCCTGTTTTCGGTGTTGTAAACGTTAGAGATAACTAAGTTAGTAGCAGAATGAAGCTACTCTAATCGTATGTCGTTCGAGGATTTCGATGTAACATCTGTAGTTTTAGTACTAAGATAAATTTTGATAAACATTGTGGTGTACAAACATCACTTTATTATAAGTGCTATTGTAATACTCATTTAGAACTATATCAAAAGTCTTTGAGTTATTTCAAGCGGCTAGAAACATGGGGGTGGAATCGCGGGCTATTCCAGCTAGGCAATTTAAATGTACGTGGCGGGTAAAAGCTGGTAATTGAACGCTCTCAGCTCAAAGCAAGATTATAACGAGATACATGTAATTACCCCGTGATTGAGTACCCGCTTGTCAAGTACCCGTTCATATACCCACTTGTAATATATTGTTATTATGCACATATTGATGGCTAATTCGCGCCAACGGATACATTGGGCGGATTTAGATTAAATTATACATATGTTCAGTATTCGGGCTTCATACACTTCCAATATGGTTGTGTCGATTAGGTTAATTCAATTATTTTGTACTGAATTTTGCTTGTTGGTCTTGGGGAACAATTATATGCCGTGTAAGCTAAATATTGTGGGTTCGATTTGCGGGTCGTGCGAAGTATCATTGTTTTTTTTTAAACGAAATTCTAAGCAGCACCTGCTAACTCGCACTGAGTTAAGTAATTCCTAGAATGATCATATTTTTTCAATTCCTAGTAAAAGTTCAATTGAGCGACGAGTAGTAGCAGACATGGCTACATTTCTAATAATTTGATTCATTTATATATGACATCACACTTAATGCAGTTTGACTGTTGGCAGACTCAATTCATTCAAGACTTTCTCACCAGTATTCTTTATATCCGCTGTTTTTTTAACTATATATATTTCAAAATAATTTGTTTTTTTCAAAACTGTGTTGCTTTATCTAGGTGCCTGGTCTATTCTAACAAAATTTTATCAATAGAATATGGGCGAAAAATCGTCGCCTTGAGACCAGCATGGATTTGGTTATAAACCTTCCCACTTGATATGTGGCATGGCTTGCTGCCAACATTTAGACATATGTAAGCCGTCTCTCGGGTTGCTTCTTGTTTTTATTGCTTGTTCACCCAATGTGACGCCGACAAGGCTCTCATGATATATATGACACAAAAACACTTTAAATCGCGTACTCGTGTGGACAATGCCAACAATGTCTTTAAAGTGGCAAAAAGTGTGGAGGCAAAAAGTTATGCTTATGTTATACATTATTTTAAAACTTAGGGTTAAGATTGGTGACTCCATAGTTGGTTGAATAAGCAGGCTCGACCGCAATGGTACCTCTACCTCACAGAAATATAAAGCAATTTTGTAATTCTTCGTTTCATTTGGCAAGTGAATTGGATGCAGATATAAGACATTTAGTTTTTACTATTATTTTATTAATTCATTTATTTTTTTATTTATTAAAATTACACAAGTACATGACATACAAGTGGTAAAAAAGTATACAAAGATATCGTATGCAATATATTGTTCTACAAGTAAGTATTTAACATGGTCCCCTCACTAGGCAGGCCTGTATCGAGGGGTCCCATTATTTCGAATATTTTATATTATGAACATGAATACGACATAATGAGCAAAATGATTAAAAAAGATCACTAATCGACAGTTGCAGTATTATTAACTCACGGGTCAATTAAATTTGTAAACAAATAATTTGTTTGGATCCGTGGATCCATCCCGCGGCCTCTTTTTTCGTAAGCTGGTGTATAGCCAACTGCAGAACGGGCTGTATAAGCTGAACAAAAAATATTCCTCATTTAATGACAAGTTTGAAATATTGAAACAGTCTCGTAAAATAAAGAGTCTCAGTTCGGCCATTACGCGGTTGGCTGAACTATCGCGATTCCACTAAACGTTAACGGGCGGTGGCTGACTATACGACTTTGATCGATGCCTTGGCAAGTTTCACAAAACGAAACACCTGTAATGGGAGTCCACACGTATGATAGATGGCTTCCTGGAAGTCGGGCCCTCTTGCCCTATCACCGCGTTTCTGTATCGAGAGAATTAATCGTTGTTTTATATAAAGCTTTCAACCTTTTTACACACACCATTTTATTTAAGTGTTCGGGGAATGAATTTTAAAATATAGATTTATTGAAGAAGCCTATTATTTTTTAGGATTTTGTGAATATTTAAATTAGAGTCTGATTTTAAAAATTAAGACTTAATTAAAACTTTGATTTTAACCACTATACGCATGTGGTTAAAATTAAAGATTGTGATATGGAGAATGGAAACTTTTACCATGATTCGTCATGAAAAAAGCATAATAAAGATCATCTAAGTATCATACTACGGGAAAAAAGTTTGAGAAATGCTAGTTTAACTCCTATGAAATTATTTGACCTTTTTCGAATTTGAAAGCAAGGATTACTAAAAAAAGGGCATTGGGCGATACATTCAATAACTGGGCCTTCATTCAGCTAAATAAACTCTTTATTCACAAAATACAAAAGTCACACACAGTCCCATCAACTTTATTTATGCTTTAATAAAAAGATTTTTACGAATGTAATTCGAAATAAAATTTCTGCGTGAAAAGGAACGGATTGAACTAGACGGGAACTCCTTTTGACTTCGCTACAAAGGCTGTAAGTTCCAAAATGTTTCGTTTGTGTTCAAATATTTTGTTGTTGTTTCGAAATTAACCTTGGTTGAATATATACCTATATTCATTTATTTTCCTTACAACTTTATTATTTTTAAAATTCTTTCTGTTCATTTCCGATATTTACCTACTTAAAGTTACGTCAAAGTGAATTATATTGTATTACAATCTTATCAGAAATCACAATTGATTTTATTTAACAGTTCATTAGAAATATTACTTACGTGTTACTTTTAGATATTTTATATTGTCCCGAAAAATTATACATATGGATGTAATTATTAATAGAAAAATGACATTTAAAAATTAAAAAACGTTTTGTTAAATTTTGTAAGGTCCAAATAGAGTGTGTGTTTTAGAGAATGATGACTTACGTGAAATTTGCCGGTGCACCGGCTGATCTTTAATGAAGATATATTTGCATGACGATTTTTATTATAGTATGTATGTTTGTTTGTAAATGGCGTTGTCCTACCACAAGCACCTATCCAGTCCATATTAACTTAAGGTATACTTAAAGCCTACATTATGCACTCCATTATCGTCTCAAATAATATTGTGTAAAAACACAAGCTATTTACAAAGTGCCGTGTAATTCCAAGCGAAATTTCATTTAAAATAATTACACCTCTACCCCATTCACAAGATTACACGAAAATGGTGCGACGGAATCGGGCCCCAACTAGCTCTTTTTAGAAAATCTGTAACACAGACGTGTATTTGGTCCACTTTCTACCGCAAATGCTGCAAACTAAACATTTACGTACTCTTAAAATTTTCTTAAGTGTATCTTATAGATTGTATCGTGGTTTGCTTGCATCTCATTATTTCCCTGAAGCCTTTCTGCACAATGGACGTTGTGGAAGAATTTCCTACTTATTTTTCTGTGGGGTTTCGTTAAAGAAGTAAGTTTCGACCTCACAATAAATGATATACTTAATATTTTATGAATATGGCAACAATGGAAATGATACTAATAGCTATCGTAACTTTGACAACCGAGAAACATAAATTTCCAGAAATAGTCAATAGTTTCTACTATGGATGCGAGAATATTTGTAACTGCATCACAATCGATCAGAAGAGAATGAAATATTAAAAGGAAAGAGGTGTGTTTTTTCACAATTGCAAAGAGTTATACAAATTATACAATTACAAGATGCGTATATACAGTGCATACGTATATGAATGATGAAGATCAAGAAAGCGGGCCACAAAGATTTGTCGAATTATAAAGGAAGTATGAATCAAGTCTATATCGTCCAGTTGGTGCAATAAGTCTTTTGCTATAACATTTGTACTTGAAAATTCTGCACTCTTATCACTCAAGGACGAATTGGTCTCCAGAATACTGGAGATACTGACATTCGTAATCTAGAATTGGTTTTACTGAAAGCTATATCCTGTAAAATAGATCGGCGGGATAAAAGCCCCAAATTTTATCTTAGTACAAAAAGGTCAATTTTTTTTATAAACATTGTGTGAGCAAAAAAGCATCAGGCCATACCAAAAACTACCGGGGACTCATGATATTTTTTGTTAGTGTTATCGTCAGTTCAAAAGGCGACGGCACAAAACCAACATTTTAGATCATCAATCAAAGTTTCATTCTGAGTGTGTCAGTAACAGATTTTTCTTTACAAACTTAATTAAACACGCCGAGCTGAAAACTGCTCAATTTCGTGCACAAATGAAAATTGTTAAACAATGGGCTAATGGAACTAATAGTTTATTGCTTGTAATAATGAAGTTCTAAATCGGAGTTGGAAATTAATTTGCTTTTAATATATAAATAACTTACTAAATATGGTGGAGAAAAGGATTACTTTTTGGTTTATAGAAGCATAACTGGGCAACGCCGCTTGAATCAAACAGTACGTGCAGTAAGGTTTAGATAAAGAAGCGACTTTGAAAAAATCTGCTACCATCGTCTCCTACCAGTCGATACAACTTGGTGGTTTTACTGGCCTATATACACTAATACATAATAAAAAATAAAAGTAAATACTAGGTGTATTTACTATAGTCATACTAGCTCTGACCCCACAATACGACAAAAGTCTTACGTCACTTGTATCAAATACCAATAACTTTAGCATTTAAAATTTATGAATTGTTTTAATTGAATGGAAAATTATTTACGGAAATAAACTTCAAAATTTAACAGCAACAGAAATGTTGCAATGTATTTCTGTAGTCATTAATAAAACATGATAAATGAACATCGGCTGCTCTAATTTAAGCTCATCTCCGGTGTGAAGGGTTTATCAATAAAATGTGCTGCAATATTCAGGCAAATCGTATTGGACAGGCGAGCCGGCAATAACCAACGCCAGCTGACATATTTCTATTCGACCCGCGTTTAATTTTAAAGAACTGTAGTACTGTTTTAACTGTAGTAAAAGATAGGCATTTAAATTTATAATTTAATAAAATTTTCTTTAAAATATATTATAAAAGTATTTATATGCTTTTGGAAGCCATGTGTCAATCAACTATGTAGTTTATTTTGTGATTACGCTAATGAATGGATGGGATTGTCTACAATATGTACCTTTTAATTAACGTGTAACCGCATCGGTTAATATTACCGTTTTAGTTTTGATTTTAACCGCATTTTCAAATCAATAAACGGTTATTTAAAATGTGATTCCGTGGATGACGAAATAGTGTCATAATTCAGTAATTCATTTTTGTTATTTTTTAACTCTAGCAATGGTAATAACGAAGCCAAAAGAAACATTATAAGGCAATTGGCGTTGTTTCTTATGTATAATTTTTAGCGGTTAATTTAACACAATACAAGTGTGTTTCATATGGGAACGCTTCGATATTTTTTCGGAAAAATAAAGACCTCTATTTATAGGCGTTAGTTACATATATTTATTTCGACTTTTATGCATGTTTATAGACATAAGTCTAATCACCCTTAAAACGCAATTCAAAATATTTTACTATTTTAACAAAATGAGCTTAAATCTTAAAAGAAGATTAGCGATACAAGGTGGATACTCATTGGTACTTGAAATGTAAATAGTTTTGCGTGAAATGAAACCCGTGCAAGGCGGGCGCCCAGAGCGTTTCTTCAACTCCGGCGTTCGGACGAACTTTCATTTGCAATTTTATCTCAACTCTCATTGAAAACTAACTAATAACGCGTAGAGTTAATTCAACGGTACAAACTTTTGTTTTTTTTTTTAACTTGCAAGGCAGTGTAATTACCTTGCTCATGGATGCACTGGGTTGTACTAATGTAGTAATTGATGAATAAAGAATGTTTGGGGACAAATGTACGGTCATAGAGAAAAAGTAAATTGATGTGTGCCAGTAGCATCACTTGCTTGAGCTTGCTAATGTTTTATATGAGGATTATCGCTTGTTTCTTTGATATGATTTAAAATCTGAACTGAGTTTACCTAATCAACTGAGTTGTATAAATATTGTTAGTGAGATTTAGAAGAACCTAGAAAACTTTGAAGACTATCATTATTATATATTTATTTAAAGGCTTTTATTAATAGTAAAATAATATGCGCTCATCGAAATAACAAACACATCCAATATTTTATATAAGAAACTTTTACAGGCGATCATTGGCAATAGTTCATAAAAAAATCAGAGCATTTTCTGCATGCGTTTCAATCTGTAGTCATCAAACAAATCCCTGCCGAGTAAACAATGCTGAAAGAAACCACAATCAACGTAGGCTCTTTGCAAACGGCACACGTCACGAGGCCGGTGTACGCGGGATTTATTAACCGTCTGAGTGGGATAGGAAACCAAACGGGAAATATTTTTACTGACATGGCCAACTTCTATTTTTTAATTTTCATCTTTTGGGTTTTTGTTTTTTTTTTTTTTTTTAATACAATATGCCAGTGTTAAGTTAGCAGAACGATATTATTATGTTACATTTATTTGATTGATAACAAGCTTTCAGTTTTAGAGTAATAAAGTGATGGAAGAGGCAAAAGCCACTAAACAAAATATTATTTTTAAAACAAGATTCCTTTCATTTATGACCACTGGCAACATTAGAGTCACATTGCTATATGCTAGTCATTTTATTATACCTACAGTTTGGCTTAGGAGAGCGTCACTATGAAAAGTTTTTAACTGGCACAGTAAAATGACAACAGTACTTGATGCTTGAGAAGCGAAGTCCCAATTGTAAACTTGTTAGCGACGTACTCATACACTAATTACAAAATATTAATTGCTCCACTGATGGAAACTTTATTATATCGCCAATAGGTTCGTAAAAATACATAATTAATATTGACAGTGAATAATTTGTTGAAACTTAACGACTCTGGAAACCGTGATATCTTTTTACAACTCGAAAGAGCAATATGTTACGCTTTATTTACTGCTGGTGATAAATTTACTTTTATGACTGTCTTATTTTCACAAGAAAAGGTGGGAGCGTGTCTGTGCCATCGGAATTTTCCCGTATTTTTTATGCCTACCGTCCGTCCCGCCAATAAACAATTTTATTGGTATTTCGCGGGGCCGGACTGTCGTGCCGTCAAAAATCCCTGTACCATTTATATGTACTAAATAACTCTGAGTGTTTCGTGAGTTTTATGCGGTTATTATTGTTTTCCTATTCTTTAAGATAAGAAGCAGATGTTTATTTGTTTCTTTTTTTTTTCAATTCGTTGAAAATACTTGACTCACTTCCCTTGCTTGTAAGATGTGTCTTTTTTGTTTTCATGTTGGAATTTAACATCGAATTTTATAAACTTCCGATGTTAACCTAGACCCCGGAAAAAATCTTTTGAACCCAAATACATAGGTCTCAATATATAACTGAATTTGTTTCCCACAGAAATTTGATTATATTTGTGATAATAAAATAAATTTGGGATTCTAAGCCGCCTTAAAACTTATTGCGACTTAGAGATAGTCATACAAAAATAAAACACTTTTAAAATGACGGGATTCTACTTCACGGAAACTTGTTTACCGCGAAGTTTTCAGACTTGTTGGCTCTCCTATAAATATATTTTAGTTTCTCTTTGTCATAGGAACAAGGCCTAACAACTGTCATATTAAAAGACTCGTGTCTAAGAGTGGACCATAGATAGCCTATATATATACATACACACAAGTATGATAGTAACAAACAAAAATTAGTTTAATTAAAATATCGAATAAATGCTTTGAATCAATCCAATTAGCATTCCATCTTCTTTCGCTTGGTTAAATAAATCATCTTAAAAGCTGAAAAATTATCAATTAAAATTATATTCATGTAAATAGCTCAGTTAAAGCAGTCTGTGTGTTTTATTTAATTTTCAGAGCTTGTAATGGATCGCAGGAATGTCTAATTAAAATTCACAGTAGTGTCTGGTGAGTTGGAGTAATTTGTACTATTGTTTGCTACAGATTTCGAATGAAAATTTCTTTTATAACTACGGGACATGTTTTTAAAGTAATACGATTTTTTTTAATCGGTAAAAACAGCAAAAATATATTTAAACAGGTAAAACAAATACAATATATTTATTTTATTATGTTATGGTAATATAATTCTAAAGGTTGATAAACACTGTTTGTAATTGAACAAAATGCGTGTATTTATGGGTGTCTATCGTTTATATAATTCTTATAGTATACGTCGGGAATTTTTAAGTAACCTTTTTGGTAAAACAAAAGGACTCATTTCCAATAAAATCAGAAAAGGGGATCAGGATTAATAGCATTCAATAGCTAGTCTAAAAGTCTCCCTAGTTAATACACTAATAGCTAAATTGCCAGTATTTTTTCGTACCAAACCACATCGCTTTGACACAGGACACACCGCGGCGATTCGCCTCGTAAAACAGTCGGATCGTGAAGCCATGAAAACATTAGCATATTATTGGAATACACTGGAATTTGCATCACAAACGATATTGATAGTCGATCACAAAACAAACGTAAACTAAATGAAAACTCAAGGTTAAGTGCTGTAGCTTCTTAGTCTGGTAATAAATAGTGGTTTACTGTAAATAAATATCAAGCCGTTTGAGATATTCTTACGATTGTATCATTTGACATAGTGATTCTATCGACATTTTGTCATGGAATAATTGGACATAAATTTTTATATAAGAAAAGCGATCAAATTTACGTATAAAAGGCGATAAGTCTGTGCCAATACATATAATTTATATATCCTTTATCTTATTTATATAAGAAACCACATAACAGCTACAAACCATTTCATTTAAATATATTTGCCCCAAAGCTATTTATACGATCATTTTATATAATTATTGATATCGTCTAACAAATAAAATAACTAGTCTAGTTGTAAGTGAAGTGTAGTAGAGAAACTTTCACATTTCTATATTTAAATCATAGACACATTCAATTGAAAACTTCAGTTCGCGATAAGAATAACAACACTACTTTGTCACTTGCAAGAAAATACTTTTAATTGTTTCAATTCATGGATATGAATAATTAAAAAACTACTTTAATAAAATGTTGTGTTACAAAGCACTAGAAAGTTTTATGCGTTCTTATTTCTTTTAATCCCTTGCATTCGTAGTGGAATAATGAAGTCTTTCTACTGTTTCTTGCAACACTTCTTTATAGATTGTATATTGCGATTAGCTCTTTTGTTGTCGAGTCTTAGTTATGTAAATGATTCAGTGGCCTCCAGTGAATATTTTTTTTTAATAAATATAGAGATAATTTTAAACTATCTTTTACATTTCTTTTTTTGGTTCGATATGAAATAATATAAATTATATTATTGAATTTTGAATCTATACAATGTGTAATGAATTTCATATATTCAGTCATTTGAGGATAAACTTTTGTATATAGAAAGGAAAGAAAAACCCAATAATATATTCGGCTTAAAAAAATATTAATAAAAGTTTTGATCTAAAAATATCGCTGATAAAATCGTAATCGTGACCAAATAAGAAGGTAAGTCGTTTCGTCGAAGAGATTCATATAAATAGAATTTTGTTATTACATATGGTGAAATCAATAACAGTCATACGGTGGGCGTCTTTTGCGGTTCGTGTGATTTGACAGCTGCCAACAAACACGTCGAATTGAATGCCGTGACGATAACAATAGCTACAATAACAATAACAAATTCATATTGAATATTAAAGAAACACTTTCATCGCGTTTTATACGGAAATGAGAGCGATTTACTTTACGGCATGTGCATATTGTTGTGGACATCGTAACAGTATGCTCTCCTATTATTCATCTTTGTAAATGATTAGCATATGTTAGAGGCAAATTCCCTAAAGTAATTCCTGCAGCCTATGTATGATTACTAAACAAAAATTGACAACCCGTAACATAAAGCTAGGAACTAACTCTGAAACGACAGGCCATGGGTCGTATCCTCGCACCAAGGCTAATATTTCTGAGGTCCACTAGTATGTGTTTCAGGTCTGGGTATTTGTGATACCAATAGTCTTTCATAGTGTCCGAATGATGTCTAGAAGTTGAAATTATACAATATTATTAACTAATAAGTAACTAATGAGCAGTGATGGCCTCGAGGTTTGGGCGCGCGGTCGAGAATCTCGGCTGTCGCGGGTTCGAACCCCAGGCACACACCTCTGACTTTTCGAAGTCATATGTGTATTCACATTGAATTATCACTTGCTTTAACGGTGAAGGAAAACATCGTGATGAAACCTGCACACCTAAGAGTTCCTAGGAATTTCTTAGGTGTGTAGTCCGCGAACCCGCACTAGGCCAGCGTGGTGGACTATGGCCTAAACCCTCTCAATGGTAGAGGAGACCCGTGCTCAGCAGTGGGCGTATATGGGTTGATGAAGAAGAAGAAGAATAAGTAACTGATATATTAATGAGAATCGCACACCCGAATTTATCGAATCGGGCATCTATTATTATAAGATAATCATAAATTTTAAAATGCAATAGCTTTGGTGTACAACAAAATTAATATTATCTTTATTTTGTTCAACGATAGTTCATTAATAACCGATACGCAAGCCCATTAATAACAGCTATTAAACAGAAGAAAGCGAAACAATATTGTTCAAATGGGACTATAAACAACAATTGGATGTCGTGCATTACTTTTGCCAAATATATTATGTCTACGCAAATAAAAATGAATACAATGTTATCTATTTCATAAGGAAAACACGCAAATAAATTACAATATCCAAGAATTACGCAATTTATTTTAGTATGTACTCGTATATTTAGAATTAAATAATAATAAAAGCGTCTTTGAGTATGTGATCAGAAAACAGTATGTGAAATATTAAGTTGCGGGTTAAATCTCCACGCTGACAGAAATGTTTGTTTGATCCAAAAATGTATGTTTGATACCTCGTGTAGTAAATTTTTTTTTCAACACTTTTCTGTACTCGAGGCTCGAACCCGAGACCTCTATTTGCTTGTACGCAGAAACCACAAGACGCTCATAATATAACTTCTTTATCATACGGCAGACATAAAGAAAAAATACACTATTTTTGCATATTTCATAAAATTACTTCATATATTTGATCATGTTATGTTACAACAAATAGAAACCGCTCACAATACAAAAACGGGCCTGAACTACCCAACCCACGACCAAGGATAATTACGTCCATTTAATACAGTCGCAATCATGACAGCCACTAATAAAGTCACGAGTGAGTGCCACTGATATACGCTTGCCACCGAACTCGGTCATTAGCGAACGAATTGATTATGTGAATGTTAAACGTCGCTCATTTATAATTCATTCACTCACTCGTTCACGGCAAACAAACGGCGCGCAATTAGCTTATCGAGACAATCGACACTTTAGAATTGACAAGTATTTGAATGGTTTTGAATAAAGCAATATACTTAGTTAAAATAATAACCCAAAATTTATTATTTGGTTTAGATTGCCCTATAATCAAGATTCAAGGAATGAAAAGGAGAAATTTAAAAATTAAAGACTGTCATAAAACTTTTTAGAACTTCATACTGATCATCTACAGATACGTTACCGTACAAATGAAATTCAAACTCAAATCATATAAATTTTCACCGCAACGTTCATTCTGCGAAAGCTGATTGAAGAAGTTAATAAAAGTTAGACTTGTGAACGGAATATGGAACGAACTTTTATATACAGACTTCGTAAATAAAATTGTGTATGATATATAAAAAGCGTATATCGAGTGGTAGTCTAGAGTTGAGTCTCTCTTGACAATATTTGGATTCATTACTAGTGGACTAAGGCTTAAGCCCTTTCAGTTATAGGGGAGTCCCGCGCTCAGCAGTGGGACGTATATAGGATGGTGATGATGACGATGATGTCAGTTATGACTGACGGTATTCTCAATGATGACAAAATGAAACAATTTATTTTTCGTTGCTTATCTATAAAATCACGCCTATTAGACTTGACAAAGCGTTTCGTACTTCAGAACAATTCACCGACTGACTACGGCGTAGCTCCACGTAAGGCTACGCCGTAGTCATTCATGCTTATGTATAGTTATTTGTTATTATACGAAATGGTCATATATAAGGTACACGATGTTTATTAACAAATAACATATTTTTAATGACCTTTATACGACCTCATTCTAAAATCTCTAAGCGTCCTGTAAAAACAATATAAACCACCCAAATACCATTTAAGTACCCCTTAAAAGGCAGATAATAGAATTTAATACCTTCAATCCCTTAACGATTTATAACTATTGGGGTCGAGTGCTAATCTGGGCTTTGGGACTAGATTACCTAGACACCCTGAGTTAGGGCGTCCATTTTGCAGATTTATTAGTGCTTACAATGGATTCGATTCATCGGAAACCTATTTAGCGTAATGTGAGCTGTTTTTATTGCATCGGCACTATGATTCAACGGTCCTATCTGTGTTATCTACATAAATTTGGTATAATGTGGAGTTCTGTTTTTGTTACGCCCTTCACAGCCATTATGGAGGGTAAGGGAACACTATACCATCCTATTTTACTATATGCCATTTACATTTTCCTTTTTCAATGTCGTGGGAGTAGTGGACGGTTATTGCTTTAACATCAAGCTGTTTGACTTTACTTTCCATTTACTCGATATAAAAGTATTACATGCATAACATAAAGCCAGTATTTCGCCATGGAATAGGATATAATGCATTTCGTCAATTTGCACCACGCCCTTGTAATTCATATGTATATTTACATACTACATACATGCTGTACTTTTGACATGATGTAGTCTTTGAGATTCTAAAAGTGAAATAAAAATTCACACTGAAAATTAGGAACACTTTTATTTTGATAGTAAAACTAAAAAATATAGTTATGGGAATCTGTCAAACTTGTATTTTTTGTTTCATGTTAAAAAAGTTATAGTTGAATTTCGTTTATATTCGATCGCGGTGCTCACGTTATTGCTTATTAATAAGTTAAAGATTTATGTTATAAAATGCCTTTACCTAAAAAATATTTAAATTGAGTAGTGCGCACAGAGACCTTTTCACACATTCTATAACGTATCGAAAAGCTTTTAATACGTAAAATGCTACCGAAAATTTACATTGAAAGTTCCCGAGATGGACGTTTTACCAAAATTCTGAGAAATATAATGGGTAAGGGTACCTGATATTTTGTAAAAATATTTTTTGTATGAAAAACATAATAGATTTTTGTAGTTTCCTTCTTATACCATATGTATAAATTTTAATGATAAATGTTTTTCATTGTGAACTTTTTATATCATCTGTATTGCTGTTATGTAATAAATGAATAGTAAAAGTTTTTTTGGTTTCTTAATGGCCAAAACCGGCGACTTTGCCCGTGGTATCATTGTCGCCGTTATCATTACCAACAAAAATCATATAGAATTTGCGAATATACGTATCATCGACAAGAATAGTCAACGACAAAAGATAACCATGAACAGTCGATAACTACCCTATCTAGATGTTTATAATGCAGTCGTAGTTGTCAATGAAATTACCGTGGCACGGTAACTTATTAACCTGCTGTGCACTATAAAAACTGTTGCGAATGTACTAAAATATTGAAGCTAAATTGAGTTTACCACTGGCTACTATATAGCGGAACCTAATCAATTTGTTGATGGCTTGCTTTCAATTCAATTTGTAAAACATTTTAAAATAGTATAGCTGATGTATATGTACCTATATACCTACGTACGCAGCGGCAGTGTGCGCGGCGAGCGAATAAAATGTCAGTAAGCAATAAACCAGTAAACGGTACGCATCGTGTTTCATTGAATACATATCATTTGGCGACGAAGAGGGACTACCCACTACAACAAAAAAAAATGGCTTATTTTGGAAGTTTGTCGAATTTTGACCATAAAACCAGTGAATGGTCTATATTTAAAGGCAGATTAACTCAGTTTTTTAAAATAAACTCTGTGGAAGAAGAGAGAAGAAACGGGTTCCTGCTGACATACCTCTCCGATGAGACGTACAGGTTGGTACGTAACCTTGCTTACCCCGCCGAGTTGGAGTCCTTGAGCTACCGGGACCTGGTTGCGTTACTCGACACGCATTTTAAAAGGAAGGAGGGTTCATTCGTGGATAAGGCGAATTTTTTCGGCGCAAGTAGAAATCCAGGCGAATCGTTAGGAGACTGGGCGGCGCGATTGAGAGGGTTGGCAAGCTACTGCGAATTTGGTACCGCGCTTGAAATTAACCTGAGGGATCGGTTCGTCCTCGGCTTGGGTCCAGGCCCCGAACGCGACAAGCTATTTGAGCAGAGTCCCACGACCCTCACACTGACAAGTGCAGTTGAATTAGCGGAGCAAGCGGCCTGTGCCAAACAGGCGAAGACCATGTGCGCGGGAATGGCGGTGCCGGTCAAGGATGAACCGGTATACAAGGCCCGGTTCCAGGAGCGGGCGGCTCGCGGCTCGCAGGTGCCTCAGTGTGCGGTGTGCGGAATGAACAACCACAACAGTGAAAAGTGTCGTTATAAAAGTTACAAGTGTTCAAAGTGCGGCATAAAAGGCCATCTAAAGAAAGTGTGCGGTAACAATAGGAAATCACGCGTATATTATGTCAATCCGGAAGAAAATGGTGTTGCGAATGATTCTCAGGACTCTTGTGGGGAATGCCAAAACTTTAATTTGAGGTATGTTACCGACAAACCTATAGAAATAGATCTTGAATTAGGAAAAAAATTATTGACTATGGAATTAGATTCCGGTTCGGGTAGGTGTGTAATATCGGACAGTCTGTACAAAGAGAATTTTTCTGATTATAAATTACAAAAATGCAATTTGAAAATGTGTTTGTACAATGGACATAAAATCTCGCCATTAGGTTATTTCACAGTTCAGGCCACGTTTAATGGAGAGAAAAGAAATATAAAAATTTTTGTTGTTAAAAATGGCGGCCCGCCACTACTAGGCAGAGATTTCATGTCCACGTTTAATTTAGTTTTAACAACTAATATTAATAATTTTTCAAGCGTCACAGATTTGGCTAAATTATTAGATAAATTTCCAGACTTGTGGCGAGATGAACTGGGGACGTTCAAAGAATTTAAAGTTTGTTTGAATCTTAAAGAAGGGGCCGTTCCAAAATTTTTTAAGCCACGCACCGTACCCTTTGCCCTTAGAGATAAGGTGGAACAAGAATTAACACGATTAGTAAGTTTAGGTATTCTAGTTCCCGTTAATAATTCACAGTACGCCACGCCTATTGTTCCCGTTTTAAAGGACAATGGTCAAGTGAAAATTGCAGGTGACTTTTCCGTAACATTGAACAAAGACTTGATTATTGATAAATACCCTTTGCCTAGGATCGAGGAGGTTTTCGCTAAAATAGGAGGAGGCGAACATTATAGTAAGATCGATCTAAAGAATGCGTATAATCAATTCCTTCTGGATGAGTCCTCACAGGAGCTCACGACGATTAATACGCATAAGGGACTATATAAATATACGAGATTAGTTTACGGTTTGGCCAACGCGCCGGCTATATTTCAAAAAGCGATGGAAACATTGCTCGCAGGCATAGAAGGAGTGAGCATATGGCTGGATGACGTGTGTGTGACGGGCCCAGATAGAAGCACTCATTTAAACAGACTGACTAAAGTCCTTAGCAGGTTATCGCGAGCGGGTTTGCGTCTAGAAAAAAGTAAATGCGAATTTTTTAAGGTAAGCGTAAAGTACTTAGGTTACGTTATCAGTAAGACAGGTATAGGGACCAGTCCCGATAAGGTTCGAGCTATTCTCGACGCGCCGGAGCCGACGAACGTGACGGACGTGAAAAGATTCCTAGGAATGGTAAATTACTATAGGAATTTTATCCCTCGCGCTTCGTCAATATTGAGTCCTCTCCACGAGCTGTTGCGAGCGGACGCACCGTGGCAGTGGGGCGAGCGGCAGCGACGGAGCGTGGCGGCGGTGCGGCGCGAGCTGGCCTCGGAGCGCGTGCTCGCGCACTTCGAGCCCGCGGCGCAGCTCGTGCTGGCCGTGGACGCGGGCCCCGCCGGCCTCGGCGCCGTGCTCGCACAGCGGGACGCGGCCGGCGTCGAGCGCCCGCTCGCCTACGCTTCGCGAGCGCTCACGGTAAGCGAAAGGAATTATAGTCAGATACAGAAGGAAGCTACGGCTATCATTTTTGGAGTGAAGCATTTTCACCAGTACCTGTACGGCCGCGAGGAGCCGTTCATCTTGAAAACTGACCACAGGCCTTTAGTGTCCATTTTTAACAGTAAGGCGGGGATACCGGTAACGACCGCGCTCAGACTTCAGAGGTATGCAATAATACTATCCGCCTATAATTATGTCGTGCAGTATGTACCGTGTCGCGAAAACCAGCCCGCCGATTATTTCTCACGTGCGCCGTTGGAGTGTAAGACGCAGGTAGGTACCGACGGCGACATAGATGCCTACTATGCGCTAAAATTCTTAGATGCCGCGTCGCCGGCGACTACGGTGAAGGAGATCGAGCAGATGACCGGACGCGATAAGACACTCAACACCATCATTAGGTATATGCATCGCGGATGGCCGCGTAATGTGAAGTGTAAATCTATACTGCCCTATTTCCAATGTCAATCGGATTTACAATTAGAAAACGGGTGTATATTTAGGGGGCATAGGATCGTGATACCGGCGGCGTTGCGTGACAAGATGTTACGGGAACTGCACGAGTCTCATCTAGGTATAATTAAAACGAAGAACAACGCGCGAAGCAGAATGTGGTGGCCGGGAATCGATGGTGACATCGAGCGCTGGATCGGCTCGTGCGAGACGTGCGTGCGCTTGCGCGCCGCACCGCCGCGCGACCCGCCCGCGCCCTGGCCGCGCCCCGCACGTCCCTGGCAACGGCTCCACATTGACTATATGACCGTAGGGCAAAGGGTATATTTAGTGGTGGTCGACTCTCACACCAAATGGTTAGAATGTATATATATGAACAGCGGTACTACGACGGCCGCGATTATCGAAAAATTAAAGGGAATTTTTTCAACCTTCGGGATACCAGAATTGTTGGTATCCGATAACGATGTAAAAATCAACTCAACAGAATTTAGAACATTTTGTAATTCAAACGGAATTAAATATATAACGTCACCCGTTTATCACCCACCCAGTAACGGACAGGCGGAGAATTCCGTCAGAACATGTAAGAAAATGTTAAAATGTATTGTTAAAGAAGACCTACCGATTTGTAAAATACTCGAACAATTGTCGGGGTATTTGTTTAATTACAGAAACACCGTGCACTGTACCACTGGCGAAACACCGGCCAAATTAATGTTCGGAAGAAATTTAAGATCACGCCTAGATTTGATCTTACCTAACCGAAATGATCGTGCGCGTGAAGATGCTGTGCGAGTACCGGGAAAAAGATCTTTCGAGTCGGGAGATATCGTGTGGACCCGGTGGTACAGTGCTCGGAAGGAAACATGGGTGTTAGGATTAATAAAAAAAAAGATCGGTAATAAAATGTATAAAATTTTTCTGAAGGATATTAATGGATATTGTATCAGACACGTCGACCAGATAATAAAGTATAAGGGTGACCTCAACCAGGACGTGCCTCATGAGCTTCACACGTCACCGTCGCCGCAGCGGCTAGACATATGTTTAGCGCCGGCGGAACCGAAACCGGTTTCCGGACATGATAACCAACCAGCTGCCGAAGCGGCGACGGCTGGGGAATCTAGTGAGACACGTGATCTGGATGATGAAGAATCATGTATAGAAAATGAATGGGAGGATTGTGTCACAGATGAGTGTGAGAGAGGGATATCGGCGAGTGCGGCATCGGTGGGGGCACCGGCGGCAACGGTACCGGTCCCGAGCCGCGGCGGGCAGCAGGCGGAGCAGGCGGCAGCGCCCCCCGACCTAGCGCCACCGACGAGGGTACGCGAACATAATATTATACCGTCCGAAGGTAACGCCTCGCCACCGCCGTCACCCACACTCGCTCGACAGAAACGCGTCAGGAAAATTGTTGATTACAAGAAGTACTTTTAGTTATTATAATTATTCTTATTGCTTAGTTGTTATCCGATTTAATATGTATCACTGTGTTATGGGTAGGCATATATATTGTAATAATAAATCAACATCATAAAATCTTAATTGTATTTAACTCTAAAGGAGTAACTATAACTATGTCTACTTATAATAAATAAATTAAGATATTTTATATATATAATATTAAGTTCATGGCAGATCTTATTTTTCGTGTTTCAAAAGTATGTTTGGAGGAATGATGTATATGTACCTATATACCTACGTACGCAGCGGCAGTGTGCGCGGCGAGCGAATAAAATGTCAGTAAGCAATAAACCAGTAAACGGTACGCATCGTGTTTCATTGAATACATATCAATAGCACTCTATCACGTTACTAGGGTTGACGGTATTTTTGAGTAGTGTGTGTTGCTTTCTGTACTTTGATATAATAGTCCGAGATCCCAGAGCCGCCAGACGTTACTTATTTTCTGATGGATGAAATGTGGACCATTGGGTAGTGTTAGTCTGTACTACCATCGTATGCATACTCGTTACGTCGAAGGGCCAATTTACGGGTATCCGCTGTTTGGGGTACCACATTATATCCATAAAAAAATAAGTAACGTCTGGCGGCTCAGGGATCTTAGTCTATAACGTGTATGTGACTAAAGAATACTACTGAATATTTAGAGTTGCGATATTCATTTTATTTCAGTCTCGTATTTTAACATAGCTTGGGGCAACTTTGATGGACGACTTATAAAAATGATATCTAACTAGAACGCGTCTTTTACCTTATGTACAGGCTAGTAGTATTACCTAAGTATTTGAATTAGCGACAATTTCATTTATATGTATTCCTTATGATTAACATAAAAATAGGTATTTAAAATGACAAAAAATCCAAAATCTGTCGCAGCGTAAAACTTAGCTCAGTTTATATTTATGATGAGACTAAGGCCTAAAACCGTCATTGCGATAGAGGAGACTTGCCTGCGCGCAAGTCAGGCTTATATGGGCTGATGATGAATATTTACGATTTAGAAAAGCTATTTGTATGATATAATATGATATAAGAAGCAGTGATGGCCTCGAGGTTTGGGCGCGCGGTCTAGAATCTCGACGGTCGCGGGTTCGAACCCCAGGTACACACCTCTGACTTTTCGAAGTTATGTGTGTATTCACATTGAATCATCACTTGCTTTAACGGTGAAGGAAAACAT
Source organism: Cephonodes hylas (assembly GCA_030295005.1). Classification (NCBI taxonomy): domain Eukaryota; kingdom Metazoa; phylum Arthropoda; class Insecta; order Lepidoptera; family Sphingidae; genus Cephonodes; species Cephonodes hylas. Next base: position 5,243,141 of record AP025382.1, read on the forward strand.
CGTGATGAAACCTGCACACCTTAGAGTTCTTAGGAATTTCTTAGGTGTGTAGTCCGCCAACCCGCACTAGGCCAGCGTGGTGGACTATGGCCTAAATCCTCTCAATGGTAGAGGAGACCCGTGCTCAGCAGTGGGCGAAAATGGGTTGATGAAGATGATTTGTATGATATAATTTACTTCATGAGACAATTATTATTCATAATTTGTATAAATATGGGAGGTTATTTGACCGAACACATCAGCACCGCACCTCTAAACAAACAGACATGACACAGATAGTCACGAAACTCGACGCTTAGTGATTTCGCGTGCATCGCATGTTGGAGAATTATAAAATATCGTACAGTAGCGAGAAACGCATTGTCAAAAAGGTCAGAGGCCAATTTTCAAATCGTGACAAATGCTTGTGCTGAATGTTTCATAGGTCGTACGTAAAACAACAAAAAAACATTTTGTATATAATATTTAATATAACAGTAACGTTTCAATAATATTTGAATAGTACCTAACACGGCATTATGCCTTAAATGTTTTGTAAAATATTAAAGAAACTAACCGAAGTAGCGTTTTAAGTGGACATCTCGCTCAGCTTTATCAGATTAAGTATATACGGAAAGCGCACAAAACTATTAAGAAGACAAATGGCGGTGTTTTTAAAAACACGACTAAACTTGTGTTCTCGAACCATCGAGGTTGAAACAACGAAAATAAAAGATAGTGTCATTTTGTGGTCCATTATGAAAATTACAAACTATGATGCGAAAATACAAGAATTTCAAAACCATGTTAATGCTTCATTGCTTCACTGACTACAATTACTGTGCATGTACTTATTTTGTTTTAGAGAAAAATCATCATCAGCCCAAATTCATCCTACTGCTGGGCACGGGCGTTCTCTATTACTAAAAGGGTTTAATTGCGCTGGGCGAATGCGTTTTAAATGGAAATATCATGTAGCAATAAAGGAAGAATAACCAGTTATTTTTTATGTCGATCATATTCGGTCCGATCCAAATATTTCCACTGTGTCATATTAGAAGGCGATAGACGATTTATGTTCACATATTGTTTATTAGAATTTAAAATGTTTCTTAGTTAATTCATTAGACAACTAATAGGTTATCATTATCCAGAGGAAAGCACCCATTCCAGGCTATCTGCTACTGTTCAACTTTTTATTTTATTTTTCCTCTTCAAGCATTTTCAATTAGTTCGTGTTATTAAATAAATTATAAAGAGACGTTTGCCATGAGCACTTTAAGAATAGTTACGTGGCCATACCAATACCCAACCTCATGCTATTAAAATTCGCCCACTTCATTTCTGTGACACTAATAAGAACAAAAAGTACCCTTGTTCCAATTTTCGCCCGCGCACTTTGCACTCCCTTCGCCCCCGTAGAATTAAGTCGCTTGTTATTTTTACATAGATCCCTGATGGCACTGCTCAATAAATTATATTTGTCAACTGGACTTGAAAAAATTATGCACTGGGAACTTTATATTTTTACTACTTGGCAATTTAAGGAAATATAAATTAATCTCATCGAACTGTTTTGTGAATTTCAACTATCTATGCTTGTTTTAGGTGCTGCAAGTTTTGGCCGTTTTATGACTTGATTTTGCGTAATTTATGTAATCTATTAACACTCATTAGATTCACAGCAAAATCATTGAAATGTATTATTTTACAAAATTATTTAAATTTACGATCAATCATAGATTCGTAATGTCATTGTTCAATGAGATGATGAAAAGAAATATAAAATTACGTAATAGGAAATGATAGCCTTATGAAATAAATAATATGAAGCAATTCAAAAAAAAGTAATAGCGGTATATTGCATTAGGTATACTTAAATAGTCATAATTATGTACATCTGTATATTGGTTATTTAAACTATGACACATTGTTTATTCCCTACTAGTTTCACCAGCTTAAGAGTAAAATTGAAATGGTTGTTCATTTTAAAGAAAACGTGTTCCGTTGACAGAGAAACTTGAAACTACTTGTTAGTGCTTTTCCACATTGTGAATGAAACGCGTGTTTCAGCGGTTTTTAAAATACAACAAATAACACAAGAAATGAGCGAAGAAAAGTTTGCAAAGTTTTCCTGGGTAAAATAAATTTATTACGAGCAAAGTGCATTCACATATTTTTGCCAACTAATTGGCACTATCACTAGCTCAGTTTGGTGGGCTATGACTCTAGTGCCTCACTCCTGTCAGTTATGGAGAAGGTCTGTTCTTAGCGCGTACATATATGTACAATATATATGTACAACAAATCACTGATATATTTTTATAATTAGTAAAAGGATGTATATCGTTTGAAATAGATAGAGTAAAAGCCCTCCAGCGAGATGGATTATCGATATCTACAGTAATAACTACTAGCTTTGGATAACGCATTTAAACTATTTAAAAGACAGGGAGCGTTAACAATTCAAACTTTGGGCTGTGGTTTGGCTAATCTAATGGCTAATTTTGGTTTGAATTATTGCACTTAATACTTTATTAACACTTAATTAAACTTACCATACACGTTTGTGTAAAGGCGGACCTAATGCCGAAGGCATTCTCTACCAGTCTACCTTTGGGCGATGCAGTTGTTTTCATAACTGATTAACAAAAACAGTAATACATTCTCAAAGAACACTAACCACAGGATACTGATAGTCCATTTATTTTCCCTTTTTCTACCCAGTCTCATTATCTTACAAAACGTTTAGTTATACGACATATATGCTCCCTCAGGGAGACAATAAAAGTCTTACATGGCAAATACGTATGGGGCGTCTGAGAATTACAATAGAAACGGCATCCTAACTATCAACTAACTTGTGCGGTGTAGATTCGTTTCAGAATAGGTTTTATATTTATAAAGGTCAGTCCGATGCTCGTTTATTTTTAACCGCAAGGTTATGTTTTCAACTATTTTTAGACGGCATTGTGAGGGGATAACTTAGTAAACATAGTTAATTGCTTCTATATCAGGCTGTGTTCGTCCCACGGCTGGGTGCGGGCGAACCTTCTCTACTATTGTAAGGGGTTCGGTTGTAGTCTACGACGGTAGTAGTGCGGATCGGTGAACTCTTGCCTAGCTATGTTTATTTCATTTGTCATTCTGTATGATTCTGCTCCTTTGATCAGGCGCTCTCGAGACCCCTGAATCCGCCAAAAAAATAATGCTAGCTTAAAAAAAATAAACAAAATTCCGCCAAAGGTGATGTGATATTTGTTCAAGATTTTTAAAATAAACAAATATCTATATCTCAAATCCGAGGAACATATACAGAAACAAAGAAACAGAACTATATAAATATATCCCGCCGATATGGTCTCGAATAACCAGAATCCGAACAGGGAAATAGCATATTCAGACGCAACCAACAGAATATAACACTACACAATTTCAACTTAAGTGCTTTTACCGACGACGTGAAAATGTCGACGACAAAATCCGAGCTTGCACAAAGAATGGCGCCTATCCGAGTCTCTAGGATATCCATTCAAATAACTTATGTAGTGGGTTGTAACGTGCGCTGGTACACTTGCGGCTATGCATTTCACTAACTGCTTGTGAAGTTGAAATATGTTCCAACTACGAATGTCACTCGGCGAGGAAGACCACTTTAATTTCCTTTTTTAATATTTTAAGAACATTTGCTTACTAATAAGTTTAAGTAGATTGAGGAAATGGTTTTTGCTTTTGCTCATTAGTACTCTTCATATTTCTTTCCCGCGATTAAATATTTAATAGCGAAGAATATCTTCGTATTTCTATATATCCGGGAATTATAAAGTAAAACTTTGTTTAGTCGAACTTCGATAAGCCTAAAACCTCTTAGTCTCGAAATAATGTTTTATATCCTTTCTCTTCCAACACCAAACCTTCATTTCTGGAAAGCTAAATCCAAGCAATTAAGTACATATTTTTCCTCCTTATCTAGAAAAATAAACTAAAGGGATGTATCTCGAACACAGCACTGTGTCTAAATCCAATTGTATAAAAATTAAATTCCACTCTTTATGTCGAATACAAAAGCACAGAAGAAATATTCCTCCATAAGGCGAAAACTTTACAACTCGATGTATATGGCGTCTCCATTGATGTTCGACTAATAGAGGTTCTACTATGAACCATAACAAAAAATAATGAAGAATGTTTATAGATAAATACAGGCTTTAAATTTCCTCATTAAACAGCTAACAAACAAGATACAAGCGGACGTCGTTAAACAATGTCATTTTCCAAGCATAACTGTGTAATTAAGTAAATAGAATTGCTACCACTGCTTCGCAGATACAGCTAAAGCATTGCTTTACCGCTTTCTTCACTGATCCAGATTACCCGAGATTCAATTTACCTAAAGCAGTTTTATAAACTATTGTATAAAGAACTATAATAGAATAGCCACGGAATGTCTCTTGATCCCAAAAGCATTCTATTACGACTGATTGGAAACCGCATTCAGCTAATTGCAGCGATTGAAAAAGAATATGAAAAAAGTGAATAAAAGTAATATCATAAAGAAGCTGATAGAAATAGAAATTAACTGAATAATTATCATAGCCAGTTTTATTGCATACTTTAAGGCGTTGTTATGGTCTATTAAAACTTTTTAATTGCATTGAAATAACTATAAGACTTCTGTTGAAATTGCTTATTCACTATTGAGAATTTTTTAATTTAGTTAATTGGTTTATTCAATAAAAAGACATAAATAATTAGATGAAGATTTATAACGATTTTTAATATGATCGTGAATCAGTTATACGACCCTATTTTTTTTTAATTTAGGCTTTTATCTGTGGCTGAAAAGTTAGTGTAAAATACATCTCGCCTTAATCTATGTGTGATATTACTAGAAAATTTACAAAGAAAATATTTGCCTTCCAATTTTTTCAAAGGCATTAGTATTATAATAGCCAGCTAGCCATTCTTAGCTAGCCAGTCTATTTTAACTTAACAAGATTTCTAAGTTTAAAAACATTATTCGCTTCACAAAATAAAGGTCAAATGGTATCGTTTTATAAGAAACAGTGAAGACTTTAAAAAGCGATTGCATTCTGTTTTTGTTCCGAGCGATGCATGCGAAAATGTAAAAATCATGTCTCACGCCTCATGTGGCATCGTAAAGTTTTTATGAAAGGTTGTGAAAACATTTGAATCCGGACAGTGTTAGAAAACTGAGCGGCGATTTAAAACGTATTTAGTTGGAGATCTTTGGCAAAGACAGAGTGCGTATTAGTCACATTTAAGCTATGGGGCTTTTAATACAGCCAATAATTTTTTGTCCCTTTAATAAGCTTAAATGTTTTCATGGTATACTCGTATACCTACTGTTAATTCACATATGAATAATTCTAATATACTGGAATATATATGCCATGTTTTATTGCTGTTTTAAGTTTATACATTACGTTAAGAATGAAGAAGATAAAGATAATTTTCGTGAATAAATTCGAAAACTGAAATCAAAAAGTAAACAGCCATAGAGAAAAAAGAAGAGCCATTATTATAGAAAAAAGTAAACCAATAAATACAGGAGAAACTTAACTGAAAAGTCGTCAATTTCCAACTTATCTAATTACATACCTTGATTGAGTCGAATTTGATCAAATGAAAGTTTTACAAGGTAACGCTGATCGAATATTGGCAAAAGTTTTGATATCATAAGAAAATTCTTTGTGATGGCTTTGGTCAAATGTTTGACGATATTTATTCCTTTTCGGATAAGTATTTACGATAATTGCAAGGTCAGCTTTAATGTTTTGGGAATTGTTGTTTTTTGCAGGTAATCAAAGAGTTCCTTGATGAAAAGTATTTATGTAAACGCCTACAATACAATGAAAAATATGATGATGATTGAAATGTCACGTAGAAGGCACATCGACAGTCTCATACATTGAATAATGAACTACGTGCGCCGAGAATAACCAGCACAATTCGTATATTCAATTGGAACAGACTGGAATGATTTTGATAACTTTTAACACAATTTCATAATTATTTCTCGCCAGTCGATACCTTATTTGAATAAAAAAGAATTGTCAGATGAAATTCATGTGTATGTGTAATGACAGACTTACAGACGTAAATCGTTAGAATCGTCAGTAAAAACGAAACTTTATGTCAGAATCCTAGTAAATGAAAATCTTCGCTTCACTTTTACGCTTAAATTTGTCATCTTTAAATATCACATGCATGTATATATATTAAAGGGTCATTTAATTATTTAGAATGGAACAGATACAAATGATATCAACGGGAGCTAACCGGGGACCACGAGTAGTCTCTATATTAGCACTCTTTCAAGCAGAGAGGGGCTAGGCCTTACTCGATCACGCGAGTCTAGTGCGGATTAGTGGAGTTAACACTTGAAAATGTTAGAGAACTCTCAAGCATGCAGTTTCCCTCATAGAGTTCTAATTCAACTGAATTATTGTAGTTGCAGTAAGGGTAACATAGCCTCATATTAAAGTCATGTTGTGTTAAAGAAGACAACGTAAGACACGATCCTTGCGTACCAATTCTCAGAAATTAATTATGTTTATTTTCGGCTTTTGAATCCCCTAGACTGCTAACAAATATTTGTAGACCGAATATAAGGTTATAAAATATGAAATAAGAGTAAACATTGAACGTACAAACAGATTCAGTAAAATATTTCACAAATTCAGTGACGTAAATACGATTTTAATTGACTCTTACCGTATTCCAAAATGAATACAATAAATCGGGAATGATTTATGCGAATCCGTAAAAAGGTACGAAATTAATTAATATTTTGCAATATGTTGAGAACAAAGGGACTCAAAACAAGATAGGTAGGCAATACGAATAACCCAAGAGACGATTAATTTCAACCCATATGAATCATGAATGCCATGTTAGTCCTGCGTAACAAATTACCGCGGGAATCTGAGGAGTCACCTGATCGAATTTTAAGTATGTCAAAGTGTTATTAGATTTTCAAATCAGGTAATTCTTAGCAGCAACATGCAGTCTAGAAATAATATTTAAAAATCAGAATTATCTTGCTTCGATGTATCGGTATATACAGCTAGCGTAATGAGGGTATAAATGTTCTCTTCGGAAGTACTTCTGTAAGAGTTTGTATGTAATATTTCGTTCATTCAGTGACACATATGAATGAGTTTATAAAATTGCGTAATTACAAAGCAACCTTGCCTTAAAGTTGGCAGACTTCTAATGTTGTTTATATTATCTCGCTGCGACGTTTTCGGGTCTTCATTTGTCTAAATATAGCCTTGTCTTGAAGTACTTTTCTGACAATGTGGATTCTTGTTAAAAACTAAGTTAAATTGTTTGCGAAAACCTGAAATAAAGGGCTGCTTCTTGGTGCTTTATTTTGTAAATTACAAAAAAACAAGCTCTAGATTTAAAACCTAAAATAATCTTTTACATACTTAAATGCGAATGAGTGCACGTAGTGAATACTAATAATCGTGTTTTACCAGATGACACTTATTGGACCTCATTTCATTAATCAGATCAGGCACTCGGTCTATCAAGACACGATCATCTCGTGATAAAATGATAAAGCAAAACATCGCGAGGAAGCCTAGATATTTTCAGCAAGAATTTTTTCAAAACTTGATAACAAATAGCCCGCAATTAATAACAACATGGTCTTTGGTTAAACCATTCTTAATGTTTTAGTGGAGAAGGATTATGTCCAGTACTTTGATCTATAGAGAAATACGAAAACACAATTGCAATCACGGAAAACAAGTAGACAATTTACTATTGAAACATGTTTCTTGCAGTTGAATGTTTAGTTTAACACCATTCAGCTACATTTAGCAATCAAGTACACATCTGTACAGCTCAGTACAATATACGCCGCATTGAATGGAACCACAATCGAACTCGAGGCAAATACTAGCGGATTGCACAAATATTAATCTCTGTGCAGTACCGTTGTACTCGGTTCATTCATTCTCAACGGCTTCGGTCTACGGATGAGCCTATTGAGGTTCACTCAACAACAATACGGTTTTCTTCTCGCAACAAATAGATATGTACGTACTATCTGGTGGGTAGGTATGTACTATCTATTCGTAATCCTTTAAAATCGACGCTTTCGAAAACAATGAAAGGCTTAATGAAGAATATTTTTAAAAGGAATGTGGCTTAAATCTTTGTTTATCTTGCTGAGGAATCAGTTTTTATCGTAGAAAGAGTTTCTGCGAATTCTGTTCAATTTAATGAATGACCAAACTTTAAACGATTTGTTTTTACAGTGATAGAAGACGACGTAATGATTATGTAAATTTCCATCGCTTCGCATTCCAATGGTCATCAGTCTGTATACGTCAGTTAAATCACCGCTTGATACCTTAAATAACGAAAATATTGAATTACTCAAAGAAAACTGCTTTTCTACGTGACGTGTGTTTTTTGTATCCATAAAGCAATGCGCCAATAATACCACTACGTTCTCTCACCTCCAAAGCAATTAAAGCTGTTTTACTCCGTAGCTTTATTTCAAAAATCGCTGCAATAGCGTAATTATGATTGGTATAATCTACTTCAGCTAGTAACACTTAAAAGTTGGGAACTGCATAATACCCACAGACATCTATTAAGCCCTGAACTCTTATTTGAATAGAACTTTTATTTATTGGTGCCTCAAGCAGAAATTGTACAGTTTAATATTTTAAACTGGTCAAACTTCGACCGGGTTCCGCCGTCTTAGTAAAAGTTTGAATGAAAATCTTCGAATCCATTTGTGTTCATGAATATGAAAATGTTTTGATTGGATCGAAACTTAATAATATTAATTCTATTGGAAAACAAGGATGTCTTATTTTATAGTAGTAGCAGTAGTAAGCGGGCTAGAAGTGCAACCACCATTGATTGTTCATATTACTTATTTATCATAAAGATGGGGTACTTTCTGAGTTTTAAGATACGTCATAATTCAAAGTCGTCTTAAAACTTGATTATTTTGACTACCACGAAGGTAACATACGTCTTAAGTACGATTCTCGCCTATGGCTAAATGTTGGCCGTTTATTCCATGTAAACCAGTAATGATAGCACGTTTAAAATCGGAGCCTGCCCATATGAGAACGGAGGCGTAAGAGTGTACACATGCAAGATAGTTCCCGTTTTTCAAAACCAAATTAAAATCATTAGAATAACTTTAACATCGCTTAGATCTGAAAATAATATCAGATCAATAAGAGCTTAATAGTCAACTGGGGTGGTTTATTTACGACCTCTAAAATTGAATTCCTCCTCGCGACAGCGCCCGACACTGCAAACCAGACTTCAGTTATTTTTACTGTTATTTGCTATTTAGATGTTATATGACTACTATAGTCAGTGACTGTCTCGAGACATAGGTACTTTTGAGCCGTGCAATCTAGTGATCCCAGTTTCATTCCTGTGTGGGCAAAATATAGAGCTTGTTACATACATACAAATACAGTGAAACTTGGTTAAGTGGGACCTGGATAAGTGAGAAACCTCCATAACTGAAACTCATGCTGAGGTCCCAACACTTTGGCACTGAATTACCTCTGTTAGTGGGACGAGGTAAGCCTCTATATCTGGGATTTGTTCTTTCGATTTATCATCATAGTTACCTCTATAACTGAGACAGCGAGTAAATTTTATATGCATAAACCTCTGTAACTGAGATAACATTGTTTGTTTACTCATTCTTATTCTACCCACAAATTCCACACGTAATTCCAAGCACGTAAACTTATAAATTTTGAGCTTCAATTTTAGTTTCGCTTTACTATCATACAGATGTTTATTTGAAAAATGCCAAAACGAAAGCTACAATCGTTATCATTACGTGAAAAACGGAAGTTAATATCCGTTTATGAAAGTGGGAAGACACGCGAAGAAGTTTGTGCCGAATTTAATGTGCCAAAATCGACTCTTTGTAGAATAATTCAGAGTAAACATAAAATTGAATCACAATGTGCTAAAGGACAAGGGAAACTAAAACGTGCACGTTTATCAGAATATCCTGAACTTGAACAGTGTTTGCTGACATGGATCAACATGTATTCTCACCTCTATTAATGGAACCCTCTGTAAATGAGACAGATATTTATTTATACCTGTATATCTGAGACACTGGGTAAGTGGAATACCTCTATAAGTGAAACGACATTGCAGGTCCCTTGATGTCTCACTTAACCAGGTTTCACTGTATAAGCACGTTTATATCAAAAAGCGTTATTGTCGCCAACATTAAATAGAACTATTGAAAAATAATCCAATAATTCTAACTTCCATCAATTCGAATTCGATACAATAGCGCAGCGGGTTGCGGTGTATCGATGTACGTGGGTATAGATGTACAGTGCGTTCAAAAAGTTGAGGTATTGTGGCGACGCCAGCCTTTCACGCAGAGGCAAAAGCTTTTGGCAGATATTCCAATGTGGTAATGTGAAATAGAGCATAAAATTTTCGCCCAAGTTTGAAAATTCAACAGGCTTGGTCGCCGAAACTGTTGTGTATTCGAGTAGCCATCGATTAAGGCTTCATGTAATATGCAAATTCAGCGTTGGTTTTGCAATGACTGCACTCATTAGAGCCACACACTCGCCAAATCTAAAAGCATATCAGCTTTCCGTTTCAATTTAGCTTGCGATCCCATAAACATTAAAATAATTCTGGTGTAATTTTGTTCGTATTATACACGAATGAGGACAAATACTAATTTGTTCTTATTAATTTTAATACGCAAACACTGTGAGCAAGCAAACTTTATTGAAGATAAGGATGCAAAATTAGCAGGTACGTATTAGTTAAATTTCATTTCTTTGACAGTTTTTATAATGAAGTTGGCTTTTAACTTAATAAATAATATTTTAACGTCTATGATTTAACAAAATAATTTTAAAAACCTTAAAAATAAATATGTCGACGTTAAAAGATAAAGAAAACTCACATCAAATAAGATAAAAATCTCGAAAAACTAGCTGAATCAATCGTCAAAAATCAAGATAACTGAATAGAGGGCATCTCCCACGAGTATTGCGAAATTTTACGACAAGTACACCATAATATGATCTTCGAGACTGGCGTCCCACTTTTTATTACTGTTACAAGAACCGATATAACCCCCAAAGGTTGCATACGTAAGTAGGAGCGAGACAGAGCGCAAGAAACGATAGTCAGCATGAATTGGCAAAATCCTTGGACACGCACATTCCATATTTATTCCGCAGCGTCATGCGGGCTCTAAGTGTGTCGGAAAGTTATATAAATCAATGTAAGTTACGGGAAAGTGCATGTTCATGTTGAAGTTAAACTCGTCCAAGAATACACAAACAAGACGCATAAAATTAAATTGCTGATGTAGGTCTAGTCCGTTGTGATGTAATATAGGTACCTACTATGAATAGATAGTTTAAAATGTTATATATTTTTTTGCTAGAAATAATACTTCTAGTTCGCATATATTTCGGGACATTCGGACGACGTTTGGACATAGGCCTCTCCTATGGCCTGTTTGGGACGTTATTACAATATTATTAACCTGGCTTGTATTTGCCACAATCTGTTTTTACAATTATATATTTATTATTTACCATTATGTGCCGCTAGGATCGAAACGACGATAATAACTTGGTTTTTAAAGGAACAAAAATATATTTTTAATAAGGAATAATTCAACGTTGTCAGATATCCGAATGTATATTCAGGCCGTTTACCAATCAAAGAAGCAAATATTTTATGAGAAATTTCTCAATGGCGCTTCTCCTGCGATTTTCCTATTATTGTATTTTTAATGTTGATTATAATTCAGGTGCGTCTCGGCATGGCGGAAATGTAAAATTGGCTTTATTGAATTTGACTTATTAGCGGAGATGGCGTTTCGTACCGGATTGTCAAAAATTATATAGGATTTTGATATTAAAATTTTTTATCTATTCATCCAATAAAATATTTTTCATATTTGCCGGTTGAAATGGTTGCGGATAATTAAACTTCTTAATGCAACCTATAATGTAAGTTCTACACCATTTTCTTAGGTTTGTGAAATCCTTCAACCCGTAATAGTAAAGTAAAAAAGGTCGTGCCCTATTGTGGACGAATATGGGTCACTAATATACATTATAGTCGCTGTGATTCACGCTTGTGTGATCTGTAAATTATTGTTTTAGTCTGGACGTTTTTAAGATCGAAATCTATCGTGGTTTCTATACCCATGACTCAAGACTTACATAATTGTGGACCCAGAACTATGTATGTGACTAGTGGGTATATTTAGTTGGTACCAACAAATTTGATAACCCCATGGTTTATTTAGAGCAGTGCCCGTACTAATCCTTTGATTCCATAAAAGGGTTCGAAACTTGATGTAACTACTATTGTCGTTGACGAAACTCGGACCGACAGCTTGACGTACCTTCCGTGACAGACTGTGATTTGAAATTTTACCGAACAAACATTGCTTTTAGTACATTAATGAAACCTACTGGATTTGATTTATGGCTCCCAAAGAGCTGGGGACAATTTTGACCATGAAAGCCTACATTTTCATATTGCATATAATTAATTAAAGTCATAAATAAAAATATGACGTAGTTGTGTGTGTTGGCTAAAAGGATTAAAAGTTTAGTCTTGTCATTGACGACTTACTATTTCGATAGTGGCTTTGCTCTAAATCCCTATACTATATATCTGGCTTCATAGGCTAAAGCAATTATCCATCAGCGCAGTAGATTCGGGTCCAACCAAACAACATGAGTTTTAAGCAATATAATTATTCATTAATAATGAGGATTGAAGCAGTGATGGCCTCGAGGTTCGGGCGCGCGGTCGAGAATCTCGACGGTCGCGGGTTCGAACCCCAGGCACACACCTCTGACTTTTCGAAGTTATGTGTGTATTCACATTGAATTATCACTTGCTTTAACGGTGAAGGAAAACATCGTGATAAAACCTGCACACCTAAGAGTTCTTACGAATTTCTTAGGTGTGTAGTCCGCCAACCCGCACTAGGCCAGCGTGGTGGACTATGGCCTAAACCCTCTCAATGGTAGAGGAGACCCGTGCTCAGCAGTGGGCATATATGGGTTGATGAAGAATGTGGATTGGTTGACAGAGATGGAACGCCCCCTGAAGAACTACCTGAAGTAACACATAAAGAATTTGCCCAACAATATTCTTGTTAAATTCTACTTCTTTTTTTTTCCTAAAAGATTCAATTATAAATTGGTACCATAAATGATTTTCCCAATTCGTTTTTTAATCACAATCCAAATATCTCGTATCTGTTCGTGCCTGTACCTTAATAAATCACTATCAAGCTCTTTAATAGAACGCCAGATTTCTTTCAAGGCGACCGGATTAATGGAATAAAATTCTAAAGATTCCTTTACGCGATTGCCTAACTCGGTATTTGACAATACCAGCTTTTACACAGAAATATTTAGGATACCAAGCTATTGGAGCACACACGACCTATTTAGTGCTTGCTGTGTTGGTAAATGAGTTTACCGCAATAAGCCAAGATTACTTTCGTAATACCATATATAAATTATTTTTTGTTTCAAACTATATTACTCATCGTTGGTTTGGATTTCACAACTGTATTTGACCATAAACAAAAAAATGAAATCTCGGAAGCAGTATATTTCACAACTTATTGTCGCTTTTCGGTCGTGTTTCCAGACTCCGACGTGGTCAATCCGAGATCACGACACTTTGTTTTGTGGCATGACATACATGTACGACAACCCTACGTGGCCTTCGTTATTCATAATAAGAGTACAATACCATGAAATTCAACAGTGCGTATTCATTAGAGGTTATTGAAAAAAACAAAGCCACATAACTTTCAAATTACAACTGAAATAATACCAAAACATTTCATAATAGAGCAAGAATTTTAAAACAATACAGAACTACAAAAATAATGAATCCGCAGACAAAAGACGATTCTTATTCAATAAAAGTATACGCGGCTGAAACAAAGAAGGTATTGTGGCCATCCGACGATATTCAATTTCGAGAAATTATACATTCAGCAAACGGGAAAGTGGCGAGTGGAATTCTCGGTTCTGGATCAGTGCCCTCACCCGTTGCTATCTCGCGGTAAATTGACTTTTTTTTCAATACCGATAATAACCTCATCGAACTCGTTTCGCTGCGAATAACGCCAAAGTTTCCAAAACCTTTATGCGATAAGTATGTATTTGCAAAGTATTGTTTCAAGCCGCGAGTTCGTCGCACTTAAAGACGTGTTGTAAAACTTTTGCATTCTCGTATTGATTACATGAAAATATGAAATCAATTTGGAATTGTATGGATGACAAGTCAATGTCATCATGGGAAAAATAAGTACATCCAAATCACATAAATGGTATCGACCCCACATTAAGATACCTACTTGTGATGTGGGTATTCTGATACCCACTGATCGCACAAACACCAAGACCCGAGACAAATATTAGTAGATCAAACAAACATTTGTTTTGGACAAATAATTAATATCCTTACTATTACATAAACTGTTAGTAGCATGAAATTGACTTCATCTCCTTAATGAATTTTAATAATTCAGTTGAACGGGACTAAAAATATAAATTTTAAAAGTAAACATTTCTGTCACATTCCTAATTATTAAAAGTATTCTTTTAATTAGCGAATGAGACTGATAACATTTTGTATTAAAAGTAAAGCGAGCTGAAAGGAATGTCGGTGTGATGTTAAAATTTGATAAATACGAAACCACGTCAAAAGCAGACACTAAAATGGAGATATAGTTGGTCGTATAACAAAATTGAAAACTGTAGCCGCGGCCAACACTTTTAACCGAATATTCTGTTTCAGATTGTGATAGATGTCTATAGTTTGCCCAAATTTCTAACACAGTGGGTTTTTTTTTCTAAACTACATTCCGAACCTCGACACTACTCATACATCTATTCATGTTAAAATACTTTGATAGTTGATAAGTTTGAAAGTAAACTTTGACAACATTTCAGACTTTTTTCTATAAAAGTCGTTTTTAAATTACACTTTCGTTAAGACAATATTAATAAATAGTTAAGGTCATAACTTGGAAAAGTCAAATTACAGTAAACACATAGCTTAATTAATGGTAAGTAAGTAGCTTTATTAAAGATACGTATAGAAATAGAACATAACCCAACCAGCCGTAAATAAATGATGTACACAGAACAAAACACACCGTTATCGACATCACGCTCCAGCTCATGTGGAATGTTAATGGAACTAGTTCCGAATAATTTCAATATTTCCATAATCAGCGGAGAATAATACAGATCTGAATCAGTAGATTTTTTTCCCAACTATGCATTTTCCTTCGGCCTTTTGTTTCACATCGAAACGTTCACTTTACGCCAGGGATTTTGGGAAGAACTCCCAAAAGGTCCGTCCTTGCGAAACATAAACCTTTCTTCGACAACGAGACAAATTTCAAAATAAAAGCGTAATGTACGGATACCACTGGAGACTGTAAATAAAATAGCGTCAAGACGTAGACTTATTTCGTAGGAGCGATGTAATCTTTAGTGTGATAGGGAAAGCTTTTTAGGTTTAATACGATAAACTACTGAATTGTTATTCTGAAGTATTGGAAATAATCGTCTTTTATGGTTTAATGGCGTAATACCTATATTTTTAAACACAATTTGCTTCTCGCTTATTCATATTTGCTTTTTGATTTAGAATTGACAGAATGGATTAAAAGATCTTATAACAGAATCGATTTTTTCAAGCGATATACAAAAATAATGAATCCGCAGACAAAAGACGATTCTTATAAGCGAAACATTCATAGCCAAGAAAAAATATCCACAAATTTAAAATCTTGGCTAGCCTTTAAAAAAGATTGCTGATTGTATTTATCTAATGCCAAAGAGCCAAACCTATTTAAATAAACAAAGCAAAAAATAACAGTAACAGCAACGAATTGATATTGATACAAATATTTTTTAAGCTGACTCAACCAACGAAATTCAGCGAACAATATTTTAAAACGTTCATGGAATAACTGCGAAAAGGCATAAAAGAAAAATGTTTTGTCAAGTTGCAAAGTATCCCTAACGGGTCTCATCTAATGGCTGCTTCATTTCGTTCAGACAATGAAGACCACATAATTCTTATTGTTATGTTTATTTATATCAAACATCTTACTTATAAATGGTTAAGATATCAAATATTTATATTGATATGGAGATTTTAGTATACGCGCACGGCATAACAGCATGACTGCTTGTAAAAAGCTATAAACTGTTTAGGTTTTTATATCTCAAAGCACAGCTTGCATCATCAATCAACAACTTGGCATCAGAATTTTACAAGAACTATATTAGTGCAATTTTTATGTTTATTTTATTATCGTTTAACAAAAATAATTTATTGATAATGTAAACTAAAGTCCGCGGTAGCCGCTGAATTCATTAATAAAATCACTTGATTTGAGGGTCGAAGAGTCTTTGTGCTTGACAATGTCCGTACTGTATACATATGTATATCCCTTCTGTATGTATCACCGTCTACCCTGGTGTACCGGAGTTGCAGTGGTGGGTGTGTGGTGGGATTGCCTCTAAAAAATAAAAAACACTGACGGCTGGTCAAAAACGATAATAAATACTGCCGGGCTGGTTGGTACAAGATCTACTAGGATTTATCTCATTAAATTATATATGTAGGTATTTTGGTTATTCATTTTTTCCAAGAAATTATTTTATTCGCGGAATGCAAATTTCTTACAATCAGGAATTTACACCATTTAATGAGTTATAGCGCGGCTTTGTTACAGATTAGATAGTTGAAACCAACGATAAGTCTGTTTTTGTCAAATAATCCTTTTTCCTTTAACTTTTTTATCGGCGTAATAATTAATCAAATATAAATGAATGGCTCCACGAAGTTTGCTCATTTATAAAATAAGTTATGGGTTTTTTTTATAGCGAAATGTTTCTTATTACTTGAATCGAAATTTTAACAATGGCCATCAGTCTTCTTATGAAATTTCAATACTTCTAATAAGATTAGCACATTTTTTTAAAAACATAATATCGTAAATACAACTAATCGAAAAATCTCTATTTAATGAACTTTTCGAATATAGCAATGTTTTGTAGGAAAATTCCAATTTTTCAAATGTGGCTAAAAATGATCAGAATTTTTTAAATCGCTTGAAAAATTTATCTCTATTAAGCAAGCAAGCTAATATCCTAAATATTATTTTCATAGATTCTTATTTATAGTTTGATACAAATGTTACAAATACAGTACAGTACAAACAGGGCTCCATTATTTGTAAGTGACAGTCAAAGAACCTCGAGCCTCTGTGAGGTATCTGCCAACTTTACCACAATACTCTATTGTTCAAACTACGCCTGGCTAATTGAAATCTTCCGGCTATTGTGACATTCGCTGAATTTCCTTCTCTTTTGTATAAAGTTTTTCGATGTAGCGTTTTTTATCAACAGAAAATTTTAATTTACTTTGAAAGTTTGACAATTAATTTTGAGTCGATAGAAGTAATACGTAAGACTGTTAAATAAACCAATTGGATACCTGCAACAGTATTTTCATCGCTATGCTTTTGGAATCTTCCATATAATTCCATTAAAATAAAGACTTATACGCTGTTGGGTTTTGTCATATTTTTAATTGAAAATATACGAGTATTATTGAGGTTGCATACACACATATTTTAATATGGCATTTTTTAAATTATGTTCACCCTAAATTTTGCCGAATAATCAAACAAGATCAGCTTTTTTTCAACCACACACATCCAAAATATATAACTTCTATGATCAAAAGTCAACTGTTTCAACTATTTCTGATCAAAGGTACATATATATTTTAAATAAATTATATTGGAATCCATTTACATTTAATACTTGCGTCTGTATGTTTAGTAGAGTCTTATGTCAGTTTGATCTCATACATATCCTTTGTTATGGATTCGTTACGATCTGTCAGGCAAAAGCCTCATAAAGAGACTTAGAATATACATACTGAACATCAAAGCTCCTTCATATATCACAAGATTGGTTTCCTAATTCACTCCTGTTGAAACGATTTCAAATTAAGTATCGCTATTTATCGTCGTATGTGCAAAATGTTTAACGCGATCGTGTAATAAAAATATCGTCCAAACAAACTTTCTAGTTGCAATCAGCCAAAGCCAAGCTGGAGTTATTTTTAAATTTCTCGATAAGACGAGCAAAGTGTTGGCTTTGCCGGAGCCAGTTAGTTACGAATGTGATTGGCCCCACTCAGCTCACTTAAAGGCGGTGCAACCCTACGTGTTTATCTTCGCCAATCAGAAACTCAACTTTATTCACATGAGCTAGCAGTTGATAGAAATAAAAATGCATGAGATGATGAAAATAGAATGTTCATTGGTGTGAAAAGAAAGATTTGATAGAATATTGCAGGTCCGGCAAAAGATACTAAAAGTTCCGTGTATTTTAAAAATAACAAAGACTTATGGGTCCGGTAAACACCTAATATTTTGAGTATAAAACACAGTAGAACTTTCGTCAGCCCACGCACATTTAATTTATTTAATTCAAAACTTTTCCTCATATTGTTAACATTTACGTACACTTCTTCGTTGTTACAAATATTTTGGTGTGACCGAATGAAGCCATCACAACTGCGATTAAAACCGCGATGCCTATTATCCAACTTATACCGCAGAAATCGCCTTAGTGTAAATATACGTTCACTGGATACGGGATGCGTTAGTGAAACAAAAATCCTTCCTTTTCATATTCTAGTTTAATATACCATATTTTTTGAATAAATATTTTTGAAATTAATTTTTCTTCCCAGGATCACTTACGGAAATTTACATTTCTATTCGTCAAGAATAGTGAATCTCTCTAGAGTAGAGCAAATCGACCTACATCTTTCTCTGAATTTCTTTTAAACTATTAAAAGCATTATAAACACACATTTAATCGTGACTAACTATTACATATTTACTTGTTACACTTATATACCTAAACCACTGAAATAATTTCACTGCATTTCTTTTTGTGATACAAATATTTTATTATTTGCCTTTTTAATTCAGATTTGAATAAGCGGTTAAAAACAGACTATATGACACAAATAACAGTAGAATTCTAGAAAAAACATAACAATATCAACAAAAAGAAGCTAATTACCTTCAAACGGTCCCCTATTCATAAACCTTTAGATTTTCCCAACATAAACCACAAAAAAGCGATCCATCCACTGGAAGCATCGAGTTCCTATTGTGTTGGACCGTTTCGACAGACATTAAGTGAAATTTACGAGCAGCCAATTTTAGGCTGGATTTAAGTACTGTCCTTAATACTCCGCCCACCGACAACCGTTGTAAAGTGATTTGAACAAGTTATTTTATTGCGCCCTCTAATTCACTCATTCATGTTCTGAAGTAGGAATAGAAAATGCATTTCTTTCATTCTTTATTTAAATTCAGTTGTGGTAAAGTATACGTAGGTACCAGGCCCGGGCCCAAAATAGGACGTATATGGGCTGATGATAATGATGAAAATGATGGTAGAGTTTTTCGTACTACTCAAGGATGATCTCAAGCATCAAGTTTTAATCGATTTGGGTGTGGTCTTGACAGTGTCAAATAATAATCATTGACCCATTGATCGCATAGCATTATTGGTTCGTGCGTATGAGACGCCCAAAGGTCGTTTTCAAAGCATTAGGCAAAGAGAATCTCTTTGGGAACCTTATAGTAGCATACAGTCTATTAATGTGTCCACAACTCGGCAATAGGTCCAAAGCGTAAAACATATACCTAATATCGTGATACACATAAAATTCGTCAGACAGATTGGCTTTTTCATAATACCAATGTTGCTTTTCTTTGTATGCATATTTTATTCACAAAATGTTGTGCTTTTACGTTTATGCAGCAGTTATTTTTACTGACTTATTCAAAAAGGATAGTAAAATTTTTACTACTGCTGAACGTACAAATTCATAGGATATAATCTGACCTTGTCTTTGAGTCGAAATATCCAGTATATGACTATACACACTTACACTCATGTCTGTATTCCCCGAAGGGTGAAGGCAGAGGTGCATTTCTGCATCCACATACACGTTTTTTTTCGGGCGTTATTCTAGCTACATTGTTTCTACAGAAAATTTCTTAAAGGAAAAACCTAATAACACATTAATCTAATTTAGATCCAACCCGGGACCTCGTGATTGCTCGAAATACATGTACCACGAGACCACGTGGCAGTAAATTTATACAGGGTGTATTCAGACCGTTATCGAAAACTAAGGTAGGTAGCCAAGGTGATTACAAAACCCCTGGTGTTAAAGAAAATCCCGACAAAAGATAAAAATTTTGTCGTTTTTCATACAACCATCGGCAATAAATATATGCGGTTTGTATGGAAAACGTCAAAATTTTTATTTTTTGTCGGGATTTTCTTTAATGCCAAGGGGTTTGTAATGATTTTATATGTCACTTGCCTTCGTTTTCGATCACGGTCTGAATACACCCTGTATAACATGTAACATCTTTTGTATTAAAACAGCTTACTTAATGGCAAAGCTACATTAGCCCTGTTGAACATTCAAAACCTCAGAGATTTCGTGAATGTATGCCATTTAGGGATTACTGAGGTTGCCAATCTGTAAATGTAATGCAACAGCACACGCCATTTTAAGGCAGTATTCTGTGACCGTATTTCAGTATGGCGGTCAAGCCAACTCTACTAGTCGAGCAAAATCATTACACAGTGTTCTATCGAGAAAAATAACTGAACTCGTAGCGTGATTAAAATAAATATTGTTTACTACGAGTATGTACACATATTATATTTCCATTATAATAATTTACATTATATTATATTTAGAATTTATTATTAAGAAAATGGTTTTTCGTGTTGCTTAGGGAATTTCTTCCCGTTTTTTCTCCGCTGCGATAAAACGTTTTGCAGCGGCAATAGTTCGTAGTTTAAAATTAACAATTCATAAAAACTTATAAAAATCTATTTTAATTAAAAAAAAATTGACTTTAACTTTAACATCATGACGGCCTCGAGTCATATGCTCGCTTTTCAATAGCGGTAATGTAATGGTCAAATCCCAGACAAACCTCTGACAGTAGAAGTATGGGAGTGTACTAAATTATTACGTACATACTTGGACGGTCAATAAATCGTGAGAAAATCTGCACACATCTAAAAGTTCTTAAGTATATTACCCTTCAACCCGCACTCGGTCAACGTAGTAAATTGTAAAGACTTTTGAGGTAGAACGTAAATATAGAATGACACACATTAAACTACACACAGACATCAAATTTCAGTGTAGATCGATACAAAACTGCAATAACTTCGAACATTATTGCATTAATTTTTTTTACCAAAGACCCAAAAGTCCGCCAACGTTGAATTTTGCGACGCAAAACCATTTCAATATGAACACCGAATGGCTATTATATCAACGTTCGCGTCGATCGAACAACGATATTATTAGATCGTAGCAAAATTTCGTGAATAGGCCAGTATGGACATTTGGAGCGGCCGTGTCATTTTATTGGCAATCCATGCCGGCCGGCGCAGCCCGATGAAAAACAAGCGCCCTCTGATGGCTACAAGCGAAATCTGATAAGTGAAATGTGCGCTGTACGCCATTCAGCTCGCAACTCAAATCGGCAAAAAGTGAGCTCTCATATTACACGAGTTTTTTCGCTTTCAGTTTGTTTTCATCGGAAGTTGTTAAAGTGTGCGTTTTCAAACGAATGGCTGCCAGTGCGCTACACTTTGTTGGCCAGCAGCGTTCCGGAATGCCCAT
This sequence comes from Cephonodes hylas, assembly GCA_030295005.1. NCBI lineage: Eukaryota > Metazoa > Arthropoda > Insecta > Lepidoptera > Sphingidae > Cephonodes > Cephonodes hylas. Next base: position 5,264,963 of record AP025382.1, read on the forward strand.
TTGAAGTATCGACAGTTGCCAATCAAGTTAATACATATTTAAGCAATATTAACTAGTGTATGCGGCGCGTTGCCGTGATTAGCTCGTACATGTGTATAGGCAATTAATTCCGCGAGTGGCAGCTTGTTGATTGATGCAAACGGCACAATTTCTATTGCGGTCGGTTTGGACATGGCCAGTGATGTGCGTAATGTAACTACTATATCACATCGAAACATACATATAATATTTCAGTACGAACGAATTATAAAAAACTAATAAAACTATGTCGATGGTTACTAAATGAATTGTGAATCAAAAATTTTAATGCAATAAAGTAAAAATTCATAAGCTGAAAATTTTATTTATTTAGTACAATATCTTATTGGTTGCGGGGATCTCAAGAGGGTATGCCAAATACGTCATTTCCTTTACCTTTAATGCGTCCCACAGTTCTAAAAAAATCTTAGACAGCATGTACAACCTTATCATATAAATGAACCTTACTAACCTGACGACCAGTGACTCATTAACGAATCTGACCCCTGATGACAATTGCATTCGGTAGATTGGCAAGAAACGGGTACTTTCTAGAACTCTCTAGAATCATCGACCCACTCCCGCGTGACTAAGCTCAACCCGTTTATTATCAACTTGTGATCGATACGTGAACATTGTCCGGATTTACAGCCTAAAGGGAAATTTAAATAGAAATGCGGTGAGTTCGCATTATGTCCCCATGAATAATGGAGTGAGCCACATGCGTACCGACAACGCATTCGACGCCTTACATTGACTTGTTAACAAGTACTTACACGTACTTGTAAGTCTCTTGTGACTTGATCTTACTTGTATGGTCTTGAGTAATATCCCAAGTCCACTTAAGTTATAGTTAAGTTTATTAATAATAATTTGTGATCTAAGGATACCATTTGATCGTGATTAATCTTGATATTGTCATTTTATTTTAAGTTTCTTTTTTAAATAGTTCATTGTGCCAATTGCCAATTAGCAATCACTTTAGCTAGTTTCCGATCACGGTTTGAATACACCTCAATAATTTATAAATTGATGTTTATAAGTACAAGAAAGCGTAAATGAATACACTTATAAAGGATAACAACGGAGCAGAAGGCAGTACATCAACTGGATGATTTAAACTTGTAGCGGAGACAAGTTCCCGTGTAGGACAGTGACCGCAAACACTTACTTAGCAAAGTATGCGTCCCTCCCGCGGGAGTCTCGTGTGATATTGTGCTCCAGATGTTGTTCTAAATAAACAAACTTGAATATATCTTATGGAAACTTCTGTGCGCCTGCTTGTTAGAAAAGTGCAGCGGTTATAGTTGTTTGGGAGAAACTATTTATTTTTGCTATTTTAAGTTGGGATATTTTTACACTATTGACTTTTAACGAATAACTCTTACAGAACAAAAAAAGCATTTAATCTCAACGTTATTTAATAGGCCTGTGGCACACGTTCGCGAGACATCAGGTTGTGAACTGAGAGGCTGTAGGTGCGATCTCCATACTGAGAAAAAAGTTTGTGCCTTCTACAAATATTTGCTTCAGGTCTTGGTGTGAAGGCGAATAGTCTCTGGTAGTTTCTGATTACCAAAACACAAGACTTGTGTATTATAGTGGAGCTCGGGTATGAATTTCACGAGTAATTTAGCTTTTTTTCTTTGGCTGGCGGATTTTATATGCTAGGACTCATATGTTTGATGTTATGAAGTTAACAAACTAATTACCCATACGAACTAAAACCACGGCTATTCAACTCACTTTCGCAAGCCTTTTATTTTGAATTCTCGCAATTGTCTAAAAAATTCTAAGATTTTATAATAAGCTCCTTGGTAAAGTTTAATTGAGTACTCAAACTTCTGAAGTTTAAACTAGATTACCGTAGTCTAAAATCATAAAGAATTTAATTCTGACCAGTCTGCACGTAACCTTACACGACCTACGGTGTGCTGCAAATTTAATATACTAATGATGAGCCAAAATACCTTTCAAATTAAAGCATCATACAAAATATATTTCGTTTTATACATCAAACAGTCTCCACAAACTCACTCAAGGGTCTTAAGAAAATTAATATGTCGAGACGGTGTCAATTATAATTGAAGCCGATGTTTATGAAGCCACATACACAAGTTTCAAACTCATACGGCAAGAATTGACAAAGAAACTGTATGGAGGCACCACTCCATGGATTAAAAGTTTGTGTGAATACCCCGCGAGTTTTCAACTGCTCTTTTCATTTCCTGTTTTAGTATGATTGTGGAGTTTTTCTGAATACTTATTCATGATAACTATTCAGTATTTTACATGAAATAACAGAAGAAATAATATGCATTAGATGAGAAATGTTACATTCACAATACTGACTCAATACTACTACAAATTTTGTGTCATGGGTACTAGAAATTACGGGAAACTTTTCGGTTTCTCAAATATTTGTGCATCATAAAAACTTTTGTCTCGGTGTGGGGATTGAAACCGCGGCTTTTTTTTCACAAGCTGATGTATATCTAGTAGCGCCACAGGACTGTCATTTAATTTCAGAATAATGATTTATAAGCTCAAGACGTGTATGCTCCTGATAAAAAGCTCTATTTTTTTAATGATGCAAATGCACGTGTAAACTAAAAATTTAGTTTAAAATTGAGAATCTGTAACTTTTGATTATTAATTAATTTACAGTTTACACTGTTATTGTTAAGTAATAATACACCGGATTATTTAACGTTCCGTAGTCTCTACCTACACCTATGGGAGACGTGTGTATGTACATATATACATATTTATGTAATAGGTATGGAGAATTACCCATGAGCCTATAAACGCCAGGTCACTAAGGGTCACATCACTTGCACGCAATAGTTCAGTGCATTAAAGTGAAATAATTAGCTCGTAGTACGCGTCCGGTTTACAGCAAACCACACGTTGTAATTGAAATTTTATGTTCTACATAATTGGGAGATTTTTTGTGTTCAATATTACTGAGATTATTTAGGGGAAGACAATCATATTTATACTATACAGTATACATACATAACCTTACGCCTGTATTCCTGAAAGGGGTAGGAAGAGGTGCATTTCTGCACCCACATTTCGCCAGGTATATATTAGTCCCACGCAACAATGTGTAAGCCTATTGATATATTATGATCCTATTGCCGTTATCCGCCATAACGCTATGCCCGATTCGTGAATCGAATTTGGGTCATCTAGATCACACGGCATATATGTATATTTGTGTCATAAGACTACGAGGCAGTCAACTTTGTATAATAGCCTTATCGATACGATTGTGGAAACAGGACGGATTGACAAATATTCTCAAAAATTATATTGTTGACTGATCGTGGAAAGTGACGCAATTGTCTGAATCTCTTTGAATGGTAACACACATTACTTCGTATAATCACAAATACATATTCAAAAAATTTAACAATAAAAAGCAATCACAATCTCGAGATTATAGAAGAGGGTCGACCCTCTTTTATACTGTAAGCACATTAATGTTTGTACTATTCCAAATGCTAGTTGTTCAACGTGTACATAACAAGATAAGCTTTAATAACCTCCAATGTGATTGTTCACTTTTACTGCCCGACAGTAAAATGTACACGTGTATTTGCAAAACTCTATTAGCCTGGATGATGCCAGCAACTATAACCACGGACTGAATTTAAATATTGGCCTATAATAAAATATTCTCCTCATATTAAACTAGTTTTAGAGTGTCAATTCAAATGTTACTACTTTAATAGCTCGAATTAAATATAAATTACACAAAATAGGTATACACGAATATTTTTATACACTAATCAAGTGACCTATGTTTATGATTCCAGATTAAAATGATTAAATAATAATTTTATGATTAAAGTTTTCTGGAACCATTTATTGGTAGCATAAGCATGTATCTCCTCTAATCATGTGCCTCATAAGAAAACTCAAGGTTACTCAGCGAGCTAATGAGAGGGCTATGCTTGGTATTTCCCTAAATGATCTAATCAGGAATGAGAAGATTCGTAGGAAAATGCAGATTACGGACACGGCCCAAAGGGTCAGCAAGCTGAAGTGGCAATGGACAGGGACCTACGCATAGCTCGTAGAACCAGCGGCCGCTGGGGTCGAAAGGTTCTCGAGTTGAGGCCGCGTACCGGCAAGCACAGCATTGGATGTCCTCCCACAAAGTGGACGGACGAATTGGTAAAAACCCTGGGAAGACGCTGAATGTAGGCCGCTTCCGACAGAACACTCTCGAGGACTTTGTGCGAAGGTCTATATCCAGCATTGGACGTCTGTAGGCTGAGAATGATGATGGTGGTGATGCATGAAAAGATATTCAGTTTTGGATAGAGCCTATTGTATTGTATTGCTGTATTGTAATACAGCTATTGCGCCTTTTCGCAATTCAAGGCAGTACTAACGATTCGGTCAAGCTGTTCTTAACCTATAGACTTACAGTCTCAACACACCATTATCAAATAATTTCCAGAATCATAACATGTATTACAAACTTCATTGCGGACAAGATAACGCTGTCGAAATATCTGACAATTAATATAGTTGCTACAAACTACACACAACTGCTAAAAATGTAGTCTTGGGAAACAGGAATTTGAAATCGAAAAGTTTCACAATAATGTTAGTGCGTAGCAATGTCAGATCGCAATACTCGCTAGAGAATTAAGCTACCCCTCGCTATTAAGAGCTATAGATTCTTAGTAAAAAATACCTTGTCGTATAAATTACATACATATAGCAACATCTCTTAGAACATGCTAAAACTACTTCTAACATTAATCGACTCACCAGGATTCTCTTTTGAATGTTACAATGATAATAAAAGCAGCGTTAATCTTCATGAATCAACTGTATTTCTAAAGAAGAAAGATTAAAAAGTTGGTCCGCTTAAAAATGCAATAAGCCTCTCCGAGCACCGGTAAGAAAACTTTAAATAATCCCCGTTTTAAAGCAGCGAGAAATACGGACGAGTGAAATTTTAAAAATTAGGGTTAACCCTTTATAGCCTGTGGTGACATTTCTGTAACAAACCCAAAAAGTCTCTATAAAATTTAAACTAAACGTTTAAGATTTGTCAAATCAATATCAATATATTCTTAAATAACACACCGAACATTTTAGCATCAAATATAAATCATAAGTAGTGTAACTTGCTCCCTTTTTGGCTTTGAATTTCGTGTTTTGATGAAAATGCCATGTTTGAACTTGCAAAAAGTTTAAAATTTATAAAAAAATACTAAAAGTATATAAAATTGTATAATTTTTGTTGATACCCGTAGGTAAGTAAATGATTTGGTTTATATATCGTTACCAATTCATACTTTTGATTTTTTATATGTAAAAAGTAACTTATTATGTTTGTTACATTTCTGTTACATTGGGTGACAATGTCATAAAAAATACAACTAATGTATATCCATATATTGATGATTTTTTTCTCCTATTTTTTAAGATAGGGGTAGTACTTACACAAAAATTAGATCTATAATATAAGCCTTAAATAGGACTACTAGTGGAGTTCTATTCGAGGTATACCTTTGTGTGGATGAATAGATTTGCTACACTAAGAGAAGAGACAATTTGAAAAGATATATGGCTATAAAAAAGAACACAATTGGCGTTAAAAGTTTTATGTACTGAGCGTAGTTTCAAGTTTTGTCTATAATATTGAACCTGAAACAGGAACTGAAAGAGTTTTGCTCCTAGTAGAATAAAAAAGGAGCATCTTGAAACGTCGTATTTAGAATGACGCGGGCATACCCAGACATCAGAAATAACATATATATTTGGATAATAACTTTACTTCCGTGGCTTGAAACTTTACTGGAGTACTTAGCAGAAGTGGATATATCTTGGACTTGGGGAGTCCTGGGACCGTACGGAATAATCTCGTTCCAGATTGCAAACTACCCCCTGACGAGGATGTAATAAAAAGTAAAGTAGATTTTCTGTTGATTACGTAGCAAATATGGACGCAATTGATGTGTCAAAATTTATATGAAAAGACAACAAACTTGTCACGCTTCTCTCAATTTTTGCTGGTGAGTGGTCGAAGTTCCAAGTCGTTACGATAAGGCCAATAGAAGTACATCAACATTGATCGGTCTCATATCGTCGAAGAATGTAGTGGGTATATTGGAGGTGTAGATTTTATTAACAGCATTATGGGTGCTTATAGTATTTTGACACGAATTAAAAGACGCCAGGTTTGGATGTTTTACCAATTATTAGATCTGACCATGGCCAGTTCTTGGCTGATGTATGTGAGAGTAAGGCAGACTAAACTATGCAATGACAAACAAATGTCTTTAGCAGATTTTCAACTTGAAATTGGAGACTTTATGTAAGTTTTGCTTGAATCCTAATGTCCAACAGCGAAGATTAATTGAAAATAAAATACAAGCCAAAATCACAAGAGTCCGGCGCAACATGTCCCCCCATTGGCGGTGGGGCAGTATCAAATTGGCTACTGACCGAATTAGGTTTGAAAATCATTTGGCCCAAGTTTCTTCGGTGTCCTGATGTAGCACAAACAATTTTTAAAAAGTTCGGAATAGTAGTTGTTACAAAAAACAAAATAAATCTGTTAGATCCTCCCATGCTACGTTAAAACATTTTCTTCCAGTTTAACCCAATGTGACAGTAATGTCACAAACCCTAAAAGATCCAATACATACGGAATAAAAAATATTTTTGAATTTCCACGAAACACGTGTTTTTTTATTTGTTCAAGCCTATCATATACCAAAGTATTATAATTTTTTATGATCTTGGGCTACGAAGGGTTAAGACGTCAGCCACTAACTTCCGCGCTTACCAGGCTGGCTTAATAGCATGTTTTTACAATTCATCATAAACTTAACAATTGCTCATTAATAACTTCGGTACGTATTGATTTTTTCTTTCAGGTCAAATACTGCTTTGTTGATCAAGAAAAAATTGCAACATGATGTCACCATATTCAACGAAAAAGCAGCTTAATCTCCTCTACATACAATAAATTAAGTTTTACATCAAACGAAATTAACAGACACAAATAATTCCCCGCGGCCCAAACGTTGATAAACTTGTTACAAAGTAACGACGGTCGAATGCAATACTTTGTTAGACATTCTCTATAGGGAGAGATTTCCTGCTCCCCGACGTAACATGAGCAAATTTATAAATTTTACGATAGCCTTTCGTGGCTTAGCCTGTGTTTATACGGTTGGTAAGACTGATTAGGGTTGTATCAGTTAACCCTGATTAGTTCAATCCGTTTCGTGAACGATGGAGGCTATCGTGAGGAAAAGTTTATGCTATAAATTAGAGTATATGTCTGAAACTTTTTTATAGGTAGATACTAAATCTTAGTTTTCATGTACCCTACTTGTGTATTTGGCAAGGGCGTTGACCAGGAACTAAATAAACAGCAAATAGCGTTCTTACAACTTCCAAGATGGGAATCTTGTACATTATTATTTTTACGTCAATGTAATGAAAAAAAAAACTACTGAAAAACTTGTGTTGCTGCTTCGTTGGTTCACGCCATAAACTGGTTTGTACGACAAACAAGTTGTTCGCTTCACTTCCTGCGTCAAACTAAAAAAATTACCAACGAACAGCAACGACGATTCAGCCTTTAAATATTATAAACCATGGCTTTAATCATGGCTGGAAATAGGTAATTGCAAGTATATTTTTAAATAATGTCTTAGTTACATAATTTATATCCAATATTAATAATAAAAAAATATGTTTGTAAGTTAAATATGAGCAGTGATGGCCTCAAGTTTTGGGCACGCGGTCGAGAATCTCGGCGGTCGTGGGTTCGAACCCCAGGCACACACTTCTGACATTTCGAAGTTATGTGTGTATCCACAATGAATTATCACTTGCTTAAATAGTGAAGGTTATCATCATGGGAAAGCCTGCATACTTAAAAGTGCTTAGGAATTTCTTAGGTGTGTAGTCCGCCAACCCGCACTAGGCCAGCGTGGTGGACTATGGCCTAAACCCTCTCAATGGTAGAAAAGACCCGTGCCCAGCAGTGGGCGTATATGGGTTGAAGAAGAAGAAGAAGTAAGTTAAATTGCTATACGTTACGATCGAGAAATGTTAAAATCTATGGCTCAGAGATTTTTTTCACTTAAAAAATATTTCACATATTCCCACCTACATTTATTCTAATAAACGCTATCAACGTCAGCATAAAACTTTAATCTTGCCTGAGTCTGCGCTCTGTCAACGATTATGTTCCCTTGGCAAGTTTTCTCTTTTTCCTTACGTGAATATTATATGTTATTAGTCGGCTACATCTAAGTTTTAAGCATTAAAACTGAAGATTGCCGTAGTTTGCTCTGAATCGACGCTTATGTATGTAAGTGGGTTATGGATATTACATTTTAAATTTCCATTCTTTTTTATAGGGAAATTCTTTAACGTTGCCAGAACTCTTGAATTATTTTAGATTCCTAGTAATAACCATAATATAAAGCTCAGTACATGTTTTAGGTACCGATATACACAAGTGTATTCACATTTAATTATCACTTGCTTTAACGGTGAAGGAAAACATCGTGATGAAACCTGCACACCTAAGAGTTCTTAGGAATTTCTTAGGTGTGTAGTCCGCCAACCCGCACTAGGCCAGCGTGGTGGACTATGGCCTAAACCCTCTCAATGGTAGAGGAGACCCGTGCTCAGCAGTGGGCGTATATGGGTTGATGAAGAAGAAGAAGATACACAAGTCTAGTATCATAGGCATCAGAAACTAAGACTTTAGTACCTAGTTTCTTACTACTTACTTTAGCGAGGTTATAGAATTTATGTGCTCTGATGTCTGTGAAACTCGTCACCTTCAGTTATTGAGGCATTTTAATATATAATATGTTATTATTTAGCAACTTTGAAGTTTTCATATGAAATTGCATTTTTTTACACAAGTATTTTCTTATACTTTCGCCAGATTTCCTATTTGATATATGCAAGGCAAAAAGTTCTTACCACCAACACGTTCTTTGGCATTTGCCAAAGCAAACAGCAATAAGCCCACCAGATTTAAAATTGGACTTAGTAGCAAAAACGTCGACCTAAAAACACCCTATCAATTTATGCCTTACCTCGAAAACCATTTCACCAAAAAAATTAAGATAAGTCTTAACAGACTGGGTTCTCATTAATATTTGAATGATAATACCTCAAATAGCTGCATGACAGAGCCAATCTGGCATAAGTACCCCGTTAAGAACACTGACTTACATTACTTAACCAAGATAATAGCTCTCCGCGCTTGTGACTTAACCACGACGGCTGCATTAGCTCCCGCACGTAGTATTTAAATTCGTGTGAGGGCACACATTACGAATGCAAATTTCCGAAAGTTGTCTCCACAAATAGATGACGCGTTGTTCGCCTTGCCGCTTTAGCAAAGACCCAAAATTGCAGCTTCATCTTACTGACATTCAAGTTAATGAAGAGCTTAGAAGAACTCTGGTGGAGTGTTTTGAGAGATTAGTCTTCGTTATTCAATTACAAGACACTGTAAAACTGATAGGCTATTTTTGCATATTGATTTTTATTATTAAATTGATAAGGAGAATTATATGTAACATGTTAATAATGTATGTAGAAATTTGCCACCGAAATATTTACAAAATGTAAAAAAAAGACACTAGGCATGTTTTATGTTTAACTGTAACTGCCCTTAAAACAGAAATCAATAACAACAATGATTTGAATTCTGAGGACAAACTTTCAAGTTAGTAGTTCTATTGTATATAATTAAAGAAACAAAAATTTCTTCTCATCGTTTTTGCATTTGTATTACGATACTACCTACGAATCTAAGATTACTTTCAATCATGGAAATCCCTTGGAGTTTTCACATAATCCCCGTTAACGATAGATACAATATCAGCGGATCTCCCACCGGTATCTCTGACAAAACTCATATTATCGCGGTTAACCCGTTGAGCCCTGTCGCCTTCACTCGCTTGATCCAATTTATCGCGAGCATTTCACTGGGACCATAGCAAATATATCTCGGCTCCCGGCGGCTCCCGACACCGCTCGTTGAGGCTGGGAGAACAGCGGCTATTCTACAATATCGGAATTTCATTTACCTATCAAAAGTGACGGTACGATTTGAACATTGGGCATGAGTTTTATGAACCTTTCTTGGTTCTAGATAAGTTGAAACTAGCTTTATAGTAAATGTAAGGACTTAGCGGTAACTTACTTTTTTAATTAATTGGAGACAAAATTTTGCTACGATTAAGGCGGTATGAAATATTTAAAATAGTCTTTTTTTAATTGTAATAATTCTACGATATCTGCTCTTAGATATTCTTTGTGTATAATATACATACATGTGTTTTAGTAACACTAATAAACTGAATAATTTTTTAAACTCAGTTTAGCCATTGAGCAATTCCTAACCAACCGAAAAATTACATTCGAACCTGGCAATTTACGTCGTAAAACCAATGAGGAAACAACACACATAAAATAATACATACGGAACTTGCACTTACGCATTATTTTTATTTTGCTCAAACAATCCCTCGCCAAACAATACCTCGAACATCAATAAGAACAGGTACAGAAATCACTGAGCGTAAGTAAAACAAGCGAACGAGAAACGTCCAGATAAGTATAATGGGCATCCCTAAGGAAATTACAGACGATTTCAAGTTCCTCGGGAAATATTTACAAAACGTATTCTAAATCACTTGGGGATGTTCTTAAACCGAATCATTTTGTAATGCTGCGTTTTTATAAAGGATGAAACAACATCAATTTCATTATCAGGATTATTGTTTCTCGTCTTTCGACGGTTTTTGCGGATTTTCTTTCAATATTTATGAGGAGGTAAAACGATTTGATACTTCAATGACACAAGTGCCTAAGAGCCAACTGTAAACTGTTTTTTGTTAAATATCTACAACAAAACATTTGTTTGTGAGAAAGACAGACAAATAATGATGTATGATGTAGTGAAAAGTTTTTTATAATATGAATAATATTGATGTTAGAAAACTTTTGTTCAGTCAGCTATTTATTTGGTATATATATATATATATTTAATTATATAACCGAAGTCTTTTTAACCCAACAATACAAAAATTATAAATTTCGATACATGAAAACGTCTACTAATAGCAGAATAAATTGTATGGGTGTTTTAGAGCATCAAGATTTATTCTAACATAAATGTTATTTTATTTCTCATTTTGTTATTTTATTTTATGTAACACCATTCAAATGCAGTGGTTTCTGAGAGAAAACACAAGAAATGGCCGCATACAAAACTCGTTAACACCGACATTGATGAGCTTACTGCTTTATTATGCAAGAATGTTTACTGTAGGCATAAAATTTGTTGGTAAGACCTTGTTTATATCAATATGAACGGAATTATTTCCTTGTGTTATTTGCAGCACAAGTATTTATTGCAGTACGAACAATTCATCGTAAAGTTACATTATCAGATTTCGAGCAAAAATATATTTTTCTCCGATTGGTGAATGTGCATTTATATGAAGAGTCAATAGAAATTTCACATAACAACGGGAAACAGCAAACATATTCAAAAAGAATCATATAAAATGTATGCTAGATTATTATATCTTCTTCTTCTTCTTCATCAACCCATATACGCCCACTGCTGAGCACGGGTCTCCTCTACCATTGAGAGGGTTTAGGCCATAGTCCACCACGCTGGCCTAGTGCGGGTTGGCGGACTACACACCTAAGAAATTCCTAAGAACTCTTAGGTGTGCAGGTTTCATCACGATGTTTTCCTTCACCGTTAAAGCAAGTGATAATTCAATGTGAATACACACATAACTTTCGAAAAGTCAGAGGTGTGTGCCTGGGGTTCAAACCCGCGACCGCCGAGATTCTCGACCGCGCGCCCAAACCTCGAGGCCATCACTGCTTCATTATTATATTATTATTATATCTAGCATATATTTTATATGATAATGATGATTTGTGTTACATATTTGTAACACAAACATACATATATAATGAATACAATAAAAAAATGATATATAATTTTGCCATTTTATTAAACAATGAGCTGCCGAAATTTCATTTTAAATGGCAAGCGAGTCGAAACCGACATAATATCTATTTGATAGGAACCTAAAAATATCCTTAATAATGCCTAACAATAAAAAGTCTAAATATAACCGCGAAAATATTTACGACACCGTAACCTCAATACAGCTACTTATTGAAACCGCATGCGAATGTCCTCATTATCAATAATACCTTTACGTTTTTCTATTTCTTACCCTTTTCGTAACGGAGGGCAGTTATCGGCTCCGACTTATTTTCAGTAAGGCCATTAACCTTGATCAAATAAAGGAGCGAAGTCATTCTGCCATGGACGCCGTGGTAAGTGGCAGAGCTATGTCGTTTGTCCCTAATGGCGTTATTGTGTTGCATTTCCAACCAAACAGCTTTTGGAGAGCGAGAGAGAGAAAGAGCTTCTTTTTGGAGAGCGCATACTATCAGCTCTAAATTGGGGTGAGCAATTATTTGTTCTTAACTCCTGTTCACCTTGTTAATCGGTAATTCTAAAGTGAAGAAATAAAGGCTAAGAAATGTTGTCCCTTAGACTATTTAAAATAAGTGAATTGTAAAAGATAGATTTGATTCGATGAAATTGGCTTCAAGAATATTAAATATAATTTTTATGGCTAAAAAGACTGCGGCTTTAATCTCTATATGGCCTACATATAATCGTACGGGATTGAGTATTTATATAATGTGTATTTTAAACGGTTATATTATCAAGGATAGTAAGTGACCAAAATACAAAAAAATATTTAAATATATTGTGAATAATAGTTAAGCTCCGCCTTCCTCGACAAAAAGTTGCAAGTGTGCGTTCGACGGAGCAGTTTTTCCTCCTACAAAGCCATCTAAATATAAAGGCCCATATTCAAGTGGGTACTATGGGAGATATTTTATTACTTATTTTATTTCCACCGAATGTTTCTTTTAATTAAACCGACCGCGATACATGTGGGTCATTCTATTCCAGAGCAAATTTTATAGCGTTCTCAGAGTTGCAAGAAGGGAATTAGCTTTGCTAGTGTTATTGAACAAAGAATTCTTCACTTTCTTTCGGAATAATTATAGGTCTCTTGAGAGTTTTTTCATTTTGAATGTTTCTACATGCTTATTTATTTATTATCTTTTTCGTGGACCAATATACGACACGAAACTTGAAAAAGACAACAAATCATGGATTTGTAGATTATATCACTGAACAATTATTAAAGATATTTGAAAATACAATGGATTGTTATCATTAAAGAGGCGCAACGTAGTTAAATTCCTTTTCAAAACCATATTTAACCTTATCTATAATAACACCTTTTAAATCGCTTCAAATGCCTTAATGTATCAAGAGAAATACAGGCTATTATAGACCAAGGGTTTCATATACGATTACGAAGGATTAGACCTCAATATATGGTAGGGGAAGGTGAGGTAATACGATCCCTGGAGGTCAAATGATCCCCCGCCATAAACCAGAAAAAACTAGTGTCATCAATCCAAATGCGCGTGAGACATGTTCCCCGCACCCCTGCCAGTTACCTATCCTAGTGTCATGGCGGTGTGAGCGCTTGGCGTGATTTTATTACAAAATAATCAAAAAGTCGGTCTCTGATCTAAGGTAAGCCTGTTTTTGGACTTTCATTACTTTTTACATGTTCGTGTTTATTGAAATGTTATTTTATTTGCGGGTATTAATGTCAGTTAGCTAATATTTAAGCAATGTTCGATAACCGCACGCGGTATTTGAAGGTTATGTTTTGATCGAAATCTTGGAATTTAGTGTTTGGGGCAAAATGATCCCTTTTGTTGTGTTTAAAATGATCCCTGGAATCATTTTACCCCATAAGTATTTGTTGTTTTACAGATCATGCCGAGAATTTATAAACGCAAAGTAGACACATCAGTACTTATCAGCACACCCTACAAAAATTACCTTGAAGAAGAAGCCAAAAAGAAAACAGATATAGAAACAAAGAAAGCCCTTAAGAAAGCGAATAAAATAAAATAAAAAAAAAAAACAAACAAAGAGAACGATAAAAAAAAAGAGGGTGGGAAAGAAACAGGAATCGGAAGAGGAGGCGGAAAGGGAAAAGGCAAAAAAAAACAGATCAGATTCTTTCGAAGAGGAGAGTGACGCCTTCTTCTAGTCTTCTGTACTGAAAGCTACTCCAAGGACACTGAAGGCGAAGGGTGGATTAAATGTGTTGTGTGTCTTAAATGGTGACATGAGGCTTGTGTGGGCGTAGCTAGTGCCGATGAAGGCGAATTTACTTGCGATATTTGTCTTTTTAGTAACCAATTTGATAGTGTGAAAAGAAATTTATGGCTATAAGTCTATTTTTAAGTTCCTGATAAGAAAATTATTTTATTTTTTAAATAAAGAGTTAATTTTTCTATTCTATTTTGACATTGATAAAACCTTTGATAGGGATGAGTACTATTTGTGTTTATTACACTGATATTTATTAACTTATGGTATAAAATGATCCCTGGGATCATTATACCCCTACCTCAGGGATCATTTTATACATAGGTGTGTGTAAAATGATCCTTTACTAAACTTTTACAAAAATCCCTAATACAAAAAAAATACGCATATATGATAAAAAATAAGTATACAGTTACAAAGTTAAGTAAATTCACTATAGCCAACAATAGAAATCCTGCGATTATGCCTTTAACTTTAGCCACAGTTTTGTTTTTTCCTTAGGGGGATCATTATACCTCACCTTCCCCTATATAGTAGCTAAATCCGTCCTATAGGTAAGACACAAGGCTGATATTAACCCTGTTAATATTATCCCCGACTATACTTTTTATTAATAGTAACTGACGAAAATTACATAGAATTCTAAAAGCCTTTAAAAATCTGATGATTATTATTGTTTGTGATTCAACCTCGTTGAGAGAGCTGAATGAATAGGCATAATATTTTGCACATAAAAATATATTTGTCTGGTTTTGCACCTATTTTATAACCAAAATATCTATTAAGAAATTTGGCGCGAATGAAGCTGCAGAGCGTAGCTAATCAGAAGTAAACTGCGTTACTGAAAATGATTATCTGCTAGCAAATTCACTTAAGCCTAGAAATAGGCCAAAATTTATTTTACCACTAAAGATACCCATTGACCCATTTTCACATATTCGCTATGAAATTCGACAAGAATATTCCGCATTAAATTGATGAATATATAAAACTGTTGACACATCTCGCGCCTGAAGGAATTGTTTGAACAACACAATGCTTTTCAAGATAAAGTGAATCGTACACATTAAAGTTTCAGTCACGTAATTTACTTTACCGACTTGGGTGAAAATTGCTTGTGTCAACAACATTTGAGGTTGTCTCCGCTTTATTCATTCTAGTAAATCACTAGTAGTTATAACAAGAATACTTATTGGCTATAAAACTTTGTTCTATACAAATCCATCAAAACAGTTAATCGAAAATAGATCCAGAGATCATATGCTACTGTTGGATATAATGCAATTTAACCCCGCATTACTAAATATATATTACTGGAAAAAATTAAAGGATCAAAAAATAAATCCAAATTTTTGGGCGTTTTTTAACAGGCCGTAACTTCGAGAAAAATGGTCGTACAGGAAATTAAAAAAAAGAAAATTGTAGCTCCAAGTCTCTAGTTTTTGGATTAATACATTAAAAATTTGTAGCATCGGTGATTTTTGAGTGATCTTAGGAAAACCAGCAACAAAAAAATTTCAAAATTTTTAATGCTTCTTTTTTTTGTTATACGGGCGTGGAAAAAAATTTTCTTGCTTAACCCTTATAAAGATCGGATACTTTGTTTATTTAGCTTTAATTTCTATTTTTTAACACCTCGATATGTTTAGTTCTCGCCGAGATATCAGTCTCCAAATGGAAAATGATCCTTTTGTCTTTAATTATCGATATCTCAGCAACCAATAATTGCACACCAAGTTAAAGGTGCATTTCAAAAATTTGGAATAATATTCTTTAACCACCAGCTATTACTTTTTCGAAAAAAACAAGAATTCTTCTTGTTACATAAATTTGAAAATGCAACAAAAAATGAGCTTTAGGTGGTGTTTTGGAAAATCAAGCGCTGGATCGAAAATATTGTGAAAACCAATAATGTTAAGTGTGCGTTTTACAGTTCAATATGTCCACAATAATCCTACAAAGTGCCAAATTAATCTATCCAGTCGTTTTTTTGTTTCACTCGATCGAATTTTTGAAAAAAATAAGGGATCACTTTTTGCTCTGCAAAGCTCATAATTTAAGAAATGAAACATATTTATTTTTTAAAGCTTCTTCCACGTTTCTGTTGTACAAATTTGTTGTTTGGGGACATCTTGAGGAAATTCAAGTCACCAACGCCAATATTGCCCGTTGTAGCTATTGTGTGTGATTAACGAATTTTCGAGCAACAATATTCGCATTGACGAAATATTGAATTGATTGGGCGTTTGTTTGTTAAATTTCCTCATGTTGTTCCAAAACAACAAATCTATACAACAAAATGTGGAAAAAGCTCTTAAAAAAGAATATTTCTCATTTCTTAAATTATGAGCTTTGCAGAGCAAAAAGTGATCCCTTATTTTTTTCAAAAATTCGATCGAGTGAAACAAAAAAACGACTGGATAGATTAATTTGGCACTTTGTAGGATTATTGTGGACATATTGAACTGTAAAACGCACACTTAACATTATTGGTTTTCACAATATTTTCGATCCAGCGCTTGATTTTCCAAAACACCACCTAAAGCTCATTTTTTGTTGCATTTTCAAATTTATGTAACAAGAAGAATTCTTGTTTTTTTTCGAAAAAGTAATAGCTGGTGGTTAAAGAATATTAATCCAAATTTTTGAAATGCACCTTTAACTTGGTGTGCAATTATTGGTTGCTGAGATATCGATAATTAAAGACAAAAGGATCATTTTCCATTTGGAGACTGATATCTCGGCGAGAACTAAACATATCGAGGTGTTAAAAAATAGAAATTAAGGCTAAATAAACAAAGTATCCGATCTTTATAAGGGTTAAGCAAGAAAATTTTTTTCCACGCCCGTATAACAAAAAAAAGAAGCATTAAAAATTTTGAAATTTTTTTGTTGCTGGTTTTCCTAAGATCACTCAAAAACCACCGATGCTACAAATTTTTAATGTATTAATCCAAAAACTAGAGACTTGGAGCTACAATTTTCTATTTTTTAATTTTCTGTACGACCATTTTTCTCGAAGTAACGGCCTGTTAAAAAACGACCAAAAATTTGGATTTATTTTTTGATCCTTTAATTTTTTCCAGTAGTGTATTTTCAATTGTTGGTGACTCTTAAAATTTGCATTTGGGTTATAATACGTAAACCAGTTTTAAGAGGGAAATTGATGTTTGCTTTGAATTCATAATTGTAATAACTATTTTTGCTATCATAAACATCTTTTGATGTAGAAAGTCTCAGCCACAGAGACTAATCTTTATTTCTCAGCAAGTTTCCCGCTACCTATTCCCAGCATATATACTTATTAAGCTTATATTATATATAAAAAGGAAATTATAAAAAATTCAACATAAACATAATGTTTACGGCGATCTCCAGCGAAATAGACTCGTCCGAACGCTAAAAGCCACTAAACGCAATTTGAATAAAAACGGAGTTTAACAAGCACTCTGTCAGGATAAAAAATTAAATTTGAATCAACGCTCAGATTATAAAACTACACGCGCCGCTTGTTTGCTAACTTTTAACCATTTCATTACCGAAGTTATTTGATTTGTGAACACGGGTGAATTTAAACATTCGTAAAATGTTCCGAACGAGTTACTCTTAGTGGCAGCGCTTTGACAAAGTTACCTTTGCGGTGTGCGGCTGTAATTCCACTGAAAATACTAACATGAATTAATGGTGGCTAAACAAGATACTTTCTGGTTCCGAAGCAGGGAAACTTTGCATACTCTCATCAGCCCGGTGCGGAACACGTCGAATGTACCGCGCTTATTCCGAGAAGGTAATTAGAGCAAGCTAAGAATTTTGAGAAATGTTTACTAAGCTAGCTATGCCTTTTTTTTTTTTTTTTTTTTTTTGTTATCGAGGGGAAAGCTGATTATGGCTCTACTTCCCGCCAGCCCGGGGGCGGTGGGGGGCGGGAAGCGTATGTCGGGGTCACCGGTCTTTCAACCCGGCGCGCGGCGACGTCAGGTCCGCGCAGGTGTTAGTGCCGGGCTGGGTCCCTAACAAAACAAAAATCCCTAAACCGGCATACCGACCAAAACCCCCCGGTGGCCATCACCGCGCCGAGTGGGGCGACCACGGTACGTGGGCGAGAAGCGCCCACCGTCAACCGCAGCCGCCTGGTGCGCCTCCGGGACGTTAACGTCCCGGCCTTCACGAATTTGACGGGGGCGCAGTTGCACCCCCACTATCTTGATTTGGGCGCCCTGGTTGCGAGTGGGCGCCCGCGACGTGCACGGGCCACAGTGCCGCCGCCCCGCTCGGGGTCACTTTCAGTGAGGACGCGCCGCCCCCGCAGCGCGCCCAGCAACCCCAAGGGCCCCTATGAGTCGCCTTTTACGACAGGCAGGGGATACCGTGGTGAGATTCTAACGCCCCCTTGCCACAGGGCAGGGCGCCGGGTCTAATTGTCTCCGTTGACCCGGCGCCTCCTTCTTTGACGTCTTTGACGGGCGGGATCGCTTCTCTCGCGATCCCGATCCGCGCTCTCCTTCTGCGACATGACGTACTCGCAGAAGGAGAGCATAGCACGCCACGACCTCGGACTCCCGACCATCGAAGAGACGACGGCCGGGAGCGAAAGGTCTCCACCGATAATAGTGCGGAGAGCGCTGCGCTGCACTTCCCAGGCTGGACACTCTTCTAGTGTGTGCTGGGCTGTGTCGTCCAGACAGTTGTCACAGTGGTGACACACGGTTGACTCCTCCTTCTGTGCCACCCGACACAGGAAATGGCCGAAGCACCCATGCCCCGACAACACCTGCGTCAGGCGGAACGTTGCCGCACCGTGGCGCCTGTCTACCCACTGAAGCTAGCTATGCCTAAGAATACGTTTTTTATTCGTTCCAATTTCTAATGACTCGGTTTTGATAAAAAAAAAGGGATCTAAGTGATTTTATAATATTTATAACTTTAAATATTACAAACAACGTATTTACTAACAACGAGGTACTTTACTTAAAGGTAACCAGAACTAAATATCATTATTTATGTGCGAAAATCCATCCTCCAGTCCATATATTCTAGTTTTGCCGTTACTGAGTCAAGCTAGGCCATATTCTTCCTTAAATAATCCAGAAACAATTTACTGTTCCAAACTCAAAAAAATTACAAAGAGAAAATCCCATCCTTGGTCGCAGGAGCAGGGCAATCTTCATAAACCGTTATTATATAGCCTCTCCTACTTTTTCTCATACTCGCGTAATGGAAGGGTTAAGTTTTCATATTATCTACGTGACGTAGCACTGTGTGGGTCGAACTACGTCAGCATTCTATGGAACGTTACCTGAGCCATAATACAGCGGTTACCTAGCTTTTGTATGGGGATAATAGCTATTGTGACCATAGCGAGTGCATCGTTATTATAGAGATTCAACTTTACTGCTCCACGTACGGATTCAATCCTTTTAAATACCTATGAATGCTGTGTTGAGTGTCGGATATAATAGATTTGAGCTGACTGACCTAAAAGAAAACCACGGGAATGTTTTGGAAAATGTGTAAGCTAAGATAAGAACAATGATTTATTTAGTACATACGATTTTTATTCCCATCCATATAGAAATATAATCGCCTTACAAAATTACTGGTTGTAAGACTAAAATCCAGTAGTGTTTTGTGCGGTTTAACATGTTTGTCTCACTGTGACAAGTTTTACATTTCATCTGCAGTAGCTATTCCAGGAGATACAAATAACCTATAACTAGGACAGAAAGAAAACCGAATATTTAACCAACATGCATATAGGTAGATAATATACAGCAGAATCCAATCAGAACTTCAATTCATTATTAACTATTTATTAATTCGAAAGCAGTTAATAGCTTGAATCCGATCTATAAATTTTAAAACGAACGTACAACGTGCATGCGGCTAAATATAGACAAGTTTAACCTTTTTCACTTAATTTTTACAGATAAGATTCTAGGAGTGTGTTCAAACAAACAAAACTTAACATACCTGGGGATATAGTATCAAACTGTAATTTTATATATTCATCATCATCATCATCATCATCATCAGCCTTTATATCGTCCACTACTGGACATAGGCCTCTCCTATGGCACGCCACTGGGCTCGATCTTCGGCTCTCCTCATCCAACCGTTGCCAGCCACCTTGCGGATATCGTCACCCCACCTAGCCAGAGTACTACACTCCGTTACTCTCCGTTACTCCGTCACTGCTACTCCTACACTACGTTAGCCGAGCCGCGGTCTCCACTCTAGAACACGTTTACACAAACGGTTATCGGTTCTGTGACAGATGTGACCCGCCCACTGGATATATTATATTATGGCAAAACTTTATATATTACACTATGGCAAAACTTTATATATTACGCTTTAAAATTGCTAGAAGCAAGAACTAAACCTGAATTCTTTAATTCACTCGACGCAACGAAGCAGTCACTATAATCATTTTAATTGACAATAAATCCTTCTCAGAATTTTCATTTAAAAACCTTTTATAGGCATGCGAGTACTACTAAATATCTTTATTAAGGCATTTAGATTCATGAAGTCTTCTCAATGATAAATGTGCGTTTAAGTAAAATTACAGTACGCCTACCCGCCGCCAAATTCATAAGGCGCCGCAAATCCCAACCTTGAAAATGGCGTGAGGCCAGATCTGTGTAATTATGACCGTGGCATCTCGTGGACTGCTGCCAGAGCCACGTACACATATTTACATGCTTCTCATTGGCATGCAGCGCTGCCCATCTATGAAGCCGATATGAACTGAATCCATAGGCTCTTTTAATCATCGTAAATCTGCATTTCAAACCTATCCTCTTTGAATTTTTTTTCTCTACTTTTGCGGATACCCTTGAGCTACCTTTGCTCGCCAGTAATGTGTTTAAATTATTGTTTTTCTTCTTTTTCATATATTTTATGTGATTTCTAATGATAGTATTTATATGTACTTCTTGATTTCTTACTCTAGACTCTTAACTATACACTTATATTTTTTACTTTCTCTGAGGCACCTTTCCTTAAAGGTGTAGATAAGGTATACTTTTACAGCCGAGTTTTGATTATTACGTTTCAAGTCTCACATAGTAGGACACGAATCATTACAGGACAGTGCATTAGATTCGTAATCTGGGCAATTTAACAGACTTAATATTGATTCTAAAATTCCAATTAAAACCTAACACTTAACCCGCAAAATCTCAGCTATACGACTGAGATATAAGGCGAGACTGACGCACAACTAATAAGAACAAAATAGCCCAGATTGTTTTTCCCGATATAAGCCCTCAAAGACTATTTAGGCTTCGGTTTAATCCACGATCCAACATTATCAAAAGGAGTTGCAATGTAGTGTAAGGAATATTTTCTAAAGATATTCCTTTTCGTCCAAGTTTTAAACTGATTAAAAATTTGTTCACTTAAACCTTATTTTTACTAAAAATATCCGTCATTGAAGTTCTTTAAAATTCTTTAATGTCAGAATTACAATATGTACCACTACTACAGGTACTGAATCGTGGCCTCGCAGTATGTGCCGAGTGATCTTAATGTTCTGGGTTCCATTCCCGGAACGGGCGGATTGTTATTTGGTTTACAATTTTTTAATTCTTAGTAGCAGGACGGAGTCTGGAATTTAGCTGAACACACAATTAGCAAAAAAAGAATCGAAGAATAAAGGTGTATTTTACATAACAGGCTAATTTTAAACACCGCATTTATATAAAAGCTGAGTCACAATTTCTTATCTACATATCCAAAAAAAAAACTATTTCTAGTTTCTCTTCATAGTTTTTGTGAGGCCAGTAACAATTTATAAGCATTAAGGTGTGATATAAGAAACAAAATCCAAACTATACGAAAACCTAACACAATACTCCGCCAGTTCTATGTAGAGTAAAAGAAAAAATCTACCGGCGAGAGATGCATAGTTAGAGATGAACCCATCCATGCGGGAACAAAGGGGTAAGGATCACACGCACAGAGAAGATAATTAATGAGCTCTTTGAGCCGCCTCGTTCTATCTGCCTTAATCACCATTTCCATAATCATATTTCTCAAAACTTGACCTTTGTTGGAAGCAAACACGAAAATAATTAATTGCCCGCGAGATTATGTCAGTTGTTTAGATGCCTTTTTGTTTTACAGTCGCTACAGATCGCATCTGCATCGTAAAATATCTGCTCTCCGCAAATTTCATATTTATAAGAAGGCTTTAAAACTTGACCTCTGCGACAATAATCGTTTTGAAAGTATTATACAAATTTATATTGTGTCTTGGTACATTGATGGAGGGATCTCGACCTCAAATAGGGTAAATATTCAGAGACAAAATCTAGACAAATATGCGTTTGTGGAATAAACGAGAGGTCTTGCGAAGACGGATTTGGCACCCACCTCGTCTTGGACCTAAATTGATGCCGACCTAAAATGGCTGACCTCGATCAAGGATTTAGTTCCCTTCGCTTCTACCTGACCTAAGCCGTAAATATGTGTGTATTGGAGATGACTTACGACTTTTCTTTTGCGTTTTCGTATAGTCGACTACGATTCTATTTTTCCAACATTAAAACTACTTTTTGTATACATACATATAATGCTCTTTTAAAATGACAAGAGATCTCCTTTCATTTCGTGGGACTTAAAACAAAAGCGAAACGTGGATGTTGTCATACATCTCTAAATACCCTTCGGGCATATTGTCTTGAATGGATATACATATTGACAAATACAGAGTATTATAACACCTACTATATTTTCTCACTAGCAGAGACAAGGCGATTCCATTAACCTTAAATATTTCAATTTAATGTATGACACGATCCAATTTATTGTCAATGACGTTGCCGCGTTCTAATTACGTTGAAAATACACTACGGTGACGCAGGAGGCCTGTTTACATAGTTCCTTACATCGCCGCCTTCGATGGAGCCTCTAATACAATAATATCTTCAATATTTAACTATGAAGTGCGTGATGGCCCCGAGTATTGGTGCTTGATTCATCGAGTCACTATATAAATGGTAGGTTTAAGTTTGAGACACCTCTGACTTCAAAATTATGAGTGTCAAATTTTATAGTGAACCACACACAACACACTTAAAATGCTCAAGGAGAGACATTGTAATACCAAAGACACAGAATTGACCTACAGATTATGTATGTCGCTTTGGAGAAGTTCTCAGTTAATAAAATTAATACCAAGATATTTAACAAATTATAACCTTTATTTGGTTTATCTTTTAACTAGTATCAAGAGATACATACAAGTTTAGGAATTAGTAACTAATATATTTAAACTATATATCTATTTTATATGACCGTAGATTTCACCAGATCTTTAAAATATGTGAAATGACACTAAGACAAAATTGGTTGTTATAGGTACATTATTTTTAAATCATCACAATATTTTTTATGTTAAGATATTTTCCAAACGTCTAAATCTTATCTGCGAGATAAATGATAAAGTGGACAAGAACAAATGGCCTACTGAGCCTTGTAAATTGAAGCTGAAGTGGCCAGATGTAGTACGCAAACAAGATGCTGGGAGACTAAAAATTATCGCGGGATATAATTTTTTATTCCGCCTCTCCTACGGAACAGATGTGACGCGAGGTCGTGTAAAAGCGCTTGTTCGTGCTTATAATAAAAACAGGTCGTCTTATTTTATTATAATTCCCTAAAAAACAGTACTACTAAACGTTTTTCCATGTGGAACTTTCCGTCGAGAACAATAACGAAGCTATAATGGCATTTTTCTATTTTCGGTATCGAGTTTACATATATTTCATGTAATAAACGAATAGATCTTGCCAAGATTTTTTCGCCACTAAAGAAAAAATTGTGGGCATAAAACAAAGCGTTGTCAATTTGTTGAGCTATTTTTATCGTTTAATGGCTGTAAGTATAATATAAATGTATTTGTAACATGGTTGGAATGCTTTTTCTTTTTTATGGATAAGTGAAATTCTCTTTCTAAATTAGTTCTATGAAATAAAAGGCCTTATACTTAGAGGTGCCCTTTACGTATGAATTGTTCTTAAATTTTATGGTATAGTATTAATATGGAACAAACTTTTTTATAACTCCCGTAATACGTAGAAATTATTCCAAAAATATCTTATCATTCCTAAGTGGTTCTGAAATTTAAAAATTACCTCTCAAGGATAGAAAAATTGAGCGTTATAAATGGCCTAAAAATATTGGACTTTCTCTTGTAAATTTGAAATTTGTAGTCCTAAACGCGCCTACTTATTTTTTTATGAATATTCATCTTATTATTATTTAATTACAATTTTCTACTCTGATATTTAAAATATCACATTAAGATACTACTACATTTTTTTATTTAAAGAAGCTTACAGTGTTTATGTACCTAGAGCCTCTTACGCCTATAGTCCTCGTGAATAGTTGGCCCTGTTTCCTATAGTTGACTTAAGATCGGTTCGACCTGCATCGTGAATGGGTCTTGTAGAAAACGTTCGAGTACTACTTACGTACATACATACGTATAGTATGTATACATAAGCGTCCTTTATTTCACTAGGAATGGGTTTAGGTGGGATTTCAGTCAGACTACACGACTAAGACCGATTCTGTATTGAGAAGGCTTAGTGTTCCTAAAGCACACATGCGTTTTGTTTTAGCAAAATTAAATCAGATGAAAGCAGTATTTTATATAAATTAAATATACAAAAATAGTGATTAAATATGTGAAAATAATAATAATTAATTTTCAAAATAAAATGTATTAAAATTGAAATTACTTTGAACCATATTAACTTTGCCTCAAAAGGCATTATTTCTTGGTTTGAAATGTTACACCAAAATGATTCATTAATTCATTAAATTCATTAATTTTTAATTAATGATTAATTCAATTGTTTTTTGAAAACAGAAATTCTTTCACAAGTCTATACTTGTGTCTGTACAGTGATTTTTATGTCTCATTTCTTCTTTCAATATAACAATTTATTATCATGCGACATAATGATTATTGCCTGTTCCAATTTATATCCTCTACGCCGTAATCAACTCCATCGCTAAGATCCCGCCGTTTTTACTAAGAGACATTTCTCTATCTTGTCCCACTCTTAGAAAAAAATATCTAATTTGTGAACTATACTACCCAGTTAAACCACATACGCCCCAATGCTGGGCAAGAACTTTCTTTACCACTGCCTAGTCCACTTTAGACTATATAACAAACTAATAAATTCTCCTTTTTAATGTATGTATAAGTAACTATATTCTCCTTAATGTTAGCGACTTTAAGAAAAATTGTTAAATCAAATGAAATTCTGTGGTTTGCTCGAATCTGAAACTGGAGCAAAAATTGCCTCACTTTATAAAGTTAGAACGGAGCCAGAAAAACAGTCTGATAAATTTATTTTTCAACAGAATCCCAGCCTACTGGATTTATATCACGAAAAATGTGCCTAACAGACTTCTGTCGCCCCATCATTTGGCGAAACTTTCGTAAAAGAATGTAATCTCTTTACATTTTTTTAATTGAACAAATAAATACATCGTCCCTCACACTCGATATATGTATCAATTCATGATTATCATCAACCCAACACTACATAAAGGTTGACCGGTATCAGAAACACCAGTGTGATAGTCACATGTCATCATCGGTCACAGATATACATATATGAGCTTGACTCGAGACTGGAAAGTGTGAAGTGAAATTCAGGAAGCCTTTAGTATAGCCAAACCAATAAAGTTTATGGACATGACCAAATCTGTGACATAGTAATGACTGCTTTCGCGCCGCCCCAAAATAGAGGAAAATAACGTAGGGGCGGAAAGATATCGATGGTCTAAAACTATCGTGACTAGAACCATTCTGCTGATATTAACGATTCAGAAGAATGTTAAATAGTGAAAAGATACTATAATAGATACGCTATAAATATTCAAGATACTTTTTTAAAGAAAATTAGTGTGACAAATGAACTTTATTTCAAGCAAATAACATAGTGAAATAATCGAACATAACAATATATTCAGTGTGATAAAAGCAGGAAACGGGTTTCGTACTATCTAGTACCTTAGACATGAGACTTGCATCTGTTTTACACAAATACCTAAAACATCTCAACAGTTATCACTACATAAGTTTTCATCATGTAAAATTAATAATCCAAAGTCCTCAATGATTCATTGCGCTTAATATTTAACAGGACATTAGAGTCTAGTCTAAACATTGGCTAAAAATAAACTACCAGAAATAGCAACACAGACCTTTTAGATTGCTTAAAATACAATCTATTATGTATGTTCATTTTATCTCCTAAACCCGAATCGAGTTCAGACATTCTCTTTGAAAGTAATAATATCAAACGATATGATATTATGACGCAAACTCGTTTTACACAGAAATACATTCGGGAGGGGATAGAAAACTTATGTATTTATATACTCATATGGCTATTGACCGCAGAAAGTTTCATCCTGACACTCCTCTTTTGTTTTTTCCGCTTCCATCATCACCTCATATGTACATTTCTGTCCATTGGGTGCTCAAGACTTTCCAGGTACCGAAATAAATCTGTCTCATTGGTCCCAAAGGATGAATTTCTGGTACGCAATCGAGTTTCCGGGTCATTTCAAATTTGGTAATCTGCTCACCCTTATATTTCTTAGTACTTAAAAAAAGTTGAATTTAGATTTATAATTACTTCTAATACCTCATTTTAGAGTAATATTATCATTATCTATTAATTACTATTTCTAGTAAATATAACATGTATTTAAGTATTGATAGAAAAAAATGTTCAATTGTATTTTTCCAGTCAGACAACTTTAGATAACTTTTACCTTCAAATTTATTGTATCAGAATAATGTCAAAAGCTTTTTTTAAGATATCATTGCGAGTGTATTAAGAAAACTTCTTACTAAGCAAATCATATGCATCCATGTAATCAAATGCAATAAGCCAATCTTATGCTTTCGAATACACTAAAGCACTAACAATGTTACTCATCCATAGTTTTAGTTCAATTTACCAACGAAGCACTTTATGAGATAAAGCTTGTGGTACGAAGTTAATAAAATTCATGATAACGTTATCTATAACACAATTAGTGTGGCGTTGCTAAACGAGACCACTTTTAAAAATCATTTTAAACTTTCTTGATGAGTTAGACAAAATTACACTTTATTACATTTTAAAACTTCGCTTTTAGTGTTTATCTGTGCATCCACTTTGGTGGAAACATGGGCGGGTTCAGAAGGTACTTATGGGGGTACAAGACACAAGTTCTCTAGGGGGCAAATTTAAATCGACTTATACAATTGGGATTATTATTATATGCAATAAATATATGTTATATGTACTTAAGTGACATCGCCGAGTCGGAAGTAAAAGTTTTGTATAATCCGCTACTTTCTTTCCTGAATGTAGATAGTAGCTTATTGCTACTCATCTTAAACCCTTCAAAATGTGCATGCCTGAGAGTTTATTAAAATGTTATTTTACAATCCGAAGTCTACCTTCCAATTAGGCTGGCAAAGCAGAATAAATTCTGACCTGTGTCAACCGTAGATGAGGCCTGTATATACGGAACGTACGTAAATAGAGTTTATTATTTACTTATATATTGGTATACATATATTTATATACTATGGGTTGATGATGATACATACATATTATAATCTATATCTTTGTACATAAATAAATGGAAAGCCGAAATTGTATAACCAACTTATGATTTAATTTCTAGAGCAGTTTTTCAATGATATTACAGATTATATATTATAATAAAAGTACAAAACTTTTATTGGACCATAATATATATTATGGTCCAATAAAAGTTAGCAGCAGTGATGGCCTCGAGGTTTAGACGCGCGGTCGAGAATCTCGGCGGTCGCGGGTTCGAACCCCAGGCACACACCTCTGACTTTTCTAAGTTATGTGTGTATTCAAATTGAATTATCACTTGCTTTAACGGTGAAGGAAAACATCGTGATGAAACCTGCACACCTAAAAGTCCTTAGGAATTTCTTAGGTGTGTAGTCCGCCAACCCGCACTAGGCCAGCGTGGTGGACTATGGCCTAAACCCCTCAATGGTAGAGGAGACCCGTGCTCAGCAGTGGGCGTATATGGGCTGATGAAAAAAAATAATAATAATAATAATATATATTATAATTCATTATTAAACGTGGGTGTAATTGCAGGCAAAAATAGCCTTAAAAAGGTATGTATGTGTACGATATAGTTCATAAACTACAAGTTCTAATTACATATCTGTATATGCACTGAAATTGTTGCCGACAGCTCTTTCGCAAACTCGCGTACTCCAAACAAGTTTATCTTAATTTTTCTCTTAGTCTTTCGTCTTTAGGAATTCTGTTGCAAAAGAAGATTTCATTTCTACTAAAAGGAACGTGTATAAAGACTTTTATACAAACAAAATTGTGTAGGACGTCCTGCAGCACGATGGTCCGACGACTTGAGAAAGGTGGCGGGTAACGGATGGATGAGGGCCGCCCAGGACCGGGATGGTTGGCGCTTACTTGGGGAGGCCTACGTTCAGCAGTGGACGGCGATAGGCTGAGTATATTATACATATGTATATATACAAACACGACAAAATTACACTACACCCATGCTACAAATAAAGGAAAACATGTAAAAGTAAGAAATAAACAGATTTTACGATAATTACAAAAGAACTCTACAGTATACGAGTTAAGTTTATTTTTCAAGAGGTCTAATACCTTTAAAGTATGATTTTATTGCGATGGACAATTTGATACCTATCCCTACAAAGCTTAATGAAAAAGAACAATCACTTTAAAAATATACTTAAAATAAACGTAAGTCTTCGTAACAAATATAGAAGACTTAATAAACTCTAAAAATCCAGTTACAAATACAAATAATAAGATCAATGGCGGTTGTAATCTTCTTAAAAATGATATACCATCGGGAAAGCCGCCAATATTCCAGTATTCGTGAGGAAAGCGGGAAACGCGAGCGATTCTCAGAATTGTCATCAGTCTTGCAGGCGCCCGCCGTGCCCTATCGATTTTATCATTTCCAGCGGCACGCTTAATCTTTTCAATAGTACTTTTTTCAATAAAATACTTTTACTGAGAATTTAGAATGGAAATTGAATGAACACCCTATTTGTGGCATAAGTTTATTAGCAGTCTTTTGAATGAATATCGGGTTGTAACAGTCAAAGTGTCTTTGCTTGTATTAGTTAATATTTACTTTTGAAATCTGTTATACTTGTATTAACCACGATGTCCTATTGCGTGTGATGATTTGCTGAAGAAAACTCAAGCTAACGTTTAAAAAGTTCCTTAACAGAATACAGACAATTACAGATAAGCTCTACGTGGAATCAAACCCCAGAACCGCCTTACTTACCGACAAAGACCCAAAGCAAATATCTATCAAATAAACTTTTGTCTCGATACGGGAATAGAACCCGCTGCCTTTCGTTTTGCTAGCTGGTACCTAGCCAACGACTCCGTGTTATTGTCAAACATTAATGCAAATTATGCTGTAAATAAAAATATGTTTATTTGTGGTCATAAATTAAAGGGTTCCTGACAGTTAATCCATACAGTTTGCATCCAAACAAAATGTATTCTGCGTCATCAAAATCATTGCACTATGCAAAGTTGCAGTACCGACTCGCAGTGTATTTTTGCAAAGCGCAACCCACGCTCGCTTATGTTGCAATTTCGCTGCGGTTGTTTTTATGACCTAGTGATATGTATCTTGTGTCGGCCATTTATATAAATATAGCTTAGTTATATTTGATTTTACTGGTCAGTTACTGGTTCTATTTTAATTATTAGAAATGTAATGTGCATATATATTGTACTAAAATCATGCTTATATCAGCCTGTTGGCTAAGATATATTCAATAAAAGAGATATACTTCGTTGCTTTATTCAGGCCATTTCCAGCCTCCTTAGCCTCATTTATAGAGCCCGAAACCTCTCAATCGCATCCGCATATCTAAGGTCGATGGAGAAAGCCAGTCCTGTGTAAATATATCTAAATGTCACAAAATTTTGACTTAGTCGAATTGCGCACTCAATATATTCAACTAATAAATCTGCTACGAATGTTTGTCACACGCAAATACTTCCCAACACACCCTCATAAACATCTAATAAATTTTTATTTCATTTCGTAGCTCCCCAAACTTAATCCTAGTCAAGGCGATAAAACTAAACGAAGAAATAATATCAAATACTTGCAGTCGCATCTCAAATATTTTAAGTGACTATTAAGAGGTTATAATGAAACAACAAAGTACACTTAAGTTGATATTGAAGGATGTCTGAACCCGCCAAAGGTCATGAATTTCTCAATTTCATACAAATGCTATACTATGTTAGGTTGCATCTTACTTAAGATTAAATAGAATCTTTTTTATCTGCTTACAGGGTGTGCGGCAAAAACTGTTCCTGTAGTATTTTTATCTATCAATTGCTCTAAAAACCAATTAAAATAAAAACAAAGAAATTAATCACGACTCCGATTTTTGTCACAAAATACATATAACTTAACCATGTGTTTTTGATAACAAGATTACCTTTCGTCATCAACCCAAAGACGTCACATCGCCGAGCATAGGCCTCCTCCGTATTTGAGAGGGTTGAGGTCTAAGTCCATTACGCTAGATTAATACGGTTTCACGGTGTATACTCTTCAGAAAATTGTAAAAGTTACTATGAACTTTCCTCAGATGTTTTCCCTCGCCGTTAAACTATGCAATAATTCGTTTAAACTTAAATTAACTTACATTAAAAAGATGTACAAATTCTTCAAATTAAACTTTCAAAACTAAATAATTCACGAAATATTTTTGGCTGCACACGACAGAAGAGAGGTTATATTATTTTCCGTGGCGTAACTTGTAGACGGGTAAAAGCTCTTAAATCAAACGCCTGCATATATTGCACCGCAAGTGGACGGGTGAATATACTCCTATGTCATTTGTTTAATTTCGTGATAGCTATTCTCAAAAGCAATAGCAAGACCGAGTATTTACAAGTACAGTATCAGTATATAGTGCTTTCGGTGGACACGTTACCCTAATGTTATTTGAGTACGAATTATGGTCTATTGCCTTTACATATTTTCTGTATTTTTTTAAATATAAAACAATCAAATTCTACAATGATGTTTTATGAGAATTAAATTACAAAGTGTCATATTGTTGCGACTGGGACGTAAAAATATATTGTTAACCGACTTCAAAAAAAGAGGAGGTTAAATGTTTTAGAATCGAAAGTACTATATACAAATTCATGTGCCTACATCTCCATATTTAAATTCCTTATAATAGAGCCTGTAGCCGTTTCAAAAATAATCTTCTTATGCATTTGAAGCTAGACACGAGACACAAGAGGCATAGGCCGCTTCAAATAAGTTTATCCATTAATAATTATACCTGTGTTTAACACAGCCTCCATTTTAATAAAACGATATACTCAAATGATAACGCTGTACGGAATCATTCTATAATCATAGAGGTTCAATGCATTTTTTCCTAGTATTAACTAGAACGTAATAGAAGTATACTCTTTTTGTCAGTTCAAGGAAATGTTTACACTGCGCCTGGTGCAACCACAATTAAAACATATCGATTGAATGACACAAATACACCAGGGTATTCTAAAAGCAGCACTGATTGATTTCTAGACACGAAATACTTTGTATATAAGTTGCACATACACTGTGTTTTTCCTACACTGATTTTAGACTGCTTAAAAGTGAAAGTATCTAGCCCTATGTTACAGAAGTATGAATGAGAGGCTTTCTTAGAGGAAATACAATCTATCAAGATAACAATTCACTTGCGCCCGCTCGGGTTTCCATTTTATAATGCCCACTCGAACAAAATGTAGTCAATCGAGTGTCATTCAAGGCAATACACTTTCCCTATAAATTTAACATTAATAAAAATGTATTAGGTTAATTATCTTCTGAATCATTTATCGTTTCAATACTCTTCCTTTTTAAAATTCTCCACATATTATTTTATCAATAAGTAATTTAATTGAAAAGCGTTTGTTGATTCGTGAGAGTGCGAATAAGCATCTCTGATCTAAATAATCTGTGTTACCAAGCCCGTAACAGAAATTAAAAATTATCTTAAGAACTAAAAAAGATCTTTTTACATTCCCTTTTCTAGTGTCGAATATATAATAATAGGCATCAACTTATACTAAACAATTCTAGAAATAATCTCAACATAATTACCTCCACTTCAAGTTTTAACAAGGCTAGATAAAATATAACAAACGTGTTTTAGTTTAACAGCAAAAATGTTTACCTAAAAACAAACTTCTCAGAATAACACCTGTTTTACGTCACCTATATAAAATGTTTCAAAGAATTCATGAATAAGGTAAGTGGTACTTTTTTAACATGGGGTTCAAATATTCTACCGTCAAAATAAGCTTTGGACTTTTTAAGATCCCCAACCAGGTAGGAATTGCATTTTATGGACTTAGCTAATTGTTATTCAGTAAAATTTATAAATTGCGAATTGAAACAAGAAATACGCCAATATTCCCCATAGCTTTCGATCGCTCACTTATTGAGTGGGACCCACGAACTAACAAAAAATTTAAATAGTCAAGAAAAGCAATTTTAAGCATTTATTGCTTTACTTTACTAAGTCTACTGCTGGCCTTTAGATTCTTCTTCTAACATTATTCTATTCGCATTTTTTTACGTATACATATCATTTTATTTATTTAAATCATTAACTTAAATACAATAATGCTGCAACTCAATATAATACGTCGAACGTAAAATAACCATTACCTATTTATTTTTGATACTTATAATTCATTTACATTTAACGCTAACATTAACAATACTTTTAGTAGTTACAAGAAACACAAGTCCCATAAGCTGTCATAAAATGCGTTGAGGTCGTCATTTCTATCACGGGAAGCCTAATGGTTAGATAATATGTATTAAACTTTCAAATATTATCAATGAAGGATTCTTTTATACGTCGACTTGCAATCACCAATGTAACTCTTCAAAATACATTAGACTTCATTAAACACCAACTTCCAACTACCTACTTCCGAACAGAATACAAGAACTGATAACGAGGCCTCAAATTAGACAGAAATTCTTGGAAAAGTTTTATTAACAGAAGACGTGTCAATATCTATGGGCCGGTCATTACGTATTCTTCGAAGAGCGTTAATGGAGAGACTTCAGTGTCTCTTACATCATGCCCGCAAGTCCCGACACAAACTATCTAAGTAAAAATATCTGGCGATAAAACACCCCCGTGGGCGTCAGACCTGCTTTAAGAAATACTGACAATATAAGAAAGTTATTGTAATTTTATACAACACTGTGATATAGAACTTTTTGTGGAGTACGAAAAATAGAGCATTTTATGCAAGTAATGTTTCGAAAGTTTTTATCCTAACTACTAACTATTACTATTGTCTATGAACTTTGTTTTTTAATGTTATTTAATAAAACTGAAAACTATTTTTAGCCCCGAAGATAAATGGCTCGTTTACTTCCGTTCGCAAACAAGTGTAGCACATTTAAAGGAAAAGTAATTATTATTCTATACAATACCTAAAGTAGTAGTTTCTGATAATCATGACACAGGGTTGGTGTGTGGGCTAGTGTGGGGTCATAACTAAGTGTTTGAACGTCTTGGTGGTCCAGCAATATATGTACTTCATCTTGGGAAAACAATTTAAAGAGTATGCGATCGATTCCCAAGTTGGACATATTTTGAATGGATTTTCGATTGGAAACACGCCTGGCGGATTTAGAAAAATCTCAGGTCCCATTACATGAAAACTTAAAACAGATTTAGAAGCGTTGTCTAGGAATTCAGCCTTTCTTGTCGAAGGTACTACTGGCCTCAATGCACGTGATTTTTTTTCTTATTTTAAAATCTACCCCTGTTATCTTATTTTATAATACCTATTTCCAAACAGGCAAATTAGTGACGATCTGTACCAACAAAGACGGTTTATTATTATTATTATATAAATAATAAGTATTGTTATCTGGTCTATCTTTAGCCAGGCCTATTGTGTACGGCAATTGTTTTTGTGTCCATCAACAATTTATCACGAGTAGGTCGATATCGTGTTAGCCTCACACAAAATGTAAACAGCACTCAATCTGCGATAAGATAAGAGATGTGCTGGAGAAAACAGGGGCTTTTGTTGATTAAACGGAGATAGAAGTCAGGGCTTAGTTTTAAAATACACCGTCTTAAAGTGGCTGCAAAGGTTCGTTAAAAATAAATGAAGTTTTAATAATTAATCTTTCTATCTCTATCAAGTCATATATGTAAGTTAGTCACGCTACTGTTGGTCACGTTCGTTCTCAACGAATATAAGGGTAGCAATATAAACTATAAATATAATTAACTACTTTTGATTTTTGTCATTTCAAAACAAAGCAAAATTTAATGAAAACATCTATTTAGACTTAATTTTAATAAACATAAGTGATTTGATGTATACTGTAAGCTTCTGTTTTTTAATTAAATAAATGAATGAACAAGTTTATTTTAATTCCATGATTTATTTAATGGCCTTCAAAGTACCTAAATCTGTCAACTTATTGCAAAACAATTTGATAATAATAAATACCTTTCCTTCAATAAAAAAAAACTCAACCACAGTATTTTTATATCAAGAAACATCCGACCGCTTCTTTATGATTCCAAATAAAACTTCAAGTACATAAATCAGTCGTAAATAACGTCACTGAATACTACATTCAGCTACTAAATACATCTGAATACTTTACTAGACTATTTCCCGATTCACAATGGGCACAAAGCTATTTATTCCTTCGCCCGATTGTCGCTAAAACTAGCAAAAAATATTTGGCTTGGCTCCAGTAACACGCATGCTCATATCGGAGGCACTAAATCTTCGTGCGACGTTAGCATACAGCGTCCTTTCCGCCCTTTCTGTTTTGGAATCCAGATAAGATTACAAATGAGGCCTTCGATGGAAAATTTCCTGAATTCCTGATACAGCTTGCATTTCCAAGGCCGTGTCGAATCGTGATATCAAACTAGAGCAAGTGCTATGGGATTAACTTATTTAACGTGATCGAGCAAAATATTTTTTACACTAATTGAGAATACGGTAATGTCACCTAGTCTTATTTTAATGAAGTAGCTAGTCTAAGTTTTTGTAATTTGTAATGTCAAATAAAATTTTGTGTTTTTTTACGCCTGTAATAATTACATTTTATTAAATGGGTACATTAAAGTGAGAACGGTGGATCTTATAAAGGATCAGAACGCTAGGTATATTATTTAGATTTTTTTCGTTTTGCATATTAAAAATGTAGTTATCTTATAATATATTCAAAAATAATAATTTCGTGTGGTTTATTTTAAATGCTCACTTCAATGTCACTCACGCAGAATTGTTCGTAGAGAAGACAAATAAGTATAAAAAGAAAATTGTACCAAGAAATTTATTTTCCCTAAAAGTCTAGGGTTATTCGAATTAACTAATGCGTCACTAATGTTTCTCTGTAAAGGTCAAGCCAAAAAGTTTCTACAAATATTTCCACTACATTAACATTGTATTGGCCGCTTTGGTCGATTGAAAACACAAATCTTATATCGCAGTCTTTCTGCTGCTGTTTTGTCGAACAGTCATACTTAAAATTGATTCCTAAACGCGAGTACCAAAGACTACATTCTATGTTATGATATTATTTAAGTATGAAAATCTGTGGTTTAATTTAAAAAGTGATTTTTTTTAACCTCATAGAAAGGAAAAAACATGAGTTTTTTAATTATTAACGGTTGTTTATAGCTAGACTTCTTGTTGTGATAATAATACAGAAACTTTTCTCTAATAAAATTCTTTCGCATTCCTGGAGTCGACTTCCGGGTCGAACAAAGTTTAATTCGGTTATTCTATTAGGAAATTCTCAGTAGCAGTGCGCGATAGGCTCATCCCATATTATGTGGGACTGATATAAACTTGGCGAAATGCGGGTGCAGAGACACCCTGCTGCCTAAGCATTTGGGGAATACAGTTAACTGTTTATAAGTATCTAAAGTAGCAGGGGGCAGACGCGTAGTGCGCAAAATCAATGGCCAATAGTAGAAAAAATCCTAATGGGCATCAATTTATTACAACTTACAATAATTGGCGAGAACCCAAACGGAGCTTTATCGCCCCGTATAACGGAGAAGGCAAATATATAGTTGAATTTCTTACGTAGAAACCAATGTAGAACTAGAATAAACTTTCAACATTATATATGTATATTTCCAACTTATAGGTACCGGACAAGCATTATTATAAAAAAAAAGTTAGTTTTGGTCTTAAATAATAAAGAAGAAATATGTAAATACTTTTTATGATTAAAAAGACGGTGTATTTTAGTTTGTTTAATGTTAAATATCTCGCAGATTTAGAGGTTATTTGTCAATGGAATATCCATTGTCTAAGTACGAGTGTGTTTTCTGGACATAAACATGAAGATATGTATAAAACATTCATCAAAAAAGAAACTATTTACCTCTTCCCTTGGAGTTTTGTTTGAGAGGCCTATACCAAGTAGAGGAAGAAATGGAACAATGATAAATTGATAATAATTTTGCACAAAAACTTTAAAACGCTTTAAATATAAATGACAACCACAGACATTTAGAATTTATATTACGATAAGAATGTACCAAAATGACTTTCGAACCCTTTTTGTCAACATAAAATTTTATCAAAAATTTACCATGCCTAGGGTTGAACCCTAACAAAAAGATATAAGATAACCGCAACACGAATATGCTCTCGACTAGACCTCTGTATTTTATTATCTGATCCAACAGATCTGTGGACAATGTAACACTAAAAATAAGTGTTGCCAAAAACCTTCGTAATAATACTGCCAAAGCTTTTGGTTCAGCAAATGTATTTCACAAGGTCAGAGAAAAGTTGAGGAATTGTTAGTCGTATTTTTATGCTAGTTGTCTCCATCGTGACCTTTTCATCCTACCTTTCACACTTCGTGGGATTGTCGTGACACCACTTTATAGCAAATCGGCTCACTTTTCAGTAAAACTCCGAAATTGATCATCTTGGATATCGGCGTTCTGTTATGGTCATCCCTAGTATAGACAAATTTGCTTACGCTAATAAATAAATTTGTATAAAAAGAGGTGTTTAGTATGTATAAAGGTAGACCAAACTTGACGATCCTATTGTAAACATCATTCTTGAGAATATATTCATTGGTGTTCAAGAGTAGTAGTTTTTTTTTTAAAAGGACCCACGGTGAGCCATCATCTGGCCATTTAATAGAGCCGAATAAAGCATGTTTAACCAGTAAATGATATAACTAACATGTATATATAAAACAGTTGGTGTGTAATTAAAAACAACTGCCGCGCTAAAGTTTTTTCAAAATCGAGAATTCGTCGACCGATTTTTATATTCTCTTTCTGTCTTTCTTAATTCTCGGAAAAGAATAGACCCAATATTGAACTAAATAAATGGCACTGCGACCAAGTTCCATGAATGGAAAAAATAGAGCCTAAAATAGCAGGCACTGCAAAGAATAGAAAAACGATTCCGGTTGCGATAGTAAAATTATACAATTCTATACTTTTGCTATAATAGTGTACTTTTTATTACCAGTTTGCTCTCAACTTGGACTTTATGAATGAAGTTTGTTTATTATGTGAATTTATTACGCTATCATACAAACATATTTTAATAGGTTCGTCTAAGATCAACTAGGACTTTAAAAATGAGCTTAGACGGCCATTATACTTATAATTTCTCTTCCGAATGTGACAACTATTAATCTTCACTAATACATCGATTACAAATAATTTTTATCAGTCTCTCTGGCGTAATTTATTAGAGGCTGTCTAAGAAATATGAGGCCGTTGGATTAGTTCTCAGAATAATGAGGATTCATACCAATAAGTGCCACGGTTCTATGTGTTGTTATTCATCGTCTAAACTGATGAAAAATTCCACTAACACTCCCGACTACATTCCCGACTAGGGTAAGACTAGATTCATTTAATACTACATATATATTTATAGAACTGCTCAAGACTGGGATGGTTGGCGCTATCTTGGGGAGGCCTACGTTCAACAGGGGACGGCGATGGGCTGAGTTACTTTTACTTTACTTCATACATTTATACATATACATTTATACGAAACCTGAAAGGATAATTTAGTGCTATATTTGGACTTCGCTACACTCACTGCTGGATGGAGTAATTAATAAAACTGTCACATGTATCATACACTGCAACACACTAGATTACGTCAACACAACATTTCAAAATAGAAGACTGTAAATGTTTCGCAGAATAAGCTGCCTTAGGGACCGTTCAAGTATTACGTAAGCAGATTTATTACAATTATTTACCCCCCCATCCCCCTTGTCAGCAAAAGTAAGCAAAGCTCTTACCCCCTACCCCCATGCTTACGTAAACATTTTTCAATTAATGTATTGTTTTTTTAAATATTGTAATTATAAGGTTATAATTATAATTTTAAAAATAAGAAAATAGATTTAGGATGGAGAGATTTTACTGATATGGTATTCAACATAGAGTAACAAAAATATTATAATCTTACAAACATAACAAACTTGTTTTAAATTTTTGGTACACATATTAAATTCAAATTAACAGTCTTCAGTCCATGAAACCCGAATCCATGATTCTAAGTTTTCGATGACATTGGATTGCTTGGATTGCTGCTCAGTGTTGTAAGTCTGCTCACTTTCTTCCGATTTTGGAATGTCTACGTCGTTCTCATCGAGCCATTCAACATCATGGTGCTCTAAATTTTGAATAATGCACATCAGTTCATTAGCACGACGAGCAGCGACTCTTACAGGTCTAATTTTCCTATCAGTGTGCGTGTTTACTTTTTTATGGATCTTCTCGATGTGACGATTTAGTGACTTGACGGAAGCATGATAAAGACCACACGTTTTGCATGTTCGACTTGATAGCCTCAATTTTACCGTTGGACAAAAATAATCGTAGGGCATTTGCAGGAAATCTTTGAGTGAAGCACTTAAGCGTAGAGCTAAATTGACTGGAAGATTAAGAAATTGTCCTCCTTCATCCAAAACCAAGTCATTAACTGTTTGTTTTACTTTTACAGGTGGTGGAAGAAACCTGTTGTCTAGTAATCTAAATAGGCCACTTCTTGGACGACAGCATTCTGTATTTTTACATTTTACAATTTGAAGCAAGTATTGGCTTTCACGTACATGTTCTGAATACCATTTAATGTCTGGAAAATCAGGAAGATCTTGATCACCTGCCTCAACATATTTTGCAGTAACATTATAGCCATCAATTACCATTGAACTCCATATTTCAGCTAATACAGTTCCTGCGAATTCGAAATTAGATCTTTCTAAATGTTTATCAATTGTAACGCCACGTTCATCCAAATGAGACCCAAAATGGTCATGAGGCAAAATTAAACCAGCCAGTTCGCGACTAAGAGGAGCCATTCTGCGCTCTACTCTGTTATACGCACTTCTTCCAGGAGCATTGGTAGCTAAAAACAATGCATCGAGATTATGTCGCTTAAAGTGTTGTATAGCAAACCCTATGACTTTTTGATAACGCGGATTTTCATCTGGCCCTCCATCAACCGTCATGATTACCACTGGTTTTACTAGTCCATTGTCAGTTTTAGCTAATGGTCGAAACTCTTCAAGTTCGAGAAGCGTCTCGAAATCCTGAGCATGAGTATTAGCAGTAGATGAACTATGCTTTCCACTTCGAATAGCGATATATGTTGGTCCAGAATATCCAACGGCTTGCGGTTGTCCTAGCATACTGGAAGTGATTTTGATACCAGCATAAACAGATGGTATTAATTTATGACGCTCAGCGATTACCCAATCGTGATCAGGCAATTTGACTCTATATTCCATGTGCATTAGAAGAGGTGCTTGCTTATTTGCCGCAGTTACGCCAATAGGGACTCGAGCTTTATCATCTTGAGATATGAAAAATACTTGATCTGGTCCAAGTATGGATGCTATGTTCTCTAAATAATTAATTGATGTTTCAGCGAACTTGCTATCTAAGTGGCTCTTGTGAAGATCAGTTTGAGCCCGGATGAGCTTAACAGGGACTGTCGATACATGTCTTCGTCCCTCTACAGAATTAGATTTTCTGGGAATCAAACGAAGATATGTCCCACTGCGACTAATATCAAATCCTATTTTACGTAATTCTTGTGTGAGTTCATCAAGAGTTTTTACGCTGCGAATAGATTCCGTTCGTCTTCTATCATCTGCTGCACTCCCAAATAAAGCTATATCCGCAATTGTTTTCAATAGTAATGGTTGATTGCTTTCAAGATTAGGACGTCCCACTGAATCCCTCAGAGATAGTCTTTTTTTTATTTCTGGATTTTCATGACAAATATCTTCTAACTTTCTTTTTATACCATCCCTGTGTTTCTTCTGGGCAACTGCGTTTTGAACCTTTCTGTTTAAAGACTGTTTTGCTGTTTTTATTTCGTCGCGCAACTTAATGATCTGTTTATCAACTTCAGCACGGCTTGGCATAGTATCTCTGGCAGAATACAAAGCATTCAGATTTTTTTCGAGTAGAGCAATCTTATTTTTCATAGCTTCCTGAGAAGGTTTTGCTCTCTGTTTATCTGCATTTTCATTATTTTCGCATTGCTGTTGTGATTCATTACCGGGTTTTATTTTATCTTCTTCCTGTTTTTTAATATTTGAAGCTGGCTGTATAATTTGTGTTTTTTCTGCAGGTTTATAGGTAGTCGTTGCCTAAAAATAAAAACTTTCTATTAATTATTTTCTTATTAAGCTGCATAAATACAAAGGGGCCGTTCAAGTATTACGTAAGCACTATAAGGGGGCGGGGGGGTTATTGCTTTGCTTATTTTGGATGACATGGGGGGCAGGGGAGTCTAGATGATGATTACGTCATCGGTAGTAATTTTTTTTTTACCGAATGGCAACCCTACATTGTCTTTGCTTGAAATCAAAACGCATTTTCGGGAATTCCCGCAAATAATGCATACGGCTAGGCACTCGCTTTAGAACCGAGTAGGGGAATTACCGCGCGCTATTCACTTGCCTAAATTTCCTCTATCAGTGTATTGTTTCGTTTGGATCCTATAGCGAGTAGACGTATTGTAAGCATAGCAAAACAAGTTAACATTTGTGTTACTGTTGATTCCATTAGCTAAAGTTTAATGTTTAAATAAGATGTCGTTTCAAATAGACAAATCCAAGTTATACCAAAAATTGTTTGAAAGTTTTAAGAAATCTCATACAAGTACGAAA
The DNA here is from genome assembly GCA_030295005.1 of Cephonodes hylas. NCBI lineage: Eukaryota > Metazoa > Arthropoda > Insecta > Lepidoptera > Sphingidae > Cephonodes > Cephonodes hylas. The sequence goes on from AP025382.1 coordinate 5,306,571, forward strand.
GTACAAAATGTACAAAAATTAGTTAACGAAGTGTGGCGCAATTATAAATTACAAGCAAAGTCCGACAAGGAACTAGATATTATTGTATCTAAGAGAATTGAAGAAGAATTGCAAGCGGCGACTAGGAATAAATCCAATCTACTACATTTTTTTTCTAAGGTGAGTGACGAAATAATTTTACGTACCTTTGAGTACTAGAAATATTAAAAGTCGCCAAGAAGTTTCTTTTTACATTTTGTAACAATAATTTAGACGTTTTTATGATTACAAAATATTATGGCCTATCTCGAAGTATAGAGGTAATGTTCATTATATAGATTTACTAGCTTTTGCCCGCGACTCCGTCCGCGTAGACTCTAGGGTTAAGTGCAGAGAGATTTTCCCATTTATAACATGTTTATCCCACGGGAATACATTTTCCAGGATAATATTATTCCATGTTAATTCTGTGAGCCCTATCAACCTCTATACCAAAAATCATTCAATTCGCTTTGGTAGTTCACGAAATACCCATTCCCACGGGAATACTACATTTTCCGGGATAAAAAGTATCCTATGTCCTTTCCTGATGTATAAGCTATATTATTGTAAAGTTTCATTAAAATCCATTTAGTAGTTTTTACGTGAAAGCGTAACAGACAGACAGACAGACAGACAGAGTTACTTTCGCATTTATAATATTAGTATGGATTTTTTATGATTGATTCCGTCAATTGGTCACAAAATACAGGTGTTAATTTTCTGTATGTGATGGGTTCGATTCGATTAGATTAGATTATTTAAAGCCTTTAAATAATAATTATTTTTAGCCTTTAAATAATAAATTTAAGGTCTTTAAATAATATTTAAATGCTGTTTTTATTTCATACTTTGTATTTATGCAGCTTAATAAGAAAATAATTAATAGAAAGTTTTTATTTTTAGGCAACGACTACCTATAAACCTGCAGAAAAAACACAAATTATACAGCCAGCTTCAAATATTAAAAAACAGGAAGAAGATAAAATAAAACCCGGTAATGAATCACAACAGCAATGCGAAAATAATGAAAATGCAGATAAACAGAGAGCAAAACCTTCTCAGGAAGCTATGAAAAATAAGATTGCTCTACTCGAAAAAAATCTGAATGCTTTGTATTCTGCCAGAGATACTATGCCAAGCCGTGCTGAAGTTGATAAACAGATCATTAAGTTGCGCGACGAAATAAAAACAGCAAAACAGTCTTTAAACAGAAAGGTTCAAAACGCAGTTGCCCAGAAGAAACACAGGGATGGTATAAAAAGAAAGTTAGAAGATATTTGTCATGAAAATCCAGAAATAAAAAAAAGACTATCTCTGAGGGATTCAGTGGGACGTCCTAATCTTGAAAGCAATCAACCATTACTATTGAAAACAATTGCGGATATAGCTTTATTTGGGAGTGCAGCAGATGATAGAAGACGAACGGAATCTATTCGCAGCGTAAAAACTCTTGATGAACTCACACAAGAATTACGTAAAATAGGATTTGATATTAGTCGCAGTGGGACATATCTTCGTTTGATTCCCAGAAAATCTAATTCTGTAGAGGGACGAAGACATGTATCGACAGTCCCTGTTAAGCTCATCCGGGCTCAAACTGATCTTCACAAGAGCCACTTAGATAGCAAGTTCGCTGAAACATCAATTAATTATTTAGAGAACATAGCATCCATACTTGGACCAGATCAAGTATTTTTCATATCTCAAGATGATAAAGCTCGAGTCCCTATTGGCGTAACTGCGGCAAATAAGCAAGCACCTCTTCTAATGCACATGGAATATAGAGTCAAATTGCCTGATCACGATTGGGTAATCGCTGAGCGTCATAAATTAATACCATCTGTTTATGCTGGTATCAAAATCACTTCCAGTATGCTAGGACAACCGCAAGCCGTTGGATATTCTGGACCAACATATATCGCTATTCGAAGTGGAAAGCATAGTTCATCTACTGCTAATACTCATGCTCAGGATTTCGAGACGCTTCTCGAACTTGAAGAGTTTCGACCATTAGCTAAAACTGACAATGGACTAGTAAAACCAGTGGTAATCATGACGGTTGATGGAGGGCCAGATGAAAATCCGCGTTATCAAAAAGTCATAGGGTTTGCTATACAACACTTTAAGCGACATAATCTCGATGCATTGTTTTTAGCTACCAATGCTCCTGGAAGAAGTGCGTATAACAGAGTAGAGCGCAGAATGGCTCCTCTTAGTCGCGAACTGGCTGGTTTAATTTTGCCTCATGACCATTTTGGGTCTCATTTGGATGAACGTGGCGTTACAATTGATAAACATTTAGAAAGATCTAATTTCGAATTCGCAGGAACTGTATTAGCTGAAATATGGAGTTCAATGGTAATTGATGGCTATAATGTTACTGCAAAATATGTTGAGGCAGGTGATCAAGATCTTCCTGATTTTCCAGACATTAAATGGTATTCAGAACATGTACGTGAAAGCCAATACTTGCTTCAAATTGTAAAATGTAAAAATACAGAATGCTGTCGTCCAAGAAGTGGCCTATTTAGATTACTAGACAACAGGTTTCTTCCACCACCTGTAAAAGTAAAACAAACAGTTAATGACTTGGTTTTGGATGAAGGAGGACAATTTCTTAATCTTCCAGTCAATTTAGCTCTACGCTTAAGTGCTTCACTCAAAGATTTCCTGCAAATGCCCTACGATTATTTTTGTCCAACGGTAAAATTGAGGCTATCAAGTCGAACATGCAAAACGTGTGGTCTTTATCATGCTTCCGTCAAGTCACTAAATCGTCACATCGAGAAGATCCATAAAAAAGTAAACACGCACACTGATAGGAAAATTAGACCTGTAAGAGTCGCTGCTCGTCGTGCTAATGAACTGATGTGCATTATTCAAAATTTAGAGCACCATGATGTTGAATGGCTCGATGAGAACGACGTAGACATTCCAAAATCGGAAGAAAGTGAGCAGACTTACAACACTGAGCAGCAATCCAAGCAATCCAATGTCATCGAAAACTTAGAATCATGGATTCGGGTTTCATGGACTGAAGACTGTTAATTTGAATTTAATATGTGTACCAAAAATTTAAAACAAGTTTGTTATGTTTGTAAGATTATAATATTTTTGTTACTCTATGTTGAATACCATATCAGTAAAATCTCTCCATCCTAAATCTATTTTCTTATTTTTAAAATTATAATTATAACCTTATAATTACAATATTTAAAAAAACAATACATTAATTGAAAAATGTTTACGTAAGCATGGGGGTAGGGGGTAAGAGCTTTGCTTACTTTTGCTGACAAGGGGGATGGGGGGGTAAATAATTGTAATAAATCTGCTTACGTAATACTTGAACGGTCCCAAAGTATGAAATAAAAACAGCATTTAAATATTATTTAAAGACCTTAAATTTATTATTTAAAGGCTAAAAATAATTATTATTTAAAGGCTTTAAATAATCTAATCTAATCGAATCGAACCCATCACATACAGAAAATTAACACCTGTATTTTGTGACCAATTGACGGAATCAATCATAAAAAATCCATACTAATATTATAAATGCGAAAGTAACTCTGTCTGTCTGTCTGTCTGTCTGTTACGCTTTCACGTAAAAACTACTAAATGGATTTTAATGAAACTTTACAATAATATAGCTTATACATCAGGAAAGGACATAGGATACTTTTTATCCCGGAAAATGTAGTATTCCCGTGGGAATGGGTATTTCGTGAACTACCAAAGCGAATTGAATGATTTTTGGTATAGAGGTTGATAGGGCTCACAGAATTAACATGGAATAATATTATCCTGGAAAATGTATTCCCGTGGGATAAACATGTTATAAATGGGAAAATCTCTCTGCACTTAACCCTAGAGTCTACGCGGACGGAGTCGCGGGCAAAAGCTAGTAAATCTATATAATGAACATTACCTCTATACTTCGAGATAGGCCATAATATTTTGTAATCATAAAAACGTCTAAATTATTGTTACAAAATGTAAAAAGAAACTTCTTGGCGACTTTTAATATTTCTAGTACTCAAAGGTACGTAAAATTATTTCGTCACTCACCTTAGAAAAAAAATGTAGTAGATTGGATTTATTCCTAGTCGCCGCTTGCAATTCTTCTTCAATTCTCTTAGATACAATAATATCTAGTTCCTTGTCGGACTTTGCTTGTAATTTATAATTGCGCCACACTTCGTTAACTAATTTTTGTACATTTTGTACTTTCGTACTTGTATGAGATTTCTTAAAACTTTCAAACAATTTTTGGTATAACTTGGATTTGTCTATTTGAAACGACATCTTATTTAAACATTAAACTTTAGCTAATGGAATCAACAGTAACACAAATGTTAACTTGTTTTGCTATGCTTACAATACGTCTACTCGCTATAGGATCCAAACGAAACAATACACTGATAGAGGAAATTTAGGCAAGTGAATAGCGCGCGGTAATTCCCCTACTCGGTTCTAAAGCGAGTGCCTAGCCGTATGCATTATTTGCGGGAATTCCCGAAAATGCGTTTTGATTTCAAGCAAAGACAATGTAGGGTTGCCATTCGGTAAAAAAAAAATTACTACCGATGACGTAATCATCATCTAGACTCCCCTGCCCCCCATGTCATCCAAAATAAGCAAAGCAATAACCCCCCCGCCCCCTTATAGTGCTTACGTAATACTTGAACGGCCCCTTACTATTAATTATATTCATCTTTATGTTCATTATTTATTAAGAAAAGAGCGCTCAGTCTGCGTACTCTATGATATTATGTCGTGTGTATTAAAAAATGATAATCTTGATCTTAAACGACAAAAACCTATCTAATCTATCTAAGAGCTTGCATTAATGAGCTTATGTGGACTAATGCGAATATTCTACAAGCAGAGGGAAGATTTCGTTTCCTTAAAAGAATAGCTATTATTTTCCTTAGCTAAATTGCGATCTGGTGAAAAAGCTATTACGTATAGTCTAGGTATAAAAGTAGTTGGTAGAGCTGTATTGGCTACCTTACCTTTTGTGTATTTTTTAAACATTCACTGATTCTTTAAGGTACCTACAGAAACTGAAATACTATGTGCGACCAAAAAGTTTCATAGTGAATGATTACAGCACAATAATTACATTTTGAATAGGATCAAAATTATTTAATATATATGACTGTTAAGTATATTAATATTCAGATACAACTCAACATCAATATCCGAAATTTTCTTTACCAACAAAGCATCCAATTAATGTAAAACATTAAAGACATTGACGTGAGGCGCTAAATTATTGTTTGCTAACTGCAATATAATGGCCGTTAAACTCAGTACCAACTCGAAACTTTAGACATTAGAACGCAATAACTCAGCTTCCAGCTCCTACCGTTTTCAATACAACTGCTGAATTTGTCAGCTCTGCCTATTGTGCTAAGTGTCGAACGCTATCTGGAATGTTCCGAAGTTGTGACGTTTTGGTCAACGTACAATGAAGTGTTAAGACGAGATAGTCACGAATTGAGAAAGGAGTTCTCAACTATTATAGTTTATTTGCGGGAGTCAATATTGAGTTAATAATTTATACGGAGAATTTGTCCCTTGTTATGTGAAGCACTATTTACCAGCCTAGGGACGAAAATATGATAAAATTAAATTTACACTAAACTGTGCTCAAATATATTTTAAGTCCACGGATAAAGACTTTTATAGTATGAGACATAATATAAAGCCAATGCTTATCAGATTTCTGACGAATCTCAAAAAAGGAAGGAATTATAGAGCTTTTTTTCTTTTTTCGCGTTGTAATTTAACTAACTTATCAAATTCGATACAATGTTTTTCCATTTTTTTTTTGTTGATGATATGGGTATCCATCTTTTTTGCTCTCCAATTTTTTTATGAAACTATTTTCTTGATAAACGTACTCATAAAACAAGACCAAGCAAAGTGGTGATCCATAGTTTCAGCCTCTCTCTTTGTATACTAATGTACGACTACTTATATTTTACCTATGTATGTTTAGTACACAAGCTAGACTATACGTATCCTTTTATTCAATGAAACAATAATGCAGAATTGATTTCAAATGTTACCTTGTGCAACCTATCAAAAGAAAAAATGACAACCATTGACCAAGGGCATGACCTTTAAAAATCAATGAGCATTATCAGTTGAAAAGTGCAAAGTGCGCTTCACCTTTCTCGAAATTTCTTTTCAAACGAATCAAAAAACGTAAACTATACATTTTCTCCTTTTTGATGAGAAGAATGTAAGCGTGTTTTTCAATAGTATTCAAAATTATGATTTTCTCGTTTTTCCGAAAATTTTTTTATTGAAATATTAAAATCAATAGTGTATTTCAGTTCCCCGTATATTAATAAATAAAATAGTACGTAAACTCATTTAATTTTTTTGTTATTTTTTTTCATATTTTAATAGGTATATTAAGCGTAGGAGAGTTTCTTGTAAATAATCATTTTTCTATGATAGCCAATGCAATTTGATATCAATAATTTTCTACTCATGAATTTTTGTAAGGAAGTTTTAAATTATTCACTTACCTTACGTCATCCCATCAGTGCATAACTCCAACCTAAGTTCGTACACCAAACCATATCGTACCACAAAGCATCTTTATGCACATCAACTAAGTTCCAATCATTTCATTTCCATTGTAAACTGTGTTAATTTTTTACACACAAAAGACTTACACCGTGTCGTTTATTTCATACGTGTTTCATAGCGTTAGAAGTTTTCGCGGGAAAACGGGGTGGAATCGACGTGGGGTCGAAGGTACCGTGCCGACGATCTCCCCGACCGAACTAGTGAGCACCAACCCGACACTGGCCAATACGCTTGTGCGCGGTGCGATGCGCAAATACATTTTTTTCTTACAATTATCACTTTGTTTTACAACAAAATTAAAAAATAAATGCAATGTATAATAACATTCTAAATTAGAAATTCAAAAATATGTTGAGTTGAATCCTAATGCTTTCTTTAAGATATACTTCCCCCTATGTCAGCAGATCTTTTGGCATCCACGCGAAATACAAGAACACTTTTCTTGTGATAAAATCTAAGATTTTTTGAAAAGTTACACTTATTTTAACCATATACAACGTATTGCGATCTATCATGCGTTTGAGGTTGTTCATTTCATAATAACAAATTACCCTCAATGTTTAACTTCTGTGAAAAGATAGACTTAATTTAAGAGTTTAAAATTCGCATACCTTTGAGTAGTAATAAATACAACATAACCAATAATATTTTTATTTATTTCTGTTCATTGATAAAAATACATAAATATTTTGTCATTGAAATAAAAGATAATATTGTCATTTAAATGTATCAAGATTTATTGACGTGATAATATTCTTATCTTATCACTTTTCCTGTTAGCAACACGACATGTACTGGTCGTCATTACCATATACATGAGAGCGTGCGGCGCAGGTGTTTAGAAACCCAACAAAATGGATTCGATACCCCTAATTTATTTTTATATTTACCGAAATGGATTTAAAATAAGTAATAAATTAAAATTAATTTATCTTTTACTTCACTTTATCCTCTAATCTCTACCAGGAGACAGGTTAAGACCGAGCTCGTCTCAATTGTTAGAGTCGCTTATTTTGTAATTAAGTTTCTCAAACAATGGAAGTAGAATAAAATCGATAAAATCAAACGCAGTTAGTAAAATTGGATAAAAACCCACATATAGAAAATGGAAACTTTACCAAGTATTGTATGCTAAGGGCGGTATAAGTTAGAAGACCACATTTTTTAAATTTATTAACAAAACAAACGGTTCAATGAATTGACCAAACTTTCACAAAAAGACTCATGTTGAACAATGTGTTTATCGATGTTTTGTTACATACCTTACCATATCTAAAATAGTTTACAATAAACGTATAAATATTCGATTCATGTAACATAAACTGATTTTATAAACAACGTTACCAAAATATATCTTTATGGTGTCGAATCCATTCAATATTTTACGGTCTCTTAAATAGCAAAAAGTTAAGGGCAAGTAACTGTTTATTTATAGAATAACTACTTCATTCCTCTGCTTCATCGGGCCAGCGGAATAAATGTAGAGTACCTACGATTTTGCTGCGTTGTGTTTGAATCCCACGCATGACAAAATCTAATAGGAATTTGTCAAAACTTATGGGACACCCACTCCTGTACACGACTATAAGACTGCATCAAAATAATATGTCCGGTATAAAACTGCCTGAAATTAATATGATAAATTAATCTTATTTTTTATGACTTACATTCTTTGTGTATTATTTAAATGTCAAAATAACACACTCACGCTTCTTTGCTAGAGACTACGTACAAAACTCCTTGATTCGTATAGTGGTCTATAGTCCTTGAAATGTTTCCACCGCTTTTACAAATAAATCTCTTTTTTGTTTTAAAATAGAATAAAATAAAAAAGGTTCAGTTTACAAATATCAGCTTTAAAATACTTTGTAATACGCGTCTATTTCTGACGTCACGCGCATATACGTGACGTTTTTATCAACGACCCAGAATTCTCGGTTCAAGAATATAAATTATAGCACACTTTTTAACGTGGGCGGATATGTGGCTTGTCAGACTGTAATTTAACATAATTAGGTATTAGTATCACAATTTCGAACCAATCGTCACCGGCTCGTTGGTCTAGGGGTATGATTTTCGCTTAGGGTGCGAGAGGTCCCGGGTTCAAATCCCGGACGAGCCCAAATCACTTTTTTATTTTTTTTAAACATTCTATTGCCTTAAGTATTTAGTTATTACGTCGTTTTTAAATGTATATCGAATACAAAAAAATCTCTTCCAACCATCTTATTAAAAATATCAACAAACAAAAATTTCTGGAGTATCAGAAAGATATTGATATATTTTTATTAGTTCCATTATCACAAAAATGCATATAATTGAACAATAATGTTTAAATAGAAAACAATCATGCTATTTTTAATAAAACATTAATAAATATGTATGTATAGTAGGAACTTACGGACATTTCGGATACAATTGCCTTTTCGAAAGTAAAACTCGACAACAGTTCTGACATTATCTAGCAAAGAGATATTATTCTCTCAACAAAGGTTAAAACAATGGTTCTCAAAGTTTTCCTACTTTACATACACGTAACTTCTCTTTAACTTAGATCGTATCAGACATGTGGGTTCGTTTATGCTTTTGTCATATTTTGATGTTAAATGCGTGATAATTGGTTAGCAAACAAATGACTTCTAATAGCCTAAGATCCCATCACGAAATTACTACATACATTATGACGTGAGTCAAACACACATTTTTACATTCGTGTATGAATAGGAGAATACACTGATATACCGCAGCCAGTCAAAATATGCCCGCAAGTAATTTTAATTAAATTAATGAAAATTAATTTTTGGAATAAAATTTCATGCACTTCGTGTTTAAATAAAATATGATCCACGTCATAGCTATGCATATAAAGAATTCTAAAATCCATAGGTGCCGTTCCACACTCAGCCGCAACTACCCCGCAGCCAGGTGCAAACAGGTAACATTATGGAGTTTTTTTACACTCATAACGTGCTCGGATGATTTTGGTATCAAATTAAAGCTATTTTTTTTTCTAATATGATGATATATGTCTGCCTGTGAAATAATAGCCGCAAATTAGCGGTGCCATCTGTTAAAAACGCGAGATAACCGGGATAAAGTGTTCTCAGCCGGCACATTTAATGATATTTATTCCAAAAAATAAGTCGGATTCCTTCAAAATAAAAATTGCGCGTTATCAAGTATATGTTTTTCTTTTATTTAAATGTTTTTAACTAACTTTTTGCTCGGGGATATGTTCAATTCAGTAATTTTTTTGTTCATTGCATATATTATAAAACAGCATTTTGAGCCTCGAAAATGACTCTAAAATGAATTTGTGTCAACCTTAGCTCAGTTATCTTGTTACTTATCAAAATGTACGCAAAAATCTTTAAATGTTCTTAATTAACTTTTTAGATAACAATATTTCCTAAAATAATTGGTAATTTACATATTTGTACAATGGGTCTTTCATCAATTCTAAGGGGTTCGAAAAACACTGTTTTTGCCCAGATGACGCTAAAACTTATTCATCATCAACCCAAACACGTCCCACTGCTGGGCACGGGTCTCCTCTACCATTTGAGAGGGTTTTTACGCCGTAGTCCACCACGCTGGCCTAGTGCGGGTTGGCCGACTACACACCTAAGAAATTCATAAGAACTTTTAGGTGAGCCGGTTTCATCACGATATTTTTCTTCATTGTTAAAGGAAGTGATAATTCAATGTGAATACACAACAAGTTAACTGAGCTAAGGTTGACACAAATTCATTTTAGAGTAATTTTCGAGGCTCAAAATGCTGTTAAATTTATAATATATGCAATGAAAAAAAAATTTACTGAATTGAACATATCCCCGAGCAAAAAGTTAGTTAAAAACATTTAAATAAAAGAAAAACATATACTTGATAACGTGCAATTTTTATTTTGAAGGAATCCGACTTATTTTTTGGAATAAATATCATTAAATGTGCCGGCTGAGAACACTTTATCCCGGTTATCTCGCGTTTTTAACAGATGGCACCGCTAATTTGCGGCTATTATTTCGCAGGCAGACATATATCATCATATTAGAAAAAAAATCAGCTTTAATTTGATACCAAAATCATCCGAGCACGTTATGAGTGTAAAAAAACTCCATAATGCTAACTGTTTGCACCTGGCTGCGAGGTAGTTGCGGCTAAGTGTGGAACGGCACCTATGGATTTTAGAATTCTTTACATGCATAGCTACGACGTGGATCATATTTTATTTAAAAACGAAGTGCATGAAATTTTATTCCAAAAAATTATTTTCATTAATTTAATTAAAATTACTTGCGGGCATATTTTGACTGGCTGCGGTATATCAGTGAATTCTCCTATTCATACACGAATGTAAAAATGTGTGTTTGACTCACGTCATAATGTATGTAGTAATTTCGTGGTGGGATCTTAGGCTATAAGACGAGTGAAAAAGATTCGAACACATTTCTAGTAAGATAATCGTCTGTATCCTTCGAAGGGATAAGTAGAGATACATTCATGCACCCACATTTTGCCACGTATGTATCAGTCCCACGTGATAAGAGACGAGCCTTTTGCCGTTTTCAGCACATTTCGAGACACCACGCCGCTACTGAGAATTTCCTAATGGAAAAACCCAATAGCACTGCCCGACTCGGATCGAACCATCAAGATCATACTGGAGATACATACTTATATACTTGTCCTTCGAGACTACGAGGGACAATAGATAGGTATATCTTTATTAAAGGCTAATACTGATCATCGCAATGTTTTTATTACAGATATTACAACCAAAAATCTATAATATCTGTTGAGAACCGTTGAAGGATACAACATTTACCAAGATACCGAAGACTTGAGTAGTTCTCATAAAATTAACGCTTTCTATAAACCACGTGATTTGAATGCAACTTTTGCATCCACGTGCAGAATTTGGTTCGTACTTTATCGAGAACCTATTTTTGTTAAACGATATTGAATCTATTCTGTTTTATGATCTTCGTCTTGAACGCAAACATAATACACTCTTGCTATTGACTTCATTATGATAGAATGAACAAGCAGCTAAGAAAATAGGAGACACAAATATAGTTTTTGTTTCGGTCTTTGTACGGCAAATATTTGTAAGAACTTTATGCTACACTCGTGTATTTCTATCACACATTATAAGCAATTATGAGCCATAAAAGATTTTGAACTTTATTTCTAACTGCATCCTCCTACTATTTCATCAGAACACGAAAATAAAAATGTTTTTAAGTGTTTCACCCGCACTAAGCCTTGATGGATAATAGATTACAAAATAAAGTCCAGCAATGGAAGTGACACTTATTCAGCACAATTATTATTAGTGTAATGTTACCCGTAAAGGTTAAACATCCCTCACCCCGAGTAAAATACATGAAGAAATGTAAAAATAGCCTCGGTTACACGTGCAAGTAGTTACAACAAAGTTCAAAGAAGCTTGCTATTTTCGCTTACACCTAAAAAGGTCTTAGTCCGGGACCGCTTACCGGATTAACACGGGTGGTTTCAATTTAAATGGGTTATCTGCATTTGCTAAGCCGGCATAGCTAATTAGTTACCTTTATACCCGACGAAATCATTTAAGTGGTAATTTGAACAATTTTTAAGGTACCTGTGTAGCTTTATGAATATGACTTAACAATGCTATCCAATGAGTGTATTTATTGGATCTATATAGATAAAAAGAAATATTTAAAGTAAATTAACTATACCTACTTGGACACGCAATCTACGTTAGTATTTTTTCAATTTACAAATCAAGCCCTACCACAATTTTTCGTAATATCACAAATATGTTGCTGAAGTCAAATAAAATTTATTAAATACATTAAAAATATAATAAAAAGATTTTTGATAATGACTAATAGAATATTTTCGTTTATAAAACGCTTTCGCACATTGTGAGCGCCTGTTGGTTATCAACCCGCAATTGCGTAAAATTGCAACACCTCTTTACTTAAAATCTGAATGAATTCGATCAGGTATCTTCTATTTTAATAAAATAGATTTATAACATGGATCACATATTCCCAATCCTATTATAATCTGGGTTATATATAATTTTTCATGTCTACCTGAATAAAATTCTTTTAAATATTATTACAAAAATACATTCATAAACAACAAAAGATTCTTGTAAGTTATTATCGTTTCAAAATCTCCACGGGGAATATTGATCTTGGAATTCTCCGCAAAAGCCATTTTTGCCACAGTCTATCAACTTACCTCCATTTTTATATCCTACTTTACATATTAAGATGCGTTGTCGGGATAGGCGCTGCGATCGGGACAAGTAAATGTTTTCCATTTCGTTACCTCAGAGATGGATGTGATATGGACTGAGGGTTCTTCAATACTTTCCTCCTGTGATTTACCTACATACAATATAGTTACGGTTATAGCAAGAAAAATGGGTACCGACATTAGTACTAAAATGTCTTGTAATATTTACATTGCAAATGTAAGCCAAATTTAAGTTATAATAAACACTTAAATACATGTTTTATGTCTTGGGTATCAGAAATTAAGAGGGTTCTTCGGTCGCAAACACCTAGACTCAGAACAAATATTTGTGGATTACACAAAAAATTCTTTTAGTGAGGAGACCGAACCCGCTGCTTCTCGTTTCGCAAGCTAGTGTCTACTATAACCGCGGGGCTATCAAAATGTAACGACGCCATATTTTTAAATATACATATATGTTTATAGAGGAACTGCAAGGTGGCGGGCAACGGTTGGATGAGCAAGACCAAAGATCGAGCCCAGTGGCGTGCCATAGGAGAGCCCTATGTCCAACAGTGGACGAATTAAAAGCCGTTGATGATATTGATGACAATAATGTGACCCCGGCTCGCAACACTGTCACTAGGACAGTTTTTACGATTTATAAAAGTTTCTATCGGGGGTGGTAGGAATATTCCGTTTACAGCGAATACCAGAGTTCATCTCGTAATTTCACTCGCCGAAAAAAATGTAACAGTACTGCTACATCAATTAGCAGTGAGAGATCGGTAATATTTATAGTAGAGCACCATCAGTATAAACCACTACTTTCGTTAATTCCAACCAACAGGGTTTTAAAAGTGGTAAGAAAAAAATATTATTATAAATAAAAATGCATTTTTAATTTTGATCATAATTTATTAAATTAAGTTATAAAAATAATAAATTATACTAAAAGAAGAATCGGGACCACTTCCACCGAGTACCGAGTAAATTCATTTAAATTCCCTAGCAGCAAGAGCCAATTAGCCTGGCTCCCGACTCGAAACAAATTTATCTAAGGAATAAATAGAATTTTTGCTCCCATGAGCTGCCTGAATGATTTTATGAACGGGGCGCAAATACGACACGTAATTCAGGGAAAAATGAACAACCAAAGACTCGCGGGCGTAAGTCAATTGACGAAGAAAATTTCAGGAGCTTACATAACCTACTCTATGCTATCAATAAAGTGAGCAAATTTTTTCATACTATACTCTTTTTATAATTTTATTTCATAATGTAAAAGTATAATATTTTTTACAGTCAAAGAACTGTACAGTCTTATAAATCACGTATTTGATCCATGAGAGCTCGCAAATATAGACAATGTCCTTTTTGCTACGGCAGTGTGACACACATTCTTTAAACTAATGTTTATGCAAAATAAAATAAAAGCAAATCGATTATTTACAAAAACAAAAATAATCGAAAAAACCTTACGTCTAAACACAAGAAAACATTGGCGTATTACGTTCAATCTTAAAACAAAATACGACAATATTGTTCGCAAACTTAAATTAGTTACAACGCTCCAATGAATCCGACTATTTGATACAAATAATTTAAATGATATTAAATCGAACACTTTTGCTGTGAATTAGACCATGAAAATCAGTCCCTTTTGAGTTGTTTGAAGTATAATTTCAGTATTTCCTGAGCAAAATGTTAGGGCTGACACTCAGTGCGTGAAGCATTGCTCGGCCAGTCGCACACGTTCAGTCCTACATTGAAAATAGTTCCTTTCTGACAAGTGAACTGCATCGCCTCGCCGTTGACGCATCGCCAATACTGAGAAAGGAAAATTTAATATAAAATCCGTTATATTAAAACAACTGTAGACGCGTGTTAGCTTTCAATGCTCAGTCATTGTTGATAGCTTGATGGAAGCCAGTCAAACAGTGGTGGTACCGGGTGTTAGTCATAAGTCTCTGAATTTTTTAACTATGTCTGTGTTAAAAACTTTTCATCGAGGAATTTAACGGAAATGATTCAAACGATATTAAACGCTTGGTTCTTCCTAATATATTGCTTACTCACCTTGTCGCAATGTTTTTTATCGGGCACGTAGTCTTGGTTCGAGGTGCAGATTTCTGAGCCGTCAATTTCATTTTCCTGAAGCAATAAGGAAACACCTTGTATATAAGAGTTAAGCATATACCTAAATTATCCGATAAAAAGTTTTAGGGACAGCTGTTATAACTATTTGTTTGATGAAATATGTCCTGATTGATCCGTTTATTTTGAAGTTGTGACGGCCAACAGGCTTAGGGACGCGGTGAAAAATCTTGGCTGTCGCGAGTTCGAATTGGGCAATGCGTGACTTTTCGAAGTTGTACATGTGTTATACACACATATACAGTGGCGTGCAAAAGTTATGGGCCATCCTCTTTTTCATACACATCGCAAAAAATTATCGTGTTGAAGGAATATAAACGACTAATTATTATATGTATTCGTTTATTATTGATAACAATCGATTGCTTACATTAAAATTTTGTCTGAATAATTACTTTTCCAAAAAATTCCAATTAACGGCTGTGCAAAAATATCGGGCCGCATACAATTTCGTCGAAAAAATCGGGAACCAATGAGATAAATTAACAAAGAATCTTTTTATTTTTTTCATGGGACTCAATACTTTGTCGCCATACCTTTAGCAGCAATAACTGCAGCACACCGACGAGGCTTAGACTCGATTAATATGGTTATTTGGTCTTCTGACACAGTTCCCACTCACGCAGCAAATGATTCCACAATTACGATTTTTTAGAATGATTTTTGGTCCCAACACGAAGCTTTAAGACTTGCCATAGATGTTAAATGGAATTTAAATCCGGTGACTGCGGCGGCCAGTCAAGGAGGCTGAGATTTTGGCTCTAAATAAAATTTTTCACAAGATGGGAAGCATGTTTTTGATCATTATCGTGTTGAAAGATCCAACCGCGAGGTAATTTTTTTTTCGCAAATAGGAGCATATGCTCTTATAAAATGTTTTCATACATGATAGCGTCCATATTGCCATTAATTTCTACTTGCGGACCAACGCCACTAGCGGAAAATGCTTCCCAAACCTTCATGTTACCGCCACCATGTTTTACAGTGGAAGTTTGATACCTTACATTGTATCTAGTACCTGTAGGGCGTCTTACATACTTCCGACCATCACTTCAAAACATTTGAAATTTCAATTCGCCTGAGAAAAAGACTTTCCGCCAATTTGATACCGTCCAGTGTTTATACTTTTCAGTAAAATACAACCCAGCCTTCTTAATTTTCTTGGTAATTAAAGGTTTCTTCACTCCAACACCTCCAATAAGCCCTGCAGCTCTCCGACTGTACTCCGGCAAACATAAGTTAAATTTTTGCTTCTCAATTCCCGAGTAATATCGGTTGCGGTTTTTCGTGGATCGATAACGCAATTTCTTCTTATAATTTTATCGACGAGATTTGAAGGTTTTCTTCGTCTACCGCTTCGAATTTTATCACAAAGTGTGTTTGTAGTTTTATATTTTGAAATTATCCGATTTACAGTGATTTTTCCGATAGATAAAGCCGTCGCGATATCACGAGAACTCTTCCCTTTCCATGAAAGCTTAAAATCGATTTCGCGAACCTGAATATTCCTATGTTTCACCATGATCTCAAAATTAAGACTATTTTTCCACGGAAGACCACGGCGATGTATTGTTTTGAAACTAATGTAAAAAAAGTTAACAAATCGTGGGTATAAAGCCACGTGAATAAGTGGCCCGATACTTTTGCACACCGACAATAGTCATTTAAAATAATACACTTAAAATATGATAAAGAAAAACATTACATCTAACGTTATTATCTTTATCCTGACTTTTTTTAAACACCTTGAGCAATGATCAAGTAAAGAAATAAATATTTTATTAATTTCACTGAAAAATGAGGGTGGCTCGTAACTTTTGCACGCCACTGTACATATGCATATGTGAGGACACATTCAAATAGAGTTATCACGTACTT
This sequence comes from Cephonodes hylas, assembly GCA_030295005.1. Lineage (NCBI taxonomy): Eukaryota > Metazoa > Arthropoda > Insecta > Lepidoptera > Sphingidae > Cephonodes > Cephonodes hylas. Next base: position 5,323,473 of record AP025382.1, read on the forward strand.
TAAGGTTGGAGGAAAATATCGCGCCCAGCAATGATCGTATATTGACTGATACCACTTTCATACCAAAATAAAGAAAAAAATAGTACTTACAATTGGAGGTTCTTCGACCTCAGGTTTAGGTTCTGGTCTCACATTGATATCATTTTCTTCATCAATGCTCAGATCCGGTTTCTTGGTGGTGGTAGTGGTAGTTGTGGTGGGCTTAGCAGTCACCTTGGTTGTGGACACAGGCTTGGCAGTCGTGGTGGTGGGGATTGGGGCTCCTTCAGATGCATCCGATGGGGTAGATGGCGGACGAGCCCATTCCGGCTGAATAAAATATCAGTACTTTGAATTCGAAGATGAGATAAAAATTAATAAGTATTAATCTCACAATGATATGTTGCAGTAGAATTAAACTATAGTAGAAAAAACAAACGGTCACTACCAAATTGTTTTGTATAAGTGAATAGTAAAAATAATAAATATTTTAATTTCTGTAGCCCCATCTAATTGATTCAAAATTATCCTATAGGATCGTAGCCAATAGCAAAATTAAGTGGCTAAAATCCGACACCGCATCCACCACTAATAACAGGAAATAACCGTATTATAGAAGGTTTCGTATTTGAAATTTAATTTTCCAAGAGGCCCTTTACCGTTTGCATTGAACAATCCCTTGCGACTACCTAATATTTAATTTAAGCCGATCGAAAGGTTTGGTCCTTCGCTCTCAAAAGCTTTGCTAAGACCGCGAGAAATTTGTCGGGGCAATATTTTAAGCCATTTTACTGTTTTATTCGTTTTTAAAAATGTAAAAAATAGTACAAAATTCATTGTAATGGTTGTAATATTTTCATTACATTTTAGAATATTGATGGTTCGACATAATTACTTACAGTTGGTGTAGTGTTCTCGGTGCGTGGAGGTGGCACGGTATAAGAGCTCATATGCTTGTGAAGGAGTTTGATAAGTGGGTTCTTCTCCCCACACATCCCTTGGAAGTCGTCCATATCAATAGCCCAGGTCATGGCTCCGAGGTAGCCCTTCTCCTTAATCCAGTTCATCTTGATCTCTACACTACGGGGATCTTCGTATCCCACCCATTGAGTGCCCTTGTAGGCGTAGGGGCATTTGCCAACTTCATCCCACTTCTTGGTCCATTCAGAGCCCTCCTTGTCTACCTCACTGCATATCTAGAATGTGTTGTGTTATTGAAATTTTAATTCAAAACTTTTATACATTGCACAATCTAGTTAAGAAATTTTCTTTTCAAAGGCTGGACTGACTTTCATTTACTATATTTTAATACTGGGTCAATTTTGTAACTTTAACGTAAATATGCACCGCCGTCACTAGGCGGCTCTAATATATTATAATTTTATACCAATATTTTCACTCATATTTACCTCATAATAAGCCCAGAATCCAGTGGCATTAGTATAGGGAGCTGGGTCTCCACCTCCGGCCTCCTTGTTGATGTATGTTCCGAGGCCGTAGTTGCTGTTGCCAGCGGAAAGAGTGAATGAGCGACCGTAGAATGCAATGCCTACTACCAGCTTGTTGGTAGGACAACCCTTCTCTTCCCAGAGGTGCAAGCCATCATTCTGTAAAAGAAAAATATACGGTGATTGCTCAAACCACAACAGAAGAAGATAAAGAATACACTAATTGTTACGTGGAAGTAAAAATTTATTTAAACATATTTATTTTTACACCATGAAATGCACTTTACAAATGTTTCATTAGCTCTGTAAAAAGTCCACTCTTATTGTAAGTACTTGAATATGACATTTAAAAAAATCTATAACACATACCACATTGAGTTTCTCGTAGGCCCACTGGTCATGGGGACGTTTGTACAACGGAGTGTGAACATCAGCGAAACCTGCCCAGTTACCACGAAGATCGTACGACATCACGTGGATTGCGTCCAGCTCTCTAAACAAATAACAATACTTTTAGTTCTCATTAGAAGGGGGATTGAGCTAATGATTTCCTTAATTTTCTGACAAGATTCGTAGCTCAAAGATTTTTACATCAATTATGAACTTTTTTATACATGGCTAGGTGGCGACATCGCTAGACGGCCCAAGTGTTGGTAACCAACCTCTTCAGCACACTCATTTGATCCTCTTATCAAAAAGTGAATAATGACAATACGTGATTTGTCGTCACAATGAACAGATCTAAATGAGATGCTTCCTTAAGCTACCCCTAAAATACCAAAGATTTTCGAATCTTTTTTTTTTCACTTCAAATTTGTATCCAAAAACAATATGAGAAAATCAAAATCTTTTTTTTTTTTTTTTTTTTTATGGGAAAGGAGGCAAACGAGCCAGTGAGCCACCTGATGTTAAGTGGTCAACACCGCCCATGAACACCCACAATACCGGAGGAATCATCGGTGCGTTGCCGGCCTTTGAGAAAGATAAAGGCTCTTTTTTTGAAGGTCCCTAGATCGTATCCATTTGGAAATACTGCCGACGGAAGCTGATTCCACAAAGTTGTTGTGCGTGGAATGAAACACCGTTTGAACCGCACTGTCGAAGAGCGCCATTCATCCAGATGGTAGGGATGAAACTTTAATTTTTGACGTGTGGTGCGGTGGTGAAATTCAGCAGCCGGTATTAACCCAAAAAGTTCATCTGAGCACTCCCCATGGTACATGCGATATAGGACACATAGAGACGCGACGTCTCTTCGCAATGAGAGGGGATCGATTTTGTCTGAAAGGATCTGGTTATCGATGATTCGAGCAGCACGTCGTTGAATACGGTCAAATGGAAGAAGCTGGTACTGAGGAGCTCCAGCCCAGAGATGACAACAATACTCCATATGTGGGCGGACCTGCGCCTTATACAGCTGTAAGCGCTGATCCGGCGTGAAATAATGTCTCGCTCTGCTGAGCACACCGAGCTTTTTCGAAGCTAGCTTCGCTTTATCTTCCAGATGACCGCAAAACTGAACGGTACTCGAAACATCGACACCAAGGATTCCAATACTAGACGAAATACCAAGGGAAGCGCCCAGGAACCGAGGTGATACGGAAAAGGGAGTTTTTTTAGCAGTAAATGCGCAAACTTGAGTCTTAGACCGATTAAATTGGACCAAATTCTGCCTGCCCCAGTCGGCGGCTTGGTCCAACAAGTAGTCGATTTCTGACACAAGCCTATTTCGGCACTCATTGACTTGTTCCTGAGAGGAATTAGCACGGCCAGTGTATAAGGCATCCCCGGTACTGTCATCTGCATAACAATGAATGTTATTATGAGTTAACAAGTCATTAATATGCAGAAGGAACAGAGTAGGGGATAGCACACAACCTTGTGGTACACCAGCATTCACAGGCATAGAGTCCGAGCTAGAACCGTCGACTACGACTTTTATGCTTCGCTCTGTGAGAAAACTGGTGACCCAGTTGCAGAGCCTCTCAGGAAGTCCAAAAGAAGAGAGTTTGGAAAGTAAAGCTCCATGCCAAACCCGATCAAAAGCCTTCGCTATATCCAACCCTACCGCCAAGGCCTCCCCCTTGCTTTCGATCGCCTCTGCCCACCTGTGGGTTAGATACACAAGAAGATCACCAGCTGATCGGCCCCGTCTAAAACCATATTGACGATCATTAATCAGCTGATGAGTCTCCAGGTAGCACAGAAGCTGGCTGTTTATTATGGTTTCCATAATTTTAGAAAACAAGGAGGTTATGGTAATGGGCCTGTAATTAGAAGGATCAGATCGGTCGCCTTTTTTTGGGATCGGGTGCACTAAGCCAACCCTCCAAGATTTTGGAACTACACCTGATAAGTATGAATGCCGAAAAAGACGCGTGAGCACTGGTGCCAGCTCAGGAGCACATGTCTTCAGCACAATAGGAGGGATTCCATCCGGCCCACACGACTTATGGATATCCAGGGAAAGTAGTACTTTACGCACAGAGCTCTGGTGAAAACGGATCTCTGGCATAGAGTTTTCACAGCAAGTGATCGTAGGTGCTAGACTTCCCTGGTCATCCAGAGTCGAATTAGACGCAAACAGAGCACCCAAGAGATCAGCTTTCTCTTTTGCGCTGTGGGCCAGCGAACTATCCTCCCTGCGCAATGAAGGAAATGAAGGCTTACAGAAGTTGCCGAGAACAGCTTTAGCCAGAGACCAGTAGGCCCGAGTTCCTGAAGGAAGACGAACTAATCTCCTGCCTATGCTCTCGATGTATTTAGACTTAGCCATAGCGATCGTTTTCTTGAAACCCCTAGCGGCAAAGTTATACTGCTTCCTAAGAGCACTGGTGTTAGCATCGTGCGACAAAATGGCATTAGCCCAGGCTTGATAACGCTCCTGTTTCAGGCGAGATGCCGCTTTACAGGTACGGTCAAACCAGGGTTGAGACTTACCACCGACCGGCACCATAGAGTTAGGGATGAATAGTTCCATACCCTGAATTACTACATCGGTAACTGAGTCGGCAATGGTGTCAACATCGCCCAGAGAGAAGCAAACTCGCCCCCAGGGGTAGGAAGCGAAAAATGTACGCATCGCGTCCCAATCCGCTGACCTAAAGTGCCAAACACGTCGCCAAGCAGTACGGGGACGTGCAGGACGCTGGCATGGCACTTTACTCTTAACAAGTGAATGGTCTGATGAACCAAGAGGAGCATCGATGGTAATCTGATAGGCATCAGGATGAGAGGTCAGCAGTAGGTCTAACAGCGACGGCGTATGGTTCTCCACATCAGGTATCCTGGTTGGCGAAGCAACCAATTGTGTAAGACCATAAGCTAAGGCAAAGTCGTGAACAGATCTCCCAGTGTGGTCAGTTGTACGTGAACCTAGCCATTCGGCGTGATGAGCGTTAAAGTCACCAAGGATGACAATCTCAGCAGAAGGGATCTGTTCAAGTACTGTATCTGTAGCCATCTGCACGCACTCAATGAGACGGTCACTTTCTGCGTTACCGCTATGGGACCTGTAGAGGCAAGCGTAGACGCGAGGATGATCCTGGCAATCTACACGCAGCCACAAGATGGAAAGGTCCTTACCTTCAAGATTGCTGAGGCGACGGTAGCACAGATCCTCTCTGACATATGCACATACACCAGCTCGACACATAAATGTGTGTTCAATGCTGTAGCCCGGGTAGCGCAGATATGAGATGTCTAAGGGAGAGGATATTTGTGTTTCCGTAAGGAATAGTAAGGCCGGCTTATTCGTCTCCAGATGGTAGTGGACTGCATTAAGATTTGAATTAATTCCCCTTATATTGCAGAAGTCCATATGGAGCATCAGCGGGGTGTCAGCAGTGGCCTTACGAGTGGAGCCTCTGGCAGAAGAGTTATAGAGCGGGATATTGCCCTCCCCAGAATACGTAGGGCAGCCTGACCAAGAGTGCTCAGGGGGGGATTCTCCTGCACATGAAGTACCGGTACCCCCCTGGGGTAGATTTCTTTTGTATACCGCAGCCATAACTAATTGAGGGGAGGGGAAGGAAGTTGGGCCCCCGGTAATCTCACAAACCAATCGAAACGCAACAGCTAACTGCTACTTTACGTTGGTATTATGTGAGACAGTGGTACCACCCCGGACGAGCCGGCCCATTCATGCTTTTATTAAAAGCGTGGCTCTACCACTTAAAAAATGATGATCTCATTGATGATATCCTTAATAGTTATCTAAATGTCACCTATGCTTAATAGCAACAGTGCCGTGGAATGAACTGCTATCTACCTCTAACCACAAACTATGTTAAGTGACAAAAAGTTGAATGAACATAGCACAAGTCCAACACTGCTAAGGGTTTACAAACTAGTGAGCTTTAACCAAATTACACTGTGAATAAATCAGATTCTATCTGGTTTATTTATAGTACGAGCATTTAATGAAAAACAACCATTAGTCCGAAGTAAACTTGGGAGAGATGTACATTTATTAGCGAATTTATAATTTTGAGTATTTATGCATTACCACTTGGCTTTTTAGCCTTTATGTGTTTGTATGTACGAATATGTATATATGAAGATCTATATTGAGAGAGTATATAGTACTTTTCCAATAATAAAGTACATATTTAAATGGATTTGTTCTTCTCAATTACACATAATGAAGATTTTTTTAGAGACAACTATAAGATACTGGTATATTTTAATCACTATTTCTGTTCACACAAACTTTTTTTTACAACGTAGCAATTTAAAACAGATTTCAATAGTTATTTAAAAATGTTCCGGATTCCAATAATTGTATAAATTGTGAAAACTTGCACTAACATAATAAGGTTGGATGCTAGTTACTCAAAGGCGTTTCTTCGAAGCCCTTAGAACTCCTACGGCTGTCGCAACTGAGACGAGAGTAAAAATAACTGAAATACGTACTGGTACTTTTATTAAGTAACAAACTAATATCTACAAACTTTTTACTATTATATCGTTTTCCTTTTCTGACGATTTGTACTAAACTTTAAATGTTGTCAATTAATGTTTTAGGAATGATAAATATTATTGATTTTGATTTTTTTTTAAACTTAATACTGTTATTAAAATTGACTAAATAAGTCAGAGTCTTCTAATAACCTGTTATCCCTAACTCTTAAAGATTTATAAATTAATTCTTAAAAAGTCATAATACATGTTTATTAGGTGAATAATTGTATACGGATACTCACTGACAAAGTTCTGGTACGTGGTAACCTTCCATCAACCTGAAGTTAGCCAGAGGCACGGCTGCTGTCAGTTCCCATCCTTTGCCGGCCCTGATGAATGCTCTCCTCAACTCTTGGACGAAGTACAAAAACTTGTCCTTGTCGGAGAAGGAACCGCCTCGATCAGCTGCTCCTGGGTACTCCCAGTCCAAGTCAAGACCGTCGAACTCATATTTGTTGAGCAAATCTGAAAATAATTAGAAAAAGAAATGTATTTATTGATTGTTTTCTTTTTAAGTGCAAGTTAAGTTTACCTGTGCCTAGCAATACTGGAATTACAGATATTGATATCGATGATGCTATTACAAACATTTGCTTCGAAATTAGCTTCGTGCGAGAATACGATTTTAAAATGATAATGTCGCTCTATAGTAAATATTATTTTTCTTACTATCGATCAACTATTACAATAATTAATTTTATTTTACAAATAAATGATGACAAGAAGTTAGTTCAAATAACTCATAGTAACTAAAATCTGAAATTTTGTGTAAGCAAATTACAACAAATGAGACTTGAAGAGTTTCGTGAGGTGCTAAATTTTACTGCCAGATATTCTTACATACGTGTTCACTGGAGCGAAAGTTTATAAAGCTATTACGAAATAAGGAGCGTATAACAGAGTTAAACCCGTGTCTGGATAATATATATCTTGGAAATATGGCAATAATTCTCAGATTCGATGCAAAGAGGCGGGTAACGGTGGAATATAAAAATTCCCTGTGGCACAATGGTACGTAGGCGCGTCATCATATTCGTAGATTACAATTGGTATTTTTGCTACACGTGTACCGACCAATATGAAAGTAATACGGAGCTTTATTAAAATATTACGAGACATTAAGTGGCGTTTTATGAAAATAAATCTCATGTTATGATATTTATAGAATGTTAAAAAAATCACGCTTTGATATTGTACTTTTATTGCTTTACGATACGAAAAATTCGGTACAGATTTCGCTGTGATTCCAAAATATCTGTTTATACTTGGGTATCCGCGACCCAATGCAATGTGTACTGAGTTCTCGGTCTAAAAAATTGTCTAAAAAGGCTGATTATAACACCAATAAAAATTGGGTTATATAAATTCCGGCGTGCACTTCTGCCTACTTCTTCCTTAATAAAATCCTGAGTGTAAGTTCGTACTAAATTAGTATTTCTACACAAAAGAGTCACTATCGGACATAGATTATTATAGATCGAAACAGGCATAGTTAGGATTATAAAGAAGAAGGCGCAAATGGCCGCGTATTAAATATTCTGTGTAGCGCGAAAATTGGAAAATAGATTGAGTGCCGAGTCCCCTGATACAATTTTGCCGCGCCGCTATTTTAATAAGACAATCTCAGTGTATAGAACACGATAAAATTTTTGTTTACGTTCGCAACAAACAAATGTGATAAAACAATAAAACGAACTAAAACTTGTTTTTAAGACAAATTAACTTGATTTTCATCTAACTAATACAAAACACAGATATCGTTTTGTACAATAGTATAAGATGTTTTATGTTGCATAGGTACTACGAACAGTGAACGAAGCAGTGATGGCCTCGAGGTTTAGGCGCGCGGTCGAGAATCTCGGCGGTCGCGGGTTCGAACCCCAGGCACACACCTCTGACTTTTCGAAGTTATGTGTGTATTCAAATTGAATTATCACTTGCTTTAACGGTGAAGGAAAACATCGTGATGAAACCTGCATACCTAAAAGTTCTTAGGTGTGTAGTCCGCCAACCCGCACTAGGCCAGCGTGGCGGATTATGGCCTAAACCCTCTCAATGGTAGAGGAGACCCGTGCTCAGCAGTGGGCGTATATGGGTTGATGAAGAAGAAGAAGAAGAAGGTACTACGATCTCATCGCTTACTTTAAAAGGATTTTTTAAACTAATTGATAAATTTTATTATAAAGAGAAAAAGCCTATGTTCTGCAGTAGAAATTATGAGACTGATTGTATCGTAAGGTAAATAAATTTAGTTAAAAATATGGACAACAGTCACAAGTAATTCATGTGCTGTGAGTATGAGAAAAGACTTGATGCAGAAAAGTAAATCATTTCCAAGATCGAACCTGCACTCTCTTGTATTAAAGGCTAGTGACTTGCCAGCTATGCTCAAGGCAGTCGTATATTTTGAAACAGATTGTTACCAAGTTTTTCGCTCGAAGACTTATTGAGCGCTAAGTTTACAGTTTGTTGGCCACGTGGTCGGCTTCCGCGTGTGTAACGCTGGCTTGGATACACGGAAACGTCATGAGGTTAATAATAGCCATTGTAACTTATTGTTTACGGAACATTCCTTTGTTTTATCAAATAGTTTGTTATGTAAACACGGAGCGTTTTTTTCTAACACGATTTGTAGCCTAATTTCGCATTTGTAGTCATCATTTCATAATCCCATGAATATGGATTTTCACATTAGTTTTGCAGCATATATGTGCAAACCATGACGCAGTAGGTTTTATTCGCGGCGTGGGTTAGGTATTCTCTTACAGCTGCTTGGGTAAGTACAAATAAGCACATAACTAGGATTATTTACTCCCTCAGATACACAGGGGTGATAGTCTTTTGTTAATCTTATATTTTCACATGGAATATTATTTGCAGTGTCTCACCGACTACGCTCCTGATGAAAGACATCCTGGTGCTCTTCTGCGCGACCATGTGCGAGTACTTGGAGCCGCCCTCGGCCCACCCGCCGACCGCCACCATGAACTTCACGTTGGGGTGCGAAGCTCGCAGCGACGTGAAGTTGCGGAAACCATTCTTCTCAACGTCCAGCTGTAAACATTACCATTGTAAAGACATTAAAGACATTAACTACGTAACCATCTCGACTGTCGTAGGTACACCATAATAGTCCCACGGTGTATATAAGTACACATCGAGAAATCTTGGTTGTTGCGTCTTTAGCTGAAGAAATGCTTTACAAAGCCGCCGTTTCATGTAGTCGAAAAAATTTTACTTTATTCAAATTGCGATTTAAATTCGATTCGTCTCCAACGTTCTTTAACCTTACTATTATTGTTTTTCTTCTAAAAATATTACAATCGTTCTTATATACAACAATATAAAAGTTTAGACATTAACTTAGTCGTATACCTGTACATTACTTTACGTTTCTTTCATAAAAACATAGAGTTTAAATACCTCAGGATCAATGATGAGCACTTCGCTGTTCCCCTCGGTAACTCCGATGAAGGAGTAGATGATGTGGGTGCACTTCTCCACGGGGATGTCCTCGATGCCGTACCGACCCACGCCCGGACGGTACACCGCCCAGTTGCTGAAGTAACATACTATGCGCGCTCTGCTGTCCGCTGTCAACAAATGTAAGCATTTTATTTAAACAACCCGCTAAATTAATTTATATAAAATGTTTTATCAAAGGAAGAAACCAAGGGATATAAATATTGCTAAGAACTCGGGTATAAATTAAATTGAATCATCAACATCATTATCAACCACGAGACAACTCATAGATTTGCCCCAAAAAGGACTTTTTTAGGTAATAAGTTAGAAACAGCCCGCATCCATTGACATATTATCGTTAAGTAAACACAATTTTACTAACCGCTTCCTACAAGGATAAATGACTTTACCATAAAATATCTCAAGTAAGCCTTTTCAATTAACATTGAAGATACACTAAACAGTCACGTGAAACCACTTTGTATCTTACCTGGATTATCCTACCGATCAATAAAAAATAAATGCAACATTAACCTCCAAAAATCCACTTTAAAGTAAAATTATTCGATCGCAGCATCAAAATATACAATAAAAAAAACGAAGCTTAAGGCAACATTTACCTCTAAAATACAATGTAATAAAACTATAAAATAAAACTTAAGATCTATTGACTACTACTCTTTTTAACATTATTTAGATTTATTCGAGAACGAGGACTACAAACGACCAAAACACTAATAACAGTGAAATATTTTTGCGCGGTATATTTTGAGATAATTCTTATTGACATTCGTTTCAATATGCAACTCCGACGTTTTTCCAATAACCCACCCTCATACTTCTTTGAAAGGAATACTTTATTAGAAATACCTTCACAGTAACTTCGGAAGAGTGTCTTGGCCTTGGACAACCCTCGCAGATTAACCTTAATCCACGGATAAACAGTTTACTTGTTCAACGACAACTGAATAAAAGAGAATTTAAAACCATACGTAGTTGGATTCAAACAGACTTAAGAGTTTAATAACAAAATTGTCTTATTACCTGATATTATCGTTGTGATAGAATGTGTTCATTAATACCACGAATAATCAATCCCACTCTCCTTCCAAAAAAAATGAAAAATTGCAGAACTACGTATATTGTGATAAATACAAACACATGAACCCATAGATTTTTTATATTATTTAAGGTCGTGGAACCAATGCGTAAAAGAGTTTTTTTTGACTGATATCTACGGAAGTGTAAGTAACTTTATAAAATGTCTCATGTAAATAACCCAACTATTGATTTTAATGCCATTTACTGTTTAAGTCCCACGTGTTTTAAACCAATATAACAAATACAACATCAGTATTTGAACTTGATTTCCCACACGCAACGCATAATCAGGCGCCGTGAACAGACTGCTTGAAATACGCGGATGTGTGGTGAGAATTTTGATATAGCATCCAAAAACTTACATTGAACCGCGCTTGTTAAGGCCAGGACAGCCAACGTCGCCAGTATCGCTCGCATTTTGAACCTGAAATGAATATTAAACAGATTAAACACCATCCGAACAAAAGGGAATCGTTCCGGCAAATCTTCGAGCCAAAGTAAATAAACAAATTAACATGAACGTCTAAGGCAGCTTCAGGAAGTTTCGCAAGTATTTAAAACCGAATTGTTTCGTATTTCTAACTAGGTTGCACGCCAACATTGTTCAAATTGTTTGCGGTTCCTCATTTTTATAAATATTGCGCGCCATGTAAGAAATCTAGGCATAGTAGAAGAAAACTACTGACTACTTAGTATGAGAGTAAGCGACAACACGGCTCATATTAACATACAACATGTATATTCAAAAACTGATTAACATTTAATTACGCGAACTACAAACGCATGCAGTTCGATTTATAATTGATGTTTAAGACGAAAGAATTTTAAACCCCATGCTAACTGTAGAAACAATCAATGCATAAATACCGAACGCCTGTCATATCTTTCTTAGCAATATGTTCTAAAATATGCCTTACATCATTAATTTTCGAGAAAAATCTATTTTTAACTAATCACAACTATAAACAAATCGATAATATAAAAAAAAATATGACTAAATTAAACAAAGGCATTTGTCGCGATCAATTTAATATTATTTACAATGATTTGAGGCCTGGCTTGTAAACGTTCCACTTTCAAATGGATCTCGCGAAATAAAATGCGATTATTTAACAAAAACGTTAAACCTGATATTGAAAGACAGTTGTCACATTTAAAAACAAATAAAAAGCCGTGATAATCAGCGTGTAAAACGAGTTATAGAATGAGATAAAACGAGCTCCGATCTCGAAGAATAACGGCATTAGTTTAACGGAACCGGGCTCAGTCGCTCTAAATATGTCACATCACTGTACTCGCCTACTGACCCCATGTCTTTTACTAAACGCCTTACATCGCACTATGCTTCAATTAATTAATGCTATTTGTTGTTATTGCATCACAGAATGTTGTTGGATTAAACTCGCAAATCTGTGAATGCACTGATGTAATTTTAAATATTGATTATCCAAATAGTTTGGTATGAGCGTGAATGAATTTAAATTAATTATTTTGACCAATATTGATGGTTTTATGCGTAAATTAAACGCAGTTATCCTTATTAAATTTTAATGAATGAATACGCTTAAGTTTCATAGGAGTGTCAAATTTAATAGTAAAATCGCGTAGTTGCAGGTTAGTGTGTCAAAGACGTTCGATTGTACAATAAAACATACTTACAAAATATTTATATCATTATAAGATGTGCTTTAAATAAAAAATAAATGTTATGAAATCAAATGAAACGTAACTACAGATAGAGAAAGCAAAGGATATTATTCGTAAATTGAATTACTATCTTGTCGAACACTGATCCAATTATGCAAATACAAAACAACAAAAGCACTGAAGGTGAAGAAAAACTATTAAAAAGTTTTCGAAGTGAAGTAAAAGTTGGGCGATGATAGCCAAAGTTCGGACCTGGCTCAACAGAACCGTTTGAAAATGCCTCTATTCACGACATTTTTACATCGCCTTTGTACTTTTAATAGAAAACCTCCTTTCGTACGTAAATTGGTCGAGAAACTCGAAAAATGCAGACGACGCAAATTGAAACCATTTATTTGGACCTGCCGAATAATTTGCGCGGGTTAAAGTAAAATCAAAGATTGAGGGATACAATAATGCTGGTATTAAAGGCGATAGATCTGCATGCTACAGTTTAACTCAAAATTTATTAAAGATATATTTTACTGAGGGAAAAAAATATTTTAATTTTATACAAATGAGTATGAGTGGAATATAAACATTCTATGAATCAAAGGAACAATAAAGCTTTGATATTTACAACGACACAGTAAATGATCGTGTCTTACGGCAATAACTGTTTCGAGTTATAATATTCGTGCATTCGAGTTTATTCGTTATATGAAATAGTAAATGTATTTAAATGGAAATCTTGGCTCATATTTATTTATTTTATAAATATATTTTTTTAATTAATATAAATAAAAACTAAAGTGTAAACAATACCCGCCGCGTCGACAAATTGTTAGAATATTTTAACACCTTTGCGAAACATCTTAATCCTTGATATTTGAAATCGACAGATTTATTAACAGTAACAAAGCGATGAATAGTCTCAGATGGTACCTAGATATCATTCAGTACGTTGGTTAACATTCTGCCAGCCAAGTGAAAATGAACTTTGGTTTGTCGCTTCCAAACACCACGATCCGCTTACCAAGATTTAACCTGACTTTAAAATTGTATCGTTCATTTTGCCGCTAATAGGATTACGCACTCGCTTACCTCCAAATATATAGGTTGAGTTTGTTTTGTACAACCCCCGGCAGGTTTAATTAATATCGTGTCAATTAGATGGAAAAGGGAAAACGTTATCTAATCAAATTAAATGAATTTATTACCTAAATAATCAATTTGGCTTTCACGAAACTAATATTAAAGGTTTGTTTTGTGTAATATATAAATGAATTTCTGTATTCGATAACAAGACAACCTAGGGATTAACGGAGATCCTAAGTTGGGACAATTATTTTATTGTCAAAAATTTAATGATCGGGCCAATTGTCCAGTCCAGTATAATAATGTAAATGTAAAGGATAAAAATACTTTCTTTGTGCAAATATAAACATTATTGAAAGAATACTGGTAAGATTTCTTACATGATGCACAATTGAGTTTTCAAGGTAAAAGAAACCAATAAAAATGATTACTGAGAATTTTCTGACAAAAAAGGTACTTTTCCCAAATCGAGAAATCGAACTTGGGATCGCTAGATCTCAAACCAAATAATCTTTTCTATCGACGCAGTATTTTTATTATTATTTTAAATATAAACAAAACACTGATTATTATTAACATTAGTCATAACAAAGGACAAGTTGGCCGTCTGCAGAAAGCGCTTCCTATCAGCAATGCAAATGTGCCACCAAATCAAAGGCTGACTCGTTCGGACGACGAATATTTTGCATCTGGGAGTTTGTGCCACACAAACAAAGCAATAACAGAATTTAAGTTACACAAAACATCAAAACAATATTAAATAACGCTGGTTTTTCAATTCCGAATTTTATTGCTTTGAAATCAAGAATATTTATAATGTTTTATATAAAATTTGGCGTTTGAGGTTGCTCTTAATAATAAGCTATCCGATGAATAAATCTTGTCGATAAAGACAATTATTACCCTATATTTTTACCGTATGTTGCGCAGGTAGAGTATCCTAAAGACAAATTTATTTGTGAAGGATTTTAAAAACACTCTAGTAGTTTCGAAGACAGTAACACTTGTTTGGAAAAAGCTAAATAAAAATTGTAAAAAACGTAAACTAAAGTAAAGTTACTTGAATATTGATCATAAGGTCTGATATTTGAACTGTAAAGTAATAATGCAAGATACAGATTTCAATTTGCGACACATTTTGGCCCCAGAGTGATCGATACCACATTCAAATGTCAAACACATTTCCTTTTTATTAGCGTTACCATCATGTACTTGATACATAAAACTGTAACTCACAATGATGATACGCATCATATGCTGAAAATTACAAATTATTATTATATGCATGAAGTTTAGTGGGACAAAAGCTGTTGTGTACCTTTCCTTGATAGAATGGCTACTGAAAATTTTTGAACCGTCTAATTCAAAAAGGAAAGTCGCATGAGATAATTTCCTTTCCATTTTTATAACCTTACGCATTATTATTATTACTTTTTTCAAAAACTTGGGTTTTTGTACCAGAAAAGTTAATAGAACCTTTCTAGATTTCCTTAGATAGGAAATCTCGAAACAACTGTGTACGATGTTTTTATGCATTTGATTGCACTTTAAATGTGACGCCTGCATGATGACTGAAATAATACGATAATACTCGCATTCATTACGAACTACACGAATAATCTAAGGGTAGATGGATCATCCAAAAAGGTGCCGTCCATTTATTTAATTAGAAGCTCTGCTGCACCCTACTTGACCACTTCGATAGCTCAGAATGCTAAAATAGCAGCTGCAACAAAAACGAAGCGACGGGCCTTGCCATCGTTCTCGGGATCAATTCCAAAAGTGGGTTTCTCTGGGAGAACGCCCAGCAATCTTAATTACCACTAAATATTCTTAAACCGGCAAATAGCACTTTACATGTCTAATCAATTATCAAAAATATTTAAATATAATACTTTCCATTATTAAAAGTTTAAAATTAAGTAGGTTACGTAAATTTTAAAACATCCCTCTTTGGTTGAGAAAGATTTTTAATCTACTTGAATAATTAATGTTCGTATTCAAATTATTTACTCCGGCGGAAATTTTCGTAGAAAGTTTATACCTTTGAGCTCTCAAAACACAAATATATTTTAATTAAATATTTATGATCCCACCACATATTAAAATTTTCCCTAACCTTTTATTGTTTACGGAGAACATGTTATGATTCTAAACATGATTAAACTAAATTGTATTGTTTTTACATGTTCATTTTTTATTGGAAAATATCGTCTGATAAAAGAGTTTAAGGGGTAATAGTTTTTGGTGTCCCTAAGGGCAAAATGCGAAAGACATGAATATATGCATACAAAACCCCACGCCTGAATTTCCCGAAAGAGTAGGCAGAAATACATTTCAGCACCCACATTTTGCCATGCATGAATGCATCAATCCTACAGAACAGGGTACGAGCCGTTACCGTTCTATTTAGTTATCAAATCTGGCACATTTTCCAGACTGCTGCTATTGAGAATTTCGTAGTGGAGAAGCTCAATTTAACAATTTTAATATACCTATGGTGATACGTGCAAATTATCATCATGAGGATAATTATTTGACCGTAATCTGTTGTAGGTGTAAAACGACTCTAAAATGTTGCAGTCAATTGGGATATCCTCAACAATTTCCGACAGTCTTTGGGACAAACCAATTTAATCACAAACCCATTCAAACTTCCCTAAATGCTAATTTAAAATCGATAAAAAAAATATTAATCGAAGAGGCAACATTAAGTATTCATTCTTCCAAATTCAATTAGCAAATTAGTGCATAATAAGTTTATACAAGTACTGAAATTGTAGATAACGAATGTTTTGAACGTAAAGTAGAAACTCTACAACGATTCCGCGTGCGCAGGAGTATCTGCGGCCAAACAGCATCGCATATTAAGCACACACCACCTGAATACTAAGCGGCTCTGATGACACGCAGTCGGGTGTCGTTATCCTCTCAACTAAGGTCAGCGGCCGAAAGTGAAATCTCTTTGTGCGACACATCATATCGATCAAACTTAACTCGCGCCATAAACTTCTACGTTACATATATACGACCTTTAACTGCCTCATTCACATGCAAGCCGCTGCTCCAGAAAATGAAGGATCCAATTGGAAATGCTTCATTCATTCGTTCATTTCATTCCCGTTTCTGATTTCAAATGTTTTGCGATTCTGTAAAATGGGCGTTACATTCTATATTTGCGTATACCTTTGTTTTCATGCTTATCAGTTATTAGTTTCAGCTGCATAATTTTAGCACGGAAAAAAATATTTGTTTTATATAAAAATTTATTAGGTTTCTATCTTTACATCATAACATGGGCTATTTGCTAGACTAGTTAAAATTATTCCAGGCGTTTTGATGTGTAGCAAGAACAAATAGACAAAATCTATAAAAAAATATTTTTAGTATAAGTAAAAGCTTTTTATCAATAGCAGATACTTTCATTATCTAGGTTTAGAACATACCCATAGGCTTAAAATCATATTGACTATTATACTCATGTATCATCATCATTTTAGCTAACACGATCTCGTAAGAAATACTTTAACGTGAAGTTACTACAACGTAACATAATTGAAATAACTTTAACAAATTCCACGTAAAATTAGACAATCTTCGGTTGGAAACTATGTAAAATTAATTAACTTCTCAACATATTAATAATATGCGGAATACTAGTTTTGCAAATAAAACATCTTCAATGTAAATCCAGTCCTACGAGAAGTTCAGAAACTGGTACTGGTACCAGTTTTTAATTTTACAATACTTATATATTTTATTTTAGTTTTTGATTATGTTACGTATTGTTACCAAAAACTTTTACGAAAACTATAGTTCTATTTGGTAATATACAAAATACTAAGAGACAAAGAGGTCACTGCTTGGTCCGATCAGATTCCCGGATCAACTCATACGTTGGGAATTACGTTGGAAAATTTATAGAATGTCGGACTCTGGAAATGTGCCCAATAAACTGCAATAAGGTTGAATTAAGGCAGGCGAAGTATTGGTGTGAAATATGCCCAATAAACTGCAATACTCCTATGGGAATATAACAGCATAAATGTATTAATTTGAGTTTATTTACAACAATAATACTTTTAAATTAAATTTTTTAGTTAACAATATCTTTATATTACGTTAGAGAGTTTAAAATTTTATTTTAAGTTACAGTAAGTATCCAATGCAGTTGAAATAGGAAATTAAGATATTATCTCCAATGAATCTACAAACTTATTAGCATCTTTTAAAAAATAATTAATTTCATATATAAGGGATAAAAACAAGTGAATAACGATACATCGAACGATCATTAGGTTTGTTACACATACATCACGTATAGCGGTCAATAACTGACTCCTATAGAATTATGCGCCTCGATGCACCCGTTACGCACAACGATGTAATAAACAGTACCGCATATCCTCACGTATTTATTTACGTAATGAATATCCATCGTTTGAGATTATTAAATATTTTACTAAGAAAAAAACAAACATAAACTTGGCATCTCGATAATATGGTTTGATTTTTAATTCCTATATCGAACATTTTAACGAATGTAAATGATAAACAAAAACATAAAAGACTAGTTTCGTTAAAAGTCAATAAAATGATCATAAAAAATATCACTTTCACTGTTTATTAAAGCTAAAAGGAAGCTTGCGTTAACCACGAACACTCATCTAATTTGCACATATGTATTCAGCTGTAGTGTGGCGCCAAGTTATAGCAGCCATAGTTCCTGCTCTATCATTATTAATAGCGGATATTATAATAGTCTTATTGTTAAAACTAATAATTATTTTTACTGCATTATTAAAGATTTTCAGACAGTATTTTAACAGAAGAGATACGATTCACTTCGCTTCTTATTGTCCTGATATTTAATTTTTTCTCTACCAATTTTCCAATTGAACAAATATTCAAATATTTATAAAAGCGTAGTAACATAAGAAATTTAATATATTTTCTCATATTTTTGCCTCGAATATTCTGTTTTGCTATTGCGTATGTTTACATGCGTTTAAAAAATGCGGTACTCACGTTGCGGTGTGCCGGCGCGCAGTGTTGGATTGTGTCGCGTGTTCGCTGCACCGCGGTTATATGCGCGTGCGCACCGGCCGGCGCGCCGCTACACAGGGTGCGCCATAAATGTGACGAGCATGATAATTTTTTTCCTGTTTATACAATAAAAAGGGACTTGCGGTTGCAATACTAGTCAAAACAAATGCTTACCCGTAAATCCAGTTCATTAAAAAGTACGCATAGTTAGTCATCCCTTATGGGATTCGATGCATTTTGAGCTTTGTTCGTTTGAAATGTTTCTTCGTTTTATATATGCGTCATTTCAAAATTCCAGTGTAACGTACGATTTTTAATTTATATTTAACTTTTTAACAATTGTCGTTTGCACTTTCTTGAGCCTTATTCTATTTGCGAAATTAACTATACCTTATCATTTCACTTCCCAATTTAAGTTTAATTTATTAAATCAACAATGTACGATGTAGTGGCGAGTGAGCGCTGTACCTAATTACAGGTTCTGAAGCCAAAAAAAACTACTCTTATTGGACCTTCTTAACTTATTCCTACTAATTTGATCTTTAACACTACTCTTAATCAGAAAGATAAATACTTAACGATTGTTAATTTATTTAACTTTATTTCTACTTTTCTTTAGCATTTTTCACATTAAAGGATACTGAACATCCCATTACAAATTACCTACTTTAGATATACCTGTCGTTGTACACCTCGCGCCATCTTCGCATACATGGCGACATGGCAAGGCTTTCGCTACATGTTTTAAAAATAAGACTATTTCTATATTTTTGTGTAACACTAATTTTTTATAATTTCACCATAGTATAGGAGTAACTATAGTATTAATTATATAAAAGAAAAAATATGAGTTCGGTGTGAGTTTGTCGGTGTAGTAGGATAGTGTGTTGTGTTATAAGGTCTTCCAGTTAATACTTAGAGGCGGCATGAATATCTATAAAGATTAAGTCATACTTAAAATACAGCAGGCAAAACATGGTTGTATAATACAGCTGTCGGTGCTGCAGGCAATAGTTCATGTTAGTAATATCTATCATCATCATCTAGCACTAAGTGGCCAATGCAGACGTCTCCCAATGACTTCAAGGACGATGTTCTATACGACGTGAATCTGGCGGCTGCCTCTATGCTCTAACAGATAGCCAGTACATTCAATAGTCCGCTTCACCACAATACAATAGAATTAGCTTTATTTAAATAAACTAACAGCCTGTATAGGAGCTGATCGATGATGGTACGCGAAAGAAAACACTCCCCAAAAGTGCAATGTATCAAACAATGAGATCAATGGTGGGTGCCCGGGGTCGACCAACGGTTCGGAAACCAGTATGCGGGGAAAGGCTCTAACTGCCTACCTGATTATATTTAATTTATCTCGATGATAAAATTTCCCGTTCCGAGGACACTCGACTCCCGAATTTAATCGTTCCTTACTCGTCGCTGCAACTTCCAGTGTTCCGTTAATGAGATTAAATTAAAATTACTGCTGCCTTTTTTCGGATTAAAAATATCGGCTCCCCTCAACATTGAACGTTTGTAGCTAACTGTATAATTGAATTCGAAAAGTCGTCCCGAGGTGTAATGCAAAAGTCTTTCACCGATTTTCAATTAACGAAAAGTCGCAAATCGGTGAGAAAATGAAGAAATTAACGTCTAGAATAGTCAAGATTTGTTTGTATTTGATAAAAGCAAGTTGCATGCACTATTATCCTAGTAGCCTTGACATTCAACATCTGGTTTGTGTAAATTTGTTTTCCAAAGCTTTCCCTTTTAGTTAGTCGATATAAAACATTACCTACTTACGTCTACAAAGTGAAGTCGATGTGAAAATATTTATATGAAAACAAGTCTCTAATGACCTAGAGCTTGAAGAGATTCTAATAGTCCCGTTTATTATGTTTAACGTTCTCGGAGATTACAAGCACCTCTCGCGGACCGTGAAATTAGGTTAGAAAATATTATAATCACTTTAGCACGATAAGCCCTATCCTATCTCGCTTTAATGAATCTTAAACCTAAATTGTTGCAATAAATTAAACATTTATCATTATAACAAGTTTAATTTTTATAATATTACATTCAATAAAAAAAATTATGATGTTGAATTCTTTCACACAGACAATTTAGGTATTTAACTTTTAATTGTGTCTATTACGGGTCCATCCTTTAATTTTTTATTAAAAAATATCGATCGCGATTTTTTAAGTTACAAAAATCGTTTAGGTCATAATATTGGATAATAGTAATGTTGTTCATTTGTATGTAACTGAGATGTAAAATTTAAACACTTTTTACTCGTGTTTACCTTAGATTCGCTACAACCTAAAAGACACAGTTGCACAATAAGTTCAGGGCTTCACATTCCTGAGACCAATTTAAGTACTCATTGTATCCTTAAGATTGTATCTCGAAAGGTTTAAGACCTTAGCATCGTATTCCAAAAGTTACTGGATCCGCATATTTATTACAATACAAAAAATCTGTAATACGCCTAAAATAATATTAAATAATATATCTACGATGTGAAAGTGTAGAATATTATTGTTTATATTAATGTATTCTAGATCAATATTATCAATCATGGAGATGAACCGGTATAATAAATTTTAATACAATAAATATTATACTTTGGCAAAAACACACAGATTATTAAAATAGATTTTACAATACATAATTGTGTTATAATACATCATCATAATATCTTGTATGAAAAATATTTGTAATTAATGAAACATTATCTACACCTATTTCAAGAATTCTCTAGGCAATCTACAACTATTGCCTGCAGATGTATCTATTAAGTTATTTATTCATAATTCTTCATTAAACACGTGGACAAATGACATTATACGATGCAAATGTATAATTAATAAGTAATAATTTTCATTTCCTTTCATAAATAATTAAGACATTAAAATCGCTATAAAACACTTGGTAGGAATAATCCTTTCGCACAAAGCAAAATGTTGGTCTCTTATCGAAGACACATTAATCGTCACCCTCACCTATAAAAGGAGTTAATGAATATATTCAAAGAAACCGCGACTTTTTGAAAACCAGGGCGGTAATTAATAACACATTATGGCGCACTAATGTCCATACAAACCAGTTAATGAACGAGTGAGTCAGGCTGTAAGTAGATTCCTTGGACTCAAATCCTATTGATCTAGTTCTATTGACATTTAAAATCGACAGCCGGTCCACGCATCTGCGAAGACGTACCGAATAACGGAAGGAAGATCGAGTAACATTGACTGCATCCACGTACCGCTACGAACATGTGACGAATCGCAATTGTCGACTTATATCTACCAACAAAGGATTCAGATGATAATTAAGTTCGAGCTTCAAACAATGACATTAGTCAGATGTTCTAAGTACCGTCGGTCGGATATCGGTACGGGGTACCAATTTACATTTCGATAAAATTACCACTGGCCTAAAAGAATATTCGAATAAAAATCAAGTTACATGACCCCAGAAAAAGTATTTTTAAACTGCACGGAATAAATCGAAATGTGTATGTTATTTATTTTGCACTCTCGAAATACAGTTTTTCGATAAGATTCCTGTTATTCTATTGAAATATTTGATCCAAATTTTAAGCAGCTGAGTAAATGCATCGCGTGAAAGTATAATAAAAATGGTTTGCAAATAATTTAATCTATTCCAGTTGTACCAAAGAGTCTTAGACTGAGTTTATTTATTTTCAATGGCATAACGGACATTGTTTATTTAAGTAAACTTTATTTGGGTGAATTTTATAGCTGGTATTTGTATCACAACACTGTATTCTGGTTGTGAAAGTTGCTCTTCGTTACACTCAAAAAGGACGCTTTTTATTTTGTTTATGGAGCAAGTAAAAGAAGTTACTTGATCGCAAAAGTCATTGAACCCTGTTATTTGTGTCATAGTTTTAAAGGGTACCTTATCTTACCTAGACTGTGTCAAAAACTAAAGTAAACGTGATGATTTTCTTCCTACAAAAAAGTACTTTATTATGATCAATCTAGTAACTAGCACTTAAATTAGTTAATATAAAGTAACACCTAAATAAATTTGGTTGAAAACTCATTGGTCCAGCGGTATAAGTTTGCGTATGCGATCAAAGGCCTTGAGTTTGATTCCTTCGTAGGGGATATGTTGTTTAAGTTGTTGGTCCGAAAAAAGACAGTATATGAGTATGCATGCACATTATGTGCACCATCTAAAAAGAATTGAAATCTCTGGACTCATTTAATTTAAATCGGCCAGCTAAAGTAAGTCTAGAGACAAGTGTTAGTAAACTGTCTTTATTTACAGTTTTGATTCAACAGCAATGCACGCACACTCAATCTTAATTTTTCATAATACAAGGCACCTAGCAACATAGATTACTATACTAGGATTACAACCTTCAAAATAGTTGTGTAGAATCCCAATCTTCACAGCCTTATCACTCCTCAGGGTAATCCAGATAAATTTGGTTTTACCACTTCGAAATTTAAACTAATGACGCTACATTCCACCGCCAGAACTGTTTAACGCTCATTAAATTAAGTTCCCAAAAAAAGAAGAGGACATACTGCCCCAGTTTCACGCCGTAGATCGATATTCCTAGAAAATGCGAATTTTATTCTGTTACTCTAATTAAAACGTATA
The DNA here is from genome assembly GCA_030295005.1 of Cephonodes hylas. Classification (NCBI taxonomy): domain Eukaryota; kingdom Metazoa; phylum Arthropoda; class Insecta; order Lepidoptera; family Sphingidae; genus Cephonodes; species Cephonodes hylas. The sequence goes on from AP025382.1 coordinate 5,346,839, forward strand.
ATATAGTTTTAAGTTATTACTATTCTTGTCTCGTGTTTATGATGTATGTTTTGTATTTATCTTCATCATCTACTGAAAGTCATTTACTGCTCAACATAGGCCTCTTTCAATCATTTATATTAAAGCATATTAAAGAAAAATAGTATATTTCGTACTTGTAAGTTATGGGCATAAGTGAAGGAGTATGATTTATTTCCAAAATAATATTTACATTACAGTTGCTTTCTTAATTCCAATTGCAGTATTCAAATCGTAGGCCTAAGCTGAACCGCTAAAATAATAAAATCTTTCATCCCCGACTAAGTAATAAGTTTAGGTAATGTAGATAACCCAAAAATTACTTGGGATAGATTGTACTGTCGTGGGAGGCTTACCACTTAATAATAAAACAGCCAGTACTAGCACAGTATTTATTTCAAATTTGAATAACATATGAACTATAATTACAAGGATAGATGTATAATAGGATAGAAGGAATATAAAACAATATGCACAATTCCCTGTAGGTATTTACACAACAACTTATCTAAGGCATAAATTCAACAGTAATGTTTTGCTGGGTCAAGCGGCAACTTGTATACACATCGATATTGCATAATCGATTGATATATCGATTACTTAATAGTAATATCGATGATATGTTAACAAATAAGGTACAATCGGTGAAATAAAAATTATATGGGCCTTACTTATATACGTTGCATCTGTCTAACATAGCTAAATTATTTTGTTTTGGTCTTGCGTCATAGGTCCTTCTACACTTTAATAATAGCTAATGTAAGTCTGAAACATTTATAAGTAAGGCAACATTTGTAAGTTCTTAACTTAAAATTTCATTAATCAGCATGTGATGTTTCACCAGAGCGATTTGAATTGTACAATAATGCATTTGTCATAAGATAGATTTTATAGTACGGATAATAATAAAATTTAAACAATTCAAAATAACAGGTACATATAATAAATAATGTGACTTTACATATAAGGCATATATTTATATAGTTTATAGAATTAAATCGATATATAGTTTCAGCCTTCTAGTTAGTTAAATTGAAGTGTATACGAAAATTGGAGAAACATTTTTTATTTACTGGTAGTATTTCGGAAGATTTCGAGTTTCAGTACCAAGTCGTACGGTTAAGCATTTTAGGACCACTATAAATACGTAGTCTATAGGATATACATATAATTGACTATAGAAAAAAATAATCGAAAATCCAAGGATATATAGAAGGCAAAAAATAATTCAGTCTATAGGTACACTACTACATTTATACAAATTAACTATTACATAGTGGTAAGCTCTATAAGGGTTAGCTTAATAAATATTTTTATTAATGGAGACTCTACATTCCACATTTTATTCTAAATGCAGCGACACTCTGTTGCTTCGTAAAAATATGGCACATGATTAACAACAAATTATTATAATGTACATAAATTAAATCTTTATTTATATTTTTTAAACAAATACTGTAACTCGGTGGTGTCACTGTGCCAACAAGTATAAAAATAGCAAACACTTTTGGGAAACGTCACTAATTTACAACTATTAATTATATCCGATGAAAAGTACAACGTTTGAACAACTAAATCTAAACACGATTCTGATAGACAATCACTAGTGATGTAGCAAGTGCGTCGGTATACCGATATTGGAATATCGATTCCAGTATTCACGTCCTGACAATCGATATTAATTCAGACAGAACACCCGTTACATCACTAATATGCAGAATTAAAGCTTTTCGTAGGCTTTTTTACGCCAACTACCCTCTAATGCAAAATACCAATATTAAGCATGTGCAAATGGTACATTTTCCTATTGATACCGAAACACATAACATTTATATCACAAAATGTTACCGATTCGTTGCTCCTACAATGAACAGTGAAGCGTACAGATAAATAACTTTATTAGTGTCTATGAAATTGAATCCGATTATTTAATTGACCAACTACATATATATATTAATTAAAATAATAAGTACAAAATTCGCAAAATAATCACATATTTACATTACTATACAAAAGTAATACTAAAACGCATTATATTTCAAGTCTACATGTGATAAGTGCTTTACATAATTAAAGATGGCAACTTCATCATTGTCTATGAGTCTATACCTTATTCTAAAACAATTTGAGGCCGTTACAGATTGACAGATAATTACACAATTTATAAAGCAAAACATTAAAATTGTAACTGGCCGAAAGGAATATTAACCTATTCCTGGAATGTTCATAGAAAATTGAGCAAATTCTGTTAAATGAAATCAATTCCTATTGCATAATAAGCTTTAGTAAAAGGTAGGATATGGCGCTTTAATAGCGTCGCTTACAAAATAACATTACTCTCATTTGGTACAAATCATACAAGCATATTTCTGACAGATTGTAATAAGCTTTTCTCATAATATTAAAAAAAAAACATTAAGTCATGATTACAGGTTAGTACCGGTTTGATACCATCCAATAATTTAAAGGAATATTCCATAAAGTCAAGTAATTTTTTATTGATAATAATTAGCTACCTAGCTACAATATCTAGTCCAAAACGGTATAATTTGAATGGAATACACAATTTCATCTAGTAATATAATTGAACATTCTACGTTTATCGCTTAGATTTAAAGCAGATTATAAGTTCCAATACAATAATTATCTAAACGATTACAACAGTCGTTTAAGTTCACGAGTTCATTAGGTCAAATATTTGGGGCATGGCACCAGTGTACAAAATCTCTGAACATGATCTTAAAGTGTGACACGAGAGATCGGTACAAAGTGGTCATAGGAATATTTATGTGAAGAAATTGTCCCTTTGTTGGTATATTGGCAACTCCACGTCCGGTGACCGATCGTCTAGTTCATTTGCGTTGTCGTTCTGTGGCAGTTCTTCTAACGCTTTCACTGATGGTGGAAATATTAAATTAATACAAGCAAATCACTAGCACTGAGTCATGGAAATGCAAAAATCTGTCAATATAATGCAATGCATCAAAATACAGGTAAATAAAAAATCTACTCACAACAAAATGCATAAAACGAAACCATGCCGCAACAATGGATAGCAGATCTCTCCTAAGGACCGTCCGAGTTTAGCCAACTTGCGAGTTAAATGTATCATATTCTGTGTAATTACATATTGGTATTTGTTTGAAAGCAAATTGTTTTGTAAATGTGAGAGTTGTGCGAATTTGGTGTTAAGTGATATTTGTAAGTTGGTGGCCAATCAGTGGTTGGAGCCGGAAGGTCCTTGTTCTGTGTTGGTTCCTGCAGAAAACGGGACAAACGACATCAAGCATAACGTTTGTTACATGCGTGGACACACGTGTTATTAGTCACATTCATCAACGAATTGTCAAAAAAGTATTAAATAGTTTTAAAATAACGTTAAATAATAGATCCATTTTAAGACAAAAAGAGTTAGAGTACACTTATCAATGACTTAAAGAAGTGCATAGTTAAAATTAAAAATATTATTTGTGATTGTGTAGGTACCATAAATACGTGTAATTATTTTTCTGACAATTCCAATCAACATCAACAAAATAACAATGCAAAATCAAATGTGCAAAAATGCAGAAAATAAAATATTCACATCAACAATAAATTGAACGCCATTCTATGTAGTTTCTAACAGTCATAAAAGTAGCAGAAATTAATATGGTATATTAAACAAGGATTATCTCAAAGTATAAATATTACAAGCTAGAAAAAAAACGTCTTACCTTAAAAAAGAGAAAAAAGTTAAAAATACTTAATATTAAAGAAAAAAGATAACATTTAATATACCATAAATCGAAACTTTTTACAACAATTGTATGATTATTTTTTAATCAGCAAAGATAATAATACTAAGCCAAACGTTTTAATATCAATAATTATTGATATATACAATTACAAATATCAATATTCATATCGATTACAGACAAGAAATTTGTAAGACATAATGGCAACCAATTATAATGGTCAGACTATTACATATTACATTTTCCATTTTAAATCGATATAAAAAGTTTCGATGTGTGAACAATAAAAGATCTAATTTCAACAGCTGGCAACACTAAGAGGAAGCAAGTTCTTACCGGCAATGATTTTGCTCATCTCGGTGACTTGCTTGGCGAGTATCTGGTTCATTTGCAGCAAGTGCTCCCTTTGTCGCTTGTCGTCGCTGTCCGGGCTCTAACGGTCATCATACAAGCACAACATGTAGGACTGTGCTTATATACAGCCAACATTCGAAGCGGCTATACAAGCTTTTACAGTGTTTGTAGATAAAACAGACTAGACAGACATTTGTTTTCTTAGAAATTCTTTTTTCTCTTTTTAAATTCCCCATAAATGATTTTAATATATGAAATTTAAAAAAAAATATTAATTACTTAAGAAAAAAGTAAAAAAGAAGTTAAGAAGGTGAAACAACTAAATAAATAAATACAAAGTTTAACATAATACTCGGAAGTGTAATTGTTCAGACTTCGCGTGAAACATGTTCGGCTATTTTATAGTAGAAAATACGGATAACAGTCAATTCTATCACTTAACACGCGATTGTAATGAAAAAATAAACAGGTATGAAATTACTGCAAACATGAAAAAAAAACTGATGATTCAGAACCAAAAAATAAATAATTTGTAGATCTTAAGTTCGGAAATTTTGTTCAATTAAGTCTGATATAAAAAATGAACATAGGAACAGCGTGTCAAAAACGTATTTTATCTACAAACACTTCTAAAAGTATATTCTAATGTCATTGTAGATTTATGTATAAAAATTGTTGAAAAAGATGATCGTGCAAAATGAGAAGTATCAATACAACAATGAAAGCGTAGCGAGAATGCAAGATGCAGTGCTAAAAGATTGATGTCTCTGTGTTTATCTAAAATTACTATTTTAAAATGGTATAGACAATACTAACAGTTTTTACAAGAAATTGATAGCTATGAAAGTTATGTCCATTAGAAAAATGTTAAAGGAGTAATGAATTTTATGACGCTTTAGAAATACTGGCGTGACATGAAATATATTATTGATGTACGTCACAAAGTAATGTTTACATAAATATTTTTTGATTAATCCATACGACAAACCTTTGTGGGATCAGCGGATGAACTTGATAGCATCTTTTTAATAGATTCCACTTTCTCCTGCCTTTTCTGTTGTTCTTCAGGAGACAGTTCTGGGGGCTGTTTAAATTGCAATATTTTTAGATAACAATACTTATAATCATGTATTGTGATCTTTATCATTCGTGATATAATTTTCAAGGCTCTTAGTACTTTGTAGCCTATGCTTATGGCATAGACACCAGAACAAATGATAATTGTCGTTATTTAATAACGTTCAATAATGTTCAATATAATTGTCGTTGTATCACAATTGGATAGTCAGCAAAGACATAAAGCCATTATTTTTTTCTAGTTCTAGTTTTCTAAAACACTAGATTTTTTTTACTACCAACTCCAAGTCCAACAAAATGCCTGTTTTAGGTCGTTTTCATTTGCTGGTAGCTCAATAGGTGTCTTAATACTTATAAAAGGAGGTCCTTTGAGAATGATGCTTCTTCTTCTTTATAAAATTGGATGTATGTAAGTTAAACCTCAACCAGAATTAAAATTTAAAAAGCATAATTTGGATTATATTGATATTTTTTCATTACAATATTAATATGAGTAACGATAGTGCTTGCTTCATCAACTTCACATACAGAAAATACCAAGACTTTGTTTAATTTTAATACTTGGCATAAACAATTCAGTTGTAATTTCACTAAATTATTGAAGTTGACGGAACAAGCGTTTAATAAATGATTTTACTATTACTTAACTTCCTGTACTACCTTAAATATCCTTCCGTCATTCCATTAAATCTTTTTTTTAACTATTAAAGTAAAAATTTTATTTGAGAACTGTTACTTTATTGCAAAGATTTGAGACATTTTATATTGTCTGACAAAGTATTGATAACAGTAATAATATATAACAAACCCAAGTATAGCTTTCGATCAGCACTTCTATAACGTGACGTCACATGTGACTATATCTTTATATCAACCACCGAAATATACGCACCTTCTCCGGGATGTACCGTTCCGGTATGAGTATCTTCTGCGGCGCGGCGAGCAGCTGGTCGATGGTGTTGTCGGCGAGGCGCAGCGCTTGCGGCGGCAGCGCCGAGCGCACCACGTCGGGCGCCGCCGCGCCGCGCAGCGCGCGCTCCATGTCCGCGTCGTCCAGGGAACGGCCCAGCTTCTGAAACATACGGGGTTTATTATACATATTATACTACAAATACAGGGACATCATAACACCTGAGGTATACGGTTTGGTTTAGAAGGAGATGGACGAAACACGACGGAATGACAGAATGAGGAATACGTTAGGCGCCCCATACATCTACAATAATATTGCACAGTCTTTTTATTGTGCAATAAAATCGATTCCAAACGTTCAATAAAATTGACAAACCACTCTGATCAATATTTTCGTGCGAGCAACATGTCTGACGACGAAGTTTTGATGGCAGCCACGCTGGTGATTTTGTTGAAAAGAAAAAAAAAGAAATAAATTGCGCATTATTAAGCCTACAGAGCGCAAGAAAAAATATTGCACAATAAAAATTAAGCCCGCTCAATCTTTCGTTCAATTACTGCGCAATGTTTCAACACTATCCCTACACGTTGAATAATATTGTACAATCAGATATATTGTGTGATTATTGTAGGTGTATGGGGCGCCTTACGTTTCTATATCTATATAATTTAGGGTATAGTTCCATCTAAAATCCTCGCGCATAACATATACCAACACTGAACATTTTAGATCTTTACATGCCGCGTGTAGATGTTATTTTTAAGTAACAGTAGCACTATTTTTATATTGTAAAATACTTGTAGGTAATTACATAATTTGATTAAACATTTAGGCAGAACCAGAAGGTTTGATACATTCTGTCCCCAGAGATTTTATTTCTAAAATAAGCAATGAATAGGCTTTAACTTACATCTTGGTTGTACGAATCTTTAGGTATCTCGTTAAGCGTTTTAGCACTCAGATGATGAGGTGCCGTGTAGCGTCTGCGCTTTTCTTTGGGCACCTGTCTTCTATGCAAAGACCCGTTCTTGGTATCACCAGAAACTTCGGTAATAATCTGCTTAGCCGCCTCGCTCTTGAATATCGGAGACAGTTCCATGTTGGACCTCGTCAGGCTGACAATGCTGCTAGTCTTCGACATAGGATCGTTGGTCAACGTTCTAGAACTATCTGTGGGGCTGTTCAAGTACTGGGTTGAGAGCGATGCGGTTCTATCGTAATTCCTGTCGTAGTTCTTATTATAGCTGCTGCTTAAAGACGATATGTCTCTGGAATAGTCATAGTTGGAGAGAGACGGGCTTGACACGTATTTAGGGCTTAGCTCCATGTTCTTCTCGCTCATCCTGTAGTTTTGCTCCTGTTGGTTCCTGTAGTAGTCGTATTTGTAGTCTGTTCGTGGTAATGATGATGCTCGTGAATAGTTCACGGATTGCACGAGTTCTTCTTCTAAGAACTGGTCGAGGTTAGCCGTGATGTTGTTGGACCAATCTGACATCGGTTGTAGGGAGCGTTCGCGATCACGTTGCCGCCTCTCACTCTCCCGTTTCACTATGCGCACTGTTTTTATCTCTTGCTTTTCGACGTTTGATAGATTGCCTGTAAAATGTAGAGTGCGCATTGTAAGAATAAAAACATGAATAAAAATTCTTATATTTTTAACATTCTGCTGTTAGATGCTTCCAATAATCTTGATAGATCATGTAAACATTGAAAATAGTTATACAGAAACCATTTAAACTAAAATATCGTTACAACTTTAGTTATTTTTCTTTAGGTGCATATTGATACAGTCTACCTTTTTAATTCATTTAAAGAAATATGCCACTTAATTTACGATTTTGACAACGGGTTGACGTAAATAAATCAAAATACGTTAGAACACATCTAATACCTTAAATTTTTACTAAAGGTTGTAGGAATAAATATTCGTATACGGTATAACCAAGCAATATACAAAACATTCTAACAGATACACACCGAATCCACCATGCTGGATGTCTTCGCTGGTGAGAGGTGAAGTGACGTCAACGCCAACTGGTCTGGTGTCCACGTACAGAGGCATGTCGACATTGCTGGGCTCGTAATGTCCAGGCGGCAGGAGGGGCCTGTTGTCACCTTCGTACTCCGAATGGCCGTGGTCGACGGTATGACCTGTGTCGAGGTTGGTCTCCTGCCATGATGACATTGGTCGACGTTTGCCTGAAATTAAAATGTTAGTTATTTATAAGACGAAATTTTCTTTCAAACGTATTCTTTGAAGGAATTTCTTAACAAAACAGTAAAATATCACAAGATTTAAAACAGTGATTTACTAAAAAATCATAGGTATAAATGTCGTGCCATCTGACGAAATAGTCTTATCAGCTCACTAAATTAATTTAGTATGCGACTTGTCGAGCGTTTTTAAAACCAAAATGTCGAACCTTATCATATGTATGTAATACATTACCTGGTGCAGATTCGTGAGTGCTCTGCAGCGCGTGCGACTGCTGCGTGAGATGTCTCACGGCGCGACTCAGCTCCTGTCGCTGTCGCTGCAGCGCCGACACCAACTGCTGCACTCGCGACACTTCTGTAAACCACATTTGGCAAATAATATTACTCATGATGGTAGTTTGTGATCCATTTGCATAAGATTTTTTTAAATATTCAAATTCAGTTATATAAAAGATTCTCAATCAGTTTTTGTCGCTAAAATACTCACTTCTTCCGGCCCCTTAAAACGTTGGTGTTTTGCCCCAAGTATACTAACTTAAGTTGTGAGAAGTTACAAATGTCCACTAACTACAAAAAGCGAGACTTGTTCACCTCACACCGCAACAATTGATTTTTTATTATCATGATATAGACCATGACGAGATGCTGTCCAATATGAGCTACCTTAATATGCTTACAACGTTCTAACAATACTAAGACCACAAATACACCATATTACTAGGCTATAGTGTGCCAGTACAAAAGTGCTGATGAAACAACTGACCGTCCTCCAGCAGGTGCGTGGGGTGCGCGGCGTGCGTGGCGCGGTGTGGCTGCGCATGCGCACGCCGAGCTTGCAGCGCGCGCCGCAACTGCTGCAACTCACGCTCCAGCCGAGCGTTGTCAGCTACAGTCTGCTCCAACTTCTGCACGTACAAACAATTATATATTTAGGTATGCTATCATATCACTTCGAAATTTTCTGGTTCCGATAAGTAGAGTTCTGAGAAATCGACGTCACACCTCTCAAGCATTGGCACATGATTGTTGAGGGAGATATAGTCTTAAATCAAAGTAATTACAAAACATTCTAAATGCGTAACGCTAGTGCGAAATTTACATAAATGAAGTAAAAAATATAACATATAAATATAAATAATAAAATAAATATTAAAAATAACAAAATAAGTGCAAGGGTATAGACGAAAACCTTATAAACCTTAGAATTGTGCGCCAGCATGGCGTGCACGCGCGCCAACTCCGCCTCGAGGCCTCCCCCGACCGGACCGCCTTCCCTCCGACCCAACTGTGTCAGCCCTTCGTTGGCCATCTCTGCTTTATGTACCGAGTCTAGTTTGCCACGTACACCTGCAACGTTATAAAAATAATTATCAAGAAGTACGTCATCCATACATACTTCAACTGTATCCCTGAAGGCAAACACATACAATTCGATAGTGGCACAAAGGTGGGATTGTCAATCATTGTGATAAAAACTAAGATTTATAGATCGCACAGCACCCACTTGTGTCATGAAACCACATAGTAGTCTGTTAAAAATATGATTTTAAACCAAACTTATGAGTTTAGATCATCATTTGCAACTTTAAAAGTAGTCGACTAATATCTATCAGCAGAGATATAAGAATACTAAACTAACCAGAGAGCAAAGAATCTATGGTGTCTTTGTCTGTTTTCAATCCCTGCAGTATAGCAGCTTCGTCTGCGAGTTCTTGTTCCAGCGCCCAAAGTTCAGCCACCCTCGCCCGAGCTGCTTCCGTCTCCAAAGGTTTTCCAGCAGCTACACTCTCCAACCATCTGAAAAATTAAAATTACAACATTATTTTTTGTCAAATACCCTTATTTGACAAAAAATGCCGAGTGCTAGAAATAGGTGATTATTAATAATAATTTAATGTAACAATAATGATTTATATTCATTTACTTATTGGACGATTAGCAATGTGTATAATGACCATAACGTTGAATATATTAGACAGTTCTTTAATTTAAAAAATTAACTTCATTGTCACACACAGCTTAAAAAAATCAGATGCTCTATGCTAACTGCTGTGCCTGTACCAATTAAATGTATCATAATGTCATTGTGCAACCTCGACTCATTTACCTCTGCTGTTCCAAGGCATGCTCAGCCAACACTTTTTGCCGCAATCTTTGGTTTCTTTCCAATCTCTCAATAGTAGACCCAGGTCTGTTGTAAAGTGAACCGAGTTTCACCATGTTGTCCACCAACTGCACTAACGGCTTGCTCTTCTCATATTGATGTTCCAATTCCATCAATTGAATTTTAAGTTGCTCCAGCCTCTTAAGGCTCTCTTCACGTTCCATTGCTTTCAATGAACTTATACAATCCTGTAGATGCAATTTTTATTAAAGATATCTTTATTAAAATAGAAAGAATATATTTTAGCGTCTTATAAATCAACAAATAGGAACATAACTAAAACGTCACAATAGATAATAATAAAAATAATGAAATAAAGCAAAAAAATAAAATAAACAAACACCTCAATACTACTAATTTGGCCACAACACTGTTCGATCGCCCGATACGTCGCGGCATGGCGTCTCCTCAACTGTATGAGAAGCAGTACCAACTCCTCATGCGTCCGACCCAAAAGCTCCCCAGCAGTAGGTACATCGCCCAATTGCTCATTCTGACCTTGCTGCTGAACTCGTCTTTGCTAATCACGAAAAATGAAAAAAGCAACAAATAAAGACAAAAATAACAAAAACAAAGCATACATTAAAAAGCAAAAATAATGTGATTTAAAATACCATATCCTCATTTTCAGTATTCCGTCGGATTCTTGGAGTGACAGCACTGATAGGCTGTTGAGAAGCCCTCGAAGGAGATCTGGCTGTGTTCCATGAATCCTCCGTTGCAGATAGTGTATTTAACTATATGTCAGAAATAAAGTAATAATGAATGTGACATTCAAACCTTGCTAATTTTTGTGTGATATGCAACTTACGTTTTGTTGTGATGTTGACATCTGTTGTGAGTTGTAATCGTTGGGAGACTTGTCCTCCACCCACCTTACTCTTGGGCTCACAGCACGCACTGGTATATTAGCATCCCTATTGTTTCTGCCAATAGACGTGTTACTTCCGAGAAAAGCTTTCTTGGACAATGCTTGCTGATTTGTTGAATTATTATTTGTAACCGATTCTATATTTGTCCCTAACATTGTCATAGAAGCTGAAAACAAAGGAGCATTCAAGTGATGTAGAAATACAATCATGTTTTATTTAAATATTTAAAAAATACGATGGTAAAACATGATAAAGTGTCAACTTGCATATTAGTAAATATTTTATAGTATTTACAATTTACATTCAGGTTAAGAAATGCATGCTGCGTGTTTCTATACACCTTATCGTGTTTACACCGATCCATAAAACTATAATTATTTTTATGTCGTGATAAATACATAAAAATGCCAAATTATTTACAATACATCATGACTTTGCTTTGCAGTATATCATATAAGAAATAAAACTTACATAGTGTACCTTACTGGACCATAGAATGTTAGATACCTTCATTGCTTGCACTGTCAGTTCCAGGGTCCAAATCACAGGCGACATCACCCACGACCGCACATGCGCCCGCACCTCGTACGCATCCCACCCCGTCCTTTATTAAACCACTTGACATTAAATCCCACTGCCTAAGCTTTTCTCTATCAATTTCAAACTTTCGTTTCGTCTGTGGGCCACATTCCCGTTTATTATCCAGAGACCGCATTAAAACCGCAGCATCAGTCGTCTCTACAGCTAATTGCTCGTAAACACCTTCATCTGAATTTTCCATATACATTTCGGCATTTTCCGCCAAACTAACATAAACATCGTTTTCGTCTATCTTCATTTCCTTTTCACTAAAATTGTTATTTAAGCTAGAACTAATTTCTCTGCCCCGTTGACCGCGAGCTTGAAATTCGTAATTAACGTAAGTAACATTTCTACTTTTAGAAGGATCTACTTTTTTTACTCTTTTTATACTATTCATCGGATTGGAATCGATGCTTAATCTGTTTGTTGATGGAGAATCCACAGGCATCGTGTCCAAATCGTCTAAAGACCGAGCGTGTCTATGAGAAACTCGTCTCAAATTATCTCTCCACAAAGAGTCTTCATCCCAATGCTTCTCACCTTGACATAAAATGTTTTCATAAGCGTGATTTTCAGCTTCAGCATCGTAGTATACAGTTGTTGATGAATTTCCGCTACAATGTGAAGACATACTGGTAGACGACAATTTTGTCAATGAACTTGTATTTACAGGATTACAATCGGACGATAAACTTTCATGATTGCTATTGTTGCTTGAATTTCTTTTACTACCGAGACCTGATATTAGATTCATTGATTCTGATACCTTTGAATTTCTTCCACCAGTAGATTCGTAAATATTTTTCATGTCTATTTCCGGATCTTTATCAGCTGCACTTAAAAACTCAACCGAGACACTTTTAGCTGTTGCAGCTAAATCGAACCGCTGACTGCTGCGAATGGGATTATGAATGTGACAAATTTCACTCTTTTTGTGTAAGGGTCCTCTGCGTCGCTGATTGTTTAGTTTACGATGTAAATTCGTGTTTTTTAAATAATGAGAAGTGGGTAGGACGTTAATGTGTTCCTGGGATGACAAATCAGAATAGTAATAAGGAGCGCTGTGTTCAGTAGAACTTTCCCTACTGTGAAAACCAGTCGACGTCGAAGAAGTATTAGTTTCGTTTCCAGTTCTAAGAGGTATCTTCTCACTTTCAAATTCTTTGATTTTGTCGGCAAAATGATCACGATTGAGGTTTTTAGTTAACAATTTCTCTTCGTCATAGTTCTTACAGTAGTATGATATTGGAGACTTAGAAACACCTATGGAACTACTTGAATTTTTTGATCTATTGTATGTGGAAGTTTGTTCGCTTATATGAGTAAAAGGTGTTCCAACAGAATGCCTGAATCCGATATCAGTTGACGAATTTGCGTGATTAATGGGAGTGCTTGAACTTCGTGCATGATGTAGAGACGGCATTGCTGATGACTCATTGCTTTCTTCATAGCAAGTAGGCATCACAGGTGTGTGTGACTCTAATACACTCATTGAATTACTATTCTTGGCACTAGTGCTAGGTTGTAAATTATCTAAATATCTATCTAAGTCTACATTGGCAGTTATTTCGCTGGGCACAGGAAATTCGTTGTCAGCCAATTCAAATAACGAATCATCAGAAAGTGGTCTCCTTTTAATCATCATCTCGATATCTCTATAACCCGTTGGATTTCTGAAATCTATAGCTGTATCACTTTCATTCAAACTAGTTACTTCTGAAGATATATTTGACGGTGCCATATCAAATTTACTACTTACATCTGATTCTAATGATAACCTAGAAGATCCTCTATCCGCATTATAACTTCTTAATGAATCCGTTTCCAGACTAGATTGTGTGTAATTTTCAAGAGTTGTGTTGTTCAAAATAATAGGTGTTTCGTTAAGTTTAGTTCTTTCATTTGTTAAACTTGCCCTACTATTGCGTACCTTCTCGCCTCTTGATAATGTATCGTGAATAGAAGTTGGACTACCATATATCATCAGTGAGGTAGCTTTTCTTTTGACTGTATTCATTTTCTGATTTTCACTTGTCAACATTTTTAGTATTGAATTATCGTGTGCCATATCTGATTTGTCCAATTTATCTAAAATATACTTCGATAATGCTTCATCAGAAAGGTTTTCACATGGAGGAGACGAGCTCGGTATAGGAGGAGGTGGAAGAACTTCACTATCGGAGCTGTCGTGTGTGTCTATTACATTACTACTGCCGCTTAAATAATATGACGCAGGTCGAAAAGTATCCGATATACTAAATCGGCTAAAAGGCGAATCTAGAGAAATGTCTTTGGATGCTTCATCATCAGCATCGGAGCAATCATATTTCTCTTTTATAGTCTTATCATTCTTTGGCCCTCTTCGTAATGTAAGCTCCTTAGTATCCGCAAAATTAGACGCTGTGTCTGACGAAAGCTTAAAATGTAAGGCCATTTTTTCTGACCTGGCTTCATTAACAACAGTACTTAATTCCATATAAACAGGTTCAGGTTTACTATCATTAACGCACACTATTTCATACGTTTGTGTATCTGTCTCTTCATTATTTATGTTCATTTCTACGTATGGATTATCTTCATGGACATGTGGCATCGGCTTGTTATGCACGTTGATACTTTGAAGAATAGTTTGATGAGGTAGTTCGACCATAGACATCTTTCTAGGACTCATGGGCAAATAGTGATTTTCCCCCGGCGTGATCACGGGGGGTGTTTCAGGTTTACTTTCTCTTTCTTCTGCATGTATTTCTGGGGTTATTTCATCATCATTTTTATGTGTTAAGGTGCTATTACAGTGAGGCCCTAAACTTGGGACTTCGTGATCCGATTCCAGCAACACTTCGTCCAGATCATTATCAGTATATTCCATCTGAGTCTCGGATTCTGCTTCGCTTTCGTGAGTTTCGTAGCCATCGCTCGTGACGGATTCTTTAAATGTATCGGAGTTCAAAGGCTTGTCATGGTTACTTTCTGTTTCTTCGTAGTCATTGTCGTCAATGTCTAAATTAACTTTAGGCACTGATATTGTACAAAAAATGTTTTCATACGTATTTTCAATGGGTTTTAAGTCAATTTCCTCGTTTTTGACAAAACATTCTTTTGAATCATCAACCTGAACACAGGATGCGTACGAGGTTGTGGGTCGCATAATGTTTGGACTCGTTAGGTTCACATTGTGAGACCTTCCTGCCTGCATATCTTTAGGGTTTTGCAGATCAGTGCCCGATGTTTCCTCTGAGGTGCAAAAGTGAAACCGATAATTACTATCTCGGGAGTCATTTTTCAAACATATATAAACTCTTTGTAATGATCACCACAGCCTGTTAGTACACATGGTTTTTCGTGTTAGAACATACAAACTACTGAATATGTATACCGTAAATGACTAACCCACCACCGACATTAAACCAAGAAGATATGTTAGTGGCAGTATCCCCGCAGGCAGGAAGGTACCTCACCGCAAAGCTAAGTCATTTAAACGCGTTGCAGGTATTCAAGGGCTAATTATTATAAAAGTATAAACAAAAATAATGAATACATATAAATAGTGTATGGCATTTTTATAGTACAACTGAGAGATAGAGCGGCAGACATAAAAGTTTGATGGTAATATCATTCAGTATTTTATATAACAATTCTTTATTTCATGTGGTTGTATGATATGGAAACTACAAACAAACAATATTCAACGAATACTTATTGAAATTTACCACTTCTAAAAAACATGTATATCGAATATTCGTTCATGCAAAATCAATAATACATTTATCCATGCTTTTTTGACTGTGTGGAAATCTTAAAGGGATCCCGGATAAAAAAAAACATGCTAAAATAACTACTTATGAAAATTTTAATACCACATGGTAATTAATCTATAGTCACATACCTTCATCATCAGAAGAATAGCTGTTATAGGAAGCATTTGTGTAGGTTTTGGCTTTGTACTGGTCGGAACGCAGCGAGTGCCTGCTTTGGTTTAGCGATCGAGCAAGCGAGATCGTAGCAGGCGTGCTCTTTCTCGTCAAAGGTGACTGTAACATCCTTTGTTTCCATTCCAGCAGCCGCTTCATTGATTCTTCACGCTGAAATACAAATCATTATATTATAATATAATGAACATAACAATTACACTTTACGGAATTATAATCAATTTCCGACAATTATACGTATTGCGACTGTTTATTCGTGAGTATGTACGTCAGGTCAATCATCAAGATTTTGAATTCAAATTACCTGTTGAACTTTCTTTTCCCCTTCTTTTTCAGTTGTTGATGGCAATCTGGCACTTGCGGACCTCATAAAACCATCTGCATTCATGTCATATTTATTAGAATCTTTAACATATCCACTAACATTAGATCCATCACTCATAACACTTCCACTTCTGTTTAAGTAATCTTTTTGGCCTAAAGCTTTCTCCTTCAAAGTCCAATTAGAATTTAATCCCTCGATATCACTCTTCGAATTGTAACTTACGTTGTCACGATTTACTCGGTTGGTACTAAATTCAGTTTCATAGTTATTGTTGGTAATCTGAGAATAAGCTGAACTCAATTGTTTTTGAGCTAATCCACTGGCATACTTTGCCAATGGTATATCCATATTACGAGGCCCCAACCCTTGTTGCAAATACTGAGCCGATTGGCGCATTTTTTCAGCGTAGCTTTCTTCGGAATAATATCGATCTGAGCTAGGATCGTAATATGAATTAATATCAAGACTTGATTTAGGCCTCTGTGGCTGCCTTGGAGGATCTACAGCTGCTCTAGCAGGCATAGATTTATTTAGCATTTCATTTCTTTGCTCATATTCTAAGAAATCAGCACTATGCGGCCGTGGCATTGGTGGCTGTATCCCACTGGCTTGCATCTTCTTCCTTCTTAGAACAGATGGTCCAGAAAAGACTTTCTCTTGAGTCTAAAATAAAAAATAAATATTTTAGAGAGCTTAAACAATATACTATTTTAAAGGAATATTTAATATTGATGTCGATTACTTACATTGTTTCCAGCAACATTCTGTTGTTGTTGGTGTTGATGGCTAGAGATACTAATATTATCCCTGGTTTGAGAAGGATTTGGCGATTTACCATAAGTTTTACCATACTCATTATCTGTACCGCAAGAACCGTAGACATCTTCATAATCTCCTATTTTATCTTTATTGTACGAAGACATTGCAGTTGACCTGCCATATGCATCTGGTGTTCTTCTTTCTATTACTAACCGATCATTTGCTGCACTGCTAGCTCGAACAACCCTTGAATTTAATTCACCGTACATGTCTCTATTAGAAGAGGAATCAATATTTTTAGGAGCTGAACGAGATTCATTGTAAGATTCGTTGTGAACTGACTGAGCTCTCTCTGACTCCAAATCGGAACGTGAATTTTTGTGCTGCAAGTTGGATTCCTTAGGTGGATTTTCATTTTTCGGTGTCACATCTTGTAAAAATGGATTACGATGCGATTGTCGTTCATATATTTGGTCTTGGCTTTCCTGCATTTGATGATGTTGCATTCGGCTCCTATCAAAGTAAGGCGACTGGGGATCAGACTTATTCATTGAAGAAGTACTTGGTTGATTATTATCTAACCTATCATTCATGGTGTTTGTCAGTGGTAGAGATAAGTTATGCGTATCGTATGGTCGTTTTTGATGCTGATGGTGCTGTTGTGGCGGTGGTGATTGTGGACTCCTCGTGTAATCCTGATTTGGGCTGTTGGGATAATTGGAGTGTTCCGAGTATCGATTGTGACTAGTGCCTTGACTGTAATGTGATGTTGGCTTTTTGAGTAAGTCGTAGTTGGGATCATACCTGTAATGTATTGAATGGAATAGTAATTTTAGTACATGTTCGTATTCATAAATATACGTATTAAACATACAAATTACATTTGAATTATTTTGACTTACATGTCAGGACTAGGCGAACTGTAACCTTCGTTGGAACGACGTGGTTTAGGTGGTGCATTGGCATACATCGGTATTTCTTCTCCATCCTAAAAAAATATAATACGTAAATTGATCAACGCAGATTCGCCATTCGTTCTTATTTAAAACAAAAACCCAAATGAGTAATTCTGAAACCTGTAATATTTTTCCAATCATATACTATTTGTGGATGCTCGATATAATTGCTGATTCGATCAATTTATGGTAGCATTTACTCTACACTTTGCAGTTATAATGACGTATAAATGCTGTCCTTGGTTCCGCTCTGACAAACTAGTGGTCTATCACCTGCAACGGTACACGGCCGTGCACACAATAATACTAACCTCTGTTTTAGCAGCTGTCCGATCGTTGTGCTTTTGCGGTGGATCACTGAAAATAGAAACTTATAGTGAGAAATTAATTTGGAATAAAATAATGTATATCTTTTATGAATTTTCCCAAGATTAGAAAAAGATTACAGTATAACTACTATTATAACAAAATCCTTCTTACGGACGTAAGTAATAAATAAATAAATACACCCAACAGTCGCATACATAGTCCTGACACTACACTAAGATACGAGTTTTAAGTCGTGGGTATCAGAAACTACGAGAGACTTTTCAGTCTCATAAACACCCAGACCCGAAACAAATATTAGTGGATCACACAAACATTTGTCTCGGTACAGGGATCGAACCCGCGGCCGCTCGTTTCGCAAGCTGGTGTCTAGCCAACTGCGCCACGGGGCTGTCATACATAAGTACAACTTAAAACCATTTCTAATTTCACCTTTTCATCTTTACAGGGCCTTCAACGGTATCAAATAACAAAGGTCATGTTATACTATAAAATTCCTAGAGATTATCGCAAACTACGCAGTCTACAAGAGATGAAACGTAAATCGTAATGTGATCTCTAAGGTTATCTTACCTAGGGTTTTGCATGAGTGCGGCCATGGTCAGCGCTTTCACCCACTTCGTCATAGATTCTTGATCCGGCGCCGCAAGTATATACGTTCTCATATTAGCATGCTCAAGTTTGAAAGAATATTTCCTTAGCACCTTGTCTTCAGCGGAACAAGCCGACACTTTGTATGAAGGCAAAAGCACCGAACCCAGTAATTTTTCCTCATCTTGACCTACAAAAAGTAAAGAACTATAAGACCAGTCTTTAATAGCTAAATGTGTTATATTGATACTATATTCAACTTACTTTTGTAGTAAAACAGGCAATATTCCGACAGAACGAACCATCTTTTCCTCCAAACTTTCAATCCATCAGAGCCTTGCTTATATAAAATGCCGGACATGGCAACCGGTGCGGAAGGTATTCTTTGTGCTGTGGGGGACCTTAAAGCTTGATTCCCACCACTACTCCTTCGACTATCTGAAGAGGGAGATTTCACGCTGGGCGTACTTGATTCACTTGATTTCATAGGTGACATAACACCACCACTGGGCTTTTGATTTTGACTATGATAATCTGAAGGAGGAGATTGGCTCTTCCCTTTATCTCCTTCCATAGATCGTCCATGTGCGTCATGATCTCTATAATCCATCTGTTGGTTAATTTGCCACTGTGAATCTTGGTATTGTCGATTCTGTCGCTCCATATCTTTATAGTCGTTCTTACCGTATCTTTCTTCACTAGTATCTGGACTTCCATAGTCCTTAAAATCGTTTTTACTACTGTACCGGTCTAAATCTCTATACGAGCCATCGGAATATATACTATTCTGCAAATTAGGTGGCGGTTGAACTCCATGAATTTGCTGAAGCAGTAACTGACGCTCTGCAAATTTTTGCTGCTGATGCATTTGAGCTTGACTTTGATAATGTAGCTGTTGTTGTAATTTCATCTGCTGGATTTCATTGTACTGTCTTCGCAAAAGCTCTGTATTACTTTGTGGTCCTATTCTATTGGAATATGGAAGATACGGTTTTGAACCGTATTGATTAACATTAGGCCTATAAAGAGGCTGATGATTTTGGTATATTTGGTTGGTTTCTTTCGGTGGGTTACGTTTTAAATAGTCCTGATAGACTTCTGCGTTGTATCCTTTGGGAACGTTATGGAACAGTTCATGATTGACGTTGTGATCAGTATGCACTTCTGTTCTTTCTGGTCTAGGTGGGGACTGTGGATAATTATAATTATCGTTTGCTCCATAATATCTGGTATAGTCGTGATTGTGCCCTGTGCCGTACAACTCATGTCTATTTTCAAGTAATGGCGATCGGGCATTCATGTTCGAATGATACTGACTTTGGAGCAACTGGTGCATGACGCCATTGGGCTGAATCTGACCGGTTTGTGTGGACGTAAGGTGGGTGGACATTTGCGGATGTTGCTGAGCGTATATTTGGTCAGGATGCACATGATGAGCCATGACATGTTGAGTGAGCGGCTGTTGTGTCGCCGGCGCTGTCTTTTTATTCTCCATTGGATACGGTGTCTGCGATACAGGAGGGTCAAGCCTAGAACAATAATAAAAACAAATCAAGATTTTTCAAATCTCAACCTACGAGTATGTAGTACTATAAAACATTTTACGTTCGCGTGTTCTATACGTAGACCGCAATGATTCAATTTGAAGTCAGGTAATCGAACGCGTTATCGTCGCCGTTTGATAAGGTGCGTGCGTGTTTGGAGAAGTATATAAAAAGGAGCTACATTGCGTACAATCACGTAACGCTTTGTTGATGCCGCAACACCGTGCGACTCGGGTTTGAATGAATTATAATTAGACACGCTCGCTTATTAAACTTTTAATTAAAATGTAGAAAAGTAGTGTGGATTAATACATACATTATTATGATAAAAACATTAGTAAGATACCTTGTATACAAAAACACAAACAGCATAACGATCTATATTGTAATACGATTATAATTTCAAAGAAAACAACCTTGGCTCTGTCATGAAGGTGTGCACTGAACCGACTTATTTACATAAACATGATAAATATACAAATGTGATCGAGCTTCCCACGCGTATCGAACGCGTATATCGAGCGAACCCGTGTGAAATTGTTAATTCAATTTTTTGCCGACCTTAGTGGCGGTTTTTGCAAACTATACAAGCGGAACACTCGAGTGGCGGTTGGAAAGATAACGATCTAAATGCTGCTCTTTAAGTGTAAAAACAAACATTATAGTGTCAGTAACCTAAATCGGTTATCTTTATTAATTGAGTTCGACTGATAATATCGCCTAGTTTCTTTACATGTTAACATCGATTCAGAAGCTCACAAATAATAACAATAATATGCGATAACAAATCAAAGTATATTAGAATGTGTAATTCATAGTTAATAGCAGTGATGGCCTCGAGGTTTACGCGCGCGGTCGAGAATCTCGGCGGTCGCGGGTTCGAACCCTAGGTACACACCTCTGACTTTTCGAAGTTATGTGTGTATTCACATTGAATCATCACTTGCTTTAACGGTGAAGGAAAACATCGTGATGAAACCTGCACACCTAAGAGTTCTTAGGAATTTCTTAGGTGTGTAGTCCGCCAACCCGCACTAGGCCAGCGAGGTGGACTATGGCCTAAACCCTCTCAGTGGTAGAGGAGACCCGTGCTCGGCAGTGGGCGTATATGGGTTGATGAAGAAGAATTCATAGCAACATCCAAAAAAAAGTTCTATAAAAATTATTTACTTTTAAATCAAAGTTGCCGTCTAAAGTCATGTTTAGCGTTATCAAATTAGTAAAAAAAAATGTTAGTTTTGTTTGCTTGATGTAAAGTTTTCCTTTTATTTGCCCGACAAGTAACCTCATAATAACTACAGTTGGGTTCCATTCTGTCGAATGGCCAAAAAAATTCTCGTCCAGTGATAGAATTATACCAGTCTGTGTACAGAAAAAAAATAATTATTTCTAAAATTATTAATGTAACGGTTTGTCTGTTGTAGGTACTTTTATACGATAACCGCTGAACTGACATGGACAGATTTTAGTAGAATTTAAGGAGGGACCTCGGTACAATTAAAAATAGTTGGCGTTTGCCAACTTTAATAAATGAGAGCTAAGACAAAAGTCAATACTTATATGAATAAAAATATCGCAGGAAACCCACATGCAATCGACACGACAATAATGTTTATTTCAAACTCACGCGTGATTCTAACTCATGTCGAAGCGCCGATGTGAATGAAGATATTTAAGACATGTCTAAATTAATATTCCACAAATATAGACAGACGCACGACTGACTTAATGACCGGAAGGTGCCCGACAAATAACCAAGACTTACGCTTCGACTACTTCCCAAACGAGTCGCGTCAATCATTAGCACTAAAATAACATATCTCGTACTAATGGGTTCCTTTAAGATTCTTAACTGTGGGATGTTCTTAATGGTAATTGAGCTGTTGTGGGTATTCTATTCTAATCTATAGAGACCACCTATAGAGTATAAGTGGTAGGACGACAAACAATTCTGAAAACATGCGGGTAGATATTTGTTACGAGTGTCTACAAGAGTAAATACAAATTTGATGGAGAAATCTTTGAATATCAATAATTTAGCTCATTATCCTGAGAAAAGAGATATGTTTATACCCCTAGTAATAATCCACAATATGCCCAGGGGTAGATTATATACAAAGATGTTCAAGAGTAGATGCACAGAAATATGTTATGAAGCCACAGGGTTCCGTTTTTAGTACGTTGTTTTTTGTCCAAGGAACTAAATTATCTCATCGAGGATCGCTCAGCATAACAACACCTATGCACTGAAACAAAGCAGGCGATGATCCCCAAGAGTAGGTACAACACTGGGGATTAACAAGCTAATCCTTAATAACTAGCTCCGATCCTTTGGATTAGGGACAAGCCTGTAATGTATAAGACGTCATCAAAGGATGTAGGTCACTATAAGATTGACATTGAAAAGGGATCAAACGGTCACGTCGTGGGCTAAACGCGTCTCGGCATAGTCTGGCTCGCGGCCAAGTGGACCATCCCAGCTCTCGAGCGGAGTGCCGAGTGCCCCGCAATGCATGTTATTGCCCACATTATATTTACGCAGACTAAACAGTTTTGATGTCGCGGTAACGTCGCCTCTTTAAAAATAAACGCGGCATATTGCAAAACTATTCGCAGTCGTTGAAAGTTTGACTGGAATGTATGACTACGCACCCAGTTAAGAAGATGGTTACTGGAACAAATATAGTCTTTTGTACCTATATGTTTTTAGTTTTGCCACCTTAAACCTTTCGTGGGGGATTAGCCTATGGTTTTTAAAGATTAATGGGTGTCAATTGGCGGAGTAATCCGTTGAATGCGTTGTTTTTCATTAGTTAAGGTTGATCATCATTTACCGCTTTATGATTATAATCGATTCCTTGTGCAAAGAAACGTCTACTGTCAGTGGTTTAATACAAAACAATTAATGTTTCACTATGTTTTTCTAAATAAACTAAGACAGAACTGGCGTAGATTGAAACATCCTACAGCAGAAAACTGTTTTGATAACACCTCTTATTAAAGGTGTTAATACTTCATAGGTGTTTGACGAAGGGCAATTCAGAATCGTTTATTAAATACTTTCCGCCCCTATGTTTGCAGCCCTCAACTTCTCCCTAATGCGGAGCTTTATTTGCGTGAGGAAGTGGCTTGATTAGAGCAACTATAGGGGTAGCGACTATAGCGGGTCACTCGCTTAGTTATACTTATTGGTACTGGTGATAAAGCAGTGTTATATAAATGCCTCTATGAAAATGAAAGCAAAACTCAGTGACTAAATAATCATAATTGTAAAGATTCTGGATATAAATTAACGTGGTTAGAATAAGTTTTGTCATACTTGTATTTAACCCCTGCTGGAACATATTATTGCTCTGGAAAAATGGCGAAACATGATTGCAGAAATGCCTAACTTCTCCCAAAGCATTAAGGATAGTGTGTATGTACGACTGTAGTCATTTTTACTTTCTGTATATTTATTTGAATATTGGAGTATTTTATCCGAAAGCATTACTCTCTACAATAAATAGTTCTGCACATTTTCCAGCCCAGTAATCCATTAAGTAAGACAGCCTCGGTTACCCGGTGCCGTCTAAACGATTAGCAAAATTATGTCATGGGCATTACTCACTTTGTATTATTTAATACTGCATTTATGTGTATCGGCCTTAACACACTACTTAAGTTATCTGACATATATGCGTTAAAGGTACCTCTATGTATAAAATTCCTTAACAGTACGAGTATATCTACGGCAATGGCGAAACTTACTAATAAACCCAAAAACGTTACACGTTAATAGTAAATTCTGACATATTTATTTATATGTCTTCGTTTAGTAAAATTTTTTATCGACGACTTTAGAAGGAATTCTTTTAACGTTTTTCAGTTACTTTGACAAACAAAAACTAAAAATCGTATTAATAAGCCCTAGCAGGGAATTGAAACCATCGGTGGCGACCTCTCGCTCCCGGCCGTCGTCTCTTCGATAGTCGGGAGTCCGAGGTCATGGCGAGCAATGCTCTCCTTCTGTGGGCACGTCATGTCGCAGAAGGAGAGCGCGGAGCGGGATCGAGAGATCAACGATCCCGCCCGCCAAAGACGTCAGAGAAGGAGGCGCCGGGTCAACAGAGACAATTAGACCCGGCGCCCTGCCCTGTAGCAAGGGGGCGTTAGAATCTCACCACGGTATCCCCTGCCTGTCGTCAAAGGCGACTCAAAGAGGCCCTTGGGGTCGCTGGGCGCGTTGCGGGGGCGTCGCGTCCTCACTGAAAGTGACCCCGAGAGGGGCGGCGGCACTGTGGCCTGTGTACGTCGCGGGCGCCCATTCACAACCGGGGCGTCCGAACAAGCTAGTGGGGGTGCAACTGCCCCCCCTACAACTCCGAGACTGCCGAGACGTTTACGTCTCGGAGGCGCACCGGGCGGCTGCGGATAACGGTGGGCGCTTCTCGCCCGCGTACCGTGGTCGCCCCACTCGGCGCGGAGATGTCCACCGGGGGTTTTGGTCGATATGCCGGTATAGGGATTTTGTTAGGGACCCGGCACTAACATCTGCGCGGACATGACGTCGCCGCGCGCCGGGCTGGAAGACCGGTGACCCCGACATACGCTTCCCGCCCCCCACTGCCCCCGGGCTGACGAGCAGTAGAGCCATAAACAGCCTTCCCCTCGATAATAAAAAAAGAAAGGGAATCGAAACCGAATTATCTCGATCAAATGTCAAACATCTGCTGTATCAACAAATTCATACTAAAAGAGAAAATATATTACTGAAAGTCATATCGTATTGCCAATAAATTTACGTAACGCTGCTCATGGTAAAGCCCAAGTACGCGCATTATGACACTAAATTGTTTGATGCAATAAGATTTTATGTAATTCAAACTGTTGATTAACTAGCTGACGACAAACTATTAGTGAAAGTAACGAAGGGAAATCCTTTGGAATCGAGGTTTTTGTTTTGTTCAGAGTAAATTTCGTAATATCTTTAGAGTATTTATATTATACTGCACTGGAAATTATTTGTAAAACGTCGCAGACAGTATTAGACTTTAGACTTTGATTTTATGTGAAAAATTTAGCTTGACAAATTTGTCTGCTAAAATTTTATTCTAGTAGATGCAGAATACACTAGAAATCAATGAAAATTAAAAATTATTTGAATATATTTATTAGTCACGATTACTATTCAGCCCATTTGTTTATTCCATACGAAGTGAGCTAATAGTATGTAAAAGAAACTTAACTATTAATAGCATCCCAGAAGTATGTCAATCTTAAATTAAGTTTCTCCGAAGCTGTGAGGGTACCAATAGAAATAAATACAAAACAAATGCTTGTATTAGAAGCACGTACTCCAGCAGTAGGTCTTACGCAGGAAACACAAATTATTCACCGAGTAGCAGACGCTGCGACACGATCAACGCAATACAAATGAAAACGAAACATACTCTAAGCACGTTTTTCAAATTAAATGCTCATTTGCTAAGGCACCTGTACTTGTACACACGATGTGTTCTACCTTTTTTGACGTGCAACACGATCCCACGTTTGAAACGTGGTTAATGAGTTTGGTACATTGAATGAATATTACATAGAAATATATCTTTGCGTTTAAAATCACGTACTAAAGTAAGATTTAAATAGATGATCATTAATGAATAAGGAGCTTAATGAAATCAAATTGTAAAATATTATTGTATTGTTATATTTTCGATGTCGATTTAGAGCCTAAAACTCGAGGCTATCACTGCTCTGATGCTATGATGATGATGAAGTTTTCGATCACATCATGCATGATTATAAATAAATCAATAGTTGAAAATTATGCGAGGGATATATGCAAATGCACTACATATACGGAAAGGCTGCTGAAAAAAAGCTGCTCTGAGCATACTGAGATACATAGAACTTTGAATCTTAGTCCACACAGCTAGTCTGGTGTTAGTTGAACTAGATGCGCCTGTATTCGTGAATTTTCATCAAAAACCCACAAATTTCTAAATTTTCATTGTTATATCTGTCAGTTTAGAATCATGGACTACATTTACTGCTGGACTCACCCTCAGGTTTCAAGGGCGGTCCGTCTAAGACAGCTAAATCACAATTAGCCTAGCAGATTCACAAAATACTGCAAATTCACATTTTTCTGGTAAAATAGATCGGATTTCTCAGATATATATCAAGAAGCCTAAAATAGGATATCGGCTACATCTTTATAATACTAACACGAAACGATGTTTACCTGGTCGAAAACTCTAAAAAAATATAAAAAACAACTTATAACTAACGTGCTAAAGTAGCTCGTGAATGTGATACAAGCCTACAAAACTTTGCCTATAATTTCCTTGTCTTTGCATTGAAAGTTGTAACGCATAGGAAATGATCTGAGTCATTGCCGAGTTATTGTATCATTAATAAATATAACAAGTTATGAGACAAAGACGACCTCCGCGATGCCGTTAAAATTGAAAATATTTATTTCTTGAGCTCGACGTGCTAGTAATCGACACCGCAAAGTAATCGATCTCGACAAGATACAACTTGATTGATATAATCTAAATGCACAGTTGAATATGATTAACTGCAAGTATAATTGGCTTAGCTTGTACACAAAGATAGGAAACAGATACTTGTGATTTACGATGAAGCAAACCCTTATTCAAAGATCTGTGTCAAGCAGTGGCGGTACTTCCATAGAAGCCCGAAAGCCCGACTTGACTTACATAGTTCCGAATAACGAACTTAACGATTGTTTATTTATAAAATAACGCTATAAACGTGAATGTGAGTACTAACCGGTAGGTATTTATTAGTCCTACGTACCAAAAAAAATATGCTGCTACTAAATAAACATCTGGGCTTGCCTTAGTTTGACACCCTAGGCACGCCACTGGTGTTAAGTACATAGTTTCGCGGAACCTAAGACAACTTTTTGTTCACCTTTCAAAGGAACGACTCGTGATGTGCGCATGCGCTCGCATAAGGAAGACGAAGGGAACCGTATGTAATTATACACCGACATAATGCACGCCGTGATGATAATGGACATGGACAGCTTCCACAAACGGGTTAAATGGATTTTACAGAGCACAACGCAGTTACAGTTAACCATAGGCGACAATAATTTGTCGTCATTAAGTAGTCAGCTTGTCTGAGCTGGCAAAAAGTTCGCGGCCACTAAAATGTTAGGCTGAGCAGCGATTCACTACAGTGGAATGTAAAGGCGCCGATGTGTTGGTACCAGACAGTGCGGTTTGACACCGCAAGCGATCGGTTCCCGCGGCGTTCCCGCGCATTCTTGCCCACGAGGTGAACAACCGGCGGGCACGTCGTCGTCCTTGGAGCCGCGTGCTCCTTTCTACACAGCCTCCAGCCACCAGGGTTGCCACATGTCCGCTACCTGTCCGGTTTAGAACGTCTTTCAGTTGGCCTAGCCTAACAGGGTTGCCAATATCCTGGTTTGATTCCGAATTAATGGGTATACGTCCGCTGTACCCCTTTAAATGGTTATTACAACACGGTTCGATTTGAATAAATAGCTCAATAAACTCCACTTAACAATGTTTCACAACCATAGAAATGATTACTATTTCCTTTTATATTTAATTAATAGTTCGTAGAATGACATTGGTAAATGTATGCCTTTGTATTTGTAATTTTGTTCTACCATCACACAAGACACTTTATAAACATATTTAATCTCAAGCAAGTTCACGGAATATGAAACATTGCTCCAAGTTCATTGGTTTATAATTAATATTTTAATTGAATACCGAAAGCATAAGAGAGTTCAGTAGTGTGGCACAGGCCTGATTAGGAAACCGGTTTTCTACATTCGCAGTTATTTCGAAACCGATGTCAACACTTCAACGCATGCTCGTCCAACGACCGTCCCAACTTTATTTTATTTTGTGGTAAACTTTTCCTATGTGTTTACTTTTATAAAGTTCTGTATTGTTGTAGTATTGAAGTGTGCCAACGTGATTCGACAATTCACAAGTCAGTGATAAATTGTAACTTGAGTGTCGTACGCGCATGTCATATGTTGTGTACTCATTCAAACTGGTTTATGTTACCTTTATTTCTACGGAACGCGATACTTGGGGACTAACGCTAAGTGTTTTAACACGTGTATAAAACTTTAAACCACTTACATAATGACGCTCAATTTAGGGTAAGAAAGCCGGTCAAGTGCGAGTAGGAATGAACACAAAAAGAATATCACGTACAGCACAAGATTATTGTTAAAGACGTTCAACAGTTAACAAACATTTTTTCGGCATTGAAAATCAAACATCTGTGCCAGCCAGTGCTTTTTTGCGCAAATGGTGTAAAATTATGAGAAAATCTTTCTTACCAAAAAAAAAACAAACATTAAAAGAAAGTTAGCATGTGAAAAAAGAGTACCAGAATGGCATTAAAGCTGGGTTTAATTGTTTTACATATAAGTTTAGATTAACTCCTAGTAAAGGGAAATGCAAAACCTTTTACGACATTTTGTTTAACTAGCTCACAAATGGAGCACACTGCTGTTTCGCTTAATTTAATAGTTTATAGCACTAATTTCAGTTAATCGCCTCTTTACCTTTTTTAAGTTCAATGTAGGTACTCAGTTACGGCTTAGCTTAATAGCTTGAACGTCTAGATGCAGGATCAAGTTTGAAATGTATTTATGACACACTTGTCTAACTTAACTAGAATTAAATAAAAATTTCGAAAAAAAAAACAAATCTAACGGGGATTCAAATCGTTCTTAAAATGATTCCTTCTCGTGCCACCATCATGTGTATCCTCCGCCTCATGTATCGAAGCTTTTAGCGTTACATTAAAAGATCGTTTTCCACACCCCATCTTTGGCAGATCTTATCCATATAATTTGACACCGTTCAATCCTGTCTCTACAACTGACAGAA
Source organism: Cephonodes hylas (assembly GCA_030295005.1). Classification (NCBI taxonomy): domain Eukaryota; kingdom Metazoa; phylum Arthropoda; class Insecta; order Lepidoptera; family Sphingidae; genus Cephonodes; species Cephonodes hylas. Next base: position 5,376,101 of record AP025382.1, read on the forward strand.
ATTCTAATAATAAATTCTACTCATTAGATGAAACTTAACAAACCTGATCAAACAGCAAATACTTTTAATAAGAAATTGAAGAAAAACTTGTTTTCGGAGACTTCTTCGGAAGCAAAGAAATTTCAAAACCAAAGAACCGTTATCAGGCTTATCCCATTGTTTTTGGTTTAGTGAACTCTGGTGTTTTTGTGTGGTGAGGCGACCTGTGCCGCGGTAACTCTACACTGTCACTACGAACAGGACGCGAACGTTGCGACAATGCAAACATAACTTCATTGTAAACTCTTTGTGAACTTTTCATGGTCTGCCGACTGTTACAATGTTAACAAACGTAATTTTATCACGTTATTACCCGCCGCGCTCTCCGCGCTTATGACTTGAATTAATTATATACGAGAATGTACTGGAACTTTGTCTTTTTAATTTATTTAATTCATAACATATCTTTGTTACGTTATATAGGCATGAAAGCGAAATGAGAATTTTAGGTGAATAAGATACCGATGTATGTCAGTATGCCAATTTTAATAAGGTTATCCTCAACAGTAACTATGAAAAGAAAACAAGTATTGTTTATTACGACCACCAGTGCTAAAGCATAACATAATTCTTCGTCCCTATCTCACAAAACAAAGGAGATGAAAGATAGTTTATCTATAACAAAACACCAGCTCACTGCCGCATTGTGGCCACTTCCTCGAGTAGTTTACATTTATATACTTTACTGTTTATAGCTGTATTTCTTTTAAAGAATAGCCACTTTTAAAGGTCGTAAACTGGTAAGCCCTTAAGAACGCTAAATGGAATTAGAAAACAAAAGACGGCCGCAAAGGTACTTCAAATGACAATAGTCAGGTAAAAACTGTTACTGTAGTTTTGGAATATTTGAAAAGACTCATTAAGATTTAATACGCTGATAAGGTATGGAAATATATTTCTGAGAAAACTAATTAAAAGTACTTAAATACTGAGAGTACATAAAACCGTCGTGATACGTAATTGTAACGGAAAGAGGAAGCTTGATTTCTTCGAACTCGCGACTGGCTCTCTTGAGTGTTAATAAACTATTTATAAGGCAGGAGTATGAAGCCTTCGATAGACAGTGACGTCAAGCGGATTTTCCAGAAAGTTGTCTAGCCTACTATAAGAAACATTTTATATAAATACTTGAACAGTGTAGTAGGTATGATATCCAATCAAATAACATAAACATGACGTCACAATTTTTAAATAAAAAACAACGTCGTAACGATTTTTCTTGTGTTTTTTTCTCCCATACGTCGATAAAGGATTTCACTTCATTATTAACATTTGTCTAGCACGAATGAATGAATGAATTTCAAAGGATCGTTTGTTCCTGCACTCGGGGAAAAACAAACATGATTGTAAGTCACCTGTCACATATATGTGTACTACGGAGAACGAAATTCTCAATTGGAAGCTTTTGCCATGACAGTGCCCTCTGCTTACAATACAACGATATTTTTTAAATAATTAAAATATTTGTTACTTCCACTTGTGTCCTACTGACCATAACAGAAGATGAGTTTGCCAACGCTTAGGCATTTAGAAAGATACTTTTAGAAGCCCTCAATTGTAAATAAGACCTGTATCCAGCAGTGGGGCGTATATGGGATTACAGTGAATTGAAAATGGCGATTCTCTTTTTATTTCAACTTTGTAGGTTATCATAAGAAGCTACAAATGGCTTTAAATGTTTATATATAGACAAAATCAATGCATCCAAACAAAAATAAGTCCGTAATACAATGTTCAATGTCCATTACAAGTAGCAATAAGTACAGGCACTTGCCGATGGTCGATTTATCAAACCATTAACATACCAGAGGATTTTATGCCTAACTTTGGGAACTGGTTCGACAGATTAACGCGATCGACGCTTTTAAAAACCTACCTCGCGTGACGAAGAGGGGTTAACGCAACTACGTTGAAAATGTACAATACTTTTGTCCCTTTCGTACATTCCATGTTTTGATTACCCAATTTAATTCTATTTGATGTTTACTCTTATGCAGTAAAAGTATTTTGAGTGCATGTAAATTTACGTATTTGGTCAAAGAATAATGCTTTAAAACACTTAGAACGTTTAATAATTATAAATGCTTTATATTGAATATTGGTTTTATTAGCAAAACTACTTTCAGAATTATATTCGTAAGTTAAGATCCCATCTGCCTTTGAAAGCAAATCAAACTTAGTAAGCCTGCCACGCTATACAAATGTTGATTAAAAACTACACAAAACTACGTATGGAATTAAAAAAAAAGACTCGATTGGCTTCTCTTAACCGTCCAACACGGCTTTAATTGAAAACTGTTTTCTACCTACAAATGTAGCAACTTGTGTACACAAAGTTTTAAATTTTACAACTAGGAATAAAAACACGCGAAACTGTCGTCTGTTAAATCCTTTTCAACACTATACGAAGCTGGGGTTCTGGAGCTATTTAAAACGGGTGCATTATTGACAAAGTTTGGAGGAAAGCGTAATGCATCACTTAGCGCCAGGCAGGCAAAGTTCGTAAATTACTCCGTCTAAAATACGGGTAATGTTATTACGGAAAGCCGTGTTTTCAAGGAACTCACGTTAGCACTCATATTATTCCGGAAAGTTTTTACAGCTTGATCGTACTTCTTGCTCCGGTGAGTGTGTGTTTTAATTAGTGAACCTTTAAAACATTCAGTAATGGCAGATTAAATATAGGTAAATTACCTTTTTGGGTTTTTAAGTGATTACATTGTATACTTAAACTATCAGCGTGTCAAATTTCATACAACTCATTCAACTAAATAACACCAACCCATGTACAATATTAGTACGATAAATAACGCATGTTCTAACATCTAGGTTATTACACACTTTGTAAACAAACCATTTTTTCTTATAATAGTTTTAATACATTGAATATCGTAAACACTCTTTTAACGCCTCCTCCCCATTGAGCAGTGTTCATTGAGAAAGCAAAGGCACGTGATTCACATTTTGAGATTCGGATTTGAATAGTCGCGTAGGAGTGATTGCAGCCGATTGATCGCACCATGGCATTCTTGCCGTGCCTCCGTGACGTCATTTATTAATATTCCAAGTAACCGATGAACGCGCTTGAATTTCGAACATATAAAACTGGCTATAAAGTCAGTTATTTAAAAACTGTTATATAAAAAAAGAAATGGGGCAATATCTGATAGAAATCCAAGGAGGTTTTGTATAACAATGATTTAACGGGTATTTAAAAGGAACCTTATTCTTCTGTACTTTTTTTTAATGTGCAATAAAAATACGAATGAACAAGGGAAAAAATGTAATCAACACGAGCATATTACCACTCAAATAATATTACGAATAACATACAAAAATGTTTCACATTCGCACTCAGTCCTCAGTGCGTTTACCCTAAGTATCGGTTAAAATTATAATTGCATTCGCATAGTGCTGCCATATTTAAAATTTTACAGGGTTATTTTTAAATTAAGGAATACAAGGTAGATTTATCTACTGAGCATTATGATGCTTAAAACAATTATGTTTTTTTTATTATTATATTTTGGAATATTTTATGTCGTACGTATGATAGCATAAATTAATAAATTTATATAAAGCAATAGTTTAAACAACCCTGCATTTTAAATATACACCTGCACTACAAAACAAAATATATTTTACAAAATACTAAAATGGAGTATATTAGCTCATTTCATCTTTGAACTCGCGACATAAGTGTAGGTCGAGGGATCAAAAGATCACGGGTTTAATTTCGAGCTAGACTAAGAGTTGTTGGGTTATTCCGTCTGAAATATCTCAGTATCATGACACTGGTAGAAAAAAGCCCAAAAGTTCCACAGGCTTGCCATTACGAATGTCTTAAAATGCAGCTAGGAAAACACTAAGATTAAAGGGCATCTCCTCTTTTGGAATCTTAAACCCCTTGGGGATCCCAAAATCCAGAGTGTATGAAGAAAACCGGAATTGGAACCTAATGACATTTAAAAGTGACATCACATCTGCACATTTCAACACTGAGATCCGTTACCTCGTAAAAAGCTCATCGCTGCCCACACACGCTTATAGCCTAAGATCCCACCACTGATTTACTACATACATTATGACGTGAGTCAAACACACATTTTTACATTCGTGTATGAATAGGAGAATACTCTGATATACCGCAGCCAGTCAAAATATGCCCGTAAGTAATTTTAATTAAATTAATAAAAAATAATTTTCGTAATAAAATTTCATGCACTATGTATTTAAATAAAATATAATCCACGCCATAGCTATGCATGTAAAGAATTCTAAAATCCATAGGTGCCGTTCCACACTCAGCCGCAACTACCCCGCAGCCAGGTGCAAACAGGTGATATTTTGGAGTTTTTCTACACTCATTGCGTACTCGGATGATTTTGGTATCAAATTAAAGCTGATTTTTTTTCTAATATGATGATATATGTCTGCCTGTGAAATAATAGCCGCAAATTAGTGGTGCCATCTCTTAAAAACGCGAGATAACCGAGATAAAATGTTCTTTGCCGGCGGCTCAAATAGTAGAACCGACTTTACATTGACTCAAAAACTATAATTATGTAATTAATATTTAAAAAAAAAACTTTAAAGCAATAATTAAATCTTAAAGTAGGTTGTCTGGAAGAGATCTCAGTTAGCGATAAGATCGCCTATTGTGCCTATACTGCATTCATAATATTTCATGAATTGACTGTCTCGTGGTCTTGCGGTACAAGTATGTGCCGCGCGATCTAGAGGTCCTGCGTTCGATTCTCGGGTCGGGCAAAGTGTTATTGGGTTTTTCCATTAGGAAATTCTCAGTAGCAGTACGGAGTCTGGAAATGTGCCCGAAAAATGGCAATAGGCTCGCCCCCTATTAAGTGGGACTGATACATACATGGCGAAATGTGGGTGCAGAAATGGATCTCTGTCTACCCCTTCGGGGAATATAGGCGTGAGGTATGTTTTGTGTCATTTAATATTGTGTATGTATAATATTGTACAGTGTACAAAAAAGCAACCAATACAAAATAGCAACCCATATACGCCCACTGCTGAGCACGGGTCTCCTCTACCATTGAGAGGGTTTATTAGGCCATAGTCCACCACGCTGGCCTAGTGCGGGTTGGCGGACTACACACCTTAGAAATTCCTAAGAACTCTTAGATGTGCAGGTTTCATCACGATGTTTTCCTTCACCATTATAGCAAGTGATAATTCAATGTGAATACACACATAACTTCGAAAAGTCAGAGGTGTGTGCCTGGGGTTCGAACCCGCGACCGCCGATATTCAGTATCTTCAATCAAATTATATATTTTATCAGTGTATTACATTTTGTTATTGTTTAGTCAGAGTCAGATTCCTCGTTGCTTTCAAAATCGCAGCTGTCGCTATCGACGTCGCAATCAGAATTTTCGCTAACTCGCGTTTTTAAGAGATGGCACCACTAATTTGCGGCTATTATTTCACAGGCAGACATATATCATCATATTAGAAAAAAAATCAGCTTTAATTTGATACCAAAATCATCCGAGTACGCTATGAGTGTAAAAAAACTCCAAAATATCACCTGTTTGCACCTGGCTGCGGGGTAGTTGCGGCTGAGTGTGGAACGGCACCTATGGATTTTAGAATTCTTTACATGCATAGCTATGGCGTGGATGATATTTTATTTAAATACAAAGTGCATGAAATTTTATTACGAAAATTATTTTTTATTAATTTAATTAAAATTACTTACGGGCATATTTTGACTGGCTGCGGTATATCAGAGTATTCTCCTATTCATACACGAATGTAAAAATGTGTGTTTGACTCACGTCATAATGTACATGTAGTAAATCAGTGGTGGGATCTTAGGCTATTAGTATCAACACTAGAGTACAGTTGTAACATTCGATATCAAGTACGGAGTACGGAGATCGCCTTACTAATTTAAATAAATAAATACACCTCACACTCCTATACCTACACAGCCAACTTTTTTTCTGGAGGGAAACGTAATAATGGGTCTACTTCTTGCCAACCCTCCGGAAGGGGTGGAAATCGTATGTCGATGTCACCAAAGCCAACTCTGCTTACGATAAATTTAAGCCTTACTCAGCTCCCTGGGAAAGTACCCTACCTTTTGTGAAGTCTAAATAGTGTTTCATGGCAACGGTTTCGAATAACAGTCATTCCGAAAATGTCTTCAGTACCCATTACTTAAATGGAGCTGTTAATTTTTATCAGTTTTTTACCGCTTTTCTAATAAACAAAGTCTTATTTAACCCATTTGTGGCCAAGCAGAAACTACAAGTACGAATTCAGAAATTTCTTTATTTAATCATAGTTGGGGATACAAATAAGCATAAAAATGAAAAAATAAATAAAAATTATTTATAATTTTGAAATTATAGGGGTGGTCCCAAATTGGCACAATGGCCACTTAAGGGTAAAATAGTGTGCAAGTCTATCGGATCCTATTATAACGGATAAGTCCACCAAAACGCTTTGGAAACTTTTTCTTTAACATATTCGCTGCCGTCCAGTTGTAACCATTCGATGACAATGATATCTGACGAGTAACATGATGATGAGGTGACTGTCCAAGACAAAATGTAGCTATACTTCAGCGAAAATATAACTGATCCATTACATCTTCTTTAGACGTAGCTGTAATGGTCACGCATTTGGTAATGCCACATCTATCATGTGTTTGAAGGGAACCCACCTCCATTTGTTTGCCATGGACTTCAACTCCATACAACGATATTGATTGGGCCATTTTCAGCGAACCTAAAGTATCTCATTATTTGTATCAAATTTATACTCGATCTCTGTTCTTTCAACGTTTCTTTCATACTACTCTCGTTTAGTAATTGGTCAATCGATGATGGATAAGTCTAAGGATAAGAAGGAGCCAAGGAGGAACAATCAGCCTGCCCTGAGGTAAAGGGGAGTTTGAATCCCAGCACGGTATCCCCTGCATGTCGTAAAAGGCGACTCAATTGTTCCCTTGGGGTCGCTGGACGTGCTGCTGGGGCAGGGCGTCCTCAAGTGACTCCAAGAGAGGTGGCGGCACTTTGGCCTCTGTACATCGCGGAGCCCCCACCCACAACCGGGGCGCCCGAAACAAGGTAGAGGTTGCTTAACTGCGTTCCCTTTGACTCCGAGGCGGCCGAGACAAGTACGTCTCGGAGGCGCACCGGGCGCCTGTGGACAACGGTGACCGTCTCTCGCTCACGTACCATGGTCGCCCAACTCGGCACGAAGATGGCCACCGGGGGGTTTTGGCCGGTATGCCGGTTTAGAGACTGTATTAAGGACTCAGCCCGTCACTAACAACTGCGCAAATATGACGTCGCCGCGCGCCGGGCTAGAAGGCCTGTGACCCTGATATACGCTTCCCGCCCCCCACTACCCCCGGGCTGGCGGGAAGTAGAGCCATAAACAGCTTTCCCCTCGAGAACAAAAAAAAGGAGGCCCAATCAGCACTGACCAATTTCGTCCAATTGCAGGTACATCAGGTGCACTAGCGGTGGTTTAATATTTGCGGTCTTATGTTCATTTCCCTTGGCAGTTCACTATCACTACTATCCTCATACTCAGAAAGAGTATCTACATTATGAACACCTAAATACCTCGATTTCTCCTAGAACATGAATTGGCAATATTGAAGACATTTGTTCGTTATCAAAACCATCTCCTTCGTCAGTATCAATAAAAAGTTCCAATGGAATTATAGCCAAATCATAGTCCAAGCCGTCGTCACGATCTTCGAGGATTGTATTTACCTCTTCCTCTTATCCACGGCAATTGTTACTGACACTATAACGTCGTTAGCAGTTTCTCCTTATGATATGCAAAAATAACACTTGTGGCCAGTGTACCCAAATTGGCACAGCAATGTTTAAGGTGCTATAAAATGGTAAAAATTGAATAATTATTTTTTAAATTCTGTTTATAAGATAGACAATTTATCGTATTTGAATAATAATAACTATTTACGATGATAAATTTAATATGCAAAATATAATAATTGCAAACAGTCAAGTACCTCGACAGGTCCTTCAAAAGCAAAATGCGACCAATTATTGTAATAAATCTATAATATATAACTAAATTGTTTAATATTATATGTAATCACCACACTTTCAACTATCCAATAATGTAAAAATTTATTAACTTACATAAATACTTTTTTCATGTACCCTCAAAAAGTAAGTGTTCCTAAATTGGCACGGCGGTCAAGAATGGGTTAACATAAGCTAAGTTTGAAACATTTGTTTATCTACTCCATATATTCATAATATGAAACGAGTACATAATGGATTGATCGTGGGTTTTGCAAACGTTGCTAAGTGACTAAGGCTTACATTGTTATCACGGGCAGGGTCGAGGTACACGTCTACCTACATGCAGCATTCCATTCAAATAAGATCGATCGGGCATTAATAACCACGACTAATTGTACAGGATATATGGACAATCAATGTTAATGTATATTATGGTAGGTATATGTTCAAGAGTATGGATCGATTATCGTCTAATTTGTTTATAATTGTTATTTGATTTAAATTGCTTGCGTCGTATTTGGAGTGATAACTATCAGGTATCCTCTAATATTAAAAAAACAACGTGGTAGATATTTTTGTATATCAACAAACACTTCGTAGCCGGTAATAACTATCAAATATTTTTTGACAATATCTTGGACCCCTTCAATTCAAGTTTTTGAAGAGTTTAAAATAAAATGAATAGACTAGCTTTAATATATAGAAAATTCAACAAAAACACTTCATATAATTTGTAATATAGTAAACATCATTTAATATTAGTGTTCTTTATGCCCTATTCTCAATGTCCCTCTTCACAATATGGACTAAGGACTTGCATTAGCTTAACTAAAGATAGTTTTTATTAAAAGGAGGCTTTCTTCATTAAAATCTCTTGGTAACAGTCGACGTCATTACACAAAGTAAAGAAAATAAAAAGAAAAGAAATGTTCAAAAATGCCACGAATATTTTTTTCAACATTGCCGAAACTGTACAGTTAAAAGTCCTAAAAGCAGTACCTACGACACCAGTTGGTTCTAATTACTTCAGCCGAGCCGAGCGAGTTTTAACAAACATTAATAATGTGAAACTTTTGTTTCCATGATTGTAACTAGTGTGCTCTCTAGTGTGTTCTAAGCTGAGACTGGCTTATAATGTAATGTAATAATCTCATAAAGCAATAACTCATTGACGCGTCATAAAAATCGAAGCAATTGCGACATGATCCATTAGATGAAAAATATTTGCCCTTATTCAAACCTGGGTGAATTATGATAAAATTGATAAATAGTTTATATTTCAATCATTTTATTCATTCTTTCTGAAAATGTATCTATCAAACGCATCTTATATAATGTGGTTGCCATAATTACAATCTTACACATATGCATTTGCATCATAGAGGAAATTGTGTCATCAATGGAATGTTTCTATAAATACTATTGTAATACACTAGACATGTTAAAGAATGATAAGGCACGCGCGTCAAATAGCTCAACTCCTAAGCACTGGAAGACGTTAATGCGTGAAATAAAAATCAGAGTGTGACAAAGAAAGAACGTTCTAGTTGGCGCAATGCCTGAGAGAATTACATTACTCTCATTTCTTTGTGCAAATATTGCGAAAGTGAATTTATATTTGTACATTGGTTTCAGTTTCATTCAAATGGTCTGCATACGACGCAGCAAGGCTGTAGTCGTATACTAACGGTTTGCGCTGTAAATATCCACAGTAAAAGTTTATTTAATCTAATTTTGTAATTTTTGAATAGCGTCGCTATTTTGCTTTTATATCCATTGTATCCATGTAGTATTCATTTGCCATTTCGACCTATGCATAGAATAAGGTTACTTACGACTATAACACCAAAGTACTTTAGTAATAATGATCATAAATTTTGTTGTTGTTTGAAAAATATAAAAATTTACTGATAAATTTTGTGCCCATTTAAGTTTAAATCGTTGAGAAAAAGAAGTTGTACAAAAGCTCATATAACTTTATTCTGCGCATAGGTCGATTTAAGCGTTAATTTAATGCATAAACAAACAACCCATAAACTATCTGAAACAGTTCAAATAAAAAATAAAGAAGACTGAGTTTACATCGAAATGATGACCGTCAAAACCATTTTAAAACTTTTTCTTTAAGAAAAATTAACAGAGAAAACTGATCAGAAACCAACACGGTGCGCAACAAATAAAAAAATACTTTTTAACTACGTCTACGTAGTATTCAAAAACGAAAGAGAAACGCGTTTGCACTAAATATTTTATTCACTATATTTTATACCTTTTAAACAAACAAAACTGAGGCAGCCTAAACAAATAACAAAAACAGAACAAGAGGCACTTTAATTACGGTCGCGTATCGTATCAGTAAATAACGTCAAATCCAATTTCCTACTTAATCGATAGTAAAAGTGTCAATTGCCGACCCACTTGTAACAATTCACACACCGCTTCTCATTGAAATGGAAGAAGTTGCGATACAAAAATGTGGTAAAAAACACATGCCCCTTTAGTTATTTAAGACAAATAAAATATTTACAATTAAATAATTATTCGGAAATAAAAAGCATTTTGACCCAAAGTTCTACAATATTTCATAACATGTTGTCGTATTTATTTCTTCATATAAACATAGTGCTTTTAAATAGACGTACGAGGAAATTAGTGAGAAGTTTCTTTCTCATTGTTAAGCTAGCACTACACAATTAATGCTCACACTTCCATTCAGCTAATGACAAAAAGTATAAGTCAACTGTGAAAGTAATATTGTAATTAAAAACTCATTTTGTCCACATTACCATAGTTGTATAAGGAGTCGATTTGCTTATTTTCACTTAATTTAATTCTCATAATACGAGCAACGGAAAGTTTATTGAATGAAAGTCAATACTAATGACTATATTCATAATTTGCCTTGAACAGACTTTCCGCAAGTCCTGTTTTCTATATTTTCTCCTTGAGGTAGTTGTATGTCGCGATTTTAGTTTTTTGACAAGACATTAATCTTTAGTCTTGGGTTCTTTTCTGCTGCAATAATATGATGAATAAAACTAAGATTAAGATATCTACTTTCTACCTCAATCAGAGTCGCAAAATAAATATCGTACAATAAATCGGGTGAATCGAATGAATCATTTATATTTCTTAAGAAAAATATAAAACAGTGTTTTCCTGTCCGTGAGTAGTAGTGAAAACGGCAAACTATAGTTACTTAATATTACATTAGAGGCAAATTCAAAGCCACCGATTCGAGTTTCACATTGATAACATCTGACAACATTCGCGAATGACACAGAATCGTGAGAGAAGAAAGTCATTGTCGCCGCGTACGTACCTATAGAATAATATAATAGCTCTAATCACGGTATGAATAGAATGCGAACACACGTGCTGAATATCGCTAAAGTTTATCTACGTATTATAATATTTAAAGCGGTTGTGCCTAAACTAAATTTCTTCTTTTGCAATGTCTTGTTTAATCGATACGAAAGGCGCTCATGGATGAGAAAAGGAATTATACTTAAAATAGACATTGTTATTAAGTTATTAATAAGGGTTCTATACTCTGTAGTAATTACTTGATATACAAGATTATTTGCTAAAAAGTAGTCATAATCCAAACGCGTCCTTAATAGTCGCCCATTTAATAACTTACTGTTGAGCACCCCATAAGTGATTATAACTGTACACGACGACAGATATAGTAATTTAAACTTGTACTAGCGACTAGACCATCAGATTACAGCTTCATCCAACGTTATCAATAGTTATGACACATCCGATCATAGAGCTCCATTGTACATTAGTTCTGACGCGGTTCTTATATGGGAACCGTATCATCAGTAGCACAGCGGATTAAAAGCTGACCGTGACTGCAGATTGCGAGATAGCTACCTCTACATACATGTACTTTTTCGATGAGTATCTAATACTATACCATTCTTAATAGCTGTAAAGGATTTGTTTTCCATGGTTCCCAAACAGAAAATCAATTTCAGTCGTAGTTATAATAGAGGACAATACAGATATCCATGAAATCTGAGCCATCATTAAGTGTTAAAGTATAAGCTTTTTATAGATTTATTTTAGGAATTTTGAAAGTAATCTGTTTTTAATCCTTGGCATCTTACAATTTTTAATTATGAAGATCCATTACTGTATCTGGTCTGATCTGGTTTGGCCAAAAATATCGCTGACTCGTAAAATCCGAATGGAAAATCTGATTGATACTCTGAATTCACCACATAACTCACTGTCAATTTCAAATCAACAAATCGGCTTTAAAACCGTACAGTTTAACCTTCGCCGTCCTTTCAACTGAGTCTATGTCTATTTTATAAAGTAAACGATAGTCTCAAGCCCAGCCGGTTAAGATACCTGTGTTACATTCTGTGGAATGTTACTTTGACACTGACTCGTGACTACTGCTAGATTTATTTCCATTGCTATTGTAACAAATGTGAATAAATTGTAAAACGTGATGACCGTTTGAATCATAAAATGTTATAATATTTACTTCGATTAACATTCACGAATCATAAAAGAAAATCGTAGCAATTAATTAGTAAATTATAATTCTGTGTCACGCAACCGAAAAGCAAATATCTGATAGTGTAGTTTTGGTTATGGCACGTTTTACGAACAATATTACTGTTATAGTTACATTTACTAGAAATATACGTAATAGCCTGTATCGGTTTAAAATCGAGGTCGAGATAACACTTATACATTTCTTTATCATCACAATTAATTCAAGTTATGCAAATAAGAATGAGTAGTTATTTATTCACCAGTCTAGTCTCTTTTTGAGGAGAATTTGGGCTATGAGCCAAGTTAAAGATGAAAAAATTCAAAGCTCTTACTATAAATTGGATTTCATTGGTACAGGGTTACCCTGGATGTGAACCAAGAATAATAGTTAATACTTACGTGACGAAAGTTATTTTGGCGCCTTTTCTCAAGTTAATCTATTTATACCTAAAGTACGCTAACCGCCAACAGAATTTATTAAATTGCCTTAAAATTACTCGTTTTTAACGTCATTAAGTTTTGGTACGCCGGTAACAAGACTCAGCGCATCGTATATGCTTTACGTGCCAAAAGTTTCAAACATAATTAGTTTACAAAATTTAGATGTGCTTAAACCAACCTCCACGAGCGAACTACTCAAGCAAGCTCGTTACTAAACAACACGACCCTTGGGCCACAACTTGAACCGTTTCCTTCCACGAAATATTATACTGTTGAATTTATAAGTAGCCTCGTTTGACACGACCACGATTGACTTGTGTAGATTATGGTTCACCAACAAGCATTTCTTCGTTTATTGCTGAGGCGTTTTGTTACAACGGATTAAATACTAATTAGGGTTTAACCTGTATACGATTTGTCATAGTCTTTATTTAAGTTTGTATTTTTATACTTGAATTAACAATAACTTGCAATTTTTCAGGTCAATTACTCAAAACCTAAGTCAACAAGAATAATGAATAATTTCACAACTAAATCCCAATATTTGTCAACTTTCTCCAACTATGTAAATAACTGTCTACGAGTCCCATAAGTTCTTCGTTAATTTCTATTCCGAGGCTCACCATAACCTACTTAAAATGTTTGTCTGTAAACAGCCTTGTCTGAGAGTGGGTGTTAAGGTAAACGCGCTAACTGTACGAGATAAAGGGCCGAGAACCCTCGGAGCCACCGTACAGGTGTTACGCAAGAGCCGCGGCATATCGACCCGTCACCTAACTGCATATGCAGCGCGTATACAATCGTTTAAGTGGCCTGTTGCCTGTCTTTGTGTTTGAATTCAACAACTTTAGCTTTACCCTTAAAAATTATTGATAGGTATGTTCCTCTTGTATTGCGACACCTTTCAAAAAAAAAAATTCTTTTCGAGTAAACTGACTAAATATTGGTTAAGTACTTAATAATATTGTAGTTTTTCAGTCCAAAAAGGATTTACTTAAACTCCCGAATACACACAATTTTTAAAGAAAAGAACGAATAATCCAGCGTACATACTTAGCCAATAAGAGTAGCTTGAGCTACGATTAGTAGTAAAGCAAAAGCTACATTTTTAGACCATCCAATGTGTGCACCAAAGCTTAACAACAGCTTAACGCTGCATCTTGATAAGAATTGGGATTACTGACTTCGTTCTAATGTGCACGAACATTTTGAAGTTTAACGTCTTACGTAAAATTTTATGTACCAAATACGAGTGGTTTACGATGTTTAACAGTACATAGTACGCACGAGGTCATGTTGTTTTAGATGTATAGAGTATAGTACAGTGCAGAAGCGATGTAAGAACGCAGGGACGTCCGCTGCATTCCAAAGTTCCTTTCACGATTCGCAATATTCCGTGCAATGCGCCAACAGTTAAATGTCGGGGATCTTATCGAGCTACAAATTACTTTTTGGCACCATTTCGAAATGGTTGCAATTTTCCAGTGGAAGAAAAATATTTTATTTTATCGTTTAAATTAAAGAGATAAACAGTTTAAGTTTAGAAATCGAAGGATTTGTTTTTTATTTTTTTATTTCTGACATTGTATGTTGATCCGAACGTACTTACAGCCCAGTGGACTAACCCTAAACATAACAGAAGACAAGGCTGCAGATAAGTCGTTTTATATAACATACCGGCATATTATATTCTTTATGAATAGTACCTACTAGAAACCGGCGAAGTTCGGGCGCTTGTAATAACAAGATACTAAAGTAGCAACAAAACTAGAACTTTACTGTTTTGATATTGCAGTAGAGGTATATTTGCATTCTAGAAATGAAAACTGTCGTGGGAAATTATTATAACTGTAAATTGGATGAAATTTTATGCAGACAACATATTCCACGTCGGTGCCACTACAACTTTTCCCGATATCCGCAGCGGAGACCTCGATTCGATGGCTAGTTTATTAAAGCCAGAACAGATAGATTTAAGTGATTCGCTTTCAAATTTATTGATTAACGAGATTGTCACGACACTGAATTCAGGTATAGCTAAAAGCTTAACGGGAGAGTCGCAATAATCACTTTAAAACAGGATAGGAATGAACAATTTTTTGTTAGAGTACTGATCAAAGGATGAGTGTGTGCGGTCGTGCCGGCCACTAACCCTGCGGGGTGGAGGGGCCTGGAGTGGAGCGCGGGGGGGGGGGAGTAGCGAGTACGAGCCCATCCACCGGCGGCGGACCTCAGCTGTGAGCTACGTTACTATAGTGCCTTCCTTTTAGCTTATTTATAATTTAAAATAATAGCCAACAAGGGATGTGAACATTTCAATTAATTACACCGCAGTGCACTCCCGCTGTTTATTCGTTTTAAAATAATGAACAAAGCAACTCCAGCGACACCTGTACCAAATTATTTAAGTATGCTCTTGGTTCAGGTCTTAAAGCATGACATCATACTGTTGAAAAATAGTCAAACAGAATACGTACTGGCGCGATAAAAAGACCCCATAAGCTACAATGACATCAAGTGCTTGTCAAACAATTCTCAAGGCGTTGAACGTCTCGACACCATTCAGCCTCCCCTCCACACCGCAAAGGTATGAATACAAAAAATTCTTTACTCGCACAGGCCTCGGCTACCTGCTTCAAAAAAATCTCAAAAGAATAGATTCATTTTTTATGGCGATGACACACCGGCCCGCCATATTTGATTTGATGTGCCCAAAATATTCTGCAGTTATTTAAATCCAGCTGACATGTCACGTGGTGTTAGAAATGAGTCATTGAATGTTAACGAAATAAACATCGCTATAGGTAAATTACAATCGCGTACAACAAAGCCATTAGCGATTCTCGGCTTTCCGAAATCTATAGCAGAATGATTCATACTGAAATTTTACACAGCGCTTGTGTACAGGTATGCTGTTCTATAACATTCAAACGTGCATAGGTATGACAAAAAATATAACCTAATTTTATGCTTGTTACCTTTATGTATTTGTCATGTCAATATGAACTGGTAAATGTAGCCGGGTTGTAATTTTTATTATCATCGTCTTCAGCTATGTTACATTAGAATCCAAATCTCCGCAAAAAAGTATAAAGGGTTTTGTTAAGACTTGTTTCTCGTGTTGGATCTGTTCTATTGTTAGTTGCATCAACAGATATTTTTATAATTTTGTATAGGTATTAATATGTAACATAACACCTAGGTACCTATTAACAAGATTAGGTGATGTAAACAAAACCAGCTTGAAGTAAGGACAGACAATGTTATTATTTTGTATACAAACTTATGACTCAACCCTAACATTATACCTTTCCTAACTCACATTTTCCTTCCTTCTTTAAGATCTTTAACTTACTTACTACCTTTCCACATAATACACAGCTTATTTCTGATTTTAAGATAATCATAGATTATATAAAACATTACATGCTGTTAAGCTTAAGCAATCAAAAACTAAACAATACAACAAAATAAAATGTCTATTAATATTGTTTGCGTGATGGTAATCATGTTGCGTCTAATGTCGACTTGTTAAAGATAAAATTGTATTGCACACACAATAGAAGTTGTGTAAGTGATAATTCAATCTTGTAACCATGTAATTCGTAAGTTAAGGTTCGCATCTTGATATCGTCTTGATATTTGTACAATTTAATGATGTGCCAACTCGGAAAAAACAGAACTCGATTTAACTCGAGTTAAAATCCACATAACTCGGGTTGAACTCGAGTTAACTGACAAATGAATGTTCTTTCTATAATTTTTACCAGTTTATTTCCTCAGCTTCGCATTAATAGTTTAAAAAATTGGAACAAATGACATTTTTATCAGTTTCAATTCTTTCAGTTTTTATATTATTTATTTATAATGAATTGACAGAGTTATACTAATTAAAGTAAGAAAGAAAATTATTGTTTAAAATCATTTATTTATGTGTTTTTGGCTTGAATTTTATTTATAAACATATTTGTATTTATTATCAATAAAACTATGAAAATATATAGCAGTCTTTTAAAATAAAATCAGACTAACATTATGATGCGGGTATGTACAATGTACATAGTTATATTTACAGGCTGATAATTGTTTTACAAACACAATATTTTCAAGAAAATTAGATAATTAGTATCACAAATTCTTTTCTTAGTTAAATTATATACTTATAATTTAGTCTTAAATACATAATATGTGACACTTGTTATGAATGAATTAACGAACATAGTCTCACACAAATGATCGGCAAACTACGCTCCATGTCGGTTGACGGTTCCATTCGATTTCCGAACTCGAGTCAGAGAGAATTCAACTCGAGTGGGTTCGAGTTACGCCCAACTCGAGTTAGCTCGAGTTACTTACTCGAGTCGACCATCACTAGTACAATTACATATATTGCTTTGAATGCAAACCACGCCTATGCAGCACTTTAGGTAGAAGTAGAATATTGTACTTATCCTTGTAGCGAACATTGTAAATAAGGTAAGAAGCCTGCTACAGTTAGCCATGCAAATGGACCACGGTCTGGAATCTACCTGTGTACATAATATGTATAACTGCCCGGCAAAATTTTGTCGACTGATGACATGAAACAATTTGTTTCTCACCAACTGACATTTGGACCGTACTGCATCACTATTACTAGAGCAGTGAAACAGCCGTGTTATCATTAAAATTAAAGGTAGACCATGAAAGTATAAGTATCTTTAGTCTTGTTTCATACAAAAATGTTAATAGGACACACATCGGCCCCAAGACTTGTTTAGTAAAAAAATAATGAATGAAGTTAGTATCAAATCAGAATAATCCACCTGTCGTCAGCACCTGGCTCACCTAACGTGGGGTGCACCGACCTGACCGCACAATGTTTATCTCTAAACTACAAATATTTAAACCTCGCGTGAGTAAACCAGAACACGCACACAACATGTATGCCTCAAAGGGATTCTGGAGAATTTCAACAAGTTCAAGACCGTTTCTGAAAAGGTAACCGTCATTATACATATGTACTCCCGCTAATTATACTAAACTAGTCGTGCAACTGGCTACTAGACATCTACTAGTGCAATATCCGGTTTGTCGTACCTTATACGCTGGCATCAAATCCTCTTCGGTTTACAAAAAAATAACGTGCTTCATTTAACTTTATTCAGACTGGTAACAACGCACTTTTGTAAGTTTTCGAATCACTTATACACCTTACTTTGAACACTAAAACTTTTTGGGACTTTCTATTAACTAATTCTAAAAAAAACACTTGTTAACATATTCTACTGTTAATTAATCATGGTTTGGAAGTACTTTTAAGTTATAGTTTCCACTAATGTTTAATTTCGTCCACGACTTTCAGTTTATTGAGACTGCGGACATAGCTACAAAGAACACTAGCGGTCGTCCGCCGTCGACTGTTGGCGTAGTAACGTACTCGCGCCGCGGCAGCCAGCGCTGAAGAGTGGGAGGCGGTGCATGAGACAGACATACACAATACAGACATACATGAACGAGATGCCTTCAAATGTCAAAACTACCACCTTTATAAAGCAACTAGTGAAAATGGTCATCGAAACCAATAAAACGACATACGAATTCGCGCATATTTATTTTTATAAAGTAATTCTGGTTTTACCTGTGTCTGACGGCGTGCCAATAAAGGTAATTTGAATTCCTGTAGAGTGAAAAAGATGGAGGCTTCTGTCGGAGCCTCTATACGTACACATCGAAAGGGTCACATGCATGTATCGAAAAGAAAATGTTAATAAATTAAATTTGAATACTGGTTTTGTTAACGGTCACGTCGAGCCATTCTGATAGTACATCTACTATCTAGGTATGTGTAGATTGTAGAGGGTCATTTCGTGAACTATACACATATTTATGGATATTAATAACGTACAGCTTTGTTGACACTTTCTACCGTTTCGATTACGTATTGATAAACTTTCGCTAATTATGTAAGGAAACTGTTAATTTGTCTACTTAAGACAAACAAAGCTAGCGTAAATATTGCCTTATTGCACAAAGAATACTTGGTGTATGCCGTTCGCGTACTATGTACTCGGATGTGGCTCTAAAGCGTTTGTGATTCAGAATAGGAGAACGCGGATACTCATCTATTTGCCTTTCTTGTTATAGTGGACAAAGAAAAGGCTCCGCTTTTACCAATTAGTTTGCCGGCTCACGAGCCACGGCCGACAGTCGCGGCTTTGTTTCCAAAAACAAGTGAAAATATACTCGATATCGACACACTTTCGTTACACCTGTTGCGCGTTTCCATTATTTTGAGATACGCCTTTAACCCGAATTGAGTTATGGTGGCCCAATTGACGATATTGTTTTATATAGCGGTGTACAGAACATCAACATGAAAATATTATTCAAACGTTCTGTTTTTTAAAACCTACTTAAATATAATAAATTGTTATCTATAAAAACTTTTTGCACTACCCATATATTGCTACATTAAACTAATTTGTTAACATAAAAATAAACATTATGAGCCTGAATAATGATGAATAAACCTTAAACTTATGAGGAATAGTATGTATGCAATTTACCAAAACAATTCCAAAGTCATAGATATCCTAAACGAGAAATAAATCTTCTCAGTTACATGCACTAAACCACGCCGCTAAAATGTAAATGCTCGCAAAACAACAGAGGATAAAAAATGTTGGGAGCTACGTATCAAATGACAATGCAGCCAGAGATTTTTTGCTACTGACCCATCCCTTGCACCCGAATAAGTCACACATATGGTTATGATAATAATCAGTTACTGCAAATGTATAAAAAAAAATACGAATAATGTGATGTTCTTGGAATTGTATGAGGTCAAGTGACCTAGGAAAATACTCGAAGATTTTTTGCGAGTTCTAAAATTTACAAGATTTATATTCATTGTTTTAAATAGTGATGTATTTTCCTTACGAATGTGCAGACAGCAATTGCTATGAAAATAAGATTCTTAAAATAATCATTAGTATTTCTATGTAAGTTAATTATTAATTTGCAACTAACGGACTTTGTAAATTCACCTGATAGACATAGTTGTCTATAAAAAACATTAGTACTTAATTTAAAGATAACTGCAGCAAGAATCTACCTGTTAGAATTCCTACCCCGCCAGGTAAGTTTAACTGTAGGAGCGGAACACAACTAAGTAATTCTATACGAGAGTATTGCATTACATACTACGTATTATAAAACGTACGGTACATCAGATTTAATGTCTTAATACTGAATGAGACGTAGTGATGTAAGTGGTGATGGCCTCGAGGTATAGGCGTGCAGCGACAATGTCGGCTAGCGCGGGTTCAAACCCTAGGGACACACCCATTCTGACTTTTGACTTGCTTTAACCGTGATCGAAAACATCCTGATGAAACCTGCTCATCTAATCTTATTTTTTATAATATTCTTAGTGTGTAGTTTAACCTGTATTAGGCCGGCACGGCGTGGTGGACTAAGGCCTAAATTCTTGTTGGTAGAAGAGTGACTGAATGAGACAAATAATAACTTCCCTAAAATTTCAGCGAATTTTTAGAAAGCGTTCTTTCCATAACTGCTATTACCTCGTCCCCTATTACGTGGCACTGATAGTATGATACATACCGTGCGAAATGTGGGTGCAGAAATGCATCTCTGTTTACTCCTTCGGGGAATATAGGCATGAGGTATGTTGTCTATTAAGGACTTCCAAAAAAATCCCATCCTTGTGGCGACATAAGTAGGAAAGAGCGTTTTAAATTGTATTACTTCCTACAGTGCCGAATTGTATAGACACATTGTCATGTGTTCCGGTGCCCTGTTCCCACCCGCAGGGCTCGAGTGCCGGTTAATCAATCCCTCTACTGTCTATTTAAAAACACATATGGCCTTTTTTATTACTATAATATACCAGCTATTACAAAGTTTTAAAAAGCCACTACTACGAGACAACGATGTCAATGTCTTGTATTAAAATAAAGCAAAAGAAATAGTTAAAACGTTTGGAATATGTAACATGAATGAATATGTTAAAAGTAGAGTCTGTTCGCGACTTCGTTTGATCGGTCCTGAACATGAGCTACAGGTACGCCATTATAGAGATTGAATAAATAACAGTGAATTCAACACCCAAAATAAAAAAAAATAATACATACACCCAACAGTCGCAGTTGCTCTGACCGCTAACTAAGATACGAGTATTGTGTCATAAATATCAGGAACTACGATAGACTGTTCGATCTCTCAAACACCCAGAGTCCCTAACAAATATTTGTTTTCGAAAAAACATATTTAGCCTCGCGACAAAAATATACAGCATACGATCGAATGTGTAATTCCTGGGTCAGACATTTTTTCTATTAGGACGTTCCCAACAATATCATAGCGTTATTTAACATTTCCGAACAGAATTATATTTTTACCTACGTGTAACTTAAAAACAAATAAATTAATTGATATGTCTCATGTCTAACCTTTTACCTTTCAAAGTTATAAGCTTGAGTCTAAACAAACGTAGATAAACTTACTAGACATGAAATGATATCATCATTTCGACCGTTAATCCAATTGAGGGGGATACAAAGCAATCCGTGTTTATCCATCAAATATGTTAATCCAGTCTATAGTCGGTCTGTGTGCTACATTGCGATAAGCACGAGGCTTCAATAACAAAATTCCAAATTTCCATATTACTAATATTAGGTTTCTGCAATTTAAACAAGTGCAAAGTGCTACATAAGGCAATTTTTTATTATTGATTATGTAACTTCAATCTTTACTGGAGTAAAAAGCAATGGCCAGATTGACAATAAAAAATAAACTTTTTTTATTTAAACCAGTGAGTGAAATGGAAATACACAAATATCTAGTAAATTTACAAACGTGTGCCAATTGCTAGTAATGCACACATAAGCGTTTTTTCATCGATTCAGAATTAAAACACTCCATTCACCCATAGAATAGTAAAGTTCAAACAATAACCCTGATACATAGCAGCGGAATTCGAGTTGAATGAAGGGAGCGGCTAGAACAATTATCGACAATGTTGGCAATCAGCAAGATGCAGATTAAAGGAAAATTGGACCACTGTCTGGCCCGAGTACACGAGGAATAGTAATGAACCAAAGCGGATTGTTCACGACATTGATGCCAACACGTTCGCTGTGGATGTACCACTTGGAGATATTGTAGGTTACTGTGTGTCACGTGAGCAATTCGTCATCCGACCTGTCGATTTTGAACAAAGATTGGTGATGAATGAACGAGACTATATGTACATACTTACATATACGCGTCTGTATCTCCGAAATAGTAGGGAGAGATGCTGCTACATTTCGCTTTTTTTTTCATCTTTATAAACCAACTATTGAATCGGCAATAAATGTACATAAAAATAAATATTCACATTAGAAAAGAGTAATAGGAATCAATTTATTTATTCCAATATGCATAACAGGTGTTTTTTATGAATATCAGACAAATACATTATAATTTATTATCATAATTTCTAAATAAACCTGTCAAGTTATGAACACCTTTAGGGCTTCTTTGTCTAGTTTTTGAACTACTAATTTTCATATACTGAATATGATGACATATTTTTTTTCATTCGTGGGTACTATATAATGGCAACCGATTAGCCGACTACGCGGATTACTTATTAATACATAATAACTTACAAATATGTTTTTATTGATACAAAGAAGGAAAACCTAATCTAAGTTTATTCTATATTTTTTAACCAAATGAAAAGCTGAGTCAAAATTACGTAACATATTCCATGGCCTGTGTTTTAAAGTCTGTTACGAAAGTCTCCTTATATAAGTAAATGTAAATTTTGATAAAAATAAACGAAACAGGTATCTATTCCAGTGAGACTGTTTGGTGACTTGTGACGGTGAGCTGACGGTTCCAGTTACCGAATCGATGTGAAACCAAAATTTACTTTCCCTGCCAAAAACAACGTCTGATCTAAGATTAGATTAAATGACGCAGATTGGTTCGTTTCGCTGCGGCTGTACAACACTCAATAGGCGTCCTGGCACTATCAAATAAGTTTATCGACGATCTATTTTAACTTTTACACACGACATTTTAGTTATTGAGAACATTGGTTATTTTTGTAATATTGCTTTATGTTCATTAATCATTTTCGTTTTAACAATACTGTTATAAAGTTATTTTGAGAGCAAAAAGGATTTGATACTGCTTAAAAGCATAAAATGCAAAATCACGTACAAAAATTTTGCATACAAATATGTTTGTATACATTGGAGATTGTCACAACGTTTTCTGCATACTAATATAAGACTAAGACTTTCACGTAAAAGCTTTATACGTCGGCCAATTTTAATCATAGCGAAACAAGCGACATTCTCCTGTCCAATGCAATTTTACATTGCAGAATGGAAACTCATGTTGCTTAATGAATTTATTCGAATTTGGAACTTCAAGCATGTTACGTGCACCTGTTCGTGTATATAAGTGGAACGGCATTCTTCATACCTACATTGGCTATAATCTGCTTGACCGCATTGGCGCATAATCCCTTCTAAAGGGGTCACACGTACAGCAGCAGCGTACGAACTATACATATATAAAACCCGTATAATAGCACTTTATTCGTACTTTTCTATACATGCGAGAATTCAATTGTGCTCCTAACAATATGGACACGTCAAAAACCTATTCCATGGCATTTGTGCCACGTAAATTAGTAAGCATTCACGCTTGAACATGATGCTAGTAAAATATCCGACAATACGTCTAGACTTCTCATTAAGTCGCCGACCGTAGCCTTGCTTTCAACGCACTACGCTAAAGATAGAGCCGACGCCACAGATCTATGTCTGTACCTTCCGTTAGGAAAGCCACGGGAAATAGGCATGTGTCCTCTTGTCATTTGCCTCACAAAGGATAACTAATGCTGGAAACGTGGGCTCGTGGTCGGGAAATGTTTCTTTCATTCCTGGTTTGTTGCGGCCTGCATTGTGGTACGGCAACACGTCTGTCTCGCTAAGAACAGTAAAACCGCCATGGAGTTTTAAAGACAATACATTTAGTGTTCTACAGAACCTCTTTCGACGAACGCAATCTGTGCACACATTAATTAAAAAAAAAATCAACCTTGTTGAATAAAAACTGAATGGCTATAAAAATAATTGACTAATAAACCTATATATCAGAAGTTTAGGCGGATACATAAAATTATATTATTAGAAATGTTTGCAATGTCGTTTTATTTTCATAGTTTAGAGTTGTAATCTTCAATTTGAAGGATTTATGTTATTAAAAAAGTCAAAAAAACGCACTGAAATATAAAGGTTGCGGCTCGCCCGTGGCTCCGGCTCGTGAGAATACCTTAGAAAAGAATGTTACTTTTCAGTGACAGCGCTACACTTTTAGGATAATACCTATAACAACACATTAACAACTCCCAAGTTTTCATCTTAAAATCTATTTAGTTAGATCACAAATCAAGTGACAGCCCCTAAGAAAAGAAAATAAAGTGATCCTTGTTACCCTAGAATTAAATCCCTATAATGTCTTTCGTGGATAGGGGGGTCGTATCAAAACATAAAAACCATTTAGTGATTATGCTTTCGCTAACATTACTACGTGTTAAAAAAAACACTATATCAAAAAAGAAAATGCAGCTTTACATAAGACAACAATTCTACTTAAATCCATACATACATAATATTGATGATCTATTAGCGACACATTTTATCCAAACCAATATTATAATCGACAAGTTACTCTATCCAAAGCCTTGAAAAAGGACATACATGATACAATGACTAATTTGACAATTAGCCAGAGAGCCGCTAGTAAAATCAATTTCCAACCGTTTATACAGTCCAGTAGCAGAGACGTTTTTCTTGAATTTATTTAAGTTAAGAATATTACGTATCTTATGCATAATTATTAATTTTCGTATATGGGTCAATCAACTTTTATCTGTCCTGTCAGTACTATGAAAATTTGTCCCCCAGTAGATTAGTACAATGAAACATTACTTTTTTCAAAAAAATTATATATGGCAATCAATTACACTTGCACATAATTATTTATTACAATATCTACTATGATGCTAGCAAATAGGTTTTGATTGCTTTAAAATTTTAACGACCTTTTTGCATGTTTATTTTTGTCCCTATTAAATTTTATTATACTGACTTCCACCGGACAACGGTAAAAAAGTTCCAAAATTCGAACATATATGGCGTGACTACTGCTTGGAACTCAAGTCGATTTGTTTCGTGACAACACTCATCCAGCCGTGATTTTGATTTCATCTTTGCCGCGGCGCCAGACGACCGAGTGTATTTTGAAAAAGAGCGTGGCTTTATTGTGTGTCCACTGGACAACCAGCACAAAAACGTAATTATGTTATATATGATAGTAAATTAAAGTGGAATATATTCCATTTAATGTATATTTTTAACTGCGCGTAAAACCGAATTTAAAATATTTATATTTATTACCAGGGAGCGGAAAGACTAATAAATATCACCACCAGTCCCTTGGACATCCAAGATCGTTGTCTGAATTATTCAATATTTTCTCTTATAATACTGATAATTATTTTCAAATAGTTGTTTTTTTTGAAGCAGTGATGGCCTCGAGGTTTGGGCGCGCGGTCGAGAATCTCGACGGTCGCGGGTTCGAACCCCAGGCGCACACCTCTGACTTTTCGAAGTTATGTGTGTATTCAAATTGAATTATCACTTGCTTTAACGGTGAAGGAAAACATCGTGATGAAACCTGCACACCTAAGTGTTCTTAGGAATTTCTTAGGTGTGTAGTCCGCCAACCCGCACTAGGCCAGCGTGGTGGACTATGGCCTAAACCCTCTCAATAGTAGAGGAGACCCGTGCTCAGCAGTGGGCGTATATGGGTTGATGAAGAAGAAGTTGTTTTTTTATTACATAAAAGAAGAAATACAGGCGATTTTCATCATAGAATCCCCTTTGGACACCCGAGTATTTCCTATGGACAAACGTAAATGTCCACTGGACAACCACTTTTTTCTTATCTCCTAAAGACACATTATCGTCATTTTTATTTTAAAAGAACAGTAAGGTTTTTCAAATATGATTCTAATATTTAAAAGTAAATTAACAATTTGACTGAATTTTTAAATGTCCAAGGGACTATCTTAATTACAGTCATGTGAATTTTTGAGTAAAATTTACCATAAATTGTTCTGCTCTATTTGAATTCCTTAAATATAAATAATTATCAACAACAAATACGTATAAAATATACAAATTTAAGAAAAAAAAATTTATATATAAAATCTATCATTGATGGTACATTTAAAAGTTGATTGACCCATATACGTTGACGTTAATTCTAAAAACAATGAATTAAAACTATCTGCATTATGTTTATGCAAATGAAGTGTAAGCAGAGGTCACAATTAAAATAATATTACATTCCAAGTTCATTATTAAAAAAATATATATTCACATAAAATGTACTGCGGTTTGTGTGAGCTGTATAATGAACGCCGCTGACAGACGACAGTTCTCGTGGACTAGTGCTCGGGCCTAGTGGAAGTTGTGACAATATGGCGGCGCGTCAAGCTGTCACGCCGAGTGCTGGACGCGCGCACTTCCCGCGGAAAATTATTTTAATAAAACCGAGATTAAATGTACGAGTTTGTAGCTGGTTTTAAACGTTTTCTGTTTGCTTTGAGTTGATTTCAATCAACTGTAGGATTGTAGTATTAAACAAATATATGTAGATAGTAAAAAGTATAATTATACTCCAACACCAGTGTCTTGTGAAGTTTTCTTGATGAGTTTTGAATAATTTTATTAAAGAAGCTTAGGTTTTCTATCTACTCAACAGAAATTGAGAATGATAGCGGCAGAAGAATTATCCCATAATAGGCCGTTCCTTTCGAAAAATTGTCCTCGAGATTCTTCTGTGCACACTGGATTTTCACCAGTAGAATAGACATAGCGAGCCTTGAAAGCTTTAGTATTTCTTTCCAAGTAAATGATTAGTATTATGAATACTTTGCCTGCCTTCATCAGCCCATATACGCCCACTGCTGAGCACGGGTCTCCTCTACCATTGAGAGGGTTTAGGCCATAGTCCGCCACGCTGGCCTAGTGCGGGTTGGCGGACTACACACCTAAGAAATTCCTAAGAACTCTTAGGTGCGCAGGTTTCATCACGATGTTTTCCTTCACCGTTAAAGCAAGTGATAATTCAATTTGAATACACACATAACTTCGAAAAGTCAGAGGTGTGTGCCTGGGGTTCGAAGCCGCGACCGCCGAGATTCTCGACCGCGCGCCTAAACCTCGAGACCATCACTGCCACTGCCTGCACTTGCAGGCAAATGGTGTAGACTCAGATCACATACAGTGTCTCAAACGTAAGTAACATCAAATGCACTGTCTGTCCTGCATTATCCTCTACTTTTAATAGTATAGTCGAACTACAGAAAAAAACATCTACTCAATACACCGACCGCGGAAAAAAAATCATATCAGGATCATATACCAATGCGGTCAGTTACTCGTCTTATTATAAAACTATTGACTTCCCATTCTTGATTTTTCCTTGGGGTTACCTATTGATAGGTATTTTTCACTCTTTAGACACGTGTTCGTATTTTTTCACATCGGTATATTTATTCTTCTTAAAACAATATACTTAGATAATATCACAAAATAAATTAGCGTAACACTCCCTCATTATGCAAGTGACACGGAAATAGGCCCTTACCGCAGGGTTAAACAACGTCATCTGCACACAACGATGCACTCATGAACAAACTTAATCTGGCGGCAAATAGCCGTGAAACAAGCGCCTATTTACCCAGTAACCCGTAGTGGATCAACGTTAAGAACTACTTGAAGTATTTTTAAACCTCAGGATGGAGGGACCAGCGAAGAGTTTAGGTACTTGGTAAAAAGCTTACACTGGCATAAATTAATTTAATAATTAATTTAAGAAATACATTTAGTATATAACACAGCATTGCATAAGGACTCCATAAACCAAAAACATTATTTCATCATCATTATCAGCCCATACTCGTCCCACTGTTGGGCAAGGGCCTCCTCTACCAATGAGAAGTTTAGGTCTCACTCCACCAAGCTGGCCTAGTGCGGATTAGCTGACTACACGCCTAAGAAATTTCTAAGAACTTTTCGGTGTGGATCAAGATTTTTTCCTTTACCATTAAAGTACGTGATAGTTCATTGTGAATACATAATAACATTACGCAAGAATTTTATAAACTCAATTCTGTCTCTATCAGAGGGTCGCTTTTCATTCTATTCCAAAATCCAGTTTTAGTTACAGGAACGCAAAAAAAAATACAAAACACAATTATGAATAAAGGAGTAGATAGCGCTAAATACAAGAAATTGTAATCATTTATCTTAAATGCGTTCCATTGTCTACTAAAAGATACCATTAATCACGTTGAGTCTAAACAAATCGCTGCGAGAAATAAATTTCATTTAAATCACCCCATTGGGAGTTTAGAGGAGTTAACGTAGTAAAGCAGGTGAGCGTTATTGATTTTCCACGCTGAAACTATTTGTACGCCGGCGGTGTCCAACCGCATAAAACTATCTAGAGTACACTTCGTCCACTATTATCTTTCTAGTTTTAGCAGACGAGACATAAATACCTGTGTTTTAAAATAAAACAGCGTTTCAAACTATTCAGTTGTATTCATAGTCATAGGAAAGCTTTAGAATATTTCGAGATAGAGATAGTAGAGCGTCGAGATTGCAGACAACTGTCTCTTATCTTTTGAATTGATTATCGAAATTTTGGTTAAATAAATTAAAATCAATTTCGATAGTGATTACTTACTAAGAATGTCCTAAAAACGGACAAAAGCTTACATCCAACTACATATTTAAGCCACTGAAGCTTATGTCATTAAGTTAGGTAATAGAATGCTTAAGATATCAAAAAATGATTTCAAATTGTCAATGGGGATATGTGATAACGTTACTTAGGTAAGAAATGGAAATGAACAACTGTAACCGTGGCGACAAATAACCTTTTCCTTCCTCGGTTAAAGCTGCGACATTACTGGCGCAGTTTTACTCCGCCGTCTATTAGCATCGATTTCCTGCATTAACGTGCGGATGTGACGTAACCCGCTTCGCACGTGACATCGACATCGTTTGCAACTGTGGAAATTAGTCAAAACTTCCATAATTACAGGGGAATTTATTAGTGCCGCCTATGTGGGCCTTTGTTGGTTCGAATTGTACCTGGTAATCTGGTTCACGCGATTTGAGCCGTTTATTTTCTCTGTGGTCGGATATTAATATCCATACCACACTAGGATCCTCTAAATAATCCGTCATATATGCAAGCCTATTGCGATCAGTCAAAATACGTTATATTTCGAACAATGTGCATTACTAGAACATGGTCCTTCGTAACCGTCAGTCTGTAATTACTATAAAGTCTAAAACAGACATTTCGTCGTAGCATAAAATAATAATTAAAATGATTTCAATAATAGTAACACATACCGATTTTCGAAACTAATCTTACGTCAATAACAGGAATAAGGTAAGACTTCAATCCAATAATACTCAAACTTATAATAGTGTCCACTAA
Organism: Cephonodes hylas; assembly: GCA_030295005.1. NCBI lineage: Eukaryota > Metazoa > Arthropoda > Insecta > Lepidoptera > Sphingidae > Cephonodes > Cephonodes hylas. The sequence goes on from AP025382.1 coordinate 5,405,740, forward strand.
TTCACTTTGAAACATCGTGATGAAACCTGTACACCTAAAAGTTCTTAGGAATTTCTTAGGTGTGTAGTCCGCCAACCCGCACTAGGCCAGCGTGGTGGACTATGGCCTAAACCCTCTCAACGGTAGAGGAGACCCGTGCTCAGCAGTGGGCGTATATGGGTTGATGATGAAGAAGAAGAAGAATTCACTTTGCATTGAAACATTAATTTCGTTTACACCTGGCTTTATGACACCTGCTATACCCACAACGAACACAAATTCTTTTCAGGAAATAAGTTGACCAATTTTTGTACATTTCAAGCAGAGCAAAGGGTGAAAATAAAAAATTGATAAAATAGACAAGACCACGTAAACGTTTCTTAAATAAATTACAACTGTCAGCATAATACTTTCTGGAACATGAAAAGCTATCAAAGAGAATGTCAGGATCAATATTGTAACAAGTTCATCTGCCTATCTTACTCGGTCGGATCTGTCCCGAGGCGCTCTTGGAACGAGACGTCTGAGGCTTGCGGACTTATTGCTGGCCCGATTGTTACCCAAAGGAAAAAGAAAGTAATCACATTTTATCACGTGCGATAAGATGCAGAAATGACTGTAAGATTGCGGTTTTTCTTAATATTATTAACCTTATTCGCGAGATTGATATACCAAGATGTTAACGTTGAAAAATAGCTTTGACCATGAATTGGAATAGAGGTGGTGGTAGGAGATTAGTAACGCAAAAAATAGATCAGAACCTTCAAATCGTTGATGAGATAATTAAACAAAGAGCTTGTTTCTCAATCCAGTGTCGATTAAAGATAGGTACTTGAGAAAGGAGAGCCGACTCCTAATAGAAATAGTATGAAGACCAAAAAACGAGAAATTATTTTGAAACTACACCAAGTCCGCTTAATATTATGCACAGCCAGTTTCACCTGTATATTATTCAACAGGAACTTGTAATCAGTTTAGAAAAATATACTTACCACTCCCAAAGATGGACGAGACAGTCGAACATGACGCAGCCATGTTCGGTGCTCATGCACGACGGAGCCGGCGCCGTCGTCATCTCAGACCTCAGCGTGTAGCTTTCATCTAACAATTTCACTTCAACGCCACCACTTGATGGCGATAATTTGGATGTAATCTCTGGAAAGAAAAGTGCCAATTAGTTCGTGATAGGGTTACGGATAGTGACGAGATGAAAGTGAAACTATTTCGGTGCACTTACGTATATGATTTGTTTGATTCTTAACTTACTAACAAGCGCAGACAATATCGGTTGTTAACTGATAATAATTTATAGACAAACAAATGAATTGTGCTTTCTTGCAAGAATAGGTTAAAAATAGAGGTTTGTTGGTCTTCACAGATTAGGCTTTGAGAGAACAGCATTTTTAAAAATAATCAGCTTATAGTCACGCGATCAATTAAAGTCCCAGTAACTTTTCTTTGCCTCTTTTTATCTGATATTAGTAAAGAAAATCTACACAATACTTGATTTAGTGTCAATACACTGTGCACTGACACGAATAAGAACTATAACCAGAAAGCCAATTTTTTTGACACCAAAGAGCTACCAATATCAGCGGGTATTTTACATCCATAAACGTTTTCATTACATTATTAGGCGTTATAGGCGTTAAAAATCGACACGAATTTTGCTGCAAACATTCATAATTCCCAAAGGCAGACATAAAGGTTCCCCAACCGCAAAAATCACGCAGAAGTAAATAGATATTGTGGTAAAACAACGTTATTCACGCTATTCCGTTTATAACCGCCATAAATATGGCGGCACGCAACGCAGTTCAACTTTTTCAGAACTCAAATGTGTTCCACGATGGAAACTAATTTACACTTTTTGCTATATATGTTGCAGGAACGATATGAAAAAAATCGAATTATTACAGTGTGCCTCTGTCACTTTAAGGTTATTTTAAACTGTTTTTATATTTTTTTTTTTATTTAAAAAAAAAAACAACAGATTACATAATGTTGGTTTTCAACGGGCGCCTGTTTTACATAATTCTTGCAATGGGTTTATGTCACTACTTTATCTTAGTTCAGTAGACGTATTGTATTATTACATATAAAACGAATGTTAATGAGCTAACTGGCATGATTGCGAACAGTCGAATAGATCTACCATACAAGAATTAGTTTAAACAAGAATTATGTATACTATGGACCGAAATTTCATCTACGGCAGGGTTGGGCAGTATTTTAATTACTTGTAATTAAAATACGTAATTGAAATACAAATACGTATTTTGTATTTGTATTTCAATTACTTCCTTAAAATGTAATTTGTAATTCGTATTTCAAATACCTGACGCCGAGGTATTTTGTAATTAGTATTTTAAATACTTGAGGCTTTAAAATACATTAATATTAAAATACAATTAAACACCATGAGTGCAATAGTGGAAAGTGGCGAGAAACGGCATAATCCTCTCAATGAGTGAAACTAGGACCAGGCCTCCAGTGCCCGGCAGCCCCACTATTCCTGGTTATGGTAGCGGCCATGGTAAGGGCGGGGCAGGGGGTGCTAAGAATCCCCGGGTTGGCCCCGGCTACCACACCCAACGACGACTGGCCATGGTTACACACAACATACGCATTTTGAGGACAAACGAGAAAATTGTTGATTGAATTGAGTGGATAACACTGGGACATACTGGGGTTGTCGGAAGTCCGAAAGATCGGGGAGGACATGACAACCCTGAATTCCGGTGTCCCGAGGAGGAGTCGGATTTCTCATCCACAGGTCTCTCATTAACAACATCGTATCCAATGAAAGTGTGTCGAACAAGACAGTGTACCTCATACTCAATATATCCAAAAGAGCTCTCGACTTCAGACACAAGTTGTGACCGTCTTTCCCCAACGGTACTCCAAGGGACATTCTGTTGGCCGATGTATCGCGCGTCACACGTACTATCATCTGCATAGCAATGCATGCTTTCGATAGACATCATGTTATTGATATGCAGGATGAAGAGTGTCGGCAATAGCACCGACCTTGAGGAACGCCAACATTAATGGTCATGGTCTCGGAGCAACAGCCGTCAACGACGACCTCGATGCTTCGACCATCCAAAAAGCTGGCGATCCACTTGCAGAGTCCCTCGGGGATCCCATATGCTGGAAGCTTCGCCAGAAGGGCGCCGTGCCACACTCGACCGAACGCCTTCGCAATGTCTAGGCCGACGGCAATAGCCTCACCCCCACTCTCCAAGGCCTCCGCCCAGCTGTGCGTGAGGTACACAAGAAGATCGCCAGCTGACCGACCGTGTCGAAAGCCATATTGACGGTCGTTAATCAGCTGGCGATCCTCAAGGTAGCTCAGGATCTGAGTATTAATGACTCGCTCCATGACCTTGGAGAGAAGGGATGTGACCGCTATCGAAAGGGGGGGGCCGCTGCAGGGGGCTTCCGACCGATCCCGGTGGAAGTCATTGGGAGAGACCTATGTCCAGCAGTGGACTTCAATAAGCTGATGATGATGATGATGAATCTTTTTTTTCCTTATCTTTCCAAACCATGCAGATTACTTATTAAGTATTTTGTAATTTGTATTTGGTATTTTAATTACAAATAGCTAAAATACTGTATTTTGTATTTTATATTTCAAATACCTTACTTAAAAGTATTTTGTATTTCGTATTTTAATTACTTGTGATAAAGTATTTTGTATTTTGTATTTCAATTAAAGTTAAGCATGTATTTTGCCCAGCCCTGATCTACGGTATCCTTTGCAAATATTAAAGCTAACTTTCTGTGGTCATAGCGAAAACTAACAATCATACTCAACGCCCGAAATAGGTCAAAAGCATTTCCACACCTAGAATTTTGATTGAAAATGGCTAGATCCATTGGATGCACGGCGCGGTTCGATGAGCAAAATACGCCCCAGTATTTTAAACCGAAAGTTTTTGGTCAGAATATCGACGTTGTATTTTGGTTAGGGGTGCAGCTTGTCCGTAATATCAGCACAAAAGCGGTAATTTTCTTCGTACAGGTCGAAGAAAGAAGGTATTTAACACTCTTACTTACTAACACAGTATTATGACTTGCTTTAAAGTTGAAGGAAACATCGTGATGAAACCTGCACAAGAAAATTTTTAGGTATTTTTTAGGAGTGGAGTCCGCCAACCCACTCGGCTAGCGAGGTGGGCTAAGGCCTAAACTTTCTCAGTGATAGAGACGGCCCGTGTCCCATAGTGGGACATATATAGGCTGATGATGACCCTTCTTCGCGTCTTCCAACATATCAAAAGACGAGCTAAAGAAGCTTTCTCTCAAGCATGTAACCTACTGCCCTCCTCATACTTATTCTTTGGAATCAAAGTTCATAATTGAAATACACATTGCTCCAAAAAGTTGAACATTGGTCGCCGAATGAGTCAAAACTTTATGCAGTTTAATACTCGTATTAACATAAATACTTTTTCTCTATTCTGTACTGCGATGTGAAAGTCCTATTAGGAAAATATGACGTTATAATATACGACTAGAATTCATGACGTTTTAATTAAGATAGAGTTCTCTTTGTATAGTTCCGCGAAGTTTTTCCTTACGTTTCAGTGGTGAAGAAGTTATGTTCATACTGCAAAGTTCAATTAAACTTGCCTATAAATTATAAAACGAGGTCAAGACACACGCCAAAGAAAACTTTTTAATTAGCGACTGAATAAAAAAGTTCCTTAAGATTTACTGACGACATTTTAAGGTTGGCGGTATGGGGACAAAAGTGGTATCGATAATTTATTTATTTAATTAGTGAAAAAATAGTTAACATATAGTATTGGAATCAGTTACATTTAGTATTGATTTTTTTCTCATATAGATAGGCATGATGTCAATCAACAATACTACTCAGTAGAGTAGTAAACAAGAAATTATTTAAACATAGCCGTAAAAGTACAACTATACTGAAAATATATATGAACATGTAGTTTACGAGTCTTCGCGATATCAATGGAAATTAAAATTTCTACTGAATTCGCAATATCTGAAGAAATACATAAATACATATGTACCAATTCTAAGACATTCTTCGCACCACAAATGGAAAATTTTCACCAATTATTATTCAATCTAAAGAATTGTGCAGTTTTCCTACTTGTATATTCCTTTACCAATGTCGTCTCTCGTGAGTGAGTGGACGACAATGTATACTATTGTAATGTACTTAAAGTGCTGATATAAAAATTGTATGATCCGTTCGGATACAGGTCACGAACAAGAAAGGCAATGGTCGGGATTATAATTCACAATAGACTGTGTAGCGGTTACCGTCGGTCGACGTGCTCTAATTCTCTTAAATTAGATGGTCATCTTGGTTTTGCTATATTGTATCCGATTTTATCAGCTGTCATGCATTGTTAAAACATTACAACTCAATTACGATCATTAATGTATAGGTAAGTACCGAATATATACCACTAAAGGCAAATCGAACTTAGATGCGTGTATTACTTATTAATCTTCTGTAAAAAAAAAATAATAAAAGCTTAAATAGTTTAACGCAACTGACCTTTGCAGCTATACCAACTTAAATCAATACGGAAACTATAAGACTATAAAATACATTTGCTTTTATATGTGCATTTTATTTTATTTCCTTTTTCTATAAAAGTGAAAAATCGATAACAAAACCATATTTTCAAACGTACGCCATATGACACAACTAGTCATTAAGTGAAATAATCAATCATTTCATCGGCATGGAGTATCACGACCGCATAATCGGTTTTTATTGACGAAGTGTCGGGACAGTTATCAGATCTGCGAGCATAATATACCGAATTGAGACAGTGAAAGTGTCGCTACCGAAACCAACCGGTACTTTAGGGTACACCGCCTTTATTGCACCAAAGAGTTTTTTATGTACCATAAACTAGCAGAGAAAAGTATCATGATTTTTTTACGTTTATTACATCTATATTACCATGACGCTCATAAAGAAGCCATCTTGATAATTTTCAAGCATCTATAAAATAATCCGGTTTAAAATAAAAAAAAGAAGACAACAAAAATGTAGGAAGAAAATAAGCCTTCGTGATGACATAAAATCTAAGTAATCATGAGTTCGAAATAAGGTCACTACCACCTACTACTTTTTCAATGTTTTGTAAGTTTTCAAATACGTAATCAGACAATGTACCTTAAAGCAAATCAAAACACTATGAGGAAATTAGTAAACTAAATGTCGAATTTAAAATACCTAAGAATAATTGTGCATCGTCACGTAGGTATACTTAATCTAAAAGCAAAACAAAAAGAAATAGTGTAAAAATGACAACAGAATTAGAATAAACAATTATTCGTTAAAACAATTGGATCCAATTGGCTAATTACCGTTTCGTCAACCTTTCACTAATTCCGAATTCAAATGTCATATGATGGTCACATGAGTAATGGTTGCCACCATCACGCAACCAAAGCACTTAACTCGACATCGACTGGTTACTGTCAGTTTGTACAGCTTTCCAACACAAAGGGCCGCCTGACTTTCCTCCGCCATGTTTATCATAATAACCAGTTCCGTACGTTAAATATATTAACAGTTTACAAGAGTGAAAGCAAAATATTTTTTCACACGATTCAGCAAATCAATTAAGTTTTGAAAGTGTCGGTTGGGAAGAAATTATGCGTATTTTTATTTTAAGTTATAATAGTTTTTTGTTTTTCAAAAAAGGTATTAGTAAAGCACTTACAGTAATCGAATAAATATTACGATAATGATTCTGTTTTATGTTTAATTTTAAGTTAAAGCACCTTTGGTATGGTGTCAATAAAATAAATCAGGTCCCAACACCTTCTTCCTCATACCTTCTTCCTTACTACAGTTGACCGAAACTACCTTCATTATAAAATCAATAGGTTGAAAGGCGTGAAAGGAGGGCCGATGAGTATACTTTAAGGTACTAAGTATCCTACGTAAACGGTCTATAAAAATTATTACTACATTCGATACTTAATCCGATTCTGTTACCACAACACTAAGATTTATTCAAACTATCTCGCACATCCTCATTCAGTTTTAATCATAAAATTCAATTACTAAAGCATTGTTACACCTAATTTTATCGACGTAGTATGTCGTAACGTATTAATAATGATTATTCGTATCGACTTACGAGAGACAACAAATCCGATCTCCGCAAATACTATAACTGCGTAGTAGCCGACAGGAGTTTAATATCATATGACCATGTTATGTTCCGGTTTACTATTTTACTACACGTAATTTAAAACTACGGTATTGTGTACATATATCATTGTACGGAACAAACACAATTTAAGCGTGAATTTTGGCACGTATTGCTGAAAAATGGGACTCAAACGACCTCGGGATCACGGTCAATGACACACTCGAATTAAATATTCCGACATAGAGGGAGCTAAACGACGAGGTGACGGCTTTTCTGGAAGTTCAGTTTAAATTGATATGGGTAGTACTACTAAATGACTAAAAGCACTTAAATTAAAGTTTGAATTACATTTTACGATCCTAGCTGTTGGCACTCCGTCATATAAACTAACTTCAGCTTCTACTAGTAGAAAACATAAGTATTAATCATTATTACCATTAAATTTACCGGTGAAATACTAGACTACGCAATAACCAAAGGCTATGTTCACTGAAGATATAGTATAGCTCAAATTTGGTGGACCAAAAATATTACTTAGTATCCCAAATTTTTAAATCATGAATTAAAAATGCAAAGAAAACATTGTAAGATATTTTACCACTCTATAAAGCGAAGAAAGCAGCACCGTAATCAAACAAGTGCGAGTATTACATTACTTCGATATCATACATTTCCTCAACGGGTGCCAATAACTAGGTCATCACAAGGTGCCGACAATTATTACACTTACCTACTCCGTCATAAAACGATTATTAGTCGCACTTTTTCATAACGTCAACACGCAGCTACTTTACTTTAGTCGTAAACGATACGAACAGTATTTCAACCAAATAGTGTTATAAATCAGGTGCTAGGTAGATTTGAATAGGTTTTGATATTATTTGTGTAAAACGTCGGCAGTATCGATTGAGCGGCGCGCGGCCGCGCGCTCCACCACGGAATGAACGCCCCGGCAGCCACCCCTGATGCGCGCGTTTTCCACATTTTCCCGCCACCGACGCCGGGCCTCCGGGCGGGATGCTTCGGAACTAGTTCCCGGTCACGCTGTACTGCGTAGTTTGTTTACTTGTTATTAGAACAACACCGCTCTTGTATTGCGTAATTAAAAACTCGCCACGGGATGGAACCTTATGGATTCGTATTTTATTGTTCCGTGACCCAATGAAATATTAAATAATGACTACTTATTTAATTACTTCATGATTCATAACAATAAAAAATATATGATATGTTTTTAGTAATGAAAAGTAATGTTAGTATTTATGTAACAACTACGATGAATATTCTATAACATTAAGATATAGAAGGAGGTCCTATACCACGTAATATTAAAATTTAATCGACATGCTGGCATCTTTTATTAAATTTCTGAAATTCCTTCCTTGTCGCAAAGACCGTCTATCCTAATATGAATTTATGTGGCGGATATTCGCAGGGGTTGAGCTCGTTAGGGTTGGGGTGGGTTAGGGAGCGACTCACTCGCTCGCCTCTCGTCCTGCCCCTCATGCTTGTTGGAGAAACGAGTGTTTTCACAATAAGATTCTCTGCACTAACGCCAGGCGCTAAGTGCATTCTCTTAACTTTAACCAACATAATTACACTGTATTTAGTTATACGACTTCATTTCCTTTAAAAAAATATATTTTTTAAAATAAAATAGTTAAAAAGCAGTTTAAAATTGCTAGAAAATTTGTATGATACAAAAAGGGCGTACTGATTGATTACATTCTTACGTACAATCACGCCTGCATTGTCGAAGAGGTGCATTTCGGCAATCATATTTCGCGAATTTTTGTATCACACAATAAGGCTTATTGCCATTTTACCAATTTTACATTCCTTTCACAAAGTGTTGACATTTCTAAACTCCGTGCTACAAGTAGAATTGGTACTATAGTATACAAGAGTAAACTCATGAAGCAAAACCGTATATCAAGGCAATAAAAATTAAGAAAGTCTTAATATATTGAGCCACATAAAGATTTAAATGGTGGCTACTTGCAATAATCCCATTCTTACCACATAGATGGAATCACGAGAAAAGCTCAATGAGATTCACATGGTCAGTGATCTGAAGCTATGTAGTTATATTGAACGACAGATGTTTTATCCTTACGACATAGTAATACTAGTATTTAAGCTTTATATTTAAAATAGTATTCACAGATTTAAAAGGGCGACTTGGCTGCATCCCAATTGCAGCACAGCCTCCGGACCACTCATGCTTCACACAGTCGAAAAACAAAATCCGTGAATTCAATCCCACGCTACTTTTGTTACGGATACTCGTATAGTGAAATAGTCGTACAATTTCTGTCGTACTGGGTTGTGGATCAAGATTCGTTAGGTGTCATCATGAGCTCATATAGGTACGTACCTACTCGTAGGCACTGAGAGAGTAAAGGCCTTATACCACCACACTAGCCAAGTGTGGGTGGCGGACAATTTCACGTAATAAATTCCTACCAACTTTGAGATGTGCAAGTTTCATCGCGATATTTTCCTGCATAATTCATTGTGAATACACAAATCACTTTGAATTTAAAAAGAAACGGCCGAATGCGTGTCAAGCCACGCTTAAAATAGGATTTCGTAATCATCCATACTGGGAATATTATTCCACTATCATTTGATTTTTAATGTTTGATATATTGGATTATTGCGAATTTCATTACTTTTGTACAACATTTTCAATGCTCTTAGCATTTTACAAGTAAGTGCTCTTTCTTTTTAATACTGCTATCAATGTTTTTTAAGTTATTATGATAAGTCATCAAATTGCATCTCATGGACTAGCATCATAATGTTTTAATAGTTTTCAAGCCAGCCGCTTAGTTTTTAAATGTACCTTAAAGTTGAATATTTTGATGATTTTTAAAGGTCTATCTAGTAACCTTGCCTACTTATACAAAATAAATCTCCACTACATGTTATGGAAGTACAATAAGAAAAATGTTGCACCTTTCCAGCACTACCAACCGTTTTGAAGGTAAGTCTTAGGCGAACGGATGGGTGGACATGAAGAAATTGTTACGATTCCAAGACGTGAACTAATTTGCTAATTTCTAAAACGAAGTACTTAATAAGTAAAAGATGTTTACAATTTTTATTAATAACCCGATTATCTCCCAGAAAATTGAGAACGCATAATACTGATAACGTCATAATAACTCTGCAAGCAATAGAAAGCTACTGAGACACATTATTGTTTGAAACGAGCCTAGTACCACCTAGTGACGTAAAAAGCAACTGTACCAGGGGCTATGTAACAAATAGTGGTGTAAATATTTGCCAAGCAATATATAAGGATTCCAGATTCATTTTTATAAATTCTATGAATATTTGTATGGGACCTCAGGAAAAGGGACTGACTTATGAATTATCGAAAAAACACCTTTCAAAACTTTTTAGAAAGTGGCCATTCGTTGTCGAACTCAACGTCTTTAATTTTTTAAATATATCATTAAGTCTTTATATTTTTTGACATTTAATTTTGGTAAACAAAAATATTCTTCCATTTTTTGATATTTTGATATATTTCTGTATAAAAAAAAACTGATATAATTTCATTAATTTTTATTTTTTAATATTAAATTGCTAAATATTTTACTAAATAGTAATGAAACACTGTAACAATCGTAGTCCTTATTGACGCGCAAATATCAAATATTCAACAACATATTCGAAAAAGGACGGGAAACTTTCGAATCGAAAGGCGCGTTTTTTTATTTTCTTATTATTTATATTTTTTCCATAATAACAGAACAGAGGATTTATTATTAATTGTAAATATTGCATATAGTGTATTTATTTTATATTTTGCTTTTGTCTTGCTCCAGCTGGTAAGTCTTTTTAATTTTTTTTCAACGAGAGGATGGATGTGCCTTCTGATCCGCGTGGGACAGTCCCATCGGTAGGAAGCTATGTGACCATACCATCTAATGTTGATTCGGAAACTGTTATTGATACAGATGGGTCCCATTCGCAATGTTAGCTCAAAAGGAGTAGGCTTAATAAAATCTGCAAAAACTGTAACAAACGCAGAAAGGGACGAGAGTTAGAAAGTAAGATTACCGATTGCAACTGTAAAGAGCCTGCTGAGTATCCTGATACTGATAAATATCCTGATATTTGCAAGACGATAGACCCCCTTCTGGGGGTCTATGATAATATTCTCCCAATACAGCAACCTATTTCTATCGGAAGGAATTTATACGAGTCTACTGATAGTGCTTCGTACATAATCCATACAACATCCCCCAGTGATGGCTCCACTCTCCACCCAATAACTTTTGGCAGCTTTCTTAAAAAAATAAATCTTAAAAATATCGTTAATGCTGGCGTCAAAAGAATAGGCCGAAACAAGATCGCACTGGCATTCTCCAGTTACATTGACGCCAATAATTTCATCAACACAACAGCCTCACTTTATAAAATTTAAAGGCCTTTATACCGTTTTTAAACGTTACCCGAATGGGAATTTTACGAGGTGTAAGGACACCTACAGGTAGAAATTGTTTACAGCATATCGGTCCCTATAGGTTGCGGCAAAATTTCAAAAATAAGACGTTTAAATTATAAAGTCTTAGAGGGAGGTAACCCTATGTGGAGACCGTCACAAAAAGTTGTTCTAACATTCGACAACCAAGTGTTTTATTGATATCTCTTCATGACCCTTTCCCTGTCGATATTCCCTCACTTCTTTAAAACAATAACATAAAAATAAATAAATAAATACACCCAACAGTCACATACATAGTCCTGACCCCAGACTAAGATACGAGTCTTGTGTCGTGAGTATCAGAAACCACGAGAGGCTTTTCGGTCTCACAAACACCCAGACCCGAAACAAATATTTGTGGATCACACAAATCGTGCGGGGATCGAACCCGCGGCCGCTCGTTTCGCAAGCTGGTGTCTATAACATTATGTGTGTTTATAACATTTTAGGTACATATTTAATTAAGAATAATATTAAAATTTAGTATTTTTCCCCTAAAAACGTAAAAACGGAATCAGAGAATTAGTGAATGTATGTATTCACTAATTCTCTGATTCCGTTTTTACGTTTTTTGTTTAAATATATTTACCAATAATAAACATGTTTAGCATTTCCAACCTCTTGTGATCCCTAACTTAAAAAAAAAAACTTACTGGAATATAAAATCGAACATGGCAACACTGTTCAAGCTTTAAGGCCGGCCACATACATTCGGAATTCCGTTTCGGAATTTCGATTCGAAATATCGATTCGTAATATCGAACGCATTAAATCCATACAACATCTATGAACCAGCCACATACATAGGGTTTTTTTCCGTTCGAAATTTAATCTGATTCGGAATTCCGTATGAATAGTGGTACTAAATTCGGAAGAACATAATGCCAAATGTCTGAACTCAAGTTCTAGCGTCGCTCAACTTAGCCGTGTTATTCCGAACGGAAATAAACGTATGTATGTGATATATTAACGGAATTCCGAATCGATATTTTGAATCGGAATTCCGAATGTATGTGGCCGGTCTAAACCTTGACACTGGCAGATGCGCCTTGCCATAAGGAAAAAAAACATAGGAAGCAACAAATTCAAAAGTTTGGTGGTAACGGTCGATGAGTTGAGCGGAGTCGGAATTAGATCAAATTTTAATTTGTTCGTTGTTGTGTAAAATTATTATGACAATGAGGAGTGAAGTCCTTGACTTGGAGACAAAAATAATAAATCACGAGGCATATGGAACTTCGTAAGTACTATTGGTAGAAAGTGAAAAATAAAAACTTCGTCAACAGTTTTTACAAAAAATATTTTTTTTAGATACAAATGGTCCCCACGAGACTTTGAGTTGGGTTCCGCATTGGGACAAGGAAAATTTGGACATGTTCACGTCGCGAGAGAGAAGAAAACTGGCTATTTAGTTGCAATCAAAACGCTTTTCAAGTCTCAAATCGTTAAATCGAAATGTGAACGGCAAGTTTTGCGAGAAATTGAAATTCAATCACATTTAAAGTAAGTACAGTCATGTTATTAACCCCTATGACTTTAAGAAATCGAACGAGGTGGCTAAATACAAGTCGTTTTTGATATTTTCTCTGGAAGGGGCTCCATTTATAATACAATTTATAAATTTGATAGTTAAATAAACTATCAACTATAACAAGAAGTAATACAAACAAAGACACCAAAATTAACTTATCCAATGTCGTCATGTACTTCATTGTTAATTCTACAATTAGAATGTTAAGTTAAACCAGAGGATATGCTCTTTTCTATAGCAACAACATGATTCTATTTACAGGCATCCAAACATTTTACGACTACTGACGTGGTTTCATGATGAAAGACGCATTTACCTTGTGTTAGAATTTGCTGCAGAAGGAGAACTTTACAAACACCTCACCAACTCACCGAAAGGACGGTTTCCCGAGGCAAAGGCTGCCAAATACATATACCAGGTGTGTAGTTTGAAAATACTAATTTGTATAGAAACAACATACATACTATTAAACTGTGAATAAGCAACTTCTACTTTCCTTGCATGCATTAAACATTTACTTAGCACTTACACTGGAAGCTGTAAGTCCATAATTTATTGTACCAGCTTCAATCTTTCTACTGTGATGAAAAATTTTAGTAGTTTTTTTTATTGATATAAATTTCTAAAAATATAACATACTTACACTTTTGGAGATTCCTTTTGGATAATATGCCTATAGCTAAGTTTCATTGTAATATCTAAATTTAGAGTGTTTCCAATACCTTGAACACATTGCCTATCCAGAGTATTTTTGGTGAAGTAGCTGTGACATCAAATTTTTTTTTTTCATAAATGTTTTGTTTCATATGCCTATGAAGTATGTGCAAGTACTTTTCAGAAAAACCTTTTAAAAACAACTCATATACTAAATTTCATCAATGCATTCATTTTAATGCACAGACGTGACAACTACAATACTGTGCATTACTTATAATGCATGGACATTATTTTTTGTAATATCCATGGACATAATAAACTCACTTTCATAAAAAATATTGTTTTTCTAAATTCTTGTAAATCATTTCTTGTAAAATCTGTTATGCTTACTATGTTATAACGAAACATTGCTATATATAATGCTATTTGGTATGGCAGATCATGTAACAAAAAAAAAAGATTAAAGCTTTGCGGGACATTGATATTTCATTATTCCCCATTCACTGCTCATATGTTTATAAAAATTAATAAAGATGTGGCTCCCATGTTCAGTCTATAAAACCCAATTTAAAAGTATAGACTCATACATTAAAGGTAATGCATGGATGTGTCAGCGAGTCCAAAAATGCATTATGCATGAACAGGCAACATGTTAAACAACCAGTTTTCTAAACTTATCATATATTTTCTAAAACAATTTTTCAGATTGCAGATGCTGTGGAGTATTGCCATCAGCACCATGTTATTCACCGTGACATAAAGCCTGAAAATATCTTAGTAGATTATAATGGAGACCTAAAATTAGCTGACTTTGGATGGTCAGTGCATGCCCCTTCAGAAAGGTAAGTTTAAAAATTATGCAACACACAAAAGTAAATGTTTCACTACCAAATATGTAATTCATTTTAAAATAAATAACCATTTAAGTTTTTAAAGCCACATCTGCTTTTCAGATTAACACATGTGTCAAAGTTTAAGAATCATTCTGTTTATAGCTGATTAGGATCATGCATAATTGTCCCTAATAGTAGAAAATAATTATACATTTCTATTTCACTGAAAAATACCATAAATGCAATATGTAAAATAGTGATCAAAGCATAAATAAAATGATGATGACTTGAAAAACCTTTTTTGCAGACGGAAGACAATGTGTGGTACATTAGATTACCTGCCTCCTGAGATGGTAAAACACGAAGTTTATGACTCATCAGTAGACCTCTGGTGCATTGGAGTTCTACTCTATGAGTTTTTAGTAGGAAAGCCACCATTCGAAAGTGATGGCCAGGCCAAAACATATGCCAGGATTCTTACCTTGGATATGGAATATCCAAGCTATGTACCTGAAGGAGCCAAAGATTTAATTTCACGGGTTTGTACCGGTTTTAGTAAGATTTATTATTACATGGTTTTCCCTTTTTGTTTGCTCACGATTCTTGTGTCTAAAATATCCATACAAACTACCAAAATATTATAATTTTATTACATTTACACTAGATAAATTGCCGTATAAGTTTTCTATCTCCATAAATCAATAAAATATTTTTGTATTTTATGAAATATTTTGTTTCAGCTTCTTCGGCATTCAAGTAAAGAGAGACTGTCACTGGATGGTGTGAAAAAACATTACTGGGTGCAGCAGTTTCAAAATCCTAGGTCATAGCCTTCACAACATTATATTGTGTTAGTATTATTAACTCATTATGTAAATACTATTTGAATAATAAAAAAAATTATAAGTTATTAAAAATAGTTTATTTCGAACCGTATAAAGGCACTCTGTGGATTTGATAACAAATTAATATGCATTAAATATATAGTTTGTAGAAAATTAAAAAAATATAAACAAATAACAAATTTAACAGTTAAATTGGTGTGAGTAGTATAAATTATTTGTAGTTATGTTTATATCAAAAGTATACAAATGCTATGTGAAACAAAAAGTAAAAATACATATTTCTCAAGTAAATCAACCTATTCTAGACCAGATTACATTAAGGCCTAATTCCCTCTTTGTCACAGTAAGGGCCTGTAAGGGACTTTCCGATAAGAAGTGAAAAGGCTGATAAAATGTGTGTTATTATTTTTGCATGAGCAATCCAACTTCAGATATCCATAGTATGTGTCCTCAAAGACTGTATCCATAATTCTTGATCCAGCCAAGACCATCCTTAGTACTGGGTCCAGCTGCCTTGTACTCGAGCCCCACCCAGTCATCATAGCCACTGTTAGCTAGATGTTCCAGTACATACTTGTAGTTTATCTCACCCGCGGTGTCAGGCTCATTGCGATGGGGCACTTGCGCTATCTGCAAAACATTTGTGTTATCAGCAAATAACATTAAGGGTATTATGTAGGCGTATAGAATATTTCCGAGGGTTTATGTTGAATTAAGTTGCATGACGCCTAAGGATTTAGTTATACTTCTTGTTTGATATGAGTTCATGATGCCTGCTGTTTTGTTTGTATACTTCGGCAGCATTTTGATTTATTTTCGTGGAACTTCATTTTGCCTAATGTCTTTCTTCCTTATTCAAAAAGTAAGTTTACAGTCAAAGTATCATTTTCGAATTAATCCACTATCTCTATAGTAAATCTCTTTTTATTATTACATATTTTTTTTTTACATTGACGAATTAATTTTATTGGATTTGTAGCTATACTCGTTTAATGAATAAATTATTTATTATAATTATTTATTTGTTCATTACACAAAACCTTATGTAGGTTTTGTACGTAATAATTGTAGTTCAAGTCTTGCTTTTCCACACTTAGTTTTATTTTTTGTAAAAGGATTTTCTGTTATTTAAATGAATAGTTTTAAATAAGCTTGGTTACTTTAATACCAACATTGACGATGCTATGGAAAAAATAGATTTTCTCATTTAAAACTACATATTCTGAACATTGACGGAGAATTCTATAAATTTGAGTCTCGAGTCCGAAAGCAAGTTTAAAAAATATTACAATCCATTTTTATCGCATCCTCAAAACAACTCACGATAATTTATGTTTGTTTTTTTATTAAAATGTTGTTTCGACTAGTAACGATTTCATTCCTTATCGTGTTTCGTCTTATCTTCCATATAACTCATCTCAATACTCTCAATTCCATAAATAGACAATGTCATTATTTTTCTTGCTTAGTGTGTCAAGTACATAAGTATTTCTTCAATTTTTTAAGTTACCTGTACGTGACCAAGATAGGGCGCTAATTCTGTGATAGTGTGAGTGACGTCTCCTTTAATCTGCTGCAAGTGGAATATGTCCAACATCAATTTCAAATGCGGACTGTTGATGCGCTTAATAATTTCCACAGCTGAAATAAAAAACATAGTCTGTATCACTATTCGAAGATAAAAGCGTAACTAACAGCAGAGGTATAATTATACAACCATCATAGGATTTGGATTCCGATTGTTTTCAAGATCCAACAATAAGGCATAAAAAAATCATTATCATCATCATCAACACCAGCCTTTTACCTTTCATTGTCTTATTTTCTAAAAAATCCTTATACAGGGTGTATTTAGACCGTGATCGAAAACTGGGGCAGGTAATAGCGAGGGTGATCACAAACCCAGTGGCGATATTAAAAATCGCGACAAAAAATAAAAATTTTGACGTTTTCCATACAACCATTGGTGTTAAAAGTATGTGGTTTGTATGGAAAACCTCAAAAATTTTATTGTTTGTCGGGATTTTCTTTAATGGCAGGGGGTTTGTAATCACTATCGCTATTACCTGCCTCAGTTTTCGATCACGGTCTAAATACACCCTGTATAAGAATCACTTAATCTTATTTTAGTTAAGACGTGGAAAATACCGCTCTCAGTATGTGCATATCTATGCGATAAAATCAAGAAGTTATAATATTACCAAAGCAGATAGTCACAATATTAATATTAAAACGAATAGAAAAGAAATTGAATCCACTTTATCAGTAACGTAACCTTAATTAAAGTGCTTCAGTAAACGGTAATCGAATTTAAAGTCAACATAGCTTCATTCAAATGACCTCTCGTAATTTATACCAACAATATTTATTTGTTAATACGTAACAATACAAACTGATAGTTAACTCTTTATAAGAAAACATATATTGCGCTTTATTTTCTACTTATACTTAAACGTAGAAGAATGTAGATAAATCATACTATTATTACAAAAGAAGGGCAAAAATGTGGAATGCATTCATGCTATTTACCTTTGTCGTAATCACTCAAGAAGTAATTAGGCATTGAATATTGGTTGATAGGTTCAATAAGACCTAGTAAATTCTCTTGCTTCAACACATCAACAGCATATTTCAGATTGTTCTCAAATGTTTCCCAGTTTTTAGGGGTTCTAGTTTCCACCTTTCCGGCCATAATGTGGATTTTTGGCGCTTTAAGAGCCTTTGCATAATCGATTGTGATAGCCAAATTGTCTCTAAATTCTTGTTCTTTGCCGGGCACTGATGTGACACCAACTTCTCCCTTTGTTGTGTCTCCTGGGAAACCATTTTTAAAAGTTATTAAGGTTTTGTAGCACCCTACTAGAAATAATATATAAAAAAATAAAATATTTACCTGTTTTAATATTAATTGCAATTTGATCGACACCGGCGTTTTCCTTTGCTTGTTTTACTTGTTCCACTGTGAAACCAAACGGAAAGCCAGATTCTACCGCTTTAAATCCAGCTTCCTTAGCCAAAGCATACCTCTCCAATATAGAGGTAGCCTCCGCAAACATAAAAGAAAGGTTGGCACAGAACTTCATGTTGATAGCCGGAGTCAACTTTTTTTGTCGAAGGTTAAAAGTTGACTACTTGATAATAACCAAACAGCTACTGTATATGTTCGAGAGAAACGTTCAGTTTTATTACGCTGAAGAAGTGCTATAAATTATTTTTATCATAACCACATTTAATCACAGAAACCTCAGTACATTATCTCGGGACGGTTTTTGGTATTATTTATCGTGTTTTATATTTGTTTTGAATTATTCTCGAACAAATAAAATCATATACTGCGAACGTGCCCATTCATGACAGCAAGGTATTTTGGCGCCCAATTCAAATAATACTTAGCGCGCATTTTTGTTCATCATTGTTTGCTCGTTCATATATGAGATAATGAAGATAGGTATTTAAACTTTTGTCTCTCAGGTCAAAAATAATAATGTTTTTAATCTTAGAGTTTCACCTTACCAATATTTATTGGAAAGTTATTGGAAAGGGCAATAAACTGTTTAATAAGGTAAATTGAACGAATCAATGAATCTCCATTACGATTTTACAAATAACATTTAAATGAAAGTCATGTCAATCATAACGATGATGACAGAGCGCAGACGATCATTTAGGATCTTATGCTGTTTGTATTAACTATTAATATTTTTAAATTTGTATTTGCGTACATCTATGATTACCCTTGCACAATTTACTATTGATTTGATTTACTTAGTTGTCACGGGAATTTTCTGTTTTAATTTTGCATTTAATGATATCGTGGTTGATTAAATAACACAATTTATGTACATCCTTTAATATCTTTATTCATTCGTATTTTACTTTATTACCATTACAAAAATTATATATTTATAACAATATGTATGCTATACAAAGTGATTAACAAAATATCATAATTCAACTATAAAAAGCTAACAATCATGGAACGTTCGACTCCTTTAAAGTAGTGTCAACATCGCAAATTGTAGGAATTCTAAATAATTATATTCAATTAACATAAATAAAAGAAGCTGCACTTATTATTATATATGTAAATAACTTAATTAATATGGAATGGTTTCTTTAGTCAAAAATTAACAATGTATACATTAGAGTTCCTGTCTACATTGAATAAACAATTCTTCAGAAATTTTGCCATTTGTAATGGATATATCTTTTATGAATCCTCAAAAATTTTAATATTTCCAATTTGTCTGTAAAAGCGGCCACTGGTTCTCAGGGACCTCACTGGGATATTTTTATAGCCAGTCTGACGGAATCCTCACGAAACTGGGTTCCGATATATTCGGTTTAATCCAGACTGACCCTTATTGACTAAGCCGAAGAATTCAAGTTGCTGGAGGCATAGATAAGACACTGCTATAGAATGCACTCTGCAATGTCGTGTCATTTTTTTTGGTAAACAGGTTTTGTGAACGAGACGAATTTTATTATCGGGAGGGCGCGGAAATCGTAAAACATCCCTCTAACGGGCGACCACCGTTGTCTCCCCGTGCATCTTCTCGTATTTGTAAAGGCTAAACTTACGTATAAAAATAATGTCAAATTCCTGACAAATGCGTGCGCTGGCAATATACAGTCTTATAACAAGAGGTATTCACGGTTATAACATTCATATAAATATGTTTTTTGATATTAACACAGCCATATTTTATAATCGTGGAGCTATACTCTAGTTCAGTATACTATGTAAATATTAACGTACAATATACCATCTTATATAATAATTTGTGAACATTTGTTTATGAACAACGAAGCAGTGCACTGTTTGAGCTCGTTTGCCAATACCCTGTAAACTTCATAACTCATTGACATCTCAATGTTAAAATTGAATACAACTGTGTATTTTTGTAATGCTTTTGATCCGTTGCACTGTTCTCTATATGTTAGCTATGTAGATATTATTTATATGATTACAAAACACAACTTAATGGTATTTGTTTAACAAGTTGAGCAATAAAATTATAACATACGACTTAAACAAAACTTTATGAAAAAGCATAAACATAGTTTAGTCAATATTTAGTACTTAAAGATATAAATGCAGCGTAAACATTTAAGTAACTGATTATAGTCCAACATTTATAGGTGCGCTAGTATTGAGCGCTGAAAAGAGATAGGAACGAGTGCAAAACAATGTATGAACAGGAGTTCTACCACTCAACGAGGCGCAGCGTGACTGGTGACTTTGGCGACAGAAGGAAATCGAACTGAATGTCTAACTCGCCGTCGAACTCGACTCGCCATCTCTGCATTATCTGTGGACGAATAGCCATAATGTAATGTTACAAATTTGTTGAAAAAAGAATCTTTTATAATCAATGAAAATTTAAAATATATACTTATATTAAAATGTTATGAGCAAACTCTACATTCTAAACTTCTAAGTTCTCTAGAAAAAATGCCAAAACATGATAGAACCCATCACCAATGAGGTAGTCAATATATTTTCATAAAAAAATATGAATTGTCTATAAATAATTTGGTATATTTAAATATAAAATAAGTGAAAGTTTAACAGCATAATCTGAGTATGAATTACATAAATGCATCGCAACATGTTTTTTAATCATATTATAATGTGTTATTGTTATTTTTTGTTCGATTGTTCTATTTTTAGCAGTGAAGTCTTGATCTGTCGAGAATGACATCAGATCACGTCTTACGAGATAATGTTCTATAAAAACCCTTTTTTACGATCATCAATGTTATTAGTTACTGCGATCTCAATCAAATGTTATATCTTGACGAGAACAAGTCTTATTTGTATTGTATTTACCAGCGAATGCCCGTGACCGTAGAATATAGAATGACCTTTAATACATCTCTTTATTATAAGCTACACACAACCTCTCATCTATATTCTTATTTCTCCAAATATTTTGAAGACCCTCGTTGAAAGCCTTTAGCATATTACCTGTATATTTTTTTAAAGCCTTAAAAAATTCGCCTGACTTTAGACTCGATCCTCGGAAGTCTATCGCACGGCGTACCTACACATAAGCCAGACCAAAGAGGCAACCATCTCATTGATTAACTTATAAAATAGTTCTCCCCCTTTCTTACCACCCCTTTCATTTACCAAATAAATACGTCCAACTGCGGTACGTATTTTCTGATCCCAAAACTAATTTACAAGTCCTGTCTCATAGGTATCAGGAAATACGGGAGACTTCTCGGGCTTATAAACGCACAAACCTGGTATAATTTCGCGGTTTATTCTTTCGTAAGCTAGTGTTTAGCTACTTTTTCTAATTCACCATCATCAGCTCATTTACGTCCCTCACTAAGGGAACGGGCATTCTCTAACATTCAAATGGTCATCTACACACCAAGAATCTGTTATAATTTTTGTTGCCCAATAATTGTGTCCTGTGAATAGTGGTGTACCTTAGCGAGCAGCAGATGTAGCTCCAGTTCGACGAACCGTTTGCCGGGACACATGCGGCGGCCGCGGCCGAAGGGGGCCACGAGCGCGGCGGCGTGCGGCGGCGCGGCCCCGTTCCACCGCTCCGGCAGGAATTCACCCGCTCGCTCAAAGTTCTCCTCTCGTCGGCACGCCGCCCCCGTGTGCGCTAGCACGAAAGTCTGCACAATACGTTGATATTTTTAATACCGTGCTGATATGTTACTACTTATATGTTGCAGAAAGCAACTTTTAAAAGGACATTTGCATATACATCATATATGCTTAAAGGTCACAGGATCATAGTAAGATATAAGCTATGTAGAGGACACTGAAATCTTCGTTTGTTTTCGTTCGCATTTTGCGCCCTCTCGTTCTGCAAGCTAAAGAAGCTGTCAAATTGATGAACTGTGGTGGTGACTGCTATGACGTGTTCTTCCTTTATGGATGAGTAGACGGATCGAATTCAATATAGGTAATACAGGTTTTTTAATATTTAACGTCATACATCTTTGCCTTACCCCAGCAGGCAATTTATATCCACCGAGTGTCATGGGCTGGTCTAACAATCTAGCCAGGAAGGGCGCAGTGGGCAACAGTCTGAAGGCTTCGTTAATAGCAGCTCGCACGGAAGGCGCGGCCGACAAATCCTCTGCACTAAGTCTTGAACACGACGGGAGTTCTGAGCGAATCTTGCTCTGCCAATCCGGTCTTCCACTCAACAAATATAGCAGGAAAACAAGACTGTTTGCTAACTGTAATCATAAATCATTATTTATTAGTATCTTATACCAAGATATGATTACCTACCCCTGACTTTACGGAAATTCAATTAGAACGCTCATTAACCTGTGATATTACATTTGGTAGCAGGCGTGATGATTTATTAGGCAAGATCAACTACACAGCATTACTGTCTTTGAAAACTAATGTGAAGCAAATAGAATTCAAAATGGGTACCTATATCGGAATATATTACTGAATAAGTTATATGCATCATTCCTCCTTAGCAGACACTCTTTTTGGTTTGTAGTGCACCTAACATTAAATGCCCTCGTAGTAGTCACTTTACCATGACACGATAAAATAAAAAAAAATAGAACATAAGTTTTCAATTACGAACCGTCTATATAAATGTTGTAATAAAATATGACCTTTCCCAACATGTCTGGAGGACACAGGAAACGTTGCCAAATTCAGTATCATAAGTACAATATAACTACAAATTACCGTTTCTATGCCAGCAGTAATAAAGTCGATAACGGCAGCCTTCTTATCTCGCATGTCCAGAGCGGGGTTTTCGAGTATTCTCAGGAAGAGTTCTTGCATGCCGTCATCCTTCGCCGATCCATTCGTGCGTGACTTGGCCTCTTCCATCAACTCGGATACTACCCTGCCCATATTGCATGGCAAATTAATTAATTTTATCCATTACGCTTACCCATGGGAAACAGTTGTAGTCATAAAATTCAAATATTATTTCATCGGAATCATAAGTCGTAGGTCGAACAAAATTACGATGACAGATCGTGACAATGAATAAAAAAAAAATATTTTATACAGTGAACATTATTTTCTTAATATTACATTTGTTTCTAAAGTTAACCATATTGGCGTCTATGAATAGAATCTCATTTTCATGATTGTCCTTATTCGTACATCTAGAGCCATGCGCTGTAACCGTATTCCATATTTATCAAACAATTACATTTTGCTAATCCTAGCAACATATAACCATGATAACAAAAAAAAATATCATACAACATAAATATAAGACAATAATCACCATAATTTAAATAGATCTGACTCACGTATGTATGACCTCTTCGCTATTGACGAACGTTTTGTACAGTGTGGTTGGTGCGAACTTCCACAGCGGCGCGCCGTAGTACGAGTCCCTCTGGGCCCTGAAGTGAGTCTTTACTGCAGATGCCAAGGTTGCTGCGCGACCAGACATACGACGTTCTAGAAAACCCAACCTTGATCCAAGCACCAGACCGCATACCGCTGAAAATAATTATCAAATTAATACACCTTAAAGCTACAAAAAATCCTTACGCAACTTGGGTCTTATTGACCTAGAGAAAGGTACAAATTTAGGCGCACGGTCTAACGGAACACCATTTCCGAAGGCCCGACAATCATGGGGTCAAATCAGACATATATTTATTACTTTCTGGATGTGTATTCTTTACAAATTATCGGGACTTTAACGCTCGCAGAAGCCATGCGGTGACAGATGCGTTAAGAAAAGGCGGGATCGACAGTTTTGCGGAAACCGATATGAAGCAGCCCTCTGACATTTCACATTCGTTCGATAACTGACAGTGTACATGTTTTTATATTGTGTTGAAAGGCCCATATTTTGTGGTTTTAGGATATATTCCCCTGACAACAGTATAAAACATGAAGAGGCAATCTCTCTATAATAACAAACGCTTTTCGCTAACACATCAGAATAAGGCTGTGTATACTTTCGATTCAGGAAAGACTATCAATAGTAAAACACAGTAGTGTAAATATTCTTCATTTACTATAAACCTGGATAGGTCATAATAGACAAATCATTTTAAAAACGAAGCCTGGTAATGTTCCCGGTAAACGACAATATACTGAGCCCACATCACGTGGTACCGCCACGCCACGTATCGCTTAATGACTGGCAAAGCGTGGGTGTGCAGACTTACAAATCCCTTGTGTTCTTTAGAGGTTACAAGCTTCAGAATCTGTAAGCTTGTAGGCCTATTATATACTATACATATGTAGATACACATGTACCGGAAGGATAGCGTACCTTTCAGTACTTCATGAAACATCGTAGAAAAAAAAGTAAAATGTAGTCCTTTGAAATGTAACATCTGTCTTAAAATTTAAAGAAATGTTTCGACTTTTAAAAAAAATCTAGTTTAACATTTAAACCGTAATGAATTTGCTTGCCTTTTCGTGTCTTTAAACCTATTTAAAGTTAAAAATGAAACAACTTTACATTGAACTTATGGCTAAAAGCTTGGCCAATATGTACAGGAATATTCCAATTTCCAAATATAAAACTTTGATATCACATTTGATAATAATATTTCCGCTAGTATAAGAGCGACGGCAGACTCCTAAACAAATAGCCGGTCACCTATCACCTCTACAAATATGTTCAGTAGGTACACAAAAACTCACAATGCCGCGACAGTCGTGCTCTATCTATTGAATAGGTACATTTACTTAGACCATTGGAAAACAGCTAACAATAGCTACAAGGAACAAGGAAAACGTAATATTAATATAAGACCTTCTGACTAGTTCTCGAAGTGCATTTAGGAAACCCAAATCTAATATTGATTTAACATGAAATATGGGTTTTATGTAATAAGAAAAAATCCTCAAATATATATACCATGATTCTCGCCTTAAGATATCCTGCATCTCTCAATGCACGGGACAGTTATATTGATCTTTTAGATGTGATCTAATTGAGCAACAATATGAGTGCCAGTAGAAAAGCTACAGTTCACAACCTCCTAACGAAAACCTTGGTTTTTCCCTATACCTTCTAAATTCTTATAGAAAATATCGGAATGACTTCTAAATTACCCTAACTTAGATGCCTGTTTCCAAGTAAGTTATTTTCGCCGAGATCACACTTTGGATGACGCTGTGTTACCCTTAAGTCCATTAACCGTGTCTTTTTAAAACAATATTTTAAAGTTGTACGTAAAAAACCTTATTACAGGAAAACAAATTGTTGGTCAATAAGTTTTCTAACGCGGAATTTAAGTTTACGTCATCGAGGACAGATGTCGCGGAGTTACGTATACAAGTTATAAATGACAGCTAGAGCGATAAATTAATATCTAATGTAAGTTATCCTAGCGAAAGTTATTTCATTATGTCATGTATGAAAAGGAAATTGCGTATGTAAAGTACTGATAAACTTTGTAAACAAACAGTGACAACGTTTTACATTCGTCGGAAACATTCTACTCAGCATTAGTTATTTTACCAGCATTCTTACTTTGAAGTCGTAATTAAAAATTATAATTGCATCATCATCCTCAGACCATGTACTGTGAATGTCCCCTCTATGACCGAAAGTGTTTGGGACAGTCCACCACACTGGCCAAGTACGGGTTGGCGGGCTACCTAAGAAATTCCTAAAAAAAATTACATGTGCAAGATTCCTCACCATGTTTTCTTAATCTTTAAAGTATGTGATAATTATTTCTGAATATAATTTAATTTTCAAAAAGACAGAGGTATATCTCTGGCTTTTAATCCGTGACCATCGAAATTTTCGACCGCGCGCCTAAACTTCGAGGCCATTACAACTTTTATAATCGCATGTTGCCTTACACGTTTTTGACGCAAGTTTTGTTGGAAAAGTTTACCTGCTTGAATCTCCTATGAATTCGTATAATCTAAAATTATCTGCTTGGATGTAGTTATGAAAATCTAAATAGATTTTTATCGTATTAGTCCAGATGCATTGCAATTCTTATTTTTTCAAGTGATTACACATCGAGTTTATAGACTACATAAGCTTTATACATTAAGTCTTTTTTACTTATTTACGAGACTGAAATAAATTATAAAAAACAAACCATGCAAACATCACGTCAAGAGTGGTCGCCTATGGTTTCACAACGAGTCTGATATTGCATTCCTTGCAAAATGCAAACGCATGCGGGTACGTCGGCCTAACGCTATTTTCTACGATATCTGACCCACATTCTGCCCCTTATCGTGGACAACACGCCATTTTCTTGTCAATATTATCATATCATATGCTTCAACGGGTCTAATGAAGCGTTTGTATACATACGCAACGCGTTATGGCGCTGTTGCCCAACGAGTTTGTGCATACTGGTATGAAGGATACAAAAATGAGGTCCTATTTTCGCTTATCATAAGAGATACTAGTATTAAAATTACAATTATAAGAGTAACCGAATGAAATTATCGTAGAATGTGCCTACAATTAAACAGATATGAGCATGTTCGGAATTGCAAGCCAGCTATAAGTAGTGAAAACTAAACTACATCGATATTAATTTTATCATAGCTTTAAGCTTATCATTATCTTATTAGATAGGCTTAAAAATTTAACGGAGGACGTTCGATCCTGGATCGATCAAGTTGTTATTGTTTTATTTTCGGCAAAGAAATTCTTCGTAGCAGCACAAAGTCAGAAAACGCGCACAAAAAAGGCAACAGGCTTGCCTTCTGTTACCTGTGATTTAAAACAGCTGGCGAAACATGAGTGCAAAAATTTCGGGGATAAAATATATATGT
The DNA here is from genome assembly GCA_030295005.1 of Cephonodes hylas. Classification (NCBI taxonomy): domain Eukaryota; kingdom Metazoa; phylum Arthropoda; class Insecta; order Lepidoptera; family Sphingidae; genus Cephonodes; species Cephonodes hylas. Next base: position 5,432,998 of record AP025382.1, read on the forward strand.
AGCTAATTACCACACATGGAGTAAGGAACAAAAGTACAACTTAATCTTTAATCGTTCTAAAGCTTTCGAAAAATATTTTGGCCCCACAAAACGAAAAAGTAATAAAAATAACTGCCTTAAATTTCTCTGAGCCGTTCGGATAATTAATAAACAAATGTCTTACTCACCTTCAAGATCAAGACCCGCCCTTGAATAAAAGCGATAAAATTTTACCGACTAAAGAGTAGTACTAACACTCATTCACATTCATTGAAATGCGACGTTAATTGAATGCTCGCGTTGTTTGTATAGCGCAATTGAAAATAATTAACGTGCTCAACTCGATTAAAGCCTGCAAGTTCGGACATTATGGAAAAATTCTTAGAAAAAATATACGTAAAGGCTTCTAAGTCCTCTTTATAAGTCATATGCAATTGTTGCTTTGTCGCGTAGCTAATACTTTAATATTTTAAAAGATCCATGGTGAAAGACATTGGTTATTCATAACTAAATATTGCTCAGACGAACCTAAGCCCGGGTCCATTATATACTTACCTAAAGCCTACATAGGCTTTAATAAATATAATAAATCACTTAATAAATCTAGAAAATAAGTTTAGGGGTTTTAGTACAGTGGACACAGGACAACGAACATTTAATTTTTTCTTTTTTTAATAAAAAAATACCTTTCAAAATTGTTTTTAATTCTTTTATACCTCGAGTTTGTAGTTTTTATAACTCGTATTTTGCAAAACCGTTCATAGATGGCGTTGATTGTACGCGCATTTCCATCTCAAGATACATTTTAAAACGAAGAATTGTTTATACATTTGTCTGTATGTAGCTGGACTAATGTCACTCAAAATTCCAATAAGATAGGAAGAATTTTAAATACGAATTAGAAAACGAGCTTAATGTCATTATTCATGTTCATTACTAAACTAAAGAGAATTCTGTAATCGATAATTAATAATCGATAACTTGGCCCAAAGAATAGAGATAAACGAAACCGAATCATCTTGACCGTAGGTCATTAATAAAAAAAATATAAAGCTAACAATACGCTAATCTAACGACTGAAATTAGATAGCAAAATTTATCATGTTTATTTCAGCAATTTATTCGCAAAACCAGACGTAAAGATGAACCAGGTATATAACCTTAATATTATAAATCTAACTTATGCATTGAATAAAACGGAAACGCCACTGTAACATAGGTGGACCATAAGTGAGTGTAGTTATCTATGCTCAAGTGGAGCTTTGCCTACAAACGGTTCCAAAAATAATATTCACACAAACAGTGTTATCTGCAGACATCGGCTCCTACCTCACTGCGTACGATAAGTTGCTCCACGAAAATAACGATTAGGCGCAGAAAAAGTTATGTTTACTTATAAAAATAAACATCGACAGGCGACGTAATATTTCAACACTAGCGCAATGTATTGCCTTTTGCGGAAAAAAACCTTTACCGCGGCAGAAAAACTTTGCTGACTCAAAATAAGTATAAATTTTGTTTTTTAATTTAGAAATTAAATGGAAATTCCCAAAACTTCCTAATGCTACAAAGGTAAATAAATAAAGGTACAAAGTCTATCGCTTAATAAATAAAACTTGAAGAAAATCGGTGTACAGTGTACACATGTTTTCCTTATGAGATGAGCTACCTATGCTTTTAAGTAGGTCAGTAGGGCAAAAGCAATATACGCATATTATTATCTCAGGGACAGTTTCGTCAAAACTTATAACAACTATCAGAGAAAACCTAATGCAGAGAGTCAAGTTGTTGGACAGGTAAATAGTTTGAGTAATATTTTTCTTTAGTAGATTTTTCCGATCAATTCATACTTTATAATAAAAAGCTGTTATTTTGACAAAACAAATAGTACAAAATGCTTGTTATACTTACATTCCAAGCCCATTCTGTTGGTCAATTGATCGAATCCAAATACGGTGCCGTTAGGCTGTCGACTAGACTGCAACAAGTCCAAAAAATCCTCACAGATACTATTCAGTTCTGGTAGAAAGCCTTGCATGGTATTTGGGCTCGTGAGTTCAACAGTTAGATGACGACGCAAGTGCAGCCATTTGTCGCCTTGTCTGAAATAAAATGTACGTTGTTTTAATGGTAGAGCCACTCTATAGTTGTTGCTAACTCGTCACCAATTCAACTTGACCACTGGCTACCAAAAACAATTACGAAAAATCCCTATTTACTAAAGTGGTTGACGGTATTCTTGATTGTCAAGTGCTAATATAATATTCAGCAAAACTATTCGCTATTTAAACCATCGTACATTCTTCAACGGTTTTGCTTCCTGCTTGTACTACATTTTGCACAATTTTGTATAATTTATTAGCAACGGTTTATCGGTGTTGAGGAACCTGTTCGTCTAACTCCCGGTTCAGATGAGAATGTTTATAAGCAAATAGAACAGAAGTAGCGGTACCCTTGCCCTCAGGTAACGTTTACTTTAACGGTAAAGTCCTTGCACAGTAACGGTCTGATTCAGATAATCTTAGCTAGATTGAACCATATATAGAACACGATATAAATGATTAATCACTGTTATTGAGAAACAGAATGAGTGAGATGCTACAATACAAGTAATTTGCTCTTTCAATGCAGTGAAGCTTAATAATATCGATGCCTTTCTCAGTCATCAAAAAATAATTGTTCTCCTAATACTATTTGTATTTACGGCGATGATCACATAATAGAGTAAGTGTATTAGTGGCTTGCTCATTACCGGATCGATTCTATAAAAAAACATAATTTGTCTAACGCAGACTAATTACGAAGACAATTACCTGTATATGTACACCTTTTAACGACAGTTTTATTGAAGACTGTGAAAATAATGACATACATGAGCCAAGATGCACTAATGTTGAAAACTGTTAAGTTTCTAATCGCACGTATAAGTGTTTACAACTGACCAGACAGGAAATAGCGAGTTTGTAATGCCATAAAAACTATTGGCAGTGCGCAGTAACGTCTGAAACCTACGTGACCGGCAAATATAAAGCTTGTCAAAAACATCATGGCCTTTGAGTAGCCACAAGAAATATTTAACTCTAGCATAGAGTCGAGGTCGTGCTGTTGCTATAAATGAATAAAGATATAGGATAACAAGACACATTGCGAATTGTGCAAGATCAAATTATATCACGCAACATCTTATGTTTACATTACGAGGTGGCATTATCTTCACCATAAAGCTGTAATAATATTAAAAGCACACCTAACAGTCGTATGATATTATACATATATAGCCCCGATCCCACGGTAAGATAAGCCTTGTGTCGTTGCGAACTCACTACGCAGGACAATACGGAAGACTTTTAAATCTCATAATATCCACTCAGGCCAACCGGTCGAGTGATAAAGAAACGCATAGTATATACTAACTCATTGACAAGTCCGGTGGAGGCGTATCGATCCGGTCTGCTCCGACGGTACACTTGCACAATCTCTGTAGGCGGTCGATAGGGTCTCTTCGCTGGAGCTTTCAAAACTGCCTCGAGGGCTTCCCGATCCGCTATCGAGACGATGGTGGCGCCCCCGGGTGTAGTCTCCGCGAAAATGGGCCCGTAACGCCTGAACATATCTGCGTGCAAATCTCTCATTGTGACCATAGACTAAATGTATGTTTAAATAGTTCGTAATAGTTCAAGGAGTTACACTATGATGTTTGAACTGTAGTTCAAGATTATGCTTATCATCTTCATACCGAGTTGCGTTTATGCAAATAAATTTTACTATTATCTATCTATTAATCTTAGTGCGCATAAATAAATGTGTTTGGTAAGGTTATGGTTCTGTTTAAGTATACTTTGAATGTACGTAAGTCTTTATATCATAAGATGAAAGTGCTTCAATAGGAAATTTTGCGGATCGTTTAGGATTCCGACCTTTCCAAAATATTTGAATGCCCCTTTGTCCTTGTCCCAAAGCAGGTCCGGACAAAATGGGATCAAAGTTTGTATAGCTCCATTGGGTTTTGTTCAAGGTTTGTCCCCCGGTCGCCTTTCATTTATTTTATTTTCGGCGGGGCTCCTTTAACAGGAAGACGCACTGGAATGGAGTTCACACTTGAGTGCTTCGAATTCGGCATTCGATTTCAATATGTACTTGTTTATAAACAATTATATATCGTCGATCTTTTTAAAAATGTCAGGACGTTATTTACAAAAACAACATAAATTACTTTTGTACATTATATCTATACCTGATAGAAGACTTAAGCATAGCTTTGGATTACCCGGGTATCGAACCCGAGATTCATGCTTAGAAAAATGTTTCGAAAAAATAATTGAACAAAAAATTACCTTCATAGGCCTCGTGAAGTTTATTCATCTTGTATCTACTCCAAAAGAGCCATCGTGTACCGAGGAAGGGTAAGGGTTGAGGTCCTGGCAGCCGAGAGGGATTCCTGGTGTCCACAGCGCGGGTCAACACAGCAGTCACTGCCACCACCACGGCAGTCACTAATAATATCAACGTGGGCACGCATGACCAATCCAGTAGGGGTGGCGGAGTACTCTGGGAACAAAAACACCGTATAATTCAACTCTCTCTAATCTCTATGCTCCAATCAAACCATAGGAGGCTTACCATAACATTTTTATTATTTATTAGACTATACTGAGCTAAAATTCCAATCATATTTTAAAATAATCATTCAATTTCAAAATCTATGACTGGTTTTGTTGAATGTCAACACAAACTTATTCCAGCTCAATATCAAGCTGCTCTACCGTTGTGAGTTAAGTATGTACAGTGTAGTTCCCTATGATAGATGGAAAACACAAATGGACAAGGAATGATGATCAATAATAGTTTCATTTGTTTTAGTTGCTCCATACTTTACATTATGTATACTCATAAAATAAAATTTCAACAAAGACATGTCTCCTAACATTAGGAGGCAAACCACGAAGTTCTTTTAAGTTTCGAGTTATTCAATTCATAGGTAAATAAGCCCACATACGACCTTCCCACACATCATCGATAATATCAGTACAAATTGTTTATTTATAGAAACGTCCAAAGGCAATGTAGACGATCCATCCATAATTGTGTCGTCGTAAATCGTAATACCCTAATACTAATTTTGGAAAACATTCTTGAATTGGTTTTTCATGGTCCTTTTGCTTTTTTTTGTTTAATTAATGACTAACTGCATCATTTTTAACAAACTTTGATGGTAATCAAAGCAAACAATTTTGGCTACGTGGAAGAACAAGACACCTTTATCGTATCCACCTCAGTAAGTTCAAGAATCCGCAGATTTTATTATTGGTATATTCTGAGAAGCACACCCAATGCTCGTTTCGTGTTTTATGTTCCGAGTACACACTACACACGCAAGCCATTATCAAATCAAAAGCCAAAATAACCCGTTATTATGTAAAACATTTTGAATAACAAAATGTTGCGTTTCTCAGTAAACACGTTATAATTGGACACGAGAAAACAGAATTGTTTTCTTATAAATGCGAAATTAAGTTGGAAAGAAAGTACTTAATTAAATTGGTTTTATTTAAATTATTGCGTTTAAGTTTCAAATATCTTAAACAGTATTACCGAGTCCAAAAATGACCTAAACCGGGAATAGGGTCACTTTTATTATACGAGAAATCACTTAGTACAGCCCAAGCCGAGAGTATAGAAACACCTACTTAAATTTGCTTACCAACTTTGTGTACCTGAATTGGGAGAGAGGGTAAACTGTGATATTCACGTCAATAATAAAGTGGTCATATCCGAACTATTGAAACATTCTAAAATTAACTGAATTAATTAAGAGCGGTATTTGTGGCTATTATCGCCAAATTGTGCGATAGGTTGAAAACTATCTTGGAGTAGGTTGTTTACATACTTATTCAAATATTAATTGGATAAAAAAGTAAACGAAAGTACTTAAACCCAAGTGGAATGGACTGATAAACACGGCAAATAGAAACGAATCTTGCCCGACAACATATTTATTTCTAGCATTGACATTGACCTTATGCTGTGGCAATATAAATATTTTTATGTACGGTTATACGCAGTATTTGAAGGTTGCACTCATATTCTCTATGAACATTAAAAATTTTAAATAATAAATTGCTACATCGTTAGAATTATCCACGCAGCGTAATGTTCTTACCGTCCTGATGGGACTTTTTGGTAAATGTGAAGTGCTCAGTAAAAGCAACCTTTTAAATGCCTATAACTTGCCCTATGTTTCTTAACTTAATATTGATCTTAATAAGAGTGACAAAATATAATGAGTGAAACGTTTTTGTTCCAGATTACAAGCAGTGATGGCCTCGAGGTTTAGGCGCGCGGTCGAGAATCTCGGCGGTCGCGGGTTCAAACCCCAGGCACACACCTCTGACTTTTCGAAAGTTATGTGTGTATTCAAATTGAATTATCACTTGCTTTAACGGTGAAGAAAACATCGTGATAAAACCTGCACACCTAAAAGTTCTTAGGAATTTCTTAGGTGTGTAGTCCGCCAACCCGCACTAGGCCAGCGTGGTGGACTATGGCCTAAAACCCTCTCAAGGGTAGAGGAGACCCGTGCTCAGCAGTGGGCGTATATGGGTTGATGAAGAAGAAGAAGAAACGTTTTTGTTTCAAAATAAGCTAAACATAAAATAAATATTCATAAATAAATATATGCCCCAGGTCTCGCTTTAATGTAAAATAAAAGACAGACATTTCTATAGGTATGATTTAAAAATATTTTGATCATTCCGCGTCAATGAGGGATAGGGAAATAGGGGTGTATAATATGATGTTATATTACATCAGTTACGCTCGAAATAAATCTCATGTTGATAAGTATTCTTCGCGACAAAAGGCAAAAGAACAAACAGTGATGAAATCTTTTTCGTATATTTCTAGAACAACATGTTGAATGAATGTAACTGTTAAGTGATTTAAGTCGATCTAAAGAGTTCTTGCTCCTTTCACACTTCATTTCGTTCAATGGAATAATGTATGATATTTATTTAATTTTGACTACATACGTATAATAATGGCCACACTAGCTTTTGGGCCTGTTAAACTTATTTAAAGATTAGAAAACATGCTGGTTTAATCTTTTACGTAAAGCTTTCTGTTTATTTGCCTGATTCCAAGTACGTGCCTTTGTTTTTTTTTTTTATTTTAAAAGCGCGAAAAATAATGTATAGAATCCAGTAAACGACAAAAAGAGGTAAGACATTTTCCATACGTCCGGGCTACCAAAATACAAACAACGAATTGAGAAAGCATTAAAAAAACTAAAGAAAAAACGCTTCGTTTATTTTAAGCTGAGCAAGATCTGTTACAAGCTGATTTTTAAAAAAGTAGTCCGAACAACAGGATACAATGCCTCCATATTTTTGCATTAATTAGTCCCAACATTTGAATTTAACCAGCTATTCCATTGTGAACTCAGGCAGCCGAATTCAATTGTCAATTAATTTGGTAAGGAGTTTCGATTCTGCGAATTACGGACTGATAAGAATACGTTATTCGGTTTTGCATAAAAGGATTCATTTATAAGGTACAATTGTAATAAATTGAATCGATTAAGTAACAGAATGTGTTTATCAAACAGGTACTTTTGGTATTATCAAGTATTAAGTCTATTTATCTTTATTTAGTTATGACACAAACAAATATTGTAAGAGCGATCGGATCAACGTGAGGTACAATGTACAGCATCAACTGTACCAAACGTGATCACTTAATCACTTATTACTTATACGTCTTATAAAATATTTTTATCGGGTATTTGATAGATGTGGCGTAGTTAGTAAGAAACCAGTAAACGAAAAGCCGCAGGATCCAACAAAATATTTGTATAATCCTTAAATCAATTACATTAACACATTTATTGGGATTAAGTTCCGAATACAACCCAAATACAACGAGCTGTATGAAACACCGAAAAGTCTCCCGTAATTGCTGATGGAAAACAAGTCATATATGTTAATGTGGCTTCAGGCTACTGGCTAGTAAATAAATTTATTTTTCTCAATAAAAAGTTGTACAATCCAAATAGAAGCAGGCTGATTTGAAAATCATGGTATTTTTCTAATGATTAAAAGGTATGTACTAGAAAATAAGCGATACCCGCTGTTCTGACATGAGGTACATTCCCACGGTACCAACTCCCAAGCAAACAGAGAAGCAGGCACAAACAAGTAATTAGTATATCGATTACCGGTGAACTTAAACGTGAAGAACGTCATTAAATATAATGTACTACTTTTATTTACACCAATGTAACAGAGACATTAAAAATGCAGAGCTTTTGTATAGTGCAACCGCAGGAAACCGTTAAGGTATTTTTAATCTCTATAATACCGTACATTATATTTTGAGTCTGTGGTTTTGTAACTTGATATATATTTATTCATAAATGACCCCGCGAAAAAAATATTTTGTACAAATTTTTACTTTAAACACCATTCGCTCCCTTCTAAACTACGAAATTTTAAGGGCAATAAAACCGCACATAAAGTCTTGAGAAACAGGTTATAATAAGACTTAAGTATCGGCATTTGCGAAAGTAACTCTGTCTGTCTGTCTGTTACGCTTTCACGTAAAAACTACTGAATGGATTTAAATGAAACTTTACAATAATATAGCTTATACTACATCAGAATAACACATAGGATAGTTTTTATCCCGGAAAATGTAGTATTCCCGTGGGAATGGGTATTTCTGGATCTACCAAAGCGATTTGAATGAAATTTTGTATAGAGAGTGGTAAAGCTCACAGAATTAACATGGGATAGTTTGTATCCCGGAAAATAAAGTATTGCCGTGGAAATGGGTATTTCTGCTTCTACTGAGACAATAAAAATGATTTTTGGTATGGAGATAAATAGGAACCAAGAAAGTAACATAGGATACTTTCTATCCCAGAAAATGTAGTATTCCCGTGGGAATGGGTATTTCTGGATCTACCAAACCGATTTGAATGATTTTTGGTATGTGCATAAAGAGGACTCTGAGAAGTAAAATAGACTATAATTTATTTTCTATCTGAACTCAACCCTGTAGTCTACGCGGACGAAGTCGCGGGCAACAGCTAATTCGGTTATAAAATTTTGATGACAGTGGGTGATAAAAGTCTTTCTCAAGTAAAACTTCGAAATCATCACTCGCCTTCAACAATAATCGCAATGGAAAAGCAAACAGGTCATTAAGAGTAGGTATTAAATAAATACCATTCTAACTCACTCTGACAAAAATTTCAAATCAAATCTGAATATCTTCCAACTGACCCTTGATGCATTTTTGTTTCCTTCGAAGCATATGGAAAATAAAACAAGAAATAGTCAGCCTAGATAGCTTATAGCCACTTATCGGAAGAAACCAATCATCAGAGAGCCGCAGTGATAGCCTCCAACCAGCGATGATTGGGGATATAATCGATTACAGCATACATCGATCAGCGAGTTATTTCAGTGAAACTTGTTTATGTACTTAGTTTGCTTGGGTTTTTGCACACAATATGAAATTGAACTGTTTAAACCTAGGGCTCAAACTAATTTTCTTAGAGTGTTTGTACATATTATTCAAAGACTTAAATATACGATAGACAACATGAACCATTGTATAAGGACGCACGTCAGAAAAATATTTGGTGAGTAAATCCACCAAGTATAAAATTCTTAATCTCCATTTTCTTCTAGAATATTATGTTTGCAAATATAATACCGTTAATATCTTTGTTTACAAAGTTTAGTTTAATTTGTGTGTTGTTGCGGAGGTCGTCAACCCTCGATGCGTGCGCAAGAGTGAATGCTATTGAAGCGAAGGCGAGAAGCGTGTGTACACCTCGTCGTCGCCGCCTCAAATGTTGACGTTGCGCTCTTGACATTGGGTTTGCGTAACAGTGTCGTTACGTAATGTGGCGCAGGCGGGCCGCCTTAGGCGCAGGCTGCGCGCACGCACGCCACGTCAATGGCCGACCGGCTCACTTCTTAACTGCACCCGGTGACAGCTTAATATGTGAGAAATTATCTCACCAAGTATTGGCGTGTTGACGAGCCGCCCGAGCAAGTTTTTATTGCCATTTTAACGGTGCCGCACATTTCGCAAGCACGCGTAACTCAAATAGGAATTTAACGGTAGATCTGCTTTTGAGGTTGCTTTGTCAACAATTGTCATAAACTTGCGAACTTGAGGTCAGCATGAATGTCAAAGAGTTCATGTGTGTTACTAATTCATCATCATTCATCATCATCATTTTGAAATAGTTGAGACTCTTTTTTTGTATATCAATTTTTAAATAAAGAGAGCACGAACGTATTAAATGAACGTCGCAGTTACGTTTATCAAACACGAGACTGGCGCGCGCATACGTCTGTGGCATGCACGACAATCTTTTCATTGAATGTCATTTTTATACATTGCAATCATTCATAAAGTTTATCCAGTTCACGGCGAAGGTAAAAGTCATTAAGATAAGTTATATTTAGCTCTACACAACGAGTGTTTCACTACTTCGTCATAGAAGTAGGTGAAATGTACACTCGGTGTGTTTTGCCCTTGATTAGGACACTCAAGGAAATTTACTGATATCCTTTAATTATCACAACGTGTAAACGATAGTAATCAATATAGAATCCTAATAATGTCCATAGACTAAATCTGTATCAGCAACTACTAGAGACTTTTTAGCTTCACTACTCAGAAACGAAATTTGTGGATAAAAAAAATCAAGAAGTACAAAATAATAGAACATTTAGAATAATTTGTGTTGACATTAACGAATTGGTCTATATCATTAAACTAGATCCTAAGTAAAACTACTGATAAAAGACTCGCCAAAGCAACCAAGTAATACGCTCCTATGCACTAAGCCAGACTGCAGAGTTTACGTGTAAGTCTCTTGAACCGTGGCTTCTCTTGGTAATTTTCTATAATTGGACCGTGGGGTGGTTTTTCATAGAGCCCGAGAGGCGTGTGGCCCATATACAAGAAAAAATAATTTTATGTCATCCAGTTTTTATGGGCCTGCAGTCGGCCGCGTCGAGGAAATACATACTTATTGTGGTCGTAAATAAAATTCTTTCGATGATAACAGATTATCGAGGAATCGTAAAATCATTTACAAAGGTATAATTTTAAGCCTTATTAATTAAACTGCACATATTAATGAAATCGATTTAATGGTATAAAAATGTTTTCGGGGATCAATTTGCTAATGTAGGTACATCATTAACATTCACGTTCCGGAATATTATACTGTACTTAATAGCAATTTTCATCAACGTTAATATGGTTCTTGAAACAGCATAAATGCAAGTGATGTAAAACTTCAACTTCAATTTAATGTAAAAGTTATGTTTAAATTTTTATTTAGAAAAGAAAAGACCCCAAACCTTTAAAGTGAAATATGAATTACATTATTTTGGCCTATAACTAAAATCTAATATATAAAATTAATGATCCTCAGCTCCTATCAAACACTGCCTGTACAAACAACATTCAACTCAAACTGAACGTTCTATTAGAATAATGGATCGAAAAGTTATTTTTAACATACTAGATAAAATATTATGCATAGCAACAACTGACGAAAGTATTTAAAATAAACAAGATGTCGAAATCTACTTATTTATGGTTCATTGTGATTAGATTACGTTGCGTTCACCTCTTATAAAAATATTTATTAGAATTTTCACCTCACCAAATTGATATAAAGTAGTTTGTGTTAATTACGTGTTTTTTCATATAATAGATAGCCGTCTGCCTTGTGAAATACGTGCCAAAAGAGAATTTTCTAGCTTTTTTCCAATGTTTGTGCTAATCAGTGCGCGCAACACGCGGATAGGCAAGGAATCTCGCTGGGATTTTAAATCACTTTCTATGTTACAACACTATAACCGAATGAATGCAATTCTGAAATACGTAGCAAAAAACAAAATATGCACATGAACAGCGCAGTTTCAACCTACACCCTGTATTTTTAATTACAAAATAAAATCGACATAACATGGCTCCCACGTGGGCGAGGCGGCTTGAAAACTTTATTCGAATTAAATATTGATTCACCGTGTGAACAATATCAAGTTGAATCAGGTGCAAAATAATAAATGAACCTTGGCCAGGTTGAAGGACATAACAATAAAAACACACTATCGATCACTATAAAACAGAAATTAAGGCGTAAACAATATTGATACATACCACGCTGGAATGTAAGTTAACACTAACATCGATAGCTGCAATGTTCAAAATATTTTAAAAGATACACACATACCACTAACTAAAATAGAACCTAAAGGTCGTGACTAACAGGAAATAGGAAAGACTACTCTCACAAAAAACTAGACATGAAACAAGCATATTATGCAAATTACATCATATAAGCAAGTAGTGAATGGAACCCACGACCTTTCATTTGACTGTCCATTAAAATCATCAAAATATTATAGACTGGACAACACTTATTTCAAATATTTAACTACTATATGTGTTTATTAATCTATTGATAAAGTTGTTGCGGTTCTCATGTGCCAGAGTCGATTGATACGAAACTATACTTGTTATATTATAATTGGAGGGCACATGCACTTAAATTGAATGATCCTTCAAGGACGCGGGACCTCGTGGCTCGTACACCACTCCAAATAATAAGGCATTCAATTGAACGCAATACTTGCTTACTGATAATACTGACGTTTTACTACATACTAGCTTGTGCTGCCGACATCTTATTGACCTAATTGCTTGTTGTCAACTGAACGGAAAATACAACAATCAATGGGATTTCAACAAATTGAAAACATTTATTTTATATTAAGAATTCAACATAACATACTGTTCCATTTAAAATTTATAGTAAAGAAGCATGCACGCGTATTCCCAAAAATTTTAGTGCTAGCAATAAAGACCGGCAATTTCATCGAACCAGTTTATCATAAAAATGTAAATCTTTTAAAACTAATATTTACCCGACTAAGTGAGGAGTGGCGTTATTTATACTCTCCTCACTTATCAGGAAAACGTACTTGTGTACGTACTTTCCTTACTCAACATAACATCGATATAAAAATAACAACATCCTGGATGATCTTCGAAGTTTTTTCTCAATCGTTCTTAGAAACATAACAATTACCATGCGAGGTTATCTGAAAAGACCAAATACTTGATACTTTTCGTATCTTTATAGTCATTTTTATCAATAACGTTTTTGTTATAAAACATCTTAGGTCAAAAACCTCGTAAAATTCGGATCGGACTACGAATACATTTTTTCAACACTTACTTTGTGAAACGTTTCAACGATATTCGTGATTTTATTACAGTTTATATTAAAATATTTCTTTGTTCTTTTAAACGTAACGGCTATGGTTAAATAACCATGAAATCACATTTAAGTTTTTTTTAAGTTTGAGAAGTATAAATTTGAATTAAAATGTATAAACTTGTTTATGTGTAAATAGATATCATTGTTTTTTATGCTGATATAGGAAAATTCTCACCTGATGGCAAGTTCATTGGCGCCCAGATAGAGGAACTTGTACATACATACCTATGTATGTACAAACCTACTAGTAGTAGGCGTAGTACCTACTACGCCTTATTTTTATCGACGTCTGAATACATATTACAGGGGTAACCGATTGTTGTCGCGACTATTTCATGATGTATCGCACTTTTTTTCTCTTTTTCAATATTTATTCAGACGTCGGCAAACAATTAATCGTAAACATTTGACATTGGATAAGAAACTGTTTTTCCAGCCGATGCCCTCGCAACGCCTAGCTGCCAATGTTATCAACAGTTTTATTATAACACGAGTAGAATATAAAAATAAATATCCACCATAACCAGTCCACCTTCTAAAATAAAATAAGTAAATTAATATACAATTATTGCCACGTAAAAACCACGTTTTAATGACAATAAAATTAATGTGGCAATATGGCCATGGTATGTTTCAGGAATCGCATTGTTTAAAATGCTCAAAAAAAAATATTTTTAACTACTGGCTCTACAACTATTTGGCGGTTTATCGACATTCCCTTGGAGACGGCTATTTCATAAAGAAGGAAATATTTTTGTGTTTTAAACACTAAGCTTTAACATAAAACAGCGGCCTCTTCGATGTAAGCTAAAATTATCCATCAAATATTTAGCACATTTTTTTGCTGAAATAACGCTTTGCATGCAAAAGGCGTCTTCAAATGGGACAAGTACAAATAAAAATCGATAATAATCAAAGCACGTAAAATTCCGGAACACAATAGGAAAACTATATGTGAAATAAAATTGATTGAATAAACCCTGAGGAAGGCCACCTTGCAAGGAAGTAGTTAATGACGCAAGGTGTTGTTCGATCAATCGATTTCTCCTTGCTAAAAAACAAAGGTACATTCCATGCAACGATCAAAAAGAAATTACATATTGTTTACATAAAATATTTGAGCACATTTCAACATTATGCATACGCAGACAATTCGATATTTCATCGAACCAAATGACCCGCAATGTACCGTATAACCACACATCGCCGTACCAATGGATCGTATAGATTTTCATCTTCCCACGATATATAATTAAAACAACAATAAAATACCTATTTAATTTATATTACGCAATGCGTTTTGTGATTGTGTAATTCGACAAGACTCTTAAAAGAATTCTCTTCCTCTACAGCAACGCAACTTTATATTATATTTACCTACTTATGTAACTGGACAATATCGGACTGCTCTTTTTATACAAATAGCATCGTAAGTATAAATGTGGCGCGATAAATAAAAGTAATTAGTTTGTGAATGAACCTAACGTATGATACGAGGGAACGACTCTTCCGCGTTTATTGAGGCTAGTTGGTGCGCTCGCGGATAATTGATTGCGCTGCAGTTGACTCTTCACTCTCTATTATGAGCATATGCGACGCATCTCAGTACCGAACAATAACACATATTATTAACGACTCGATTTGTCAGAATAACAAAACAAAATTCAATGTTGCATCGAATGAAAACTCGTTTAACTGTTCAAAGATATTTATCATTAACAATATCTCTACAATTATGACGTACAAAGCAATGAAAACAATTAAAATTAGTTGATAAAATCAGCGCAGTGTAAAATTCACCGACGGATGCGACAAATATAGCCCAAGTATACCCCAGACTAAAAATTTAAAACATAAGCAAAAGGGAACATTCCAAGATGTGCAGACAATTAAACTTTAGGATGGCGAATGTTAAAAGAAGTAACATGATGAGATGTGCAGTGTAGCACGGCGCACGACAACACCAGGCTATATCCGTCCCTGTGAGCCGCTGAACCCATGGCTGCTTGCGTGACAGATTATTTTGTCATTTTCTACTCATTAGTGTTGAGTACCGCTTATCTCAGTTATTTCAAGAGTATATTAAGTTAATCGCAAACCGATCCCACGAATATCGTCATATTGATACGTCTACACCTCACTTGGAATAACACTTATTGTAAACACATTAATAAATCGATGTTTCTGTTAACTACCTATACATCTGTAAAGGACTGTTCGATAAAAGTATAAAATACGTAGGACAAACACAGGCGAATTCGTGTAGCTGGTATGCCACAGGAATGCTTATTTATTTATAATAGGAAGTTCACTTTTCCACAACGAGTATAAAAAAGAACAACGCAAGGAAGAAACATGTCGAAAAAACTTAATAGCTTCGTTAAATAAACAACACTTACTATACGCTGCATCACTACTTACGGATGAGTTACAAAACGATACCGTAAACATTAACTGCACTGTCTTTTGCACAATCAAGGTATACAATGTATGTTTTCGAATTCTTTTACCAAGGTCAGGCGAAAAATTAAGAATAATAAAAACAATATTAACACATCGATTAACGTAAAAAGTTGTCACAACGGAAATGATAAAGCAATAAAAAAACATTAAATAACTTTATTAAAATTAGTAGCTCTAAAGTATTAAGTGCTTACACACTATTGAATAACAATTTACACTCTTATTATTTTAAAACAAATGCTATATGTGTATAACACCTAGACAGGCGTTAATAAAACGATTACTGAATGAACAGAGAAATGTTAAAATGAATGGAATGAGGGGATCTCGGTGACGTCACATGGATACACGACGGTCGACACGTAGTATTATTGAAGCTTGTTGGTGCCCGGTGGTACAACGCTATCGTGGTAGAATGGTACAGACAGTGCGCTTCCCTGCCGCCGAAGTGGCGAGGGCGAGAGGGCGGCGCGATTCGTTTTGCCCGAAGGTCGACCGGTCCCGGTCGTCTCGCCGCATCGGATATGTGTCACTATAACACTATGCATACGTCTGCTTCCCTCCGTAAGACTTCCAGACTGTGACTCGATATTGGAACAAAAAGTATTTCAGACCAAACTTGTATCTCATTTTGTGTATATCACGCACACATGGCCGACCCACAGCTGGCAGACGGGGTACAACACGTTTAAAGGGTTATTGGTTACCTCAAGGCACACGAACCGCACCGAACACAAAATAACATTCAATACATAACACCGAGTAAATAGCTGTACACTTCTGTATGGTAATGTTCGCTTTTTTGTACCGCGCAGAAGGAAGGTTGTGCTTGATAGACACCTACAAGTATAACGTCATGCTCGAATAAGCCCGCACTATAAATGACGCTTATTTGAAATATAATCAATAGAGCGGCTCACCTCGAACTACTGATTGAGTTAGATAATAATGCATAAGTTGATTGATACTCAGTTGCGTGTATAGCAAAAAGTAATGACCTAGCTCATCCAAGCAATGATGGTTATCTAGCTGCTTTCAAAACGCCGTGTGGTGGCGCAGGCTTCAATACTTCAAGAATGAATTATGTCACCGGTATAATTATGTCGTTAAACCTAGCTGCGTACAGCTCAAAGAATATTCAATTAACCCTACATTTTCAGAAGAGACATTACAAATTACAAAACCTTAAAATTGTCTTTCATGTTCTTGCTCGTGCTTTGCTATTTATCATTTACATAAAAGCTTAAATAACAACAAAAATCTTATTCGTGAATTAAATAACGATAAACATAAAGACGTAACTATTAAGCAATAAAACCTATGGGATTTAGTAACAGGTTTGAGCAGGTATATGGAAAACAAACAAAATATTTTCCCCGTAGGTTACGATCACGCGCCAAGCTGACAAGCCATTATCATACTAATGGGGTAGTTTTAACCAACTAACCAGTTTTGAAGGTCGTCAATAACACAAAAATAAAACGAATGGATACAAAAACTTTCGATATTGCGTACGATACACCGCACTGTGCGAGAGAAATTTCTTTCATTGTATCATTATTGTTATTAAACTCCTATTTTTACGACCAAAAGGTTGTAATTTAAATTTAAAGTGTCGTCGGTCACTTTATTTTGTTTAGAAGTTATATCTTCAAAGTAAATTCTTTCGAAGTATTATGATTTCCGTACCATATGAATGAGCTTCAATCGATCTATCCATTACTAGTTTTAATAGCGCTTTCGTGCGCTTTTGGACGGTTATCCCAAGATATCGCTACAAGACTCTACCACTCGTAAAATGTCTTTTAATTTTTTTTAAGGAATCTTTACCTTTTAATCCTTGAATGAAAACGTCTCATTAAAAAATATTAATTCAAAAATTGACGAATATTAAAATATATACCCTTACATTTTTATAGCCCCTTAAATTTATTAATAAACATCGTAATTATTAAAACCAAAGTATAAAAAGTTTAAAACTTTAACACAATAGTAATATGGGCATGAATGAAGTGGCGAGGAAAACCTATTTCGTATTAAGTGTGAGTCTGAGTAGGCATGAATTACTTGTGAAATCTGAGAAGCTAACATGACGTCGAATCCAGTCGCCGAGTGCTCGATAAAACGCTTAGTAATAGATTATTTTAAAAACAAACCTGATTAGCTAACATAAACCATAAACGACAATTAATAACCAGATTTGATCTATTAAGCATCACGACTAATTCATCTTTATAGCGCTGGCAACAAGATAGTGTTCCCACTTTTCTAAAGCAATCTTGCGCGACCGGGTAATATCGCTTAAAACGTCGTTCGCAATTATCCTTAATTAGGACTGTGTAAAAAATCAACCTTGAATCAGAGGCTGGAGTTAGCGACCGATTGAATATTAATATATTGCGATGAGTGAGCAAATGCTGAATATTCAACGTCGCGGTCAGGCAGGCGCACGCACCGGCTCCCGGGCTCCACATGCGTGCTTCTGATAGGAAGCAATCCCATCAACAATGCCAAACAATTAGATCGCACTTTGAAACAACCACACGTAGAAAGTGAAATCTCTTTAGCACTTCAATACGATTGTTATAAAGGTTTGTAGATCATTGGGCTTTCGGTCCGTTTCTTTCCTATTTCATTATGTAAGCGCAAATAAGTTTCGTAATTATTGAAGCCACAACATGCACTGTACTAAGACGGTTTTTATTACGTCTTGCTTTGACCGTGTCTAGTTTATCGATTGACCGTGATGTATAAATTCTGTGGGAAAATATACTAGATAGTGCTTAATTTATGATATTTTATTTATACGGAAGAATAAAATTGCATTACCTGAATATTTAACTAATTTAATAATAGATACGATTGCAACAAAGGTCGTGGCTCCGGAACAATTATAATGCAGAGGAAGTAGTGAACTTTAAGAAAACTATTCAACCGTGTCTAGTTACGGATGAATTATTTAGTTTACCTAATTGCTGGTTACTCGCGTTAATTAACAACACTTATAACACAAAGGACGTATGCCCAAATTATTCTTCAGTAACATTTTAAACAACATACATACAATTACCGATTCATTTCGCACTGTAAGATCAAAATACACGTATAGGTCGAATTTAACATACAACAAACTATAAATGTTTTCGCGTATTTTTTTAAATAAAAAACTCCTAATAAAAATCATATTCCAACTTAACTTCTCCAAAACACGCAAAGTAAGTGTAGCGCTTCATAATTCGCAAGAAATATGTCTGAATAATGTATATGTTCTACTGCTTGCCGTATCTTCTTACGTTTTATGCTTTGAATTGATCTGCGGTGGGATGTAGCATTTAATACAAACATATTTAGCAGATGATCAATTTATTTATGAATGGTTGATTAATTAAAACAACAAGAATTCGTTCCTAATAACCACGCCGCGATATTTATGAAAGCATAACAGAGAAAAATAAAATATCTTGTGAATTATCGCCGTACTGGTTAAAGTCTCTCGCTGTTATTTTTTGCTTCACGGTATCAATAACTCTCGTAAACTTTGATGCAATTTAAGATGCCATAAATATTAAAGGAGTGTTCGTAAAAAATAAACTACTAATTATTAAAATACACTTTAGAATCAATGTAATGTGTAATATATGTCTGAGTATATTTAATTACTCGATAAAAAAAAAGTTTCAAACACAAACTAGTTATAACGCTATAAAACGCAACAAATCGTAATATAAAAATATATTTTCAAACACAACGATATACAGTAATCACTTAAATCATATCAATTCGGGCGCTGCAATAAAAATTAAATATCCCTAACGTATTTTTAATAGACAAATGGATAAAACTAATAACTAATATTTCCGTAACAATTAAACTCACCCAAACGCTTTTCACGTAGTATGAAAAAAGGAAAACACCCGGAAGAGACATGATTACGAATATAAATCCACAGTTAGACTGAAAGAGATAACACACTGAGTTTTTTTATTTATACACTTTTTGTTTACTAACATCACATAGGAATTCCTTTATTTAGTTAGTGTGAGTGCACACAGGAGTCGGCGGGCGGCGCGCGGGACTCGGCACTACCGACTGAGGAGCCACCACACGTTGCGCCCCTATATACTTACATACTTCTTGTTTTGCCTGAATGCTTGATTTCACGCTCTATATGCACGAATTAATAACTATGGATTGTGAATATCGACCGACATTGTTGCTGGCCACCATGCTACCAATAAATATGGCTGAGTTTGTTAAACACTTGTTTAATATTCGAAAATCGCCTTAAAATCAATTGTTAAATCTCCACACAGGTTCACACCTCTACCGCATTTATTTCACGTTCTAAAATGATTTACCAATACACAGATACTCAGGTCTACGTATATTGTGGTGATTCCGAAATAAATTGCCACTTACATTTAGATTTTGTACTATCTTTAGTTTTATATTTTTAAAACGCAGTATGTGCCTTAATTTCTTATTAATTTGAAACATATTAAGGACTTTTCGCCGCAAACCAACAAACAACTAGCAATGATTTCCAAAGTAGTATAATCACGTCGATGCTCATAAGATTTCTGCAGGAGTTATGTGGAAAACATTAATGTTTGAACAGGTGTTATACTGCATAGTAAAAATATTATTATTTAGAAGTACTATTAGTCTAATGAGCAGTGATGGCCTCGAGGTTAAGAATCTCGGCGGTCGCGGGTTACAACCCCAGGCACACTATGACTTTTCGAAGTTATGTGTGTATTCATATTGAATTATCACTTGCTTTAACGGTGAAGGAAAACATCGTGATAAAACCTGCACACCTAAAAGTTCTTAGGAATTTCTTAGGTGTGTAGTCCGCCAACCCGCACTAGGCCAGCGTGGTGGACTATGGCCTAAACCCTCTCAATGGTTGAGGAGACCCGAGCTCAGCAGTGGGCGTATATGGATTAATGAAGAAGAAGAAGATTAGTCTAATGAAAATGAAAGAAAATACTTCATACATGAATACTACTTTTATAATTTAACCAGAAAAATAACGTTATATACTTAGGCACCCATTCTACCAAACTATTTTTATTAATAAATACTAAATTATGTTCTGAAACGAACATTTTTTTAAGTAGTATTGGTTAAATAATTAAATTTAGATAATATTAATACAAGGTGTATAAACCAAAATGGCCCATGTAAGATGCCTTTTTCAAAATTCAAACAGACATACATAATAGTGTAGAATGCAGATATTCACGGCGGAAGGATATAAATTTTTATCCACAACCAAAATAAATATACTTACTTACTTACGATATTCTCACTCACCAAATATTTTATTATATAAGGGTCATTTTCCTAAAATATTTCGCATGGTGAAAATTTTCTAACCAAAAATCCCAATACCAACCATTTGGAAATGGAATCCGGGGCCTATACATTGCACGATTTACTGCAACAAGGGAACGATCGTTCCAAGCATTACCTTAAAAGATTGTAACATCATAATTAGCCTATATGCCTATACTTGTATATTTGAACCTGCGACCGCCGAGATTCTCAACATTGTATATTTAAGATAAAAAAAATCATGTTTCTGTATTGGCTCATATGAAAGATATGGTAAATAAAAGAGATATAAAAAAATCACTCCCCTGTTCATATATACTCGGCCTATCGCCGTCCACTGCTGAACGTAGGCCTCCCCAAGTAAGCGCCAACCATCCCGGTCTTGTGCGGCCCTTCCTCAAATCCTCGGACCATCGTGCTGCAGGACGTGTTTATTGATTTAATTCAGTTCATTTAATCTTTATTCGTTAAGACAGAAATATAAGCTGTATTTTATTTTACTCTTTATTTTTTATTACAAGATACCAATTTCAAAAGTTGGGTTCCTGAAGATATTAATAACCAAAACATAAACAATGAACATACTAACATCAGTATTTATGAAAATCACTCTTCAATCAATTTAAGCCGTCATATAGGGCAGGGGTCACCAAATGGTGGACCGCGGTCCGCATTCGAACCACCGAACCATTTGGACTGCAGGAACACAGCAATGTAACAAAATATCTTTGCTCTATCCATAATTACATTTGTTTAATATATGTATATAAAAAAATGGACCCCGTCTAAAGAATCAAATCTATGCCTTTATTTTCAGTACAACATGTTAGTCAATCCATTACTAACCGGTAACACTTATCGACAATGAATTAAAATGTATCTTCCATAGAACATTACTTGGCTCTTTGAATAGTATCATCTTTAGTCAATGACAAAAGTCATTGTCAATATATTGTCGAGTTGTACGCAATGTCTCACGTAATACGAAGAACGTTGCCAAAATATTCATCATAAGACGAAATTAGTAAGGAACCGTCATCGTCATTTTGCAAACGTCCCTTGGTACAGCTTGGTGGTCTGACAGACTAATAAAATTAATAAAAAATAATAAATACACCCAACATTTGCACACATAGTTTTAACCCCACACTAAGATACGATTCATGTGTCAAGCGTATCAGAAACTACAAGAGAAGTTTCCGTCTCACAATACCCAGAACCACAAACACACATGAAATACACAAGCATTTGTTTCGATGCAGTGATCGAACCTTCGGGCGTTCGACTAATGTTTATAGCCGACTGCGCCAAGAGGCATTTAGAACAAAATCAATTATAAGTAAATTAATAAATACACCCAACAGTCACACACATAGCCCTGACCCCACATTAAGATACAAGTCTTGTGGCGTGGGTATCAGAAACTACGAGAGACTTCGGTCTCACAAACACCCAGACCCGAAACAAATTTATATTTGTGGATCACACAAACATTTGTCTCGGTGCGGGAATCGAACCCGCGGCCGCTCGTTTCGCAAGCTGATGTCTCTCAATCGCCAACTGCGCTACGGGGCTGTCAAATTGTAAAAAGAATGACAATAACATTAAAATATTTAAATAATAGACTTTGTCATACGCCTATTCTACAAAGGATGCGATATTTTTATAACAATTAGTTCTTAGTATTCTCAACTATTAAACGGCGACAGTAATCGTTTTAATGCCAGTTGTCATTCTTTTATCATTTTATAGCGACCCGCCCCGGCTTCGCACGGGTGCAATGCTGATATTTAATGGATGTTATCATACATATAAAACTTCCTCTTCAATCACTCTATCTATTAAAAAAAAAACCGCATCAAAATCCGTTGCGTAGTTTCAAAGATTTAAGCATATGTACAAAGGGGAATAGGGACAGAGAAAGCGACTTTGTTTTATACTATGTACTAGTGATTCAGAAAAATCATGCAATCTTATAATATTAAATAGGAACAGCAGTCTTCTAATATTGTTATCAGTTTTTATACAATTGCCAGCAAGTTTCTCTTAAACACATCAAGCTGATGCTAAGCGGTCGAACTTTGGAACCCAACAGTCATGCGTAGGCCGTTGCAAACATTACTTAATATTTTCGTGCCTTTATTGCCATGAGCTATCAGGTTAATACTTATTTCATATGTCAATTTCCGTCTGGTTATAATGCTTGAATTATATATTTTTCCTATAGCGCAGAGTTTAGTAGTGCATTTGTAGGGCTTCTGAAAATTTATTTTGACGAAAACGTTTTTTTAAGGCCGCATTTCGTTACATTACACGCATTGAAATTTGTGCGGTAGGTACTTGGCCCTCGAATACTTGTCTTATATCAGTTGTACAAGAAGATGTACCTACATATTATAATATATGTTACTGTAAAAGCTCGAACTACAGTAAATCTTAAGATTTAAGTGTAAGTCTTAGGATTTACCGACATGAGTTGGTAAATGTAAGTATTTCTGAAAATACGACGATTTTTTCGAGCTTTTACCATTTGAATTCAGTACATGTTAGGTTTTACCACTGTCAGCTGGTAGATGTTGGTTTTAGGAATAAAAGAATGAGTAATTCTTAATTATTTGCCTTAATGAACTATTAGACAAAACAGGTAGGGGAAGGTGAGGTATAATGATCCCCCTAAGGAAAAAACAAAACTGTGGCTAAAGTTAAAGGCATAATCGCAGGATTTCTATTATTTAAAAAATAAAATAATTTTCTTATCAGGAACTTACAAATAGACTTATAGCCATAAATTTTTTTTTCACACTATCAAATTGGTTACTAAAAAGACAAATATCGCAAGTAAATTCGCCTTCATTGTCACTAGCTACGCCCGCACAAGCCTCATGTCACCATTTAAGACACACAACACATTTAATCCACCCTTCGCCTTTAGTGTCCTTGGAGTAGCTTTCAGTACAGAAGACTAGAAGAAGGCGTCACTTTCCTCTTCAGAAGAATCTGATCTGTTTTTTTTTTTGCCTTTTCCCTTTCCGCCTCCTCTTCCGATTCCTGTTTCTTTCCCACCACCTTTTCTTTTATCGTTCTCTTTGTTTGTTTTTTTATTTTATTTTATTCGCTTTCTTAAGGGCTTTCTTTGTTTCTATATCTGTTTTCTTTTTGGCTTCTTCTTCAAGGTAATTTTTGTAGGGTGTGCTGATAAGTACTGATGTGTCTACTTTGCGTTTATAAATTCTCGGCATGATCTGTAAAACAACAAATACTTATGGGGTAAAATGATTCCAGGGATCATTTTAAACACAACAAAAGGGATCATTTTGCCCCAAACACTAAATTCCAAGATTTCGATCAAAACATAACCTTCAAATACCGCGTGCGGTTATCGAACATTGCTTAAATATTAGCTAACTGACATTAATACCCGCAAATAAAATAACATTTTAATAAACACGAACATGTAAAAAGTAATGAAAGTCCAAAAACAGGCTTACCTTAGATCAGAGACCGACTTTTTTAATTATTTTGTAATAAAATCACGCCAAGCGCTCACACCGCCATGACACTAGGATAGGTAACTGGCAGGGGTGCGGGGAACTAGTCTCACGCGCATTTGGATTGATGACACTAGTTTTTTCTGGTTTATGGCGGGGGATCATTTGACCTCCAGGGATCATATTACCTCACCTTCCCCTACATAGTATTATTAAGGTATCATATGATAGTAACAAGTACAAACTAATACCAATTTATTTAAATTATTTTGAAAAAACACATAATGTATATCACTGAATATCTCAATCTCTATCCAATCTATCTAACTGAATCAGTACTTCTCTATTTGGAATTTAACAACGAAATGCAAACATAATGCTTACATAAGCTAATCTAACTTCATAATTATTTTTCTTATTATTTGGTTTAGAAGTAAGAAAAAAGACAATCAAATGTAATTTATTAATAGGTAAGGTACCTAAAAAACACATTTCACTTGTTACAACACGAATTGCTATTATGCCATTTATAATTACAAAGTAATCCTGATAATCTGTAGGTGCATTTTTTCGTCAAGCATTTTTTTTGACAATTACATTTTTTTAATCCTTGTCCTCCAGTTAACGGCAATTATCCGACAACTTCTCGAAGACTTACTTCTTTAACCGTAACAACTTCTTCGTTTTCCGTTTCCGCCCGTTTTGATTTTCAACATTTACCGTACCATTAAAGTAAATCCTAAGATTTACCAACGGAATGGTGGTAAAAGTTCGAATCGCAAACCTTTTGGCACATTTCTTCATCAACCCATGTACGCCCACTGCTGAGCACGGGTCTCCTCTACTATTGAGAGGGTTTAGGCCATAGTCCACCACGCTGGCCTAGTGCGGGTTGGCGGACATTTACCATTATGAATTGGTAGATCTTAGGTTTTACTGGAAGATCTTAGGATTTACCACAGTTCGAGCTTTTACAGTAACATATACAAATATGCGAACATGAGAACTCTGGAACATTGGATGCCTCGTTGGTCCTGTAGCATGAGTGTATGAGATGTGTCGAGTTCCATTCTCAATTCGAGCAGTAATAAGGTACTTGTGTGATACCATGCCAAAAATAGGGTTCGATATCACGTCAAAGCGCACATGTTAGGAATGTTACCAACGTCTTAAAATATTGAATGGAGTATATTCTAATACAAATTTAAGAATAGAATTTTGTGTCGTCGTGATCGCATAGGTCGAAATATTGTCATCATCATGTCATCATCTGCCCATATATGCCCCACTTTTGGGCACAGGCCTCTTCTACTGTTGAGAGGGTTTAGTCCCTAGTCCACCATGCTGATCTAATGCGGGTTGATGGTATACACATCTTAGAAATTCTAAAGAACTTTGATGAACTTTCATGATGTTTTCGTGCACCGTTAAAGCAAGTGATATTTCATAATAAATTATCATTATTAATGTTAGTAAAATTTAAAATCTCATATTTGAAAAATATTTTTTGGGATTCGAGCATTAGAAAACACATTGGCAACATTATAAACGATAGTGGATCGCCGTACTGCTCAGCAGATTGGTATTGTGCCGCGGATTACAGTCGGTGTTTTAGTTCTGTAGCTGTCACGGCAAAAACGACACTTTGCAGTTTATGACGTGAATAGAAATATTAGAACAATATTGTGCAATTCTGACTACATTATTATTTCACGCGACGGTTTAAATGCAATGCTTAAGAAACTCTTAATAATATTATTTTTAACGTCTTAAGTGAAAAAATATTTAAAGAAAAACATGCAATATAATCAAATAACTCACGTTTTGTTCGATCTAGATGGACTGTTAATAAGTAATAATTATTCCTCAATATTGGGTAAGCAAATTGAAAGAAAAATTGTATTAAAAATACTTCTTATATTTTTAGATTCTGAAGAATTTTATACAGAATCGTTCAGACGAGTTTGCGAGAAATATGGAAAATCCTTCACATGGGAATTAAAGTCCAAGATTCTAGGTCATCAAAGCCAAGAATGTGCCGATATTATAATTAAAAATTTAGAATTGCCTGTCTCCATAGAAGAGTTCATGAAAGAATGTTCAGAAATGAACAAAATAGTTTTCACAGATGTGCAACTAATGCCAGGTAATTAATATAACATAATTTTAGGGGTTTAAGCCATTTGATATTATTTTACTCTTATATACATAGCTATATGTATTTTTTTATCTGCTCATGCTAGTTCTGCTTCCATATTTACAGTAATTTATTATTGTTCTCAATATTTCAGGGGCCAAAAGGTTGGTAGAACATTTGCATAATAGAGGCATACCAATTGCATTAGCCACCAGTTCTAGTATTGAGAGTGTTGAATTAAAAATGAAAAACCACAAGGAGTTCTTATCATTATTTCATCATCTCACTATGGGCACATCTGACCCAGAGGTGACAAAAGGCAAACCAGATCCGTGTATATTTTTGGTTTGTGCCTCAAGGTTTCCTGACAAGCCAAAACCTGAAAATGTAAGTATTGTTTAAGCCAAATTATGCTTTATACTAAGAGTTCAAGATTTTTATTCTGTATAAAAAATGACCTATTAATTATTGGTACAAAAATATTATGTTCACAAACCCAGTTACATTGTACAAAATTTAACTTAAAGTTAGTGTTATGCCAATAATAATGTACAAAATTATGGACTGATATTTACAGTGAATCCACTAGGACAGGGCTTCCCAAACTGTGTGTAACACCCTGGGGCATCATTTACAGACTACTTTTACATTACTATAGTTGATACACTGCTCATCTAAAAAAAATATCTGAATGTACAAAACATAATGAGTATATTATTATAACAAAAATTTGAATAATTTCTAGTGCCTGGTATTTGAAGACGCAATAAATGGAGTGAAAGCAGCATGTGCAGCCAAAATGCCTGTAGTTGTTGTACCTGACCCAAGGGTAGAATCTGATGAATTAAACAATGCCACACTTGTTTTAAAATCGTTAGAAGAATTTCAACCTGAGCTATTTGGTCTACCACCTTATGACTAGGGAACTTTATGGGTATAGGCAATTTAAGTAATGTAAAAAAGTTATCAACCTGTTGTTTGTATATTTTATTATTAAAATATATTTTTGTTTTTATTATACAAATTATACTGCAGTACTTAATTGATATTATTTGTGTCATAAACTGTTTGGTTAAATAAAAATATTTTTATTGTTTCTCTTAGTTTCTAAATTTCCCACCTTATTTTTTTTCCATAAACATTGATGTCTCTTGAGGAGTATATCAAATCTGTTAAAAGATGTATTAAAATAAAGATTTCTACTCCAAGTAACTTAAACTATTACACTTTTAATTACAAATTTTGCTATTCATTATACTATTTCAATTATTTCACTCTTTATATGGCGGCAATCCAAAATCTTCTGGTTTGAAATCCTCCATGGAATCAATGATAGCAGTTGCCTCTGGAGCAAGGGAACGATCCAGTCTCGGATCTGGCACCATCACAACTTGCATGCCCGCAGCGTGCGCCGCCTTCACGCCATTCACAGAATCCTCGAATACAAGGCACTAAAAAACATCATTAAAATTATAACAACAGGAATTATTTTTAAAAAGTTTTAACAAGAGGTATAATAGATTTTTGATTAAAAAAAATCATTAAACATTAAGTTCATTTCCATGTAAGGCACGTTAGGACTTGCGCGTCAGTAAAATGTTTTTGTATATGGAAACAGCTAAGTCCTATAACACATTCAATGTACAACAAAAGTCCTCTATTAATTAGAACTTACATGTAAACGATATCTTATACTGCTCCCAAGGTCAGTAGTCCTTAGCAGTTTAGTGATATGAAAGGCTAGAAACTTGAGTGTGATTAGTTTGGTATCTTTTAAATCCTCACTCGTCATTATTAGTCGGAACTTGCAATATTTTATTAATTATGGTTCCTTAACATTTTCCATCAATTGTAAGTTTAAAAAATACAGCTCTTTGAAGCACTTCTCTTTGCATAGCAATAAGTTTCTTAACAGTAATTAAGTATCTGGCAAGTAAATGCATACTTATACATTGGATTTATTTTTATTACCTTTTCTGGGGCTGGTTTGTCGGGAAACTTGGTAGCAGCAACAAAGAATATGTCAGGGTATGGTTTGCCTCTCTTCACTTCGGGATCAGAAGATCCCCAAGTCTTATATGGAATTAAGTCAAAGAGTTCTTGATGATTGCATGTCTTCAAGTCATATGTCTCCTTACTACTGCTCGTTGCTAATCCCATTGGAATGTTGTGTTCATGGAGATGATGTATAAGTTTATAAACACCTAAAAAAAACATGCTTAATAAAACTTATTCAAACGTATTTATGCATATACACACATACAAGGCATGAACAACTGTAGTCTATATTATACTAAAACAGATAATAGCTACGAATCTACGATGATCGCCCATTGGCACAAAAAAAACTCCAATAGTTTTGTGATCACCTTGGCTGTTACCTGCCTTAGTTTCCGATCACGATCTGAATACACCTGTATATGCAATTGCAAAATTTCCATATTTGGGTCAATAATGGTATTAGTACACTCGAATTAATCGTTTTTAAGAGGTATATAATTTATAATGTCAATGAAATTAGGAACTTTTTTATAATTCCTGTTGGAATATGTCTTAGAAATACTAAACGTTGAAGAATAACATTTCGTCATACCTGGCATAACTTTGCTTTGCGGGAACAACTCGTTAAATATGTTTCGGGTCTCTTCAATAAACTCGTCAACAGTGAGTGGCAATTCAAGATCATTGATAATTGTGGCAGAGAATTCCCTGCTGTGTTGGCCCATTATTTTCGTCTTCAAGGCAAATGTAAACTCCTTGCCAAAGCGTGAGGCCACTTTCTGAAAGCCTATTGAATACAAATCCTCTGTATCTGAAAAATACATAAATGAAAGAATAATATTGCTAGTAATTCTATATAAAAATATCACTATACTCACTCAATAACAACCCATCCATATCAAATAAAACATGAGAAAATAAATTAAATTCCATTTTATTTATCACAGTCTTTGAATGATGTTGGCAGTCACACAGACCACACGGTAACAATTAACAATCTATATTGTTTTACTGTATCTAGAACTGACATCATTACATCACATTTGATCTCTTATCTTATCTGCGATTTGTTGTGTAAACCAACTCATTAATCATCCAATACATATATAGTGGCAGTTAAGAGAAGACTACAGTATTTTACAACATTCAGTATCACATGATAATTGGGTAATGGGGTAGTCAATATAATATTTCATTTCTATGGTAAATATTTGAATGAGTTTCAAAAAGCAGTTTTATTATGCAACTAAAGTAGCAAAACAGTGTGTCAAAATGAAGGTAACGGAAGACATAGAGACAAAATAAACAGAACATGAAGTAAATGTAAGAAACACAACCATAACTTATACACAATAAATATGACTGCTTCCAAATATTACTCTTATAGCTGAACCAACACTGGTTTTATGGATGGGTATCCAAGAATATAATAAACTGTTGGATACTTGGTCAAAGGAAAGGTAAATTAAAAATGTATTTTTTTCTTTCAATAAAATCTAGTCTTCAAACGGCGGTAAACCGAAAAGTTCTGGTTTGAAATCTTGCAAGCTTTTTAGAACTAAAGTAGCTTTAGTAGTTAAGCGTTCTTCTACTCTAGGATCTGGCACCATTACAACCTGCATGCCAGCAGCTCTTGCAGCTTTTACTCCATTCACAGCATCTTCAAACACCAAACACTGAAAATGTTAAAAGAATGGTGGTTTTTAATATGTTTATATCTTTATACATATTTGGAATAGAGATCATTTACAGTAATTTTAAAAAATTGGAGATTATTGAATTGTTCAAATTTCTGTTCCCAGAATTCTGAGGGTTTTAATCAGTGGTAGTTTTTAAGTAGGGCTCCCCAAGATAGTGGCAACCATCCCGGTCTTGAGCAGCTCTCATCCATCCTGTACCCGTTATCCGATACATTCAGCAGTGGACGGCGATAGGCTGAGTTATAGTTATTAGTTTTTAAGTAACAGATGTTATTTTACATGTAATGGCTATATAACATAAAAATAAACACAAAGGATCTGATTTACATGTTGGCTTGGAGAAATACATGTGTATATTAACCATAACATGATTTTGTTATGGGCAAAACACCAACCCCCAATTAATAATGATAATTATATGGGTATTCCAAAGTATAACACATTAATTTCCAGTTCTTAGCATTTTAAGTTTTTGATTAAGTACAATAAAATTTTCTACATAGTGTTTTTAATACATAATAATAACCTACATTTTTGGGTTCAGGATTTTCAGGGAATCGGCTAGCAGCAACCAGAAAAATGTCAGGATATGGCTTACCCCTCTTGACCTCTGGGTCAGAGGAGCCCATAGTTTTATATGGGAATAACTTAAACAAGTCCTGATGGTGCTTATTAACTTTTAACTCATAACTCTCCTTACTTGAACTAGTGGCCAAGCCAATAGGAACTTTATGTTTGTGTAAATGTTCTATTAGTCTTTTTGCCCCTGAAATATAAAAATTATGAAATTATGCAATGAAATGGCATGCAAGAATAAATTTTAATAACAATTTACAATACATGATTTACCTAATATTATTAAAATGTTTAGCAAATTTTGATGTCAAACATTTATTGAGATTTAATAATACTCACATTTTTATGGTTTTACAATATATTTTTTAAATTTAGATGCTGTTTAAATAATCATTTAAAAAACATAACATTGATAAATATATTCTTACCTGGCATTAATTTAGTATCAGGGAATAACTCTTCAAATTGTAATTTGCCCTCTGCTATAAATTCATCCACTGTCATGGGTAAATCAAGTTCTTTGATAATAATCTGTGCAGTTTCATGAGCTTGGGAACCCATGAGCTTCAATTTTAAATCAAATGTATAATTTTTTCCGAAGCGAGACAGAATGTTTTGAAAGGCAACTGTGTATAAATCTTCTGTATCTATAACATTCAATTTGTTTAGAATCGTTTATTTCGTAATAAAACTTTGACTTAAAATTTTTAAAACAAATAATACATAAGTATAAATATTCCGCAATTCTACACTAAAATTTCTCATAGGATACACAAAAATATATATCGATTGATAGATGGAAGATGGGAACCTGGTAAACTTTTAAATTAAAAAAACAATAAATAGAATACTAAAAGACTTACTTAATATTAGGCCGTCCATATCAAACAGAACGTGGGTCACTGGGTGAAACGATGCCATTTTTTCTTTTTAACACAAGAAATAGTAATAGAATGGTTGAATCACTTTAGGTTACTTGAAAAAATTCTGAGAGTAAAATTCCATTTCCCACCACTGTCAAGCGTCACATTGACCGTTGACGTATCTATACTAATATTATAAAGCTGAAGAGTTTGTTTGTTTGTTTGTTTGTTTGAACGCTAGGATCTCAGGAACTACTGGTCCGATTTGAAAAATTCTTTCACTGTTAGATAGCACATTTATCGAGGAAGGCTATAGGCTATATAACATCACGCTACGACGAATAGGAGCGGAGCAGCAATAAAGAATGTTTCGAAATCGGGGACATTTTTTCCTTTTTGTGAGCTTCCGCGGCGTACGCTGCGAAAACGGTTAAAGTTTCGCTAAAATAATGTTTTAGAGAAATGTTCTTCTTTAAAAGTTCTAAAAAAAAGTCCGCGACAGCATATGTCTATTTTTTAAGGTTGGCTCACTATAATGTTTTTTATCCTAACCAAATTTATTTTAAAATAAAGTTTTATTTGTGAATGTGTTTTTATAAATATGATATTAATCCTTATCCAAATAAATACGTTATTCATTACAACTATTTAATTTTAAATAAAATTGCCCTTTACATCTTTTGATTTCACCGAGTATCTTAGAAGATATTGCAGTTTTAAAATATTGATCAAGCGCGCAATAATGATGCACAAGGCGCCGATCGACGCGTTACGGTTTCACGTTTGAACAATTAGACTGAATTGTATGATTTTTGGTAGGGACATAAATAGGACTCTGAGAAGTAAAATAGACTACAACTTATTTTCCTTCTGAACTCAGCCCTGTAGTCTACGCGGACGGAGTCGCGAGCAAAAGCTAGTATCTTATAAATTTTTTCCCCTGAAAAAGTATGCAGAAACGTGCAGGCTATACAGCCTATCACATGTTTTTAAATTGCAGAACATACATATAACATACATTACCAGTAAAAAAATTACGCTACCAAACTTCACATTGGAATAGGCCATGGTAGTACCTAAGCGTAAAATAATTAGAACGACATAACTTGATATCTAAACAGTGAGTTTACTTTATTTATTGTTAACAAAATATTGTAATGATTTAAAAAAAAAATAGTCCCTACCGCGGACCGCCACCCTAATTTACGGGCACAATTTTAGATTCTGTGAGAATTTATAAAGAATAAGCACAATAATTTTTTTAAAAGCGTCGGGAATCGTATCTCACGTCTCTGTATCACATAACACAGTATTCTAATTTTTCTAATAACAGATTACGGATATAATGATTGAGAAGAAACGAAAATCACTGGCGACTACCGAAACAAACCAGGATAGCTAGATATCAGGAACGAATGAAAAGTGAATGAAAACGCTCAAAAAAAGAAGAGCACTAACGGGATTTCAGAATGACGTTCAAAGCCGTCAACAGTCAAAACATGTTTTGGTTCTAAGTTTGTTTCGTAAACATACGTATTTTAATTATAAACTTCATATTTCCTGGGTTGCTTTCTCAAGTCAATCTTAAAAAATATTAGCTATAGTAATTTGTTTATCTTGATTTCACTTTTTTAATTAAATATGGATGGTCCAGGAATGAGTTTGTTTCAAGGCGCCGCCAGCATTCACATAAACAATAGCGCCCAAGATAGACTTGAAGAACAAGAAGAACTCGAAGATCAAAAAAGACGAAACGAAGAAGTAAGTTTGATTTAATATTATACAAAATTGAAATATTTTTGGTATAAACTTCAATCTTCGGGTACTTATATACGTGTTAAAAAGTTTAAATTACTTTCCCGCCTTTCATTGCAATAGTTGAAAGTACTTTTAACTATCTTTAATTGATATATGTTTAAGAAATAAATTTGTTTGTTGCAGTTGAAACACAAATTAGCAAATGCATTTGACGATTTATTGGATGATGATGAAGCAAGTTCAGTTAATAGCAGCGGAAACTTTACTTTGGATCCTACTCAAAGTAATTGTAGTAAGTACTTTGATAATTATTAACTCCCGATTTTCAATATTGCTAATATCTTGTATGTAAAAAATTTAAATTGATAGAAATTGGTTTTCTTTGCAAATAAAAAAGTCGGCCATATCCTATCATAGTAACTCAGTGTGGATTTGTAGATTACACATACCTTCAGTTTTCAGATATACTATGTATAATTAATAAATAATAGGAAAAAAATATGGATTAGTCAAAAATGTGTCTTGAATTTCTAATAATGATCCAAATCATGGCAGCTTGGTTCACCTTTACCTTCTAGTATGTTTGATAATTAAATAGATAAGATCTTGCTTTGTGTTTACATTTTATTTAACATTGGTAAGTATACTATTTATTAAATTAAAAATACTTACCTTATTTGCATTGATTTTAATACAACAGGATGAAATATACTTCACATGAATAAGAAGCAAAAAATTAACTTTAAAATAAGGAATACTTGAAAAAAAAAATGGTTATTAGATATCAGATGTCTGAGATGTCTACAACTGAATTGTGTTTTCTTTTGAACCAACACTGCTCCCTACATTATTCATTCTATTTAACCCTTAAAAGACTGATTATAAGCAAAGAAATAAATAAAAAGTTGAAAATGTCTGCAATTGAGGCACTTAATAACATTACACACATTTTTTTACTTTCCCTTTCAGTTCCACAAACACGGACAGGCTTACCACCAACATATGTTGAGTCCCTGAATCATTTAAAAGACACACATCATGGGTCTGAAAGTCCAAAACAGTATGCTGAAACACCCAAGAACCACATGTCTCATATGCGACACCAAGAAGAACCTGTCAAAATGCCCTTCAGCCCTTATGGTGCTGGTGATGGACAGAACAATTACTTTCAGCAGGATTATAGAGGTAATTAAACTTTAACATTTTTACTGAATAAGCACTGCAATGGTAGTAGTATATTTATCTTCATTATTAGTCCAACATGCTAGCCGACAGTTCGCCGGACAAGTAGTACATTAATAAATGAACACTCTGAACACATTGTGGACAATATTCTACAAGAACTTCTATTGCTGGCCATAAAGTATGCTATAATAGACATAAGTTTGAGTTCTTGCCTTGTACCTTTAAAATTATCTTTGCTTTTTTTCAGTGCAAATGAATGGTATTCATAACTATGATGCAAGGCAAGAGTACATGAATAATGAACAACTTAAAGTTATGTATGAGGTAAGTAAAACAACCTTATTGTTTTATTAAATTTTTGTTTTGTTGACTTGTAACCAATTTTCATAGAATGTTCCAACAGCAAAGCCTTTACAGGTTCCATCACTCTCATTTATGATCTTTTGAATCATTTACAGTATTCCATCTAAAACTGTTCAAAAAAATTAAAAATAGCTTAAGTTTTTGTATATGTGGTTAACACACTTCTACAATTTTGATATTATTTGCATACCTTCTTATAGACCCATTTGAATATATTACACACTGACATTCTTGTTAATATATGTTTTTTTTTAATAGATGAGGGTTAAAGAATGTCAACAACTAGCTGAGCAAATGGAAAAATTGGACACAGAAATTGACAGCCTCCGCGCCAGACTGGCTGCTGCCATCAACGACAGGGACAAAGCCGAGCTATCACTCCAAGAGGCCCATCACTTGCTTGGTAAGTATTTTTTACACCATACAAACATACTCCTGTGCCCTTAAAAATTACACATGCAAAAACCCACTTATGATAACCAATTGCTTAACACATTCTGATACAAGTTTATAATCTTACAATATCATATTGGTCAACAGCTTCCAGCAAGCATAAGTTGATTGAGCTTGAACAACAAGTGAAAACATTGACAGAGAAGCTTATGGAGAGTGACCAAGATAAGGAGCAGTTGAAGTTGGAGCTGCGATCCGCAAACATGAGCCTTCAGGATGTACAGCAAAGGCTACATACACTACAGGCAAGCACATACATACCACTTCATATCTGTAATGTGTATACTCAAAGTGATAGAAAATTTTGTGTATTTCCAATCTGTTGTCATAGAGTTTCTTTGATATTTTGTACATGATAATGGTTTTTTGATCAATAAAAAATTATATTAAAGTATAAAATTTTCCAGGTGGCACATTCTCACGACACTGATGCTTTGTTTAGAGAACAGCAGGACAGGTAAATTTAAATTTTATTCTAACAACAATATTTTATATAGTGTAATCATGTTATAATAAGTTATTGCTTTTTCTTTTATTGTTAATATAATGTAGTGACTATGAAATTAAATCATTTTCAATTAGGTAAATGGCATTAAGTAGAAACTTTTTGTTTCAGGCACAGAGACGAGGTTGATAGACTACAAAATGACTTGGTAAAGGCTAAAAGCAGACTTGATGAGAAAGTAAGTATTAATCAAATCATTCTTTAACTTCTTATTTTTCTTTGTAAACTTAAGAACTTTAAGTTATATATTGCTTGTAATTTTCTTAAAGCTGTAGGACAATTTCATTTATTTTTGTAGGCTATAGTATATGAATACAGTAACTAAATCTTTTAACTTAAATATTTTTTTAGGAAAACGAAGTAAAATTACTAGAGAGGCGTTGTATGGAGCGAGATAGAGAGAAAGAAGAGATTCTGGTAGAAAAAGGTTCGATGATAAATCGACTGGCGAGTGAACTGGAGGCAGCACAGAGCAGACTCGTCAGCGGAGAGACAGCCAGGCTGAAGGAAAAACTCTCTCAACTGACTACAGAGAGAAATTCGGCCAAGGAACAAGTCAAAGAATTGGGCGTGAGTTTTTATTATTAATATATTGCTCTAAAGCCAACTTGCAGTATGCCACGTGGTTGACTAAGGCGAAACCCTCCCAATGGTAGAGTAGATCCGTGATCAGCAGTGGGACCTATATGGGCTGATGATGATAGACATAACAGTTAATAGTAAACTAGGAAATCAAATATCATAAGAGTAATTTCAAGTCCTTCATTTAGATACTATAGGGTAATCTTTAAATGCACAAAAGAACTCAACTAGAGCTGAATCATTTCTTGGCGACATAAAATTTAACATAGATGTTTTATTATATTCATATAAGAATTGGATGCATGGTACGTCAATCATATTATCTGTTAACTTTTTATATACATATACTACAAAACTATTGCACAATTAATGAAAGAGTTTTTATTGTTTCAGTCAAAGCTCGAAGTAACTGCTCACGAGCTCGTCCTCTGCCGAAACAAATTGGGTGCAACGCAAAAAGAATACGAAAATTGGCGAACGACCCTCCACCAGATATTAATGGAATCTATGCCAGAGAATAATTACGTCGGTATGTTTGTTTTATTTACATTTTCATGGATAATTTTATTAGTATGATATTTTAACCGGCATCCCACTATTGCTCCCGTCTATATATTGTTACTTGTTGTTTGGATCTGGTTCAAATCCCCAGTTGGTTAAAGTCTTATTGTACCCTGTAGAAATATTTTTCTCCTTCAATTATTCATTAGACGCCATGCAGAATTAATCTATACTACTATTATAAAGCTGAAGAGTTTGTTTGTTTGTTTGTTTGAACGCTAGGATCTCAGGAACTACTGGTCCGATTTGAAAAATTCTTTCACTGTTAGATAGCACATTTATCGAGGAAGGCTATAGGCTATATAACATCACGCTACGACGAATAGGAGCGGAGCAGCAATAAAGAATGTTTCAAAATCGGGGACATTTTTTCCTTTTTGTGAACTTCCGCTGCGTGCGCTGCGAAAACGGTTAGAGTTTCGCTAAAATAATGTTTGAGAGAAATGTTCCTCTTTAAAAGTAGAACTTTTAAAGAGGAAAAAAAAGTCAAAAAAAGTCCGCGACCGCATATGTCTATTTTTTAAGGTTGACTCACTATAACGTTTTTTATCCTAACCAAATTTATTTTAAAATAAAGTTTTATTTGTGAAGGTGTTTTTATAAATATGATATTAATCCTTATCCAAATAAATACGTTATTAATTACAAGTATTTAATTTAAAATAAAATTGCCCTTTACATCATTTGATTTCACTGAGTATCTTAGAAGATATTGCAGTTTTAAAATATTGATCAAGCGCGCAGTAATGATGCACAAGGCGCCGATCGACCCGTTACGGTTTCACGTTTGAACAATTTGACCGAATTATATGATTTTTGGTATGGACATAAATAGGGCTCTGAGAAGTAAAATAGACTACAACTTATTTTCCTTCTAAACTCAACCCTGTAGTCTACGCGGACGGAGTCGCGAGCAAAAGCTAGTGTAATTATAAGTGTGTATGCACTATTACTGTTTAAATAAATATTTTATATTAAATTATTTTTCTAAGGTGATCCTCCTTCGCCCGGGAAGTTGGCAACACTGAAGGAGGTTTTAAGTCGGTATAAATTACAAATGCAAAAACTAAACACACTTCAAGAAGAAATTAATAAACGGTTAGTAAAACATTTAATATTGTCGCGGAATTTTATCGGCTTAAACCTAGACATTTAATTTGAAAAATTCTGTGATTTGTATTAAATTGAAGTAGAATTTTCGATTAGCAACTTACTCCATTCTGCTTCCAAGCTTCTCCTTTGACGGAGGCAAGTCTAGTGACGCCTATGGTCAGCAGTAGTTGATGATAATAATTTATTTCCAGAGATAAAAAGATAGAGCAACACCGAAAGCAAGAATCAGAACTTCGTTCAAAATTAGAAGAGCAGAAAGGCCTAGAAATGCAAATGAACTATCGATTGACGATACTTCAGAAGAAGCTTGAAGTGTTGGGAAGCAATACCGATAGCGAGTTGTTGGACACGTACAAACAACAAAACGAACAACTGCAAACGGAGTTGGAGCAAATTAGGGCTGAATTGAAAAATGTACGTATTTTTTTATTTCTTGATTGTTTTATTGGCGTCAGTTCTGGGGTTCAACTTGGAAAAAGGCTTATAAAAAAATTACATGTATGTTCGCATGTTGAATTAAATTAATATTTCGAAGGTCTAGGATATTCCGAACGCTTGAACCAATATGCCAATATACAGGGTGTATTCAGACCGTGTTCGGAAACTGAGGCAGGTAATATGTAATGTGTAATGATAGTTGTATGGAAAATGTCATTTTTTCATTTTTTGTGGGGATTTTCTTTAACACCAGGAGGTTTGTGATCACGGTCTGAACACACCCTGTATACATGTATGTATATCAATGTGGTATTTTCCAGATGGATCTGAAGTACACGGAATTGGAAATGGCGCACGATAAGTTGAAGACAGAGAAGGGCAGTCGCGCGTCCATCGTGCAGGAAGCCAACGCCGACCTGTTGCGGGAGCTCGAGCGGTACAGCGGACAACTCAAGGACACGCTCAAGGAAAACGGAGAACTTAAGACTCTGTATTTGCAGGTACTCATATAAAAAAAATCAATAGTTTAACAAAAATAGCTTAGGAATATAAAATGAAATAAAATGTTTTTGATAATTGTGGCAGTAGATTTAAGTAGAGGTAACTTTCGCAAATCAATTGAATGTTCAGTTAGAGACTAAAGTCTAAACCCTTTCAATGGAGACCCGTGCATAGCAGTGGGACGAATATGGGCTGATGAATAATTTCAGTTAGCGAAATTAGAATATGTATTTTTTAAACAATTTTAGTATTTAAAAGTGTCATAAAAAAAATTTTTTAAGACTTTTGATAATAAACCTAAACTTTAACATAATGCCCACAATAAAACCTATTTTTCTTAATTTGTTTTTATGCAATTATAGGCTTGCAGCACTCGTGACTCTGCTACTAGAGAACTGAAAGACATACAAACGAAGCTACAAAAGGACAGAGAAGTTTACAAGAACCAAGAAAGGGATCTGCTTGAATCGATTGAAAAGTACAAACATCAAACGGAAAAGTTGACAGCAGACCTCTCTGTCTCCAAAGAAGAGTTAGAAAGAGCCAATAAAAGAATATCAGAACTGCAAAACGAGTTTACAGATAAACAAAAAGAATTTACTGAAAAATTAGACAAGTATCTTGAAGGTTTGTGAAGAAAGAGTATTTATTGATCTTTTTTTCTCAACTTGTGATCTAAAATTTGGCATGTGTGAACTATATTTATTTTATTATCAGAAAAAAAATGTTGAGCCAGAGGTCCCGAATCTATTCCAAATCTCTGTGTCGTATTATTTATTGATGTTATATTTTTACAGATGAAAAGTCCGCCATGCGAAAAGAAATAGAGCCATGTTTGCAATGTGAGAAACACTTGAAACACATTAAATTTTTAGACGAACAACTCAATAAATATACCATTAAATTATGTAAGTAAACACTGAATCTGCTACAAATTTTATTATGCAGACCTTATCAGTGAGCACATATTACTTATTTTATTTCTATTATTGTAGTGTAATTTTCTTTTAACTATTATAATTTATCTTGAAATTTTACAAATAAAACAGTTGTTACCTGACCTAATCTAAGTATTAAATTGGTACTATGCATACAGCTTCCCAAGAGAGTAACGAAGCACTTATGAAAGAGTTAAAAGGGAAAGCGGAGTTCTTCCAACAGTACATAGTGGATCGATACAAGAAGCTCAGTGAACAACGCTCAATAGGAACCAACACCGAGGAAACTGCCGCCAAGTCACCACACGATTCTGTCAGCATCGAACAACTTGTCAGCGATTGTGACAACGGACTCGCTGCTAAGGTAAAAAAAATCATGAATATAGCTTATTAAATAAAAATATATATATGTATATATGTAAAACACTTACATAACGAATAGAGAATTCGATGTTATATTTCAATTCATCCAGAGAACTGTGGTCACAGCTTATTCAAATATAATTTTTCACCTATATGTTTTGTCGAACTGCATATAGCTTATTATCTGATAATTAAACTAATATTTAATATACTATATTGGTTTAACAGACTGCTCTTATGATGAAGGAAAAAGCCATACGAGATCAAATAGCCGAGAAGTTCACATTGGAAATGAAAACGGTCGAGATGAACTGCGCGCGACGAATAAAAGAAATAGAAAACGAACAATTAGAGGTGATTACCAATCTGAAAGAACTGGTCGAAAGGAAAGCCCAAGAAGTTGAGACTTTGAAAGAGTTCATAATTTCAGAAAGAGCTAAAATAACACAAATACTTGAAGCAAAGGAAAACGAAATTTCAGTACTTATAAAAGAACATAATGATATGCAGTCAGAATGTCAAAAAGCTCAAGATATGATTGCGGAATGGAAGGCGAAAACTGAAAAGTATAAGCAAAAGGCATTGCACCTAGGCTCAATGGAATCCCTGTTAAGAACCGAACGAGAAGATTGGAAGCAAAGAACCAGCACATGGGCCAAAGAATGTCAAGCTATGAAGTCTAAAGTATTAGAATTGCAAACAAAACTCGCTGATTTTGAGGAGAGATATGAAAAATTAAAAATTGAACATGAAATTATTCAAGCAAAATATAAAAATGCAAAGAAAGTCATTGTCTGTCACAAGGTAAATTTCTAAAACTAAATTTAATTCTAGGTACAAAAATTAAGACTATTTCGGTTTTCCTTGTAGTAAATGATAATTTTTGAGAGGAGACCCGTGCCCAGCAGTGGGATGTATATGGATTGATGTTGATGATGAAATGATAATTTTTAAAATATTTCCAGGACTATCACACTAAAAAAGATGCTCATATAAACAATGAAATGAACAGAATACAAGATGAATACCGGCAAATATTTTTGAAATTACAAAAGCAGTTGAGTTATCATGTAAATTGTAGGGTGCAAGACGAAAGAAGTAAGGGGAAGAAAACCCAAGCTCGTCATTATGAACCCCCAGATGTGAGTAAAATAAATTATATTTATTCAGTAAAAAAGTTTTCAATCAACAATTTATAATTTTATTGATAGGTAAATATTGCTGACATTTACTTTTTCTGTAATGATACCTTATGTTTTCTTTTTTCTAGTATTCCATAATGATAGACAAAATAAATCAAGACATTACAAGATTGGCTCAATCGCAGTTCAGTTCTGAACCAACAATTGAAAACAAATGACATCACAGGGAACGCTCTGACACGCTCGGGCGTCACATCACCAAACCTATTATTTCCCTAAAACTATGGATGGACAATATAAAAATTGGTATAAATGTTTAATAAGTGCCTTGTACTTACATAGATATAAAATTGCTCAGTTGTTAAATTGTTATTGAGTGGCATATGTAGTAATTTAATATGTACAAATTAATGTTTAAGACATGCATATTGCATATAAATTTAATCTTAACAAAATATCAGAGAAAATGTGTTATTAAGATTTGGGGAATTGCCTGCTATTAAATTAAAACAATTGATTTATATTAAGATTATCCTGATTATTCCAACTTGTTAATGTGACATATCCAGCAGATTTAGAAATATATTTTCATTCCAATGTTCGTTTACATATTCTGTGATATTTGACTGTTAGTATGAATCGTGATAAACAGTATTACTAATAATGAAATAAAATGTGCACATTCCGGCTGGTGTATCCCTGGTGTCTTATACGTAGATATTTTAGTTTATAAATATTTTGTAAATAAGTGGGACATTATGTTAGCTTTGTAAGGTCGTTAAATGTTGCGTTACATGGGGTTAATGAGAATTTAATTAGGTTACTGTTTAGTGTTTATTGTTCTATTAAAATATCTTATTTTAATGGTTAGAGGGTGCGGTTCTTTTTTGTTACTCTCATATGACTATTTATCGAGTTGCAATTATTAAATAAATAAAATTACTCTATTTAAGTCAATTTTTTATTTTTTTATAAAATATTTAGACGGTACGAAAGGCATTTTTGCAACTTTACAAGCAATATCCTTGTTTCTTATGTTCACTAGTAATTCTGTGCCTGTTTTTTTCATTAATTCTGGGACATACCCCATAGCAACATTGCCGCCGAGCGATGGGGCTGGACAACCACTAGTAACTTTGCCGATCACTTCGCCAGTTTTGTTTTTCAATAACGCGTCTTTCCTTGCTGGGGCTCCAGTTTCTATTCTGATGCCCACTCGTCTTTTACTAACACCTTCTTTAATTTGATGCAAAATAATAGAAGCTCCAGGGAAATTACTTTCTTGTCGCCTCCTTTTTGCGATCAACCATGTTAAGTTTGCTTCAACAGGTGTAATGCTTTCGTCAATGTCGTTTCCGTAGAGACACAAGCCAGCCTCTAAACGCAACGAATCACGTGCGCCCAAACCTGCGAGTCTTACATCCTCGGACTGCAAGAGAGCTTCAGTAACTATGTCGGCCTTATCTGCCGGAATAGATATTTCAACACCATCTTCTCCAGTATAGCCACATCTCGTCACACGACAATCGACGCCAGCCACTTTACCAACACGTGACGTCATAAATACGAGATCTTCTAAACTAATGTCGGTTAATGGTTGTAACACCGTGGCAGCTTTTGGACCTTGTACTGCAATAAGGGCTCTATCGGTTACATCCCAAAACGAGACATTTACATCTTTACCTTTCTTCCTGTACACTTCTGACGTTTCGGTCATATGTTGCTTGTCCACCTGCAGTCGTCCAGCATTAGAAACTACGTATAAATTTTCTCCATCAACTTTTGTAACTATCAAATCGTCTATAATTCCACCTTTATCGTTGAGGAACACTGTAAGCGAACTAGAGCCGTTGGACATGCCTTTCAAGTCGACGGGACAAATGGATTCAAACCACGAAACGCAATCTTTACCGCTAACTTTAGTCTGGAGCATATGAGACACGTCAAATATCGATGCATTGGATCTTGTAAACAAG
The DNA here is from genome assembly GCA_030295005.1 of Cephonodes hylas. Taxonomy (NCBI): domain Eukaryota; kingdom Metazoa; phylum Arthropoda; class Insecta; order Lepidoptera; family Sphingidae; genus Cephonodes; species Cephonodes hylas. Next base: position 5,476,741 of record AP025382.1, read on the forward strand.
TGCGATGCCGACACGCTCATATCCGAATATTGCACCGGTAATAAGAATCCAGCGAAATCTACGATTTTCCCCCCGTATTTTTCGTGTAAGTTATAAAGTGGCGTTTTCTTCACACTACTGTCATTACTTAAACATCTTAAATATAACGAAGATGAAAACTTGGTAAATCTTGAAGCAATAAATGCACGATTAAATTGAATAGAACACATTATCACGATCCTCAATGTACAAAGAGTCAGGATGAACTGAATATTAACAGAAATGGTATCAAAACAACATGTCAAAGGTCAGTTGGAGATAAAGTAATGATGTTGCAACAGATTATCACTTAAAATAATGACACCTTTAACCATTGTCATAAGATATTGTTGTTGTTTTTAAGCTCATTTGCAGAAACACACTTTTATAACAGAAACTAGAAAGATTTGTATTATCAGTAATCACTCAACTAATTACTCTGCTTAGACAAAATGTTTTCCAAATGATGTCTTTGCTGCATTATTAAGCTTAGTTTATCTATTTGACTTATTTGCACATACTTCTAGCCCTATTCTTGCTGCCATGGCACCCTAATAAAGAAAAACATCTTATTTTTGCAAAAATACTTTTATTTTTCTCTTTAAACACTCTCTCTTAATTTTATGTACTCTTCATGGGTCAACAATTCATTTTTTGTGGCTTCAGAAATTGCAATACTAGATAATATAATTGCAATAAATCCATCAGAATCGGGGAAATTCTTCAATAGTTTGGGATTCCCAACTAACCCTTCATTTACTTCTACCAATGTTCCCTTCATACAACAAGGAATATCAAGTATCTCACCATTGTTAAACTCTATTTTACATACTACAGAATTTGGAGTCAATACCTGCCCACCTTTTTTACTTTTTCCTTTAACAGAATTACTTAATCTATCAACTTTCCCAACTGCATAATTGATTTTATAGTCATCATTTACTTTAAAAAAGTTATGACTTGGTGCAAGGCTGAGTAATGCAATTCGATTAGAGTGGAACATTATCATAATATCATTATTCTGAATTCCATTTGCATTCAAAATATATCTTTTGGTAAAGTATCTATCTGTAAATGACTTATATGTAGTCGATTCTGGGATTGAATCTAGTATATTGTACTCCATTTTTTTTTTCAAAATTAACCTATACAAATGCGATTAGTTGCTAGCTGCGGCTTTCTCTTGAGCCAATATTCGGGCTCGGATTTCAGCCTGTCTTCTCCGTGCTTCGTCTAAATTAGCTTTCTGTCGCCTTAGCCTTTCCGCCTTTAAACATTTCCTCATATCCCGGTCGTAGTCATTGCAATATCCGATGAACTTTCTAAATGGATGCTGAAATGAAAATTGATTGAAAAATACTTGTATTAATGTGAAAAGTCGATGAAGCATTATATTACATACAGAATAAATAAATATAATTGTATTGTTATGCAATTAAAAACTAACCTCGTCGTGGCAATCCAACAATTTCTTTATCAAAACGTTACATTCGTCGGTGTGCAAATGAGGAGACAAATCTGTGTGCATAACTTCAATGGTACTTTATACAAAGTCTCTCGATAAAATCTATTATTGTATTGTTACTTCGGGAAAAACTCTGAGACAGATTTATATTTCAATTTTCAAGCAAGTAAAGTGTCAAAATTCAAATGTCATAATCAAGCTATGGATGTCCTGAACGTAATATCAAGAATTGTAGCATAAAATAAATTTAAAGTGAAATGTTTTTAGTAAAATATTACATTAAAAATGTTCTGAGTAATACGACACAAAAAACGTAATGCAAAATTTAAAGAAAAAGGATTGTAGTTAATCAAATTTATAAAAAAAAATAGTCCAATGTACTTTTGCTACAGTAGGGCCCCCATATAAACGTGTTTTAACAAACATTTCTAATTTTAATCAAAGATTATTCATTTAATCATAATATCATGACGATCATTAATACTATGAAGTAGGTAGTTACATACATTATCGCCTGTAAAGTCGGAACAGCAAAGTAACATTAATGATTGTGTAAAAGGATTAAATAACATGTTTTTAGAAGCGGTAAAACTTGAATAAACTATTGGCGGCAAAAGTGTATATGCGTCACTGCCGAAAATGTAATTTCAGAAAATTTTAGGTGCCACGTAGAAGACGGCTAGCATATCCAATTTTTATGTTTGCCAAATCGGGAGTCGAAACCGATCTCTGGATTGTATATAAGCCTAAGTCGTCCACATTTGTCATAGGGCCGTCCATATATTACGTCATTCTAAATTCGGTGTGGGGGGGGGGGAAGGTTGGTCTGCGGATGACGATAAATGATATATAAGGGGGGGGGGGGTACGTTTCGAAAATGACGTCATTCTTGTGATATTTTGCAAGTACCTAATGGCTAGGTGGGGTGACGATATCCGCAAGGTGGCTGGCAACGGTTGGATGAGGAGAGCCGAAGATCGAGCCCAGTGGCGTGCCATAGGAGAGGCCTATGTCCAACAGTGGACAAATAAAGGCTGATAATAATGATAATGGTATTCATTATTGTACTCTATTTTTCTCAAATCCACATATGTTTTAATGTTGTCAAAGCGGTAATGACGTCAGTTTTGTGAGGGAGGGGTCACTAATTAAAGAAATGACGATAAGATGATTATAGGGGGGGGGGGGTGTCAAAAATCTAAAAAAATCGATGACGTAATATATGGACGGCCCCATAGCTGAGCGTAATTCATGCTCTTTAAATATTAGCTGAATGTTTATTTATGTATGTTTATTGTTTATAGTCTTTAAAGTAAAATAATGAATTTTGAAGAACGCAGAGAGCAGTTTTGAAGGTGTGCACCTTTAAACCTTCCCGTTTTCCCACCAAGGAATTCTAAGAATATTGTCAGGTATTGTCTGTAAGACAATTATTCATTTTACAATTTATTTAAGACGGCATAGTACCGCCCTAAGCTCTATTTGTACTTCTTCCATCCAAAGCAGCAGACGATTAGACTTAATTCCCCGTGGTAATATAGGGTAAGTGACCCGGTTGTGGCCACCGACCCCTTTGTGGCCATTTAGAACTTCAAATCGTTATAACTAAGGCAAAGACAAATATATTACTCTAAGGTTTACGGGAATAAATATATCTAATATTGGTAAAACTGATAGCGTTAACAGCTTTGATGTGTCAAACTGCACTTCAATCCAACAAGTCATTATTTTTTGACGAGCGTCAATTGTTATAAGTCTTAGCAAAAAGGCTAAGGCGAGCGGGTGAGTAATCAATCATTATTTTTTAAACCCTTCTTATTTCTTTAATGTTTATGTTAATCCTTCATTAAGAATACACTGTCTAAATAGTACTAATGATATTTTATCGCTATTTGTTTATTAAGTGAGATTATGAGAGTGGCCACTAATGGAGCCAAAATGAATGAATTTTCCCATCTTTGGCCACATGACTGGCCAAGAGTGGTGCACGTAGAACTCCACTTTTGACCTTAATTACTTAGCTATTTTGATATACATAAGTAATCTATTAATTTTCAGAGTTACGATTATAATGCCTCCATCGAAATTCAAGCATTAATTCAAGCAGAATTCCAGAATTCAGAATTAATTCAAGCAGTGATGGCCTCGAGGTTTGGGCGCGCGGTCGAAAATCTCGATGGTCGCGGGCTCGAACCCCAGGCACACATCTCTGACTTTTCAAAGTTATGTGTGTATTCACATTGAATTATTACTTGCTTTAACGGTGAAGGAAAACATCGTGATAAAACCTGCACACCTAAGAGTTCTTAGAAATTTCTTTGTCCGCCAACCTGCACTAGGCCAGCGTGGTGGACTACGGCCTAAACCCTCTCAATGGTAGAGGAGACCCGTGCTCAGCAGTGGGCGTATATGGGTTGATGAAGAAGAAGAAGAAATAATTTTAATTCAAGCTGAGATATTATATTTCATATTTGTCGTCAATATTATGTTAGCTATATTTCTCTAAATAAAGACTGTTGGTCGTACAATATGCGATTTTCGAATAAACTTTTTATTTCTTTGAATTATCTGCTTTTTATTTTTGATGAATTTTGATGGCCAGAACTGGCACATGACTGTGACCAGAAATGGGGTAAATCTGGCCAAAAGTGGCACAAATTCCCATTTGTTTTTCTTTTCTACAGGATTATTTTTCCAGTGAATCATTATGAAAAAAATGTATCCTTAGGCTAGATTTATATATATTTAATCACTTTTTACAAGAAATATGTCCGTGATACCAAAAACTGTAAAATGATAGAGCCTCAAAGTCTAAAAAATTCTTAAAATGGCCAAAACCGGGTCACCTGCCCTACATATGTAAAACTCATTTTTCACAGCACTTTTACTATTTTTTGGGACAGTATTTCTACAATAAAGTAAATCATATTTTGCGAATCATGTCACTTAATAAAAATTCATGCAAAAGTGCAGTTTTCAAGTGGCTCTTGAAAGTCTGTTACAATAAAACAGAGAAACTATTAATAGTAATACACTAAGATAAATTACACTGGTATACTTTTACGCGCACTCTCACACTATCACAAAATTATACACTTACATACATACATATACACTTTTATATGTAATTGATTTAAATTTAGATATATTTTTTTTGTAACTAGTTTTTATCTTTATTTTATATCCTTGTTTCAATTATTTTCATTATTTGCAATTTTGATTTTTAATATTGTTTTTTAATTTTTAAGTATAACTTTTTAATAATCTATTTGTCTGATCTCAACCTGTCCAAATGGAAGGATGCTGGTACTTAAAGTTCAGGGTTACCTTTTTTAAGTACCGGCGCTCAACTTTTAGTGGCTAAAATAGCTCATAAGATAGTTCATAGGTTTTTGTATTTATCATTAGTTTTGCCTAATAAATAAATAAAATAAATAATTTGAATTGTTTTAAATCATGTAGTCATAGATAACATAGTAATTAAGTGTCTTAATTTCATCACCTTCAAGCCCTGTCTTTAAAATACAAAAAAGTATAATAATCTCCACCAAACGCAACAGAGAGAATTTTCTCTTTTGTGTTAAAGTTTTGGCCCCCAATAATATATAAATATTTCTAATTGAGTTAAAGTCCTTTCGATCGCATTTGGTGTTATACTTAGATAATTTAGTGAATTCTAACTATTCTAACTCAGCCTATCGCCGTCCACTGCTGAACGTAGGCCTCCCCAAGATAGCAAGACATGTGAATAGGTAATAAAATATTGAGCGAAGGAAATAAAAAACTAATATTATGGTTTTTATTTTATTTTATTTTTTTACTTAAATAGTCACAGTGTGTCTCATTAAAATATCTAACAAAGAAAAAATACGTATGGGATTAGTCCTACTTGTAGGAACATATATACTACGCATCTTAATATATAATCTCGCTAACAAACATTACAGTAATGACTAGTTTAATGATACTTTCGAGACTTGTATAAAAGACAGTGTTAATTAGGATACTGGAAGTTGTCTTGCATTATATTTCTATCACCACCACTATGAAACGCACGAAGAAAGTCACAATAAATATAGTCATACAAACACATCATCCACCAGAAAAACAGGAACAAGCGAATATTTAAGCCAAAAATAACAAAAATAAAAAATAAAACAGATAAAAATGCGATGTACCAAGTGTTTTGATGTCCGATTAGATAAAGAAATGCAAAATGTGCCCAAAATGATTATTTCCAATCCAATTGGCGAAAATTAAAAAGCAGGAGCAAATTGTGGCGCGGGGTTCGTTCGTTCGCGGAGGCATCAACTCTTGGGCATGCCCTGAGGCGTAGCGTTTTCTACCATCTTCTTGTACTTGCCCACTAGCTCGGGCAGGTCATAAGCGATGGCAACATCGAGTCGCGTGATGGGGCATCCGCGGAAGTACGTGCATGTCGCCGACAACTGTTGGAACTCATAAAGAGGGTTGAGCCGGAAGAAGTCCCGATATGTTTCGGGATCCGGTAAATCGTACCTGAAATCAAATGCAAAAACATAATTATACACCCTCGTAATAGTTAGAGAGTAAGATTGTCTTTTTTAAGTACTACTTAATTGCTGGCGGCCATAAATTTTTTATCCGATCCCGTAAATGACCCTGGGATCTTGATATAATACACAATATTATCATTGTACTTTACCTTGAGATATTAGTAAGCGTACTGAGACCCTCATAGATGTGATAATTCTGAGGGTTCTCAATGATTGCGTCGGCGATGAGTTTCTTGTTCCCAAATATGGTTTTATGGTTGTAGTACGTAGTTAAATAGCAGTCTACCATCTTAGCATGGTTGCGTACACGAACCTGAGAAAAAAAAGAAACACACTTTTATCACCTCCTCCTCTACCATTTTTTTTTATTTAATAGTTGATCAGAGTATCAGTTGAGCTTAAAAAGGATTGTTTTTGGTATTAATTTTTGTATGGGGTTGATGGTTATTACTTATACTACGATTTCTTTTCGCGATCAACAGAAGCCAATACTCTATACAAAGTATCAACCTTTGTTATACATAATGGTTATTAAGTCCAATGCAAAGACAGTCACCGTAGAATAATGCACGACACTTACAGCAAATCTTCTGGCGCTCGCGATTTTGTTCTCAATGCGTTTATCTATGGCATGACGCAGATCTCGCAGCAGCTCTCGCTCCTGGGCCTGGAACAGGCGCATGGGTGCGCCAGCCTCGTAAGGCATCGACCACAAAGACACCGTGTACATCACCGGTGGTTGGGCAGAGCTCATCAATGGGGAGATGTTCCAAATCAAGGCACTCTGCACGCGCATTAACTCTTCAGGTTTGACGGAGTCCGCTTTGTTCAGCACAATACGTGTCTGTAAATATAATAGAATTTAGCTGAATATATAATCTATCACAAAGAATAAATGTAATAAAAAATAAAATAAAAACGAATAAAAATATCTAAATGTAACAAGGTAAATTTACCTGAGATTCTCTGCCCTTGAGTTGGTCGAGAATAGCTTCAGTCTCTGGACCAACGTCTAATTTAGATGGATCGTAAACGAGGAAGATAATATCTGCGCGGTCTATGAACCACTGACAAGCATCGTTAAATGGAAACACGCGAGACACTTGCTTCCTTACTTCCAGTATCCCTGGAATCTCTACAATGTTAACCTGAAATGTTAAAATAGAATGTACTGTTGGGCATGAAACTATAAAATACTTACTATCTTACAATGTTTTACCTTTTCCAATATTTTGCTTGGATATTTAAGGCCTCTCAAACGCTCTTCTAGACCTTGACCAAACTTTTGCAATCCTGCAAAAGTCCAATCAGCTGCCAGCTGCGTACCATCCAAAACTTCAGGGTCTTTGCCATGCATAAGAATATTAAAGTACGCCGGAGATGGTTCAGCACCTGTTGTTCAAATTAAAAATATTATTTTTATCATCAAATGAAATGGACAATAATTATTAAATATAATATATTTTTATACATTACCGGTTCTAAGAGACCATTCAGTAAACTCGAGTCCTGTTAAATAATTCAGAATGCTAGATTTTCCTCCACTCCAGGGGCCCATAAAAAGAACTAAAGGCTTAGAAAATATCTCAGGGTCACCGAAGTGCCTATTGCTTAAGTCTCTGTATTTGTATAGCACTTCTAATGGTTTGATAGAGTTTTCATAAAGTCTCTTCAAATCTCTGAGGACAATCTCAGCTGATTTTTCGATGGTTAATTCAGCTTCACTTGCTTCTTCGTCCAATCTAAGGATTTGATTAATATGAGCCCTTGATCTTAAATTTTCAGGAATCTCAATAATCTAAAAAGAAATCAGTCATTAGTAAGACGCTCTATGAATCTTAGCAAAGATCTTTCGACATGTAAACATGACATTTTTAAGCCATAAGGTATGACAGCAAAATAATTGCTTTAACTTACGTTAAGTAGTTCCTCTTCGGGAGTTCCTTCTTCTTCTTCTTCCGACGCAGCTTTTTCATCAGCTTGTTCTTCAGTGGGTTCGGATGATTCCGCTTCAGCAGAGGCGTCAGATTCAGTTTCGTCCTCCTTACTGTCTTCGGTTACTTCCTCAGATTTTTTTTCCTCCGTATCTTCTGCAGTATCTTCAGCTGAATCTTCTTTTTCGTCTCCTTGTTCGCTAGAATCAACTTTTTCTTTAGATGCATCGTCTTGCTCTGCAGATGTGGCATCTCCCTCCTCTGATTTATCTACTTCTTCTTGAGAGTCAGGCTTTTCCTCTGACTCGTCCTTATCTCCTTTCACCTCTTCCGAATCATCTTTCACTTCCTTTGATTCGTCTTTGTCTTCTTCGGAATCTGTTTTATCTTCCTCAGATTTTGCCTCATCATCTTCCTTAGAATCATCAGCTTTTACTTCTGCGGAGTCGGTTTCGTCTTTTTCTTGAGAATCATCGTCAGCCTTTTCTTGAGATCCATCGTCAGCTTCACTTGACTCGTTATCATCGTCTACTTTAGATTCATTTTCTGCATCTGCGCTTTCTTCGGATTGACCATCCTCTGAAGCCTCTTGGCCGGCTTCTTTACTACTTTCATCCTCAGCATCTTGTTCTTTACTATCGTCATCCGCTTCCTTAGATCCTTCGTTGCTGTCAGCGTCGTCTTTTTCAACTTTTTCCTCTTCACTTTCTAAAATAAAAGGTAAGTTTATGTGAAACACGTTTACAGTTTATATTTCATTAGGATATAATTCTAAAAAATAAGTTACGACAGCTTTTTAACATTTGAAACTATAGAGTTGTTATGTAATAATTTATTTATTTACACTTCATACATTAAGGGCCTATACCCAAACATTAAGTATAGGTGGACTTAATGCCAATGGCATTCTCTTATAGTCGAACCTAGGGTGATGCAGAGATGAAGTTAGGCAGGTGTGTAAATATAATTACGGTGTAACTACATACAAAATACACTTACATAACATGTTACATGTCGCCTTTGAACTCATTTTCATTCAAGTTTAGAATTTTTACATTATTATTTTTTAGTCAAATTGCAGTCATTAAAAAGACATTGATATTTCTTTTTGCGTTAAGTCTAACTTTTTACTTTAAACGAGAAAACTGTTCCTTAACCTCCAATTATAAGCTCTCGGGGGAGATTTTTACTTATTCAAGGAATATTGGAATTGAAATAATATTAATTTTATCATGTTACATTTTACTTTGTACTCATAGACTACTTTGTACGAAATTACCTAGCTCGGTAGTTTCTTCAGCAGATGCTATTTCTTCTTCTTTGCTGTCTCCATCAGTGTCTTGCTTGCTGTCGTCGTTTTCTTTACTGTCATCGGCTTGCTCGTCATCGCCTTTATCATCCGCCTCTTGGCTGTTGTCTTCCTTGGAGTCATCCGGTTCCGCTAAGTCTTCAATTGATACTTGAGATACGTAGGGCTCGTCCGCAACTTCGACCACAGGTGCTTCATCTTCGTTACTATCCCCGGCCTCGACTGTCTTATCGTCATCTTCCGCAGAAGCTGCTTCTTTCGTATCATCATTTAAGCCTAATTCACTACTGTCGTTTTTTTCTGCGGAATCTGTAAGTATTTAATACAGTATATAACAACATTGTTTCATTTTATTTTTCCTCACTTATTTAAAAAACATCAAACTTCTTTTCTTAAAACGAAGCTATTTTTTATCGTTAGCGTATATTTTTTGTTTGATGTTCTAAGCTCCAAGTGTACGTCACACTTGGCCTATAAACAAGCGTTTAATTTTAGATGACCAAACTATTTGTGGGACAATGACAATAATGTTATATTTCTTCGATACGCAGACGTGAAATACGAATTTAAGATAGATTTATGTATTGAACTATGATAATGTTTCTATATATTTAGAAGTTTGAAATTTACTATTATAATTCCGTGTTGTATATCAGGTTTAAATTAATTTTGTTATTTAACATTGGAATTAGGTGTATGTCTCTACAATATTATAATTGTTTTTAATATGTTTTCAATTTTATTTTAACAAACTACTTTACAAGTAATAATCAGTAAGGATTATGTTACATTGCAAAATATTCAATCCCAGGATTACACTAGACCATAAAGACAAAATTATTTATCCAGTGTATTTTTTTTTCTCTTATTGTTATGCGCTTCTTGATGCAATATACTATCAATATTAACTCAGAATAATAATTCAGGATCATATGAAAAAACATCAAGGCTGCTTTCTATAAAAACTACTTACTTCATTGGTTTAAAAAGTGTGGTGTAAATTATCAGTTAACGATGTCTAATGGATAAAGAATTTGATTGAATGACCTACTGATGTCTATTATTTAACTGCGAAATGAATCGATGACGCAGACAGTTTCTAGGCAGTTAAAATAGATTTTACATCTCACCACTAAACTTGCTTCTAACCCGAGGTTGTTCTCAATTCCACGAATCCTAATTCAATGACGACTTTTACTATGACTAAATCACGCGTATATAAGATTTGTAAAAGCTACGAGCCGGAGGATTCTAAACTAATAATCATTAACAGTGTCGGAAGCTAAATAACTGACTGGACGTTATATAAATTATAAACTAATGTTTCACGCTCCGGTCCAGTTCAATCTCATTGAGTATTACAATTATACAAATAATGAAAATTGGCAATATTTATCTGTTTTGTTGTTTAACTAGTTATTACTTACTCCCGTTAATTTTTACAAGTGAATAATTACCACTTTCTCCGTAAGAATCGCTGTGATAATGTTTTGCATTTCAAGGCTCAACGAAGTATCCCTAGTCTAATTTGGTTTTTATTATGCATTTCTGGTCTAATAAGTACCACTTGACATTGAATATTATACATAGTCTACCTTATTAACCGGTGCAAATAGTTCAATAAATAATAACTTGTGTTCGCCCGAGAAGAGTCCCCGATGACTTTATCAAAAAAGACACAATATTTTGTCTCTAATACAAACTACATAAACGTTGTTTATTTATTTTTGAAAAATTATAACCACCTTTATGAACTTACCTATGCCTTATTCACAAATTCCTAGAAATTACTACAGCGATTTAGTTCTCACAGCATAATGAACAATCCCACCCTTAGATTTGCTACATTACTGACATAGTTAGGTACTGCAATACTATCAATAAATATAGGTATAAGTATAACATAGTTACGTACTCATTTATTATATTTCAGATTGTTTTAGTGTTAGCTGCATTCAAAAGATTTTTTAAAATAGGTACTCTCCATTATTTCTTTCAACCTGTGTTTGCAGAAGTAGAGCTCCACTCCTGGAAACACGCGTAGTAGGATGACTGAGACCAAAAAACGTTTAATGTCTACATAAACAAATGTACGTATTATCATTTGCTGCCAATTATTGTGTTCTTATTTGCATTGCGTTTTTAAATAATTGCTTGTATATATTAGGTACCCGTAGTAAACAATGTTATATTTGTATATAACTTATCAAATTAAAAGAAAAATATAATAAAGGTATTGGGGGAAGAAACATTAAATTATACTTATATCTTTATAACTTCTAATTATTTATTCTTTTTACTTCGATTTTTGGAAGGAGAATATCTCGGCCATTTACAAATGTCACACCTAAAATGTTCCATGGTCTCTAGCCATCACAGTTACTTAAATTTTTATAATATTATTATTTGCGTGTAATATACACACTGCAATGTTTAATTTATTTGTCTAAAAAGGTTTTTGATCGTGAATAATTACATTTGTAAAGTCTATTACAGTAAAGTATTTAATTTACTCACAGCTCCGAGAACTTCATTTATGGTTATAAATAAACAACTGAGCTGTGCATGCATACCTGATAAAATGGTCGATTTAAATCTGTCTAACATTTAGTTTTTGGTATCTTACCTCGTTCCGTATCTCCTGATTCGAGCTCTTTTAAAGCTTTTTCGATATATGGACGGCACTGTGATTCTGAAGGTACGTCGTCATCGGCTGCAAAGAAAATTTCGTATGGATTAAATTTTATTAATAATTTAGAATCAATGAGAAAAGCTCTCATTTGAATGCCGAAAATGACTTTTTTTGTGACTTGATTTTTTCCTCATATTTTTCATGTTTAATAAACATAATATAAATTACATTTGTTGTTTTTTTAGAAGAAAAAACCTGATTCCCTTTTGAACATTAATTGTAAAGACATATTTATGTAATATTTCATATTACATGAAATAATGATAATGTATTTCAACGGCGCTACCTACTAGCGTATTTTTAGCCTGTAGTAATAGTTTTATAGGTTGTTTGACCTATCCCAATGGTATTTACAAATTGCAATAATACAAAGGATAAAATTTAACAAAACATATAAACGATTGTACACCATATAAGTTAATTTATAGTTATTAGTTGAATTGACGCAACAGTAAGTAATAAATTTATTACTTTTTGATAACAATTTAATTTAAGTATGTGCTGATATAAAAAATAGTTTACTTCATGATATAAAAAGTAGAAGAGATTAAAATTGACTGTTCTCATTTCTCTTTTACGTACGTATACGTGAGAAGCACATCTCTAATTTTTAGTTTGATATATTTTCGTCTGGCGGACAAAAGTTTGGCCTTGATATACCTACCAACACGTTGTGCACTGAATGCATTGAATATTACATATCATGTAGCGATGGTCATCAATCGCCATAGACTTCAAATATAGAGCTATATTAATGAGATTACAACACTACTAAATATAGTTGGTAAATAATTTTTAATTATAGTTCCTAAAACGTTGCGGGTGACCAAGAGGAAATGCTCATCTTTTATTTATAGATCAATCATTTTTGTTATTACACCTCAATTCTATTGAGCATGTGTTATAAACTTTCGAGTGGTGATTGTTCAATGATCTATCTACCTTATTGTCTACTGGTTTCATTTGAGAGATATTTGTTATTGAATGGAAGGGAAAATTAATGAGATCTTAAATATGAATTTCACAAACCAAGGTCACTTTTTCATCACGAGCATAACATGTATGTACCCTGTATGTATGAATGAAACATAGAGCTAAAGCATGCTCTACTCTGTAGAGGCATTATTTTCTATTAAAATAATAGAAACCTGTAACAAAAATCATAACGAAAAGCATTTCATATACTCCTGAAAAAGAATAATAGAGATATCGTAGTGCTAGAGACAATTTTACATAAGCTTTCTAAATGAGTTTTGTAGCGTCACAAATTTTTGAATGTAACAACGGATTTTTTTAAATCATTGAGTACTTACTATCTATTAAAAAAAGTTTTAGTACCTCATTTAAAGAACCTGTCAATATTATTATATTATCTTCAAACTGTTATAAATTAGCAAAATGTATAATGTGAAATACTCGACCCAGATACATTTCGCATTTTTATAATGTCGTCACGATCCTATCGTTTTTCACAAGATGGCGTCGCACAACGACAAATCCCTGTATTTCTATTTATGTATCTAGCTTTGAGATGTTTTGAAGCGTTCCACAGCGCCGTGCCGCAGCTGACTCCGCCTGACATACAGATGGATCTTAGTATTAGATAAATTCTTATTACATCTGGGTCATTGGATCATTTTGTCATACAAAACTTCACCTAAGGTTATCGCCAAAAATAGAGCACATACGTGAGCTTTTTACATAATTTCAGCGCAAGTTACTCCGAAAATAGCCGCGATGTAGTGACGCAGAGCGCGAAGGAAGATCTGCCGCTCCCACTCGGCAGAGTGACGGGCTGCCGCGCCAAGGACTCACCTCGCACGACGGCTGCCACCGCCGACGCCACCAGCCACACGCACAACATATACCTCCATAACGTTAACCTTTTGGTCCACATGTTGTCAAGTTCAGCCCGCTATGTCGGGCTATCAGTCATTTGCACTCACACTTGCGCACCGGGTCCGCCGTCGCACAGACGTTGTACACATCTACACTGAACCAGCGAGCACTCGATGCATCAGATCAACTCGATCTGCATACCAAAGGAATGCAAGTCGAGTTAAACTGTTGTCGTTAAATCGCCGCTCGCAATAACCGGCTTCTATACTAACTACAGACAATGATCCCTTTTAATTTAAGAAATGAATAAAAAGATATCAAATGACATCAACAATGCGAGCTGCGATTTAACGATTTATAAATCGGTTGCAGCGGTAGTAAATTCACGGCACTGCACGTTAAAACGTCGGACGTACTCTATTTCCGGAGACAGCACAGCATCGCTGGTCGGAGGGATACTGGCGCGGGAGCAAGGCCTCCCCGCACCGGAGCTTTCAGCGATATTCAGCTCGGTGCGCGTGCCAAGCGCAGCCCACGGAGCGCGGAGAGCGACGCACGGCGACAACAGCCGCGCCGAGCGCGTGGACGCGACACATCCTTGCGCGACCAAGCAAACTGCTTCCGACTTATATTAACGCCCATCATCTCCGAACGATGCTCATGTTCTCATGCAATTTATTTATTAACTCTTGAATCCTACATCTTATCATATTTATCAAGCAAAACTGCTACTGTTTCAAACAATAAGCAACGAAATCAATGAAAATATATCGAATAATGACGTATCCAGCACTTCTCAACAATGGTGTTCGTGAGATGGACCGATATTAATACCTGTCGTTCGGCCGACATGTATTGGCTGGCATAGCGGTATGCAGCGCGCGACCAGTCGTTTCGATATTTCAGCCTGTCTTATCCAAAGTACTACTGCATTCAGTGCACCAACGTGATCCCACGATTCCAATGTCGACAAAAATAGTGCAAAGTTTGCGTTAGTTGCTATTTACATGCAGGTCTTGGTGTGCATGCGATCTTAAAAACAACTGTATCTACCTGTTGATAATAATGTTCGTCGATGACTGACGCCTGAAACTGAGTATATAAAGAGGACAAATGTTTTATTACATTGTACTCTGTGTCAAATTGTTGATTACCTATACGAAAATTATGTTATAATATTTTATCTTTACATATGCGTATAGGTAATCACGCCCTTTCTCAGGTGGGTATGCAAAGAGGAATAAATCACAAAATAAAATCGTTCTCTACCCTCGAAAACCTTCTTGTCTCGTCCGCATTCAATCACCTCTTTCTTCGTGAAAGGACGCTCATACCTCATTCTCTATTATCAGGTACCCAAAACACGGGCTTGCCTATATTGGGACCTGTTGATACTCAAAAACTGTAAATGTCTTATGAAATAAATTTCATTTCATTTTATTTCTATTTGGTTGCCGTGTCCCGAATCTCCTATCACATTCGCTTGATGAATTGGTATCTTTCGTAATTAGAATATCTGTCAATCCTTTTCAGATGTCCAAACCATTTTTGTCGCGAATTTACTTTCAATCCAAGTCACAACATCTTTCAACTCACAACGATCCCCTATCACGATCTTACTTATTATTATACTTTTTACTGACATTAGCTCTGATACTAATATAACTCAGTGAATTCAAAGCGATATGCAAGACACCATTCACTTAGTTCTCGAAGGGGTAGACCGACATACATTTCCTCGGACACATTTTGTTTTTACGTAATTAGGGGTAAAATTATTGCCGCTTTTCGGCCATTTTTCCAGACTCCCTCTTTTGTTATATATTCCGATAATAGTTTCCCAATTGCATCATAAAATCTGAAATATTTTTGATAATCAATAAAAGCGTATTGACATCTTAAAACTAGGCGGGTGGGACTTACCTACGGGGAGAAAAACAAATCTGGCATATTATGTCAATAAAATAAACCTGTTTTAAGATACCCTAAGAAACCTCACAAAGAGTACGTCATTTTTTGACTGTCCGATAAAGCACTTACAGCAAACAATGCTATAGCACAGGGCTTCCCAAACTGTGCGCCCCAGGGCGTCGCGGCAACATCCGAGGCGCTTCGCGAGGCGATCGGCAAACATTCGCTGTCCGTATTTTTCTGATAACCTCATATTACGCTAACTACTGCTGTTTTTATTTCCAGTAAAGTAGGTAGTTTTGATGATGGGGGGGTGGGGTGCGTCGCAAGAAAAATAATAAGTTTGGGAACCCTTGCTATAGCAAGTAGTGGGAAGGTACCTACGATCCGAATGAATTTCTAAAACAATTATCCAAGGTCAGCACACCGACCAAACCCTCCTAGGTGTATAGCAGGGATGATATGGAGCTCCGTAACCGTAACCGAAACATTTGGATATCCGAAATAAAAATATATCCGTACCCATATTCATATCCTTTTTAAAATTTCGGATAGTTTCGGATAAGTGGCATTGTGGGTGTTCATGGGCAGTGTTGACCACTAAACATCAGGTGGCTCACTTGCTCATTTGCCTCCTTTCCCATAAAAAATAAATAAAATAAAGTCTAAAATAAAGTCAGTTTGTTATTTTTAGTCATAACATCTTTCATAACTAATTAAAACCTATATATAACGTAGTATTTGTGTTTATGCTGCCTCGTCGTTTCGCAATACCAGTTTGTGCCGTGCGATCTAGAGGTCCCGGGTTCGATTCCTGGGTCGGGCAAGGTGATGTTAGGTTTTTCCATTAGGAAATTCTCAATAGCAGCAAGGAGTATGGAAAAATGCCCGAAAAACGGCAATTGGATCGCTCCCTATAACATGGGACTGATACCTACCTGTGGGACTGGTACCTACGTAATGTGGGTGCAGAAATGCATCTCTGCCTACCCCTTCGGGAAATACCTACCGGCGTGCGGTTATGTATGTGGGTATTTGTGTTTACAACTTACTTTAATCTAATATCCGTAACCGAAACTATCCGCAACTATCAGATAATCCAAAATAGTTGCATATCCATAACCGAATCCGAAACCGATATAATTTTATTACTATATCCATATGCGAATCCAAATCCGAAATATTATATCTGGAAGATCCCTAGTGAATAGATACGCGTAGTGTATCAGTGGTGGATTAACGTCAATAGGTCATTCAAAATTTTCCGCCCCTTCAGACTAATAAAATCTTTGTTTTTAAAATTATGAATGTATATTGTATATCTTATGTAAGAGAAATATGGGACAATTTTGTCGCCCCCTAAAAACTGCCGTCCTAGGCCCCAGCCTTCTCAGTCCTCACCCTGCTGGTAAATCCGGTACTGCCATAGTGATTTATAGGTACTTTGGTCCTAAACCAAGGATTGGTGCACATGAACTATATCGCACATTATTGAGTAAATAGAGAAAACTCAAACCCAAAACATTCACAGTTACGAACTAAATTGGAACTGCTATGATTTCAATGATTAGGATAGACAGTTGACGTTTCGGTACACATAAGAAATTAATCGGCTCACCCACCCTGAATCAATATGTAGACTACAATTATTCTTTCAAGTAAGTATTTTAATCCTAAGACAGAATTATCAGGCTCTGTTTTACATGAAACTAACGAGAAAATCTGGAACCGTTTCTTTACTCGGTCTTAAGAATCGTCCATGATAGGAATTTCGTTGTCATAACATTATTATTACCTACTATTTCTGGCCAGTGCTCCGGTGAGACGAACTAAGGTTACTAAATGCTATGATTTGTTAAGCAAAAGATGGAATATAATTAAATTTATTTTATAAAAAATTCAAGCCTGATTAAAAAAATTGAAAATAATATGTTCTAAGAACTACAATTTAATGCAACAATTTCACCTGTCACCACATGGCATCCCGAACGGAATTTAGATAGCTGAATCTTGATTAGTTTTTTTACAAATTTAAAAATAGTTCAATACAACCAACATTAGCCAAATTCTAAAATAACTTCATTACAATATATTGCACAACGTCAGGTCTTTAACATACAGGATGTCTTCAGAGCGTGATCGGCAACTAAGGTCACAAACCCATTGACGTTAAAAAAATCTCGAAAAAAAAATTTTTGACTTTTTCCATTCAAACATCGGTATTAAATGCTATTTGTATGGAAATCGTCGATATTTTTATTTTTTGTCGTGGTCTCGCGGTAAAAGTATATGCCGTGCGATCTAGAGGTCCTGGGTTCGATTCCCGGGTCGGGCAGTGTTATTGGATTTCCCATTAGGAAATTCTCAGTAGCAGCACGGAGTCTGGAAATGTGCCCGTAAAACGGCAATAGGCTCGCCCCCTATTACGTGGGACTCATAAATACTGAAAAAATGCATCTCTGCCTACGCCTGTAAGATTATGT
The DNA here is from genome assembly GCA_030295005.1 of Cephonodes hylas. Classification (NCBI taxonomy): domain Eukaryota; kingdom Metazoa; phylum Arthropoda; class Insecta; order Lepidoptera; family Sphingidae; genus Cephonodes; species Cephonodes hylas. The sequence continues at coordinate 5,494,927 of AP025382.1, forward strand.
ATGTATGTATTTAAATACTAGCTTTTGCCCGCGACTCCGTCTGCGTGGACTTTAGGGTTGAGTGCAGAAAGATAATAAGTGAATCTTTAATTCGTCTCTTAAGTGTCGTCCAAAAACAGTTTTACTTTGAAAGAGCTATTTTCGAATTTATAATATGTTTATTTCTATTTTTAGGACTATTTTTATTGTTACTTCACGGAGTCCTATTTATGTTCATACCAAAAATAATATAACTTAGTCGAATGGTTTAGGCGTGAAAGCGTAAAAGACATACAAAGTTACTCTTGCAATTATAAGATGTAACTTCAATGGTTCAGTAGAACCAGAGAATAACCATTCCCGCGGGAATACTACATTTTCAGGGATAAAAGTAATTCTACGTTACTTCAGTGGGTCCTACCTATTCCCATACCAAAAATCATTCAAATTGGTTTAGTAGATCTAGAAATACCCATTCCCACGGGAACACTACATTTTCCAGGATAAAAGTATCCTATGTTACCTTAGTGGGGCCTACCTATCCCCATACCAAAAATCATTCAAATCGGTTCAGTTGATCTAGAGAATAACCATTCCCGCGGGAATACTACATTTTCAGGGATAAAAATAATTCTACGTTACTTCAGTGGGTCCAACATATCCCCATACCAAAAATCATTCAAATCGGTTCAGTGGATCTAGAAATACCCATTCCCACGGGAACACTACATTTTCCGGGATAAAAGTATTCTATGTTACCTTGGTGGGCACTACCTATCCCCATACCAAAAATCATTCAAATCGGTTCAGTAGATCCAGAAATAGCTGTTCCCACGGGAATCCTACATTTTCCGGGATAAAAAGTGTCCTATGTTACTTCGGTGGGTTCTACCTATGTATCTCCATACCTCCGTACCGAAAATCATTTAAATCGGTTCAGTAGATCTAGAGAATAACCATTCCCACGGGAACACTACATTTTCCGGGATAAAAGTATTATATGTTACCTTGGTGGGCACTACCTATCCCCATACCAAAAATCATTCAAATCGGTTCAGTAGATCCAGAAATAGCTGTTCCCACGGGAATCCTACATTTTCCGGGATAAAAAGTGTCCTATGTTACTTCGGTGGGTCCTACCTATCTCCATACCAAAAATCATTTAGATCGGTTCAGTAGATCCAGAAATACCTATTCCCACGGGAATACTTCATTTTCCGGGATAAACTTTATCCTATGTTACTTCGCTAGGCCCTAGGTATCTCCATTCCAAAAATCATTCAAATCGGTCGAATGGTTTAGGCGTGAAAGCATTACACAGGCAGTGTCATTTTTGAGTTACAATATATGCTCATCCCACAGGAACCTTACATATTCCTGGGATAAAATATTGTTCATCTTATTTCATAGGACTTCATTTATGATCATACCAAAAATCATAAAAATCAGTCAAATGGTTTAGACGTGGAAGCGTAAAATAAAAATAGCGTTTTATCCCTAATCCCACGGGAATACCACATTTTCCGGGATAAAAAGTATCCTATGTTACTTCGGTGAGCCCCATCTATGTCCATACCAAAAATCATCCAAATCGGTTCAGTACTTTTTACGTTTATTCGTAACAAACATCCAAAAATCCAAAAATACAAATCTTTCCTCTTTATTATAATATAAGTAATATAAGTAATAAGTAATAAGTATAAGTAATAAGTATAAGTAATAAGTATAAGTATAGATAAGTATAGATAAATATCTTGCAGCGCTCCCAAAAAAATGAGGATTTAAGTGGAACTGTTCACTATAAAGCACTCTAGATGGCGCTGATTTATAAAACTTAAAATATGATTTTTGTACTCCATGTTGTTAGACTTTTTTTAGTATCTTTTTAGATACCATCAATCTGTACAATCCAGTATTCTATACAATACCTAGGTAATGTGTAGAATACCTAAAATATGTAGGTAATGCATGAGGTGTGACTGCCTCGTGGTCTCGCGGTAAAAGTATGTGCCGTGCGATCTAGAGGTCCTGGGTTCGATTCCCGGGTCGGGCAAAATGTTATTGGGTTTTTCCAGTAGGAAATTCTCAGTAGCAGCACGGAGTCTGGAAATGTGCCCGAAAAACGGCAATAGGCTCGCCCCCTATTACGTGGGACTGATACATACCTGGCGAAATGTGGGTGCAGAAATGCATCTCTGCCTACCCCTTCGGGGAATGTAGAATGTATGTGTTATTTATATTAAATGTTGCCTTTGTATAGTATGTAATACAGAATACATGAAGTTGAAAAAAATACTGCAACACTAAAAACTATTGTGTTGTAAGTAAGACTTTGTACACTTCTAAATGTAACTTCCACATGCAATTTTTTTTTATTCTTACTTAATTAAAATTTTGATTATGCAGTAGATCTATGTAGATACCTACTTTATTTTTTTTTATTATGTTTCCTAAGATTTTTCACTTACATGGTTCCTGAGTACTTGTAATGAAATTACCTAATTATTTTATTGTGATTGTAATATAGTTTTAACAAAAATCACTTTTGATACCCATTTTGTAATGTTTAATGTTAAGGCGTCCCCTTTTTTTAACATGGCATAGGCATGTTCCAAATAGTAGCAAAAGCCCCTGCCAAGCAGTAACACTTATGTGATTATGATGATTTACTGCCTGGACACCCCTGGTATTCTAAATACTAAACATTGTTCAAGTATTGTATGGAATACATGAATTATACAGATTATCATAGTATCATTACAATGGAAAAAAAATAATAAACAATAATTGTATTCAATTCATTTTATAAAAATAAACATGGCCATTCTACCATTCTTATCACAATTTACGATATCATTTTATCTTAGAAGTATTGTTTATTAGCTAATTATTTACTATTGGTCTATTATAATGAGTTCATCAATGCTCCAATCTTCATAGGAATGATCAGGTAAATATCTTCTGATGATGATAGGGATTTTGCCATGTTTTAACTCTTTCATGGCTATCTGTAATGGGTCTGTTTCTCCTTCAAGTTCCACCATCACTGGAGCACACATAGCTATTTGTAGGGCTCTAGTACCTGAAAATATTAATAATTATTTATGAAATTTTAAGAACACTTCTATTAAATATTAATACATTAAATATTTTTTTAATTAAAAAGTGTCTAGTTTTATGTGAAATAGTGGCACACTTATTCGTTACTTTATTGCTTATGTTATAATAGTAAAAAGAAAAATTAGTAGTAATTGTTAAGAAAACATAACCTCACCTAGAACTCGCGCGCGTTCGTATTTTGTCATGTATTTAGTGGTTATCCGCTTAGATTTCTCGACCCCGCCGCCGGCCTGGCCAGGCGGGAGGAACTGAACATTATAACCATCTTCCTCCTGCTCTTCGGTCTCTTCAATATTATCATCTTCTTCTGCAATATCATCATAATCACCTCCCGCGTCCTCGGCTTCGTATTCTTCGTCAGCCATAACGTAAGATTATAGCTGTTTCAAATACCAATTCAGGTCGGAATATATTTTCTGCGAGAGTTTAGAAAGTTTTAAATAATCAGATATCTTTTAGGCTTAGAAATCACAATAGATATTAAAAATTCTCATAACACAATTCATAAATCTCAAGTGACATCAGCTTGACAGTTTATAAAATGTTGTCTTTTGTAAAATATACCTACTTAGAGTTACCATTATCCTACCACGGATGGCTCTAAACTCATAAAAATGTAGGTATAATATTATAGGTACAATGGAAAAATAGTTTAAATTTTCATGTTGATTAAATTTTATCCGTACATGAAAAAAAAATCCGCGTACCTAATTCATATTTTGATATTATAAATAGGATAGATTAGGTAGATGGTTGTAAAAAAAAAATGTTTCTGGATGTCACTTCAAACTTTATTTGAACGCATCGCACTCCACTGTTTATGGCAGTCTTTAGTTATCTTTGGAATAGTGGACGCCTTTCCTTTTCCGGTTCTGCAATAAGCTGAAACCATGCCGGTGTGTATTTTTAATAAAGATAAGAATAAATAATTTAGTGAAACGATTATTATAACATATTTCTGTGAAAGCGTTTGTTCGGTATCATGATCTATAAAATGTGGAGTGTGTTTTTTCATATTTCAGTCTAATTTCCAGTACCTTTGAAACAAATGGATACACATGGCAGGCACTGACAAGTCAGAATATTTGACAAAAAAAACTCCACATCCATGTGAATTTGTTGTGTTACAACCTCAAAATACTGCGATTTAGTGTTATATCTTCCAATCAAAAGAATATCATGATTATTAAAACGAAATGTGATATACTATTTCCACGTAGTTGTGAAATAACCTAAATGCGTGTTTACAGCTCGCAATTGATTTATTGCACCCTTCGCCCGCGTCAGAGAAGAGGAAACACAAGTTGAAGAGGCTGGTGCCACATCCGAACTCTTATTTCATGGACGTGAAATGCCCGGGCTGCTACAAAATCACGACGGTGTTCAGTCACGCGCAGAGGGTAGTAGTTTGCGCGGGATGCTCGACGATCCTGTGCCAGCCTACAGGAGGCCGCGCTAGACTAACTGAAGGTAAGCAGTGTTTCTTATTTACAAGCCATTCAAATACGTTTAATGTGCTAGGTCATTAAATGTAATTGATAAAGTCTGTAGTCAATTGCGCAGTGGTATCATAGTGAAATTCTACTATTTTCCCTATCAGAAAGTACTTATACTCCAATGAATTTCTTTATTATTGTAAAACTATGGCTTTGTTGATTTATTTTGGATGTTATGGTAAAATGAGATTGTAACAAGATCTGTCGAACTACTTTCAAAATGTATCATCTAGCCAAAAGATTTTAACCCTGACCAAATATCAGTTATCACTTTTTGGTTTTCTGGTTTATATTGAATATGGCTCAAAATCATAATTTTGCAACTCATATTTTTATAAGTACTGTCAATTTTTACATAGATTACATATTTTTCTGTTGCTGCATTTCAAATTACAATTGAATGTGAAATATTTAAGAAGTATTATTTAGTTGCGCAACTTGTGTTTATAACAATAATAATTTCACTACCTGGTATGATTCATTGTTTGTCATAACAAACAAGTACAAGTGTGTCTGAGATGGATATTTGTTGCACCACTTGATTAAATTTTCTTGTTTCAGGATGTTCATTTAGGAGAAAACAACATTAATATCCTGGAGAGAGCCCTATTAATTTTAAGATTTTATCTTTATTTCCATTTGTCTGAAAGAGTGATGTTTTACAAATTGTTTAATATGGATCCATCAGAGCATTACAAATAAAGGCTTTTTCAAAGGGAATGTGTATTTTATTAACACAGAATGGAAACAAAACTATTATAGTAAGTCATTTATTTTATACTTAATATATATACATATTTAATATATTATCACATTTGAGGAATTCAATATACATTGTAAATATTGCACAAAACTGTGGAATTATCTCTAAGTACATGCTAATTATTGACAGCAAATAATTGCAAATGCTGTGAAATTGATAACATACTAATAAATTATGATTGTAACAAGGTAAAACAACTTTATAAAAATATGGTAACAGCCCATGTAAAAAATAATAGCTAAAAATTAAATTTATCCTCATATACCCTTTTGGGTAAAGAAATTATGAGCCTTTAGGCTTTCAGCGGCTGGTTGCTTTAGACTTTGTAAACCATTGTTAATATCCTTTTCAATTTGTTTTACCATACCATCAAGGGAGTTGAAATTCATCTCTCCCCTTAAATATCCCACTAGAGATATCTTCAAGTTAGATCCATAGAAGTCATTGCTAAACTTGTGTATAATATGTGTCTCCTGCAATTTCATAATCAAATTAGTTTCACATATCAAATATGAGTTTGTAAACAAGTTGACCTACTTATTGCATAGTATTTTTTTAGACTTCTAAATACTAGATTCATGACATAGATTATACTATAATTGATATATTTAAGCAAATATACTAAATATATTAGATAAAAGTTGTGTAGTTCATCATCATCATCAGCCCATATACACCCCACTACTGGGCATGGGCCTCTTCCACTAGTAGGGTATAGGTCATTGTCCAACACACTGACCTTAGTGTGGGCTGGTCGACTAAACACCTAAGAATTTTAGGTGTGCAGATTTCATCATGAGTTTTCCTTCTTCATTAAAGCAAGTGATAATTTATTGTTATTACACACAACTTTGAAAAGTCAAAGATTTGTGCCTGGGGTTTGAACCCCCAACCACTGAGACTCGACCGCGCGCCTAAACCTCGCCTGATGAATATTCATTATGATTTATCTATTTACAAGAAATATAAAATAATAGTAATTTTAGGGTATATAAACAATTAGGAAAAATATTAAATTATTGTGTTCTAAAGGACAATGTTCCCATATCATGGCAATGCAATTCGAACTCGAAAGAGCATTTAAGGCAATGATTTTAATTTATATATTTTTTTAAATTTCAATACATAAGTAAAAAAAATCGTATCAAATCTAAATGATAATTTTTTTTTAATTATTTTTATTTATTATACTTTCTTGTACACTATATGATCTTGTAACATACAACTTTAACTGGACACAAAATATATATATAGCTACAACGGGCGGTCTTATCGCTAGCTGCGATTTCTTCCAGACAACCCACGGTACCGGAATGAAAAGTTGTAGTTATGGCAGTTGTCTACAAAATACTTATAAATAAATAAATTGCACGAACAAACACTTATATTATAATTATACATACATACATACAAATAAATACATAACTATATAAAATGTCTACAAATTAAAAGAAAGAGATGAGTGTAGAGATTTACATAATTATATAATTATGGTATTTTACAGAAAAGGAAAATTTAAATTTGTGTGTAGTGAGCTCTAAGAAGCCTTTTAAAAATGGGAAGCGATTTGGCTTTTCGTATTGTCAAGGGCAATTCATTCCACAGGCGTGCAGCATGCACTGTAAATGCACTGCTGAGGAATGTGGTGCTATGCTTAGGTATTTCAAGTAACAGATTATCTGACAATCGAAGAGGTCGTGCATGTGTAGCCCTAAGGAAATCTAATAAAACATAAAACACTAAATATATTTCTGGCTTGATATTTTTCTTCACTGGAATCTATAACCAGCATGAATAATTGTCAATGGATATAATATCCGTAAAATTAAATGACACTAAGCGAAACTGATACACCTTCAATAATTATTCTGTGATTCAGGTTTGGTTTTGTATTTACGCCTCTGCATCTACTTTCTTCACATACTGCCTATGTACATAAGGCTCGAAAGGGCAGTAAAGTTGATTGTCAGTAATGACGACCCATATAATACAGGCGCGATTTTATAAATGTTTAATGAGAACACTCTTCTGATTTTCTGCTGCTATTGAGAAGGAAGAATATTCTAAAACTAGAATTGTATCCACGACATATGAATATTCATAGAGTTTATAAGTCGTCGCCAACTAGCTTAATCAGCGTGTTCAACAGCCCAACCTCTTTACTAAACGGCGCCGTTCAACCAACGGCCTGAATGATGTTCAGCCATTCAAACAGCTAGGCAAATGACTTGGAGTGATAACGTTTAACTACTTGCCTAGCCTCATTTAAATTTAGTTCTAATTTCTGTCACCTGGCGCCGAACTATTAAAACTGTCTATACGGTGTCGGTAAAGGACAATTTTGATGGTGTTTCCCAAATTTTAAATTAAAAATAATACGATGGAAGTGTATGTTATAATAACAATGTGAATTTAGCTGCGACCGAGTCGAGCAATTTAATTTTTAAATCTAATTTCGAGCAAAAAATACAAATTATATACTCTTTCACCCTATCGTACGAATGGCCTAAGCATTAGCCAGCCAGTTTATTAAATGTTGTAATAGGGGCTACGGCTGAATATCGTTCAGACCGTTGGTTGAATGGCGCCATTTAGTAAAGAGTCTAGGCTGGTAATTAAACGGCTGATTAAGTTAGTTGGCGGCGACATATACACTAGGACCAGAGGCGGATTGTCCTAAAGGCAAACTAGTCACATTCTCCCTGCCTCGGTGTTCCCCGAGCGCTATGACATGGCCTTCTTCAAACGAGGCTTAAAAAGAGTATTGTCGTCACGGTAGGCAGCGGCGTGGCTGTGCCCCTGGCATTGGCAAGTCCATCAGGCAGGCCGTCTGCTCGTCTGCCTGCTAAGGCGTTTTGAAACAAGGATTTTTTTGCCTGTAGGGAGGGAAAATTTGAATAGCCAACTGGCGGCAAATGAGTTAATCCGCGTCTGACTAGAACCTCTATGAGCCTATGACCCGTCGCATATTTGTGTTGCCTACATGTTGAGAGGATTAGATGTGGGTTCGAGACAAAATCACTGTGATGGCGGGTTCAATTCCCAAGCCTATTTCTAACTTTACTAACTAAGAGTTGCTTTCAGAATCAATTATCACTTACATAATAGGGCTGGTATACTCGTATGTCCACAGTGGAAAATATATACGCACATTGAGATATAAATAACTTCAATTTTTAATGTTCTATTTGCTGACAGGTGAAACAAAATGAATGTAATAATTTTTTACCTGTATAAACTTATTCAGTACAACAATCAAGACGTAAAATGGGAATTACATAAGTTGATAAGACACAGTTCAAGGATTTTTCTGTGATATGAAATGAAACTTAAACTACAACTGTAATTGCGGGTGAAATAACTAAAAATAAATTTTATAAACATAGAGATTGTTATCACCAAGTCATTTACTCATGGGCCATTAGTGTTTGCAAGAGCCTTTTGTAAATCTTTTTTCTAAACTATTACAACTTAACAACCTTCGCGAATAATCCCATTAAATTAGCTTGCATTTAAAGATTAAAAACCTTGGTGACTTCATAGAATGTAATCTTATATGAATTCAACAATAATGAATAATCCATATATAATTTATCTATAATACTGGTAGTTATTACATAGGTATTTCTAAACTGTAATCTTTGTAATCTATGTATAACGAAACCTCAGAAATTGGATTGAAATTGTTAGACGATAATCAGACAATAAATAGGTAAAAGTGTGTGTTATGTGTTGCAAGAGATAATAAAAGATTACAAAAACATGATAACAATACTTATTAATATTTGATTATAAAAATAATTATTGAGGATTAGATGCGGTACTGAAAAAAATAGGTAGTTGGGGGTTGAAAACCAAGGCTAAGTTCTAACGTTTCAAACTATGTGGCTATAAAGGTACATTTGTCCCAGTTCTGGACAGAAGGCTTATGTACAACTGAGAGGGTAAAGGCCATAATCCACCATACTAGTGCCAGTACAGGAATTAGAATTTTTAATAAGTGATAATTTGTTGTAAATACACACATAACTTTTAAGTCAGAGGTGTGCCTGGGATTTGAATTCTACTTATTTATATGCACATTAATAATCCATACTTCCCCAATAATAGATTTACTCATATAATATAATACAAAAGAGATATGATGTTCCACTCATAACCTGTAAAAAACTAGTATATTGGTTTCCCCCAAAAAAAAGATTGATTTAAGGCTTTTAAACCCTTTAGTCTGCTAATCCAATTTCATGACTATCTTGGAAACCACCATATCATATTTTTACTTACAACAGACATCTGCTTGTTCTGATAAAAGGGACACCAACCAATATTAGCAACCATTTCATAAACTGGTCCATCATCAACTTGTGCCCATCCATAGTATACCCCTGGTTCTAATCCTTCCGGTAGGGCTTGAACTACTTCTAATGAATAATTGGCTGAAAAACAAAACAAAAAATGCCAATAAATGAAAGCAAATTCACAAATAAAGAATAATGTTTCAAATACCGCGTTTTAAAAACTACCAAAATTTGAATTTGATTAGTGACAGTAAATCGAACTGAGAACCTCCTTTTTTGAAGTCGGTTAAAAAAATACTTTAAAATTGTTAATGTTACTTTTTAACTTTGTAATTTAGCTTGATTAATGAAAAACATCTTAATGTTCTTATAAGAAAAATTATAAATGTATAGTGTTAAATTTAATGCAATGCTTTAAAACTATTTTGTAAATGAATAAAAGTATTTATATTGAGAATGCCTTTCTGAAATAAAATCAGCAGCTAGACCAATGAAATCCAAAATGCTGCAGGTGCTTAATTCACTGCAGAGTTTAAGTAAACACATAAATATGATTTATATTACAACAATAAAATTAAACCACAACATAACTCTAATTTATAAGGCATAATCCTACTACTATTATAAAGGCGAAAGTTTGTAAGTATGGATGTATGGATGTTTGTTACTCTTTCACGTAAAAACTACTGAATGGATTTGAATGAAACTTTACCACAATATAGCTTATACATCAGAATAACACATAGGATACTTTTTATCCCAGAAAATGTAGTATTCCCGTGGGAATGGGTATTTCTGAATCTACCAAAGTGATTTGAATGAAATTTGGTATAGAGAGAGGTAGAGCTCACAGAATTAACATGGGATAGTTTTTATCCCGGAAAATTAAGTATTCCCGTGGGAATGGGTATTTCTGGATCTACCAAATCGATTTGAATGATTTTTGGTATAGAGGTAGGTAGGGCTTACAGAATTAACATGGGATAATTTTATCCTGGAAAATGTAATCCCGTGGGATAAACATGTTATAAATGCAAACATCTCTCTGCACTTAACCCTAGAGTCTACGCGGACGGAGTCGCGGGCAAAAGCTAGTTTAAGATATGATAAGTGTATTACTGTGAAATAGATCAATATATGGTATACTTATGTATACCAGTTATTATGTTAATCTTTGCAATAAATACTTATAAAGTGGTTAAAAGTTTCCAATGGACCTTATTTACTATTTTGATAACAATGTTTGACTTGTTTGAACAGTTGAATTCAATGCAAGATAATTATGAAGTATATTGACATACTCATGTTTGTATTTCCTTTATCAAAGGCAATTTAGAGAAACTAGGTTAATACGAACACATTCGACTGTTTTAATTGCCTTAATAGAGACATCATGTCATTATTTATGTAAATATAAACTTTGATACCTGTTGGGCATCCTAAATCTTTGGATCCTCTGCCAAATCCTTTCACCACTTCGCCTTGTAAGAATACTGGTAATAATGGTGAAGACATGCTGGCAGTTTTTCTCAGTGTTATATAGATGGGTCCACCTCAACTAGTTATTAACAAATAAGAAAAAAAAATCCTAAGATAATTTAAAACTCAGTTTAACACGACTGGCACCGTACAACTATTTTTTAATACAAATTGTTCCAGAATTCTTCAAAATATTGAGGTGTTGCAATCAAATAAGGCAAAATAATAGATTAGTACACACGTATATCGTCGACAGTCGTCGACAGTCTTCACTTCTGCAACTAATTCCACTAAATGACAAATTGACATCTAAAACTGGAAATTTTGCCAAATGTTATCGCTGACAGTTGACAGTCGTGGATTTTAATAGACAAAAATATAGATAATACGTTGAGAATGTAAGTACCTAAGACTACTTATCTTATTTTATTTGGTTAGTAGGCAGTAGGTTCCTACATAATATTATGATAGATGGCCAGGGCTGCCAGATTGTATAATTGGATACAAATCTTGTATAATCGGATGGGGTATTGTATCCATGAGCACTTTGTATAATACGATACAAAGGCATACGTTCACATTTTATCAATAATTTGTGCATTTATCATCCTAAAAAAAAAAAACAAGAACTATTTTGGCAGGCCCATTTTGCGACCATTTGATTAACTGTTATCCTAAAAAAACAAGAGCTGTATATGGTGCAATGGTTATGTATAATGCGATCTAATTTTGTATAATTGCAAATACTAAACCGTATAGCTGCGATTTATTTGCTGGCAGCCCTGTAGATGGCGTAAATTTATATATCTATATATATAAAAATGAAACCCGTTTCGCGTTGTCACGGCATCACGTGTGAACGGCTGAACCGATTTTGCTAATTCTTTTTTTATAATATTCCTTGAAGTACGACGATGATTCTTACGGAGAGAAATATTTAAAAAGTTGCCTGAAACAGTCCTAAAACAATACTTTTCTATATTCCCATACAAAGAAATCGAAAAAAAAACTTAAGTGAATTTGAACTTTAACATCATACAATACAGTTTAATTTTTAGTGGAGGGGTTCTATAAAAAAAATGAATCGTTTAATGTGTTCCTGATCGCAAATCTCCAGAACAGTTGAACCGATTTCGCTAATTCTTTTTTTATAATATTCCTTGAAGTTCGAGGATGGTTGTAACGGAAAGATAAATTTAAAAAGTTGCCTGAAACAGTCTAAAACCAATACTTTTCTATATTCATACAAAATATTCGTAATAACACTTAAGTCTTTTATACTTTAACACCATACCAAATTTCCTGTCAAAACATTTAATGTTTATCCCGTCGATGCAGTTAAAGGCCCCCTTAAATAAAAGACGTGTTAAAATAAGCATTTTGAATCGACAGTATATATCCACAACATTCGAATAATTGCGTATTTTAGATTTTAAAAATGCAGAATTGTGTAAATAATGTCAAGGGATTGGCATTTGTTGACTGTCAAATATTAATGCGTTCGTTCAGAATAGTATGGTAGGTACGTAAAGTAAGAAAAATACGTAATTATTATTTGACTGAATTTTTGAACTTCTTGGTTGTGCCTAATTTTTTTTTTTTTATTATGCTTGAATATCTAAAATACTCTAAATCTCCTTTAAAAAATATTAATAAATGTATAACAACTGGGCATGGGCCTTCTTTACAACTGAGAGGGTAGCCTTTAGTCTACCACGGAAGTATTTGAATGAAGAGAATTGAAATCGAGTACATCCAATAGTGCTCAATATGCACAAGTTTATAGTTAAATTAAATCATTTCTAGCTGACACCCGATTGAAGCATTCGATTTTGGTAGGTACATACTTTTTTATCTCTGTATTTTTATGTCAATGAAGTGCTGAACTTAATATTTAGTTACATATACCTAAGTAATTAAAAATTCAAATTATTAATATTATCCGGGCAGGACGACGTCTGCCGGGACAGCTAGTGTCCGATATAATGTATTTAGCCAAAACAAATTATCATGGGGACGGTATAAGGTTTGGCCATTTTTAAATAAAATAAATAAAATGTTCTAGTGTCTATATTTTATTTTCCTCTCATTTAGGGACTAATTTAGGATAAATATGTATTTTTTTTATCGGTAATTCAACGTTAATTAAAAACATCAGTAGCAAGAAGAAAGAAGGTGCAGTTGCAATATTTTTGATTCGTTTCAAACTATACTTTGCGATAATTTGACAGTTAGAAAATAGAAAATAATAAGCTCTGGGAGTAATCAAATTATCAGTTTTGTGTTAATGTATCGTTACGACAACTGTAATGTAAAATTAAATTATAAAAATTTGAAATGATGAAAATTACTAATATTATAAAGAGGTAAGGTTTGTGAGTTTGTATGTTTGTAAGTTTGTATGTTTGTGACGTTGTAGAAAGTAAACTCGCGATCTACTGAACCGATTTTGAAAATTCTTTTACCAATAGAAAGCTACGTTCTTTGTGAGTGTCATAGGCTATATATTAGTCCGAAAAATGATAAGACTTTTTTGTTGTAGCAGGATTTGCGAAGTAAGTCGGGGAAAAAACGGGCAAACGAAACTATTTTTTGCAAACGCTGCCTTACCCATGGAAGATATATAGTTGAGTCCTAGAGAAAAGTTGTAGAGCTTGATAATGTCTACAAAAAAGTCAGCGGTAGCATATGTCTAGCTTTGAGGGTTGGTTCACTATAACCTCTTTTATGCTAACTAAATTTATTATAAAATAAAGCATTGTTTGTGAAGGTATTTTTATAAAGATTATATTAATCCTTATCCAAATAAATCCGTTATTCAGTATAACTATTTAATTTAAAAGAAATTTGCCCTTTACATCATTTGATTTCGATGAGTATCTTAGAAGATATCGCAGTTTCAAAATAATCATCAAGCGCGCAATAAATTATGTACAAGGCGCCGATCGGCGCGTTACGGTTTGTATGATTTTTGGTATGGGCATAAATAGGACTTTAAAGAGTAAAATAGACTATAACTTATTTTCTTTCTGAACTCCACCCTGTAGTCTACGCGGACGAAGTCGCGGGCAACAGCTAGTTTAGGATAAATATGTATTTTTTTTATCGGTAATTCAACGTTAATTAAAAACATCAGTAGCAAGAAGAAAGAAGGTGCAGTTGCAATATTTTTGATTCGTTTCAAACTATACTTTGCGATAATTTGACAGTTAGAAAATAGAAAATAATAAGCTCTGGGAGTAATCAAATTATCAGTTTTGTGTTAATGTATCGTTACGACAACTGTAATGTAAAATTAAATTATAAAAATTTGAAATGATGAAAATATATTAGCAATAGCATAAACAATAGAAATAAATTGATGATTCCAAAGGTTTCGTAAAAGTTTGTCTTGAATAAAGATTATTGGACATTGACCCTGACTAGGAAATTATAGTTATGATTTTAAATTAAGTCTTTCGATAGAACCATTGTATTATTTTAGTTCTATTCAGTTATTCAACCCAAAGACCCCAATAAAATTATATATTATCCAGTTAATATTGGCGTCAAAATATTTTTACTATTCCTTCAGTGCTAGGTGGCGCTATAAAAGTCCTAGGCCCTAGGTACCTGCAGATAAAATATAAAGGTTAAAAGACTTTTCGGAACTATGAACTTGTGAAAATTTCTCCGATTAAGTCTGAAAAGTATTTCAAATAAATATAAAATACTAAAAACATAGAATTTAAAGAGACAAAGTAATGTAAATTAACATATATTTTGTTCTTGTTTATTTTTTGGATTCAACTACACCATAGATTATAAATATTGCTCGGGTAAATAACATCTTGCTTTGCTTTTTTCTGTATGCCATGTAAATTTTGGTTCGTCATATTAAAATTAACAATCGTATTTTAGTTGCATAAATATTTGTAAAGTTGAGCTAAATTTTGCAATTAAAACATTTAGTATGGTTCGGAAAGGAAGACGCAGATGTCGTTTATTAACGATGTAATGGCAATTTTCTCGGATTTACCTGGTGGCTCGGTGATACGTATTGTGAACAATATGAAGTGATATTTATATTATTTATAATGACTGAGAAAGGTTACGAAGGCGAGCAGTCGTCGTCCTCGTGGGATATTCCCGGCCCCTCGTCTCTGGGCGCGATACTGGACAGTGTGTTTACGTCCACGGCTTCTGATAATCAACAGAGGAATGGTATTTTTAATCACTTTACATACCTACAGGATGTAAAAATATACAATTGTATGCTTGTTGATTACTTATAAAATTTATTAACGTAATTCAGTCATTAATGTCAAATATTTGTATCGGTGGAAAAATTTTGTTTATTAGTATACCCATATCCTATTATTATAGCTCTAACATTAATTTGTTCTCTTGGTATAGAGTTATTGGTTTTTACTCGGCGCACTATATCTAATTAATGTTGTATATATGACCAACGGTTACGAAATTATGAAATTACGGCAAAAAAGTTTTGTAATACTACTTGTCAAGATAATTCTATATAACTATTACTTCTAAATTAAAGAAGTTTTATCACAATAACATTCTTTTATTTAAGAAACATATGTCTTTGCCTATATATTTATAATGTTTATTCCATCTTGTTGAAATGTTTTCATAGCTGTTTCTTAACATCTATATTAATGTTTGATAAATAAAATATAAACAATGTTTATAAATTAAACACATTTTGAGGAACAATATTAAAACACTATTCATAATAAAGTTATTGTGTGTCTTAATTACAGAGGAAATGGAATGTGATGCATTATTTGCCGAGAGTGATGATGAAGTAGAAGTACTGCCATCAACTTCTGAAGTTGCAGCATCATCAACTAATGAACAAGCTCCAAAACCTTTGTCATCAAACTATGTACATTCAACAACACCCAATCAACCATATGAATACAATATTACACCTTTGACACATCCAGCTGTGTCTCACACTCCAGTTCCAGAAGAATACCAGCCATTGCCAGATAGTTCCAGCTCATTGGATCATGCATACTATGAATATATGGGCAACAATCCAGAAAATGGTACATTAGGAACAAGATGCTTACCAGGCGTAAATATTCGCTATCAACCTAAGCCTACAAATCTCAGTCAAAGTGGTTATTATTACAGAAATTATGGTCAATACCGTGATTATCTTGGTGCCCCATTTCATAATAATGTTATTGTCCTGAGTGATAATCATAATTATATGGCACCACAAGTGTCATATCCACTGCCTCCAACTCAGCCACACATAAGGGACCACAGTATGGGTTTGAATATGACTTATACAGCAAATGTAAACAGTGGTAGTGCTCCTAGTGGCCTAGAAAGACCTAGTCGAAAGCTCAACATATCACCAAGAAGAAGGCAGTCAAAAGAGAATGAGTCAGCATCAAATTTAATAGAAGTCAGTTCTGAAGAAGAAGATAATGCAACAGCTCCTAAAAGAAAACAGAGTAATGCAGATCATTTAAGCAATATGAGTATGAATGCTGCTGCAGTAGCTGCTAGTTGTAGCCACACTGAAAATGGGCCTAGTGTTACAATAAAAGGTGAACCCAATGATAATACATCATCCCCAGTTGACAATGGCAATCCCATAGACCAAGTGATAAACCAAAGGCGGCAAAATAATATGAACCACTCACAAACACCACAGCATCAAAATGTTCATAGTTCACCATTTGAAATAAAACAAGAGCAAGGTTTTGTGTCCACTAATAATTGTTCTTGTAGAGTAAACCATCTCCATAACCTAGGCCATTCACATACAAATGAGTGTCACAGACTAAGTCCCTTACATGTCAACTGTCAGAATGGACCTCATCATCATCATCATTTTTTCCATCATCACCACCATCACCCAAGGACTATGTGTAATTATAATAATAGTGCTCCAAGCTCATCAAATGTATCACAAGTGAAGGAAGAACCTGGTACCCAGCCCACGCAAATCAAACAGGAAACTGATTCACAAGATAACACACAGCCAGTTGCCGTAAAAATAGAGTCTCCACAACAACCGGTTAAATTGGAGAGAAGTAGACCAAGTACTCCACAAAATACAGGGGTTAGTGATAATGTAACTGTGAAGTCTGAGAATGAGGGTGTGCGGAGGTGTTGCGATGTGGATGCTTCGGGAGACAGGCGAGTGAAGACGCAGTCGCCACAGCCCGGCACAAGTTCGGGCAGTGCTCCTCAGCCAACAGACCAGAAGAAACCTGCAAATACTCCAGTAAGTCATATTTATGTAATGTCTAACTCATACTAATTGCATAACCTGATAGAATCAGTTTTTACTCTGGAGGATTTACAGCGATACACATGAGTAAGCCGTAATGGCGGATTAGTAAAGGTGTTCGCTATTGGAATGGATCAGCATTTCTTAAAACATGTAGACACGGGGATTTTTATTATTTAAATTCATTTTACAAGTAACAACAATTAGACAACAAATACAATTTCTTGTATTTACATATAAAATTTCAGAAATGAATAATAGTAGTTAATTTTCGCATTTACAATAATATTTCAGAAATACATGTTTATGTTGTGTGTAAACGTATAAACAGTATTATTATGTTCGGTTCACAGCACGACGCACAAGTCGAGGCGTCTGTGTCGGCGGGCGGCGGCGTGCTGTCTGCGCCGGACTTGCAGCTGGACTGGGTGTCCGACTCCAGCTCAGACGACGATGTGCAACTGCTCCCCGAGGAGAACAATGTGGTGCGTGTCTTTTAACACTACGTTCGTAGATAAATTCAATATTCATATCGTAGCGAAAGAAGTTTGAGATCAATGTCGGTTAAATTATTTAGTCGCTACTTAAGACACCTTTTGTTTATAATGAGCTAACTTACCCTTATCAATATTAAACATCTTATATATTTAAAAAAAAAAGGTTGACTATTTGAACTAGTGTCTTAATGTCTTGTTATTTACATTTATAAGAAGTAGCCCTGAGGCTCAGAAACGCAATCGTGAATCTTTGTGGTGACTGGTTTAAACTCAGACGCTCTAACTACGGTCCCCGAATTTATATGTGTTTACAATGAATTGTCATATACTTGAAGGAAAATATCGTGGGGCCAACCCATAGTAGGCCAACGTGGTGGATTGAGGCCTGCACCCTATCAGTTGTAAATGACGCTTGTGTCTAGCAGTAGGACGTATACGGGCTTATGATCAATAATGTATGTCCTAATGTTTGTAATCTATATGATCCTTTGAACAAGTGCGAATTAATGATGAACTGGTTTGCAGCGGGAAGTGATCGACTTAACTGGCTCGCCGGCTCGTACAGAGTGCGGCGGGGAGAGCGGCGAGGGTGGTGGCGAGGGGGCGGGCGGCGCGTCCCCCCCGCGGCCCGCGCCACACGTGCCGCCCCCCCGCTCGCACGTGCCGCCGCGCTGGCCGCCGCACTACCACCCCATCACCCTCACAGACGTACCGCCGCCGCCTGCGCACCTCATGCGAACCAGGTATCCGCTTATTGTCACATTAGATCCAGTCAGGTTTCCTAGCTTAGGGTTTCCCTATTATGAGTACCTGCCGTACCCCACTGTTTTGATCACTCATCTCATGATTTTGATAATAATTGCTACGGTATATCTGATGTTATGAAAATAGGTCATACCAATTTTCCAATCCGTTGGGGAATATATCGTCATCGACATCAATCGATCAATCAAATATCGTCATCGTCATGTGATTGTTGGGTAAATTTATTTCTTTCTTGCTGGTTTTTTGTCCTCCATGAGTTCCAAACAGAAGTAGCATATGAGGTGTGGCGGTGTTTCAGGGTGCAGGTGGGCGGGTGCGGCGGCTGTTGCTACGGGTCGGCGGCGCGGCCGGCGGCGCACGGCCCGCACGGCGCCCCCGCCGCCCCGCGCCCCGCACACACCGCGCACGCCGCCTACGTGCACCGCGCGCCGCCCGCACACGGTCACTACCAACCAGAGATTACATTTTTAATCATTATCATTATCAGCCAATTCTGGTCCACTGCTGGACATAGGCCTCCCCCAATAGCTTCCACCGGGATCGGTCGAATTTTTAATACTTTCGACAAAACGATATTTTCTAAGCTGTAACACAATAAAAAGTTAGGAATTTCTTAGGTGCGTAGTTTGCCAACCCGCACTAGGCCAGCGTGATGGACTAAGGCCTAAACCCTCTCAATAGTAGAGCTAATAACGCTATCATAATAAAAATAACAGTTGCAGACAAGTCACTTCTAGAATCCAGAATGCGTTTAATGTAATACTTATGTTATGTTGCAGTCGGAGAGCGTCGTCGTGACGGTATGTCGGTGGCGCCGCCGTACCTCGTACACGAGCGGTTGTGGCAACGTCAGCATCATATGATGGTAAATCATGTATATCATTGCAATTATTTGATTTACGCCACATTGTGATAGTAATACCCAAAAATAGTATTAGATGCCGTTATAGACTTAATAATATTTATTTTTGGTATTTTACTACCTTCTTGGTCTGGCTCTATATCTCTCCAATATTTTGTTTCCCTATTTATTGTGTATTGTTGAAGTGAGACATAAAAAAGTGATTTATATATAAAGTTATAAAACCTTTTTTTTTTTAGGAAATGCAGCGTCGCAGTATGATGGGCGATATGGGCGTTGGATTCGGTCATGGATTAACGCATTTCCCTAACGTATCTCTACCGCTGACCACTGTACTCTCTGTAAGTATTGTAAAAGTCATTTTACAGTTTATTAGTACATAGTACGTAGTGCTCGTAAGAAAAATAAGTGGTTATTTTATAACAGTTCCCAGATGAAATAGAGCCTCGCGACTTAGCAGGACTAGGCGCGCTTTTGCCGCCGGCGCCGATGGTGCTGTGAGTAGTTCAATATATTTACCATTCGATTCTTATTGGTCTATTGTTAATTAACTATTTTTTGTGGTAATTTTGTCGAAACATTGAGAATAAGAACCAAAAATAATATTCTTTGTTTTCCGTTCCAGTGATGGACAGCACATACATCATCACATGCACCATTACCCGCAAATGCATCCACCGCATGTACACATTTCTATTCAGCCAGTGGTAAGATATTTTACATGTAAAATAATATTTCTTACAACTTAGATAAAATTATTTACACAATATGAAGTTCCTAGCCCAGTTTACATAGATAATTTCATTTATTTAAGGTATCGTTACTGCCTTATAGTCTTGCGGCACAAGTTTGTGCCAGTGTTATCGTATTTTTCTATTGGGAAATTCTTATTGAGAAATATCCCCGAAAAACGTCAATAGACTCGCGCCTCCTATTACGTGGGACTGATACACGCCCGACGAAATGTGTTTGCAGATATACATCTAAACCTACACTTTCGGCGAGTAAAGACGTGAAACTATGCGTCTATGTAAGAGCATTGTAAGCTAAGTGTATTGTGTGTATTCACAATAAATAATCACTTGCTTTAACGGTGAAGGAAAATGTGATGTTACCTGGCACACCTTGAGTTCTAAGGAATTCCTTAGATGTGTAGCCCGTCAACCCGCACTAGGCCAGCGTGGTGGAATAAGACCTTAATCCTCTCAATGGTAAGGGAGGCCCGTGCCCTACAGTGGGTCGTACATTCAAAACCGGTTATAACGACACCGTATATAACGACGTATCAGTTATAACAACCGAATTGCAAGCTCGCGGCGGAATCTATATAAATTAATAACTACTGCTTATAACAACTATCGGATATAACGTCCGAAATATACGGTCCCTTAAGCGTCGTTATATGCGGCTCGACTGAATATGTGGTGATGATGAGTGTATTGTCCAGAGCATGCAGGCGACGGGCGCGCTGGCGGCGGTGGTGGCGCGCGTGGCGGACGCGGACGGGCTGGAGGCGCGGCGGGCGGCGTGGCGCGGGGCGCGGGGGGCGTCGCGCGCCGTCATCGAGCGCAACACGTACCGACACGCGTACGCGCGCCCCGCGCCGCACCACCAGGACGAGAAGTGCACCATCTGCCTCTCCATCTTCGAAGTCGACTCCGACTGCAGGTCACTACTTACGGTTTTTTTATGGAGCAAAGCAAATGATAAACACCACCATATTATAAGTGCTCAACTGTATGCTATGTTTAATTGACTACCCACGTTTTTTAATGAGATAAATTGGTTTAAACTCCTATTGAGATAGAGGAAAACAAATGTCGCAATTTCCAGAACTATGTAAGTTACCAGAGAAATTCATAAATTTGAGCTTTAAGTCAATGTATGTGAAGCAACCTAAATTTGCTTCATCCTAAATATTTTCTCATATACTTCCTTAAATGTGTATATTTTGTGCAGGCGACTACCATGTATGCACTTATTCCACATGGAGTGTGTGGACCAATGGCTCAGCACCAACAAACACTGCCCCATTTGTCGTGTGGATATTGAAACTCATCTCAACAAAGATGCCACATTTTGAACTTTTAAGGTTAGTGATTATTTATTAACAAATTAATAATAGGTATTTGTTTTAATACAAATCATCTAATTAAATCAAACATTTTCTTTCTAAATACTTATATTCTATTTAAATATTAATTTAATACCTGTGGAAATTGTTAATAGTTTTGAAACTATACAATATTTATTTTAATCTAAAAATATTTGTTACAATCCTTAAGTCTTTGCTTTGGATTTATTCTTAGGCATGTCTTTTTTCAGTCTTTCTTCCAGTTGGGGTGCAGTGACAATAGCCTGCTGCTGCAGTTCTAAGCTCTCCTGTTGGAGCTCGTGAGTCAACTGTTTCTGAGTGTTGCAAGTCCTGAAACATAATACATTTTACTTGTATATAATCCATAGTTATCAAATAATATAAGATATTTTTTGTTCATTGAAATTTGTTATATTATCATATCATTACAATGTTAGAGGTCAATGTGGTGACTATTGTTGTTTTTATCTATATTTAAGGTATAATTAAAGTAATTTTTTAAAGTCAACTTGTTAATTTCAACTCTGTGAGTATCAAAACATGTAAAATGCGATTTAAAAATGGAAAAGCAAAGATTTGATTTACAAATGTATAATGCTTTAATAAATTTTTACACAAGAATTGTGTGAGTTTTTATTACCTGCAGGCATGGTCAATTCTTTCACATATTGCATCAGAAGCTGCAATATTCCCAGAGAGGTATGATATTTCAGCGGCTACTGTAGCTAATTTTTCTGCATAATCCATATAGCCTAGAGAATATAAATACTTGCACTATAGTTCAAGAAAAACCAAATTAAGACTACATGATGGAACTGTGACTCAAGTAAGCAGCATGTGTTCAATTAAGTATATTTTAAGAACTTACTTAGTAATGTATGAAGATTGTGTTTAAGGTCACACAGAGACCCGCGTATTGCCACCAGTTGGTCCCAGTGGTGTGGGGGTGTTCCTTCTTCACCCCATTCCAAAGCTTGTTTCACAAGACATATTTCCTTGGTCAAAGCTTCACGTAACCTATTGCATTACAACATAATACTTAGAAAATGGTAATCTGTCCCAGCTTAGCCACTGACTATATTTCCCACTGAGATACATTATTCAGTGACTAAGTTTTTATCTAGCATATGCATAATGGCTTATAGTAGTAGTTATCTGCCTTACAGTAAAAATATATATAATTAAAAAAATGCTAGTCTTAGATATATTGCATTTTACCTTTCGCTTGTGTCCTGTATGGCGACTAGAGTAACGGTTAGCAACTGCGTGGCAGCGTTCACATTGACGGTAGTGGCTTGTCTTATTAAAAAATCATGCTCTAAACTGTTTTCGTCCCAAGTCATGAAGTCGTGTTGCTTTTCTTGACAATACGATGTAGTTAAAAATCCTATAGATACCGGAGCAACTTTACGAATATTCATTCCTATCAATCTCCTATGAATTCTAAAATTGAGCCTAATAAAATTAAGTATTTTGTTTCTAAACATGTTTTAAGGGATAAGTTGTGTTTTGGTCTAAAAAAACAGTGAATGTTACTGCATTGTGATTTTGAAATGACTGTCAATGTCAGGCGAGTGCGACACATTTGAGGTTATGTTGAATAAGTCACCGATTTAAGCTGTCAAATATTTCAAATAGGAATCCTGGTTTATAGATGGGTACCGGTAGTTGTATTAGTGTATTGTATTATCTATGGATAGTTGTAAATAGTGAAACGGGAAGGATTAAACGTAGGTATTTTGTAAAGCTCTCATAGAATTGAGTAATGAAATACAGGTATTCAGGGAATGCGAGTCTTGTGTGAAATAAATTCATCCAAAAATCTTAACAAACCCTTTAGATTATTTTAATGGATGTTGGATAATTTAATGACTAAGACTAATTCCCATTTTACATAAACATTTACTTACACGCCTGTATTCCCGAAACAGCAGGCAAAATTTTACATTCTTCATTCTTACCTATATAAATGTTGAATTCAATAGAGTTTGAGATATTTTTTAACGAAAATAGCCGCGCAACACGAATTGGTTATGGATAAGGTACAATTTAAAAGGATTGTTCATTGTAATATACATAAGCTGTTAAAAATATTAAAAAATCTTTCGGGGATGATATCGAAATCCCTTTTTTTACAACATTGCCTAATCAGAAGACGAAAAAGGCCAGAAGGACGTAGTAATGAAAATAATCGAGGTGAAATTGTATATTATTCATATTTTATTTATTTAATTTATTATATTTTATTCTTAGGCAGAATAATGTTGAAATTCATGAGAATAGTCTCGACGATGTAAAGATGAAATATTAACATTGAAGTTCAAGGCAGATATTCTTCGATCGGCTGCTGCTATTAGAGTGGTAGAATTAAAATCCAGGCTGTACACGGGTGATGACAGTCTCTTATGCGTAAAGTACATCTGGAATAAATAAAAACATAATTCTCATAGAATGTGACGAAAACAAACAATAGAATAATAAATTGGGAAACTAACAGCTATAAATCCAGACCATAATATATTTTGCCTGATTACTCAAAATTATTAAATGAACACAAAAATATTGTACAACAAAAAGAACAGCAATTTCACGTTCATCTGCCTGCCGATTCAATTTTGTTATGATTTGTTTAATGGTAGAAGCAGATGTATCCTCAATATTCTGGTTTAAAACAAAAAAAAATTAGGAGACAAGTGGTCAATGTCTTAAAAAACTATTGTTTCTGTTGGTTTTGGTTCACTTAGACTAGGTGACTTAGATTTGCTTATTATGAAATAGTGCTTCTGTCAATGTTACCTGCACGTGTTTGGAGCTGTTGCGTGCGTCAAACAGGACGCAACGGGTATATTCAGCCGAACCAACCATTATCGCATTATTACAATCCGACTTTACGCAGTAAAGTGTTGATATAAACGGATCGTTTGCTTTGTAAACCTGGAAAATTAATTTTCATATATGTTTTTGATGTTCATATGAACGTATAAATAATTCAATGTTGGCTACTTTACGGTACCAATCAATTACGTTGTAATCTTAAGAACTAAAAAGGGCGCTTGCAATTATTAGTCTAGGTATAGTGACTTAAAACACGGCCTTTAATTTATTAAGCTGGTGTCTAACTCATTGCACGGCGGAGGCCGTTAAAACCTCGTTGCCGCCGTTAAGGCTGGCATGATAAGTTACAAACATTCCTATGAACCTTAATATTGCGTTCGTTAATATATGTTGGATAGGCTAATACATACGATTTCTTGTGTCCTGATATCTAGGAGGTATAACATTCCTTTGTGTGTTACATACACCAGTGTGTTTTCGTTATGCCAACCAATGTCGCGGATTACTTGATTCCAATACCCCACATCATCAGCAGTTATCAAATAATTACAACTGAAATAAGTATAATAAGCCTTTAATAATAAATACATGGGACATCCACAAGACTTTTAGTCCGAATCACTTGGAATAACTATTGTAAGACTGTCTCGCCTAAATGGCAAAATGCATTTGAAAAATTAAGATTATATGTCTTATTAGAATTCTTATTGGATACATTGTAAGGAAACTTTTATTCCACTAAATATGCACACTTTAGCTTGAAATATCATCTTTGGCCATTTTCGTCCAATATCAAATAATATGAAAAATTAATGAAACTACCTATTCGTATCAAACAGCAGTGGACAACAATTTCCGTCGAGACCAATAGCAAGTTTGTCCATAGCATTGTTCACAGCTAAACATTTCACTCCTTCGCCATTACGTATAGAAATATCCATTGCACCTGGAATTTGAAATGACTATTTGAATACACAGACCTATTGGTGTTTGTATATTAATTATTACCCATTTACTAACTTTTATTACAGAATTGCTTTATTCACACTATAATATCAAATTAGACTCCTAGCAATGCAATAACCTTAACATGATATTGACGCCTACTCCTCAAAAAAATCCGAAATGGAAACTAGTCATGTTTCCAAAAGAGACCAGACTAATAATACAGATAATGAGTAAGCAAGTTAGCAGTGTTATTGGATTTTTTCAATAGGAAATTCTTAGAATCACTAAAGTCTATCCACTTCAAGGAAAAAAAATAGTGGTAAACTACCAAAAGCAGAATGGCATGTTTAAGAAATAAGGCATATGAAAGAAGAGTTTATATATCCAACCATCAAACAAATTTAATAGAATAGTCCAACTTACTGTTTTGTATATTATTATCATTCTCATTTATTTGCCAGAATAGTAAATTTCGACTTTGTTGTGATGCTGTGACAACATGATTGTAATCATTAACACCAACAATCTCCACGGCAGACACTTCCACTTGGCCATTTTCATGACAATCTTTTATGTGGCATAATAGTTTTGGTTTATGTTTTATGTTTCTTGTTTTGTAAACAGCTATACTACCATCCCTGCAAAATAGAAAAGTAAAAGACATTTGATTTTAACTGTACATAACTCCAAATAGAGTCAATGAATGAATGAATTTTTTTACCACATTAATACATTAAAACTAAGAACTTGTTTGAAATATTGATAATGGATTTGTTTAAACTTAAATTGTAAGTCTAAAAAAATGCTCTTGCTATTGCCAGATGGTATTATTTCCTTGTATATCTGCTTAGTATTCCATACCTATTTCCACATGCCAGAGTATTATTTCTGAGAATAAACCTTGATATGTCATTTGTCCGTACATCATGTCTTGCCACAGTTGGAACCCCTAATGTCCAAAAGCTTTCATTGTTATGGGAATTATTTGTTCTTTTAGTTAATGAACAGCATTGAAGATTGTATCCTTTGGAAAAAAGAATAATGTCTGGATACAAATACTTCATCCATGGCATGTATTTTGTTTCAAATCGGAAAATGACCTGCAAAAAGCAAATAATTAAAAATTATTATTATTTCTTTGTTTTATAGTGTGGGTAAACACTTGTAATTGGTTCTAGTAGTGTAATACAGTATTATAATGAAATAGATTGAAACAAGATAAAATTTTAATACCTTGTCTTTGTATAAGCCCCATCTCCAATTACTTGATATTCTACATTTCTTATACCAGGATGTGCATATTTGTGGGCTAAAAAAGGTATCTAAATTTAAAATATAATCAGAATCATAAGTATTACAAATATACAAATTCCTGTCAAAATACGACGTGTGACAATAATAAAACTAATACATGGAATAAAATCACTTTACCTAGTTTGTGAGGGAGTCTCCATAAATAGCCAGTCCTGGCAAGTTTTCCTCCATAATGTATTATCATTAACTATCAAATCCCTAAATGTTTTACAAGTCTGAATCACATTACATAAATCGGATAAATTTAGTTTTCGAAAAACATTTATTAGAATATCCTCCGGAAGGTCTACTATATTCATAGCGTTTTTATTTTGGAATTGTATCCTTTAATGCAATAGGATCGACATTTTAGATACCAAAGCTTATATACAGGAGCTAAGCTTTTAATATATTTTAAAACGAGTACCGATTATTAATTAAGTGATTATAGATTACGTATACACATTTATTGATGGTTCATCATTCAACAACAAAATATACAAAAAATATTTCGACATTTAACCCTTATTAATGTTGGGGTCAAGTGTCGATAAAAATCGATGATTATCGTTGGTATCAAAAAACTCGATATATTGATATTTTTGTCGAGTCTTACATTTATTACTAATATTTTGATTTGTTTATTGCTACTTCAGCTCGCTTATCCACTAAGCCAAGTCCCTAAACTTTTTGTCTTGTGATTCAGACAAATTCACCTGATTTTACATGAAACTAATAAAAAACACATTTGTGATAAAATGTGTGTGCAAAATTCTCCTCTGCCCACCTATTCGAAAATTAAATTGTGAATTCAAAATGTTTATTGAAAAAAAAAATATCTTGTTCTTAACTTGTTGATGTTGTAAGGTTTATATGCATGAAATAACTTGCAACTATTGAGTACAGTCTGGACAGATGACACTAAATCATAAATGAAAGCTTTCAAATTTTGTCAAAAACCCTTGATACTACATGAATTAAAGAATCGATTCTATTAAGACTCTTGGTCAGAAAATACTACAACACTAGCTAATACATACTGACACTGACATTTCGTAATGACGGATTTGTCAGTTAACTTCGTCTATTACTAGAAAATCTTAGTAGCAATGAAAAAAAAACGAACAGCTATTATATATTAAAGCTCAGCATAGGTATCATTTTTAAAATAATCTGTTATATATCGTAATCAATATTTTATTAATAATTTTATTTTATTCATAACAAAATTGACGAATATAATATTGTCACCATCGATACCTAGCCCGTACATAACTATGTGTTCTGTAATGTAAAATGTAAATAAAAAAAAATGATTGCGATGTACAAATCACAACACGAATATATTATAATTTTAACGTTCGTTTAGTGTATTTTACATTGTGTAGAACAGGTAATTTGTGGTGAATATAATTAAAGTGCGAATTGCGGAAAAAAATAGAATTATTTGGAGTGCAATATTAAGAAGTGTTCAATAACAATTCAGTTATGGATTTATTTCGACAAGGTGCGTAATTAACAGTTATTCTTGGAATTCTTATACTTTTGGCCATATTTCGCAGTCATCATCTTTGTTTGTTCATAGATATGTAATATTAATTAACCCTTCCATATTATTACGTAGACGCATATCAAGGTCGTGCTATCGGGTACCAGGTACCACTCAGTATTAAGGCGCGGAGTGCAGTGGCGCGGTGTACGTTCATACCGCAGTGGGTGGATTTTGGTATCACAATATTATCGTGTAGTTGTGCGCATCGTGTGAGACTGAGCCAATTCATAGAACAGTCGGAACAGTCGATTGCCTGTCGTCAGTCGCTACACATTCGCAAAGTACGTTGTTCTTGCGATCTTTGTCTTAGTTTTGAAGTAAACATCGCGATATTATCGAAAACGACTCTTTGTGATAATGTTTTGATGGTCAAACCATTCTAACTTTTCAAGTAAGTTAATCAAAATGTGTAGTTTGAGGAAACCTATAAAGTGATGTGAGGAATAAATACGTCCGTTCGTGTCGTTATGAGTCATTTTCCGTTTAACATAAGTGTCTTTTTTGCGTGTTTGTTTGTGATGTAACCATTTCAAATTTTATCTCAATGAAATTTACAGATTTTACTTCAACACACAAATAATGGATTTTCGTAACAGTTCCCTATAAATGCTATGAGAGTTTTAAATTTAAAATTTTTAATTTTGTCTTGTCAATAGGTATGAAGGGTCCAACAAGACCAGCACCTGCAGTACCAGGGCTTGCTGTTAATCGATACTCACCTGTAACTAACTGGGACAATGATCCATTTGGTGCAGATGTGTTTGAACCAATGCCCCATGTACAAAAGAAGAAGCCACCTCCACCCCGTCCACCACCTCCTAAAATAAATACAAGACAACCAGATGTTCCAGTCAAACCCTCCCATTTTATTAGAAGACCAACAGTGTTAACTTCTCTGTTGTCCCGTAAATCTAAACAAACAAGCAACCAAAGTGTTACTCAGCAGCATATCATCCCTGAGTTTACTAGTGATATGGACACTAAGTTTGCAAAATGTGAGCCAAAGAATGTACAAACAGGTGCTTTAATTGATTTATCTTCACCTCCAAGTTCCCCAACATTCACAACAAGATCAAGTAGTGATGGGCTCAGTGTGGATAGTTTTGGTTCTGACGCTACCACTTCAACAAACCATCACAACACACATAATGGAAATGCTTCCCAAGCAGAGAGTGGGTTTGAGGATGATTTTGATCTATTTTTAAACTCTAGAAAGAGCAGAGAGGATATAGCTGATGATTTTACAACAATAGATCCATTTTCACCCCAGCCTAATATTATTAAACCTCCTGTTATGAAAAAGCCCATACTCTTGAAAGATCCATTTGAATTATCCTCTACCAATCAACCACAAGTACCAAAGTTAAAAGGTCCAACAATAATTCGGGCCAAGCCTGCTAGGCCAAAACCTCCTGATAGTGCTGCAATATTGAAGAATACATTTGGTGATAGATTCCCAGTTACCACAATGAGTGTAAATACAACTACACCAATACAAAAAGTCAACAGTTTTGGAGAGAGTTTTGTAAGTATAATGTCCACATATTAATGACTAATAGGGAGTTAATCTTTCCATTACTTAGGGATATCACTGTTATCAAACTTAATCTTTATTGATTCAATTGTCTTTTAAAATGATTATAGTTTTCTTTTATAAAATTATCATATAGATAACACATAAGGACATATTTTTGCAGATTGCAATGTTTTTTTTCAATTAAAAATCATATTAGAATTTGAGATAATAATATAGGATTTGATAAAAAATAAAGGTGTTATGGTTCTTATTAGAATCTTATTATGAAGCTTAGAATAATATAGTATCACATATTTTTTCTGAACCATTTGAATGTAGAAATCCTCGGTGCATATAAAATACATTAAATATATATTACATTTAACATATTCAAATTTGGCATTATATGTAAAGATAATTATTTCGTAGCTATTTGTTGTCATAATTTTTATAATGAGAGTTATAATTGTGATTTAAACATTCGAAGTAAAAGAAATGAGTACATTATTACCTTACCAATAGTATTAAACATATTTGTATTATGTGTTAATATAGTAGTACTATAGGTAGTGATTATCCATATTTTTTTGAACAAAACCAAATTTTACAGTTTAGTTTTTTTTGTTCTTAGACTTTTTTTCTCATAATATGCATTTTAATTTTATTCCTCGGAAATGAATGATAAATAAATCCTTTTGCATATTTATACTAATTATACCTAAAGGTGAATGATATTTATGCGAAAGATCACATTTATGCCATTGTAATGTATGTAATCTTAGTGTAAAAAGGTATTATAAATATGTTTTGTTATGGTTATCATTGGAAAAAAATAAAAATGATATACTTTTGTTATCTCAAGTTCAATACCTTGTTTTTGGATATCAGCAAACATTTTGCTACATGTTTTTATCAACATTAATAATATTTTTCAACCTATATTTTTGTTCTTCAGGAATCCAAAACATTCAACTGGGATGAAGATAGTTCACCAGAGAGGGAGTCGTCTCCGCCGATGCCAACAATTCCGCCTCCCCCGCCCCCCGTGGTTGAAGAGGATACAACCTTGAGTTGGCCAAGTGACAGCATTGATTCTGCTATCTCTTGTATTACTGATGATGAGGAACCCTATGCGATAGCGCTCTTCGATTATCACACCGACCATCCGGACGATTTGAGCTTTTCAGTGAGTAATTATATTTTTACTATCCATTTTTAGGTACCTCCTAGTCGGTCTCTAAGCATTGGAAATAGAAATGCGTACATCTTAGGAGACATGGCCTAGATTATCTTACTCTTTACCTACCTCTACAGCTTCTACTGTTACAAACTGTTGTAGTGTTCCACTAATTGGCATAAGAAAAAACTCTTTACAACACCTCCCAGGGGAGTCTAAAACGGAATAGTAGCCTCAAATAGGTCACACAAACCTTTACAGTACCTCTTAGCCGTACACATACGGCTTATAAACATCAATTATGTATACTAAGTGTATTGATTAAAAAAATACATTATATTCCACTGATCAAAATAATCGTCCAGTCTCCGAATTCAAATTTTCGCTAATTTTAAGACTTGAAAAGTTTAGCACGCCTGTCTATAAATAAATTATTCTTGGTACATTGAACGACATTTCCGGGCATTGACCTTATAAAAATCAATAAGTAGCCAACAGAACACATTCACTGAGAAGGAGTTTTGCACATCATTCATTAATGGACGGAAGATGGCGTAAAAGGCGGGATGTGGGGGCGTTCTAAATTGTTTAATCTTCTATATTTAATTCCTGTAGTGATTGCTCTGTATGTGCGTGTTATTATTTATAACTATTTCGTTAATAAGATATTTTGTTGATTAAAATTTAACGCCTAAACCGCTAAATCGATTTTGATGAATTTTAGTTCCCGTGGTAGATGTAGTTCTTAATCATTTGTAGTAGCACAAACTGCTAAAATTGATGTTACCGCAAGTAAACGACGCAGGCAAAAGCTAATCTTACAATATTTTTCTTGTTTTGAATAATAAATTGCCAATGTTTCTAGACTGCGATTAATTTCTTGTTAAACGTTCAAACAAGCACCATTAAATTCTTTACACGCAAATCAAGTTTAAGGCCGAAGTTTTTATTACATTTGTGACCAATGAGTTTAATTCTAAATTTAACGAATTCATTGATACGATCTTTATTGTTTGCAGTCACACAAGTTTGAATTCCTTCTGGAAATTGTATTTAATTTTATATTGAAGGGGGGGTGCGTAAATGAAATAGAATCGAATTGAGGATCTCAAATACTGTTTTAGATTTGATAATATTGTAGGCATTTTGAAAAAGATACTCAATAATTCAACACGTGTAAATCGCACGATGGGGCGGGATGCAAACTTAACGAATGCCATGACGTCATAAGTTCAAACAATGACTTATCATGTGCCGTCTGCACAATAAAGTTTGAATCTTTGTTTAAATTCTTAATTATACCATAATTAAATTCGTATTCCGGAACTGGTTATAAGTAAAAAAATATTCACATGACTTGGTCATTGTTTTTTTTTAGATACCTATTATAATTGAATGATGTTGTTCTTTAAATGTATATGTTATCGAAAAATCTAGAAAAATATAAAAGAACACACACAAATCCACACTTTTTCATCAGCCCATATACGTCCTACTGCTGGGCACGGGCCTACTATACCATTGAGAGGGTTTACGCCTTAGCCTACCACGCTGGCCTAGTGCGGGTTGGCGAATTGCACACCTAAGAAATTCCTAAGAACTTTTAGGTCTGCAGGTTTTATCACGATGTTTTTCTTCAGCGTTAAAGCAAGTGATGCTTAATTGTGAATACACACATAATTCTAAAAGTCAGAGATGTGTGCCTTGGGTTCGTACCCGCGACCGCCGAGATTCTCGACCGCGCGCCTAAACCTCTAGGCCATCATAGCTCACACTAAATGCATCAATTAGTTTGCTTGTTAAGGTGTTGAGCTGTAATTAATGAACCTAATTTGGAACATTTAATTTAATAGACGGGACCCAGGAGACCGAAATAGGCAAATTTATTCCGGAAACACATTAGGTTATCCGTATTTATCCTAAGTATTCCTTACCAAAAGCTATAAGTATAGTAAATTATATAATAAAAGTCCTTATTAAAATAAAACTGCTCTGACGATAAAATTATATGGAAAAATTCTTACTTTGCATGTTACTTCTCTAGTAGTATTATTTAATGTTGTATTACGTATGGAACTGATTGTTGCAATCTTGCAAAATAGAAGTAAAACGTTTATAGAATGGCGTGAGTGCAAAATATACAAAATACGTGCTACAAGTGTGTTTGATAAATTATGTTTTTATAACGCGTATTGGAGAAATACCTATAATGGCGCAATGCACTCAGTGCGTCAGCCTGTACGTGTTTACTTCGATACATTTGTATTATTTCTTATGCTTGTGATAGTTTACAGTTAATGAAAGTATATCACATTATATACTGAATATTAGATGGCGTCAGGCGTCGTCGAAGTTTATTTAAAGTAGTGCCATTGAATTTTCCAATAAAAATCCAGCTAATAGATCTATTTTCGTTTGAGTTCTGGAAAGGAAAACTAATTATGAATAGCTTATCCTTTTCCCTTTCCTACGGAGGTTGTCAACCCACACGATTTGCAATTGTTTTGTAATATATGGGCGTAAAACATTTCGATTAGATTAGCCATTTGTTATTTTATTATTATTGTTTTTTATCCTACTATTTCGTTCACAAGCATGTTCAGATACACAGATTCAGGTACACAAAATGATTTATTGGCACGATTTATGTAAACTCTCCCATGAATTTATAATGCAATTTGAACGTTTGTACACGTGAGGTTCGTACTTAGTGTAATAAATAAAAGTAAATGTTCTTTTACTAAGACGTAAAACCTTAACAATTATTATGAAATCAGAGTGATGCATGTTTCATACAATTAGTCGTGTGCGGCCAGGTCAAATGCAGTTCACGTTAATTTACTACCTAATTATGCCCACACTTACTTGTCAATTTGGCCCTTGTTGGCCGAATTGTTTGTCATTTATTCTAAAGAGAAATGTCTCATATATTTGAATCACTGGCAGCTTTTATGTATAACTTTGTGTTGTGATCAAATAATAATATTACGCATCCATATCATGGTTGTAAAGAAGACAAACCATCGGAGGTGCCTTGTTTTTGTGCGTGACTGCCTTTTGTCAAGCTACCTTTTTTCTTGTAGGGGAAACAGTATAGTTATTGGCCAGTTAAGCGACCAGTTGGTAAAAAAACATAAATAAAAAATTATATCCTTACTGAAAATAAATAAAACTCACGACATTATGTTGCTTTGTTAATGTACTACAAAATTATAACGCATAAAAACCATTTATTGTGAAGTATAAATCATTGACAAACTACATATTCATTTCAAAATATAGCGCCAAAAAAAATATGCAGTCTTAACATTATTTTTAATCGCTTAATAGTCCATTGAAATGTTACAATTCAGGGGCCGAATATTGCATTTCTTAGAGGACGCAATTTTATTTTTGGGATATGTTTGGGGGGTCAAAAGAAGCTTAACCTCAAGTTTGTGGGGTTGCCACCCTTGTCCCACGGCCGCCATTTTGAAAAAAGGGGTAAAACACTAATATTGCGATATCTCTGAAACTATGCGTCTCACAGAAAATTTGTAAAGACATAATTTGTAGCTAATTATTTTGCCTACAAATATGTTTATATAACTTTTTGCCCTAAATTAAAAATTAAAGAAGTTATAAGCAAAAAAGTGAGAAAATATTTATAAAATTTTTCTTTTTTGCTCTATTACTTTTTTTATATACATTTTACCAAAAAATTGCATCAGACCAATCTTGTAGATTATCTTTTGACAAAAATTTTACCCTATATATTTCTTCAATTTAATTCATTTAAAACGCTGTTACAGCACTTCAAAGTTGAACGGGTTTGTCAATGTTCATGAGAATCCGGTTGAAACGAAATGTTTAACTTATTTTTTCTTTATGTTTTTTATTGTAAATATATTCCTTTGTTAAATTCGTACAATTTTACTTATTTATTCCTAACTGTTTTCCTCGCCACGTATGAGGAAGAGTCTATAGGCGCGTTTTTTACGTGGTATCCTCAGTAGGTCTACTCCACGGACATCTTGCTTATAAGGTAATCCTCGACATCATATTTTTAATTACTCGTTAGCTAGCTACTCTGATCGACTTTTTTTCGATGGTCCAGGCTGAGGCTCAGAGTCTAAATCAACGCCAACCGTGAAAGTTTGAGGAATGACAGGAGTTAAAATTGGAGTCATAGTTGGAAGTTTATCCTCAAATTCATTTTCTTCCATTAACTTGGATATTTCCATAATGTTGCTGCATGTTTCACCAGAGCAATGGAGGCATACTGTAGAGCATTTCAGGCCTGGTTTTCTGCAGCCACACATACTTCCGCAGTATCCCTTGCATCTGCAGAAAATTAATTTCATAAGGCCGGGGGATGCTGGAGGCTTGAAAGCTTGTATTGGCATCCAAATGTTTGTATGCTTTTTTAAGCCCAAATTTTCAGGATTTTGATATCTTCCGAGCCATGACTGGACCTGGTGATATATACTCAGAGACTATGGAAACGAGCGGCATCTTGTGTTGGAGGCAGCGATGACAAGTTAAATGAATATTTAGTCACTGTTATAGCCAGATTAGTCTTATATAAATAAGTAAAATTGTACGAATTTAACAAAGGAATATATTTACAATAAAAAACATAAAGAAAAAATAAGTTAAACATTTCGTTTCAACCGGATTCTCATGAACATTGACAAACCCGTTCAACTTTGAAGTGCTGTAACAGCGTTTTAAATGAATTAAATTGAAGAAATATATAGGGTAAAATTTTTGTCAAAAGATAATCTACAAGATTGGTCTGATGCAATTTTTTGGTAAAATGTATATAAAAAAAGTTATAGAGCAAAAAAGAAAAATGTTATAAATATTTTCTCACTTTTTTGCTTATAACTTCTTTAATTTTTAATTTAGGGCAAAAAGTTATATAAACATATTTGTAGGCAAAATAATTAGCTACAAATTGTGTCTTTACAAATTTTCTGTGAGACGCATAGTTTCAGAGATATCGCAATATTAGTGTTTTACCCCTTTTTTCAAAATGGCGGCCGTGGGACAAGGGTGGCAACCCCACAAACTTGAGGTTAAGCATCTATTGACCCCCCAAACATATCCCAAAAATAAAATTGCGTCCTCTAAGAAATTTAAAGTTCATGTAACATTTCAATGGACTATAACTGAATTTCTCCCTCCGGCAAAACATTACACATCGGAAAACAAACAAACCACATGCCTAGCGGAATTTCGATGAGACTTTATGACAGAGAATAAAAGTGTCGCCATTATATAATTTTTAAATCTACTATTAGTATAGAATATTGCTAGTTTTTTGGTAGCAAAGTTGAAATGGCTAATAACTGTACAGGGGCCAATAACTATACTGTCTCCCCTATTTGTTTTCTATTCTAATTGATTAGTGACGCATTCAAGTTTTCCTACAGTGTCAGAAGTCCATGGGCGTCTGTTAAATTGCGAGTATTAATTGCTCGCAACGAGTATCATTTATGTTCTATTTTTGCGACTAATAGGGATTACAAGTACATAACTCGTAAATTGGATTAGAAAGGCTTCCACGTCACGATTATATGTTTCCTTGGCGGCAATATAACTTTTATATACAACATTCAATAACGTTCATTATAACTTCCCTGCAATAGTCGGAAGCACAAAACCATGTGTTTCACGTAAACACATGCGTATGTTCTGACGCTTCAAACGTGGAAGGGCCATGTGGCGATTGACGTTCCGGGAATATGCTGTTTGGGGCGTTCACTGGCAGTTTATGAAACTGTGCTTATGTCTCGCGAACGTAGGCGGTAGGCGGTGTTAACGTGCGCCACATCACAACTTATCGATATGTTTTGCTTTGAATGAACCATTATCGACACAGGAACTCGTTATCGCGCACCACTTCCATATTTTGTGGACGACTCGCTGCAAAAAACATGATGTCGCTAATTGATATTATTCCGCATTGTCGCAATATAAATGGCTCTTATGACCGTTTTGTTGACCTCTTTCATGTGTTAAACGATATTGTGGGTATAACAAACAATTTACACTATCTAATCTAATGCATTATGACGCCGAATGTGTAGGATTAGAGGAGTGGTGGCGCAGAAATGAGGCGTGTTACGGTTCATTCGATTATACACATTTTGTAAAATATTTTTGTGAATTTAGAAACCTAAATACATTAGAAACATTATAAACAGTCGGAGTCAACATCGTTGGATTTTTTTATTATTTTTATATTTCACCTCCGTTTACATTTGCAGTATAATTCGATTCAGACGGGAGATTATGTGCGTATCAAAATGCGATAAGGAAAAACATTCACAACACATTAAAGCGCACATAAACAGAAATTCCTTTAAAACAATAATAAACGGTCGATTGAGACTGGGTCACGAGTTTAATTGCAAATCTTGTTACGATAGCAATGTTGATTGCGTGAACAATAATGGGGGTCATTACGCTTCATTTCGCATACGTCGGCATCCTTGCTTGTTAAGTGCTGGGTACAGCGTTCGCACGTCCTGGAACTAATCATTATGCCGCGCGGGTTCGCACCTCCATCATTACCAATTACTGTCTACAATATCAACAACCTTCTTTAAACCATATCTGTGCGTTGTGTCATACCTGTTCCTCAACGTCATCATCTGCCAATATGGGTCCCACTGCAGGGTACGAGCCTGCTCTACTACTAAAGTCTTATTCCATCATACTGGTCTAGTGCGGGTTAGCAGACGACATGTCTAAGATTGTTAGGTAAGCAGGTTTCCTCACGATGTTTTCTTTCACTATTAAAGTACGTGATAATTCATTGTGAGTAACTTCGAAAAGTCAAAGAGATGTTTGCCTGAGGTTTTAACCCGTAACTGCTGAGATTCTTAACCCCGTACTCATAGCTGCCCACAAATTACAGAGCAGTGCTTGAAGTACACTTCATATTTTTTGTAACTATTACGCCAGATGAAAAAGATCACCGCCTTCCTTATACGAGGACGGAATTCTAGGTGTATGCAGTTACCGGCCTTTGAAAAAGGTAGAGAACGGGGTTAAGAGTTGTTAGGCTTCCGGCGCGCGTGTTCCACTTTTTCATTTCTTTTTTTTTGTTCTATTTCAATATATATTCTCGTAGATGTAGATTCTTGTACATGATGATGTTCAGTTTATTATAATTTGACAACCCTGAATTACTAACGCACACTTATGTTCCATTGAATCAGCAATGAATTGATGAGTGACCTACTTATGCACATCTTTTAATCAAATATACTGTATTAGTAAAATTAAATCAATCGTATCATTTGTAGTAGGTGTTTTTGATCGAGCTGTCGTAAGAAAGTCTACAGGGATCTCATTGAAAAAATGTTACAGCTGGCCTACATAATGAAGCTTCAAAAAATAATAAATTGCAGCTTACTTAAAATTAAACGTTTCTAATTTCTTTTCTTTATGTAAATGGATTTGACGACTATTTAGATGAATAAACCTCATTGAATGTTATTGATATCTTATTAACTAGGTGTTTTGATACCAATATAGTATATAGTCTATCTAGCATGATTCCATTTCGAAATGGTGATTCGGCACATATTGATAATGACTAATGAGACACTTTAATACTATAATTTATATTAAGGCAAGCTGTTGAGTGTTTTATATTATTAATTGTATGTTCTCAAATCATATTGAATCCTTTTTGTATTATCCAAAAATACCCAGCTTCATATAACTCCTAAGCTGCTTTGATATGACATCATAATATAATCCGTGTAGGAGTTTGTTTATTGCAAAAAATATATATTTGGAAATTCAGATCTCGGAATAACAAGTTGCATTTAAAAAATGATATGTAGGATAAAAATTTAATTCAAAAATTCTTCAACAGTGGCTCTAAAGCAACTTTATATTGTGACGAATAAAAATTCAATTTGTACAGCTGCGCCAGACGATTTCACCAATGATATTTCAAGGTTACTCAGCATAATTTGACTAATAAATTGTAATCGACGAAGATAAATGTTTTCTCAGCGTTTCATTCTAGAAAAAACATTTTTTGAATTGCATTATTTCTTACAGCATTGTGTTGCAATTTCGCAGCTAGGATCATTGAACTAAGCATTTTCAACTTCATTATAATACGATTTTAATTATGACAGTTTGCAACATCTTTCAAGTTCCATGATATTTTTTTATGTAAACATAAGTACATTCAAAGAACTGCAAAAGTTGCCTCGTTTTTATACCGATAAACGGCCAGTAGTGGTATCGCTAACCTAATTTTCTGTATTGATGACACGAAGTTACATTTAGTTTACTTTATCAATTACCAGTAATAAACTGGTTTGTTTGCAAATCTTGTTCATATTGTGACTGGATAAACGAAATTTTACCTTATTCTATTTACAATAATTTAATTTCCTTGCCTCTATAGTATTCTAAATACAGATTTTTTTATTCTTTTGGAAGTGAAATTTAAAAGCTTTTGGAATTACACTAGGCTCTATTAATTATTAAATGCGTGGTATATTTAACGGTAAAATTATGAATGGTTATGCGGCTCCGTGTTCCGTTTTTGTGGTTTTAAAATGTTCTTTTATTATTTTTATTTGAATATACTAAAGCTTAAACAAATTTTGGAGTAGTTTTAAGTTAACTCTTATAATACTTTTTTCATCATTGTTTTTCTGTTTATAAATGTCTAAGACCAATTATATGGCTTTTGGCATTTAATGCTTCGCTCCCGTTACGGTCTGATGGATTCTTGAATTTATTACATTGCAGTGCTTCTACGGTTATGTTTGTCTATTAAATACTTTATAATTTAAAAGTGTATTAAGAATATAATTTACTAAGTCAAGTAATGACAATAAGAAATTATTTTATTATTTTAGAACTCTTTCATGAGCTACGATGTGGTCAATTAACTTATTTACAGTTAGTTAAAAGTTACTTAATAAATAAAAGCTAATTAAATACAATAAGCATTGAGCTAACATTATTGAAAGTAATCGATAAAAAGTTCACTAGAAATTAACGATTTGGACAACAAGTAACCTATGATCCCCTACAAGGTCCCGCCCACAACCAACAAACTCACTTTCAATTTTATAATGCTTTAAGGATGACTATACTAATTTATTCTAAACTTGCTTACAGGCGAACACGAAGATCAAATTGATAAGGCGCGAGGATAACGAATGGTTATTCGGCTGCCTGAGGAACGGTGTTCAAGGCCTGTTTCCGTCGAATTACGTCGAGATCAAAGTGCCCCTGCCAAACGAGTCGATGCCACCCGCGCCCCTGCTTGGAACAGCTGTTGCTCTATATGACTTCGAGCCCGACCAGCCCGGCGACCTGCGCTTCATCACCGGAGACACCATACTAGTGAGGTACAAACTCAACGACGAATGGTACTTTGGAGAATGCAATGGCGCCAAGGGACAATTCCCCATTAACTACGTGAAAATGGCATAGTCATAACACCATTTCGTATAGTCCACGATTCGGTGTACTTGTGATACAACTAGAGGAAGACTGAAATCGTCCATATCACGATGCCACTATTTTATAAATAGCTTTACACCTATCTTATAGACGATATGGCGAGAATTTAGTCTTTTCCAGGAATTGAATATTGATTATGATTAGTGGCGCCGTGAAACTTACCTTTGAAGTTGAAACAGCCGATTGTAATCTTTTTTATGTCTGTGAAGCCATTGATACGTACAATAGATAATGTGCGTCCATAGTCAGGCGCCGACGTTGCCATAATAACATATGTAAGTGTCCACTAATGTAGTATAGTTGCAATTTTGAAGGAAACGACCCAGTTGATATGTAATAATAAAACGTGTGCTAATCACGAGCGAGCGAACGACTGATTGTATATAGAGCTTGTATAAACAACGTCCTTAATATAGCATAGATATTACGCAGATTTATGTTCTAATGTAACGGTTGTGTAAATGTAATGTTTCGATTCGATCTGACCCTTAGCTGTAACTTTGTGTACGTCTTGTACTGTTTGTAACACGTATCCACATACTTTGAGATCAAAGTGTGGCATACTTTGCAGGCATGGTCCAAATTATCTTTTGTTTATCTCATGTAAAAAATATATTTTCATTGTGCTTATTGTTTCTGTTATCTGTGGTTGTGGCCATAATGACTCACGGTTTATTTATTTATGTAATTATCTGTATATTTTATCATCGTTAATGTATATTTTTGATTAAATGTGTCGCAATATATTTGTGTATATACAAATATTTTCATCAAACTGTTCTGTATATTTTAGCCATAATTGCGTTTGCTTTATTTGTAAGATCATTATTTGGTGGGACCATAATTATAAGTGCCTTGAGTAAGTTGTGTATATGATGAATTTATTTATATAATTATAAAATAAAAAAATATTTCCAAATGTATATCTTATCTTTTATTGATCCCAGCGTATATACATTGAGTACAAAATAACAAAAAATCATCACAGGGATGGACAGGAAACGTTGTACTTGCGGGGACTTCGAACAATGTTGGATATAAAATTAAAATATGGGCCATTTCATCACATACAGTGAAGTTTATTTGAACAAAAATAATTCTATAAGTTCTTAAAATATTTACAATTCCTTAATTACAACTTAATGTCAACATACCCTGTTCGCTTTTCAACCGTTGCGTTCAAAACAGTATGAAATAATAAGATCGGTGGCAAGATAACATTCCGAGCAAACTACTTGTTCATGAAACGTTAATAATCGTAACACATTGTGAAGTTCAGTAGCGGCGCCAACAGGGTTCTCCACACTATACAAATCCTCATTCACAACATGTTGAAAAGAGAAAAGAGGGCGAGGATTATTGTGTTCGACGAATCCAATAAACATTAAAAGCTAATTGTCTAATAACACAGTCCCAGAGGTTCGGGATCGCAACACTGCCGATGGCTTTTGGCTTCGTTCTACTGACACTAGTGTCGGCATTCAGGTACATGACATACGTAATAACATCGTTGGACGTTAAATTAAATTGTTAGCTATACACAAACGAATGGCTGGCGACGCGACAATTACGGCGATTACAATGAATTGTGAGCTTAATGAACACTATGACCTATATCAATGAAACTGCGTCAATAAAAAGTTTGCAAAAATAGATCTGACGTAAGCAGCGCGAGGTTTCAACGGTCATTCATTGCAGCGAGCGGAAACATGTATGAAAATTAAATTTTAGCCATACCAACAAGGAAGTACGAATACATGAATAAGTGTTAAAGTATCTGACAATTAAGAGAGGTTTTTTTAGTCCACCACGCCGGCCCAATGTCGGTTGACGTATTTAAATTTTTGATGTAATTTTAGCTATTTCATTTCTTTACTGTAACAACTTAAAAATATAATATGAGCCGAACAGTTGCTAAATACTTCTACAAAAGTATATGAAGTATGAGAACTAGCTAGGGGACGAATGAAAATACCTTAGAAATGCATAAACGATTTCTAAATGTCTAAATCATATCTTGTCTCTTACATGAGACACGATGAAATAAACACGATGACGAAAAGGCTTTAACAAGGAAAGGCATAAGAGTGATATCCCAAATACAATTTTGGATACTCATCGAAATTTAGTATGACAGTATGTCGATAGAGCTCGAGAACCTAAGAGTAAGGAATATACAATTTTTTTAAAGCGTACATGCAGCCATACACTAACATAATCGTTCAGATATAAAGTATCTGAAGTAATGTTTAAGTTACATAATAATAATATTCGAATAGACACGATTAACTGCGTGAGATTGAACAACACCGATAGTATATAGAAAGCATACTATGTTTGCAATAATTAACAACTAACGTAATCGCAATGATGGCTACATAAGCGTTTGTATTCGTTTGAATCAGTATCGATAATATATACACATAACATTAAATTTGCACTCTAAGCTTGCCGTTTCAGCTGACACTTATACACATAAAGCGAGTAACAATATACCGTTTTTCGTTCCTTAATACAAATCGCGTTATTTACAATTTACAGCATATCAACTACCTAGTTACGGTACTGTCGTGATCATACCAGTCCTTAGTAATGTTCTCCGAAAACAAAATGTTACCGCGGAGAGTGGACTTGGGACCTTGTGCTAATAAGCGAGCACATCCATTCTTGCACATTAATTACTCAACCATAAGGATACCTAACACAGATTCATTGGCTTGGCCATGCATGTTATTTGAGATGAGATGATAAGTGTTTATGGCAGTGACTGTACTTTCATAAAAGCCTAAAAACTACACGTTAATCGTGTAATGTATTTTATAATTGTTTGTTTTGGATTCAGGATATTTTACATGCCAAATTACTTCTTGTTAAATTTTGGAAATTTTGTAAGGCAAGCTTGCGGGCTTGTGTGGAAGTACCGCCACTGGTTGATGGTTAATTATACGATATATTTACAGTTTACACGTTAGTGTTGTGGCCTAGTCGGGCCTGTAGATGGGTATCTTGGGTATGAACTCTATGAGGAGCACGTACTCCATCATGGAGGAGGAGTCGCAGTGCTGCTTGGTGAGGCGCCAGCGGAGCCCCAGCTTGTTGTACAGACGACTGTTCTCCCATTCCAACAGCTTGTTCAGAGAATGCTGCGTCTGGAAACGGAGAAAATTTTATTGTACATTTGAACGTAACCAGATTTTTTATTTTATTTTATTAGGGAAATCAACAGAACAATTACAATTTAAAATATATAACAAAAATATAACACACAAACATTTTCCACTTATAGTTACACAATCCATAAACAATTTCCACTTATAGTTAAGAAGAGAAAAGAAATGTTAATTCTTGTCACTAAAATTAATCATTTACAAACACACCTAACTTTCAGTTGTATTCGCCCACGGAGTAGGCAGAAGTGCATTTCAGTACCTATATTGAGGGTACTGTAATAGGGAGAGAGTATACTGGCGTTTTTCAGGTACACATCTAGACTCCGTATTGCTACTGAGCATTTCTTAAAGTAAATACCGACTGCACTGCCCGATTCAGGAGCCAAACCAGAGAACTTGTATCGTGAGATCACGCGACTAATAAAGAATCGGTGAATTACCATTAAGGCATAAATTATTTTTAATTTAAAAAGAAAAAAAAAAAATTTTTACTTCAAACACGGTGTCATAACATGGTACATAGATACCAAAGAATTAAAAACAGTTCTGAAATAACTCATTCGCAGGTTCCGCTTTTCACCAGAATAATTCGACGGCCTTCACAAATTACGACAGATGAAAGAGACGTTTTTTGTGCCTATGTAGCAATAATACAAGTTTTCGTCATTAACACCGCATTAAAAGAGCCTAGAAACTCTGCGAACTTATTATATGCAAATTTTATTTCCCATACCATTTTACTAATTAAATCAAATGAGTAAGATATAACTGGTATATATAACAAGATGTAACTGTCAGTTACACACCAGTTACTAACTGGTATTTAAAGGGTAGACGTAGACAGTATTGTCGTGAATTTTACTCAGTAAGCAACAAGCCAATAAATTGTGCCAATCGGCACCAATGTTCCCAATTAATCGTACATGTCGCCGTACTGCGTTGCTATTAATTGTCTTCATCTTGGACAGAAGCACGTGCATCATAAAACATCTCAACAACAAAATTTTGTGATGGTTTCTTTT
Source organism: Cephonodes hylas (assembly GCA_030295005.1). Lineage (NCBI taxonomy): Eukaryota > Metazoa > Arthropoda > Insecta > Lepidoptera > Sphingidae > Cephonodes > Cephonodes hylas. The sequence goes on from AP025382.1 coordinate 5,539,545, forward strand.
TTTATTCATTTAAAAACTTATAGACAATCTACGATTTTTTTGTTTGAATGTTTCTTTTTAAGAATTATGTGGTAGTTTGTATTATGACATATTTATGGCTGATAATTATAGATACAAAATTCAAAGAGTTAGGATGTAGTTATATACGCAACTTTCTGTAATAAATAATAACATTATTATGTACTCGTTCATTATCCTTACTTTTAAATCATAGTATAGTTATAGCACAGAGGCGACCAAAAGGCCAATGTGGAAACGTAAAAATATATTACTCAGTGCTATGAGCACAGCACATGAATAAATGTTGATTGTAGAAGATTACTAGCATTAACTTTGTATCACAGTGTTTGATCTCCGCGGTTACTTTGATGTCTCCCACGCGCAAACTATATGGTATAGTATTTTAGATGGCTACGAATTTTACTTATAATAAATACACGTTTAAATGTTCTAGTTTGACGAGACATGTTTTGCTAACATTTAATTTAATTTTGTTATGTTTAATGTGCAGGAATATCTGGAATTTCTACCTTAAACATGAAGCTAAAACGTCGATACCTAAATTGAGATAAATGTTTGTAAGCCCTACAAATATTTATTTGGATCTAGGAATTTTTGATGCTCTAGAAATTCATTACAGTTTTTCGCACCAATGCCACAATATTTTCATCTTCTTACGAAGACAGAGATAAGCATGAATAAAATAACAAATATGTATTGAGTGAGGCGACCCAAGAGTCACATACATAGTTCTGGCCTCACACTTAGATACAAATCTTTTGCCAGGATATCAGAAACTATGAGATATTCTTCAGTCTCACAAACACCCAGACCCGAAACAAATCAGCAGCAAAGAATCGCCTTGTTCAGCTTTGACCGCAGTACGAGTCGGTGTGACCTGCATACAATTGCATTTCGTTTGGTAAGCGAGATTGCCACTAGTCAAACTTTCAGATAGATGAGAATCAATTGACATCAAGCTTGAAATGAAATAATATTTATTAAATCTATAAAATGTCAAATACATCATTTAGATTCAGTCATTTCCAATTTTACCATTCATGAAGTATAAAACACGCCATAGTAGCACACGCATGTTATGTTCCGGAATTAGCCTTGTACATCCGATTAACTTTACGTCACCGTAACTGTGAGAGGTCATCGAAGTAGTTTCTTACAAGTCAAGACTCTCTTTACATATACAATATACATCATTAAAGAAGTTAAAATAATCTTAATTTAATTGCGACAGTAGTTTGTCATCAAAGTGTAATAAAATTATTATGACTATAATTCTATAAATAAGTTATATGTGACGAATAACGAGCTAGGCATATCGTAGATTGGCTAATGTTTTCTGACCACTTCACTGCACACTCCACTCTATCCAATATTTATCACACAAAATCTATTGGAAAAGTTATTATGTTTAACTACACACAAAAAATAACATAGATATTTCAAAAATATCATTGTTTCCAATGCCAAATATAATAACTGTTTGCTTTTCTAATTTAATGATGGCTTTCTAGTATTCTCCTAATATTTTGCTATTAACTTATTATAGTGTGTTAAGTAGCTTCAGAAGTTCAGATCATCTGTACACCCAACCGAATACATTCGTACAGCTATAATATTTTCGGCTCTATCATACTCCCTTTATCTTTCATGGGACTTGAAAACCCAACCTCTAACACTTGTCCAATTGCATAAAATTAGAATTACATACTTTGAAAAAAATTGAGCCCCTTTTGCATCCTCATGAACCCAAATAAACCTAGCAACCCAAGTAAACTAAGTCAAGCTTGCATTGTATTGTAGTGGTAACGATTTTTCTCTTTTACTACATAAAGTAATTGTCACACATTCCATAAAGGGTTTCAATTTATCACATTCTTTCATGGCCGATACAGGAATCCTCCCATAAGACTCATTCAACATGGAATTTCGCATATTGGAAGTCCAATTACTGCAAAAGATACTCACCCGTTTACTTAGGCATATGACTGGCCATAGAGAGCATCCTAGAGTGCAGCAGCAACACACGCAGCCGCAGAAGAGCCACTTGACGTTGACGGGCAGCGTCTTCTTGAGCACGCTGTTGATGCGGGCCACCGTCGCGCGGTACTCCTCGGGCGCCACCCGCGACTGCAGCCCCGACGGGAACTCGCTGTTGAAACGATTGCTTAAACCAAATCTGAAATGTAGAACAATTTCAATTTGCAACTACATGCAAACTAAACAACCAACATATTCAAAGGTTTTTGATAAATATTGCCATAAGGGTATGGAATTTCTATATTTATATTTTATGTATATTCCTATGTCCAGCAGTGGACGTCTCTTGGCTGATGATGATGATGTTGAAATTCGTAACAGAAAAAACCCATAAACAGTATACCCAACCCGGCAACCAAAACCGGTAACTCCAAATAGCATGACTCACACATGTGCAGTGGAACTATTAGGCAGCATAAATGATTTGTAGAACATTTTTGCCAAATATGTGTTATTATTGAATGTTTCCTTAAATTTAATACAAGTTAATGGTTATCTTTGGTATATTCAATTCAATATTATTAATATACCAGTATAGCCCAAACTCATCAGCCTTCACAACTTTTTTATTACATTCTGTGTAAAGGTACATCATGGATGAATTATGAATAACCTGCTGATAAATATTGCTTGACTATAAAAGTGTTTAAGATCTATAACAAACAGTTGAAAGAATGTTGAAGTAACTGTGTAATCAGATATATCATTATTAAGTTTAATTGCACACTTCAGCAATTAAACCTTGCACTTGCAACAGTGACGGCAAATTGCTTCAGTTCTTTTAATAGATCACAATGAATCACACACTGTAGTAACAAAGGTTTATATGTTACAACATAATGAACTTAACATATGAGACACTGTTTTCCTTTATCCTGGTTTTTAAATAACACTGTATAATTTTAACATAGAAACACATTATTAATTTTTCTATTTGCGAAACAAACATTGCATAAAATGGCCAGATTAACATTTGAAATAAATTATACATAGAATTGATAAAATGTCAGATACAGCATATAGATTTAGTCATTTAAAAATTTTGTGTACTAATCTTTTCAGGAGGCAGTCACAGCTAGAGAACAAAGGGCAAGAAACTTGTGTTCCTGTTTTCCAATAAAAAAATAGTTACATATTAAGTAGATACTTAGATACACATATACAGAGACATATAGATTATTTTTTTATTTAGAGTCATCTAGAATGAAGAAAATTTTGAAGGAATATTACATTTAAGACCTAAGGTGTTCAAAGCAGTTTTAGTCACATCATAAATAATATTGACATATATCTTGATTAGAAATTAGTTTTTTAGTATCTTATTTTGATATCAGTTTTTGTTGTCAATATGTTTTTACAATATTTGTTAGCAAATTTTCCATTTATAATACAAAGTACACATTAAAAAAATGTAACTTTAAATATGTTGCAAAATCAGATACTAAGACAAACACAGTGACATATCTTTGTAAATGATAATGTTTATGACTGTTTATCATCTATGTTCTATGCATTACATGTCCTACATATCTTAATGTGTGTTTACATAGATAATGAGGATTTCCAGAGGGTAAAGTGGAAGAATTATACTTTCTGCTACATCTTTATTATCAGCAAAATGAATAAGGAATAGTTAAACTTCCATCAATAACATGTGATTTATTGACAATGACACACATTGTTGTGTAGTACAACATATTTATAAATAAATGACCAAAAAATTTAAATTTTACAAGATTCATTATCTTGTAAGTATTCAATGCAAGGTATGTTTATTATGCTTTGATAAATTATTATGTTAACATATTTTAACTAAGACATATGTATTTTCAACTCATATGCTGAAAGATTTGTAGAATGGCTAAAAATAAACTGGCCACAAACTTACTGTTTATATTATCGAAACAAATTAGCTTTCAGATCTGCAACACTGACTTTAAGTATCTACGTATATGTATAATAAGCATGTTATATAAAGTCGTCTGCTACAGTATACATGAGTGAACAACTATAAATCTAATTGTAATTTCTCTTTTGTTTACAACAACTAATACTGAAATTATGATATCCCTGTAAATTTTATACTTATATTGGCTTCTGGTCAAAATACGAATTACAGAAACAGATTCAATGACATTTACGAACGATGACAAAGAAAAAAATTGTGTCGAAAAAACATACTATGTATTCAAAAGAAATCAGAATAGACCATAAAAATGTTTTATTCTTGTCCGTAATAAAATCAGCTGATGATAATAAACAAAGGGTATTGAATGTAAGCTTACACTGTCATGTTTCCAGCCCCACGAACAACTATCGGATCAGGCACTAACGTCACATGGGTCTCTTCTATATTTTCCTCAGCGTCCTCGAGCTCATCTGGATATATAGCATCAAAATCTGCCATTTTACTTAAAGTCTAACTAAACTATCAATTCCGTATATTATAAAAACATAACAAAGCACTGTGTTTGTTAGATTCAACACATTCATGGAAAAAGGAATACAGAAAGTCAAAAGTGACGTTTGCTTTCATAAACAGAAATATTTTTTTTTTTTTTTCTTCCTTATGGCAAGGCGCGCTTTGCGCATCTGCCAGCGTCAAGGTATAAAGCGTAGGTCAAAATAGGATTAACTTTCTAGGGTTAAAAGTTAGGGAAACAAGATGTTGCAAACACTAAACATATTTAAATAAAGTTAAACATAAAAAACGGAATCAAAGGATTAGTAAATGTATATGGGGGAAAATGATTAAATTTTAATATTATTTTTACATAAATATGTAGCTAAAACGTTATAAATATGTATGTTATTATTATAAAGAAGCGACGTAATATTTAGAGGGAAAGGGACATGAAGGGATATCAGTGAAGTGTATAGTGAAGAATGGTCATAGGTGGGGCAGGAGAAAACTATGTGGTTAATGTCGCCATCTTCATACCCACATGAGCAGGCAGAAGAATCTAAAATACCAAGTTTGGCAAGATGTGCCGGAGTACAAACGTGGCCCAATCGCATCCGTATTAACGCCGATGTGGGCATCTTGTTAAGTTTGATCTTAAAAAACCAAGGTTTTGTTGGTATGTTGGGCTGTACTCGATAGTAAAATTTACCCTTTGAGAGGCTACTGACAGCCCAAAGTTTACTCCAGGATTCTTGGAGGTCAAGTCTAGATAAAGTAATGAGATCACTATAATAATTTTGATAAGGAAAAAGGTCACCACATTCCACCGCTTGTTTTGCTAATTCGTCAGCCTTTTCGTTTCCTTTAATACCGCAATGGCTCGGTATCCAAGCAAAGGTAACAGCAAAGTTTTTAAGACTACATTGATACAGTTTTGATCTAATTTCCATAATAACATGGAGTAATTTGTCTTTGAATGGAAATCTAGCCACCGCTGATAACGCACTTTTAGCATCAGTAAATACGACTGTTTTCGATAGTTTCATCAATAATACATATTCAAGTGCCCTAATCAGGCCCATGCATTCTCCGGTAAATACTGATGACTCTGGGGGGAGTTTAATTTTTTGAACTATTTTGTACTGACTATGGTAAACACCAACACCAACACACCCAGTAGTCGAAAGTTTAGATGCATCAGTATAAATGTGGTGCCAAGAGGACCAGTTGGTATCAATTATGTTATTAAAATAGATATTAGCATTACTTTCATGTTTGTCTATACCTAATCCAAAGTATATATTCGGTGATATTGTTAAGGATTCGTAACTAGTGGAGAAAATAGGGAGATAACGGGAATTATAGATAGGTGCTTGTATTATTTGGAATTTATTTAAACTAATAATAAGGCACGGAAGAGATTTATGAATCCAATATTGTGACATTGTTATCTGTTTATTAAGCTCGTGAAGTTTACATACAAGCGAAGAATTGTACAACTGTAGTCTTCGTAATAGAAAATTATCGGATATAAATTGACGTCTAAGGGATAATGGAGGTTCACCGCATTCAACTTGAAGTGCATTAAGAGGACTTGACTTCATAGCCCCGGATATTATTCTCAAAGCCTTTGACTGAATGGTATCTAGTTTTCTAAAACCGGCTTTACTACCAGGCTCTAAAAGAAAGGTTCCATAATCAAGAAGGCTTCTTATTATTGCATTGTATACAAGTTTGAGGCAGAATGGATGCGCACCCCACCAAACACCCGAAAGACATCTTAGCATATTTAAATGTTTTTGGCATTTGGCCGATATGTAATCGCAATGGGGCAGTCCTGTAAGTTTTGCATCTAAAACGACGCCAAGAAATTTTGTATCTGTTTTATTGGGTATCTGGATACCATCGTAATATATATTTATTGTCGGTGTCCGTCTTTGTCTGGAGAAAAGAACAGTTGTGCTTTTTGAGGCGGATAGTTCAAAGCCATGTTTATTTAACCAGTTTTTAAGTCCAGCTAGTGAGTTACAAATAGTTGTGCAAGCAGAGTTTATAGATTGATTGGAGTTATATAGAAGTAGGTCATCAGCATATTGAAGTACAGATACAGATTCGTGGAGTGAAGATGGTAAATCGTGTGTATAGATATTGTATAGAATAGGGCTGAGAACGGAGCCCTGGGGGAGTCCTTGGAACAGAATTCTTGATAGCTTTGGAGAGTTTGGGGTATCTAAAGTAATTTTTCTCTCAGTGAGTATATTTATGATAAAATTACTAAGCATTTCTGGAACGGCTAGGCGTTCTAACTTCTCTTTTAGAACACTTAAGCGAACATTATCATATGCAGCAGTAATATCCAGAAAAACAGCAACTACTGATGCCTTGGTGGAGAAAGCAAGCCGTATATCAGTGGTAAAAATGCTGATATTGTCCAGAGTGCTTTTACCTTTTCTAAAACCGTACTGACTATTCGATAATAATCCTCTGCTCTCAATATACCATTCTAGCCGGTTTTTGACTAAATGCTCAGCAATTTTAGCCAAAACAGATGACATAGCTATAGGACGATAAGAGCAAACATCAGAAGGATTTTTATTAGGTTTTAAGATGGGCAACACTAATTGATGTTTCCACCCTGAAGGCACTTTTCCGCTTGTCATAACTGAATTAATAAGGTTTAAATAATATAAAAGACTCTGATCTCCTAGGTTTGAAAGAAAAGAGTATGTAATGCCATCAATTCCAGGTGCGGTATCTTTGACATTAGTAAGGATTCCTTTTAATTCCGAAAGCGAAAAAGGTGAGTTAAGCCCTGTTCTCTCTGAGAGGTTAGATGTATTTGTCTCAATTAAATTCTTTTCCGGTACATATGGGGGGGCCAGCCGGTCTAAGAAATTATCAATGAGATCAGGAGGAATAGTTGTAAAATTGTTGTTTTCAATACCTGATCTAAATCTTTTAATATTACGCCAGACTATTGTAGGATGTGACTGTGGATTAATTGAATGGCAGAATCTTTTCCATCCATCACTTTTCTTTTTTTTTAGTGTTTTCTTAGTGTTTGTAATGATGTCTCGTAACAATTGAAAATTTGTGATAGACATGTCATTAGCATATGTTCTTTCTGCTGCCTTTCTTTTTTTAACAGCTTGTGTGCACTCTTCATCCCACCAGGGTGGAGATCGAATGTTATTTTTCGGTGCTTTTTTCAAAGGAAAAACTTTGTCAGCCGCTTTCTTTAATACTTGGGTAAAAGCATCTGCACAATGGCATGGATCTTGCAAATATGTACTTGGGAGAGAGGGTATATCTTTTTCAACAATTAGTTGATACATTTTCCAATCCCCACCATGCAATTTATGTTTAATTCTTGGAATTTGCTTTATATTTTTTGGGTATTTTTCAGGAAATTTAATTAATATTGGGAAATGGTCGCTTCCAAATGTGGAGAACAATGTTTGCCAAGACAAGGATGAGGCAAAATTGGGGGAACAAATTGATAAGTCAATAGCACTACTAATCTCACCAGGACCTGTTCGATGAGTTAGACTACCAGTATTTAAAATGCAGAGATTATGATGATCTAAGAGTTCCAATACAGATTCACCATTGGTGTTTGATATTGAACTACCCCAGGATCTATGGTGAGAATTGAAATCACCTAGTAATAGAAGTGGATGGGAGAGAGATGTAAGAATATTGCTGATTTCATTAAAGATGATAGGAGAAGGGTGTGGGATATATACAGATATTACACATATTTTGTTAATGAGTGCTGCGATAATTGAGTATTCACTACTGTGTTGAGGAAGGGAGATAGGGGAAAAATTTTGGGAGTTTTCTATAAGCAGGGCAACTCCTCCATATCCATCAGACCTATCTTCCCTAAGGCATGTATAATGTGGTATTTTAAAAAACGATTCTGGTTTGAGCCATGTCTCTGAGAGGGCAATAGTAAATGGATCATATTTATTGATCAAATATAATATATCACTCTTTTTGCTAATTGCACTGCGACAATTCCATTGGATTAATTGATTCATTATTTCTATCTAATAGTAGATTTAAAATTTCAGGGGCAACGTGGGACGGTTCTAATATGTTACATTGTGTTAAATATTTAAGTAGGGCAATAACTATTTCTAGAATGGGTTTATTCTGTTGGACATTTTCTTGTAGAGCACAACCATTTTTTGATTGGGATGGCATGTTGTAATCTTTAATTATAGATTGATGTGCCTCTTTGTTGTAACCACTTTCTAACTTAGGTATTGGGCGAGGCTTTAAAAATATTGTTTTTTTAGTAGATTTTAGATCTTTATCTAAATTGTGTGATTGGGATTTACCATTTATGGGTTTCCAAGACTGTTGGATTGGAGGAGTCATTACCACATCAGCAAAGGATCGACTTATAGTTGGGATTAGCTTTGCAGCCTCTGGATATGATACACAATTTTCAGCCATGTATAATTTAATATCTTTTTGTCTTGTGTGTTCAGGACAAGACTTATTTATAGCAAAATGGTGACCTGTGCATAAACAACATGAGCCATAACCCTCTTCTATGTTACAGGTGTCTCCTGTATGACCTTGACCGCATTTAAAGCATCTGGGTTTTGACCTACACTGTACTTTTGTGTGGCCAAAACGACAGCATGCATAACATTGTATGGTAGGATAAATGTACAACTCTACTGGAAGTGCATTATAGCACATAAAAACGCGCTTAGGCAGTACTTGCCCGTCAAATGTTAAAACAACACTTTGTGACGGTTTCCATGTAGGGTTACCTGCCTCTAAGACTTTGTAATTTAAACGTCTTATTTTTAAAATTTTGCCACAACCTATAGGGACCGATATGCTGTTAACAATTTCCTCAGGTGACCACTCTACAGGGACACCTCGTACAATTCCCATTCGGGTAACATTAAAGGATGGTATAAAAGCCTTTAAATTTTGTAAACTTAGGCTGTTGTGGTTGATGAAATTATTGGCATCAATGTAGCTAGAGAATGCCAGAGCGATTTTGTTACGGCCTATTCTTTTAACGCTGCCGTTAACGATGTTTTTAAAATTATTTTTTTTAAGAAAGTTGCCAAAAGATATTGGGTGGAGAGTGGAGCCATCACTGGGGGATGTTGAAATTCTTTGAGTATGGATTATGTATGGAGCACTGTCAGTAGACTCGTATAAATTCCTTCCGATCGGAGTAGGTTGCTGTATTGGGAGAATATTATTTTGGGGGTCTATCGACTTGCAAATATCCTGCTGTTCAGCAGGCTCATTATTACAGTTGCAATCAGTAATCTTACTTTCTAACCCTTGTCTCTTTCTGCGTTTGTTACAATTTTTGCAGATTTTATTAAGCCTACTCCTTTTGAGCGGACGTTGCGAATGGGACCCGTCTGTATCAATACCAGTTTCAGAATCAACATTAGATGGTATGGTCACATAGCTTCCTACCGATGGGACTGTCCCACCCGGATCAGGAGGCTCCTCCATCCTCTCGTTGAGAAAAAAAAAATTAAAGAAGACTTACCAGGTGGAGCAAGACAGGGAAGATAAAAGCAAAATATAAATTAAATACACTATATACAATATTTACAATTAATACTTAATCCTCTGTTCCGTTATTATGAAAAAAAAAATAAAATTATATATAAGAAAATCAAAAAACGCGCCTTTCAATTCGAAAGTTTCCCGCCCTCTCCATACATACTCTTTTCATGTTAACTCTGATCTCACAGAAATATTTAGTGCTGCCACTTTATTGAGGTTTTATTTTACGTTTACTTCTATCATTTGGAGATTTATTCACCGTGACAAATTTTCACTAAATTCTTATTCACATTTAAATAACGAAAAAATTGAGAGGTAATAGTTTACCGTCTATAAACATAAAAAAAATCTAGAACTATATGCTAGATTTGTTGAATAGTTAACAAATGGTCTCATGTTCAACAACTAGATGGCGCTGTTTTGTATGTTGATTTTTCAATTCTAAACCTCTGTGGCGTGTTGGTATAAAGGTACCAGCCAAACAACTGTAGAGCGGAACGTTACAAGTTCTATACCCTCATAAAGGGAAGCGTTTTTGCGACTCATAAATTTTTGTTTCGAATTTGGGTATTGGCAAGAAAGAGATGATTGTCGTGACTGGTAGTTACGACATAAAACTTTGATCTCGTTCGACTATTACTCTTTATTTTATTAATAATAAATAATCATGCACTGGTAATAGTATTTTTTTTTTAATGGATAAAAATATATGAAGATATAAAATGCTTCAGCCTCAGCAGTGATGGCCTCGAGGTTTGGGCGCGCGATCGAGAATCTCGACGGTCGCGGGTTGGAAACCCAGGCACACACCTCTGACTTTTCGAAGTTATGTGTGTATTCACAATGAATTATCACTTGCTTTAACGGTGAAGGAAAACATCGTGATGAAACCTGCACACCTAAGAGCTCTTAGGAATTTCTTAGGTGTGTAGTCCGCCAACCCGCACTAGGCCAGCGTGGTGGACTATGGCCTAAGCCCTCTAAATGGTAGAGGAGACCCGTGCTCAGCAGTGGGCGAATATGGGTTGATGAAGAAGAAAGAAGAAGATGCACTGGTAAGAGGAAGAAGCAACGACTAAACGTATAAAAGTATTTTGAAATTACTTGCCATGAAGTATTTTTTTGGTATTTATTGGAGTACTGAGCCCAACGTACAATTGAGTTTTGTAATGCTTGGTGACTCTACATATATTTAGGTATTTGCAAGCACACTTTGTTAAAAGTAAGCCTAACATGTAACAAAGTGAATTAAAATAGAAAAATACTGATTAAAAAGTTGAGAGATTTTTTTTCCCTTTTAAATTATCGAATATTGTTGAAGAGTCCAACTCTACCCGGGCGCAATAATAAAAAATTGTGAACCTCATGTCCTTTTCCAAGGTTCTATCTATCGTAATACCAAAAATAGGCGGTTATGACGTGATAGATTCACATAACCACGGACAGATAGAGCAACATTTATATATCTAATACATACAATACCTTCATTCACTCACGCCTGTATTTCCCGAAGGGGTAGGTCGCAGTGCATTTCAACGAAACGTTCGTTGATTGTGTTTCCTTACGAATTAGGGGCCGAGACGATTGCTGTTTTCGGGCTTAATTCCAAATAATTACCTAATGTAAAAACTACTTTGCCCGTCCCTGAATCGAGTCCAGGACCTCATGTTGGTACCTACATTTTTCTATTACGTAGCTTTTCGCGTTTATAATATTTGTATGGATATCCATACTATACTAGAATTATTTGTGTTATAAAATGTAAAAATATAGTATTTACATATTTTCTGTGAGATTTCTAATGTTTTATTTACAGTATTAACCGTGAGGTTTACATCATATTTAATTAGTGTTAGCGCAAGGCAACATGAAGCGGTGATTAATTCAGGACAATCGAGGTGTGTACTTAGTGTCATTACAACGAATATTCCTAGATTAAAGGTGGGTCGGTTTAGCTCCGTATAAGGCGTGGCCATTATGAATTATCTCATGAGTGTGGCACGACCACTATCACATATGCACGTTGATAACAAGCGCAGCTGTGACCTAAAAACGTTGATGTCTTGTTCTTATTACACGTGTATTATATTCAATCAGCGACACTAGGTTATTTGCGAAATTTTGTATAAACTACATTTAACGGTTACAACCTGAAAATAACAGCAGGTAAGTAGATATGGCTTCTAATCAGTTACAAAAATAAAAAATATATTTATTGAAAAACGAAACATATTTATTATTTTTTATTTATAATGTGTATATTCCATTGGTTAAACATTTTCCTTCATCGGAAGTTGCTATTGGTAGGCTTTATGGCATTGTGGATCTTATCATTATCTTACACCCTTTCGGAGTAATGCTCGCGTCTGTAAGCTAAGGTAGCGGTCGTATACTATTCTACAAAGTTAATTAGCCTACATTCTTGGAAATGACGATATTATAGGTTTTCAATTCCATATTCTCCTAAAGATTAAAAAATGTTATTATCATAAGTGTACCCCACATAATATGTGAAAGGTTATAATTCCCGACACCGTTTAAGATTTATTTTAGTGACAATAAGCAGCCTGTGTCCAACTTAACTTTTAACATAATTCCATCACATTAAATGATGGTCTATTCTACGAGGTTATTGTCCTAAAATAATTATATATTTATCATCTGCCTAATGCTTATTATGACATGTGTAATTTTTGTTAATATGCACATGTAGCTAGCTATTGGACATTAATACTTCGGAATTATAGTCAGGTGACTTTTATTACTCTTTTCATCATTAGCTGAAGCTGACTTGAGTGCATTGATGGACATTGGCTTTTCCGAAATGCATACCGGTAGACCTGTTGAAAGCGGAATGTCAAATAATATAACGGGTGTATTTATTTATTTATGTTCTTTTTTGCCTTTTTCCTACGAAGACAATCTCGTTAGGGTCACTGTCCGTGCACATTCAAGGAAATTCTACTAGATATTATTTATGCCTAATATGCTCAGTGGTAAAAGATGAGTAATTTCATTCATACATAGGTTACGTAATTATTTTACATAAATTAAATAAAGCACATGCAAGACTATGATTTATGAAACAAAACTGGTACTACGTACCTACTAGTTTGTAAAGGGTATAGGGCGGTCGTGACAAACCAAACGTTTTTCAAAGTGTGTGCATTAAACCACTGCACATTGCTGTCAAATGAGTATAAAAGGCACGCATGAGCAACCCTCTGCATTCAGAACAAGAGCGCCCACCGAAGGTACTCACGCAACATGAAGGTACGGGAACATTGCACATATTATATTCAAATATTCATACGGAAAATAAACCAAAAAAATGGCGTCTCGGAATAATATAGATATTCAATCATATAGACATGGTTCTGAGTCAACATCAAAATGTTTTTCTTTTTAATAAGTAGAAGCTAATTTTCGTATAGTTTTAATCACTATTTTGGCCTCAATTGTAATTAATCCCTTAAATGGAAGCGTAGATACATTGCTAAAACAAATATCCAGTAAGGCATTTTGACCCATTTTAAAATTGTTATTTCATAATGTGTTTATACATATATTTTAGTGACAAATACAAACGAGCATTGTTATACATATTATTCCAAGTAAATGGTGAATTTAAATTTCGTATTTTTGCATGTTTTACGCCTTTTCTCGAATACGAAGTTGTCAATTCAACAAATATAAATCGTGATTTTGTGTTCAGCACAGCCCTGCATACACGCTTTTTGTATCGGACCAATAAAAATGATACAAATTTTTATTGAGTGGTAAATATGAAAGAATTATCAGTGTGTGGAGTTTATGGAGCTTATGCAGAGGCCTAGAAAGAATTTATATCCTAATAAATATTATTTAAATGTTTTATGATGCAGTTTTTTTAACAATGATTGTGTCTTGGTTATAAAGGGATCGCCAATATAGGGCGCTATACATCCCGATCGAAGTATGTTTAGTGAAAGTTGAGTAGGCGTAGTTGGAATACATATTGCTTTAGGATTTTGGTTAGAAAGTTAAGTTAAGGATCTCAGTTAAGCGGACATCTATAACGTGCGTTGAGCTGGATCGCCTGAGACTATTACGGCGAGAGAAGTATCCGACAAACGGATTAAGGAGCATAATTCCCGTTACAAAAATGATTTTTACGAAAGTTGTTTAGCTCTATCGCACCTCAGTATGTATTTTAAGTATCGGGTCTATTTGTTTTTATATTTGCCTCCAATAAAGTATACGACATGATCTAAAACATAAATTTAGCTAGTTATTGTATTGCGTAAATCGTTGGATATCTGATTGATGACTTCGTAGAGACGTTGGATTGAGTAAAAGAACAATTGCACTGAATAGCAATCATTGTCTTCAATTTGGAGATTGTGAATCATTTGTGGTGTAAGTACTGCTTGCTTTCAATCAACATACAATACCTTGACGTCATTAGGTCAAGACTGAAGTTAGAGAGCATGTGTTATTCTTATGACGATACAATTATGTACACATGAACGTCGATGCTCAGTGCCACATTTGCATGTTTTTTTTTAAAAGGTGTCCTTCCAAAGCACCGTTAAAATTTTACTAAATTTTATTACAAATGTTTTGTTGAAAGTGTAAGTTATAATACTGATATAATGTATTTTTTTTATTATAATTGTACTGACCTCTTTAGCGTGGATGATAAGGAACTGGTGCCTTATGTACAAAAGTAGTTCATATCAATAGTTTAAAGTAAAATGGAATATTACAATTATATGACTTAAGGATTTGAAATTTAATTGCAGGTCGTAATTTTGGCTACCATCTTAGCGGTGTGCAGAGGAGCGGTTGGTGGCATTTTGCCAGTAGCAGCGCCTTACGCGTATGCTAGACCATATGGCCTGGCAGCGCCCCTAGCCGTCGCTAGGCCAGCTCTAGCGGTGGCCCGACCCGCCTTCGCAGCGCCATACGCCGTCGCTCCAGCTATCGCCAAAGTAGCTGCTCCCGTTGAAGAATACGATCCCAACCCTCAGTATTCTTATGCTTACGACATTCAAGACGCGCTCACGGGTATTGTTGAATTGAGTTTTATATTAAGATTTTTGCTTAAATCATTGTAGTTGGTCTAAAAAGATAATTGTTTCTTCTGTCAAAAATTGTTCTGCCAGACAAAACTAACCTCAATGCTACCGAAGTGGGTCGGCAGAAGTCCATTACTGCAAACACGTTTCGCCAATTGTGTTTAAGTCCTTCTTAATAGGGCCTTAATTGGAAAACTTTTCCAGACAAACACTCACTTATACTACGAGGTAATATTTTTATTATAATAATTTTCATTGAATTCGTTTCAGGCGACTCAAAGAATCAGCAAGAGACGCGGTCTGGCGACGTGGTCCAGGGTTCTTACTCCCTAGTGGAGCCTGACGGTACTCGTCGTATAGTGGAGTACACCGCTGACCCTCATAACGGTTTTAACGCGGTCGTGCACAAGGAGCCGCTTGGTGGGGTTGTGGCGAAGGCTGTGGCAGCCCCCGCGTACATTCACTAGTCCTTACTATCATCTGTTTAGACCGATCTAGAAACATTAAGAACAGTGAAGATTCATTTCATCCATCCTCTTTTGTTTTAAAATCTGTCGTGGATGGATAGGCCATTTACAGTTTTAGGTAATTATTACTGTAATGGTTGGTAAGCAAGTCTTAGTGGACTTCACTCTGCATTACGCGACAGACATCGAAAGTATGTTGGCTAGATCCGTCTAACATGCCCGTCGAAGTGACCTGAATTGTATTACGTTTATGTTTCATTTGCGTTTATTATGTAGCGTATTGTTAATTGATGTGTTAACTCTGAGGTAATAAATAAGGGGAATCAAAGCGGTGCGTTTTATTTGAATAAGTTGTTTAGTATAAACTTGCTCGAGTGAGGATAGGTTGTAATGTGCGTGAATGTGTGTCAGCCGCACCTCGATGTTATCTGAGCGCGGACCCATTGTATGTACTACTTGTATGGCGGTGGGTCTGCACTCAGCGCCCACTCCACCATAATATTGCAAATCTAAATCATACCATTTTGTGTGCAGGAATTATATCCATTTATTACAGAATAAGTTCTGTACGTAGCCTTTCAATGGCCTAATGAATGATTGACAAATTGCACTCCAACCAGTCTTCGTACTGTTTAATTAACGCTCAATAGAGCGATGTTCAGTGACTTTAGAATATTTTGTAAAGTGATAATTAAGTGTTTAAGGAAATGTTTACAGAATTCAAGTCTCTTATGGTTAAAAAAATTTATAACCCTAGGTTGAGAAAAGTCGTAAAATTACTGTGTCCATAGGGGTGGTCTAGTAGGTCTAAGTCTATCTAGGGGCGTCCATGATAACGTTACTAAGTTTCAATCATAAAATTTCCCAGAATTCCTAGTACCCATAATTTAATAGATAAGAGTAGCTAAGATTTCAAAGTATGTCCACAAACATAAAAATTATTACAGAAGGATGTGGTTATCTGGTTAACGTTGTATTTCCTTGGTCAAAACCTCATACGCGTTGAAAAAAATACAATTACCGTAATTATCACAGAAATAATTTTGAATAAAGTGGGAAAAGCAGAAAGTTTTCTGTATGTTTTGTCAGATTAATACCGTGTTACATTTACCAACATATTTAAAATGATGCCAATAAAAGCTTCCTTGATATTCATTAGCGTCATCTTATAATACAGAGGACACAGTTACAGTTATTAATGTATTTCATAGTTCACCACATCGACCGCAAAACAGCTCATAGCCTATTTAATTTGAGATAATTTATTAAAATATTAGTAACCATGCCGTGTGCCATTAATTGACATAATGCACTTAACGAGTGCAAAGACAGGTTGAATGAGAAGGCTATATTAAGCGATCCAATTGTCTAATTTACTGATGATGAATGTATGAACATATACATAAAGAAGTTATGTCAATAACAAAAACAGAGAAATAAAGGCAACGTTTTGCATAAGTAATGAAATGAAATTAATGCTTTAATGGTGAAGCAAAACATCATTATGAAACCTCCTTTCCTTAAACTTCTTAGGAATTTCTTAGTAGTGGACTAAGGCCTAAACCTCTCAATGGCAGAGAAGGCCTGTTTCTGATTACTTACATCATTCCAATTACATTGAGTTTCATTTCTAATATTTTTAATGGAAAGAAGAGTAAGTAAAATACTGACTCATATAAATTCATGAATTAGAATAAATCGACCTATGCGCAGAATAAAGTTATATGTGCTTTTGCACAACTTCTCTTTCTCAGCGATTTAAACTTAATTGGGAACAAAATTATCAGTAACTTTTTATGTTCTTGAAACAACAACAAAAATTATGATCATTATTACTTCACTAGTGCAATATATAAACAATTTTAACTCTATTATAGACATAAAAAGTACTTTGGTGTTATAGTGATAAGTAACCTTATTCAATGCATAGGTCGAAATAATGGAGTTGACTAACGGGAGATATTTTCGTAATCATTATAGTCGAAGCATACTTAATTTGGATTACGCTAGCATCAGACGACGATGTGATTTATGAAGAAGAATTTCGAAGCTCTTACTGAATAATTTTTATAATATTTGACTGTTGCATCAACGCTTTACAATGACTGTCGCGACCTGTTGATGTTTTTATCTTATTGTTCAGCTCATGATATCAGCCCTTTATAATCGCATAAAATAGTTCATTCTATGAATGAATTATCGTAGTGATCTACTCATAATATAAAGCCTATTGCACGATTGTTTGGTGCATGCATTTGTGCCTTTCTACTCACAACCAGGAACTGGAACACATTGTTAACTATTTACAATCATAGCTATTTAGGTGTTATGTGCCTCCTTTCATCCCACAAATGGATGAATTCGTTGTTATACAGGTATGTACGATGTTGGTGATGCAGGAAAATATTCATAAAACTGCATGAAAACTCTACTTTTTATCCTTGATAGTTGTTCGTATACTTCCAAGTATGTATGTCTTTAAAATCTATTAATGTAATAATTTCCTGGCTGCTTTGTCGTCTCGCGGTAAAAGTCTGGACCATGCCAGTGGTTACAGGTTTGATTTTTGGGTCAGACAAAGCGTTATATGCTTTTTTTTTATGGCGCGCCTCATATTACACTGGAGTCTGGACGATTACCTTATTGGCGAAATGTGGGTGCAGAAATTCATTTCTGTCTATTTCTTTGGGGAATACAAGTGTTTGTATTTATTTCTCAAACGTTTTATCTATAACGTACACATTAATTGATCAAAAAGCTTGTTAATATAATAAACATTAAGTGTTGTTTATTGGGACAAAAAATATATTACAAAAGTATTGTTGTAAGTACGATATGAAACATTTAATTGTATGCAAATGCGGAAACACTTACGGATACAATAAATGCTTAATCACTGCACTATATATAGATGTAGCTGTATATGTTATTGCGATCAAGCGTGACATTGGGTGTCAATATCATACATGCGTTGCTAACTCGGTGCAACTGTTTCCTAATCTAGAGCGGTAACAAAAATTGTCGCTGACCTGCGCCCAGCGGCGCCGACTGGCTCCGATATTAAATGTCGCATTAAATGCATGTCTTGGAATCAAATAGCAAGGTTTACATTCACAAGGCGTGGCCTTTCTTTTGTTATTATCATTAACACTACAAATGTGATTTATTGTAAATTGTAGAGTATTTTACGTAAAATGTTGTCATTATTATTAGCCATATAGCGTCTGTTGGTGTAGACCATCTCCAAAACATCCTGCCTGATCTATTTATCGTCATCATGTAATGATTATGTTATCTATCGCCGGTTTCGCGAACATACATTCATGAATTGCCTTAATTAAAAACATAATTTAGAAATCATGAATGTCATCCCATTAAAATATCGTATATAAAAAATAGATCCAGTGTACTTTTTCTCGGTAGCATAAAGCATAAATAATTGTGTAACGAGCGCGCGCGCGTTGATGTTTTTTGTTCGTGAGGAAGGATAACTTGGCAAAAAAGCGCTCACCGCGCCACGTGCCTGGGCGTTCGCAATGACCTTATGCCTCGTTAAAAAAGTTGTCATCGATGTGTACACCGCCTACATATGACTTTTGATAATACATGTACCAACATTGAAATATCATTTGAAACTTTCTATGGGTGTTACGGTTGATGTTGTGCTGTCGTTTATGTCTTTTATATGTATTTTAATAGGATTTTCCAACGGCTTCATTTAAATGAAAATTTAAGGTGTAATTGTAACAAATTAACTTAAGGTGTAATAACGTCAATGTTGTTTTCGTATATGAACTCGGTAGGAGAATTAAGGCTGTCGGGCCTGTCAATAATATCTAATTGTATTAATTAGATATTATTGACAGTCCCGTGGCGCAGTTAGCTAGACACCAGCTTGCGAAACGAGCGGCCGCGGGTTCGATCCCCGCACCGAGACAAATGTTTGTGTGATCCACAAATATTTGTTTCGGGTCTGGGTGTTTGTGAGACCGAAAAGTCTCTCGTAGTTTCTGATACCTACGACACAAGACTCGTATCTTAGTGTGGGGTCAAGACTATGTATGTGACTGTCGGGTGTATTTATTTATTTATTCGTTTCTCATAATCGTGCTAAAATTCCACATATTTTGTGATTATATTCCTAGCTTCGTACCTAAGTAATCAAATTGAATACATTTTCGAAACGTAAAATGTCCTAAATTACTTTGGAATAAATAAATTTTATGTAAGTAACCTTTACAACTGTTAGTATTAGATTAGTGGGTTAATGCGCGCTTGTGGAAAGAAAGATCGAACGAAGAATACAAATGAGAACAAGTGCTGTAAGTATTTCTGTTGAATAAATGTGTGTAATAGATTTGCATAATTTTTCTACTACTTACTAAAATACACAATGATTTGTGTCACGTACCAATGGGGAATAGAAAATAACTCAGTGACACTAAGTTTTGTATACTAAGGAAGTGAAGCGGAAATTTATTTCATTTTAATGGTTCCGTAAACAAGCGACTTGCGTAGTAGCAAGCTATCAAACACACTCATAGCATTTGGAAGAAGACAGGTGTTGGCTTGTTAATTAAAAGAAGGAGTGGGTGTTTGGGCTCTCTACAGACTTAATCACCAATTGAGGTGTGTCTGAAGGATTTTACTGTCTGTTTTCGGTGATGATCCAAATATTTTCTTCTACCATGGCGTGAATTTAAGTTGAATAAATTGAAGTTGCATCATTGTTTCAAAAAAGATTTAACGGCATTTTCTCAGTTAGACCATAAGAGATCTAAAATTTTATTTCTCTTCATTCCTAGTCCACCCAGCCAATAATTGTTCTTTAATTTAGGATAACATTAATATGGGGTAAGTTCTTTTTTTTCCGCTGAATTTATATTATTTTTCAGTACTGTAATATATACTACGCTGATTTATTTGATTAATAATATATTAATGAAAAACCAGATTGACACTGGAATAAACATCTAATACCTACTCTGTGAGGCCATTATCATATTTTATACAAACTTTTACGGAAGGAAATGTAGATTAATTATTTCGTCAGCACTGTTTTATAACTGCTACAATTATATCGTTGACGTCATAATAAAATGTAACGGAAAAGTTAAATGACAGGTCATTTCCTAAAATATTACATTCCATTCAATGGTAATCGACCAATGGGAACTGCAGATTTTTATCTCTTTTGTATATAAAAATAAATGTTTGGACGTTTTAATTTTGTGCCCGTGGTGCCTAATAATTTATCACTAATTTAACTATGTATAATAACTCTTTCTGATTTTTGAACGATCTATCAATCGATTAACATAATAGATATATAATATAAATATGCTTATTACAATAATTGTATGTCACGAGTTACGTCTATACTTAAAATATATAGATCTTAGTGGATCTAAAACATTATTACATTGTATATACTTTATTCATTTGTCTTGAAACATAAGAGTTGAACGTACAACACTTACTAGATGAAACTTTCACGCGATCCTATTTATAATAATTTGCGCCGTAAGTGCCTGCTGTCTAAAGTATTGAACACACTAATGTATTGTAAGGAAAAATAATATTGTATAAAAACATAGTTTGTCTCGTATTCCATTAAAATGAAAAGATTTGTTGAGATAAAATTAAATATCCAAAGTAGGTCTAAAATTAAGGAATGTTTTTTATGAGATACATTCAGCAAGTGAAGCAACTAATTGACGTGAATTGTAAAGATAAAAACATAACAATTGGATCGCGTAATTTTACACCGCAATTAGTTAAATTATAACAACAGATTAACAATTATTCATTTAACACAAAAGATTTATGAATTCTTCGTGGCAGTCTTATTGTTAACTTCCACATACTCGGCCTTGAAATGGACAATCCAATGCATTAGCCAACTTCCTCCCCAACTCGGCCCTGACTCTATTCGTAACACTAGTAGCCAGTATTATGCATTTTGTGTGCTACTGGAGTAATCAAGTTACCGTTTTACTGGACTGATTCCAACATATTTCGCGTATTTAGGTAGTGTGGTAAATTAAAATTAATGTCCCATATCTTAAGGAGTTTTAATTTAAACATGAATGCAATAAAAGAAAATAATATGATATAAATGTTTCCTATATTAGCAATCCTTTTTGTTGATAAGTGTCTGCTTGATTAATAAAAAAATATTTTAATAATTTACTTCTGTTTTTTTTTTAAAATCCACGTACCCATTAGTCATACTGTATTTCTTTTTTCAGGCACCTACCCAATTTAATCTGTATTACTCCATGTACCTACTTTAAATTCGTTACAGATTATATTTAAATGTTGTTCTTATTTCATCTAGGTCGTATAACTTAGATTTGCATTTACTGGCCATGTTTCTTTTTAAATAACAACGATCAAATGAGAATGATTTATTGTTTTGTTGCTATGCCATAAAATGACGAGATTTCATTTTAAGTAAATTGATGCGTTGCTAAAGGGATGTACAATGTACATAGCCTTGATAATCGTTGATCTTCTCCTATTTACATGTAGCTCTTAATTTGTCTGTTGATCATTTACGAATAGATAAAAAGGACCAAAAATATTTTTGTTGTAAACGAAAAACGTTGAAGTTTGTTAAAATGGTTTTATTCTATTATGTAATTGATACTCTCAACGTACATCTATGGTACACTATTTATTTATAATTATTAATTATATTAAATACTAGCTGACCCGGCAGACTTTGTTCTGCCAAAACGATAAATGAAAGATCTAAACTTGTATAAAATGATTTTAAAACAAACAAATCGGATCCATCTATAATATAAAAATGAATTGCTGTTCGTTAGTTTCACTAAAACTCGAGAACGGCTGGACCGATTTGGCTAATTTAAGTCTTGAAATATTCGTTGAAGTCCAGGGAAGGTTTAAATGGTGATAAAATATGGAAAAATTGCGGGCAATATGATAAAAACAGGAATTTCATTTTCCCATATAAACTGTTCTATGTAATGTCCTGTCAACCGTTAAATATTTATCCCTTCAAATTGTTCCCTCAAATTAAAGAACGGATTTAAATAAAGGTTTCGAATCGACAACATATATCTACAATATTCGAATAATTGCATATTTTACATTTTAAAAATGAAGAATAGTGCACTGATTAATAGGGATTGACATATTTGTTGGTTGTCAAATATGTATATCAGCGTTCAGAACTATTTGTTGTGTAAAATATAAAAAGCCTAATTATTATTATCTCCTTAGATGTGCCTGGTTTACAATTTTACAACTGAGGGCTCAGTAATTAGACCAAGGCTGAAGCCTTTATAAATGGTAAAAAGCCAAATAAAATTATAGTAGAATGAAACGCATTGGAAAAGGAAGAGAATATGTATTACAAAAATGGATAAATCAATTTGTACAATCTGTTTATATAAAAATGAACAATCTTCCTTTCTGTGTCTGTATTTTAATTCTCTCTCTCTGGTCATCAGTGCGGATAGCACGGGAGGTAGCTCTTCGTACATTTGATTGACTTCCTAAGTCAGGTCGTCTTCTCCTCGGCATCGTAAATTGTAAAGCACAAAGTCACTACCACAAAGGATTACCAAAGTAAAGAAAGTTCTCGCGCACGTAGCCACAAAGATAGAAGGATGCACTCACAGATATCGTAACACAATATCGTTATAATTTTTTCCGTATTCTGAAGTGCGACAGGATGGATTGACATATTATATTTTGGTTCTCAAATCTATTGTCAAATATAAAAAAGGTAAAATACAAAAAAATAAAAATATAATCTGACAGATCAACAACTGAAGTTAGTTGTTACGGAACGCGATATAAGATTCTCCAACGCGCACGCGAATTTGAACTTTATGCAGCGGTAATAAATTACAAATTGACTCTCGATATTATTTAGAAAACATTTGTATGGGAAATAAAAAAGGGCTGTTTTGAGGGATTTCCCGGCAATTATTTGATTTTTTTTCACCTTTTAAACCTTCCCTGGACTTCAACGAATATTTCAAGACTAAAATTAGCCAAATCGGTCCAGCCGTTCTCGAGTTTTAGCGAGACTAACGAACAGCAATTCATTTTTATATATATAGATTTTATCTATTTTCAGCAACAGTTTGTACGAGGTGCACATATAGCGATGAGATAGTTGTGATTTTGTTTTATTACCTAAGCGGTGGTTACTTGAGCGTTACAATCTAATGGGAACCGATGTATTTGTTAAACTTCCTTATTTTATTTCGTAAAGCCTTGTTCTGTAATGCTTTTCATATATACTTACTGTAGGATTGATTTTATATAGTCCAGATATGAAACCGTTAGAATTTTTTCTTATATTAATCTGCGTAAATTAGTTCAATGCTTAACATATGAACATAATAATATTTATACTTTATATGGACTATTATGATTTTACACTAGTATTTAATAACGTTATATTTATGAAAATCAGCATGCTTAAAATTTATAGATAATGTACTATGTGAAATGATGCGCTCTTTTAGTGATTTCTCCATGTTATGATAGTCAATTGTCAAAGTTAAATTAAGTTAGATAGGTCGTAAAAAAATGAAGTCACGAACTGGAATGTACTGTTTGGATCAAGACTCAAGATAGATTAGTTTTGAAATGGAGTGACGAAAAGCTCTCCCAGTAGTAATAAAGCGCAGGACAAATGAAAATCTTACTATATTTTATAGGCATTGAAATATTAAATGTAGGCTAGGAATTTAATAATCCTACTTCAAATATAGCTCTAACAGCAAAGCAATTAAGGTATTCCGATTCTACGATTTATCCATATACAGTAGACTCCCGGTAATCCGACAAACGTTTTTCAGGGCAGTGTCGGACTATCGAATTTGTCGGATTATAGAGTACTCTGCCTTAGACCCCCTATAGTCCGAATGTTTTTACAAAAAAATACCTTATAATCCGACAAATTACAGATCCAATGATAAAATTCTATTCGTTTCATCATAAAATTAATGTCATTAATTATATTAAAAAATATGCACAACTTTACATATGTAAAGACATAAGAAATAATTGTGTACAAACAAATGTACATACTAAAATAATCAAAAATTATGAATCAATCAATGTATAAAAATATTCATTATAGTTTTTTTTAACATTGTTGAAACGTGAGACCATGTCGAATTACAAGGGGTGCCGGATTACCGAGGGTCCACTGCAATATTATTATAATTACTTAATGCCGCTTAAATGACATATGAATAATTAAGAAGAAGAAAGCGTTGTTATGATAATTATCTTGCTATTGCCGAAGATTTTGTAAGATATTTTTTTAATGATATACCGTTTTAGGCTTAAACAGGCTATCGGAAAGTAGACCAAACATATTGAAGGACCTTCAATTTAGGAGTGCTGCAATGCCTTAGCTCATGCATAAGTCCATATGTATTGATTTAACCTCAACCATTAAATCATGAGCAGCATTCTTTTGCAAAATTTAGTGTGCCTTGACACGGGTTGTTAAAATAGTAGAAACTTATAAAATATTTTCGTTATACTATATTTAGATTACAAACTATTTTTACTGAACTGTTCCCAAACTATTTATTAATCGAGTCAATAAACATATTTCATATGTAGAGTAGTATTAAGGTGATGTTTTCAATTTTTCAAAAAAAAAGCAGCAAAAGTAATCTTAACATGTACCCCTAAAATGGCAACGGATTCGCCCCTTAAAATATACACACACGTATATTTTCATTTGTTTATCTCCACATTTGCTTATTTTTACATGTGCTTTTTATAAAAGGCGTGACCTTTAAATGAAAAGGGTTTGTTCGGGTCAGGATATACTATTTCAATTTCTTTCATACGAACTTGCCACCGTTAAATAACATTTATATATTTATTTAAACTTTATATACACGTATGTATAAAGACGGACTTAATGCCGTAATTTACCAGGCGTTCTAAATTTTTTCTCTCGTGGGATTATAATTTTCTGGCTAAACCTACAGTTCCTACTAAAAAACCCTTTTACATTATCTGACGTATAATAAAATATGACAATAGTAATAAATAAGTGATCTCATTCAAGGTTTAATTGAGCACAATTACAATAATAATTCTTAAAGAAATATTTAAGTATGAATAAGAAATTGCTGCTAAGGCCCTTTGTTTAATTAGGCGTGTAGGCGCGAAGCAGGCCGCCTTACGTTGTTTCAGACAATACTATCTTCACATTCATCTTTGGTTAATGTATGCACATGTAACTTGAAGCAAATGTATGCTGATTCATCGGAGTTGATGAAATTGAAAGTCTTATTCGGTTTGTTAATAGTTTTTACATATTTCAAGTTATTTGAGCAATCATCGTAATTATTATTGCCAAAATATTAATTGATACGAAATACGTACATATCTGTTCCTATATTATCTTTCTAGCGGTGTAATTAACACATATTTTTGCATTATTTATTTAGCATGCCTATTATTTATACATACTTCTTTAATAAGTGATACGCGCTTTTTTTTTTATTAATTTTTGAACCGTTACATCAAGGCATTACAAACAATATTTGACATTAATTTATGATGGACTTTTTGTCCTATACGAACCCTTAAAATAAAAGAAGCTACACAAATATGTTTATAATACTGGGCCAGAGCATAGTAGGTACTTGCTTTGATTCTGCGATTACAAAATTTCTTTTCTTCAAATCTATGGTAAAATTTTTAAGGAATTATTGTAAAGTATCTTAACGTTGCAAAGAATAATTTTTATTTCAAAAGATAGGCCTAATAAGTCAATATTTTCAACATCAGGTAAACAGTGCAGTTCAATGACATTCAATCGAATTTAGCGACATAACAATTAGGCAACAAAGCCTTAATAACCGCAGATGTAGGAGGTTAGTAAGCAATCGGAGCACTCGCCGAATGCCCAGCTCGCAATAAGGAACATTCGAGTGAACGCAAGCCGCTTCTATAAATACGATCACCGATCTCTCTCCGTGTACTGTTTACTTTGAAACCATATTGTTGAACGTACAACATGTTTAGGGTAAAAATATTAATTACATTTTAATTGCTGTGTCTTAGTTTGTATAATATCCGCGGAGAAACATATTGTGTTGTATTGTGCGTGAAAATTTAAAATTGTTATCATTTTGTACACTAACTATTATTCTTATATTTCAAGTGCTCTCATAATCAATTTATCGAATGGTGCATTCCCAAATTGTAAATTTTTAATCAAATTCAAAATGTTTTTAATTACTCAGTTTAAACGTGGGAATGAATGTGTAAAATTGTATTACTTAATTGCATTAGGAGCGCTCTAATTTGACTGGGTTTAAATATGGCTTCTAAAGCAGTCTAAGTGTGCCGGTTGTAACTGTGCCTGCACCATATCCGTTTGTGTTTGCTTCGTCGAGATTATAAATAGACAATTTATAGACCTACCTTTGTTACGTCTAGAACATTGCAGCTATTGAATATTTCAAAGCGCCTTTATGAAAATAAAGTGCTTAGAAATGAATGAATGTATAATTTGATTGTGAAACATGATGTCCATTATGTCAAATGCATTTCTTCAAAACACTGGTACGTTACTTAAATAGTGTTTTTATTGCAGGCATCAACACTTCTGTGTATATTACCAACCGTCTTCAGTATTATCGTAAGAGATCCGCCTCCATCGCCTTCTGACTACAAATACTCGTACAACATCGACGATCCCACTACTGGAGATAGCAAAAGCCAGCATGAAGTCAGACTAGGAGATACTGTGAGTGGAGCATACTCAGTAGTAGACCCTGATGGTACCAAACGCATAGTAGAGTATACTGCAGATGCTAAACATGGGTTTCAAGCGACTGTTCGTGAAGAGCCTCCGGAACCGCCAGTGGTGACCACCACTCCACTTCCAGCCATACCCTACAATAAATACTATGAAAACAACATCGCCAAGTCTCCATACCGATCAGCTCCCATCGCTCAAAACGAAATATCATCGATACCTTACTATGCGAAGGCCAACCGATTAATCGAGCGCCAGGTGCTCTACTTCACCCCCGCGAATGAGATCAAACCAGACAGCTCTTCCCTCCTCCATGGCCAATATTTCTTGCCGAATACAAAGTAAATTTATGCATACTTCAGTAGAATAGGAGCATTGTGATATAATTTTAATTAGTGTTTATCTGTCATTGTCAATTTGGTTAACATAGGAATGTGTATTGTGGTTATGCTGATGTAAATTATGGGAATGATTGTTTTAAACTTGATTTATTTGAGAGTGCCAGTTTACTGTAAAGTTAAAATGAATTACTAGTTATTGTCATATTCCAATTTAGGGTATATCTTGCCTTCAATAGATTTATGTCAATTAGTTCGGTCTGGTTTATTTATATAAGACCTAAAGTACGCCTAATCTTTGTGTTGAAACCGTAATTTATGTGACGTTTCATTGGGTTTAAGAAAATTCTAGAATTAGATATTTTTGTTTATAAAGGTAAATGTAATGGTAATATGTGTGTTTTTATTTTAATCCTTGAAAACGTGGTATGTAATTATTCCCATCAAAAATTACCACGTCACTTTACAAAAACTTAATAATTTTATTTTAATAAACTTTTCCGCATAATATTAAAGCTAATCGTGACTCAGACAAGATCATACTTTGGCTTAACACTTGATATAAAGTCTATAAATATATAAAAAGTTACAGTTCCGCAGTTGGTTTATTATAAGATTTATTGATTCAAGGTCTGAACGCGGGAACTGGGCCGTAGAGCGGATAGCAGCTATAAACTCGACAACATTTTAAAATTAGCTATGACCAGAACTTTTTGTCGCAGACCACAAATAAATGTAAAAGGTATTGATTGATAAAACATCTACTCTGCATAGTAGCTCTTGCTACTGAAAGAACGTATAATGATGTCACTGAACCTAGCATGGTCGGACCCTGGTTAGCGGCAAAAAAAATTAAGCAATCTGCACACGTCAAAAGAAAATAGATTCAATATAGTTTTGGACATCAATGTTACCAATTAAAATTTGGTGAAGTTAACATCAATGACTTCATTTATTTAAAATATCTAGGGTATTTTATAGCACAGCGAGGTATTTACAACAGGTGTAAACACAATCGGCAATAACCATACTTAACTAGGCTTATACATATTATGGGCTATTCAAAAACGATGACTACATATTTTACAGCGAAAAAAATAATCTATTAGATAAAAGTCGGCGAGTGTATTACCATTTATAAGAATGATATTGATATATTTAGAAAACAACCAACCGGAAATATTCAATAAAGCTTTATAAAACCTGGGTATCGAACTCCATAATATATTTGCAGGACTAATGAGCAAATTAATTATTTAATTCTTTTTTCTTCTACCGTTATGCTCACATGCAATTGTTAATATGCTTGTCCCGAGTAGTCCTTTGTCTATCAGAAAATCCTGTTGCGTTGGCTGACTTAAATTGCTGGATGCCCAATTTTCTAGAATGGATGGTCATTCCAAGCTATGATCATTCTATGCTTATTTGGTTTGGGATAAAGCATGCTGCCTTATAATAGTGATGGCTTTAAAGTTTTGGCGCGCCTTCGAGAATCTGGCGGTGACGGGTTCAAACTCCAAGTACCTCTGCACACCTTAAAGCTGACCGTCATTCCGCATTATTCCCACGTGGTGGGCTTAAATCCAATCATTCTCGCAGTGGGAAGTGTGTGATCTAATGATAATGGGCCGGATTGGTGAAAGAGGATCAACAATCTATTTCGATTGTCATTTCTGCATAAAGGAACAATTATAATGTACTTTGTCTCCGTGGCTACATTATAAATGTACATATGTGTACATCTACTTTAATATAATAATGCATTTTTTTGAAACCAACAAAAACCATCAAGATGAGATGATATTTTAAAAGGTCTCCGTGGGAATGTTGGGGCGGTGCCTCACTGATTACATGGCTTCGATTTTTGTCGATGTAAGTGATATTAGTTGTATATTAAGCATTAATTATCAAGGACTTTAACCCTCTACTGCATGAATTATGAAGGAAACGATAAAAAAAATATTTGATAGTTGTTGAGCCTTTATTTACTGATAAGATATGCTACAGAAATAAAATTTGAAAAAAAACGGTTACAGGAACTGAAAAAAAAATTAAGACCATATATGGGTTCATATGCATTCAAACAAATTATAATCATAATTACTAGTGACATATATGGGTTTCTATGCAATAAAGAAATAATTTGAGCTTGAAGTATCTCGTACAATAGTTTCAGTATTTATAATGAAAATCGGATAAACAGTTCCGTTTATCGTTGTAACGTAGGAAAACCATACATTTTTTACATTTTGTGTAAGTTTTTTGATCGCAACATCTACATTTTTGTCGGTGTTTCATCCATTCCGGCATATGGTCTATTTTGTCCGTTCTTACATCATAAGCCTCTTTTTTTTTGTTTCCCATTTTATTACGGTAGGCTTATTTTTTATTGCCTTCCCTTTCTTTTGTGTGGTTGGTGCAGGGCTAGTTTCTTCATGAGAAGAATCGCTATCAGTTTCGGGAATAACAACAGATCTTCTGTGACGTTGGTATTGTCTAGGAGAAACATATTCACTGTCGGAATCGGAAGCTTAGGCATCATCACTTATCATACCATCTCCAGGTAGGGGATTAACATGTTTATAAGAGCCATAAAAGCGAGCAGGATCCATTCTGCAACCAAGAAAAAGCCATGCTATGCCCATCACACAAAAATAATAATAAAAATAAAAATTAAATATAGTGCATACGAAACCATATATGGTCCACAGAAAAAAGTCAAAGTTTGGTAAGAATGCATGCGAAACCATATATGGTTTCGAAGAAAAAGTCCTTCAGTATGATAGAAATATGCAAAAAAGCTATAAAAATCGAACACATTCTTGAAATAGAATAGTAATAGCACCATATAAAATTTTTTTATCAAGCAAAACTTTCCTTTATCATGTAGATAAACTTTTTTGAAAAATGAGTTTGCAAACACTGTGTTGAACTTCGCACCTGCGCTGATACAAGTGAGGTTATAACGGAATTGACGATTGACCACAGACAATAAAATATTATTTTCGTATTACCAACATATTAATCTTAAGGTAGCCGATGCGTTTAGTTATTGTATTAGCATCATTACGAATAAAAAAAAAACTAAAGTTGCCGAACCATATATGGGTTTCTATGCGGTAGAGGGTTAATAGTCAAGAAAGCTTGCGCACCTCAGAATTCTCCACAAAAAATTGACCAATCTGGTAAAAGCCAGCGTGGTGGACCAGAACCTAACGCGACTTAGTTTTTTAAAGGTTTTAGATTTATTTTTTTATAAACTAAAAACCCCAAGGCGCGTTGCCCGATTATACAAAATGTTTGGGTATAAGATAGAGAATAGAAATTGAAGAAAAGAAATATTTTATACCATAACGAAATTAGATAGAATATTATCTGTGGTATCTACTTATGCATACGTTAAAATTTAAAGTAAAGTTACAATGAAATTGATTTTGGCGCCTGCGTTAAAAGTGTTCTTTAAAACGCTACGGGTATAATTTACAACATTTTCGTATGATTGCACATTTCGGTTCATAGTCGAGCAGGCGCTATGGAAACAGTAATACGATACTTGTAATATATACGCCTGGTCTGTTAATAGTTCGCTTTTAAGTAACAACATAATTTGTACTAGGATAATTATAATTATTAACGTCGCGAAATACTATCACGTTAACACATGTAGTCCATCACACTTTAGTCGACAGACGTTGATCCATGATATGGCGATATACATTTATGAATGGATTTATTCATAATCATCATTCATCATCATTCTCCTGCCCTGATCCCAATTCTTGTTTGGGGTCGGCGCAGCATGTTTTGTCCTTCCTTCCTGTGTGGAAGGACAAAACATGCTGCATAAGAGATTTGGCAGATGTTTTACGGCCGGCCGCCTGCCTGATGCCAACCCTCCTTGGGAAATTATTTATGGATTTATTCATAATAAATCATATTATTTTGTATTCGTTTAGACAGCGACGGTTAATGGACTCTACATTACCCTGAAAGATTTCTGATTGGTTCTTACTAACTTTTTTTTTCTGAAGACGATTTCCATTATGATTAATATTTTATAAATGTGTCTTAATGTAGGAGGCATTTTTGATAGGTATTGGTTTTCCTTTCGATCCACTTATATAGTAGCAGATTAAAGACAAACTATGAACCTCCTTAGGTATTTTTGGTTTGATTATTCAATGTAACTTATTTCTTGTCACCATCAATTCCACTGTGCATGAGTTCAATTTCGTTGTAGTTAAGGTGTGTGATATATTAGTATTTAATATAGTGTTAAAACAAAACATATTTTCGATATTTATTAGTTTCACAACATTTACAACAAATAAGATTCTAAAGCAAAAATGACACTTTTATTTATTAAAACCTTTTTTAATGCCTTTCATGTTCAAGAAGACATAGAAGGTAAATTTACAGAGGAGCAACAGGGCACAGCTCGAACCAATAGCCGCATCCGCAGCGCTTCGGTTCCCCCTGGTGCAGCCACATGTACTCGACGTGGTTGTCCCACTCGTTACAGTGACAGCACATGAGCCGGGCACCGTTCGCGCT
This sequence comes from Cephonodes hylas, assembly GCA_030295005.1. Taxonomy (NCBI): domain Eukaryota; kingdom Metazoa; phylum Arthropoda; class Insecta; order Lepidoptera; family Sphingidae; genus Cephonodes; species Cephonodes hylas. The sequence continues at coordinate 5,571,770 of AP025382.1, forward strand.
TGGTATCAAATTGGGACGCTCGCGTGTTCCTGGCCCTGAAATGGGTGAAAGGAGAACGGTGGCTTATTTATGGCTGGCCGCAGTTTATCCTTGGGATTTTTGTTTTTAAAAACATTACTTTTAAATTTTGCTTTAAATATTTGGACTATATTTAAGGCTTGAAAGTAGTAATGGACTTGGGGTTTAGGCGCGAGAATCGAGAATCTCTTCGGTCGCGGGTTCAAGCTCTAGGCAACTCTGAACTTTCAGTCATATTATGAATACACATTATAATGAATTTCCAGTTATTTTAACGACAAAAGAAAACATTGTGAGCTACCTACAATTTCTTAGGTATCTACACAGGCAATTTAGACTAGGCCATCGTGATGGACTAAGGCAGACCTTTTCAGTAGGAGGCGCGTGCCCAGCAACGGGACATACACGAGTGGACGAAAATGATGAAGATGATGATTTAAGTGTTACAAAAGAAACATATGACAATAACTGATGTGTACCAGATATTAGTCTTTTACGTAATATAACACAGAATGCTATTTTTATAATTTGGTGTAATAATAAAAAAGGAATACATTATCTACTTAAGATTAATTGCGAGTGTTAATTTAATTAGTGAACTCGTGCAAGTTGCTAGATAAGCTTTTGCCTTGCGATAACGAGGTCACGCTTTCGAATCCTGACTCAAAATTGAATAACATTTTAAAAGTGGGAGGCAATGCGCATGATTCATACAATCTATATACCATCGCGTAGTGCACCATAAAGTATTTTTATTAATATCCAAGATGACACACAATATGCAGTCCCCTGGACTAAGATATACCTACACTCAGTATTTTAAAAACTTTTTGAATTATTTTTCTTTAGGTTTATAACATCTTATCTTAAGATTATAAAAAAATACAATTGTTTACACGCCTGCAACAATATAATATAATCATTACTTAGAGATAAGTTTCTCTACCTACCCTAACGAGTACTAGGACTCATAAAAGTGTTATCAAATATCAAGGAATTCATTGACTAGTATTCTATTTAGATACATGTAAATAAAAGATAAAACTAATTTTATATGTAAAGGAGTCGGTATAAATAAAAAAAAATTATTCTCTTACAACTACAAATTTTAACTCTACAATCTATTACTTCCTGTTCACAAATAACATAAAAATAAAGTAAATAGGTATCATCGGAAAATATTAATGTAACATCAATTTTTTATCTACACATAATGTAATGATTATTTAAATGGTGTCGGTTTTGTAGTACTATTTGTAGTATAGCTTAAATTTCAAGAGACCCTTTTTAACACATCTTTAGATAGATTATATGTGAATTCGTAATTGTAACTCACAATATGGTTAAAAATGGGAAAAATCTTGTACTATTTAATAAAAACGTACCCGAAAAATGGTAATAGGCTTGCCACAAATTACATGGAACTGATACATACCTGGCGAATATTGTAGGTGTACAAATGCACCTCAGCCTACCATTTTGGGGAATACACGCATGAGATTATGTATCCACGTAAGTTTATAGCTCTACTATTGCTCGAATAAATACCTTTCTTGATGGATAGTATGCGGAAAGGATCACAGTCTCCAGCCAGATGTGCCAGCAGTTCCCGTTTCTCGATGCCCGTCACGTGATCCAAGGGATCGTGCATTTGCCCATACACTCGCACCCCAGTGCGGGTTAACCGCCTTATCTGTCTCAGCAACCACATTTTACATACAGAAACCAATAGCAATCTCTTTGAAATGTCTTAATTTTATGACATGTCTCAGGCGATGATAATAAAAATATTTATGGCCAGTAATCAGAGACAGGTAAAAAAGTATTATATGAGTTATATAAACAAGTTAGTAGATCAATAATTGCCAAAAATAAATCGCAAAAACTTAGTCCAACGCAATAGTAATAATGCGCGAGATAAGGAAGTGTTACGTAAGTTACTTCCATCCCATTAAATGCTTTTTTGTTTTTTCTGAACTCGCAAGAGATAAGAGGTCGCAGTGAGTTAAAATATTCTTATTTATCGTCATACCAAAAATAATTCAAATCGAAACTGTGGTCTGGATGAGAAAGTGCAATAGTCAAGAATAATTACTTTCGCATCAATGAAATGAGTAAGGATGGATATTATTTGTATTTGTTGAGAATGCCGCCATATTTAACATCACTTAATTTAAAAGACTCAATTAATTTTAAAAGTTACGGTGACATGTGTGTGACCCGAGATGTGTAAACCAAAAAAGTATTACACGAACTCCGTCACAAGGACGATCCGACCGAAAAAGTCGCCCGCATTACGATACAAGTGATCTTTGTGACCGAGATCAATCATAGCCCACTTGCTCTCATTTGCATATTACCCGAACCAATTGAATAGCCTCTTACATCTCGAACAATAAAGCTGAGTGTCGTTACATTCAAAAGTAACCGGTTTATAAATCTCCCATGCGTGTGTACGTAGTAATGCAACGCTAGAGGCAGTAGTGAGCCGTATAAAAAGTCAGAGAGATGCAATTACAGGCACATTCGAATTGAGCACTCACAAAGTGAACTCACACATTCAAAAAATGGCTTTCAAGGTACGACTAGTCGGAATTGAAATACATTTTGAAAATATGGTCTAGTGCAACCATAAATTAAATTTAAATCTGTTAAAGTGCAGTGATAGTTTCCGATGGTACTTTAAATCTTTATTTATTGTCTTCTTTTTTTTTACAGTTGGTAGTTCTCGTTTGCGCGTTCGCCGCCGCCCAAGCTGGCCTCATCGCCCCCGCGGCGTACAGCGCCCACCCCGTGGCTTACGCCGCCGCCCCCGTAGTGCACGCCGCCCCCGTGGCCTACGCCGCGCCCGTGGCTAAAGTAGCCGCCAGGGTAGAGGAGTACGACGCACACCCTCAATACAGCTTCGCGTACGACGTGCAGGACGGTCTGACCGGCGACGCCAAGAGCCAGCACGAGAGCCGCGACGGCGACGTAGTGCAGGGCTCCTACTCCGTGGTGGACCCCGACGGCACCAAGCGCACCGTCGACTACACCGCCGACCCCCACAACGGATTCAACGCCGTCGTCCACAGAGAGCCCCTCGCTCACGTCGCCAAGGTCGCCGCCGTCGCTCCCGTCGCCAAAGTAGCCGCTCCCCTCGCCTACCACGCCGCCCCAGTAGTCCACGCTGCTCCTCTCGCCTACTCCGCCCCCATCTACCACCACTGAAAGTCCTAGTCATAACTTTAGACAACATGTATTATTTATTGAAATTTCTACAAAGGAATAAATAGAAAAGTTTTACATACATTTTCTTTTACTATTACCTAACACAAGCTTGAATTTCCAGCCAAGATATTCATGTTAAATTAAAATTTAAAATAATCAAAAAATTACAAATTGCGGTGGTTACTTAAAGTTATGTTAAGGAAAATTACCTTAAACAAAATTATATTTACCTATTTATAAAAAAAATATTCACTCATCAATCGTCATAATGAAATAAACACTATCAGTATTTCAAAATATTGCACTCATCATAAGATAGTATTGGGGTCGCGTTTCCTCTTTCAACAAAAGATAATAAGAAAATGTGATAGGGAATGAAATTATATTTGGTCAAAGCTTTCACTGTGTATGTCCTGCATATTCACTGTAAAGGCAAGATTGAGGAATCTATAAGGGAAAAAATCTGTATTAGAAGTTGAATACGGAGTGTATCGAAAATTAGACATTAACAGATTGACAAACATAGATGAGACTCGCTCTTCTATTAAAGTTGCTTTACAATGATTTATTTATAGGGTTGAAATTATCTTCGTTTTTCGAGTACGTTTCGAGACTTCGTGCTGCTGCTGAGAGTTTTCCAATGTATAGAATAACACTATCCTGGATTCGAATCCGCGACCTCTAGAACGCACGATACATATGTACAATTATTTAAATGTATGTTCGATATTGTAGGCAAATATTTTTTACAAGCACCTAGATATACTCAATTATTATGTTCATATATACTAGTAAAGCAGGTGTATTGTAGTTTTCAGGTAAATTTTCAGACTCGAAGTTGCTCAGAGTTTCGTAAAGAAAAGAACAGTTCAACTTTGCATCGAAATACCACGGGACTTTCGAAGCAACTATCATTTTTATATCTTGGCCTATATTAAAAGAAATATATTTTTTATATTTTATGAGTAGGTATGTTTTAAAAGTAATGAAAATTCTGAGTTCTTCATATTTTAGTCGGCACAACGTTAATTAATTATTATATTCAAAAAACACTGTAGTCAAAGTCAAAGTCACAATTATAATTCAAATAGACATTTATAAGTGCTTCTGAAGCGTCACTATTAAGGGTACTATTTTAATCTCTAACGCCTAGCCGCGAGTTTCAGCATACTTAAATATGCGTTGTGTCTAGAAAGAAATGAAAATGTGTGAGGTGCTATAATAATATTTAGTCCTAAGTGTAGGTATATAGCATTTCTGAATATAAGGAGCACCAGGCAGACTATTTCCGTTTGTAAGTGAACAACGCCTTAATATCACCGTTCGTGCTACAATTTACACCGAAAATCCAAACCGTTGATTTAGCCTAATTTGATAAGACAAGTGATGGTTGGATTCAGAATATACATAAGAAGCTTTCATTTAATTTAACACACGATTAAGTAATCGACGAAGGTATATATTTCTTATATGGGATTTATTAGGAAAGGTAACATTTTGTAGGATAAAAGTATATCAAGTGTTAATCTAGGCAACAAACAGTGTGTGCTAATCAAACCAAACCAGTCCAACTGATTTGCGTGATTGAACACGAGCTGTCAAACATCTAAACCTACAAACCTTCACATTTGTAACATTAGTAGAGTATTGGTAGGTCACAAACAGTTGTCAAGTATCCTAGTTTTGGATATTTGTTGCAATCCGTGCCCAAGGACGCACTCCGAATACTATCCGAATAATCAGGGTGTGTAGGTATTGTACATCATCATATATGTATGTACTTGCATACAGGTTATGTAAAAAGCGAGTACAACCGGATATGGTATATTGCTAAACTTTTGAACGGTTCCGAAAAATGTTTCATAGTTGTCTTGAACAAATTGTTGGTTTATGAATTTAATTAGTTGTATCAGACATGTGTGAAATGTAAATCAATTTAAAGTTTAAGCTATTACTCACATTTCATAGATGGAGTAGTAGGTAAGGGGCGAAGCAATCGTTATATTATGCGCATATCTATGTCTTTATTTATATACCAGAACGGAAACTATTGAGCGTTCTCAATTCAAAAATACCATTAATACGTTGTCCGAGCATAGCCATAAAATCGTTACTGTTCCATTTCTAGGTTTAGTATGTTTTAATATATGTTTCCAGAGGAGTGTATTAAACATATGTACATCAGCCCATATAAGTCCCACACATTTCATACCTAAGATTTGTTAAGGTTTTTTTTAGGAGATTTCTATTATAAAATTAAGTTTTTATTTTTAAAAGGCTTCTCAGAGCTCACTACCCTCAAATTTAAATTTCCTATTTTAAATTATTATATGTATGTATGTGTATGTATGTATATATTGTACTAGCTTTTGCCCGCGACTCCGTCCGCGTAGACTACAGGGTTGAGTTCAGAAAGAAAATAAGTTGTAGTCTATTTTATTTCTCAGAGTCCTATTTATGTCTATACCAAAAATCATACAATTCGGTCAAATTGTTTAAACGTGAAACCGTAACGCGTCGGTCGGCGCCTTGTGCATAATTATTGCGCGCTTGATCAATATTTTAAAACTGTAATATCTTCTAAGATACTCAGTGAAATCAAATGATGAGAAGGGCAGTTTTATTTGAAATTAAATATTTGTAATGAATAACGTATTTATTTGGATAAGGATTAATACCATATTTATAAAAACGCCTTCACAAATAAAACTTTATTTTAAAATAAATTTGGTTAGGATAAAAAACGTTATAGTGAGCCAACCTTAAAGAATAGACATATACTGTCGCGAACATTTTTTTAGAACTTTTAAAGAGCGACATTTCTCTCATACATTATTTTAGCGAAACTTTAACCGTTTCCGCAGCACTCGCAGCGGAAGCTCACAAAAAGGAAAAAATGTCCCCGATTTTGAAACATTCTTTATTGCTGCTCCGCTCCTATTCGTCACAGCGTGATGTTATATAGTCTATAACCTTTCTCGATAAATGTGCTATCTAACAGTGAAAGAATTTTTCAAATCGGACTAGTAGTTCCTGAGATCCTAGCGTTCAAACAAACACTTCAGCTTTATAATATTAGTATAGATTTGTAAATAGTATGTAATATTTATGTATGTGTAAGTATATGCAATTTAAATCTTATTTATATGTATTTTTCAAGACAACTGCCACAACTGCAACTTTTCATACCGGTACCGTGGGTTGTCTGGAAGAACTCGCAGCTAGCAATAAGCCCGCCTGTTGTAGGCATATATTTTGTAAGTCTCTTCAAAGTTGCTAGTTATTTGTGTTTTTTTTAAGTTACGTATACTATAGTTATAAGTTAAGTAATACATATATATAGTGTACAAAAAAGTATATTATATAAAATAAATTCTGAAAATGATATAATAAATTAAAGGTGATTGTACAGATAAAAAATTGAAACTAAAAAAATGCAATTATCATATTTATAAAAATAAATTTATTAAAGCTGATATTTATTAATTGTCCCAGGCTTGTTATAAATCACGTGCGATATTCAAACAATACTATTAGCATAATGTCAAAAAATCGAAACCCATACAACCATAATGAAAGCCGCAAATCTTGATTTAGAATTGCCCTTGAGATAGTAGTTCGGACGTTTCATTTTATCTCCATCGAACTAAGCAGTAGCGCTACATATAAAAACTCGGAGAGATTTGATTACAGGCACATTCAATTTGAGTTCTCCTCAGAGTGTACTTACCGACTTACAATGGCTTCCAAGGTACGATTAGCAAAAACAAGATCACAGACATTATAGCCTTTGTAATAATAATTATAAAGTCATGTTATTAGGAAAATCCTGAAAATAATGTTTTTATCTTTTGCAGTTTGTAGTCCTGGTCTGCGCTTTCGCCGCTGCCCAAGCTGGCCTCATCGCCCCCGCTGCGTACAGCGCGCACCCCGTGGCATATGCTGCAGCCCCTGTAGTACATGCTGCCCCCGTTGTTCACGCTGCCCCAGTAGCGTACGCCGCACCCATTGCCAAAGTAGCCGTTCCCGTCGCCAGGGTTGAGGAATACAACGCACATCCCCAATACAGCTTCGCGTACGACGTGCAGGACGGTCTGACCGGCGACGCCAAGAGCCAGCACGAGAGCCGCGACGGCGACGTAGTGCAGGGCTCCTACTCCGTGGTGGACCCCGACGGCACCAAGCGCACCGTCGACTACACCGCCGACCCCCACAACGGATTCAACGCTGTCGTGCGCAAAGAGCCCCTCGCCCACGTCGCTAAGGTCGCTGCTGTAGCTCCCGTTGTGCACGCCGCCCCCGTGGTCCATGCTGCTCCCATCGTACACGCCGCACCAGTAGTCCACGCCGCTCCCCTGGCCTACTCCGCTCCCATTTACCACCACTGAAAAGCAATGAATGCCAAATATAAGTTATTCACATATCGAAAATAAATAGAATACAATAACATAAAACTTATTTTTATTACGCCTACCTATCATGTATACCAGCGATTGTTCCCACCATCGCTTGACAAATTTAAAAATAGTAGTAAGGTCGTTGTCGTCATATTAAATTACCTGAAATTCTAAGGTTTACAAACAGCCAATACAATTAAAATGCTATAAATTTTATCAAGGACAAAGACACCACCCTGCGGAAACCTACGTACCTGACAGTTCTTTACAATTTCTCAAGTTTTAGCTCTCTTTAGGCCTGCCTCACTGATGTTTCTCCTCCGTTGGCGCAATTGTGTTGGCTCGTTCAAACACGGCATGAATGCAAGAAAGGATGTTTTTAATCCTCGCTAGCTCATGCCTTTTTTAGGCCCCTGTATTAAAATGTTTTCTGTCTGTGACCAATTCGTGGCAAATAATATAAATAATTCTAACATTTTCATAACATTCATTGTACTTTTTTAAATAAGGTTTTAATTAATATTAAAAATCTTTGACAGCCTCGTGGTAAAGTTGGCTAGATACCGGCTTAGAAAACGAGAGGCAGTGATTTCAATCCCTGCACTATGTACGTGACAGCTTGGTGTATTTATATATTTAATATAAAAAAATATTGTTTGACCCGCAAATAACGGGGTCTTCGACCGAATTAATTATGATTAATGTTTTTATACTCAGGTATAAAGCGCTTTGTTCGATGCTTCATCCTTCATCTTTCAATATCTCGACCTCGCAACAAACCATTGTTGAGTAGTAGCATGACCTTGCTCATGAAATTCCTTCCGATCGTCTATTAGCTGTATGAACTAATTTGGATGAATACTAATAAGAAGACAGAAAATAATGTAAATTTCTGTTACGAAATATGACTAATTGGTTTCACGGCAAAAATTATGACATGGGATCAGACGGTCCAAGGGTTGCTTCCAACATAGGGCTAAGCTTTTTGGGTTTACAAATTAAAAGATACCTACAGATATTCACAGAGCTTAGTAATGTATCCAACAAACGGCAATAGGCTTCTCAGCTAATTGCAGTTGAGACTCAGCTGGTCATAGGGGAGCAATTATACACCTCTAGTCTCTACTTATTTTTTCGGGATACATACATAAGTGAATAAAGAAATAATCTTTGTAGGGCTTTGTCCATCAAGCTGGCGTGTGCAGATTACACACCTAAATAAATCCCTTAAAAACTTTTTGAGTTTGCAAATATCCTTACGATGTGTTAACTTTACCTTTTACCGTTAAAGTGTATAATAATGCATTGCAAATACACATTGCTCCGAAGAGGTGTGTGCTTTTTGACTATAACCTCCGACCGCCGAGATTTCTCTTGCGCCTTATCCTCGAGGTCAATTCATCACGACTTCTGTGATAGCGTACGTGCATGTATTTGATAAGATTGATTGATATCAGAACAAAACACTTTTGAGGGTTCGGTATCTCACAGGAAAATAGATCTTTTATCGTATCCAAATTAGTGGCGAATTTACCAACAGGCTGAGTAGGCCGAAGCCTAGAACGGCAGATTTTAAGAACCGACCAATTTGCCCCAATTTCGTCATCGTTTTCATAAGATATAGATTCGTAAAAAGAAAAATAAAAGAAAGATTATTTTACTTTGATGCAGCGGAAATTTGGAATTGCCTACAGGACGGAACAGCTAATGTATAAATCCGCTACTGATCCAAATCTAATTAAACGATGAGTTGAAGTTAGGATTTAAATGACCGAAAACGTATGTGTGACGAGACGGTATAAGGGTTCCAAAGGAAAGAAGAAAAATAGTTTCTGAGAATTCATAAAACTAGGTAAATGCCCAATTTCCCAATTGTAAATAATTTTACTAACATTTTTTTTAATAATTATAAAAAACGCATAATTTTCCAATTCATAGAGAACTCTAAGGCGATTTGATTTGCTTAATTCTACCACATGTGGTATGCATCTCTAATTTTGAAGATTTTTCCATTCAGTGTCTTCAAATAATCATTTATTCATTTTATTACCATTGTCACTGAAATATGTGTTATAATCGTGAAGCTTGATCTCGAATCATAAAGGTTAAATCTAAATCTTGCACTAGAAATGTCCTTGATTTCGTTGTTCATACATCTGTACTGTCACCTGCGTAGCGAGTAATGCAACGCCAGAGGCAATCAGCAGCCGTATAAAAATACGGAGAGATGCAATTACAGGCACATTCGAATTCAGCTCTCTCAGAGTACTCATTCATTTCACAATGGCATTCAAGGTACGATTGACGGAGAGCTTTGTTAATAAATAATTATTCATTTTTAATAACTAGCTAAAAAGACAAATTATTTTAAGATATAAATTAATTTAATATTTTGTTTACAGCTGGCAGTTCTCGTCTGCGCGTTCGCCGCCGCCCAAGCTGGCCTCATCGCCCCCGCGGCCTACAGCGCGCACCCCGTGGCTTACGCCGCCGCCCCCGTAGTGCACGCCGCCCCCGTGGCCTACGCCGCGCCCGTGGCTAAAGTGGCCGCCAGGGTCGAGGAGTACGACGCACACCCTCAGTACAGCTTCGCGTACGACGTGCAGGACGGTCTGACCGGCGACGCCAAGAGCCAGCACGAGAGCCGCGACGGCGACGTAGTGCAGGGCTCCTACTCCGTGGTGGACCCAGACGGCACCAAGCGCACCGTCGACTACACCGCCGACCCCCACAACGGATTCAACGCCGTCGTCCACAGAGAGCCCCTCGCTCACGTCGCCAAGGTCGCCGCCGTCGCTCTCGTCGCCAAAGTAGCCGCTCCCCTCGCCTACCACGCCGCCCCAGTAGTCCACGCTGCTCCTCTCGCCTACTCCGCCCCCATCTACCACCACTAAACTATCTCATTAATAGCCATAATCTAGCCAACGAATTATTTATTACAAAATCAAATAAACTGAAAACAAATTATTCTTAAATTTTATTTCTTCCCTATTATAAGTCAGATGAGAGTCATGATAAGAAGAAGTGAGACAGAAATGCTGGTATTCGTTGTCTAACAACCTGTTAGTTAGTCTATTGGTTTATTTATAGAGCAGTTTGAGGTTTCTAGGACTTTATCACATTAGTCGTCTGTACATAAATTCTTAAAGTACAGACATAATTAAATCTTAGCAGTACACTACACAAATGTTCTATTTTTTCTATTTTACGATTTTCAATTATGTGGATGACATTTACCTCAGTCTGAGCCCGTGGCAACAGAACTATATGCATATGTATCTGAATTATTTTATATAATACTTTCTTACCTTAAAATTTGTATTGTAGAGACTGCAGTTATATAGGGCATTTCACGTGAAGCGGACTGCGAGAAAATGTCAGATTGTAGATCTTGTTTATAGGATTAAACAATACTACTATAAGACTTAAATGGATGTTCATCATTAATTTAATAAATAAGTAAATAAAATACACCCAACAGTCACATACATAGTCCTGACCCACACTTAATAATAATAAGATAAGAGTCTTGTGTCGTGGGTATCAGAAACTACAAGAGACTTTACGGTCTCAACGGTTTTGTACTAAGTTTTTGCCTTTAAAGATTTGGCAAAATTTAAGCAACGGATTTTTCGAAAGCTTATTTTGCTAATTTTAAACTTAATAAAAATAAACTAAAAGTATTGTGTTTTTGAGAAAAAATAAACATATTACTTACCATTTACTACAAAGTAAATTTTTCTAATCTGAATTTACTTCACTTCGGTATTTTAATATTTTTTTTACAAACTGTAGCTAGTAGTCCATAAATAATGTGCATAAAATTTTAAAATGGTATCTATGTATAATCATTACCAGCCTTTCACGTCCACTGCTGGACACAGGTCTTTCCTATGGTACGCCACTGGGCTCGATCTAAGTTGGAATTTTAACAAATTATGTATTTCAATAACTGCTATAGCAAAAAAGACTAAAAACAAACAAAAAACGGGATTTTTCTGCCATATTGCAATATTTTAAGTGCCCCATACACAGTTCGATTCGTCTGTACGATCGATCTGATCCAAAATCAAGACGATTGATCTTGACATACACCATTGGTTCGTCGTTTCGATCGGTTTGACGTGACGGATTGTACAGACGAATCGTATCGTGTATGGAGTATGTACACTTATGCAAACATTTGATGCACTTTATATTGATGTTTCGCCGACATTTTTTTTGTGGAATCTGCGATTCGTTTTCAAGACCTCATTTGTACCCGGGATGACATGACTCTAATACTCACTAAAATTATGTTGTTTTACTTACAGGATTAATTTCCTAAACCTAATTCATAATTCATAGAAGAAGTCGTGAACAGACGTCAGTGAGATATGATTCTATCAACCTTAGCACCCGTAATTGAAGAAAGAAGGCATCTGTATGCGCAAGACGTGTTAACAATCGTATGCCGGGCGCCAGGCATTAATTATTCGAACTCGGTTTCATTTACCGTAGAAGTAGCAATAGGATATACGCATTTATGTTGTTACTAGCTGGGGCTCGCAGCAACTCTTACTTTTTTAAAAATATATCATAGATACAGAAAGATTTTACCGGGCGCCCGGGCCCAATTATGAATTCTGTGCTTACATCCAGAAAAAACACAGCATTTACACAGCATAAAATTTAATCTAAGTAGTTTCCTAAAGGCAAAAAATAAATAGCATTCAAATCGGACGAGCAGCTTAGACGTAAAATATAGTCTACTAGACAAAGTTACTTTTCCGTCTATGATGTTAGTATGGATTCGCTACTAATTTTACTACAAAATACCTAATGATTCCACGTAAATCCGATGAAGCATCCCCAATATAACTGCAGGATAAACAAAATCTGCAGGAAAAACAAGCCCACAAGAGAAAGTGAAAGAAAAATACAAGGGAGGTATTTTCCTATCAGTACGACACAAGATAAAAAGATATATTGGTCTGGATTGTTTGTGCAATACAGCAATTGAAAACACCGCCCATCAAATCGTATTTTGTAAACTATTACTACCATCTATAAACACCAGTTCAGATTTTTAAGTAAATTACCATTCTTTTCCTATTACGGTGGATATTTTAAATTTAAACACAATGGCAGCTTCTATAATTATTTTAAGATGCAGATGAATTACAGTATTCATTTGCTAAAGCAGAAACATTTTCTCTCTATATTTACCAGGTCATTATTTCAATTTTAAAATTTTCAATATTCCTTTTTCTACGTTTTTTTTACAAACAATAATTAGAAAAACATCCACATTTTCTTTTTTTATTAAAATTAAACAATAATTAATCATATTTGCTATTTTACAGCTATTATAAGTTTCATTTGTTATTTTACAGCGTCTATTAATAAATTTTCACCAATATAATATGACAAAGCCAATGAGCATTTTTATCTGTCACAATCCACCCTTGCAGTCCTTGTACTACAACAACTCGCAGATAAACAATTTACTTATTGATTTATGCATGTTGTTCTATAATAAACCGGGTACTCATACTGGGTTCCGCCTGGGGCGTTTAATTGCTAATATAAAATGCCATGTCCGAAATCGTTTTGTATCATACACACTCATTCATCTCCCGATTAAACAACCAGCAAAATGGCATTCAAGGTAAATATCAGAAATGAATGAACAATTATTTTCCCATTTTATTCCAACATGTAAAATAATACACGATTCGTATTTCACAGTTCGTCGTACTTGCCTGTTTGGTGGCTGTCGCCAGCGCCGGAGTTCTCCCGGTCGCTCCCCTTTCCTACGCTGCCCCAGCTTACACCGCCGCAGCCTATCATGGCGCGCCTGTGGCATACGCCGCTCCCGTCGCTAAAGTAGTCGCCAAGGTGGAGGAGTACGACGCACACCCTCAGTACAGCTTCGCGTACGACGTGCAGGACGGTCTGACCGGCGACGCCAAGAGCCAGCACGAGAGCCGCGACGGCGACGTTGTGCAGGGCTCCTACTCCGTGGTGGACCCTGACGGCACCAAGCGCACCGTCGACTACACCGCCGACCCTCACAACGGATTCAACGCTGTCGTGCGCAAAGAGCCCCTCGCTCACGTCGCTAAGGTCGCTGCTGTCGCCCCTGCAGTCAGATACGCCGCCCCCGTGGCTTACGCTGCTGCTCCCGTAGTCCACGCTGCTCCTGTAGTCCACGCCGCTCCCGTAGTCCACGCCGCTCCCGTAGCCTACGCTGCCCCCATCTACCACCACTGATTTATATTATATAAACCGGTATTATTTATATCAAACCAAAAATAAAATGTCAATAAATTATTTGTAAGAATCTTCATCAACCCATATACGCCCACTGCTGAGCACGGGTCTCCTCTACCATTGAGAAGAGGGTATTTGTAAGAATGAATTGATTTTATTATTTAACTTTATGCGCCGTATAATTTCCATCATATTTAATATAATTAATCATTGTTCAAGAAGTCTTTAATGGTTACAATGAAATTTATTTTTACTGTGCCAGGCTTCCCCGCGGCATATGAGTGCAGCGTGCGTTTAAGATAAATAAATAAATAAATACACCCAACAGTCACATACATAGTCCTGACCCCACACTAAGTCTTATGTCGTGGGTATTAGAAACTACGAGAGACTTTTCGGTCTCACAAACACACAGATCCGAAACAAATATTTGTGGATCACACAAACATTTGTCTCGGTGCGGGGATCGAACCCGCGGCCGCTCGTTTCCCAAGCTAGTGTCTAGTCTTTAGGCAAAGCAAAGTAAACCGTAACAGCTAATACTAATTCGTAATTTAAGTTGTAAATGTTTTCAGTGGTCCTAAATACGGATTTTTGCTTATCAATATAAATAACAATAAAATAACACCTTTCTGTACGATAGTGTTGATAGAAAAGTTTTAAATTTAAAGCACCGTGATTTAAAGGACGCTTTCTACAAACCGTTTAGTTTTAGTTCAATTTATTTTCCTTTTCATTAAAATTTACTTAGATTTTTTGGCATTAGATACTATTGGAATTATGAACAGTGCAAAATGTATTATCCAGTGTAATAGATCTTGTAATGCGATTTACTGGGTCGACACAGTACTAAAAATCGTTGATAGTTTTTATTACTGTAAAAAATATACACAGATTTTATTTTTAAAATCTCGGTAAATGTTTTTTCGTTTCTACTGAATGTGCATGTTCATTGATATGCAGGACATATTATATATGAGAGAAAAAGAAAAAAAGAAAGGGTAGATTAAACATTTTTTTTTTATTTCACGGTTAACCACATTATTGCAAATTATAAACAGTCGATTAATCTAAATTTGAGATAGAAACTTGTATGTGCTCTGAAATAAGAACACCTGTACAGTATACAAAATTTCATAATATTTGGCTGAAAGTCAAGAACGCGTTCGAATTTTCCGCCATTGACAAATTGCAGCTCATTTCCAATTGCGTGCACATTCATAGTGATGCGCACACATAATACTAAGTACGAAGTTGGGACGCAGTGTCACAACCATCAACCACTATATATACGTCGCCGGACTCTACAGGAGCATAGTCACACTTGACTGACTCTTCAGTACATCTTCAAGCACAAAAATGGCCTTTAAGGTAACTGTTCACTTGTAGCTCAATTTTTGAATGGCTAAGTCACAATAGCCACTTAACAATTTACCTAATTGTAACTTTCATATTAATTTAACTTAAATTAAAATAATTGGTTGTAATTGCTATAAAATTATAATACTTAATTAAGTTGCCCGACGCAGTTCATAATTTTTATCTCTAAGAACAAAATATAGATTAATTGCTTCCGCTGTTCCAGCTGATCGTTCACTTATAACTATGTGATAATGCTTTAAATAGAGACAGTGTTGCGTTAAGTGGCCGCTGTTCTAAGTTCATTTGGATGCAGGTGGCGATACCTCGCCTGTCCTTGACGAGTGAGGTATCCTCGGCTTGTTAGTAATTTCTCGGCGCATGTGCTTGCGTAACTGTACTAGTCTCGCCCTGGTCAAACTGTGTCACTATTTCAAGTACAACCTAACGACCCAACATCGAAATATTAACGAGGATCAGTAAGGACGATAAGATTAACAGTCATTTAACTAAGTGAAATTATTAACCATTGAGCTCTACTGCATTTAAATTATGATGTATCTGCAATCATGCAATGAATTATATGTACTAGTCATTTCGGCCTTATTATAGCAATTTTTTTTTTATATATTACAGTTCATCGTCTTCTCCTGCCTTGTGGCTCTGGCCCGCGCCAGCGTAGCCCCCGCAGCGGTCGCCGCGCCCCTTGTGGCTGAACCCGTTGTGGCCGCAGCGCCAGTAGCCGCAAGATTGGAAGAATTTGACCCCCTCCCGCAATACCGATTCGGATACGACGTTGCTGATGCCCTCACCGGTGACTATAAGAGCCAGACCGAAGAGCGTAATGGTGACCTCGTGCAAGGCAGCTACTCACTCGTGGACCCCGATGGTACCCGCCGTGTGGTTGACTACTCCGCCGACTCTATCAACGGATTTAACGCTGTGGTGCGTAAGGAGCCTCTAGTGGCAGCAGCCCCCGCAGTGGTCGCCGAGCCCGCTGTTGTGCCTGCGCGCATTGCTGCTGCCCCTATTGCCGCTGCTCCTGCCGTTGCCGCCGCGCCCATCGCTGCCGCGCCCGTTGCCGCTCGCCTGGCTGCTGCTCCAGTCGCCCCAGTCGCTCCCGTCGCCCCTGTCGCCAGATATACCGCTGCCTACGCCGCTCCCTTGGCCTACCCCGCGCCTGTGGCTAGATTTGCCGCCTACTCTGCTCCATTTGCGTACACTGCCCCAGTGGCAAGATACGCTGCCCCCGCCGCCAAACTTGTAGCTCTCTAAATATCTTGATTGTTATGAACGACTGATTTGAACATTAAATGGCAAAATATTTTTTACGATACATATCCTTTTTATTGCAATCACAAATTTGGTATAACAAACTAAAAACCCATTGAGATAATGATTTTAATTTTTTAAAGTAAAACTTCACAGTGAACGTGAAAGGAAGAATTACGATGCGAAAGTAGAAAAAAACTTTTTAGTCTCATGCCTTTTTAAAATAACGTTATTCAAAAAGTATAAATCTCATTTGTCTTCTTATGACTCTTTAAGCTTTTTGATACGTCAAAGAACAATATTTGTACACATTTATTTTGTATATTTTTATACAAACTTATAAAATGGAAGAAAAACAATTATATGGTGCCTTAACTGTATATCGAGAAAGAGGCGCATATTTGCGGCGTTTAGAGCAGTTTGAAAAAGCTAAAGCTTCATACGATGAAGCTTTTAGAAACGCTTCCGAAGATGTTGCTACCCTCATTGGTAGGAGCCAAGTATGTGCAGATGCCGTCAAACCAGTGCAGGCATATGCAGATGCTGAACTGGCACTTAAACTGGAACCCAATAACATGGTGGCTCGGAATATGCAGGCGCGCGCCATGTACACAATGTCTGATTTTGAAAGATCTCTTGTCATGAATTATCGTGGCTCAAGACTACGCCGACAACCACCCTATTTCATGGAAGGCATTAATCAGGGAGTAGAGACAATACAAGACTGTATAGGAGAAAACGCGGGTCAAGTAATGCTAGATTTTTTACCCCTCATCAAACAAGTCGAAGCTTCCCGCATCGATGATAATGAGCCACAAAAGCCTTTGCATGTCTCTCGTATACCGAAACCAGAACGAAAACGTAGATTGACTCAGATGGAAGCTCGTAAGCATGCAATTTTAGCCCGTGTACTTGCCATGAAATATTTGGGACCTATGGCTTATGACAAATTTTTCCTTCAGCAACTTACAGAGGATAAAAGAATTCAATCCGCGAATTCAGCTGGTAGCGCAGAGCTCAAAGCCTTGGTAAAAGAAGCTTTGCGATCGTTAACTGAAAGACAAGAAATGTTGCGTTCGCAGCGACCTTATTACACTATCAAATTAGCCGAGAAAACTGATTCATCATACCAAAATAGATATAAAGAAGCTATATTGATTAAAGAGAGAGAAATAGGAGCGCAAATGGCTAATCGATTATTACGTTCAATTGATGAAAGTCTCAAGGCACACCGTGTGATGGATCTAATTGCACGGGCTGAGCGTATGCAAGTGTTCCTCGACAGCAAAACGCCACGCACATTACCCGATAAGGAACTATATATAGACCGCTTATACATGGCAGTAGGTGAAGCTTACCTGTCACAACATCGCCTGTCTTATACTCTCAGTGATCGTGGCAATAGGCGGAGAATTGCGTTTCTTATGGGTCTGCCTGTGGGAAGGCCGACCTCATATGACTCAGTTATGGCAAATTACCCCTACAAATTCATTGACATAAAACACGCTACGGAAAAAGTGTTACTGTCATTAGAAATGTGCGAAAATTCTACCATGAAATGCTGGTTAATGTATGAACTTGCTCGTTTGCTATGCACTCAAAAAAATTACGCACTAGCTAAATTTTATTCTAAACGTTGCCAGCGCGAAGCTCAAGAAATAGGTAACGTTACTTGGTGGCTTAATGGATGTTTCACACTCATGAGCGGCGACATGCAACAAGGCAATTCTAATGAAGTTCGAATTCACGTAGAGGAAGCTTATGAATGGTCTCGTCGTTTACCAGACCCTGAACGTGTACAGGCTTTCTTAGGTAAATGCGCGGATATGGCAGCAGAAACTGTGTCAACCGACGAACGCAAAGCAATTATGCAGCGTGAAAAACAAATAGTCGCTATAATGGACGGTACCCAGAAAGTAGAAACTCAAGTTCTATTTAAGCGAATATCGACAGTACCGACTGGCCGCCGATTTTCAGTACTACCCCGCAAGGTGGGGCCGGGTGAAGGTAAATCAGAACGTCGCCGCCGGCGCCAACGTGGTCTCTCAGTTATCCCTGGACCAGAAAAGGCACTAGCGCCAGCACCACAATCGCACATTCCAGGGTTACAGTTATTTGACATGTAATAGAATAATTGTTTTAACAACACGTTTATATAAACTTTTATAATTTTTAGCAATAATGCTGCTTTTTTAATAGTATTTTATTTAAATTCATATGAATTTTCTACAATTTTAATTTTCATATTTTTTCTTTTATTATAATTTGTATTTAAATTTGGTATCCGTCTTATAAAATCTTTTTATAATTCATTAAATATAAAATATTTTTAAAGTTCCAATTTATTATTAGCATTTAAGACTCTTTAGCATTATTTTACATTTTTATGTAAATTCCGTTTATAACGGCGGTTTTTTGCTTCTATAACTTATAATAACCATGACAGATTTATAATTTTTTTTAATAACAAATATTAAAGCGACATTTATAGATTATGTTTCTAGAATATCGAACACCTTAAATATGGGATACTGTAAGACATGAGGTGCATTCAGGGCTTTAGACCAAACTATCGTAAAACACATTCTTTAGGAAAATTTCGCCTTCAGATGTTACTATATATAGTATTCGTAAAACCTAGCTGCAATCCTAAAGTGTAAAAGCGTGCGTGATAATGTTTTCATTCTATGAAAGGTGTTTTTATGTCTGGAATGAGCTCTTCACACTTAGTACTCTTGTGCACTCAAATGAGAAGGTAGAGATATCTCTTTCGTTATATTTTCTCGGTTATTAAGCTTCATGAACTTAATAGGAACTAAGTTAATCACCGTTTATCAAGGTCACTTACAGACGGCGTGCTCGTAAAAAAGAATTTCTAAGACGAAATCCATTTTTTTAAACACGTGTATTTTGATGAATGACAATTTTAAAATCACTTAAGTACCAAATAGTATAAATGTGCTACGAAAATTAAATCTACACATATACGTGTTTACCTACATAGGTCAAATCTTCTTTCTGCATTTACAAATTGTTTTAAAAGTGTCAAGGTATGTCATACAGACTTTTTTCTGGTAACGTCAGAAACTAGCGGTCACGCATTATAAAATAATATTACTCTTACACTCAGTTTTTACTACCGCTAAAAATGGAAGAGAAGGTATTGTATGGTGCATTGACGGTGTATCGCGAGCGAGGCGCTGGGCTGCGACGCCTCGAGCAGTTCGAAAAAGCTAAAGCTTCCTACGATGAGGCATACAAAGTTGCTCCCGAAGATGTTCGTACGCTAATTGGACGTAGTCAAGTTTGTGCCGATGCGGTGCAACCAGTTCAAGCATATGCTGATGCCGAACTGGCACTTAAACTAGAGCCAAGTAACATGAACGCAAGGAATATGCAGTCTCGGGCCTTATACACCATGTCAGATTTTGAACGGTCCGTGGTCATGAACTATCGCGGGGCCAGGGTACGTCGCCAACCACCATATTTCATGGAAGGAATTAATCAGGGCATTGAAACTATACAGGACTGCATAGGTATTAACGCTGGTAATGTGATGATGGATTTTTTACCATTAATCAAACAAATTGAAGCCGCACGTACCGATGAGAACGAACTGCAAAAATCTTTACGCGTATCACGAATTCCTAAGCCAGAACATAAACGTAAACTTACCCAAATGGAAGCACGTAAACACACCACATTAGCACGGGTACTTGCTATGAAATACTTGGGTGCTATGGCATCCGACAAGTTTTTTCTTCAGGAACTTACCGAAGACCGGCGCATACAATCTGCAAATTCTGGAGGCAGCGTTGAACTCAAGGCTTTGGTCAAGGAAGCTCTTCGATCTCTTACAGAAAGACAAGATATGCTACGTTCTCAACGACCTTACTACACTGTTAAATTAGCTGAGAAAGCGGACTCATCCCATCAAAACAAATATAAAGAAGCCGTTTTAATTAAGGAAAGAGAAATAGGAGCACTTACTTCGTTAAGATTACTGAAGTCAATCGAAAAGAGTCTCCGGGCCAATCGCGTAATGGAAGTTATCGTGCAGGCTGAAAGAATGCAAGAGTTTCTTGACAAGAAAACGCCACGTACGCTTCCGGATAAGGAACTATATACTGATCGTCTTTACAGAGCAGTGGGCGAAGCTTATTTATTGCAACATCGCTTATCTTACAGGCTTAGTGAAAGAGGCAATCGCCGCCGTATTGCATTTCTCATGGGAATGCCGACCGGTCGGCCAACTTCATTCGACTCTGTCATGGCAAACTATCCTTACAAATTCATTGACATCAAATTGGCCACAGAGAGGGTGATGGCGACATTGGACATGTGCGAAAATTCAACAATGAAATGCTGGTTGATGTATGAGCTCGCTCGTTTACTGTGCACTCAAAAGAACTACGCTCTAGCTAAGTTTTATGCAAAACGTTGTCAACGTGAGGCACATGAAATAGCGAATGTTACTTGGTGGCTTAACGGATGTTTCGCATTAATGAGCGGCGATATGCAACAAGGGAATGCGAATGAGGTGCGTATTCAAGTAGAAGAAGCGTATGAGTGGTCAAAGAAATTGCAAGATCCAGAACGAGTTCAGGCATTTTTAGCAAAATGCGCGGAAATGGCTTCAGAGACGGTAACCGCAGATGAACGTAAGGCTATTGTTCAACGTGAGAGGCAGATAGTAGGCGTTATGGATGAGCAACAAAAGATCGAGACTCAAGTTCTGTTCAAGCGCATGTCGATCGTACCTACCGGACGCCGCTTCTCGGTACTGCCGCGCAAGCCAGAAGCAGGTGAGATGCGTGTTGAGCGTCGACGTCGTCGCCAACGTGGTCTTACCGTTGTACCAGGACCAGAACAGGTGTTACCACCTCCACCCAAATCTGGCGTACTTGGTTTACAACTATTTGACATATGAGAACAATAGGTTGCGCCCGAAGATAATTAAGCCACATAATTAACATTTAACCTTTACAATTGCTAGCACACACACTGGAAACCTTTGACAAACAATAGCCTAAAGTAATGAGCTCTTCAATTATTAGGACCTATATTACATTTATAGCAATGTAAAGCTTAAATAAGTATGCTAATGCATTTTAGAATAATTTACTTTGTATTTGATAGTATAATATTTAATTTATTTTTATACAGTGAATTGTCTTTAATAAAGTGTTCCTTTATTCTTATTTTAATTAATAGTAACTTTTCATATATTTTAACGGTCTACTCGAGTTGAAGGTATTTCGATTGGGTGGTAAAAAGTTATATGATTGCGTCATACAACTTTCAAGATTTAATGTATTGTTATTGTGTTTTTAATTAATAAAATAATATATTATATATTTATTTTGTGTTCTTGGTCACTTAAAGATAAGTAACCTATTTTTATTCTCAAAATCGTACTTCAATTCATTCTTATCATACTTGTTTCTAAGGACAACTGGCTTAAAATAGGCTATATTTTATTTTTCCGCAAACTGATATAAATATGCTTATTTATGAGATTGAAGTACCGTTACATTCATAATATCAGCATATTATTTTTATTTGTTCTCTTTATACAAACTATACTTCATCTCCCTAAGATGGACTGCTAGAGAATATCTCAGGCACTAAGGTTTCAAATGTCTACTTGTACTTACTCTAATAGAAAGTAAATGATTAATTCTAGTATTAAGTCCAATAACATTACCTGTCATGAGAAATTAAAAAATAAGCAAATAAGATAAATCTAAATCAACTAATATTTCAAAAAATAATAGTAACCAATTATTTACAATAAATTAGTTTATTATGGCATTTAATAACATCTAAGTTAGGAATTTAATGATAGTACGAAGGAGCGGAGTAAGAGATCGGCTCCGAGTACGCAATTTTAGTGAGGGGAGCGTGGACAATGGGACTGGCGTGAACCACAGGAGCTGGTTCGTATGCAACAGGAGCGGCGATTTTGGCGACAGGAGCGGCGTAGGAAACAGGCGCGGCCACTTTAGCGATGGGCTCTCTGTGGACAACTGCGTTGAAACCGTTGTGGGGGTCCGCGGTATACTCAACAGTACGCTTGGTGCCATCGGGATCTACAACCGAGTAGGAGCCCTTCACGACATCTCCGTCACGAGTCTCGTGCTGAGTTTTGGAGTCGCCGGTGTGTCCATCTTGCACATCATAGGAGAAACTGTATTGTGGGTGAGGGTCGTGCTCTTCTACTGCAACCTTGGCGACTGGAGCAACAGCGGCGATCTTAGCCACTGGGGCAGCATATTCAACTGGTGCAGCGTACTTTACGGGAGCGCTGTAAGCAATTGGCGCTTCGAGGGCATGGCTTGTGTATGTGATGGGGGCTGAGTAGGCCACTGGTCCAGCCGGCAGTAATCCGGCGCTCGCCACAGCCACCAAGCAGCTGAGAACGACGAACTGTTGGCAAAATTAAACACAGTTATTTGCCTATATAAAAAAATGAAAATTAAAAAACCGCTACTACGTACCTTGAAAGACATTTTTGTGTATGTTATAATTCTGAATTTTGTGTGAGAACTGCCGAATTAAGTTAACGGTCCCGTTTTATATTGGTTGTACGCTCGTGACATTCAATTAAGTGTGACGACACACGGTCCTGTGGAACCAAATACCTTTGAAAAGCATATTGAAACTTTCGCTTTTATTGGAGACGGCTAAGAGCCGCAAGGTCGTATCATCAACGGAATGTACCTTTAGTTCTGCGACCCTCGATATACATACACCAGTCAAATTTTGCAGTCGTGTTTGTTATCTGAGCATCTTTAAGGCTAATTAGTGCATTACTACACAATGTTAATTTTAAATGACCTGAGAAGTTCCCAATTATAGCAAGTTACCTACTAAATAATATATGTTTTTGTAGTTTAGCTAGGGGGATTAAAAATACTCAAAATACTTGAACTATGCTTTGAAAGTTACTATAATCGTTACGCTTTTACATTTTAATTAATGTTTCTAATGATTTTTAATCTAAAGACTCAATAGGACCTCTGGACATGCCATCAAGAAAGTAACTATTGTTAGCTTTTGATATAATATTTTATAATTTTAGCTTACAAAATCAATATTATCGCAAGCAAAACCGCTAGAAATCGTTACCTTTACTTACGTTGAAATTGAGTTTATTTTTTGTTACGCATTCATGCCTTGCATTGCCTTATTTTTTTCACTTAAGTACACTTATTCTGTTTTATATATTACTATTCTATACGTGAACCTTCCTGTAATTAGGAATTATTAAATTAAAGCATTGGAAACATTTTCAAACTGTATTCGTGTCATAGATGTAAATGAAGTATGTACGTACGTAATATTTAAGAGGAACAGAAAATAATTAAAAATAATATTAAATTGTCATCAAACTTTTATTAACATAAATAACAGTCGTAGAAAAAGGCCTAAAAATACAAAAGCAACAACAAAATTGTAATAATTCATCTAGTAGAGAAAGGGAGCTGGAAATCTAGGAGCTAAGAGGGGGGCGGGGGCCACGACGGGGGCGCGGGCGATGAGGGGGGCAGGGGCTAGAGGAGCGGGGGCCACAACTCTGGCAGGGGCGGCGACCACCAGCGGCTCACGACGGACGACAGCGTTGAAGCCATTGATGGGATCAGCGGCGTAGTCAACGATCCTCCTCGTGCCGTCAGGGTCGACCACACTGTATGAACCAGTCACGAGGTCGCCGTTCCTGTTCTCCTGGTGTCCTTTGTAATCTCCGGTGAGGGCGTCCTGCACGTCATAGCCGTAGGAGTACTGAGGTAGGGGGTCGACGCGGGCGACGGGGAGGGGGGCGACCACGCTGGCGGTGGCGACGCCGAGGATGCAGATGAATACTACAATCTGAAATGCGAAATATATAATTTGTTAACAAAAGTTCTATTCACTTAGACATTGAAGATACCAAAGCCAATACAAATTCTTCTAATGTCGTTCTTGTAAAAACGTTTCAATTTTACGATAGCGGCAAAGTATAATTGATATTCTTTTGACATCTCTATTCACTTAACGTCTATTGTACCATAATGATCCAATTAATACGTCACGACGTCATAACATTGACGTGTTGCGCAACGTCGAAATTTTTGCTCGTGCGTATTGATATGCACTGTTTGTGTGGCGACGAGCACGACTTGCGACACGCTCCCGATCACCCTTTGTCACCATGCGACGTGAATATTAAATATAGACTCCTGCTATACGCAATTGGGGTGTCTGGTGAAATTAATAGGAGTCACGTGATTGTTTTAAATTAATTTTTGTGAACGATTCTGACGTTAGAAAGTATGCTGGAATTAAATTGTCACTTTGTGAGTTGAAATAATTATACAATTCAAAAATTCTTTTATTCCTTTTTTTATTAACCTATATCCATAATGAGATCCTAGGGGACTGTTATAGTTGATTATCTGGTATAATATTTAACCCATGGCCGAGCTTATTAACATACAATGGTCGATTCAGATCGATATTAAACTAATACCTTTATGTGGGCGAAAACATAAATGATCCTTATGAAATGTCAAACTACAGCTAAAATATCATTTCATATTAAATTAGCACCTTATGAATGCATAAATGAAAGTGAATAAAGTAGGAATAGCTATTTGTGCTAAATATTTCTATAAAGCTGTTTTACAAATGACTTTTTTAAAATATTTTGTTAAAAACAATAAAACAAAATTAACCCATTACATTTAAAAAAGTAAAGCAAACTATTTTCATTGTATTATCGGGCAGGTCTGGCCGAAAGCGGTAGTTAGAAAGAAGGTTGTGTCGCAAAGCGTCTCGATATGGATCGTGTTGGTCAATCGGCACTAGCGCACGCGCACGTCGTGCGACACACACCCTCCCGCCAACAAACACTGACAGCTATCGCAACCCAACTGATGCTATCTTTGCATGTTAAAAACAACAACTCAATATACTAAATACTAACCCGAATATTAAAACATATAATATAAAAAAGTTATAATAAAGTTGAATCCTTTAGAGCTTTGGAGATAACCCGCTATCGGTTTTATTAATATCTATTATTGAAATTTAATAAAAAAGGATAATTTACAATTATTAGATTATTAAATGAATAAATATTATTATTAAAAATGAATCCTAGACCAATAGAGATAAAAGGTGAATTTATAAGTTTTTGAACTTTTTTAAAGTTATTTCAAATTAGAGCATTTAGGTATGATATTATTTTCGAGCTTCAAAAAGTAGATCGAATTAATTTCAATGAAAGATAATAAAAAATAAATTAATTTTAAAAATGATAAATAATATTGCTAACTCACCTTGGAGTTCATGGCTGTTTGTGTGGGGTTGGTTGCTCACAGTCCTCGATGTGGAATGTGCATGTCCTGGTTCGTACCCACGTTATATATCGAACAACTGCGTAACGCAGGACGTGAGAACAATACCGCACGGCTCATTGAAGAAAGTGCTACAAATTACGCACAGGTCATTCTTGCGATACACGTTGCGTTTAACGGGCCCAATTCGTGCTTTCTTCAAACGGACTGACCATTCTACAATACATTGACTCATCAATGACAAACAACCTTTTCGACATTGACGAAATTGGGCGTTTATGCCATCCTATAGCAAACGAAATCCGAAAACCATGACCCATCAATGTTTGACCCGTAAAATCCTAAGCTGGAATCTCCGCGATTAAATTCTGATTTAACACTTAATTTCTGAATGCACTTACTGTATTGTTAACAAGAGGTGCAAATTCCAGAATCAGGCCCTTATCTAAGAGGGATTTCGGTAAATTATATGCCCTCAGCATGTGCCCAAGCCGCACCAATAATATGACCTCAGCTCTTGCGAAGAACAGGGACTGTGTTATATAACTTATCAAACAGATGCACAGTTCATACTTGTACATCTAAATCTATCATGTTTTACTTTAAGACATTTCGTACCTCTCTACACTACAATCACTGAGAAGATTTGGAAATGGATTACTCGATTGTGAGTGCCGACAGTATAACACGCCTTCTAGACAAAAAGGTGAAAATATCAATATGACCCTTTTTAGCTGTTTACCATTACAAAAAAAATTAAAAACATACGACTTTTCTATACATTTTTACGTAAAAGTGACTTGCAAGACCATCTGGCGAGGAGAGTAGTCCGCAATATTGGCATAATGCCAAACTCAGATTAAAGTCGTGACATTAAACTTGCTTAATCCAAACAACGGTTTGACAGTGAAAAAAGAAGCGTCTAGAAAAATTTACTTTACTACTCCATAACATTAAAGTTACTAACTTATTTAAAGCAAAATGGGTTCCTTTTTGGAACGATCCAAGTAGTTTACCATGCTAACACAACCCGCATTAAACCATGCTTAACCAGCATTAAAGTCTACGAATTAATTTAGATCAGAATTTTAACTTTGGTCTCGTAAGATAAATCAGTCTATTTCCGGGTCGGATATAATGTGAAACTCTCAGTTACTGCAAAGGATCAGAAAATTTACACTGAAAACGGAAACAGGTTATTCCCTTACCACAAGAAAATGTATTAATAAGTAGTAATAATAATAATATTGTTTAAGTAACGACGGTATGGACAAATAACTTTGGTTTGTTACCTAATCCCTTTGGGGATTCACGCGCATTTGTATGAAGCATCCGCATAAGATTCATAACCCGAGGTGTAATAATGGAACAACTTGTATCGCTGCGTCACCGATCCTGTGACATAACTGTGAAGATTAAATCCACTGCTTCGTGGTCTCGCGACACCAGTATACATATTGCAATCTAGAGGCCCTGGGTCATAGATTCTCAGTAACAGCTCGTAGTTTGGGAATGTGCCCAAAAAAAGGCAATAGGTTCGTGCGCTTCTAAATGTGTGCAAAAATGGAGTTCTTTACACCTTTGGGAGATGAAGGAGTGAGGTTATGTATGTATGTATTGAATACACTAGGTACAATTTAGAAGGCAGTTTGTCACCATAATGCATACCGATGACAGACGGAGTGATCTAACACAGTGAGTTAGTAAACAAACCGCATGTATTATAGTTTTTTCCAACGCGTCCGTGTTTCCTCGCGCTTCCTTATGCAGCCGGGACGTAATTACGACATAGAACAGATCATTGGTATGCACTAGAATGAGCGCTTTCATTTGACGTCAACGTTACATCTTAATCGTCTTGGCTTTCTTCTCAGACTCCTATAAGATAGTATGCTTAATAGAGATCAATGTTTCAACCCTATTTAGTTTTACTTACATTACATAGATATAATTTTAAAATATTGAATATACCTAGTAGTGTAGTAGTGATACTAGGGAATGCAATCCCGACTCGAGATTGCAAATTCGAGATCCCGCGGGATTAGAAATATCAATCCCGCGGGATCCCGGAATTTTCGGGATCCCGTCTAGTTTTAAAAAAATAATTAATTTGGATGACTAAAAAAACTAATAACTGCTTGTTTGTGATAGTGGGGTTAAGTAAAATAACATATTAAAAATATGACCACGTCTCTGAATTTCGTGATAAACTCAAGTGGGTATCTATGCGCCTTTGCCGGAATACTCGTATTCTTTTGCTACTCTTTCAAATATTATTCAATCCCACTGCTCCCCGTTATCTTAAAGATAGGTTCCGTTTTCTAAGCGCTACACATGCACGACCGCTTAGGCCCTCAGAAAATTTAACACTTGAAATTCCTCAGCATAGCACCAATTTTCTTAATAATTCTTTTACAGTCCATGCTGCACGTCTGTGGAATGAATTGCCACTAACAATTCGTAAAGCTATATCGCTTTCCACTTTTAAAAAACTTGTCAGAGCTTACTATTCTTAACTTTATATTTTATTTAGTAAATTCGTATTCGTATATGTATGTCGTTTAGTATTTATGTTCTTTTATTAATGGTGTTGTTTTGATTTCAGTAAATTACTCATGCAACCTTTACACCAATATCTTCTATTCAATGTTAACATATCTTCTTTTTACATTTATGTATGTTTATGTATGTATTTGTTATTTATATACATTACTAGATTTTTTTCTGTTTCTTTTTTACAATTCTGAAGACAACTGCCAGAACTACGACCTTTCATTCCAGTCGCGCAGGTTGTCTGGAAGAGATCGCAGCTAGCGATAAGACCGCCTATTGTGCCTATATTGTATTCGTTATGCTTCATTAATGTTTTATATTTATTTTATTGTATAGTGTACAAAAAGTATATAAATAAATATTACTCGAAAGAAAATAAAAACCTTTATTCTTTAATCTTACCAACCAAAAATAATTATCAGGTTTTAAGGAAATTAACATAGGTAAATTAGGTAGATAATCAAAATAATAAACATATTTCAAAGGAATTAGGAAGTAATTACCTAAAACGA
Source organism: Cephonodes hylas (assembly GCA_030295005.1). Taxonomy (NCBI): domain Eukaryota; kingdom Metazoa; phylum Arthropoda; class Insecta; order Lepidoptera; family Sphingidae; genus Cephonodes; species Cephonodes hylas. The sequence goes on from AP025382.1 coordinate 5,600,687, forward strand.
GTGAATTTGAAAATGACTCCTTAAAAAACAAAGGGTACCTATTAATAGTATCATCTGCTATACGGCATCTAATGTCCTTTGCAATGTAACCCGCTGCTGAGAATGCCCTCTCGGACTCAACACTGGTCGGCAATAGCGTGGCGAAGCAATTATATGCAAACTGCAAAAATCACCCCCTTGTTCCTCCGCACTGAAATAAATCCTGACTACTGCCGCCCAATCCCGTCAATCTCGAACGGGATCTCGTCATATAATGCGTCGGGATTGATCCCGAAAAATTACTCGGGATCCCGCGGGATCCCGATCTCGCGGGATCGGGATTGCATTCCCTAAGTGATACTCCGTTACTAGGTGTCTTACTGTAATTTATTTTACCAAAGAAATCCACGTAAAGATGTAAATAAAACAAATAAATTATTCCTTCATGTTGCAAAATCTTTATTTACTCATACTCAATCTATCTTATCTCCAATATTCCTACTGACTGATCTCTCTGTGATACCGCGGCAAAAACATGTGTCGTATGATATAGAGTTCTCGGATTCAATTTCCAAGTCGGTTGCAAAAGAGTATTTCCATTAGGAAATTCCCAATAGCAACATTGAGTGTGGAAATGTGTCCAAACATCAGAAGTAGGCTCACCTCCTATTACGCAGGCCTGTTACATCCCTTGCGAAACGGAAGTACGGAAATGAACATCCATCTTCGCGATATGTATTTTGTTTCAATATTTGTGATCTATAAGTATGTAACATACTTTGAGTACCCAGGAATCCAAAATATCAAATTGGACGCACTGAAACGATTTCTATCTACCCAGTAGTAAACGCATTACACCGATTACATAAATAGAAAACAGAAATTCTATTAGATATTGGACACGATAGTGGCTGTGTATACTTCAAGTGAAATAGTATTTTTATATATATTTGATCGAAGTTTATAATACAAAAAAATTAATATTGGTGTTGTTCTTAAAGAATATTCAGTCTCTTACCGTTTTTCATCGGTTATATGCAGGCGAAAATGCATAATAATCACCTAACCTGGATTGTTTAGCCAGAGGACATTCGTTATCACGTGCTGATAAAAGTTATAGCAAACAGGATTTTATAAGCCATGATACCAACGTATTTTTTCTTGTATTTTAATAAACATCGAGCTAAATCTTGTTATTAACAAACAAAACAACACGTAAAACTCAACAATTATATTTTAAAAAATTGTGGGTGTAAAAAAATCCTGAGATGAAGTTAATCCAATAACTGGTGCGTACAACTTTTGCACAAGTCAATAATATTAAAAGTTATTTTTTATATTAAATACATGATTCTTTGGATGTAAGATTTTACACCTAAAACCCTCGTCCTCAACATGTCCCCCACTGCATTGCTGATACAATAATGGTCGCCTCACTGTTTTGAGTCCCACTGCAATTAAAACTATGATTCTTAAAAAAATGTGTTGTCTATGAGGCGTTTACCGTGTATATTCTTATAATTCGAAAGTTAATCACGTATCATGTACAGGCATGCAAAAAGAAAGTCATCGACTATTAGAATAATAATGCAATAATTTTATGTACGCGTAATTGTATTTCAATTATATCATGATCATATTATGTTCTAGAGTTCTAGGCGCCTTCACCTTGGGTTAACCATGTTGCTCTCACATACGATTGCGCTATCAAGGGCCATCCATAAATTACGTCGCAAGAAATTTATTATTTTTTGACCCGGGGGTCAAAAAATCAGGACAGGTCTGGTCCTGTCGTTGTCACAGCTGGTCACATTTGTAGGACTCCCCTCTCTCTAGTGTGATGTAACATATTTTCCGAATTAGTTTCATTTTCAAAGGGACTATGTCATTGGCGCCTACCCCGTAACACTGGTAGAGCGAGTAGCTCCATGTTTATGTAAATACAGTTGCAAACATTTTTTGAATTTTTCGTTAGCAGTGCAAAGTTCGTGTATTACCAAGCAGATTTTGAAGTATTACGTCACGATAATTTAAGTCCCCTCCCACCCCCTTGTCACGCAATGTCACACTCAGTCGACCCTCTTCCACCCCCTTAACGTGTGACGTTATTTCTGGATGGCCCACAACGAGCTTTCCTGGGTCGAGGACAATGGCAGACAGTTGCTGACGGCTCCCGTGGTATTTAATCCAAGATTTAACTCCGGTCAACAATATATCTGAACCGCGCTAGATTTACGATCATCTTCACATAAAAATATTTAAAAAAATCGCTAAAAAAAGTAGCTATGTGTTATATATAGATGGACGTCTTCGAAGTCTTGCGACTCAAGTGTGTACCGTGCTCCATGTGTACCGTACTCAATTCCTGGAGATTAATTAATTAATTGAAGTACTATTTTTTTTTATTCTTTAGAAAACTCGGCGCTACGATGTTTTAGTAAGATTTATCATTGCTTGAAATATATAAATTAAGTATTAATTCTAAATAACTTGTTTTATCTATACCTACAAGCGAAAATAACTCTATCTGTCTGTTAACTGTTTGTAACACTTTCTTGGTTAAACCACTGCACCGATTTGAAATGCTCATGACCATAGATCGTATTGTATGGTTGTACATTAGTAAAATAAAAATAGTTCTAATAATATGTATTAGGGATGTTGCGAATATTCGAATCCGCATCCGCATATGCGGAACATTCGCATCGATTTGGACATCCGCATCCGTATCCGCATCCGCATAAATCGCTGCGGAGCTGATGCGGTTGCGGATGTGTAGCAGATCGCGAAAAGAAAGAAAGGGGTGAGGAGCGGCGAGGTGCGCGTGTCGGTCTCGAGTGTCGAATGGTTGACCGTACGTGCTGATTGACCAATAGGAAAGCAATAACATTTTATACAAATCAACCAATCGATCAATTTTATACAGATCCGCATCCGCATCCGCATCCGCGGATGTGAGCCTTTTAAAATTCGCATCCGCATCCGCATCCGCGGATGTGAAAAAAATTGAATCCGCAACATCCCTAATATGTATGTTTTATATGCGCATATTCTTCAATAATATAGAATAATTTAATTTTTCCTCTAATTTTACAAATACAGTGTAAACTCCATGTAACGTCCCTCGATTTAACGACAAACTTCATAAAGCGTCGAAGTTAATTGGCTTAATTGGTTTAGCTTGTCTTCCATACACTGTTACACTCTACATAGCGTTACACCCACTGTCAATAACGACAACAATTGAGTAATAAAAAGTACCATTTAAGTTGCCAAATTTAATAAAACTATTTCAAAGCATCAGAAAGATGGCTCGGAATACTCAAGCAACGTCATAATATCATCAACTATGGTAAAATAAGTGGGAAAGCACGTAGTGTGTATACGAATGTGACTCATGATTGGATTAATAAAGTGTGGTAAAAATTCACAGAAAAATACGCCCCAAATTCAATGCTGATGAAGCAAGAATTTTCTATGAGTTGACTGACTGCAGATAAAACTCTGAAATTTAAAGGGGAAAAGTGTGTGAATAGAAAGCTTTCCAAGGAACGTATTACGGTGCTTGTGGCTACTAATATAAATGGCACAGAAAAAAGAAAGCTAATGGTAATAGGCAAATCGAAAAATCCGCGCTGTTTTAAGATCTTTAAAAAATTGCCTGAGACCTGTAAAGCTAATAAATAAGTTTGGATGACCAGTCAACTTTTTTAAAGAAGAAGTGCGGAAGTGGGATGTCGAAAAAAAGGGACAAAAAATTTACTTCTTGTTGACAACTGCACCCCCCCGTTTATAACGGACTATACGCAATAGCGTTCAAATAAGATTCTTTGTTATGTACGACTAACATTAGTGCCAAATAAACTTTTTCTTTTTCTAATTCTGATTTATCTTCTCTTCATTTAACGACAACTCTTGCATAATTGCACAGTCCCTTCAGTGTCGTTATATACACTTTACACTGTATATTTTTATGTATAACAAACTATCCCGTGACGGACAATCATGAGAGCGCAGGCCATCTTTAAGTGGAATCACAGTAATTTTCAGATTTGAGGTAATAAAGCTTCAATCGAATAAGGATTGGAAATTATCTGAGATAAATGAATAATATTATTTTCAGAAATTACTCATTTAATTGTTGTCAGGTAAAAAATAAACAAAATCTATAAAATATTTACAAATCAAGTCTTAAGTTATAACCGATCCGTCGTGAGTTTCATTTTCTTAAGGGTAGCGGTAGCCGGCTTCGGTAGCTTGCACGAGCTTGGCGGGCGCAGCGCGGACGGCGGGCGCGACGGCCGTGGGGACCACTGTGGGTGCGGCGACTGGGGCTGCGAGAGGCGCGCTGTAGGCGGCCACTGGGGCGGTGTAAGCGGCGGCTACTGGCGCTGCAGCATAACTGTAGGCAGCAGGGTACGCCGCGGTGTAAGCTGCAGCCACGGGGGCGGCCGCCGCGTATGTGGTGTAAGCGGAGTAGGGTGTGGAGTAAGCAGCGGCAACGGGAGCGGCGACGGGAGCAGCAGCATAGCGAGCGGCCACGAATCCGGCAGGGGCCACTGGAGCGGCGGCATAGCGAGCAGCCACGTACGCGGCAGAGGCGACTGGAGCGGCGGCATAGCGTGCTACGACAGGTGCGGCTACGGGAGCAGCAGCTATTGGAGCAGCGGCATAACGAGCAACCACAGGGGCGGCGGCATAGCGAGCGACCACGGGAGCGGCGGCGTATCTAGCAGCAGCGACAACCGGGGCAGGGGCTACAGCTGGGGCCACGGCGTAGCGAGCAGGCGCAACCACGGGAGCGGCAGCGACGGGAGCAGCAGCGAGACGAGCGGGGACCACGGCGGGTGCAGCAACAACAGCGGGGGCGGCCGCTACCAGGGGCTCCTTGCGCACCACAGCGTTGAAACCGTTGATAGGGTCAGCGGCGTAATCGACAACGCGGCGGGTACCGTCAGGTTCGACGAGGGAGTAAGATCCCTGAACCAAATCACCATTGCGTTCTTCTTGTTGGCTCTTGTAGTCGCCGGTGATCGAATCAGCTACGTCATACCCGAACCTGTACTGTGGCACGGGGTCGAACTCTTCAAGTCTAGCCGCAACGGGGGCTGCTGCGACCACGGGGGCAGCAGCGATGGCGGCGGGGACTGCGCTTCCGCAAGCGACAGCCAAGAGGCAGGAGAAGATCACCAACTGGAAAAATATATCTCTTTATAAAACATGCACAGTAATTAGTAGCTATCATTAGTATTTAAATTTTTCACTGTAGTTTTCTACCCCAAAATAAGGGTAGGCACTAAACTTTTTTCGTAGCACTTTTTCACAGACACTTTTTTTCACTAGACACAACAATCCGATGTTTTCGTACCTTAAAGGCCATTTTTGTGGTTTGGTTAGATGTGTTCAGGGATGCTTGGAGCTGTGAACTGTATCCCCTGTTTGACACTAACGGCATTTATAGTAGTTGGCGTGGTGCGCTTGCTTCATCCTGGTCGCATCTCCAAATTTAAATATATTCAAGTACGCACGTACACGAGCCCGGCCGATGGGACGGGTGGACAATGCCACGTAAACAAAGCGGCTACTTGTGCAACCGGCCAGGCCTATGAAACATCGCGGTCACACCGATTTTTCACTCAATGTACAAATAACTTGTTTCAGGAGGTGTATTAGACCATCGTCACGGTTGAGTGCCGTTAAAAAAAACATTTAGGAAAATTAGAAACAACACTTGCGAAAGGAATACCAATACAATTCTTAATTGACGATTGTTTAAATGAATTCCTGACTAATGGTAAGATACACATACATTGTTAATGTTACGATAACATAATAATAATAATATATTTCGAATAACAATCCCGTCCCGTCCATATGTCACGAAGCGCCCCTACAATTGTAAGGGGTTGGTTCGACTTGTTGGTTAATAATAATAAAAACATCTAATTCGAATGTCTCAGATAATATTCGTGCAATATTCTATGTATTCCTTTATCATTAATTTGAAATTTGTTACCAGGTATTTTCTGGATTTACCAAAGCATATAAAATAGCAACCATAGCTATGCGAAAGAATACGAATAACATCAGCTTACATATAGGGCTAAAGACACCAAAAGATTATTAGCTGCGATTTAAAAAAAAAACTCATTTATAAAAGCGTATCCAGAGATGCATTTCTCTAATCAAATTTCCACAATAGTGTTTTAATTTTTCCGGGCACCATTTCGGATTGTGTACTGCCTCTGAGAACTTCCTAATAGAAAAACTTCATAACATTTTGATCGACCCGGGAATCGAACCCACATATTTGTACCGCGAGAATACCAAACAGTCATAGTATCAACAAATAAATATCAATTTGCATCAAGTTGAGAGGTGTCAATAAAGTGTCTTTGTGGAATTTGTGTATCTAACAATACCATCGCATACATTTAAATGTTTTGAAAGAAGACCGAATAATGTAGAACCTTAAACTTCAGTTGCGCAAACAGTGTTAAACGACAGAACTGATCTAGTTTAGTTCGTTGTGCACATTTGTGGATAGCCGTCGACATTTGAAACTCGCTCTCGGTCATATAACATGTTGTTTGCGAAATATGTTTTCATGCACATTGTAGAAGGTGCCTTGCAAAATTATTCCACGTAGTACATTTAAGTAAATATGATAGAAGATCAAAATATAAACAATGGGATTATATTTTCCTTATTTATCAACTTATTCAAAGTTTTGCAAAACAAAAGTTAATGACAGGAAAGTGTAAATTTTCGATTTTTCTTTAAATTCATTCATCTAATTATTTTTTTCTTGCCGTAATCTTAATCATTATCTTTATCATTTTATCTTGATCATAATGATCAATGACTACCATAAAACATTTCTTATATGTATCGCGTTGTATGCTCGTTCGGAACACTGCATACATCCGGTTTAGAAAACGTCAAAATATTCATACAACCAACAAGAACACCATAGCTCGATACATACCGTTATCATAAAACCTACACTGAAACGCAAGTCCTGCGTCGTGGAATTACTAGATACTTTTTGGTCTCAGTAATTAATATCGGTTTCTACAAAAATTAAATTATTATAAGTCCCACAATTAATAATAGCCTTGCGGTGATCAAAATCTTACGTTTCAAAGACCGGTCTGCAAACATCTATGAAACGGGAGCTTTTTTATTTACTTTTTACCTTTATAGTGTGAGTAAGAATACTGTTAAAAATATTTTATGTTAAAAAAAATGAGGCGAGTTTGACTTTGCTGTCGGCAAACAAAAATAGTTATTGTAAGTTGTAAAGCCATAAGAGGTACCTGTGTCAAATAAGAACTCGACCAATGGTTGTACGGTCGACATTGAACATTTACATCATAATGAATTGTTCTGTAGGTGAAGGACGCCGTCATGTCTAGACGAACAGAATTTGTAACAATATTTACATTTCTGCTTTCTTTCTTGACTCCTGTTTTTCCATTGAATGTGTAATGTTATTTTTTTTATTAAAGGACGATATTTTTTTTTAATATTGAGGCCGTTTTGAAATTCCTATGTATGAATACATTGTACATGTTTAAAATATATTTTTATAGATACGGATGCATCTTGACAAAACAAAACTTTAAAGCATTGGGAATTTCCTGGTGTTTCTGCACAGCTCAAAGCGATCATAAAATCAACTTCGATTATTCTTCGATTCAACATAATTCGAATTTATCAAAGCTAACCTTTTCTAATCTTGGGATTTCATTATTATTCCCCAGTCAAAATTTCCACGATTTAAAATGACTAATAGGTTTTGTATCGGCTTGCCTGGCCGGGCCCCGCGAGCGTCATCGAAGGCAGCTCATGAAAACGCACAACACGTGGCTGGCATTTTTCCGAGTTGCGCACGCGCGTCCTTTACAAGGCTGCCAATTGTTGCGTAACAACGCTACGTATTACTACGCGGGAAATAACATTACTATTTTGTACTATTTTCGTTTATGTATCGCTACGATATCCAAGGCGTAACTTCTTGAGATAGGTCTTGGGCCATTTTTATAGTCGGTATTGGTTGAAAAAGCGGAAATGTTTTTTAAAGCAAGAAAGATGTAAACTGCAACTGGATTTAAAATTATAGTGACTTTTTTATTGTTTATCTAATGAAAGTCAAAATATTTTATCTATTTGTTGGAATTTATTGTCAAAAATTATTAATTGTAAATTTAATGACTATATTAGTTTTTTAATGACTATATCAGCTTTTGACTCTTACTGTGCACCGCTTAGCAATCATTTCTCTCAATAACAATCGAGATTACATTAAAATATGAAATATTTAGTGGAACACATTATTTATTTAACAATATTTATCATTGGCTGTTATTTTTTTCATCTTATGTTTTTATTTACAAAAACATAAAAAAAATCTTTTATGACTACAGCCATTACTACATTGAACATCGAAAACCTAAAATATACTACACGTTTTAAAATAGAAAGCATTTCCTTTAAAACTTTAAACGTAAAATCTTATATAAATCCAAATAAAGTACCGACTCTCATTTTGCAGGCAACAGTGACCTTAGGTCCTCCCAAACTCGTTATCTCCATCACACACGCCAAATAAAGGACTGGGACCGATAAGACAATATGTTTCATAATTAAATAAGACTGCTATAATTGTCAAAAAGCTCAAAGGCTTCACGCCACATCATCACGTCTATCTAAACGCTGTCACATTCAACACTGTCGCCCTTGCTCACGTACACATTTACGTAAATTAATGAGGCATTTATCTGACACATATCAATCACGTAAGTTCCACTTGGAAAACTGAGCAGCATTTATTACTAAGTAAAAGGTCACGCACGAATTGAAACCATGCGATGAAAAGGTCACTAACAGTAATGTTAACAAATATATCATAGAGACTTAAGGTTTTGTTCAAAGAACCGTTTGTTCAGAGATATTAAAAATATATATTTTAAAAAATTAAAAGGAATGCATGTTTGACTAATCAAGAAAACAATTTAAGATCTTCATCAACCCAAATACGCCCACTGCTGAGCACGGGTCTCCTCTAGCATTGAGAGGGTTTAGGCCATAGTCCACCACGCTGGCCTAGTTGCGGGTTGGCGGACTACACACCTAAGAAATTCCTAAGAACTTTTAAGTGTGCAGGTTTCCTCACGATATTTTCCTTCACCGTTACCGCAACTGATAATTCAATGTGAATACACACATAACTTCGAAAAGTCAGAGGTGTGTGCCTGGGGTTCGAACCCGCGACCGCCGAGATTCTCGACCCCTCTCAAGACCCCTCTCAGCTGTATGGGATGCCTGGGACCAGCAGTGGAACGTATATTGGCTGACGATGATGACTAATCATAATAAGAAGCTTATGGCTGTTTTCCTAGTCAATAAATACGAGCTTCTGTTAATGCCAGTAAAAGTATTAATCCTAAAAATGACCTGGTGTATTATGAATATTAAATGCTGCTTGGTCCTCGAACACTTGGCGTCGTCCATTCAAAGCGGACAGGCTCGACCTCATGCACGTCATATTGCGAAATCATCCCGTACTTTAGGGACACCTAGGGTAAGACCCCATGGCCAACGGCAACTACTAAATAACTGTCTAAAAATTACACAAGCGAAAATAGTTTAAAATAAAATAAAAACAAACCTTACGAAAGTATTTATATATTTATTAAAAACTTTATTTTACACATTTAAATTAAATTACCACGCAAGGCGATCTCTTCCAGGCAACCGAGGATAGAAAGTAATAAAATATCTGTTTAAAAGTATTCAACATTTATTTAGAAATACATTGAATATTTACTTCGTAAAGAACCCGGGTATTCTTCTTTGAGAGACCAATCGTGTTAAGGATATGTTCCACAATTTATTTTTACAATTTTGTCGCAGCTTGGTCAAAATTTTAAGCTCTTTAAACCTATATAAAATAAACATATAAAAGGGTTTATCGATCAAAATTAAAGCTTAATCGATCTTTTTATAATTTTGTTTACAAAACTACATGGACCAATTTAAAGTAATACGAGATGTACATAATTTTCACCTTCAAGATAATTATTTAAAATACAGCCTAAATATTTATTACAATACATGTTTACGACTTATTTTGAATGCAACAAGTATATTAAATAACGAATACTCCAGTTTCAAATTACGGCACACAATAAAAATTCTGTATTCAAAAAGGTTTAAAAAATTCGCAGCGATAACAACCTTGATCCGAATAACTGGCCTCATTTTTGTACAGGAATTATACGTGGAACTAGCATCAATCGTGAGTTGGCAGCCGCTTAGTCCAAACTACTTGGTATTCTTTAACTGAATCTGAAATACTAAACTAAACACTTTCGTTTAAAATATTTCTTGGAAACACAGAAAGTGACATGTTGTATTTTGTAAGACCTGCGAACTCTATGAATTGTTATAGAGCTTGGAGATCTTTTACAACTGGAATTTGCAACTAGAACAGAATGCAATGTATGCCCACAAGGACTGGTACAGGTAATAAGGCATTAACATACGGCTAAGGTCATACGTAACATGACACGGCTGCCTACGTCCTACGTGATAAAGAAAGTAAGTGCCTGTTTAGCGGACCGTGTTATCTCGTTATTTTGTATACAAAATCAATTCCACTCACGACCGCTTTTATTTCTTTCTAAATGGCCTATGATATTTTATGCGTTATTATAAAAGTTTGTTTACTCGCAGAATTATAAAATCTAATGGAATTTTTGAACATCATACATACATATATTAATTATGAATAATTACTTGGCTTAATTATGAACCAATGGTACAGGATGCACATGCATCAAATTATAGCGAGTTACGAAATAAGATTGTACTGACATTTAAAGCATTTTGATGTAGATGTCTTAATGAGCCACAAATACGCCGAATGTACAATTTATAAACCAAAAATGTTAACAAATTCTGGAAGAAACAATATAAACGTGGAAAAAACGCTTGACACTTTATCTATTTAATTCTCTTAAAAGTAAAAAAAAAACATTTTTTATTTGCCCTAATTTAAGTATTCTTTTACAAACACGTCTACTGAGCTTATTATTTACTTTTCACGAGCTTGTTTTCTTTAATGAAATTTATTGCGCTGTAACTTGTGAGCCTCTAGGTGGCATAAGTGGACATAATATGAGTTATTCATAATGATTAGAATAACTTTAAATAGTCTTTACATAACTGGACATACAATGCTTTATATTAAAAAAAATATATTTGTTATTTTAAACTATTTCTGTTAGAGGTTAAAAATTACACAGAAATAAATCAGTCAATAATTTGGACACTTAATTAATTAGAATTCGTTACGGATATTACGTCATTTGATATAATTAAGTCAGTATGCGACGATGTCATTGACAATACGGGTACGGATCGCATATGAATAAGATATTAAATACAAATGTAGAGCAGCTTTCCTCAGGTTGCCTTACATGAATATTTTATCTATATAATTACACACTGATTACCATTACGTTTTTTGGAGTTTAACGTATTAAAAATTCTAGGAACTCAGAAAATCCAAGGAGATTTTTTTTAACTCATTCATCATATCAACTTGTCGGAAAATAAATAAATTTATATTAAAATATTAATATAAACACATTTTCTAACCCAAATTAACAGCCCGTATTATAGTTGTCCAGATACCAGCTTGCGAAACGAGAAGCTGCGGGTTCGATCCCCACACCGAGACAAATATGTTTGTTATTCACACAATATTTTTGTTCCTAGAGCACATCATCATCATCATCATCATTGTCAGCCAATAGTGGTCCACTGCTGGACATAGGCATCCACCAATGACTTCAACCGGGAACGGTCGGAAGCCTCCTGCAGCCAGCGACGTCCCGCGACCTTGACAAGGTCGTCGGACCACCTTGTTGGGGGACGTTCCACGCTGCGCTTTCCAGTACGTGGCCTCCACTGGAGAACTTTTTGGCCCCATCGGCCATCAGTTCTCCGCGCCATGTGGCCGGCCCATTGTCACTTCAACGAGCTAATCCGTTGGGCTATGTCGGTTACTTTAGTTCTCCTACGGATCTCCTCATTTCTGATTCGATCACGTAGGGAAACCCCGAGCATAGCCCTCTCCATAGCTCGTTGAGTGACTCTGAGCCGTCCCATGACGCCTTTAGTGAGAGGCCACGTCTCAGTGCCGTATGTCATCACTGGTAACACATAACTATTGAAGACTTTCGTCTTCAGGCACTGAGGTATATTGGACGAGAAGCACAGGGTTTCCCTATTATGAGAACCAGCCGTACCCTACTGCTGTAAACTTCAAAAGTGAAATAAATAAAAAAATTATTATTTATTTGTTTTGAGTTTTGGTGTTTGTGAGAGCGAAAAATCTCAAAATTAATTATCCTCACGCCACAAGACTTGTATACTAGTACGGAGTCGAAACTATGTATGTGACGGTTGGGCATATATCTTACAAATACGAACACTCATTGATTGACGCTTACCGGCTAGAACCACCTATGATCCATTTGTTACACAAATTGCACCATTTAATGCGTGATCTAAATACTAACTTGAACAGGCTGGTGTGAATATCAGTAACACATGCACTTAGCTGTAATTGTGTCACTCACACACAGATTCTATCAATGGCTTGTGGGTGAATACAAATGATTCACAATACAACATTTATACAAACAGACAGACCACCCGCGGCAAGATTAAATTTACAACACCAAAGATTAATCTATCGTAACTGCCTGTATATCTTTGCGGTTTATTTAAATCTCTTTTATTAAGACATATATTTTAGAAGAATAAACGAGTGGAGACTGCAAATAGGATATTACAAACTCGTTGGTAACACATCACGCCCTGCTTGTTTGAAGATTATAATGTTTATGGGCGTACAATTACAATTAAAATAATAAAATAGTATTTTGTTTAAATATATAGTATTTGGTCGAGTTCTAGAAAACTTTTGCTCATGATGAACGATGAAATTATTAATAGATTTTGTGACCTAGTTAATCGATACCGGCTTGTGGAAGAAGTGTCGTCGGCTTCGGTACACGCAACGAGGTAAAATTTTATGGCACTCACGACACATGTTCAGAAGCATGCAACCTTTCTTGAGGTATTTTATCAAATTCAACAGTGAAAATAATAATTGGGATTACACTAATACGTAGTGTTTATGAAATGTAACAAATTACCCCAGACCGCTTAGAATATGGATATGTGATGTGGGTGTCCATGGGGAAAGGGGACCACCATTAAGTGAGTCACTTACATAGTATTTTCTTTCTTTAACATGAAAAAAATTACGTGACGAAGTGCACTTAAACCTAAATGACTGATCTCACATTAAAATTTTATTTCTCATATACTATATCTCGTATACTAAATAATTATAATAATGTATAATAAAAAGCGTAATATAAATAATGTTGTAGAATAAAAAACAATAACTGACGCATTCCCGTATACCTAGCATGGTAATACGTAAAATATAAATGGAACTTGCTACCACGATCTGTGTGTGATGTAGGGCTGATTGAATATAACAAATGAGCGTTGATACGGCGGCATTCAGAACTAGGGTCGTGCTCCGGACATTGCGTCACAGCTCGTGACTCGCTCGCACTCTCAGCCGACGTGTGACATAAGAAAAGCATGGATATCCACAGCGCAACCACGCAATATAATCACGACGTTACATGGAACCAATATTCATATTTGCTTTTTTTGGCACTAGGAAATATATACTCAGCCTATAACCGTCCACTGCTAAACGTAGGCTAACAAGACAGCACCAACCATACTGGTCTTAAACAGCCCTCATCTATCCGTTACCTTCTCAAGTCGTCGGACCATCGTGCTACAGGACGTCCCATACTACGTTGGCCTAAGCGCAACTACTAGGAAATAGAATCTGCCTATATTTGTTGAAGTTTTGGTTGACTCTACTCTTCCACCCATATAATAACTTACTTTAAAAGTTAGTTATTTTAAACACCATATTACTTAAATATGTCTTTTCTTCTTACGTCATAGGTAAATAAATAGAGCAGACCAAAGCATGCTTAAATTAACTGATTTCTACGAATGGCCGCTATTGCTTTCCTGTTGTTAATTCTATTTGCAATTGATAACAAGTTAGCGTCTCATAGAGCCTCTGGTAAGTGTCAAAGAAGTGTTGTGGAATATATTCTACATAATTATTAAAACATAATTAATACTGTACATTTCTATGAGAGCTTACTTGCTCCTTATTCCTAAAGTAACGCAGGCGACTTACTAATCAGGGTTGCAGTTAAACATATATCATTCTTAAAAGTAAACTAAACAATATATTAAGATGTTTATTTATTTTTTTCAATGTCCATGTTTAATCGAGAGACCTGTCGCAGGATTATAATTTGGTAATGAGCTAAAATAAACAAACTTGCCATATATGTCCAGACACGTTGTATTGGAATATTTTTATCGCATTCAACCGGTTCTAAAACTGTAAAAAACAAACATTAAACTTGTTATTAAGAAGGCCTACAGATAATAGGTGCCCTAATTTATTGCACTTATTGTACAAACAAATTTGTAAATACCTACTTATAAATAAGCCATCATTATTATTCAGTCATAATAAAATCAATAACCTACAGAGCTTGATTGTTTAAAATCGCTTGTCTCGAGAGCTACCAGTCCAATTTAAAAACGTATTTATAGTTAGATAATGCACTTATTGAGGAAGACTTCGTCACACTTCGACTAATAGCAGCACAGCAGCGATACAAAATATGGCAAAAACAGACACATAGAAAAGAGACAGAAAGTTTTGATTTCGTGCTTGATTTTGTCAATGACTGCCAGTGGTATAATCTGTCCTAAGATTACTTATTTGACTCTAAAAAAATATTCATTAAATTTTATATCAACACACGAGTTCAACTAGATCGAAAGGGTTAAAACAATTTATTAAAATAGAGGATGCTAGTTTAAGAAGCCTCAAATAAAGATGATATAAGATAAATGATAGAATTAAAAAAAAAACTACACCAATAGAACACCAGCTTATAAGTCCGACATCAAAGGGATATCATCCTAATCAAATGAAATGTTATCATCAAATATACGAATACAGTTGCCGAAACAAATGCTTCAAGCCGTGAGTGCGATTACACGCAAGTGATAATTGCACTGAAGTCAGCGCACAACTTGAACCAGCTAGATGTCAACTTGTTTCCTTCATAATTTGGTTCAAGGTCTATATTTTACGATTTTGCTCAATGTTGCCGAGAGGGCAGTGTCTTCTCACGGGCGCCACATTACTTTGAACTTTAATTAAAACACACGAATCTGTTTCATTCCGATCTTAAAGTACGAAATATTGACAATAATGTTACTGTCAGTAATCTTACTTTAATATAAATTAAGAATTTTTATCTTGAGTTGCGAAAGATTTTAACCACTATATAAAGCAATATATTATATTTTAATCCACTTTCATACTACATCCATAGCACAGATCTTAATTTCTAACGAGAGAAAAAAGCTTTCATTACGCAGTCAGACAAAAACAAATGACTAAATATTCACTTGTATTTATTTACCACAGTAGTGCATAAATATTTTATACATTTATGATTTGAAATATCTTAAAATAAATGGGTAGAGATATTAATAACTTCCTAACGAAGCCTCTAAATCAAATAATCGATTACAAAATGATACACAACCCAGGATTTCGTAACCATTGTATTTGCATATAATGCTATATTACTTGTTATTGACATTATATAGTGGAGCGCCGTAAGGTTTATACCTCGGAATCCAGGGCCAGTCAATGAATCTTAATATAAACCTTGAAAATATGTTTTTAATAGTATATAGAAAAATGTTAAAAAAAAAATTTTTCGCGCTCTCAATTTTTTTTTTATTATTATAAACATTTATTAATTTTTTGGAGTTTTAATTGATTTATATTAGTGAAAAGTCATATTTTAAAAATAACAACTATAACAAACTTGAAAACTTGATCTTGGATCTTTAGGGACTGCAGGTATACCGATGAATATAAATAAATACACTACTGGAACAAATTAAAGGATCAAAAAATAAATCCAAATTTTTGGGCCGTAACTTCGAGAAAAATGGTCGTACAGGAAATTTAAAAAAAGAAAATTGTAGCTCCAAGTCTCTAGTTTTTGGATTAACACATTAAAAAAATGTAGCATCAGTGGTTTTTGAGTGATCTTAGGAAAAGCAGCAACAAAACGATTTCAAAATTTTTAATGCTTCTTTTTTTTACATACGGGCGTGGAGAAAAATGTTCTTGCTTAACCCTTATAAAGATCGGATACTTTGTTTATTTAGCTTTAATTTCTATCTTTTAACACCTCGATATGTTTAGTTCTCGCCGAGATATCAGTCTACAAATGGAAAAGGATCCTTTTGTCTTTAATTATCGATATCTCAGCAACAAATAATTGTACACCAAGTATAAGGTGCGTTTCAAGAATTTGAATAAATATCCTTTAACCACCAGCTATTACTTTTTCGAAAAAACAAGAATTCTTCTTGTTACATTAATTTGAAAATGCATCAAAAAATGAGCTTTAGATGGTGTTTTGGAAAATCGAGCGCTGGATCGAAAATATTGTGAAAACCAATAATGTTAAGTGTGCGTTTTACAGTTCAATATGTCCACAAAAATCCTACAAAGTGCCAAATTAATCCATCCAGCCATTTTTTTGTTTCACTCGATCGAATTTTTGAAAAAATAAGGGATCACGTTTTTGCTCTGCAAAGCTCATAATTTAAGAAATGAGAAATATTCTTTTTTAAGAGCTTTTTTCACATTTTGTTGTATAGATTTGTTGTTTTGGGGCAACTTGAGGAAATTCAAGTCACCAACGCCAATATTGCCCTTTGTTGCTATTGCGTGTGATTAAGGAATTTTCGAGCAACAATATTCACATTGACGAAATATTGAATTAATTGGGCGTTTGTACTAAAACTTAAAAGAGTATTTTTGCAAGTTCAAACACGGCTTGGAATGCGGAATATTGACACCGCAAACAATGACGCAACGACCAGCTCCAGAATCTTTATTAAAAATTATTTTTTGCTCATGCAAAACAGGATGTGGAGCATCTTGTGGGTGCAGGAAAAGTGGATTAAACTGCACTGCAGCTTGCTTAGAATGCAATAGTGAAAGCTGTGAAATGTACACGATGTAACAATGTGAATAGTTAATGATATTTTTTTTTTTGTAACTTATTTTTTAGGATAATCTAATAAATTAACATTGAAGTTACTCTGCACATATAATTTATTACAAATAAAACTAAATTTTTCACTATAAAAAAATTTTCTCTCTTCCGTCTCATTTTTCAGTGAATTGTTGTTAAAAATTGTTGTAAATCGAGATCGGTCAATTTTTTTTTTTTAACTTTTTTATTTGAGGTTTTAATAATGCAGTCTCATACTTGATATACAGATTCATTGACTGGCCCTGGGTTCCGAGGTTTGACCATTTTTATGTCTTACGGCACTCTACTAATAATTTAATTTGTTATCACTATCATCACCTATATCAGAACAATAAAGAGGCTTATAATTGCTTACAATTATATCAGCTGGTGACAACAAAATTATCGAATAAAAGGTAAGCATTCTGCCATTGAATGAAAGAAATACCAACTCGCGTCATAAATATACGCAGTAAATTCCGCTTCCTGCAACATTTAGAAATTGCTTCTACGGAAATCAACCAAGAAAGGTTAACATCTCAGTTACTTATTAAATGATTACTTTGTAAATAAACATATCTATTCCATTAATTTTATGCTACACTTAAACCTTATTTTATGTAGTAAAATATTACGAATGGATATAAAATATTAATTGGTGCCAAAAAAATCTCACATACTAAAATACCATAACAAGTCCTCAAATTTAAAATCTTGATAATTGATATTCATTATTTATAGTGTTAGTTCGTGTTGCGAATAGCCATTTGGAACAATAGGCACACACAACACCTTGACATTATACCTAAGCATATTGCGACTAATGATTGTTATCCAAGTGGTGTGCAACACTAATTGTAAGTGGCCGGTAGATAAGTTCAAGATTTCTATTTCTCCGAATCGCCGTTTCAAGGGCTTACAAGATATATCACTAATATTTTTCCTCAACATTCATCGATTTTCCTCGTAGTTCTGGCGTGTATGCTTACATTTCGCTCTAGATATCAGTCCCAAGTAATACGGTACATTTTCGGGTATGTTTTCAGATTTCGTACTGCTACCGTAAATTTCTTAATAGAAAAGCCAATAATACATTGCCTGACCCGGGAATCGAACCGTAAACCTCTAGGTCACTACGCACACAATTAATATACGTAATATTGCAAGCCTGTAATGTGTTCAGAGAAATCCATTGCCCTTTTGAACACAATTAAGAGAATTAACTCGGCCTTAAAATTACATCTTACATTGAACTCCTTTTGCGCAATAATATTCAATTCCAACGGATATAAAACTATTACATTGTGACGCAGTGAAAGATCACGTACTCCTTGAGTGACAGGCCCAATTAAACTAGATCCACAGCACTCGCTTACACGCCACCCGTCAAGCTACTTTTGTTTTGTAGAGGCCTCCGACACAATCGCAGGCCATACTCATAGACCTTAGGAAGTTAATCGACGATATTAATGGTACATTATTTGCTAGGAGCTAATTATAATTATAACACTGAATGTTTTAATGATACATTATCCGCTTTTAGTGAATTATAATAATAACAGAAAGAGTTTATAAGTTTTAAATTAATTGTATTTTATATCAGATTTTTAATATTAACTGTTATGTTGTTAACAATGTTTTTTCTTAGCCTTTCAAGTTTTTGTTAATGCTTTCCTATTACTAATAAAGCTACGTAAATTAGAAAAAACTTATTGAGTACCAAGTTTCCGTTGTAGCGTTTGAAGAAATTCATCGAAGCAAAACTTAATTTCAATTAATTTCTTCTTAAACGGTATACTTAAAATCCTAACATCATCAAATCGATTATAAGGCCATAAACGAAAATAATTCTACACTTTATCTTTATGGGCAAAAACTTTATAACTCTGCATTAATTGCTCTATTGATATAGAATTAACAGACCAATTAATATAATATTTCTAAATCCTACTTTAAATGCTATAAAAAATATTAAATTAATTTGATATTAACAAGAATAAGACGACGAATGACCTATGATATATCCTTTAGTAGATGGCCAGAGGTCCCATGTGTGATCCGAGCCAAGCATCCTTGAAACAAGACGGGCGCGGCCACTTTCGCAACACTTTGTAACAAGAGCATGCGTGAAGTAATAAATGTTTCATATTATCATTTACGACTTTACCTTACTATACGTATTGTCACCTTTGGTAACCTTTTACCGTAGTAGATCAACTTTTGTAAACGTCCACACTGACGTATTCGTATTTACGTGTGACGTGTTTTAAATAAAGGTTTAATTATCTGTAATCGCAGATTGGAAACAACAAGTAATTTTATTTTTGTATTTTTGTGCATCGAAATTTTCAACAAAAGCTTAATAATTTATAAATAGAATGAAACGACTTTGTTCAAGCGCCTGGTAGAAAGAACATCCACATTACGCATCACGACGTAATGTTAAATAGTGGATGTTAAAAACTCGTTTTTTTTATTCTTCTCATAAAATAATATAAGTTTTTCGATTGTTTCTTTTATATACTGATGAAGAAGTTATATTTTTATTATTATTATTTTTTAATTTTAGGTAGAGTACCTACATTTCGTAAATAGGCGTAAGTTTAAGATCATAATTTCAATAGTTTCAAAATAAACGTCTTTCGCACATTTTTTAAAATGTACAGTGCTTTATTATTATCGCTCTATTAATATAGTACTTAGCAATATTATTTAGTAATAAGGTCATCTTTCTTCCTTTTATACATGATACAAAATTAACAAACAGTCAACGCCTACACACATTATGATAAAATACAACGTGACACTTCGTTAAATAAACTTAAATAACATTTAAATCTAGATGTGGTTCTTACATGTATCAACAGCTTGTGCAAGTGCGTGAACTTTATACTCGTTTAATAAAGTTCACAACAATAATTACAAAATAAATACGTATTACA
This sequence comes from Cephonodes hylas, assembly GCA_030295005.1. Taxonomy (NCBI): domain Eukaryota; kingdom Metazoa; phylum Arthropoda; class Insecta; order Lepidoptera; family Sphingidae; genus Cephonodes; species Cephonodes hylas. The sequence goes on from AP025382.1 coordinate 5,620,881, forward strand.
TACTTTTAAGTTATGTCAAATTAATTGTAGCAACTACTGTGATTATTGTATCGTATTCATATAGTACCTACTATGTGTAATACTATTGCACTATTAATTTCAGGGGGAAAATTAAGGTCTTCACATTTCCGATCGAGTATCTATTCCCGACTCTGATAGACAAATCGAAACTGCCTTCATTTATAACACAGAATCACTAAGTCTTAACTAACTTCACCAGAGCTCTACCTCTTAGTTCAGGTAGATTCTTCACTGTCTCAACTATGAAGAAAGCTTATGTGGCTTGATGTACACGGCTTCAATATTCACAAAACCTAATCGAGGGAAATCATGATGTACACAGAACGATTAAGAATTTAAAAGCAGATATAAGTACGTACTAATTGATGTTCATATCATTGTGTAATGCTTGTGACACAGTTGTGTGATTCACATTTCGCACGCGCATGCGCACACAAACACTAACGACTTAGGATACTTTTAAATAATTATCACGATTACATACATTACATTACATAACACTCCTGCGATAAAAAAACAACTACAACAATGAATAAAAAAAAATAAAAAAAATATTTTATTTTCCACTCGTAATTTTTCCTTCTTCCTCACGTTTACCAACATTATTCTTAAAATCGTGTTCTTCACTCTTTTGAATTTTGGATCTCTCCGATCACGCAGGATTCCTACTCCTCGATACCAACGAGGCAGTTAATTTTTAAAAATATATAACTTACAACCGGCTCTATCCCGCTTTGCCTAGGGGGTAGTTAAAAATGAAGCCTGTGAATATAGGTACCTTAGCCCTATCTATTTCTATATCAAGAATTGGTTTATTAATGTTGAATTAAATTATGAAAACAAAAATACATTACTTTCTCGTTATACCTAGACATAGTTAATATAAAGCATCTGTACCGCAAAGTTGTATAAGTTAAATGCTTTCTTGGTAACCGCCAAAACTGGAAAGCAGCTCAAGTCAATCGTCAGACGGTGGCCTAGTGCTCCGTTTACAAAGACCTTGATTTTGTTTTTAAGCCCTTGGTAACTGCTTGAATTACAGGAAGTTCTTTTTTCATCGAATTGGGCGATAAATTTTCGGAACATACATGTTGCTAAGGAAGTAGTTTTATTACTCTGGTTATAAAATAACTAAATTGAGTTTAACCGAAGATTCTTAGTTTTTATCCAAAAATTGCTAATTTATCAATGTTTTAGTAAAAATGATTGGCCGATATGTTTAAGTGCCATGTGTGATTAGTAAAGATTTTCATTTGAAACTTGAGCAGCGTCTGTATGGCATGGACTTAAGTCCATTGCTCTATGGGGTCCCTCCAAATTATAAGAATATATCGCACTCAGTTTACATGTACCTATCTTTATTAATACTTCTAAATAAAAAATAGATTGTTCTATAATAAATAAAGAACTGAATATTAACGTCCTATTGCTAATTTAAAGGATTTATGGCACTTTTAACAACAACAAAAAAGAAAGTTCACTGCAGAAATGTTGTATTTTTATTATTAGTTCAACATTGTTACAAAAAAATTAACTTTGTTCGGTTATTATATTATCATTATTGGATTCTAAAGCATGATTTTAGGACATTCTAAACTACATGATTTTAGGACAAAACATAGTACATTGAATTCAAATAGAGAAATCTGAAGTAACTTTTATAATACACAAGCTCATCGCACATAATACGTGTGAAGACAAATATTTAATGCGTTTTTGTCTTTTGATATAAACGCTCATATTCAATCAAAAACGATCAGAAAAATACAGGTATTCCTTCAATACCTAAACATATATACGACAAAAGACATTTACGAAAAGTCGTTTTAATTAAAGGACCTAATTACGTAGTTACATGTAAACATCCCGCAAGCATAAATTTGACAAGTTACCTACTTAACTAGTGATCTTTATCATTCGTGTAAAGTAATTTAAAGTTTAACAATTTAATTGTCCGTAATATTAAAACCTAATTAAAATAGATTACTGATAAACAAAAAATGCTAATCCACTCAATATCAATGCTGGATTATATTTTACAATTGTATATAATTATATTTTACTGCCGTACCGGTAGACGATTACAATTTATTTATGAATGAAATCTGAAGCCCGGTAAGTTTAGTGGAGGCTTGACAACGCCCGAGGGCTCAAACTCGCGGCCACATGATGCTAGCCGTACTCCGAATAGTGAAAGGGTGCGCCCCCGCCACAAGTATAAAAGCTACAAGCACTCTTCGTCAAGCATCATTCAACATCCTCGATCAACTCAATCACTACAATGGCATTCAAGGTACTGAGGCTGATATTAAGTAGTCCTTTAATTCAGTGTAGAAAGTTGCAGTGATTAAGTATACTTTAGTTGGAATAACAATTAATGATAATTATTTTCATTTACAGTTTGTGGTCCTCGCCTGTTTGGTGGCTGTCGCCAGCGCCGGAGTCCTCCCGGTCGCTCCCCTTTCCTACGCCGCCCCAGCTTACACCGCCGCAGCCTACCATGGCGCGCCTGTGGCATACGCCGCCCCCGTCGCTAAAGTAGTCGCCAAGGTAGAGGAGTACGACGCACACCCTCAGTACAGCTTCGCGTACGACGTGCAAGACGGTCTGACCGGCGACGCCAAGAGCCAACACGAGAGCCGCGACGGCGACGTTGTGCAGGGCTCCTACTCCGTGGTGGACCCCGACGGCACCAAGCGCACCGTCGACTACACCGCCGACCCCCACAACGGATTCAACGCTGTCGTGCGCAAAGAACCCCTCGCTCACGTCGCTAAGGTCGCTGTCGCCCCTGTTGCCAAGATCGCTGCTCCCGTGGCGTACGCCGCCCCCGTTGCCAAGATCGCCGCCCCAGTAGCATACTCCGCCCCCGTGGTCCACGCCGCTCCCATCGCCAAAATCGCCGCTCCCGTGGCTTACTCTGCCCCCGTGTACCACTCTGCTCCCGTGTACCACTCTGCTCCCCTTGCCTACTCCGCTCCCTTGTACCACCACTAAACGGGTGCCAAAACCTAATAATATAAATGTATTTACAATATGTTAAATAATCAAATAGATTACGACGTATTGTATAAGATATTTTTGTTAGGGTAAGATCAATAAATTATTTTTTCGTAATATTTGTTTTTATTCCTTTTATGTCTTTTGCGCATTTAAAATTAAATTTACAAATTAAATTTATTGATTAACAGTCACAGTATCCTCACATTAACTTGCGTGGCCTAAAAATATTTGTCTAACAGGCTGATTGCCAATCGGCTATCGCTAACGTTTAATTAAAAATCATAAAATTAAAAATCATTAACATTGCATCTATCCTTTGTACGTTTTTTCAAGGTTGGCGATTCATAACATTTTCCAAATATATAAAAGAGTATCAGAAATAAAAATGTATAATATAAGATGACAGAGATTGATGACATTTTCCTGTATACCTATCACATTATATTAACGTGATAAACTATAAAAACAAATGTACAATCATAAAAACATACGTAATTACACATCCCTTACGCAATGAATAATTTGGTGCCTAGAAAATTAGTGGCCAAGTAATGTTGAAATCCTTGATATTTGCTTAGCTCTCAAGAGACACCATATCTTACAAGGCTGGTACTGATACATTACAAAACATATTTTATTCAAGTTTTTAAACTATTAGTGAATAAATGTATAAGTAAATTAATCGGAATTATACTACAAAATTTAAAGAGGATACATCAATTTTCTTCGTTGATTTGTCTGTTCATACTTATAGCTGTTTACAACGACTGTATACAGCCCACATTTGGCCAATTTTTGGGACTAAAGCCTAAACCCAGAGCTTTACGTTATAGTACTTAAGTACCGGATAACAAAAAATTAAAGTCATCTGTATGTGAGTGTGAGACCACGTACCAAGTCTCTGGGATATTCCTCAAGCAATTTGATAAGTAAAATGAAAGACACAAATGATAAAATTATGTATTCCATTATTTGTCTTTAATTAAATCTGTAAAAATGTCATTGTTAATATAGTATCGCTAATTTTGTAAAGGTTCCCATGATTGCTACACAAATGTATATTTTTATAAGTTGACGCTAGACGGCGCTAGTGTAAATTAAATACTAAGTTTATATTTATACTAGCTTTTGCCCGCAACTCCGTCTGCGTGGACTATAGGGTTGGGTTCAGAAAGAAAATAAGTTGTAGTGTTTTACTCCGCAGTTGTAGTTTTTTACTTTATTTTACTTAAATATACAAAAATCATACAAATCGGTCAAATTGTTTCAACGTGAAACCGTAACGCGCCGGTCGACGCCTTGAGTATCATTATTGCGCGCTTGATCATTATTTTGAAACTGCGATATTATCTTCTAAGATACTCATTGAAATAAAATGATGTAAAGGACAAATTTATTTTGTATTAAATACTTGTAATGAATAACGTATATATTTGGATAAGGATTAATATCAAGTTTGTAAAAACACCTTCACATATAATGCTTTATTTAAAATTTTGCTCGCGACTCCGTCCGCGTAGACTACAGGGTTGAGATTAGAAGGAAAATAAGTTGTAGTCTATTTTACTTCTCAGAGTCCTATTTATGTCCATACCAAAATTCATACAATTCGGTCAAATTGTTTCAACGGTGTAACGCGCCGGTCGACGCCTTGAGTATCATTATTGCGCGCTTGATCATTATTTTGAAACTGCGATATCTTCTAAGATACTCATTGAAATCAAATGATGTAAAGGACAAATTTATTTTGTATTAAATACTTGTAATGAATAACGTATTTATTTGGATAAGGATTAATATCATGTTTGTAAAAACACCTTCACAAATAATGCTTTATTTAAAATAAATTTGGTTAAAATAAAAAACGTTATAGTGAGCCAACCTTAAAGAATAGACATATGCTGTCGCGGACTTTTTTTTAGAATTTTTAAAGGGGAACAATTCTGTCATACATTATTTTAGCGAAACTTTAACCGTTTCTGCAGCGTGCGCAGCGGAAACTCACAAAAAGGAAAAAGGTCCCCGATTTTGAAACATTCTTTATTGCTGCTCCGCTCCTATTGGTCGTAACGTGATGATATATAGCCTATAACCTTCCTCGATAAATGTGCTATCTAACAGTAAAAGAATTTTTCAAATCGGACCAGTAGTTCCTGAGATCCTAGCGTTCAAACAAACAAACAAACAAACAAACTCTTCAGCTTTATAATATTAGTATAGATTGATTTGGTTAGAATAAAAAACGTTATAGTGAGCCAACCTTAAAAGATAGACATATGCTGTCGCGGACTTTTTTTTAGAATTTTCAAAGGAGAACAATTCTGTCATACATTATTTTAGCGAAACTTTAACCGTTTCTGCAGCGTACGCAGCGGAAGCGCACAAAAAGGAAAAAAGTCCCCGATTTTGAAACATTCTTTATTGCTGCTCCGCTCCTATTGGTCGTAGCGTGATGATATATAGCCTATAACCTTCCTCGATAAATGTGCTATCTAACAGTGAAAGAATTTTTCAAATCGGTTTAGTAGTTCCTGAGATCCTAGCGTTCAAACAAACAAACAAACAAACAAACTCTTCAGCTTTATAATATTAGTATAGATTTTTATTCTATAAGTGACGTACATATTTTAAGTTGATTATGGAGAAACTTTTCATGCAATCATATTTGCTAGGAATAGTCAGCAGAGGGAACTATAAGCCAATAACTCTTACACCAATTTACTCCGCAAATCGAAAGTCACCCATAGGTATTGGAACAAACACCAGGGCAGAAAAAAGGAGATGACTGCCAATGTGTAGAACTTTTTTTCTTTTTATTTAATTCATTTTAGAAAAAATTAAGTTGTGCAACCTGCTGCCATACACTTTCAGCTATTACCTCGCATCGTATATCGACGATGGCAATAATTTAATAGCCACTAACTAATCTTGTATAACAGTAGCACACTTGGGTTGGCCTTTCCATTAATTATTTAAAACATTTGAAGTCCAGCAATTTTAAGGACCTAAGAAGACAAAAAAGCTTACATGGAACGTCCTAAGCCTAAATTACCGATAAAAGATAAAAAAAATAACAATTAATCTAATCGACCAAACGAACCCATGTCACCTCAATCCTTTTATTGTATGAACAGTCTGACTACCTATGAGCATTAATACCAGCGCACGGAGCAAGGTGCATGATAAAGTGCGAAACTTCAGCTCTGACTCGTGCTGCGTGCACAACACGAGGGATGGTTGGAGTCGGTCTACGAGACGCGAGTGTAAACGAAGTTTAAGAAATTGAAATAGGACTGTGGCAATATCAAATAAGAAAATTAAAAAATATAGCACTATAATAAAAATATTAAATGTATAATGTATATAGGGACAGTTGGGGCACAATGGTACGAAAAAATATTTTTTATTTTTAGAAAATTCAGTGTTTATTCTTTATAGAATTTTTGCTTACAAACACAAACAATATACCTTAACTTAATAATTGCACAGCAAAGCAGAGAACAATAATCAATTCTAAACCTATTTATCAACGATTTTGTCAACCTCTTGCTTTGTTCCATTGTGCCCCAGGTCTGGGGTACAATGGAACAGTGCATGGGGCACATAGGAACACGACCTATATTCATACCAAAAAGTTAACCAAATAGTTAAATTCGTTCAAGGTCATTTGAAAATACTTTATTCACTGTATATATACGTGTCAAACGAATGTCTTCTTCATCTGCTGCAGCTTTTTTCTTTTGAACATAATATCGATGCAGCAACACGCAAGCTCATACGAGTTCTACAGCATCTCGCATTTTAGCTTCGCTGTAAAGGCCCCTGTTACCTTTTCTGACGCGGTGTCTCACCATTCTGGACTTGTGTAAAATCAGCAAAAAAATGAAAATAAGTTAGTAGGGTTCAATGGAACAGTGTTCCACTGTGCCCCGTTCCATAGTGCCCCATAGCGTGTACAAAATTTCAAGCAAGTCTTCGAACAAGTTAGGTTTTGTTTTGAACTTAACACATAGCGGTCTCGAATAAACAAAATGATTAAGATTTATGAAAAAAATATATCACTTACCTATTGTTTAAACTTTTTGACTAAAAACGAAAGTACATTGAAACGAAATCTCAACTTTTGAACCTTAAAACCAATATTTTTCTATTCACAGCTCCACTGTTGATGCGCCGCCATATTTCACTACGTCCTCGTATGGCGCAGGATGCGCTGCGATTAGTTGAAGCGGTAGCTCGCGAATTAGTTTAAAATTAAATTTCTTATCGACATTGTTCCATAGTGCCCCGTGTTCCACTGTTCCCCAACTGTCCCTACTTCGTGTTACCCGTACATACCTACATCCATCATTTCTAATTTTAACGCTTAATAACCAACAGGACTTCATATTTTCCCTTTTTTATCATACGATTTAACATTTAATTTATTTTATTCTTATTTTAATAAATAGTAGTGAAGTAATAAAGTAGTAGTTTAATAAATTTATTCCAGTAGTGTTTTTGAAAACTACTACAGATAACGATCCGTAGGGCGAATAAGCCTTGTCATAGTTTTCCCTTCCTATTCAACTATTTTTTTTACTATAATAAAAAAATATTTACTGATTTAAAATAAAAAGGTAAATGAAATATTAACAATTGTTTTTATGACACCTCACCAATAGCATTGATTATAATGCTAAAAATATTAACTTTTACAAGATTCACGATCATTGCTGTCAAAATAAAGCCGGTGCCGTCGTTTTTATGGTAAGGAAATAAGGTCGAAAATGTTACACATATGACGTTGACAGTTGTACGAAGCCAAACAAAACAAACATCTGCGGCGGCCGACGCCCAAACAAATTATTATTTTCTGTAAAATAGGCGTGTCTAGGGTGTGTCGCGGGCTAAAATACAGTCTCATAGATATTCAGGCAGTGTCGGCAGCTGGTCTTCAGCAGATATTCTAAAAAAATATTACAATAAAACTTTTAAAAGTTCTTGTGTTACTTAAAGTATTTCTTGTTTTTGTGTGAATTTTTAACATAATTAACTTATATAATTACTTATAATTCTTCAAATATAATTAATTTATCTATTTCTATCGAATAATAGTAAAGAATGGTGTCAACGAGGGGTATTCGATATAAATTCAGCGAAGGGGAGCGCGTGTTATGTTATGAACCTGATCCTACGAAAGCTAAAGTTCTCTACGACTCTAAGGTAAGATGTTTACTTTTTTCCTATTTTTGAACCTTACCAATATTTACCGATTCATCTAAAAATTACTTTTCTAAAAGAAATAAGAATATTAGGGTTTAAAACCCCAACTTAATTTGTAGTTTTTTTAAAAGTAGAAAATAGACTACTAAATAAGCTTATGAATATCTTATTTAATAATCACTAGATCTCATGTATGAAAAGTCCACAATTTACTTCCTTTGTTTACAATGAAGTTCCAAAATGGGTGTGTTCCGCAGACCACGCCCATACAATGGTCTTAAGTTATAACATTATTATTGTGGCTGGTTTAAGTTCCAGCAAAGCAAATCATATTGAATTCTTGTTAATTTATATTGTCACAATTTTGACACTTCTTTGTTTCTAAATAAATTATACTTTCACAGACTTATATTTGTGCAATTAATGTTGCATCGCACATTAAGGTGTGTCAATTTATAACAATATGCCTTTTTATAGAATATACATATTCTATAGTACTGCTGTGTAGCTATGCGATGAAATATGTATTTTAATCTATTAAAATTTATTAGATTGTCTTATAAAATATAAGCTAAGGAGGAAAAACCTGCATAAACAATGACATGTTCTGTTTAAAAACATAAAAAAGTAGTTGTGGTTTAAGCTATTTGGTATTTTCATAAAGGTCTTGGAAGTTATTGAAGGCAAAGATAGGCGTGGTCGCCGTACGGTTGAATACCTTATTCACTTTCAAGGCTGGAACTCTTCATGGGATCGCTGTGTTAGTGAAGACTTTGTCTTAAAAGATACTGAGGAGAATAGACAGTTGCAACGGGACTTAGCTGAAAAGTCACAACTTCAGCTGTAAGTACTTTAAGTGTTATGTGTACTGTGTTTTTTAAATATTAAAGGTAAAACTTTTAACAGAAAAGGCTGTGCCTGTGTTAGAGTTTTGAATATTGCACATCTCGGAACTGGGTGTGGCTGAGAGGTGGGAGGGAATAACTTAATTTGTTTTACAGATTTGAACAAAGTTTAGGGTGTTGTATAAGATAGTTTATTATTTAGTAGAGATTGTGCAAAACATGTTCAGTTGAAAAATGTTGCTTTCCTTTTACAAAACGAGGTGTTCCACCCATTGTCAAAAGTAAATAAACATGCAGCAAGCACAACTTTGAACATAAATTTGAACATGGATTGAACTAAAATTTGCAATTACACTTCTTTGTATAAGATGGTAACAAAATATTGTTATTATTTACGATTTATTCCTCTTGGCCTATTGAATCCATTCTTTTATTTCGTTCAGTGATACATATCTGCAATATTCTTATACCCTTGTGCTAAACTACAATTGGCCTAAACAAGGACTTAAACATTTTACATTTTATTAGAAGCAATCATCGCAATAAAGTTTCGATCGCCGAAACTGATTTAAATAAGAAACCGCGAATATCTCTTATGTTTATGTAAATCCATAAGCCGTATGAAACTAGTTCGTTTGGAATTTTATGTAGACTGTCAATTAACAGAGGAGCGTATTTGTACCGCCGTGAACGCAAGAAGGGCGTGAGCAACAACACAGGTGCGGGCCCGGCCAAGCGCGCCCGACACGGCTTCAGCGACGACGGCTCGTCCACCAGCACTCAACCAGACGGTAAGACTCTAGATAAATTAGTTCTTGATAGTGTTAAAAGCTTTACAATTTACAAATAAACCCTGTAACATCCCTGCTAATTATAATGGATATTTTTTTTGCAATTTTGCGAATTTTTTGTATGTCTTCTTATATTTTCAGCATAATAAAATGATTCTGCTCATAAATTTATCAGATATGGCAGAATTTTAATTCTCGATGCGAGAAATATAACTTAGCCAGCGTGTCGAGTTTTACATCGCATTTATTTGTAAAATTGAATATGTGACTAGTTTTGAAATAATGAGTGTTGTATTTTAGACAAAAGACGTTTGTCAACTTTCAATTGTAGATAATTCGTAATTTCCCTGACGTACTATGGTAAAGTTATAAACGAGGCTTAGTATTGTTAGAAGGTGAGACTGGGGACACGGACTCGTCGTCTGGCTCGGGATGTAGTTCGCAGCCGCCCCGCTCGCCGCCGCCCAACCTCGCGCAAGTGGGCAGGGCGCACATCACGCTGCCCTCCGCGCTCAGGTAATTATAAACTCAATGCGCCGTTGGCCTTGTTTTATATAGGGAACTGCGATCGATGGGGACGCGGAAATAATACAACACATTCAATATGTCACTATTATTGGATGCGTAGTTTTAATGTCTTGTACGGGTTGTTTAAAAAACTGAAACTTGATTGATTGATTGAAAAAGATTTTAGTATGATTACTATTCTTTCGAATTGAAAAGAAATTGAATTATGATTTTTTTGTTCTTGATATTTAATTTTAATTGCAAAGGACGAATCGAGTCCATGACTTGATGAGATTTATTGAATTTTATTACGTTATGAATTATGATAAAGTCGTTAATATCGCAATTCGATTTGAAGTTATTTCAAGCATTATATCAGTTCGCATAGTACCGAGCACATTCCCCGTTTACGTAGGGACCGTTTGACATTCGACTACCACCTGGTGGTGAAGCGCGGGCGGCTGTCCCGTTTGCCGGCGACGCCGTGCGCGGCGCAGATCCTCGAGTCGTTCGTGAAGTGGTTCGCGCGGGCGGGGGCGTGGCACCCGGCGCGCGCCCGACACGACCCGCCGCAGAAACCAGACTTGCTCGATGTCTCCTGCCGGTAAGTATACATCTATAAGTAATGACGTTTGTTTTGCGTTAGTAGCCGTACTTACATTGATGCCGATAGCGTTAACCTTTAGTTGTATAATGTTTAGTTTATAGTAGTTTGATTTGGTATTGGGATAGTCGCATTAATATATCAAATTGCTTTACTTAAATAATGTTTTAAAGATTATTATTCGGATTTTTATAGGGCAAGCTGTTGTTTTGGTCTTTTATAGAAGTACTGCTACTAGTTTCCGCAACTTGACAGTTCTTGCTACTAATGGACAGTCAATCGGCCTAGAAGTTTTTGAATATCATAAAGCAGAAAATGTATATGGATAATAACACTGGACAACAGCATTTCTGATGATTGGGTTATGATATATGAAATTGGTCCAATTTTCAACGACAATTTCAAATCTGTAATTGAAATTTTTGTATGAGCTCTAGTTAAAAAAATATGACACATGGCTTGTTTTCAAATTAAAACGTTATAAATTTTGGGGATAATCCTTCTTTTTCCAGGTGAAGTCGAAAATACCTTGTTTTTTTTTTTACTTTTTTTTCTAAAACTAAAGGCAGAGAGCTATTCTGAATGCTCCAACAATAGCCAGCCATCATATATGTGTTCCAGGAGCCTTGATAGCGTTCCTCAATCGTACGAATGTCCTGGTGAAGTCGCTCGCTCTGTTTTTCACTTAGATTCCCAAAATTGACAAAAAAATAAGCTTAGATGGTTATGAAAATAGTGTACCTCAATGCTCATATTACTTCCGAGCCTTTAATAGTGGCATAATACTTTTTGGACGTCATAAGATACGTCCAAACTTTTTTTATTTCACAAAAAAATCTGTACTAACAAAACTAACGCAAACCATGCGTTTTTCTCACTATCTGTCACAGTCTTCATCAAATTAGCTTAGTGTATTAACAATTTCATCAGTGACCCATCAAAAATACCCGCTAAATAAATAAATACCCACTTTTATCTTCCCTGCACTTAGTTTTTGAAACTTTTTTAAATTAAAAGTGTCAGTTTTCGCCACAAAATCCATAGATATCTCCAGAAAAGGACCGGACTGAGGTTCAGGTTATATAGTAGGACTCAAAACACGTCTATAAGCGAACCGTAAGGATGGATATTCCCATTTAACTCGATTTTTACAGCTAATACTAGTTATGTTTACGTAGCAAAAATTACAGTTTTCGTGATGGTTCACGGCTTCTTTCTACATGATAGCGGTTCAATCTATTCCTTTTCCTATTTTTCCTCAAAGTTAGAGACTCAACACACGTTTTGCAATACTTTTGCCGTATCTAAGACTTGTTGTTTATTTCCAGGGAGTGTCGAAAGTAACTTTTGTAAGCCTCAATTATGAGCTTTGTCACATTCAAAGTGCATTATTTGTACATATATTCTCCGCAAATGAAAAAAAAAATACTCGAATCATTCACACAAACTCGTCTTTACTATGCCATGTAAAATTATATTAAAAAAATAATAAGTTTGAATTTATGAGCAATTTAACACGGTAATACTTTAATTGTTTTGTGATAGCTATAACTCGTAAACTAGAGCTGATACAAAAAAACTGAGGTCATATCTAGAATCAGCGATGTCGAATTAGTAAACATCAAGTGATAAAAGTCAATCATCGTAGAAAAGTGTCAATTTTGTTGTCCAGTGTAATTTATAGGGAATACTCAGAAAATTACAATAATAGAACTTAACGTGAATGACGTTTACTGTGACCAGTTTAGTGTTTCCTTTGCACGGGAATATCGTACAGATTAAACATTTAGAAATAATTTTACTCTAATTCGTTATTTATTGAAGAGTATTAAGTATACGTCCAATTAAGAAAAGATTATATTTTATAAATGAAAGATTAGTAAGTACAAACGAAAAGAATACACAGCGTATACAATCTCAACAATTTCAAAATAAACTGCCGTTGCTACATTTATTATTCTCCAATGGAACTGTCGACAGCAAATGTACGTCACAAGGCACATCGCATTATTCAGTTATTGTCAGTTTCCTTTTACAAGCGATTATTCTATCAGGCTCAGAGGAGACCTACTGTACATTCAACTAAAACTATTTTTAGCACATCTTCACAGGTACCAACAGTAACCATGATTTGCACATGCAAAATATCTTGCTCTGTCGCTAAAAACGAAAACTAGCTATCATTTGCATATTTAATTACTTGTACATTAAGGCTTAGCCATTGATGCTCGCCATTCTCCCAAAGTTTGCGACAGTTTGAAAAATTTTTGAATTGCGTAGTGAAAGAGGAATTACGCTAAAAGAAAAATAAAATTATATCTGTTTCACTTATTATTATTCTTTGTTATCGTTGCATTCACTTAAAAGTAAATTAATAACTGATAACTATTCCGTTTTTAATCATTCGTTTAAAATAGTTGCGAGAGAGGGAAATGGCCGTTTCGGAATTTATAATCATAATATATAATAGCTTCTAAATAACATGAGGGGTGTTGATCAGGCTGAATCTGGTGCGTGAGATCGCGGACGGGCTGCGTGTGTACTTCGACTTCATTCTGCGCGGCCACCTGCTCTACAAGCAGGAGCTCAACCAATACCACGAGATATGCGGACAGTTCATCGACGAGTGAGTGTTGTTCATTCATCATCAGCCCATATACGGGATGGATGGACTGCTGAGGACGACCCTTCTCGGCAATTGAGAGGGTTTAGGCGTAAATACTGCACGCTGGCCTAGTGCGGGCTACCTAATAACTATTACAAGTGCAGATTTTTTACAATTATATCCTTCATAGTACAGTAAAAAAGTAACATGAGTTTCGTGAATGTCTTTGCATCTTCTTTTATAATAATGTGTGTAATCTAATTTGTGAGCCAACCGTAGACATACTTATGAGGAATGCAATTCAATGTCAACTAAAAGAATTATAATGAAAATTACTAGATTATCCCATAGATAATCTTGCGTATTTCATGAGCAAAGCTAAAAAATATAGTACATTTTTACTTGGCATCAATTTATGTTGAAGCAGTGATGGCCTCGAGGTATGGGCGCGCGGTCGAGAATCTCGGCGATCGCGGGTTCGAACCCCAGGCACACACCTCTGACTTTTCGAAGTTATGTGTGTATTCACATTGAATAATCACTTGCTTTAACGGTGAAGGAAAACATCGTGATGAAACCTGCACATCTAAGAGTTCTTAGGAATTTCTTAGGTGTGTAGTCCGCCAACCCGCACTAGGCCAGCGTGGTGGACTATGGCCTAAACCCTCTCAATGGTAGAGGAGACCCGTGCTCAGCAGTGGGCGTATATGGGTTGATGGAGATGAAGAAGAAGAAGAATTTATGTTTCAGGATAAATTGTTTTAACCGCTCTTGGTTTATGTTATTATTTTATTAATTGATTATATAGCATTAACAAAATAAGATCATTAGCGTAGCTGTAACACCAATAAACCTAAAACAGTCACGGTGAATTAGATGGCTTTCTAACAGACAGGAGGAAGAGAGGAAGTCTGCTTTGGAGGACGAAATGGATGAGGACCAACAATCTCAAGACGAGGCCACGTTGACTTCGCTGGAAGAGGATCTCAAGAGCCCCAAGATGGCGGAGTACGCACACCTGCCGCCAGACCCCAGCGATGGCGACAGAGATGATAGTAAGAATAATACAACATTTCGATGGCTCACTTTTCAAGGTTCTGTATTACAATTTGAGTTATGAATACTATAAGGTTCTGTATAACTCATAGGACCTCACAGTAGTCATAACTAAATAAGTACACAAATTGTAACTTGGAACCTTGTAATAGTGAGCCAGCGATTTCTCTTTGACTTTGATTTGTGTACCTACATAAATTCAGCTCATGTATGTGTCCTCAAATTGTATTTCTTTAAGGGATTGAAATATTGAAACAACCGATAATTGAACTACAGCCTGACCAGGCGAATTTGTCACATGAAATCTATGTAATTTACTGGACCAATTCTTTACAACGGTTTTACTAGCACAAAGCTATGAAGCCCTTGTGTAGCTCTTCAGTCCAATCTCCAGCAATAAAACATATTTTTATATCTCTTAAGGCCAACCAAACAGCAACGATGAAGACGACAGCACTAAAATGGACATGAATGAAAATGATAAATGCGCGTCCAAGAGCGATTCGGCGCCAGAAGACAATCAAAATGGCGTCTGTGAGAAGATGCGCGACGAGAACTGCGCGCCGCGCGCCGCCAACGTAGCAAGGAGGTCAACACACTTTTTATTATATTATACGTAACTTGTTTTAAACAGTAGTTATAATCATTTTAATTATTTATTTGCCTTCATAAATAAGGCTGCTAGAACCAGAGTGGCCTAACTGCATTTTGATGACTTTTAACCTACATGTATTTTCGTAATTTATACATATGATATTCTATGAGATTAGAGCGGCCTAAAATTGTAAACATATTTTTGATGATGACGGTATAATATTTCGGCCCTGGTTTAAATTGACGTAAATCAAAGTGCCAGAATGGTCGGTAGGTCAAGTCATGCAAATGCAGTTAGGCCACTCTGGTTCTAGTAGCGTCAAATTACCTTAAAAATAAAAGTATTTATAATAAAATTCACTTTAATTAAATTATTTTTTCATGAAAACTGTAGGCTACGTTCGCACAAATCCGCCGTGTCGCAGTCGGAGAATGAAGAACCGGCTCCCTCTACATCCACCGGCGAGCCGCGCACATTTGAAACTCTTTCTTCCAGGTATACTAAAGGGTTTAACCAATTTAAATAAACTCTCCTACTGCTGGCGAACAATTGACTATAAAACTTATTTTTGGCTACAACGGCGACAACATACATGAATGATTGACAGAAGAATCATTGACTACTTGACCGGTATCTATATCAAAGCAAAAAATTGTCAGCAGATATATAAGCTAATAAAAACTTACTATTATTATAAACGCAAAACTGCTGACCTGATTTTGATGAATTTTGTAACAAACGAAGTTGGTTACCTGGAGACGGTTATAAACTAACTACTTTCATATACCATAATGATCGAAGAAATGTATAATAATGCCCGCAAAAACTATTATTTTAAAGTTTTTTTTTTTTTCATAAATTATTAGCGTTGGCAGCAGCGGGTCATCTATGAGCGAGGGCTGGGTCCGGCCCACGCAGTCCGCGCCCGCCACCCCCACCACGACACGGACGCCGCTCTCTCTGCTGCTTGAGAAGGTATTCTAATTAACTTATCATCATCGTCGTCGTCATCGAAGAGCTTTTGATCTTATGCTCATGTACATACCACGTTTGTCTTCTACAACTGAGAGGGTTACCCAACTGATTAAATATTTCTAAAAATATTTTCATAATAAAATTAATCTTAGCGTGGATATTATTTTCGATTTCAAATATTATAATTACTGATCACGAAATTAAAAGGATTTATTGCAGGATAATTGATTGAATTTTATTACAGGTGGCAAAATGGCAAATCATTCCTCGTGAGGGCACTGAACATCTTCCGTGCCGCGTCTACGGAGCCATTCACCTTGCCAGACTTTTTGGTAAGTTGTTAACATTTTTATTATTACTAACACACCAATACACCTGTCGGAGAAGTCACCTGATGGCAATTCCAGTTTGGTTTAACTGAGACAAATCTCTCGTCATTCGAAACCTAATGCTTCGCCCCAGAGAGATAGCGATCCAGTAGCTTTACATGCGTGAAATCTAAATTTGTTCCTTTGTTACAGTCAAGTTGCCAGATTTCCTCAATGCCACGCAGATGCCCGATTACAAACTGAAACTTATCGTGAAACATATTGACATGTTTGTCCAGTAAGTTATGTTACAATAATAATATACTTCTATATAGTATCCTATATTGACCACGAGCTTAATCTATGGACTATTTCAGCTTTATATCTTGCGGTGGAAATGTTCAGTATATACGTCGAAGTACTGGGGTACACGACGACCGCCTCTACAACTAAGGTTTAGGCCTTAGTCCACCACGATGGCCTAGTGCGGGTTGTTGGACACCACGCATTGTCCACTTTTACGTATACATATGATGAATGATGTACGTGACGTGTGTGCAGGTACTTGGACGAGCACAGCGAGTGGTTCGGCGAGGTGTACTACGTGGCCGACAACACGTCGCGCTCGCACTGAGCACCCCTCCCCAGCGCCGCCTATACACTACACATAGTCTTGTACTCATGCGTACTGTTGATTACTTTTTGGAAAAAGAGCCCATAGCCGGAAAACATAAAAAAGTATTTAAAATACAACCGACCTCTTTTGTAAAAAAAATAAAAATGTTTAAGAAGGTTTTATTTAGATTAAAGAATTTAATAATGTTTATTATTTAAATATCTAATTTAGTCATTTATGAAAAAAAAATATTTAATCAAAAGAGATTGATTCTGTTTTAAATACTTAATTGACTTAAAATAAATACCTACCATAATTCTTTTTAATTTTCGGTTCTCGGAAATTTTCCAAAAGATAGCCAACTTTAGTGATACGTCAATGATTTTTCAGCTATAATTATTAGTAACATGCTTGAAAAATTACACGTATAATTTGAAAGCTTAGTTGTTGTAGTTTTAAATAAAATATTAGTATGAATCTTCTTAGTGTATGACAAACGAGTGACTTGTACGAAAGCCTTCAGTAGTGTTGTTGAATAGTTGTTATACTCGGATTGGCCTAATAGGAACGAGGAATCGCAGCTAGCGGCTCAGTTATCACAGAAACTATAAAAGAAGTCAGTAAATGACATACAAAAATGTTCGACAATCAAAACAATAGCTGCCATACTGTTAATCGTATTTTAGATTAAAGAGATTCTAGATCCTCAATTAGATTAATTGTGCACCTAAATAATAATATCTCACATCACTGTCACATACGCTGCAAAAAAATAAATAGTCACAACCACTTGAAAGTGTTATTTACAATGTAGTATATTTGATCTAATAAATAACGTATTTGACTTTTACAAGTCCACTATGCCATGTATGCGTAGATGACTTATTTATATATCCTATAATATATAAACTTTAAAGTCTCCTATTATAGAGTAATTGAGCCGCTAACATCTCTCTAACAGTATTATGGATTTACTTCAGCCACAATTCGCACTGTTAAATTAGCACTACTTATATTTCGAATGACCAATACGGTGACAAAATAAAAAAAAAAACAAATTTCTGTGATGTTGTTTGACTGATCGATGTTATATTGCTTAAATGTCCAATTTAGCAACATCTGTGTAATTGTAGACCAAGCTATTTTACTACAAGATGTGTAGCATCTTAGCTATTTATTCTAGTTTCCTTTGTTATTATCTATGCGTCTTAGACGATATCTTAGTAACCATATTATAATTAATAAAGCACAAGTTTCAGTTCAATGCTGTTTTATTATAAAAATGACATTCATTCTGACAACCATAACAAGAAAAAATTAATTCAATCACTCCAATCATAATAATTATAGTTAAATCCAAATTTTCATCTATGCAATTTTTAGGATATTTTGACCTAAAACATAGATATTTACGGACAATTATTAAGGCACTCGAAAGTATAATTAAATCAAGTATATTAATTATTATTTAAAAACTGTTAATAGTGAAGTATAAGTTGGCAATACATTTTAAGAAGACATTAAATTGTCTCACAGTTTTGAACTACTCAAGATCAATTTTATGCCAACAGTAATTATCAATAGTAAAAATAGGTAAGACAAAAAGTTTTCCGAAAATTGTTTGAAAAGTTTTAAAGTCCAACACGCCTGCGTTACTATGGACTGAGTTAATGTAGCACTCGGATTATCTCCACAGTCCCCACTAGACTGTAAATTTAAGTATTCTTGAAAACTTCATGGCTGCCATATGATGATGAATTTTGTTTAAAATATATTGTTATGAGGATATATGTGATATTGGGCGGCAATGGAGCCGTGGTTAGTAGTGTTCCATCCTGTGTATGACGCGGCGGTACTGCTGCTCGAGCGCGTGGTACTGGCTGGCGAGGCGGCCGTGCGTCTCGCTCACTCCCGTCGCGCTGATCGTGGCCGCCAACTCTTCAGGCTTCAGGACTTTCTCCAATTTTTTCATCTCTAATTTCTTTTTCTGCAAAATATTTTTTTCATTATAACTAAAATATAAACTTACACAGAATAGAAAATTATTTAACTTCTTTATTAAATAAATCACTATTATTTGTCTCTCTGCTTGGCTTAGCCTTCATATACATAATAATTAATTTCTAGATTCACTCGACTTCAAAGCCATTAGTAATTTATTTCTATCAATTTTATTGCACCTACTTAAAAAGTTTAAATATTTAAATAATATGTACACATTTATAACCTAAAATACCAATTGTGTGTAACAAAAACCTCATAGTTTACCTGAAAAGGTGCGTTTAATCTATTCTTAACATCAAGCCTGTAATTTAAGTATGCAGTCTTATCAGATGTATTGGTATTTTTCAGTCTAAGTATTTCATACACCCGTCTTGCTTGCTTCTTATTTATCTTGAATTTATTGCAAGCTTGATTCGCCATTTCAGATGAAAAACTGTAATATAATGAATACAGCTTAATTTTAGCAGTGTAGCAAAATAAATTACTCTTTGATATGGGATAAACTTGACTCTTTATCTTTCCATAAAATATATTGATAAGGTATATTGGATTAAAATTTTTCAAAAACCTATTTTACTTATACTCCAGCCTGCAACCAAGAGGTGAAAACAGAAGTAAAGATTTGTGGGAGGTGTTTTTACGAATTCCACATAATAAAGTACACACACGAATGCACAAGAAAGTTTTGCAAACTCAATTCAAAACCAACTTTTATGCGACTTAGGACCTGAAGGCCACATTTGAAAATGTATGTTGCATAAATATAGTATCTAAATAATAATTTTTTTCCCCAATAAAAAAATTATAACTGATATTTTATTATATTTACCCTTGATATAGTTTTGCCGGTTGAAATGCTGGCAGATTTTCGCAATTTTTTGCATCAACATAATCTCTAATTCTTTGAAAATCTTCAGAAGGATCTTCAACTGCCATGTCAACTACTTCAGGTATTATTACAAAATGTGAATATATTGCCTGAAATTGATTAATTCCAATAAATATTGTAAAGTGCAATTGTTTGCAGATAAAAAGTATACAACATTATCAAAAATAATTTAAGGATTTTAAAATACAACAATTCGTAATGTTATGGTTTAAGCTATTTACATACCTTTAAAAGTTCAGCACATAACCCGAGTTTCCTAAAAGGTGGCAGTGTAAGGACTTGCGAGATGCGCGGACGCGAATGTCTTGGATATGCATAGTATCGGTACACAGTAGCATAAGCTGCTGTAGCGTACCTTGGACATCCCTCACTTGACTGGTATTTCTCAAATCTGAAAATAATTTTAATTAGCATTAATAATAAGCTTTTTTAAATAATCTTCCCAGAAACAAATTACTTTATTTTTACTTCATCGTTAAAACACAAGAGTAAGATATGTATATTTTACCATTTACTAAAATAAAATAAGATACTTAGCGTAAGATACATTTTATTAACTGCTTTGCTATAAGGGCAGGCAGAATATAGACAAAAATGAAAAAGCAAGAAACATGTTACCCATCACTTACACAGTAAAAAACGTCCACTGATCATCATCAACATCTATGAATGAGGCAGCATCCACATACCAAAGCAAAAATGTCTGAAGGCGCTGATGATAGTCTAAAAATCCAGGTGTTGATGTCTCACAATAGTAAATCTCAAATGTTCTCTTATCACTGCCATCAACTAAAATCAAATAATTTATAACATTAATAAGTCAAACTATATTTTACCATATCTTTGGTAACATTTGAAAAATAAACCTGACTTTGCATTAATTTTCCTTGACATCAAAAATACTAGTTTTAACTTTGCACATGCATAAAGCTATCTTAATGCCAAAACTTATGTATACTTCATCATCAGCCCATGTATGTCCCCACTGCTGGGCCTATGACTATGTCTACCACACTGGCCTATTGAAGGTTAGCTACATACCTAAGAACTTTTAAGTGTATAGGTTTCTTCACAATGTTTTCTTTCACATTAAAGGAATTTTATCTATGTTTTAAATGAGTATTTTACTTATAATTTAATAAACTTACATACACAACAATAAGTGATTCA
The DNA here is from genome assembly GCA_030295005.1 of Cephonodes hylas. Taxonomy (NCBI): domain Eukaryota; kingdom Metazoa; phylum Arthropoda; class Insecta; order Lepidoptera; family Sphingidae; genus Cephonodes; species Cephonodes hylas. The sequence goes on from AP025382.1 coordinate 5,642,075, forward strand.
TACATACCCAATATTGACAACTGTATAGTTCAAAATTAATTATCATATGTAGACTTACATGGGTTTATTGTGAAAGCATGTAACAGTTGGCCATGAGGAGTAAAAGATTCATCTTTTTTCAACAGGGACACAAAATTATCTAAATTGGTAACATATCCTGGAGCCAAAACTGTTTTAAGGGCACCCTCAACATCATCAGCTTTCATACCTTCTGACTTACTTGGTTCTATCTGAAATAACAATTATTTGATTTAAAGATTAATTATCTAATTCACAGTACTATTGTAGTAATTTATTTCAAAAAAAAATATAAAGACACAAATCTATTCAAAATTCAGTTGTGTATTTACTATGAATTTAATTATGATGCCTAAATATTACAACAATAAAAGTTCAGATTATGTATATGAATTACATAAACATCAAATAAATAAAGGAACTAAAAGACAACTCATAAATTGTGTAAATCTTAAAAGTCCCTTATTCACTTGTATTTAAAAATATACATATATGTATAAACCATTACTCAAAATCTAGTAAGGAAACAAAATACCTATATGAATCCAATTGGGTGAAAATTTATACTAGGTGAGATATAAATTAAAATATTCTTATAACAATAATACCTTGTCTGTATAATCAATGCCAACATATGTTTGCAGACTTCCTGCACTATAAAAAAGCTTAATATGCAGATCAGTATAACCAAATATATTCTCATTCTCTCCAAATACTTGGTGGCACATGTCGGGACTAAAACTGGATTCATCATTTTCAAGATCATCTGTTGATCGTACTGAAACAAGACAAATAAATCAGTTTGTAGAGGCATCCAACATTTATGATTCATTCTAACCCTTATGTATGTCAAAGCAAAATCAAAACATTTCTAGTTTATATGCATATAAAGTGAAGGCAGTTTCATATCTTAAAATTTAATAGCATGTAACTAATAAAGACTTACTAAGCAAATTTGAGTTTTCTTTTACCATATATTAATAATGCATGTATCCTATATCATGATATAATTATCCAAATGATTGTCTCAAGATATTACTACATGACACATTGAAACTTGATATAGCCTATTTTACTGGCATATTAAATTTACTAAGCTACCAAAAACTCACCCAATTTTATTTCTAAAACATCGTTCCCGTCCACAACTAAATGGCAAAGGGCATCAGTCATTTTTACAACAGTTTTTAATTTATTGTTCGTAGGTACATGTATTTCCCGCGCAAAATTGTTTAGCAACTGAGGTAAAAACAATCTTTTTGCTTTATGTTTCACAAAAAAGACGAAGTGAAGAATTCCTAAACTACTTTGATATTTATCACGACAAAGATTGCTACAACCACTTAACTTCACATTACTGTTATTATAAAACAAGAATAACGAACACAATTTTGCAAATACAAGAATGAATGAAAAACATCAGTCAAATTACAGATATGTCCTTATTTTTATAATGTGTTCGGATACATGTCCGTTAAGAACTGTTTCCTATTTTTTTTTTAATTATTTTGTGACGATCCTTAAAAAAAAATTAAAGCTATTTGAAAGATTGTTCGACATTTTAATAAAATTCAATAGTTTAATGAAAATAAAAAAACACATAAATTAATTCAGATCTTACCTTCTTAAACTAATTTTACCTTTTAGGTACTGAGCAGTTATTATTTGTAAAATATATTAATAAGTTTTAACAGAGAACGAGACTAGAGTACAACAAATATGAAAATTGGCTCTTAAAAATCATATCTTTTGCTTCATATTGAAGAGACAATCCAAACAAAAAAAAAAGTTTATGGTTCATTCATTTATGTGACGTCATTATGGCCTGGTTGGGTTAGGTTTGCTTAGAAATTTTTGTTAGAAACCTTGTATTTTATAGTAATTAATTTGTTGTGCTACATAATATAGACTAGTGATACAATATTCTTGCAAAATAATAGTAATCCTGGTGCCAAGAAGAGTTTTTTCGACGACACTCTCTGGCGAAAATGAATCGCCATGAAGGTAGGTAATGATAATCAAAATTTGTTCGATGCTTTTGTCACCGCAAATTGTGTTGCGAAAATAAAGTGTAATTGTGACATCGACAGCGGAAATACTGTATCGGCTGATTGTTTTTTCTACTTATCTTTAGACAGACAAAGAATATGTAGATCGATTGTTTTGTATTTATTGACATATTTTCAGGAGTCAGCTGTGATTCTTGTTTGAAAAATAATTTTAGAGGACGAAGATACAAATGCTTGATTTGCATCGATTACGACTTATGCGCAGCCTGCTACGAGTCTGGCGCCACCACGAATCAACATACCACAGAGCACCCTATGCAATGCATTCTTTCAAGAAGTGACTTTGGTGAGAAATCATTTTGCATCCCACTAACTTAACTGTGAACTAATGCAAGAAAACGGCGAGATAGGAATAATTAGTGTTTTTAAAGGGTAAAAAACAGAAGTGATGTTTGTTTACTAGTGATTTTTTATTCATCCTTGTTACTATGCAAATTGATTTTTCTGCACACATACCTCGTAACAAACTGAATGTGGTGGGCATGTAAAATATAGCAGTGTATTAGATAAAATTCCCAAATGAAATTGGAAGAATCTTAGTTAAACCTCAAGACATATTTAAGTGTTTATTTTTAAATAATTAAATTGACATCATGCAACTGTTATATACTTATAAAGAAATATTTGGATTTATTATTTTATTAAAACACAAACTGTAAATAGTCTTTAAGAAAATTGTAAACAAATTAATAAAATAAGATATTATTAGTATAATGCTTATAATAATATATAATATAATGCTCTAATCAGAAATAAATTTAATTTACAGGTTGACACCATAGTTTAGGTTTCAAGATAATTGTCTTTATATTATGAAATTCATTTACCACTTCTAAAAATGAAATGAGTATAAGTGCATTTTATACAATATTTAGGTGTAGAATTATTTTTTGATATACTTCTACCATTGTCCTTTTAAATTGTCCACAATTAAATCTAATAAGAAACTGTTAGATTCATTTAAAAAGTGTATAGACATTAAAATATTTTATATGGAGCAAAATTATATACGTATATTACTTAATTAATTTTAACCATAAAATTTAATTTACATGTAATGTAGATTTCTTCTCTTTATGTTTAGTGTGACAATCTCTTTACTTACTGTGTGACAATGAAACAACATACTGGTAATAAATGTTGCTGAGTGTATGGAATTTAAGAAACCTTACACCATATGTAATTGGAGTTTGAATTGCATATCACTAATGCTTTTGATGTACTTTAATATTTGCATAATTGTTTATTGCAGATTTATACTATGGAGGAGAGACACTAACTTTAGAGCAACCACAGGCATACACATGTCCATTCTGCAACCGTATGGGCTTCACTGACACCTCTCTTATGGAGCATGTTACCGCAGAACATGCTGACACAAATATTGCTGTAAGTTTTATTGATTTATTTGAAATTCAAATTTGGGAAAAGCTTTTGAAATTAGGTAATGCAATACCGACTCAAGATCGCAATTTCGAAATATTGTGGGATTGGAAATATAAATCCTGCGAGATCCTAAACTTTTCGGGATCTCATCTAGTTTATGAAGAAAATTTAAAGTTTGTTTGGGTGAAAATGATGAAAACTGCTTGGTTGTCATCATAGGTTAATTAAAATAAAATATTTTTTGAAAGACAACAAAAACCCTTATTCTTCAATATCACTAACTAAATAATTAAGTTTGTTTCTTTAATTAGCATAATCAAAACAAAAAGAGAAAACTCAAGAAGATTAGAAAGTTAGGGCCTTCTCTACTATTGAGAGGGATTAGGCCTTAGTCTACTGAGGTGACCTAGTGTGAGTTGCCTGACTACACACTGAAGAAATTCCTAAGAGTTGCAAGTTTCATCACATTTTTCTTCACCTTTGTACCAAGTGATATTTCATTGTGAATACATACATAACTTTAAAAAGTCAGAGGCATACATACTTTTTTTTTAACGAGAGGAAAGCGCCTTCATCTCCCTGTTCGGTACCTCGGCTTTCCCATGCCGACATACCGATTAAAACCTCTCGATGGCCTCCTCTTGCGCATATTGGGCGGTACGGTAAATATAGGGCGAGCGCCCTTAATTGTTTCCCGTTGCCGCCCAGCGCTCTGTCCAAAAGTGGACTCTTCATACATCTTTTATTATGGCGCACCTCCCCCGTAATACGTCTAACAATCCCGATGACCCCTATTAGTCGTCTCTTACGACAGGCAGGGGATACCGTGGCGATATTCTTACGCCCCCGACCACAGGGCGAGATACATACATACTGAGGTTCGAACCCGCGACCGGCGAAATTCTCGACCGTGCGACTAAACGTAGGGGCTTTCACTGCTTTCATTCTGTATTTAGACTACCATCTGGTAAACGGCATTTAATGTCCATTGCAATGTGCCTTCCGAATATTATGCTACGGAATTGTTTTAGAAAAATTAGACAAGATCTCGCGAGATCGGGATTGCATTCACTAACTGAGAATAATTTGTGTAGCCTGTTTGAACAAAAACTAACTCTTAAATAAAATATGATAAACAATATAACAATCATTAAACTATAAGTGTGTCATTTCCCATCAACTAGGTAACAAAGATTTGAATGGTGTAATTTTTAATAATATGGTCAAAAAAAGAACATTAACACATTATAAATGCATAAACAATGATTCTTGTTATATATATAGGCTTCCTTCTATTATTTAATTACTTTAATCTGCTGACACAGCCATTAATGTATTAAGGCAATATTCTCACACTGTTTTTTAAAGCAAAGTGTAAGTATCAAGATTGCCTTGTGGTCTTGATTGTGGGCCATATTATAATCTTTGCTTTCTGGGCATCAATTCCCTGACAGAACAAAGTTTTACCACAATTTTCTAAAGTCTAAAAATGTGTGCAAAATCCATGCATATCCACTATTATGGCGGGCGGACCTGGGGGGCTTAAAACCCAATTGGCAAGATGTGTATAATGAACTATAATTTACTTCTTCGGGAATATGCCCATAAATAATTATTAATTATTGAAATAATACTATTATAACTAATTGCTCGCGACTCCGCCCGCGTAGACTACAGGGTTGAGTTCAGAAGGAAAATAAGTTGTAGTCTATTTTACTGCTCAGAGTCCTATTTATGTCCATACCAAAAATCATACAATTCGGTCAAATTGTACGAATGTGAAACCGTAACGCGTCGATCGGCGCCTTGTGCATCATTACTGCGCGCTTGATCAATATTTTAAAACTGCAATATCTTCTAAGATACTCAGTGAAATCAATTGATGTAAAAGACAATTTTATTTAAAATTAAATACTTGCAATGAATAACTTATTTATTTGGATAAGGATTAATATCATATTTATAAAAACACCTTCACAAATAAAACTTTATTTTAAAATAAACTTGGTTAGGATAAAAAACGTTATAGTGAGTCAACCTTAAAAAATAGACATATGCTGTCGCGGACTTTTTTTTAGAACTTTTAAAGAGGAACATTTCTGTCAAACATTATTTTAGCGAAACTTTAACCGTTTTCGCAGCGCACGCAGCGGAAGCTCACAAAAAGGAAAAAATGTCCCCGATTTTAAAACATTCTTTATTGCTGCTCCGCTCCTATTCGTCGTAGCGTGATGTTATACATACCCCCCCCCCCCCCCCAACATTAAAACTACCTACTTTACTGGAAATAAAAACAGCAGTAGTCAGCGTAATATGAGATAATCAGAAAAATACGGACAGCTAATTTTTTGCTATTTTTGCTATTTTTTGCTAAGTTTTTTTCATAACAAAAAAATGTTTTATCCTTTTGTTACCATATATCCATATACATATCTGTGAAAATAGCGTAAATGAGAGGAAATAATTTAATTTGTTTTAACTTCAGGTGGTGTGTCCGGTGTGCGCTTCGATGCCTGGCGGCGAACCAAACTTCGTCACTGACGACTTCGCTGGCCACCTCACCCTCGAGCACCGAACGGGTCCCAGGGATCTAATGTCATTTCTGATATCCTTTTACAATTTGAATATTTTTATGCTTACTTCTACAGGTCGTCGTATTTCGGTTAACAATTCGACATAAATTGGTTTTTCGATTGTGAGTTTTAACTTTAGCATATTTAGCTTTAAGTTCTACCGAATATCGACCAAGAAATTTAAAAATATTGACTCAAGTTTTAAAAATTTGTGAATGTAGTTTATTTCGGAATGAAGAGGCTGAAAATCATTTAACTGCTTGTTAAGGAAGCGATACATGGAATGATGATATACATACAATCTTGGCGCGTGTTGGCGGACCACACACCTAAAAAATTCTTAACAACTTTTAGGTGTAGAGGTCATGATGTTTTCTTTCACCGTTAAATCTATTTAAAAATCTATTATTTGTTATGTTTGTATATATTAATTTTGTTTTACTATGATACATCCTTAACTACATTGCACGATGAGCCCAGCGGTATCCGACACGGCGGCGTACGTCGCATGCCGCACTCAGGCCGCGGCGTCAGCCGAGCACGCAGAACTAATATGCAATTCAGGTATAATTAATCATTTTTTATTTATAAATATATCGTACGTTGTGAATCTCACTAAGGTAGTTTAATGTTATTATCCCTTTACAGCGTAGGGTACGTTTTACTCTTTTTAATTTAATGAACTCATAAAAAATAAAACAATTGTTTAAATTAAAATAATTAAACTAGCAATAACTTGTCAGTTGTCACTAACTATAAGACTTTGTCATTTGGCAGTGCCGAAATGTTAATATATTGGCACTATTGATTCCGTTTATACTTTATTATTGTTGGATTCTTAGTTTTACGTTTGCCATAATATATATATTTTTAAACTCGCCTATAATTATGTTCCGATGATGTGGTGGCAGCACGGGTGGCGGCGGCATCTCGTCGCTGTCGCCGTCGTCGCGCGACGCGGTGGTGGACCCGATCGCGGAGCTGCTGTCGCAGCTGTCGGGCGTGCGGCGCGGCGCGGGGCAGCCCGGCACGCCCAGCCAGCTGCAGCAGTTGCAGATGCAGCTGCAGCTCGAGCGGCAGCAGGCCACCGTGAGACTCTCAATCACTTCCTGGCGGGATTATTCCAATTTAGCTCCCCTTAGTTGTCCGCCAATCCCCACTAGGGCAGCGTTGCGGTAGAAAATCGGTGCCCAGCAGCGTATATACAGCCCATATGGGCTGATAAGTAGGTCCCCTTATATTCACTGAGTTTCATTGCTCAGCGTCATTACTGTGCGTGCCGCTGTTGGTCAGCACAGGAGTTGCAGTGGCGGGTGTGTGGTGGGATAGGGCGAGCCATAGCGGGAGCGCATACACTTATATACTCTCGCACCTATCGTATTATGGGGGAGTTGATCATGACTCTACTTTCCGTCAGAGATGGAGGGGGGAGAAGTGACATGTGTGATAGAAGGCGTGACCCTTAATCGCATGACACATATTTTATTAAGTTTCTTTTACTCTGCCTTACTGAATGTTCACTAAGAAAAATGCATAGTATTTTAGTTTTAAAAACTACGTTCACCCAGGCGGCGCGGCAACAGCTGGAAAGACTACCTCGGCGCACGGGCGGGTCGGCCGGCGCGTCCGCCGCCCCGCCGCCCGCGCCCCAGCCCGCCGCCGCGCAGCCACAACCACAGCCCGATGCGGCAGACTCACAGTTCCTGCTCGCCGGTTTCCTCGGTAACTACAACCTTCTACCATCAAATACCCTACTGACAAGAGTTTATTGCATTCGTACAATTCTTCAAGTTATTTAATTATTATTAGTCTACCCAGCAGCAGCACTTTCCCCACTATGTCTCGTACGCTCGATTCACCAACGGCATTAACGGACTGAGCACAGAATAATTTATGGATTAAGACTGGCTAACCACATCATATTTTTCTCGCAGGAACCGCAAGTGCGCAAGCGGGCCCCGAGGCGGACCCGCGCGCGGCGCTGCTGCGGGGTCTCATGCTGGCCTCGCTGGGGCGGGCGCCGCCGGCCGCGCGCGCCCCTCCCCCCGCGCCGGCGCCGCCCGCGCCGCCAGCTCCCCGCGCCGCCACCGCGCCCGCCGCGCCGGCCGCGCCGCCCGCGTCGGCGCCGCGGGTGAAGCCGCAGCCGCGCACCAAGGTACGGTGCCGGGGCGCAGACTCCGCGCTGGGAGTGCAGGACGCTGTGTGACGGCGGCGCGGCTGTTGTTGCAGGAGGCGGCGGCGCGCGCGCACGCGGCGGCCCGGCAGCTGCCCGAGGGCAGGTAGGAGCGCCGGCGCGCCGCCGCGCGAGGCGACGCGGGCGGCTAGCGGCGGCGGGCGGCGGGCGGCGCGGGACTCGGTAGTCTGTGTGAGACGGGGCCGCGTGCGGGAGCGCGGTCGGCCCGCGTCCGGACTCGTTTCGTTGTTTTTCGCTAACACTTCCTAGTGAATGCTTACGATACGTTCGTTTTGTTGGCTTTCGAAATATCAGTGTGATTTCCTTTGTCGTAGAGGAGTAATAGCGATGGAATGTTTTAATCTATGCAACAGATGTTACGGGATTGATGTTATCGATCGAGGGGAGTCCGATCGTACATTTTCGTTGTCGCTGGCTCGCGATCGGGAGGGGTTTTCGAGTCGATTGGCACCATTGTTCTTGACGTTAAGTTATGATAATTTATTGTATTGTGTAAAGCTGTTGAGCGTTATACAAATTATTGATAGGGTAGTTTTAGAATAAAGCAAAATTTTCCTTTTATCACTATGCTCTGGCTGAATATCGATGACTTGTAGATATTTTCTTCCACCTGAAAACCCTCCTGGCTCCTCTCTGAAATTATATTATTTTATAATGTTACAGTTTAATATGGTTGGAAAACTACTTACCCACGATTACACTAGCTATTTGATGAAAGTGCTTATTAGTTTGATTATTATACTCCAGCATTACAAAATGTTTGTATGTACCCTAATTAAATTCTATAATATTAAAATCGCATTTTATTTCAGATATTACTTATAAGCTATCCTAGAGCAAATTCGAAGTCTTAATTCTAAACATGCCTGCCATATGGCTCATACCTAGTGAAATGTTATATCGACCCTAAGTCACATTAATTATTATATTTTAATAAAATACTCGATGGTAGCTGAATGTAGCGGGAGCTACTGTTTTGGTGGTAATGCAGCTTTGAACAATATTTCATTACATTACATATTTTCATACATTTTTTAACCCTGCGTTCACGGTTCCTTAATTGCCCACGTCCTCAATATTTTATTTGAGCCTTTATTGTCCCACCATATTATTCGATATAATAAGCGTGACGATAGGGCTCTTTTAACTTCTGCGATCTCTTCCAGATAACCTAAGAAGTACCGAATAGTACCTTCATTTAGAACCCCTTTACCATGAGAAATATAATGGCAAACATTTTTTTTAGCCCTATCCCACCACACACCCGCCACTATAACTCCTGTGCTCCAGAATCAAAGAGGCACGCTTATGACAAACATTTATATTATTACCATAGTTGTTTATAATATCTACTTTGTGCATACCTTTCAGTATAGCGGCACAAATAATAACCACTCATTGACGAATCCCCCAGTCGAGCAGTGTTATTGGGAGAAAACCCAAATGGAGAACCATTACGAAATTCTTAGTAGCATCACGGTGACTGGAAATGTGCTTGAAAAAACTAAACTTGAAAAGAAATGGAAATATGGATCCTAAAACGCATCTCTGTTTATCCCTGAGGGGAACATAGGCATGTCTTTATACTATATTAAATTCTCAGGTTGGAGTCTGGAGTTATGTCAAAAAACGACAATAGACACGCCTTCTTTTACGTTGAAATACACAATTAGCAAAATATGGGTACATAAATGCACCTCTGACTCATTGAGCTAATATTACTACGTATAGAGAAGATACCCTAAGCAAAAATCATGCTCCATTTTATGGCGAGTTAAAACTAAAATCCCTGCAGCGCTGAAACAATCAATTAGCTGTTTAACCAAACAGTATAAACACGCAGCGCTAGAACGCTAACAAGTGTAGTTTTCTCGCGACCAAAAGGTCGAAAGCGCCGTGTATTTCATGGCGCTTACGTGTTTTGTTCACATCCTTCAATAAGACGTCATTTTTATAGGCTAAAATGCTGAATACAGAGCTGACATAATTATCGCTTTATACTTAGGTATAAAGCGATAGATTGTGTTAGCACAAGCTTAATTAAAATTTTCATAATGTTAATTTATTGTTAGTCGAATTAATTAAACAGACCCTTCAATACATATAAAAAAAAAAAATTTGCTTGCAAGTCCTCTAAAAGCGCAGAGTAAGGCCTAAAAAATGTAACATTTCAATGGACTACATTGCAAGATAAAGTTAAATTAAGAAATAATAAGCAAGTAAAAAAAACTAAATCTAAGTTGCCGTTTTGTTACTGCCACAAATTATATCTTACAGTCATTAAGCTAATATTACTACTTAGTAATGTCAATGCTTACAATATATAATAATTAATTATTTATCATCTTATTTCAATGAATCTACATTACTTGTGTTACTTGCATAATGTCCCATCTTTATTTTTAGCAACATGGCGTCCGCTAAATGTTTTGATTGAAATAAATTTTACAAACAAACAAACATACCTCACGCCTATATTTCCCGAAGGGGCAGGCAGAGATGCATTTCTGCACCCACATTTCGCCAGGTATGTTTCAGTCCCACGTAATAGGGGGCGAGCCTATTGCCGTCTTTCGGGCATATATCCAGACTCCGTGCTGCTACTGAGAATTTCCTTATGGAAAAACCCAATAACACTTTGCCCGACCCGGGAATCGAACCCAGGACCTCTAGATCGCACGGCACATACTTGTACCGCGAGACCACGAGGCAGTGAAATAAATTTTAAAATTATTATATAGTAATTTACCGATGAAAAGTTATTCTTTTGCACTTTGCTGTTATTCTTGATCTATAAGTACAAATTACAATATCTTAACACACACGACGGCATATTTAACGCGTTTCAACGTTTTTCGGTACACAACCAATACGACTCGATCGCTCAAGAGCTAGCAAGTAACTAAGTGACGAGTGGTACATACACCACACTTGAACGGAGCACTCTAGTGAAAGGTGCCCCATACACCTACAATAATATCGCACAATATTCTGATTGTACAATATTATTCAACGTGTAGGGATAATATTGAAACATTGCGCAGTGATTGAACAAAAGATTGAGGGAGCTTAATTTTTATTGTGCAATATTTTTTTATTGCGCTGTGTAGGCTTAATATTGCGCAATATATTTCTTTTTTTTTTTCTTTTCAACAAAATCACCAGCGTGGCTGCCGCCAAAACTTCGTCGTCAGACATGTTGCTCGCACGAAAATATTGATCAGACTGGTTAGTCAATTTTATGGACAGAATTTATTGAACAATAAAAAGATTGTGCAATATTATTGTAGGTGTATGGGGCGCCTTATGCGTTGTCTTCTCTATACGTAGTAAAAATATCTCAATGCTCTGACTCTCCTTCTCTTCAGTTTGCGTGAGTTAGATACAGGTATGGTGAATAAAGTAGACTAGATTTCTTTTTTCATTTTATTATGAAAACCAAACTCTGGATATCAAATAAAATTAGATAATACAAAAGTAACTTTGTTGCCTAAATTACTGGACCAATTTCCACGATTTTGATGAATACCTACTTAAATGGTACCTTGCGAAAGAATACATAGGCTATTTTTTTTACTATTCTGTATCCAAGTAATAATGCTGCTACTAAAATTTTACACTGAAAGAGTATAAAATTTAAGAATATTATCAGAATATGGCCATGCATCAATACAATTATGCCTTTCTCACTTTTTGATTTACTTTTGCCATAAGTAGGACAAGGAAACTAAGTGTGGTGCCATATTAAAAACGTTGGTGACTTTGAGAGCGATATGTGATATAATGACGTGAGAGGCGATATGAGCTTATAAACAAGACAAACAAAGTTAAATGGCTTCAGTTTACCTAAAGATTTTACAACATATATTTTAGTATTTACCTGTTTAATGTTTTATTTTTTTTCGGGCCCAATTTTAAAATTTATGAAAATGGAATTTTAGACGTAAGCTTGTTTAATATTGAAATTCTAAAATGTCATTACCAACTCAAAACTTATTATTTAGCTTAGGAAATTCGCATTTTTTCTTCGAAGTTTCATTCATTCATGATACAATCACATTTGTGTGACAACCAAACGCAATCTGTGCTTTTTGTTTCTTTAGCTTTATTGATTTGACTGAAAATTTGACGTTCTTTGACAAGCCCGGCAAGACCGGCAGGTACGGCGAACGATAAACATTATTTACTTACGTGCGCAATGCCACTATGAAACTACATTTTATTATGTGCATATTTCTTTACCAATTTGACTGCTATCCAACTTAAAAAGTAAATAAAAAAAAATATAATGGCGAGTGAAGATCATCAACGTTTAGCACAGTATGTGAAAAATGTTCACTCTGATCTAAGGAAATCTACACAAAAAATAGGAATGGAAAAGGCATGGCAAACACATTGTGAAAATAAAGAAAAGTTAGAAACGTATGCAAAATGTATGCAAAAATTAGCAACTACTCATTGGGAACAAAATATAGCAGAAGATTTAAGCAAAGCTAAATCGCGGATTAAGTGGGCAGCAGATTTTTGTAACGAGTATTTTATTAATTTGTTCTACGAATACTACAGGGAAAAAGACTATGATATCGCTAAAAAATTAAATTTGACTTTAGATGATATAGAATGTTTTCCAGAAAAAATAAAACTTATTGATGTTGGTAGCTGCTATAACCCTTTTAAGGAATATCCCTTTTTGGATGTATTTGCCATTGATTTATGTCCTGCCAATGAGTCTGTGTTTCAATGTGACTTTTTAAATGTGCCAGTAGCTGATAAGACTGTTTTAGAGAATTCCATAGTCACACAATTGGAACAATGTTCTTTTGACATTGTGGCATTTTGTTTCCTCTTGGAGTATCTCCCAACATCTCAGTTGAGATTAAAAGCATGTGAGAAAGCATATGAACTACTACGTCCTGGAGGACTTCTCATCATAAGTACCCCTGATTCTAAGCATGTTGGTGCCAACAGTAAAATCATGAAATGCTGGCGTTATGCCTTAGCGTTGATGGGACTTTCAAGAATCAAATATGAAAAATTTAAACATATGCATTGTATGGCATTCAGGAAAAGCCTGCATCCAAACATAGCCAAGCGCTGGGCATATTTATACAAAGAAGAAGATATGGAGTATGAAATCAACATTCCACAAGATTTTACTACTGTCAGTAACTATGTAGACTTGGATGCTCCATCAGGAAGTGGATTAAACAGGGTTTCCTTTAAACCGGAAGATTTTCAAGAATTACCTTTTTGTAATGATGATTTATAATATCAAATGTTTATAATTATGAAACATTTTGTATTAGCATTATGTTTAATGAGTCAAAAATAACATATCAATTTAAAATTGTTTTATTTATTAATCTTAAAAGTAAATTTATAAGTCAACCTGTGCATTAGTGTATATTGATCAATATAGAATATACAATAGAAATTCAAGCAACAGTACCAAATTTAGCTTTCCTTTTTTCTAACTTCTCTTGTTTTTCAATATCTGTCATAATTTTGGATACAGATTGACCAAACCTTTCTGCTCTCTTTTTTAATTTGTCCAAATTTTCAGTCAATGTACCAGTTAACTCAGTAGAGCTTTGTGTGCTGACACTGTTCTGAGTAAACCTTTGCTTTCTAGCTTCTTTTCTTTCCGCTTCTGTCATTTTGACTGGCAAGCCAAATCTTTTGGCTCGCATTTGTAACCTTGTCTGAGGATCTAAATCAGATGTGATTTTCACTTTATTACTTTCAGATGTAGTGATGTTGTCAGGCAATGGCTCTTCTGATTTCTCCTGTTCTGGCTTTGACTGTATTGATGTTATGGATGTGGCTCTGTTTAAGACTATTTTCTTTGTTGGAGCATCCTTTTCCACGCTTTTTTCCTTCGCTTCTGTGGTAATCTTACGCTTGAGGGTGCGGGATTTTGTATCTGTAGTGACTTCAGGCGGAGATTGATGATCAGCAAGGGCTAGATCTTCATTCAGTGTATCTAACGTATCCGATTGACTTTTGTCGTCTTCGTCCTCCAGAACGCCGTCTGAATCTATTTCATCCGAATCCAACGTTATATCGCCATGCTCATCTTGAGACATTGCCGTTTGTAGTCTGGCGACAAGTTCGGCTTTATCGCCTGCATGAGACAGTCCACGTGATTTTAATTCTTTGCGTAGTTCAACCACCTTCATCTTGCTTATATCAGCAACAGTAGAATCGGCCATATTTATGTTTTCAAGCAGGTATCCAAACAATATTTTTATTTTAATCCACCTATCTATTCAAGAGTATCGCAAACTGTATCACCGTTGCAAGAATTGCTTCACTCAATGCTACCGTGATAGAAAATGGTATTTTCCATAAGAGTGATAGAGATACTATAAAAATACGCTGTATATGTCATAATTGCACTCACTTCGTTTTTTAACAACCACTCCTTCATTCACAACAATGACATAATTCATTCGTTCTTTGTGCGTAAGCTTTACAGCCGGGAAACTTGTCTTTATGGGATTTAAAATATAAATATTATTTGGATTTATTAGTGTGTTCTCTTTCACCCATATAATTAAAAAGCGCTAATCAGTGCTTTTACAGAGACCTTATGTCGGCGGTCTCGAGTTCGAATCGCAGACACTAGAACAATAAGCTTCTGAATGAAATTTGCATTATAGGCTCACATCTAAATGCCACAAGGATAGGTAGAGACTATTTAGTTCCACAAGGTACGACTAACACGTCTTTTGCTTCTTTCCATTCATAAATATCCTAATATACTTACACGTAGATTATGAATGCTCCTAATTTAATGCGGCGAATACCACGACTCTGATATCTACCTGATCTTATATGATATCTTTCTTTGCGGGCGCCCTTTAACTCTTTCATTTAAGATTCCTTATAGTTTTAATCTCTCTGACACAAACTTTTCTTCCACTTTTAATCTACTTGACTAAGTAACTTAAAATTTATTGAAAGTGAAATTGACTCGATCCGGCATTTTTTCCCTAAATAGTGCAAATTTACATATCTATATGATATCGGGATAAATATATAAAAAATAATACAACAATCACAAAATCTCTAATCTCTATATTTTCAGAAGTACAAATACGCAAAATAAAGTGGTTCTGGTAGGGTAGATTTGGATTAAATAAAGGTTACACACACACACCTCACGCCTATATTCCCCAAAGGGGTAGGCAGAGATGCATTTCTGCACCCACATTTCGCCAGGTATGTTTCAGTCCCACGTAATAGGGGGCGAGCCTATTGCCGTCTTTCGGGCATATATCCAGACTCCGTGCTGCTACTGAGAATTTCCTAATGGAAAAACCCAATAACACTTTGCTCGATCCGGGAATCGAACCCGGGAACTCTAGATCGCACGGCACATACTTGTACCGCAAGACCACGAGGCCAAGAGTAAATAAATGGTATAAATAGGCAGTATTTTCATTGGGTACTAAATACATGTTTTACTCTCTTAGCTTCTGGACTATTATCATCAGATGACTTCCTTTTCTCCGATTTTGTAAACCATGCAGTTAACGACTTTTGAGATTTTTTTATTTCTGCACACTTTATTCTTTTATTACAATCATTAGACTTGTTTTTCGAGTTGTTGACTTTGGTAGAAACTTTATGCCAAGAAAGTAATTTCGTTGGTTTTAAATGCCCAAGAGCCATATCTGCATTAACATTATCAATATCAACCCATGCCTAAAAATAAAAATTAATAAAAGACATTACTTGTATTTCATTATATACACTACTGGAAAAAATTAAAGGATTAAAAATAAATCCAAATTTTTGGGCGTTTTTTAACAGGCCGTTACTGGGAGAAAAATGGTCGTACAGGAAATTAAAAAAAAGAAAATTGTAGCTCCAAGTCTCTAGTTTTTGGATTAATACATTAAAAATGTGTAGCATCAGTGGTTTTTGAGTGATCTTAGGAAAACCAGCAGCAAAAAGATTCAAAATTTTTAATGCTTCTTTTTTATTATATACGGGCGTGGAAAAAAATGTTCTTGCTTAAGCCTTATAAAGATCGGATACTTTGTTTATTTAGCTTTAATTTCTATCTTTTAACACCTCAATATGTTTAGTTCTCGCCAAGATATCAGTCTCCAAATGGAAAAAGATCCTTTTGTCTTTAATTATCGATATCTCGGCAAACAATAATTGCACACGAAGTTAAAGGTGCTTTTCAAGAATTTGAATAAATATCCTTTAAACACCAACTATTACTTTTTCGAAAAAACAAGAATTCTTCTTGTTACATGAATTTAAAAATGCAACAAAATATGAGCTTTAGGTGGTGTTTTGGAAAATCAAGCGCTGGATCGAAAATATTGTGAAAACCAATAATGTTAAGTGTGCGTTTTACAGTTCAATATGTCCACGAAAATCCTACAAAGTGCTAAAATTTGGATTTATTTTTTGATCTTTTAATTTTTTCCAGTAGTATATAATGTATGTGAATAAAGACTTACCTCTATTTGTTCTTCAGAGTCTAAAATTGCAGGCATTCTAGAATGGAGCCAATTAAGTGTTTCATTTGAATCCATGGTTATGACAGAGTATGCATACATGATGGTATCATCATTTTGCCACACTTCATATAAACCTGCCATATAAAGAAGCTTAATACCTTGCCAGCCCCTTTCTGTATCAAATGTATTATTCCATGTATTATTATCATCTATCTGAAAAAAAAATTATGAGATTCATTGAATATTAAAAAACGAAATGAAAAAATATCAGACAGGATTGGACACATAGCACATGAAAGAATTTTATAATGTTATTAATACCATTGTTTGTTCATCTTGAGGAGTGTATATGTAATATGGCTGTTTTACTTTAGCCATTTTTTCTGTGGTTTTCCATTCATAGAAACCTTCAGCAACAATGATACATCTTCCTCCATTCTTCAGTATAGGACCATATAGTTTTGAACTTTTGATATTTTCCAACCGGCAATTATTTGTGCTGAGCTTGTGATTGTTGTACTGGCCCTTTTGATACAAATTATACCTTTTAGAAATGCTTTTATTGATTATTATACATTACATGCTATTATACCATCATATTAAATTTAAAAATATGTGCACAAAATTCTAAACTTTTTTTTATTATTTAAAGAAGATATGATCATGATGATGATATGATATGATGATAATGATATGTATACCAATCATGATTAGGCGCGCGGTGGAAAATCTAGTCGGTTGCGGGTTCAAATTCCAAGCACATTCACAATAAATAATAATTATTTGCTTTAACAATGAAGGAAATCATCATGATGAAACTGGTACAAAAAGCTCTTAGGAATTTCTTAGGTGTGTAGTCCCCCAACCCACACTAGGCCAGTAAGGTTGACTAAGGCCAAAACCCTCTCAATGATAGACATAAAGGCGGCCCATGCCCAGTAGCGGGCTGATGATGATCATGATTTATATATTGAGTACCTTATGCCATGGTGGTATTATACCCCACATCATTGGCTTCAAAACTCTGTTGCATGTAGTAGAATTTTTAAATTTACTTGCAGAAATAAGAATTGGTGTTATGTCTGTTGGTGCTATATTGTATGAGGGCACAAAGCTCTTTCCCATATTATGTTCATCCAACCAATCAGGCTTCTGATAAAGATTACTTCCCCTTGGTTTGTAACTACAAGCGCACTGCACTTGATCCTTATTTAAAGACCTGAAAGTAGTTATAAACAGCAGCAATGTACATACGTATTAAAACGGCAAAACTACACAATGGTTGAAATTATTATCGATTCATGCAAATATATTAATATTTTATCGATACATACAAACCAGTTCGCCCACACATTATAAGTTTGATTATTTAGCTGAAAACAAATGAAATTACAATTGAAAAAGAAATTACTTAAATTAATTAGTATGTGTATCTGAAAGCTTTCTTTTTCATCCTAGTCTAGTCACTTTGTAAGACTTATTAATGTAACATAAAATGTGAAATATAAAATCAAAATCTTATAAGATTTGCAGGTATGTAAGTATTAAGTAGGTATATTATTTTATTTTAAATTTAGAATATCTGTTTAAATCTTCTGGCGGGAAGACCCAATACTTTATAAAGGTCCTAGCTATAGAGTATAGTTACAACATTCTGCACGGAGATTTAACTAGATTATTGCAGTTTCTTAAAAACAATATTGACATCAAAACCACAAAAGCAAAATAAAAATACCTAAATTATTTCTTATAAAAAATATCAAATAATTTTTTTTAATCAATTTGTGTTGATAAAAAAAATCACTTATACTCTACCATTCCAAAAACAAGTATAGGGTGTATACTGTACACATTATTTAAACACGACCCGACTCAACGTGTCGATACCTAAAGGCCACTATTTAAGCCGCGTCAATAACGTTATGTTGGATGTACATACCATAATATACTACTACTCATAGGAATTAAAAATACATAATATGTAATATGTATGTATGTGTCGAGATAAATTGTATTATATACATTACATACATCTCAACTCAACATGCATAACGTCACGTCGGGTGATTTTGCATTTTAATAGTGTATCGCTGAAATACATTATTAAATAAGATGCGTACTGAGCAAAATCAAATATTTATTAATTATTTTTAGTTCATAGGTGTCGATAAGTCACGTCGCGTCGCTTTTTTATATGTCGCACTAGTATTACAATAGTGTTGTAACTCAAAATACATCGAAATTGACATAACACTATAATTAAACGTAAAATTTAATTACTCACAAGTCATTAAAACTGTCATTGGAATAATGCAGAAAATGAATAAGTTATGACGTGTTAAGACATTATCCATGACTGACCGGTAGTCTAACCTTCCATCCCAATATTGTGTCATCTTTAGTTGCGACCAATAGTGATCGAAAAAGTGCAGGCCGCTTGTTGCATTATTTCGAGTTCCAACGTTATTACTGGATCAGGTATGTAAAATTCATAGTTTTATTTTGAATTAATACAGTATTGTTGATTTACACTTGACATGGTTTTGTTCTTATTTTTAGTTAATACACTATTACTGATTTACACAAGCTTTAATAAAAATAATATTTCTACTTAAGACACTATAATTGACTAAGTTAGTAATTTTTGACATAATACAGTTTTGTTGAATTATAACTTCAAATCGATTTTTTGCATGGTCTATATATTTATTAATAATAATATTTACTTTAAGTTACAGTATTACTTACAATTCGATCGAATGTGTATCAGTTTAATGCAAATAAAGCTTATTAACTTTTTTATTTAAAAAATTAGAGTTACTACACTCTTAGTGACAAGCATCAGGTTGGGAGGTGGGTAGGAATGTATTTAACAAAATAAATATTTATTTAATTTGCAGGTTTAGTACCTATCCATCGAGGGCCACCAGTAGAAGGCAAATGACGAACTTTGTGTGAATTCATCACCGTCATTATTGTCACAGGTGAATAAAAACGATCAAACTGCTGTCCAGGTAGAAGACATTGATACTACGAAAGTGCAATCGACACTTTCGACACCGTCATCATCTACAGTTCATTCAGTACTTTAACAAATCGACGTAAACAGTTCCCCGAGTATGATTGCAATGAAAAGAAATATTACATTTCACCCATCCACCTAGACCAGAGCGACGATGTTGATTCCTATCATGATCCACATTTCGTTCCTAATTCACCAAGAAAGGAATATAGGGTAGATTGCTAAGAGGTCAAATAACAAAATGTCCAGGTAGCTCTTTTTCTGGAAGCTCTTCTTCAAGCGGCATGGATGATAGAGTTGTGAATAATGTGAGTCGCGTTGCTGGAACCAGTGGGCTGACTATTGAATCAAATATTTCATCGGAATAGCAAAACAATAATACCTGGGGCAGGAAGAGATGGAGAGGATACATAATGTTGAGACCTGGAAAATGCAGGTTAAATTGTTGTGTAAAAATAAACGAGACATCAAGACAAGATTTTGTTTGCTAAAAATTGATTAAAAACAAAATTTTAATTATAAATAGTGTAGTTTATCAAGATTAGGTAAGACTGTTTTTATCTTGAAAGGTTTATGTTATTTTACAAAATGTTTCAACTTGTTTTTAAGTAGGTATAGGTAGACAAGCATTAGTTTTAGTACACTATATTTCAATTATCATAGCTAAAAAGAATAATCTGGTTTTATTTAATAATATCCTAACCAAAAAAATAAAGAGATCGTATTAAATGGTATATTTTACTACCATTTACTCGGAATTCGTTTTCGATTTATTGTTGTAATGCCAAAAAGTGAGTTTAAAACGTAAAGAAAATGACTTATTCAAACTGTCGTAACACAAAATATTTCAACAATAATGACGTAATTAAAAATAATATTTCATTTTGAACATTGTGCTTGGAAAAATACTGTCTTAACTCAAAATTCGTTAATAATTTCCCTATTATTATTATTTTTTAAAAAATTTAAAAAGGTAATGCCTTCAATTTCATTCCAAAAACACATAAAACATTCATTATATTCGTACCTATTACAGAAAGTGACAAATTAGTTTTTCGTTGATTCTGAAAAATCGTCTTTTTTGAGTTACAACACTATTGTAATACTAGTGCGATGTGTTAAAGGTGGCTTTACGGTATGTATTGCTTCATGGCGTTTTTATTTACCCCAGTATTAGGGTGAATAGTAGCAATTATGAAAAATAATAAATATTTTCCTCTTTTTATTATAAAGTAATAATTAATTAATAATTTATATTAAGACCCAGAAAAGAATTGTTACATTGTTTCGTATCAAATATATAGAAATAATTGTTTCCATTCGACTAATTCACAGCACTAATCACGACTATACGAGTGAATGAAAGTATACAGAAAAAACAAGATTTTATCTGTTTCAGCAAAATATTTCACTGATTTCGCGATTCCTGCATCGCATTTTGTAATATGAAAGAGCTCCCATGGCCATGGGGCTCTTTTAAACATTCTTGCATCTCCTTTTACCCCTTAATTATTTCGAAAAATGTGGAAATATGTGTCACGTCGGGTTAGAGATACCTTCGAGAGAAGTGCTAACCACTTTGAAAAGCGAGGTAGTGCTGGTGTAGTGAACGCTTCAGGAAGTCCAGATGATAAAAACAATCGCTCTAGTCCTCAATGCCGTTGGTTCCCATCCCAGACGTGCTGGAGATCATGCGGAAATAATAAAGATACTAACAGTAATAAATGGAACTTTGAATACTTGAATAGAAGTTGGATTGGTGCCATTACATGGGTAAGTCGAAAACTATTTATATTTTATCAGCCAATAGTATCGTTTGCTATATAAAATAATTTTTATATTATCGTCTTAGAATAGTTGTTTATAAACAGGCATTCGAACAAACTTGACCTAAAAATATAACATAAATATACATAGCAGCTGGAGATACTGACTTTTAACAATAATAATTGGATACTAGACTTTTGTAAAAAAATAGTTATTGCTCATACAACCCAGAGGTTCAAAGTTAGTAATCAAGCAGAATTTAAATGATTATACCAGATGTTTATAAACACCCCTTTTCGGATGGTATTGTTTATTATGCAATGATGAACATAATATTTTGTACTAATAGTTATGTCTTTTATATATTTTTTGTGAGACAATAGTACTTTGTTTTTTAGTTGAGAAACATATTCATCATTATAGTGTGACTTATCTACTGTCACAATTGGTGTGTATTATATATATTTGGATTCTTATTATTCATTTATTCTCTATTATTGAAGCAAATGCACTACAAAAAGAATTTAGTTTATTTGTAACAACCTTTAATGAACTGGGACCATCCCTCCATCAATGCATATTTTTAATATGTATTTATTTCATTCAATGCTTAATTTTTCACTTACTATAACAATATGGGAATTGTTTTATGTTTTCACAAAACCTTTAATTTATTTCTAGACAACCTCAAATTTATAGTATAGACTTAAAAATAAATATATTTTTAAGTTACAGCAGTGGGTCAAATATGGACTGATGGGATGAGAGATTATTAATAAAATATTTTTAAGTTTATAAATTTTCTTTTGCCTAATTATTAACAAAATATACTTATGTATATTTTTATATATACATAAGTACATTTTGTTAATAATGTTATTAGGTATAAAAAAATAATTTTTTACAACCAATTTTTCTGTTTTGTACTATTGCAGTTTTGAATTTAAAAAAATGATAAATAATATATTATTTTTGTTCACAGAGCAGCGCTTTAGTGTTAGGATGGTACACAAGTCAACTGCTGCATCTTAAATGCAAATATCACCTTAAGGGACATGAAAAATGTTCCTCAATAAACAATGTAATAAAGTTATTACGACCATATGTTGCTTGTGTTAACAAGGATGCAATTTGTATCAATTCTGCTCCTAGAATTGATAAAATCATAAATGACTTCACTCCTAGTGTTCATTTGATATCAAATGATCAGCAAAGAGTACAAGATGACACGGTTAATAGCAGTAAAACCAGTTCTGAGACATCATCCAGCAGTGACTTAGGAGAAGTTCTGAATTCAATTGAAAATAAACTTGGTATTGCAGCTATTGAAAATGGCCAACATCAAGATGGACTTAAATTATTAAGGTGATCTAATGCTACTAAATGTATTTGTTTTATGTACTCAGTAAGATAATTTCACTTAAATGTAAATTATCATTCTTGTATTAGGGAATGGCATTGTTGCACACATATACATAGGTGTAAACTGCCTCTAAGTCTACATTTATTGCATTAATTTGTAGTTTACTCTGAGTGTGATGGTTTATAAATACATAGAACACATGTGTTGTCCATATTCTGGTTTGGGACTTGAAGTCGGGACATCCAATATGATAATAATCAGTCAATATGAGCATGCTTTTTATATTTGTTGATGTAACATTCGTATCTATACAATTATTTCTTGCTACACATTTTGTATGTTAACTGTCAACTTGTTAACATATGCTTGATTTTTTTTCATAAGTAAATATCTTGTTCTGGTCCACTGCTGGACATAGGCCTCCCCTAATGACTTCCACGGGGATTGTTCGGATGCTGCTTGCAGCCAGCGACGTCCCGCGACCTTGATGTTGTTATTTATATAACACCTCATTTTCAGATCAGCAGCCCATCGCCAATACGCACCCGCTCTATACAACCTGGGTTTGTGTTATGAAACAGGTGTAGGTGTCACTGTTGATGAGAAAACGGTATAATCTTTTTTATTTTAAATTAATATTCAAAGACATAGACGAAAAATTGTTATTTATAATAATTACATATAATAGTTTAATGGCAATTGATATGTTCCAAATAATGTAATTAAGAAAAATAGTGGTGGTTAATGTTATATAATGTAATGAGGTCCAAAGAATATTTTGGCCTAATATTATATTTTTTTCTTTTGTCACTAGGCAATGGAGTTGTACAAATCTGCAGCTGCATTGGAGCACCCTACTGCACTTTATAACCTTGGCATTTACTACGGTCAGGGGCGAGGTGGATTGTCGTGTGATTCAGAGACAGCAACACGTTTATTGCGCCTTGCTGCTATGAAAGGCCAAAAAGACGCCATTAAAGCTCTAAAAGAATTAAATGTTGATGTTGAAGAATCATCAGATCAGACAAGTACGGAACCGTGGGCATTCAGTCATAGTTTTGCTAATACCAAGAATGTAATACCAATGCAAACTTCGCTTTTCGTTGAAAATACAAGTTTCTTCCAGACCACAACCTGCGAAGCCGCTGTGTATTAATTTATAATTACGAGAATGGATTTAATATTATATACTTATTTAGTATATAATTCTTTGAACTCTAAAAGAAGTTGAAAGAATGTTCTCAAATGTTGAAAATCCTAGTCCTTAAGTTTTCAATTTTTTTAATTTAGTTAGTGTATTTAAAATATAGAATGGACGAAGAAAGCTTATATGCTGTAACTGTCACATGTTTAACGACCTTCCTACTATGGCTAGTGAAGTTATGTTAATTTGATATATTTAATTTTGTAATGTAATCAGGTGTTAAGGTTCTATTTGATTATTTGCTAACAATGGCATACAAAATAAAATTTTGTATGTAGTTTATTTTTTGTTAGTAGTTGTAAGACTAATTTTTTTATTATTAAATTTACCTTTAAGAAAGTATTTTTTTTCGTACTTAATAAAACAAGTTAAAAATTAATTTCATGTTTAATAATTGCCAACAAGCTTATAGTAAGATACATTTCTAATATATATGTATATTATTACTAGATTATCTTTAAACATTTTGTATTTATAAAATGTCTCGACATTAACCCATCCAATGCCCCATATATAAAAGTACTTTCGTTTCCAAAGTAAAAAGGAATAAAAACAAGTTTCATAAATTCCGCATGAAATATGAAGGCATCAATTGTTATTGGCAATGAATGGCTTAACATGTCAAACTTATGTACCACATACATTTCACAATGATTTGGTCAATAATGGTTTTTATATGAAATAAAATGCCACAGAATCAGGTCCAGAGCCATCACTACACTTAGTGCATTGCTTATAATAAGTCCACAAAAACAAACACGAATCAGTGGTCCTTAACATAGATCGAGGTAGATGCTACCTCTATAAAGAATTAATTATAATTATAAAATTTGTATGCAGCTTAGAATTATTCTTCTCACGTGACATTATCCGTGAAATTACATTCACCTATGACAATGGATTCAATGCCATCTGAAACAACATTTAACAGTGAAAAATTTTTGACCAAAAATCAATGATCTACAAGTCAAACAGAATGGTTTTTAATTTCAATAATTTGTGCTAAATAAAATAACTATAAAATTCCCATATAAATCAAACCAGTCAAACACATCAAGAGTGGAGCATAGTATTAGTATAATGTGGACATTTACTATGATTTATTCGAAAGTGAAGCTGGGTAAGTGAAGTAGTTATAAAATTATTGTATTATAAGCGATACCCCCATCCGACGACACGACTACCCTCACCATCGACATAACTACTAGTTATAAAAGAGCGATTATACCGCCGGGCGCTCACTTAGATCTAAGCGCTCTCAAAGTGTACATCGTTTGTATTTTGTTATTACGTTTATTGTTAAGCTGTAAGTAGATTTTGTTCTCCTAGATTTTAATTTTGTTTGGTTGAATAATTTTAAATGATTTGTAAAAATAATCAAATTGATAAAGAATAGCAAACTTGTTTTAAGTTTTTATTTTTTTAAGTTAATTTTTAACTTTATTTCTAATATCAGAAGTGGGATAAAGAATTCATAAGCCCCCAGTACCGTTAAACTGTCATAAATCTTGTGAGTTTGCTGTAACATCGTGAACGGTAAGATTTGAATTTGAATTTTTGTTTATGATTACTGCCTTCTTCAATTGTTCATTACTTTAATTGTGTGTTGTGTGTGTTCAATTATAATTTGCGTGCTTCTGTCGTAAACTTAAACGTTAATAATGAGACGTGCCAGAACGCCTAGTTCACGGAGGCTTCTTTCTCGAAGCAATTCGCGTTATAAAATTCTCGAACGTCTTGTGATCACAGCGATGATAGACTGGGTCTCGATTCGAATGATCGACGTCATATTTGACGAGATTGCTTGCGTGTCCGAGATCGGCATAATTCTCGCAATACTGATATACGGTCGTCGTCTTTCGTAGGTCGCATGCCGTGTAATAGGGATCGCTTTCATAGTGGCCACAGTGTTAGACCAATATTACGCTCGTAAACGCCTTCGTTGGTCGTGGCGCATCCGTCGAACGATCAAGCGCTCCCTACTGAAAAACCGGTTATGCCACCTGACAGTAGCAACTCCGGCGTCCAAAATTCCGAGAATTCCGTGAATACACCGTGAAACCTGTGAATAGAATTTAGCGTGCCTTGTTTTGAAGCGTCTACCCTCGCTAGTGTGTTTGAGCAAATGTTCATTTTTGGTTACGGAAGTAGAATTCTTATCCAAAGGCTCACACGCATATATTAGAAGGAACAAAAAACCACATTTTTACTTGTTTCGTTTAACGTGTTCTTGTATTGAGATATATTTCAACCTATTGCTATTTATGCCGTGCCGAACACGTGTTAGTGTTAATATGCCTAAACAACTGAATTATCGACGTCCAAGGAGCGGATCGCGTGGTTGGTCGCGACTTGCGAGATGGATCCATAAGTGACGAGGCCGCGTGTACCTTGCGTTAAGCTTTGGTAACATTTTGACTACATTAAGCGCCGTTAAGCGTACAGATGCGCTCTAGGATTCGTAATAAAGGGCCGAGCGCACAGCCCATACTAAGGGCTATGCACGTGAGGCATTTTCGCGTTCTAGAAACTTGGCGAACTCGGGCGATGTTCCGCGACGATCCTGCGTATAATACCTCTATGGTCCTTTGTATACCAATCATACTTCCGATCCGGTCGCCATCGTAGTTCGGATGCCATATAGACCGTAACTATGCTTGCGGACGATTTTAAATCTTTTCTACCCTTTCAATCACGTCAATATTATGTTTCGAACGCCCGGCGTTCTTTATTACGAATACGCATGGAGTTCTTATAATTTTGTGCGCGTCCTGCGTCCTCGCTTTGTTGAAACAGATTGTGAATGCTGAATATTTGTGTAATTAGTTTCGTATCGTAAAAAAAAAAATACATAACAGCCTAGTAAGCAAAATCATAAACGTAAGCGTTCTCCGGGCCATTGCTTAACCAGCAACTGCAGCCGATAATAACCCGTCTGTGTGCTGAATGATAGATACAGGTTAAGCGCAGCGAGTTTCATTGGCGGACGACCACCGATGGGATTATCTAGTACGAATAATTGGGCTGTGGTGCTGTGTGGCGCGCACGCCTTCAAGAATCTCAACTATCCTGTTACGCCCGCCCGGGTGTCAAAAGCTCCGAACGACTGAATCTCTACAAAGGTGGCCATTAAATAAGTAAGACAAGTGCTTTAAACCCGGTAAGGTCTAACATTGTATTTCAACTTTTGATCCGCCTTAAGAGGATATTTATTTGGTGCGATGAGGTTAACCACGTGATCGACAATAAACGCACGTGCTTAAAGACCCAATAGTGTAGTGATGGGAACGGTTATCGGCAATACTCAAAATAGGCCAAGCGTGTATAAAATTAAAGCCATAACAAAGATCCCTAAACCTGGCAATGTGTAATAAGAGAGACAATTTTTGGGAGCGCTACCCATTTGATTAGTAAACTTGTTCTTGATAATTTAAATCACGCTTTATAGCTCCGCGCTCTCGGTCGCATAGCCGTCGCAAAACCAAAAAGAGATCTCGATTACCTTCGCGTCGCGACTCTGTCCCCTGGTACACACGCTCACGCAGCCGTGAGGGTGCGATAGGACATGCATCAACAGCCATAATGACGCGATTAGATAGTATAGAACGAAGCACGGCCAGCGCGTCGCATATGCCACCACGTGCTGAACATGAGACAAGTATTCGCTGGAATAATGACATATCATCTGCGGCCAATGCGTTGGCTGATGCCCTTAACGCGGTGTTAACATAGTGAAACCCCATAACTACTACGTGTAGAATTTTGACCCGGCGTTTCACAAATTCGAGATATGGTGCAACAAAGTTGAGCGGACAAAAATGACATAAATAACTAGGGAGAATCGGAATGTTTATTGCTTATTGTTTGTTGCGTATCGGTCCTAAGAAGTTACCTAAGCCCGACGAGAAATCGAGCCTGGTACCGTGTGCCTTTTTGCAAAAATAATTGACTTGCCGAAAATGATGGTTACACAAATCGTGTTTAAGCCTCTAGTAGTGATCAACGAAAGGGGAACTTTTGCAGAGAGGTGCGTAGCTCTTCTGGGGCTTAGTGGCATTACTACCGCCGTAAACCAGTGCATCCCAGTCGACATCCAAATAGACAGTGAAGCTTTTGACATGTCCTTAAATTCATCGGATGTTGTTAAAAATTCTGTACGCGAAAGCTAAGAAATTGCGTCTTGAATACTTTACCGTACCGGTTAAATTAATCAAAAACTTGTTTTCGTTGTTAGCTACCGAAGTATAACTTGGTCACATTATAAGTTATGGTCAGGTAAGACCGAGCGCGAAAAGGGTCTGCTCCTACGTGTTGCGCATTAGTGAATTCACTTGCAAGACCACCGTTACTCTCTAGTCGGAGAAGAGTTGAGACTTTTATATTTCATACTAAAGGGCATAGACTCAGTCTGTCGCAAATTTTCCATGATAAACACGAACATATAAAGAGCTGACAAAACGTTGAATTTTATTTTCGAAACATTTTTTGATTTCCCGGCTTTAAGTAATTTGTCGAAAAATATACGTCTCACTGCCTAGTGTATTTGTCCAAGAAGCGAGTTCGATCCTTGTCAAACTATCACATGGGAAAATCCTGATGAACCTTTCAACGCTACCCATGCAGACGTATATCACTTTTCGGAGTAGTATCTAATCTATCGATTTATGATGGTGGTCGAATGTTTAACGCTGCTAGTTTTAGAAGCTGAGTACTAGAATTGGGCAGTGACATCCATCATGTAACGCCTGTCATCACCACGTAAACGGCCTAATAGAAAGACTCTTTCGAACCGTTTTAAACCACATTCGCGTTAAGTGACAATAAAAATACTACTTGGTGTGATGCACAGCGAAAAATTCAATTGGTATTGAACATTACTAAGCAAAAACTACTCAGTTTTCAGCTCTAAAATTATTATTTGAGTTCAACGCAACTACTCCTGTCAGCCGTGCATTAGTCCTCGATGTGGCAACTGAAACTCCTCAACCAAATCGTTAAGCATCAACTAGACAAGAGGACAGGACAAGAGGTCTTCTGAAGAAAAATCAGGACAAACACGACTCTTATGTGAATCGTCATAGGCGCCCTTCCAGGACTTTTCAGGTAAACGACTGCGTATTTGTTATGAAATCCACCGGTAAACTTGACTCAGCGATTAGAGGTCCTTATCCGAGTGATCAAGGTGCCTTCAAGTAGCTGACAAGTGACAGGTGCTTAAACTATTGGTGATACTCGTGGAAAGATCATGGAAACAACAGCGCAGTGTATGGTACCTGGGAAAGGCGAGTGGTGTCCCGAGAGTTGTGCGATTTCCTTTGAAAGTAAGCACTTAATATGCTTTGATGTGTGCTTTACACGTATCTTATGTTACAGCTTCTAGGTATGTTCTGTGCAATTGTATGGAATGTACAAATATTTGTCCTGGCAGACACGCTATGAGTGTATGGACTCCGATGTAGCAGATACGCGATGCGTGTGTGGACTCCGGTACAGCAGACACGCGATGCATATGTGGACTCTGGAGCAGCAGACACGTGACGCGTATATGGACTTCGGCTCAGCTGAACTACAGGCCACCCTGGCCTTGGCGTTCACTGTTCGGACTTCAGGCTTATGGCCTAGGCGTCTATTATCTGAACTACAGGCCACCCTGGCCTTGGCGTTCACTGTTCGGACTTCAGGCTTATGGCCTAGGCGTCGCATTATCTGAACTTCAGGCGTAAAGCCTTGGCGTTCTATTAACGAACTTCGGGCACATTGCCCAGGCGTTCGTTGAACTACAGACCTCACATGGTCTTGGCGTTCATTAAACTTCAGGTGTTTTTTTTTCCTTTGTGTTTTACTTTACTACACAGCCTAGATGGTGACAACGACTGGAGGCTCAGCCAGAATAGCTGCACCAAATCTATGAAGAAAAATGCCTAGGCTTGGTTTGTTGGTCATGAGACGTCTCTGTTTTCATTTATAGATTGATGTATGTTTGCCTGTGTGACTTTAAGGATACCTGATAGATGAACTTTGAATTGATTGTAAGGCGATGTGAAAGATATTTGCGAGGTTGACTCTAGGCCACACTAGAGTATTTTAAAGAAATCTAATTCGCAGATGAAAATACAGACGCACGCGAGCTACAAGCTACGCCTTCCCTAAACGCAGACCAAGATCTTTGAGCTGCTAGTGTTGCTACTGGTGCTGCTGCTGGCGCTGCTGCTGGCGCTGCTGCTGGCGCTGCTGCTGGCGCTGCTGCTGGCGCTGCTGCCGGTACTGCTGGTGGCGCTCCTGCTGGCGCTCCTGCTGGCGCTCCTGCTGGCGCTCCTGCTGGCGCTGCTGCTGGTGTTGCTGCGGGTGCTACCGCTGGTGTTGGTGGTCTGACGCCAGGCTCAGGAATCGGACTCTCTACGCTAGTACTAGGCGCCGACATGGACATCGATAACAACGACGGGCCAAGCAGTTTCTAATAAGGAGCTCGTGTCGAGGACGACACTTAGTCAGGAGAGGCCGTATAAGCGATACCCCCATCCGACGACACGACTACCCTCACCATCGACATAACTACTAGTTATAAAAGAGCGATTATACCGCCGGGCGCTCACTTAGATCTAAGCGCTCTCAAAGTGTACATCGTTTGTATTTTGTTATTACGTTTATTGTTAAGCTGTAAGTAGATTTTGTTCTCCTAGATTTTAATTTTGTTGGTTGAATAATTTTAAATGATTTGTAAAAATAATCAAATTGATAAAGAATAGCAAACTTGTTTTAAGTTTTTATTTTTTTAAGTTAATTTTTAACTTTATTTCTAATAGTATTGTCATCTAAGTTACGTGGGTATATAAAGTTTCAGCTCAATAGGTTCATTGGAAATGGTTTAAATTAAATCTTCCTTGCAAGATTTGTAAAGATACAAACATACATAGAAAAGTAAAATAAAAGCTTGTAACGAATGGTACCGTGCGTGTCGCTGGGCTAGTACTTGCGCGGGTAGTCCCTGGCGGGCGGCGCGTGCGGCGCGTACCGCTCGGGGTAGGGCGCGCCGGGCGGCGGCGGCTGGTACTGCGGCGCGTGCGCGGCGTGCGCCGTGTAGCGCGGCTCGTAGCTCGTGTAGCGCGGCTCCACGCCCGACCACGCGTCGCCGCCGGACCCTCCGCCGCTGCCGCCGCCTGCACACATTCATTATTTAGTTACTCTTCTTACACTACATGTACAGGTGAACTTATTGAGGCATTGTCTAACAGTCTTAACTTTTGGTGCTGCAAATTACTTTTCATACATAAAGTTATAATCCGCCAAACCGCACTAAGCCAACATCAACTATATAAATAATAACTAGCTACATAGAATAAAGTTTTCAATATATTTTTACTTAAATATTCACTTACATTATTAAAAGTTGGCAAAAAAAGAAATTATATGACAATTACTATAATCTGGGTTGTTAGGTGTGTTCAGACATGTTAATCATGGAAATGTTTATCTCTTGGTAAGGCTTTTCAAACATTTCCGTGAGTTAATTAAAGTGAAAACAATAGCAACAGCTTAAAAATTATTATTCTGCTATGGTGTGTAAAAAGTATAAAAAAAGTTTAACTTCTCTAATTGGTGTAAACATACTTTTACCTTTAGATGGCGGAGCTGAATCGGGATATCTGTTGGAAACATTCCAGTTCCGTGGTTCGGGTTTAGCGGGTGGCGATGGACGGTAAGAACGACTATCGCGGGACTCATACGATCGTCTGCAAAAGCACATATCTTATTAGTACAAGACAATAATATTAGTGACATTACAAATTATTTTTGGTGAGATAGCAAGAATTATATTTTACTGAATCTTACCCGGGTTCTTTGGGTCTAGTTCCTGGCGGCATTGGTTGACGGGTGTCCTCATTACCCGCACCGTTACTGGAGTACTTCATGTTTCCAGCTGTAAAATTTTAAATGCTGTTAGAGACAAGCGTATGGCTTTTAAATGGTATTTGTATTATTATGTATTTGTAATACAGAAATACAAGGTAAATAGTAAGCTGGAAGGGGCTTTTAGTTTAGGCACACTTGTCAATGAGAAGTCTATATTTAACATTAGTTTACCAATGAATAATTTTAGGTATGATATAAGCGTATTTCAAAATTTGTTTGAAACTATAATCATTCCATAATTAAATCACATAACAGAAAAATCTGTGGGATTGTACAAGTTAGAAAATGTTATGAACTAATAAATGACTCCACAGATGCTATTTCTAACAACAACATTTCATCAGTTTTCAACAAGAAATAAGAGTGGTTAAATCGGTTGTTAAACTTTATTAAATATTTAGTAGTATAGATAACATAATACGCAATGTTAAGTATTTCCAAGGAGTATAAACGATATTAATGAGACAAATAGCACTGTACTCACAAGAGACATGTCGTGGGTAGTCCCGCTTGTAGTCTCGGTCGCGCTCGCGCTTGTCTGCGCCGCGGTCATAGTTGCTCGTCATCTCGAAGCGCGGCGGGGGCGGCGCCTCAAACTGCCCGCGGCTTGATGACTGACCGAGACAAATAGCAATACAAATATTTAATATATATATCCAACAGTTAAGTACATAGCTCTGACGCCTCACTAGGTTACAAGGACTGTAACGTGGGTATCAGACACTATGAGACTTTTTCGTTTTCAAAAACACCCAGACCCGAAACAAATATTTGTGGATTAGAAAAACATTTGTCTTTAGTCGACAGCGACACAGGGTTGTCGAACCATAACCATGGTCCCTACATAACTACATATTACACGGAACAATATATTTTCAAGCCAAATACATATTCATACGCGTATCATTGAAAAGGTAGGATGACTCGCATTGTTGCACTATTAAGTAACAAGGAACGAGCCTATTACGTGTTCAGACACGGTTAAATGTAATAAACGGTTGGCTGTACTTGGGTGTCTAAGATACACATTTAGGCACGAGTCAGTGAGTAGGGAGGTAGTGCGGGTGTGAATGTGTGGTACCATGGGCGGCGGCGGCGGGCGCTTGTGCCGCGGCTCGCGAGCGTCGCGCGCGTCCCGCTCGTAGGCGGGCTCGGGCGGCGGACTGCCCGCCTTGCGGTACGCGCTGCTCTCGTAGCCGCGCTTGCGACGCTCCTCCTCCAACCTAACACACAATATTATTATTGTCAAAACAGAGTATCTCAAAATATAGCCTTATAATTATATTTGTATTATCCGAAATTAATTAAACAATACGAGAGATCTCTTATTTATTAACATTGAAAAGTCTACATTATACTGATAAATTGCCACATATTTTTAGAATAAACTAACCTGAGCTGAGCTCTTTTGAGCTCTAATCTTTCCAACTCAAGTTTTTCACGTTCCAGTCTGTGTCTCTCGCGTTCCAAGCGTAGCAGCTCATTCTTCTCACGCTCGATCTTTTCTCTGAAAAATGTACCAACGTTAATGTACTGAGCGTTCATAACGATTTATGAGAAAACACAGCGACACTCGAGGTGTCATTTACATTTATTTTTGGCTATTATAAGATAGGAAGATATGTGTTCTTTCTTCTTCATCAACCCATATACGCCCACTGCTGAGCACGGGTCTCATCTACCATTGAGAGGGTTTAGGCCATAGTCCACCACGCTGGCCTAGTGCGGGTTGGCGGACTATACACCTAAGAAATTCCTAAGAACTCTTAGGTGTGCAGGTTTTATCACGATGTTTTCCTTCACCGTTAAAGCAAGTGATAATTCAATGTGAATACACACATGAATTCGAAAAGTCAGAGATGTGTGCCTGGGGTTCGAACCGGCGACCGCCGAGATTCTCGACCGCGCGCCCAAACCTCGAGGCCATAACTGCTTTTGGAAGATATGTATTTTTAGAAATTCCGAAGCGAATAAAAAAATTACTAAATGGACATAATAAAATTTCAAATTACTATTGGTACACACACCAAATCAGTGAACTAAGAAGAAACTAACGAAGAAGAACTCACTAAGAACAAAAATACAATTAAAATTCATTTTAATCAGTCTGATTTGTTTTCGCTAATCTTCAAACGAGGTGAAGAGATTGGACGAGGTATTTACGGGCAAATATTTCATGTTACCAGGAGGCATTTGAAATTTGACAAAAATAATACTGTTTAAAGAGTGGTTAGTAAAATCAAAAATGTAAGTGTGGTACCTCTCAGCGCGCAGCTTCTCCCTCTCGATAGCGAGCCTGTGTTTTTCCTGTCTCTGCCGGCGCTCCCTCTCGCGTAGCGTCTCCTCGGCGGCGCGGCGCCGGCGCTGCTCCTCGCGCGCCGCACGCGACCGCGACCGCGCGCGCGCCACCGAACGCTCCTTCTGCGCATGCGCCAACACACACGTACTACACTCGCAACTTGACAACATACACTGTTGGCACTTTGTCTTAAACGCCTTAGACAATTAATTAAAAAAAAAAACCCGTTGTCTCGTAAAAGTATGTGATAATTATAAATATACACATAGTCACATAAGTAAGTGGTTTGTGCGTTTTCTATTTTCCTGTACTGATATTTTATAAACGATTTATAAAACTTATCTTTATTTTATAAACAGTATCATTAAAAATTACATTTAAAACTCAAGCTGTATTAGATGTTAATGGTTAAACTGCCAGTAAAATGACTGTGATGATGTTGATGCCATATTACTTAAGCCCAAATTTTACCCAAATTTTTGAGAAAGACAGTACTTCTTTGGGTGACCTTCGTCTCTCGTGGCTGCGAGTGCTGCGTCTGGTTCTATCCTGCAAATCATAAAAGATAAAAAATTTTAGTCTTTTTTAATTTGCAGGATTTACACTTTCATTATCAGCCCTTTATCATAATACTTATTGATTTATTATTAGCCATTAGATTATTTCGTCATAAAAAGTCAACTATTATACTTTATGTCACCAGTGTGGTCAACATACCAAGCACATACAGATCTCAGTTAACATATTAAAAAAATAAAGTAGATTAATTTCTAGCCCTTGATCATAGAAGTTTTATTATATATTTACCCTATCTGAACGGTGTGATTTTTCCCGGGTGCGAGATGTGGACCTATTGCTCTCAGCACCAGACAGTTCACCTTCTTTCCTTGGCTTTGAATCACTTTTTTCCGTAGAATCTTTACCGTCCTGCAAGAAACGATCATAGTATAAAAAATAGGTTGACCATGTAAACACTTTTACTTAACTGGTAATAATTGACACAAACATCGTGATCTTTAGCATCCTCCTTCCGATCTTTACTGGGCCGTCTTTCCGACCGAGTTGAAGGCTGTCGCCGCGATGATGACTCTGATTCGGATTTAGCCTTTTCTACTGAAATCATGCGCCCATGTAGTTCTGAAAGAAAAAAGAACATTTCAGTGCAGGACTTTTACGTGGTCGAATGTCACGTCAGTCATAAAAAAATACACATACAAAATACTGAAACTCTTAAATTTTAGCTCATGGATATTTTAATAAAACTCAATTTAGTTTGAAATATGTTTTCATGGAAAATACCTGTTCTATGAAGATTTTTGATGCAATTTTCGGCATCTTGTGCACTCGCCATGGTAACATAGCCATAACATCTAGACCCTGGAGTCCTAGCATTTGTAACTACCTTGGCGCCAATGACCTGCAGAAGGAGAAAATGTATAAGACTCAATTAATAATTGTACAATGATTCAGATACAATTATATAAAATGTTGAATGTACCTTTCCATGTTTGCTGCACAGTTGTTTAAGGTCCTTAGCGCGGGTGTCGCCTGATAACCCGCTAACCCATAAATTTCTTGCACCACCCTCTTTACTATCATCCCTTTTGTCTTTCTTTTCACTTTCACCTTCTTTGTCTTTTTCATCTATAAAAGAGTTAAAACTGTGTTAAACATTCACTTTATATGACTTGATATTGTAGTCAAAAGAAGTTAAACATCTCCAGTAAAATTAAAATTATTTAAATACTACTTTGACATTCCATAATAAAGTTTTGCATCATACCTTTTGCTTCTTTGTCTTGTTTGTCACCCTCATTGCTGAAAAACAAATTATTTTATTAACTAAGGCCAGCAAGACAAATTGTATGTTTAACCTAGTGTGGAGTTTTTAGTAACATTCTTATTGATTAGATTGATACAAGTGTCCATATGGAAATGTCTTGGGCGGTTTATGTAGAACGCGAACATTAACACACATATCATCTACAAAGTTTTGCACCACTACTCCACTGCAACGAACGATGTCACCGCTTGGTCGCTCGTCGCGATGCCGTCGACTCCGCCGCTGCTGCTCTTGAAGTAACATGCAGAATCTCTTGTGATTGATGCATCCGCAAACGGCAACTCTTCACAAATTTGCAGCTGGGCGATCTTCCTACCGTCGGCAGCAATGTATCCAGCGCGGAGTCGTTCGGTCGATGTTCCCGAAGCAAGCTCGCCGCGGACGAATCCGGCGAAACCGCAGTTGGGATCCACTTATAGTTCGGTGCAAAACTTTGTAGTGATAACGAAAATAAGGAATGTCGTAACAAACGCAGCGAATTAAAGATGCGCGGTGCGACGACGCGACGGCCATTCTGCGGGCACCAACCTAGTGGCGGAGGCTTCGAGTTTTACTTGTTGGTCGTCGGCGGGCGCGGCGTCGGCGCCGGCTGCGGCGTCGTCCGAGGCGGGCTTTTCGTCCGAAGTCTCGGCCGGCTGGTCGCACTCCGCGTCATCTAGGTGAGTGGCGGTCAGCGGTCAGTGGAGCCAGCGCAGGTCGCTCGCCGGGAGCGGCCCGCTCTGCCTCTCCGCTCTTGTTACACCCGACTATCATACACTATCTTCACAGTTGTACCACTTCAACGATGAATATACCAAATATAATGACCTGAAAACTTGATTGGACATTAGCACCGCCATCTTTGTATGGAGCAGCGTAGCAGCTTTGTGCTGCCACATCCATGTTACTTAGAAAAACTTTACGTAACACCAAATTTATCTGTAGATACTCTCAATACCCTGCCTTTAAAGCAAACACACATACAAATGAAGGTGGTTTTTTCATAGAACTTGTGGTGTAGATTTTTATGTAGACATGCAGTGGGTGTCCTTTACATTAATTTGTAATTTCTATGACACTGAAACAGGTTACAG
The DNA here is from genome assembly GCA_030295005.1 of Cephonodes hylas. Classification (NCBI taxonomy): domain Eukaryota; kingdom Metazoa; phylum Arthropoda; class Insecta; order Lepidoptera; family Sphingidae; genus Cephonodes; species Cephonodes hylas. The sequence continues at coordinate 5,679,280 of AP025382.1, forward strand.
ACTCTCCAGTGGTTCTTATGACTCATATGGTCACATTTCTTCCGTAGCTGCAACAGTCCTCTTATATATACACGGCAAGTCTTCATTTCTTTGTCTCCATGTTTACAAGTGTCACCTACATTATTCATTCCAAATGTTTCTTCCCTTCGACTTTCTTTTAAGTCATTTTTCTCAAATGTGTCACTGTACTTAGCTTAGCCTTTAACTATTCAAGCTCATAAGGCATCCATAACACTGATATGCTTAAGTTAACATTTATAGAAATTTTAAAGAGTTAGCAATTTACTATTTTCAGAAATATCTATACAATAGGATTTTAGTGTTTCTGTCATAATAATATTAGAAACATATACTAATTTATGAACAGCCAACATATATTTGCCCTAGAATTATTTTTGATTGTGGTGAAGAATACTAATGAGAGTATTTGAACTTACCATTCTTGTTGGCTTTGGGGTTGTTATCCGTCTGAAAGAGACAATAATAGATAAAATGTCATTATGAGTAAGATTGGCATTAAGCCAGTATTACAACTATTTGCACAACTTTTATTTCTAATACACATCATAAAACTGTCTCTAAACATAACTTATTGACATTGTGTGTTAGCCAGTGTAGACTATTAGGAAAAAAAAATCCCTATTTATAACAACTATATTTCAATGTATCAAATGTAATATTTACAAAACATTCACTTAGACTATATCTCATCAACTTCCATCATGAAACCATTTGATGTTTTGGAGGTAATGGATGGTAATTTTACTGTAACACTGAAGAAATAGAAACATACCTCTTCATTAAGCAATTCATCATCACCAATATCTAAATTGATACTGTCCTCTGCATCAGTGTTATTTTCAATTTTGTGGTCCTCCTCAGATTTAGGATCTTTGGCAAGACAAGGTTTCTTAGGTTGTGACGGTTCTGGCTCGTCTTTCGACTCTCTTTTCCTGTTGATTTTTTCGCTCTCGACAACATCCATTTTAGACTCGACGTTTTGCTGGCTGTTATTGATTTTCTCTTTTTTTGCTAATGGCTCAGAATCTTCTTCACAGGCGTCATCTTGAACGATCATATCCTCCATAGCAGGAGCCTCCTCGGACTCTTGTTCAATGCCGCTTTCGGTCCGTCTAGCTCTCTTAGTTGGGGTTTTGGTATCGGGGATACTCAGTTCAAACTTGAACGTGGCTGGGTCATGTCCCTCTTCTTCTAAATGCTAAAACATATAAGTGTAGTGTAGAAGACGTTATGACGCATATGGATATTTACCACGTCGTGATTGTTTTTACCTTCGCTAAACGTTGTATGAGCACGCCTCGGACGCCGCTTTTGTCGAGGTTACGCTTTTCTAACTCCGCTCTTAAATCTATTACTCTAAGATCATTCAGTAGACGTTTTTTGTCCGACATCGCCCGGCGTTATTTTTGGCGCTGGTCTATTAATATCCGTCTATATTTTACTTTATATTTCGATATCTTTACGAGTATAAATTTTATAGTCACTCGACAAACAATTTCCAAGATGGCGGAATATGTGAATTGTGAGCAGGGCTGCCAGCAAATAAATCGCAGCTATACGGTTTAGTATTTGCAATTATACAAAATTAGATCGCATTATACACAACCATTGCACCATATGAAGCTCGTTTTTTTTTTAGGATAACAGTAAATCAAATGGTCGGAAAATAGGCCCGCCAAAATAGTTCTTGCTTTTTTTTTAGGATGATAAATGCACAAATTATTGATAAAATGTGAACATATGCCTTTGTATCGTATTATACAAAGTGGTCATGGATACAATACCCCATCCGATTATACAAGATTTGTATCCAATTATACAATCTGGCAGCCCTGATTGTGAGTACTGACTACTGAGTAATGAAAGTAGTGTTGTGTTCCACTATATTTTGTCAATCGGTAATTATTAGTTAAATCACAATATGTCTGATTGAAATGCTATAAATTAAAGAAAGATACCCGTCATAATAAATAAATACTATTGAAATAAAAAAGTTTTTTATTTTTAAAACATGTATTTTATTTTCAAATATCTGTTAATAGCAATGGAATGTCATCTAATTATGCTGTAACTGGAGAAGTGGCAACATTTACCGCCAATGTCATTTGTCATTCTCATGTGATTTACTGAAAAGCTTTCATTTTGTAAATATAATTTATTTGTCCAAATAACTTAAATAAAACAACATGTCACAAAGACAAGGTTGGTTCATTAAATAATAACAGTTTGGGCTATGATTCGTCGTTGCAATATACAATTGAGGATAAATTTGAAGGCTTAAACTTTACAGTAAATCTGCAGTTAATTACTTTTCGAATATTTATATTTTTTTTTATTTAGATGTGGTGAATGCGGATACTGCCAACGAATTGCTGGATAAAGTTCTATTACAACAGTTGCACCTCATTGAAGATAAAATGCGTTGTGAACTAAACATAGAAGCAAGTGTTAACACTGCTTGTATTCATCTCGCTAAGTCACGATATATAATGGGTCATAGTTCGGTGAGTACAACCAGGCTACCTACAGAAAGTAGTCCAGATTTTTCAGCGACTACTAAATGCGAAACAGTAGAAGAGGATGGTGTAAGGCAATTGAAAGTTATTGAAAATAATGCAGAAGACACTGTCAATCCATTACATTGGTTTGGTGTTTTAGTTCCACAAAATTTGCATAAAGCAAAAAGTATCTTTCAGAATTGTGTAAATTATGTTGTTGAATGTGTTAACATTCAATTGCAAATACAGGAAAATATAAAATATATTCAGGCTTTAAGGAATTACATAAATTGATTAGAATCTTTAGAATAGCACTTTTACCTATACAAATGTAAATTGTAGCAATAAAAAAGTAGTTGTCCTATATTACAATTTTTTAATATTCCAGTATTGATAGGTATTATTTATGAAGTGTTATGTCATTTTGTAGATGATTATGTATTTTCTGTTTGATTATGATATATTTCATTAAATCTAAATTTTGTGTAAAGTAAAACAAATCAAAATGTTTTTAACCATTTATTTCCTTTGAACAGTCAAGTACCCATTAGTTGTGAGTAAGACACCAGTGATATTGCAGATGTTTTTTATGTGTCATAGGCATGAGCTTAATGGGAAAGGATGATTTTATTGTATTCAATCATAAGATTTTTTTCTTTGCATAGTCATATAAAATTGATACTGTAAAAAGTATTATAGTTTTACACAATATGATAAGCCTGTGTATATATCAGCCCTTCAGTAATTGGGAATTTATGATTTAGAACAGCAATAATACTGCAAAATTCTGTAATTTAATACAGTTGAAAGTTTTTGCTACAGGACCAGAAGCAGTTTATTTATATTTGAGTATTGTAGAAACTCTTGAAGTGTATTTCTAGTTAACACACTTATGGAGATGACTATACAGTCTGATGAAATGAGTCATAATATTGATTTTCTACTAGCAATACTCATAATACTCCAAATTTATATACAACAATGCTTGCAATAAATATTGTTAATACCATTGTTTGAGAGTGTTTAGTCCTTCATGCTGGCCTAGTGTGGAGTTGGGGTATAAAACACATGAATTTGAATAGATATTTTGAATAGATCAGTCTTTCTGAAATCTGGAGTCAATGGCATTTATTTCTTAAATTTCATGTAATATAAAGGTCAATAATATATTTGAAGTCATTAATACAAATACATGGCTGTCCAACTGAATAAATAATTGCATACTTACCTACCACATAAATATTTTAAGAACTTAAACATGCTTGTGTAGCAGATAAACAATGTTTAAGTGTAATAAATATTTATACATTTTGCGGGTATTTTTTAATGGTTAATGTACATTGTCAAATTACATTTTTTAAACCACTGCCGGGTGTTTCACTGTAGATTATAAATAATTCATGGTGTTAATATTGCTTTGTTATGGATATTTAATCTTACATATGCTTTAACATTTCACATACAACAATCTTAGCTACATTAATAAACAATACTTTTTATTTTTGATGTCTTATGGGAAAGTCTATGGGTCTATAATACTAAATAAAGCTGTACTATTGCACTTAAAATGATGTTATTTGTTTTAAAACACAAACATATCCCCTTAGGTTGTTGAGACTGAATGAGTTTTTTATTTTAACAAAGGTACTGTATGATGTAAAAACAAAAATTGAAAATATTGATGTTGGTACTTTAACACCATATTTTCATTGTCATAAAAATCAGGATTTGTACAAGCTTTTTCAAATTTATCTGTAAACTAATAAAGTACATTTTATCTGATGTTCAATATGGCACCAGTATCTAACTAGTCTATGGGCTACACTGTTCACAATTCTTATTCAGAACAGTTTAATAGTTCTGAACTTTGTATGATATTATTATGGTAACATCCAAAGTCTTTTTTAATGTTTTATTTGCCCCATTTCTATTCTAGTGGCAGATTTAAAATTAAAGATTATGATCATGGGATTTTGTTAAGCTCCATGGTCATTATAAAATTAAAGTAATAGCAATTTTTTATTAATTTCATTAACACTGTCGTTACGATTTCCTGATTAAGGCTCATACTGTGGTTAAAGAGATCTGTACACACCAAAATCAGAGTTTTAGGCCGCCACTCATAATGCCACAGTCGACAATTGTGTAAGGGAGTTGCGACCTATCGGATTAGCAGCTTTGATGTGTAGAGATCCTAAGCGAGGCTTTGTCTTACATTAATATAATATAATATACAATAACATATATTAATTAAATTATTTCTCTATAATAATACCCTGATAAATAATAAAATGCACAATGTATTAATAAATAGAAATAATAATATTACCTAAAAAATAATTTTATTTACAATTTGAACGATAGTTTCGTCACATTTTAAACATCAATGAAAATATAAAAAACAATTTAACAAATACATTTGTATTATCATTTCTATCTGCAAATGTAATATTTTGATACTAACAAGAAAAAATCTAAATGTAACAAGATCAACTCCAACTGTGTATAATTAATTAAAAAATGTTTAATAATAGAGAGGTTATAAAATTGTGCGTCAATCTGCGTAAAAGCAATTAGTTTGTGCTGCTAATACAGCGCATGACTAGAATCGTATGAGTCAATAATTTAAGAATGAAACCGTAATATGTGCATAATTGCATAACTCATACACATTTTATAACTACGTGATTATGAAACGATAAAAAAACTTTTATAATTTAAATAGCAATGTAAATTGCTTACTTAAGTAACATTATTAGCTTGGTTTAATCAAGTGAATAGAATGAAATATATTTTTAAATAAATTATCTAGATCAGCCCGGTCATCTACATAATTACTTAAAATTATCAATGAACATAAGACACAAAATTATTTGAAAGAATTTTCAACCCTATATACCCAAACAATTTATTGGATATTCAATGTAATACTTATATTAAGTTTAGAACATCAATCCAGTGAAATCATAATTCACACTGTAGGTTCATTGTACCTAAGGTATTTTTATTTACTTATTTAGTTTATTTGTTGAACTATTCCTGGATTTAGGTTTTTGTCTAATACCTAACTAATGAAAAGCTGTAGCAGTTAAGTCATGTTTACCGCGAAAGCTTTACTGTTGACAACGATACTAAGACGGTACTATCTAATTTACGCACTACAACGCTTTGCTCCTTTATTTACAAAAATATTGTAATAAAAGTTTGAACACCGATGTTCGAACAACGGTAATTCTAATTGCTAAACCATTCTTATTTTGTTACATAATGGACGCGAATACGAATTTTAATTCGTAATATGAAATCTATGACAAGTTACACTACTGGGTTCGGTAACTATCAACATGTTTTACGCATCGATTTCAGTCTAGGTCAACTCGAATATTCCGCACCAGAAAGTTAATATTACAATTGCAGCAGAATGGATTCATGCTGATGATGGGCAATGTTTCTCAATTCAAATGTTTTTGGAACGAGGAAGAATAATTGCATATTTTTCTTGAAGAAAATTAACCGTCAGTCGTAACGTATGAAGCATTACATTTAGGACAACCATCAATAAATTACATTAGTGCACTCAACCGTCGGCGACGCATTCTATCCGTTGTCTTTGGTGTCAGTTTGCATTGTGCGCCACTCGCCGCGTGTGCATGCAGATTCCCGCCACCACGCTTGCACGTCGCTGTAGTGGGCATTTCTTTGGCGACGTTCATTCGCGTGTACCATAGCACACACTCGGCAGAAAAAGTATGTGTTTATAAACTCCCCTGTGCCCTGTAATAGAATATTATGTATATGTTAATCGTCACATGATAACTAAACTATTTTTTCTTTTATCAAATAGTTTTTCATCGCTTTTCGACTTGCTACTTTAGTCTCGAGAATTTAAAATCTTATCTTTTTGGAAGCAATATATACGAAGTTGTAGTTCAAAACTATTTTCATGTATAATTTACGTTACCTTTATCAAATAAAAACCATACCTTCCATCTAAAGTAGGAATTGTATAGGTCATCGTCTTCGTCGAGGCGGTGCAAGTAAGCAGCGAGTTCCTCTGCGCCGGCGAACTCCTCGACGTGCACGTATGAGTTGTGTGGCGCTACAGCAGCATACTCAGACGCACGCGCACCCATCACTATGGGCAGCACGTTGTGCCTTCAATATAACACATAATATTATGATTATTTTGATAAAAAAACTTCGTACATCCACATAGTTCCTGCTGAGCCCACATTAGAATAAAATATTGGATATTAAAAGTTAACAAAACCTTTTGTCCACATAAAAACTCTCGAATAAATATTTGTTTTCATGCAGCCCTTGAATCCTCAAACCATTTTGCAGAGAACTGCTTTATATAGTTTTACTGCGAGGGTGGCATTATAATATTATCGAATATTTCTATTAATGCAATATATTGCATAAAGATGAATTAAATGCTAAGTTTATTTTATACGGTTAACGCAACGATACACTATTGGCTATTTGGACATGGTTACAATCAATTTTGAAATGCCAAATCGCACCTTACTGTTACAAAAATTGTTTTGCGTCACTATGGTACCGTTGATTGGGTTCTGTAATTGAAACTTGTTAAATGTAAAAATTGAATACATCATATCATCCTAATATAACATACATGTGTCTGCATCAGTGCATCATATACCTACGTGGTTTATGAAGTGCGCTCGTTCCTTATTACATGGGACTTATATGTATGTTTAAAGTACATCTAACATAAATAAAACTAAATCCAGTGCCCTTTTTAAGTTATGCGATTCTGTTCACAATGGGATATTAGAGAAAAGGTTGATAAAGCAAATTTTAAATATACCCAACACCCAGCAGTCACATACATAGCTCTGACCCCACACTAGGTTACAAGACGTGTAATGTGGGTATCAGACACTACGAGAGACTTTTTCAGTCTCACAAACACCCAGACCCGAAGCAAATATTTATGGATCACACAAATATTTGTCTCGGTGCGGTTCTGCAAGCTGGTGTCTAGCCAACTGCGCCACGGGGCTCTCAATATCTAAATATTCGCGAATTAGGCGCATATAAGGTAACAAGCAAGAAAGTGAAACATACTGCAGACCGTTGACGAAAAACTTTTCCGTGACATAATCTCTGCAGTTGGAATTTTCGAACGCGAGGTAGAATTTGTATTCTTTGTCGAGCATCTCCAAGCAGTTGGGGTCGGTGCGGGGGCAGTGGTGCGAGCCGCACGCGCCGTATATGTCAACTTGAATGTATTTGCTGAGCTGGCGGGCGTACTGCAGCCGCCGGTTGCGCGCGTGACAGTTCGATACGAACCACGCCACCTGAAAATTGAACAAAGGTAAGTTCTAGCTTTCGACTCGCGTCAATAGAGGTTTTGACAAGCACATACATATGATATTCATTCACGCATGTAGCTCGGAAGGCAACGGTGCATTCCAGCTTCCAGTTGTTTTTAAAGTAGATGAAATAGAGCAGTAGTTTTTAGATGTTTCCAGACTCTGAGAAGCGGCTTAAATTTTAGACCGTGCTCAGCAGTGGGTATATATGGGTTGATGAAGAAGAAGAAGATAACCCGATAACACATTGTTCGATACGGAAATCGAACCCGGGACATCTGGACCGCTGTTGACTTTTTATGCCATGAGATAACGAGGCAATCGAATAGAATAGGTATGCTATTTTTTGTTTCTTTGTGGGTGTGATCTAGAACCTCTTAGGTTGTAAGATAGCACAAAATCTTTACCTTTTTAGTTTTATTAGCTGCATAGTTTCTGTCAAGATCTTTTTCGGTGACGAGAGGGTCGTGGTACACCCAGCGTTCGTAGGGCGCCACGATGTCAGAGTCGCGGCGATACGTGGACGTCCAATTGAAAACGTCGAGTGATGACGATCGCAACGATGCAGTGTGGTACGGACATTCGAGGTAGTACAAGATCCAGATCTAAAGTGGGGATAAAAAACATCTCGGTGACATAAATTATTGTTATAAGCCTTAATTTTGTATCCAGTTTTTTTAGGCACATACAGGTATTTATAATATTACAGTATAATGAGAAACACGGCCTTCCACATAAACTTTATCAGGAATTATTTTGATAAGTCTATCAATGCGTTAACTCTTAATCGTAGACGGATTAAAGTAATGGTTATATTGCAGCTTTTGTGAAAATTAAAAACATTTTTGTTTTAAAAAGTTTGTATTACCTGGTTTATAGGTCGCTTTACGTTGAAGGCTGTGTGGTGGTCTTTGAATAATATGGCGTCGGCTGAAGCGGCATCTCTAGAATCGGCTGTCAGCAGGCATCTATCGACGGGACACTTATTCCTGATGAACTCCGTCCGCCCTCCGGACACTCCCCAAGCGCCAAGTCCGTTCGCCAGGAGGATTTTCTTCATAGGAACATCTTCGTTATTCGGCAGTGTGTACATCAACTGCTGAACGATCCTGGAACATTAAGATCATCCTTGGTTATCCGCTCATAATGACAGTAAGGAATTACATACCAGCACTGAACGTGGGCCTAGATCTCGCTCTCACTCTCCGATTAAATATTCGCATAAATTGACGTCTCTATGATTATAGTTACTTCAGATTGGCACTCGGAATTAATAGGCTACAGCAGAAGTAGACCGATTAGATTTTGCTATAATTAGACAGAACCGACATTTAAGTATGCATTCTCTATTGGTTGCCGTTTTGTTTATAACATTCATGCGGGAATTCAATGAAACATACCGGTCATCTCCGGGGGCGTCCTCTGGAAAGACTTTAGCGTTAGGGTCGTGGAACCAGGGCCGCTGTTCACCACCGCGCATGAACCATGGTCTTCGCGACACTCCATTGCTTTCGCCGTTAAATGCTTCCTCCTCAGTTTCAGTGATAATGTTCTAGAAAGAAAATTTTCATTAAAACAAGTATACATATATAATTACTTTTTTATTATCAACTTGCACCTTGAGTCAGAAAATGTAAAAATGCGGGTAGACGTACGGTGTAGCCTTCATTTACTTGTAAATAGTTTTCAACAGAATTCCAAGCTGATTACACAGCCGTGTTTTAATTGCGGAAGTGTTATTGATACCTAAACTGGTATTAGCATATCTATGGGCATCACTAGTTCTCAGTTTTCAGTTAGGCCGTACTGTCTATTAGGTATATTTCACCACCACCATAAGTCGCCTTGATCCGGTATATTTATCCATGTGGCTACGACGTGGTTCTACCACTTGTATAGCTCGCAAAATGTCAATGATTAAGAGTAATACATATATTACAAGAATTGACAGTACACATATGTACCTACATATTTATATTTAACAATTCATACTAATATTATAAATGCGAAAATAACTCTGTCTGTCTGTTACGCTTTCACGTAAAAACTAGTGAATGGATTTTAACGAAACTTTACAATAATATAGCTTATACATCAGGATAAAACATAGGATACTTTTATCCCGGAAAATGTAGTATTCCCGTGGGAATGAGTATTTCTGAATCTACCAAAGCGATTTGAATGAAATTTGGTATAGAGAGAGGTAGAGCTCACAGAATTAACATGGCATAGTTTTTATCCCGGAAAATGAAGTATTCTCGCGGGAATGGCTATTTCTGGATCTACCGAACCGATTTGAATGATTTTTGGTATAGAGATAGATAGGGCTCACAGAATTAACATGGGGTAATTTTATCCTGGAAAATGTATTCCTGTGTGATAAACATGTTATAAATGCAAAAATCTTTATGCACTTAACCCTAGAGTCTACGCGGACGGAGTCGCGGGCAAAAGCTAGTTTTTCATAATATTATATTGCGCAGTTGTTCAAATACTTGTAGGTATGTATGTGCATGAAAGGTGAGGACGCGAGTTCCATCCTCAAAGTGATAAAGATGCTTGTGTTGGCCACAAATATTTGTGTAAGTGTACCTGTGAGTCTCTCTATATTATACAAAACTTTGCACGAAACTCCTTACGTGAAGTTTGAATTTCCTGTTGTTATATCGTTACCGGTAGCAGGATAGCAATTTGCTAGATTACAAGATGTCATGACGAAGATCCCACTTGCCGTCAAAGTATAGCAAACTTGAAGCTTTGTACCTGCAGGTGTGGTTCGGGCCTGATAGGCGGCTGCGGCGGGTGCGTGAGGGCAGTGGGCGGGCGCACCGGAGCGAGCGGCGGCGGGCGCGGCAGCAGTAGCAGCGCCAGCGCGGTCAGCACCAGCGGCAGCAGCAGCACGGCGCGCCGCACCGCACGTAGCGCTCGCGTCGCCCGCAGCCACATCCTCACCGACAGTTACCCGCCCCACCCCACGGAGCTTCGGCATTCGCGCGACGCACCCATCTCGTGCGGATGCTATTTTCTGATTTTGATGACCATCTACAGAAATATTTCTATATTATAAATATACACTTATGATTCGTATATTTAATAAAATATTAGTTTGTATAATGTAGCCTAAGATCTCAAAGGAATATAGCCTTAAGGATTATAAAATATTCTACCTTAGCATTATATTATCCAACCAAAATACGGTTGCGGAACTCTCCCCATATTTTTTTTGCATGTTATTTTCAATAATGTACAGTGTACATTAGAATTGTTATGAACTATTTTTAGAGTGTTATAAGTATTATTCTTTGTCATTCCATGTGATAATAATGCGCTTACTTAGACATGAGTCGACCTTATCGAGGTCTTGGATAAACCGTTATTTGATAACGAAATCCAACTGATCGTAGTGGAGTATTTCCTTACGCTTAATAATTTCATTGAGTATTTTATAAAATTATTACAAAAATCGGATATAGATAGATAACAAAATTATGATGACAATGTCAATTTTGAAGTTATTCTAGACATACAATCAGAAAACAAACAGATTGTAATCAAACATTGCTGGTGTACGTATGGTGTAAAACATATAGGTAGTTTTACAAATTGAATTTTTAATAATAACTATGGCGTGGTTATCGTCTACACTCTAAGGCCGCGTAGACGGCCTCCGGGAGGTTTAGCATGCCAACATAGAGATTGTTATACTTAGGGACCCTGCAGGAAATGTTTGAAAGTGTGATACGCATTTAATAGCTTTCCCCAGAAATATTTCTGTTTACTAAGCAGTTGACTAAAATCTTCCGTGCTTTGTGCTCATTATGTATATGATTTTTATTAACTAATAAACTTCGCGATCACATCACCTTTTAAAAAGAGCAAACGAAAAAAAGTCCGTCTATAAGTGTACGATGTACAATAGGGGTACAATTCCACATACAGACATAATAAGATAAGATTATTTCATGGACAGCTAAAGAGAAAAAATACATAAAGTGATATTAGTTTCTAGAACTCGCTTGATATGATTATGTTACCCATTTTGTTTATGGTTCACTTAGGGTGTACATAGCGTAAGAATTCCCCAGCTGACTATCGTATGAGGGTACTTAAAGGGGTCATCGGGGTCACTGAGCTTACCTAGGGGGTGGTGTGGTATTATGGTTGGCGATTCCAAGATGAGTTATTGATAATTATGTAAAACGCGAGGAAACTAAGCGCCAGTTAGTTAAAGGAAGTTGAAGGAAAGTGGAAGCAATTAATGCGCTTTAAAATAGAAGGGAAATAATTAATTGTATTGAATTATGATGAAGAGTTGATCTTCTTGAATCGACGTCCTAGCTTATGAATAATTATATAAATAGTTTTTCTATTTTAACATTCAAGCTGGCTAATTTAAGATGAAAACAGATTTTAAAAAGGTTAAGGTAGGTACCAAATAAGGCGTTACTTAAAGTTAAATCTCCGTGCAATAGATGTCAGAGATTGCAAAGTTATTACAAAATTTTGTTAAACTGGGCCAGAGAGCAGTCATAAAGACGTTGTGCCGGAGGTTGTTAAAATTAGTATTGCACTAGCGGGTCTTAATGAGATTTAACCGTGTATTTATTACCAAGTTGTCCATCATACAATATTACTAAATTATTTGTTAAAAATATTTCACAGATATTAACAATACAGGGAAAAAAAATGTTATAATTATTTTTGTTATGCATAATTTTATTCCTAAGGCAATTCATGCTAGCAGCATAGAGTCCCAAACTCTACACGTACGAAACACGTGAATAGGCTCTATTTTGTCAATTTTTTTATCCAAATTGCTGTAACATATAGGAATACACCTCTGTCTATGCCTTCGGGGATAAAAGCGGGAACGTACGTATGTGTGCACAATAAAGTTTGTAAAATTGAAAAGATTATAAAAAAATTGCATGTCTAAATCATACATATAGTTAACGCTTTATAGGAACGGCATAGGCGATGTATAAAAAATAATCTGTTTGCCTGTGCAATATCTAGGTACCATATATTCCTTTTGCAAATTCTTCGAAAAACCTCAAATAAACCATTTCAGTTACTTTGGCATCCTTACAACTTTATATAAGTACACTACCTAGTAGAATCTTTATATTGAACCTTTGCTTTGAAATCTCTTGGTATCTTCCTGAACTGTTAAAGCGCATTATAATTTATTATGGTACCCACGTTACTTCAATGGGTCATAGATTTGGCCTTAACAGGTCACGTACAGCTTTAATCGATAACCGACATGAAATGTTATATACTCGTCTCTAATTAGTGTTTAAAGAATTCTACCGTGTATGTTGGGATAGTTCATTGAACTTTGTATATAGAATTGCGGTTACTGTGGGACTGCTAATTTGATACCGTTTTGTCGTTTCCCCGAGTATGTGTTAAAAAATAACGTTTTTTCCGTTGTATGTACTTACCCGTGAAAAACTATGCACAGTCTTTTCTTTGAAGTCGTAGTTAATGTGATCCCATCGTAGTTCATATATTTTAATCAGTAACATCGACTTGGTCATGTTCGATAACTTGTGTGTAGTAGACAGTAGTTATTAATTTATTTTATAAAAGTCATCTATGTACTAAATAGATACTCTTGTCCCGGTTTCCTTTAGTTTAACCTTGTTCTGTTCATATGATTAGCTTATTAAAGTGGATATCTTAGTACATAGGCATGTTATAAAGTCCTCAACATCTCGGTTATCACCAGCACATTAAAATTTTATTCAACTTTTATCAAGGTCTGAGCTACGTGTCGCAAAAATATCGATTTCCACAGCGATAATGTTAATTAAAACCGTCGTAGTTAACAACCAAATAGTCACTACAGTTTCTGGGTAATAGAATCGTATACAACGTTAACGTAGGAACTACGTATTAGGTATTCGTTTTGTTTTATATTCCTTAATGACAGAAGATAATTTTTTACGACCTGCTAATCATAAGTCTTTTATCTAAGTGTACTTATACTTTGCCTTTCTTGTTTAAATTCGCTTTATTGCTAAAGTCAATTATGTGCGGCTTGGAATTTCAACCACAGTCTCGACAACCCGTTCAACTCCTAAATGCCACGCACTGAGCTGATACTCAGTTTTCTCTCTCTCTTTTTATCAATAAGATATTTAATTAACAACAATTTCAAATATAAAGTGCACATATTCACTGTAATTTTTCACTCGCGTTTTTATGGCGTTTAAATACTTAATTACTAACACATGGGGTATTGCCATTTTTTACATTTCTGGATAACACTGTGCTATTGTGATTTTTTTAGGAAAATACTGAATGACACTTTACCCAATCAAGACTCCTGATCGATCATGATATTCAATGTTTTAAATAATTTTAATATATTGAATTGCTTGCAGATATTACATTATAGGGAAACTACTGGTATAATACTTTATACGAATAGGCATAGAAGTTTTTAAAAGTCCTCAATAGATTGTTTGCAAAGAATTACCTACACAGGTTGGGCACTAACAATAGATTTTAGTGAGAACATGTTAATCTAATTGTACCGCTATGACCTATTTTACTGTTTAAATATAAAAATAGGAAAACGTTTTAGTCGGAATAGGATCAAATTTTTTTTAAATTTTAATAACTAACAAAAGGAAACAAAAAATGTAGGATGTCATAAATTCTCATACATAGACATTTTAGCAATTATAACACGTTAATTTGATTTCTGTATTCATAAAATGTTGATTCTTCTATCTAGGTATAAAATGAAACACAAATACAATTATCTGGTATTTTAAGTAAGTCTTAATCTTAACGCACTATTAGGAACGTGAAACGATTAAAGATATGATTATCTAAATGGCAGGTATTTTTTGCTTGTAATCATCCACTATAGCTAGCTTATAAAGTGTACAGTGGTCATATAATTTATGGTATCTTAAACGACGAGGTTATATTGCAATTGTTTTATGTTTGTGTAACGTTATCAAGAGAAAAATATTGCCTATCCCATTCCAACAATTCGGTTAGTGTTACCCATAATCTACTTAGATTATGTTAACTTTAAACTAAGGTTATATTTTTTTTACCGTAAACCGACTATACTATACCGTATATACCGACTATACCGTAAACCGATACTCAATTGTTGGTATTCATATATTATTATCTACCCATATGACGGATATCGCAAATAAGGTGCGGTTTCGATAATGAGGCCATAATAGTGAAAAGTTGCAATAAATATTTACAATTTTTTAACACCTGTTTTTATATAAGAGAGAAACGAAATAAAGCTCTCTTTGTTAAATATACTGCTTCTTCGCTGATTCAGACTCCATCCGAAAAACCAAAGCTGACGTATAGGCAAATATGTTACGAATGTGACAATAAGTGTTATAAAGGAGGGCGCGATACTACATATTAACTTTAAAACGCCGCAATTACTTTCTGCAATAATTAGCTCAAAAGCCGTTGTTATGTCATTTTGAAGCGGAGACTATACACCTGCTTTGGATATTAATAATATAAATAAGTGTGTGAGAGTCTTACTTCCCGTCTGTTTTACAAATTTTTTTCATAAGAAGATACCGTGGCGGTATTTTTACAAGACTAAATAGAAGCCAGACGATCGTGTAATAGAGGCTAAAAGAAATGCTTTTACATTTTAATTTTGTTATAGCATTCTATCTGTAAAAGATCTTATAATAAAAGTAGCAATAGTGAGATAGAGTAGGAAAGTGAATGAATAGATTTTTTGCGATCGAAGTCCATGCATGATGTTTCATCTATTATTTAAAATCGTTTCATGAGAAAAAACCAAGTTCTACTAAACTCAAATATATGGAATCCCCACAAGTCATGTTATCTTATACTTGAACGACATAAAATACGTAACGATAAAAAAATTGATTGAAAATAATGGTCGCATAATCTTGTATCTTACGTTACATTAATATAATCTTGGCGCAGTTATGTAGGTGCATAGACATCAGCTTGCAAAACGAGAGGCCGCGTGTTCCATAAATATTTGTTTTGAGTATAGATTTGTGAGACTACAAAGCCTCTCGTAGTTTCTGATACTGAGTCCGTGTAGAGTCAGAAGTATGTATGTATGCACTCGTATATGTAACTTTAACTACTGTATATTGGATATTAGGATACTGCAAATATACGAACTTCACCAAATCGTATCTACCATCATTATAGGTTTTTAAGAGACATTAAACGAATGTTTAGGGCGTTCGCCATTATACAGTCGGATAAAAGAGTGATTTACGACAGCCTACGTAGCATGGATGGTCTGTGTGGCACGCCTGTCTCCCGTTAGGTCCTCTTTCGCTTCCTCCACTGACATTATCCTCTTCGTGCATGCACGTCGGTTTCGAGGACTCCTTATATTACCCTTTTTGAATAATTTACTTATGAGGTCTTTGTAGGTGTACCTGGGCCGTCCTCGACCGACTTCACCACTCACTCCCGCACAGTAAATCTCTTTCGTAACTCTGCAACCATTCATCCTTTCAATGTGGCCATACCATTTAAGCATCTCCTTTTCAATTTTAGTCACTACATCGACTTTCAATCCACATTTTTCCCTTATCACACTATTCCTCACTCTATCTACCAATTTCACTCCACACATGCTTCTTAGCGCTCTCATCTCAACTGCATTAATTTTACTTTCATGCTTCTTCTGCCATACCCAAGACTTACTTCCAGACATTAGTGTTGGCACCAGGACTCCTTGGTGTATCGCTAATTTAGCGCGGGCCGATATGTTTTTGCTGGCCGCGATGGAGTACAAGGCACCATTAACTCTGTAATATACATATGACCGTGAATTCGATACCCGTACAGAACTAATGTTTGTGTGAGTATTAAATACTTGTTTTAGCTTAAAAGTTTATGAGTCAATTACAGTATAGAAGGTTTTAATAATCACGATATCTTAGAGTAGTAGTAATAATGTTCGAATAGGATTATATTATGCTGTTACAAGTTGTTAAATGTTCACAATTTCTGTATCACTGACAGAGCATTATGGTTCGCTAATTCATATGCTAGTGACATTTATTTATTTATTTGGGACCTTAACATACACTTGGGTATAAATGTTAAAAAAGAAAAATGATTGTGGAGGGTATAAATGGCGGCCTTAACGCATTTATATTATGGGGATTTTTCAAGTACCTAAGAGGATACGTTGGTACTTATAATCCGCTGAAATATTGTTTTTAAATTTTCTCTTACACTTAATAACGAAAGATTAAAATTGTATACCTTTTAACCAAATATGTAGCTCCAATCATAATTTCCCCTAATTAAGTCAACATTATTAAATAATACAAACCATTTGCATGGCGTAACGACACGTGTACCACATATAAATATACGATTTTTACGATAATCATTATTGGGTACATACAAAATTGTATTAATTAATTCTCATGGACAAGTCCGTTGTTATACATAATAAAATACTGTATTGAGTTGTGAGTCACACCGATGTGGAGATAACACGACCACATATGGCCAGTACACGATAAGCGGGGAAAGTTAATTCATTATGTTCCAATTGTGTAATTCAGTTTTTAAACAATGTAGGTAAATTGTTATAAATCTATTATTAAAAAAGTATTGTCTGACATACTAATACTGCAAATTTTGTCAAAGGTAACGTTTGTATTTTTTTACTTGTAAAGAGTAAACTCAACAATTATCGAAGCAATTTGAATGTATTGGTTTAGATATGGATGGTACCTAAGGAATTAAGTCTTAATAAAAATAAAAGTCTTCTAATTCTAAATTACATAATGAATGGATTCTAAATTATACCCGGGCTAGTCCCTATTAGGGATGTTGCGGATTCAATTTTTTTCACATCCGCGGATGCGGATGCGGATGCGAATTTTAAGAGGCTCACATCCGCGGATGCGGATGCGGATGCGGATCTGTATAAAATTGATCGATTGGTTGATTTGTATAAAATGTTATTGCTTTCCTATTGGTCAATCAGCACGTACGATCACCCACTCGACACTCGAGACCGACACGCGCACCTCGCCGCCCCTCACCCCTTTCTTTCTTTTCGCGATCTGCTACACATCCGCAACCGCATCAGCTCCGCAGCGATTTATGCGGATGCGGATGCGGATGCGGATGTCCAAATCGATGCGAATGTTCCGCATATGCGGATGCGGATGCGAATATTCGCAACATCCCTAGTCCCTATATAACAGTATTATACAGTAATAGAGCAGTGTTGGATATTTGCTCAAAAGGTAGCCCGATAATATCATGAAGATCACAGAAACTCACGGACCTTATCCAGGAAGTTTCTTGCGGGACACCCTGGGAATATTTTAGAACAGCTTATGCTCGTTGTGGAAATCTTTAAGATGATGAATATGCTCAGTAAAAGGATCGAGTTTACAGACCAAAATCTCTACATAATTTATACATTTCACACTGCTCATTTTTCCCTAATACGATAGTATCAAAATAGTACCCTACTGATAACTTAAAGTAACACCACAGATTAACTATATTTAATGCAAGATTAGATAACTTGTTTGGGTTAACATTAAATAGATATTAATCGTTGGGTGATTAATATTTTTTAGACGTTCTAAATAAGTTTAGCCTCACTATCAAATTGCACCTAAAAATAATACTTGAAATAAAAGTAGTAGGTATATAATAATCCTAAATGCTTTGGCTTGGGAAATGCGAAGCTCATATTTGGTAGGGAAGACATAACATTGCTATAAGCTGGTCAACTGAAATAAACTCAAAAAAAGAAAAGAATTATATTTAGTCATCAAATTTTCTTGTGTATAAAATAAACGATATTTTTTATAGCCTTGTTGCTTCCATTTTAAAGTCAATAATAAAACCATGAAAATCAAAGCATACAATTCAAGTCATTTCGCTTCCGTAATTATGGTGTTTGTAATGTTATTTAAACTCGAACTGTTATTATTTACAGGCGTTAAAAATGTGACGTTTTAACGATCCATTATCATATAGATAAACGCTGTTATTACTTTTGCTCAATGGAAGTTTGATTGCGGATTGTGCACTAGTGTTTGCATAACAATAATGTTTATTATGCAACTGATGATTTCAGAAAAAAAATTGAGACTTGCACATAATCGATAGAGTTGGCTGTTGATTAGATAAATTATACGACGATGATATAACTATAGAATCTCAATCGAGAATTGCTAAGTAGTTTGTATGGTATCGTGTAATTACATACAACAGCCAGTAAACTACGTTGATGTTATGTTTTGGTGATGTTCGATGTTAGTTGTTTGTTACAAATAGCTGCCGCGCTGTTTGCTAATACTGTATCTAGGGACAGTGTATTGTTTTCGTTGACAAATTCATTTTATTTAAAAATCTTAGTATAAATCTCCGCTCTCAACTGCAGTCGAGCCCAATTATTGAGAAATAATACCTCATGGTAATAAATGTTGACGCGTATCTTTTATTTTTTTACCACTTTGCCATTCAATAAGGTGGTTGGTTGACGCGACAAAACTGTGACTCCAGGTATTTCATACTATTTATAATTTTTTTTGGGGCGGTGAGGTCTAAAACCCAAATTGTCTAAAATGGTATGGCTCTACAACTAAAAAAATATTCAATGCCTTGAAAACTTAAATTACATTAAGTATAAATAGCATAGACCACATGACTAAGCAAGCTGTGCGCGGGTTTGTAGTGTTAATAAGTAATGAGCCTCAAATAGAGTAAAACATAACATAAACCGCCGGTAATAAAGATGTAGGTTTAGAGGCCGATAGTAAGTAAAGATCGCGGTCGTACTGTTTTTTAGCGGGCGAGCTCTGCGAGTTAGAGATGAAAGCAGTCTACGGCGCACTACTTGCTGTAGGTCCGTGTCACCGTCGGCGGTATTGTCTGCACTTACCGTCTTGTTTACAAATGTTTTACGCGCATACCCAACGATTGTCTGAAGCATTCTCAAGTTACAAACAAGACTTTCTCGCTTGATTTAGTAACGGTTATTTTTGAACTCGATCTTAATTTTTTGCATAGCATTAAATTCTTAGTTTATATTCTTAGATTATTTTTTTCTATATCAGCCAATATTAGTCATGCAGGAGGCCACGGGATCTTTTGACTACAAGAGTTCCCGATGACCCCCCAAAGTGTAGAGGGAGACTAGCATGAGGTTTTTAGGCGGTAAGAATCCGGCATACCCCGTGTGCTTTCTGGAAACGGGGATCCAAGAGGATCTTCCTCATGAAAAAAAAAGTTATAATGTTATTAGCTTTTTTTATGTTTTAACAAGTGACCGCGTCGTATATCGACACGTAGTCTATCAGGTTGCACTTTACAGGGCCGAAACTAACATACCTTCACCCCTGTATTTTGTGTCTTAATTCTAAACGAATTTTGGGGCACTTAATCAGTGAAAAAAGGAACCACGTGGCTGAGACTGTATAATCCCATATCAATCTGGAAGCTTTTTTTTTTCAATAATATTTTAAAGTAGTGATGGCCTCGAGGTTTGGGCGCGCGGTCGAGAATCTCGGCGGTCGCGGGTTCGAACCCCAGGCACATATCTCTGACTTTTCGAAGTTATGTATGTATTCACATTGAATTATCACTTGTTTTAACGGTGAAGGAAAACATCGTGATTAAACTTGCACACCTAAAATTTCTTAGGTGTGTAGTCCGCCAACCCGCACTAGGCCAGCGTGGTGGACTTTGGCCTAAAACCCTCTCAATGGTAGAGGAGGCCCGTGCTCAGCAGTGGGCGTATATGGGTTGATGAAGATGAAGAAGAAGAATATTTTAAGTTCCATATTAGTTTTCCTTCATTAGTTGATCATAAATCGTAGCTGCTGGCCAAGCATACTTTTCAAAGAAGTATCGGTAATTCAGTTTAAGATCTAATAAGGAATAAGAAAGACGGCGTAAGAGTCTACATTTTCTATAGAGACCGAGATCTAGACTGAGATTCTTCATCATCATCAGCCCATATACGTTCCACTGCTAGGTGCGGCCTTTCTCTGCAACCAGGACTGGTTAAGCCTGTGTCCATAACGCTGGCCTAGTGCGGGTTGGTGGACTACACACCTAACAAATTCATAATAAAATGGTCTTAGACACTTGAAAGAAACTGTGCAGGTTTCATCACGATGTTTTCTTTCATCGTTAAAGATCGTGATCATTTATTGTGAATATACGCATTACTCCGAAATGTTAGAGGTTTGCGTCTGGGGTTTGAACCTGCGACTGCACAGATTCTCGACCGCGACTAAATGCTGGAGCCATCACTACTAGCTCAGATTATTGTTCTAGCAATGACTACATAACATTGCGTGACCCACCTAATGATAAATTTTGCTTCAATTGAATTTTAAAACCCTGCTGAAATCTCTTTCCGTAAGGTCGGATGTGGTACACGCATATCAGGTTATTTTAAGTAAGGATTAATCATTTGTGCATGCTGTAATGTTTGTAATCAATTGTTTACGCTGCAATGTACACTTATGTAAAATTTACCATCGCGATAGCGATAGAAGAAAATATAAACTAAGTTCGTAGTAATAAATTTACATAGTACACGAGGAAATTAGAAAAATACAGAAATACGTAAACACGAATAAAAACATTTTCAAGCAGTAGTCAATACAATGTGACTATTTGCAATACAATTTTCAATGTCGGTTGCAATTTTTAATAACATTAACAATCAAGTAAAGTGAAAGAAAGTTACAGTAAATTTATTTTGGAATATCTAAATATATTTGTTTCGTTGTACTTACTTCGTAAACCCCAGGTATCACGTTTAGGTACCTCAAGTATTAATGCCGGAATCAGATAAGTGCAGACGTATTTAAAAAAAAAAATCACTTTACGTTGCACTACCATGTAGAAAGTAATGTCAATGTTGCCTCTTAAAGGCGTAACAAACCCACTGAAAGCATGATTTTATAGATATCACAACAACGGTAAATTGTTGTTAATATTTTTTCATCGCATGAATAAAATTAACTGTACCGATAGTATAAATATCTTTTATGAATAAGATATATAGGAATAAAATATTACTGGCACCAAGGCTTTATTTTTTATACTAACTTAGTAAAGTCGGTCTGAATAAAGTATCGACCGGGAGGAAAATATGATCATCCATCCCCGGATAAACACTAGTTGATACCAGAATGCGCAGGGTTTTACGCATTTTTGTCGCTATCTAGGAATATTTAAATATCCTGTTACCAGCACTTTACTTCCTCAGCAGTCTCACACATCGAATGTTTTACAGTCGAAGGTGACTACAACGTGACTCTACCATAGAAACGATTTGGGTAGCTGATAAGTTTCTTACATGCCAATTACAGAAAAAATCAATAATTACGGTGAATATTGGCATAAAATGGAAATCCATAAAGCGCACCGTACATTATACATAATGGTGTTTGAAAATAGCCGATAGTGTTTTGATAAACTTAATGAATAGATTATAATAGCATGCCGCGTTAGTAAGTACCTTATTCCTGTGTTATGGTTTGTTAAGAGTTATGCTAATGTTACAAACTAAGAGTTCTTAGAATAACTAAAGAACAGATGATTTTCTTATATTAAAGATCGTAATGAAAATTATAAAAAAAAACTTGTAAACTTGTACTTTGTATTGATGAAAATCATTATGTATATCTTATATTATATATTTTTAAAGTGTGAAGTTGTTCACAGTAAGAATTATAGTGATTGGGATATATTTTATGGATTTCTTATCGAACCGGCTTTATACCGTGCATTATTCACCTTGATAAAAAAATAATTTTGCAAACACGCAAGATAAAATAACTTTTTCGCCGATGTCTGCGTTGCAAAACAGGAGGTAATGTATTTTTATAACATACATGTATCACATGTTACTTTATTTTTTTTCCCTTATATTTCAATAACAATTTGTTTTTCGTTATGTTTCGACAATATTGTTGTTAAAATGACTTTGTAATTCCTATAATATTCTATTCATAACTACAAACGATCTAATATCGTAAATTTAGATAGATGATAATCATTTTACACTGATGTTCCATTAGTTATATTAAACAATATTCAAATAAAAAAAATGGATCTTAATGCTTAATAATCCACTTCCGGGCTTCCTCTTCTAGTGACGATTTTTGATTACAGACCATTATGCTAATAATTCGTGAACTTCACAAATCCAAAAAAGTAATTACCTAATCAAAGTAGGTTTCTTTAAGTTTTTTAATATACGCATTACTCGAAAAAGTCTAACACACGAGTCGCGTAGGCAAGATTACTTTACCCTACATTGTTCTATTACACGCCTATTTCCCTGGGAAGTCACTGATTAAAATTATATTATGGGTATTTTGTTATATTACCGAATTCAATGCGACATTACATTAATACTGTTTCATATATAAAATGTTCCGCGAAACGTTTGGATGGTACCTACACCTTCTGAATCAAATAAGCAGCAATGGAAATAATTAAACGGCTATGCAATCACATTCAATTATAATAGCTTTGAATAAATAGCTGCATTATTGGTCAATTTAAATAATAGTGAAAAGAGGCGATATTAATGTGATTCTTATTAAATTTTAGTCAAAAATTGTGGATAGTCTCAATAATCACTGATTTTATCAGAATCTTGTTATCAATCACCACTTAATATCGCAATGTTGTAGTAATTATTACAATTACGCTTTAATTTCATGTGATAAGGCTAAAATATTGTATTTTTCACATTTTGGAATATTTTAATGGAAATATTTGCCTTTTCAAATAAAAGAAATTAACCATAATTCTGAAGAGGATTATTTGCTAATCAATTCTCGTACACATTGTACAATCGAAGTTATGTCACTATAAGACACCTAGGTGTGGATCAATGGGAAATGTTTTTCAGGTGGTGCCCAGTGAGTTGCTTAAAAAATTCCTTGTGTTAACTTGGATTGTAAAATTTTGTATAAAAATCAATATACATTTAGTTAAAATAACGATATTGCAATAATAAATAGTGTTCGGTTTTTACGAACTACTATGTGTATGAAGACAGACTATCAACGGAAAATGGCGTATATCATGTTTGTATTTTTTTTATATTATTTACATAAACTTTAAGATAAGGGTATGTTTGGTATCAATATAAACTTCACTGTAAATTTAGGCAAATAACATGAACTCATTACTCACATAAAAAAGTCTCGTTGCACCGCTCACTGATAAACTGATAACAGAGTGCACTGATCGAATGTGTTCATTAATAGAATTTCATAAATAAAGTGGTATGTTTTAATACACAAGGCAGTGACACGGTTTTCCAATGTGATGTATTCGGGTACGTGTGTTCACGTTTGCGCGTCGATATTTCGCCGAAGTCGGAGGCGCGCGCTCGGCGGATTCCGGCGTGTTATTGGCGCGGGTGAAGCCTGCGTGCGCACTCCACACCACGCCGCCTGCCGCATATCCATACCGCATTGATATCGTGCCTGCTTCATACTTGGACACCAACTAACGTCACTATTTTGGCACGACCTTCATTTCATGCGCTTTCTATTGTACTTAAAATATACACCATCGTATAAAAACTAGTCACTTCAAGTTCACACATAGAAATTAACTAGCCATTATTTCAGTTAGACTAAGTACTTACAATATATACCAAGAAAGACTTTTACACTATTTACTAATACAACACAATTTTCAAATATATTTCTGTGTTATAGGCATATTCTTACGTTACATTAAACGAGGAGGAAGCGCATAAAAAACTTATTCAGGTGACCTTATGACTTATGAGTAAAGCAATCGACCGATAAAGTTATTATCCTGATACATTCGTTGTTAACGTATTAATGACGGAGTACCTACGTATAAATCGTAAAAACATT
This sequence comes from Cephonodes hylas, assembly GCA_030295005.1. Lineage (NCBI taxonomy): Eukaryota > Metazoa > Arthropoda > Insecta > Lepidoptera > Sphingidae > Cephonodes > Cephonodes hylas. Next base: position 5,704,054 of record AP025382.1, read on the forward strand.
TTTTTCAGATCTATGCATATTATTTTTTATATTTCAAATGATGATATAAATTCTGTGATAGAAACGATGAAAGGAAACCGTCTGTTATGGTATGGGCATGTTATGAGGAGGGATGAATCATGCTTAGGACAAAAAGTGATGAATTTGAAAGTGGATGGATGGGCAAGCTGAGGAACGCCAAAGAAAAGATGGATGGAGTGCGTAACTTAAGATATGAAAGAGAAAGGGGTGAATGAAGAAAAGGCAGAAAGAAAGAGAAGGGATGTGTGGAAGAATTAAACATACCGCGCCGACCTCAAATAAAAACTTGGTACGGGGCAGGAAGGATAAAATAATGATATCTATGAATGAGGTTCATGAAATAAATATTCATTTCGTTTAAAACAGATGCCATGTAAGTACAGTGAAAACCTGTTATAACGACACCGCTTATAACGACGGACCGGTTATAACAACCGAATGGTAAGGTCCCGGCACATTCTATATAAAGTAATTACTATCGTTTATAACAACTATCGGATATAACGTCCGAAATATAAGGTCCCTTCAGTGTCGTTATATCCGGTTTCGACTGTATGTACATTTAGACAACTATAGCACAATCCAAAAAACGGATGTCTCTAAATTCTAATATTTGTACCTACATGTAACTTAAAATGAACTACATTTAATTAGTTTAATTTAACGTAAAAACTTACGACGTACCTACTGGATTTACCCCAAAAATTGCAACACAAGTTCTTACTTTGCAATATTTATACCTATTTAATATAAATAACAAACGTATTTAAGAATAATTCCTGCTTAACTATTTAATTTTACCCTCATCTATAATCTTTTAATTTATTGAGTAGGTATTATTAAATATTTGTAACTAGTAACTACCATAGTATATGACGGCTACAATGATAAATACACGGCATTAGAGACATATTTAGATACAATTCGTGTTATCTCTGACCCCTACACACTATTCAGTACCAAGTGTATCTGGTGGTCAGATGTGAACATAGCCAAGACGAAACAAACAGGCTGAGCCGTTAATAACCGTGTTCATAGCGGCTAATCCCTGGAATACACTTGCTTATATAACCACATTAGGTTTGGCACCTTAAGTACGATTGTCGCTGTTTGCGAATACATGAATTTCGATGATAAGAACTATTGAGGTATTAGTCACTGGTGAACATGTCACAAATAGACACATAATATGTGTGTTACTCTGCAACATTGACGTAAATCGAAATTAGTTTTCCTACGATTTGGCCTCGCTATGCAGGTGAATAAACATTGGCGATATTGTTATTTACATATACCTACTTAATTAGGAACATGTCTTTTCTATATTTGTTTCCTTTCATGAATAACTCCAGTGTTTACTGCAGTTGAGGTTAAACACATTTTTTTTTGGTATTTTACGAAAGCGTCACTTTTTACAAATTGGGCGGACTGGCCTGATGAAAATCTCATTGTCGGCTGAAAGGAAATAATCATTAATCACTATCAGATTCATCATATCGTATAGATACAAGGGATTTTTTTAACCTTACCTAGCACATTAGGTCTTTCATTATAATAATAAATAAGTACACTCAACAGTCACACAAATAGTCCTGCCCCCATATTAAGATACAAGTCTTGTGTCGTGGGTATGAGAAACTACGAGAAACTTTTCGGTCTCACAAACACCCAGGCTCGAAACAAATATTTGTGGATCACATAAACATTTGTCCCGATGCGGGGATCGAACCCGCGGCCGCTCGTTTCGTAAGCTGGTGTCTAACCAACTGCGTCACGGGGCTGTCACATATAGGTACTTGTGATGTTGTCATTATACTTGTGATGATAAGCGCAGTGCGGTTTAAATAGGTTGCTGTCTAGCCAAAAAAGCGGCACTAACATGCTAGTTCATACCTACGGACTTACGGTACTGTTTGAAGTAGGTTTGTACAGGACACGCATTTATACAGGATTACACCAAGACAAGATCTCTTGCCGGGTGTCACAAACATAACAGGTAACAAACACCCTGTATGAGTGTTTTCAAACAAACAAATATTTTTGGATCAGACAAACAGTTATCCCAATACGGGATCGAACTCACTCAATCATTCCATTTCTCAACCATTTCCTAGTCAAGTGTTTTATATAAACTTAGTTTTTGAATGCTCATGACATGATCATAGTTATTTCATTTAAGCAATATTAATTTTACGTCAAAAATAATAAAAATATTTTTTTATATTTTTATTGTACACCATTAAAAAAGAAGCAATATTATTATTAACAAACTCTTTAACGTAATGTCACAAATGGCGGCCTAATTATGATAAAATGAGAAATTTCCTTTCTAATAGCTTGTGTTATGTCTCTCTCGATAGAAAATAAAAAATCAATTATACTTATTTTATATTGTTTACCATATCCAATAAAAGTAATAGTACTTTATAGATAGCAATACCCTACAAACAAAACACCGCGTCAAATCGATCAGTTTAATTTCGATATGTTAAAAATAGATGTACCTACCTAAAGCTTAAAATTTTTATAAGAGGTATTTTTAACCAAGCACCTTGTGTTGCTGTCAATCAGTGGGACAGCAGACCACCAGAAATAAATATAAATGTATCGATTCTCGAGTTATACCATGGCTAATGTTTATAAATATAAGAAAAGGGATTTCAGAGGAAGTTACAGAAATTAGGTTAACACAATAAGCTATTTATATGTGCTAATGAATATTATATTTGGGCCGTCAAAATTTTTGTGTTGGACTCTCAGCTACTGCTGCTTTCTATTTTAAATCACTTTTGTTTTAAGTTTCTGATGTGAGCGTATTAACAACCGCATCTTTATTGAGGCATTTCACAAGCATGAAGAAGTTCTCTTGTGGTCTAATCTTCACCTGAAGGTTTTTTTATCAAAAAAAAAAAATATGCTTCACAACTTTCTTTTGTTACATATCTTTGAAATTCTAAATCTTTATATGTATAATTCTTCTGTACCTACGTGTTGTTCACGAACTTCTCCTAAGCGATTGGACCGATTTGAATGTAAATTTTAATTTACTGGTAGGTGCCCAATACACAAATTAAATCTTTATTTGGGCATCATAATTTTCTAAAACATTTAAGTTTTGTTTCAATAAATAAGATTTAATAAAAAAATGATTTTTTTGAGTGTTGAAGTGGATTCGAGGATGGTTTAGATTCGCAATTGGACCCGGTAGGCAGCGTTGTTATTGAGTTCTGGAATTTGAATTTTTAACGGCTGGACTAATTTTAATGAAATATTCTATGTATATTAAGGTGAGTTTGAGAATCGTTTAGATTTGCAATTGGCCCTGGTAGGTGGCGCTGTGATCGAGTTCTGGGATTTAAATTTTTATTGGCTAGGCCGATTATTTTGAAATTTTCTGTTTATCTTCAGAGGGATTCGAGAATGGTTTAGATCGAAAAAAATGGAATTATTGAATTTAAAATTGTGGACAGGACAACGTCTGTCGGGTCCACTAGGTCTATATAAAAAACAAAGCAATATAGCGCCGTCAATTAGTTACTATTATTCTGAAGTATGTGCTGATGATTGCACTTTTCCCGATTTCACTGCTGGACATAGGCTTCCCGCAAAGACTTTTAAAGTTTTCTGTCGAAAGCGGCCTGCATCCTGCGGCTTTCTGCGATTTTCTCTAAATCAACGGTCCACCTTGTGGGTGGACGTCCAACGTTGCACTTGCCAATCCGTGTCCTTCACCTGAGAACCTTTCTGCCACAGCGGCCGTCAGTTCTACGAGCTATGTGCCCTGCTCATTACCACTTCAGCTTTAAATTTAATATAAAACCAATTTATTTAAATATTAACTTTAATCATCGGGAAGGAGCTAGTTAAGCCTGAGCGATATGGTTAGTGCGTGACAAGACCATTTTTTTTACTTCTAGCAGTGCTCTCGTTATAAATTTAAAACACATGTAGGTAATGTTTAATTTATTTATACAACATTGAGTGAGACTAAGAGAATTGAGCCCTCGTGGTCATTGAATTCGTTTAATATTTATCTATAGGTACAATGTGTTTCAATCTGGAAACCAAGCAATACCTACTTTGAGGTATCAAATGTTCATTGTTCTAACGTGAGAACCCTCGTCATGTAAGCTAGACGAACAATTTGTTAAGCCTTCCTTACGTCTCAGCCAATAAGTGTAGTGTGCATATCTATTTTTTGTTTATACATACGTATTATATAATATTTCAACCCCTAAGAAATGCTTAATATTATTGGAATTATGGATAACTAGCTTCTGCTCGAGATTTCGTCTGCGTAGACTAGAGGGTTGAGTTCAGAAATAAATTATATAAGTATATAAAATTTCCTCTTCAATCACTCTATCAAAAAAACCGCATCAAAATCTGTTGCGTAGTTTAAAAGATTCTAACATACATAGGGATATTGGAACAGAGATAGCGACTTTGTTTTATACTATGTAGTGAAGTTCACCAATATTGAAAAATATACCAACATTGCTTTTTGCGTCATAAGAGATAGTTTAATAGTAAGAGAAACTCGTAAACTCTTTCGCCAGTTTTTCGGAAGAGCTTTCAGGTGCCGCTACGAATATTTTGAAAGTCAGTAGCCTAATAAAGTCTTATTTTATTTACGCCAAAGTAATAAAAACTTTACATATGTTTGCAAGTTTTATTAATTTCCCCCATTGTTTGCATAAAAAAAATTAAATACTACACAATCTTTACACCATCCATGATAACTAAAACTTATAGTAGAGATTTTATAGTCAAACAAAACACCACAAATAATATTTAATTAGGTACATATCTTAAGAAGGTACAACACTTAAAGCTTCACAAATAGAAATGTCTTAGGATCGAAAATTACCATTGGGAGAAAAATATGAATGCATTTAATATTATAGAACTATGAACTACTAAATACTTCGTAAATGTTTGCACCTAACAGCTTCAATTTGTCATTGAGTGTTAGTTGTTGTGTCAACAAATCTGGAATGTTGGTGTTGCCCTTACATGTATTTTTAGTTATAAGTTCATTGATTACTGGGAGTAGTTTTACAAAATGTATCTCAACTTTGTTAACATCTACAAAGGGATTTGCAGTTGTGCCCAACTTTAGAGCACCATTTGTGACCACATGACTGTCAACCTCCAAGTGATTTTTTGTTACTGGCAATGATTTAGACACAAAGAGGTTTGCTACTTCATCAATAACTGCCGAAAAACTCCTACCTACAGATGACATCGCAATAGATGTCACTTCGTCACTCTCTAGTACATCCATTGTTTCTTTCACAATAGTATCCAATTTGGCATCCTCTATGTCAACATGACCAACTAAATAATGTACCATTTTCTTGATAGGATCGCCATCTGTAGTGTCTGTGCATAAGATTGTTTGGATAGACCAAAACATTTGTTCTATTTCTTGCAATGATATTTTTTTCTTGAGCATGACTGGTTCAACCACTCTTTTGACTGCCTTCTCTATTTGTCTGATTAAATCTTCTACACCTCTCCCAACAAAATGGTGGCATAATGATAAATATTTTGACTGTAAATTGCTGTCCACTAATGGATCATCTTCATGTACTGAATCTTTGAAAAGGTAGCCACCAATTATATTCAGTTGAACTCGCAAGGTTACTTGTAATATGCAAAGGGCATACACAAGAACACAAATTCTAGTAAATATCATTAGCTTTAACTGTTCCCATAGGGCAAGTTTATTCTCTGGATTTTGTTGTAATTTTTGCACTATTTCTTCTGTGTTCAATATAGTAAGAATGCTTTCAGATACAATTTTTGATAGTGAAAGTATAGTCTGGTTGCAAGTACGCTCAGTACTTTCAAAATGCTGCTTTTTACGAGTCATCTCAAAGAATTTTTTAGCTTCTTTTTCTTGCCATTCTCTTAATTTTCGTTGGGCATAGCTTGTAAGAACATATATTCCACCAACAATTGCCCCTGTCACTATAAACTTTTTCTTATGACGGTGTAAAAAGTTTTTGATGCTTGAAAACATTTTTGAAACTTGTTTATTTACACAACTTTATTGGAATTCAAGGGGTGAGTCAGACCTGTATTTTGTTGTGTTCATGAGGCGCTTTGTGATGAAGGTTGTGGCATCAATGAACCTTTCCACACAGTTCATGATGCACACCTCAGTTTTTGAATCCAATCGAGTGGATGGGCGTCCCATACATGTGTCCCAGCATGTGTCTGTTAGACCATGTACAAGAACCTGGAATAATAAAACAAATACAAATTGATTCAGAAAAAATAATTCTTCAAAAAATAGCCTTGTATTTAAGTTATAAGTAATAAATATTTTGACAATTAGGCATGTATATGTAATATATAAACATCACTAAAACAGCTTCTTAGTAAGCTTGTAATATCAAATATATGAGAATTGCATGAAGCAATATTTTTGGGACAAAGAAAAAAATAAAAATAACTGCGACTGTAAGCATTATACTAATTATGCTACTGTTTTTTTTTATTTATTTTGAATGCTATTTTGTTTGATTGTTATCATCCAAAATATCAGGGTTTGAAGAAGCAAGGTTTGTTAAATCTTCTGTGACAAAAATGGTGATGATGTGAATAAGACGCCAGACTAGCATGATAAAGTATGGTCTATCATCTCTTTCTAGTTTGTTGTATTTCATACCTTAATTAAGATTTACTTCAAATTTGATTATGATGTGGCATACAATAATAATTATTTATGTCAACTCTGAATGGTAGTTATTTTAATCAGGCATAAATTACTGACAGGTACTGAAAAGAATAAATTATTCATCATGTAATTTTTCACTGTAAATTTTCATTCAACATAATATTTAATTTTAACCCTGACCAAAAATAAAGTGACAAAAAATGTGTTTTATGTTTTGAGTATACCACAGTAATTTTACAAACATTAACAATTATACATTGAAATGAATCATATAAAAACATTTATACATATGACGAATGGCTTCCATTTCGTGAACAGAATTATTATAAATATACCGCAGATAAAAGTATGATGTTAAAATTTCGATTTGGATTATTTAAGTTAAACAATCCTTGTTGAAAGGGTTCAAAGGTCGAGATTTTAAAAACTTGCACATTTTAGGCTTAAAGTCTTTCATAAGTAATGAGATATTTACATACATTTTAAAACATTTATGTAATCATAAAGTTAAAAATTATATTCGTTTAACCTGAAATCGTTGCTTCTGAGTTTCTGCCAATATAAAGTTTTCCAACTGCGGATCAGCACTTTCGTTGTCGCTCATAATAAGTAGAAATTGCTATTACGTAGACTACTTTCTGAACACTTATAAATTAACAAGATCAGTTCGGAATGACCAAAACGTTGAATAATTATTTTATGAAAAAAGCATAACTTACGGAAACATTTATCAAATGTCAAAATTTAATGGAGTCAGTCGCAGTAGTGGCACCTAGAGATGCTAAACAGTGTAAACTAAAAAGAGTTCTTATAACTGACTCAAATAAACATGTTTTAAACAGTTAAATTATTTAAGAATTTAATCTTAAAACAATTTATTGTTTAAGTTTTGGCCTGTTTATTACTTTTAAATTTGATATAAATTATGATAACATTTTAGTGTATTGGCATCCTTTGATCATATTAGCTTGAGTACTTGAAAAAAAAATTAATTTAGTCCTTTATTATTTACTTAATAAAGAAACAAGAAAGTAAATTAGTTCCAATGTTATAAAAATTACATAAGATCTAAACTATAGGTTGTTGCAGCAAAAGTATAACGTAATTTTTTAAATTTTTGATTAAGATATGCGTACAAACTTAAATCATTAAACACTTCATATTGAATTTCGTAGATTTGAATTATTTACAAGGTTGAAGCTACAGCTAACATAGACTTTAAAATTGTATTGTAGTAATTAGTATTGAGTTTGAGACAGTCGGCATTTCTTGTTGCTATTCTAATCTAGTCTGTGGTTTTGTCTCTGTTGCATGATTAGTTTGTTTTCCTTTAATGACATTGACATTTGTCCGTTGTCATTTGTATTACCAATTACTATTTCGATGTTAAGACTTGATTTACATAAAAAAAAAAACAAAATTCGTAATATAACAAGTCATGGCGCAAATAAATATCTGGAAGAATATTGAAGAATGTGATTTAAGTGGCTATACACTTCTTGTACCAAGTGTGGCTGTCGGAAATGTTGGGCAACTTGCATGTGACTTGTTGATTTCTTCTTTAAAAATGAAGAAAATTGCTAAAATACACAGTCTCGCAACCATACCAATGCTCGGTTATGATCCTTACGAACTAAAATCTCAAGAATTATCGCTTTCTTGCGAGTTGTATAAATGTGAGGTGAGGAAAATATCTGTATTACAGATTCGAGCCCCTCTTGTGTTTAAATACGCGCGTAAGTTTTTGAATGACATCGTTGAAAACTTCAAGCAGAAGAAAATAAAAGACATTGTAATTTTAACAAGCAGTTATGCTCATGAAAAGAGGCACATCTCCACTTCACCTTTTAGATACAAAACAAGTGATGAGTGTTTATATAAAAATAAAATTAAAGAATTAAGTTGGACTGAACATGAGGCATTGGAAGAAGAACTTAAAATATTCGGTGGTGGATTTGCTTCACTGCTATATAAAATCTGTGTAGAAAATTCAATGCCTTGTCTTGTGATATATAAATACTGTTCTGAAGGAGATAATATACCTGATGCATATGATATGGTTCAACAGTTATCAAATATTATAATTATGTTCAGTGAGAAGACAGACCTTATATCTCAGCTTGTGCAGCCAGTTTCTTGGAAATTCTTGTTTGGCAGACCACCACCAAAAGATATATATTGATTAAAATAAAAAATTGAATATACAAGTATTGACTATTATTTATTGTTAATATTCATCATCGGCCCATATACATCCCACTGCTGACCTCAAGCCTCCTGTATGACCAAAATGTTAGGGTTTTAATACACCATGTCATCTAAGAAATTTTAGGTGTGCATGTTTCATCATATTATGTTCATTGTAATTGCTCGCAAGATATTTGCATAAAGCTAATTTTTGTGACTAAAATTTTTTTTAGTGGTAGGATGTCAATGTTGATTTTTCACATCTTCACTACAACACTGTACTATAGGTGTATAATAAAAATCACCTCACTAGGAAATTATCTGCAAATGAAATCTGAAAAATGACTATGCTACTTATAAGTCCCATGGATTAGGCAAGAAGGTGTAATAGATAATGTTACTTTTGGATTTATGTTATTAGTATGGATAATTGTTAAATAAGGACATCTGCATGTATTATTTTTTTTATGTCAGGATATCATTATTTAAAAACAATTGAAAACATCAGTTTCAGATTTACATGTAACAACATAGATGGCGCTACTATGCAGTATGACAGAGGAGTAGGAGTACTTTAGTAGGTAAACATTTAAAATACAACATGTTTGAAACTGATATGTGCTTGATTTAAATTTTCCGAGCCTAATTTTATTTTCTTTTTATCTTGCATACCACTTCCACTAAACAAATTAGCAAATTGTATATAACATATTATATACCTACGTTCGGAAAGTTAGGAGACGTCTTCTCGTCCAAAATACCTCAGTGCCTGAAGACAAAAGTCTTCAATAGTTGTGTGTTACCAGTGATGACTTACGGCACTGAGACGTGGCCTCTCACTAAAGGCGTCATGGGACGGCTCAGAGTCACTCAACGAGCTATGGAGAGGGCTATGCTCGGGGTTTCCCTACGTGATCGAATCAGAAATGAGGAGATCCGTAGGAGAACTAAAGTAACCGACATAGCCCAACGGATTAGCTCGTTGAAGTGGCAATGGGCCGGCCACATGGCGCGGAGAACTGATGGCCGATGGGGCCAGAAAGTTCTCCAGTGGAGGCCACGTACTGGCAAGCGCAGCGTGGGACGTCCCCCGACAAGGTAGTCAGACGACCTTGTCAAGGTCGCGGGACGTCGCTGGCTGCAGGCGGCTTCCGACCGTTTCCGGTGGAAGTCATTGGGGGAGGCCTATGTCCAGCAGTGGACCAACACAGGGCTGACATGATGATGATGATGATGATGATATAACATATTATGATTTTTTGATTAAGGGTCATCTGTATTGTCCGATGTAACTACCTCCGATGAGAGTGAACCAGCACGACTTGCGATTTTTCTATCGTCAACACCAACGTAATCAACGTTAGAAGTAATGTAACAGTTAAAAAATTATACTTATCAGTAACAGAAAATATATAATCAAAACTGCGGCATAGAGTGGCAAATAAAACAATAAAGACTGCTATGAAAACCTAAAATGTTTAAAAGAAGAGCGTACTTGAGAGGGATAATAGTCTGCATAAATAAAAGGTTCAGTGTGGAAAACCCTTGTAAAGAATGTACCCAATAAGTCCTAAGAAACCTATGTAAAAAGATAAATTATATGTGTTTAACATATATTTTAAACAATAGAACAAAAAAATAAAGAAAAGCTTGAGTTAACAGGTAGTATTTTGATTAAATAATATTGGAATGTTAAACGTGGCCTTGTTCCTACGGGAAATCTTCTCCATTTAAGATTCCGCGAGTGGTGCGTGCAGTAATTAATTAAACCCCAACCTCGATCGCAGATAGAAATGGTCGATCACTTGATCAAAAATTCAACCCACATTTTCCTTGTAGATAATTACACGTTCAGGTTAAGGGTGGGGCAAAAATATTGTAACAAAGCAATAGGTAAAACAGTTGATAACTATGAAATAAATTCTTAAGTGAAGTCTGAATTTTTTGACATCAATATACTTACTCCCGTCGTTGGTTAGGCCATTTTTTTTTTGTTCTCGGGGGAGAGCTGTTTATGGTTCTCTATGGACGCGCCATGAACTACCACGGTATCCCTGCCTGTCGTAAAAGGCGACTTAAAGGGGCATTTGGGGTCGCTGAACGTGCTATGGGGGCAGCGCGTCCTCACTGAGAGTGACCCCGAGAGGGGCGGCGGCATTGTGGCCTGTGTACGTCGCGGGCGCCCATTCACAACCGGGGCGTCCAAACAAGCTAGTGGGGGTGCAACTGCGCCCCCTACAACTCCGAGACGGCCGTTTACGTCTTGGAGGCGCACCGAGCGGCTGCGGATAACGGTGGGCGCTTCTCGCCCGCGTACCGTGGTCGTCCCCTACTCGGCATGCTAGTATAGGGATTTTGTTAGGGACCCAGCTCGGCACTAACATCTGCGCGGACATGCCGTCGCCGCGTGCCGGGCTGAAAGACCGGTGACCCCGACATACGCTCCCCGCCCCCTACTGCCCCCGGGCTGGCGGGAAGTAGAGCCATAAACAGGTTTCCCCTCGATAACAAAAAAAAACGGGTTTATTTCTTTAAGAAGTGGCTGTCGTTGGTTTTAATCCCATGGAAACACCACATAACTTTCAAAGTTATGAATGTATTTATATAATTAATTTATATAAAAACACACCTAAATGACCGGACAAATTTCTCAATTTTGTAGCCTACCCAACCCGCACTAACTTGGCTAGAGTAGTGAAATAAGGCTTAACCTTCTCAACCGTAGAAGAGGCCGATGTAGTGCGTGGAATGGGCTGATGATTATCTTAAGTTATTTTCTTCCACCGTTTTAAACGCCTGTTATTAATTTATTATGTTTTCCCGACTTCGAAAAGCTACATTTATGCCTTAGATTCGATTCCGAGACTGATCAGATTGACCGTTTGCGTTCTCCACTGTACCAAGCAACGGCCTGTAAACCTAATTACGCCACTATGGCGTAACTATTGTTTAATAACCGATAACCTAAGATAGATTAAGTTGTAAAGTGAGTCGTGTAATCTATAAAGTATCGGCTTGACTAAGAATAGTTAATTATTCTGCCCTGTGGCAAGGGGGCGTCAGAATCCCACCACGGTATCCCCTGCCTGTCGTAAAAGGCGACTTAAAGGGGCCCTTGGGGTCGCTGGACGTGCTGTGGGGGCAGCGCGTCCTCACTGAAAGTGACCCCGAGAGGGGCGGCGGCACTGTGGCCTGTGTCCGTCGCGGGCGCCCATCCACAACCGAGGCGCCCGAACCAAGAAGTGGGGGTGCAACTGCGCCCCCTATAACTCCGAGACGGCCGAGACAATTTCGTCTCGGAGGCGCACCGGGCGGCTGTGGTTAACGGTGTGCGCTTCTCGCTCACGTACCATGGTCGCCCAATCTGGCGCGGAGATGGCCACCGGGGGGTTTTGGTCGGTATGCCGGTTTAGGGAAATTGTTAGGGACCCAGCCCGGCACTAACACCTGCGCGGATATGACGTCGCCGCGCGCCGGGCTGGAAGACCGGTGACCCCGACATACGCTTCCCGCCCCCCTCCCCCGGGCTGGCGGGAAGTAGAGCCATAAACAGCTTTCCCCTCGAGAACAAAAAAAAAAAAAAAAAAAAAAAAAAAAAAAAAAAAGAATAGTTAATTATTACACCTTTGAAGTTTATTTAAGTAGGTACCTGAATACTACATAGGTATATACAGGATGTATTTAGACCGTGATCGAAAACTGAGGCAGGTAATAGCGATAGTGATTACAAACCCCCTGGCATTAAAAAAAATCCCGACAAACAATAAAATTTTTGAGGTTTTCCATACAAACCACATACTTTTAACACCGATGGTTGTACGGAAAACGTTAAAATTTTTATTTTTTGTCGCGATTTTTAATATCGCCACTGGGTTTGTGATCACCCTCGCTATTACCTGCCTCAGTTTTCGATCACGGTCTAAATACACCCTGTATAACTTAAACTTCTTTGCATTTCCGACGCGATAATCTGTAACTCGTAACAACATGACGTTGAAACATAACACCTCAACTTTGCAGTTGTGTTTACGATACCAATTATCCCGAAATGTATTCCACTGATTGCCGCCATTAACTTAATTACGATACTGAATAAGTCCTACTTCTAAATTAATCGCAGGCTGTTTGGCGAACATAATATACGTACATGGTCCATTCGTGTCCACTCGGGGATAATAATTCAAGGGATTAACGGAGTCTACGTTACTGTGATCGTGGGTATTTTGAATAACTCAATTCAGCAGACTAGTTATATATAAACACGTTTTATGTCTTATTTTTTAAATGATTGAATAAAAACATATATAGTAAATGTTTTGTTTCGATAAAAAAAATGAACAGTATTTTAAATACCTAATACAAAAGCTCAATGTAAGGGAACAAATTATATATGTATGTACATTGTACACATTGTTGAAATATGAATGTCTAATTTAAAGCTTAACATTAATTTACGGGTGATTACGATTTACCCAGGTATCCAACTAAAGCACTCTCTGGAGCAGTTGTCAAAGTTGCATTTTTGTTATACACACGTTGGTCAACATTGTCGTATTATGTCATATATTACGAATTAGGGTAAATGTCACCGTGGAGAAAGAATAAGGCCGTATACCAGGGTGGAACATAGCCTAATTTTTCTCCAATTTATAATATTACATGTACGACAGTAAGTTATTACATCTAGACATATGTACCTAGTTTGACTCAATAATAGAGTGTAATTGTAATTAACAAATAAGTATTTAGAAAAAAGGGCCACTTAAAACCAGCTGTATTAAATTCACTTCTTTAACAAGATGAAGTAGGTGCTGAAGGAACTGTCAGCTTTAATAAAATAAAATATAATTCTGTATCAAATGTAGATACAGAATCAGAGGAATCTTTGCGTTTTAGTAATTCAGGATAATATCCCCATTTCCCACATGTCGCATTAGAGAGTTGTCGCTTGACTAAGATATTCGTAATAAAATTATCTACTGCCGGGGGTTCAGCTACTGGACAACATGTGTATATTTTATACATACAAGCTCGATCATATGAAACGATTGAAGGTTGGTACTTTCGGACGCGACCCACTATTAAAACTCGTATTTTAAAAACGGCGTATATTTATGTATCTCCATCGCAATAAAATTTTACTTTACGAGCGACCCCCGCATTCACAATCATTACCGTTTGGCTGTATTTTCGTCCACTGACACAGAGACATCGTGCCGGCCTTAATTGAAATGCAGGCAATGGGACTGCGTACCTATTACCCGCAAGCTACCAACAGATAAATTTTGTATCAAATTGGAAACCTTACTTTGTATCAGATTAGAACTTGGAAATTGTAAGGTTTTGTTATGATTAAATAATTTGCTGGTCAATTGCAGTGTTAAAAGCTACGCAAAACATGTTGTTTAAGTTACTTTGTGCTATCAAAAGGCTTGAACGACGTACATCTGGATTCCAGAGCAAATTGTGTTATGTTTTTGTTGAGCTCAAAAGTTGTGCGGCTATAGCAGTGGCGTGTGCTGGGACTTGGGAGTTAAACTTGTTCGTAGGTACAAGAAAAACAAATCTTGAGACACGAATAACATCTCTGCATTCATAATTTAATTATCCAACTCTGCAGAGAGTCATTATTACTTTTCTTCCTACTTCATTACACCGGTAAAAACAGATTACATAATTAACCTGACCTACTTAGCATGGCGCACGGGATGTGATAACAATTCGTTGTGGATTAGGTTTTAATACACGTATGCTGAAATGTTTACATATTTTATTTTATCGCCCACATTGTTTTCATTTTACGGGCGGCCATAAAGTCTACATTTTGCTCAAATATGTATGCGAGGCGATTTAAAACTCCATACGTGATATTACGTGTGCGATATTTTACATCATGTTAGGATAAGTTTGACTTGCGCCACAGAGCGATAACTGAGATTGAAGCCCTTAGATGTGGTGAAATAATGTGTATGTGAGTGAGCACTGAACCCTCGCGATGGGGCACCCCGCGCTAGCTAAAGTGTTATAAATCGTCCGTTATCGCCTTCAAGCAATAACTACTTTATGGCGCTATAAAGACAATCTAACGTTATCTATCACAAAATGGAGAGAGCAGATTCAGAAACTCTTACAAAGTGATCCAAAGTGGCTAAGTTTTTTCCTTATTACTGTACTTTTCTATCAATATTTTAGATCTATGTTGAACATCCTTCTGTATTTTTATTATAACATTGTAGTTTTATAAGTGTAAATCATAGCTACGATCAGTTTTTTTTACACTATTGGCTAGTGAGCTGAATATTTAAATCCCAGATAGCTACAATTGATGTTGACTGACCTATTTGACCTACTTACCTATTTTGTGAATAATATAATATCACAAAAATATTATTCACAAAATGTATCTTTAATTAATTATTAGGGAAAACGATGTAACAGCCCTCGTTTGTGCGTTTGCTTTTTATTTATTTATTGATGCAAAACATTAACATTTTAAAGTACAAATAAAATATTGCGACTTTTCGTAGACATTCACAACATTTAAAAAGCCTCATCGCTATAAAAAAGGGTCGCCTATTTACGGAATCCGCTGTAAAATGGGTACAGTCTTCATTTTTAAAACAAAAGGGGCCTGGTTAAAAATGTTCGCTTATCTTAGCGGACGGTCCAATCTGGCATCGAATCAATTAAAGGATCGACCAGCTTTTTCCGTTCGCCATCCATTCCGAATCACTGAGCCATGAATGTGACGCGCTTGCTTATTATTTTTTACATTGGATATGTTGAGATGTACTTTTCTGAAATAATCACCAACTTTGATACTAGTACAGCTTCCTTTTATAACGAGAGGCTGCTAACAGGAGTGTAATATTGAGATTACTGTTCAAAAGTCAATATAAAAGCTATTTCCTCTAAACCCATTTGTACAGTGTATGGGTTATAGAATTTACTGTTTCCATAATTCACGCTTCATAAATCGTACAGATCGTTTTCTAAAGGCAAATAAACTCGCTAATGGTATTTATTTAGAGCACGCGGCGTCCTTTTCTTGCGCAATAACAATGGCTGTCGTGTTCTCTTTTCAAAATAATTAAGCTGTCGGGAAATAATCTTCTCCTATTGTTAGTCATTACAAACTTGAAACTATCCTTATTAAGGATTCGGACAGTTACAACCGTTTGCTTTATTTTAGATATTGTTATGAGTTATTGTAGAACACATATGTACCTATTAGACATTTTTGAAGACATGCTTGATCTTCATCTGATTACATAAAACATGCGGATGCGTTGTTTGACTTTATACCTTAATTGATTTTTTATTATTATAATTTTTTATATATTTTTATTCTCGGAAAAACTCCGGTTAAATCTGAAGCACACGAGCCTAGGCCAAGTGTGTATCAGTATGGATTATGTTTTCTGTGACGATTCTTGTAGAAGGGGTGGATTCACATGAGTCTGTTTGTAGAAATTTTCTAACAATGCGGCAAGTATTTAGAATCGCGGCTTTTTGCAATAATAAATAAGTACTTGGTGGTAGATTAAGTGTTTTCAAAGACTGGTGTAACTGCTTGGGTATAACCCCTGTGGTAGACAGAACTATGGGTACAATAGTCACTTTACTAAGATGCCAGAGACGAGTAATTTCATCCTTTAGTTCTATATATTTGGTTAGTTTTTCTGCTATTGTTGTCTGTAAGTTGTGTGTATTTGGAACAGCTATATCTATAAGGTATCCAGTTTTATTTATTTTATTTATTAATGTTATATCCGGTCTATTATATGGAATTGTTCGATCTGTAAGTATTGCTCTGTCAAAGTATAACTTGGTTGTGGAATTTTCAAGTATCGTTTCGGGACTGTATTTGTAGTATGGTTGGGTTTCCTGAATCATTTTATAATTAAAAGCTAGTTTCTGGTGGATAATATTGGCAACCTGATCATGTCTATGCTTATAATCTGTTTGGGTTATTGCTTTACAAGCACCGGTAATATGTTGGATCGTTTCTGGGGAGCTGTTGCACTTTCTGCATGTATCGGACTTTAAATTTTTTATTATATGTTTCTGATAATTTCTTGTTTCTATGACCTGATCTTGTATGGCTTGTAAAAATCCTTCAGTCTCTGGGAATAGTTCGCCGTGGCTGAGCCAAGCGTTCGATGCCTCTTTATCGACGTTGGGTTGGCTCAGATCCTGACGATGTCTGCCATGCAGAGACTTTTGGATCCATTCAGCTATTTTAGTCTGGTTATCTGTCAGTTGTTCGTTTTTCTGTATCCTCGTATCTTTCATGTTAAGTGGGGTGAAATTAATATCGCTGTGGACTATTGACTTGTGGAGGTCAGAAGAATTTATTTTATCATAAAAGTACTGTCTTAAAGTTTTAATCTGAGAGTTATGAAGATTAATTATGTCTATAAGTCCCCTTCCTCCCTCCGCTCTGGGAAGGGTAAGGCGTTGGATGCACGCTCTTGGGTGATGCTTACGGAATCTAGTCATAGAAGTGTTTATTGAGCGCTGCATATTTTTCAGATCTGATTTTGTCCATTTAATGACACCGAAAGAGTATGTAAGTATGGGTATTGCAAACGTATTAATTGCTTTTATAGTATTCCGGGCATGGAGCTGTGTTTTCAATATAGTATTAATTCGGTGTTGGAATTGCTGTTTTAGTTTCTGTTTTATTTCTTTATGATGTATTTGAGTTGACTGGTGGTACCCTAAGTACTTATAGGTTTCTTTTTCGTTGAGCGCATTTATAATTTCTCCTGTTTCTAATTCGTAGTTATGTTTAAAAAGTTGTCCTGCTTTAATAGAGTTAATTTTACATTTATCTATTCCGAATTCCATTTTTATATCTTTACTAAATTGTTCCGTTAAACTAGCTAATTTCTGCAGTTGATATTCATTTTCAGCATAGAGTTTGATGTCATCCATATATAATAAATGATTTAATCTATTGGTTACGAGAGTTTGAGGTTCTGATTCTAATATCTGATGTTTAAGAGGATATCCGAATGATGTTGAATTTAATATATTAGATAGAGGGTTTAGGGCGAGGCAAAACCAAAGAGGGCTCAATGCATCGCCTTGGAATATACCTCTTCGGATCGCAATTGGATCTGTTTCTATGGTTTTAATGGGAGTATTAACTTTGAGTCGGGTGGTCCAGGTTTGCATTATTGTTTCAAGGAAAACTATGATTTTAGGATGGATTTTGTAGATTTGCAAAGTTTGGAGTAGCCATGAATGTGGGACTGAATCGTATGCTTTTTTATAATCTATATACATCGTGAATAGGTCGGTTTTATTTTTCTGGGCATGTCTATGTACGACAGAATCTATAATCAATTGTTCTTTGCAGCCTTGAGAAAACCTACGACATCCCTTTTGCTGCTCAGCTAACATATTATTTGAATCTATGTGATGATAAATTAACTCAGATAAGCAAGATGTAATTATTTTATAAAGAGTTTGCAGGCATGTAATTGGCCTATAGTTGGCCGGGTTCATGAGATCGTTTGGGTTTTTAGGTATCATGTAAGTGATACCTGAAGTTATATAAGATGGAATTTTACTAGGTTCAAGCAAGAAATCGTTAATATGATTATGCAAAAATGGGTGTAAATATGTAAACTTTTTGTACCAGTAACTGTGAATGTAATCTGATCCTGGTGCTTTCCAGTTATGAAGTTTACGAATCACTGTATGAAAAATATCTACGGGAATATGCTGAAAATCCATGTCAATGTTATTAGAATTATTTACGTTCTCATTCCCTATCCAACTAGCTTGTGAATTATGTTTTACGGCCGTACCCCATATGCCACTCCAAAACTTTTTCAAATCTTCTGGGTTAGGGCTATCATTTAAGGTATTTGTGGGATTTATTTGAATGTTAGCTGTTGTTTGCCTTATGGCACGATAAAATTGTTTTTCATTATTATTAAACCTACTGTTTTGTTGTTTTCTTAGGGTACAATTTTTATATCTACGTAATCGGCCTGTTACAACTGAAAGTTTTTGTTTAAGAGTATCTAGGGTATGCGTGAGGCGCGTGTTTGGTTCTTCGTGTACAGTATGAATTTTATATTCTTCTATTATTTTATTTACATGTCCGGTTAATTTCCTATTTCTATTGCCATTTATATATTGTGTTAATCTTCCTATTTTTATTCGTAAGTTATCTAATTTGCGTTCTAATCGAATTTGCCACTTTGGTTTAAATTCTTTTCGCCTATTGTTATTTTGTTCTACGGAATCTAAGCTGATTTTTGAGCCGTTTAATTTTGCAGCGGTCCATGCGGCACTGTATATTATAGTTTGAAATGTATTGAAGTCTGTGTTTTGGTCTATGTTTTCAGGAAAGATAAATTTATTTAAATACTGTACTATTTTTGCAAAATTTTTCGATGTTTTTTGTTTGGGTATATACATTCTGTTTGTTGGGTCAGTGTTTTTGAAAAAATCTAAAGCTTTCTGAAATGTTTTATCTATATGTTCATCTCGAGTATCAACTTGTTCAGTATTCGTATTGTGTTCTTCCGGCGCGCTTATGCGGGAATCATTCATTGTAGGCAACTCATGATTACTCCACTGCAGATCCTGAGCGCCAATTGGGGCGGAGGGTATATTATTAGTATTTAATGAGAGCTCCAGTGCTATTTCCTCTTTTATACTACTAAGTCGGTCATCTGAAATATATTTGTTTGCAACGATAGTCCTTCTCTGATCAGCTATTCTTTGTTCGCTAAGATGGGATAGTGTGGGAAACATACTTATAAAATCTCTATGCAAAAGTTGTCGATAAGCAGTCTTATTTGTCTCTAAGTTAGTAATCCGGTAATATGATCTCATTATAAACTCATTTTGCTCTGTAGTCCATCTCATTCGGGTCTTAGGGTTAAATGAATTATTTGCTTGTAATGACGACGCGGTTATCTGTGGTACAATGGGGCCGCTAATTTCTTTTTTAACGTCGTTATAGATATTATCAATAATATTTTGCGGTATTAAATTATTGCGCACTATAGCCCTGCGTTGGTCTCCCACCCTTTGGCGACTTACATTCATGTGAGGGAATTTCTCAATAAATTTTGTATGAAGCGGTTCGAGATAATTTTTTGTGTCGGTATCTAAGCTGGTTAATTGAAGGTAAGTGCGTAGAATAAATTGGTTCATTTCAGAAGTCCATCGTCTACGCGTATTAGCATTGCTCGTGGTGGGTGCAAGATCAGTGTCTAATTCGACATCTTGTACAACACCATCGAGCGAACTTGTGGACACTGTCGGTGTTTGCCTCGTCATATAAGACGGGCAAGTTGAAGGGATAGACGAAAATAGGGAAACTGTAGCATCGTCCTCCGATGCATCGGCTGTAACTTCTACGTCATGAGTCCGCCTGGTCAACCCATGACGATCGGCTGTAGTATCTTGAATGGCGTGCGCCCGCCTGCTCAACGCAGCGCCACCGGTGTTCCGCATACTGAAGCACCCAGCACCGGCTCCAGGTGCGCCCCGGCGACCCCCGGGCAGCGACCGTAAATTATATCTATGATTCTCCATACTCCATAGTTGGGTTACCATTGCCACGTTAGCCACTCCAGTAGTTTCAGGTAGTGTTGCCCGCCCCCCACGTGATCAGGTGTTCGGATTCGGACGTGTGGTTGGGTTTTAGGGGGCTTATTATTATTATTATTAGGTTTTAAGTAGGTATTTGTATTTTTTTACAGTATCTTTCAAATGGCGTAATTACGCCCACTTTTGGACACTGGAGGAAAAATTTAAAGGATGTCGGAAAAGCTGGATATTATATATTTGGCAAAGATATTATTGGTCGCCTAATTGGCTGCCAAAAAATAAAATTAATCCTCCTATTTTTATTTAAAAAATATTGAGATGTACCTATTTTTTTACTGCAAAGTAAAGATGATATCCATATAAATAATAAACGTTTAACTCATAACGAAACACATGATACGCAAAATGAGGGCATCGATAATTCCATTCGTCGATTTATGAGTTGGCGATGACAAATGCTTGACAAGATGAACGTGGCGCGCGAACGGGCGACGGCCGACAACGTGCGAATTTAACGTTTTCACTTGAACGATTGATAAATTTGGGCAATTTATCGTGAAATTACATGACATGGGAGCGTACACTTTTAAATCTATATCTTTTTATTTTATTGCCGTTTATACGAAGACCTTTAGTCAAGCTTTGATCTGTTCCCTAGGCTAACTTGCATTTAATATTATGGACTATAGAAATATGTAAAACATGATACGCGCAAATGGACTTGAATATTGGCAGGAAAAGAAAACAAAATCATAAATTCCCTCTGGAACCTCATATTCAGTGTATTTTGTTCGCCAGGTGCAGCATGTACGTTCATGTAAAGCAACGTTCCGTAAACAAAGCGTTTCGTATGCACACGTAAGTCTAACAGATACTAAGCTTGCATTGAAGATAAAGTAAACAAAAATACTTGGACCATCAAACACGTCCTTAAATTATTTTTCCTTGTTTTACATTCGTCAAAAAAAAATTATATATTATAATATTAAACAAACCAATGTTTTTATCGAAACAATTTTATATATCGTCGACCTAATTTAAGAGAGTGATGGCCTCATATCTAAAGCTGCTGTGCTTGCCGACAGCAGGCTGGCCAAGCTATAAAAACTGACAAACGGTAGTCTCGTAAAACCATCTGCGGAACATTGGTAAGGTTCGGAGGTCACTGAAACGCCACGAAGACAAATTATTTTTGTCATCCATTGGCCTATTTACTCTAATATTGTCTAATGATCCACAATAACGAGCTTTTACCTAGATATAAATCACTGTGGCTTTCCGATTGTTCGTGGAGATGGATTATCGTATTAGTCAAGAATTTTTTCGAGTGCTTTGGCAAATCGCACAAAAGTCATTCATACTTTAGACTAAGAAAAAAGTTTTGTGTTTTAGGTATGTCTCGAAGTAGAAGTTTTTAATTTATATAAATAAATAAATACACCCAACAGTCACACACATAGTCCTGACCCCACATTAAGATACGAGTCTTGTGTCGTGGGTATCAGAAACTACGAGAGACTTTTCGGTCTCACAAACACTCATACCCGAAACAAATATTTGTGGATCACACAAACATTAAACATTAACATTAAATTTTCTATTTTAACAGCCAGATCCGAGATTAATACCAAACCATTATAATGGGACCAAAAAGACTGTTACTAGAGTGAGTTGATATATACATATATAGTGAGTGTTGGATTCATTAATTTATTTACGATTTTTTAAATTGCGCGATACATTTATGACAAATACATAATGACATCGTGATGAAATTTTCATAGTACAATCTAAAGTAACAAATAGAATGAAGATTGAAGAGGCTTCATAACGCGTTATACCGAGGAGCCGGGGAAGTGGGTTAAATTTCGTCATTGTCGGAGCATTGAGGTTAACGTTTAATACAAAGCTTGCATGTCGTATACGTCTATTGCAAATGTCTCATATGAGAAAAGCGACACAGTAAAATTAACATTGTCTGTGAAGTGATTATTTATCATAAGTGTGGGTTGAAATATTGCCGTTAAATTTTATAATAGAACATACATGCTCATTGCTCACGACTCTGTATTACAGTCTATTGCCGGCTTTCGTACATTCTTCCAAACTTCGTTTGAAAGATTTTCATTATGCAGGATTTGACCCTGGCATTTCGAGATTGCATGGTACACACTGTTGTGCTGCGAGACCACGAATTTTTAAGTTTATTTTAAGTTTCCAAAGATTTCTGTTTTTCTTTTCTTTACGAATATTAAGATAGCTATATATCAATATAAACAAGTTGGTATGTTATGCTAGGGATAGTTTGTCGAGGCCTCCATGCAATGAATTTGGAGAATAAAAAAAAATATCATGATAACTATGTTAAACCACAATCCGAACAGATATTCGTACTTAAGACACTCCAGAATCAAGAGCCAATATATTTGTAGATAAAATTCAAAATAAAAAAAGAGTCACTGACCGTCTGATCTTTTTCCTTGTTCCCCTAAGGGAGACAAGTATCCTTCAGAATTGGCGCAAGAAAATATTCTGATTACTATTCGATTTCCTTCCCGATATTTCTATATCATTGTTTTCATTTCATCTTAATATCCTTACATTTACTCAGCCAGGCAACGTCAGTGGCGTAGTAGGTAAGTTCCTTGATTTTGAAACAGGAGGCAGCGTGTTTGATCAGATTTGTGTAGTCAGCCAACCCGCACTAGGCTAAGGTGTTTGACTGGGGCCTAAACACGCAAAAACTGAAAGTACATACAATATACTATATTCAAGGTGTATTCAGACCGTGATCGGAAACTGAGACAGGTAATATGTAATGTAATTACAAACCAACTGCCGTTAAGGAAAATCCCGACAAAAGATAACAGTTTTGATGTTTTCCATACAAACCTAGTACATTTAATACCGATGGTTGTATGGAAAACTTCAATTTTTTTGGGATTATCTTTAACGCCAATGGGTTTATGATCACCGTAGCTATTACCGGCCTTAGTTTCTGATCACTGTCTGAATACACCCTGTATATTATTCTAAAAGCACGACTGAAGATAATCTGTGTGCGGCGTATTAGATTACTGTGTAAGTTCTACTGTGACGTAATACGGTAGCGGCTTGGTAATTGCGTTAGTTGGCACAGCTAGGTCACTCGCGCTCGCGGTGCCAGCTCCCTCGGTTGATTAAACTGGTTTTCTTCTAATTACCAGCTCCATTCCTACATTATGAAATCTCGGTTTCCGTCATGGAATCATTTTCTTTTTATTTTTTTCATACTTATGCACTTTTGAAAACGTGTTTGTTAGAGTCTATCTAAAATGTATTAATGTCAATAATATTAAAACTTGTTCTCTTTTGGTAAAACGGCAATAGGCTCGTTTTAGGCAGTAAAGACTGAAAAGAGATAAAATGCTTATCCACCACGTTACTTCTCAACGAAATAACAGTACCTACTTTTCATTCGTTTACGGAAAAGGCATTATAAAGTCTATTTCAGCAAAAGATTATTTTTTCATGTTACTTAATATAAAATGTCAGCAATTCTACATATTACTGCGATGGTGTAAGTAAATTATTATCCTGAGTATGTTTAAAAATAATTTTTTCTCAATAGAGGGTTATGTAAATAAGAAGATATCAGATAGGTAACTACCGCTAATAAGGACTTATAATAATTAACCACACAGAAAGGGGGTACGGTAGAGCCCAAGTATAGCTTTAGATAAACCAAATCAAATGGACCTAGTAATAATAGGGTAGAGTGCCAAAAGGTCAAGTGCCGTTACACTACTCACGGGATATGCTGTTTTTTATAGCAAGTACGTGGTTTCTAGTTTATTTAGGAGGACGATTACATGTTCATTTTCAGATATTACTATAGTAAGTCTGGTTAAAGATTAAACGGAACGTAGCACGGTGGCTGCAGGTGAGGTGCCCGTACCTCTAATATTTTTAAGTTACATTATACACACAAAAGTGTATGGATTGATATACAAACATATAAACGTATGCACAGCTGTGCAATAAAGGTAATGGTTACAATTACTATTTCTATTAATATGTGACTTCTTTTTTATCAGTAGGTTAAGATAGAATTAAGCGACAAGATTTATAAGACGACGAATAATGTTACACTCATACATACTTGTTGGTAGTGAGTAATATATTTATCTAAATAAGCGACACTATATTTTAGTAATAATAAATAAGGTTTTATTTAAATATATAATATATGTTTATAAATATATATGTTTTATTATAGGCAATTTAAACTAAGGCCTAATTGTAAGGCCTAATAATAACAAAATAAACAGATACCCCGCGTCTACAGTTGTAAAAGTTATCACCTCTTTACGGTTATTACCGCGATGGGGTTGGCGAGATAATTATTAGGATTATCGTTACAAATTGTTATGGAAATTTTATAATTGCGCTTGCCTGCCGCCTATTCAGAGCATAAATTGAGCTTTCCTCAACTAGAAAGAATAGCGCACGTTGTATTTTCAATATAAAATGAAAACTATAAAAACATTTATAATCACCATAACTATCAATTTTAACTTTGGTTTTGGGGATGTTTAAGCGCCGATGTATTTGCAATCACCGTATATATAAAACAGGTAGATTTATATAATATAGCAATGTTATATGTTTCGGAAAGATAGAGAAAACGTTTTAATAAAAATAAAAAACTAAAATAAAAACACATCGAAAACCAGTGAAGAGGTTTTCTCAATTTAAGAAGTTAGGTATATACCAAAACGAAACACCACACGAAAAGCTACAAAGGTGACTTGAAATCTTTTCAAGATGATCTTAGTAGACATGTCTCCTACAACAACTATGCTATCCATTAAACTATTTCGTTATCATTTGTAATCGAATGAAGTTCAGTTAGCCTCCCCTAAAGGCCATTCAAAACAATTGATCCCTCACAAAAGATAAATAGTCGTATCGTTGCATTTAATCCCAAACTTCCTTATTGCTAACATAATTTACTTGCAGTAACAATTTTAAAAAGCTACATATATTATCTTACACATATAATATAGAGGAACTAGCTAAAAGTTTGACTGCATATTAATAAATAAGTAGAAAACATGAATCAGTAAATGAAAAGTGATGCTCCATTTTTCATTTTTCCCGAGAGAGCATAACATTATTGTAGATTAAAGCGAATTATGTAAACTGACGGCTTCAGTATAGTTAGTACCGTTTAGTTTATAACGCTTTAAGGCGGTTTGTAGTATTACAGCTTTAAAACGTAAGGAAATACACAAATATAATTATTTCATTGGTCTTATGCATCGTTCTACTAACTGTGTTCCTACTTGACTTATATCGATGGAGACATAAACTCTCGTAGTTGATCTACACGCACTGACAGCTTTACATCATTCCTACTGCATATTATATTACAATATTCCTACTAATACACAAATATACTGAAATATTTTTATAACCTCAATAATATATTTTATAATAAAATGTTCATAGCCACAAGTAAAAGTTATAAAAAGTTTAATAGTAAAGTATCGGAATATATAAAATCTTTGGTAATTGAAAAGCGAACAACAAGTTGAAATTGAATTAACTTGTCTAGGCTGGCACATTTCACATTCAGCATTAATTAGATTTGAACTCAATTTACGCGAGAACTAGTATAATAGCGAAGTAGGTCCATTGGCAAAGCTATAACTTATTTATGAAAAAGCGTCGCCAACGTGACTTATAAATTCAAGCCTCGACGCTCTGTTGGAAACAAGAAGGTTCGCCACCGGCCAGCCGAATAATATCGTGGCGAGACACAGGGGGTATGAGTGACACCCGTAATTATTCGCCGTGGCCGACCGGGCCCCGGGCCAAACTTTTAATTGAACCGATGAAACAGTTTTTGGCCCTCCATTTCACCAAATCGCTGACGGAAAAGAACATTTTGCGATCTATCTACGTAATTGCACCCCTTTGTCTCATGTGAAGGTTATTTTTATTTGTTACGATTAAATAGCAGACATATATGACATAGCAGTGGCTACCTAAGTCAGACGTAATTAAACGGTGATGGAATATACTTGTATATAACGATGAAACTTTTACATCTTATTTCTCAAAAGTTTTTTTTAGATGTGTTGTCCGCCAACCCGCACTTGGCCAGTGTATTGGTCTAAGGCCTAACCTCTCTATGTTGTAGTGGAGACCAATGCCCAAACTTCCAGTGACGTAGATGGTCTGTCACGTCAGACATTACAATGTGCGATGGGGTAATAAAGTTGTATACATTTACTTAAAAAATAAAAATGGTATTACGTATTAAATTTCATCGCTTATAGCAGAATGATCTTCATTTGTGTTTACTGTATATTCTAGTAGAAGCAATTACTATAAATTAAGCTAGACAAAGAAATAATGTATCTCACAAAATTCAATTATAATGACCTCTAAGAGCTGTTGGTGGAGAAATGCAAATTGTTTGTTCGTTCGATGGAAAACGCGCGAGTACCTTCCTTTCCGAATATGTTATCTTTCCCTCAAGCCCGCAACGTGTTTTATTATTTAAATTGCATTTTGCGGCTATGAATAACTTAAGATCTCATTTCTGTTTTATATGAAATGGCAGTTATAATGAAATTAGTGCTAAGCTTACTCGTAAATTTAAAATTCTTTATGTCCATACGTTATAGCGCCACTACATGATGTGTTTTTAGATTTATTTTAGACAAACTAGTTTGTTTTTGCAGTTACGCTCGCGTTCGTATAGACTATACATTAAGCGATTTAGTTTTTTACAGTAGCCACTGTCGTAAAAAGTAGTCGTAATTATATTAGATCGGTTATGTTATAGTTCACGGTTTGAATCTTTTTATAATGTATGTAGATCTTTAAATATCTGGTTTGTTAATAAATAATAATTAATATAAAATATTAGAATATTAGTGGTAGAGACAATAGGTAATAAAGTTATCTTCTGGTACAAAAATGATAGTAAAGTTTAATCATTATCTTATAGATAAAACGTTTAGAATTAAGGAATAAGGAAATAATTATAATCAATCTAAAAATATCCCATTGCTGAGTACGGCTCTCTTCTACGGTACTTTTACGTGTCTGTCTTCTTTTATTTTGGTAAATAGCCTTTTGACCTATCAGAACGTTTTATTCATATGAAATTCTTGTCCTAATTTTACAGTTGCAATAAAAGCAATGCCCGTGTGCAGAAATGTAAAACACTACACATATTCCAGAAAAGTACATTTATGTATGAGAAAAGTGTAGTGAAAGCACTGTAATAACATTCTGTGGAACTCTTTGATATTAAAATGGGTATCGAGGAATACTTTTAGTTTCACATTTCATAACATTTTAATGCTAAAACATTTTGAAATGTTCTTAGAAATGTATCTTCATTAATATTTATGTACGGCTGTCTCGAAGCTTTTAATAATTTCACCATTTACGGTCACTTCGCTGTAACATTGTGCTCGTAAAACGAGGACCTCTATTCATTA
The DNA here is from genome assembly GCA_030295005.1 of Cephonodes hylas. Taxonomy (NCBI): domain Eukaryota; kingdom Metazoa; phylum Arthropoda; class Insecta; order Lepidoptera; family Sphingidae; genus Cephonodes; species Cephonodes hylas. Next base: position 5,732,035 of record AP025382.1, read on the forward strand.
TGAATCATGTTATTCAACGTATATTTAACTTGAAATACTTGTTTGCTATCTTGCTATTAAAACAAATTCCGGCGGATTAATGTTGTGCAAGCAAAATCACAGAGAACATTCACATATTTGGCGTTGACCACTGTAGATTTTCATCTGTCCAATTCCATCAAGTTTTATTTGATGAACGAAATTCGAACTGAACAAAACGTCCGTTCGCTACTTTTACCCCGAGGGGCGAATATTTTCGAACTTGCTGTGGATGAACCGCCATTTTGTGCCAAAGGCAAAAAGAATATTCAGATCGCAGAACTTGCATTAAAAGTAAAAGAACATAACAGATGTGTTACAATTTTATGTATTACTTATTTTATTAAGCCTGAAAATACCTATTTTGTGCAGAAAACATAAATTCCATACATTAAGATAATCCCAAGACATTAGAAGCATATTATAAGAGAGAACGTTGCTCTGTTGTTGATTACAGGTCTTCAGTGTGAGAGCACTCAGATAATCAAAGAAGGCCGCTCTAATGAAGACCATTATTTGCTATTTGTGCAAATGGTAATGCACAATATTCCGTTCTGTTGGTCTGCCGATGAGTACAATATGGAACACGTTTATCGTCACATTATATCCAGGACATCTCTCGTTCGATGTAACCATTTCCTAATATCGTATTATGTAATGAAGCTCGGGTATGACGCGAAACTCTGTTACCTGTTCAATGTGGAGAAAATCTTGAAAAGTATTTATTGTTAGTTACATTCCCTGTTCGAATTTAGTTTTATCGGAGAGAGCATGAATGTTATTAACATCTATTTGCAATCAAGCAATAAAAATAAATATCATAGTAAAAATGCTTACAAATAGTATATTTAAGTAGGATATGTTAAAACTGGTAACAATTTTGATAATTTACGTAATTTCGGTATTGAAGTAGTTTTACGAACAGATAGTATTTTGCCCTTTTTTATATCTACAGAGACATGAGGCAGTGATGGCCTCGAGGTTTAGGCGCGTAGTCGCGCATCTTGGCGGTCTAGGTTTCGAACCTCAGTCACACACCTCTGACTTTTCGAAGTTATGTGTTTATTCACAATTGATAATTACTTGCTTTAATGGTGAAGGAAAACATTTATTTATTTATTTACGCTTTATACAATTAACTACATAATTGTAAAGGTGGGCTTAATGCCTAAGGCATTCTCTACCAGCCAAAACTAGGGTGATGCACAGATGATGCGAATAAAATAATTTATAATCATATAAAGATACATACATATTACAATGCAATATACTTGAAAACATCGTGATGAAAACTGCACACCTGAAAATTATTAGGAATTTCTTACATGTTAAGTCTGCCAACCGACCCGCCAGCGTGGTGGACTAAGACCTAAACCCTTTCAATAATAATAGAGGAGGCCCGTGCTCAGCAGTGGGACGTATATGGGCTGATGAAGATGAGAGGCAGATACAAAGTAATGTTTATTACACAATCATCGACTGTTGGATAGTCGATTTCCCGGTGGGGACGAGATATCTAAAAGGAAAATGCTGATCAACAAGCGAGAGGGTCAATATACCGCCGTATAAATAAATATAATTAAAAGGTGCGAGATACACCACTAATCTCATCAACTACTTAATCCACACGTAGCACAAATACTGCAGTACTCTGTTTCATTTTAGGATCAGACTATCGGCGAAGCAGGTCGGTCGCTTTATTGCTCAAAATTATATCATTAATGTAAATTAAACATAATACTTTAATAGCATTATAAATGGTTATTCTTATTTTTTTTCATTACATCGTGTTTTAGATACCAAATGTTAAATTTAATTATAATAACCAATATGTGTAGTCTATGTTTTATCTTGACGTTACTTTACTAACCGAATAACAAATGTTTGTTTCGGGTCTGGGTGTTTGTGATACCGTAAAGTCTATCGTGGTTTCTGATACCCACGATATAAGACTTCCTAGTGAGGGGTCACAACTAGGGTTTGCAATCCCGCAGTCATTTTTTTCCCGCGGGAAATTTGCGGGAATTTCGCCTTTCCCGCGGGATCCCGCGGGAATTCCCGCAAAAATTTTAAAATGCAAAAATATGCATACAATAATGCTATATTACGCGTAGATTAGTTACACTTTTAAAAAAGTAATAAAAAAAAACATTCATACAATTTAACTAATGGAAAAAGTACTTCTCCATTGTTATTATTAGGTAAGGTAGGGGATTTGCAATCCTCTCAATATGTCCCTCCATTCCAACAGTTTCCTGCGTGTTAATATGCTCCAATCTGACCTAAACAGCAATAATGGCCTCGAGATTTTGAAGAGCGATGGAGTATCTGTATTCAGGCATACATCACTTTTACAAGTTATGTGTGTATTCACAATGAATTATCACTTTCTTGAACGGTATGGAATAAATCTTAGGATTTTTTACGGTGTATAGTCCACCAACTTACGGTTTGTACGCGTAGTACGCTATGTCATCGTGGTGGACTAAGCCATAAACCCTCTCAATGGTAGAGGAGGCCTGTGCCCAGACAAGGGATGTTTATGGGCTGATAGTGATGAACCTAACCTAAATAACTGTTACTCATCATCAGCCCATATAAATCCCACAGCTGGGCATGGGCCTCCTCTACCATTGAGAGGGTTTAGGCTTTAGCCCACCACGCTGGCCTAGTGCGGGTTGGTGGACTACACACCTTAAAAATTCCTAACAACTTTTTGGTGTGCATATTTTCTCAGGATGTTTTTCTACACGGTTAAAGTAAGTGATAATTCATTTTGAATAGACACATTACTTTGAAATGTCAGAGGTGTGTGCCTGGGGTATGAACCCGCGACCACTAAGATTCTCGACCGTGCGCCTAAACCTCGAGGCCATCACTTACTTAATTTATTTATTTAATAATTGTTAGTATCATTTAGATATTAACTTTAGAAGAAACAACATTTAGCAAATGTGCGGGAATTCCGCGCGGAAATTTTATGACTCGGCAAGGAAATTCAGCTATCACTGACGGCTTATTAGCTTCATCTCAACAGTGCGGGCGTATCGGACAGTATCGATCAATCGATCGAACGAAATAAAAGATTGAAATGTGCGGCGGTTTGTTTATTCTGTTAGAAAATAAATGAGAGTTTCTAATTAAAGTGACACTTTACAACAGACTACTAAAAGTTTTGTCTTCTTGTATATTCGTTTATTGATTGCACAATGTAATTAGCAGAAATCGATGCAGTAAATTAATTATCGATAAAGTAAATAATTCTACAGTAGGTAACAATTAACCGGGTAACGGATGGATAAGAGTCCCTCGAGACCAGGATGGTTGACGTTTTTTTTTAAAAGGCCTATGTTCAGCAGTAGACGGCGATAGGTTTTGCCAGGCTGTCATGGCAAAGAAAGAGGCTGCAGAGAGGGATCGTGAAAAAGCCGATCCCACTCGAAGACGAAGAGGCCGACAAATTAGCGCTGTAACCTCTAATCGGTTTCGAGCAAGTTAAGACTTAAGAGAATGATTTTTTAGAAATGTATATGTGAAGAGCATATAAGCAAACCGCAAGAAGGATGACCGATATGTGTCCTTGAGATCCCGGTGTCCTTTACACGTGGTAACCAAGAACCATGAGGTTTTTAGTTCGTAAAAGTCCGACATATCCTGCTTGTTAGTAGTAGTTTTCCCCAGGCAAAAAAAAAAGACGGCGATAGGCTAAGTATATAAATAACTGAATGGTATTAACAATTATTTAGGTAAGGTTCATTATCATCTTCTTCTTCTTCTTCATCATCAACCCATATTCGCCCACTGCTGAGCACGGGTCTCCTCTACCATTGAGAGGGTTTAGGCCATAGTCCACCACGCTGGCCTAGTGCGGGTTGGCGGACTACACACCTAAGAAATTCCTAAGAACTCTTAGGTGTGCAGGTTTCATCGCGATGTTTTCCTTCACCGTTAAAGCAATCATCAGCCCATAAACATTCCACGCCTAGGCATAAGTCGCCTTTACCATTGAGAGTGTAGGTATTAACCACCACGATGGTTTGCGAAATAGTTTGGTTTAGTTTTAGTTTGGGTTTGTGCAGGTTTCCGCACGATGTTTTCTTTTACTGTTAAATTGTGAATACACCAATAGGTAACTTGGAAAAGTCAGTCCTGTGTGTTTGGAGTTTGGACCTGCAATCGTCCAGATTCTCGACCGCGCCTATACCTCGAGGGTTTAATTGCTCTTTAGGTTACTATTTACTATTTAGGAATGTAGGAACGGGAAATACGGGATTGCAAACCCCCTACCTTATATACCTCATAAGAACTATGAAAACATACTTTTTCTATTAGATAAATTTATGAATGTCTCTATTATTTTTTTTTAATACAGTATAACTAATGTACAGGTAATATAGAATTACTATATGCATATTTTTACATTTATGAATTTTTGCGGGAATTCCCGCGGGATCCCGCGGGAAAGGCAAGTTCCCCGCAAATTTCCCGCGGGAAAAAATATGGTGCGGGATTGCAAACCCTAACTCTGATAGTATAATACTCTGATAGATACTCTGATGATATAAGTGATATGATACATATATGCCCTAAATAAAAGCAGTCTACATGGGAGGTCTCCATTTAAGGTTGGACAGATCTCTGTCCTCATGTCTTATCATCTGATAATGATGATTTTGTGTTATTAAATTATGATCATCATAAATAGGAACATAACTTCTTCTTCTTCTTAATCAACCCATATACGCCCACTGCTGAGCACGGGTCTCCTCTACCATTGAGAGGGTTTAGGCCATAGTCCACCACGCTGGCCTAGTGCGGGTTGGCGGACTACGCACCTAAGAAATTCCTAAGAACTTTTAGGTGTGCAGGTTTCATCACGATGTTTTCCTTCACCGTTAAAGCAAGTGATAATTCAATTTGAATACACACATAACTTTGAAACGTCAGAGGTGTGTGCATGGGGTTCGAACTCGCGACCGCCGAGATTCTCGACCGCGGGCCTAAACCTCGAGGCCATCACTGCTTTCACTTGCACTTCCTTCTTGTCTATTAAATTCGGACCACTTTTTTAAAATACAGTATATATTTTGTATCGCATTTATATTAAAGAATAATTAATTGGTAAAAATGTCTGAAATCCGTGTGTGTATGTTTTGTGTGTTTATGTTATTGATGAATACGGTTAGTTTTGTATTGGAGTTTTCCAAATTGACTCTCCAGACACATACACTCGTTTGTTCCGGTTTGGTCCGGAACTTGAGCTAAATCTCCGGATATACGTTTCACAAGGGAGATGGGATTTATCCCGTTTTGTTTTCCTCTTTGAATACATTATCCTCATTTGTAAATAATTACTTATTTTGTTTTTTATTCTTTTTTGTTTCTCAGCAGCGGTCGTTTGGTTGAATGTTAATAGTAAGAATTGTTTTTTGACTTTAAGTGAAATAACCTAAGGCTATTTAAAGTCGTTTATTTCATTTTCAATTATCTCACTTTTCAATTTTGAACAATTAAAGTCCGAATGAAATATATTTATAGAACCAAAACATTAATTTTTTCAAGCGTCTGGCTGCTGGTAATCCTATATCGTATTGCTGAGCACTTAGGAACTTTAGACACAATCTTTTGAAATTCTAGTATTGTTTCTTAACTATCCGTTTAATAATAAACCTAACCAAGATATTCTCAATTTCATACTACATAATTATACCGCAAGAATAATGCAAAAGGTCCAATATAAGAACATGCATGTATAAAAAAAGAATTATCCAAAATCAAAGAATTTGTTTTCGAAAAATCCAATAATGCAAGAAGTCGCAAGATTTACTTTGTGATAAAGGACATATAAGAACAAAAAGTAATAAAACATTATAACGATTGTGATGACACAACTCTCAATAATTCTCACGACTCACGTTGCAGCCTCCACGGGGAGATGCGCGAATCTGTGAGCTACGGCAGTTAGCTACGAGTCGTAGCCGCGGACGCTACGTCGCTACGCCGTAGTGACGCGCTTTACGAGTGTGACGATCGCGCTTCGGGTGAACACGTGCGCACCCGTCATTAAATTTAACAGCTGAGTTATTGACAAATCACACTTCACCGTGGTAATATTCGAATTTTAAATTAACGTCTTAAACTATTCGCAGTCAAACTCTGAGTTAATTTATTGTAATTGAGTGTTGTCCTTTATGCATTATTTGAACATAATGTGCTCGGTCTTTGTCACACTTGTGTTAGGCGATATTTAATCACATTTGCCTCGGCTTTAATATTGACAGTGAGTTTCATTCAAGGACATATCTTAACATAAAATTAGCATGATTGACGACCTACTAATTAAAGAAAGTTGTCAAATATTACATTATGTTTAATTACTTTATCAAAAATATTTTTTAGCAGTTCGGGTTTTTGGTATGTAGTTGTGTATGTAACTAGTAATATTTTGTAAAAGTAAATTATTTCTTTATTACCATGTTTTTACAAATACAGTATGACTGACAGACACAGAATATATTCAACAAACGAATTAATAAATTTGAATACAAAATAGAATCATGCGTATGAACAAAATAAAAATGTAGATTACACGGAAACATGACTGAATAACAAACTGGTGAGCCTTGACAACGCTCTCATATGTACGCATTTACAGGACTTTGTGTTTTGTTCGTTTTTGGCCCCGCTTTTAGTAGGAGGTTTCATTTTCAACAAAACGCTAACAAACACCGACGAATAACGGATCAAATTCTACTTTCACAATGAATCGTCGCTTTGTATTCACTCTCACCGTACAGGGTGCTCGGTGTATGTACACTCGGCGCATAACATACGTCCCTACTCCAACGTGCCGATACAATGGAATAACACGAGATTCCTTGTTTCCTACTTCTTTGATTTCGGTCACAAAGGGTTTGCGCTTTATTACGTTTGTATGAGCACCTGGCGGGGCGAATTTATAAATTCAAGTATTATTTCTTTTATTTGTTTAGCGCTTTTTAATTTCAACATTCGATACTGACGAATTTCTAATCCATGTATCCTTTATTATGCTAATAACATAAAAGGAGAGGCTTTCTATTTTTATCGACGTTGGATCGGAAGAAATACTAATCCTATTAGAGCATATCTTTCGCTAAGGCCGGGGCTCTTAGAAGTTCTTTCTTTTGTAGTTTTGTTATGAATGCACATATTTTTTTATTAAAGGAGATAAAAATAGCACGTATTTCAGAAATAATATTAAGTTTTTTAGATACACTGTACCGATGTCCCAAGTTAGATGAAATTAGTCTGGATTTAGCCTCCGGACTATCTTAGGTTACTTTAAAAATATATATTTTATTGCGAAGACAGGGCTGCTTCTTATTTCAAAGGCGGGCGGGTGTCTTTTTATTTCTAGGTAAATTGTAAAAAGAGATAGGTAGTAAAATGGAATTTATTGAAACCAGGGTGCTTTTAAAAGTATTTATGTTTATTGAGTACTATATTTTATGAAGGTTTTCAATTCTATTGGTTATTCATTTATATTGACTGAAATATGATATCTTTATGTGGTTCTTATTGATTTATTATTCATTATTGAGAAAAATATAAGGTATCTCTGACTGAGACACTGCTTAGAGCATTTTCAATGAAAGTAATAAAACGTAAATCTATATTCAAATACTATTTTTTGTAATTTGATTACAAAACGCTTAAATGTTTGATCACATTAGTTGTTCATACAATATGGTCAACGAACAATGTAAAGACATTGTAATCATAACTTTTTGAAATGAGAGTTTGACGAAGACATAAAACGCTTTATCTAATTTTCGGTTTACGGTTATTAAATTATTTTTCCTCTTTGTTTTATTATTCGGCTGATAATCCCATTATAATACCGTCTGTTTTAATTAGCTCAACTTTTATTACTTTCGAATCAATTTTCTTAGAAAACATCTATTTTAAGGTAAAGTAAACATGGAACCTTCGAGATTCAATTCGTCACTTATTTCAAATGCCAGTACAATATTCGCTATTGTTATATCTATCGGCATCGTTTGGCTTTGTTTCCTTTGTCTCATCAAGTCAAAGTAATCTCTGTAGTCTGCACATAGCACTTAGGAAATATTTTATTATGCGGATTCTAGTTAATATTTTACGCCCATTGAAATATGCTTATATTATAACTTAATTGCATTTATAAACTTTAATTGTTTGTATGTAAGAAATATTTAAATTATACTATTAGAAATTTTCAATCTTATAAAGAATCTATTCATTCACTATCAATTAGAAAATTAGCTCGCTGAAGCTTTAGCACATATTGCTATTGAATTCGCCTGCACACTGGTGTGGAATGTTTAATCATATAAATACTGATAACATAATCCCAACAATTAGCACGCTGTTGTGGAAGAAATACCCGTTAATCGAGCTTATCGGATAAACTATTTAATGCAATAAAAGCCAACACTTAGTTACAATTCATTACATACTTCTATTTGTATTTTGAAGAAATGTTTTAACCATTGTACTCCGACGCAGATATAACCATTTAAATTAATCTCAAATTGACAATATACGAAAAATGTGTACTTCGATGTCCCTCATGAGTATAATAGCTCTCCTTGTAATGGATGTCCGGATTGGAGCATTGCAGCAAGGTGAGTAATTTATTTAACCATTTACTATTTGTATATCAAACACTAAATAAGGGTAGTCATTAATAAGGATAAATTTCCATTGCTGATAGAGTCACGTTTGGATTGTTATATGAATAAGCTAGCTCACCCGGGATAGTCATATCTTGACACAGAAATCGATGTTTATCAATACTACGTATCACTTGGTGAGTTAGGTCTACGGAGGCCAGCATTCCTGTTATTAAGATAGAAAGAACTTTAATCATTATTGGCCAGGTAACACGTTATTACGGTCATACTCTACATTATAATAAAAAAATATTACGAGTTGTGATAGTATTAATTAATTATATTTTTTAATTTGTAATGGACAGAACAATGTCTTGGTTGTAAGAAAGCAATAACAGCAGACGACATCCAAAACGGTCGTTGTATTCTACACCTAGCATCATACCTTTATGTTTCGGAAGTCATCATAACATTTATTTAATTCGTCGTTTGGTATACTTTAGTTCTCGATAAGACTTCCTTATTGGGCTTTCAAATACATTTAAACAAAAGAAATGTATATAAACAGGCAAAAGCTAATAAGGTTAATATCAAAAAGTTAAAATTCACAGTAATAATAAATAAGACCCAAACCGTATAATTGCATTCATGAAATATTATTATTAAACAAAGTCATTCCACCGCGTTTGTCTGTCTGAACATTATAAATTGACAAACTATTGAATGGATTTTCACTAATGGATGTTTTGATCGATGAGAAAGGTTTCCGTACATAACTCACTCTATAAAAAAGAAACCAGGCTGTACCTATAGTTAAATAAACAAATTCAGATGTACTTGTAATTTATTGACAGTTAAACGCAGTTGACCTATTTAACTCAAAACAATGTGTTTTGCAATAAAATAACGAAACCTGTTCTTCTGTGAACGCTGCCAAAATGTTCACTACGCATTATAATTATTACATTCATATTCATTTTGTTTATTTTCTTCCTACTTATTGTTCTCCCAGAAAAAACGAAATAAGTTTTTCCAGGCAACCGTTATATAGACTGAAATGATCAGAATCAAAGAGAATGTTACCACAATTTATGAAAATAACGAATTACAAAATAACTGATGAACGCAAAATGTTTAATAAGTATTTGTATTACATTACATTCAATTTCGGGAGTAAGAAGTTTAAACGTATTATGTGTTCGGCCGGGTCGATAGCTATCCCGATGCCAAGTTTCCACGTTCAGTTTCGACTAACAAATAAACATCTAGGCAAATGTACAAACACCCGAGCCGCTTGATTTATACGCTCCTGGTACAACATTTCTTGTTATATAAATATGCATTTAATAAAGGAATGAGGACCCTGTACCTCTGTGTGTTCATTATTCGTCATTAATGTGGCTAATTGCGTACTATAATCTATAGATTTGTTGGGCCCCTTTATTTGTATATAATGTTACTTGAATACATATCCCCATAATATATTTCAATTATATATATGTATTTAGTTTCGACCACTTAACTATGTGAGGCTGTTTAATGCCACATCAAGAATTGCAACATACATATATGGATCATCAATTTTGCTCTTTATCTTAGCGTCCTTACAGCTGCACCACAATTAAATTATAAACATGAGTATAAAAATACACGAAGACAGAAGTATGGGATAACAAAGTACAAGTGCGGTTTGTGCCTAAACATGGGAGAGAACCACATCAAAGGGCCTGTTTAATTCAAAATTTTATTAAACTTCAGTTTGTGATTTGGGAAAATAAATTAGCACGTAAAGACGCTTTACGACATTTACCAACTTTGTTTTACTTTTATTACTCAATTTAACCTTACTTTCGTTTCAAATGGTAGCGTGATAAATGGATTTGTAAACTGAAACTTTTTTACCAGACATTCCACAAAACATTTACGACTTTATTCCAGGCTTATTAATTGTATTATAACCTAATATACTAACAAATATTGCATTCCCCGCATCTGTTGCAATATCTATATAATAAAAATATTAATGTGAAAATTTAAACGTATGTATGTAAAGTAAACATTTAATTACTTATAGAAACTTACAATGTGATTAAACGTACGGCGTGTTTGTTTATTTTAGTTTACAAGAGTCGGGCACAAAGTTGGAGGGTTTAGTTGGTGCCACAGTTCAAACCCTTATTTGTAGTGACGTGTGGCTGTGTATGACAAAGCCGTACTTCTGACTCCGCTGAGTTATGACACGTCTGCCTTTAAGCAATTACTTGATACTTACATCACGTACAACACATTGTAGTTGCGTTAACTACACAAATCTTGCTTGCGATTTATGGTGTTTATTATAGAATTGCGTGTTTGGTATATTGCGCTATACTTTGATTTATAAGTGGAAGGAGTTTAACCTTATTAATTATCACTTAAACGACGACGAAATTTACCTATATTTTTGAGGGTGTAAACTTCAAAATACGTGGGGCATAGATTTAAGTATAATCGCTCTTTATTCAAAAGAAGCTCGTGGCTTTCATAGGAGAGTGTATGATCTTTATAAAACCTATGTTACTTTTATTTAATCTTCAATAAATAATTTCATCTTGTTTTATGTTCAGAGACGAAGAGTCAGGAATGTCACCAATGCGTGCCTGCGAACAGTACGACGATGTGCGAGCAGCCGTCCGATTGGACTTCGACCGTGTGCTCATCCAAAACTCCATATTGTGCCACAGTCGCCATGGCACCGAGTAAGTTACACTAGTCATATAACATTTATTCCAAAAAGAGCATGATCAACTCTAGTCTAAGATGAATTTATATTGATCGAATCATGATTATTCATAAAAATTCATATAGTTTGATCCGAGTGAAAATGATACCACAATTGATACGATAAAAATAAGTAAATTTTTTAACGAAAGTTAAATTTTCTTCAGATTTCAGATCAACTTTAACGTGTTCAGCTGACAACACGACGTCTTGTTCCTTAAAATATTCTGCAGAAAGTACGCTTCAGCTTACTTGTGTTTGTGAAGATAACCTCTGTAATGTTCCGCTCTCACAGAAATTACGAGACGAACTACTCAATTTTTTATTGAAAAACAACACCAGCGTTAACCTCACAGAAACTTTTCACAAAATTGCCATTTCAGCCAACGCTACAGAGCTGAATTTTTATAAAGAGATTATCACGGATGTTACGGAGGCTACCGAACCTACATTCAAGAATACTTCACAACTCACCACTTTGCCATCAGTTTACCCAGCTACAACTAACTCTCAATCGATTTTAAGACATTCGGAATTACCGCCTCGAGCGGAAGCACTGAAACAAGACACCACTCCATCAGACGATGACGAAGACGAAAGTGAAGGCAGCGGCACTTACGAAGACGCCAGAACTCATAATAATGCTGCGTCGGCTCCTGCTGCACCCAGCTCTTTCCTACCTGCCAACGAGAGCGGAGCGTCAACTATGCTCGCAAATCTGATATTAATAACGTCACTTGCGGCAAGCAATTTAGTTTAAACATAAAACGTTTTGCCATCAGCAATTCTAGTCATGCCCGTATTGTCTGTAGTGCTGTTGCATCTTACAAGAGACGTCGCCCGGTGCTACAGGCAACGGTCTTATATTTTCAGTTGCGTTATTATCTTGTATGGTTTACGCAGGTTTACTCGTCTCCCAATTATATTCTCGCAGCATTAAATGGATAAATTAGATGTCTTGGTGATTTAAAATTAGTGGTGACCTTTTGGGAACAAATATTTTACAAACTTCGAATATTTATTAATTTTATTAGAGAACATTCCAAATGAATCACTAAAACAAATGTACTTTTTACATTTTAGCGGTAAGAATATAAGTGTTTCTGAATTGTTGATTCTATAAACACACGTTTTGAAGTTATAAAATCTCAACTATAATTCTAAGCAAACAAAATGTGTATATTATACATAGTTTTAGTTGATAAACAGTAGTCTTTAAAATTCTCTTTGTTCAAAATGCGTTTAACTTTATGTGCTTATATTTACGTATAAATATGGACACCCGTGCCAAACCTCCCCTGTAAATAAAAATTTCTTAAAGAAAATCATCTATTCAGTAATATTTTAGAATGTCGTGTTCAAGATTATAGGGTACTTTATATGTTATAATTGTCATTAAGGTTCTATTTGTTTGAAAGCAACAACACGCTAGTCCACTACTTAATGACCTTCGTTCGCCACACTGCCGTCAAATGAGTGTAGCATTTACCTTCTCTAAATAGATTAAAACAGCTTCCAATGTTAAAGAGGTAAGAAAAAAATTGCTTATTCCGACCCGGATATTTCCTGTGATGCAAAATTATAATGCGTGTCCAATAATTTATGGTAACTTTTATCTAAACAAAGACTATAAAATTTAACGCGTTTAGATAAATCACATATTACACGTTCATATTTATTCATATAGATATAGTGTCAATTACTGTCACCATTTATCTATTGTGTAAATGAATTATTTGTTGTGATTTTAAATAAATAAACGTCGATGAGACTGTATGCGAGAATTTTATTTCAAATTTGCCCATTCTTCATTCGTTGAAGTGAAACCAATTCCATTGTACGTACACATTGGTTTAGATTGTTTTGTAGACAAGCGCTCTAGCACCGCAGTGTGCAGTTATGTTTGTAATGGGAAACGTTCTACTTAATCTCCTCTGTATTGTACATTGTTTTCGAGCTTAATGTGTTTATAATTAATTCTATTACACTGTTTCATTTTTATAGAACAGTATTATTAGTTTTCAATTGAAACTTGTATCATGGGACGTTTTGAAACTTAATTAAAGAAATACATGTAGAACATGAAGTCGTATTAAGAAATTACCTACCTTAGGCTTACCTACCTATAAATAACTTCTGAGTTCATCTTTGGTGGTCTATTCATAAAATAGGGCCAGTACCTAAGAATACAAAATACATGTATTCTTGATAGATTCTCTCGTGGACGAAATTAAATAAAAACGCCGCTCGAATTCGATATCTAGATACGGAAGTATCTCTTTGTCGTTTTGTTGCTCCGATTGTCAGGACAAAGATACGTTTATTTTTATTGAAAATTAATGCATACATTTTTACTTTTTAGTTTGTAACACCTACATAACTATTATTGTTTAATGCTAATAATCAAATGACATTTATAAGTTCTTGGAGTCATATTAAATGTTAAAACTGCCTCGTGGTTTCGTGACACAAGGATGTGTCGCACGATCTATAAGTTCTGGGTTTGATTCCCGGATTGGGCATAGTGTTATTTGGTTTTTCCGTAAGGAAATACCTAGTAGCAGCTAACAGCCTTTAAAACTGTCCTTAAAATGATATGGCTCGCATCCTTCAAAACAAAACTGTCTGTAGTTTTCATGTAGGTACATTTAGGCAAGATCCCGATCGATAAATATGAAGGAGAAGTGACCCAGCAGGTTGTACCTAAAGATACCTATAGCGAATCTATTGGAAGCGCTTTAGGTGCCCCCGCAGCACGCATAGCGAACCCGATAACCCCTATTAGTCGCCTCCTACGTCGAGCAGGAGTAGTGTTGCGAAAATTCCCAGAGCCTCTAATAGTAGATAAATGTGAATCAATACTAAAAATTCTGGTTTATTATAAGCAATACTCTGATCTCAATAAACTTATGTAAACAAAAAATTGTGTTACGTAAAATTTAAGAAAAATGAAGAAATTCTGAAATCGGCTCACATAACGGCAGCTCAAAAGAATGTCTTTCAATTTTGCTAAAGTTAAATAATTTACATTCCGATGTTTGCTTTTCTTGTTAAGGAAACTGTAAATAGATTTGTAAACTGTGTTTAAACTCAATTCGAATGTAACATTACATATTGGATTATCGTTGAAAGTGGGTAGAGATCGTATCTAATATTCCAAAATCGTCGACTTGCTAACTTTCACTTTGGTAACTTGGCTTAAGGAAAATAGGCTTTCGTGTCTTTTAATTATAATAAATCTTCAAGTCTAAAAGTGGAAATTAAAAAAAGAATATTAATATTTAACTTAACATTTTCCACTTTCAAGTTACTTGAACTCTAAATGGATAAATTGAATTTGAAAAAAATGTAATTATCTTTTGATAAATCCAAATATTCATAAGTGCTTTTCATGCATTACGATTAATAAAAATATCATTAATATATAGCAAATCCATTCGTTTCGGAATAATTTCCGAACGAGACAATCCGATAATAGGACATAGTTCTATCTTACGATTCAATTTGGATAGCGTGTCACTTATCCGGTAAGTTCAATGTAGCGAATCATAATGCTGTTATGTTGCTGTTGTATACAAAGGTTAACAAAAAAGACACATGGTAAAATCCCACGTGAGTCGGAATCCTGCGGCACAATATGCGTCCCTTACAAAAGGCACTTGAAAGAAGGTTAAATATAAAAGTGGGGTCGTTTCCAACAGAAACGTTGCAAGTAATATTTTTTAACTTCTTCAGTAACAAATACTTCGTAATCACGACTCACAAAAGCAACGCCATGTACAAATTAAATTCCTGAACCCATAAAGTATTTCCCGGCAGCAGACATTATAATGATTTGTTTAATTGCTTTATTGGCTTTTTATGTAGCCAAGTTGCTACTCATTTGTTTCGTTTATACCTAGGCACCGTTTTGGCTTCGCTGATGCGTACTTCTTCTAATTAGTTACAAGCAATTCTTGAGATTTTATTCCGGCTTCTCTTTGTGCTGGCTTAGCAAAAGCATGCAGTGTTACAAAGAGAACTAATTTTAAATTCCATGATTAAAAACGATGCTCATTTTGTTTTGAGCCCCTTGTCCGTCTTGGCGTATTTGTCGCAAAATTGTAATTTAAAATAGGGTCCTTTCAACAGAAGCCCGGTCGGAGACAATTGACACCTTTGTAGGGACAAAAGGTAATAAAACGCGGGTAACGTAGCTGGCTGGAAATTCATCTTCAGAAGCTTTAGTAATATACTTAAGCGTTTCGTAATTTTAATTAGGGCACAATAAAATAATTTTATAATTGGAGTCTTTTTGCTACAAGTTACGGAATAATTACGAAAATTTTCACGCGCTCTTTGGCAAAATATTTACGGTTCGTTTGATATTATTAAGTTTTATAGTAAACGCAATTTGATGCTATATTCTGACATTAATAATGTTTCCCTAAACAAATTTGATATTATAATTATGTTAATGACATCATTTATTCTAAGACAATGAACAATACATAAACTCGACAAAACAATGCAACAGCAACACATAATTCTGAACACTACGTTTAAATTGATAATCTCTTGTCAAAACTGGGATCCTAGCCTACTTTATACTCAGTCAAATGGAATGTATACGATACAGATCCCCAGATAAAGCAGGCTACAAATATTATTGTTGGAGTGAGGTGTTTTGAGGCAGTTTCCCAGAAGCCTTTGTTGCGTTGTCACCAGTGAAGAGGACACAATGAGTCGGATTATGGGCGCTACATCCCTTTACTGAGCCTTATTCCATAAACAACTTACTAATTATGTGTAACTTGTGTTTTCGAATATTAAACATTCATTTTAAATAGTGATATGTTTAATGATAGGGGTAAATAAGTTATGCCGTCTATAGTGCTACTCGATAGTCTTATTGGCGATTTGCTTTGAACCTTGTTTGTGAAATGAAAGCCATAAGGCTCACCCCCCGCATAGAGATAAATGTTTATATCATTCGAATATTTGTTTATCTTTATTTGAATGGGATCGTGAGACAGACGACACGACGGGTGGCATTGTGATTGTCGCGAACTGTGGACACTCCTCGATATGGGTATCACGTACCAACTCCAATGTGCGCGACAGTCACCGAGAGATGTCACACGGCACGTATTTTGGTTTTGATCCCCATTTAGGCACAAGTCATTTGTTTAAAGCGAACAGAAAATAATTGCTTACATAATATATCTAGAATTTTTAAGGAGACCCGAGAAATTTAAAATTAAATGGCAATTATAAATCGCTGCATATGCAAAAGTACATAATTGATGGTTAATTAACAACATAAACCACATCGAATCATTACCGTTTTATGAGGTTCATTACTATCTTCAGCAGTTATTATAATAAGCTTCGTATACCGGCGCACAGACCGTGATGTCAACCACAAAAGTGCCCATTGCACATTTATTGTTTAAAAAAAATGCATTAAAATTGTAGGCAAAAAAATAATAGCGTAGTTTGAATAATAGAGCAACAGCTTTGTTTGTAAAATACGGCGTGAGTTACGAGAACATTTTGAGGAAAACAATCGAGTTCCTATAGTTATGATTTAGAGTATTAACCCAGCAGTCCGTAGAAAGGAACAATGCGGTGAAAACTTCTTTCATCGCTTCGCTGAACGCTTTATATCTTGTCAGTTCACGCCGCTGTTCTCAGGCGTTTTATAATATTTTCAATTTGATTTTCGAAACATTTCGTCTTCAGCTACCATTCAAGATAGATAAACTATTTGTGACGGGTAAATAGATTTTTTTCTGCCAGTTCGGATTTTAAATGCAACATTGTATAAATCTGCTCAACCAAATAAAAAATAGTGGAAAAGATATTGGAGTTTGCGAGGAAATTAAGGTACTAATCAAAGTTACATGATCTGTAAAAAGCTAATTTGCACATTGCACGGGCAATTAACCTTGACGAAAACGAAAATAATTGGAAAATATTGCAAAGTAATACAATTATTATAAGGGAATGTTTTCGAATCGCATTCGGTGGTGCGTGGCGGAGCCGGGGGTGACACTGCTAGGGTTGCCACACCTATTCTTAATAATACTCAAATATTTCTTAGATCATTTAACGTTATAACAAAAAGAGCACATATTATATGGCTTTAGAAATAAATGTATCCCATAAGAACTTCATCATCATCATCAACAGCCAATATTCGTCCAATGCTGGACATAGGCCTCCCCCAATGACTTCAACCGGGAACGGTCAGAAACCTCCTGCAGCCAGCTACGTCCCGCAACCTTGACAAGGTCGTCGGACCACCTTGTCGGGGGACGTCCCACGTTGCACGTTGCAAAAGAAAATGAAAATTAAATGTCAATAGCTAATTTACCAAAAAACAAAATGTGCATTTTAAATATGATAATAAAAAAATATTTAAACTTCAGACAAAATTATTGTGTCGTAAAAACGATTTCACGCATTAACAATAAAATCAACTACAATTAGTTATTAGAAAAGATCTCAACGTTTAGTAGACTTGTTAAGAGCAGAAGTGACGAGTGAAAAACTATGCACTACTATTGAAGCTTCGACATTCAAGTGAATATAGTGAAAAGCTATTGATGTGTGAGTGATGTATGGCTTTGGTAAGTAATGTCCGCCCGGCACTTGACAGCCCTATAGCGAAGGGTGTTTGCTCTACGTCTGTCTGCAATAAAACCATTACAAGCCGTAGACAGATTTTGTGCCCCTCGGCCGTCTGCGGATGAAACTGACTGATGTAATAATTCCCTCGTAAACGAACTCAATACACGGAGCTTCCATACATGTATACTTATTCCTAACGTATAATAATATTAATCATAAAGATTATTTGTGTAACAGTAAAATTCATAGGAATCAATGTTTTTGTTAGAAACAATACCGAAGTTTAGATCTGCGAAGAACCTGTGTAAACTTTACATATTCTCATATTTTCCTTCACTTGTAAACGAGAATAAATTTACTACCAATAGTCTCATATCTTCCACTCAGATATGTCGAATTATAACTCTAACTCCTTGTCTGTCTTTGCAAATTTCGAACTGAACAGTCGTACGCGCCACAGAAATGTTCCATCTAAAAGCAATTTTCTTATACATCACAGTAGATATGAGTGAGTTTTTTGAGAATCTGCTTCATTCGAATCGCTGGTCACACATTTTCCGTTCGCTTCGCATGGCAATTCAGTTACCTCTATGAACTTTTGAATTTTCACTTAGAAACTACGGATTTGCATCGCATGTGTGAGTGGATTAGCCGACGGCACATTTCATGTTCCACTTCTATATTTGAAGTATTCCAGCAATCTGAACTTTGTAAATATATCGTGGAATTTTTGCCGCGCTATCGTAAATGGTTTTTATTGCTGAAGCTTATAAACCTTAATATGACAGATATTACTTTTAATATACCACTCAAAGTATAAAATAAAATAAATTATTGTTTTTTTTATTTTAATTAGTACAAAGTTATTTGTTTTTATTTTTTAAAGATGTTAAATAAATAAAAGTGGAGTACGTTGCGATAAGATTGCAGTAAGAAAAAAGATTTCTATTGCTGACGTTCATGCCTATACGTTAGGAAATCATAGGGGCGTTGTCGGGCTTGAAAATGAATTGAAAAAGGAAAGAAGAAAGTAAGTGAACAAGCAAAGATTATGGAACCTCCGGCAAACCCATTCATCGAATACTGGATCAATTCTTTACTTCCGTTAATGATTGACTTTAGCTTTTGCATCATGAACAGACTGACGGGGTTTTATATTAATCGTCGAAATAGGAATTGTTGACATTTATGATATCGCAACGATAAAAATGAAATATTTATAAATCTGTACAGACTATCGAATAATGGTAAGATTATTTTGTCAGGTTCATAAAAAACCCGAGCTATTGTAATTATTATTATATCACAGTGTTTTAATCGAATGAAAAAAATTGCAATCTATTTTAGTTCAATAAGCTCAACACAATAATAATTATTACCTACAACATCCTCGTGAAAAATGAATGCTCGAAAAAATTCCTAAATTCTTTATTTAGAGTTCCACATATAGAACAATATACATTAACTACATTCCAACGCCGGATAGGAATGAACATTGATTGAACGGTTCGGTTTTTACTATTTTGCATTCGCCACTACAATAGCGAACCATTCCTGATGCAGCACACGAATGGGATATATCACAATTTGTTATTCCAATAGCGTATACACCATTTCAGTTTTTCTGTTAAAAACCCACCCAAATATGTACATTTCATTAAGGTCTCAACTTAATCAAACAGCCCTACGAATTAAAATATCGGTTTGTGGTTTCGTGTAATTAAATGAAGACTAAGTTCAGAACGAGTATAAAAAATAAGGATGACATCACTCTTTAATATATGACGTAAAGAAAAAATATCTATGCATATAGTGTGTATCATTTATTTATTCCATCGTAATCTATGTAGAATGAGCAGAGCAATAGAGAAACGTCCTTATTTCCTGGATACGGATTATTGTCAGTCCCTCAGTTTAAAATTAATGATACTACACATTTATCCTTTCTACAAATAAATGCTTGACAAATGACAAATATATCAATGTTTTCAAATTTCGTATGACATTTTTAACGCCAAATATGCGGTGACAGTACCGGTAGACAGCAAATTTGTTTTGTTTTGACATGTGGCTAGTCAAACTTTAAATCTTAAAACAACTCCTCGCACCTTTGACACTGTTTAAAATTTTATACAGAACGCAAGTTTTCCACTAGACGGCGGCGTGTGTCCACCTCACTTCAAAGTCTTATTACTCAACTTTGCAGTAAACAGTCTCACAAACAAACTCTTAACTTCTTGTTCGATTAATAATTTATATTATGTAACTTACTAGTTATAAATATATTCACTGAATATATTTAAAAGTATTAATTGCGGATAATTATATTAATAACTCATTACGTTCGAAGCATACGTGTAGATTGTAGATCTTAATCATTTGGTTAAACATATTTTTAGAAAACGCCACCTCCTTTTAAATATCTCTTTGAAAACAAACGACGACCGTCTAATGCTATCAATCAATGTGTCTACAAGTTATGAATATCGGTCCCGAAATTAACTTAGCTAAGCATTCGAGGCATGCTTCGTAAGTGGTAGGGCCAACCCATCAGCTTGGGCTACTGTATGAATGAACCAGTTCGCCCGGGGTTGTACCACTTTTACATAGAAAATCGAAGCAAAGTAACTGTTTTGTTTCAATCAATAGGAAAGGTGCCGGTGATTCAAGTTGCTAGTGGTAGTATACTGTAAACGCTCTGATAAAGACCATCGTTCGTAAGACATAAAACGAATTTGGTTCGAATCATTAACGACTAGTGGTACTATAGTAATTGTTTGACGTCAATCAACTATGTCATGTGTGTCATATTGCCGTATTATTTTTTATATGAAGAAGAAAAATATGGTAGGTAATGTTGATTAGAAATAAAAAGGAAATAACAAGAGCTCGTGGGAAGTACTGGTATAAACTTAAGTGTACCAAATGGGAATCTTCTGGATGTTTTGTATAGTTGAATCAAAACTATAAGTTTCCACAAAATACTTTCCAAAATTATTAATCCGGTATGAAAGATATAACGCAATAAACCTATTACTTTAATTACGTTAATAATAATAGCTGAATTCACCGCTTCATTACGTAAGATTTAAAAAGGGGCACACGGGTAACAAACATGCACAGTGCTCAAACACTCATAATACGTTTAACGGGTAAAAGAACATACACATTATGTAACGAAGTAACATTGCACGGCAGTTAATACGTACAAACGCAACTCGAGCCAACTAAAACAAACATGATAAATACAAATTATCCGTTGCGCAGGAAAAAATGTAATGCTGGTTATTTATTCGATTTTCTTTAACGCTCTTATCGCGTAACTACTAACGTGTAAGATAAAACTGGTTTCATTCATCCGAACAATTTCGAATCAATATTCATTTCGTGTAACATAAGACTTGTGCAAAAGTTTTTTATTTATGGGCCTAAACATATTTTATCTCGAAATAGAATTTGGTTTGTACGCCGCTTGTGATCAGGTTACTGCTCAATTTGAAGCCAAAAAAACGAACATGATGAAAAATTACGCCTCAATGTGAGCAGAATATCCCATAATTTATAAAAAGAGCACAAAGGGCTCTTAAGATTTTTCAAGAAAATGGTTTAATTAGAAGGACAATCCCGGGTTCCGCGAAGATTTCCTTTAAGTATTTTTAGCTAGGTTTATTAACCGAATAAATTAAAATGGTAATTAAATGTTGTTATAATAGTAGTAGGTGGATGTTTTTTTATAAAGTGACTAAACTATACAGATATTAAAGTAGACTGTAATTGTATTCAATGTACCAAAACACATTAAAATTTAAAATTATTTATGATGTTAAAATATTATATCTTTATTAAATAAATACTTACAATTAGAGATGGGCCGAGTACTCGGTTGATACTCGGTACTCGGCGTACTCGGCGGGTTTTTTGATACTCGTACTCGGCCGAATAACTCGGTTTAAATGCCGAGTATACTCTGTTTAAGAAATGCAATATATTTCGGTAGATATAATTTAAACAACAGTCATCATCATCATCATTAGCTAATGGAAGTCCACTGCTGGACATAGGCCTCCCCCAATGACTTCCACCGGATTTGATCGGAACCCTCCTGCAGCCAGCGACGTCCCGCGACCTTGACAAGGTCGTGAACAGGGTGGTAAAATTTGAAATGATTGAATTTAAGCGATGTATTAAACATTTTATAGATTCAATAAATATTATTTTATTTCATTTCGTAAACAACTGTGTTAATCAAAAATTATTTAGTAATTTAGGAAATCTTTGAAAATCTCAATAAATAAAATCAAAATTATAGTACATAATAAAAATAATTAATATTTAAAATTGGATAAAGCTAAGTTATGATGCAGTGATGGCTTCGAGGTTTGAGCGCGCGGTCGAAAATCTCGACGGTCGCGGGTTCGAACCCCAGGCACACACCTCTGACTTTTCGAAGTTATGTGTGTATTCACATTTAATTATCACTTGCTTTAACGGTGAAGGAAAACATCGTGATGAAACCTGCACACCTTAGAGTTCTTAGGAATTTCTTAGGTGTGTAGTCCGTCAACTCGCACTAGGCCAGCGTGGTGGACTATGGCCTAAACCCTCTCAATGGTAGAGGAGGCCCGTGCTCAGCAGTGGACGTATATGGGTTGATGAAGAAGTTATGATGCAGGAACACAAGCCTCGCTGCACGTTCTGGTAACAGCCTATTCCTCTATTCTTCGTAGACGTTACCGGCCTCCGAAAGCAGGCTATTTAAATTCTAATGTACCACGCGCGAATTGGAAATTTAATTGAACCGAGTTACTCGGCCGAGTACTCGGTTGAAAAAAAATTGAACCGAGTAAAACTCGGTACTCGTTACTCGGCAAAAGTGTAACTCGGCGCATCTCTACTTACAATATTCAACGATGTCAGGTAGAAAACTTTTAATTATTAAATTTGAGAAGTCTTCTTTCATTTTGCCGTTCATGTTTTAATGAGCCCGATCAATGCATCTGTTATGCTTTTATTATGAAATGTTGAAGTCAGATTAAAATATTATAACGTAGTGTAGTCTTTTCACGACAATTTTCTTACCCTATATTTGTGAACGCTGTTCCGAACGGTACATTGAATTAAATATTGTGTCGGCCGAACAATATGTTTCAACACATTTCATTTATTCGTACACAGCGTGTTTCATTTTAGAATTTTATTTTACCGCAACTCACAAACAGTTACATGTTTCCGCAAAAAAGTAATACGCGGGGATATGATTCACATCGTGGTGCGCCATGCAATATTTTATAAAATACATTTGATAAAAGGCTCTGTTTTGCCTAGTTTTTATTTTATTTTTAATTCTTTGTTACATTATTCGTACATAAATAAACACTCCAACACATATACCAGCCATGGCAAGCAGACATGCAGTTCCAACTTACGTTTTGCGACTTGCGCTTTTTTTTTTAAGTTGACGTTGGAGCTCTGTGCTGCTGCTGTAATTTATATCTGATTAGTACTGGTAATAGTACTTATCATAGGTATTGTTATGCATATTATTATGTTATCACATATAAATTTCATTTTAACTTGCTATTTTTATACCATTCATTCCTGTTTACATCAAACCAAACTTACTTTACTAATATCTAATATTTTTAATAATTTCTTATATTTAGAGTAGCATTTGATGAACAACTTCTAATATTTCGTTTAAAAGCATATTTATTTTGTTAGCTTCCTGGGTAGTCGGATTTTTAGAATAATGGCCAATCAATTTGCCAATTCATCTCCCCTTTCATCTGGCAAATCCTAAAAATATATTGCTCTGGAATATATTTTTGAAGTTATGCAAATAATGATAACGCAAAAGATATTTAGGCTAACTACCCAAAATAATAGCCAATAGCCGTCTCTCTCTATTGGCTGCCTATGTAGATGCTCAATTGATGGATTACTAAATCCATCTGATGTCTGTAGCAGGCCACAATACTATCCATCCTTGTACCAAGTTTCATTGAATTTGCTCCAGTGATTTAGTCAAGAAAGTGATACAATATCTTGCCTCTACGTTTATAATAATAGTAGTTTTAAGTAATGAAAATGAGATAGATAAACCAGCATTACGTGGTGAATGGCACGGTAAACAAATCCGTGCAAGATTCACGTCGTCTGCCGTTTCATGCAATACGGAGCTCAGAGTCTCTACGCTAACACGACACGCGTTTTCTATTGCAGCTTCGAAGTACTTTGTAATAGTCGGTTTAAAACAAATGTTAACACTGCTTACTGTCTGTACCTTGTATAGTTTTCTCTAGGTATACCTACATATGTAATAAAATACTTACGAATAAAAAGTGGGTGGCCATGACTAGCAGTGGTCGTTGTTCGGGTGATAATAATGATGAATATAAAAACTCCTTCTTATATACATTCATATATGGCATGGGCATAGAGAATGACAAAAAAAATAAAATTTTTAATTTAAAAGTAATTATTGACAAATATTATATCACCACAAACAAAGTGAGAAGGATGATAAAATATCATGTTCAATATAATACATAATATATGTAAATTTACCTGACTATCTTATAATAAAATGCAACCTAAAGACAGATAAGTAATTATCTTTCCCCAGCCACGTAGGTAGGTATGCTTAGTTTAAATCCTGTGTAACACATGGCTGTATTTCTGAACAAAGTATACTGGCATGTACTACAGTGACCATAACTATGATAAAAGGCATAAACCCGTTGTGCAGTAACAATAAATCCAAATTATTTACAACTACACTATACAAACTTTTTTTCTTGCGTCAGACAAAATAGCCGAATACAAAAATTAATCAAACCCTGGTATGTAATGGATCTTTTGTGTAAATTGTGATTTTACTTTACACGGTATCATGGCGTCGTTTACCTTTGTAAGAGGAGATAATGAGCGCGTCCTCGGGATATTACAGTGTCGGTGATAAAACTACAATTAAAATGTCGCTGCATTTTAAATTTCCTCATGTAAAGCGCAGATGTGTACGCCATCTGCCTAAACCGGGGTCTCGTTCCATAGATGATACAACTTCAGATGAGATATGCGTCTGTGTTTTTTTTATTCCCATGACGTAATGCACTGACTGATATAGTATAACGCATAGTTGAAAGTGGTTGATGAATTCTACTTTAAAAACAGAACTCAGATCCAAAACTCAGATTTTTGTTTTACAGATATGTTTCGAGCGAATTAATACTACAGAAAGTATACAATAAATACACATGTATAGAACTTACATAATGTGAAACTCCCACATGACGATTATAAAGAATTTAAAGTAAGCGCTAATTGACACTGTCGGACTAATTTCCAATATCCCTAAATTAAGATTGAAATTAAAATATACTGTGTATTATTCAAAGGTTATTTTTTATGAAATAAACATTCTGCACCTTTTTATAAAAGAAGGCTCTTTATTTCCTATTAAAGATGTTTTTTAACAATCAAATCTCTTGAATTTTATACTACATAAACATATTAGTCGCTATTTTGGGAAGTTAAACGTAAATTAAATTACTTGATTGGCATATATACAAATTAGTAACACTTCAGAGTTGCTACTCTTTGCCACTTGAAATATAAGCATAGCTTACAGAATGAACATAGAGTGTGAAGCAAAAGCACATTGCTCGTTTTTCGCCAGCGCCCGAGGCTCCATTAGTGATAAAGAGTAACGTATACGCAACGATAACCCAAAAAGTTACATACTAACAAGGTTTTATACTACTTTTATCTTTTTAGATATAACCTCTTGGGATTTCGCCAGTGTAATTCCTCTGTATCCCCAATCGGTACAATATATGATCGAAAGATGGAGTTAAGGGATACGCTCGGCATGTTATACCGACGCTTACATTTTTAATTCCCGCCGAAGTATTTTTCTTTCAGACGGTATGGGCGCGCTGTGTAATAAATATCATTTGTTGTTGTTGTATCCAGTGTATGATTGTACTTTAAATAGAAAACAAGTTAATGATAGAATTTATCTAGCCTTTGACATATACCCTTAAATATTTTTTGCGGTGTTCCTTTTTAACTTCGTGCTAAAACATTTTTTTTTTGTTGTAATGGAGGTAAAAGGGCAAGCGATTTATTTAATGATAAGTCTTCACCAACGCCTATGAACAGTCTTATACCCTGTGAGTTTTTGTCCAACAAAGAAAAATATTTTGAAATCCGTAAGAAAAATGAACAATTCTCATGGCTTCCTTATTGCTGTTAGCATACCCAATTTTATTGCTCCGTGCTAAAATAACCGAGAGTCTAAAGACAACAGAAAATTCTACGGAGAATTATAAGAAGAAAAGCAAAAATTTTGCTTAATGTATCCCGTAACATTTTTTCTTTCACATTTTCTTTACTACTGAAATGCATTTATTCTGTTTGAATATGTTAAGGCTACTTCCATCGCCAAGCATTTTTGCCATTATTCTATTCAAAACCTGGTGGCCGTCCTACATTAAAAGCGTTTCAAGCATGTCACGAATACATTACTAAACACGGCGTAAAGTGCGTACATAAATCAATTTTGTAAACGTCACTGGTCCCTTTTCGCATTACACGCGCCGATGTAAAGATGAAGGGAGCCAATGCGATTCCCTCCGCCACATCATCCAATCAGCAACTTAGCTCAGTAAACGTATTACTTGTGATGTGTCGCATCCGCTGAAATGTGCCCCACAGCAATCGTCTCGCCCGTGATTGCTTTTATATTATCTTAAAATATCATTTATTTTTGTTTCAATTTTATCGATAGAATTATTCGATTTCCGAGATTGTCGTCGCCGGTAAAGAGTTTATTATTGAGTTCCATATTTCGATGATATAAAATATAGTTTACAGTTCAACTATTCCAATAAAATCTACTAGCCGTGGATTGCTATATTAATCTTTAAGAGGCAATAATACTTACTCACTCACTTATCACGGCGCAACGACCCTCCTGGCCTCCGACACCAAGAGACGCCATTTAGGCCTGTCCTGTGCTGCTTCTTGCCATGGGATCGCGCGAAGTTCGCACAAGTCTTTCTCGACTTGATCCTTCCAACGATAAAGAGGCAATAATAATCTAAGTTAAAATAATTTTACACACTAAAATAATTTAATACTGTGTACAGAACGGTTCTAAATGTACACTGAGTCAGGAAGTACAGGCACTACAATAACAATATCCGTTTTCTTTTGCTCTGTTGATAGCTTGCAAATGTCCCCATTCAATGTTATATCAATGAGAAACACACTCTGCGGCCATCAACAAAACCATCCCCAGCGTGGCGACCCAAATTGATCCAAAACTATTTCCATAGCGAACAGAGAAGTGCAAACTATGTGTGTAGGTGAAACACACGTATTCAGTATTTAGAGGTAAATTTTCAATATAAAATACGTTATAATACAACCCGAATTGTTTTATTTATATAAACCGAAGCAGAAAATAGGCAATATAAACAAAGATCCTCTATTCACGTCTAGTGGGACAAAGGATCTGAAATCACAAGCGCAAATATTAGCATTATCTATGAACCACAACACTTTATTATGATAATTTTAGCTCTTATTCTTTGCGTAGAATAACAATTCGAGATTTGTATTAAATATTGTGGTCCGGTCTTTTTGCTTATGACTACATAGATGTTGATCTCAATTAGCAAGGGCAAAAATAATGGAGCAGTTGGAAAGTTATAGACGATTCCTGGTACAAAGCAAAATAACGATTAATGCTTGTTAGTGAACTGATAGGTACCCGGAGAAACTCTGTTCATTATAGTCTGCGGGTCGGGAACGCCAACCGACTGTAAGTCTATTATCAAGTGGCAGGTAATGGGTTTGTATACGAGTACCTTAGGCACGTACGTTTATAATTTACTTCCGCGGTCTGCATTGCATTGGCGTCGGAGATTACTGATTATTGATGCGGCTGATACTAAATTAGATGGTGATCCTAAGGTAACCATAGATTGTTTTTTTTATTTTAAGCGACTTCGTTTTTTTTTTTTCGTTATTATTATCATCTTTTTTAACTCCATATACTACAGTAAATCATATTATTTTAATGAGACTTTATTTATATCAGTTTGAAAATTATCCTGTAAAATTGATAATAATAATTTCATTTAAATAGAAATCGGCGCGCCATAGGAAACATTAGTATAATTTGTATTATAATACAAACAATCGGCTAGTGGTTAACCATACAAATGTAAAGTATGATGATTATATCGGAATTACATTTCCAACTACTCGTTAATAACACGATCCATTAAAAGTGCGCTGGCACGCCGGACAAGTGTCGAGCTGCACCGTCGGATAACAAAGACAAAGTGAGGAAATTTTTAATCTTATTAAACTTTCATTTGATTGTTTGCCACCCAAAATCGATCTTGTAACTGACTCTTGTTACCAAGAAACATCCAAGTTGGAATTAGCCTCCCGTAAATGGATTGAAATGTTTGCAAATTGTACGTGCAAACGTTGGCGAACTTAGAAATTGAATCAACTTCTACTTAAGCAAAGTATTTTTGTACCTACAGTTTTTTCTTTACAATTTCGTTGTCTATTTCATATTTAATCATGATAACTACTTGTATTAAGATGCTTCTATTATACGTGTGTAAAGTGCAGGAGTGCACAGTTGTTATCGGGCGCAGAGCTGGTAGACTCAAATTTCAATGATCAATATCAATGTTTTCTAAAAACTGAAAGAGATCCATCGACTGACAGTCGATAAATTTATTATATACATTTTATTTTGTACTCTAGAAAAGCATAAAATAAAATACAAATCTACAGTAATACAAAAATATTAATTTGAACCTATGTGAGAGTTCCAGCTTAGGGCGAAACTTCTCTATCAGTTTACATATTTATGTACATAAATATATAAACTGATAGTAAACTGATGTACTTCTCATGTGACGAGCTCACTCAACTACGCGTCAAAAATACGAATTAAAAATCGAAAATCTATCGCCGTCAATGCTTGTTTTTCCTTTGTGAGCAAAGTGTACACGATTTACTTTAATATTACACTACCTTGGTGTTTACTTAATAATTCAAAAGGACGGTTTACGCTCTTAAGTCTATCAATCTCGTTTAGAAATTGTAGAGGGAATTTAATAAGTGAACGCGTGAAAGAAAGTCATCTCATCGCATCAATCACTGTTGGCACGCAACAGCCGCCGCCTTCTCCAGATATTAAATTCAATTAAAGCACTCATGTCACAGACCATGGCACTCACTTAATTC
Organism: Cephonodes hylas; assembly: GCA_030295005.1. Classification (NCBI taxonomy): domain Eukaryota; kingdom Metazoa; phylum Arthropoda; class Insecta; order Lepidoptera; family Sphingidae; genus Cephonodes; species Cephonodes hylas. Next base: position 5,761,344 of record AP025382.1, read on the forward strand.
CTCCCAACGTGTTCGAAAGATCTCTCTTAAGTATGGATAGATGCGCCCCATGTTCAAGCTACCGACCCTGAAAATACACCGACTTTCTTCTGAACACTAATCTCGTGTTTTATTAAGCGGTCTTAGTATTCAAAATGTATTTCAGAGATAATACTACGCTCAATGTTTTTTTATATTTAAATAAATACTGTCACAAAGAACAGGGTAATTGAAATTACATTTTACCTTAAATTATAAAATTTTAAGCGAATCTTCTAATGAAAAATACAGAGTGATTTAGTATGTTATTGTTACTTTTTGGTCTAACTAATAATTACTTTAGAAACTATTAGCTTTATCAATATTGCTCCTGTAGATAGACATCATAAAATTATTAATCAACCTTATATGATTTCATTAAGATCTTAATTACATAAGTGAACAACAAACTAGAAACGGTTGTTGTCCCCTCAAGAACTTTTTCTGTGGTTCAACTGAGCAGTTCTTATTAAAACAGAAAATAGTTTGTCGGTGGAATTAAGTTAGTTACAGAAAAACATACCGAAAAGATTGTTAACATAGCTCTGCTAATAGCCTTTATGGTAATATAATATTTCTTTTGTGAGTTCACGTCTGAAAAAAAAATCCTTAAACGATACAAAAATGTACTGCTATATTCATCGGTGTTGTAAAGCAAGCGTCATAGAGTTTGAATTTATTTATGCATAGAAGAGATAGAGAATAGAATCCAAATCTTACTATCCAATATAAGCGTATTTATAGTCAAATGATACTTAATATACCTACCTACAAACCATAGTTACAATAGTTATGACAAAGTTTTCAGTACAGCACTCGGGAGCCTCTATCCAAAATATAAATTTATAATAATAATTTATCAGATTACTATGTTAAAAATAGCATTCAAACCACTCAAAAATAATATGCCCAGATTACAAACATCACAATAAAGCACCGAAGGCTTACAAACAAATACGTATCTAATATATTTTATTTCGGTATATTGACTGGCAGTACTAAAAACCCGATTTGTATTGTCCATCGCAGAGTAACGTTATTGCAGACCCGAATACTTGGGATTGGTCTCAAAAAACGGATCGTCACTTTGTGCTGATATATTGTGAACATTTCCGAATGCGCTTACCCTTTTTTGTGATCGACTCTTGTTCCCTCATCACCGGGGTGACAGAGGGATCCGAAACAATTCGCCTCACTGAACCCGGTCATTACGATCAACTCCGATAATGTAAGCCACGCGTGTCGATATTGTTCTCAGGGGATTTCTCTAATTGCTAAATACACGTAAATTACACCTTTTTCGCCCTCACATAAACCTGTATTGTAATAATAATACTCAAAGCAATTTTAACATGAAAGTTATTCCTTTGGTGTAAGAAAATAGAACAAAGAAATTTATCAGGTATGCAGTTTGCCTTTCAATGTTTTCTTTACCGTTAAAGTGCAAGAACTCCTTACAAAAACGTTACTTCGAAAAGTCAGAGGTTAACCATGAACTTTAAATTGTTATTATCTTTTCATCTTTGAAGTTCACTCTGTAAATTATTATCTATAAGATCACTAGACAAATTACTATTTATTATTTAGATATTCTCGCAATTTTTAGTACCAAACGCGAATAAAAAATATTATGAACACTTCAGCTTCATAAAACAGTAATATTGCCACAACATCCTACAACTAATATCTTAATCACAAATTGTGTGTAATAACATAAACGCGAATGTTATATCCGAAAACCCAATTTCTGTAATGTCTTATTTGTTTGACGGAGGCTGTAAAACGGCCCGCTTTTTCACTTTAGATGAAAATAGGATCGCGTTTATTCCAACAAAAGTTGTTATGACTAAATTCCGGTCTAAAATATCATTTACAACTTTTCGCATTTGTAAGGAATACATTAGTTATACAAATTGAATTAAAAGCTACTCAAATAATATAAATATCTGTAGTTATTCGTAAAAAGTAATGCCTACTGAAGGCGTTAACATATTGTTTTTCTCATTTCCTTTTCCCTTGAGAAATTCGTGTTCATGATTTGCGTAAATAAACCTTGTTTCGTTTTATATTTCGGTAATAAATATGTTTCGTGACGACTTATTTCTATGCCTTTGTGTAAATCTCCTTTGATTTATCAGAAAATCGTTGGCGTAGTCTACTAATACTGTAAATAACATTACCACACTATTCGTAATCCTCCAATTGTCGACAAAAAAAGGATTCAGGATGGAATTTGCTCTACAAAAAAACTATATTAAACTTAATAACCGCTTAAATTCACGTAATTCTTAAACGTAATAATTTTTACCATAACCGTTAGATATATTCCTTTTAAAAACAAAATAAGTCCAAAATAACATGACTTATTGTTAAATATGTATTTATATAGCTCTAACCACTGCCATATTATTCACCGATAAATAATTGATTTATATGCATAAATAAGAACAGAACGTTACCTTTAAATCTGAGTATTAAGTTCACATCAACGAGATAATGTTCAGTAATGGTTTTCAATAAAATAGTATATGAAATTGCATTCCGCTTTGTTTGAATAATGCGGTGGATAAACACAGCTGTGTCGGCATTGGCCACCGCTATTATTGAAAACAAACAGTGAAGAGCGCCTCGTAATCTCACGTCCGGAGCGATTACTGGGTAAGTCAAACGTATGTTGCCGCCGCACGCCGCACCATCGTGTACCAATACTACTCTCCAACACGCTTTATTATAGCTTTGTTCTTATAAACGCTATAAAGCCTTAACTCAAATCGCATTCAAAATGATATAAAAGAAAAGTTAGATTGGATTTTAAAATTGAACGATTTTTTCCCGTATTTTAAATGGCTATTGCGTAATTTTAAATAAATGAATACATACTTAGATACATAAAGCTACGCCTATATTCCCCGAAGGGTTAATTAAATTTACATTTTTGTTCCCATTTTAGTAGAGGCAAGCGTATTGGAACATTTTCGAACTACGTGTTGCTACTTAAAATTTTCTTTATGGAGAAACCCTTAACAACTTGCCCAAACTGGGATTCTAACCCCGTGATCTTTACATCTGACCACGAGGCAGTTTTAAAACAAATTATTATTGTTAAGGCAATCTTAAACAATAACTTTCGATTTTAATAAAATTACGATATCTTCTAAATCATCCTAAGTGTTTCATTTCAACTAAAAACCAAATAAGATAATTAATTATATTTGAACACAGTAGTATAGTTTTGAGTTAAACAGGTCAACTTATGAATGCTAGAATTCCACTTAACACATTAGGTTGCGATGAATCGGAAAATTGCAGCGTCGACACTTCTTGTTTTTACGAGGTTCACAGTAAGAGACTAGAAAACGAACAAAACGTTTTCTATGGCGCTTGACCTATTTGCTATCTTGGGAAGGAACTGCTGAGTTACGGCGTTAAATTAAAATAATTTATGACAGTATCGCGCTTGCTCAAAAGTAGCTTATTTCACCGTGGAGCTTGTGGATTAATGTAGTCATGAGCAGTAAATATTTACTAGAATTCTGCTCGCGAGAGGATTAGCTAGAACGCTTGCTATCTTAAAATATTATTAGCATAAAACGACTTTTGAAATATTTCATAACCAGTTGTAAAATTTGATGAGCGGTTCTATATTTTAAAGTTTGCCTTCAATTTCATATATATGTATAAATAAATTTTTAAATACCATACAAAATACAATAAAGCCGAAGCTAATTTTATATGCTGTAGCTGTCTAATCTTATTAGCTAAAAAATAAACTCCATCGTTTAAGCTTCTTTATTTACGTCACTTGTGCACGGTTCGAGTTTCGAGCACCTACTTTAAAACACCTCTTGAAAACTTTCACATATTTTATGTTCACTACTATATGTAAAACTAAACATAAATGTAACAGGTGAACAATTATTTAAATAATTTTCTGTCCAACTTCGTATGTGATAAAGTATTTTATATATTGAAATATATAAAAGCTTTTACTTTAAATGACTTGACAATATTATAAAGTTATTCTAAATCGCGGTAATTACTTCCTTTCGTATATTATATTTTGCTAATCCTAGACCTAAAAACAACAAAGGGGATATAAAGAAACAGACAAACATACTTACATACATACATATACTGATACATACGTAGACACCCTGTATGCATACCTATACCTCAATAACAAGATGCCGCGGGTTTTGAAACGATAAAAATAGACTACATTATACGATTATATTGATAAAGAGGTTGTGTCTCTGCTAATATATTAGTAACCTGAGAGCACACTTTCCGACGCCACCTTCAATTACTTTAGGGCGCCCTTCACTGCTTGCGCCACTGCGGTTGTCCCTGTTGCAGCTCGCCTACGGTGCTGGCACACTGCCAAGCCCTCCTTTGTCGCTGAGAAGGCCAAACCACTAGGCGATATTAACTTGACTTCGTGGAGATGCTAAAAGCCTCCTCGTAGATCATTACTATATAAATCTCGAAAGATATTAAGCAAATTGACTAGAATGTTTATTACAGACGGTACACTCGAGAGAATTTCCAAGATATTTATCAACTTGTGTACGCAACACACGGTTGCACTGAGGTTCAGCTATGCAGGAGCAATTCCGCAAAAAGCCTGACTGAATAAGTAGGAAGAGGCAAACTAAGCGCGGCGAACTATTGCATTCATTGAAACGAGAAATATAGCGCTTGTGCATTCCATGTGAAAACAATATAAAAAGAACTCGCAGAAGACTCACAAAAACACGGTAGAGCACACTTGTCTGATATTTAAACATGAGTGTTTTACAAACGTGCTTCACTTTGCGAATAAACAATGAATGTTTAACGTTAAGCCATATCATACATAATATTCACCGGAATATGAAATTAAGTTCATCGGGCGGGTTAAATATTATTCGAATAATGAACAAATACGGCGTAAAAATTCATATATGAATTGATTCCGCAAAGATCTCACGTTACAAAATGATTCATGTTTATATTTTGGCATTATTGAAAATGTATTCTGCCTGTCATTTTGTCATTATTGTCTGTCTATGAAGCTACGGGTCATATCTCTGATTGTAACTTATGAAGAGGCGTTTATTTTTAATGAGTTACAATATATACCTACTACAATAAAATTAAAATTGACTAAGTATTTAAGTAGGAAAATGTTTGGTTTTATAGCTTTTATAAACTATTAAATTTGGGTAATAACTATTATTATACATTAATACCATTAAAAGACGCTGTAGGTATATGTTTTTTCGGGTCTATATATTTTCAATGGGGCTTCAGATATTCTTAATCCATCCATGAGGTTTAGATTTCATATCACAGACAGCATCTAATCTATCGATGGAGAAAGCTTTTAAGAGCTAACAAAATATAGTGTATTAACCGTAAAACTGTTGTTTAAAATTATTCTTTAAATTCAATATAAGGTTAACCCTTCTCTACGTAACTTCTCTCACTATATGATTGCATTTGGCCAAACCACCGATGCACACAGACAAGCGCCAGGTGTCCTGCACAACGATTAATCTGTCGACAAACAATAACCGCACCCAATATCGGTTTTAATTCACACAGACGACTCCGTCGCGTTTTGTTTGGAACGGACATAATCACGTTTCCGTATATCGTAGTATACGTAGACAATTTCTTAAGTATATTATACGAGCAGTGCTGCATAACTGTACCCCAACATAAAGATAAGATAATAGTAAAGTAATCTCGAGTAGTAGGTGCACCGGACAGCAACGGTGAATAATTTGGAGCGCTTTAGCTCTGGAATTTCATGCTACGCCCTCAATGCATGTGATGGCCACTGACTACTTTTTGTCAATATGCCGGCCATCCAGACAGTCACTTGCATGTGCACAATCAATGGAAAAATTTAAGATATCTATACATTTATATTCTTCCACTTTCTAGTAACGTATATAGGACAAAAAAATTAAGTTTTTATGCAGTTTTAATGGCTTAATTTTAAATACAATATATGTAAAGCAACACCTCAGGTTTTGTTAACTCACAAATTGTAAATGATACTGTATGCATTTATAACAATTATTCATTGACGGGATAGTGGAGTCTCTTTGGGGTAAACAGGAAGATGCTTTATATGGACAGTGCCATAGTAACATCAGATATAAATAGTATTGTGAGTGACAACATGTCTATTTACCGTATGATACAAAACGATTATTAAACATATGAATAATTATTACCATAATCATCAAGCCATATTACGTTCCACTAATGGGCACGGGCCTCCCCTACAATTCAGAGAGTCCAGTGGCCTTAGCCCAGATAGTACCTAGTCATGAATAATGTTGGTATTTTAATACCTTGTAATGTAAATACCGCTTGTCATAATATCTTCTAAAGATACTGAATGTAGAGTAAGACTGAAATAATTCTCTCGATGTTCCAGCTTTGATATTTCATTTTGTCTTTCATTTTTCAATAAAATAAGTACATTGCGACTAGCATCGTAGCTGCTGCATAAAACAAAATACCAGCTAAGAATACGATGGAAATTCTCAAGAAAGTAGAAGCAATATCTAAATCGCCGTTCACTATGTACTGTGAACGTGTATCTTATAGTTAATAGGTGACCATTAAGTGAAGATGTCGTCCAAAATTATGAGATTGTAAAGGCGCCCGGACGTCGCCAGAGTTGTTTGCGGCACCGTATCACAGTGGTTGTTAACTTAACCAATTGCCTATTACCAACATCGGTGACAAAATGCAAACATATTTAATTTAACGACCTTAAGGCGGGAGGCGGCATATCATCCGAAGTACCTTACTAATCCTGCATAACATAGTAGCTGAAACATTTCTGAGATTTATTAACCGGCCCTCTCGTGTTGGGATAATGAATGACTGAACCTCCCCGAAACGGCTACACGACACGAAGTGTTTCATATTTCACAGTTATTAGCAAAGTTTAACACGCTCTCAGGGTCGCATCACTTCTTCTCTTCATTACTAATGTACCTATTGCATTCGAGATCTTAATTCATTGATACGACCTATAATTTTAAATTATTGAATTAAAGTTACTGTATCACGATGTTAAATAAATGTTACACCTTCGGCAAATATTTGGAAGTAAGTCAACAAAAACTGACATTCTTCTTCTTCTTCATCAACCCATATACGCCCACTGCTGAGCACGGGTCTCCTCTACCATTGAGAGAGTTTAGGCCATAGTCCGCCACGCTGGCCTAGTGCGGGTTGGCGGACAAACTGACATTATTAACATTCAATAACGTGTTAGCTTACAAGTTAAATATTGATTAAATAATCCTTGTGTTAACTACGTTATTAATGAAGAAAAAACAATTGGATGGAATTGAAACATCAACATTACTGCATAACATAACATATTAACGCTATTTTCCTGTTTATCCATATGGGAATGTCATGTATGCAGTAAACAAAAATCTATTTGAAAGCCAAAAGTAAGTGAGTGGCGGTGGGTCGCGTTATGATAATATATCGCATATTTATGGCTCCCTCTAACTACATTTTATTGTAGACGGCGTTTCCAATTTATTTTGTTGCCGGGGACCTTTCTGAATAGTCAATGTGACGTATAAATTTGTGTCGTCCCGAGGATCGCGGGCTCCTGTGACTCTGTTAAAAGGTGCTACGAATTAATTTTACCTGACGTCGAGGATGAGGGCGAGTGGCGTCGGCATACGTCACCCCATAATAAGATAGCTCTGTAAACATATTTAGCCCTCGAAACAAAGTAAGTACCCACTCAAATATACATAACATGTGAGAGGTTAACGTGCCACTCGCGACTGGAATATTCGATTACAGACTAAACAATTCATCGATAGTCAATCTTTGTAACACACATTAGAGACGACTTCTAACAGAATCCAATGTAATTAAGTTTAATCGGGTTACTCTTGGTTTGAAAACTTTATCACGACTTACGCATGTTTTTATAAACACTATTAGAAAATATCCTGTAAAGTATTTTTTTTGTACAACGAGCTCGCTGTGTATTTTTTATCTAAAGTTTAGCAAACGCTAAACTCGTTGAATCCATTAATTTCCCAACTCGTCCTACTCTCGAGGTGGTAATATCTTTGACTAATTAAAAGAAATAAGACAAGGCTCCCTGCCTCAGTTTTTTCAGCTTAAAGTTTTTCATTTTCAAGGTGGTAGTAGATAAGATTACACTCCATCTTAACTGTCTTTTTTATTCACAAAAAACGCTTTTTGTCCCAGATTTTTCTTTATTGCGGCAGAGAGTAATGAAAATACCAGTAGGCAACTAAAATTACTATTTTCAAGCAAATAACGACGCATATTTAATAAATAACTGTTGTATCGCGGTTGGTTAAACATTAAGTTAAACTCGTATTATATTATTTCAAAGCAATAAAACATTCATAGCATAACAAACAATGTTGTGATGCAACATAAATCCATTGTATCTACTTCTGAGAATGCAAGTTATTTCCCGGAGCTGTAAAGTCCATAAATTAAATGAGCGCATTTCAATAGGGAACGGGAACAGTTGCAATATTAGTGAAGCCCAGTAACATTATTTCAATGCAAGCACTCGGAAGTTCATTCTATATTAGTAGCTGGTTCAAGTTTAAACTATGTTGTGGAACCATTGTTCCGGAACTGATTATGAATATATACGCCGGCAATGGCAGCATCCACTCGCGCAAGAACTACTGCGAGCTCTCATAAATACCTTAGCATTCATCATACTCACTTTAACTTTGTTTAAATTTAGTTTAACTCCGCAATTTTAAATTACACGAGTAGTACGTAACACGGGCACGGCGTGAATAATTCAATGAGCGCTGTCTTCAAACAAATCTAATCAAAACTTCCATCAAAATCACTTTACCTATAGTGGGATAGTCGGAGACTTTGGCGTTGCGCATACATTAACTCATGGTACATTGGATAAAAACCGCTTTATACATATTCTGTAGAAACACCCTTACGGAAAAGGATCCTTCTGGGTCTACGTGTATAGTTTATACTTCAGAACAAACTCATTATTTGGAGTTTTAATGTTTGCATAGTCTCCGGTCTAAGAATGACCAAAATATTACTGAAAAATAAAAAAAAGAAATAAAAAAATGCTAACATGGACGATCTTTCGAAGAAACACTGATTATATTATTCATGTGGACATTTTATTTGAATAAATACAATTCTAACATTATGACGGTGTGTACATATAACAACCAAGCAGAGCCAGCCGAGGCCTATTAATAATAAATGTGTCAAATTATATAGCAGTCATAAAAAATTTAGCCGACGTAAGCTGTAAATTATTACGAATATGATGCGCAATTTCCTATATCATAAGAAAAATATATTTTTATAAGAACCTTATGCGTATTAACGTAACTCCAAATGACATAAGAACATCAAATATACCGAGTATTAACATGTATCTGTTTTGACATTAACTAATTTAAGTGGACAAATGAGATAGTTTGATAAATTCGTTGAATTTTGATTTAGTCGAGACAAGAAAGATAAGATTCTGGTGCAAAACTTGGCCAGTTATTGTTTGTGCGGAATTTAGTTTAGAAATTCAATGCGAACTCCCTAACGAACTGCGGAGCACTTGCTAAGCCAAATTCTAGGAAAATGTGTCCCATTTTATTTTGAGGAGACGACGAAATCGTTCTGCGGAGAAGATTAATTAAATCGCTTGCACTATTGTATGAGAAAAGAAAATTCGTTTTTCCTTTTGGGATACGTCTTGCGCAAGTAATGAAGATACTTATATCACCTTTGATAAATCTTTCATACGATATTAAAATGTTATATAAATGTTTGTTTCAATGACGTTATTTTTTTAAAGATATAGTTTGCTTAATTTGTTTCCTCGTTTACTTTATATTCTCGCTGTATCAAGAAAATAACTTTCTTTTTCCCTCATAACTTAATTCAAAAACTAGGTGAAAAACAGGCTTACCTCACAAATTACAACTTACCTAAGGTTATATGAAATATACCAAAATCATGTATTACTACCAAATAATTTAAACTAGGTAGCGAGTGATATAATTAAAACAATTGTATCTTGTTCCAAATCAGTGATTCCGATACACGGTAACATAGATTCCGGCTCTCAAGTTGATTTCGGGTGCTGCTGCTCTATTAAGTATCAATTGTCGATATCTAACGATTGGTTGGGTGCCTAAGAGGTTAGCGGTGGGACAATGCGCCGCAAGTGCTGGCTTCATGCCAAATTCCATAACCTTATCAATTTGTTACGCTAACGATATATACATACACCCACACACACTCAAAGTTCTACCTAATTGCCAATTTACCACCGACAATACATTACACATTGTTACCAACTTTAGCAGACAAATACATGATGTATCTAGTACGTTTAGATAGGTAACATCCCTCGAGAAACACTTTAAACTGGCTTAGACACCATGTAAGCTGTATTGTGTATGAGATGCAAATAAGATATAAAGTAGAGATAAAATATAGTTTTCGACTTTGAATATGTTCTGGTTTTTGAACAGATTTCAATTATAGTTTCAATGATGCCTGTTTGTAGAATTGTAAAAAAATATCATTGTGTAAATAATTTAATTTGGAAATTTTATCTTAGCACTAATTTATATTACCTACTCTTGATTTTGAATACCGCTACAAAAAAAAAAACAAAAACATACCTAAATAAAATTTTTGACAGTGTGAATTATTAGTCAAAGATAGAAAGTGTCTATTTAACGCCAGTACCATCGACAAATTGAAGAATCAAAAACTTAAGATTGAAGTAGTTTATACATGGCTTATGGAAAAATACAGTCTTAACGCGTACTTGGGCCGAAATCTAACGAGCTGATAACACAGCGTGGTAATGAGGACACCTGAAGAATAATAGCGCAAAGTTTTAAGTGAGTTTCGGTACGGATTACACGGTTAATTTGATCGCACGTAGAATTCCCTAGTCGTTAAAGTTTGAGCCGTAACCAGAGGCACCACATAACCAACCGAAATTAAATTTCTGTCTACTTCTGCGTTCCCTCACAACTCCATGCAATGATCGTTATGTGTAAACTTTAATGTGTTACTTCGTTTGAATAATAACTGTTTCATAGGGGTGGTACGATATCGCTAATACAAAATATTTTGGCTCTCATATTCATAAGTTAATCAATAATCAGGAACAACGCAAAAATATTGTAAGTCCCGAGACAACCGGCCTAAAAACAATATATATGTACATTTATTTTTGAGGATTGGATCTTGCAATTCTACCTATAAAAAAAGGCCCAGATAAAAAAAGGCTTCATATTATGTTTATAAGAAAATCAATTTTGGAGCAACAATCTGCACAAAACATTATTTACTTCTGCTCAATTTATCTAAAATTACTGTTTCAATCTTATAACTATACAAATAACGTTCGTATATATTTGATAGGCATGACAATCAATATAAAGGACTAAAAAAACACACATTCAGTTTAATTTCCATGCGTGCTATGAATTGAATGGACTGGAAATACAGTTATTACGAGTTGTAATAGATACTATGCAAAGTAATTGAATACGAAAGCAATTTCACTTCTGTTATTAGCAGAATTAGAAGTCAACTATTTTGTATTTTTGTTCTATATTGTACTTTTACCTACTGAATTGTCGGTTAATGTGCAAATAAAAAAACTTTTAATAACGATTTTGGATACTGGCGAACAATAAACTATGTCGGATAATTAACCACTTTAATGGCAATATCTAAATTGAATGCAATGTTATGTGGTTTAATTCCGCACGCGCCCCGGGCAGCAGACAGTGTACCCAGTCGATTGCGTTCCTCCTATTTGTATCCGGTTTCCGATGTGCGATATTACGCTGATTGAAATCCAGTTGGCACATGAGTTGTGTTGGATAAGTCTGGAGTTACGCAAACGGTTGTATTGGCGTATATCTCACATAACAAACCGAATGTAGGTCTAACTCTTGGTAAGTGTTACACGTACTTTGTTGGCGAACAAATGGATTTCTTCAGCATTTCAAAAATAAAACTAACTTATAAAAACATGATATAGACCGAACTGCTTCCATTAGTGAGTTATCTTGACCGCCATTTGTCATCTCAACATAAATAACCATTATCTATGTTGTATGTATAAGCTTTGGAAACCGTAATCTACAAAACGGCCAGAGTCATATAAACTTATTTCGACTTTCGTAGTATTAATTTAAAACAAAAAGGGTTATGAGGTACAAGCACGCACCATTTAGATATCAAATTTACATACATGCATTTTAATTAAGTCGATAGGGATAGGGTTGTAAATAAAATTTAGGTTACATAGGTTTTACCATCAAATTCAAATGAATCTTTTTGTACTTGAATACCAAAGAGGTTTTTATGCCAAATTTTATGAAACGTTCGTTGGCAATTTATTATGAGAAGTGTCTTATAAGTTTATAATTCATTTTTAAAGTCTATATAAGCGGGCAACAGGGCTGAATTGTGTTCGTGCATATTCCCCTAAAGACATTCTACTTACAATAATAGTGTCTACAAGGTTGACAGCTGTCAGTCGAGGCAACAAATATGGCGGACAATAGAACGGCCTACTTGCTTTTTATTATTACCGGAAAAATATTTTGTATTTGAAGTAGTTCCTTGATATATAAATCTATATTTAGTCATCCATTTTTTCTCTTACTCGTGGTCTCGCGGTCCAAATTTTATTAAGCTTTTCCATTAGGAAATTTTGAGTAGTAGTAGAGTCTTGAAATTTGCCCGAATAGAGTTATTCGCACTTTATTGAAGACAATAATATTAATGCTAATTCAGTCAATAGGCTGGACCCTTGCTACGCGGTCCTGCATCTCTTCCTGTCGCTTCGGTAAATGCTGGCGTGAAAAGAATTTTTGTATCGTATTGAAATTTAGACTGTAGAAAGGTAAACGTTAACAATAAAAGAAAGGAACGAGAAAAGAAGAAAAGGATAAGAGAAAACAGCAGTAATATAGGTACTATTAATTACTGTTAATATCTTTTTGGTATGCTAAGACGCACGAACGCCAACATTCAGACATCGTAGATAATATAAAACAATGCAGTTCTTACTTAAGACATATTGGTTAAGCATATGAGCTTTTATTATGTTGTGGTTGGTCAGTCTATAATAATAATTTGAAAGAAACATCCCAAGTGACGGCCGGCTTAACCCAAGGGGAACAACTTGTTTGGAATTCGTTTAGAAATTTTGGGAAGGTAATTGATCGAAAATCCGTGATGGAGGATTTAGCGTGAATCCTCAAGGCCGGCTACGCCGTGTTTAATTTCAACTTTTGGGTTCGCCGCAGTCAGGTGAGAGTTTTGGTACAAAATAAGATAAATGTTGTTATATTTTATGAAATCACTTTATTTATTATCAGTTGTTTAAACAAATTTCATCAATGTATTTGCAATAATTATTTAATCTATTGCAATGATTTTATTATTGATGCAGTTAATTGACATTAACATTTGCAAATTACAATACTTTAACTCCTCATTGAAATTAACATTAATTACATTCAAATGTGCTTCACTCCTGTTTATATTTCACATGTTCCAAAGTTTTCTTTATTATAAAGGTTCGCGGACTGTTTTAGTCTAAGAACCCTGGCTGGATCTAGCGTACGAATGTGTTAGAGAAAATTGACTTTCAAATTTCCACATACATCAAGACAAATAACGTAAAAAAGAATTCTGTTATTTAAGTAATGACGCTTTAATATATCTTTGCCATGGCTAACAATTACTAACGAATATGTTTTTATTTCATACAAAACTATTTTACAAACAACATCCCAAAATTACTTTAAGGCAAAAAAACTAGAACAACGGTACTGCTGAATGTTTACACACATAAACAGACAGAAATCTTATAAACTGGGCTAAATGAATGTAATAAGAGTGAATCGTTATTTTATATCAGTGGCAATGGGCACGTAATCCGAAAACACATTTGTGCAACAAACGTAATCTGCAATTTTGCAATGAGTGGAGTTCGCCCCCGGGCAAGCAGAACGCGAAGTGACTGTTAATTCCAGTTTGATCAGAAACGTCTGCGCGGCTATCTGTGGGATGAGTGTCGACGCCGTAATCCCACCGATATGTCCGACCGACAGAAGGATTTGCGTTGATAACAGATGCCACTATTCGCGCCCAATCGTTTTTACCAGCGACGTGAAAGCTCCATGGAAACTAATGATCGGCCGTGCTTTAATGTTTGCGCATAAATTATATGTGTTTTGTTCATGGAAAAAATTATTTCTTTATACTTTTTTTACTATTCGTATCACCACTAGCTCTATAGGTGTTATTAGTTGATCGTAAAAAAATATTAGAATCCTAGCTTTTTTATTTTAAACTAATATTTTCCAACTATATATAGCTCATATTAATTACAACCTTATATCGCAGTCTACTAAGGCACTAAAAGGTATTATAATTTTCGTCCTCATGAACATGTTATTATAATTTTAACGCTTATTCCTAATATTTTGTATTATTAAAAATATGCTTATATTACTTTAAGTATAGAGTTTTGACATATTATACTTAGTTATATGCCATACTTGAGCCGAATTTGTTATAAATAGCTATCAGAAATCTGACGTGAAGCTATGCTATTGTTTTTTGTTGTTGAGTTACGACACATTGCCGGAGGTACCATTTATCGTCGGCAGGATATTCGGATCCGTTCGGATAGTGACCACAGTAAGGGGTAAAATAAGGAAGTGTGTCGCGTTAAAATATTAGCTTGTATAATGTCTGTCCTGTGTATAGTCACATACTGTGTACATATGGATGTACTGGCAACTAGTCACTCGACGTATACGATCGAGAGAGAACGAGGATGGAGGGGTCAGACAAAGTAATATAGTCTTTTTGCGGTTAAAGATGTAATATAGTCTTTTCAGTTATCATGACTGCCTCTCGCACCTTTTATATAGAATAAGGGCTTAAGGAAGCCCAAATGACAAAATACTCATCCATAGACTCTATCTGTGATACAGACCTGTTGTAACATTTCAGCAAGGAATGTTCAAATTATAGGACGGAGCATTCGATCGGAAAACTAATTGCTAGATTCGTCATGTAATAGGAACCATACATCTATCGACTGCACGCGTTATTGGAATATACGCATTTATTAGAATTGAATAATGAAAAACATATACACGATATATTTAAGTCTCTTAATTGCGCCGATTTGTTTTTATCGTTTGAAAATATAGATAACTTTGGTTGGAAAAAATGTTAATAAAAGAATAGAATTTCCAAACTGTATAATATCGAAAGGCTTCCCCGCCACCGATGAAAGGAGTGTATCTTACGTGCCGCCGTCGGATGTCTGGCCCACTCGCGTCTTGCACTTAATGTTGCCGCACTTATACGCGATTCTCATAGAATTATCCACTCCATTTGCATTCTTGTTAAAATGCTGTTTGCTTCTTTACTTGTTTCTTTTCTTGAGAAACATGCGCAAAACTGTCTAGATAATTGAATTGGTGGGAAATTAATAGGACTGTATAAAGTGTATAAAGTAGTTCTGTTAAATGCCACTGTCTCTACCAAATCTGTCAAAATTATGTTACGTGTATGAGAATAGTATGCATTTTGCAAGAATTCTTCATATAACTTTAAACTTAAAAGATCATATAAACCTTTGCCATTTAGTATTTTGCTAAAGGTTTAAAGTTATTGAGAACTCAAATTGGTAATCTCGGGAACATTTCTACAAAACTTCTATTAAGATTAAAACCTACGATCATTTTGACATTCAAATACAATTCTCTGATACAATATCTATTAACACTTTATGGTGAGAAACCTGCTAGTCGGTACGATTATGTCGGTCTTAATGGTGTGTTCATTCATGATCGCTGAACGCAATTCACATTAGTAACTCAGACGATTACACAATCAATATGAATTAATTTATCCGAATTAACGGAGTAAAGTTATGTACTACTGCTCTCCCTATTTATGTTTATGACCCTATCTCGTGTATTGGGACCAATAAATTAGTTGAATGCACGCCTAGAAACCCATGGTTACAACTAAATCCTGATAAAGCATAAAGCTATCTAATAGCATGTCGATAAAATAAAATTAATGACGCTGAAGCGAACAGATTTTATCACAACTTCATCGGACGCTTACGCACCTGTTTGAATTTTATCACCTCACATTTTAATTAAACTCAGCCGCCGCGTCATCGTGTTGTCAAACTCGATACTATAAAATGTTCAGTCAATAGCGAACAAGGAAAGCTCGGGCATACACCCACATCTATATTATTTCCAAATGGATAAACAAAAGCAGTGTTGGCCTTGAGGTTTAGGCGCGCGGTCGAGAATCTCGGCGGTCGCGGATTCGAACCCCAGGCACACACCTCTGATTTTTCGAAGTTATGTGTGTATTCACATTGAATTAGCACTTGCTTTAATGGTGAAGGAAAACATCTAGATGAAACCTGCACACCTAAAAAGTTCTTAGGAATTTCTTAGGTGTGGCCTAAAACCCTCTCAATGGTAGAGGAGACCCGTGCTCAGCACTGGGCGTATATGGGTTGATGAAAAAGAAGAAGAAGAAGGATAAACCAAGGAAATAAAACACATACAGATACATACATGATAGTATTGTTGTAAAAGTACAAAGTTATCCAAGCTATTCTGTGATCGCTACACAATAAGCAAGTGGTTTTTATGCCACGTAAGAACGAGATAACTACGTAAAAGGAACCATTATACATAAATGTAAGATTTTCTACATATTTGAAGAGAAAAGCGAATCACACACATACGCGTTATATTTAATAGTGCATAAATATTCAAGGCAACGACTACAACCATTATTCACTGTTCCAAGCAATGTCCTCTAATCTGTTTCCTTTAGTAAATGACATAAGTACTTTATGAAGAAATGTTACGACCTTCTTATGGTGATAAAACGCATTGTGGCAATGTAGATAATATATTTATCGTGCCTTTTCTTCTTTATGTCATCGGGGTTCGGAATTTAGTATAAATCATAAATAAATTAGAAAAATTCAACGGCGTTAAGATATACTTTGACTAACGTTAAAAATTAGAAAAAATAATAATTACCACTTTTACGCTATTAGATCCGAATCCATTTTTATAAGTTTTGGTATATAGGTAGATGGAACTTCAGGACAGTTAAAGGGTGATCATTGTCCATATAAACGTTGTATTATAAATACAATCATAACATTAGCTAACGCATTCTATACAAACGTAATCGAACTTGCGGGCTAAGGCTGAACGATATAAAATCCTGTAAATGTACCAATAAAAATTTTAATCATTATATAAAAATAAACCTGAAATCGATAAAATAGCGGACCCCAATATCACAAGCTACTCGTACCGGCGAAGAAAACTGGAGCGGAATTCATTACTACGTCCATATTCACGATAACTACGGGATGGATTCACGATAATTATGTTCGTTACATTTGAATTATTATTTCCACCTGCATAAAAACTTTTTTCTCTTACTACGAAATTTTTACAAAGGATTTTTCCAATATTTTGAAGTTGAAAAGTAAACCTCCGTTGTATGTATATGAAATGTAAAAAAGAATAATGGTACCTACGTGCAACGAAAAAACGTTCAATCCAGAAAACTTTTATAAGTCTGAAAGAGGCAAAGTTCTCGACGACGCAAGTGTATTTATATTACATACATACCTCACGCCTATATTCCCCGAAGGGGTAGGCAGAGATGCATTTCTGCACCCACATTTCGCCAGGTATGTATCAGTCCCACGTAATAGGGGGCGAGACTATTGCCGTTTTTCGGACACATTTCCAGACTCCGTGCTGCTACTGAGAATTTCCTAATGGAAAAACCCAATAACACTTTGCCCGACCCGGGAATCGAACCCAGGACCGCGAGACCACGAGGCAGTGTATTTATATTACTTATGTCATTATATTGTCTACAAAAAAATCTAGACTGGTTTTCACAATTATAATCAGAAAACAAGACTTTAATGTACCAATTTGAAGTAAACAAATGCGAAAGATGATTGGGGTACAAATGACATATTAATTTTATGGATATTTGCTATAGGATATTAAGTACTCAAGTTTAGTAACTTTTAAAATAAATTATAAAAAGAAACATGAAGCCAATTAAAAACACAAATAGAATGTTATGTACAGTCACGAGCATAAATATGTTCCTATGGGCAGGTTGGCAAAAATATCTGACCCATGATCGAGTTCAATAATATGTGCCTACACGTACGCAGCAAAAATATGTGACATTATCCGGCTGCATAATGCAGTACCGTCAAAATGATGTGATACACTCACGAAGCATAAATATGTGACACCACTAGGCGGCAATAATATCTGACATAATTTTATCTTCAATTTAATTTAATTTACAATTTGTATGAAATAATGAAAGAAATAAATTTTATTTTACATTGTTTTAATATGGCTGTAATTTTATACTATTCTAGCTATCCCGGCAAAATTCGTATCGCCCTACCCGCCAATGAATGTTTTGTTACTTATTAAAAGAATTTAATTTTTGATTACTTAGGTATATTATCATCCCCCTGCCCTGGTCCCAATTAATTACTTGGGGTCGGGGCAGTATCTCTTCTTCTTCCATACACGGCATGTCTTCATTCACCCCTTTCTCTTTCATATCTTCAGTCACGCACTCCATCCATCTCTTTTTTGGCCTTCTTCAACTCGCCCATCCATCCACTTTCATATTCATCACTTTTTTTTCCTACATATGATTCATTCCTCCTCTTAATGTGCCCATACCACGACAGACGGTTTCCTTTCATCTTTTCTATCACAGGAGCTACTTTCAGACTTATTTCTCACTCTGTCACTCCATGTTATAATACCACACATCCACCGCAATATTCGCATTATTGCTGCATGCAGTCGTCTTTCGTAAGTCTTCTTCGTTAACCTTATTTTTCCTTTTTCAGCACAGATGCTAGCTCTCTTGACCTACCATTCATCGTACCTACATTCCAACTTGCATACCTCAATCTTATTTCCCGGGCTAGTGTCTTAAGTTGCCCCTGCCTGGGCTGGTGTAACAAACCTTGCCCATTTCTCACAGAAGCCAGGTGCTGCCCCTGCGCGTCGGCTACGGGAGACGCCCTAGGCCCTGTCACCTTTCTTATTATACATTCTGCATAAATGTTTTGGCAAATGTTTTACGGCCGGCCGCCTGTCTGACACCAACTCTCCTTGGGACTTTCATTGTTTTGGTAATGGGGTAGAGATAGCGTGTGTTTAGGTACAGGATATTGCAAGTAAGGATATTTAGCCTGATGGTAAGGATGTTGCAGTCCCGGATAAGGAAGTAGTGGGAGACTCCAACAGCTCGGGGGGCCGAGGTCGCGTAATCGCTGCCCTGTTCCATGACTGGCTAGATCAATGGAAGAGGCATCCCCTGGGCATTTATTAATATTTCTTGAAGGAGATTTAGAGTATTTTTAATATTCATGCATAATAAAAATTAAAAAATTAGGCACTACCAAGGAGATTTGTTACACAAAATAAATTTCTGAAAGCACGCCTTAATATTTGACAGCCAAAAAATGACAATCCATTGTCATGAAAATTCTGCATTTTTAACATCTAAAATACGCAATTATTCGAATGTTATAGATGCATATTGTCGATTCAAAATTCTTATTTTAATACGTTCTTTTATTTGAGGGGGCCTCTAACTGCATCGACGGGATAAACATTAAATGACAGAAATTTTGTATGGTGTTATAGTTCAAAATTACTTAAGTATCATTACGATCCTTTTGTATGGGAATTTAGAAAAGTATTATTTTTAGACCTTTTCAGGCAATTTTTAAAATGTATCTCTCCGTAAGAACAATCCTCGTACTTCAAGGAATATTATAAAAAAAGAATTAGCGAAATTGGTTCAGCTGTTCTCGAGATTTGCGCTTAGAGACACATCGAGCAATTCATTTTTATAATATAGAACTCCTCCACTACGATTTAAACTTTATTGTATTGTATTAAAGTTCAAATTGACTTAATTATTAAAACGAAACTTTTGTATGGATATAGAAAACAATGAAAAGTCCCACGGGAACGCTGTCGAACGGGATAAAAAGTATCCTATGTTTGATTCCCGGTTCTAAGCTACCTCCTCACTAATTTTCAGCTAAATCGCTTCAGCCGTTCTTGAGTTATAAGTGGTGTAACTAACACGACTTTCTTTTATATACATATATAGATTTATGTCTAGATATTATGGTCTAAATCACGACTAAATTTAAATATTTACTTATATTTTTGTGTATTTTAATTTATCAAATGATCTTAATTAATAATTTTAATTATTTTTTTATATGCAAACATTATAAATTAAAATCAAGTATTCCCCCCGTTTGCATTAATAACATCCTGTAGCCTCTCTCGCATGGATGAGACAATATTAGTGCACACTTGAAAGCCCCGGAGTGACTCCCAAATGTCGAAGGTGTGACAACGCAGGGAATTGTAAGTTCTAGCCTTATTTTTTCTAACTTATTGTTGGACTATTAAACACTACAGGTTCTCAATAGGATTCAAATCAGGGCTTTTAGGAGGGAAATCTATTAATTTTATCGTCTCTCTTTGCGTATTAAACCACTCACGAGTTATTCGTGAGTTCTGGATCGGGCTGTTGTCTTGCACCACATAAAGAGGTGCTAAATCTGGATAACTGATACGCCTTGTCGGTATCAAAATGTCTGAAAGAATTCCTGTATATTCAACGCTGTTAAGGCGACCAGTTATCTCGTATTACTTCGATAAAGAAATTTAACTTCAAAACAATATTTCTTTAATTATTTCGTTTCGTTCGTTAAAATAGTAATTATGATCGTTAAATTGTTCTTCACTAAACTATCTTACCAATATTGTTTTGGGGAATACTACACACACCTTCGATCAAATATACCTATACTAGATTGAAGATCGCAAACAAAATCACTTGTCTTAGTGGCACCGGTTGCATATATTTCATGATATTATATTTACACATTTGTAATTCAGACTTCAATTTGTAAAGTATTTAATTAAAGACAACTCCTGGTTGCAATTAACCTTAAATCTTTGCAATTGGATTTTATATAGCTTACAATAAATTTGAATTTAAGACGTTATGACATTAAAATACAGAAAATAAAAATGTCATTTTAAAATAATGTCTTTAATAAATGAGGACAAATATTTTAAAATAAACGTCACACGCAAGTAATAAGATTGAAAATTATTTGTTCACATTTGGAATTCACGTTGTTTCGGTACTAAATATTTCTTAGTGCGTTCACTTCGAACAGTCATTATGTCATAAAGTGTCTGTTTTTTCATTCTGTTTGGCCTTACTTCATAAGTGTATACGAGTAATATTCGGTAGCAATAGTAAAAATCGCTATCATTCACGTCACAAGTTATGGTATTGAGAACTAATTACAAAAAAGAAAAATGCAATTGCGTTCAGAGTCAGGCAGTCGTTAATACGTCGTTTGAACTATGTATAAGTTAAATCAGCCATGTCTCTAAAATCTATTAATTTAAGAAACCATAGTTTTTCTTTTGCGCAAAAATCGCTTTTACAGTATTTACAAATATTTTTTTATAATATTACACACTGCCAAGCCAGCAATTATTATTTGTGGAATTATATCTGAATTTGAATTATGGTCTAGTTTTT
Organism: Cephonodes hylas; assembly: GCA_030295005.1. Taxonomy (NCBI): domain Eukaryota; kingdom Metazoa; phylum Arthropoda; class Insecta; order Lepidoptera; family Sphingidae; genus Cephonodes; species Cephonodes hylas. Next base: position 5,783,139 of record AP025382.1, read on the forward strand.
CACCGTATTCGTTTTAAATTTATCAAAACTCTACTAGGGAATCTAAAAAATTAAATTAATTTAAGAAAAATCAATTCACTGTATAAATAATAAATTAATCGGAGCAATCGTGTTAAAAGCCGCTTCCCTTTAACACAACATAACAATTTCTTAATGTCACAGCAGCCGTAGGCAAAATATATCTACGTATTAAATGAATATTTGAATTTGGTCGTGATTTGGAATATATCTCTGAATTTGACAGCCCCGTGGCGCAGTTGGCTAGACACCAGCTTGCGAAACGAGAGGCCGCGGGTTCGATTCCCGCACCGAGACAAATGTTTGTGTGATCCACAAATATTTGTTTCGGGTCTGGGTGTTTGTGAGACCGAAGTCTCTCGTAGTTTCTGATACCCACGACACAAGACTCGTATCTTAATGTGGGGTCAGGACTATATGTGTGACTGTTGGGTGTATTTATTTATTATTTATTTATTTATATCTAGACAAAAATCTATACAAATAATTTAAGCTTGTGACTTTGTATAAAGTAATCTCTGAATCTACTAAACCGATTTTGAACATTCTTTTAGCAATAGAAAGCTACGTTATTTGTGAGTGTCATAGGGTAAATATTAATCAGAAAATTGATAATAATTTTTCATTGTAGCCGGTTTTACAAAGTAAACCGAAGAAAAAACAGTCGAAAGAAAACGTTTTTTTATTAACGCTGCTTTACCCATGAGAGATATTTGCTTGAGTCCTAGAGAAAAGTTATAGAGCTTCATCACCATTATCACTATCAGCTCATATACGTCCCACTTCTGGGCACGAGTCTTCTCTATCATTGAGAGGGTTAAGACCTTAATCCACCACGCTGACCTAGTGCGGGTTTACGGACTACAAACCTAAGAAATTTCTAAGAACTTCTAGGTGTGCAAGAGTCATCACGACGTTTTTCTTTACTGTTAATGCAAGTGATAATTCATTGTTAATACAGCTATAACTTCGAAAAGTCAGAGGTGTGTGCCTGGGGTGTACGCCCGCGACCGGAGAGATTCTCAACTGGGCGCGTAAACCTCGAGCCCAGCACTGTGAAGCTTGATAATGCTTATAAAAAAGTCAGCGACAGCATATGTCTAACTTTAAATATAACTGTAAAAAAATATTTTGTATATTGAAGAATAATTTAAATCATTACTTCATGTTAATTGATCAATATTATCAACAATTATGATTTTTTATTAAAATAAGTGAGTTTATAGATATACTCTCAAGTGTTTAAAACAAAATATTTTTTCTTTAACTGCATACAATTGGCACGAATGGTTAAAGAGATAATACTGACCTAGTTATATCTAGCTATACGTAGCAACCGCAACTGTGCCTTAATCTATTTTCATTAAAAATAAATACGATATTTTTTCGCAATCAGGAAATAAATGATGGCATTCAGTATTCTTCTTCTTCTTCACCAACCCATATACACCCACTGCTGAGCACGGGTCTCCTCTACCATTGAGAGGGTTTAGGCCATAGTCCACCACGCTGGCCTAGTGCGGGTTGGCGGACTACACACCTAAGAAATTCCTAAGAACTCTTAGATGTGCAGGTTTTATCACGATGTTTTCCTTCACCGTTAAAGCAAGTGATAATTCAATGTGAATACACACATAACTTCGAAAAGTCAGAGGTGTGTGCCTGGGGTTCGAACCCGCGACCGCCGAGATTCTCGACCGCGCGCCCATACCTCGAGGCCATCACTGCTATCCATTCAGTATTAATCGAACTAAAATCACAATTTAATCGCAAGTAAAAATGTTTACCCCCCAACGAAGCGAGCGCGGGCCGGCTAGTATAGTATAAAGTACAGCCAACTTGAAACAATGTAAAATAAAATTTATTTCTTTCATTATTTCGTATAATTATTATATTAAATTGAAGATAAAATTATGTCATATATTATTGCCGCCTAGTGGTGTCACATATTTATGCTTCGTGAGTGTATCACATCATTTTGACGGTACTGCATTATGCAGCCGGATAATGTCACATATTTTTGCTGCGTACGTGTAGGCACATATTATTGAACTCGATCATGGGTCAGATATTTTTGGTAACCTTCGCATAGGAACATATTTATGCTCGTGACTGTACTTTGAAACCAACTTCAAAAGAAAAACTAATTACCAAATCCAGATCTTTTGTCAACAATAATTTATAGGCCTTTATTTTTATACGATAAATTCAATCCAACAATACCTGAATGTTTTTATTTTAAACGAATAACGAACCAATTTAGTGTGACACTCCAGCTGTCTATTAGGCCCAAACAACACGAAGCAACGTTTCAAGTATTCTCTTCTTCAAATGAAATAAAAATAACCGTTCGATCTACAAAACGTGAAATGCACTTGAAGTTATTCCATTCAAAAAGCGTTACACATTTTTTGTTGAATAAAGAAAGCGTAAATGGGTTGCAAGGACTATATATGGTAATGACAAAAGTTAATAGTATGCAATATAAAAATAATTGTTCTTGAGCAAAAGCAAAAGTATTACTAGCTCAAATATCTCATCAAAAACATTTAACTAATAAGTAAAATTTCTATGGCAAAATAATTTCGATGGATAAAATATATTTATTCAATACATAGAACGTAGAATTACGTTCCTACGTTATTTGACTATTACCCTTTGAGGATTGAATGACGCAGACATTTTAGTACCTCCCAACAGATAACAGACACGAAGCTTTGGTATCGCCTTTCGTTCGGTCAGTGATATTGCTGGAGGCTAATTACTCTACCCTTACTATCTTCCAATCCCAAATAACGTGTACGCACTTATAAATTTGCAAATAATACGGAATGTTCTTAACAACGTGGGGTCTCTATTTTTATTAGGAATCATAAAAACAGTTTTGTCGCTCTTGTGCAAAATTTCAAATCTATATCAAACCGATGACAAATAACCCATTATCAGCGCTTTATAAGTACTTACTACTTATGTATAAATGCAATAACGTCATAAAATAAAACATCATTTTATTTCAACAAACAGTAATAATAAGCCTCTTAGTAATTTAAAAGCTTTTTGAAAGCCCGCGGTATATACATAATTGATTGATTCATTTTGATCTTTATTACACAACAAAGTAATAATCGACGATGGAAATTTCCAATATCGCGTAAATTAACTAAAACGTTTTTGTTTTTACCTGTTCTGTTATATTAAAATAGCCTTCTTGATAAAATGAGCAAGGAACAGATTGTAAAACAAAAAGCTGATGGTAACTCTGCAAGAAAAATATGGGCCTATCATAATTTTTTTCCATGACGATTTTAATGTCACATAAAACATGTACCCCTGGGCGCCATATGTAGCTATGTGACTTCCTTTATTAGTTTACTACCTTTTGCCCGCAACTCCGTCTGCGTGGACTACAGGGTTGGGTTCAGAAAGAAAATAAGTTGTAGGATTTTACTCCGCAGAGCCCCATTTACTTCTTCTTCTTCTTCTTCATCAACCCATATACGCCCACTGCTGAGCACGGGGCTCCTCTATCATTGAGAGGGTTTTAGGCCATAGTCCACCACGCTGGCCTAGTGCGGGTTGGCGGACTACACACCTAAGAAATTCCTAAGAACTTTTAGGTGTGCAGGTTTTATCACGATGTTTTCCTTCACCGTTAAAGCAAGTGATAATTCAATTTGAATACACACATAACTTTCGAAAAGTCAGAGGTGTGTGCCTGGGGTTTGAGCCCGCGACCGTCGAGATTCTCGACCGCGCGCCTAAACCTCGAGGCCATCACTGCTCCCATTTACTTAAATATACAAAAATCATACAAATCGGTCAAATTGTTTCAACGTGAAACCGTAACGCGCCGGTCGACGCCTTGAGTATCATTATTGCGCGCTTGATCATTATTTTAAAACTGCGATATCTTCTAAGATACTCATTGCAATCAAATGATGTAAAGGACAAATTAATTTTTTAATTAATGAATAACGTATTTATTTGGATAAGGATTAATATTGGTTTGGTTAACTCTTATTGGTCGTAGCGTGATGATATATAGTGTATAACCTTCCTCGATAAATGTGCTATCTAACAGTGAAAGATTTTTTTAAATCGGACCAGTAGTTCCTGAGATCCTAGCGTTCAAACAAACAAACAAACTCTTCAGCTTTATAATATTAGTATAGATATAACTGATATTGTATCCATCTATTGATGCAAATACTGCAAATTGAGCCAATGCATTACAAGCAGATAAAATAAATGTACATATATCATGTATAATACGCAAACTAATACCGTTTGGCATATATATTGGATATACATTCGAGTAATATGTTGAGGCATTCCGCACATTGCAACCGTTTGCAGCATAATATGGGTCGTCCGTCAGCGATATTTATAGCGTGACAAGTAAGACCAGGGTCAGAGGGGCGGTAAATGGGCCAGTGCATTATTGCGATAATCCGACGAACTGACCGAGCGTAAGTTCACGGCCATTACAATCCGAAGCACAATCTCCATGCCTACAGGAGCAGCGGATCATGTGAACGGCTTACGCAATGCTACACGTCGAATTGTGATAGTTTATAACCCACGTTACAAAGGCATCGGTATACCGGCATCAGACAAAGGCACTTGCTCATATGACGTAGCAAGATGTTGGTTGGCGCTCTTAGCCTAGTTAATAACTCAGGTCACAATGCATGACGTAGCTGTAGATACTTGAGGAAAAGAGGAAAGTAAAAAACTGAAATTACGAAACATTTGTTCTTTTCAGTTCGTATTTTGTTATCAATTATAATTAGCATTCGCTTTCGTTTGATTAATATAATTAATATGTTTATACACTTTTACAGTCACTTGTACGGTGTGTGTATAATAATTAATTGGACACTATTGCATTTATATACAGAACATTGTGAGCTCCGCTTAATTAAGAAAACTCCGACTTTCATCATCAATAATAAAATAAATTTGGATATCAATTTTAAGGCTTGTTACATGTGTCTACTTATAAATATACTGTCTGAATTTAGTATGAGTTGTATTTATGTCTTTGTAGAAAATATTTTTCTTTGACGAAGATTGAATATTTGTCCAAATTAAGACGGGCTTCTATTCCATTATAACACAATAAGTCTAAAATACTTCTGCTGAAATGTTCTGTCCTCATTTCGTCGCTGCATGTTAAGATTGGTAATTGGTTTTATTATTATCCCAAACTTGAAAGCGTTGCTCTATTCATTGTAAACTCGATAAATTAAACAAAACTGTTGAAATATGGTCAATTACCTACCTTTTTTCACTTAAAAATATTAAAAAGGTTCACTTTCTGGCCTACTCGACATCAAGGAAACATTTTTGTTTTTATATTTTCTTCACATATTTGGGATTTCATGGACTCAGCGGAGGTAATCGATAGACAAAATAAAACATTTATTATCCTTTGTACGCTTGTGACGCTCAAATGTTACGGATATTAGATCTTAACCTTTCTGCGTTGAATAAGTATTGTCGATTTATACTCATTCCAGGAATTCTATTATTACAAAGTAAAATTCTTTGTGAAGTTGTACAGCAAGATATATTAGAGGGGTCGTCAAGTCGGTGTTCCATCTTCATTTGACGGTGCTGGGGTGTCGAGTGCTGTCGAGGGAGAAGAATCGCGATAAATGGCTCTATTTGTGTAGTTCCTCACCGTTACCGCCAATGACAGGTGTAATACGCGACCTGAATCACAATTTGATATTTATTTTCCTACGGCATATAGTAGGTACATTTGAAATATTCTTATTAAGAATTCGCCGTGTTGTCTTTTATTTTAGATTAATTTTGTTTCGCGTTAAAGACATTGCAAAGTCCCATAGAGATTCACCAAACCATGATGCTCGATGTGAATTTTGTCCGTGCAACTGTCGAATGTGGTTTGGAAGACTTTTAGCGGTGGTTGTGTGTCAGAAAAAACTATGAATTTTATAACGTTACCACTGTGGTTATGGGATCCGTAAATATACTCAACGGATTTTTTTCCCAAAATACTAATGTATTATTTATCTAGGTAAATAATTCAAATTAGAAGAAAATTAAAGCGAAACCCTTGCAAATATTATGGTCTAATACGTGACTTTTCCATTTATTGTCTTAAAGTTTACCTTTAAAGGCTTCAAAACAACTCCACATAGTTTAATCAAGATTTTATTGACTGAAAAAGAGTTATTTAAATTTATTTATATTTGTACTATTTCGGGCTCATAAATGAATGTCTTAGATAAATAGCAGACAGAAGTCTTACAAAACCTTAAAGCTTCTCTATTGGAGTTTAACGAGACATAAATTGCAATCTTTTGAAGATTAGGATTAGGATAGTAGTGTTAGATATAAAAGCTGAGCATCATAAATGGTGCAAGTTTTAGATTATCTTAAGGTTGGTTAATAAGCAACCTTACAGCAGGTAAATAATTATATTAGCACACAATCATTTCAATTTCGTAAATATAACTTACAAGTTAATGACATCATAATATTATATGTATATGCATTTTTCGTCACCGCCAATATATTTTACCAGAGACGTACTCGATTTGAAATGCAGAACAAAAACATGTTTTAAATACATATTTCTTGGCAACAAAACTGTAAAATAGTCCGCAAAGGAATTACGCTGTTGATAATATCGCATGCATTTATTTATTTATGTAAACCACAGGAAAAACATGAAAGTAGTAACACAAAGCAACGCTTTGAGTAGATTTAATGTCACGAGTGCGCGCGTGTTAAATTTACAAAATGCGCAAATTATTTTCGCTTGTATAGCGTGTTTCTCTCTAATAGAATATAACTAGAAGCGTCGTAAAAAATGTACGATGTTTTTTACAAAGTGAAGTTATAGACAGGTCCGCGTACCTCGTTAATCCTACCGATCGAACGTATTGCGGCCAAAATGTTTATGAAAAATTCATTCTGGTTTTCATATGATGAGGCGAGCCGTCGCATTGCAGGTTGCACGGCCGATGCGCCGATGACCTACATCTGCTCACAAAGCCTCTCAGACCCAAGTTTAGGTAGTAACCTAAATCATATATCGCATCTTGAACCTGAGTTTCATAATAATCAACGTTTGCGAGCAAATCGGCGTCGCTTTCCTATACTTGTTGGTTTCGTACTGGTCATGCACTATCGCTCCAGTAATACTGCAGCCAGCTATGTTAAACCAAAATCAATTATTTAAGAAATGTTATATTAAGCTATACCTGGGCTTAAATGATTTAACTTTGTAATAAGAATTCATCTTCTAAAATATTTTTTTTATAAATCAGAAAATAAAAATCAAAGATGTGCTTTATATTCTCTATATATTATATTGACTTTTACTCATACTTAAGTGATGTGGACTTATATAATATCCATAGCGGAATGAATTACGATGTGCATTAAGCTAGTGCTATCATAAATTCGTAACAGTCGATAAGCAAAGTTATTTACCGGGACGTAGAGCACCCATGATGGGTTTTGAAAATCTATGCAGATATGCATCTATTTAATCATTTTTGTGTGTGTATTATCTAAATAACAATATAATGAGATCAACAAAATTAAAACAACTGGTAGATAAAGAATGTTAAATAATCAAACAGCGGTTTGTACATAGTTATATCTAAGCTTTGAGTCTTCTATTATATTTATGTAAAGAAAAGATAAATAGCGAGAAATTGTGAAACCATCCTGCTCATTATAATAGGTAATCTATTTTGTTGAGTGTTTATTCATGGTTCAATTTATTGTCACTGCACGATCGTATTTTCTAAAGAGCGACCATATTTTCTTAGAAGCTTCTTTATGCGAGTGAAAACAACCGAGAAAATGGCTATGCGTTAGAATAATATACGGGCTTCATTCACTAAAGATAAAATATAAAGTGGATGCTGCATATTGCGATACCTTTGGCTGCCGAGATTTCTGAGCGTCTCTTTGCAACAAGCTTGCGATACAATATATAATTTTTAATTATTGGCGTCGATTATGATAGTCAAATCATATATTCATACATAATGGCACACTCCCGCCCGTATTCGCGAAAGGATAGCCATTAGGCAAAGGTGCTTTTCTGCTACCACATATAGATATGTATTTATTTATCAGTAGGTACTAAGTAATATAGAGCTCGCCCATTTCCAATAACTTATTTTAAATTTGAATATAGGGGAAACAGTATAGTTATTGGCCCCTGTACAGTTATTAGCCATTTCAACTTTGCTACCAAAAAACTAGCAATATTGTATACTAATAGTAGATTTAAAAATTAATTAATGGCGACACTTTTATTCTCTGTCATAAAGCCTCATCGAAATTCCGCTATGTGGTTTGTTTGTTTTCCGATGTGTAATGTTTTGCCGGAGGAAAAAATTCATGTAAGCGATTAAAAATAATGTTAAGACTGCATATATTTTTTGGCGCTATATTTTGAAATGAATATGTAGTTTGTCAATGATTTATAATTCTTCACAATTGGTGGTTTTTTTATGCGTTATAACCATATTAAAGGTGCAATATAACTTACTTTCTTTATAACATCAAAAATTTGTAGCGGCCAATAGCTGTCACAATTATTTGATTTATTTATAGTAATGGGCCGCCCATGCCAATTACTATATTTACAAAAAAAAAAATTAAAACGGCTTTTTTATTAAAGATAACGTCTTCTATTGCATTGAGAAAAAATCTCTAAAATTTGTACTAATTTTAAATCTTTATACACAGTAAATAGCCTAGGCCAATAGCTGTATTTTCCATAAAGTTGACATATAGTAAAAGTAGGCCAATTACTGTAATGTTTTGTTTTTGATAAATTTGCTAAATATTTATTTATTTATATATATCAGATACCCAAGAAAAAAAAATGCCGAAGATACCCAAATATACAAAAGGGGCTTTAGACGAGGCTATAGAAAAAAATAATTCAAAAGCAATGACTTTGAGAGCAGTCGCCAAAAAATATAATATACCCAGGGCCACACTACAGTTTAAACTGAAGAAACCTACTTCAAAATCTCAATTTGCACCAACACCGTATCTAACAAATGAGGAAGAAACAACCATTGCAGAATGGTTGATAAATATGGCTCGGAAAGGGACACAGTTCAAAAGTTTTTGACTGAAAATCCACGCATTACTCCTTTTCTTAACAACAGACCTGGTCAGGGATGGCTCAGTGCTTTCTGATTTTATATGCCATAACTGTTTTTCGTTGAATGATGACTCTGAGAATGATTGTGAATCTTTGGAAGATACAAATGATGATGAAGATATATTTTAGTTGTTAATGATATTATTATAATACTGTTATTTCGTTTTATTTTGAACTAGCTTTTGCTCGCGACTTCGTCCGCGTAGACTACAGGGTTGAGTTCAGATAGAAAATAAGTTATAGTATATAGCTTTCCCCGCGACTCCGTCCGCATAGACTCTAGGGTTAAGTGCTGAGAGATTTTTGCATTTATAACATTTTTATCCCACGAGATTACATTTTCCTGGATAAAATTATCCCATGTTAATTCTGTGAGCCCTACCTACTTCTATACCAAAATTCATTCAAATCGGTTTGGTAGATCCAGAAATACCCAATCCCACGGGTATACTCCATTTTCCGGGATAAAAACTATTCCATGTTGATTCTATGAGCTCTACCTCTCTCTATACCAAATTTCATTCAAATCGCTTTGGTAGACCCAGAAATACTCATTCCCACGGGAATACTACATTTTCCGGGATAAAAAGTATGTATAAGCTATATTATTGTAAAGTTTCATTAAAACCCATTCAGTAGTTTTTACGTGAAAGCGTAACAGACAGACAGAATTACTTTCGCATTTATAATATTAGGATGGATTTATATTTTATGTTCAGTGTGGCCAATAACTATGTGATCTCATGGCCAATAACTACTATGTTACGGCCAATTACTGTGATTTTGAGTTTAATATTTTTGAGTTCACATTATTCTTAACATGTACAATGAAAGTTTATATAAAGTACCTTCTTTTGTAGTACATTAACAAAGCAACATAATGTCGTGAGTTTTATTTATTTTCAGTAAGGATATAATTTTTTATGTGTTTTTGTTTACCAACTGGTCGCTTAACTGGCCAATACTATACTGTTTATATATAGTAAGTAAATAAAAAACCTAAAGTCTAGACTTAAAGCAAACATTGCTTAATGTTATTAAATAGGTCTGTTATCAATAAAAAAACGTAGGTATAGAATAAAGAGATTATGTTCAAAGGCAAAAAAAGTCTAATAATTCAGTTGTAACTGATGGATTTTTGTTTTTTTTTTGCTATTAGGCGCGTCCTAAATTTGGTTGTGCATGTAAATAAAAACAACAATTAACGTTTTACATGAATCCTATAAAAATGGTATTTTTTTTCGTTTTTGTTTTGTATAAACAAAACTGTGTTGAAATAGTTTCTAATAGTTATTTATTTCACTTTCACTGCCGGAGTGGCACTATTCGGTGGTGACAACTTGTTAACGAAACGGCGGCCGTAGGTTCCATCCCACACCGTAACTATAAAGTCTTATAGTTTCTGATACCCAGGAGACTAGTATTCTATTTTAGTTAGGAGTCGGAATTATATATGTGACAGTTAGTTGTATTTATATATTTATTTAAAAAATATAAATTATAATTATCTAGTACTTAACTGAACATGTGAAAATATAAAAGTAATTAAACATGTAATAACCAAACTTTGGTTGGTGCTGATGAGGTTTGGCGTTTGTCGCTCCAGTTACCCCAATGCGGGTTGCAATAGTTTGCCAGTTTATAACATGAAACTTTTTAAATTACTCGTAATAAATTCGTGTTCCGACGTTGATGTCACACACCAGCGGCGATTTTATGCAAACAGCACGGTGATTAATCGAGAAATGTTCTCGCATATCGTCTACGCTACAAAGTCTTTTAAGCGCCATAATATTCAGGATGCACATACATATTGATGAAATGACGAACACGGCTCGCCTATTTCATTCCGGACGAATATTTTCAGTGAAATTTTGGCTCAAAACTTCCGCAGTTCTAGTAGGTATATGCGTACGTTCGAATTCTTTTGTTTTGATAAACACAAAGCTACTTAAAAATAAACAATCATTCGTATTATTTAAGACAAGTAAAATACCATTCCGACCATGTTATTGTAGAAAAATTAAATGAATTAACACCAAAATTAATTGAGTATGTTATGTGTTTATTTACGATATGAATAGACATTCTTCTCTAACCCAAGCAGACAATTCAAATAACACTAATGGCGCATTTATAAATTGGATTGTTACAGAACGAACTTTATTACTTTACGATCGATCGGTATTGAATTCATTAATAAGTCAAAAGAACTGGATTAGTGGATTATACATCTGCTGATTTTGTAATTTTTTTATTTTAAATTTTTATTATTATGTTACTGAACAAATAAGGTATAAAAAGCTATTTAATGTTATCCACCTGTATAAACGCATTTTTGGACGTGAAAACAGAAATATTAATAGGTACTAGGATGTGTCACAAATAAACTGTAACAATGAACATGATTTTTTAGTAAGCAACTCAAAATATCATTTTAAAAAGGAGAGTGATAAATAAATGTCAATGCCAAACTTCGGGAAAAAAAACTTGTTTCATAAATAAAATATAAAGTTTATATTGGCCGATGTTACGCATACTTCGAGAGTAACCAGATATTACGGTCCTCCTAAAATTTTAAAAAGATATGGCGAAGGAAATTGCCTTTTTATAGCCCCATTATTGCATTCACTGTGATGCATTTCAAATGTGCCTGTCCCCTAAACGGTTTGTAGACGGTTCGCCACAAATGTAGAGACTCTGCAACCGATGTTTGAAACAAGATACATTGATAAAATGGGTTGTAAGGCACTTTAACCAGTATATGTTCTGATACGTAAAATGGCTTACAAAATCATTAGAGCATGGAACGATATACGTTTCTTCTTCTTCATCTTCTTCATCAACCCATATACGCCCACTGCTGAGCACGGGTCTCCTCTACCATTGAGAGGGTTTAGGCCATAGTCCACCACGCTGGCCTAGTGCGGGTTGGCGGACTACACACCTAAGAAATTCCTAAGAACTCTTAGGTGTGCAGGTTTCATCACGATGTTTTCCTTCACCGTTAAAGCAAGTGATAATTCAATGTGAATACACACATAACTTCGAAAAGTCAGAGGTGTGTGCCTGGGGTTCGAACCCGCGACCGCCGAGATTCTCGACCGCGCGCCCATACCTCGAGGCCATCACTGCTTCAATACGTTTATTAATATTATAGAAAGAAAAGATTAGAGTTTTGTTTGTTACGATTTCACTTAAACAAGTGAATCAATTTGAATGATCTTTTTTTTACCATGAATGTGACCTTGACAAATAGTATAGACCATTTTTATCCCGAGAGACGGGCGCCATGTCTAATCTTATATAATGTAATCGAAATCTTAAACACTTCACATTACAATTAATCTTTATAATATTTGGCTGATTAAAACAATTGATGCCTTTAATAGACAAATCATTTGTTGCCACACATTTTCGAATATTTTAAAGTAAGATCCGTCTTGTAATGTACATCATCATATGTGTAAATAGCTTTACGTGACGTAGAGCCTACGGTCACCGAAGCTACGCCGACCACGAGCAATATAGTTGGCGCGTAGTCGCCAACGCGTAACCTGCCCACTGTCCCACATATCCATGCGATTACTCGAACTTAAAATTTAGTATATTTTAAAATAAAAAATAATTCTTAAAATAAAGATTGCTTAATTGTGATGGCGAAGTTGTGGCGAACGAAGTCAAAGATGTTGTTGGTCGGCGCGGTTCTCATTTCGCTAAGTGGTAAGTAGCTTGTTGAGATTATTTCACCAACTTACACGAGCTTCAAACTACCAAGTTTGTGATAAATGTTCCCGGTCTGTAACTTTGATTTATTTTTATCTGCTGTTTTAATTTTGATAAAATATTGTTGCGCTTGCAACAGTTTAAGTTAATCTTTGAACTGTTTTTAATGATATTACATTAAGCTTTTATACTAATTGCTTGTAATTAGTTTCATAAATAAATTGGTTTCTTAGATAATAAAAGTGAGTGACGTGCTTTTAAGGTAATAAAAGCAGTGATGGCCTCGAGGTTTAGGTGCGCGGTCGAGAATCTCGGCGGTCGCGGGTTCGAACCCCAGGCACACACCTATGACTTTTCGAAGTTATGTGTGTATTCACATTGAATAATCACTTGCTTTAACGGTGAAGGAAAACATCGTGATAAAACCTGCACACCTAAAAGTTCTTAGAAATTTCTTAGGTGTGTAGTCCGCCAACCCGCACTAGGCCAGCGTGGTGGACTATGGCCTAAACCCTCTCAACGGTAGAGGAGACCCGTGCTCAGCAGTGGGCGTATATGGGTTGATGAAGAAGATGAAGAAGACGTGCTTTTAAGCGTATCTGGGTTCCATTTCCAGATTCGATGATGATTAACAGATATTGGTTTTCAATTACAAAAATATGGATAAACGGATGAAATTGTACCTGATAAAAGACTATATTACGATGTAAAAAATCTTATCTTGTAATTGTATTTGTACAATTCTAAAAATAAATGAATAGCTAGTTAATCATTATAATAACATTATTGATTAAAAAACATATACAAAGAAGAAAGTAAATTGTCATATTGTACAGTTTACAAGGACTCCCGCATTATTTCAAGCCACATTATAAAATATTCAGAGTTAGCACGCGGCCTTCAAGACAGACGTATGGCTCCCATGGAAGTACAACGCAAACATTTCACATTCTACTTGTAAATTGGCATACGTGACGCGTACAACTTTTTAAAGTAAGCTATCCATTCTCTTGAGCTTCAACACAATCTGCGTACGTTATGTGACGCTCTACCGCATTTTGGACAGTAACTATGTTCACCTTATTATTTCTTTAAGTGTAAGCAGAAACAAACCTCCATTGTTCATCGAGCCCAGTGGCGTGCTATGGAAGAGGCCTATGTAACCTCTGTTCATTTTGTCTCGTTCAATTATACTCTCCACTTAGCCAGAATATCTCTGCATCTCTTGCTACCTTGTTCAAGGATGGTATAGTAATCCCTTAAGTCCTTCTTCAATAATATTTTTATAAACAAATAATAAATATTATTATACTAGAGCAATAATAAGTTATTCAAAAGGATCAATGGTATAAATAGTTCCGCCAGTTGCGACATACCAACGTTGAAACAACTAGGAAAGTAAAAACCATACGCACAATTAAGATTTTATATTTTTTTATTACTAGTAGAACCATATCGTCCAGCATAACCACTGAGTCCAGCAGCACGTTTAAAATGAGAAGTTCTCTATTACACCAGATTTCTTCCAGATTCAATCTCAATACAGCATTCTAGTAGGTATGGATTGAATAATATATAAATTGTCCGAGCTTCTGTGGCGCTCAAAAGTAATGTTAGTAGTGCACCTAGATAGATGACGAAGCTGAGTAAAGCAATGTTTATCATTATTCATTAGTTACAAAAAAAAACATTCAGAAAGGAATATCACTTGCTGAATGCTTTTCGTTGTCTTTCGTATTCAAATACTTGTGTTTAAGAAAATTCAGTCACCATGAAAAGATAAATTTGATTATCTTAGTCGAAATTTAAGTTTAAATGGATCTCCATTTAATATTTTATTTTGGATTGTAAAACAAGACATAAAATAAGACATATTGTCGCTATTAAAAAGTACTTAAATAGTCGTCAATTTGTGTATTCTTAATCGAGAATGCAGTAAGTCAGACGGAGACGCACAAGGGCAGGAATGGGCAAATATTTGCGTTGTTCGTACACGTATAGTAATCAACAGCCGACCCGACGCAGTGCGGCGACGGGAGGCGCGGCGGTCGGCTAGGATGTGTGAATAAATGATTATACGCTAGCCACACCGTTCATTGCTCATTGAATTAGTAACGAGTGCTTTTGGATGTATATCCCCAGATGTAGAATCATTTCCATCAGCATTCTTATTTTTTATCATCAAAATTGAAGTACCTAGTTGTAACAATGGTCAAATTATCAGAATAGTCAAACTCTCAAAACAATGTAATGATTGCAATAAAAAAACTTTAGAATAAATAATTTAGACGAGAGCACTACACGATGTAAAAAAAATGTGAAGACGGGGAAAGAACACAACTATAAAGCATTATGTATGTACCTATGATTAATACGTAAATATGCTTTTTTACTTAGGAATATTTCGAATTCGGCGCTGAATCTATGGGGACCGCTAATTATTTATTTTTAACTAAAAATTGGTGATGTCCTACTTTATTATAAACTTAAAGAGAAAGATTAACTTATTAATACATCGGCTGACATTTCCAACGAAAATACACTTTGAAAAAGTAATAAATCTAAACCAATACTTTATTAAATAATATTCATTTTATTAGGTCTTGCGTCAACAATCGAGGAGCAAAGGTGTTACTGGTGTGGACCGCTAGCTGATCAGGTTCATCGCAGTAGACGCTCCAAGCCATGCGATAACTCCTCAAGTTTTGAGGAAATCACTTGCGATCCTGGCTACGATTATTGCGCTGTCATTGCTACGACAAATCGTAAGTAAATTAATATACTTACATAATCATAATAGTTAAATACTTCGAGTTTTAAAATTATGGATAAATTTACCATTAATTCGACCTATGCGCAGAATAAAGTTAGGTATACCTATGTGCAAAATCACAACTTCCCTTTCTCAGCGATTTGAACTTAAATGGGCTCAAAATTATCTGTAACTTTTTTTGTTCTTCAAACAACAACAAAATTTATGATTATTATTACTTCACTAGTGCAATATATAATCAAGTTTAACTGTATACATAAAAAATACTTTGGTGTTATAGTCATAAGTAACCTTATTCTATGCATTGGTCGAATTATTCACTTGAGATTTAAAGACATTTTGAATCTTATTAACACATCTTGCGCCAAAATATTAGACCACTACGCTTAGATCCGACTTTATTTTTGTTTTACTTGCACGATTTATTCAGATAAAATCTTTGAATTGCATGAAAACTCTATCCCATTGTGATAAAATTACCATTCGAATTTAAATTAAAAAAGGATAAAAATATTTGTCTAAACCCTTCAACTTAAATACATAATTATATGTTTTACAGCTTTGACGGAATCCAGAGTCTGCGTCAAAGTGTATCAAGATGAATGCTATTCTGTTTACTGCAATTCCAGTCGACATTGGCGCGTCGTTTGTCCTTGCCGAGGTGAACTATGCAATGGTCCAAACACTCAACGCGAAACTGAGGCTTTTACCACTCTATTCCAAAAGACAAAAAGGAGCATTTACAATACGCATAAAATAAGGACAAGAAGAGCCCTCGTTGCGTCGTCCAATTTCATAAGCGCTAGAAGGTCTAGAATAGAAAATGTTACTAACGCTGAAACTACCACAACAAATAACATCGTAAATTCAGCAACCAATGAAGATCAAATTCTAACCGTTCAGCCAAGCAAGATGATGGATAATGATATTCACAGTACATCTTTGGATGTAACTAAAATGGAATCAAATGAAATAACAAATCCACCCAATGAAATAACATACATAGTCAGTCAAGAAAATGACATTGAAACTACGCCGCTACACATCGACACAAAAATGACGGCAGTGACCTCAGCCAATGATGAAATCACATTGAAGGATGATTCTACAATAATAGATAATATCAAATCAAACAAAGATATGCTGACAGCAGAGGCGTTACAACAAAGTGCCACTGCTGATAAACTTTCTACTGAAATCATGACAACTCTTCAAGCGGTAGTGCCGACTATACATTCGGCTGCAACTGACGGCATATTTACAACAGAGCCGACCAAAAATAATTCCGCACCCATAAATTACAACCAAGTATTCACTTCCTTCATAGGAATAATTATTCAGCATTACCTTTGATTTAAAACTGCACATAATAAACATCAAAATAATAAGCAAAATGATCTCTGTAATGTTGAAGCTTTATATAGGAGTAGGTTCTGTAGTGTTCAAATTTGTGATACTAGTGTAGTATAGCATATAAATTCTACTTAAAAAATTCACATCGGCACATTAATAAAACACAATCAATATATTATGGGTTTTTATTTATCAATTGAATGTAAAGTCATAGTGCTGTGGTAGTTTAATATTGCTAGATTTAGCTTCCAAGCTCTTAGCTCCTTGCGCATATGCTTCTGTAACATTTATTTTAAACGGATTTTCCGTCTTCGTTTGTTTGGGCATTGGTCCATAATACTCGTACGTCGGAGGCGGTTCTATTTCGACGCCATTATTGTCTAGTTTTCGCTTATTTCTACTGTTGTCATTAGTTTCCTGTTCGTGATCGCTTATCTCATTGATGATAGGCGTGGGCTCGGTTGATTTAACAAAATTTCTATATTTGACGTCTTTCTTTGCCGTTGAAAAATACAGTCCCTTTTGCTCAGGTATTTCAGAGATTTGATCTATATCTGGAGGAAGAGAAGTGTCGGTAAGCGGTCTTACATCAGACCACGTCCTATTCGAAACTGCGGTTTCTTTTGTTGATTGTATTTTTCGGCCCTTGTCGTCGAAAACGGCACTCGTATCTTTGACTTTACTAGATGTCGCCTGGAGTGGAGCGAACTCATCAATTCTCTTATCTCTTTGTTGTTCCACATATTCTTCTTGTGTCATTTCTCGGAACTTCTTAATGTTTCCATCTACACCTTCCTTGCCTAAATCCCATTCTCGAACATACGCCTCGCGTAATTTCTGCCTTTCCTTCTCTTGTTCTTCTTTACGTTTCATTTCGGCTTCTTTAGCTTTGGCATCTGCATCATTTCTTTGTTGGGTTAAAAATTCTAATAGACAAGTAGTGAAATCTTTTTGTGGTTGTTCTGTAACAAAATAAATATAATTAATATATTTTATTCATAAATTCTTTTAAATTAATTAAAATTAGTTCTTTTTAATTAAAGTAGTAAGATAATGCAGTATTTAAAATCCATTCTTTTATTATTCCAAGTAATTCTAACAACGTAAGTAAATTAAAGTAGTAATGTGGTTGCCTAGGCTTTTCATCCATCAAATTACCGATAGTTACCATGCTTCATATAATTTAGAGTTTTTCGTTAAGATATACCTTGTGGTTCTTCTGGTGGCAGTCCAGCTCGTGCTCTTTGCCTCGCCCTAGCAGCAGCTACCCTGGCGGCCATCAGCTCGTCTCGTTTTTTACGCAATTCTTCTGTCTCTTTTTGCAAACGAAGTGTTTCCTCTCGACGTTTTTTCAGCTCTTCCATTTGCGCATTACGCTCTGCCTCGTCGGTACTGAATGCATAGTACCCGACACCGTGAATTCTCGCCTCTATAATTTAAAAAAAATTGTCATAAGATCATTTCAACTATAATTTAAAGAGTTTTAGCCTCAATATTCCTTGCTACTCTATCAAACAATCTATTAAAGGCTACTAAGTAATAGACCCAACATTTTTGGGCGAAAACCACGGAAATGGTATTACGGCTATATAAATCAAAGCTAATTAAATACAAAAAGTACTATAAAAATATGATTAAAAAACCATTTTTTTTTTTCGTAAAATAGTTATTGGAAAGCCAAAGCAGGACCCGAGAAATCTCATCACAAATTTATGGGACAAAAAAAACTAAAAACGGCGTCACAAAATCTGTTAGCACAATTAATACATATGTTTGTACCCACCATCAAAGAGTAAATCCTGATAATGTATGTCTTTATCTTTAGCAAGTAGTTCCTGTTCTTTCTCCTCCCACTTCTTACGTAATGTTTGTAAATAGTCATTAGTCTTTTGCACCAAGAATGGTTTCTCCGGTTCTTTATTCTCGTTCTAAAAAAAAACACATTTACAGAAAACTCTAAAATAAGAACATTGGTCCCGCGATTTTTGTATGTGGTTTGCGCTCAATAAGCCTTGTGTCCAACACCTAGATTGGGCAATCTGTTATTGGATTATTCTATCAGAAAATTCATAGAAGTCGAATCAAATCCAGGAATTAAACCAAAATGGCAATAGGTTAATTTTCTATAACTTAGGATTTAAAAATGCAGATGACAAAACATTGGTGTTGAGTGTTGACATAAATAACTGCATATAAATAAACACATATTTTTAATAAAAAAGTTAAAAAACATAGAACAAACTGTACCTCAAGTTTATCATCATTTCTTAGGTTCTCATCATCATTGCTCTTGTTTATTATTCTCATAAGTTCTTTGTCTCGTTTAATGTACATATCAATGTCTGATTTGTGACACTTTCTTGTGCGACCCAAACAGTCTGTGAATTCAATCCTGTAATTATAAAAAAATAACAAAATCAATTAGATTTCAATTAAAGATGCGCCGAGTTACACTTTTGCCGAGTAACGAGTACCGAGTTTTACTCGGTTCGATTTTTTTTAACCGAGTACTCGGCCGAGTAACTCGGTTCAATTAAATTTCCAATTCGCGCGTGGTACATTCGAATTTAAATAGCTTGTTTTCGGAGGCCGGTAACGTCTACGAAGAATAGAGGAATAGGCTGTTACCAGAACGTGCAGAGAGCCTTGTGTTCCTGCATCATAACTTCATCATCAACCCATATACGCCCACTGCTGAGCCGGGTCTCCTCTCCCATTGAGAGGGTTTAGACCATAGTCCACCACGCTGGCCTAGTGCGGGTTGGCGGACTACACACCTAAGAAATTCCTAAGAACTCTTAGGTGTGCAGGTTTTATCACGATGTTTTCCTTCACCGTTAAAGCAAGTGATAATTCAATGTGAATACACACATAACTTCGAAAAGTCAGAGGTGTGTGCCTGGGGTTCGAACCCGCGACCGTCGAGATTCTCGACCGCGCGCCCAAACCTCGAGGCCATCACTGCGTCATAACTTAGTTTTATCCAATTTTAAATATTAATTATTTTTATTATGTACTATAATTTTGATTTTATTAATTGAGGTTTTCAAAGATTTCCTAAATTGCTAAGTAATTTTTTATTAACACAGTTGTTTACGAAATGAAATAAAATAATATTTATTGAATCTATAAAATGTTAAATACATCACTTAAATTCAGTCATTTCAAATTTTACCACCCTGTTCACGACCTTGTCAAGGTCGCGGGACGTCGCTGGCTGCAGGAGGCTTCCGACCAAACCCGGTGGAAGTCATTAGGGGAGGCCTATGTCCAGCAGTCAACTTCCATTGGCTGATGATGATGACTGTTGTTTAAATTATATCTACCGAAATATATTGCATTTCTTAAACAGAGTATACTCGGCATTCAAACCGAGTTATTCGGCCGAGTACGAGTATCAAAAAACCCGCCGAGTACGCCGAGTACCGAGTAACAACCGAGTACTCGGCCCATCTCTAATACAAACATACATACATACATACATTCTAACATACATATATACATACATAGATCAGTCGTAATTTAGTGTGACAAGTAATAATCTTTTAACATTTTTTAAAAAATAGGCAGTGACTTAGCCAGTCTTATGGACTCAGGAAGCGAGTTCCACAATCTAGCCGCTTTGACAGTAAAAGAGTTGTCCATGTAACTGGAAGTGTGGACTGGTGTTTTAAGTTTCAAGTTATCTGATGACCTCAAGAACCTTGAATGAGAATCATGTAGGAAATGAAAACGAGTTTTGAGATAGGGAGGGGTGAGAGGATTAAAGAGAATGTTATATAGGAGAGAAAGAACGTGAGTATTCCGGCGAAGTCGAATAGGTAACCACTTGAGCTGAGAACGAAATTCAGAAACGTGATCATATTTGCGCAAGTCAAATATGAATCTGATGCAGAAATTTTGAAGGCGCTCAAGTTTGTTTAATTGTTCTTCCGTGAGATTAAGATAGCTGACATCCGCATAATCAAGGATGGGGAGGAGAAGGGTTTGTGCAAGCGTAATTTTTGTAGTAATGGGCAGAAAGTTGCGCAATCTTCGCAAGGTTCCTGCTGAAGCAAAAAGTTTACGGCTAACCTCACGCAGTTGCGGACCCCACGACAAAAATTTATCTAGGTGCAACACTAAGTTTCTGACAGTGTCGCTGTAATCAATGTGAACCCCATCACAAAACACAGGAGGCAATGCAGACCAATTGATTTTGGCAATCATCTTCGGGCTACCAATTATAATAGCCTGTGTTTTGGATGGGTTAACCGTAAGACCATGAGATTTGCTCCATTGGCAGATATGTGAGATGTCATCATTGATCATAGACACTGCCTCGTTGATCCTGTCAATGTTGGCTTGAGCATAAGATCATCTGCATAAAGGTGGTAGGATGAATGAAGATGAAGGCTAATACAATTTATAAATAATGCGAAAAGTAGAGTAGATAAAACGCCGCCCTGGGGTACGCCAGCAAAAGTGTTGCTCCAAGAGGAAAGAGTATCTTCAACGCAAATTTGTTGCCTGCGACCGAACAGGTCATATATGGTCATATTAATCGCTTTAATGATTTAACTATGGCTAGGCCCTGAACTCAGGGTCTGCCAAACTGTAGCACAAAATAAGATTTATTCACTAATTGCTAATAAAGTTTATAGAAAGATATTAATACCACATCAGTAATTTGACTTGACCAAATATAAATGTGAAAAAAAGTTATTTATAAATATTTAGATGAGATTAAGATGTAATTTGCTTACCACTCATTTTCACTAACAGTATTTTCGAATACACTTATTTCAACTTCTTCATTATCTTGACTTGGTTCAGTAATTGCTGCTTCTTTCTTTTTTGCATTAAAATCAACTAAAAATTTTCCAGCTAATTGCGAATTACCAGCCTTGTCTGACAAATGTTCATACAATTCAGATTTTTTTTCTAAAGCTAACCTGAAAATTAATAAAACACCTATAATTATTTGCAAAAAACTAATGAGTAAAATCCACTTAAGACAAATTTTCTTATTTAACATATTGGTCTAGGACCCAAAAAGGGATCACATAACAGAAGTTTGTTTTGAAAATATTTTTGCGGGTAAGCTATAAGATCTTGGTTTCATAGACCCTTAACCATGATAAGACATCTTGAAGAGGTAAGCAGAGGTTCATTTCCGCAGCCACATTTCCTCAATTGTATTTGTGTTTCACACAATAGGGGTAACCCAATTGCTGTTTTTTGGCCATAATTTCAGACTTGATGCTACTACTAAGAATTTTCTAATGGAAAAAACCAATAACACTTAGCCTGATTGGGGAACTCTGCAATGCTAGGCATACACTCATGGGGTAAATTAAAAATTACTGAGTTACAAATAAAATAAATAAAAATAAATAAATAATAATATATGCCACATAGAAAATTTTCTAAGTCACAGATTGATAAATAAAATACACCACAAACTTTGACTTCCTGCAAGCTTCCAGCTCATCAGTGTCGACTGCTTTAAGGATATCTTTAAAGGACTTCTTTCGATCTTTATTACATTTATCATCATGGGTGCTTTTAGCGGGACAAGGTTTAAAGTTTTCTGCCTTGTTTTGAGGAAGCTGCTTTTTCTTATACACCTCTTCTTGTTTTTTTAACAATTCTGCTTTTAAACTCAGCAACTAAAACAAGTTGAATATTTGCAATAAAAACACAGATGAGATATAGAAATTGTATAATCCAAATCATACCGTAGATTTATTGAAGAGGATTTTCTTTGTATTTTGTTCATTCATTTTATAAATAGATTGTATACCTATGAAATAAATCAACTGTACAAGAGTAATAAAGCAATATTTTTATATAAACTTCTCTGTAACTTTGACATATGGCTACCACAGACTACAGAATATAGGTGTATTGTATAATGTATTATGTATACAGTATTAGTAGGTATATTTAATATTATATCAATGACAATGCGGTACTCTGTTAAAAGAATTTTAATTATAAACTCTTTTTTATTTCATATGAGACCATTCTTTATTATTATTAATTATTAGTGAAAATATATGATTAGGTACATTGAACCGATTAGGTGGATAATAGGTACTCTGGTTGTGATTCCTGATTTGCTTTTGTCGGCTGAGAAATAAAGAGTGTCATCTCTTAATTTCTAATGTACTGAAGTTGGCAACAACTCTTGATACAAAAATAAAAAAAAAGTTGACCTCGGTGTGTTGGCGAACTGAATCGCAGCAGGGTTATATACTGCTAATTTCATGGTCATCTGACAAACTATCTCACTGGCCGTGACGATAGAATTTTTACACAACGACAAAGAAATAACATCTACTCAGTGTTCATGCAAAACAAATAATAGTTAACGGTTTATCGGGTGAAAAGTATAGTTTAGATTAATCAGCCTTTTTACAACAATAGATCATTAGTGTCCTAGGTGCGTGAAATCAAAATGTCAACTCCTGCGAGAAGACGCCTAATGAGAGATTTCAAACGGTTTGTATCGAAAATAGTAAATCACTAATGTAAACAACTGTTCGAGTGCTTTTGTTGTCAATCCTCGTAATTTTATAATGCGCTTTGGTATAATGTGACTATGTAGTGCTGATTCATCAAATTACATCACAGTCATTATAATCGATTTCTACTCTGTTCTACACTTCCCTAAACGGGTAAACAAACAAAATTGAAACAAAAGAAGGGACCTATTCAATAAGATAACATCATTGACAACAAGCAATAATTTGCAAACGCTAACTGTGTCACCAACAAGAATAATTTTAATAAAAATAACTAGGTTATTCAAATAGATTTCTTTTACGCTATAACATTTCTATATATATATTATTGAATAAACGTAGTATGACTCATATGCGATATTGTTTCCCATTGGAATAATTATTTGCGTCAGATTTAGAAATAAGATTCCATTGTATGACCTTGTGTCCTCATAAAAAATACTTTGTACAAACAAAAAAAAATTAAATACGTTTATGTTTTTCTACGAGTTTTAACAGATACAGGTAAATTGTGTTTTAATTACTTTTGAATCCTTTGTTATAGCTTACAAGAAGACCCACCCACTGGTGTGTCTGGTGCCCCTACTGACAATAACATCATGATCTGGAATGCTGTGATATTTGGACCTCATGATACTCCATTTGAAGATGGAACCTTTAAACTCACAATAGAATTCACAGAGGAATACCCCAATAAACCTCCTACAGTGAGATTTGTTTCAAAAATGTTTCATCCAAATGTGTATGCTGATGGTGGTATTTGCTTAGATATCTTGCAGAACAGATGGAGTCCAACTTATGATGTCTCTGCTATCTTAACTTCTATACAGGTAACAATATGTCACCTTACTTGTTCAATAACCTCATTTATATTTTTTCATTTCTTATTGATAAAAGGATTTCATTAGTAGAACTTACTACATATGAATGAAATTATTGTAAATATAATATTTCAAAATATTTAAAAGGGACTTTGCGGACATGTACTTAATAATAAGAACCCCATATGTTTTTATATTATCAACAAATATATTTTAGATCTGAGTTTCATATACCATAAATATTTTAGTCTGCAATGCACTTTCCATCAAGAAATCTTATGTATGTATATCATAACTAGGCACTTGTTCAGATGCATAGCTATTTTTTTACACTTTTTTGGCAAGTCAAGG
The DNA here is from genome assembly GCA_030295005.1 of Cephonodes hylas. NCBI lineage: Eukaryota > Metazoa > Arthropoda > Insecta > Lepidoptera > Sphingidae > Cephonodes > Cephonodes hylas. Next base: position 5,807,862 of record AP025382.1, read on the forward strand.
GTGTGTTCTTGGGGTCTGGACCTACAAATTGAGATTCTTAACCACATGTCTAAATGTAGAGGCTATCCATACTTCTTGTAGGTTTAATGTGAGTTAGCATATGAGTACAAATGTGTTACAGGGAACTCAAGCTTGCAGGTTTCTTTGCATTTATCCTTTTATTGGTTCTTTAACTTATTTAGTTTATTCTTTTGTTATTTTTATTATTTATTCTAAATTATCTTTAATAAATAGTATGGCATTTTTTCTCAATGATAAAAATAACTTGAGTAACCCTATTGTGAACAACTTTTTTTCAGTCATTATTAAGTGATCCCAACCCCAACTCTCCAGCAAACTCGATGGCAGCGCAACTTTACAAAGAAAACCGACGAGAGTATGAAAAGCGGGTGAAAGCGTGTGTAGAACAATCATTTATCGACTAGCAGGGGACAGATACAGCAGAGATGTAGCGCATCAGTGATGTATGCGCCTGCCGCGCCGCCGAAAACATCGGCCGACACATCCTTGTACATTCATTGGGACGAATGTGTAATTTGTAATGACCTACCTACATATGCACCACATTGATGCAGCCAGTCTTAAATGTAGCTGATTATTGTAAGGGTTTCGGTGAACTAATTTTTTTTATTATTAAGAACGCCAAAATTTTACGGGAGTTGTTTTTAAATATAGTAAATATAATTTCATTGCCAATATTAACCACAAAAAGTCATCACACCGACTATTATCTCAGACTTGTTACACGCAGCGTGCGAATTACTAATTTCAAAACCGATTGAAAATCCTCATTATTGTTTAATTAGGTATGTACTAGTGAAGTAGTATTTATATATATATAGTAATTTGCGATACATAATTTTTTAATGTACATACATCAACGGTTGACATCGTTTATTTTTCGATACCTAGTTGACAAAATGTGGGTTATTGCGATGCACATTAGACAAATTAATACGCCTTCGCTTTTTAATTATTTAGCCGCAGATTGAAATTGTTAAATAAAATGAGCATATTTCTAATTATATTGATGAACACTAAGCACTGATATTAAAGATTGGTTGTAGTTAAATAAAATTTCTTTTCTGATTGGAAATGCTACATACTTTTAAACAATTAACAAATATACTTATATTAAATTGTTACTTGCAGTGAAGTGCATTAATTGTTATTAACAAATGTATCACCAATGTTTACCTAAAATAGTACAAGTTTTTTGTTTCCGAAATCTATATTTTATGTATAGAATATTTTTGTCCATACTGCTGCACAAAATTAAATGAGTCTCAAAGAAAGAGTAAGGCGTCCCAATGGTATTTTGTAAAATTGTGTAGCAGCTTGTTTTTCCTATAATAATGCTGGAAGTTTGAGATGTCTTACATGTTCACAGGACATTACGTACCTATGTGTAATATTTTGTCTTCTAGTAAAATATTATTTTCGGTTTTATTATTGTGTTTTAATTATAAAATATCATACATACCTACCATAAGATATATACCCCGATTTGTAGGGAGAATATTTTTTTCTAAAAAAACTCATTTGTAGATCACACAAACATTTGTCTCGGTGTCTAGCCAACTGCGCCACGGGGCTGTCAAATTCGGCTTATATTACAATAGTACGCAATGATCATTGTAAAAAATCATGTATGTCGCGTTTAAAGAAACCAGCCCAAAACTACAGTTGTGGGCTCGATCCTAACTCAGTCAAATTTTCCACCAAAGACTTATTTGCTGAGATCTAATAAGTTCGTTTTCATAAAAGTAATGGGGGTGCAACTGCACCTCCTCAAATTGAGTAGGCCGAGAGTCTCTCGTCTCGGAGGCGCACTGGGCGACTGCGGAAACATTGTGGGCGTTCTTCGCCCACGTACCGTGGTCGCCCTACTCGGCGCGAAGACGGCCATTTAAAAAAAAAAAAAAAAGGTACTTTTGACATGTGATAATAAATTAAATTCTTAAAAAAATAAGTATAATAGAAAATAGTTATCCTATGTCACATTTTTTTTATTCTGAATATTATCATTTATTTGATCACACCAAGGGAAAATACCTAAAAGAAATGGTTAATAATTTTAAATAAAAAACGAAATAAATAAGAAAAATACTTTATCGAAATGTGCTTTCAATTATAATATTAATGATAATAATACACCTTTTTAACCGTATTGTATTGAATTAATTTTTTAAACCTTTCAAAGAAGTTACATTATTTGCAACAGAAATAGACACACTTAAAGAAATGAGGTAAGCCATTGCTACAAAATATATATATGTATGTATATATAAATTCTGTAGTACAAAAGTCATATAACATTAGAGCGACTAAATTATATTGATAACCACCCTTCGTGCATCACCTTGTTTTGAGGTCTTCTTTTAATTTGTAGTGGATTAACTCCATGCAAACTGTTGCATCCTCGGCACTATTATGACCTTCGACAGAATTTTGAATGATCTTTTTTAAATACTCAGACGACAAATTTCGTAAAGCTCTTTTAAATGGCGGCCCCATTTTATGAGGAAATAATACACTAGTATCAATTACTGTATCGTGAATTAATTTAAGGGCTTTGAAATCGGATTCTAAACTGTGTCCTATTAATATTGTTTTACTGCTAAACATAGTAAGAAGGGTGGCCTGAACCTCTAACAAGGTAGTTTTTACCTCCGTCATTTGTTCTTCGGTTATACCCGAAAATCTTGTATTATAGTCGATAATGGGGTGTAAAGGTTTTATGAGAGTTTCATATACGACTTTACAAGCCGAATTAATTACTGTTAGTCTAGTCAAGTCTAATCCATGTGTTGTATAACACATTTCACAATCTAAAGAATAAACTCCATAATCATCTTTAGGTGTTTCTGGAGGCAAAGTTTTAACGTAACCTCTTAAATTATCGTAATCTATATATTCATAAACATGGTTTGGAGCAATACAACAGCCATCAGATGTACCATCTTGATTGCAACACTGGTACCTAGCTTCGCCCCGCACTCTGTATTTATTGTTAGGATGGTAAATACACTCTTCTTTTATTGCAGGAAATCCTTTCTTGTCAACAGTATAATCTTTCTTACATCTACAACAAGTTCTAATCCAACCTTTAGGAGGATGCTGCTTGTTTTGCCCAAATATAATGGCTCTTCCTTTTTCTCCACTTGGGTGGGGTCTAGGAAATCCATTTTGTTTTAATTCTTCTTCTTTTAAAATCCATTTCTCAATATTTTTATACAATTTTAAGCCTGTAAATTCTTGTAAATCAATATTCTTCCTGTGTTTATTCTCTATACTCCATGAACCAGCTTCAATTGTTTTACCCAAAGAAGCTCTTTGTAAAGCAGAACAGTCAGAACCATCTTTTTTTACACCATTGCATTCTTGTAATTCTTTTCGAAGTCTACTTACTGTTAATACAGCTGAATTCTTATATATCTGGACTGTACAACATTTTTTGTTTGTTGCCAATTCTTCATGTTGTGCCCTGGCATAAGCATCTGTTGCTGAGGCATATATTTTCAAACATTCATCTATCATCATATTCAAGTATGTTGATCTAATATTAGATGGAATTTTTGAAGATAATGGTTCTAATACACCTGGTCGATCTATAAATTTTTCATTAGGAATATGAGCAACTCGCTGTGCACCTTTCTTCACTGTCTGTGTCACTGTGCTATTCACATATGAACTGGTTGATGGTTCACTTTTTGCTAAGCTCTGACTGAGTGGTATAGACTTTTTAGCATTTACTAATGTAGAAGCATATGGCACATGGGCAATTCTGATTTTAGAATTAACAGAACTTGGGACATTAAAAGGACATTTTACTGAATCAATTTTTAGAGCTGTAGTATCACTTTTGGTAACAGTTAATGAGCTTTTGGAATTATGGAATTCCCTAACCTTTGCTAATCTCTCAGTCATAACTTGAGCAGCACTTATTTTATGACCTTGCCTTGGTGGAGGATTACGCAGTACTTTCTTGTCTGATCCTCTTGCTATCCTTTTTTTCCCTGGTAAATATTCATCATCTGGGGAATCTTCTACCGGAGGCATGTCTTCAACAACCTTCGGTTTTTCAGTGGGCACATATTCTTCAAATATTTTTTTGCACTGTAAAGCTATAGTTTCTTCATCAGATTCTGATATATATGTTTCATCTTCAATATCACATGGTGATACTGCGGTTTCATTATCTGACATTTGAGTTTTGGTGGTCTTTGTTTTACTTTTGTGCCTATCTTTGGAATCTTTGGAACTTTTGTGACTTTTCCTATGGTTATTTTTACTAGAACTTCTAGAGCTCCTAGATTCTTTAGAAGAGATACCTTTAGAAGGCTTATCTGAGCTTTTAGAACTAGATTTATTCCTTTCAGAGTGTTTGTCTTTATCTTTGTGTCTACTCCTCTTTTCATCTTTATCTCTATCCCTATGAGAACTTTTATGGCCTGATTTCTTCTCAGATTTTTTAGATTTATCTTCTTTTTCTCTGCTTTTTGAGGTAGACTTATCCAACTTTTCAGACTTTTTTTTTTCATCCTTACTATCTTTTTTATCAGTCTTCGAGTTTTTATTTGTATCCTTACTACTGGAATTCTTAACATCTAATTTAGATTCAGGGGATTTTTCTTTACTACGTTTTGATGGTTTTTTTCTATTTGCACTGTTTTTATCTTTGCTGATGGAATCATGTTCTTGCTTTTCTTCATCCAATATTTGATCTAAAATATCAAACTCTGGTCCCAAATCGTCCAAACCATTGAGATCATTAGCCACTTTTTTTTTCTTGGGGTCTGGTTCATCTTCATCACTAGAAAAGCATGGAGCTAGAGATCTGGGAGTTGGTTGGTAGGTAACACTGGGTAATTTATTTGCTGTTGTTACTTTTAATGGTTTGTATTCCAAAAATTTTTTCTTAGTATCATTTTTGTCAGTGGGGATATAATTTCTCTTCCCAGATGAATTATCATTTGTTTCATTTGGTGTATACTCCTGCAGCTCCTTCTCTGAGCCTGGGATGTATTTTTCATTTGATTCTGTAGTGCCAACTGGGGAATATGTGTCACACTGCACGTTGTCGGCACTTCCAGGTGTATATTGAACAGGTGGAGGAATGTAAATAAAAGGTTTTGATGAGCCATTTGTCTCCACAGGCCTTCGCAAAGGCATACCAGCAGGTTTCCTTGGAGTGTAGGGCACTGGTATATGTCGCTTTCTTTGTTCAACATCTTCATTACTGTCTGAATCCTGACTGTTAATTTTATTGAGTTCTGATATGGGTGTGGGATTGTATATGACCTTTGAATTAGTTGCGATTGTATTTGTAGCACTGTTATCTTCTTTGTTAACACCAGTAGGAACTGGTGCCGATGCCGACGCTTCTGTTTGTTGCAATATTTTTTTTACTTCAGCTGAAACTAGTTTTTGTAATATCGCTCCACTTTCAATACCATCGCTGGCACTTTGTAAATCTCTTCTTACATGACGAAAATGACAATAAGGTCTTTCACACAAACCGCCATCATAGAAAGGACAACTATATCCTTTAAAATAACCTGTCGAAGGTAGCATCTTCAACTCAAAAAGTAATTATAAAAGAAAAGTAATCTAAAGCCAATTCCCATACATCTAGCGTTTTGAGTCAGTTGTTTTTCTCAGAAGTAAAGCTATTGAAGTCGCACTATTCAGCCCAAGAATTTCATTAAATCATTAAAACAGCAGCAATGAATCAAAGTTTTGCCATATTGTGTACATATGTTTATAAATATAAGAACCATATTTTCATCTAAATAAATATTGTCATAACGAAGAATTACCTTTAACAATAGAAAAGCTTTAGCGAAAATAGAATGTCAACCGTTAACTGGATTTTGACAAGCGATAAAACAAACACAGAGTACTTAAAAGGTTTAATCACAATCGAAAACCGAAATGTCAAACTAAGTTGATTGGCGATTAAACTTAAAAAATTACTAACATAAGCGAATTCGTAATTAGTCTTAGATGTCAAAAAAATATTTGTACTCATTCCGTTCAACAGTTATTAAATATTTGTTTTTGAGCTTATGAATGGCATATATAAATCTTTTTAACACTACTCTGTGAGAAGAAGTCATCGTGTCAACTACTCGTAGTAAAAGTATGTTTGTAAATCAACAAGGCTAATGCAATTTCACAATACCTATTTCCCAGGTAATGGAGACATCAGATATACATTTGTCATACTTTTTTATACGTAAGGTGTAAAATATGGAATTGTTAATAAAATCTTTACATGTTTTTCCATTATCATTCAGAGATCTATCAAAACTTGTTACTGATTTTATTGACAAGCTTTTAAGTGTATTTGAATGTTTGTACCCAGATTTCGGACTCGAGTGAAAATGTTAGAAGATTGTGTTAACGATTATTCCACATACTTTAAATTGGATGTTATAACCGAATTCCAAACTGTTCAAGATGTTGTGGACAATATGTTAACTAGATTGGAAGAATTGACAAGTGTATTGCAAATGATTAAATTAAAAAACAGTGATTGTAATAAAGCTGTTTCAGAAGACATAAGTAAATACCGTGCAGAAATAACTACTCTTTCAAAAAAAATTGTTATACTGAGTAATATCATACTAAAACTACAAACCAATGTGAATGTCATTGAAAAACAAGTTGAAAAAGCTGAATTGGATTTTGGTGTAAATTGTGATAATAAATTGAAGAGTTTTCTAAAACCTTTCCTCAAGAGAAGCAAAGATTTAAATCAAGGGAATAATCCTATTACACCTCCTGTAAAAATCAATTTGGACAGTGTTATGGACAATTTTGACAATGTTGGCACTTTATAGGTACCCTGAATACAATATTCCAAAAACATTTATTGGATTTTTTATGTGCCTTAAAACATGTGATAAAAAAATATGATGCGCCAAAATGTGGTTAATATATTTATTACTGTTATGTAAAACAACTTAAAATAGATTATCACAAATATCTATAACTAAGTATATGTAGAATACTTTTTGAACAGTTAAAAAGTTTTATAAGTTGCATTAGTATCATATAAACCATGCATAAAAATATAGATTTATTTTATTTGAGAAAATATTAAATATCCATTTTTTCATCTTTGATTGTTATAAGCTTATTTAAAATTGCTTCTACTCAGGAAATTAAGTAAATTAAAAATAAACAGAGATAGCAAACATATCCTGTAGTTTTAGTTTCTAATTATCCCTCTATACACTCTCCCTCTATTTGAATTTTTAAATGGGATTAACATTCATACCTCACATACAGAACTTGGGCTCTGATTGGGTACTTCCACTATAGCTTGAGCCTGCAATCTATTGTAGAACCAATTAATAAGGATAGTAACAAAGTTGTAGTCAATGTTTTGGCCTACTGCAGACTTTTATTTTGCAGAATGCAATACAGTGACCTTAGTAGTCTTCTTGATGGCTCATAAATGAAGTTGTATTTTGTAATAGATAATAAATTTTGAGGTACTAATTAGTGGGCTTGTATGACATCCCTCTTCTATTAAAACAATAAAACATTTGTTTGTATTGTTAAAATTTTATGTATTAAATCATAAAAGGACCTTATGAAAACTTAACATCCCACTTATTAAAAAAAAAACATCTTCAAAAACATTATAACCATTATTTTTATGTCTTTATTTTGTTCCTGTTGAGCCAAATCCTCCATCAGACCTAGCTGTAGTAGTCAAATTTGTGACTTCAAGTAGTACTGGGTGATAAATCTTTTCACAGATTAATTGGGCAATTCTGTCACCTTTCTTGACAACAAAATCAGTATCTGAATGGTTGAACAAAACCACTCCAACATTACCTCGGTAGTCTTCATCAATCACTCCAGCTGCAAAATCATAATGCAAGTAACAATTTCATACATGTCTAGTAATGCAATAATTGTAATTAAGCCCTAAGATGTTCTAAAAACAAGGGCCAAACCTCATACCATATGAATTTGTTTTGTGATTTTTAAGGATAATATGATTTTATTTATCTAAATTGTACAAGTTGCACCATTAAGTGAGATACATGTTAAATGTCATGACTAAAAATAATCAAAACTATAATAAGTCAAGCTTAGCAACATTTTTTTGTATTCACAACTGTTTTTTTTTTTACATTATATACCTAAATATGTTAAAGTTTCCTTAGTTAATAGCAATATAGCTATTCATTTAACAAGAACAACTCAAACTCCATTGTCTTATACATACACACTAAAAAAACCTTACCACCAACATCAATAAAGTTCTTCACTGCAAGACCAGACCGAGGAGCTACTCTACCATAGCAACCAGAGGGCAACTCGATCTGCAAATCTGTTTTCACTAGTTCTTTACCACGTGCCGGCACAACGCAATCGTATGCGCTGAAACGAAGAGTAAAGAATGATATCAACACCGCCCATGTAAGTGATATCACTACAATTGCCTACAAATTATATACCTCTTAAGATCTAATCCAGCGGCCTTTTCAGATCCTCTGACTGGTTCGAATGCATGTTCACTTAAACGAGTAAATTTCAAAATTGCCTGCGGTTCGCCAGACATTTTATAAAATTCTATTATTTGCCTTACAAAACGTGAAATCTTGAAAATTAAGTTTATAGACAAGTATTATATTTATGCCGCCAGATCTTGAAAGACAGATAAGTAGCAAGTAGAGAATACTGATAAATCGTAAGGCTTACTGAGTGAATAGGTAGGTAGTGATTGTTTGACTTAAACAAACGACGACATTTGCACGTATTTGGCGCCAAAACCACCCATGGAATGGAATAGAGTGCCGACCACAGACTACTAAGTGGTTTTTCTGGATTCGGTTTATTAATCTGTGACATCATGGTTTTATTGTTTATAAGCAATTTTAAATTTTATATCCTCTTATCATCAATATCTACTTGACATTGGCTAAATGCGCAAGAAGTGCGAAGCCATCAATTGAAAGAAAAAAAAAATTATATCCTCTAATGAGTGGGTGTATCGTTACAAAAAACTTATAAATTTAACAAGAAAATAAATAATTTATAGCCAAGATAGTATACTAATACTTACATACACAGATTGCTTAGATATTGTTTTGGTTTGCAGTACCAGTTATAGTATATTTACAGTATATGTAACATATTATCGAATTTTGAACATAAATAGTGGATAACCGAGTCCAGAGCAGTTAGCTTCTCACTTGATCGATGTGGTTTATACACTAAGACAAAATGTTGCTAGAAGTAAAAGACCGCGACACTTTACCAATATTACTTTAACTTTATGTCGTTACACAGAATATTACGATAATAAAAGTTTTTATCCATTTAATATATGACGAAATGAAAGCAGATTATTTAAAAAAATACTGAAACTAAGGCTCTCACAAGGAATGCACGGGCACGGTAATAGTATCATACAGTAGTTTATCTTCATAGAAACGGGCCAAAATCGAGTTATACCTACGCGCCCGATCTCGGCATGCAGGCAGTCGCGACCACAGAACACTATACTCCTTTTGGAGAAGAATGTCAAGTTCATACAAAAATAATGAGACAGATTTTGCTAGCGCCCTCTTAAGTCAGCCCTTAGGCACTTTTATATGACGTCACGCTACGCACTACGGCGGGAAATTTAAATCAGGGGTTCAAGAATATAGGGGCCTATAGAATGTAACCAAAAATTTATTTTAGTATGGGAATTTTAACATGTAAGAAAACATGAATATAAATCATAATCGCTCATGAATTTCTTACAAGTAAAAGTTCCTATATCATTTCCCAGGGAAATAAAAGAATATTAAATACAATAATTATAGTAACTTTATTTATTGAAAACAGAAATTTCTAGTAAATTAGATTTTTGCAATATGTTTACAAAGTCATATATGTATTATTATATTTAAACATTATACAATTTGTCCGCATGTAAATCTGGCAGTGGATTAGTATGACTAAATGACTTCCTATCAAAATCCTCCACTGATATGAAATTTCATAGCTATGTAGTCCATCTGTATAGCTCGGAAGACATTTAAAGGGTCCACTGCAATAATGATGAATGTCCTTTTTCTTTTGTTTTAAGATAATTGAGTTATAAATTTTTAAATGGTGTAAAAAAAAACTCAATGGCATTATTGGTTAAGAATTAAATGTTTTTAGATATTCATTATTTTTGCCGTGAACCCTTCATTTGTTAAATCCCTTAAACCTCTTTATGAAGGACCAGTTTGAGGTTCAGCAGCGTAGAAGGCAGAGGCTCATATTCAGTCTGGAAAAATAAATACAATATAATAGTTATCAGTTATCAACTGACTGGCCTGTCGGCATAGTAGCCAGTGACTGTGACTTTTAAACGGTTTAGCCCAAACCAAAGGTCATGTATTCAATTCCCACTCAGGAAAAATCTTTGTGTGAATACCATAATTATTTTTTCTGTGTCTGAGTGTAATTTATCTATAACTTCTATGCATTTAGAAATAGAAACACATAGATACATATGCCTATCAATTGTCTGGTTACTATAATACAGGTTCTGCCTAATTTGGAATCATATGGCTATGTGTAAGTTGTCCCAATATATTATTATTACTTGTTTATTAGTATTTACAATTAACATCAATTATAATCAAAATAAGGACAACAAAATTGAAGTACACAAATCAACATCACTGATAACTACATTTCTCATAATTATATAATACTAGCTTTTGCCCGCGACTCCGTCCGCGTAGACTACAGGGTTGAGTTCAGGAAGAAAATAAGTTGTAGTCTATTTACTCCTCAGAGTCCTATTTATGTCCATACCAAAAGTCATACAAATCGGTCAAATTGTTTAAACGTGAAACCGTAACGCGCCGGTCCGCGCCTTGTGCATCATTATTGCGCGCTTGATAATTATTTTGAAACTGCGATATTTTCTAAGATACTCATTGAAATCTAATGATGTAAAGGACAAATTTATTTTATATTAAATACTTGTAATGAATAACGCATTTATTTGGATAAGGATTAATATAATCTTTATATAAACACCTTCACAGACAATGCTTCATTTTAAAACAAATTTGGTTAGCATAAAAGAGGTTATAGTGAACCAACCCTAAAAGTTAGACATATGCTATCGCGGACTTTTTTGTAGGTATTATCAAGCTCTACAACTTTTCTCTAGGACTCAACTATATAACTCCCATGGGTAAGTCAGCGTTTGCAAAAAACGCTTTTGTTCGACCGTTTTTTTTCCGACTTACTTCGCAAATCAAGGCACAACGAAAAAGTCTTATCATTTTTCGGAGTAATATATAGCCTATGTCCTTTCTCAGGGTCTAAAGATTGTCTGTGCCCAATTTCATCAAAATCCGTTCAGCCGTTTAGGCGTGAAAGAGTAACAGACAGACAGACAGAGTTACTTTCGCATTTATAATATTAGTATGGATAAGATCCATATAATACATTAATAAAATAAAAATTTAATTTTCTAATCAGGATAGTATTTTACTAAGATTTTTTTAAAGGCTGCTGAGTGTTAATATTTTTGCATTAATTTTGTACTTACATCACATGGGACAGGTACTCTCAGTAGCTTGCTTTATGTCGCATCAGTAAAATCAGCATCAATTAAATGTGTTTGATAAAGCGTCCTGATTTCATTGTGTAGCTTCATCTGCAATGTTGTTGAAGAGAAATCTCTTTCTGGGATAATATATTATTTCGCCCATAATTCATCACTGGAAAAAAAAATATATAAAATTAAATGTTTGCAAAAAATCTAATAGATCTAAAAAACAATTCTAACAAGACTTATCTATAAATAAAAAACAACTAAACATCAACATCATATAAGAATGCCTCAACAAAAGTTTTTGAAATGTCTGTCATAAAGTGTACCCATGGCAAGCTAGGGTGGACTGCTAATTATTAGTGCATTTTCATTCATGATATTTTTTTTATGCAGCTTGTCTCAAAGAAATTGTTGTTATTAAAAACTCTACCTATAATGTAACATATTGACAATTACTTTCATTCATTTTAACACATTTTTACAAGCTTTTATTTAACTTCACTTTTGTATGTATGTATGTATGTATGTATGTATGTATGTATGTATGTATGTATGTATGTATGTATGTATGTATGTATGTTTGTATGTTTACAAATCTTGCAATGAAGATTTGAACCACTTCCAATAGACCGATTGTGCTGAAACTTGGTATACCTACGTAACTTGGATGACAATACAATAATATGGTACCATGGAGCTGGTCTGATGATGAGGTTGGAAGATGACCATAGAAACATCGGTTCTTGTGGACCGATTGAGCTGAAATTTGGTATGTCTTTGTAACTTCGACAACAATACACAAATATGGTATCATGGTGCTGATCTGACGAAGAGTTGGAAGATGCCCATAGGAACTTCGATTTCTGTGGTCCAATTGAGCTGAAATTTGGTATGTCTTCGTAGCTTCGGTAACAATACAAAAATATGATATTATGGAGCTGATCTATTGAGGAGTTGGAAGAAGCCCACAGGAACTCCGATTCCTTTGGACCGATTGAGCTGAAATTTGGTATACCTATGTAATTTCGGTGACAATATAATAACAAGGTATCATAGAGCTGATCTGACGAAGAGTTGGAAGATGCCCATAGGAACTCCGATTCTTGTGGTCCAATTGAACTGAAATTTGGTGTGTCTTCGTAACTTCGGTAAAAATACAAATATATGGTATCATGAAGCTGATCTGATGAGGAGTTGGAAGAAGCCCATAGGAACTCCGATTTCTGTGGACCAAGTAAGCTAAAATTTGGTATGCCTTTGTATTTTTAGTGACAACATAATAACAAGGTATCGTTGATCTGGTGTCATGAGAAGTTGGAAGGTGCCCATAGGAATACTAGTTTTCATGGACCGATTGAGTTGAATTTCGGTATGACTACGAAATGGATAGACTTAGAAATATTTGCAACTAAAAAGTTAAAAATAAATTAACGGTGAAAAACACATTTTAAAATCAAGCTTTTATTATGCACGAAAAATTAAAAAAATAAACTAAGAAAACATTCATAAAATTCGTATTTTTTTAAACTTTACAAGGAACAATTTACAAAAGTGTTCGGTTTATCAGTAGAAGTATGATACATAAACATATATTATCTATAACTAGTATATTAATATTCTTAAGCGATTTAAAAGCTTGTCGCGCAATTTCGTTAATGCAAAGACCTCGGCCGCGACGAGCTTTTAGATCACTTAAGAATATTAATATACTAGTTATAGATAATATATGTTTATGTATCATACTTCTACTGATAAACCGAACACTTTTGTAAATTGTTGCTTGTAAAGTTTAAAAAAATACGAATTTTATGAATGTTTTCTTAGTTTATTTTTTTAATTTTTCGTGCATAATAAAAGCTTGATTTTAAAATGTGTTTTTTTTTTCTTATTATATTTAACCCAATGTTGTCCAATCCTTTACAGCATTCATAGTGATGAGGCGACTCAGGTTAAATATAATAACAAATAAGTTGCAATAAAAGTAAATTGTAATGTATTACATTCACATAAACATAACAAAATTACTTTGTATTCAATTTCTAATGAACAAAAGAATTAATTCATGACAATCAAAGTAAATGCATGTGTCACTACTGCTAATTTATAAACCTTAGAATGAAATATGAACTTATAAAAAAAAATGTAAACTTATAAGCTTGGAGTCCAGACGTAAATTGCTGATGATCATGATATAGCATGGAATATACAATAATAATTTTCATTGTAATGACCTCACTAACGGGATAATACAAAAATATGGCAAGCTTTGTTTAATTAATGAAGAACTTAATGTACACATAGGGTTCAGCGGACTTCATGTTTTGGCATTCTCTATCAGACTTGGAGTAAGGTTTTTTATGTTTAATGTTTAGTAAATATATGGACCCAAACTACTTGATCAAAATAATTTAGTTAACTACAGTAAAGTATTTTTATGACTATCGTTATATACATACCTGGCTAGATTCCGTATAGCAGGTTTAGGAAATCGAAACAATTTAATGTTATCTTCAGCCGGTTAACACCCACATTTAAAACATTTCCTTCTGTTTTCTTTTTCCGCCATAGTTTATAGTGTAGTAAGAGTCCTATTTTACACAAGTCCTATTTTGCTCCTGATACCCTAATTAGAAAGGAGTCATTTTCTCGAAATCTACGAATGAGTGCACTTTTAACACTTTAACAGAGGAACAGAAGCTAAACTCGTCGTTTTAGTGAAAATAAAATTACAAAGAAACACGAACGAATTGATAACAATGGCCGCTGAAACGCGGACCAGTGCTGTCAGATGACCATTTCAATAAATATTTACATTTATTTTTACAGTAGCAACACACAATAACACGCCCCTGTAGGTATCCATTTCGCCACGAACAATGTTGAAAGGGTCGCGACTGTGCCGCAGTGACAAACGGATGGTGTCGTTTTAAGCAGTAACCGCGCGATTTTTATAAAATGACAAGTAGAATATATTGTGCTGTATATGGTTGCATGAATTCTTCAATAACGCACCCAGACACGGGCGACTAGGGTCACCGAATGGGCGCACTTCATCGGGTTAAATTTATCAAACATCAAATCATGCACATAATATACATGTTAGGCGATATTTTATTGTGACCAATCATATTGAAATAAGGAAATAGTATGTGCTACGCGATAGAGTTTTTGTGCGTGAAATCTACTCATAAGTTATACATTATTATATATTAGTATTGTTATGAGTCATAACAATACAAACTGTAAATTCGTTTCATGTTAACACAATACACCAGGTAAACTAGTCAACCCTGGTTTACATCTAGAAGCTGGCTGTAAGAATCTTAAAATTAAACCAACGCTACACTTATCCCGCTGAAAGTAGAGAAGAAGCAGTGATGGCCTCGAGGTTAAGACACGCGGTCAAGAATCTCGGCGGTCGCGGATTCAAACCCCAGACACACACTTCTGACTTTTCAAAGTTATGTGTGTATTCACAATTAATTATGACTTGCTTTAAGGGTGAAGGTAAACATCGTGATAAAACGTGCACACCTAATAGTTCTTGGCAATTTCTTAGTGTAGTCCTCTTACTTCCACTAGGCCAACGTAGTGGACGGCTGAAACCCTCTCAGTGGCATAGGAGGCACGTGCCCAGCAGTGGGACGTATATGGGCTAATATTTAAACCCACCGAGTATTTTTATTGTGTACCTACTAGCTGTCCCGACACTCGTCGTCCTGTCCGGAAAAACTTTAAGCAATATGCCGGCAACAGCCCCATCTACCAGGTCCAATTGTGTTTTGTTATTCGGACGAACGGAACCCTTAAAAATGGTTTTATTACTTTCTCAATAGGTTACAATTATCGTATAAAGGCCACATAGCGGAAAGCGCACCAGCCCGTTCACCCCAAGGTGGTCAGACGACCTGGCGAAGGTCGCGGGACTTCGCTGGATGCAGGCTGCCTTCGCTATGGAGATCATTGATGGAAGCCTATGTTCAGCAGTGGCTTTCTTTTGGTTAATCGATGAATAAATATGAACAACATAGTTATAAATACTTACTTTTATTGTGGTAAGGTTATATGGTTAAATGTTATATCCATTTTATATGTAGGGGAAACTGGGGACACTTGATCCTTATGGGAGACTAGGTACACTAAATTTACAAAGCAACCAAGTGCAATTAAAAGGTTAAGAGTGGCTAAACTGGTAGTTAATAGTACCCGCCAACTTTTTAACAGTGGTACAACTGCCAGATTTGACACTTTTGCAGGTAGCGGACGATGTAAGATTTATGTTGCTGAAACTTCTTTTTCGTAAGTTTTAATTTGAAATTTTCATTTTATTTAGAAAACATGTTTACGATGTTGTACGGCTTTAATATAATATTTATCCTTGTTTCTAGCCTTTTGTAACAGAGAAAAGTTCTAATCTTAAAATACTTTTATATATTAAATGTTATGTAACCTAAGTGCTGTTGGGTACACATGGTCCTTGGCATTAGGGGACACTTGATCCTCAATTTTATTATGGGATCAAGTGCCTCGAATTTACAAAACAAGAGAAGGTGCATGAAATAGATTCCAATCGATAAACAAATATTTGGCGTTGGCTGTGAATGATGTTATTGTTCGTAAAAGTTGTAGCGGTACGGTAAAAGAGTACCAAATAGCGGTAATGAAAATAAAAAGATAGGCCAGTGATTAAAAAAATACTAGATAATAATTATCCATTGCACATAAATTTGATTATAGCAATCTTGAACATATTTTTAGTATTTATTTCTTGTAATGGTATCATATCGACCCTAAATTCGGGAGATATTTCCAAGGATCAAGTGTTCTAGATGGGGAGGATCAATTCGTACATATACAGGGGACACTAGATACATTTCCCTATTCGTACTTATAGTGGAATTATAACTAAATTAATACACTGAGATCGTTGGGTATCACACATAGTATAGCCAAATAAATTTCACGTGTTTCAGTACCAACAAATTTAAAATCCGATCAATATTAAGAAAATGAGGGTTGAAAAACAAAAGGGGGGATCAAGTGTCCCCAGTTTACCCCATATACATTTACATAAATACATACATAACCTCACACCTATATTACCCGAAGGGGTAGGCAAAGATGCATTTCTGCACCCACATTGCGTCAGGTATGTATCAGTCCCAGGTAATAGAGGGCGAGCCTATTGCCTTTTTTCGGGCACATTTCTAGACTCCGTTCTGCTACTAAGAATTTCTGAATGGAAAATCCCAATAAGACTTCGCCCGACGCGGGAATCGAACCCAGGGTCTGTAGATCGCACAGTACATACATGTACCGCGAGACCACGAGGCAGTTACATTTACATTCCATTTAAAAAAGCGACATAAGCGACACAAGAAGGAGAAGATGCAATATGCTTATTGGTTTCGCGACACAAGAACATAACATGTGCAGTGCGATCTACAGTTCCCGGTTTTGATTCCCGGGTCCGGCAAATGCGCTATTGGGGTTTTCTACTTTACTTACTCTTACTTAGTAACCTTTAATGATTACAAGCAGCCTGAAAATGTGGGTATAAAGGCGATCCTCTCCTCACTCAAAAAGTATACGGCGTATGCGTATAAAGTGAAATGAGCTTAACATAGTATGCTAAGTTTTAATTATAAGAAATGTTAATATTAATTGTAAGCATCGAATACGAGTGTTGATAATGAATTTGCATATCTCGTAGATTTGAGGATCATAGGATGTAGGACGTCCATTTCCTACTTGTTACTGGTAACTACTATCTTACACTAGTAACTTATTAATTGATAAGCGACAACGAAGTCACAAAAATGCAGGATGCTAACTATGTTTCTAGTCTTTGAATCTATAATTAGGTGGGTCGCGAGGACATGTTGCTCTGTAAAGTTACCAATAATAAATAAATTCTTAATTATTAGTAAACAAACAACTAAAAGTCAAGTTCCAAGGATATTATATTTATGTAAGTGTATTAAAACGGAACCCTTATAGGATCACTCGTGTGCCCGTCTGTCCGTTGCTCGGTCAATTAATTACAGTGAAACCTGGTTAAGTGAGACATCAAGGGACCTGCAATGTCGTTTCACTCATAGAGGTATTCCACTTACCCAGTGTCTCAGATATACAGGTATAAATAAATATCTGTCTCATTTACAGAGGGTTCCATTAATAGAGGTGAGAATACAGGTTATTTGATATGTAAATGAGTTTTAATAAAAAAAATTGTACAATACAATAAAATAAATCATACAAATGTAATCAACAAAAATATTCAAGCACGTTTTTACACGTAATATGTACGAATATGGAAACAGAATGTATCCATATTTTCATAAATGGATATTAACTTCAGTTTTTCACGTAATGATAACGATTGTAGCTTTCATTTTGGCATTTTTCAAATAAACATCTGTATGATAGTAAAGCGAAACTAAAACTGAAGGTAATTGAAGCTCAAAATTTGTACTTACGTACTTGGAATTACGTGTGGAATTTGAGGGTAGAATAAGAATGAGTAAACAAACAATGTTATCTCAGTTACAGAGGTTTGTGCATAGAAAATTTACTCGCTGTCTCAGTTATAGAGGTAACAATGATGATAAATCGAAAGAACAAATCCCAGATATAGAGGCTTACCTCGTCCCACTAACAGAGGTAATTCAGTGCCAAAGTGTTGGGACCTCAGCATGAATTCCAGTTATGGAGGTTTCTCACTTATCCAGGTCCCACTTAACCAAGTTTCACTGTATTTTCAAATCTACTGAACCGATTAAGTTGAAATTTGATATACATATCCACTTCTGTGACCCAAACGCAGAGATGTGACGTGAATAGATATGTGTATATGGGAAGTAATTTTTGGCGGGAGGTGAAAAATAAAAAAAAATATTTGTAGACTCCTTCGTGAATCAAATGAAAGCTTTAGTTGTGAAGATCTTTATTGTATTTTTTTGTAATTTAAAATAAATAGTTTCTATGTTATTTAAACAAATAGATGAAAATTGACCAACCCCTTTTTCTCCGCAACTATTGAATCTAAAATTAAAAAAAAATACAGAAATTAGTTTCCTACATATGGACTATAGAAAATCTATAAAGAGTTCATAATATTAAAATAAAGTGGTAAATGACTCAATGTTGTGCGTACCAACTTACATTTGCAGACCTGAAATGTGTGAGAGAACATATTTCTCAACTCCAATGTCGAATTTTATTGAGTCGGAATGAAGGTTAATTTATAGTTGATTGATTGTGGTTGATACTGAAAAGGATAAGCTTGAATTGAGCATCATAAACATGATAGGTAATATTGTACGTAACCCTCTTCACGCAAGTTTAATTCGTACTTGTCCCGGAATTTTTATCCTTAAATTTGGTTTTACAATGACAAAGAATACAGTAGTACAAGTAAATTTACTATATTTCCCGCGTTTTTTTTTTGCGACCGAAACACACTCTTTTATAAAATGATAATTTTTATGAATGTACTTTACTCTTAATAGGTTTACGCTTAATTTTTTTTCGTGCCTATAAAATAATGAGTAAGTAAGGAAATTCTCATACAAATTATTAAGAAGAATATAAAAGTGTTACTTCTACTAAAATCTGATTAAATACAAATTAATCTTGCATGCAACTTTGCAGGTAAGCATGACTCATTTTTTATTCATCCGTACTTTACGTTCATCATTTGCGGTCCATATAATACAACAAAAAACGTCTACCTGCTACGAGTGAGTCCTTCGATTTGGAAACGATAAGGATAGGCAAGTTAGTGATCTACAACGATTATCTCTTTCCAAAAACAGCCCATTGGAAATTGTAAACCGACAAGCGGACGCGACGAGGGAGCCGACTCGATCAATATTTTGTCACGAGTCATAAGGAAGCTTGCATTATAATTTGATACCACACGAATTTGAATTAATCTTCACGAATTTTACTCGTTGGCAGTTTATAACAGTTACATTAATTCGTTTAAGTACAAAGCATGTTGCATACAGTATCATAGTTACAATCTCCGTGATTCATTCGCGTGAACCCTTAAAGAAGGGGAGTTTATCCATTTTTATATTTACATCGTGTCCCTCGCGACATGCGCGTCGTCTCTCTGGCAGTCTCGCTACTACAGTTTCACGCACGTACACCAGCGCATTGAAAGTGATGTAAATATTACTCCTACCACAATATTTACACGCGGATTGTTATTTTCAAAACATCAACAACAAGTTTTAGTGCAGTGAGTGTGATTTACTTAATATACGTGGGTGAATAGTGAAAATGACTTAAAGTGATTGTGAATTGTTCCGCTTCGATCCAAGTCTAAGGAAATGCCGCCCATTCTGAATGTACCTATTTCAGGAAGCATTAAAGAAAGGAACTTTTTGTTCTCATAACTTACGCTAGAGGTCAGTATTCTTCATTACGTTTAAAACTGAGAGTTAACATTGTAGGAATAATGCTAGTATCGTATATATATAGGAGTTTATACGATATAGGTAGCAGTTCAAACGCCGCTCTTCCCTCTTTATCATCCCTTCTCCGCCCTTTACGCATGATCGACCGGTAGAGTTTAGGGTTGATTGTATAGGGTAGGGTGCGAGTACTATGGCTATATGTATAATGTAGTTATTCGTTCAACAAAACGGCTACATTGTAATGAAATTTCATAGCATACTTTGAATTTAGTTACTGGAGTAAATAATGCAACAACTTATATAGTTTAATGCAATTTAATGCTAATGCAATTTTATAGTCTTACCTAAAACACGCTTCTCTCTTTCCATATTCAAAATAATGCGTATTTATATGTTACAGTTAATTAAAATTAACAGATAGTTGATGTAACTTTCATTAATGAATTCAAATTTATTGAGTAAGTTCCAAAACTATATTTTTTCGTAAAAAAAATATAAATCTTTTGTCCTACCGAAACAGATCTTCAATAACCAATTAATTAATTTGGATTGTTACGTATTGATTCACAGAAATTATTAATTTTAATTTTTAAGCTGTACTTTGAAAAATCGTAAAAATAATCATAAAACGTCTTTATAAATCATAATTACAAAATGAATCGTTATTTAAACAATTTATATACATGTATATTGTAAGTATATAGGTATGCAAAAATCTGTCTAAGTACATTTTTATTCACGATAGATGAATCATGTATCTAATATTAACGACTCTTGTAATGGTAACAAAACCTCAAGGATTGTGCATAAAAAGCTATAGGTAGTATTTTTTCGTTCACTTAGCTGTAATAAAGAACATAGGAAAGGGATATATAATACGTTTACGAAAAAAACACCAAAGTTATTCCAAACGTTGTTTCGATTTAATTTATAAATAAGTCAAAGAAAAATAACTGTCCGAACACAAAAAGAACAAGACTATCAGTGTATTATTATTTTTATTTAATAATTCTTCATTATTGATTCGTAATTTCTCTTAAATCTTTAAAGACAATCACAATATAGATATCTGCGCTCCACTCAAACTATCAAATTATGATTAAATCAATCAAATTCCGTTTTACTTAAAATGTCACCAATTACCAAACACAGAGGTCAATTTTGTGTCTGCGCAGTTAAGAATAATAATAGATCATAGCGTTATAGCATTTTTATTGACGCATAGTGAGCGAAACCTATCTACTGTATAATGCGCGAAGAGCGTGGTTTAGTGTACTGTGTAAGCGACATGTTTGTTTTCATACCGGTCCGAATTAACGTCGCTATTGGTTCAAAATCCATAACTGGCCTCCGAGAGCCAGGTGTCGTTCACACCGCGGCCTCGCGCCTCGTCTCGTTAATCACTCGTGTTCGCTATTGTTAAAGCGCGGTGAACAGCCATCTTTGTCAAATTACAACGAGTCAATTTTAATAATTCAGTTTGTTTTGTAATTTGTGTGTGATAAAGTAATGGAACAAAACGCAGTGCGATCGACGCGTAGCGTGGTAGAATTGAGTGCATCGTTACGTTCTCTTTTGTTTCACTAGTAGCCGACGCTTCGCTGAATGGAAGCATTTATACGACGGCGTTAACAACCAGTCGACCATTAAAATGATGGATGATGTCGCCTTTTGCAAAAACAGTGCAATGTGACGCTTTTAGTGAATAATGTGAAGGATGCTGTCAGTGTTTATGTTTGAGCGCGTTTGTGATGAGAACTGCGTCGTAATTTGTGATACACATTGCATAAATGAGTGAAATGGCGTTGCGGAGCGCGCGGGCCCGAGCATGCGCGCCAGTTTCTTCGCAGTCGCCAGGAACGCACTGAGTGTCCATCGTTTACGTTCATATCAAAATGGGAAGGTCGAGATTCCCGGGGAAACCACTCAAATTCCAAAATAGAAAGCGTATTAGTGTTTTATCGGGGACTGTTTACCATGAAACTGCTGGAGAGAGTCACCCGCCCGCCCGCAGCGCTGCTGCTAATGATCTTGTTGGGGAGCAAGAGGTATTTGCTTTATTTGTTTAAATAGACCTCTAAGTACCATCAGTACTATCTTATTGTCAGTTTAGCATAACGAAATATTGTGTTTACGTAATAAGTACGTGTGTTACGATGTGTAAAATCGTGCGTTTTATGTACAGCATCACCTACATACTTACCTACTTTGACATTTCACTGTCCTATCTGATGTCAACAAAAATACATTGCCATAGTTAGAGTCTCACTGTTTTTGCCTGTGAATCATTAAGCCTATTAAGATTATATGCCTTATTTGTTCATAAATTAAAAGCTGTTGCCACTATTGTGTAGAAAAACAAATGGCAATGATAATCATTTTACATAACCTATCTCTTTTGTGTATTTGTAGGCATGAATTTAGTTGCAGTGTATTTATTAAATAACACAAATGTAGATATAGTGAAATACCTAGTTGTATTTAAAAAATGGTAAAAGATATGGCACATTGGCACTTAAAACATAATCATGATTAAATAAAAACAAAGGAACACTTATCATTTTCATGGAAAAGGTGGTTTAATGAAATAAAATCTTGCATTCGCTGAGATTTTTGAAGATTATACTACCGCAATGATATTACAACAAACAATAGTATTGTTTTACACAGTCATGAAAATATTGCCTCAAAATTTGTTACCAATGCTTTGATGGTAATTTGTATAGATAAATCCAATGTACATCTCATATACAAACCCATTTACAAGGCACTGAGATTTGCATAGGAATTTATATTGAAAACTTGTTGATCTACTTTGTTAAAATTGGCGATGCATGTATCATACAAATTTTGTTTGTCAGCATTCAAATGAAATTTATATAATTAATTTTATTTAATTTGATTATTCCAGGTAGTATTGACATTCAGACTTTGTTTATGTATAAAAACAGTGTAAACATTATTACCATAGCTATGTATATATTATCTTACTAACCTCGATAAGTATTATCCTGAAAATCACATATATTTTTTTAATTATCGTACAGGAGGAAGAAAAGAAAGAAAATAACAATAAACATGAGGTTACCAAAACCAGTGAAAAAGAAGTAATAAAATCATTAACCCCCAACAATAAACCAGAAGAACAAGAGAAAAGTTCCAGTGATACATCAAAGTCTCCGGTTCGAACAAGATCACAGAACAAAATGGAGCCAATAAAAAATGAAAAACCGAAACCTACAAAGAAAACAGTAACATTTGGTACTGTTGAAAGTTGTGAAGATGTATTTTTTCCATTGAAAAAAATATCATTGAAACCTCATGCGCCACTTATACCCATTATCAAAAAGAAATCATCTCTCAAACAAACAGAGTATTCAACTTTCAGCAGTATCCTTAAACCAGCCAAGTTAACTGATTTAAGTTCCAAGTCAACATCTGAACATCACGAAGGTTATTTGAGGAAGAATTTAAATCCTCTTTCAAAACCTATGAACAGATTTTCACAATTCGGTGAGAATCGGTGCATATCACCACCACCCAGAAATTCTTCACCAGTTGATAAAGATACAGGGCCTTCTGCAAAATTTGTATTACCAATAAGAAGTGCACATTCTTCAAGAGTAATAAAACCTAACAAAAAATTCATAGATGGTGAAGAGCAAAATGGCACATCAAGTGGTATAGCTACAGGAAAAGTTCTTAAAAAGCCTAAACTAAAGAGATTAGTTTTCAATAACTTGCCTGATGATGATGATGATACACCAGATGAAGAAGAACTAGATAAAATAATTGGTAGTGAGAAAAACAAAGAGAAACAATTGCTTAAGTCATCAAATCTCTTTAAGGATAAAATCACCAATTCATTTTCATCACTCAGCAATACTTCCAGAAAACCAATGCATGACCTATTTAGTCATGAAAAAGAAACTGACTATTCACAGGATGAAAATTCCAATTTAGAAACCCTTGATAAGTTGAAGTCTATAGAAACAACAAAAGAGGACAGATCAGGACATGCTATGCGAAAACTCATGGATATATCAGATGCCAGTAGTTCAAGCAGCACAAGCAGTGGCTCTGAGTCTGAAGAAAGTTGGGACAGCGACAGCCCACATGGAAGTTGTGATGAAGGTGATAGACAACCACCCACAAGTCCAGAGAAAGATAAATCAGCAGCATCTCAGCTGCTTCGGGGAAAGGTTATCATTAGAGAAGCCAGATTGCAACTTAATCCACCTACTCAATCTTCCTCAGGACTGGATGGCCCATTTTCTACACTTACATCACCATCATGTGAGTATATCAATCTAGAAAAGTAAATTTGTTTACAACAAATTAAAAATGTACTAGTAATTTTTAGAGAAATTGACACGTAGGTAGTAAACTTTTAACTTGGGTTTAACTGTTCAAAAGAAAGAAAAAAGAAATCTTTTCAAATTTTTAAGTTAAGAAGACAGTATGATATTTATTTAATTATGAGCATATGTTTCTATTTTCCAGCAAACAACCCACCTACTACAGTTACATGTGGTGTTTGTGGTGCAGTTCGTTTCTACAGATTTGTCAAACAAGCAAGGAAATTTGGTATATATTCATGTGAATCTTGCCGCAAATTCATTTCTAAATTGTTAAAGAAAGAAAAATTGTCCCAAAGATCAGGACCTGTTGTAATGCAATGTCTTAAGGGTGAAGGTATGCTATTTTATACATGTTTTTGTTTTACTCTCATGGAAAGTGACTATATAACTATGCACCATTACACTTGATTGACTGCTGTGTCATTTTCAGGGAATTGCCATGTACCACCTATAGTTCGATCACAACAGTGGAAGTTATTGAGATGTACAAATAAGGCAAGATGTCCAGCATGCTGGCTCAAGATGTGTCTTAAAGCATTTCAGGTGCCGCCTAATATCAGGGCTAGTCTTACAGCAATGTTGCCACCTTACATGAGATCAGGAGTAAAACCCTCTGGTTCATTATCTCCAGCTAATCCCCTGCGCGTACCTCCAAGTACTGCAACATCAACACCTACTGTGTTTGGCTTGCCTAATAATGAAAACGAAAATAAAATATTTGGTTTGATAAAACCAGTTAAAAAGCCTATCGATGAAATTGAAAAAGTGGAGGTATGTTATTACTTTCTTATTTATATTCTTTGTGACTTTAACAGACATTATAATTGGCTTTTACTTTTTTAGAATAAAGCAACAAAAGATCGGGGTACAACAGAAGACATTAATGAAGATCCAAACACAAATCGAAAGCGACAGTTAACAAGGATAAAAGTAAGAAAAAAAGATAAAACCGATTCCAAACAAGCTGAAGATCCTAAAAGACAGAAAGTGGAACTCAAAGGGCCTCGTGTTAAACACGTGTGTCGAAGTGCGTCAATTGTATTAGGACAACCCATTGCAACGTTTCCCACGCAAGAGGAAAAGGATAAGCAAGACAAAAATTTGTTTGATGATGACGGTATTGCTCCAACAGCCATTGAAAAGGACTCCGAAATTTCGGAAATATCTAATAGTGAAACTGATAATGCATTGGAGAACAAGGCTCCTCAAATAGTCCCAGAGTCCACAGTTTCTAAGGATGCAGATGAAATTCCAGTGGAATCGAAAAAGAGGAAGGTGGAACTATTAACAACAAAACTAAATAAAGTTGAATCCAGTGAAGATGAGTCTATTATGGATCTAGTTCCTAAGAAGACTGTTATGAAACCTTTATCAAACATTACAAACGTAAGTACAATTTATGAGTTTTACAAACCGTGTCTTCATAAGATTAAGTTATTAATAATTGTTCAGCATGTTTTTTTTACATTTGATATTTTATAATATATTTTTATTACTTAAGTCCTTTTATTTCTCTAAAGGTAAAAATATCGAACATACAAAGTGTACAGGAAGTCATTGTTAATATTTCCATTAATAAAAATAGAAATAAATTTTATGAACATTTTCAAAATATTCCTACTGGATCTTAACTATTGAAAGAATAATGTTTTATGTAGCGAAAACACACTATAATACATATGTATACACAGTATAGCTTTATTGGGCTTCCGCAGGTATATTCTAAATGGAAGCTCATTGCTGGAGATGATTTTGATCAATGGCAAAGAACTCATCCCTAATTACTTGGGTTTTAAAATACGGCCACAATATGCGAATGTAGAAATTCATATTCTTTATACTTTTGGGGACAGAAATTAATATTAAACGATATTTTTACACAGATACGAGGTCGATCACAAAAATGTGGACAAAACCGGCCGGAGTTAATATGTGTAGATTTTTGGGAGAGCTACGATCCAGATGAAGTGTGCAACTCAGGGTTTGGTCTCATCGGGACTTCGCCTTTTACGGTTGCAAGATTGTGCTTTTTATGCGGGAGCGCTGGAAAAGAGAAGGTGAATATTTCTTCACAGTATCCTACAAAGTGTAATAAATAAGCACAAAATTAAATGTCTCGTCTATATAATATTAGTATGGAAGAATCTCTTACTTGAATAATTGTGAGGTTTACTTATTGAACTGTTAGTTAGTTAAAGGATCGGAATTTGTTTTTATGTTCTTAAATCCGAAACACTACAGATTTTTTTCAAGTGTCTTCCGACAACGCATGTAGGCTAGCTTGGTGGATTAAGGCCTCAACTCTGCCATAGAGGAGGCTAGTGAACAGCAGTGGGAGGTATATGGGGTGTTGACGGGTGATTGTGGTGGAATAGAGTTGTAGTGGTACAATGGTGTATATGTGTGCAGATGCTGGTGTGCGGTAGCTGCTGCGAGTGGTACCACCGGTGGTGCGCGGAGGAGTCAGCGGGCGGGCGCGGCTGGCGGTGCGCGCGCTGTGCGGCGTGCGCGGCGTGCGGGCGCGGCGCGGCTCGCCTGCGCTGCCGCGTGTGCGCCGGCCCCTACCACGCCGCCTGCCTGCCCGCCCCGCCGCAGCGACGCGCCGACTGGCCACAGGTAACAACACAACCACTGTTTTGGCTGTTTTTTTAATACCTACTTACATTTTAATCTTCAAGGTTACAGAAATCATTTTCAGAAATCAGACACCTGATACTCTGTTATGAATTAAAAGCCCTTAATATATAAATATCGATGAAAATTACACCTTACGTTGCCGTACTTTAATAAATGGTAGGTAAGGCAATCACGATACCCGAAAGAAGTGCTATAGTAATACTATAATTTTAGTTTGTTATTCAGATCTGCTTTCTCAATCGATAAGCCCTATTATTCTTTCTACATCTGCTCTAAAGCTTGAATTGCCGTGACTATCAAACAAAGCTTCATTGGTTAAATAATCATAAAATACTTATGAAACATGCATAAAATACACAAACATAATAATGGTTACACATTTTTCAGATCTGTAGTTCGTGTCTAAAATGCAAGAGCTGTGATAGCACTCGCGTGAGCAAATTTGTGGGTAGCCTGCCGTTCTGCGCCCCGTGCTTCAAATTACGCCAAAAGGGGAATTATTGTCCGCTGTGTCAAGCTTGTTACAGAGATAACGACTTTGATAGCAAGGTAATAGTTGTTAAAAAAATAAGAAATCTTTACGGTCAGAGAGGTATGGTCATATTTAAGAGGCCTTATGTTCTTTACGTATGGAATCTCATGAATTTGAACTTAAGAATAAAATAACAATAAATTTTATTTACGGTCTATTTTTTCCAATTTTTTCCAATACTATTTGTTAATTTATAGCTTTTGATAACTTTTTCTGTTTAAAATAATTTTTAAATTTAATTCTTAAAGTTTTAGTTAGCATTGCAGAAAGTGAATTTCATTTCAATTCATTCAATAAACTGTCTGGTAATAAGTGGGTTGTCATGCATACCCTTTACATCTATAAATGTGACTTAGCCCAGTTTTACAATTTTTAGAATAAAAATGAATAAATTTTTGTGTTTTTTAACAGTGGTAGACCACTGTTACAGATTCATTTTCATAATTTTCTTTATTACACTTTTTACTTTCAGATGATGGAGTGCGGTTGCTGCGCTAGGTGGGTACACGCTAGTTGCGAAGGTCTATCCGGAGAAGATTACCAATTGCTATCTGCATTGCCGCCGTCTATCGAATATATTTGCTGCAAATGCATGCCACATGATCCTCCGTGGCGAAAAATGCTCACAGAACATCTGAAAGTAAGGTTATTACATCTACTTAAGTTACTTGCCAAAAACAAGAAGGCTTGCGCCCTATTAAAGCTGACGCCACACAAGAATACACCAGTTCCAAATAAACCATACCGCTTAATGTCGCCGCAGGCGATAAGAAAACTTCATTTTGATGCGGCTGATGATTCTTTGAAAACCACAAATGAAACTAAAGTTTACAGAAACACTGCTCGAGGACGACGAAATAACAGTTTTCCACAAAATAAGTTTGAAGACTTAAATGCCTCACAAGTGTGGCGCTGTTCGTCTTTGATATCAGATGTAGATATGGAAAAGGAAGACATTCCGCACACTACACATAAAGTAGTCAACTTGCAAGAGCCATTAATGCAGAACAAAGAGATATGTTTCTCCACTGGACTCTATGGCACCAAAACGGAATTCGATACGCCTTGTGTAGAAGTTCATGAAAACTATCCACCTCAAAATAAGACAGAAAAGGCAACAACTATGTTGCCTACCACTATACATGACGACAAATATGAAGCTATATCTGATGATGATGAACCTATGAAGAGTTTCCTACAAGCTCGTAGTGAGCAAGACTTAAGCCCAGCTGTAATAAGATCGAGTGGTAACAATATCAGTGATGACTGTAGCCGGGTTATGTCACCATCTTTATTGGATATAAAAAAGAGAGTAAACAGTGATGAATATGTTTCTCTTAAAGATTTCAATCATGACATGAAAGATGTCATTGATAGAACAATATGTGAAGATCTTAAGTCTATATACAAAGATTTGTTCACTGAAACTTTTCCATGGTTCGATTGCGAAAATAATTGCCTTCAACCAAACTTGGAGGTTGAAGGAGAACATGATGATACTGATTCTCTGAAGGATCTAGATATGACAAATAATAAGGGAATTAAAACAACTGTACAGTCAATAGAAAAACCCTTAGATCAAATTGTACCTAAGCTTGAAAATGTTGATAGCAAATTAGAAGAAGAACTCCAAGAGTTTTATCCTGTTGTGGATTCAAGAACATGTGTCCTATGTAAAGAAGTAGGTGACGGCTCTCCTTCAATGGAAGGACGCCTACTTTATTGCGGGCAAAATGACTGGATTCATGCCAATTGCGCATTATGGTCGGCTGAAGTATTTGAAGAAATAGATGGATCGCTACAAAATGTCCATTCAGCAATATCAAGGGGCAAAATGATAAAATGTGCATATTGTGAAGTAAAAGGTGCGAGTGTTGGTTGTTGCGCGAAAAATTGCAGTGAAACTTACCATTATGCTTGTGCTAGAAAAGAAAGTTGTGCATTTATGGATGATAAACGAGTGTTTTGTCCCACACATGGAAAGGATGTTCCTAAGAAGAGCTTACAAAAAGATGCAGATTTTGAGTTGACAAGACCAGTATATGTTGAGCTAGATAAAAAGAAGAAGCGATACAGTGAAATCAGTAAAGTTCAATTTATTCTGGGATCACTTGTTGTTCATAGTCTTGGAAAAATAGTTCCATCAGTGTCTGACTATGAAGAATTCTTAATGCCTGTAGATTTTTCTTGCACGCGATTATTTTGGTCATGTAAAAAACCTTCTAAGATAGTAAAATATACTATCAAAACCAAATTGATCTTGGCAGAGCCCGTCCCAGGCTTTGATTTTGGTGTTAACATAACTGTAGATCACAGTCTAGATGTTCAGGTGGTTGAACGAGTTATGGCTGAGATTGGAGCCTGGCATGAAAGTGTGGAGACTGGATCTAGTAAAACTGTACTTATGTTAAAAAATGATAAATCACCAATAAAATTTGGAAACACAGTCACTTTAGAGGATTTAGCTGTAAAGCAAGTTGTTGAGTATTTATTGGATAATGTTTGCAAACAAGAGCAACAAGATGAAGAAGAACCACAGAATACAGCTGATTTGCTACCACCTGAGGTTAAAGACGCTATATTCGAAGATTTGAATCACGATCTTCTTGATGGCATATCTATGCAAGATATCTTCCAAGATCTGAAGAATGAATTTTATTGCGCAATGACTCAATCAGATGATAAAAGTAATGATAAATCTGATTTTAGATCTACTGATTTCATAGATGAATTGCTTAATGCGAGATTTGAATCTGGTAGCAAGGAGTTGAAAAGAAGTAAATCAGAGATGCTTCTACAAAGCCACAGCTTAAAATCTTTGACAACTGGCAGAGGTCAACAAAGGTCTAGCAGTTGGAATAATAAATTTGACACGACACTGTTATCGTCTACTATCAAAAGATGCAAGATGGGAAAATCATCTACAGTTACTGGTAAAATGAGTCCAGTGCAACGTGTTGCACTGCCAGAAAATCAATTGGAGCCAATAAAAGAACAGAACGAACCACAAACCAATGAAAAGAAATTGAAGCCTGAATCCTGCAGCAATAATACAATTTGCGAAGATAGTCCGCACACATCTGGTATAAACTTTCGTACAACGTCTCCCAAGGACAAAGAAGAGACTCGTAATGAAAAAACTGATAAAACAGAAGGATATTTTACAGATGTCATTGACTTTTATACAAAAATCCAGTGTAGTCCAATATCTCAATTAGATGGTGCTGCTGACTGGTCTGGATCTGAAAGCACTTGCAGTTCTCGACCAAGTAGTCCACGCGACATTGATAATGATTTTACTCCAATACAACAGTTAGATGGCGCCGAAGACAACCATCCTTGTGACACTACTAGAGTTCAAACAAATCAGTTCATGTATAGAGCGAGTGGAACAGAGAGCTATACAGTCACATTTTCTGGAAATTCTATCAGTGGACAACCAGAACTAGTGATGAGGCCTTTAGACGACCCATCGGGAACATCAAGCCAAATGGAGCAACCAGTGAGATGTGATAGATGCCAGTGTACTTACAGAAATAAAGAATCTTACGACCGACATGTTCCTTCATGTGATATGATGTCTACAAGTGAAAGTGAGAGTGAAAATCCAAAATCGCCTGAAAACAGGACATTGACAACACTGCAAAATGCTTTCCAAGGCGCATTTGCACAACCGATGATTATTCATGCAGGTGTGGTTAGTGGCACAGAAAATACAGTAAAAGCTGAAGGCATATCAGCCAGAAGGACATCCATCAACACAAGGCAAATAACAATAAATGGAACTATTGTTGAAACACCATCTCCAGGTCCGTCGAATGAAATGACTATGACAATTACTGAACAAATGAAAACTGGCACTGTGATCTTTGATCAAAGCAAGGCGACAAACGTACAGGTGTCAGCAAACCAACAAATACTCTCTTCTCCACAAATTGTTGTCACGCCACAGATGATATTGCCACCAAAAACTAGCGTTGCAAGTGGACAAAAAATAATGGCACCCCAAATAATTACACAACCCGGCATTCTCCCTTATAATATTTGTGTAAAACCTGGGAATGGAACTACTAATATTCAACAAATACAAAGTGGCACAGACATGACACAGCTATTGTCTGGTACAGGTGGAATCCAAGTTATATCATCCAATTCAAATCAAGTGTTGACAATACCCTCTAATCAACAGGCAAATATTACGTCTATGATACAAGGGAAAAATCAAGTGGCTAACTTTCCAAATATGGCTAGTGCTTCATCAATCGCCTTACCAGTGAATTCTATTCAAGGTATGCCAAGTACATCTATCATCCAAAACATACAACCTATGATTCGCCCATCGAATCCCACGATTGTAGTACCTGCAATGACAGCTCAAAGATTGACATCGCCAAATTCTCAAAATAAGCAGCAATTAATACTTCCCGGTACACCACAGAAATCGCCTAAAAAGCAACCGCAGCCAGTACAACCCAAACCTATTTTTCAATCTACCAATCGAGGCAGAGGGCGACCTATTCCAAAACCGACCACAATGAAAAGGCCAACGAAAGTTGAGAAAACCTTTGCTGCGATTAACCAGTCACCCATTGGACCTGGAAATACAGTTATTCAATTACAGACAAATAACCAAAGTGGTCAACCGTCCATTATAGTACAACCGGTCGCAAATCAGAATATAATGTCAGCATATGTAGAAGCATTGTCTCAGCAACAAAATCAAAACATGCAATATATTGCAACTATTGCACCTCAAGGAGATTTCAAAACCGGGCCAACTCAATTTATTTCTCAAAGTGGCCTAGTTCCTCAGACATTCCAAATACAGCAAACAGAATCCGGAGGGCTCGTGGCAGTGCCGAGCGGTGGAATTCCAGTGTTACTACCCCAAGGAAATGTTGGAATTTTACCGCAGGCTATTCAGCAAGGTACAACAATTTTACCACAAGGAGCGATTCAAGCGCAGGGAATTATTTCACAGGGTCCCAATGGACCGACAATTTTGCCACAAGCTATCCACACGCAAAACGGAACTACTATAATACCTCAAGGGGCTATCCAAGGTCTGGCGCCTGGTAATATAACATCTCAAACAGCAACTCTTTTGCCTAATAACACTCTGCAAACAGCTGGAGCCACAGTAGTGCCCCAAAGTGGAATCGGCAACGGTCAGACTACCATAATACCGAATGGGGCATTACAAGCTCAAGGTAATACGTTGATATCACCGGCGCCAGGAACCACAATATTGCCACAAGGTACCCTGCTCCCGCCGTTCTGCAATGATCAAGTTTTACTGGGATCGACTCCAACATTAGAAATGGTGACAGACCCATCTGGGTGTATGTATTTGACAACTACACAGCCAGTATACTATGGTTTGGAGACAATTGTGCAAAATACAGTGATGTCATCTCAACAATTCGTATCAACTGCAATGCAAGGAGTTCTGGCTCAAAACAGCAGTTTCTCTGCGACAACGACGCAAGTTTTTCAAGCCAGTAAAATAGAACCTATTGTAGAAGTGCCAACAGGCTATGTTGTTGTAAATAATGTAGGTGATGGTGTGACTGCGGCATCAACACCGAATGTCGTCACGGCGCAACCAGTGCAATCGTCTCCACCCTCATTGAAAACTGTAAAGACGACAATACCTAATTTAACTTTACAACCACTACCAGATAAATCGAATCACAATAATCGTCAAACACAGAAAGTTATACAAATGAGTCAATCACCAATGTCCGTTGGTTCACAAGGAGGCCCCAATACCATCATTGGGCGACAAACTATAAATCCAATAACATCACAAATACATAGTATGACACTTTCCAGCACTTCTCAAAGTTTGCAAAGGAATATTTCAAAAGCAAATAATGTATCAATGGCTCCATCCGTAACACTAGTATCGTCAATAGGCCAACCAGTAATGGCGATATCACAGTCAATACCAAATTCGATACCAGCGTTCTCTATGCAGTCAATACCGTTGTCACAGCCGATTGTCTCGAGCTCAATTGCGCCTTCCACAAATAAGAATATAAAGATTGAGAACTCGCATGTTATCGAAATAAGTGGAAATTTGCAAGATCATTCAATTGCTCCTAACTTACCAACTATAAGTGTCGCTCAAAGTATGAAGTCACCAACGCCGTGGAGGCAGTTAAGTACACCAAGTAATGCTGGAAATTCTGAAAATAAAATGGAATTACAGAATATAACACCGAAACAAAATATTAACTCAATGAATATGCAAAGCAATATGTCAGGAAGAACTCACCATCATAATGAATCAGAGAAATTAAGTCAAAATTGTTTAATGGGTTTGGCTAACAATGGCAATGCTATGTCAAGCATGAATTTACATTCACATCAGTTTGATTCAAATTTAAACGTGAGCCATCAACCCTCTCATTCGACGTCGAATAATGTTATCCAAATTACAGCAGGTAATATATACCCGCCAGCAACGATGATGAATAGTAATTTTGACTCGGACACCTCCTTGAAGCTGAGCAAAATAAATGCGCTATCTAAAGCAGAGGATGGCCACTTAAACTTTTCGCATGAAATAATGTCTTCGCATACACAACAACATTCTAACAATGATAAAACATTCCAGAATTTGGGACCAAATAATGATAACAAACACACTACAGAAAGTGTGTCGAATCAAATGAACATCCATAAACTGAACAGCTGTCAAATGGCTGGGAATATGAATAATCAACCTGCCATTAGTATTATACCTCATAATGTGATGCGGTCGCAACCTCAAAATCATCAAAACACATTGTCTGTTTCAAATAATCAAAACCAGATGTGTTCTATGACAAATAATTCTTCTCATAGTCAAGTTCAAATGTTAAATTCTGGTAATAATTCCATGCAAAATGTAAATATGTCTTGTCAAGAGACCAGCTCCAACAACAGAATGACCGCTATGGTGTCCAGTGACAGCAGCATGCAATTGAATCAACATGAAATTTCAAATAATTCTATAAATACACCTAGCATGCCTCATTGTAACATGCAAGTAATGTCTCATGATAATAATCAAATATCGGGAAACAACCAGATACATATTATGAATGGGCAAATACAAAATCGCCAAGTCGATAACGGCAATACATTACAACAGATGAGTCAAGTAGCATCGAGCAGATCTTTTCATGATAATATGATGCCCTCACAACAAAATCATAATCCATCAAATATGCTTAATAATAGAAGCACTCCTGACAACAATAATCTCATGAATCCATCTATGAATATGCATAATTTGGGAAACAATCACAGTCGATCAGATATGAATGATTTAAATCATATGCAGATACAGCAATCTATGTCCAACATGAACATGCAGAGTAATAGAATGATGATGGATAATATGCAATCTCACAATATGAATTCTATGAGCCATACTATGCATTCAAATAGATCAATAGACAACATGCATAATGCACAATTACACAACATGCAACAGATAAATCATCACATGAGTAACAATAGCCGACCGCTCATAGAAAACAATATTCATGTCAACCAGCAAATGTCTCTTCAACAAAACCGTCAAATGGATCATGTTGGCCTTCACCACCAACATCAAATGTCGAATGTTATGCAGATTCAGAATAACCGTCAACATTCAGATAATAACATGATGAGTATGCACCATGTACAAAACCAGATGCATACGAGGCAGCAGATGGATAATGGTATGCATATGCATCATATGTCGGGAAGCACATCAGCCATGAGCTTGAACACACAAATGGAGAATACTGGCTCAATGGCAAATATTCATAATAATAGATACGACAATAATTCTATTTCGATGCAAAATATGAACGTTATGAATCAAATGCAAAATAATAGAAGTTCAATGGAGCATGCCTCTCTAATGCAACATCAAATGAATAATATGAATATCCACAACAATATAAATAATACTATGCCAATGGGAAATAACAACCATCAATCTATGAATAGCTCCTTATTGCATGGACCAAATATACCGGATATTAAGAATGAAATACAAAATTCCTGTAGTGGAACCTGTTCCAATACTAATAATAATCAGTTCACGAATAATCAAAATACATTGGATATGTGTCAAAACAATATGGCGATGGGCCCTGGTAACATGATGCATGGAATCAATGTAAACAATTCCAATATGATGATAAATAACGTAAATAACAACGCTATGTATGGGGGTCCCGCACAAAACAACATAACAGGACACGAAATGTTAATGAATTGCTCTAACTCTTCAGATCATGGTGTAAACAACCTTATGACTGGAAGTTCTAATCATATGATGATTAATACGCAAACTCATACAGCAAACAATCAAAACCAGATTCTAAATAATCAAGTTTCTAACAATGGTCAAATCAATATGAGCAATTGTAGCATGAATGCTAATAACTCATCTCAAAATCCTAATATTGCTAACATGGACACTCAGGTCAACAGGAATAACATAACAATGAATGAATCGTCTAAATTTGCACCCGATCCTATGAGAAGTAAAAATATTATCGGTCCACCTGCAAATAGCAATATGTCTATTC
This sequence comes from Cephonodes hylas, assembly GCA_030295005.1. NCBI lineage: Eukaryota > Metazoa > Arthropoda > Insecta > Lepidoptera > Sphingidae > Cephonodes > Cephonodes hylas. Next base: position 5,843,978 of record AP025382.1, read on the forward strand.
CAAATGTACCCAGTAATGATTGTGCTAAAGTAAATAATGTGGCTGCTGATAAGCAAAACCATACTATTTCAGTGAACAATCAAATTGGATATATGCAGATGAATTCTCAGAATAACAGAGTTATAAATCTTCCAGAGAGGAGCAGAATAAATAATGCTAATATAGAAAATCAACATGTTCAACAACAGCATAACATACGCGTGGTCACAAATAATAGCAATAATAACGTGACTGGGCTCGCAGCTGAGCCATTAACATTCCAACAAAAAACTGAAAATGCCGGTACTACTATAAATGTACCTTTCCAGGCAATACCAAACAGTGCCCCTATGAACATAAATGTTAATTCAAGTAATAACACGGTCAATATTACCGTCCAAAATAATCTTGTTGATCCTAAAATCGCTTCCAAAGCTGCAGCTGATTTGAACTTTCCTATTCAAGGCAGCACAAATCTATTACAAAATCAAAACAACTCTAATAATAATATGATTTGTTTGCCTGTACCGAACAACTCCATTAATTTACCAACCCAAAACAGTTCAAGCATTACTTTACCTAAAGCTCCACCTACGCAGCAATCTGGAATTCCGACGAATGTGGTGAATCCTATGTCTATGAGGCCTATGAACAGAGTACTACCGTTGCATAGAGATGGTCAAAGCAAATCCTCAAAGTCTTCATCAACATCTAAAACAGTTTCTGTGCCAAAACAAAGGCCCGCTAGCCACGATATGCCAGATCTAAGTATAAAAGACGAAACCATCGACAGTGATTTGGAAAAGGCTATTGAAGAATCGAAACGGATGATGGAGTTGGAACGAGCTAAGAGAGAAAAGGAAGAAAGAGACGCAGCACAAGCTCTCCAGCTATCAGCGGAAGGACACAGAGCTAATACGAGTGTCGCTGCAGCGGAATCGCAAGCGATAAGAATCAACGAGACAGCTGATATAAATAGTAAGATGACGTCGCTTCCAGCGCTGGATTCTGAAATAATTGAAAATGAACCCCCTAAAGTGTTGGCTGAAAAAGACACTAATAGAGTGCCTGTTGCAATAAAGACATCAAATGCACCAACAAAAGTAATGAAAAGACCTCTAGGCGATAAAAAATCGGAAAGTGAAGTCATAACGAATAAAAAGCTTAGTAAATTTGCAAAAGAAAATAAGTCATCGTTGCCTGTTAAACCGACACAAGACCCACCAAAAGACGATGGACCTAAACTAATATATGAAGTGACTTCAGAGGATGGATTTAACTATTCGTCATCCTCTCTGACCGATCTTTGGGCTAAAGTTATTGAGACTGTACAAATTGCGAGAAAGCAATCTGGGTTACCTTTGATCCAATACAATCTACCATCTACTTTGTCTGGAGCTCACCTGATTGGACTCAACAACAATGCATTGAGATACCTCGTTGAACAACTGCCAGGCGTAAGTGTCTTGATATTTTGCTGTAAATAAATTTAATTAAATTATTATATTATACCATTTTAATTTGCAGGCAAGTCGGTGTATAAAATATAAAGTACGTCAAGGCCGCCAATTGAGCAGTTGGGACAATGATTTAGATCTAAGTGAAGGTTTCAAAGAAAGTCCTTGGGGTAGTGCCCGAACAGGACCTGTGTCTAGGAAACCAAACCACGACATGTTCAGTTGGATGGCTTCGCCATTCAGAGAAGAGCCACCTCCATTCGGCGGACAGGAAGGAGATAGCTCTATCTCCAGGTAAATAATCAGTTTCAACAGCTGCCAATGTTCACTTTTTATACATGTTATTTAATCGTGGTTTTCTTTGCAGACGGTTAGCAACTTTACCACCTGCTATGAGATTCAGACAGTTGAAAGAAACATCTAAAGCATCAGTGGGCGTGTACAGATCCCACATACACGGTCGAGGCTTATTCTGCAAACGTGACATTGAAGAAGGTAAATGCTTGAAATTTTTAAAATGCTTAAGTATAGTTTCGCTCTAAATGTATTGATAATAAAAAAATCCTTTTTCTTAGGGGATATGGTGATAGAATACGCCGGCGAAGTAATAAGAGCAGTTCTGGCGGACCAGCGCGAGAAGCGGTACGAGGCCATGAGCGGGCGGCGCGGCGTCGGCGGCTGCTACATGTTCCGGATAGACGACAACTTGGTCGTGGATGCCACGCTCAAAGGAAACGCTGCCAGATTCATCAACCACTCTTGTGACGTAAGTTCTCTTTCGAAATCACTTCATATTTTTTTTAAAGTAAATGTCTGTATTACCCGAAGGGTTAGGCAGAGATGCATTTTGCACCCACTTTTTGCCAGATATTTATCAGCCCCACGAAATAAAGGGCGAGCATATTGCGGTGCTCCGAGCACATTGCCAGACTTCGAGCTGCTACGTAGAATTTCCGAATTGTGTCTGAGACCTTCTTGATATCAATATTGCATGAAAGACAATCTATACTGATCTGTTTTCAAATATATTCTATATTTATATATTTTTAAATAATTAATGAAACAATAATCGTGTTATTGCAGCCCAACTGCTATTCCCGCGTGGTAGACATCCATGGGCACAAACACATTTTGATATTCGCATTACGGCGCATCACCGTTGGCGAAGAACTGACTTACGACTACAAATTTCCATTTGAGGAAGTCAAGATTCCTTGCACTTGCGGCGCCAAGAAATGTCGCAAGTATCTCAATTAATGTTTGGCTAGTCCAGTATTTGATGTGTGAGTGACTTACATAATTGTGTCAATTATGATTGTATAGTTCGATCAACGAGCGCTTCGATTTGTGGTTAACCAACTCAGAATAATGTGAACGTATCGATTTTGAACACTGAATGTGATTTTGTAAAAAGGACGCATTATTTTTGGTCGCTTTATAGAGAGCCCTACGGATTTTTCTTAAATGTTTTAGCATAATCATAGAAGTACATTACTGATATAGACATTAACCAGTAGAATTATGAGAATTAACACTTAATTGTATTGACGGTTTGTGGTCGTGTGCTGGATACGCGTTATGCATAGAAGATGTCCATATAACTATTGTATTGTTGGGGATGTATTGTGGGAACATGAATGTTAATGAAGTTCTGGGGTGAGCACAAATGTGTACATAATAATGTATTTAAGACAATAAGTGAAAGTCACATATCGCGTTATTCCCACCTTGTATCTCGACATGTTTAGTATCACTGGAAAGTTTTGGACATATTGGAAGTTTTATATGAATCTTGTTATGATCTCTTTCTTGAATCTACCCAGTGTTAGATGAGGGATTGTATAATAATTTTGAATTAATTTTTACTTAAATGAAAATTATTTTGAGATAGTTTTATACATTTTGTAAATATTTTTTAGTTTTTAATTTCTGTATCGTAGTGTAGTTAACGAATCGCGAACGGCTTAAGTGTAAACAGAGATGTCCACACTTAATTTTGATGTGATATGCGTTTAGTCCCACTGGACTTGGGAAAGGTTACTGCGTAGCTAGTTGTATATTTGTTCCTCAATATGTTTTTATTTTCCCTTCACTTGTGATCAGTTAAGTCTCGACTAACATAGCGCGTACTTGTATATATAATGATGAAAAATAACGTTATATTAAAATTAGTACACTCGAAAAAGGGTTAGCGAGGTTATTACAAGTACAATGTTACTTTTTAGTAATTTTAACGTGTATTGTATAGTAAAAATGTAAATAAGAGGAATTATGTCATAATAATGAGTTTAAACGACAAATCGTTTTATTGTAGTCATAGTGGTAGGTTGTATTTTATAGAGCATATTTTATCATGTACATATTAAGTTATTGTGAGCAATGAATTCGCGCCGGCGACCCGTAGCCGGAGGGCTAGTGTGTGGGGGGGGGGGGGGCGTCGGCGCGGATACGTTGTTCAATGGCTCCTTATTACGAGCAAGGTTTAACATAAAAAATGCACATTTTTTAGCTTTAAATAGGTTCAGCACAGCTTGGGTTTTAATTGAATGTAATGTTTTTTTTAATCTAATTAATTTCTTGTGTGTTTTTTAATTGGCAAATATATATTTTGCATTTTATATTTTTCTCTCAGCATTTATAGACTGACTATTGCATCACACCATGATTTAGAGCCATCACATGCGTCAATATTATTACTGTTGTAAATCGCTTCAAATATTCACAATTTAGTTATTTTAGTAATCCATAGGAGTAATTTAGATGCTGAAACAGTACGAGATGCAAGAGAACTCATACAATCGGAAGTGGAAGAAGTTATTGTGTAGATACATTTTACGATAGAACCTACTGCATCTATCAACAGCAGTATTATGTAATGTGTCCCCCAAGTAACACGTAGTTTTATTCTATAGAACCGATAAATATAGTATGTGAAATAGTATAAGGGATTTTTGAAATTTGTACATCAAAAACGTTGATGCGGTAAAATTAAGCTCTTGTGCAATTGCAAATATTATTGGTTCATTTATGTACACAATTTTTAAGTTTGTTTTTACAATTTTCGTATAGTAAGACATACCTAAGCCGGCAACTATGAATGAATTTTAATAAAATTTCCTTAGCGTATGTCGGCTTTATGACTTGCATCTTCATTGTAATGTTGTAAATGACGAACAGACTAGTCTCATTGGTTTTAGTACTGTGGAATCCTGGAATTATAATGAGGACCCAGCCATTCTTTTGATAAGTAAAAGATTGTTATATTTTGTTTACATTTGATACGAGTTAGTTGAAGTTATAGTTTACATCGAGTTATGATAATAAAATACAAAGTACAGGTAATTTTACACAATTACGATTAACATATATTTTAATTAGTTTATATTATCATAAGATTAATGAGTTTCCTTTTCCTCTTTCCTCGTAAATGTTTTTTCTTGTGTATTTTATTTCCAATTAGTATGCAAATGATTATGAATTAGATGATTTGTGAAGGGTTTTGGATGAGTTGACTTATTGTAGGCATAAAATGTTATGCTTTAAAATTATGTACATGTGCATTTTGTTAGTCCCATTAATTAATTAATTATAATTCAAAAGACCAAATCACCAAGTGATGAATCATTTTGCGTTAATAATTTAAGTGTATGCATCTGCTCTTGATATTAATTGTGTTAATGCTTTTTAATGTACACAATGCCATTTTGCCTAATGTTATTATAAATTATATGAAATTGCTTTAAAAGCACCAATTTTACAATTCATAGTTCTATGACCTGTCTATACATTTTATTACTTTATTTATTTCTATCATTATTTTGTATTGTGGTAAATTTTACCAAAAATAAAAATACTAAAATGTGCTTTATAATTTGTTTTATTTCATATAGGTAGGGTTGAAAACCTTTAGTGGCCTTAACACACAGAAACATTACAATTAAGTACACGTATCGGCTTAGCGTCCATCGCCTTCACATAAAGACTAGAAAAATGCGAACAAACAAATACATACATACAAGTATTTTATATCATGGATTCGTTAGTGGTTAAAATCAGTACCTAATATCGATTATTTCCATAATAAAATATTTTTTTCTGAAACATTGTTTTCCTTTTTGTTAATCAACTTTAATAATAATTTTGAATTAAACGCCGATATTAAAACTATAATTGTATTATTCCCTCTAATATATTTGTTTCTTTTTTAAATAAAATACTGAAAAAATAAGTCAAGATTCAATAATCCAATAATGAATCAAAACCACTCCCGACTTCTTATTTATCAGATCATCACCATATCAGACTTGATTCTAATAACGTTCTCATAAATTTTAACTTCTCAAAGCAAGATTTTTGGACTTTGATCATTAACTGTCCAAATTATTTGTATGTTCAACGTGGTTTCTGCTATTTAAGTTTCAAAAGGTACCAATGTAATTATATGATCTTTCATGGATTGCCACGGAATCCCTCTTGCAATAAAACTACTCACATAAGAATCCATCGCTCTGAGGATTGGGCGTATCAACCAGCAATAAGGCAAACATCGTTCGTCAAAACGTACCTAAACCTTTTCAGCCGTAGAGCCTTGTGTGGGGTAGGTATTAGGTACTGAGGCTAAAAGTGACTGAAGCTCATTGATTTTTTGTAGATACATAAATGGCCCTACTCAATATCAAGTTTAATTACTGCATAAAAGACGTAAACATATATATGCATAATGCATATACCTAGGTATACATTTGCTTAAAAAAAATACATGTTTCATGCAATTAGTTTAATGTGGATGATAAATAAAATTAAGTGAGTAGTTAGGAATACAATGTATATCTTATTATCATATTTGAAGAGCGAGGCCCCATACATTAATAATACAGTACATAAACTTATTTTCCCAGCGCACAGTACAAGTGCCATCAGTTGCTGTATCCCAGAAATAAGCGGCCGCCGTATGAAGTCCTGTTCCATTCTTTTGGGTTATTGTTATTCGCACTGTTAAAGCATAACAAAATAAATTGTATTTTTAGTACATAAGGTATGTGACGCCTTAGGCAAACGTAGTGTAGGAGGCCCTCTGATTGGGTGGAATGATGATATCCGCCAACTGGCTGGCAGCAGTTAAATAAGGAGAGCCGAAGAATCGAGCCGAAGTGGACGAAATTACCATGATGAAGCTTGAGAAGCTTGATGAAGCTTAGCGTAACAAGCTTTCGATTCCATATTCCATATCTTTATATTATCAGGGATCTATCAACACACGAATTTTTCCTTTAAGGTCGAAGAATTAAATGTTATTTAAAAGGTAGCGGTTGCGAATTCGATCCCTGCTCCGAGACTAACGTTTATTTAAGTGTGGGTGTTAGTGAGACCGAAAGGTCCAATATTTTTTTTTTACTTTTAAGTGCGACTAATGGTGTGTTAATTTTAAAAGCTAAAATTGAATAAGGGGATCTATCTTAATTTTTGATTCTAAAACATAAGATTTATCCAAAGAAAACTTAGATGTAAGAGGTAGATAAACAACGATAGATACCTACGTAGATATTTAAAGGGCTTATTCAACTTATTCAGTCGTGCAAGAATCTTCTCTGTAATGACTGTGATCCATTGTGGCACTCTTGAATGACTGTAGGTATTCCCACCAAGACACATTTCGATGTTGTCCCTTACGATTTTCTGAACTTCTTCTACATTAAACACTAAATTCTGTAATTAAGTTTATGTTATAATATTGAGTTTTAACATACTGACTTAAATATGTATCTATATGCGTGGAGAACTGTAAATACAGCAAGTACAAACTACCAAACTACTTATGTGATGTGCAATCGTCGCATGCCTATATCAGCCCATACGAATCGCGCTGCTGGATACGTACGATGCATCTACAACTAATCACGCTCACTTATTGTTAGTACTTATATCATAGGTGCCATACTGTACAAATTGTATTACAAAGTGAGAAACGATTACTATTACCCATTTTGCATGACATTTACACGATTATTTCTATCTGAAAAAACCTTTTATCCTGCTATTAATTAATTAAGCTTTCCATCCCAATCAACAAATAAAACACAACATTGTCGCTACTAGACATTTTTCTATAAAAAAGTGGTAAGATCTATATCAGTCTTTCCCAAAGTGGGCGATAACGCCCCCTTGTGGGCGCTGGAGGTCTCAAGGGGGGCGGTAAGAGACCCAGAAAGAAAATAGGGGCGTTGTGTAGAGCCTAGAGGCCTGGGGGGTGATTTGTAATTTTATTTAGCTAGGAGCGACAAAAATCGGTAGATACGCGCCCAAAATCGGTATTAGATCGCAATATACATGACCATACTATGCAGTTCTTGTTTTTTTTTTTTAGAAGAATCTTAGGTAATAGTGGTGAAAAGTGGCCATTACTGTTCAGAGTGCCTCTTGTTTTTTTTTTTTAGGATAACGGTTAAATAAATAATTTATTTTATTTTCATTTGTGGTTTCGCGCGTTTTAATGGGGGCGCTAAAAAATGTTTTATTCTCAAAGTGGGCAGTACACAAATAAGTTTGGGTACCACTGATCTATATTAACCATAGGGTAAAGCCTATTATTATAGTCGTATTCGACAGAGATCATTTGATAAAAATTCTAATACAAAACGAAAACCTTTGTAAATTTACCTCTTCATCATCATCTTGAGCCATCGCGAAACTTAATCAGTTGACTATGTTCTCCGAATAAATGACAGTATTAAAATATATTTTTTTTATGAGATTTCAATGTCTTTCACCGTTTTAGAATACAATTCTCAACATCAAATAAATTTGAAACATCTGTGTCGTTATTCCTTTTTTTTTACAGCCAGAATTATTTAAGATTCAATTGTAGGTTTCTTATATTATCATAGAATGAGAACATATCAGCATATATGTTTCAGCTCGTAAACGTCTTAGGGGCCCCATACACCTACAATAATATTGAACAATCTTTTTATTGTTCAATAATATTGAACACCCCCTTTGATTCCAGACGTTCAATTATTTCTGTCAATAAAATTGATAAACCACTCTGATCAATATTTTCGTGCGAGCAACATGTCTGACGACGAAGTTTTGGCGGCAGCCATGCTGGTGATTTTGTTGAAAAGAAAAAAAAAATAAATATATTGCGCAATATTAACCCTACACAGCGCAATAAAAAAATATTGATCAATAAAAATTAAGCTCCATCAATCTTTTGCTCAATCACGGCGCAATGCTTCAATATTATCCCTACACGTTCAATAATATTGTACAATCAGAATATTGATCAATATTATTGATGGTGTATGGGTCCGGTTACTTGGAGGTAATATAATTTCTTAGCCTAAACAACCTACGCTGCCAACTGAACTGGCACACATCTTTAAAGAATTGGCTATATTCTTCCCCACGTTAAAACTGGGGATGCAGATGAAATTTCTCCTTGTACTAAATCTATGAGTAAAATAATATATAAGGAAGATATGTAAAATTTTCCATGGTAATCTATACTAATATTATAAAGCTGAAGAGTTTGTTTGTTTGTTTGTTTGAACGCTAGGATCTCAGGAACTACTGGTCCGATTTGAAAAATTCTTTCACTGTTAGATAGCACATTTATCGAGGAAGGCTATAGGCTATATAACATCACGCTACGACGAATAGGAGCGGAGCAGCAATAAAGAATGTTTCGAAATCGGGGACATTTTTTCCTTTTTGTGAGCATCCGCGGCGTGCGCTGCGAAAACGGTTAAAGTTTCGCTAAAATAATGTATGAGAGAAATGTGTCTCTTTATAAGTTCTAAAAAAAAGTCCGCGACAGCATATGTCTATTTTTTAAGGTTGGCTCACTATAACGTTTTTTATCCTAACCAAATTTATTTTAAAATAAAGTTTTATTTGTGAAGGTGTTTTTATAAATATGATATTAATCCTTATCCAAATAAATACGTTATTCATTACAAGTATTTAATTTTAAATAAAATTGCCCTTTACATCATTTGATTTCACTGAGTATCTTAGAAGATATTGCAGTTTTAAAATATTGATCAAGCGCGCAGTAATGATGCACAAGGCGCCGATCGACGCGTTACGGTTTCACGTTTGAACAATTTGACCGAATTGTATGAATTTTGGTATGGACATAAATAGGACTCTGAGAAGTAAAATAGACTACAACTTATTTTCCTTCTGATCTCAACCCTGTAGTCTACGCGGACGGAGTCGCGAGCAAAAGCTAGTGATTTTATAAAGTAATACAAATAACAGGGAGTTCAGGAGAATAACAGGGATAATTTATTAAAAATAAATTTGTATCATAAAATGTGATGGGCGAATTATTGCTTAAATGCGCAGGTGCCTGCTTGATGAACATACGTATTTAAAAAAAACTGTCATTTTATAAAATTGCACTTTTATGAGAGTAATTAGGTACTTACTTACTTATCACGACGCAACGACCCAAAATTTGTCCTGGCCTCCGACACCAAGAGACGCCATTTAGTCCTGTCCTGCGCTGCTTCTTGCCATGGGATCGCGCGAAGTTCTTTTTCGACTTGATCCTTTCAGCGGTACCTCGGCCGCCCTACAGGCCGCCGTACGTTTGGAAGTCCCAAGTAGGCGCGTTTGGTAGCTCGATCGTCTCCCATTCTAGTCTCGTGGCCGAGCCAGCGAAGTCTGTGTGACTTCGTTTCACCGAGAATATTGGGTTCAGCCACTAGTTCTTCGATTTGGCAATTGTACCTTGCCCTCCAGGTTCCGTCATCTCTTCTGGTCGGTCCGAGAATCCTTCGCAATATTTTTCTCTCTGTTACTAGGAGCTTAGTTTCCTCTTTCTGTGTCAGCGTCCAGGTTTCGCAACCATACATAAGAATAGGCCTGATGACTGTTTTATACACTAGTCACAAAAATTAAGGAATATAAAAAAAAATCCAAATTTTTGGGTGATTTTCAACGAGCTGTAACTCCGAGGCAAATGGTCGTACAGAAAAAATAAAAAAGCAAATTGTAGCTCTAAGTGTCTAGTTTTTAGATATGACTATGAAAATTTTTTGTCATGTCCAGGTCTCGAGAAATCCTAAGAAAGCTACGAAAAAAAATTTTTCCAAAATTTTTCTCGTCTAAAAATAAGTCCACGGGCTTCAAAAAAATTTTTTTGATTCTTTCGTTATAAAACACTTTTAGAGAATTTAATATTCTTTAATTTGACGTATTTAAAAAGCCTGTACGACGATTTGCCGCGGAGTTATCGTTAATCAAAGCAAAAAAGTTCTTTTTAACTTTGATAATCAATAACTCCGGAAATAATAATCGTATAAGAAATTGAAGAACGGTTTTAAAAACTGCACAATATTTTCTATAAGAAAATGTAAAATATTTATATTATATTTTGTAATTTTGTGATTTTTCAATGAATTTTTTTTTTTTCTCTTCAAAATCTTTATTTTTTGCCACAGATGTGGCTCGCATTATTACCCACCTTCATGAGGGCTACAGTCAGGTAGAAGTAGCAGCTTCTATGGGAGTAAGTCAGTCTGTTGTTAGTCGTGCCTATGCCCGATTTAACGCGACTTAAAGTTACGATCGTCGTCCGGGTCAAGGTAGACGACGAATCACTACCGAGCGTGATGATCGAGCTAGATGATAGACGATCTCTCGTTTGGCGCCGACGTGGGGAACGAGATCGGGATGGGTTTACGAGACCAGTTACAGCTTTCAAAGGTGGATCAGTCATCAATCACAAAATTGCTCATAATGGTGATTTTTGCAAAGACAAAGAATTTGAAGCTTCGGGGCACAAAGAAAACAAAATCGCAGCGCTTTGAATTTTTGAGGGATTTTAGGGGATACTTTGAGGTTAAAAAATTACCGACGATATCCTTCGTTCATCCATTTTATCCAAAGTTATACCAAGTTATCCTAAATATCCTTAATTATGCGAATTTTTGTCTTTTTTTCATTCCGAGTTTTAAATTAAAAAAAAAAAATTGTTTCAAAAGATGTTTACATATTCTTATAGAAAATATTGTGCAGTTTTTAAAACCGTTCTTCAATTTCCTATACGATCATTATTTCCGGAGTTATTGATTACACAGGACAACAAAATAAAACTTTTTTTGTGTTGCATGAAGTTTTTCAACTGTTGTTTACTAATTTGGGTGCGCTGATTTCATATCTGGCCTCAGATTTTTTGTAGCAGCTCTAGTTAGTGAGATACAGGTACCGTCTTGAATTTACCTAAGAAGTCGATAGTTTCTATCAATAGCGGTGTAACTTAACCATTTCCTTTCTAAATTTCATTATGTCTTCCTCAATAAGGAAGTGGTTAAATAATCCTGATTGTTTTTGGATTATTTGTGGAGAATATATGTTCAAAAATTTCGTTTAAATGTGTCGGACTTTGTAAAAAAGGCATATTTCGACGACTTTGGGATTCTATTGCTGTTAAACGTTAAATCTTGTATACCAAGTTTGGTATGTAAAAGTTGTGTTGAATCCTTGCGACTGTGGGCCAACAAAAAAATACCCACTTTTAAATTCAAAGCTCCTATGATTTGGCGTGAACTATCCAACTATCATGACGACTGTTATTTCTGTGTAACGAAAATCATACGTTCAAACCATAAAAATTGCTCTAAGTGGATATATCCAACTTAAAATCTGCCATAAGTCCAGTCTTGAGTGTTAGTGACAAATCATCACCACAGCAGTCACGTCCATCTTCGGAGAATCCAGACCAGTGAAGTGGACAAACCAAAAACGACGACGGTGGTAATGACAGTGATTTTATTTGCTACGGTAGTCCCCGACCACTAAATGATGGTCTAAATGACTTAATCAGGAACCTTAGACTGTCCAAAACAGCAACAGAAATTTCAGCTTCCCGATTGAAGGAAAGAAACATTTTTGGCAATAGGATGTCTGACGGCTGCATTCAGCACGCTGAACAGTTGCTGATACCCTTCCAGCGGCTTGGATGGAACATGAGTATTAAGCTTCACTACCTTCACAGTCATCTAGACCATTTTCCTGACAATCTCGGTGACTACTATGCGAGGAACAAGGAGAGCGCTTTTACCAGAATATTTACACTATAACGGAACGGTATTTGGTGTACTGTAATGAACATATCTCGGTTGACTATTGTTGGAGCATTTAAGATTGTACTCATAATACATCTGACTCTAGAAAATCCAAAAAAAGGAAATTTTATTCGGAATTAATATATTTAATAGAATTTTTAAACTTAAACTTTTTGCTTTTTCAATGAAAAGCCATGTCACTTCATAACTCCAAAACTAGAGCTGCTACATAAAAACGGCATATATTTTTGAAATCAGCGTGGAAAAACTGTTCAGATTCATGTATAAAATCTCATGCAACAGATATGCTGTTTTCCAGTGTTATCAAAGTTAAAAAGAACTTTTTTGCTTTGATTAACGATAACTCCGCGGCAAATCGTCGTACAGGCTTTTTGAATACGTCAAATTAAAGAATATTAAATTCTCTAAAAGTGTTTTAGAACGAAAGAATCAAAAAAAATTTTTTGAAGCCCGTGGACTTATTTTTAGACGAGAAAATTTTTGGAAAATTTTTTTTTCGTAGCTTTCTTAGGATTTCTCCAGACCTGGACATGACAAAAAATTTTCATAGTCATATCTAAAAACTAGACACTTAGAGCTACAATTTGCTTTTTTATTTTTTCTGTACGACCATTTGCCTCGGAGTTACAGCTCTTTGAAAATCACCCAAAAATTTGGAATGTTTTTTATATCCCTTAATTTTTGTGCCTAGTGTATATGCGTATTTTGGTGGATCTGCTAAGGAGCTTGGAGGTCAGGACTCTATGTAGAGCAGCACTACAGCGGAGACAATTTTGTGCTCGGATTTCAATATCCTCTTCTCTCGTGTTGGTATCAGTGATTGTGCAGCCCAGATATTTGAATTTAGGTACGCCTCTGTAGTTGTGTCCTCCCACTGTGATGCCAAATCTAGGAGCTTCCGTGTTTTTCCAACGTTTCATGTGAAGATATTCTGTTTTGTCCCGATTTATTGCTAAGCCCACTTTTTCAGCTTCCGCTTCCAAAACTTTCACGGCCGTCACCACCTCCTCTCGGTTCTCACCCAGCAGGGCTAGGTCGTCTGCATACCCTACTACCTTATGTTGTCCATTCATTTGTACGCCGACATCTAATTCCATAACTTTTCTAATGACATATTCGAGTACTAAATTAAACAACATAGGCGATAGGGCATTACCTTGTTTTAAGCCGGTCATGATTTGGAAGTCATTTGATATTTTTGAGCCAACTTTTATCACGGCTCTACTCTTACGTGTGGCAATTTCGATCATCTTGGCTAACTTATGTGGTATTTCAAAATATCTAAGTATGGTATGGAGAGCATCTCTGTCCACGCTGTCGTAAGCTCTAGCAAAGTCTACAAAAAGGAAATGTATATCTTGGGCGTACTCCCATTTCTTTTCTATCAAGTTGTTTAAGAAGGAAAATCTGGTCTATTGTGCTCCGATTTCGTCGAAATCCACATTGGTAATCGCCTATTATTTCCTCAACATAGGGTTCTAACCTTATTAGCAGTACGTACGACAAAAATTTGTAGGCAGTAGGCAGTAATGCTATTTCCCTATAGTTACCACACTTTTTACGAGACCTTTTTTGTGAATAGGGCATATGACGCTCAAGTTCATTGGGCTGGCAGCTTTTCTTCATTCCATATCCTAACAATAAGTTTAAACATTTATTCTATGACCGCTAGAAGAGTAATTAGGTATATATTTTATTTTAATATCACAGTATTAATATTCAATTATTATTTCCTGCTCCTCTGCGCCTTAGTTTCTTTTTAAACCGTCAGGTGGCGCTATTGTATTTTAATTCAGTATTACATAATTTATAACGCCCTCTGCTAATGTAGTGAGAAGATGAACAGTTGTCTTTAAAATAATGCTCATCTTTGACCTCATCAAGAATGTCAGTTGTCAGTTTGGAACTTTGTCTATGCTACACTATAAACACAATTATAGACAGTAGCTGTCAAAAATAGATTTCTAAACAAAAATTCTCATAACCCACTTTGTGGCCTTTATTTTCTTTTGTTGTGATTTTGGTATGTTTATGTCGTACTTTAATTTATCTAATGTGGGAAGTGCATTTCAAGTGGGCTGATACATGTAGAAAATGAATTTGTAGATAGATATGTGTTATGTGTGCTGAATGAGAATATTTTAATGGAGTTGAAGGTCTGGGTCGAGGGAATACAAAGGATCGTTTGTGGGGTCACAGAGACCACAACTTGTCAGGTGAGTGTAATTCTTGTGATGTTTTTGTTGATAGGCAAAGATTTGTGGCGTGAGGCCATGATTTCACATAAGAATTTTCGTCGGTTTTAATTTTAGAACAGTCATTATGTTCTTGTGTATTTTTTGTACAGGATGTAGTTTTCGCGTTAGCCCATGCCACTGGCAAAGTTGGCCGATTCACATTGATTGAGAGGTGGCGTAATAATGAACGACTGCTGGCACCCCAAGAATATCCCCTCAAGGTACAATTTTAGTGATAAGTATACATAACATTTAGTGGATATCAAGTACTTATTTCTGGACCTCATAATGTATATATATGTTGGTCAAGTATACTTGAATTTTGCTGTGTAATAAAATATATAATTATTTATTATTTTTACCTAGTTTTAATATAAATAGTAAATTACAGATTCTAATTATGCGAGGTGATAAGTATACATAACATTTAGTGGATATTAAGTACTTATTTCTGGATTTCATAATGTATATATATTTTGGTCAAGAATACTTGAATTTTGCTTAGTTATAAAATATATAAATATTTATTATTTTTACTACGTTTTAATATAGATTGTAAATTACAGATTCTAATGAAGTGGGGTGAATATTCAAATGATATACAATTCATATTGAGGCGATCAGAGTCAGGCGGAAGTCAAAAGCCATCACAATTAACTGGCAGCACAAGATCACCTATAGGCAATGGGTTTGTATATAATTTTTGAATACATAATAACTTTTTACTAATTTATTTTATGATGAAGCATTATTGATCAAAATAAGTCATAACTATTTCTTTAAATATAATTTATATAAAAATCTCAAATATGTAATTATTTATACATTATTTTAGCAACCATAACACATCAAATCCCAATATATTGGATTCCCAAGGGTCACCAAATAGAATGACAGGACCTTCATATAATAATAACACAAATAATACCTCACCTGGGAATCCTGTTGGTGTAGTGAAGGGTGTGCAACAAAACAAAATACCAGAGTCTGAGAGTCCTGTGTTAAAGGATGTGCCACCCTACAGGTATTTTTGTAACACATTTTTTTTACATTTCTTACTCTGTCATTACATATATAATGTTAATGAGGTTACAATAGAGAGAATAGAAATGTATTTGTATTGAAGGAAAATTAGTATTGGGCACTGCTAGGCACAGCCCTCTAATACACTGTGACAGTTTAGGTCTTAGCCTTTAGCTTAGCTTGGTAGACTACAAATAATTTTCAATTGTGGATATTTCACATTATTTTCAATCACTATTATGTTAGGTAATTCCCTGTAAAACCATACATAAATTTGAAAAGTCAGTTGTGTGTGTCTGAGATTTGAACCTGAGACTACAGATATTCTTGACCGCTCGCCTAAACCTTGTGGCCATCACCAATTTAATATTCAAAATTAGTATATCAAAGTTAATTGTAAACATGTTGAATTGATTAACATTAAGTTATATGTATTTTCTACAATAAACAATTTTATAGCCATTAAGAGAGTTTATAATTAAATTGTTGATTTTTCAAGAGAACCTCCACCACCATACCGTTCTCCGCCGCCACCTTCACAAGCATTGAGGAAATCCCCGAATCGCCTCCGTAGTAGACCATCACACATGTCGCCTGTGAACTTACCTGAAGAGAACTCAGAGAATCGCAGCCCTGAGGCTGTTAGTTATAATACTCAGTATAGGGAACTTGTATCTCTTGTCAACTATCAAAGAGAGAAACTTTCAAGTCAGCAAGTTGATCTTATAAAGGTAAGTCTTTTAAATTTGTTTTAAAAAAAATGTGTAATGTTTAAGTAAAAGATATTGATTTATTGTTAATTATTTATGATAGTATGATGCTGAAATTGGTTACTGGGAGAACAAGGGCCGTGAGCAAGAGAGACAAGTAGAACTACTACAGCAGCAGATTGGTTCTGCCGACAATCAGCTCAGATTAAGTACTGAACAGGTTGGTTTCATCATGTGTTTATATAGATTGTATGTAAAGAGAATGATAATTGAAATTATGATGACAATGTTTTGCCATCTGTTTACATTGGCACTATGTAGTTAATTAGGTCACATAATTGTTGCAAACTGGCACATTATTATCAAAAGCAATGTATTTAAGTAGTATAAACAATTTGTTCTATATTTTTAAGTCTGATGCCCTACCAACTGAGCTATGCAGAAAAATAAGACAAAGCATATTTTTTAATTAATAGTTAAACTAACTAGTGTTTCAGTGAGGCCCTTAATTATTTTTATTCACATTGAATTTCTTTAGGTGCAAGCTTTAACGTATGTAGAAGAAGAAAGTGAAATAGTAAAACAAAATGAGAAAACTCTCAAGTCGGAAATAGTTCTAGTGCGTTCGAAGTTAGCCAATTGTGAAACGGAGTTGTTGCAATGCAAAAACAAGATCCGTAAGTTAATGGAAGAGATTCACAACGAGCAGAGAATTATAAACAATCGACAGCAAGACAGCAGGTAATATATATTTCGTTATTAATTAATTCAAAACGATAACAATTGACTATTTAGCGACACTATGCTAACTTAAAAACATAGAACATATTATTTATCACCGAAGTTTTCGCAAGTTACGTCCAAAATAATAGAATTTTGCCTCTTTATGAACTTAGTGCTGCGCACCAGGCCTAGAATAGAACCTTAATCTTCTATGAGACTGTCGAGGCTGTCTTTTTCTCAGTCCGGCGAACCGAAATAACAATAATATCAGTAACTTACCTGCGTTTTTGAACTATAAATATTAATTTCTAAACAGACACCAGATTTACGCGCAAAGAAGAGATCACTAGACTTATGGCAAATGCGGAAACTTACACGAAACTGCGATGTGCAAACAATTATAACTACCTACTTGTAATTTTCGGAAAGTTAGGAGACGTCTTCTCGTCCGTAATACCTCAGTGCCTGAAGACGAAAGTCTTCAATAGTTGTGTGTTACCAGTGATGACATACGGCACAGAGACGTGGCCTCTCACTAAAGGGGTTATGGGACGGCTCAGAGTCACTCAACGAGCTACTTTTGCCCTATCCCACCACACACCCGCCACTGCAACTCCTGTACTACAGGATCAACAGCGGCACGCACAGTAATGACGCCGAGCAATGAAGCTCAGCGAATCTAAGGGGACCTAAATTGTCACAATCCCACAACGAAGTTAATCAGAAAAGTAATGTAAAGGAGGAGTTGGAAAACAAAGAGTTGTCCACTTCCCTCCACAGCAAAGCGGGTGACAAAACATTGAGCTATGAGGTTCTTCGGTAGTATAGTGGTCACTCAACGAGCTATGGAGAGGGCTATGCTCGGGGTTTCCCTACGTGATCGAATCAGAAATCAGGAGATCCGTAAGAGAACTAAATTAACCGACATAGCCCAGCGGATTAGCTCGTTGAAGTGGCAATGGGCCGGCCACATGGCGCGGAGAACTGATGGCCGATGGGGCCAGAAAGTTCTCCAGTGGAGGTCACGTACTGGAAAGCGCAGCGTGGGACGGTCCCCGACAAGGTGGTCCGACGACCTTGTCAAGGTCGCGGGACGTCGCTGGCTGCAGGAGGCTTCCAACCGTCCCCGGTGGAAGTCATTGGGGGAGGCCTATGTCCAGCAGTGGACTAGAATTGGCTGAGAATGATGATGATGATGACTTGTAATTTTATTCTTAGGATCATATTATGAAAATGAAATAAAAACACTCTTATTTCTGACAGGCTATACGAATTGATTATATAATCTATTACCACGTCCATTGTATGTTTTTAAATATTTTATGCAATATGTCACTCTAAAACAGGTCAATCTTAGATATAAGTTCTTCTACGTAATTTTATTAAAAAGTGAAATTAGAAATTAATCAATGAAAACATACAAATAAATTAACCAAAGGTTATTCTCATAGACAAGCGCTGGAGCGCTCAATGCTTGCAGAAATGGAGAGTTTACAAAACCAGATACAGCAAGCGAAACATGCCACTGAAATAAACCACCTGACAGCCGAAAACTTGAAGAGAGAGGTGCGTTATATTATACATTCATACTTACTCATGCCTGTATCTTAGAAGGGGTTGGCAAAGATGTATTTGTTTTAATATTTTGTCATGTAATATGTGGCAAGCTTGTTGCCGCTTTTGGGGGACATTTACAGACTCCATATTCTTACTAAGAATTTCATTCATTGAATCCCTAACAGTTGGATGTTCGTGCTAAAAGCCAATCTCATGATTCTTCTGTGGCACTACAAAGTTTAGTTTTAATTAACTTACTGTGATCTAAGGCAGTTATTATCTACAAAAATATTTTTACATGTAACAATTTCTTTGAATACTTTTGAAGTGAAACTCTTTGTTTATTTCTGTAAGCAGGTCGGTGTGCTAGAAAATGCTATAATGGAGAAGAAGCGCCAAGTAGAACGATTAGTCCAAGAGATGAAGGAAGCCAATCTTCAAAGTTTAACTGGTAGTGTGGATGAGTTAAGACACCCGCTTGACGGTATGTCATATTGATTAAAACTTGTTTAAAAGCGCTTGAATCAATTCTATTGTATAACGAGGGATTATAATTGTATTGTATGCTGGTGTTATCTCAAGGTTTTCATTACGTAAAATAATTAAGAAAGTTTTACTTTTATAAATCATTTATAGATCTCAAGGATTGCACGATTAATTTTTGGGATAAAAACCATTATTGGAGAAGGGAGGAATTTTTATGTGTAGAATAAAATAACAGCTTTTTTTATTTTTGTGCTTTCAGGACTATGCAAGGCAGGTAGTGCTCGTAGAATCATAGGGTCGCCGAGGCAACTTGAAAATGCGGCGCCAACCAATAAGAATCCTCATGGTGTGTGGGTGTAAAATAGAAAAATTCAATTTAATTTACAGATATTCTCAATAAATATTAGAATTGTATCCTAGGGTTGAGAATATTTAAAAATATTAAATGTGCAACTTTTTAATGCATTTCAAATATTTATGGTTTGTGTTACATTATTAGAAATATTATTAGATTCGAATTATTGCATCATACATTGTTAACTACCAAATAATATTAAACAATATATTCTCAATCCCATTAACATTACTAAGATGATAGAACAAATTGATAGTAATGATATTTTATGTGCATGACAAATCGATTAAGTAATTTTGTGGTTACTTAATATCTTAGTGTGTAGATAAATTGTATTTGTGTTCAAATTAGTGTCATATTTAAATTTAATGTCACAAATCAAACATTATGTTATGTTTACGTATACGGGACGGATTTCTTGGCAGCGTGCTTAATGTATTTGTATTTAACAATGGAAGTATTATTGTGTCTTGCCTTACGTTTATTGTTTCGTTTGTAAATCAATTATGAAAATTGAAATTGGAAAAAAATATAATGAAATGATTATGCATTTTATGTAAAAAAAAAATGCATTTTTGCGTGCTGAGTTTTTTACTTATCTATTGTTTTATACTGTGTGTGAGCTTTTGTTAAAATACCTAGATTACGAAATTGTAACTTTTTATTATTATAATTGGTTTAGTACGCAAGTTATATTGCTAAAGTATTTTGCTGTCTTATCCAATTATGTAGCATAGATGAAGGATGGTTATATTTTACACTATTTAACATTTTCTGCTGTTTATACCATGTGTAGCTTGGTGACATATTTCAGCATTTGTAGAGCAATTTCATTATGGTACTATTTCAACGTATGTTCAATTTAATAAATAACCTACGACATATACAGTATTGCAATATAGCGATAATTTATAATAATAATAAATCTAGTCGGAAGTATAGGCCATTGCAATATTTTATAATGCCATTTATTCTCTATAAAATGTAGCACGAAAGAAAATAAAATTTAGGAAGCGACATCGTGTAGTGCGATTTGATAATTTACCAATTGTTGAAACTCGGTCTGTATTAAATATTATCTTATTTTCAATGATTACTGGTAGTATTTACGACAAATTGTGTATTATTCGCATATTAAATAAAATGTACGACAAACGACTCAATTGTTTTCTTTGTAATAAAACACAATCACTATTAATGAATTCTTATATTCGATAAAACTTGCTCAAATAGTATCAAATTACATCTGTTTGTAATTACTATCATAAAGAATATTCTCTTCTATACAATAGATGCCGTAAATGCGCACTTTACGCGGTACGTGTACTTTGAATGTATTTTTTGAACAGAAGACATAAAACAATTTTTTATAGCTTCAATTTGCTTTGCAATGGTAATTGTCGATCCTTTTTCCCATTAATGGACACCCGTTTAGTCGTAAGTAATTAAAATAAATTATAGATCTATATTTATTAAAGAACAACCATTTGTTTTCACCTTATGGAGATTCTGTTAATGAAGTTTCTATAATTTCTCCTTGCGATCTTTCACAACACACATTAAAGAAAATAATCATCTCTTATAAAAACTGAAATCACATTCCAATACTTCTAAAGTGCGTAGTTAGCACTCTGATACAAATAGAAAATGAGCGACAATTATATTATTCAAATCACAGTATTAAGAGTAGGTTCATAATTTTCACAATAGCTACTTGTCCACTCGTTGTAGGTCCCCTCAGTTTGCTTGCAAGTAGGGACTATGCTTTTTCTTCTTTCTCTCTGTTGTACCGTTCTAACTCTTTAAGGAACTGTCCTTTAGGTTTCATCACATTCGGTCTATCACCGCGGCACTTAGGGCAGAACCACTTCCCCTTGGGTTTGGTAGTAAGTGATACACACGAGAAATGGAACCACTCTATGGGACACAGATCATTGTCGCACAGAATCATTTCACCGAATGATATTTGATCACACAAGCAGTATCGAGGCTCATCAGGATCAATCGCGTCTGGTTCTTCCGGAGGTGTTTCTGAACGTTGCGCGGCTTGTCTTGTTTTGCGCTTTTTCTTCTTTCCTATACCTGTGGTACAAAATTATGTAACATATAAGATATGTAATTTGTAAATTTAAACAAAGACAATCTGCAGATTTTCATTGAGAACTTGATATGTTTTACGAAAGCATACATATAATTAATTTCTCTTGGTATTTTTACTTACCTTTCTTGTGGGTGGTGTTGTGGGTGTGTCTTTCGCTATCTCTTTCACTGGAGTCAGCACCATCAGTATTAGCACCTGCTGTAGTTCTTGATCTGCGTGGACGTTTTGACCATCGCTCACCTGATAAGATGTAATGTGTAGTTAAAACAAACTATCATTCTGTTTTATTTGATTTCACATAACACTTTGAGAGTAAAATTAAGAGCATCCTTGTTAAGTCAAGTAGAGTTTTATGTTTGTAATCAGTGGTCTTACTCAGTGATTCAAAGATGAAAGAATGCCATACATAATTCATGATTTATCCACAAAAATATTAGTGATGTTCGACTCGAGTAAGTAACTCGAGCTAACTCGAGTTGGGCGTAACTCGAACCCACTCGAGTTGAATTCTCTCTGACTCGAGTTCGTAAATCGAATGGAACCGTCAACCGACATGGAGCGTAGTTTGCCGATCATTTGTGTGAGACTATGTTCGTTAATTCATTCATAACAAGTGTCACATATTATGTATTTAAGACTAAATTATAAGTATATAATTTAACTAAGAAAAGAATTTGTGATACTAATTATCTAATTTTCTTGAAATATTGTGTTTGTAAAACAATTATCAGCCTGTAAATATAACTATGTACATTGTACATACCCGCATCATAATGTTAGTCTGATTTTATTTTAAAAGACTGCTATATATTTTTATAGTTTTATTGATAATAAATATAAATATGTTTATAAATAAAATTCAAGCCAAAAATACATAAATAAATGATTTCAAACAATAATTTTCTTTCTTACTTTAATTAGTATAACTCTGTCAATTCATTATAAATAAATAATATAAAAACTGAAAGAATTGAAACAGATAAAAATGTCATTTGTTCCAATTTTTTAAACTATTAATGCGAAGCTGAGGAAATAAACTGATAAAAATTATAGAAAGAACATTCATTTGTCAGTTAACTCGAGTTCAACCCGAGTTATGTGGATTTTAACTCGAGTTAAATCGAGTTCTGTTTTTTCCGAGTTGGCACATCATTAAAAAATATATTGGTATAACTTAATTACTGATTATATTTTATAATTTGTAGAAAGATCTTAAAACTTAACAGACATAAATACTGTTGGCATAAAATAATAATACAGATGAAGATTAATCAGTGTTTTACCTCCGGACTTTTCTTTTTCTACTTTTTCCTTATCTTTCTCAACAGTTTTCTCTGCAGGGGGTGGCGGAGGTGCATGCTGTTGTGGAGTTTGTGGTACAGTTGCTTCTTTATCTGTGTTGCGGACTGTTTCTTGTGATGGTGTTGGCTCCTCCTTCGTTGTGCCATTTGTATTGACTTCCAAGCAAGAGACTACAACAATTAGTAAATGTTTTGTGTCAGTACCTTTGACAATAAAATATTAATATTATCAAACACTTATAAATTCATAGTTGTATGTTTGTACTGTTAAGATTGTAAAGTGACTGTAACATAATCTTATATACAAAAACAAAAGTTTTCAAATAAATATGAATTTATCATAGTCAGTGAGATTTTTGTTATATCATAATTTTTTTATAAAAACAGCAGCCAAAAACAGACTCACCTAGTTTTTTATGATCTGCATCTAGTGATCTTTGTTTGTTATCAATGAGATCTTGAAGAATCTGCACAACCTGAAGTTTCTCATCTCCTATCTCTTGAGCGGCTACTAGTGCAGCCTGTAGTCTTAGAGTGGCTCTACTTCGCCGACGGTCTTCTGTGTTCGGCCCTACACATAAGGCTAAATGTTTTTCAGCTTCACGGAGACATTCTGAGGATAAGAAACAATACTTATGTTACATGTAATGTGATTTTTAATGTTATAAATGAGGTTATAATTGAAACAATTGTTGAACAATATCAAACTTCAGAAATAGTACTCGAATTTCTAAAAACATTTAGATAGAACTATAATAAAGGTTACTTTTATAATTGACAATACAAGATGTATTTAAGAGGAGTAACCAATAAGTGACAGCGCGGGTTAATAAAATCTATACGACCATTTTTGATACAAATTAAGATGAATAAATGTAAAATGTTGTGCTCCGTGTTATTTTAGCTCGGTTAGCGCAGCAAACGCTAAGATGTATATGTATGCATACATAATGAGGTTGAATAGTAAACGTCAACACAGCGTTTTCAATGCTGTACCATCAATGACTTGTTACTTGAAAAGTAAAAAATAGTAATGGAAATTAATGATTACGATGAGTACCAACAGAATTTGTAGTTTTACCTCTATATGTTACGTCAAGTTCTCGCATACGCGATAAATGTCTTTGCAGGTCATTTGGAAGATTTTCGACACAATCTAAGTAATTTTCAACGTAGGTCGCCGAAAGCAACGCTTCTGTAGAAGTTTGGTTTAGCATGGTTTTAACATTAACCCAGTTTTCATAACGTTAGTTTGAGAACGGAAAATATCACTGCGAAAGCAAAACAAGTCCACTACATTCAACAGTCGAACCGTCAAGTCTAGCATTGTAAACGTTCGGAAATCATATACGAAAAACAAACAAGAATTAAGTTTGAAAACAGTAATGACGTAATAATACAATAAAAATGAAATAAGAAATGACATTTAATTATTTCAAAAAAATATTGCGCAAATATAGAAAATTTAAGTAGTTTATTTACTTTTTTATATCTTTCCTTTAAATTCTTCGGTCAGAAATGAATGTGCTAGTTGTTCAGTAGGTGCATTAAAAAATAATAAAATTAATCAAAAAATATTGTAATCTACAACTATTTTTGTATAAATGATCGCTAAATTTTAAAATGTAATGAATAAGGCAAATTAATCCCTATCATTATTTGTGCTATTATTTCCTTGTTTTATAAAATGCCGCAAGAGGGTGCTGCAATTATATTTGTTTATGTTGAAAAGATTACTGAGATGTTGTATATGAACCTAGAATAAGTATCCATAGGTACGTACTTTTTGACAAAAATGGGAGATGCAAAGTGAAATTTCTTAATCTCTTACCCATTTCTGTTATTCTTGTAACTGCTGGGATTAAGAGTCTTATAGGAACAAGGAAAGTATAAAAGTGAACATTCTGATCTTGATAGGTTTGTAATCATGCCTTGAGAGTCATAATTTATTAAGACTGAGGTTTCATAAAAAGTATTCAAAACGATCTTTGAGGCTCATATAAATTTTTGCCCTGATGTGAAAATAAGAACCGCAGGGCTTTGGTTTAAAGGTTGCCTAGGTCCAGGCGAATGCGTGGTTGGGATTCAATTGAATGCTTCTAAAGTGATCTGAATAATAGAGAACTTAAGGTAAGTAAACAGGAAATAATGATATATTTAGTGCATCTAAATGAGGCTAGGTGGAAGCACTAATTTGTAGACTGTAATAAAAATATTTTTAAAATTTTGTATGTTTTATTTTTATAAATTGCTAAACACCAATCTTGTTAAGCTGACCTTCTCGAAAATTGATATCAGGTAATAGGATAAAAATATAAGTACACTAATCCACATGCGCCACTGCGCCTACAAAGGAAACAGCTATTTGAGATAATTCTAATTATTATACAAGGAGTCGTTTTAAACACCTACATAATATCTCCCACGCATTGTTTGTCATAAAATAATCTACAACGCCAGTTTACCATACCAAGCCGTTTGAACTGGCAGCTATTACAATATCATAGTATTTAAAAAACTAGGTATATGTCAATAGTCAACATTTTGACGCGTCGCGTTTTAATTTCCTTTTTTTAATTAATTTTACGTTTGTTATCCAAAATTCGCAGTTAAAGTGCTTTGTGAAATGTCATCCACTTTAATGTTCGTAGGTTTGCCAGAGGACTCCAAAAGCTCAATTACCAAGTAAGTTTTATATAGGTACTTTTTGTTACGTAATAGTAAAGGGCGTTCAATACATGATGCTAATATTTATTTATTCTATGATTAAACCTAAAGGAAAGTTGTGTAGAAATCCGTATTTAATTACCTACCGACTTTATTTATCCGTAAAATAACGAAGCCTTCTTGAAATTTAAAATTTTTCAATACTTAATTATTTCTTACTATTTCAGCCTATTTTTTTTTCTATTAGCTGAATTTTTATTTCCATTTACCTATATTTTCTAGTGGAGCCTATTACATCTGCGTTAGTTTATTCTGTAATTTGACACTTTTTATTCCACTCAAAATTTTAAAAATAAAAAAGATCGAAGTTCTTGAGCTTAGTTTGAAGTCAAGAAAGTTTTCGCTAGTTGGAGTTAACAGAGTACAATATAACATACTTGGAGAAGTTATCACCTGAAATGATTTACATTGATAAAGACAAATGCCCTGGAAAAAAGGTGTACGAAATTGTCAATTTTTATATTTAAAGGAGAATTTTTGCCCCCGTTCTTGCTAGTGCTGCATTCTTTGTTATTTCCGAGAATAGGTAACATCAGAAATATTATAAAGGCCTAATTTGTTTAATAAATGATTGCACATAACTTAAAGATAAAAACATATACAGATTTAACATTTCTGTGAAGTTTCAAAATCGTGCAACTAGGATATGGAAACGAGTCGATACTTGATGGTGATGAATGTTGTGCTAAACCAGGAATAAGGAATTAAATTGCATTACTGAAACTTGTTCCAATATATTAAGTCTGGCGCCAGAATATGTTGTGAAGTATTTGTACGAACAGTTACTTTAATATAATTGGAGGTGTAGGCTGGTCCAGATTTATTCCGCGGCGTGCTCGTGGGCGGCGTTTGCACACTCGCCTTGAAACTCCCAATTACGGCCAGCTTGTTTATGCTTTAATGCTTTATTTGTTCAAATTGAAAGTTATTGTTCAATGTTTTTATCAGCAAATACAATTAAATGCCTTTCAATTAGAGCATATAAAATAATCCTGCCTGTTTGTGGATGCTCATTTTCTCGCGGAGACTTGAGACAGCAAGCATGTATGCATGATTTTTTTGTTTACTGACCAAGAGTTCCCAGCACTGCGTTCTTATGTAGAAGCTTAGGTCTGCGTGAATATTACGCCACAAATCCGTAGAGTTGCAACACTCGGTCCATTTTCTTTGATAATTCGACTCGCACCTTGCGATTGTCTGTAGAAACAACGGACTCAAACAATAGAATTGTATCCTTTGGATCGTATTCAAGATTAGTATTAGATTGTCCCTTTCCAGTCATATTCATTTTAGGTGTGTTACACAAACAATAACAACAGCGCTGAATTCATTACCTAACTGCGTTCGATTTGTATGCTTCCAATACCAAGATAACTTTGACTTTTATAATTACATATATGTGATTTTTTATATTTATACTGTTTTGACAACATTAGCTTCATTATATACCTACTGTAAATCACACTGCTATTCTGATTCAAATATGTAAGTGGAGTAGTCAAAAAGTTATGTAAATTATTTAGACAGTTAATTCGACGAACATTTATAATCTAATTATAATTTTTCATACATATGAATATATAAATAAATTAGTAGTGTCCTGTTATTTATCTTGTCTCTTGATTGCACTTGAGCCGGCATAAAAACGCGATGAAGTATTAGAAAATAATGGGTATTGAAGCGTTCGTGCCATCAATCGAGTGTAACAGGATTATTTGGGCACAGACCTGACGGGAACGGTAACAGGACACCAGGGCTCGAGTTCCGCGAAGCCTCACAGGCGCTAGTTGCGGTTATATAATATCTAATGCAAGCTGCATAGCGTAGTAACACCTCTTCATATATTAGACGAAATTTTGGGTTAGATACTCATTATTATTTTATTTTTTTGTACATAAATCGAATTTTTCTATCATGTTAAAATAAAACTATTTATAACAGTTAAGCAAAATAATTATGCAGGTCTTTATATTGTCGTAATTTATTTACTTACACCTGAGGTGTCGCAAATATGAAATGACGCAAGTGTTAATATTGTTTTTGGTTTCTCAATGATCTGTGATCTAAGCCTCGGGTAAGACTACAATTTCTAGAATGCACTAATCATATCCCATTTGGATGTATCCAAAATAACGCAAAATTACTTTTAACGATGTGTAGGTGTGCAGACTGTAAACACAGGAAGCATCCAGCGTGTGGAGGTGGTGGAGTTGGTCCCGGCGACAGTCACGCACGGTTGTCCGCTGCCGTCAGCCGCCGAACAATGAGGCGTACGGCGCACCCTCGCGGAAGCTGTTGCTATTACATGCTTGGCTTCTCGCGTCGTCTGCTCGCCTGGTACCGGCGCCACTGTGCTAAATATATGTCTATTAGCATATCAAAATCTGACGAGTCCTATTGTTATAGTTGATATCTTGACATTATAATCAAGTCTGTAGTTTTGTTGTTTAAGAATGATTACCTTTTTCTACTTTCAACGTGGCGCAGTTGGCTAGATACCAGCTTGCGAAACGAGCGACCCCGGGTTCGATCCCCGCACCGAGATAATGTTTGTGTGATCCACAAATATTTGTTTCGGGTCTGGGCGTTTGTGAGACCGAAAAGTCTCTCGTAGTTTCTGATACCCACGACACAAGACTCGTATCTTAGTGTGGGGTCAGGACTATGTATGTGACTGTTGGGTGTATTTATTTATTTATTATTTATTATTGGTCCAAAAAAGCAACAAGAAATTCACTTTCAAAACGATTTATATTAACAATGCTGGTGGTAGACACCCGTTGTGAAATAAGAACTCTGTCTCAGGTTCAATCCTTTCACTGAAACAACTTTTGTGTGATTCACAATTATTTTTTCCGGGTTTTCGTTTGGGTGTGAGACCGATCAGTCAATCGTTGCTTAGATTTGCAATGTATACAAATGCTAGAGTTACGTAAATAATTGACATTATTAGGTTAACAAAATCAGTTTTTGACTAAAGCTCCAGGCTAAGAAAAAATAAGTGAATCGAATTTAAATTGTATAATTTCTTTTATTGCAAAATCCTTGTTATTTACTCTTTAACCGACATATGCGCATAGCATAAATATTAACTGATAATTAATATAACAGCGTTATGATTCACAATCATTTAAGTAAATATTTGCACTTTAAAGTCTACCTTTTTTGTGAGAGTCATCCGCTTTGAATCTAGGTAAAATACATTTCTATTGGGTGAGCATTCTTTCCGTTTCATGACATATCGCTAATGATTAGAAAAAACCCGCAACATATCTAGGCTTGCCACACATACAGGCATAAATTAGAAACTAGTGTTTTGACACTATCTATCGAGATGTGTGCGACGTGCAGCAATGCATGTTCGTATAAGGCCTGGTTGAACGTCTTCGGGATGTGCGCGCATCAAATGCGTTGACAGCCGTGACAGTTCTCGGTCAATTCTATACTTAAGCACTGGCGAACATCATATTAATTTTTTAGTACAAATAACTATAACAGTCTACAGTCCGATATATTCATCCGACTTTTTCACTCGTAATTTTAATTTGTATCATATCTGTGGACTACACTCCAATATTTTTTGTGGAGAGATTTAAGTAACTAAAGATTTCCAGCTTCTCATTGTTTTTTCTCAACTCTTAATGAGTTTGCTTATTAAACTGCGTTACTGACACCATCTTTCAAATGTTTAGAAAAACATTAAAACCTTCTCATATGTATCATGATTCATGTCTCTTCGTCTGTATAACCTAATTTCGACTTGTCTATGACTGGGGGCCCTGATAAAGTTGTATTGTTGTAAGTTTCGTTTAATACGCGTTTTATATCGTGGGTGTTAATCACCCGAAACAAATTTTGTACGCGTGCACATCAAAGGAAATCGTAAAAGTGCATCGCCTCTTCCTGTGAATGGTCGTTTGTTTGTTTGTTCGCGTCCCGTCTCGGTTACGATATCTGTTAATTAAAGGGCACCGTACAATGGTTATAAAGATAGATAGTGTCAATTAGAGGCCAGGGGGCCGATAGCGCTGGGCTTTGTTTATCACAAACCGCGGCGAACAAATTGATATGTTGTGCTATAAAATTAAGATACAGTTTATAGCTAACAAATTGTCCCTTTTGATGTTCATCCATAACAGAGATGAATGAAATCGCTGTCATTGTTGCCCCTTTTGTCATCTCATCTCTAACTCGGATGAAATTACTTCATAGAGTTTACGTGGGCGCTTATTACTGTTTAAATTGCAGCATTCTTTCGACCGTCAATGTTATATTGTAACGTGTTATAGATAAGTAATTTTATTATCAATATATCAATGCATAAATAGCAGGAAATTCTTCGATGTGCAGTCAGTCAATCCGCATTCGGCCAGCGTGATGGACTAAGGCCTAAACGCTTTCACATTTAGAAGAGGCCTATGTCCAGGAATGGGACGTATATGGGTCGATGATAATGTTAATATAAATGCTAATTCTCAAAGAACACGTTACATATTTTTGCGATAAATCAAATGCGAATTTCGAACACAATAATACTAGTTTTCCCTAAGTACGGCTTGAAACCTAAGGCGTGTTTAAATTAGCAGTATAGGCAGGTGTGTAATCTTTCTTTGTTTAATGTCGGCAAAAAGTTGTTTAATGTACAACAGTGTTTAGTGGCGGATGGTAAATGGGTAAGTTTCACTGCGCTAATGAGGTGTAATAGCGCAGCGGTTTCATGCTACCGTGGACGTCGCCCGCGGCCGCCCCGGCCTGCCCCACTCGCACCGCGCTCTACTGATTCCATGTTGAGTCATCTGCAGGGAAACATTATCTTGAAATATCTGCATGTTTTGTTTGAAAGCGTTTTACCACTATAGGTGCGTTAACTGTACAAGCCATTTTTGTTATCATTTATCGTCTTTAAAAAAACACATAAACATCTCCTAAAGGCTATTAACTGAAAATTCTTTCTCAAATTCACCTCTCATTATGCAACTAAAGGTTTAGTCGCATAAAACGTTCAGTAAGTCGGTATATAATATACCTATAACATAAGCAATGGGTCTTATAAAGCAATTGTAATCAAAGTTCATATAACATAGCGGTGAACAACGCAATTTGTCGTCAGCGACACCTTTTTGAAATACAAATCTATCTTCATTTATCAGACCTACTAATCCTTTAAACGTCCGCATTATAGGATCCTGCCGGTGACCCCGTCCCGGAGTGTTTGTGAGCTGAACTACATCGAATATGTACCGCCCTCTCCGACAAGTAGTAGGTTAGATATCTTTATTGTGTAAATATTTAGTACATTATTTGCAAAATTGAAAACCATTTGAGAATCGACGGTTTAGTATTATTTGTGTAGTGTGATAGTGATTATGATGTAGAATTAACTAGCTTAACCAATTTGAAAAAAAAGTAGGTTGCATAAGGAAAATCCCGTAGTAAATATAAAACTGTAAGTACTTACCCACTTAGCTTTATCATCTATATCAAAAAACGAAATTTGGAATAATTAATTATATTTCATTTTGCAACAAATAATTCTCTGTCCTTTTACCCTTTCATTAATTTTTTTTTTAAGTTTAATAGTAATTATTTTATGATTAATAGATCATGAGTAGCCAAGTATCAGATTTTAAAATCTTTACGCACGAAATTAAATTGTGGTTTGAATGGATCATGGCTGGATTACATTTCTTTGCGATGGGATAACAACATCTTATATCTATCCCGGGAAAAACTTGCCAAAGTGATTGCCTCAAGTGGTCAATCAAATTTAGTTCAATCTCTATTTCTTTACGATTACAAGACGATTTTAAGTTCATTACATATTCACGGTAATATCTTGCGATTAAATTAATGAGGTGTTGTGATTCGAGTACCTATAGTAATTTTTAAAATGATTAAGCACAATGCGTATACAATGGAGTTCCAGTACTGTCATTTTACCTAGTCAAAAATAATCGTTATGTTTTATGAACTTTAGGTTTTAGGATATTCATATTATTCTTCGTCTAATGTTTTTCTGAAATGTTGAAATACGTAATGTACAGTACAGTTTTATTTGTAGTCGTATATATTTTATTAAAATCCCGTTGTTTAGACGTTTTATCGTATTTTTACTGTGTAGGAATAAAGAAGGAAGATTTATAGCTTTCTTTCGTTTCGAGTTGCGTCATGTAGCTAACAACAGACATTCACGTTTTGTATAACTGTTCTAGTATGAAGACTTGTACGAAGGAGTAAATTATGGGTGACGTTTTACTTCTAACATACGTTGAATAATTAAATATGACATCGTTTTCCATATCTACTATCTAGTTATATCATATAATTAATAACTGAAGTATTCAAATAACCTATAATTACGTTTGACATGTTGTCACATAAGCATGTGTGTAGTAATAACAATAATAACGAATTTTAGTGATATAAAAATCGAAGAATATTTGCAAAAATGATTCGGGGCTTTAACTACGTGTATACACTACGCTACTTAGGACTTCTGCGATACGTACATAGGTAGGTAGTGGAAGCGCAGTTTCGTTCACCTACTTCGGTGACATTCTCGTGTGACATTCATAAGAATAAAGTCAGGTGGTCCCGGCTCTGCCTGGCACGCGTCCCTATTTATGCCAAACCGATTCCGATGGATCGATAAAACAAATAATGTTTGCGTGATTGATGGACTGGTGGCCAAAGGAACGCGAACTACATACGCCATTATTACCGCTCTAATACCAGTAAATGCTTAAGCATTTTTTGCAGACCTGTAGACTCAATTAAGTATCTGGGCCACTGTGTAAATCCGATTTTATAAAATTGATGACGCACTGTCTAGGAAATATAGGTTACAGGCTTCTTTCTTTTTAAAGTTCTTGAATGATTTACGAAAGTATTGATTTTAAAATTTTATTTTATGTTCGTCTTCGTAAATAATAGCGTAAGTGGCTTATAATATTTCTAAGTATTGTTATAAGTAGTAAGCTGCCCCATAGGGCCATAACATATTATATGTAGAATAAGAAAATAGACAGTTGTTTCATAATGTAACCGCCCGCGGAAGTTATTTTTGACCGCAAGTCGTGACCTGTCCGGCGCACGTGCCGGTCAAAACAAACCATTGCCCTAAGGCTTTCGCTATCTGTCTGCAAATCGACCTGTGCTTTCGGCTAGAATTTACATCTGTTCGCCGTACATTGAACGCCGGACGGGTTTTTCTTGTCGCAATTTATTTTAAATAAGTGTAATGTAAAGGGAAGTAGTTGTATTTGTAGTGCTAGCTCGAAGGGATGATTTACAAAGTGTTTAGTGTTGTCCAGCGACTGGCGCACTTGTTTCACGCTACGAGCGTGACGTCACGAATGCCCCGAGATGAATAGTCCGACACTGTCAAGGTGGCGATACTTTGTAGCATCTGGTGTTTATCTGATATTTTTATCATTGGTAGATGTGTCCTCACTTTCTTAAGATAAATCTTAAGTTTTGCTAATAACTCCTATCCCTATCACGGGTTGGTATTCGGATTCTATTAGCTTTACCTAATTTCGTTCATTAATCGTCTACTAATGCGTGATAACTTTCCTCCCTTCTTAGACAAGATTGCGTTTAAATATAGACTTGATGATATCGTATTCGAAAAGCTACGCAGAGTATTCAAATAATCTTATGTAGAATTAAGCTCCATTTGGTTTCAACGGTGGAAATATCTTAATTAGTTCAATTAGCTAAACGGCGGAACCATGAATCCGGATTAAAAGGGCCTTTACTTTGACGTTTATTTGGTCAATTAACTATTTATAGGTTACAAAGTATAGACAGTGTCGGCGAGTTTGAACGTGTCTTAAATATATCGAACCAGGGAATGCAATGGGCTTTCACGTGCGCTTTACGGGCGATACTATACATGTCGAAAGATAATTCCTTTTAATTCATTGAGGTTAGAAATGTCTTAGCAAATTTAGTTTTTATGACTTGCAAGTTGTCTAACTTTATATTATTTAAAATCGGGAAGAGTATTTTTCTTAGCAAATACTCATTTTGTAGCGTACCTAGAAGTAACCAAACGAAGGATTTATTAATTAAATTAGTGATGGTATATGTAAATGTACCTGGGCCGTGGAGGATCTAAAGGACGAGTAATAAATAAAACGTGCCAATCTATACTATTATTATAAAGAGGAAAGGTTTGTATTTTTGTATTTTTGTATGTTTGTTACGAATAAACTCAAAAAGTACTGAACCGATTTGGATGATTTTTGGTATGGAGATAGATGGGACTCACCGAAGTAACATAGGATACTTTTTATCCCGGAAAATGTTGTATTCCCGTGGGATTGGGTATAAAACGCTATATTGATTTTACGCTTTCACGCCTAAACCATTTGACCGATTTTAATGATTTTTGGTATAAACATAAAAAAAGATCCTATGAAGTAACATGAACAACATTTTATCCCGGGAATATGTAGGGTTCCTGTGGGATGAGCATATACTGTAACACAAAAGTAACATTGCCTGTGTAATGCTTTCACGCCTAAACCAGTTGACCGATTTGAATGATTTTTGGTATGGAGTTAGATGGGACCCACCGAAGTAACACAGGATACTTTTTATCCCGGAAAATGTAGTATTCCCGTGGGAATGGGTATTTCTGGACCTACTGAACCGATTTGAATGATTTTTGGTATGGAGATAGGTAGGGCCAACTGAAGTAACATAGGATACATTTTATCCCGGAAAATGTAGTATTCCCGTGGGAATGGGTATTTCTGGATCTACTGAACAGATTTGAATGATTTTTGGTATGGAGATAGGTAGGGCTCACAGAAGTAACATAGGATACATGTTATCCCGGAAAATGTAGTATTCCCGTGGGAATGGGACTTTCTGGATCTACTGAAAGATTTGAATGATTTTTGGTATGGAGAAAGGTAGGGCCCACAGAAGTAACATAGGATACATTTTATCCCGGAAAGTGTAGTATTCCCGTGGGAATCCGTAAACTCAAGATCTACTGAATCAATGTAAATGAATTTTGGTATAGAGATAGGTAGAACCCACCGAATTAACATGATATACTTTTATCCTGGAAAATGTGTTCCCGTGGGTATGGGTACATGTTATAATTGCAAGAGTAACTCTGTAAGTCTATTACGGTTTCACGCCTAAACCATTCGACTAAGTTATATAATTTTAGGTATGAACATAAATAGGACCCTGTGAAGTAAATGTTCCCGTGGAATAAACATGTTATAAATGCGGAAATAGCTTTTTCAAAGTAAAACTTTTTTGGACACTTATGAGAAGAAATAAAGATTCACGTATTATCTTTCTGCACTTAACCCTAAAGTCTACGCAGACGGAGTCGCGGGCAAAAGCTAGTATTATAATAAAGAGGAAAGATTTGTATTTTTGGATTTTTGGATGTTTGTTACGAATAAACTCAAAAAGTACTGAACCGATTTGGATGATTTTTGGTATGGAGATAGATGGGACTCACCGAAGTAACATAGGATACTTTTTATCCCGGAAAATGTTGTATTCCCGTGGGATTGGGTATAAAACGCTATATTTATTTTACGCTTTCACGCCTAAACCATTTAACCGATTTTTATGATTTTTGGTTTGAACATAAGTAAGATTCTATGAAGTAACATGAACAACATTTTATCCCGGGAATATGTAGGGTTCCTGTGGGATTAGCATGTATTCTAACGCGAAAATGACACTGCCTATGTAATGCTTTCACGCCTAAACCTTTTAACCGATTTGAATGATTTTTGGTATGGAGATAGGTAGGGCCCACCGAAGTAACACAGGATCCTTATTATCCCGGAAAATGTAGTATTCCCGTGGGAACGGGTATTTCTGGACCTACTGAACCGATTTGAATGATTTTTGGTATGGAGATAGGTAGGGCCAACTAAAGTAACGTAGGATACATTTTATCCCGGAAAATGTAGTATTCCCGTGGGAATAGGTATTTCTAGATCTACTGAACAGATTTGAATGATTTTTGGTATGGAGATAGGTAGGGCTCACAGAAGTAGCATAGGATACATTTTATCCCGGAAAATGTAGTATTCCCGTGGGAATCGGTATTTCTTGATCTGCTGAACCGATTTGAATGATATTTGGCATAGAGATAGGTAGGGCCAACTGAAGTAACATAGGATACATTTTATCCCGGAAAATGTAGTATTCCCGTGGGAATGGGTATTTCTAGACCTACTGAACAGATTTGAATGATTTTTGGTATGGAGATAGGTAGGGCCCACAGAAGTAACACAGGATACATTTTATCCCGGAAAATGTAGTATTCCCGTGGGAATCGGTATTTCTTGATCTGCTGAACCAATTTGAATGATTTTTGGTATGGAGATAGGTAGGGCCCACAGAAGTAACACAGGATACATTTATCCCGGAAAATGTAGTATTCCCGTGGGAACGGGTATTTCTGGACCTACTGAACCGATTTGAATGATTTTTGGTATGAAGATAGGTAGGGCCCACAGAAGTAACACAGGATACATTTTATCCCGGAAAATGTAGTATTCCCGTGGGAATCGGTATTTCTTGATCTGCTGAACCAATTTGAATGATTTTTGGTATGGAGATAGGAAGGGCCCACAGAAGTAACACAGGATACATTTATCCCGGAAAATGTAGTATTCCCGTGGGAACGGGTATTTCTGGACCTACTGAACCGATTTGAATGATTTTTGGTATGGAGATAGGTAGGGCCAACTGAAGTAATAAAGGATACATTTTATCCGGATTTCCGTAGGAATCGCTATATTCAAGATCTACTGAATCAATTTGAATGAATTTTGGTATAGAGATAGGTAGGTCCCCCCGAATTAACATGAGATACTTTTATCCTGGAAAATGTGTTCCTGTGGGTATGGGTACATGTTATAATTGCGAGAGTAACTCTGTAAATCTGTTACGGTTTCACGCCTAAACCATTGGACTAAGTTATATAATTTTAGGTATGAAGATAAATAGGACCCTGTGAAGTAATAATTAAATGTTCCCGTGGAATAAACATGTTGTAAATGCGGAAATAGCTTTTTCAAAGAAAAACTTTTTTTGGACACTTATGAGACGAATTAAAGATTCACTAATAATTATCTTTCTGAACTCAGCCCTAAAGTCTACGCAGACGGAGTCGCGGGCAAAAGCTAGTATAAAATAAATTGGAGACAAAGGGTACCCCGTTAAGTACCTTGTAAGTACTGTTTGTAGTACAAAATCTGTCTTATTTACCGTCCATCTTGAGTAATAAGTTTATGATAAATGAAACTAATTGCATCCTCGATTATAAATTATAACTTTTGTCCCTAGGGCTGACCACGATGAGCATTGGTAGTTTAAGTTTATATTTACTCAATCGCATTTCCAATTAAATTACATTAATAACAAATCCACCAGAATGAACGGTAAAAAGGTGAAGTGATTTTTGTTATTATACTAATCATAGAAAAAATATACTTTGACTAAAAACTTAGGTACAAAATATATCATATCAAGGGTTATACTTTATTTTCATTTCTTAACAAAAAAATATTTTTTAACACTAAGAATGGTAATTTCGGCGTTATTTATTTGTCTTGACGGTTTTAATGTCACATAGCAGATAAATATTTAAATAAAGAACAGTTCGATTCGCTGGCAACCCTCGGCGGCCCGTAGGTAAGTGGGTAGTGGACTAACTTATGACAGGAGCATTTGACGGTGATGTATTTATGCGGTTAGCGCGCGCTTTTCCCGTGAGAGTGCGATGAGCCCGCTCGTCACCGCCACCCGCTGCTTTCGTGAGCTATTTAACTTCGCACTGAATCTACTTATCACTTTTCCACACACGATTCGGCGAGATGTAAGCCTCTGTTTATGTGTACTTATTAATGTATGTCTTTGTCGTAAAAAAAATTTGAACATTGTTTTAGGAATGTTTGTATCATGGTCTAAATGGTGTTAAAGTCTGTTTTAAATGTATATTTTTAACGATATAGTATATTTTTTAAATATTTTTGTCAAAATATGAATATTTTTCTTATTATACGATTTTTTCGGGTGATTAATGTGGAGTATATTCAACAAATAAATCCTTAACAAAACTTAGATAGCTATAATGTATTAATCTAAGACTTCTCCATGAACAATTTATTTAAGTATTGTTAAAATTGTCCAGGAATTGATTTCACACTATCATTCTTGTAGTTTAAGCCTGTATCTTCCACTGTAGAGGATGTTCGCGTCAGCATACACGTCTCACGTCATGATGGGCTCAATGGTTTATAGTAATAATTAAAGTAGATGTAGATAGTAATGAGGACTATTAAAACGGAGAATTTAAATAAAGTGCTTACTATCAGCACTGATTGGCTTAGATAGAGTTGACTTGACCACCGGAGTCAGGTTACAGGTTAACTGATTGTGCTTTAGAAGACCTTAAATACCTAAGACACTCGAATAAGAAAGCTTTTGTTAGAAAAAAGTTTGTGTATTAATTAATTACAAAGATTAAACGACTCAGTTGTAGAGCAGGCCCTTGCTTAGCAGTGGGACGAACCTATATATATTGGCTGACACCGAACACAAAAACATTGAGGGTATTTTTTATTAACAACTTCGTGACTTTCTGTATATTTTTCTTTCATTATTTTTATCGTGATTAGGTTCGTATTTATAAAGCGAATTCCAGTTCTCATACGTTCTCTACCAAAATTTTTCGTAAATATTTGTAGAAACACAATATAATATATTGAAGTAGCCTTTTATCAATCAATGAAAAGGTACTAGAATTGAGCCATTTATTTATAGAATTGTATTTAATTCTATTTGCGTGCGTTAATTTACGACCGTTGTGAATATTTGTAGTGGTAAATAGTTGATATAGGTCCGCTAACGAGGGAGCCCGCGCATGTATCCAGTGTTTTCCAATCAGTAAGTGTAGCCTGTAGTGCAGCGTTGTCGGTAAGTTAAACTTGTCGTGTTTATCACACAGACGCCGATGTTTTGCCATTAATTCAATGACATCCAGCACTATTGACATTCATGGATGGCGGTGTATCGGCCTGAGTTATTTACAGCCATGTCACTAGGCTTCGATAAACGCTGTTAATAAATATACCGAGAGCTTAAGGCGATGCCACTCACTATGCATCATTGTGCGATCCATTTTTTCCCGTAATTATAGTTTGTGCTGGACAGAATGATGTGTTGCAGTGATTTTGTCCCGGTAACAGATTAAAGATTATTTTATACTATTTTACGGTTGTCGTATTTTATAGTTTATTCATATTTGTAATTTGATTTATTGAAATTCTCCAGGAGTTATTTATTATGTTGATAAATATAATTTGTATTGATTTTAAACTCATACAATAAGAAACAGCTCTGTTTTAGTTCGTAGGTAATTTTTCTACAAGGGCAATGCTATTTTTGAATATGTTTTTCATTAAGTATAAGCGAACGATCTACAGGTTCCATGGTCTACAATGGAGTCTTTAAAGAGGATACTTGATTTTTCTATTAAAAATTCTCAGTAAAATCTCACACCATGGTAATGTTACCGGACACATTTGATTGATTTTGATCCCGGTTAGGATAAATAAAATATGCACCAACTACTTGTATGATTGGGTCGCCTTAAGCATGCAATATTTTACTCAATTTAAATTAACTGTATTTGATTTGGCGATTATATCGACGACAGATATTATTTCAAACATTATTAAAACATTTATTATAATTAAGTCGTGCATTTTAATAAACATCAATTTATTATATTAGCATTTTCATTCGATTCTTGAAGGGCCATTCAATATTAGGAGTATTTGGAGTGAAAGCATGGAATCTCAAAATATGAATTTCTAAAAACCGTGCCACTTTGGAATCTTATTACATGAGAATTAAACATACTATACATAGTTGGCGATACATGGGACTACAAGTAAATCTCTAAAATTTCTTTAGGTGATAAAGGAATCATTTACTAAGCACTTTTCCAGACTTCGTGTGGTTACTGAAAATTTTCATATAAAAACGCTAATAAAACTACTCTACTCGGCAATCAGTCAGTCTCGAGTAACATTATTCTCGATTGCTCGCGAAAGATTACTTTGTGGGATATAAATATTGTCTAAACAATGATAATGAGGTCCAGTTAGAGTGCTTAATTACTTCATAAATAATAGAGAAAAGCAAAGCAATCAATTAGTCTAGTAGGAATCGCGCTAAATATCGTAAATTTCCTTTTGACATTACAAAACGTGGGGTTCGTTATGTTGAATAAGGTTGTTGTAAATTATAACAACTGTATAATTTATATTTATAACAGTTATGAACACTATTAAAAGGCATATTATAAAGATTGGAGCCGCGCACCGTCTGAAGGCAGAGCCACATGATCTATTTTCATGTTATTGGAAATGGGATTTCGGTGAGGATTGCTCAAATCTATCGAGATGATATCAATGATCGACAGTTAATAAAGAAGTGCTGTTGTTTGATGTAAGATTGATTGATGTAGTTGATATAATAAAATACGAGATTATTCGATCTCACAAACACGTAGATTTATAAAAAATATTTATAGATCGCACAAACTATGTTATGAAACGATGATCAAATGACAGCCATTTCTTAGGAAATCCGTTTTTACCACCTGTTTTTCTTATATAACATGAAAAGTTTAAAAATATGTTACTGGTCACGAAAGTTTGAAAGCTTATTAACAAATCATAAGGGTTCAAAGCAATCTTTATTTACTGTTCATACGAGTGATTCAAACGAGATTTTATTGCACAAGACAGTAACACAGCAATGACATGCCAATCATACTCTGCTCCGGGGCCCGCAAAGAGGAACATTAATTTATTGAACTAGATGGCGCATTAGACAATAAATTGACAGATTATGATCCTCGGTCAAATCAGTGATGTATCGTCTGACGACGTTAAGCTCTTGAGATGAGCAATTGAGGAAATGACTTCGTCTATTGTTTCTATATGCCTTTGCTGTTATGATTAACAAAAGCTATTGGAGTTCATCGGTTATTATCTTGAAATCTTAACGTCTCAGAATATGATATGGCCTATAGCCAGCATGATAAAATCAAATCAAAGGATAAATTTAATGAAATAATAATCAATTGATTTACAATGA
Organism: Cephonodes hylas; assembly: GCA_030295005.1. NCBI lineage: Eukaryota > Metazoa > Arthropoda > Insecta > Lepidoptera > Sphingidae > Cephonodes > Cephonodes hylas. The sequence continues at coordinate 5,884,898 of AP025382.1, forward strand.
AGGAAGACTGGGTATAGGAAATGAAATAAAAGAGTAAGTTTAGACGTATGCAGCGTAACCCCAGGTAGAAAGAAAACTAAAAACGTCTGAAATGTATTGTGCTCTATCGTATTTTACTAGAAATATATAAAGATTCATGTTGTTTTGCTCCGTAACAAAGCGCGGGCCATTAGCAACGCATTAGTGTAAAATAGCGTTATGTAAGCTTAAAGAAATGTTTCTGCACTCCTCTCATTAGATTGGCCCGATAATCTCGAGATGTACGGATGAAAATAAAGAGCAAAGAAATCATTGGTCATTGTGCAGCAATGCCCTTTCGACCCGAGCCCCGGTCAATTCAATTTGCGACAGTCGACAATCGCAATCACTCGGAGACTCGGAATAAATAACTTTCTTTGTTATGTCATGACCTTTTGGGAACGTGACGGTGGAATGTTTCTGTCCGATAAACTAATATAGTTAAAAGTAGGCAATTTGGAATTATAACATTTGGGAGTAGTATAAAAACATTTTTCCCATCTTTTTAAAGTTCAAGATAAGGCAATCTAAGTTCCTTTTTACATAAAATAACCGTAGCTTTACGAATAGAAATTTTGATCCTATGGCAAAAATATGTACACTGTGATCTTGTGGTCCCGGGGTCAATTACCGGCTTGAGAAAATTGTAATGGTCTTTTCTTTTAGGAAATCCTCAGTCAAACAGCACAGACTTTACAAATACGTCCGAAAAATGCCAATAAGATCACCTCCTATTACGTAGTACTTGAATAGAGAGAATGTTTGTGTATCTGTGTAGAGATCATTTTACTGGACATGTGTACATTCAATGTTGCAGAAACGAATGGAACAGATATCGGTGAGGTTGTGGTTTGCTGCAACTGGTTGTAACTCATTCAATTGTATGCGTGATTTGTGTTAGTGCACGCTTGCGGTACGTGTCGATTGATTCGTTCGGACGCACTGTATTCGCACAACATTTCAGCTTACGTACATAATACATCATAAATTCGCTGCGGATCATTAATTTGAAGTGAGGCTTTTCATCGGACGATGTGTGGAAGCTTTCAGCGAAGGGAAAGTTAAAATATACGTTGTCTGCTTGGACGAGTTTATTAGTAGCATAAATTTTGTGTTCGTTGCCTCGCGTACGGATAAAACGTGGAATTAAAAATGACAGCAGGGACTGGTTATTCAGCAATTATTTTTGTTGGGGTAGCAGTTTGATTTCGCATAATTTATGATTAAGGATTCACAGGATAATTAAAGATATTACTTATGAGAAGTTATTGAGTACGTCACCTTATTGTTCCTGCCGTATCATTCCGTGAAATGCATCCAAAAGGTACTAATCAGTCATTTGCAAAATAAAAAACTGACAATTGGTTCGCCTATTTAAACGAGCCAAGTAAAAAATAGGTGAAACAGGCGTTACTGAAAATGTAGGTGGGTATTTCTTATCAAATTTCGAAATTGCAGGTATTATTAAATTTTTTTTTTGTTTGATATAAAATATTTTTTTTTTGCAGAAATCTAAAATGTAGCTATAAGAGTTTTATTTATGAGCAGTAGTCTTCCATATTTTTGTCCACAGTCTATATAATATGAGTTTCAAAAATAAATTAAATGAGGAAATGATTAAGGGAGTGAGGGAATGATTTTTAAATATTTATAATATTGAAACAAATAATTATATATGATATTATGTAACTTTTATTATACTGAACAATAAAGTATCATATTCTAAACAAATGTAACTCAAATCTTTGTACTTATAGTCAAGAAAAAAAAAACAAAATTAAATTCTTTTAAAGAAAATAGAACAGTAGGTAACAAATGATCAAACTACTAAACTTTTTAAACTTTGTACTTAACATTTTTCTTAAAAATATCTTCTCTAGACTAATTTTTAAGCTTTACTTATTATTAATATTGATTAGTCTTTATGAATCACATGTATTTTTTGGTATTTTAAATAAGAGATTATTCAGTCTTAACATCATTATTAATTGCAATGTCATGTAACTCTGTAATGACGTAATTTCCCCCCTTAATTAACTTTGGCGTCTTTATTTTCTGTATAATGTTGTCCCAGCTATATAACTGTTCGTCTTTAATCGTAGGCCATCTCCAAAACTTCAGTCCTCGCTTCATGCACCTTACCATTAAACCATCTTCAAAAACAGAAAGAACCTCTCCAGGATAACTTGCCTTGCCCCATTTAACCAGGACATGATCTCCAATAGCAACAATCAGATGGCTGTCAGAAGGATCAGTAGGTTTTTGAATGCGCGAAGAAGACGGTAGAGATAATTGGTGATTCTCATTATCTATCAAGCTGTTTCAGTCTCAAATATCTTTTTTTGTATTTTTCGCTTAACTTAACTGTATTCTTCACTCTTTTTTCCAAATTAACAACCCTTGCATACAAAATAGCTCGTCGTCTTCGCATCTGACGTCTATAACGAGCAGCTATATCTTCTCTACTTTGCTGCAAAACAGATGGACTTTGTGGAGGTGTATTATCAAGTACTCTTTGTAAATCTTTGCGTGCTATATCTTTTTTATCCCTATACACTTTACTATTTTTTTTCCATTGTTTTCGCTTGTGTCTAAGTTCTCTAGCATTCATAGCAACGACTGATTTTACCTGACCCTTCTCTTTTTTCTTTATATATTTTAACCTTTCCTTTTCCCGCAGTTTTTCCAAAGATTCCGTATTATTTTTCATTTTTTCTCGCCTTTTTCTGTCATACTCTTTCTTTTTCAATTTCTTTTCTACATCACTCAACTTCTTTTGTCGTGCCATTTTTCTTTCATATACAATACCTGTTTAAAATGAAATGCCGTGAAGCACAAGTCGAAAGAAAAAAATAAAATAATCTTAAAGAATACTGTATAAGCATTCCCTCATACGACCGTCATTTTCTCACTCCTGAATGTAGTGAGGGAATGACCGTGAGGGAATGACGAATTTTAACTAAAGCTACAAAAACACCGGTACATAACCTCAATTTGCTTTTAACGTTTTGAGATATTATTTTACTCCCAAAAACGCATAAAAATCACAAAACATAAACACATATACTAAAATACCTTTTACATAAATGTAACGTGAGGTAATGACCGCCAAAAATGTAATGCCTAACTATTTTGAACGTAATATTTTTTTTGCACAAACTCACCTATTGATGAAAAGAAATCGCCATATTGAAACGTTTGGGAGTGTTGCCAGTTTAAAAAAACTTAAGGTTGCGTTCATAAATCTCTTTCGATACGATCAGAAATCGAGAATCCGTAATACGGTGAGGGAATGATTTTATTTTGCGGGACATAATTTAAAATAGTATTTTTTTTACGTATTCGTCGTAGTGCAATGAAAGTTTGTATAAACAATAACACTATCTTTCTAATATGTTCACAATATTTAATTTATAAAAATATTGTTTTATTTGAGATGAGAAGGCTTTATAGTAAACGTTATTGGACTAAGGGACAAGTGAGGGAATGACTTTCAGGGCAACAAACTGCCCATATTTTTTTTTTTCATTAGTGGTATCACGTTTTCTTTTTTAATAATAGTAGTATAGACAGCTTGCATTGAAATAAAAAAGTTACATCCATAATTAGTTCATGTGACTCAGCAGCAATAACTCAGGAATCAAATTTCGAAATTTGATAAGAAATACCCAGGTACGTTTAAAACTATTTTATGTATTCACTGGTTTCACTGTACATTCACATGTACTGACTACATAGTGTTATAATATTGCATTGTATTCTACATCCGTACAAAGTAATAACGAAATGAAATAGTTTAGCCAATGGAATGCAGCAATAATGAAAGGTTGTCATTCGGTAATCACATGTGTACAAATTGTTGGTCCATTTAAAAAAGTACCTTAACAGGAAATGTATGGTGGGAACAAAAACGCGTGCGTGCTTAAATAATTGCTTAGAACTTACGAAACCTCGTTGTTATTATTTATTTGTTTATTATTTATTTATTACAAGAGGTCTAACAAGACGCAGTAGAAATATATAAATCGTCATATTATTCAATACAATTTAATTATATTACTGAATAATTTGTTATTTATATGATTGTGATCTTTACAGAAGTGGAATTCTAGTCGCTTCGATGATACGGATAAAAATTATTATTTATAAATGAGATTTAAAAAATAAGTTAAAATACGTAAGACTGTATTAACTTTTTGGATGAATTATTTTTTTCCTTTATTTATTAATTAATACAAGTAAATTTTTGCTACATAGTATTATGAAACTTGCCAGAGAAAAATTGCTAGTTGTATCTAGTTGTATCTATCATTGGAGAGATATCCATTAATAAATACTGTATAATTAGTGATAGTAATTGAGCGTTGAGTGAAACGGGTGGTAATCATCGGGACGCATCAGCGAAGTCGTATTTCGTGTAAGACAGGCGCGGGTGAACTAGTTTTGTTTGTGCCACGAATAGCCGCCGCCTCAACAGATGGGGAAACACCGTGGAATTACTTCTCTATGGATGGGAAATTACATTGACTTGAGTTTTATTTTACTTAAATACTATTGAGAGTGTCTCGCGGTACAAGATTGCACAATAATTGTGAGGCTATGGTTGCAAGCCCATAACATTTAATTGGTGATTTTCTTTAGCAAAGTCTGAAAATGTGTCTCATAAGCGGCAATAACTTAGCTAGCACCAAGTTAGCTACTTATCACAGCTACATATTCAGTCATATCTGTAACGCTAAAGGTGGAAGTAAAGTTTTTCTTCAACCACGTTTCGTCTGTTACTTGTTAGACCGGTGGCGTATGTGGCAGTCCAAGAAGATATCCCAGAATCTACTCACTACTAAAAGGAAGCCTTTTAGTCAGGTTCATATAAACGAGTGCGTTTGCGTAAATTAGTTTTCGGAAATATACCAGCCTATATACGCACCATGGCTTTTCTTTTAACAATGTTATAATACCTAACGGTTTAGGGATTATTAAAGACAGCAACCATTCTAAAGAGGTATAAAGACAGAATCCGGTAGCAGCAAACACACTCATACAGTTGGAAGAGTACAATCAGCGGGCGTCCGATCCATGGCGAGTTTGATCTATGCACTCCCGCTTCCGTGAGCTCGGACTGCGGATGCATTCGCGGAACAATGCGCGGGCGCAATCAGGTCACTGACCCCGGCTATAACTCCCCCCCCCTGCTGCACACTCTGTCAGCCCTCCTACCTCACCGACACTAACGGACATAGTAACAAAACTGAAACACTACATTAAAGTAGGAAAGTGCTGGCCAGTTGTAAACAGCAATCGTTAATCTACTCGTCTGCAGCTCACATTAGCCCGTTTTCACTAATCTTCGTCCATTTCCGTTGTGGTTTTCCTGTGTCATCGTCTTTTTTTTGAGTCTTCTACATGGATATTGCGTTGTTTTTGCATTATGATATGATGGCACGAAATTGACCTTACAGAACTTTAGTCTTATTTCCATTTTGTACCATTTCTATTTCTGTATTTGTCTGTAATAACGTAGTCTAATCAATGTTGATGTGGCCCCTAACAGTACACATCATATACACATTGGCCAGGTTTCTAAATACATAGTTAACTTTATTTTTATGTTAGACTATCTGGTTTGTCGAGAAGAGGACAAGTGACCGGCTGTCAATGTATTATTGAATGTTTCTTTTTTGAAATTCTGTGCTCGACAAAAATGACGATAGAAATTAATTAAACAAAAACTTGCGACATGAGTATGTGCGCAAATGCGCCTCTGCCTACCCCTTAAACACACAGAAGTGAGTGTATGGTAAAAAAGTAGTAGTCAGTCCACAGCTTTTTCAGTGATGCCACAGCTAAATACCTAGGTATGTATAAATTACGGGTGGGTGTCTATGAACGCTTATACAAATTTTAATAAAATTTGTGAGCTTTTTCCCTTACTCTACCTTAACTCTCTTGTGTAAATTATTATTTTCACGCAAAATTTATACGAATTAAACGTCTACGTCCTTTTATAATTTGTTTTAATAAAATAAAGTTGGATCCTTTTCACGCGATTTGTAAAAGCCAGACAGCGTCATGCCGCAGGGCAATGAAGGGCGGAACCTACGATGAGGTATTTCTGCATCCGATGTTATTGCAATGCAAGCAGCTTTGCGTCAGTTATATTTTTATCAAAAAGTAGAGTGTAGCAAATAAGTTATTATTAAGAGTAAGGAGTACTTGAGAAAACCTTTGTTTTCGCATTTGTTTAAATACATTCATCAAAAATGAAGAGTACCTCTATAGAACATTCCATTAAATATTACGTGTACTTATAAGCCGTCGTTTGTCGCTGAAACAAAGAAAAATTAAGAAAATCTATTAATCTTCCACAACTAAAGCTAAATATATTTCTATAGATTTATCAATATTTTAGTGTTTTGGTACAATTATTGTAATGAATAAAATGAAATTGAGGGAACTTATAAAGCCACGTAAACTATAAATTAGCCCAGAAATAAATGTTTTTTAAAATCGTTTAGTTAGTTTTAGCTGAATCCATTTCTGTATTGTCTATAATGATTAATTACAGATTAGACCAGTCCAATAATAAATGTATCTCCTAATCTTGACTCACAGGAATTCTCATCAAACATTTCGACACTACAAATCTTTTGTACAAATTACCAAACCAGTTCACAGTGAATTAAAATGTTAAAGTAAAACAAACGGCTGTGAGTTCACGCGGTACATTTCCGAAACATTTGTTTGATAATAAAACATGCAATAAATTTAGTTTTGTTGAACGTAACATGCGGTCATAGCGTTCTGATTGGGAAGTTGTATAATACAGTTAAAGTTTCGTCAGCACATGTAAACTGGTGCTATTGTATTAAAGCACAATCGATTAGGCGTGCGTGACTACTGCCCGCTGGTACCAGTGGTAACATTAGGTACGTGTGCAGCAATCAATCTTGCGCTACTTGTGTTTCATCATAACTATCACACTCGCGGTAACTACAAGCACATATATGTGCCGTGCGATCTAGATGACTTGGGATCGATTCCCGGATCGGGGAGTGTTATTGGGTTTTTCATTAGGTGATTGTTAATAGTAGAGCCGAGCCTGGTAGTGTGTTTGAAGAACGGCAGAAGGTTCGCCCCCTATTTCGTGACTACCACATACCTAGCTAAATGTGGTTGCAAAAATGCACCCTTGCCTACTCCTTCGGGGAACATAGGCGTTTGGTTATGTATGGTTCTTCATGATATAATACTGAACTTTTAATGTCATAATATGCCAGTATCATAAAATGTTATATTTAAACTCCTTCATAACTCACGAATTAAAATCTCAGTGGCTTAACTATTTAAAGAAGGAATCAAACCCACGACCATTTGTGTCAGCTAATATTTACCAAAATCTTTGTGTTCTCGATGCTACTAGTTTTCACATATTTTTACCTTTAAGTTTCAGAGATATATATTTGTATTATTGCTCCATAACATAACTTTTTGTTTTTTAAAGGCGGAATATGAGACACTCGACTACTATAATAATATTCATATCCCATTAAATATATATGAATAAAGATCTACAGATTATACGATTTTTATCGCGGATTTCATCGCATTATTACCGACTCATTGACCATGACAGCATCGGAAATATAAACGGATAGCGGAACAAGAATTTTATTATGGTCATATTTAAGAACAAGATCACAATCGCGCCATTCTTCACGATTGGTTTACAACACACTTTCTAACATAAAGTGTAACAACAAAAATATCTGGCCGTCCGCATAATAAATTGTTGTACGTATTAAACGTATTGAGGAGGATTGGTGTCTGGAGGTACGCTCCATTTGCCATCGGTTTATCTATGTCTTATAGGGCTTTTGTCGATTGGACAGTAAATCATTATCTGGGCTGCGGATGTAGGTGAATGTGTTCGTTCGTACCTTTTGTTATTTTAATATTGATTGCATCTAATGCCAACACTGTTAGATTTGATTAAACAATAGCGTAACATACAAATGGAATGCGATTATCGGTAAATTAAGTTACGTTGATCGAATCTAGTGGAGCTGCAAATGCTAAAACTCAAGAAATAAACTGATAAAAACATAGTCTGTTCATATAGGTGGCCAAAGGGCTTATTCTACAGTTAGAAATAGTAAAAAGAAAACACTCGATTCAATTGAAAGTGGAATAAATTAGAATAAAGGCTGGGCTTGCATTTTTACACGTGTAGAAGTCGGGAGTGCGAATCGCTCAGCGCAATAAATCAGCAAGGTTCGTTATAGCAAAGACATTAGCCGCTGGCCATCGTCTGTCCGTGCAGCTTGAAGATAATTATGATTTGTGATTGGTTGCGATTTGTATTAAATACGCAAAGCAGTAATTTATAGATTTTACTGAACACTGCGCAGGCTCTAAACGGTTTTAAGGAAATAAATACGCATTTACTGCGTTATTAAGTGCATGCGATGTGCTTTATCTTGATTTAGAGATCTTGACAATTCCGATTTACAAGGGCTAAATGGTCAGGAAGACGTCTTGGATAATTTCCATCTTTATTTCTGTTTACACCGCAAGTTTCTCTAGCGCAAATAATAAATTATAGATATATTTTTCATCTTTTATTTGGTAATCTGAAATTGTGAAGAAATGAAACTAATAATAATTAATTTGGTGACCAGATTCAGTAATAAAAGCGTGCAGGTTCGGTGCAGCATGTATTAGGGTACTTGGAGGTTTAATTTGATATTAAATAAATACCGACCACCCTAGCGACAATTTTTTCGATTATGTTTTCGAAATTGATTTTGAAAAGGCCGACATAGTGTAATTTATAGGCGAGATGGTTTAAAATTAAAACTGTTTTTAATACACAGAATTTACTCGAAAGTTCCAATACGATAAATTTACCGTGGCCGTACACAAAAATAAAAAGACGGCAATAAGCGGGTTTGAATGCATCATCATTCTTTAATTGGCGCCCATAAATTTCATCTAGATGAAATACATCGATAAGTTCAAATGGACGTTCAATATCTATTTTGAAATTTCATTGGCTGTAATTGTGCGAGACATATTGCTCCCGGATGCACTTCAGTGGGCGCAGGCGATTTTTTTATAATCGATTGTAAATCTCGGTCAAGTAGGCATCTACATACAGTCACGCAACATTGATTAATCGTTACCGTATGCATTTAGGCCAACATTACCCATATGAAATATTGAAATATTATAGGTAGATTGAGACAGTACAAATAAATTGCATTTTTCTTAAGGATAATTTGTCATATATTTTTGTAGGTATTTCTGCATATTTGAATCTCGTAACAAGTATTTGTAAAGGTGTTGGATCAGTCAAATCTCGGGAGGTTTTCAATTTTAGTTACTAACAAGTAATATTGTATTCTTAGTGGTCAATTTTGTGTTCAGTTGTGTTTGTTGATTTGGCGATCTAGCGAGTCACAATAACATCCTTTACTAGAGAACATACGACCATAATGCAATGAAATAACGAAGAAACTTTGGAACTAAACATACATAATCTTTAATGTGTAATATTTCTTTTCTTTCAGGTAAGTACATATGATGTAAAGAACACTTTTGATACGACTGGCATCTGGTAAGTGAGTGCGCAATAAATCTTTGCCAATTTCATTCAATCTTATTGATAAGATGTTGTTTGCAAGCTCTACGTTACATATTGATATTACGCGGGATTGAGTTACTGATGTATGAAATGGGTGAATCAGGTGAGGCAGAGCGACAATGAAAAATGTGGTTCTAAGTCTTACTTTAAATATAATAAAATACTTAACAAAATATCTATGAACAAGATTGACTTGTGAAATGAATGTTTTTGCTGTATAGTTGAGTAAAGTTATGTAACATAAAACACGGGGCAAGAAAGAAATTGCTCTAGAAAACTATTTGCTCCGTAGCTGCGTACTACGCTTAAAGTTCCGACACATAACGATTTGTGTTGCAATTTAAGTACTCGACGGCTCTTACGCGTATATTTTCCTGTAACGTTATTCAATACTCCATATGTTTGAAACGCGACCGTTTAACTGTGAATGGGCTGATTCCGTGTAAAATGATTTGCACACAGCGCGGCGGGCGGACAGTTAATTTTAGGCCATCTCTGGTGTCCAGTAGGAAGCGGCTCGGTACTATTTCGAGTCGTGGCCCTTTGTTGCTCCGCGTATTTCTGTTTACGTCCAGTTTCGTAACTTTACGAGCGGCTTTTGATGCGTTCGCGTGCGTTCTGTTGCAATAGGAGTTATTAGCGTGCAGCGGGCACCGGCCGCCCGGAGCACGGCCCCATCTCAATAAGAAATGCTATTTAGCGTTTTGTAATGATATAATCGTTCCTCGTCCGCACGTATTTCACACCATCAATAGATTCCATTAGTTCAGTGTTATTGCCTATTTGAGGCACGCTCGTTGTTCAAACTCCATCACCTGTCCGGCTACTGGCGACGTACATGTCTCGGCTATTGTTGCCGCATCGAGTACTTGCATTATAAGACTTTTTGTTACATTGGCCCGGCAAACGAGCAACGAGATGGTATGAAGTTTAGTTTTTACTCTCGCCCATGACACCCACTTTAATATATGAATTGTAGATTCGTTTGGCTTGTAATGAATTACACGTACTTTTTATTATAAGTTAAACGAATGTGGCCGTGAAGTATTTACCGAAGTAGTAGTAAAATTATTATTATATGGGCTTTTATTAGCCTCCGTGGTGAAGAAAAATTTGTTATATAGCCACAGTTATATAATTAAAATGTTTACCAAATTTTGTTGAATCTCACACATACTTATTATGCATGGGATATGAATATACCCAATTTTTCAGCCATTCGTTAGATTTTTATGACTATTTGAATGTAATCTGATTTATTTTGTCGTCCCACATTTACCTCATTTAGATTTTCTACTACTACTCGTATCCCAGAGCATTTACTTATTGGAATTGATCCTGCTCCAGCATCAATTGCGCGCGTTATACGCGTTACCTGACGCCACTTTAACTCTCTAACGAGTCGGGGTCAAAGTTAATATTTTATCGTTAGAAATCCCACATCTATTCCCATTTAAGGCGCGAACGCAAATGGGTACACGGCGGCCTAATTTTCGTGATTAATAAATCCTCCAAAGCGGTTGCAAATAAATTGACCCGCGACCTGTTCCCACAATAAATGCAAGTTCACTGCGAGGCGTTAGAAAGCTCTCGCTGGTTGGTCGGTTGGTCGGTTGGATGGTTGGTCGGTTGGTCGCTCGCGGTAAACGCTAACTGAAGTGTCGTGATTTTTGCCGATAACGTCTACTGTTTGATTAATTGATACGGCGTGTGCTCGTTCCGCGGCGGTCACTTATATTTGTGTTATTACTATACCCGCTATTGAACTACGGGAATTCAATTCGACTTACAAAGTATTGTGTTGTTGCGCGCATGTTTCATACAAATCTAGTCGTGCGCATGTTTCGAATAAACGTAGATTATAGAAACCGCTGTTCGTTTGTTTTAATTTTTTACATGTCCTAAACCTAACTACCATTTTAAAGTTTAATTTGTTTTTTGGTTTAAAAAATAGAGAATCTTTAAGCCTTGCGTTTTACTGTTATTTTGCATTTGTAAATTGACAATTCATTTTATAAAAAAATGTTACGAGATGTGATGTCGATCATCGTTTGTTAATACATATTATTGTCTTTCCATAGTGTGATATGAAAGCAAAGTGCAAAAGTTACAGGTGACATGTTCGTTTAAAATGTCAGCGGTATGTAAAGTCACTGAGTAAATAATTTTCTAGTCCACTGCGCTCTAGCGTCTTGTACCTTCTATCAATACGTCATCGCGGATTTGATTACCTTTCCATTCTCTTGTAATCTTTACAAAATGAAAGGCAACATTATCTCATACTTTAAAGATACGAACTTTGATTAGTTAGTCCAGTGAAACTGACCCCCCTGCTATTGACTTATTATGCCGTTCACTTCAAGAAATATAACGATTTCTCGCAATTGGTTATATATCACTGACCTAAGCGATGTATAAAAACATCCTAAGAGCGCCTGCATGTCTGGCTGTCGTCTATATCAACTACGTAAAGTTCATTAACCCGCTCTTGTTAGTGTGATTGACTAAGATCTGTGATATAAAGTCTAGGATAATACTTATCAGCGAAGGTTAATACAGCTATGATGCTCAGGGACAAAATAATGTACTGTTTATATTCGTGAATAACGAAATCTATGTACCTTCTAGACACTAGAAAGACTACTGGAGAGCTTTTTACCTTTATTCAGTCTTTTGGCTATATACTATAGCAGTTCTAAAGTATGACTGATGGTTACAACCGGGGAGGATTTGGGATCAGTGTACCTATACTCTTTTCAAACCCATTTCAGTGGTTTCCAAAAAAAGATTAATAGTTCATGACTGCTACATTTTGGACGTAAACTATACTATTCTGACTACATCTCTGCGTTGTAGTAATGAAAGCAAATCTACAGGTAATAGAACGTGACAGGCCCGCATCGGTCAATTTTAATAGCTCTAAAATTCGCATTAAATCTACTATTTACGCTCGCCGCTCCACCGGTGAAATTAGACTACGCCTTACGTTTGTTGTGATTCATCGTAAAATAATATAATTATCTTAAAGAAAGTTCAGCTAAAGAAATTCTTATAATTAGCTATTGAGAATGGGAAATTTTATTATTATTTCACGTTGCTGTCGTGCACCTTCACTTTATTTTTTTCATTTGTTCATAATCTGTACGGTGGTATAAGTACAAATTTGCCATAGATTTGAAGTCATAAATTTTTAGCCATTATACCTATGTATATTCCATTTTTTATTTCTTCGCTGATAGCTTCATGAATAATACATATAACCTACCTCAATACAAGTCTTTTGTTTAAAGCGCTGCCAAATTCTTTGTATTGCCAATACAAGTACCTACAGTTCCATCGATGACATTACAACTTAAAATCTAAGTTATTTGAACAAGAACAACACTAAATGACTGCTTAATGCACCAGAGTTGTCTCGATCGATCTTCGGAGCTCTGGTATGTACACACTATGTTCATTTTCAGTATTTTTTTTCGCTCTAGAATAATTTGGTCGAATTTGAACGGCACCGTCCTACAGTCAGAAATATTTCTGTAACTCTTCACGAATGCATATATTTATTCCAAATGTATGGTCTATGGTCTAATGCAGAATATCATGGTTCAAGATAGACAGAACATGTCTACTTTCTCATTTCATGACGACGTACTTTAGTGATTTGTATGAACCGTGATTTGTCGCATGCGCCATAAAATACAGAACTATCTATATTTATTATAATATTCCCATAATCGATACGGTATCATTTTAATGACATCCTGCAGACGTTTAATATCAAATGTATAAATGGACACATTTTACGGCTTGAAAGCGTTACCATGTTTCAAGAATAATATTATAACGTTTTATATGGGAAATCATTAGTAACAAAGATATTGCCTACTCTGTTATTGTTTATAATTTTGCATATACAATGATACCACTGCTATTTAGTGAAAAATGTCATTAAATAGTGTCTTAAAAGATGATTTAACATGTTCCTGCGAATTACTGCGACAAAATTTGTGTCTTATGATGGACAGTGGACACACTGTAAAATGCCATTGAGTTTACACATACATAGATTCTTACGCTAATGTATCTAAATAAATAGATGCATTTCTGTACCCCGATTTGCCAGATGGATTTTTCTTCCCATGGTATTTGGCCAGGACCTGCAGATCGCTTAGTAATTCTGCCTTTTAGTTCATTTTTACTTTCGGTGGTACATACATACTCATTCTACGAATACCTCTGTATTCCCGCAAGGGGTAGGTTGAAATACATTTCTGAATTTTTTTGCTTCTGAGAATGTCCTAATGGAAAGACCCAATTATACATTGCCGGATCCGCGAATTAAAACAGGGAGCTCTAGATCGTACGGCACATGTGCCGCAAGAACATGTGCCAGTCTTAATGGGTATTATTAGAAATATCGAGTAGATTATGTAGTGCAATTTTTGCATTCATTGCGTGGCCTGCTTTATGTAATAGACCCAGTGCACCACCGTTTTGCGGCTTTCTTGCATCCGAATAACTGAAGTGATTTGATTGATGCCACCGAGCGTCATTCCTATCGTGTAACTGTGTGCCGTTTGCCGTTACTTATAGCTCAATCAGTGACAAACAAAAACACGTGTTAACGTCTCGTATGAACCAAACGCGGTGATGTAAATTTATTTACTACATACCACACCTTCGTGCGTCGTGTAAAAACACCTAATGGTGTGGCGTAATGTAATGCAATTGATGTCTTGTGTTGCGCATGCGCGTTTCAGGCACAGCGCTTGCTTTAGTTTAAGAGTAAATCTATGTATATTAGCGGCTCGTCTCAGCCTTTCTTCGCCATGTGAACAAATCCAAGTATCTTTGTTCTTCACCTAAGAACCATCTATGCCTGCCCCAAAATTAATCAAATTTGATTCACTCTTTTGGTGTGATATATTGCTAGAGTTATGTTAGCAATTAAAATCAGTTTGGTACAAGAAATGCTGCCTTTTAGATTTAGACAAAACAAATATTTGTTTGATTTGATAATTTTATATGTTTGATGATGGTGTTTTCTGGAAATGTTAGTTATTACTTATTGAATGAAATAATTACAACAATACAAAATGTAGTAACGTCAATGAATGTAGGTCGCTTATGGAGATGGTGAAAAAATTTGTACTTTTTCAACTATTTCATGACTATAACTAAATTACAGGTCGAAATGAGTATGTTTCTTATGAATCTTTTTATGTTAATGTGAAAGTATATCATAATAATGATTTGCATTATTTCTTACGTTTGATTTGCTCTTATAATATTTCGAAAGTTTTGTATTACAATTTATGCATCATTATTTCATAATCTAGGAATTAAAATCAAACGGTAGTTTCAAAAGTGCTTATAATATTATTCCTTATGGATTTTACGTGAAAAGCTTTTGTGGAAGTAGATCAACTCAAAATAGCTTGCAAGTAGCAAGAGTAAATAGAATATAAAACACTGTACCTATCTTATTTTCTTACCAACAGCATTGCTTTCCTATGGAAACTGAGCTATCCATAGATCACGATAGAACTAACAGAATTATGATTATTTTAATATCTTGCAAGCCTACGGAACATATCTCTTTGCGGCCACAGTGTTTTATCCATGCTGACAGTGAAATTATTATCAATTTTGCGCTAGTAATACCGGCGTTCATCATTGGATTACTGGTTGCATGTTAGCCGTACTAAGTGGTTCGGATTTTCAGAAACAGTTTCTTCATCATGAGTTATAACTATAACAACTTAGTATGATTTATTTTTCCATTGAAAGAGAATTGTTATATCTACCATTAACCAGTGGATTTCTGGCAAAAAGTAAAAAGCAATATGTTTGTGATTTCAAAGTGAGAAATAATTTAACCTAACCGCGTGGTAGGTGTTTATAAAAGGGCTTGAGAACATGTTCGATGGACAGCTTGTCTCGTGCACTCCATGTAAACTAGGCTAATGCGTCTAGTACGGGCTGTTTCCAAAAAACTTCAACGCTGGCGCAAGAACCTGTGCTGTGTCGATTTACGAACTGATACTGGCCAAGAGTTGGTGATTAAAAGGTATGTTGGTGTAATGGTGGTTTTTTATGTGGGCCGCGTGACCAACGCCGTCGTGGATAGGGAATGGTGTCACGATTGAAGTACAATCGTTTTGAATATTACATGTAGAGCTTGTAATGTACCGTAAAGTATTGTCGGGTGTACAGTGCAATGTAATTTCATATGCGAAATAGAATAGTTCTTTGTATCGGCGTGTGTCTTTTACGTGTTACGATTAAATGGTGTTATGCTTTGAATAAATTGTGTCATTGAAAAATATTTGAGCCTATAATAGCGGTAAATGCTTATTTTATTGTTAAAAACTATTTCTGCAATTGCAAATTTGCATTTTTTTTCACCCATCGCAGATATCAGGATGGTCCTATGAGTGTACAGAGTTGCCTCTTACACGCGTTTGTTAGAGTGACAATATACAGTATCTGCAGCAGCCTCCGAAGCCAATTGACGAGAACTATCTACGACCATCAACTTTACCAACCACAATTTTGTCTAGCAATATTTTGAGAAAACAGTGGATTCTGACGTCGATTGTACTGGCAGTGTATCAGGGCGCGTTTAAGCACGAGATAGGCACTGATGGCTGCCATTACTGGCCGTGATATCGAGACGTATGAGCGCCCTGCAAAAGATCTACGCTGTGCAGTGTGCGGCGACGGGCTGGATGAAAGTGCTGCGTATTTGTTAATGGTTAGCTGTACCTCGACATGTTTACGACGTTTGGACGTCCCGACTGGTATCGTGATCATTGAATAACTTGCCAAGCACGAACTAAATGTACGGCGCAGAAGTACACCTATAAAACACAGATCGTGGCTTTTTTCAAATCATTCTGTGATGTTTGTTTGAGTTTGTGCCAACGCGAGATATAATGGAATGGAGGAAGGCAGATAAAGTCATTGTTGTTAGTAAGCTGCAGGTTTGGTCTCGTTTTCTTAGACGTCGTAAGTCAATCACTACAGCAGGCTAAAGTATATTTAATTAGTAGTTGATGAACTAGCGTTTATAACTAAAGCCCAGCGTTAGTTCTGTGAAGGTCACAAGTTCCGTCCATCCGTTCCGGATGGATACGATTTTCCCACCTCCTAGAAAATTGGGCCTCAGCAATCTCACTCACCATATAGTGAAACGCAACAGGGTTGCTTCATGTCGGATTTCAATGAGCCAGAGATATTACCCACCTAGCATCGTTATATTATCACTTTTATTTTTTAACAATTCTATGACAGTATAGCACAATTCATTAAATGTCTGCATAGCTAACTTTTACCCGTTATCTCCTACCGCATCACAATAGGAACTTTCGAAGCGCTTACACCCATACGATCTACATATCTGTAAGTTATTCGATGTCGGGCCGATTGTCGTGTACAATCAGCGGATGGTGGCGATTGCTTATCGCCGTTAGGTATCTAATCGCGTAAACATTTGGACGTGCCGCGTGCCGTCGCGCTGCGCCTCACGAACTCCATTGTGGCGCATTTCACGGGCCGCATAGCTCGCGACGCGTTTTGAAAGTGCGCCCGTAGAATGCGATTAAAAAACCATTCGGAACACTGATTACGCCATAGCAATACCTATTGAGAGGCCATTGTTGGTGTTTTGGTGTCATACAATAATTTCATATCTTGGAACGGCTTTTTTTCTCTTTGAGCTGTCGGGAAGGCGAAAAAATGTAAACATTGACGTTTGCCGGAAAGAGATAGTATCGATGTTTTCTAAGGTTTTTATGGTCTTTTTCATGACGATTGGTTTAAAAGTATGCGTTTCATCTATAGAGCGGGATTGTAAGACTTAGGTAAGGGAACGTATCATAAAAAAGTAGTATTATTCTTGTCATGAAAAAGAACCTTTAATTTATTGGTTTGGTTTCTTATCCTCCTATAGCCCTTCAATGGCCGTAATTTATAGCTGAACGTATCTATTTAGAGCATTATTTCAGCTATTTAATACTTTATTGTAATGTAGCTGTCGTGAAAATATGATAAATACCGTTATGTTTATAAATACATTTGCCTGTTTACATTTATAAAGTTTATTTCTAAAGCTAAAGGGCTCCTGCAACGCTGTAAGTCTGTGTAAAGGGTTGTTTTTATTAGTAAATCTCTAACAATGATGCCGTTTAAAAACAAATTATTCTTAAAAGTAGGTACTTATCATTTCTTTATTAAAAAGGCGATGAATATTAATTGCAATCAGTCGCATATGCTCAGTCCATCCATAAATTAAAATTGTCGTGTTCTCGCGCTAACTCACGATCTCGCTGATTAATGTCCGTTCTTGTATCAATTTATCGGCATGCGGTCCTACTGCATGCATTGTTTGGCCGCTCACACGTTCCCGATATTTGGACGTCCAACACCTCTCTTGCTGGTTAGAGAGTCGTGCCTCTACTGACGATGGTAAATGAACATCATAATTAAAGCTTTAAAGTTCGCATACTTCGCCGGATAAGGGATTTTCCGTAGGTATAGTTAGTTCGAAGAAATGCAATAACTTTTTTTTTGTATTTCAAATAATATTTTCTTTGTCCAGCAGTGGACCAAGATTGGCTGATGATGATGATGAATGTTTTCTTAATACCAATTTTATTATAAGTACTTATTGTGTATGTTTGCAATAACGCGAGAATTTAAAATTGCAATTAAATTTTACAAATCAGGAGCGAAGGTATTTCTCAATGTTGTCATGATATCTATCCATTCGTTATTTTAATGCAAAGTGTGTTAGTTCATTAATGCCGGTGTACTAAAAAAGGTCTATAACTATTAAATGCATTCATGCTAATTTAAATTTATGATAGTAAAAAATATTTTAATTTAAACGAATGTAAAGGATGTAGCTAACATTCCGGCGGTGTTTCATATCTTAGGTTTAATTGCAGGAAGGTAGGAAATTGTGCTAAAGTGCTGCGCGCACAACACACTGCGACAACGTTTATTACATCCGTAAAATATCAAGTAAAGAGTGTAATGAAGAGAATAAAGATGATTCTTAATTAAATTATTTCTAATTTTGGTTTAACAAAGCAATTAGATGTAACTGTAATGATAAAAGCTTGGACCAGACGAAGGCGAAGTTATAATTTTGCTTGAAATCTTTAATATAGAAATCTTACAAAATATTTTTTAATAATGAAGAAAAACGACAATTTTCCTCCCATGAGAAAATTAATAAGGTTATTATCTTTCCACGGAATAAAGCGAAAGTTGTAGCAAACCACCTGTCTTCAACGCACGATTATATTTAAACGGTGTGTAATTATATTATATTTAATTAACACTATTAATTTTATTTTTCACAATCATCTGAGACTCATTTTCTACTAGTTTTTAATATAAATACAAATATATATTTAGGAAGAACTATATTAACATGTGTATTGAAATAAATTAGAACTACATCTTTGAAAAAGTATACCTATTTGAAACAAAAAATAAAGCAAGACCTTAAACCAACATAAAGTAATTGAGAAATGACGGCGTTGAACTGGATCTCAAGAATTTAATATGGAAATGTTTGAATGGACCGAGCAACTTGGTTTATTATTGATATAGAACTTAATGAAATCTATTGGAAATTAGTATATACATATCCTACTAACCACGACCACGGCTCGGCAAACGTAGTGTAGGACGCCCTCTGGCTAGGTGGGGTGACGATATCCGCAAAGTGGCTGGCAGCAGTTGGATGAGGAGAACCGAAGATCGAGCCCAGTGGCGTGCTATAAGAGAGGCCTATGTCCAGCAATGGACGAATTAAGGGCTGTTGATGATGATGATATTCTACTTAGCTTTTACTTTAAATATACCTGTCAAAAGTGAATGAATGTAAAATGGTATAACTGTACATAATATGTTGAATTTTACGCAAAAACCCTTTGTTTTGTCACTTCTACTACGGACATTACAGAATCCTCTGAAGGCTTTTTGACAGCCATACTTTTTATGTACCGCAAGGTCATAAATTATCGAAATATCTTACGGTTTTGAATCTTGCGTCGGGAAAAATTATTTATGAGTATGAAAATCCATTCTTGCTTCGCGGAGTCCAGAAATTTTCAGTGAATGTCAATAAGCTTATCCCAAGTTTCGTAAGAATAACTGGCGAAACGTGAAACTACGAATACAGGTGCCTACCCTTCAGGGAATATGGCTATTCTAACATTAGTATCAAATCCATAAATTACCGTATTCTGAAGTGCTCTTATCTTGAGGTGCAAATAAGGCCGTTTGACATTATGTCCTGAGGTATGTGAGGTATGTTGAAGTACTTTTTAACTCAATTACGCCCCACTCTACTGCTATAAGATAAGAATTATGTATTATTAAGCTCGCAGTGCATCTCAGGTTCAAGAATAATGAAGCGGAATAATTTTCTAGATATAAATCTTAAATTTTATTGAGCACATTCTCTTGAGGCATGTTTTCACTTAATCCATTTAGATAAAAATCACCGCAACATTCCGTTTGATGGTTTTCGAAAACTCTCCTTATGTTCATAGCGATTCCGTTTCAAACGGTTTACACTGTGCTCCATTGCCAACTGTTAGTTTTAATTAATGTTTGACATTTCCGGAATCGTGTTGTTTCAATTGAAGAACATTACTGTATTTAAAGTCCATTTAATTTTTATTTCACCAGTTTACGGTACTGCCTGCTATCGATTGAGTGCTTCTTTACTTTTATTCGATTGCCGAGATTTACTTAAATGATTTGTGAGTTTCTCAAATAGTGTAACGGTCTACATTATTACGGTATACTTTTTCTTATTTTATTCTATGTAAATGTGATTTTAATTACGTCAACGTGTTTAACATTTAAAAAATCAGAACAGAATCTTCGGGGATTTTAGTCTATAGAAAAAAAAAGCTAATTTGAAGCTGGTTGCAAACGAGCATTTATTTTTAATACAATTTTATTATTGAGCATTTATTATTTGTAGTTATTCATGACAAAATATAAGAGATGTTCACACGAGTTAACTGAATGAAATGTGATACGTAATCTATTCAAATAGCGCATCGGTACCGTGCGAAATTTTTATAACAACTATTATTTATATTAAAATGGTAGATAAATAACGGATCGTTCGACATTTGGTGGAGGCTCGGAGCGCCGCTGTCGACAGAACTGTTATTATTGAAGAGAAATGCGTTACGTAACCCAAAGCCGCCTGTGCCTATTTTTTTCTTTGCCGGAGAACGTAAAAAAGTAATGCACAGGCATTAGCTATGCTTCCATGTAGCCGTTCACTTTGAATGATATCTTATTGCGATCGAATGAATAGAAAATTATATAAATTGCTTCTCGTAGTACGCGCGCTGCGCTCCGTTATGGCTTGTTCGTGAACAATTATGGCTGTCAATAATAAAATATGCTTTTTCTCGTAAATAACAAATCTTCAGAGCGCATTGATAACAGCAGCATCTAACGGTAATGCATTCTTTGTTATGTTTCAAATATTGTTTGTCATTCATGATTGCTGAAAACACAATATCTTTTTTAGATATGAAGCATTATTCACTAAGTGAAGGGTTCTCATGAAATGTTTTGGACAATATTAGGTTAGTAGGTATTACTTGCAATTAGATTACTGCTGTCTATTAAAGTTCTTTGCGGAATGACTATCGACCGGAATTAATAAAAGTAAAATATCTTTGTCTAACTCAAAAATTACTAAGTAAATTTCCGAACATGTGAGTCAAACATTGATCCAATAGTCCCCGTATATCAATCGATGAGGAAGTCGAAACTGGCAATAATTTATTCTTAACTAGCGACCCGCCCCGGCTTCGCACGGGTGCAATGCTGATATTAAATAGATGTTATCATACATATAAACCTTCGTCTTCAATCACTCTATCTATTAAAAAAACCGCATCAAAATCCGTTGCGTAGTTTCAAAGATTTAAGCATACAAAGGGACATAGGGATAGAGAAAGCGACTTTGTTTTATACTATGTAGTGATTCCGGCCGTGGGACTGCAAACTTAAAAATAAGCAATTTATTAACATATAAGCAGTATCGTACTTACAAATCGATGTTATTAGATGTAATAATTCGGTAAATCGTCGGTTCGTGCGAATATCTCATTAACACTGCCTATGAATGTAGTATAAATCTTCTCAGTGTTAGCTCGCTCCGCATATATCATCTTATGATAGTCTTATTCTGTAATCTTACTTCAAGTATGTTAAAAAATATAAGGTCAAAATTCTCTGCGATGTTGGTGTATCTGTTACTGTAAAAGCTCGAACTACGGTAAATCTTAAGATTTAAGTGTAAGTCTTAGGATTTACTGACATGAGTTGGTAAATGTAAGTATTTTTGAAAATACGACGATTTTTTCGAGCTTTTACCATTCGAATTCAGTATATGCTAGGTTTTACCACTGTCAGCTGGTAGATGTTGGTTTTAAGAATAAAACAATGAGTAATATTTCATTATTTACTTTAATGAACTATTAGACAAAACAGATACATAATATTATAAAGGTATCATATGGTAGTAATAGGTACAAACAAATACCAACTTATTTCAATTATTTTGAAAAAACACATAATGTATATATCTCTGAATATCTCAATCTCTATCATATCTAACTGAATCAGTCCGTCTCTATTTGGAATTTAACAACGATATACAAACATAATGCTCACATAAGCTAGTCTAATTAATAATTATTTTCATATTATTTGGTTTAGAAGTAAAAAAAGACATTCAAATGAAATTGATTAATGTTTAATTTACCTAAAAAAACATTTAGAATTACAAAGTAATTCTGATGATCTGCAGGTGCATTTTTTCGTCGTGCATTTTTTTTGACAATTACATTTTTTGAATCCTTGTCCTCCAGTTAACGACAACTTCTCGAAGACTTACTTCTTTATCCGTAACAACTTCTTCTATCTTTATAAAATCTTCAGAGCATGCGCGAACTGATTCTTGATGTAAAGCTGTTTTAGTATTCCCATTTAGGTACCTACTTGATAAAACTCATTGTTCTTAACATCTATCACAACTGCAATAATGCTTTTTGGGTCAGTTTATTTAAGACATGTTTTGTTTTTCAACATTTACCGTGCCATGAATGTAAATCCTAAGATTTCCCAACGGAATGGTGGTAAAAGTTCGAATTGTAAACCTTTTGGGACATTTACCATTAGGAATTGGTAGATCTTAGGTTTTACTGGAATATCTTAGGATTTACTGCAGTTCGAGCTTTTACAGTAACATATCCATCATGTGTGTTAAGGAAAAGTTCTTGATATAAATCAATAGCATTTATTACAGCTTGCGTCTGATTCATCAGAATTAATTTGATCAATATGTCTAGAAAATTCTCAGGTTCATTATCAGAACTTTAAAGATAACTGCCACTGTTCTTAAACACTAAAATTTAATAAGAAGTTTATTGTCTTAGTGTTTTGAAAAAGAGGTGAAGGCAAGAAAAGTGCGTTACCAAATAAACAGCGTGGTGAGCTAAAGTTTCCTAAATTAGGAACGTAGCGTTAAGTTAGTAATAGTTTCAATAGTAGGTAGCAGAATAAGGATTTCATCCTATTCGCTATATGGCTGGAGCATACACACATTTGTCATATACTCAATGGCCATATTACACAAAATTAATGTACCATTAGTTATCATACACACGTTGAACGAATACATATCTCATGTCATGATGTGAGTTTAATTACTTTTCAAATAGTACTGGAATTATATAAAGTAATTATTGCTATCAAAAGGACTTCTTCGCATTTATAAACAGTTGATTGCTTTTTTGGTGTATTTTTCGCGGTAGCTGTTGCTTGTAAAGTAGTCTATAATGCACACTTAAGCATTTTGTATGAATTATTATAAACGTAGCCCTCTAACGACTTAGCGGTGGCAGGTTTGAGGTAATCAGGTATTCCAGAAAAAAAAATCAAGTTACCATATCTGGAAATGTCCTCAAAACCCAGTTAGTAATTACTTTAGGTATGTCTCGAATAATAGACCAATAACCCTCTACCTTTATTGTTTGTCGTAATTGTATTTGTAATCAAAATCTTTTGTATTGGCTTTTACTTGTATTCTTCCAAATATTTTTTTCTGTATTTTTCCCCCAAAGCCAGGTCGTAAATCCAAAGTTCGGTCGAGTAAATTGAGTTTGCGTCAGCCATTCTAGTCGTCCGTCGCAATATCTAGATTGAGCTGGCCGTGCACTCGATTCCGCCTATATGTACCATGGACGCGATGGTTCGTTTAACAGATCGAGTTATGAGGCAAAAGAAATTATAAAAGTGCAATTTAGTAAACTAGTGTATATTTTACATACATATTTAAAAACACGTCAATTTGTCACGCTAATTTTGATAATTAGCCCTGTTATAAACTCGAATTTATGACGCTAAATAAAGAAGGTAGTAGAATAAAAAACTATTATTTAAAGGTGTATTATTAACAGTGCTTTGCCGTTAGAACCAGGACTTTATAAGATGAAGTCATTTTAAATTCTAAAGTTGAAAGCTTGGAACGTACCTCGGGAAGTTATCTTAAATATTCAATGTTTGAGCAAATTAAATTGTTAACGTCTTGGTTCCAGTCTTTGCAATAGTTGGAGCGAAAATGTAGGCTACCTATTGCATATATTTATCTCTATGATGATGGCACGACCCGGTTTTATGTAAAGGATTTAATATAATTGGATTATAGCTTTTTATGATCTCATAATTCTTCTGTGACCCTGTTATTAGAGTATTCTCAACTGATTTTTACGTGACTGAAGAATTACATCTTCGCTTTTCCATTGGAAATATAGGTCCGTAAAAGGATGTCTGCGTCTCACTGTTGTAGTCTCATGTTGCTCTTGTTCGCTATCCGCTACGATAAAATCTTTGTTGTAGCATCAAGTATTGGTTTAATTAACACATTTCTTATATCAAAGCGAAGTAAAAATCTAATCGTGATGTGGGTTAAAGGAACTTTCCCTTTCAACATTTCCATCAAATGGCTAATGCCACCCGAGGTTGATGGCTCGCGAGCAAGTTCACGCCATACCACTTGAATACATTTTCTTTATCTTAAAACGTATCGAACATTAATATAATCACTTCTATTGAGCACACTTGGGTAATCCACAACGGATGACGGGAAAGATCTTTTCCGCTCGCGAAGCGATGTAGAAATTTCGCAATCCATATTGTAAACCGGTTATGTTTATAATTCTTCCGTAATGGCCGGAATATGAATAGAGATATAATCATTTAATAAGCTAATAGAGGAAATATTAGACCTTTTTAATATTATACGCGGGAGATCGTGCATGTTTTGTATAAACATTAATCCGTTTGTTTAAATTAGTTTTTATGAGTTTAATTAATATTCATCGGTCTGATTTATAATGAAATGTTGTAAATTAGCCTGCATTTAAATTATAGTTGTTAAATACAATTTAATGTGAACATGCATGTCAGATGTGCGTTCTTATTTTGTAATTAATTATCATGTGTGTTGGTCATTAATGATGTTTAGCACCGTGTGTTATAATCAATTATTGATTTCATTTTTGAATCTTATTACAGATTTCCTACTCGCTGTCATTAATCATAAATCAAGTCTCCGTACAATCTAAATGAGATATTTTAGAGTTTATTAAATTATATGAAAGTTCTTGCTTAAATTAGAATTTAAAATATGTGTGGACGAGTATTTTTACCTTTTTGTGAAATTTTAGAGTTCATTTCTTGTGACATTGGTAAAGCAAAAAAAGGGGTAAATTTGTAGACAAGTAGTCTTCAGGAGTTTTAAAGTGTTGACTATTTTTGTTATATTTGTATGGGTTTGTACTTGCGTCTCATTCATTAATGTACTCCATTAATAATCCAGATTATTTACACACAATGTACATGAGACTTTTGTTGGTTGTAAAGCAATTTAGGTATTTGAAAATTGTAACTCGTTGAAGTTTCGTTATACCGTTAAAACGATTTAAAATTTTCAGAGGGTAAATTCGGTTTTCTTTCGGTTTTACCTGGCAATATAACAATAGTTTGATCACGAGTAATTATAAGCTGTCGACATAATAATCTCTATTACTTTAATTACTATTAAATTAATTTTCAACTTTTTTTATCAACTTATAAATATATCATTGTATAAAACAAAAAAAGAAACATTTAGACTCACATATCTGTAATAAACGATTACCATTTGAGATAAATTGATCAAGATTCTATCTAGAACAATGTGGAACATCTTGTTTCTTCGTTCTTGCATTTTTTGAAGAGAGTTTCTTTGCGGCCGTTGCGCTGTGCCGGCAGACAAGTAATGTTTCCGATCGGTGTTGCGTGATTAATCCGATTATCTCTGGAAGCCTATGATAATGTACTAAAAGGCCATTCAAACTGTATTCAGATTAATACACTTTGATTAATGAAGAGTGCAGTGAAAGTTTAGCTCAAGACCCTCACGTTTTTTTTACCTTTTGTGTCGGTGTTATATAATCTAAATTTATTACGCTTCATTTCTGTTACTGTGAAATTGTAAAGTCGTGTATCAATCTATCCAAATTGTACATGATAACAGTGTTTTAGCGTATTTAATGGCATAGACGTATAATTATATCCGAGAAGCATATTTTTTTAGTTAGGTAACAAAAGATGAGTTTGACTAAAGGTCGGCCGTTCGTCTTGAAAAGTTTCTCTGCAGTTAGCTAAAAAATTAAATAAACATGATGCGAATATGACTTGCTGTAATCTTTTCAAACGCCAATAATGCATGATTTGCATATGTAACCCAAACGGGTCTAAAGTGAGTGTAGGTAAGGCGCAAATGGTTCTTTACCCACATTTTTTTGGTATTCAATTTAAAATTTGAGTGGTCGCGGGTTGAAACTTCAGGCTGATGATGATGGTATGGATGTATTAAGTATTTATTGTGTCTTTGTGTGTACACGAAACACGAAACGAAAGTAATGCGCCCTCACCGATCTTGAGATAGTCGGTATATTTGGCCCCATTTCTAAAGCGACGAGAGGGCAAATTTGGTACTGCGCCAGACGACTGCTGTTAGCAAAATCTGGGAAAACTAGTGGAAAATGCCCCTTTAGGCTTTTAAACATGTGTTTTTAAAAATAAATGGCTTCGTTTTTTCTCATAGCGTTTGTTTTTTGTTTTTATATTTATATGCATAATAGTTTATTTTATATTGGTGTTATCGGCTAGACAATATACGTTATTATTTCAACAGTCGGGTCGCAAGTAAGTGCAGAAAACGAAAGTTAAAGTAAAGCTAAACGCATATTACCCTTGATGTAAGGTTTCTTCTAATACACATTACAAACATGTGTAATTGACAAGCGCACTGGAGGAAAGTACGTGTTGAAATTATGTCTTATTCATAGTTGAAATAAGGTGGAAGGAAGGAAACGCGCAAAGAATCTGATTACGATTGGAAAGTAGCAGCAATTTGCTGTAACCGGGCTATCGCGCTGCTTGTTATTATTAGACGTTTATGATAGGTATCTTTTTTAGAAAAATTAAACGGACGTCAATTTCTCGACACAGTGTTCCATTCTGATAGAGCAAATCCGGTTGAGTCTAGGCATTGGACATAGTGTAGTGGTTTTCTATGTATATTCACAGCTGTGAGTCATCACCATCAGCTGTCAATACTAGACCAAGTGGAGCTGTCAACCGTTAGGTCATAGATGCGACTCCACTATCAATTTGCTATAGAACGTTTACACGATATGCGTGCAGATGGTGAGAGTTTGCAGAATATACAAATTAATTGATGCTAAACAGATTCTGGCTGGTAGAATGCGAATCATCGTTAATAAGAATAAAATCATAGTAAATTGTCTTTGTGAGTAACAAAGAAATTGCAATCTTTTTGTAAGGGCTGGTAACT
Source organism: Cephonodes hylas (assembly GCA_030295005.1). Classification (NCBI taxonomy): domain Eukaryota; kingdom Metazoa; phylum Arthropoda; class Insecta; order Lepidoptera; family Sphingidae; genus Cephonodes; species Cephonodes hylas. The sequence continues at coordinate 5,912,518 of AP025382.1, forward strand.
TAAAAGCCTAGAGTCGGGCATGCTGTCATCAATTGGATGTAGATGACGTCCAATATATTTTTTTTTAATAGTCAATAGTAGTAGCAGCAGCAGTAGTCGTTTTATTAGTTTTAATGAGAATGGTTTATGATGGCTTTCTTAAGAGTTTTTCTCAACATGCGTCTTGGCATTTTAAATGCAGTCATCGTATGGTCGTTTTGATATTGAATTATGGTCTAGAAGCGTAGAATGTGACATGCGACTCAAAGATTCAGTGTTGGATTAGTAGTAGTGCGTTCGGAAATATGTTCGAAAAGGTTAGTAGGCTGGCCTTATTTTACGTAAGTACGACTTAGAAAACAACTGGCGTAACAACAGTTTTGGGTATTCTGGTGTGATATTCAGTTCTGATTAAAAGACGTAACGATAATGTATGAATGGTAGTTGTACGAACAAAATGGAAAGTCGTAAGCAATTTGTGGCTATTTGACACAGTCGCATACATGTTATGTAGTTAAATGCAACACAATAGAGCACACCGACCATCATTTGTAACGGTGGCGCGGCGAGGAAGCCAATTTCGTCATTATTTTTTAAATTCAGTAGTTATCATTAACTGTCATTTTGGAGCATTTTACGAACCGTTAGACGCTGTGTTAAAGATTCGACTGATATACCTGAGCTACATTTCAAATTTACGTAATTTTTGAAATACTGTGGATGTAGATGTGAAGCGCGATTATGACCCACTTTAAATGACTAGATTTCGTTCAAACTTTGTAGATTTATCGAGGACCGATGACAATACACTAATTTGATAAAAAAACCGAACTAAAAAATAGAAAATAAATAATAGTTTAAAAAAACTAAAAAACACGTTTTTTATCGAAAACTGAACTAAAAAAATAGAAAATAAGTTTTAATAAAAATAAATTAAAAATAGTATTAAAATTTTAATAAATATAAATTAATAATAGTGTGAATAAAAAAAATATTTTATTTTAAAAAAAGCGTGGGGTGCTTTTTAAGATATTATCAAAATGATAATCACTCCACTCATATCTGTCAATAAAATATTTATAACTATTGACACCATGCACCCCACGCTTTTTTTAAAATAAAATATTTTTTTTATTCACACTATTATTAATTTATATTTATTGAAATTTTTAATACTATTCTTAATTTAAATTTATTAAAACTTATTTTCTATTTTTTAGTTCGGTTTTCGATAAAAAACGTGTTTTTTAGTTTTTTTAATTGAATTAACGTACCTACTGCATAAAATAAAGAAATTTTATAAAAATATATTTAAACAAGTTTGTAACTGCCGCTTAGTGTTTAGGAAATATATTTCCGGGACAATAAGTAGCCTATTACTTCCGCTAACGGATCCATGTGATGGCGCAAGAAACATTTCACGTTAATAATATTAGATTTTTACCATAGTCCTTACATTTTACTTATATGCAATCTAAGCGCTTTCACAGTATTTTTTAAAAAGGAAAAGTTAATGCTTTTACTTTTAATGCATTTTGCTCTTACTACACGTATGACTTTTCAATTTGTAAGTATGAATTGAAATAAGATTTGCAATTGAATAGACGAGAGGACTTGACAATATCAAAACATGTTGCGACCTCGATTTTGTCTGCCTTGTTTAATTTCTTTATTGTATAATAACCATAAAAAATATTGCTTTTTTAAGAATTAAATTGCATTTATCTTTTAAATAACAGGACATGTTCTCTAACATAAAGCTATGCCACAGTTTTTGTCTCATGTCCCTATATACAATGATGAATCTCTATTATTTTTCTAGAGCAAGTAGATCGCACATGAAATGGTCGCACGTAGTACTGGAAGTGCAGACACTGGAAGCGATGCTATTCCCGCGTAAATCGTTGTCATTGTGATGGATACGATGTCATGGCGGCTGTCCGGCCTCAATGCAACGTTTCTGATGAATCCATGCAATTAGAGTAAAACGCTACTAAACAGTAATTTGGGCGAATTTCCCGTGCCTAACTCACCGTGTAACTTTCTTTTCGACGCCCGGTGGAACAGGTTAAATAGACTGTAAATACTGCCAGCTTTTTAGGATCATAATTGACTGCTCGCCTTTGTTTTTACGTTGTTTGACGTTTTTCAACAATTACGTGATGTATTTATTTTATTTTTGTTAAGTGGGACGTACTAGCGAGTAATAGCTTTTACTTTTAAGAACGTATCACGTACCTAAACATCAACTTTGAACTCTTAAAGTTTACCTCTTACGTAAACTTTCGTTGTTAAAATAAATGAATTTTAACTTTCACATCACTCTCGTTGTCCAACAGACACGACTGCACTGTAATAAAGATTTGATTTTTATTAATCACTTGCGGTTCTTTATGAAATTACAATTCTTTATGAACAACACTGGGTATTACTGTGTTAATTAAATAAATTAATTATGTCGGTCGGTGTACAGCGAGCGTCGCAATTACTTGTAGTTCTTTATGCTCGCGTTTGGCATTCACGGGAGATAAAGCTGTGTTGCTCGGCGTACAAGCGAGATTTGTGCAAGGCGTGAATACGTGCTAATATTATTGTTGAAAGCGAACAAGCTCAGTGAAGCGTTCACAATGATTTATACACAAAGAGATGACGGTGATGACTCGTGCAATATTCGTAACTCTGCGCGAGAGTGGGCTTATTTCCATAAAGAAAATAATACGAGCTGATTCACAAAGGCTGACTAGTGATTCTTAACGCTCGCCTCGACGTGATTTACTTGATAAACTTTGTCGTTATTCAATACGAAAATTATGTTGTTGCCAGCGAAACATTTATCACCTCACATTTTATTTTGCACCGCGAAAGATTAATATCGCCATTATGTTTGGTGCGACGTCGATGTTTTAATTCGTGTCATCATTCTTTTTCTTAGAAGCCGGCGATGCAGGGGGAAGTAATAATTGAGGTCACTCACTTTCCGTCGACATGTTTTTGGGTCTAATACGGGATGTCCGTCTCACTAAAATGACGTCTAACATGTGGACATTTTATTTGATAAAGTGAAGGTGATCTGAGGTGTTTGTTGATTAAAGCATTGAAAGTCACATTCATTAATGTCAAATTATAGAATACATAATAGAGTATTAGCATCAGTGTTTCCTCCTTTCCTGTCTTGGCTCCTTTAAATGTAGCTTTGTCGAAAATGTCAACGGGGTTACATACTTGTGTCTAACGAAAACAGATGCAAGTATTTCGTGGTAATAATTAATTTAGTTATTACCAGAGAGTATCGTGCTTAATAAAAACGGTGTTAGGCATGCTGCCGACTGCCGTGTCAGTTCAAGATTTAATATATTAAATACCAAGACTGGCGGACGAAAGACGACATCAGTGTCAACTAAACTTATCTGTAAGGTTCATCTTAGTGACTTCTATCAACCATAAAGCAGGCCCTTGTCAAGAAGTAGAATACATTATGTGTACTTTTGTATACTTATACATTTTTTACTAAGCATAGACGTTAATAAATTACCCACAGTCGTACTAGACACTGAGCGTATGACTAAGAAATAATCATTAAGTAAATTCAAAAGTTTCGTTCGCGAGGAATATGATACTTCGTTTACTTGTCTCGTCTGTGTGAAATGGCTTCCTGAGTGCAGTATCATAGTATTGTGAAAATTCATGTATACTGATTAATGACGCTGGATGCGGTTAGAAAGTTAAATAGGAACGCGTTTTTGAATAATTGTATGCTTGATTGCTATGATGTTTGGATCTATCCGGTCATTTCATTACAAAAATATTAATTAATATCCTTACACATAATGACACGAATCCTGTGTCGCAAGTATCAGAAACTACGAGAGACTTTTGGTTTTATAAATCAGACCCGAAACAAATATTTGTTATCATACATGTAAAGCCTCGGTGCGGGGATCGAACCCGCGACCTCTATTTACACAACCTGGTGTAAGATCAACTGCTGCGTCACGGGGCTGTCAATCACGCAAACAATCCGAACTTAGCTGTTTAACTTTCGAATAACTATACTGTATTCCGTAGCCTGTTCGACCCTCGCCGTCCTTTTTGTGTTTATCAACAAACTCGTGCACTACGCTTTATACTTCTCCAGCACAAGGTGAGACCAGTGGGGCTGCGCGGCCCGATAGCGCACAGCCAAGATACAAAGATTCAGCCGCAATGTACAGCGGTGTGCACAATGCTAACGGCATCAATATGCACCTACATACATCTAGATGTAAGTGGCGTGTGCCCGCTCCATTCGTTGTGCCTGTATTGCCGACGCGCTATCTCAACTGCCCGTTGTTTCTGTACCCTTGTACACTCGGACGAGTAATTCACAACTTGTGTATTGAATTTATCAACTTGTCGCACACTGTATTGTTGTAGATACACCACAATTTAGTATCGCAAAGGTAACAGATTAGATATGCGACGATTCCGCCGTACGGTAATCGAATATTCGTGTTGTCGCGAGTGTTTCGCGCCGATGGAACAGCGGTTGGTGTTTGTTTTTGTCTTATTGGTTTAGTTGGTGTGTGGGAATGAGCTTTACAAGTCTTATAGTGTTTGATAAAGGATGATATGGAGTTACCATAATCTACTGTAAATTTCATTTAAACATATCTAATCCCATGCGTGCAAACTCGATTAGAATATAAAGCAAAATCTTATAGTATTGAGATTAGACCCTTTTTTAGTATCTATGACTTTACAAATACCATTGATTCAATATATCAATCCGTCCCTCAATCATAGCGGGCATAAGGCACTCTGTCTTGCACACTCCCTATGTGTAGGAATTCTATAAAAATGTATGTAATTAAGGCTATTGTGTCGATGATGGTACTCGGTGCACATTTTCAGTCGTTATTGCGGTCTCTTGTTTAGCTCGATTATTGTTGTTAATTTGTATCGCCTCTGTTTATCAACATTTTACTCGTATTTAGGACGGAGCATTCTCTTCCACCTGACTGCCAGATAAAGCGCGACAACTTGTTTGTTTCCGTTAATATCTTGCGTTTCATTGGAAAAAGTATTTTTGCTACGTGCGCTTGATCGTTTTGATATGATGGGACGATTGCTCGTCGTCCCTTCGTGAAGGTTTTGAGAAATGTAATAGGATATTCATACAATACATCTATTGATTTATAACAACTATTTACTACAAACGTTTGTAACTGATCGTCGACAAACAAGGTAAATATCTTATTCCTTTAATAAAGTAAGATTTTGTCAGAGTTTAAATTAAAACTCGCGCTTACCCATTATGAAACTAACAGTAGGAAAATGGAAAATCTGAAATTTGATTTTATTGGAACCCGTACCGCCCACGTCATCATCATTCTCCTGCCCTGATCCCAATTCTTGTTTGGGGTCGGCGCAGCATGTTTTCTCCTTCCTTCCTATGTGCAAGGACAAAAAATGCTGCAAAAGAGTTTTGGCGGATGTTTTACGGCCGGCCGCCTGCCTGACGCCAACCCTCCTTGGGAATTACCGCCCACGTAACGTTACTAAACTGAAACTCAACTGAAATTGAATTATGATAACTTATAAGCAGACCAATAAATCGGTATACCCCGTAGAACCTTTTAAAACCATCAGCTCGATAGAAATGTTAGTGTCGGTTATTTCTACCAAAAATTGCAACGTTATTTAATTGTTTATTCGGATGTGAATTCATTGTATACCACGTTGAACATTCGATTAAGCCGTTAGGCGGAGATGGATTGAATACAAACATTGGTTTTGGTATAGCGGTGCGCTTGCATTTGTGAAGTAATTACTACCCATAAAATGGTACGGGGATTATAAACTGTACATGAGCATTCTGCATTCTTTAGGGTTCGGGGCCGAATCGGAAATTTTGCTTTGAATTTGTTAATAACGTTATTATTAAAAGTTTGGTCCACAGAATAGCTGAAAAAGATTACATGGGTAATAAGACAGTAGGTATTTTGTAGGGGATGATTGTCGTCGCTTGTATGTCACCTATTGTTTCTACTACAATTACACGTTCAATGATAAAGAAATCGAACAAAAAAGGAAGTCTAGTCTAATCGTAGGTTCGGCACGATCGGCGAGCTGATATTCTCTTTCCAGTTTTATTCATGTGTGGCTTGGTCGGTTTGTCATACATATAGTTTTGCCTCCACGCTGACATACAAATGTATGGGGGCGATTGAAAATAGTGAAGACTATTCTGCATTACAAGGAAGCAGTGTAATAAGTATTATTAAAATATTTTTTATATAAAAAAGGTAGACCGGTTCATAACGTCTCGGAGGCTTTTAAGATTATTTAAGTTATTTCTATACAGGTTAAAAGTTCACCATTAAATTACTTAAAGTACCTTAACCGTGTATTTCAACCGCAAATACTTATCAACCATCTAACATAATATTTCAATCAGAAAAAATATGTTGCAATTATATGATATGCAAGTCATGCTTTTGTTATAGAAAAGTTCATTTTCTGTCTTTATTAAGATTTCTAAAAGTGTATGCCAAAATTATTAGCCTTTGTGTTCAATTTTCGTATAATTGAATTGAGGTCATGTTGAAAGCGTAATAAAACCCAACGTTGGAATAAATAACATTTTTAGGTGAACGTTGCGTATACAATAAAATAAGGGGAGATGTTCCATAATAAGTAAATTGTAATTTTAATACTATTCTTATTGCATACATACACTCTCGCCTGTGTGGCTGAGGGGTAAGCTGAGGGGTATTTGTACACCTTTGACCTTCCACGCCATAGACAGTTAAGTTTTTGACTTTGGTGAAAAATCCCACTTCAGTTTTCTAAACCACGAATCGAAACTAAGACCTATCAATTATAAGCCAATACGGTCATGTACTGCGATCAAGGAGGCAGAGAATTGTGTGTCACTGATGCTTAAAATGTAGGGCTTTATTAACCAGTGAATTGTTCTTACCAAGCCATCTTATATGGTAAAGATTATTTACTGCACGGTTCTCACTGCGGTCCTGGTATGTAATTACCAGAAGGAAGTCTGTACATGCAATACAAGTCTGAAATTATAGAATTACAATGTAAGTAATGTGTCGATAAGTTTCTAATAGGCTGTTACCTTTCGGTGTACATGGCGCGATATAAATTTTACAATGAAAATGACTGGCTTCACGCGTGTACTGGCTGCGAAGTTAACGGGTGGAGATAATTGGGTAAATATTATATCTGCGTAGAGTAAACCCTTTACATTTTCGGTTAAACATTAATAGCAATATTTTAATCGTTATTTTTCGTCGCCGTACGTAAGAAAAAGAAAGTTTAATAAATAACCATAAATAACAACTTCGAATTGTATCTAAAAAAGCACGTAGGCATTTGTATACTCCTCCTAAGAACCTTTTTAAGTTTTCCTAAGGCCACTGTCTTTACAGAAGTACGAAATTGGCTTGAAATAATAATACTTAGGTATTATTTATGTCTCTTACTACAAAAGATCTCGAAGAAAACTCATGAATCATTGTAAAAGTTTGTTTGTATAAATTTCACGCGGTGTCGCAATAAAATATGAAATAGCGCCAGTACTGAGTCTCGTAAATGCCAAAGATCTACAATAGGTGTGGAGATTAGTACAATTGATCGTTGGCGCGATAGCCGGTGCATTGAGGCACGCTCCGCAAATGCATCTCAAGTGAATGTTCCACTGGTTTATCTGTGCCAAAGCTCTGCGAACACTATGACCAACGCGTTTCGTGAACTCGGGACGGTAAGTTGCGCATCGTGGTATAAATATTTTAAAGTGTCAGTGCATGTCGGAAATAGTAAATTTATTACAAAGTATTTATTTAAATATAAATATTTTTTTTATAATCATATAATCGTACTCTACTATAGAATTGATATTGAGATTGGTAAAGCCGAGGGGGTAACAAAAAGATCTAATAAAATGTAATAACCGACACTTATTAAATCTTGTTTGATGATTTTAATTGGTATGCCAGTTATATTTATAATAGACTAGCGACCCGCCCCGGCTTCGCACGGGTGCAATGCTGATATTTAATGGATGTTGTCATATGTATATAAACCTTCCTCTTCAATCACTATCTATTAAAAAAAAACCGCATCAATATCCGTTGCGTAGTTTCAAAGATTTAAGCATACAAAGGGACATAGGGACGGAGAAAGCGACTTTGTTTTATAATATATAGTGATATTCAACTTGATAACTCAATTCGGGGAAAAAATTGATACACTCAGTTCTATGAACGTCATAACTACATAATTGTATGTGACCGTTTGGTATGTTGGATATTTGTATAGAAAAGTCCTGTTCATGCCAAGACAATTGGTCCCTCTAGACACAATGCGTGTTTAGTATAACAACCAAAGCATTCCTCATAATCGCAAGTTGTGCCGTGTAATTATCTAACTTGCTCTTTGTGTAAAACTTGTCGAGGTGCGTTCAGCGCCATGCTAATTCCGCTTATGTAATGCTTAGCGATGGAGATATCGCTCGTACTTTGGTTTACAGGTATTTTGACATTTGTATTGTTTTATTTTCTGGATTGGAATATTATTGTAGTATCATTTTAATACTTGGATGAATTGGTGCTTGTGTGCAGTTATAAATAGATATACAAATTAAGAACAATTATATTATGAAACATTTTAAGCGAAGTATAGTTCTTTATGCCTTACATTAACTACCTATATTTTGTTTAAGTTCTTTAGACATTGAACAAATATATTCACAGCCTATCGGTATTCGCTGTTGAACGTTGGCTTCCCCAAGTAAGCGCCAACCATCCCTGCCGTGAGCAGCTCTCCATTCTCCACTCATTACCTCTTTCAATTCTGGACGCCTCACACTACTTCTAACAAATAAATTTATAAATTATTTTTCGTATTTATAGGCTAAGTTGAATAGATGCGGTTAAGTAGTCACTTATGAAACAAATATTTTTCTGTATCTACGAGTATCTATGGTAGTATACGCTTTTGAGTGAAACTTAATAGTTTAAAAAGCGACCCCATGTTTAGACCGGGACAATCGTCTGATAGGGAAAGAGGCCTAACTAGAGGGCCATTATTTGTTAGGGGGCTGCACAATTACTCGTTGCAACCCCTTCCTATCGAGAGCATCACTGTATTGTTTCCCAGGGAAGCCTCGATTTAAAAACCAGTGGTTATTGTTGTGAACACTCAAGATTTCGATTAAGTGATTCCGAAATTTCTGCGAAGCATAAATATGTACACTTTGTACAGCCCAAAAATGAAGGGGAAATTTTGGTTTTGTATGAAATCACGCAATTATCGGCCAAATATTCATTATTCAGATTACCAGAACTTTTGCATAGAAAATTAGAAAGCCATGTGCTTAGGTAAATTTTTCAGACATTATCTTGAGATTAGATTTAATAACAGGCGCATTGTGACAGGTATTGTGTATAAAATTGAAATGCATAGAAATATTAACCGGATGACCATTCAATTTAACCGTAATGTGCGTAGCCAGCAGATTTGTTTGGGATTAATAACTGTTAGCAAATACATTTTCATACAACTCTGTTAGAATCTGATGTTGTCGTCACCATCCGCAGAGCATTGTTGGTTCGTTACCACTGGTTTTTACCGAGGTATCTGACAATCGTTAGCGGTTTTGCGGTCCGTCGAGCCCATTGCAGTAACAGTGTAGACAGTAAGCTAGCCGCGCTTATACAAATCAAGTACTTTACATTGTACTTAGAATGATCCAGTTTGCCTATTTATTAACTGACTCTTGTATACTGGTTTCAGTTTTTAATTAAATTAAAGAATTTAATCTTTAAACCCGTTTCTGTTTCACGTCTAAAGAAAGAGATAAATTGTCTTAATTATCTTTATCCCATCAGTCTTAAATCGCCTGAAAGTAATTAGGGAAGACTTAAAAATTATCACATCATATAAACATACAACCACCTTTAAAAAAAATAAAGTGTAAGATAAGCATGAAACGTGTTACTGAGGCCCATTTTTTTTTTTGTATGTAAAGAAAAAATAAGTTTTCGTCTTGTTTTTTTTTATATTATAGCATCATTGATATGAATGATTATCATGAACACTTTTTGTATTTGTGATTCAAAATTGTTGTACGGTAATTTTTGATCCACTGTTCACTTCTGAACTAGGACTGTTGAATCTTAGCCGGAAAATAGCAGGGAGGATGCGAATTTCACCAGTTAGAGAGCAAATTGAATGTGAACTTTCGTTAGCGGTGAAATGTGCGAATAATTCAAATTTCGCTTCGTAAGCGCATCGTATTATCTGCCGGAAAACAATAATAAGTCGAGATTGAGCTCGGTATATTAGGATTAATGAACCTTATTGTAGTCTTTGTTACTCAAGTTATATTAAGTCATTATTTGTGGCGAGTGTTACTTTTTAGTCATAACTGTGGTGTGGTTTATTCCATGGACTAGGCTATAATAATTAAAAGAGAAAAGATAAAAACTTATTTGTAGCCGTCAAGCATATAAAAGGTAATACGAAATTAAAAGGTAAGCAAAGTATTTATTCAAAAGCCAAGTTATATTTCACATTGAGTCCAAGTATTCTAAATAGAGTATATTAATTGGAATTATTTTTTACCATTCGACACTATTGTGTCTTTTTAATTGATAATTACAACTACCGCGGTATAATGTAATTGTTTTCAACGCGCGGAATGTGTACGATTAGACGTTGTCGAAGTTGACAGTACCCTAATTAATACGACACCTTTCACCCGGTCACTGATTCGAATTGCCCCAGTTTCTATACAAAATTTTAATTACGCAGACCGAAGTGTCCATTTGCTTGTAATCGATTCGTTATGATTAGATTCAACAGTTTCACTCGAGGTTTTATTGTTTTGGTGAGTTTTTTTTCCTGCTAAGCTATAGCGTCGCGGCTATAGGAAATTATATTTAAGCATCCATTAAAAGTACTTGATGTTTTGACGACTCTTAATAATTATTACTCTACGAGACGGTGACGGACGAAAGTGTTTATCGATCTGGACTTTCTTTTTATATTACTAAATATATTTATTTTAGGTGTTATTTATTTTAAAATCATTTCACATTTGCACAACTCTGCTAAATTATGCTGTAATTCAAAGAAATGCCCTAGCAATTAAGCTTTCTAACGTATGTCAGGTCGCAGAGTCAGTGGCGATAATAATTCACTTCCGACAAGCCAAGCACGTAAATGTGTGAACCGACCTGCAGCCATCATCTCATCGCGGTCCAACACTGTACAGCGCTGTCAGTGTTGCCCACAAAGCGTCTCGGACCATTGTTGATTGAATCCGAGAGAGAGACCTATTCAAATACCGCCATTGTTTCACTGCAGTTTAAAAATGGAACTCCTTTCAAGATGTCCATTTGTTGGGAGTTGATGCGCTGTCATGGGAACAAGACGTCGGGCCAGCTGTAAACTTGAATGGCTGCTCAAACTGAGATCTCATTTTTAAAATAAATAAATGATCGTTTTAAAGAATAGTGGATACTCTTTGACAGTTTCATTGTGAAACCTTCGAAGACTGGTTTTATAAAACCAACTAATAAAAAGAAAAGGATTTAAAATTTTAAGTGTTGGTTTATTGGTTTAATACAATAAATTATTTTTAAAAATATAAAAGGTATTTAGTCATTCTTTGTTAAGACAGCCTCAACAAGACTACAATTACAAAACTGATATTCGTCCACAATTATACTTTATTAAAATGTCCAAATATAATTTGAAACTACGAAATTTATTTGATATTTTTTTGCACTTCAAAATTTTTACACCGGTATCCTAATAACAGTATTCAGCCTTCATCGGTGACCGTTTATGACCGGTGACCTGTAAACTTGCACTTCCACGACAAAAATTTAATAAAAATAGCGATTCAGTTAAGAATACACGTGCGAACTAGGGATGTTGCGGATTCAATTTTTTTCACATCCGCGGATGCGGATGCGGATGCGGATTTTAAGAGGCTCACATCCGCGGATGCGGATGCGGATGCGGATCTGTATAAAATTGATCGATTGGTTGATTTGTATAAAATGTTATTGCTTTCCTATTGGTCAATCAGCACGTGCGGTCAACCACTCGACACTCGAGACCGACACGCGCACCTCGCCGCCCCTCACCCCTTTCTTTCTTTTCGCGATCTGCTACACATCCGCAACCGCATCAGCTCCGCAGCGATTTATGCGGATGCGGATGCGGATGCGGATGTCCAAATCGATGCGAATGTTCCGCATATGCGGATGCGGATGCGAATATTCGCAACATCCCTAGTGCGAACGATATGAGTGAATGAATGATGTCCGATGACAGGTTCGACGTTGCGCTGAATGATTGCGTGTCTGTTTTAATGATTCTCGTGCGTTAAATGTCGTCAGTAGTTTAAGGGTTGCGATGGAGTTGATGCGAGACGAGTATGTATATAAATTTTGTTGACTAGTCCATAAAATAAGGACGAGTTTGAGCTATGATTATCAGGGTTTATAAAATTGTGATCAGAAGTAAGAAAAATGCATAAAGACATACTACTATCCATAAAACAGTTAGTTTATGTTTCGATACGTACTAATACTCTACTCACTCGCACAGAAGGCGAATAAGAGAGGGGAATTTTTGTGTCTGTTTAAGAGCAACAGCGTTTTTATTGAAAGAGTAGTAGGTAATAAGAAACTGAGTTTTTCCATAAATTATTTTTAACCTAAATTAGATCTTTACGTTTTGCAATAAAATGGTATGATGCACTATAACTCAACTAATCGAGCATGCTTGGTTATAGTGAAAATCGACATTGTAGATCTGATATTATTGCAATTCGTATTCATTGGCGAATAAATTAAAAATAAGTGACGTTAACTTATACAACATACTTCGAAGCAGGGTAGATTTAATTATGCTACAACTGTGTTGCATTTAGTTTTTTGTGAAATTTCCTCATACTTAACCCGTTGGTACTAAAGTTCAGACTCGCTTTTCTCAGTTGCAATCGAGGTGTCCCCGCGCATAACTAGCCGACACGTTATTCTCTAGCATCCCGTTGCATTAGCACATACTCGGCTAATATTAGCGTTCTTCAATTACAATATTTCATCATATTATCTTTAGAGAAGCAGATAATTTGTTCGCGAGAAAATGTCACGCAATTTCACGATAATGGAAGCAATGATATTCAAATCCAGTCCGCGGTAGGAAGTCCAGGATTCGAAGTCTTGTGCATGCGTTGGAGATAAGGTCTCACAGGGACTGACTATTGTGCCGCGAGTGCGTGGGAAATCATATTACCGGTTACGACTTGCGTTTTAATAGCCCACTCGGTGCGTGTTTATAAGTTTTATTTAGCGGTTGTAATTTCTGAAGTACTCGTGCGGCGCGTATACAGCGTTACGATGCTATGGACAAGGACTTTCTCTTGCACTTACTCTTTATTATTTTAGGTACTCTAAGAGCTCTAAGTTAAACAGCGAATTTAAAAAAATGAAATAAACACTTTGTCGTTGGTCCCGAATGCGTTCGAGAGGTACCGAATTCGACTTTTGGTGTAGGCAAAGTTTCATCAGGTGTAAGGGTGCGGTATGCTAAGTAGCATTAAAGCATCTGTAAGCTTGGATATAATAAGTGGCTAAGATGACATTTGGAAATATACTTCCACATAAACCCTTTGACATTAAGTATAGCATTAAGTAAAGTCATCAGAGCCTAGTCTAAGTGTGCCTTTGTATGATTATTGACATTCGTGATTACTCAAAAGAGAATCTCAGTAATTGATATAGTCTTTCTCATAAGAGTGCTGAAGAGGCTGTGGGCGGCTCATACATGCCGCATACCACTTTATAAAGATTCTAACAACAGCAAAATTCCACTGTTGTATTGTAAGAAACTTAATTTTCTTAACGTAGAATCAAGTAGAATTGCGTTTGAAGAAGCTCTAAGGAAATTAATAACTATCAGTTTATTACTACAATACTAAAAAATCTCAAAATCAACTGAACATCGACAAATGTTTGTTGATGATACAAAATTTGTCTCGGTGTCGATTGAACTCGAAATTTCTCACTACTACTGATATTCAGTACTACGAAGTTACATAATACACAGATGTACAGCCACTTCAAACATTGTAGGTACTGTGTTTTTACCCAGACCAGAACACCATAAAAAAATGAGGAAACTGCATCCACTCGTGTAACACAGTTTTTGCGCCGGCGCATGCTGTCTATCAACAAGATCGCACGCAATCTCTGCAATCAGCTACCTTCGTGCATCTGTTTTGTAAAACCGACTATCTTTTTAGAGGTGCGTATTTTTTTTCCAAATATAAACCGTTGGATGCGTTACCGACATAGTTATACACAGGCCCATACAACGGCAGGAAACGTAAGGTAAACAACGTGTTCTGGGTAAGCGGGCGACGTTGAAAGGGTGGACGTTTTCAGGTGTTTGTAAATTGTATGTTACGTGTAAAGAGGCGTTTGAACGGGCCTCGGAAAGATTAATACGACGTTACCCTGTCTGTTTCTGAACGTTGTTTAGATTATTCTGATAAGATTTGTTAAATTTAAATTTAATTTGGAAACATTGGAAGTCTTTTTTAGTATGGAAATATAATAAGTTTTTTTAAATATTTTTTTTACTTATCAAGCGTCTAAACAACATCAATAATTAAGCATGACGTATCTAAGATTTTGTGTTGAAAAAAGAAGTGACAGAAGACAGTTTATGAAATATTTTCGTAACATGATAATTTAATGGCATTGTAATGCAGCCGAAACATAAACTTCCACTTTACACATATTTTAAAAACTACGCCTTAAGTTACTAAGTAGTTTGTGCCAGATATTTAAAAATAAAAATTTAGTCACGCCCGTTTTAAAACACGCGTGTTGAAATAGGGAAGCTTTCAATTGTTCGGCGTAAGTTACGTCGGTGATGTGTGGCCAACCTACCATTACGTGCTTACTCTATGGTCTAACGCATTTAGCCAACATAAGGGCGCCAGTCTATGGTTCAACACTTAAGTGGACAGTGATTAGTGTTGGCAAAACTAAATAATTTGCACTTGCGATGGGAAAATAAGTGTTTAAGGGTACATAAAGCTTTCACCAGCACTTCAAATGCTGTATAATGTTATGGAGGTTCAATCAAGTTTGTGGTTATGGGTTTGTCGTTTTAGAAAGATCTTGCTCTCTTAACTCTTGCTTGTTAATGTTTTTAAATGTTAGGTACAACTATTAATTTTTACATGTACATTAGTTTTTATTTTTTGTGTCATAGGAAACAATTGATTGTGTCGTATTACCTGCGTCCTAGGTACGATTGAGTCGTGAAGCTGAGCAATGCAGCAATATATTCTCATACTATTATCTGAGATTTAAAACATAGATGATTTAAAAATGAGCACAGTTTTTTACTAATTGCATGCTTACATACATATGTGTGGATAAGGGCGCCGGGTAAATGTAGTCGTTAGTAGACGATTTTTTATGTACCTATATCAGCGAATATTATAGATGCTATTCTTGGACTCTTTCAACCTTTGGGATAAGGCTTTAGTTTCATCACGCTGGCGTAGAGCTGGCTGACGGACTATCACGGTTAAATGTAACCTCGACATTTCTGATGATGCGAGTGTCCCCATACCGGCGTACACTAGGAAAACTACTATTTTCCTTATGTTTAAATTGATCGATGGATATTGTCTGCTTGTAAAAACGCACTTTACAAAGTTCCATTAACCGTGGGCTGAATTTGAATCAGCCACTATCGCTTTGACAGATGGACCAGACGGATATTGAAAAATCATTTGAAACACTAGTTCAAAATACAAAACTGAATAAAAATAAAGAAAACAAAAACATGCCAATAACTAATTAAAAAGTATTGATAATAATGATACTACATATATTAACATCTTTTAAGTTATTTAGCATGGGGTTGAGAGCAGAACTCACTGGTATATCCAGGGAAGAAGTTATAGGGCTTCTCTAATCGCAGCAACTTACCACAGTTTTCATAATGTATAGTAGGTACATTTTTATTTGATTTAAACATGTCTTACAGATATACATAATAATACAAAACATAATAATATCTATCACTTCAGATTACATTTGCTTTTATCTTACCATAATTAGGTACCATGTTTTATTATCCCTAGGTATTTTGAGGTTTTATTATAGGATTTATTGGGTAGGTAAATGTCGTTAACATTACCTTATATTTTTTAGTATTAATAGCTTTAATAAATGAGTTTTATTTTTATAAAAGTAAATATACCCTATCCAGGAACTCTTAAATAATTATTTACGGACTTTGTGAATGATAACATTATTTTTGTCATGGTTATCTGTATACTCCTAGAAGTTATATTATTTATTTTGATTTATTCTAAGGGATTTAGATTGCTGATGCATGAAAAATTACAAATATAAAAATATTTATATGTATGATTAGAGGTGTCATTGTATACATTTTGAAATTTTTCTTATTTTTTGCCTCAGTTGATGGACACCGAGCAATTAAATGTATTAAACATTTTGCCGTAATAAGGACACAATTAAGAAGAACTGGGCAATAACTGCGCGTATGTCTAATTTGAAAAAATAGTATTGGTAGAAGGCTTGATAACAATGTCGTGTGTATTCGTTTAGGAAGATCTCGTGGGATGAAAAATTATTAGTGAGACGTCATTTATCAATTTCCTTGTCACATTAAGACAATGGCCGGTGCGGCAGTCCTTTCACGATACACGATGCAGTTCGTACACCGATAGGGATGAATCACTCGAGCCCCGTTACGACCCACATCTCGAAGGACCGGTTTCACATCACTCATCCGATATTTTTTTATAATCCAACCTGTTTCGTCCCATCTGTCCGCACCGGTCATGTGGCACGCGGGACATATGTCACGGGCCGAAAGAAGAAAAAAAAAACAAAACAAGAGGTGCGGAAGTGGCGTCTGCGCATGCGCGGTTCAGTTTTCACGCGCGGGCGGAGGGTGGCTCGGCAGCATCGACTTAAGCGAGGGTACCAGACCGCGCGCGCTCAGTCAGCTGACGGTCTTCGTCGCGAACGCACGTCAACTGTTTTATATACGACGCCCATCGCGCCGGTATCGCGCAGTGTCCCGCACTCGTGTGTCAAAAAATCATCTTGTTCATATCACAATGGCCACCTACGCCCAGTTCAAACACGTCGAGCTCTACAAAATCGGTCATGGAAAAAATAGGTAAGGGTTTATTATTTCATGTTTCAGCACTATTCTCCCTTGCGGATGTTGGTACTGGGTCTAAAGGGTCTCGCGGTTGAATTGTTTTGTTAAAGGTCAGAGGTTACATTACGGGAGATTTGTTCTAAAAAATAACGAATAATTTGCTTCAGTTTATACGTTTCACAATCTTTTTTTGTCACCTTTAGGTTAAAAAAAATGGCGCATAACTTAAATGACTGGCACTCGTATTATAAAGTATTTTCCGAGAGAATTCGTAAAGATTTAATATTTAATAAATATGTAGGTACTGTAATAAAAAACTAAATTATGTTTACTTTCTTTATGTTGAGCGTATGAGATTCTTTAAAAGTATATATTCAGTACAACATAAATAAAAAATCGCCTTATTTTTTTGTCGTTAGTCAAGTAAGATTCAATTAATCTACGTTTGGCATCGGAAAATGTGGCTTTTCACGAACCGGTGCGTTGAACTCCGTATCGATGTGTTGTAGCGGTTACGCGGAGCTTTGCCCAGTGAGCTTTCAGTCTCGATGCTCGTACTCAGAAAACACTATATGTATATTAATGATAAATTTGACGACAAAAATACGTTCAACGTACATTTTTAACCAACCGGCTGCTAATTTTACTGATGTATTTGGAAGAACACAATTTTTTTTTTATTATAAAATGTTTAACATAATATTTACGTTTAAATATATCTATAGTAATTTTTTATTGTCATTACATAGCACTGTGGTATCGTATTAATTTCTAAATAAAATATTATGTTGATTAAATGAAATACACTTTAGTGTTCTTCTTTACGTGATATTTTGACTGAAATCGTCTATGTAGTTGTGTATATCGGAAATGTTCGTAAGAATCACAATACGACCAATATTGAGCAACACGGAAGTCGTGTTAAATAATATTAATCACGAAACAATGGCGAATCGTTTGCACATACACACATTGCATAAATCTCGTAACGACACCAAAACAGTTTGGGCGATAAAAATGCGTGTTAACTTTAACACGCGAAATCTTTTGGGCTTGGTACGAACACGCGATGACATGGCGTGACAAATTTTTATGTTTCCCACATGGCACCATGTTTGATACGAAAATAGTCAAAGTAAACGGCAATCGTGTGTGCTGTTGTTTTTGTAATATCTTTTGTCAATGTTATGTTTTTGGTACTTGTCTCGGTAAAGGGACCATATAAAATAACGAAACCTTAGTTTTTATGGCATTAATGCACATTTTCTAAGTAAAAAGGATAATATAAGCAGGGAGTCTTAAAGTTTCACCAGGCAGAAATGTTTTAACTTCGAATCGCTGAAGCATGAGTATATATATTTTTTATTCATTATAGAGTCAATAAAACGGCACTGCAATAAGTTTACATAAAAATTGGAGATCTAATTGAACCTCGCTTCGCCAGGAGCAATTTTATGTCAAGTGCCTATCTTCTCAAGCCTCCATCTGTCTCCGTGGTAAAATCTACTTTAATTGGTCCAGTAGACAAAATGCAAATACGTTTCGTTTAATAATATAGTTTAATTAGCTATATCAAGCGATTTTTTTTAAATCACTGGGGTCATGCTACATTCTAAACAGATTTAAACCATTCTTCGTTCATTTCCATATTATGTTATATGAGTGAATAATATAACGTTGTCAACTGATTCACCGCGGACAGGCGTAGTGAAATATCGCACATAAACTACCCCAAAGGAAGTCTGCACTGCGCCAAATATAGGCCGATGTCCGTATCACGTACCTACTTGCTCCTTTCCGCAGTGGTTCGCAATGAAAAATTCAAGGTTCCTATAATTGATTAAGCGGTATCATGTCTGTCCCCATTTAGAATAGGATCAGGCTAACATCGCCCGATTTATTCCAAATTGCCTGTCTTTGTACGAAAGTTATATGGCCTACTGAACGTGGTGAGAAAATAGTGGCTGCGGTAGATGTGACGAGATCGGCTTATGTACGGATTATGTACGGCTTATATACATACATGCGAGGCTTGTATTCAGATATGCTCCTTATTTCTGACTCTAAGTATGGTAGAAGTAAGTTTAATACGCCAATGTAATGAGGTTTTACGCACTGTTTTTTTTATGTCGTTTCGATTGGCAGATTGTTAGATTCCGTCTTTTTGGAATAAAACGTTGTCTAAAAGTTACTCAACCAAACGTCTAAAACAAATTCACTGAATAAAATGAAAATGAAAGATGATTAAACTCATAACCATAATTTAATAATTATAATTAATTTACTGCTCTATGATGACGATAGAATGAAATTTATTTCCTGGTAAAGTTTTATAATTATTGTTAAAGTGTCTTTGCAATATAACACAAATTTAGAAAACATTATGCTTTCGAACAACTCGCTAACCCAATTTATGTATACGTGGCTTGGAATAAATTCTCTCATTTCACACAGCAGCGTTATATTTGGCATAACAGTACAACTAAATTAAAACTGGACAAGGACTCACAGCTAGTGCCGTCCAAATACGAACGGGGCGCCGAAAATCCAGAACAAAATAGATTAAATTATTAATGGCTTTCATGAAGCGGCGATTAACAATTCATCAATTTTATATTAGATCCGGCCAACGTTTGTTAGGAACGGAATATAAGAGAAGTATACATTTAGAATTTATAGCGGTATTAACTCCGTGTAACACATACACTTTTGTGTTCATCTTTTGCTTCCATAGGAGTGTTCCGATAATTGTTGAAAGCTTTCGACATTTACGGTTTTCAGAAATAAATGTAGGCGTGGGGTTATTAGTAGATACCGTCAATAAGATTTATCAGCGTTGAGTCCCGTTTACAAGTTTATTCGGATTTAATCTTCATATTGGTCATTTTTATATTAGCAAGATATAAGAATAAATGAATTACATTATTCTGACCGTTAGTTCGTGTGTCCAATATGGTTTTCAAAATCTACAACAAGTTTTTTGTATGTGCTTCGTACTTTTCGTATTGACACCGTATTATAATTTGCAATACAGTAACTTTTACTTTACCCCGACAAATAATAATTCACAAATTATTTACTATAAATTTTCCAACTTCATGCTTAATTATACAGTAATCATGTTTGACTCTTGGATAATATTTATACTGAAATAAGAAATGTGGTACAATCTGATTTGAGGCGGTAATAACAGATTAACCTGAACTAGTTTTTGTGGTCTTAAAAATTGAGTAAATTGTAAAATTCATGCTGAATTTGTGGTGGTCTTACTTACCCAGTAAATACTGTTTCTGGTCCAATTTTTACACGGTAATTTTTAAATAATAAAGGTGACGTTGAGAAATCGTAAAACTGTGACATTCATTATCATACCATACCATACCATACCATATTATTATTTTATTTTCTAAGATACTATAACACACACAGACTTACACATAAGAGGTTACTCGTATGCTAAACCTTGCTGGTCTATTGCAGTTTGGTAGAAGATATTCTTCTTCTTCTTCATCAACCCATATATGCCCAGTGACACGGGTCTCCTCTACCATTGAGAGGGTTGGTAGAAAATACAAACTTTATTTATTAATTAGTGCAGACAAGTTCTAAGCTAGCAGATATGTTTTAAATGTCCTTACTTAACCTATATAAATGAAATCTAGGCGTACATTTATACACAGAATAATTAATTGAATAAGCAGGCACATCTCTAGCACTGGTGGTGGTGTATGTGGGCGAAGGCTACGGGGTGGTCTGTCGGGTCGCGTGCCAGCCGGCCGCATTAACATATCCACAGGAAGCGTGTGATTACTCGCGACGGACAGACAGACGCACGCCGGCGAACGCGACGCCTTTGCCGCACCGCACCGAACTCTCCCTCACACAACAATATTTACGATATTCTAGATAAGTCACAAGTATTCACAAAGTATTATCATTAACTTTAACGCTGAAGGAAAACATCGTGATCTGCTCATTTAGAAAGTTTTAAGGAATTTCTTTGGTGTGTAGTCTGCCAATCCTAGGTCAGCGTGGTGGACTATGGTCTATATCCCTTTAGTTTTAGGGAAGGCCTGTGCTCAGCAGTGGGAGTTATATGGACTACTTATGTTATGATATTTATGTAGATTGCTTAAGGGTTTAAGAGCCATAGAAATATATCTTTAGTTTCTGCAAAGCTAGTTAATGAAAAATGTGTTCTTATTTGTCGGTAACATCTTCGAAAATTTAAGCAGACAAATTCTGGTCCGAATTCGAATCAAAATATTTTTTATATATCTTTGAAAAGTGCTAAAAGCTAGTTTTCATATTGGCCCATGCACTTAATATAAGATCAATGAAGTTCACGTGGCACTAAACAATAGAATCATTAAAGCTTGTACCTAATTTTATTGTCCATAGTAAAAATATTGTGTCTGGCCTTCTGTATTCGACCTTAGCGCGGCCTATAAATATTGTTATTAGGATTAACCCCATTTGACGGTGCCGTACCCCTCCCAAAAGCGAGGCAAAGCCCGGGCACACCAGTGAAATTTTAATGCCTTTACTCATGGTGCTCTCGTTTTTAACTACCTAAATGTTGTTGACGGCGAGTTAAATCATGTTTTTATTTTGTTAATTGTACAGACAAATTCATTTTTACTTGATATGGGAAACCACCTTAAACAGACCAGCAATCTTGAGCCCGTCGCACCAATTTCGGGGACCATGTGCATGTTGATTCAAGAAGTCACATTTAATATTTTTTATATTAGTACAAATAAAAAGAATAACACACTTTTGCTGCCCAGCATAGTTAAAGCAAGTAGTATTTGAAGTAGGGAGTTACATAGCCAATAGTTAGTTCAGTTACTATGAATATGTTTAAGTAATAAAGATCATTCTTGGTAGGTGTCATGTTATTCAACAAAGTTGCTGAGTTTAAGTACGCGGCACGGCCTGCAAATGTTTAATCATAAATATATTTAATGAAATATTAATGTTTTCAATTTGTCGATGACATGGAACTTATTGCTTTATGTATTCCCATAAATAAGCATGAAGTTAAATTGAATTTACTCTTAAGTACATACTAATTTGTTGCGACAGGGAGAGTAATTTACTTTATTGTAAATTAGATCATTTTGCTCGAATGGTGCGAGTAACTGGTCTAAATGAAACTTTAAATGAACAATGTTATTGCAATTTGATTTGAATTATTAATATCGGAATAACAATTGATATATCTACTAACATAAATGTGAAAGTTTTCTTGTTTTGGTGTATGTAACTCAATCCCACCAACATCTAAA
Organism: Cephonodes hylas; assembly: GCA_030295005.1. NCBI lineage: Eukaryota > Metazoa > Arthropoda > Insecta > Lepidoptera > Sphingidae > Cephonodes > Cephonodes hylas. The sequence goes on from AP025382.1 coordinate 5,935,032, forward strand.
GATTTAAATATTTGAACAAACTATTGTCACATAATTTCATAACGAAGCTACAATCCAGGACAAAACGTTTTTAAATTAGAAAAATATAATCATAAGGGCTTAAAACCTTATATATTTGATGTTCATAGATTAATTTTAGCACTGTCACGCGAAAGCAGGTATCACAAAGGGTTTGTCATGTCCAGCTAGATCACAGATTAAACGTTGTAATCAACTTGAGCCCGCCTACTCGCCCGGATTCTTATCACACGTTGCTATGAGGACATCCTCCACACGTAGCGTTTAATCAATACAAGACGAGAGCTTTTTTACATTGATGTAACTACCGATGTCTTCATACACGATACAATCGCGGCAAAAACTTGATTGAGCCGTGCGGCCGCATTAAATAATCGATTTATCGATAAAAACTTGTAACATCGATTGTGGAGCGGACCTATGCATGTCTTGCCGTGTCGGATTAATTATATTTTAATAGGTACAAAATGTGAAACTTTTTATGGGAGATAACTTGGCTTACAGAATGCGTTGTTCAAGATTACTGTTTTTTTATTTCCCTTACACATTTATTTTATTATAGACCCTAATACTTTAAATCTATCAAATAAATAATTTAGAACAAGTCAGGATGAAATACAAAATGAGATAGATAGATACGACAAGAGATTTTAGTCTCCGTAAATAAAGTTGGAGGTATAGAATTACCAGAAGCTGGATGCAGTTGATGTAAAATCTTTTCTATGAGCTGACCTTTAAAGTTTATGGTTCATCAACACAGGACAACGAAAGAGAAACGTAGTACTGGTGGTACAATAAATATTGCATGCGTGTTATTACCGATAACAGCACAGTTAAACAAAAATACATATAAATTAATAACGAGACTGAAATGGCATGTCGTTAACCCGGCCACAAATCATTTTGAGGAAGGTAAATCAAATAAATGCTGAGCCAAGGTCGCTTTGAGCGTGTTTGCATAGAATTACGCGTAGACAGACAGGCTCGTAATATTTTACTGAAGTTCGTGGTATTTGCAAAATTGTAAAAATGCCGTAAAATGAATGTGCACGAGCCTACTTACAATGGATCATAAATTTCTTTACAGCCACAGCAATAAATCTACGGTAATTGGCCGTTTTAATAAAAACATGTAATTAATTAGTGCTAGTTTAAAATTGATACGGCTCTATGCTCACAACTCATTTCAGTTTCGCTGGCAGTGGGATACTATATACTCGATATATTAAGTGTAATTACAATTTATTAACCGTGTTGCGACTGTTAAGTGTTACCTTCTAACGCTAGTAGTTTAATTGAAATTTATTAAAGGGATACAACAACGGTGTTTATGTCTCAAACTTTATCGTTGTCTTCAGTGTTGTTGCTGATTGTGATTTAATTATAACTTATGTACTTTGATTTACTTCGAACGATTTCTGATCAAATGTCTATTACATTTAGTATTTATAAAGCACTGCATTGTAATAAAATATATCTTAAGTAAAAGTCGGTTTGCTGTGAAAAATAATAAAGGTATTTTCATAAATACCTGATGTTTTTAAAAACGGAGAATCTACTCTACTCACGACCAGTTTGTGTAAATTAATAGTAGGTATTCACATTTTTTGTTATAATAATTTATGACAATGATGCATCGTAACTATAATTATTGTTAGACTTTGTGTCCCTCCAGCCGATAATTCTAAATAAAGTATATGCAGTTTGATGCTGAGTTTTGGTATTTAGGTACTTCATGTTCATCTAGAACGAATCGCAGCAGGTTCACATCGTAAAAACGTAGTGTATCTCAAAGATGTTTCCGAAGCTCTGAGTTTGGTTGGAGCTGTGATAAATTTTCAATAATCATAAATGTGTTACGATCGAATTCTTAAGTTTTATTAATATTTTCTCACAAAATTGAGACGTGATTACATCTTTTATCTTTATGTTTACGTCGTAAAAGGCTGTACAGGTGTATTTTTATGGGATTTTTAAAATGTGTCGTAGCGTGAAAATTGAAAGTCAGAGTATATTAAATCACTTTAATTGTTGGTAATTAAATATATTGGCGGCCTGTGTCGGCTTCTTGGGAGTGGAATAATAAACAGTAGACTATAACAGTATGCTACGCTATGTTTATTTTACTAATCACGGCACCGAAGGATTAAATACTTTATAAACGTACTACGTAATAAATATTTTTTCTACTACAGTGTGATGTTTGTTTGTGAAACATTTTTTTAATTTACACATTCTCCTACTGAGCGTAAAAACGTATGCTTGCAGTTCGACATAAAAATAAGAGACATGTTTCATTTAAAATTATTGTTTATTCTATACTCGTAAGCCCATCTATGGTGTAATCGCATTATGTAATACGGTCACTTGACAACTTGTCATGTATCCGGCCATTTCTCTCCGCCAATAAAATTTGTATCGTGAATCTTATGATTACATAAATTATGTGAAATTAGCATAAGCGCATCACCATGTAACCGTAAGTTACTTTTCTGCGCTTATTATTTCAGTTTTATATGATTATTTTACGACCATCATTACTACTGTCTAGAAACATTTAATCTATTTGAGATAGTTTATTAGGTAATTTCAAATTAACAAGGCCCATTATTTGAGTTTAAGGATTCAAGCAATTTATGGCTTCCGTTAAAAGAGTAGGTGTGTTAACTTTCTTAAAAAATGTTGACTTTAATCTTTTGTAACATAAGCAGTAAATAATAGTCTGTGAAGTAAACCGAGAAAATTGTGTACTTTATAAATTGACATAAATTTAGATACTAACTTCATACATTTCATTAAGATTTTAATTATTTTACTCCATTTGTTGAAACTATTTAACTTATAATTTTTTTGAATAGTTTTAGTCACTTTTTTAATATAATGATAATAAAACACATGCACGTAATTTCCAAAAGTCGGAAGTGTACGCTTAACTGACTACGAGACATTCGTCTCGGCTATTTATGCAAGTGGGTTATCATCCGCGTTAGTATTATTTGAAGTGATATCTGCAGAAAGCGACTATACATTTAAGTCAGTTTATATAGGCTTTTCAAAGAAGAAATATTTTTTATGAGTAATGGTTTTTGCGGTGCGCATGCGCGGCCGCGGTGGGCGCGATCGCGATGACGGGCGAAGCGCATCGTGCGCTCCGTTATGCGCTTGCGTCGAGATTTTTTATCGCGCGCGATTATCGCCGCGGCCCGTTAGACCACCGCACGCGCACAATTTGCGCGTTCGCTCGGCGGCTGAGACCCGGGCGCTCGCTTCAAATCACTGGAATCTATCCGCGATAAATTATCCCATCGCCATGATTATGTGCGAGTAATTAACCACAACACGACCGTGGCCGTCGAGTTGTTTTTGTTTTTGTACCAGCTATGGCTTCTTAGGATTTTTATTGGAGTGGGATATTGAGCGCAACATTTGTAATCTATTTTTAAAATATAAATATTTTTGTAAAAGTAATAACAATTTATAAGTCTAACAGAAAAAAAATGTTCATCATACCATGCCATTGAATACAATCTGGGTTGCTAGTGTAATAATAAATATAAAAAATAAGATACCAAACGAATCACGTAAGCACAACATAATATCATTTCTCAGGCCTAAAAAGAAATTACATCATTGGGAAAGCGGAAATCGTTTTCATGATCGAATCTATCATGCATGCATTATATAACCGTATAATTAATTAAGTAAACATCAGAATTTTAATTTTAATGATGGTATAAATTTTGATTTTAATTATAGAGTATTGTTGGCGCCTCAAGCTAATGACTCTATGATACGAAAATTTGCTTCGAGCGATGTCTGGTAATTAACTGTGACTTGTCAATTTGTTTATCATTTTTGTGTCATGTTTCAAAAAGCGTGGGCAAATTTGTGATTTTACCTCGTATTGTATAATTAGAATTAGTAAGAGGACCAAAATATGCTTATTGTTTGGTATTTCCAATTAATTTATTTTGGATTCATTGTTGATGAAGTTACGAGGAAGTTTTAGCATCCCGTCTATTTTGTGATCAAAAATCAATCAACCGATTTCGTTACAATTGTGTCATAAAGTCGGTTTAATTAAATGTCACAATAAAAGCCGTCACAATTGCAAAAAGTATATTATTTTAAGAGAAATATAATCGGGATAATATTTCAGAGCGCGTTAAACGTGAAACGCGCCTTTCGTTTATAAAACGCTTTGCTCACTAAGTGGTCGTGCATTTAAAATCGTGTCACATGTATTCCCACGGACAGGGATGGATTGGCTGATAGAGAAAATGGTCAAGGGATCTTATTCTTAACGAAGGGACACTTGTTTATCTTTTATGGAAAGCTTTTAAAATATTACTCCAGTGTTTAGAGCCGAAAAGATCCGTTTAGTTTTATTGGTCCCGTTTCTTAAAGATTTTAAGTTGTGTGTAATTCCCGTTCTAAATTGATATATGAAATTAGATGACAGAAACGAATAAAATAACAAAATGAGAGAAATCGAACGGTCTCACCAACTTCGTTCACCGAAAGTTGAAAAAAAAGGCCAAAGTGGGTCTATCCACAACCAAAGAAAGGAGACAGGGTCCCCAATCCAGGCTTTATTGTATAATTCGCCCCTGGTAAAATTGTAACAGCGAGAATGTCGCGTATCCCTTACTTTCTAAAGCAAAAAGGTGATGCGGCCCGCGTGCCATTCTTGTGCGCTGCTAAGTGATAATGAAGTTTTGATTTATAACGAGCGAACCAGCGCACGTGTAAACTTACTTTATTTATTGGACCTTTAAGTGTTTGACGGATACGATAATATATGAGTTCTTTAAAAGTGTTTTCTATTTAAGTGAGTTAGATGTTAAAAAAAAAAGATTTAGAATATTGAAAACGAAGAATATTAACAGACTAAAATGTAACAAAAGAAAAGAATTAAGTATAGTTTATTTTTGTTATTAATCTTTATTAAGGTATAAAAGTGATCCTAGACTTGTAGTGAGCTTTTTGCATTTGTAAAAATATTTATCATTACACTTCAGCGCGGTTTGGTTCCTAACTTTTTCAAAAATACACAAACATTACCAGCGGATGTTCCAAAGACAACACATATCAATATTTATAAATATTCCGATAAAATCTTTCATGAAAGTAGCTGATAGTTGTTTTTATAACAGTCTTCAAAAATACTTAATCGCACATAAAAGACTTTCAATTAAATCGTTAGATGGCACGATAAGACTAAGACATCGGCAACAATGTTACAAAACGTCTCAAAACTGGTATTTGTTGTGCGACAATATCTCCAACTAGTTTGAACGCAGGATGTGAAAGCATTTTTAGTTTTAATGAGCCATTGTGGAGCAAAATGTTTAACAAATTGTCGCGACACCCGAGCGTGGACTTATCTCGCCAATCGTAAATTGTTTGTAAATAAACGGTGTGCTGCGGTGGTGTCGCTGCTGCCATTATATCTATTATGTGCTCGTGTGGACAATTTTAACGGGAGCAGCATTTGCGGTGCCGCCATTAATACAGCGCGGAAAGAATTTCCCATCTGACACTGTGATGCATTGCCCCTTTTGAAATGCTTTCGTGTGTGTTGAAAAAAGACACGCCTTTAATCGGTTTAGCTCTGTAAAAGACCAATTTATTTAAGATCCATATTCAACAAGGTTATAGGCCTTTAAAATTTAATTCGGTGCAATCACATTTCGCCAATTACATATCAGTCCCATGTAATAGGGGGTAAAAAATCTGATAAAAGACACCTCAAATTGTTTGTAAACATAGCGATCCAATTGTTTATAATTGTTGGCGAATTAGAAATCATGTTTGCAATGCGTAAAATTATAGCTATTTTGTACATAATGCGTTGCAATTGGAGTGCATTTTAAAATTACATGCATGTCAACAATTATATTTAATAACTCTGCTATCTTTACGTACTTACATTGTATGTATTATGATTTTTATAATTGGTGATAGTAAATAATTGTTAGAGGATGCCTGTGTTCATATTTAGATGATTAACGAGTATATAGATACAAAATCACTTATGGCATCTATGTCTGTATATCATAGTGAAACATACAAGTTTATTGAGTTCCGATGCTAGCCAGAGACATTGAGTTAATCGGTTAATTCTCTCTTTGGACAGTATTTTACATAAACACTAAAAGAGGCCGGTGTGGTCAGTGGCAGAGATTTTTAATCGTGGGAAAACTAGAGTTCGATTATTTGGCTCATTTTGGTCCTGCATATGTAGAACAACATCTAAAGCATCATGAAAATTTTGTGTTTTGGCTTTAACGTTAATGATTTTAAAATATTGTTACCTTCTCTTTGTTAAATAGTTGCAATACAAACACAGGAGTCATTGTTGTGTACAGTTTACTCATAAACCTCAGCCTTGGGAAAGTTCATTTACCTTGTTCATGTTTATTTCATTATAATTATATATTTTCCTGATATCGTTATGTTTCATTTACCACTATTGAACCCTTTTTTCTGCAAAAGAAATGGGAACCCTGCCTATTTTTTTAATAGACATTAATATTCTAATGATGAAAATGTATAAATCGTCTCAATATAGTCGTCGGTGGTAGCTAATAAGTTTTTATCGCGAGCTGTAATCAAGACCTTTCCTTTTAGATTTATGAAGTACATTAAAGATATCGAGATATTAAATATCAAAGGGCCTTAGTAATATAACAGAGCATCGAGTCGAGAAGCGATGATTTACTGCAACTGATTGTTGTCAAGCTCGTTTTACATTCACCTGAATTATGTTACACAACAATAGAGTTATAAATGGATTGACCGTTCAAGCGAAAAATCAACATTTTCCCTATATATTTCAGAGAATTTTAATCAGACATTAGTATTTTTTTGCTTTGAATGTTTAGTATTTATTACTTTCATAACATTCTATTTCATCACCATACATACATATGTATGTCCCACAGCTGCTTCTCTACCATTTAAAGGGGTTTATGCCTTATCCTTAACATGGTTGGCGCTTTCTTGGGGAGGCCTACGTTCAGCAGTGGACGGCGATAGGCTGATGAGATGAGAGAGGCCTTATCCACCATACTAGCCTAGTGCGGGTTGGGGGCTAAACTCGCGTTAACATTCTATTTTATTATTTCAATCTCATTTAATAATAGAAGGAATTAAAAGATTCGTCTGAGTATGATTCTTAAAAAAATGTTTCCTGTGTCCCACTTGCTTTTCATGTAGCCACCAATCTCTCACCTCGTCTATCATGGCCATTATGTCTATCAATACCAAAATTCACGAAATCCTCTCGGGGGTGAGGGAAAGTGATCGTGTTGGTGTAAATGGGAGCTAACGGAGTGGCTGGCATCGTGACCGGCGCGTGCCCGTCGCGGCCCAGGGCTCGCAGGTGGCGGCCACACCAAAACTACGATCTGTCAGATGATAAACGAGATTTATACCGTCGTGGATTTATGTACGGGATCAGCGTTGATTAATATCTCCGTGCTGATATCGCCCTGTTGATGTGACTGCACCGTCGTCGCGAGAGTTGAGTAATACGGCACTGTTGAACTCGATCGTGTAGGCTTACGGTAGATTTATTTTCTTGATTTTTTTTATGGTCCAAGAAGTTTTTCGTATATTATATGAGCTAACTGGAAGATTTCTCCTCGGTTGTAAGACGTTTTATCCTCCACGTAGACACTGTTGTAGACATAGTCCAAGAAATTCTGGAAAAATAAAAGCTTTCGTTAAATAAGCCCATTTAATTAATATGTAAGTTTGTAGGCTTTTGTGTTGTTACAAGTGTGGTTTTCCTCACATTCCGTCGCAAATATGGAATTACTAATTGAGGTAATATTGACAATACGTTATTGGTAATATGGAACGGTATGAATATTTGTATTATAGTCAATTTCGCAAAGGTGCACGAACTTATTCTCTAATATATGAAAATCAACCAATCAGAACTCATAACAGATTCCACAGCTGCAGTTGGTAACAGATGAATTCCAATTGAACAGTTATTACCAATTTTATTGTCTTGCGGTTAGAACAATTTGAGCAGTTTAAAATTAGACGATTTCACAGTAGCGCGTTAACTACGCATCTGTCACTCGTACGTTCAGTTACAGTTATCCCATAATGGCATCGCTAAAGAAAAGTAAACAAAGCTATAATGCTACTATGGTTCATTTTTTTGATAACTTGCTGTGAAATGAAAAACGAATGACACGAGATTTTTGTTTCATTTGCAGAAATACAAGTAAGAGATACAAAATGGCCGATAATATTTGTTGTGAAATTGCGGAACTTATTGAAAGGTTAAATATTCTGGCATTAAATAACACTCGTACCCTCTAATTGGAGAAAAATATTTTAATATTTTATGGAGCCAATTGTATTTCCTTCATCAACCCATATACGCCCACTGCTGAGCACGGGTCTCCTCTACCATTGAGAGGGTTTAGGTCATAGTCCACCACGCTGGCCTAGTGCGGGTTGGCGGACTACACACCTAAGAAATTTCTAAGAACTTTTTAGGTGTGCAGGTTTTATCACGATGTTTTCCTCCACCGTTAAAGCAAGTGATTATTCAATGTGAATACACACATAACTTTGAAAAGTCATAGGTGTGTGCCTGGGGTTCGAACCCGCGACCGCCAGATTCTCGACCGCGCGCCTAAACCTGGAGGCCATCACTGCTTATATTTGTTACTTGTTAACAATTGTATTTGTTACTTGTTTATTTTTGGTAAAAATTCATGTCACTACTCACAAGTATGTAATTATATGAACTATAATTAATTTTGTTGAACAATAGTACTTATCATGCCGTAGTCTTCTACTATCCGTACGTAAGCCTTGGATGGTTTATAATGATAAACCATGTGGTCAACCTCCTTTTGTCTCCATAATTAGAACGATAGAACTAAATGAGTTAATTGTCAAAAGCAATGCCATCGTTCCGAGCCTAAAAAGGTAAACGCAATGTCTGTTGCTCCGAAATGCGGCCGCCGATTATACTTAAAACTGTGCTTGTTCAAAAACAAATTGTTTAATCGCAGGCCAATTTAACAATTGCCCAACTTCCTACCACAATTGTTTAGGTTTTCGTGGTATTGTGACTAAGTCAATGAGTAATGATAAATAATGAAGTCTTTGTTGCAAACATCTTTGTGCGTCACATAATAACTGTAAATGTATTTATAATGAGATAGCCAACAGATAATAAACTTGATTGATGGTAAGAAGATTCGATGGTCAAATATTTTATACGTGAATTGAGTCGTAATACAGTAAAAATGCGTGTAAATAAGGAATTAGGCATAAAAATAGACCAGAGCCAGTAGAGGGTCAATATCATGTACGGAAAAAAAGAATCTTCGTAATTAATAAAATTATTTTGTCTTAAACATGACGAACAATCAAATGAAATTCCTAGAAGTAGCAATTTACCTTAACCTTTTTCAAAATCTAAAAAAAAAAATCAAATTATCACATAAAAGAAATTTCAGGGGCAGAAAGGAAAATAGTGAAGGTCGTCCGAATCAAACTCAGCCGTAATTAACATACGAAAATCGCCTTAAATGTGTAATGTGTTCGTGTAAAACGTTTTGCTAGCCACGTCTTCATTAACATGCCTCAGGGAAGCCCTACTTGCCGTATCTACGGGTATTATGGTAATAACTTCGTATGAAGTAATGTCACACAATTTTATATTAAGTTTTGACCTTATATGTCGTTATAAAAGCTGTGTTAATGGTGCAACCGTAAAAGTGGATTTCTTTTTACATACATCACAGTTTTACTTTAATAAAGGTATAAAAAATTAATAATAAACTTAGTCTACAACAAAATTTGCGGCGCTTAAAGAAGACAAATATATCAGAAAAAATATTCTTTCAACATTCCTATCTAAACTAAAAGCTTTATGTCAGTTAATTGACAATTTACTGAATCATTTCCCTTTAACAGATGTAAGTTGTTATTAAATCATCTTATTCGACAGGCGAACCCTTCGCTAAATGGTTGAGACCTTTCATTCCTATTAATTAAAATAGATAACACTTCCCGTGAATTAACATGCCATAATTAATGAGTACCGTTACAACAAACAAACGGATTCAATTGTCTCGGGGCGTCGGTGTCATGTCGGCGATTATATCTTAAACTAACACGCGCCTCATAAAAAAATCTACGTTCGGTAGCTTCTTATTCACGGTCTACTGCCTCCGTAACGGATATGACAACGCGTTATGCTAATACCGTGTACATTCGGACATGGATACGAAAGATTTTTTGTCAGTTCGACGTATATCAAATATCTAAATCGTCTTTAAGAGTCGAATACGATGTGAATGTAAATTACATGATGTGGGTTCGTATGCAACGTAGCATTTTTGTTTTTTTTTTTAACTAATGACGTTTTTTAGACACTTTTCCAAACTTTGCGCTGCTACAGAATTTTTTAATGAAAACGTCGGGGATGGAGCCCGTGATCTCTAGATCACTTCGATTCGATCTTTATTCCACAAGTCCACAATGTAGTCATTGTATTTAATTGTATTTATGTGTTTTGCCAATGCTTTATTGAAATTAATGACTTAATAGGTAAGATCTTTTTAAGGTTAAAATGAGTTTAACCTTGGCAAAGAGTACCTACCGTTTCGGTAACAGAACCATTCAAAACACAAAGTACGTCGCAATCACCCCGATTTGTTCTTTATTATACTTTTAAGTCATGGTTCAGTTGTTTTAGGATGGGCCTCGTTGTTTTCGGCTATTATTCTTTGGCAAATTCGACGACCTAATAACATAACAATGATTTCCAAATCACTGATTGTATGTTCAAGGATATTAAAATCGTGCGCACTCCATGCCGCGGTTGATTAGATTTCAAGCAGTCTACTAGAGCCTTTTTGCCTGATTCACTAACATTTGTTCCTGATCTGGATGATTTTAAGATCGAAGAGTCTTTGGTTCGGACTGATGCCTACTATGGGCCAGGACTAACTGAGTTACTTTTGGTTTGTTTTTATAACCATAAATAGCAGCTTTTAAATTTGTCAGACTGAGAATTCCGATTACACTTGACGGTGAAAAACATCGAGGTCAAACGAAGGAATGAAAAATGGTCAAGATATTTCGCTCTTAATGTACGATTGCCGTAGAACCTTTTGGGAATAATATTTAGATTAATCTTGGACGGTGAAAGGTAGAGAGCACTTAGAGAGATTGAGCCATGAATGCAAAATTTTATGTGTTGTATTGAAGTCATATTGGGGGAGGCCTATGTCCAGCAGTGGACCACTATTGGCTGACAATGATGATGATGATGATGATTGAAGTCATCCCTAACGTGAATTTTATACGTGTATGTACATCCAGTTATGTAAATTACCGGCGAGGGAAGGAATTCTGTTAAACATAGCCATGAGTTATAAGTTTTAATACACAGTTTTTGTAAGAATTAGGCAACACGAATAGTGAATCATTCGACAAATGTTAGAAAGTGTCGTTGGCAATTTTTTCGTCTTCCGTCGATTAAGTCCTGTTATAATTAGTTTATTTTGTTGTGCACCGTTAAATGTACAGTCTAATGCCCGCTATATAAACAATGACATTTTCGCTTTCGTCGATACCGGATCCCAAAGGCGACGTTTGTTAACTGATCCGTACAATGTAATCAGACACCGTGTAGGAAATTTCTCTTTATACTGTCTGTGCATGTTTTCAAAATTTATACCTGTTGAGTGACGTCTAGCAAATGAGAACTGATTTATCAAGAGACCTTTAAACGAAGACTAATGCCAATGTATTTGAAGATAAAAAGATAATATACTATATGCCTATCAATTGATATATCTGTATCAATATATGAAATACAAATTTTACTGTGTTGGCTGTCGTTTTTAATCCTGAAGTATTTAATATAAATCGCGACCCTCGAAACTCGAAAGCATCTCAGCTAAACGACTTGTGTAGTGATTGAGGAACACGTGATTATCGTCCCTAGTTATTTGATACTGAATTGGAACAGCTGTGTGTTTCCCATCAGGTGGATTGCGGTCACTGTGCCGTGTCAATGAGAAAATATCGAATGATATTACGCGATTAAAACAAATGCAGCTTCCAGCTAACATTTGTAAGGGAATAAAATATTTTGTAAATAAATGAAGGCTTGTTATCTGCATTTTCCGTATTCGTAAAGAGCCAATCTCACATGAATAAATCATCATTCTCCTGCCCTGCTCCCAATTCTTATTTGGAGTCGGCGCAGAATGTTTTGTCCTTCCACACAGGAAGGAAGGACAAAACATAATTACACTTATTAATTTCGACTGAATAACGAAATTAATAAGTGTAATTGTTATTAAAAAAATACATACAATGCACTAAATACAAAATAATATTTATGTAAAGAAATAAATCAGGCTTACAGTATGCCGCAGTGCAGTGATGAAATCGTCAGCAGAGTTAGCGCCTTTTATGTAAATAAATTTTATAAAATTAATTATAATACGGTCTAAACCAAAATGTTTGCTATGAAAAAGATTTACACTTTGAAGGTAAACTTTTCAACCAGCACCGCAAGTACTTAGGTCGCTCTACTTTTTTGCAGTGGTTTACACAGGGTGCTGTGAAACTTAAACGCATTGCAAATGCATATTTTTATAAAAAAAATATTTATTATACTTGTGGGTTCAGTATAATATTGCGCTTCTATTAAAATCTAGAAATGGTTGCCGCATTAATGGAAATCCTTTAGGACACGACGAAATAGGAAATGAATAGATAAGGTTGTATAAGTACAGGCATAAAAAAGGTACAAGCTAGTAAATTGACTGCCGACTAGCAAAAAAAAAACTGTGATTGCTTTTTACTAGTAGATATAACATTAAAAGCTTTAAGTTAAGCCGTAAATATTGCCAGTTTTTATGTGTGTAGTAATCGCCACCCGGACGGACACTACAGTAACTCGACACTGTCACAACAGTATTTATTTAATATTTTTGTTAATTTATGGATACCGATAGTGGTGATTTAATAAGAGTTAGCTCAATGCCGTTCCTAGGACACATATCCAGATTTCTGTTACTGAGAGATTCCATATAAAACAACTCAACAACACTTGCTCAACGCGAGACTCTTTGATTTGATCGCATGCTAGACAATTACGTGGCGGGATCAACTCGGCAGTCTTGCATATTATTTATTTGAGAACTAGCTATTTAAATCTACATTTTCCATTATTTCCTCTGCTCATTATGCGTGAAAGTGGTTGCTTGTTGATAATTACTGTGATTTTATACGCTTGCACGCACATGTAATATTTGCCAATGATATGTTATCGGATATGACCCTATTTAATTTCTTAGTTTTATGTAGACTTTAATGTGCAATTTCCTTCAGAGTAATAACAGAGTTGACAATATGCGTGACTTAGAGATTTTACCTTTTAATAGCGGAAGAATGATTATTTGACAGAGTAAATTATGATTAATTATCTTCTATTATATTAATATAAATCCAATATTTAAAATAGTATTGAAACATACCTAATAAGTAGGTACTAAGTAATTAGTTAGTCAAGACTGTTCATTTATAAGCTTATTCTATTTCAAAGTACGAGTAGCATAATATATTTTTGAAACTATAGATTTTGCACATGGAACGTGGGTGTAGCCTGTCTGGCTTTTCTACCTACACGTTTAGCGCTCCGGTAGTCTTATGATTTATTCACTGAACATCGACTTCTTTATTAAGTCTAGCTTCCTGCGCTAATTAAAGACTTTATAAATTATTTTCAGTTTACGTGTGGAGCTTTGCAGTACATCGTATTTTCTATAATTTATATAAATAAATTCTCGTTTACAAAACTATATATGTATTATTATCTATTAGTCAGCGTTATAGATAGATTTGAAATGCATTTCACTAGAAACAGAACTCCATATCTCTACGATTAGTTTGTTAGTTCTGCGATACGGTTACTATATACAAACATTGTTCGGTATTGACACACGGGAACGGCACTTTCATGTTTCACGTACAATAAGTACGTTGCGTGATACACAACCAGCAGATTGTATGAATAGGATGATGTGCTAGGGAAACCGGAACGTGTCCAAGTGAGAATATACTAAATATGCGTAACGTAATGCATCGTGCGTTTTAAGGTTAATATATTCGCGATATCTCAAAGAAAGTAGCTTCATATACGTCAGAGATAAACCACGCCATGAAACCATCCGGTAATAAAGGGTTTATCTGCCTTTTATTGCTTCGTAAATCTGCGTGCTTTAATCGAATTTTACGATGTTTATCGTCAACTCCTCTGAAATTGCATGTTAAACGTTCGAATTTGATCTATATTGTGAATCACGGAAAATGTATTCGTGAAAGATCGTTTCTCTTGATGGAAACACAACGTTTTCTTGTCCGAGTTGATTGCAAACACGGCTCCAAACAAAAATAAACACGCCAACTCATAATTGATTGTATAAACTTTAATCAAGCACTTTCACTATGAAATTGAAGTGTTTAATGAAATTTTTAAATGAAATCAAAGTTGGACAACTCTGCAACTCTGTCCAGTTTTGCATTGTCACTGATTGCCAATTGAGATGAAGTTCTATGGAATTTGCTTTCACGAATATCTTGTTTTAATCGCATTTTAGACATACTGTTTACGCGGACATTATAGACATTTTATCGGTCAATTGAGAAATTAATCTTTTGTTTTTGAAAGTCTAGACGTTTACTTTTACTCCAACGATGATGCCGTTAATATTTATTATATTGAATTTGAATAGCTCGTGTTTAGATTTTTTGTTTGTTCGCCTTTTGTTCTGCTATGGAAATAAGTTTTTGTTGATGCAGCGATTAATCAAATTATTATAGACGTGTGCCGAAGACACGATAAAATAGCTGTGAAAGGATAGAATATTGTTTGTTCAATAAAGTTTTATATTTCATTATTAAAATAGTTATTTTTTGTAATATTATACCATTGCTTTCGTCATAGAAAATAAAAATCAGCAACATGTGTGCTTCTAGAATGTTATATAGTTTATATTTCAAGTATTGTACAATATAATCGCAAGTTTCGTGTTACACATAAGTATCACCCATGTAGTCGTGGTATCGAACGGCCTCATGAAATTTCCAAGAACACTGAAATGTTAACATGGTTCCCTTAAAATTGTTCGCCGCGCAAAACGTGAACCTTTTATAGGCTTAACTATTAGCACATAAATAACTTGAGCTAACGACCCAGGACTTGATGACTCACCGCGGCGGTGATAGGAATTATTGTGGCACAGTACGTAATAGGGCATCAGCATTACATCTTGTATAATTCCTGTGCGCCCACACATCGCCTGCTCTCCCGATACACTCCTTCGTGGGTTGTGGTTGATTTTAATGAACGGGGAATCGTAGACAGATATTGCGATCATAAAGTGCTCCAGTGAAGACAGGAGCAATATATGTATTTAGGCTTTTAAATTGCGAACTAAACGAATCTAAGAAATGTCTGTTGATGTCTGCCGTGGGGATTAGTAGATGATTTTTTGTAGCTCTATAGAGCTTTAAAGAGTAAAAATATAAGAAAAAAAAAATAACATAAATTAGGCAAGTATTAAGGTTTTTCATTATTGATTATTTTCCATTCAAAAAATAAGCCGAATGTATGAAAATATTTCACCATGTACATAGTTTCACATAGATAATATGTTAGTTGCTATATTGACAAAATTTTTCTTTGCCATTCATTGTTTATTTGAGTAATATGGCTATCATTGCTTACACCATGAATACTGAT
Source organism: Cephonodes hylas (assembly GCA_030295005.1). Classification (NCBI taxonomy): domain Eukaryota; kingdom Metazoa; phylum Arthropoda; class Insecta; order Lepidoptera; family Sphingidae; genus Cephonodes; species Cephonodes hylas. Next base: position 5,950,858 of record AP025382.1, read on the forward strand.
TGCGAATCTTCAGCGAGTCAGCGATCCCGGCAAGTTTATTGACCGCAATTTTGCGGTTGAATGAAGACGATTCCAGATTTGATCGGCTGATGGAGCGCCTGCGCATAATTTCTCCTTGATTGGCACTGTGGAAATTCTTTTTTACTGTCTATGCGCATTCCTATCTGGTAAATATTATACGGGTTGCATTTTGATTAGTGGCTTTCATGCGTAGGGCTCATTTCCATAAATTTTCTACTTTCCCTTATACTATGAATTAAGCGGCACACGTGGTTACCGTTGCATTGGAATCGTTGTTTAAATATATTATCTCAGTGGTGGCACTGTATGCACAATGGATACCAAGGCGTGGCTCTATTCAAACCCATTCAAACGTTATGATTACATATCACGTTGATTTGTGATTCGTTGTCTGCGTTCCTCTTTTTGTTGGTTTTAATAATTTATGCCGTTTGCATTGTTTAAATGGGAATTTGAATAATTAATTTGAGGAGATAATTATAGGTTGGTTTTTAAGTTGTTCGACTTTTTTGTGCTTTAAGATAAAGCTTTAGAATAAAATAAAACAGACAGTTGCTAACCTTGTTTAATTTGTATCGTCTGGATATTTCTAAGACTTATAGGTGAACTGTTGAAACGACGATAACCATAAAGTTAATAAAATGTGTTTATACTCCGTAGGTCCTTACTCGCTGACATATAAACAAGATTTCTACAATAGAGAGGTTGGAGATTTTATCTGACAACGATTATGCTGTAGACCTTAAAACGGATTTAAACCCTATACTCAATTTTCCACGAGCTCGTTGTAGGGAATTCGATGCGAAAATCGTGTTCAACAATTCTCAAACGCCGCGTGAAACCGTTTTGACACTCAGCAGGGTTGTCGCGCACAATCGCGTTATTGTGCAAAACAAAATGTATCGAGCTCATAATATTTGCGTTTCTGGATTTCCGTCCACTGCGCTTTCAATAGCCCACGCGAGGGTTCTCAAAAGGCGTTTGCTTTATATTTATAAATCGGCAAACGTTGGCACAATGTGGGGCTCCATGCGGCGCGGTGCAACCCTACAATTTGCCTTGATAGCCCCATTGAGTGTAGTGTATGAATGGAGGCGAGCTGTTCTAAAAGCACCCCGTGTGCCGCGCCGCATAATGGAACACACCGGTGAATATAATTTTCCACCCACAGTTAATAATTTTCTTGTGAATGAATTATTAAATTGTTGTGGGAAACCGATGCCTTATTTCATATTCGACGTTGCGGTGTTGACGAAGTTTATTTTATTTACATTCATTTGCTTCTGTAGAGCAGACAGTATATTTTCTCTTTTGACTAAAGCGGGATAAAATGGTCGATGATTACGATTTTATCATCAGTTGACACAATTAGCCCTTTCGAAACTATGTTGATATAAAGGGACCGGAACGTTTGTTATTAATGATTTGCTTAGGGCGGTCGCTATACCGGATACAAATATTCTACCAGCAACAAACTAGCAACTATTACATGGAGAAAATATTGTATGTCTTAGATAATCAAAGGCTTTCATTCAAATTGTGTAGCAGTAAGTTAATTGACTAGTCAAGTGACATCTGAGCAACATACTATGAAATCGAGTTAAGCAAATTATCATATCTTACTCGTAAGCGGAATACATTATACAGCAAATAGTACTATGATTAATAACTTGAATGGCATTCACGGCTGTTCAATATTTATGCGTGCATTGTCAAAACAAATTGGGCACCATTCAACAAACATTAATTTGTAGTTTAAAGTTATTCAAACATACTTGCAGCTAATTAATATTAGTCAACAACTCTTTTATGGATTTTTGAACAAAATTTCTAAAGCATTTCTTTACACCGTTGCCGACTGGCAAATGCGGTATTTTAATGGACTTTACTGTTCGGTTGAATGAATATCGGCTTTTAAAACGTCGAGATATTGTTTGACTAATAAAAAATGCGGGACAATAATAGGGATGTGTTTTAATGACGTGTGGGATTTGTAAGGCCATTGTTCTATTGTAAATTCATTTATTAGTTTTCGGATGTTAGACGAAGCGTGAAATTTTATTTCTGAATACCTAGCGGTGGTTTGTTTACGTAGTCTAGTAAGCACGTTTAATATTGATAATGCCTCAATAATATGTTTCATCACAATTAGAATACCTAATTTGAAAAATATGATTCTTAAATTCTAATTTTTAACATAATTATTTCAAAAACGATTTCCTGAAAATATTATTTTTGAAGCAATTCGTACAACAGTTTTGTTTGTTCAAGCGCGCCTCTGTTTGTGTTAAGTTATTGAGGAATTTTCGATCGCTCATTCGAGATTAAATTGAGCAAACATGATAAAATCGACTCAACATTTTATCCTGTGCAATTTGATGCTGTTACTATTCAATTAACTTTTACAAGCTGGCTCTGATATTTATAATACACACGCTCGGCTGATTTTAGGCGTGGAACGATGATGTTGCGTCCATCCGACCCTTGTAGACAAGCACGAAAGCAAAACCTAAAACAGAGAAATCTTGTGTCGTAAAATTTTTACGACAATAATTACTAACTAACACTTTTTCAAAATAAATTAGATAGATTGACTAAAGTACTTATTTCATAGCTATATTCATTAGTTATGCCTAAGCCGTTATGCTATTAGTAATGCGTCAAAATGTTTCATTTTTAAATAGAAGTCGCTTGATGCAAAATAAGGTACATCCAAATAATGTATCCCGTTACTGGATTTGTCTCAAAATAATATAAGTATGTTCATCAATCATTTTAATCTTTTATGTATTTATATATTTTGTAGAAGAAGAATAAAAAGCTAGTCATCTTACGATAATCTTTTGATCTAAACAATGGAACAGTAAAAACCTCACCCATAATCTGATACATCAAGAGTATAAGCACATGTTAAACAATCATATTAAGATATGTATCTGTACGGAAGAAAACCATTACCCAGTGCAAATACGGTACTAAATAACAAGTCCGACACCGACCAATAAAAATATTCGGAGCTCTTCCGTTCATTGTGTTCGGTCGGTCGGAGCGTTTTTATAACCATTGTTTAATCAATGATCATTATTAATTTGATCTGTTTATCGGTACTATAATTCATATCATCATCAGATCATATACATACCTACCTCTCATGGCTAGGCACGGCCCTTCCCTATAACTGACAGAGGTTATAACTTCACTCCTTCGTCACAATTGGATAGAAATTATTTATAGATTTGATAGAAAATATTTCTAAATCTCTATGTTTTTGAATTATGATAAGAATAATTACTTCGTTTAGATGAAAACAAAGGCTTACTTACATTCCTATAATTAAGTATGAAATTTAAATTTTCCAATCTTCCAGTGTAAAAATAATGCATTTGTTATCGTAAGCCAGGCTGTGCTCCGAGAATTTATTTTTAGTAATAATGTTTAACGTAATTTTAACAGTTCACAATATTCCCACCCGCAGAACCGTGTTATTAATATTGTTTCGTCTTTTTCAGGTAAGCAACCATCATCAATCACAATAAACGAACTTCCTGAAGATAACAGTAAGTGAAGCGTCCGATGTTATAATCAATTATTCTTCAACCTGACTGCCTCACTGCCGACTGTAGACGTTACATTTTTATTATTTGGAGAAATTTTTACTTCTTGTTTTTAGGGTTAACAATTTTTTAAACGATAATATAAAAACAAAAAATAAGCAAAAAATTAATATCTTATACAAACTTATAGGATACAGTAATAGGTATTAAATTATTACATCCCAATTACAATAAATCATTGGATAGCTGTAGAACTACCTTCACACTCATCATACTCTTGAAGCAAAATATGAAAAGGCAATTCAGTATGCTTCATAATATCTATTGACGAAAGAATCGATTAAGTTAATAGATCTTACTGAAAGATCTCAATACATTATTTGCGTGTTATTGAGTGTCACTATACAAAACCTCTTGGAAATCACAAGTGGGTTTAATGACTTACGGGTATTATTAAAATATTTATGTCCAAACAAAATGTGTATTCAAAGGCTTTAGAATATATGCCGGTGCACATAATGTTATCAGAATCTCATCCGCTTTCTCTTGATACGGAGTTTCTGAGCGCGCGTGGGTGTAGCTCTTAATACCTTCCTTGATTATCCTGACGTTCAAACACGGTGTATTCGTGGAGTAAATGCCATCTGCATACATACAAACACCTTTGTAATTAGGTTACATAGCCTTAATATTTATACGTATAGTTAATTATAATGCCAATTATATTTGCTCACATTGTGTTTTAAATTCAGGTGCAACGATTTAGCACGTTGTTTTTTAAACAAGTAGTTTAGTTGTCTTGTTAAAATGTTTTCAAATTTTAAAGAAAGTTCGTTTATTCTTCAAGTTTAACGAGAAGATGGTAGATAATGTCACGTACCTTTTCTTATCGTGAAAAAACGATTTCTTCTTCTTTAGAATCTAACCCACATAATCCAATATTCACAAACAAAGTAAGTTGCTTGTAGATAAGTCAGCAGATCTTCATTAACGTTATCGAAGAAATAATGATTTAATGACAACATTCTGAGACTCACCAGGATATTGCGAGGGAACTTATTTCCTCAACCCGTTATGATTTATCTCTACTCTGCTTAGGTCGACTTAGTATTCCCCTGTACTTTTCAAAACCGATTGTAATTGGTTCTGTCGGATTGAGAAATCAAGGATTAGCCATCACGACGACAGGGCACCTGACATGTACGTATTAATTTAAATGGCAGCGCGTAACTTTCACCGATGATTTTCTAGTTTTTATATTCTTAGAAAATATACACATAATGCCATACTCTCCTCACCTTTGCATATCGCCGTTCATCAATCTCTGTGCGAATGCTATCGTGTGGTGTTTGTTCGTATCGACATAAATATGCATAAATAATTCGTAATGGCGTGTCTCGTAAGCCGCAATTGACGTATCATCTGATACGTGGTGCCAGATGTGATGTATCGATTCTGTACGCCGTATCGCGGGCTGATGCCGCGTGGCGTATCGCTCGCGGACTCACGCGGGCTTAAGCGGTGATTGTGTTCCGACTCGCGTAGCATATTCAATGTGCCGCGGTGTATGCAATACTTGTTTTCACTTCAAAACTTAATGTGGGCAGAAAATTTAAGCTTCCATTTCGGTGATAATTTATTTGGTTCAATGAGATTTTGTAATGAAAGTTTAAATAGATTTGTTGGTATTAATTTAATTAAAAATATGAGATTGCAAAAAAGATGAATAAATTATTATTTTGACTTAACACGATTTAAACTGTGTTTGGTGCTTTCATTTACTATTAACATTGTTGAGTGAAGTTAATCTTTTTGCCGGCACTATACAGCTTTCAAGGCATTTAGGATCCCCAAAATATTACGAATTAGAGTCTGATGGATTGAAGGTGGACGGAACTTGTTTTAGCAAAAACATACTGCACTTCGTCGTAGCCGGGTCGAAACACTGGTTACATTAAATATATGACTAAATAGATATGTCTACGTCCCTGCACGCCATTAAGTAGAAAAAGGCAACATTTGCCAGTCGTTTCCTTTGTGCGAGCACCGCGTCGCATCGTGTCTAATGAGAGTGCGCGAACTGAAGCGCGTGGGTGTTAGCCTATGTAACCACTACATAAATATGCATGTCGTACATTAGTCGCTTCCTGCGCTTAAATTATACCAAATACCCATATTTATGGCTTCAATAATTTAAATAATTCATACACATATACATTTTATGCTTGTATTCCAAGGTATGAATTTTTGCAACCACATTACGCCAACTGCATTTTCGTTCCACTAAGTAGGGGGCGAAACTATTACTATTGTTTAGGGCGCGATGAACCAAACTTTAACCGACCCAATAATAGAACCCGGGTCCTCTAAATCACACACTTTTGTAACGACAGAAAGGTAGTAAATAATTTGGCATTAATATTAATGCGTATTTGAATAGGATACCTATTCACATATGAAGAGCCTCAAATAACAGTTTCGAAATAGTTTGCCAATGGAAGTTTTATGACACTCTGTTATGGCCTGTCACATATTTTTAGTTTGACTGGATATGTCTAGGCTTACAACGGTCCTTTTTTACTGTCACATTACGATGCATTAATGTTGCAGTTGCAATTAAAGTTTTCGAACGGTGAATATTTGGCTTATGTACGAACATTTTAATATTTTGATTAAATATAATACGCCGATTATTTTGGACAGTTTGCTAATAACATAAGAAACATTATATGAATCCATCACTTTTATCAGAAAGTGCAAATAAATTTGTACATAAATATTTATTTCGATCAGGCGATCGAACATTCCACAGCCATTCAGAAGCTTGGAGGCCGTCAATTGTCATAATTATAGATTTAGGTCTGTCGCGGAAGTATTAATTTTCGCTTGCCATTTGTATTTCAAAGGGTTTCAGACTACCGGCATAGTCAGTCAATAACGACTGTGCAAGACGACCGTGTTGCATGGATATTGTATTTTAGTACTGCACCAGGGCTACTGGCCACCCGCCACGATTCTAGTAGGCATTCAGAATTGCCATTTCCTTTATACGAGTACTTTACTGGGAAATTATACTAATACGACATATGTATCATTATTAGAGTATTATTAATTTTTACTAAGACAGCGTGATGGATTAAAATATACCTTAATTCTAAGTTTTAATTTTTTTGAGAATGTTCATGGTAAGCTAGTAGGGAATGATGTACGTTGCGTCGGTCAAGGGGCAAGTTACCCATTTACTATTGGAAGACAAAAAAAGCTGTAGTAGTGACATCCTAAAAAGATTTTTTTGATCATGTATAAAAACGATATGCATATTTTTGAAATATAAAATCACATTCAAAAATATCATAAACCATTGGAAAGCGTCGCAATCGGAAAGAAATATAAAATAGTTGGAGTCGAAGGAAATTAAAATTCTTACGGACGTGAGCAAACGGGAACTGTCACTTGTGTTAATGGCAAAAATGTCATTCGCTCGACGCTCCGTAATCCCTCTGTCACATGTATTTCTGAGTCGGTGGTATTTCTGTGCCCAAAGGAATATGATAGCTGTAAAATTGCGACTATGAATAGCTGAACTTCAAGATAGTAGTTGCGTAGCCGGCTCAACGTAATGAAGAGTGCATTGGAAAAATAAAAGAGGATTAAATTATAGTCTTGTTAACTGGAAATATAATACGAAAGGCATGATTACAAGAATATTTTTGTTTGTACATATAAAATATTTATAAAATAGTTTTTAAAACTGAAACACTTTGGAATGTTGTACTTTAAAAACTATTATCGGGTTCGCAACAGACTTTCTGATAAATTAAATTGCTCCAATAAGATTAAGTATGATTTGACATCTAACTTTTGAGACTGCTACCTATTTTCGGAAGTCTGGTTATTCCTTTACTTGGTGAGCTTTAGCGTTGTTCCACCATATAAAATTTTAATGTAATGTTATAAAAGTTATTACTTTTCTTTATGACAGCACACATTAGCATAGTTCTAAATCCGTGCACTTTCCAACGGTGAAATAACCCAATACCTATGGGTAATATAAGCTCGGTGCATACAATGGGCCGTTGTTTTCAATATTAATAGTTGGTGTGGGGACTCATAGTGAATTCGGTCACGTATGGATTGCATCCTTTACACGAACTAACGGGATGCTTTATGGGCCACTTTTAATGTAATGGGCCTGTCCGAATTTAGGACGACATTTTGGACACCCTTTCACTTATTGTTCGCATTAGATCAGTGGGTCTTCGGACATTGTTTCCTTTGTTTTATGGCTATGTTTATTTCTTTTTGTGAATGTAATTATAGTGCTCCAGTATTATCCCGGACATAGAAAGCGTGTTTCTATTGTCCACGATATGTTTTTGTCTCGAGAATTTACTTGACATTTCTGTGATTATGATGGACTATATTCTGAATAGTTGTTCGATAGCCTCTGAGTGTAATTAAATAAAACTGAGTTTTTGACACGAATTGAAATTAACTTCTTTTCGACTGAAGTGCGAATGGAACTAAGGAGACCCCCTTAGTATATCACTTTTACAGTAAACTGACCCGAAACAATAATGACTGAATTCATTCATTAGTTGAAGTAAACCATTGAAGTTGGTAAAACTCTTTTTAAATGCCCCTATACGTTGTTTCCTCCACTATCACATCGAGAGATTTGCCCCATATACAAAATTAGTGCCGTATTTATACATAACAATCGATACACACGAGAGCATAAAGTTCATTGACACGATAATATTGACAGTGACATTAAGGGGGGGGTAGGGTTTTGAGGGTTCAAAAAAAGTGATTTTTTTTATTGCATATTATGAAAGTATAGTAACTCAAGAATGTTGTCTGTTAATAGGAAGTCAATCGGAGCAAAACTCACAAAGATATAGCTTTGGAAGTAAGCTTGTCTCGACTTCTTTCTTCGCTACGAAAAACTTTAAACGCGTTTTTCTCAAATCGATGTTTTTTGAGTCGGTGCACTCTGTATCTCAAAATCTATTCAACCGATCGTTCTCAATTTTTTTACAGTATTTCCTTACATAATTTATGAGGTAACCCTGTTGAGATTTTTTCGTTTTTGATTTTATTTTTTTTATTATTAACAACAATAGTCATGAATTTAGGCCAAAAATCGGTATTTTCACTTTCAAGTCTTGTAAAAAGTTCAAAAATAAAAAAAAATGGAAAAACTCGACAGAGATACCTAGAGGGACATAAAAATTAAAAAAAAAACTTTGGTTATTTCATTTTAGATGATCCAGTGCTGAGGTATGACATGCACCGCAAAATGTATTTTTTCTCAGGCGCCTGCGAAGAATTGCTGCCATTCGGTCAATTTTCAATATTTTTCAACCAATATTTCACAGAATAAAGTTCAATTACTACTCTTTAATGTACAATAATCAGAAATAAATTTACTTTCACCGTACGCCCAAAAAAAAATCTGTAAGAGCCTGTTTTTTTCTGCCTTCAAAACCCTACCCCCCCTTAAAGCGTTTGACGAGTGACCCCGAGCAGTAATAATAGTGCGTTGGGTAACAGTGCGTCAACCTGTCCTTTTGTCGTCGGCGCGACGCTATTGTCGCGACCCTGTTTGCTTTTACTCTACTGAATGTGTTATTGAGTAATCTATTTTTAATTTTGAATATTTTTTCTCGTACTAGGAAAGGTAATTAAAAAGTGTTAAAGTAGTAAATTTACCTAAACTCAAAAGCTGTAAGTTAAGACTTTAAGGTGTATTAATTATTATGATTTGATTAAAAATATCTGTATGGGCCTATCGCTTCTGTAAGACTCGTTCAGTCAGTAATTTTTTCGTGAACTGTAGCAAACGTCTTTCATATAAAAATGTTAGTATAGTACTTACATAGAGAATAATATTTTAGTTTTGACAAAAAACTAGAAGGATGTTTTATATATCTTGACGTGAAACCAAATCCTTATGAATGTATATTACCTGCTTAATTTTTGCTGTAGTACCAAAATTCAATTAATTTACCTATATCGTATACATGGTATTTAAGTGACGTGAAATTTTGTCGTTTGCACAAAGCCTCTATTGGCATTTGATCTGCAAAAACTGTCATTAGCATTAGCAACTCTCTCGTCATAATCCGACGTGGAGCCGAATAATGGCTGTCACATATTATCCGCGTTGATATTTTGGGACTGCGGCAAACTTAATTTCCTGTTGCAAATGAATGTCGGCGAATCTTACATGAGCGATTTTCCATTAAGCTTGATAGTGGAGTTATGACAAACTTAATAACACGACTATCATTATTGTTGGTAGTTCTCAAATGAGTATTTTGATTCTACTTATGCAATACAAAAAAGTTTTTCTTTTCTTTAATTTCTACACTCACTTAAATGCTACTGGTGAAAATGGCGGTCTTATTTCGTTGGTTGAACTTACATTTTCATATTATATGCAAAATCGATACACTAATAAACTTTTAACTCATTAATGAAGAAAACATTATCTGTGTACAAAGTTTCTCATCGTCTGACGGCAATGCATACTCTAGAGGCTATTACCGTACCCATTATTACTGGCAATTGGTAAACATTTCGAAACGGTTTAGGCGTTGCCGATTAATGATCGAGAATGAGCCGTACCACTGGCGCATGTGCAAATCAGGCTCCCGGTCGCCGCACAGCGAATGCTACACTCGGACGCAGCCATCGACCAGTCCACCACTATCTTATCTGCCTCGGCAAACCAGTACCGCGCTTTTACTGCCTTGTTAACATGTAATTTCAACATTATCGCGTAAACGGATAATGCCTATTCTATATTCAATCCCAGTTCACATGAGCACAGCCCCGGCGCCGCTTGACATCGATGCATAAATTGAATCTCACGATTCCATTCGATCACTGTAATTACGCACCAACATCGTCTTGTACTTAATTCATCCACTTCCGACGATTACCGCAGTGCAGGCGGCTTGTTATTACGGAAAATTGATTTTATTGAGACATACGCCACAATATAGGCAGTTTTCTAATGTCCGACTACAATTACACGATCAATCCGATGCCTGTAATAAACGAATGTGATTACCGGCCGACGCAGTTGTAGCGCCCATCGATCCTATGCTATTTTTCATTTTCAATGTCGCTTCTGCCAATTACTTGTGAATAACGTATGTTAAAATCACCCCGAAGTTCACAAGTTAGTTAGCGTTCATTTATGCTATTAAATATTAAAATCAGGTTTAGTTTTATAAATGTAATATGCCGTTATCCATAATACCTTTTTTCTGAGTGTTTGAAAGTTTATTTCGATCAGTATCCAAACAAATTAAAAAAAATAATGCGAAGTTATAGGTATTAAATGAGCGTTCTTAATGAAGAAATTTTCAATATTATATTTTAAATTATGATATAGATATGGAATCAGATCATGAAAGTAAAAGTGTGTAAAAAAATAATTATTTTTACCATCTACTTACTTGGTATCATTAGCAGTAAAGTAATTAATGCAAGCAAGCGAAATCAGATCGGGCCATTAATTTTGCATAAGAATAAACATTGATATAAATTAATTTATAGGTGTGCAAAACGGATAGCTGGTTTTGGTCGCAACAGCATGCTCTTTAGACGCAATCAGTAAGAGTAATGTGCTGGTTTTGGAACGAACAACCAAATTAGACTCGTAAACAAAGTAAGAAATTGTGATTGCGCTAATCTTGTGTGTCAATCGTTCGAGTCGCGCCCGACGACGTCCAATTAGGGCGGCTGCGGACTTGTTTGGCCAATCTGGGGATCTACCGTCAGCAACACCGATCCACGGCTCATCCTATTACTCACGCGGTGCCGATTACTCGCCCACGATAAATAACCACGCAGTCATGATGAGATTCGTCCCTAGCACCAGCGTGGGACAAGGAACGTGACGTCCCAGTGAGATATCGAGACGTCGAGAGCCAGCCGCCGCACCAGCTCGCTAGGATGTGGTTATCATGATCGGTGGACGGACCGCTCCGCATATTGGCAATCACGCTCTGCCATTACCCGTGCTTCTAATAAAGATATAAATTACTAAAAGTTAATTAAAACGCTTATCTTCAGCGGCAACGCGGACCCGATCTGGGCGGCGAGGCGGCCCGTTATTTAGAAAATTGAACGATTTATTGGCGAAACGCGAGCTGAACAAACTTTGTGATTGATTTAGTATGGGGACCTATCTGTCTTTCCCGATATATCTATGGTTAGTTCGCACGATTTATATTTAACTGATTACCCTGTTGGTTGCGAAATTACAAGTAAAAGTTATATTTGAGACATTTGTCTCTCATTAAAATTTTTAAGTCTTTCTTTTTACGTCTTTTTACGTCTCCTAGAATTCTTCTTCTTCTTCATCAACCCATATTCGCCCACTGCTGAGCACGGGTCTCCTCTACCATTGAGAGGGTTTAGGCCATAGTCCACCACGCTGGCCTAGTGCGGGTTGGCGGACTACACACCTAAGAAATTCCTAAGAACTCTTAGGTGTGCAGGTTTCATCACGATGTTTTCCTTCACCGTTAAAGCAAGTGATAATTCAATGTGAATACACACATAACTTCGAAAAGTCAGAGGTGTGTGCCTGGGGTTCGAACCCGCGACCGTCGAGATTCTCGACCGCGCGCCCAAACCTCGAGGCCATCACCTAGAATTATAATGCAATTTTTCTTATTGATTCATTCTCAGAGACGCGGAAATGCATTAGCACAATAACTGTGAGGCGTTCCGTTAGCGTGCACAATGTGACGTGGACACGGTGTGCGGGCGTGATGCGCGCGCGCCGCCAAATGGGTGCGATTCTCACGGGGCACCGCGTTATATTGCACGCTGACTTTGCCTACTCACGGATACGTGCAAGCTATCACAGGTAGAGGAAGCAATATTTCGATAGGATTCAAAATACTTCTAATGTGTGATGCCATTTTTTCATATTATGAATTAATTAGTTGTAATAGGTTTCACTGCTTTTTAGTCATTTTAAATTTTGATACGTTTAGTGCTATTTATTTTTAGATATATTAGAAAGCCTCAGGTTCTTAATAAATAACATTAAACAGTAATTTTACACTACCTTTAAACATTTGCGGATGTAATAAAGAATTTATAGAAATGGAAACTACCCACATCAGTAATGGCGAAATGAAAGTAATCGGTTTCGAATTATGCGTCAAGGGAAATGGTAGAAACTGACTTGATTGTCCCCAACGCTCGCTTCCCTGTTTTGAACCATTGGCTGTGAATAATTGTCATGGATTGATCATGCACCGCCGATCGCCGGCGCGCTTCTGATGCAACCGAGGTGAAAGGACCAAGGGATCTCTTGCACAATGGGACGAGATCGATGGAATAATTAATCGTTTCGTCGCTGATTCTATGCCTTTTGAACTTTGCGCAATACGAGAAAATCACCAGGTGCTTTTCTTCCTGGTTGGCGCTTGGTGACGATGTTGTTTCGAGAATGATGATGGGGTATAGATAGTATTTCAAGGTTTTCTTCAGCATTCACTATCTGTGGTTGAGTTATTGAAGTGATAAGTATAGTGAAGTTGGTTTAATTGAAATGGAATTAGATGCTATTTCAATTTTCTTTTCCCATTTCTAAATCAGCATAAGCAGCAGTTTACAATAATTATATTGACACGAAAATTACTTGACAAAATATTATATTCAACTGAGTGAGTTAAAACTTTCTTCTTAGAATAATAAACCATTTTATATGCGTTCTAAGCATTGAGACCTAACATGTAATATTTATCACAGCAAATGTTTCTTCTACGAACGTCTTTTCCTGTTTCTCTGTTGTGCAAACAAATCCGTAGGTACATTGAAAGTAAACTTTTACGTTGTTATTGTGTTCAAAAGTCGATTTCCTAAGAAATCTCCAACATACCAATTAAAAGTAATTGAGTGTAAAAATTCCTCGACCACGAATATAACCGTTGATTATCTGTGCGAGAGGCTATTATCTACAATCGAGCCAGTACAACATAATTGCAGTTTCTCACCAAAGAATGCAACCGCGTTCTATATTATTGTAATACGATATCGATATTACATCGCGCCCTATCACACCGGAATGTTCAATTTATATAAACACTGCCTTTTGCCGGCCTATTCAATTAGCTTTTTACGAACAACCTTACGTGACTGTTGAGTCGTAGCACTAAGCATTCTGCCCCTGAACTATAATGCTTTGTTGCATTAGTGTTAAAAACAGATGGATTGTTACGATGAAAGCAAGTTTTATTGAACATAAGTCTGTCAAAACTGAAAGACAAATTTGAGTAAAAGCAATTTCTGCAATCTATTTTATTTACAAATTTTCGTGTATTTGCACATAATGCGAAGTGAAATTTCACAAGCGGAGCTGTAGTAATTAGTCTACAAGACTTTATTTTGCTGATAAAAAAACACTTCGCACAGTGCAAAAACTTTCTCAATTTTTACTCACTTTCAATTCTTAACGAATGGCTTGCATTCAATGACGGTGTAACGCTATGACAAGCGGTTTTAAAATGGATGAATTGCACAATCCCAAATGATTGAGATGTGAATTCGTTTTAATAGCATGGAATTAATTTACATGAAACCTCTTAAGCCACTATACAACGTCTTCTGAGATTGTAAAAGGCCTTATTGGTGCACTATTGTGTGTTTATGATGTGAAAGTCTTTCAAATACGTCGAGAGGTCGACGGGTTACCTGTCAGAGGTTTTCGTTTTTTCCCTCGCGTAAGTTTTTGTCAGTTTGATGAATCGACGGCTCTAATGGAATATGTAGAAAGTACGGGAATATGAGTATTTGAAATAAACAACTGTTTTTAATAGAAAAAGTGGCATAGGATTTTTAGCTCTTAATGTTTGACGAGCAAACAATGGTGTGTATTTGAAAGGTCTTAAACTGACGGCGGTTGCTAAAAATTCTAACAGTGACGTGAATACAATGAATGACGTAAGCGATTGTTGAAGCGATCAAACGCTTCCTAGGCATCATTTGAGTAAAATAGAGAAGAAATTGAAAATAGAGAAATCTTTCACTCAAAATTACTTTGAATTAATTATTACTTTGAATGGAATCTTCATGTTTTGTTTGATCTTTCAAGGCACTCATTACTTCCTTTACAACATATTTACTTGAATACGACTAAATATCAATCCTGCGTTCACTTTGAAGTAAAGACAAGGGTGTTTCAACGGAACACGTTTAAGGAATAATGTTTATATGTACAATGAATTGTAAACATCGATAGTTTCTGTCCCGGAAAAGTGAATGCCATATGCGCAACGTCTGCACAGGGGTCGTCAACACGCATCAGAAATAGACGTGGAATAGACGAGCCCGTGTTATGGCCTCTAATTATAGTGACGACACGGTTCTGTATGGCCAGATAGCGATGCGTCGGCATCTGTTTAAATATTTTGATGCTGATTTATACATGTCGAGATTTTCGGGAAACTTTTAATTGCTAGTTTTTTTTGTGTTCCCGTTCGGATGTTTTGGACGTAGGAAGCGATGTTTATGATTAATATAGGGGCGTGATGGAATTAGGAGTAACGACTTTATAGGATTTAAATAAAGGTGACGTAGGTGTAAAGGAAATGTTAATGCTACGTTTTATAAGCCATACTAAGGGACTTGTATGCATCGGACAATGAAAGACAATTGTCAATTAAAGAAATATTTTAAAAGTATGTGTATACTTACCAGACTTAACTATGCGATGGGCAGAGGGTTGAATAGCTTGATCATTTCATACTTATAGAATGAACGATTTATTGACTTTTAAGGCTTACTTTACCCTTGTATTCCGCTTTACTACTACATGAAATTTGTGTTCTCTCGATATTATTTTCCAGTGCGTGTAAGGAAATTCCTTATTCTGATCATGCGCCCGTTTCAACTGTGCAACATGTTGTTGGATAAAGTTTCTCGGATGTTACGCTCGGTAATCGATAACTTAGCTTTACTTAGAATATATCAACAAGGAGCGTTATTGCCTTGTATGAATAAACAGGAATATACAAGAGATCCGTGGAAACACATGTGCTTAACAGATGCTCCAGCCGAGATTGGCTTGGTTTAAAGCGATCATCCCAGATTACATGTATCCAGAATATAGCTACCTACAGTTTTCTCCTACGAATAATGCTATCGAAAACCTAGAATGATATATTTTTAAATACTCATGCGGCATAATGATCTTATTGGGTCTTCATATTGATGGTAAGTGCTCATCGGTCAAAATAGTTTGTGAGTGCAAAGAAACGACTTCGATCATACTTCGTTAATCGTTTAGCACAATTATCCCGATCTGATGCTAAGAGATTTGTGTCATCTACTCTTTAGTCTTATTGACATATCCTATTTGACCCATTGAGAAATAAAACGTGTAATAATTGAATATGAAAATTACAGCTCTAACAATGACTTTTACAAAAATAGAATCAAATTTCAAATTGAATTAATTTTTTATATCGGATACACGCTTACACAGTTATAAAAGTTGATTTTATTACGTCAAGACATTTCCCGTCTAAAATTTGTTAGAATTAATTACGATAGTAATTGGAGCTAAATTTAATTTCAACTGTTTGTGAAATTGAATATTTAAATTAAGAAAAATATTAATTATACTCTTTCAAAGATAAATTGAATGAGATTATTTTACATTTAAAGCTCAATATTGCGCTTTCGTCATAGTTTCCTACAGTTATAGTATGGAGAGGAAAAGAAAAGCTTAGACTGTCAGGATTTCGTGTTTTAGACTAGAGAGCTAAATTCTTCAAAACTTACGTATAACTATAATAATAATATAACTCAGCCTATCGCCGTCTGCTGCTGAACGTAGCCTTCCCCAAGATAGCGCCAATAAAAAAAAACTTATAAAAAATAAAACTTACGTATATCAAAGAAAATACTATCTCGTAATAATTCGTAGCTCAAGCTCTTTGTAAATAAATCTCATCTTAATTAATTTCTAATATTTTGAGTTTAATCCATGCATCTCGCAAGTTAAGATGGACTTCAAATAATGTCTATCTCTCGTCGTGATCAAGATATTCTAAAATATAATTTCGTCATTGACTGAAATCGATTATGCACAGATCGTGAGCTATAAAAACGAATCTTCAACATTGTCGCTGTGACATAACTCAGTTTCATTTATCGTTTTTATATTTATTTATTACGTCTACTCCAATGGCACTGCTTTCTATGGCGAAGATTGTGTAACCAGCAGCAAAGATTAGCGAATTGAAAGGGAAATTTTGTCCGCCGGAAAACTGACTCTATTTAAATATTCTTTGAAAGGGTTACGTTGTCACGTTCATTGTTTGATTGAATCTCGATTCTCAGACCTAGTAGCAGAAATTTCATAAATGTGCATTTCTCAATTCGGATACAAATTTGGGCCAAAAGTCAAAAAGCGTCAAATCGTCTTAGACGTTTTATTAAAGTTGCGAAAACTGAAGTTAAAACTTTCAACAGAATCATTAATATAAAAAGGTCAATAAGTCACCTCTAGCTATCCACTTGAAAACTTTTTAAATTCTCTTGTTCGCCTTTTTACGACGGAGTGTATGTGTCAGGGTGAAATTGATGGTCCACGCTATCGACAAAACGCGTGTCGTCAGGGCGGAGTCGTGCCTGGCCCGAATAACCACCGCGGCTGAAAAATACTGGAAAAATCACGAACCCTTTGCATGACCGCCGACTGCCGAGCGCCGCATCACGCCACGAGATACCAATGGCTGCTCAAATCGGCTTTATTTAATGCGAAAATACACGTTTACTTTCAGCCAGCGTTGTATGTTATAACGAAGTTATTCCATTTCATTATTTTTGTCACGTGATCCTTTGATTTTGATTAACTGAAAATAAGTATTGTATATTCAGAAGAAATTGCAAATTGAAATTGGAGGTAATAGTTTTGCATACAGATTAAGTAGGTGTACTATCTCCTATTGTATACTATTATGCTTGTTAACGGACAATAAATGTACAGAGAAAAGCACAAGCTTTCCACGAGATACACTATACAAAGCATATTCGATTATACTGTCGAACTGTGATATCAAATCATTTGAAGTTTTTATGGCATATGCGATTTTCTAGCTTGTGTTTCTACGTGCTGGTTCATTTACTCCTATTATGAGGCTATGAGACCGTTGAACTTTCATGTTTATATCACTGTTTGACTCACACGCAAGTTTTATTAGCAGGATATGGATACATTCAACTCGCTTTTTCGCGTGCTTTCTTAGATTTATTACTGATTTCAAGAAAAAAAATTGATGTGTTTTTCGTTCGGTTCCGGCAATACTTTTATGATTCACACGAACGTAATGCGTAAACGAGCGTAAGAGCGTAATGGATGAAGTCTCTTCATGTAGTGATACTGATATATCTTTTACATAAATGATCTGGACTTCCTAACAATATCGTTAAACAAGCAACTGCTCTCTTTTGGTTGATTGAATCCGAGATAAATGAAACATCTCTTAAAGTTACGGCCCAAATGAGTTCACATCCCTTGAAATTCCCTTCAGTTCGGGCACGAACATACAATAAGTTTATTACCTGTTTCCCAAAGGCAGGTATTTTTGCGTTTCCAAAGCCGGACGCTCGCATATTGATGGAGGGTTTGTGGAGCTTGTTAAAAATTCAGCAACTCCGCAGCTAACGGGTTATTTTTCCAAATACATACAGGCATTTCACTGCATGTAGATTTAATCTGCTTGTTAGTACGGATTTACGAAGTGCGCTGTGATATACTGCGTGTGAACTACAGATAAGGTGACATAAAACAGTGTCTGTTATTGGCGATTCGTATGTAAAGAGCGTGCACGTTCAGAATATGAATGGATGTGTTGAAATGGGATAAGTTATATGCTTTTTATAGGTAGAAGACTCGTGAAATATTTCTCCTGCCAAAACTGATTATGAAATCGCTTGGTATGGAAATGAGAGAAATCGCTTTCAGCGATAAGGCCGCCTATGGCTCCACATTGTCTTTTTTTTTAAGTTTTTTTATTGTAATTTATTTTTTCTTTTTTTGGGTACCAATAAAGTGTTATCTATCTATCTATCTATCGTGTTTAAATATTTTCAATAGAGACAGCATTAGGTATTCAAACGGGGTCTATGAAAAAGTCTCCATTAAAATTGTATAAAAGATTAACAGAACCAAAAATCATTAAGATCACTCATTGCATGAAACGTTGTTTTAAAACTATACCCTTTTTCTGCTGTACATACCTAAATACGTACTTACGCCTTTCTCCCATTAGAATCAGGTAGAGACAACTAAGTGCCACAAGCTACGATCCTGACATATACATATACATATATGTCTTACCTGTTTTTCCTACTATGTTAAGTACATATATATATTCAGATTTACGTAACGGCTTCATATGACGGATATTTAATAAGGCATTACTGTAATCATAATATACAACAAATGCAGAATATGTTCTTACAATCAAAATACATCTGTGTAAACATGTTTAATTGTTAAAATAAATATGTTTTCGAAATAAAAGACTTAATAATATTTTATTTGGACTTCATAATATTCCATTTCAGTGGATTCGTAGTTTTCGATTGTTCTCTTTATTTCGACGCTTTCGTAATATCGCTATTGTTGCTCCTGTGTCGCGTCTTTTGTGTGGTTAAATTTACAATTTTTCTATTCAATATCTGATAATGCCGTGTTGTTATGAAAAATCAGTTATAGAAACGAGGCAGTTAATAACATCGTGGGAAGAGCCGTAACGGGTTCATTACAATTTTGATTTAAATTAAAAATATTGCTTTCTGACCTTAGATCTCTTGATCGAAGAACCTGAGTCAGCAGACACTAGTAACGAGACGAACGTACTAAAATTTAGCGTAAAAATTGCGATTGAAAATGGAATTAAATAATTAATAGAAATTAATATCAACGAATATTATCATTTGTTCTGATATTATCATTTGTTGATTTTTTATATGGTTTTCTAAGAATTGTAACTACTTAAAAATATTTCAGTACAGCTAAATACCTAGCTACCGTGAATTATTATGAATACTATTGTTGTCGTGTAGTAGTGGGTAATAATTTGACAACTTAAATATAACTATTTCAATGCGACCTTCTTGCTACTCGTACATACATATATTTTTTAAGGTAAATAACGTTAAAATCAAATGAGGATTAGTCGTGATTTGCATTACCTATATGTGGTTTATGAATTTATTTAATGTATTTTATTTTGTTCGCTACTAGATATTAATTTTATTTCGCTTCAATTATTATTGTTTTGAAGTATAGTTTTGCTATACTAGCAATAACTCTGTCTGTGTAAAGCCGGTAAAAAAGAGGTGCGTTATTGGTCTTAGAAAATGTTGATAAAGATTAAAGAAAAGTACAAATGTATTAGACTTAAGACAAACCTTTTTTATCATGCTGTTTTTAACGAATATACGAATTTTGAAATATAAAACATTGGTTAGTTACATATGTCGTTACATTCCTGACTAGTTTACATGCATACTGGTGCCAAGTGATCCATCACGCGACGGACGCGCCAATATCTGGCTTTAGTTTTAACCGAAACGTATTCCAATACTAGAATAGTCTTATTTGAATACAGTATTTATTTATCTATCGACTGTGGAGACAAATTCAAAGAAGCAGTTCTTTTGAACATAGTTCCACTACAAGTAGTAGGGACGCATTGTTTCTGTACAAGCACGGAACAAGAACAACACCAGCACTTTGTAAATGTTTGTAGTGTAACCAACCAACCACCAACACTTTGTAGTGTATTGATCATTAATTAAATTGATGAGCAGATAAACGCTGTTCTGCTAAGCTGAAACTTGCACACGAAACCTTACTCGTATATCCTGATATGCATCCCTGAGATCAACACGTTTGTTTTTTTACGGGTGAATACTATAAAAAATAGGCCTTTGGTGATCTGACTGGTCGGGAATGATGCGATAGCGTTTCTGTCCGTCGATCTTCTACGATAGTCGTATAACTACGGTTGATTCCTCACATTAGTATCTACTGCAGTGTATGTAGACAACCTGATTCCCCTACCACATACAAGTGTGAGTATGCGAAGTGCTCAACTGTTCATTCACATTAAGTTTAAATCTATAAAAACCATATCTCGGAGAGAGTGACTTGGAAATATGTTTGCGTTTTAATTGTGATGGACTAGAGGCAATGTAATTTCTGCATTAGATAATTATTGTCGCTAAGATTAGAAATCTGATGCGACTGTTCACACAACATCCCATTCACCTATACAAATGTCGTTCAAAGAGAAATCATTGACGTGTGATAAACATATTTTTTTCGTAGGATATAAATTTAGTTTTGGGTAGCATTTAGGCGTTCAACTACAATATAAAATAGATTAAATAGATTTAATCTATTATTTACATTAAGTTATAACAGCAGGACAAAAATTGAAAAATATATCGGTCTTTTATCCATTCTGAAAGATTTGTTATCAATACCTACTTCTCGGCAACGGCATTCACAGTCGTGTCTCAGAGCTCGTTTCATAGCTATTACTAAAGAGCATTCTTCAAGATATTTTCCAATCGACGTAGCTAATTTAAACTTCCGTCAGTTGTAGATAGTCTCGAAACGCTATTTTCTCATCTAACACTAAAAGCAGCACTTAGAAATCAATCAGCACTGCTCAATCTCGTTCGAAGGTACTGTAGTTAGTAAGCCTGTCACGTATTGACGTATGAAAGATTGTGGTAAGTACCCACCCCCTGCATATTAGTAGCACTCTCTGCATCCTCTCGTTTTAAATTCCACTTAACTTTAATCAGTAATACAGACTTGTGGTATGAAGCTTGTCATTTGTGCGTCACTCAACGATATGATTGATTCGTGTTCGAAATTAATATTCCGATAATTAGCTCCCTGCGTTGCGTGGCTCTAATTGAATTCGTTCGAAAGATGTGTCGTAACATGTCACATGGGAATGGGATCTTCGTAATAAGGTATTATGGTCTCATTAAAGGCGAAAGAAACTCGTATAACAAATATAATGAGATGTACAGTTATATAATATAGACAAGTGGCGCAGCGTAATTCGAATATTTATGGAAATGATACGTTTATTTTCATTTCTGTCATTCTGTCAGAACCCCGCGGAGGAAAAGTATTGTTGAGTTAATCCGCCAGCATCAGTTCTCAGCATTAATATGAAAGCGCAGCAGCGAAAAGTGGTATTAGAAATACATTTCTACCCACGTCTTTGGAGGTATAAGCGTGAGAGAATACAACGCATGTGAAAGTGTATCGCAACCACTTAGCGGACACAAAAGCGTATCACCGCCACCGGGTTTGAATTCGTGACCCTATCAGCATAAGGGCATAATTGAACGCATCCGATCACGTGCGATCTTGTTGCTTTTTATCCGACATTTCTGCACGCGACTTGAGAACGTTGCACACAATTTGTAGAGCGTCGGTGCTTACAAAAGCGGATTAGTGGTCACATTAGTGGCAATAGTTGGAATAGTGATGTACATTACTGTAATCGTGTTTGAAATAGCAACGGTTTTTCGTATAAAAAGGGGGATTATCCCTTACTGACTACTCTCTAAATGGCTTAATATGTATCATCTATTGTATTGATTAACCTTTGAATTTAACTTTATGTGTTCTTAAAGAAATATTTAGGTAGTCTTTGTTTTCCATTGATATGAGACACTAAAATAAATTTTATTAATTCTTCATTTTTATAAGTTGCAAGGTATTTTTATTACAAAACTCTTACATTTCTTAGTTTAAATAATTAAGTTCGTTTAATATATCAAATTAGTCATTCAGTTACAAATAAGCTTGAGTAACGACTTTTCCGCGGAACTGTTATGTTTTAGTACAATAATTACCCTGAATAATAATCCAGGATGTTATTTTATAGTCAGTGGAAATCGATAGTCATAAAGTCATGTTATGTTTCCTACATTTTACAATTATGTTACGCTTTTTAAGAACATATTAAACCGTTTCATTAAATTAATTCCTACGTTGTTAGTGTTTCAACTTCTATTAATTTAAGCCTTTCCCTAGGACACTTATCCCAGAAATTACACTACTTAATGCTTCTTTAATAATTTACGTGCATTTTCAATTCATAATTTGTCTAAATTAGTTAACAACCATATTAAATTCAAATTAGCTCGTTGAAGGTATATTACATCGATACTTATTAATGGGAAGCTACTCGTTAGATAAAGGCTTAATTAAAATAGAGGCGTGCTGGAGACCTCATTGGGTGACCAGCTTTTCATAAGAGGCGGTGAAAACCATAAAGAAAAAGATAAATATTAATAAACAGAGGGAGCAGGTTGCAACTATCTTCCCCGAAGATAATCAGGTTTAAAGTGCCAAGGGCATTTAAACATGACAATTGACATAACATTACGGCAATTGAAATAACGCTTTCTCATAAAATAAAGAAACCAGGACAATATCTGCAAATTCTTAAGACAGCTTCTGTTCGATGTTCGGTTTGGGATTCGTTCTGGTGGCTGCTCTCTCATAGTACGCCGACGTAGTAATGCCAAATCTAGTTGATCTCCTTCACGAACAATGGCTCTTTTGTATCGTACAATCGTCGATTTCGTTTGCATTTTACGATATCCGACTTCGAGATGTTGTGATTTTCGCCAATCGCGGTCGGATCTTGAATTTTTGATTGTCAGATCAAAGGTGTATTGTGATACAGGACGCCGTTTGTACACTTAAATGCATTGTGATTTTATATAGAAATTTCTCGCTTTTTATTCTTATATTTTTAAAGGTGATATAGATTCTATTGTTGGTTGATTTAGGTACATATATTGAATTCCTGACAGAAATTACTTGTTTGTTTCTTGGTGTCGTTGTTTTGACTTGATAATTGGATTAAAAAAAACACTTTCCTTGTGCATGTTTAATTTCGAAAACAAATTTAATGTACTAATCAAATTATTATACTAACAATGTTTCGTGCCAAGATATTAAATATGGAGTGCCTCAGCCATGGCCGGAATACGTCAATCTGTATCAACAGAAGCAATATTGACATTATTGTAATTGTTTGTTCAAGTGTTATGGCTTTGTTTGTATTGATAGATAGAAGTTTTCATTTATCTTTTTATCTTAAAATAATAATTGGTACTCTCCGTTCAATCATAGTAATACCATATAATTAATTATTATATCGTAGAAACTCTCCTACTGTTTTAAAAAGATTTATAAATGGTTTACAAGATTAACCTACAAGAGGATTTTTTATTTCTGTACAAAACAATACAAGTCGGCTATAATTAAATAAAAATCACTACATCCTCAGCACCTTAATCGGATAGAGAGCATCCACATACGACCTTCAGAGTATGAAGGTTTCCGGGATACTACAACAAGATTAAATTAATAAATTGCCTTTCTTATAAAAATCAAATCAGTCTGCATCAAAATAGAGATAAATTTACTCAATTCAGGGGAATAGGTAGCAATTTCTTCGGCGGATAATTAAAACGTCTTAATTGCGGGACAGTTTTAATTCCGGTCATCGGCTTTACAATGTTTTTTTAGTGTCCGGCGTGATTCAGAGCGCGAAGTGTACGGTACCGTTTCTCATGTCGTGCTCACTGGCTGCTTACTTGATGATTAGCTCGATCCGAGCGAGCGGAACGCTGTATAATGAGGTTATTGTAATTAACCACTTCCATTGTACGATATACATCTATTGGGAAAGAATGCGTATCGGCTGTACAACGGTGGTACCACTATACACTATAACAGTGACACCGCCAACGGTCGTCGAGCGCGTTTCATTTTCTTTAGCGTTGCATTTGTTAGGTTTCTAATATGCTAGAACACGATTCTACATTATGTTACTGACTGTATTGTAAAGATTACTTACTGTCTTGTCCTTTGTTTCGAATGATTTTATAAATACTTATCTATTGGTGTTTGTGTTATGTATTATTTTCAAATGTGTACCGCATGCTCTATAGGTCCCGGTTACGATGTCGTGTCAAGAGTTATTGAGTTTCTCCATTAGAAAATTCTTAACAATAGAAAGAGTGTAGAGATGTGTCCGATAACGGCAATATGCTCGCCGGTGGACGTCAATGGGGGAGGCCTATGTCCAGCAGTAAACCGAAATTGGCTGATGATGATGATACAAAGTTCGGCAATACAAAAAAGGCTTAGAAGAAAAATAGACTGCAGAGACTTTCTGAAGAAAGTTTTGAAAAATATTTATTAGGTTTGCTCTTTTTTTTATTTGTGAATCGCCTAACAAAAGTGTACTTTTTGTTGCAGGTACGTTTAAGTAAAAATTGAAAATAATTACATATTTGTGGAGTATGAAAGCATATTGTGGTATGTACAAAGAATTTGATGTTTTCATCGAAACTATATTTGTCATTTCCCTTACTTCTCTCCGTTCGTAAGTTTTGAAGCATTGAGCTATTTTTAAACGCGTTCATTTTTTTAATTTGCTATAAAGAAGATTTAAGTTTTTTTTTGGTATGGTCTATTAATATGAATAAGGATAATAATATAGACAATGAAACTTTTTTGTTCGATTTATAAGAACTAATAAGTTTTTTTTATACATAATGATAGTGGGAATTCAATTGTTTTAATAGTATTTTCCTTCATAAATAACCATCTAAATCTTCCTTTCTTTGAAATATAGTAGTTGTCTTTTTAATTTTTTTTCTTCATTTATATCTTGTACTTAATCTGCTATTATTTGACACATCGCAGCCGGAAACGTACCGTGAGAGTGCTACACGTAATCTTTCTAAAGGCTATTATCACATGACCCGCGGCGCTTGCACCGACGTAAATGAGCCGTCATCTGCCATTAAATACAGGCCACCTCGTACAGAGTGATGTGCCATCATTATCTGGCACTTTGAACAGTGTACAAACACGTACTACTGGATTTATTATGAAGTCCTGCTCTAATTAGGACTAGATAATTTAGTTAAGCGAATAGTTCAGGAAATGAGATTTCATAAGTATCTTTTTAATCATCTCTTCTTTCTGCCATTGAAGATGGCTACATCAAATTGGTAATAAAATACTAGAGGTATGTTTCTGAGTTTCCGAATGTCTTTGGATAGCATGATCAAGTTAGATCATTTCATCTCTGCGACATGAATAAAACAATTAAATTGATGATCCGATACCAATATCGTCAAATCAAGGCTCACATGCCTGTTTTCACTTTTTACTATCTCCCGATGCCCTCAATCTCCCGAACGTTGCTTAGGTAATTTTTAAGTTGAAATTTTAATCCCACGTATGTATATGGCCTCGTCAGTCGTCACGGCGACTACCGGGCTTGTCTATTGCTCTCAATAAATATAAACGTGATCATCGATCAAGTGGCTGCCATTACGGGCTGTTATTACAATCATTTAACACTTATATTGAAATTATTCAATTAAGGCGGTTCTCATTAAACACTACGGAAGTTTAGTTAATACGCTTCGTGTAAGTTATTGCACGGCCAGTTGGACTGCGTGGCGTACTTCTTAATTGACATCATTTATAACATTAATGTCCGAGTAATGGAATACATCAAGCTTCTGCATTCGATCGTCATTAATATTTGAATTTATAATTTTGGGAAAGTTTCTATTAAGTCTGTGTGGGTCTAATTTATTCGGATGATTTTGTTGCAAGAATTGATTTTTAAGTTGTTGTGGTACTGGTAACTGCATAAAGAACACCAAGTTTGCATTTATTTTTATTCTGCTATCATTTATTGTGAGTTTATATAGCAGAAAGATCATAATGTGATGTGTTAATGATTTTTTTATTCTTTAGCTACAATAAATTATCCAAATACTAATTTTCACACCTAGTAGAATTTGCAATCTTGGCTTAATTGAAACTGAAAAGGTATTACTTTTCATGTTTAGCAGTTGCATTGACAGTCACCATGTTTACAAACGTTACAATTCGCTATTGGCAATACTGACATAACTCGACACAGATTCGGCGGTAGCGTGCCAATATCCTATTAGATTCGCGTGTGTACCACAATTTTGCCAGTTACTACTGTGGCATGCTCACCACCACTCGCTCGGTGGAGAATGCATGTCGTCAAATTGGAATTTTATTTGGTTACATTTGAAATTTGAACATTTTGAGTTGTAGGTATTTTAGATATGGTATTGTAGCGCATATTTGTATGTGGTTTAAGTTGCAAGGTCAGTTTAGTACAGCCAGACTTTTAAGGTTTTTACTTTTACTGAGGGTTGAATGTTCTTGATAAAAACCATACATTTTCAAACTTAATCTGCTTATTCTATAACTAACATTTCAGTAGTTGAACGATTATATTTTTGATATTTTATTCAACATTTGTCAATTTTTGAACCCCTCCATAGTGACCGAAGCAAATATGTTGTGTCTCTGTTTTTGCATTTAAGAGACCATCACAGTTCATCAGTTCATTGCAAAGCAATTCAAATTTGGAAGTCATTGGAGGAGGCTTATATCCAGCAGTGGAATAAAATTGGCTGATGATGATGATGAATTAAAATTAAAGTAACTCATTAAAAAGCCCTAGCTAACAAGATTACGACAATCGACGAAGACGCATCGCAAGTAATTTTGACGTATTAATCACGTAGCACGCCTCATGCGGTCACTCCCAGGTCAGACAGACGAACGGACACGTCTGCACCAACCTCACGTCTTCATTGGTTCCATCTCGCAGTTAGCGCGCAATTTGCTAGCAATTTCGCCTTTCAACACACTCGTCGACAAATTCCCACGTTGGGCTTATGGGTACAGGCGCCTGCGCAAGCCAATAAGCTTAGAATTTAAGAATACCGGTACACAGTGTCTTTGCCCGAAGATAAGATATAGTATAACTTATGTTGATCAGGTATAAAAACTGCATACCTAAATTTGTAAGTTTATTACTGAAGCCAGGTATACTATGTTAATAAAAAGCTCTAAAATAAGGTATGAAAAAATGCATGGAAACCACTACTCATGATGATCTTTTATATGAGTTCTCAAAGCAACGATATCTTTACGTAAACCCTCTAGCAGCATCTTACGGCTGTTGAAGACGAGAGTAGTGATTTCTACGAGCATATCTTAAATTGACTGCCAATATAAAGAATAACAAGAAAGTTTGTGATGTTCCAAAGGGTTCTAACATTATTTATAAGTGAATAAATAGCTGAATGTGCTGCATTTTTATCCCTCACTGTATGTAAGCGCAACATGTTAATCGTGATTTGGGTTAAAGGTGTAGGTAGGTTCGTGGTCAGCGCCACTCGGCCGACCCTCGCCGCTGCAGCGCAAGTAAAAATTACACTACGCACGTGTGATTTATTGCGAATACGTGTTATGTGAAACTGCTCAACTGCTCATAACTAACTGTGTATTTGTACCGTATTACCTTAGCGGGAGCGGCAAAAAACTCAGCGCTTGGCTAGGTCATGGACGAGCGCTGAATGCTTCTCATTTAGACTTAATGGAACAAACTTTGATAAAAAATGAGGGTGCATATTATGAATGCGAATGGTTCTGCGTATTACTGTACGCTTAATTTCTGATTTGTTAGTGGAGTTAGTCTGGGGTTTGTTTCGACATATACGCTGTTATGTACAGATAAAATTTGATAAGTCTTCATGACCTGATCGGAGATAGGGTCTTCCTAAACGAAGTCTACACCTGTTATTAAGTGTATTGCTGCCCAAATAGTTAATCGGCTAGCCATAATCACTAATAATAATAATAGCTATTCGCTCAACGTCTTTTGGTTTAGAATAATAGTAGGCCCTTGCTCACCAAAGGCAAATTTATAGTTTGATATAAAATGGTACGAATATGCTAGTAGTAAACGAAATAAGAAGGAAACAGTAATGGTAGGTAAAATGCTGTTAAGATACTTTGTTGACTGTAATGATACTGAGAGGCTTTAAATATTCATTTTTAATAGTCTCTAAAGTTCGCCAACGCATACTCGTATCCAGTAGGCTTGTGGGTTTTCATGGGCGGCAGTAGCCATTTACCGTCATGTCGATAGTCTGCCGTTTATCTCTTTTGCCATATAAACTCTATAAAAGTGAAATGCATGCAGGTTAAATTACTTTATGGTACTCTTAGAGTTAAATCTACACATTAAAACGATGTTATGAGCGCTACTAGTTGTGTTTTGTAACAATTAATCGATGTTCTGCTGTGATGATTTTGGAAAAAGACGTGATTATTTAGAGATTCTGACACACCATTTCGGTAATAAACGTTTGGTATCTATTAATGAAACTGCAAAAAATACAATATTTGTATGAATTAAATAAAATAAATAAATACACCCAAAAGTCACATACAAGGTCCTGACCCCACACTAAGATACGAGTCTAGTGTCGTGGGTATCAGAAACTACGAGAGACTTTTCGTTCTCACAAACACCCAGACCCGAAACAAATATTTGTGGATCACACAAACATTTGTCTCGGTGCGGGGATCGAACCCGCGGCCGCTCGTTTCGCAAGCTGGTGTCTAGCCAACTGCGCCATGGGGCTGTCGATTAAAGTTCAACTTTTCTTAATAGTAAAGGAGAATCTTGTTCAGCGTATATCGATAGTTTATGTTATAGAAAATATTTTTGTAATTATTTTCTGAACGTTGCGCGCGATGTAGTTTTTTAAAGCACACTACGCTTATGTAAATGAAAACGGATTTGTGTTCAGTTTATCTTTCCGCCGAGTGGACTCGAATAACAAATGATTTCGTGACAGGCTGACCTAATTTGACCCCAGCGGTCGTGTGCCTCGCATGGCACTTTTGTTGTTTGGTGCCATCAATATTTAGCCTAATCACCTTTCGTTTAATGCTTAACTACATGTCAAATAGTGTAGTGTAAATATTGTCTGTAAACTGTGGGGTGCGATGAGATTCACCCTCACAGATAAATGTAGAACTGTTTTGTTCTAAATATTCATCGTGTATTTCTTTGGAATAATCATGATATTATATTGCTATTGAATTGTCAATTTGAATTAAACATGTTTTAAAAGTTAGCAGGCGGGGATTATTAATTCATTATTATCAGAGATTATTAATATAGAATTCAATAACGGCTTTTACCATACTCTGACAGGTACAACAAGTGCAGGCTGATCGCACTGTGTTATCGAGACGAAAAAAATAACCTTTTGACACACTCACGCCTGCTGTCAACCATCATTTCTTACTTGACGTTAACATATCAATATAAACATTTGAATGTCTTTATTTTTATATCACGACCGATTTTAATTTAAGATAAACAATCATTTGTTTTATTGCTTGTTTTCTCTATAGTGAATTAATTTTATATTTGTTAACGGCGATATGATCTGTCACAACTTATTTGGCCTCGCACTTTGCGAGATAAAATCTATATTAATCAAACGACTATTGAGACTTAATCGAATTAAAAAGTTATCTGTGTGACCATTCATAGTCAATTTATTATACTAGAAATTGATTTTTCTTCTTTTTTGAAGCAATAAATTTTATTGTCCGCTCGCGTGGCTTTGCGTGCCTCAAAACGCGGCAATTATTTAAGTGTTAAATTATGGTTCAGCTTGATTTAATATACATGATTACACCTTTTAACGTATGGAAATAAATGTGTAGCGGGATGTGAAACTTTCATCTTTTTTTGCACCCGCTAATCCTTAATAAATAGCTTTCTCCTCGCGCTATTATTCTGAGCGCTGCTTAAGTAAATGCTAATAGTAATTAATCAGTCTGCAGCTAAATAAGAATTCGGGTTAATTAGCGCTCTTAATGTAGACGTTCAATCATCGCTTTGTGCTTGAACACGACTCTGAAAGTAGTCGCCTCTCACGTCATAAATCTTGAACTATCTTGATCGGCAGAGTGCAGCACCCGGGAACAGCCTGCCAATTGTCAACGGAAACGCACAGATAAAATATCGTCTAATTAAAACCGACATGCGCGAACAAAACCAACAACCTTTCAATCTAAAAGCGATCTAATGCCGGACGATCGCCTGTCACTTTTTATGACCATGGAATTATCGAATGCGAATAAACATTTAAATCAATTAATACTGTTTAACTATACGATCACATCGATTAATGCCGAGATCGAGTTGCGGCCGCATAAAATCGATTGTTGATCATTTGACTGATATATTATTCAGCGACCCACGCGGTCGTTACGTTTGAATTGTCCGATAGTAAAAAGTAATTACTGTGTTATTTATAATGTATTTAGTTTAATCTGGTAACATTACGATGCGCTGTGACGGATTGATTGTAAAATTTGCAGCTAAATTGAGCTATTAAAATTTTACGCCTACAATTATGAGAGAGGTTTATGGAAGCACAGGTCTATATATTTGTAGAAGATGTTCTGTTCTAATTTTGTTCTTGCGCTACCTAAAATGGACTAGCATTTTTACGAGAAATTTATATTCTCTTCCAAATTAGTGTCGTAGTTTTTGAAACGAATGTTAGGCATGCCTCAAGAATTCGCACATTCCTGGCGGCAGGAAAAGGCAGGAAATTTTTCGACATATTTTTCCAAGTGTTGATGGCCTTATGTGGGTACATGAATGGTTGTTGGTAGGTCGGCTTTATACAGTTGGCGAGTTGCCAGGAAAAGTTTATGCGGCTTTATTGATTGACGACAGGCCGAGGGCCTGAGAAGACATGATTATCGCTTGTAAAAAACAATGATGGTACAGCCTAATAGCTTTCCCTGTCGCTTTTAATCGCAATAAATGTTGTGGTAGATAAAATTTGTACTTAGTGTTTGACAATTGTAAGTAATATGATCGCTTTGAAGTCGCAGTATTGATAGCGATGTAACCTATTCTACAGTACGTCCTACACAAAGGGTTGCAATGACGCGAGTTTAAAGGCTCAGCGGATTAAAGCTGTTCTACATTTTTTCTCCTTTCAGCTATAATAATATAAAATAGTTTTCTAGATACTTATTATTGCAATATTTGTTGATCATAATTTATATCGTCATTTTTTTAAAGGAAGATCAAAGCTTATTATACATATATATACATATGTCTGTAATTACCACTTCTAACCTCTTAGCTTTCTCAAGGATCTAAAGCAACTAGGTCCTTTGACTTCTTTGATGGGGCGAAAGTCAGGG
Source organism: Cephonodes hylas (assembly GCA_030295005.1). Taxonomy (NCBI): domain Eukaryota; kingdom Metazoa; phylum Arthropoda; class Insecta; order Lepidoptera; family Sphingidae; genus Cephonodes; species Cephonodes hylas. Next base: position 5,982,643 of record AP025382.1, read on the forward strand.
CTGCTCAAACTGTCGAATTTAGAAAATTCATTTTTATTCTACCAAGAAATACAGATAGTTATAGCATAAAAGTTATGCATTATACATAAATTAATATACAATAGATAATTAATTAAAGATAGTATTGTGCTTTAAAAGATTATATCCCCTTCTAGATAGCAGCTGTAAAATTGTTTTTAAAAGGGTCAGCAGTGTTAGAATAATGACAGACGGTATCGTTATTAAAAGCGGCGAGAGAATTATTTTGATGAATGAAATCCCCGTCGAATGTTGAGTGTTCAGGTCACGCCATTAACCTCGGAAGTCGGCTCAACATGAACGGCGTGATGAAAACGTTTTGCATTTTTCAGCGCTAAGTGTGTTGTTATTTATGTAATGTTTTTGCCCCAGACTTATTCCTGTATTGCCTCGTTACCTCCGCGGAAAAATGAACGCCATACGAACTACAAGTCTCAGGTTTGATAACGTTAATAAGCTCGCCCTCTTTTACATGGAATAATAAGACTTACAGCGTTATATGGGTGTGTAAAGGCACCTATTTTTTCAATTAAAAAAACCTATTTCAAGGTAAAATTTTAAGCTTTAAGTCGTGACAGTAAAAAAATAAAAATACGTGAAAAATCATTTACGAAACTTTGAGCATCTGGGCACCAGTCGCGACGCAAAGGTCCACTTCATCCCCTCAGGAAGGCTGCCGTGCGTGCGCCGAGCCCCTAATACGCGTACTGAAGCACACAGTTGACCCCGTTTATCACATCTTGCGAGAGATAGGGAAAATCGCTACTGTGCCTACAGAATCGTAACTGGCTGAAAAAATATAAAGAAATAAAAAAAAATTGAATGTGTGAACCTAACTGGCATTTTCTTCGTAGTTTATCTTAGTCGTATGTCGCTAGCCTGATATGGTTTAATGGAAAGCTCTTCCTTATTAATACTTATTATTAATTGTGTAGTGAATGATTTTGTATGTTTTCCTAACCTAAAATGTATAACCAAATTTTACGTTTTTTTCATAGCTAGATGGAATGGAGTATAAAAACCAGCGAAGCCACAATTGAAGCAAGGTATTTAAAAACCGGTAGCTGCATCTTATTTACAAACTTGTCGCGAACAACAATAGACGATTCGTGTTGTTGTGGTCCAGATAAACATAAAATAAATCGATCAATGTCCATCACACAACCGGGTCATCTTTTGTGTTGAGTTTTTTAAATCATATTGGAGCTAATCTAGCAATGAATTGGAAACGGTATTTACGGCTTAGCGATTCGAGGAATTGGAATACGTACTGTGTTTTATGAGTAAAAGGATCGTGGGTGATGCCCTGATAAACAGACATGGCAGTTTCTAGGTCTGAAAATATGACTAGACATTAATGATGAACGTCTTATTTTATGGGGCTGTGAGTACGACGTCCTTAAATAAGGTCATGAGTCTGCTAATGTCTGATTTATTAATATGAATGCCCTTTACTGATTTCATACTCTCTAATATCTGTATTATCTGCTTTTACACATAAGTAGTGCCGTTCGATGTAGATACAAAGAAGAGCAAGTAAAAACCAAATACTGTAAAGTCATAGGAAAAATTGAACTCTCAGATATCCTATGTGCATTTTTATAGTTCTGATCCCCATAACACAAATATTGTACCTTTATCAATTTTAAATTCTCAACTGTATTCGTACCTTTTGTATATCGTTCATACACAAACCAATTCAACAAATGTAACATCAATATGAGTGGCAATCGTTTGAATTCCCTGGATATCAAAGCAGGGCCGGTACGTTTGTATATTTCCGTGGACGCGGAAACCTCCGGCCTGCACTAAACGTCGGCATTCGAGAGTCCACCCCGCGTGAAACATCCAAATGGCAAAGAAGCTATTTCTGGATTGATGCCGTATCGGTACTGTGATATTCTATTTATATCAAATATTTGTTGTACCATTCGCATGTTTGTACGAGTATGCGTATTTACAAAATATCGTTTGCTCTAGAGTACAAATATCAAGATTTTTCCATCTTTACAGTGGATCTTGATACTTTTATGTAGTTGCAAGTATTCGGTTTACAAAGACGGCTTTGTTTATTACATGTTTTTCGTACCTAAGCGAGAGGGAAAATAGCGCTCTAAAAGTACATAGGTATATAAAGATTTCACTTCTTTACTCTTCACTCTTTTATGTGTTATCAAGCGCGTTATTATCATCTGTAGGAAATACTTTACAGTTGTATTAAATTTTTCTTGGACTTATGTTTACTTGTACAACATTTTTTTATTTACGAAAAGCACATTATAACATTATCTCCTTATTATTTCGATATTACACGATGCTTTTCAACACAAGCTTTATGATTCCATAATTAAAGATAATTTTACAATTAACGGTAATTCACATTTGCCATTAGAAGCATTAGCGGTGAGATGTGTCGCCACAGAGATCCATCGCTTTGTGGTCGCCAGGCACGCCGCTCGTGAGAACTGGGGCATGCGTCTAGTGTTACTAACGCTGTTACTTACGTCCACAGGCATATGTCTTTTGATTAAAAATGTAAAGTCCATTTTTATACTAATATTTGTTATTGAATATGCGCGCGTTTTGCTGGTGGTATGGTGTTCTCATGAGTTTGGATATAAACAGTATATAACCAGAGTTAATACTCTACGCTATTTTATACTCTTACTTGCATAAAATCAATTGCGAATAGCTTGGCTTGCCTGTATGTTACGCATTAAAGACTAACAAATTCCATATTGTTTAGATTTAATAATATCCGTAAGCCATATCGCACACCTAGATCTAAACTAAGACAACTCAAAAAACGTCATTTTTCAGGAGACGAAAAAAACGTATAGCCGCATTTTTTGTTAGGGGAGACATACAATTTAACATTATTTTAGGGAGTAATTGGCATGTTATATGATATTGTATTAAAACCAGGATTTAAATTCAATGCCTTTTATCGAAAATTCCAGTTTTTTGAGTTGTTACACTTATGGTTGATTATTAAGTATAGAAAATGAAAAATATTTTGACTTGATATAGTTTTCTTTGACCATTTTGAGTTATACCTGTATTTTTTATACGGATATATAAACGACTGTTCAAAGAAAACAATTCTAATTGGGAAGTATAATACTAATTAACCGTTAAATGTTAACAAAAAAAACAAATTTAAAAGGTATCCATTGATGTACATTTTCTACAAATAAATAATAGGTATCTCCAAAATTAAATTAAAAAAAATATTAAACTCTTAATAAAAAAACTATAATTATAAACAGATAAACAAAAAAAATATTTGCAATCTAATGTGATGCTGATTATAATAATTTAATCATAAAAATTGTCTTAAAATATTCATCTATCATAAATATAGGAACACCTGATAAATTATGAAATGGTAATAACAATTATGTTCTCTTATAAACTTTTTATAATACTGATACGCATACTTTGGCACATACTTTTTTTACCTTTATAAGGCACCTAAGTCATATACAGATGCAATCACACCGTCATTACTGTTCTTGTCTTGTTCTTTGTGTTCCCTTGCTAAATTATTTTTTTTTAAATGTTGTTCATAATTCTCCTGTAATTTATTTTTATCTTCTTCATGGGTATTTATAAATCCTTTCCAGAGGTTTCAAATATCTTTTTTAGGTATTTAAAAAGCAATATTGAATTCTGTATTGAAAATTTCATTAAAAGTTGACTTCGTGGTGAAAGTTAATTGTTAGAGTTTACGAGCTTCTTTATTATTGCGATATAGGTCGGCAGGAGATTTGTCACTAAAAATTAATTCCCTCTATGTTTGTATCCTCAAGTAATGAGATTTTATCTTAGGAATGCTGTTAATGAAGCCTACTATACTTTTTTAATTCCCGCATCATTTTTTTACGTAATGTGTAAGACTTGTATTACTTAATTCAAGTGTGGCCTTTAAAAATGCCTTACATACTCTGGTTTTATTGCAAGCTTCTTCAAAATAAAATACTCTATTAAGATTTCTATAGTTTTGTGTACTTAGGTTTGATTTCTTCTATATACCTCATTAAATACTCCCTTTGCCTCTAAGGATCTGCTTGGCCCCAATAACAATCGAAGATATTTTGTCTTGTTTCTTTGTCAGTCTTTGAACTTCACCGTTAATAATCTTTTCTTTTCTTCCTCATTTGGCCGGCATATTTACTAACTTCAATGACAATAATACGCTTATATTCCTGGATTTAATATCATTAAAGTTTTGGCTTTGGAGCTGTTTAGAAATATCAATAAAAGCCCTGGTTTCAGTTTCGAAATCAGAACTACTGTTAGTAGAACTATCAATAGAGTTTGAAGAGTTTGATGGCGAATCGTCACTTCATCATGATGATGAAGTAATAAATTTAGGAAGAGCCTTCTTCTTTTGACAGATATAACTTGGATTAGTGTCAGAATCATCTATAAAACTTTCTTCTCTAGATGAAAGAAATAAATTACTTCCAATTTGTCTGCTATGGCCCGGTGTTGTAATCACACGAGTGTTTAGTGGGATATTTTCTTTAGTTTTTTGTGCTTCTCTATTTATAGATAGTTAAATATTCCAATTATGAATAGCTGTTAAAGGGGACCCTTTATACCTTTCATTGATAATATTGACGAGAAAGCAACCTCGCTGTATTTTACTCTGAAATAAAAAATAACTATAATACTATTGTAATTTGTAAGTTATAATTGACCAGCAATAGTAAGTCAACTTAAAAAATCATAAAAATCAAAGCAAAAATTTACTTTAGATTAAAAAATGTTTTCGAAACAGTCAATTTATACAACCGTTAATTATTTTTATGCAACACATATACATAATTACATTTTATTGTATAGAAAAATCATTGAAATAGTTTGATTCAATAAAAGTAGGATAACTTGAAATTTGCATTTTGATCCAACTAAACAGAGTCAAATCAAAATAGTAACTGAACTTTTACGTACCTTATCAAACAAAACTGGAACAAGTCAAAATGACCAATGAAATATTCCAAAAAAATTCTCCTAAACTGTAACATCTCTGGTTATCTCAAAGTTACGTTTCACCAAAACTGTAACAAGTCGAAATGTCCGTGCTTTCGGTATTGTTAGTACGTGTATTTCTTATGACTAATGAAGTTTAACTGACAATACCCTTGTTTAGGTGGCAAGCGTTGACAAACGTTGGTTCAACAAAACAAAGTTAAAGCCATCTAGCGATTGATTTTACAAGGTATTAGTAAACGTGTCATCGTGGGTAGTTGCGTATGTTCATCCAACGTTCGAATATAAGCATAACTCAAATTTGACAATTTTTGAGTTGTCTTAGTTTAGATCTAGGTGTGCGATATGTAGACACTTAATAGTAGATAATCCTCCATAATTGATTTTATTGCCCCTTTTAATTGCGATACTTGATGCTATCAGCACCAATAATTGGACGTACTGTACAAAGTAAACATCGGGAGGTGCCCATTAACAGCGCCCACTTCAATAATTCTCACCACTGAACGACGGTATCGCAGACCACCTTTCAATGCTCGGTTAAAAACAACGTTCGAACATGGAAAATGTGTTTGAAAAGCATTGGATACGAAATAAAACGATGCAGTCGCACGTACGTAGGTAGCTATGGTTGGTGGACGCTCCGGTTAATGACCCCTTTCCGTGCCCAAACCGTGCGTTTTGATGTTGGGGAATTTGATTTGATGCAATACATTGTGACGGGTAAAAGTGTAATGACAAAATATTTTAAGTTTTATGGTTTTTCTTTTATTTTTAATTTGGTTTCATATGACACATATACAGTAGCATAAGGTGATGAGTTTCTAACAGCTGATCGTACAGTATAAAACGTATTGATTCTACTAGAACATGCAGCGAGCGACAAAAAATGTTATGTCAACAACTTGATTGTCTTCGGCTAGCCTATGTCTATGGCTAGTGACAGGTGATATTAATGATGAAGAATTTTTCATTGTCTCACTTTATTGATATAAATTAGAAAATGAACGATACAAAGTGGTACGTTATTTGGATCTTTTGTAAGCCCTTTCATAAATTCGCCTCTGGAGTATTATTTTTTTACACCAACATGAAGGTCAATTTCTTCCTAAGCTCATTCCATTTTCTACATCTAAGGCCACATAAAATATATCCCTTATAACCAAAGTGTACTAGAATAGCCAAGGTTGAGAACGAAATAAAAATATGTAAAATCACTCCATAAATTAATGTTCTACGTTGTGATTTCCCTACGCAAAAGGAATATTATTGGGGTGGATTGTGAGGGCGTTGAACCCCGCGTAATTACCCTGGCCGTCTGAAAGTTTGGAAAGTGTGTATTTGTTGGACGTCTCGAACTATTTCTAGATGTTGTGACGTCATATTGTCGAATTAAAAGGGCTCTGTGATACATTTAGTGGGCGATTGAAGAAAGTTTTGCTTGTAACAATGGATAGTGTGTATCTTATTTTGTCGTAATATTTCAGCTCCTATTTTTGGTGGTAAAAAGAAGCTATATATTATTTTCATTGTTGTTTTATTGACGTGTAGATACAAATATAAATACAGAAATAGAAAAGTCCTCGGTTTAAATACGACATCAAATTCAGATTGTTTGACTTTTATAAGAAAGTTTTTGAACGTTTCTATTACTTTCTTTTAGGTGTGCTCTGTATCCATTAAACTTGAGTATCAGTTGTTTCGCCTAAAGATATTGGGTAAAAGAATTCTAATAAGATTTCGAGGCATCATTCTGTATAATGCGATCACGATACGCTGCCAAACAAAAGTACTGTAGCTAACTGTCCTAATAATTCCATATATGAGAGTTCTTCCTATGTTCAGAACATTACGAGCATCAATTAACAAATGCATGATATTGGTAACAAGAACTCCTTTGTACAAAAGACTTTGGAAAACAACATAGCCTAAGTTATTAGTACTAACAAAGAAACCAGTAGCGTTGAACTATCGACGATTATAGTTAACGAGGCTTTAGAGTGGTCAGCAAAGAGCTTCAAGTATCAACTTAGCTTGGCTACACCCCGAAGCAGATGGCAAATACGAAACATGTGCGGGATCTGGTCGGAACAAAGAAATGCTAGTGTTTTCTTTTAGTACCTGGTAGGGCTTATGAAAGGGCCAACAATTTTTTTCGTCGCGTCAAATGAATGCGAATAAAAAATAACCTTGTCGCTTGACCTCGTAAATACATTAGATGGTGTTTTTTATAGTGCGTTATGTATATGTAGATTAAAAAAACAGTGTATGCGTAAAAAGTATCAAATTAAAAAGATGTAAATTCATCGAACGCTCAAGTTTCTAATCACCCAAAGGCACGTTATAAGGGGGATAAATAATTCAACGTAACCACAATTATTGATTAGTTCAGGTAATAGAGAAACACTCTGTTTACTAGTACTTAATTTTCTACTATTTACATTCACGAGCATGCTGCTTAAGCGAGTTTAAAATGTACTGCAATTATTTTTGATGATCACGAGAGATCATCGTGTTGGACTGAAAAACAAACAGACCGAGGACAGATAGAAACTAGAAAGTGGTATAAATTCCGTCCCTTCATCTTGCATACGATTCATTTATGTCATGGAACAACTACCTAATGCGTTATGAATTACTAAATATCAAACAAATGACAACTTAAAATGCAGTTCAGAAATAGTTGACATAAGGAAAATGTAAGTTAACCCTACGTTCGTTGACGGCAAAATTAACGTGGTGTAAACGTAATGAGAACGAAAACTCAAGTGAAAGAGTATAATAGGCAATGTAAGTAGCCAACAGCAATTTGAACTACGCGCGGAGAATGTGTAATTTCGACCAATTTGTTTTTTTATTGGACTCTTGGCGCCGAAGTGTCGAGCGTCGATTTAGGTGCTCGTTACGAAGTACAGGTGAGAAGAGACTGGGCAATTATGAAATTAGAGGTTTCATTAACAGTATTCTAATGCTTCGGTATGGTTGGTTCGAGTATGGTGAGCAATGAGGGCACTCCGAGCTTTCACTGATTTTTTGTTTACATGAATATGAATACGCATGAAGCCGGACGCACTCCAGTCCTTGCCAAATATAAAGGGAGTTGGATTATTGGTGGAGCGAATACAAATAAATACGGGCTGATGTCATAACAAATGAAATGTATTCTAGAGATATCAAATATTAGAGATACATAAAAAAGGAGATACCTTCTTACGCTTGAAAGCCTGAAAGGAAAGACAATTTTTTACCATTTTGCCATTTATATATTCACAGACTCCGTGGTGCAAATTACTTGAAAAAATACCCGACTCCAGAAACCAATCAAGAAACCCTATATCGCATAGTTTACATTTAAGACGTATCACTACAACATTCTCAAATGCACGCTGCAAATTTCTTAGCTGCGTGCATAAACGATGCCATATATTGAAATAGCTTATGAGTGTTCCGAGAAGTATGGCCGATATTAATTCTATTTCTTCGTGTGGGGCATAAAATATCAGTGCGCAGATATGCGTCGCAATTTCGTGTAATACTTCGCTCGGCGCAACTGCGTGGATGAATGTTCCCGGAGCGCACATGTTCCAGGCCGCAACTCGAGATACAAACTGTGCCCGATTGATAAGAACTAGCTGTAAATCTCATTCTAACACGCATCTGCATCTGGTAAGCAGCCAGTGGACACTGTTACCGTTCAACAACCCGACAATATATGTTATTCGCTCTTGACGACGTTTTACAAAGAAAATCAATATGTGAATGCACGCCGCGCGCATTTATCTAACCGCAGCGCACAAACTAGCAGCCGACAAAATCGTTCGGATGCGTTTTCTATCGATGATTTAAGGCATGTGCACGTCGCGTGGACAACATTTGACAATCGTTTAATTTACTTTCACAGTGATTGAGTGCGTAATAAAACCCGCCGTGCGCCCACTAATAACGAACACAATGGTATATAAGATAAATCAAGCTTTTGTCACTGGAGTACGTTTAAATTAAAACGCACCGAGAAAGTACTAAATTATTGATTCGCTCTCTATGCAACAAGGTAATGTATTGGCTTTCATTTGAAAACGAAGAGCAGTTTCTCCTGTCGTTCCGCGTATGATAAAGTTACGCGGTCTCTCATTACCGTGGAGATATCATTAACGTGCTCCCATTACTTCTGGCATTTGTGGAGCGGAGCCTCGCGTTGCAGAGGCGTAAAGCCATTAATCGCACGAGTACCTTTGATACTGAGCCGTGTCATACCGACGCACGTCGCAGGATGTTCGCTGCGTCGACTCTATCTGTATTGGCATCTGGTATCTCTGCCAATGTGCCGTTAATTATCATACGATTTGACAATAATTACATGGTGCTTTCATACTGCGCCGTGAGTGCGTGCATCGAGATAACGTGTTGACTTCCCGCGTGGGGGTAGCCATTGGGAATGTGTATTTACATATTTCAGACGAGATAATATCAAAGAAAATGTGTATTGAGTTCCTTTTTATTGTATGGCAACGGTAATGCGAACTAGCATCGTATGGCGAGTGCAGTACTGTTCGAAAAGTATATATATTTTAAGGCGAAAAATAACCACAGCGGCTTCTGTGTTTTATTTATGAGCAAATATTTGTTAATTTTGTTTATGACATAATAGCAGAGCCCTCTGGCTGGGAGCTTCATAAATATTTAAGTTAGTTAATTTAATCAGTGATTATGTACAATATTTTATGTATTTCATAGAGACAAAGTTAGCTCGTATTTTAATATTAATCAGGTGGGGGTCATCGAACTACCATTTAATATCGATTTAAGTATCGCAAAACAATTAATTTACTTTTCTATTAGTTGACAAGAGTCATCTTCAGTTCAGCATATCTTTACATTTACACGCCGCTACTTGACATATTAAAAGAGCCTAGTCACAATATACCTCTCACAATATTTTTAAAATTGTACTCAATGTTTTACTACTCGTCCCTTTTGACAGCTGTGTATTTGTGTATCATTACATTACGGCTGTCCATCTTGCGTGCGGCAAGCGGCGCGTGCGCAGCCCCCCGTATCACAATTAAACAATTTACTCTCACGCACTTTCCTCCACCTACTAATTATAGACGAGACGCGAGGTTTGTTTAAAATATTTGTAGCACCCTGTGGTTTTGTGTTGTTACCGGAATAAACACAGCTATAATGGATAAACTATCGCCCCATTAGCTCCACTGGAAAGTTTCAATACACGACGTGTGTGTTTCAGAGTTAAGTAAATATGCGGTTTTGAATTATAGCTTCGGATACAATAAAATTAACAGTTGCTCCTTTATTTAAGTACTACAATTAAGAAGCCCGTAGTTGTTAGTAGTACGGTAAAGTAATAGTTTTACTGATTATGAGTGTGCATTTATTGTATTTAAGCTTTACTAAATACGTAAATTCTTAAAATATTCTTGGCCAGGTTTCTATTATATGACTCGTGTCTATTTGGTTAAAACGAAAGGAAAACATATTTTTTGTTTGTATTTTTTGTTTTTACAAAAATATCTCATATTTTCAAAATTACTACATAAAATTTAAGTATAAGGTCAGAATCATGTGGTTGATTCATATGTATTTCATCAAAAGCGACTTAGTTTCCGCGTAATGGAGGTAAAATGAAGGCTGAATGTCAGTCTCAATTGAGGTGTATTGTTTACACCCGGTAGGCAAAACAGAGGCGGCGCGCAGATTACTATGCGGCAGAGGCGATGAGACGTAATTCACGCAATTTCCCCGCAGCCCCGGGCCAGTCGGCCACCCAGCCGCCCCGACCTTACATCAGCCTGAGTTAGGTCCTCTCAAGTACTATAATATGAAACAGGCGTAGCTAGAAGACAATACAGTCAGATTATACAGTCTTTCGAGAAGAAGTTTAAATTATGTAAGTTTAAAACGTCATATAAATTCTGTCAATACGATTAAAAAATAGTTTACTCTTCCTGCTTTGGAAGGTGGTTTTTAATAAAGATGAATTGGAGGGAAACTTTACAGTTACTCGGTTTAAAATTTATTAATATCACAACAAACAAATGTAAATACACAATTAATTAGTAGTTATGTTAATTTTACTTAGTATGGTAATACTAAGCAACATCAAGTATGGACTTTCATACCTAAACAGTTTATAATATTTTTTAACCATGGAAGGGAGCGATAGAAAACTGACAGATAAATAATAATTAATTAATAAACATTAGTTACCGGTAATTGCATACTGTTATTTACAGGCTGACATAATTGAAAAACGAAAGCACCATGCAATAAATAAAGTTAGTTTTCATTATAAACGTAATAAAATACCAAATACCCTTTCGACTTCGAAAGCTTTCTCAAACAACTCTTGTATATCAGTAATTTCAATTTTATTTCACTAATTGTATGTATATTTTCAAACACTGTTAGGGTTGCCTACAAATCGATGTTTAAAATCCCTTAAAATGAGCGCCCTTTAGAATTCTCTCCCCCATTACCCCCTGTCTGTAGCCCCTAGCTACGTCGCACTACAGGCTAATGCTCCGACCGGCGGCATTGCATAATAACTACACTGTCTCCTGCAAAGATAAATATCCACTAGCCCCGGCTTAATACCTCGGTAATACAATAAATAAATCATTTATAATTTTTATATTCTGTATCATTTTTCTGGTTAAAGCAGGTTAGTAATAAAATCTGACATACTTTTTTGCCGTCACTTAAAGTGATAGCTAGTTCTTCAAGAAGAAGTAATGTTGCAAAAAAACAATACAGCTAAATTATCATACATACAATATCACCCTTTTTTATCCAACCATCCACCACTTTATTTTGCTGTCATTGTAGTAACTTTTATCTGCAATCGACGCTTACCTTAACTTCATAGAACATTAAAACATAGGGATATAATACAACCGTCAGTGTGTTTCACCTCTTACTAGAATGCAACGGTAGCAATCAAGATTTCAATTCCATTACAAAATTGACCACCGTAGTGTACACACACACACACACATACACACTTATTCATCAATAAATAGAGTGTAGTCCCTATCGGTCTATGCTCACTTTACGGTTCCGTTTTTATAGTTACTTTCATTTTAATAAGAACTTTATTACACCATCAATAAAATTTAAATTATATTTAGATTATAGTAAAGAAAATTAAACAAAATATAACTGTGAAAAAATGTCTAACACATTTTACAGTTGTTTTTGTCTTTCTAGTCGACTGAAATGACAAGGTGAAACGTTTTGTGCATATTTATTTTAAGGGTCTGTTTGTAAAGATTGATAGTCACCTTGAACGTTCGTGCGCGCTTTCGTTTCGACTGGAAAATAAGCTTCCTTTTAATTTCTAAAACTGATTACATAGTAATAAATTTCTGCGTCCTAAGTACATACTACATTATAAAGGCCTTAGAGATGGAGAGCTGGTTGTATATTTTTTCTGAAATTTGGCATTTAGACTGCTGTTATGACAAATAGTAATAAGCATTATCTCGCTCATTCTTCCAAAACTTTCCAAAGCGGAATCTCGATTATTTGTCAGTAAACTTATAAATTTTACTTCTATTATTTCAAAAAGATCTTATTTAAACATTAATCAATATATTCAAAGACAAAAGCGATATAAGAACAAAGCCTTTCGTTAACGAGGTATCATTATTTTCAATTTCTATTAAACGTTGTTCCTTAAGAATAGGAAATTGCTATTGTGCATAAATATGACACATGTATATTCCATATGGATAAGCACATTGTAACCGTAGAAGGTAAGGAAATGGGACCGGAACTCACTCCCCAGTATCGATTTATTTATCTACATTCACAGCGTGAGCGTAAACCGTGTAAATAATTAACCACATTATCTGCGTTTCAATTAAGAAAGTTCTAGAAGACGAAATATTGCGTTCGATAAGTGCAGTAATGGTGACGATAATCACCTCATCGATAATGCGACTGGTAATAGCGTGGATATATTGAATATTCATAGTGGATTCTTTCGTGAGCCAGTTGCTAGGAGGAGGTAAAATATTATATTTATTTGTTAAGCGTCAAGGTGTTCTGCAACCTATCTGGAATGGTTTCTTATACCCAAAATATACTGATCTTATAAGGGATTTGGACAATCGCTAAATCAGTTAGTAGGGAATAGTGATAATCTGGTATTTTTCATTTGCGTTTTGTATTACCGATATTGTGACTAATAATAATATTTTTTTAAGTCACTCTGAACAATTTTTATATCGTAACTGTCATCATAAGCATGCTTTAAATCAACTGATTTTTAAATTTTCTCAATTCATATAAAAATATCCTTAATTAAGTACGTTTTCACATAAAAAAATCACAATGTCGATAACTCGATAACAATTTCACTAAGTACATTCTAATTTACATGCACATTAATGCAAAATCGTTGATGACATCGCCAATCGAATCACATATATTCCGAACATAATTTCCCATCCAAGTCGAGGCGGTGTTCCCAGATAAATATAGTTGCAAATTATCTATTTTTAAAACGGTACGCCTGTTTTACCGTCGTGTATGCAAATGCGGATACATTTGCATTAAGTATCCCGGGATGGACGCGTCGCATCGCCTCCCGACTGTGAGGTTCGTGGCGGTTATTTCATTGCAACAGATTACGCATTATGATAACAACTCATTTAAAGGGCCGCGCGGCCTTTGTTAATGTGGACGAGGGTCTTGTTTCTGCGGTATTAGGGCGCACACGGACTGACGAACATGCATTTTGGAATCGTTATATTAAAAAATTGTCGCTTTCTAAGGGACGTAGCAAAAAAATTAAAAGTCTGTGACGTGTATTTTTGAGTAGAAGGCACAAAATGGGAAAGTACAGAAATTAAAAACAGCATTGAGCGGTTTTTTTACTTGCTTGTAGTCTCTCATTTGCACAAAATAAATATTTTGATTCTAATAGGAGGGTTACTTCTATCGTTAAATATACCTATTTTTTAAAGTCTAATGTCACTGTCAATATAATAATTAGGTAGTTTAAATTTATTATCTGCTACCTACGATTTACTATCATACATAATAATATGTGCAATGCCTAGTATGTAAAGTGTATACTCATTATTATTATTATTTATGATACAGCCAGCACTCTGCAACGTGCCTTGAACGTACGACCATCCAACACATATTATTTATGAATTTAATGAGATTCTGTGTTTTTATGAGAATTAAATTACATCTAGGAATATACGGAATTAAGTGATTGCTTATTTGAAATTCATTCTTGGTTGTAATGAGGTTTTATGCTAGTGTTTTATGCTTTCTTTATGTTTCGTACCTGAGTATCTGATTATCTGGGATCTTAATAACATATACTTATATAATAAACTTTGGATTTTATGTCCTTAAAGCTTCCCTAGATAGCTCTATTCAAGGTTCTAAATAATATCTGTCAATGTTTCCCAACGCCTTATCGTAAGGTTAAATTTGCAGTACTGTATAATGATATCATTAACTGCTTTATATGCAGGAGTTTCCAGGAAGAAGTTGAACATTATATGTTATCCCAGTTAAGTTTGCACTAAGCTGTAACATATCAATATTTATGAGAAATTTGACAAGTTTTATAACTAACATAGAATACGTCTAAACTTACCACAAATACCATATAAAGATACATAAGTGTAAAGATATTTATGATCAGACTTAATGGATGCTCATGTGGGTTTAAACCCATATTACATAAGTCTATTTCCAGAACTAACAACGCTGATCTTAAAGGTGTGATTAGCCAAGCCTAATTATGTGTGTTAATAGTATGATTATGCCAGCGAATTATCTATTAGGAAAGTACAAAATATTTTTAGGAACACAATAATCTTCGGTCACTACACTGAAGCATTATTTAAATTGTTTTAAAGGCATTGAGTGTAATGAAACCTTTTACTTATCAGATTTCACATTCAGAACATTCCATATTCTCTCTGGATCGTAAAGATTGAAAGTGTTATAACAATAAAGATTGTTAAAATGTTAAGTAAATATCACAAGTCCAAATTAAAAAAGTAAAAGTTTGGAACATTGACGATTTTACCACCGTTTTTATTTGAATGTTCATAAATTAACAGTTTAAGTGACTTTAAAATGTTAACAATTAAGTGATGCAAGAAAGCGGTCGAGTGAGTAAATATTTAATTTAATTTATATCCGTGGCTCTCAAATTAATAAGTGATAAAACTTTATTGCTAGTAAAAAATATTAATATAATGTTTAATTAATAGGTACATACAAATTTACAATTTCCGTTGCGAAATGTCTTGTGAAGTTATTACTTTGTAAACATTTATTGCTCATATTTGCATTAAAATATGTACATACTTCATACTTGTCGCTACTGCGCAGAGTAATGCATATCTGCAACAAATATAATCGCCTTTTTTATACATAAAATCATACATTCATTAAAAATCCTTTTTGTATTATTAAACTAATTAGAATTAAAAGGTTTAAATGTATTTTGTCAACAAAACCATACCTCTCCCTCATAAAAGGGATATCGTCAAAAGGTTATTGTCATGTTAAAACTATTGTGTTGCGGTTGATTTTGTAGTGGACACGGCAATGACCGGTCCCCTTGGTCCGGAAGCGTCCCCCTCTACCCAGGTAACGCATATGCGTGTCCAGATGGCCGGGGGGATCAAGTTATACAACTTTAATACACTAATGACGTATTATTTTTTGACGTCTCGCGTTTCCAATTCACGCAGTTATTTTGATGGGTAGGGTGATACAGTAGTATCGGGGATTAAATTGAACTCAAATGAGTTTGTATAACAATAAATAAAAATTAAATGACTGTGGTAATATTATCGTAGTAGGTACCTAGGAATTAATATGAATGAGTTAGGGGCCTTTTGTGGGGCTTAGTATATAACATGTAAGAAAATATTTCCGTACTACCACTCTATATAAAACGTTGATGATGATGATTGGAAAATGAAGAATCTTCTATAGAGTTCATAGACTGATTGACTAGGGCTCGTTAGTACGGTACGTACTAGATAAGTATTCAAGTCATTTTGCAGATGGCCATCCGTATCTGAGATTCTAGTAAATCTATAACTATTTTGATCGTCTGGATAAGCGACTGTATAATTAATATTTATATTTATTTTCAGAGTGCCAAACGCGCCCAAGAGCTGCATCGGTGAGATTTTCAACGGCGACACGACCGACGGCAGCCCGGTGAAGAATGGCTCGACGCGGCCCCGAGTCGTCCGCGACACGCCCACGCGCCCCCGGGACACACACTCCAGACTATTTGGACAGGTACGCTCACCTTTTTGAAGTTTCAAAACAAAGTTCCAAGGAGTTTTTGCGCTGAGGAGACGGCCTCTTTGTGTCCGTGTGAAATTTTAATTCTGTTTTTGCCATAGTGTCGAGTTTGTGTTGCTATAAGAAGGCGGTGTGGTAAAATTCAGTTTAGTATGATATAATTTTACTAAATTAATGACGGTTTCTTTAATCTTTTGTAAATATGAAAAACACACTGTTTTACGGTTTTAGATTCTCGAAATTGTATTGAAATCGAATCTCTTACTCTACTTTAAAATATTATAAAAACTAAAATCAAGTGCCTTTAACCAACTCAAAACAAACAATTTCGCGGGACTCTAGTGAATACTGAACCAAGTTAAAGGGATCCTTTGTCTAAGCATAAAAAACACTGTCTTTAATTGTTTGTCGTGATGTTTCCAGGCCGCAAACAACCAGGTATCGCCTATGATCACGGACACCATCCGCAGCAACATCCAGTTCGGCGACTCGGAGATGAACGGCGGCAGTCCCACCCACTCGCCGTCCAAGATGACCAACGGCAGCGCCTCGTCCACGCCCAGCCGAGGTGAGATGGGGCCCGCCGAACACTGTGAGTCGATTCTAATGTAGGCACGAAACCAGCACGGCTAGTAACGTTGCGGGACGGGACACAGCGACGTCGACATCTTCTACGTGGAATGGATTGGAGAACTGTTATTAGAAAAGTAAAGGCTAATGGGAGTTACGATTGAAGTAATCTTTGATGTTTTGGAACGTTTGTTAAGATGTTTCCTTATAATAACATAGTTTTTCTTAAATTAACTATCTGTCGTAATTAAATGACTAATGATGGGTTTTATGACATTAAGTATACCTAAGTTAGAGTTCTTGTTTGAATAATAATAATTATGCGTCCATATCCATTCCACGTGTGGAACAAAGTAACACGCACGCAGATCTATCGATCATCTTTTCTATTCTGGAGACTGGTGGCTCTACGTGCGGTTACGACGTTTTTCACCTGTGCTCTCTTCTACATATTTGGCACTCGTGCACACTAGGAAAATGCGCTTTCCTATAAATGATTTTCTGTCACACGTCATCTATAACAATGTACCTCTAAAACGAATGACTATTCATTGTAACAATACCATCACGGAAAAAAAAAACAAAACAAAATCAAACCGTGCTTTGCTTAGAATGAGGCATGATTCAATAACAATTATGTGTTTTAATAACAAAAACAATAACAGTCTGTGAATGTGTGCACGATATAAATATAACACTTAATTGTAAGTGATAAAGTTTTAAAATAAAAAAAATGACACAGAATTCAAAATTGTTCATGAGAGATAGGAGAGTAGAATTGCATATTAGAGTGTATAGTTGGTATCAAAATGGTTTATTCTGTGAATGGTCAGCGATGTACTCGCCACCGAAGAGGAATCCGGTGACGGGTGATGGAGTCCCAGTACCGCCGCCGCGACGCCGTCACCCCGCCGCCAGCCTGCGAGGTGCCGAATACACCCCCTACGATCCCGACCTCACCTCGAGCGACCACCTCCTACACCCACAGCCGACACACAAATACTTCACGCGCGTCTGGCCACCCCCGCCCGCTAATTATTACGTCGAGTCCACGACAAAGCCAGCCTTGAACATAAGACAGACCCCTTACACATTGCTCGGATTAAAAACCGACGACCCGGAGATGAGCCATCCGGTAATCGATCCAGATTCCCTTTCGCCACAACTCGTGCTCGACAGACATTGGCCGCCTTTTCCGGCTCAGCATTATCTTGAGCCTACAGAGCGTAAAATTTATCATCATCCTTTGCCGCCTTACGCGTTTGTAGGCATGACTTCAGCACTTGGTGAAAGACCGAAACCTGATTACAAATATGATCCAATACCAGCATTGGGAGGCCCAATTGATCCTTACCTGACAGCTAACATAGACCCTCCGCCAACACTTTTTAAGTACGAACGCGATGGTCCCATACCAGATCTGACTCCTCTACAGACCGAAGTCACTCCAGGTCCACACACACTGACCGGCTTCCCACCCATATTCCACAAACACGTTCCCGGGTACCTATTTGATTTGAATCGGCATGCAGAAGACTTCAGATCTAAGACGTACTATGTAGACTATGTTCGCCGCCGAGAGATGGGTGGGTGTTCAATTTGGACTGAAGGAATGTCTGCGCACTATTGATACCATTTGCAATTTCGCTTGCTGTTACCAAAGAACTGTAAAATCGTTCCTTCATGTCGCTGAATTAAGCACTCACCGTAATGTTATTGTTTGCATCGATGTTAATTTATTTTTGCGATAACGTTTTAGAAACGAGAGAATAGATGTTGTACGTGAAGTTCAGAGCTTCATTTTTCTTATTGATTGCATTGTGCATAGAGTATTTTTAGTCCGTATACTTGTGATTTGTATCTTTGTCTTCAGCAGCACGTTCTTTTGCCTATTATTTATATACTATTGCATTCTTCGTGCATTGTAATTGTTGTGCTTAATTTAGCAATTTTAGTTAAGTAAATACTTCAAAACTTATTCTTGTATGTAAAATTTTGTACTAGAACTGGTAAGGATTTGTTAAACTAGGTAATTTTGTAATCATATTTGAAAACAATCTGCATGAAAAAAACAGTAAGCTTATGATTAGATTTCAAATTTGGTAGCTGTAAGTAATTCTGAAAACGAATTTAGATAGTTTTTAACATTTTAATTGATATTATTTTAACTGGTACAACTATTTAAAAAAATAAATGTTTACTTGAATAGCCATGGATAAAAAGAAATATCAAGAATAGTTAACAAATAAAATGGTGATTATACTTAGTTTGCTAGTTAAAATGATAATTACCTTGGAAATTTTCAAGTAACTCAAATTCGTAACAATTGATTCTATAAATGTTTGATCTTAACTTAGTGAACTCTCACAATTTCCACTTTGTGTACATACATTTATCTAATAAATGCAATAACTAATTTTCAGAAGGCAACCCGATCACCGGCGACGGCTACAAGTCATTGAACGGCCAGATTAACACTGTGACGTCAATAAACGGCACCAGCACTATGATCCAGCACAACCGCGTGCCGCCAGGCGGTTACTCCTCCGGACTATGGTAGACTGCACTACCGTCGAACCCACCACTCGACTCAGGCAGCGGCCTCCACCTCACTCGCCGCCGCGCTCCATCCGCCCGGGACTTCTGCACGACGCGCTCTCCTTATTTATATCGCCTCGGCCAATAGCAATTTGTACGGACGAGAACGCGCCGCACAGAAGCCCGGCGACCTACGGTGTAAACCCATCCATCGATGCATTTATTTCACTTTCCTTATTTCCAACTATTTCTATTAGCATTGGCAAATTTTAGTAAAGCAGCGTGCACGTAAAAATTGCAACGTCCATCAAATCAATAGGGTATATGTTGTTAATTAAATCCTTAGCCTGTCTCAGTAACAATTTCATTCGAATAATTTAGTATAGACTTATAGATATTTTTATAATAGTGATTATTCGATAGTTGTTGTAAAGACGGTAGATTGGCGGTCTTTGAAATCATAAGTGAAACATTTTGGCGTTACTAAGTCTACTGTCGATTTATTCAAATTATGATTTCAAAGTGAAACGCTATGTAATTGTAAGAACTTGAAAATTGTACTCTTTCACGTATGTATGTACGATTATGTTAACCCAATGATATTGTGAATTAGGAGTGAGGAAACGTATCAGCAATATACCAAAACGAATAGTGCCTTGATTGGTGATGTCATGGAATTCTCTAAGAATCGGCATACGTTTTATAGGTGTTAAGCACCTACGGGCGTATAGAAACATAAAAAATGATTATATTATCTATATTTAACAGTATAGAAATAGTAATCATGCGGCACTCGGGCTAATTCATACAATTAAATTATATAATACAATAATATTAATATTTCGACACTATTTAATTAAGAATCTTTAATATCATTTGTTAAATTTCATTATATCGTAATATTTAAAACAGAGGGTTTATAGAATGCATTTATTTTGTGTCTTTTATACAAGTTTATTTTTTTTAGTTTATTTTCAATGCGTTTAGTATTTAAAATGTGAAGATAAATTTGAATCTTGGTCGATTATCTGTTAACAGTAGATTCGATTGGACTTCCACAAGTATAATGTAAGCAAAGTAGGGAATCGAGAAATGATTTCCTTTGCCCGTGGTTAAAAAATAAAATTCAAAATGGCGATTGTGTCGTAAAATCTTGCTTGTAATTTCCCGGTTGCTGCACGTTGCAAATATTGTACGTTGTATGGGAGTGTCTGTGGATAGTAATAACAATCGTTTAGACTTAGTGTAGGCATATCATCTTTGTAAAAACGTTTTAATATATCTAACATGGTAACGCATTATCCCTGGCCTAAGTGTAACAAATGTTAATAGATAATAACCACTATTTCAAAATAAAGTTTTTTTTTATTAATAATACCGATGTTTTTATTTCGTGACTGAACAATTAATTAAGAGAGAAACTTTTTTATAATTCAGTGCATTCTTTTAAATGTCTACGATGGCACAATTCGGAAATCAATTTGGAGTAGCGGGATTGGCTCTGCGAATTCAAAGAATAAAATACGATTTCTAAGCCGCCCTTTAAAGTTTTAAGTTAACTCCTTCCATCAAATATATATAAATATTTATTTGATCGAAGGTTAACTCACATACATAAATACCTATATTTGTGTATCTATATACATACATACCTATATGTATGTAGATAGATACACACAAATGTATGTACCTCCTGCATATATGACTTATTTGCTACACCATTATCCAACTAAGTAAAATTAAATAAGTACAAAAACTTCATTACAATACATTGCCTTAGTAGCTTTACGATTTTCTCAGGAAATGCTGTCTACAAACCTGTATTAGTTTAGAGGAGGCCTAGACAGTGGGACATTAGTTTTACTAGATGATAGTCGTTATACAATAAAATTCGTAATAATAAATAATGCTTTATTATATAATTATTCTTTAACACTAAATATTTATCGTTCTTTATCTACGTTATTTGGGATTTCCTTATTATTTTCTTCTGCTTTGACAGCGTTGTTTTTCCTGTCCCTTTCTTTGACTGGCAAATTGGCTGGCGACTCCAACTCAAACGTGACTGGACCATCGTTTTGTATGTGTACTTGCATATAAGCTCCGAATAGGCCATCTGTAATAATAAAATTTCAATAATTAGAATATGAACATCACTTTTATCAACATATTTTTTTAATAAATGGGGCAAGAAAAGTCGTTTTCGTGTGAGCACCAAAGTTGATAATAAGACCGAGTATACCAAATCCTTAGTTGCAGGACAAAGTGTGGAAATGTTTCCGAAAACGCCAATAGGTTCGCTCCCATTGTTTATGACTTAACTACAACTGGGGACAAGTAGCTCCGCCGCAGAGCAGTTTTGATAGTTCCAATCTGTCAGTATAATATGAAAAATCTGTACAGCGGTTTAGGCCTGAAAGCGTAACATTCAGACATAATAAATTTCACATGTATATAGTAGTACTTGAAATTGAAATATAAATAAAAAATAGGAGATGAAATGAAGAAAAAGTTTTAAATTGGTATCTTTCCAGGGTGACTAGAAGACTATTAAAAATAATAATGAAATCCTTACTTAAAAAAGATGGTAAGAGCATGCAGGGAGCGGAAATAATGTCATCTAAATATACATAATCTTCTAGGTTGTATGAAAGAATTATTCCCCTTTAAAAGATCTAAAAAAAAGTACGCGACACGGCACGATACGGTTTCACGTTTAAACAATTTGACCAATTTGTATGACTAATGACATAAATAGGACTCTGAGGAGTAAATAGACTACCACTTATTTTCTTTCTGAACTCAACCCTGTAGTCTACGCGGACGGAGTCACGGGCAATTTTGTTTAAGAAATAAAGTGATACCTTCACTTTTTAAGTAATTTTAAATTAATTGTCGACTATCGCTAGTCCGCCTGCAGTCGAGGAGATCTTTCTAAAATGTCGGAATACAAAAATTCATAACTAAATCCGCGATACTTGGAGTTTAATGGCGTGAATAATTATTTAGTATTTAATACTCATTCATATAATATCATCAGCCTATTTACTTCCTACTGCTAAGATTACTACATCCTCTTTTACAACTGAGAGGCTTTATTACTTGATTACTTCAAAGAAAACCGAATAAATTTAATTTTTAGCACAATTCAAATAATCATATTTTAGTTCAACTATCCAACGGTAGATGGCGCGAAGCTCATATTTAGTAGCACGAAATTAAAGACTAGTTCCACTATACGTGCAAACCATCCGGAATGATATAACCCTAGCAACTTTTTGTTGGTGTAAAAAGAAAATTGACAATAAATTTTATTTGAGAAAAATAAATAAATTTTATTTTTTCCTTTTTTCACAAACTTATCAAAAACTCAGTCGTGTGAAGCATAACAACTTATGTACTTTTGTTTTCAATTATTATTATTTAGCACAAGGGGTCCTTATTTATTTTATACAATTAAGGATTTTACCTTTTACTTTTTCTGGTTTATAGGCATCTCTTAACATTTGTAAGAAATTTTCATAAAATTCCTTTGAACTGTCGCCAGGCATTGCATGGTGGAAGTCTGGCTTATTGCCCTGTAACAAAAAATATAATAAATAAATAAATACACCCAACAGTCACATACATAGCTCTGACCCCACACTAGATTACAAGACCTGTGTCGTGGGTATCAGACACTACGAGAGACTTTTTCGGTCTCACAATCACCCAGACCCGAAACAAATGTTTGTGGTTCATACAAACATTTGTTTCGGTGTGGGGATCGAACCCGCGGCCTCTCGTTTCGTAAGCTGGTGTCTAGCTAACTGCGCCACGGGGCTGTCAATCTTTAATAGTTTCATTTTCAATTTACACCACATTCAGTTGTCCACTTCTAAGATCACCAATCCTTATAATCTACAATCATTAAAGGACCTACAGAATAGGCTAGTTTTCTTACCTATTACTTTTAATCATTATGATGAATACTATTGGGGTATACAGATTTCCTCATAATGTTTTCCTTCAATGTTAACATCTTAATAAATCATCATCATCATCATCAGCCTTTATTCGTCCACTGTTGGACATATGCCTCTCCTATGGCACGCCACTGGGCTCGATCTTCGGCTCTCTTCATCCAACCGCTGCCAGCCAACTAGCGGATATCGTAACCCCACCTAGCCAGAGGGCCGCCCTACACTATGTTTGCTGAGCCGTTTTGCACAATCTTAATAAATAACTAAGAGAATACTTGAGGCCAACTCTACTTAGGCCAGTCATAAGTTTCACAGTAAAGTTGGCTCTGGATATAATAGTATGTAGGGCTGAAGTTTATATTAATATATGTGTGACAGATATGCAAACTTATTGTTTAAATAAATAACTTACCTTCCAACTATTGTATAAAGTGAATTGACTAACACAGAGAATTTCATAATCTTTGTCTACAACATTTTTGTTCCATTTCTTCCCTGATTCATCGTCAAATACCCTGACACTTAATATCTTTCGCACACTGAAATATACATTTAAAAATCATTGAATATATAAACATATGGAATTTAATGTTCATTAGGGATACAAATCAAATGATAATAATTGAAAAACCATGATCCCTACAATCTTATAAATTGACTGTTCACAAATGAAGGTGTTAATTGAAAGCCATTGATGTTTTCAGTCTTACATCACATTTAGATTTTTTTTAAAACTGATTCTTGGCATATTTCTTGAATATTAATAGCTCAACCATTTGCCACATTACAATATTTGATGACTGCCATGCTTTGATTGGAGTAATTTACTACATTTTGTTTACAATGGTTTATTATATTGCCACTCTGTATGTAAACATCTGAGTTAAAACATTATTTAGTAGAATAAAATGCTAGAATCTTCATAAATATGTATTTGTCCAATTTACTACCACTTAGTGAAAATTCAAATATGTAAGTTGTTTCTTTATGAAGTTAGCCATAAGTAAAGATATAAAGTTTCTTTAGTATTGAGAACTTTTAACAAAGCTGTTGTGATTTTATCAAATGCGTAGTTGATTGATTAATGTAACTGATATTGTTCATTAAGATATTGCAAATAAAAAATTGAGATGTTATAATATATTATATGATGAGTATTATAATACTCACATATATTCCATGTCTTTCTTGGTATCATTGCTAGATATACCAATTAAAACACACAGTCCTTTTTCAATATTGCTAATCAATTCACCGTTAACTGTAAAAAATATTCAACTTTACACATACCAACTTAACACATTTAGAACCATATGGTAAAAGGTGTATTATTACACCCAATGATTGATTTTGAGAACAATATAAATATATTTTCAGATTCCAGAAACAAACCCAAAACTTTATCAATTCCACACAGTTTTAATAAGGATATAGAAAAAAATGATAAATATTACCTCAAGTTCCAAAAAGAATTAGGACATATACTTATTAATGCCTTGTTTCAATAAATTAATTATTCTGCTGTATTAAAATCAAATGCAAAGTACCTAATAGTTGCCTATCTAATCAGTATCTTTTAGGAGTGACATAGAGAATATAAGCAAATTTTATTGAATTAAAAATTTAAAGTTTATTTTGCAAAAAAAACATTCTTTGGCCCTCAGTCAGTTAATAGTCTCTACGCTCAGCTCCGTAAAAATTAATTGTTTTTTATAGTCTCTCGTTCTCAAAACGCCGTGGAAAGTATATCGCGGTTACTTTTAACAGTCATACATAGAATATTTAGTGTGGTTTTAAGAGTTTGGTGCGTCTAAAGTGACTTTAAAAACATTTTGGTGATCCAAACGTGGCGGTAGTCTCCATCAGTTGTGCCGTATTCAAACGACGCTGTCCAGTGTGCGCAGCCGAGTCCCGCGGTTGTTGCCTACGCTTAACCGCGATTATCGCCTGCACAAGCACCTTGCGCCGGATCTGTGACGTCGTGCTGTGTCACTCGGTATAGATAAGTTTACACAGAGCCGTCACGTAGGACGAATTACTCGACGTTGTCTCTTGGAGGAAGCAAGAAAAAATTTGTACATTCGTTCACGAAAAAATGGACTTAGAAAAGACTTGTACTGACTCTTCTTCGCTGATTTGGGGTTGTTGCAATGCTGATGATACTACAGAAAATGATCGTCACATAAAATGCAAAACATGCCAAAAACTGTTTCATTCGGTATGTCTGTCTATTCCGGAAACTACAATGAATGCCGAGTCCTACAAGAAATGGAGTTGCCAATCATGCAGGTCAGTTTCTAAAAAACAAACTAATATAGATCCTGCCAGTGTCATCCGTAATGTTAGCAACGCTCGTGGAAATAAGAGACCCGCCTTAAGCTCACCGCCAGGTTCTGCGAGTGCACTTACTGCCGAAGATGTCAGAGCTATTGTACAGGACGCTATTAAGGTAGAATTTGATAGTATGTACAAACAACTTAGCAATTGCCTACTGGATGTCGTCAAAAAAGAGCTAAGTCCTATAACTAAAGAGATGGAAGATATTAAGGAGTCCATGAATTTTATAAACATAACATTCGAAGAGCTTCAAAACCAATATAAATCAGATCAGATATTAATTTCAAAACTGAAAGAGGAGAATGCTGACTTGCTGCATACTACTTCAAAGTTATCCCAACGTCTAGACAGCCTCGAACAGCATTCAAGATCTAACAATATTGAGATACAATGTCTTCCAGAAAGTAAAAATGAAAATTTGTACTCCATAATTAAGCATATAGCTTCTAAGGTCGGTTGTAAAATTCTCGATGTTGATATACTTAATTGTTCACGAGTTGCGAAACTAAATCAATCTAATGCACGTCCTAGATCAGTTGTAGCTCAACTCGCTTCGCCAAAAATACGCGATCAGATGCTTGCGGCTGTAATAAGCTTTAATAAAAAAAATCCCCTAGATAAACTTAATACTTCTCACATAGGTATAGCAGGGCAAAAATCTCCGATTTTTGTTCTAGAGCATTTATCACCCAATAACAAACTTCTCCACGCTGCCGCAAGAACAACAGCTAAAGAAAAGGGTTACAAATATGTGTGGGTAAGAGGCGGCAAGATATTCCTAAGAAAAGACGACGATTCTAGATATATATTAATTAAAAATAAGGACTCTTTAAATAAATTAGAATAATTTTATCTTTAGATATATATATATTGTAATAATTAATTAATAAATTAACATAAAATTCAGTTCCACATTAAACATATATTACCAAAATTGTCGGGGTTTAAGAACTAAAACCCATATCTTCTGTCGTAATATTTGTTCCAATAATTACGATATTATTGTAATATCTGAAACCTGGCTAAACGCATCTGTACTCAGTGGAGAGTTGTTTGATGATAGGTATATAGTTTATCGAAGGGATAGAGAAAGCTCGATACATTGCTCCAGAAAAGATGGAGGTGGTGTGCTAATTGCCGTCAATAAAAACATTAAGTCTAAACGAAAAAATGAATGGGAAAGTGATTGCGAGGACCTCTGGGTAACGTTGGACTTACCAGTTGCACATAATAAACGGGGGTTAGTGCTTGGTACAGTATATTTGCCGCCACCCGTAACTCGCCAACATCTCGAAATGTATATTAATAATTGTAATCGTGTATTTGATAATGTTATTGATAGAGAAGTTTGTATTTTAGGTGATTTTAATTGTGGTAGAATTGACTGGAAGTTGGTTAAGGATTCAAGTGAAAGTCTTAATGTGACTACTCTGGATGAAATATTGATAGATTTTGCATTCTTGAATAACCTTACGCAGCTTAACACTGTTCCTAATAATGCTGGCCGTGTCCTTGATTTAGTGTTTTCGACGGTCCCCACCTATAGTGTCACAGAGTGTCTTGACCCCCTAAGCAGGATAGATCACTTGCATCCACCCTTATATATAGATATTTCTTTTATTAAAAAATCCAATCTAAATTATAACTTTTTGAACACAAAATATAACTTTTATAAAGGAAATTATAAAGCGATTCGGGCCCAATTAAATGCAATAAACTGGGATAAACATCTTGGTGATCAGAGCGACGTGAATGGAATGGTGGATAATTTTTACGACATTTTAGAATCTTGTATTAAAATTAATGTCCCAACAAGTGTAAATAGAACAAGAAAATTTCCTCCATGGTTTAGCCCAAATTTAATTCGTATGCTTAATGAAAAGAATAAAATAAGGCTTCGATATAAAAAGTATAAAAATCCTTTAGATGCTATAGAGTTGAAATTGTTAAGTAAGCGCTGTAGAAAAGTACTAACTAATTGCTACAACTCTTATAATAAACTAATGGAAGACGAAATTTATAAAAACCCTAAGTTATTTTGGAGTTTTTTAAAGGCAAAACGTAAAGGGGCTGGTTCGTATCCTCAGGAAATGTCTAATGGGACCAGTACATGCATGGTTGGCTCTGAAATATGCGAAGAGTTCGCATCGCATTTTTCATCAATTTATGTTTCTAACGATGGTGCCTCCCACGATAGCAATTCATTTGTCCTACAGGATCTATGCAATAATAGAATGGGGTTAATTGTTGATCAAATTCAATATGATTCATTGTTATTGACATTAAAAAGGATTAATAAGAGTAAAGGGGCTGGACCAGATGGTATTCCACCATTGTTTATCTCCAAATGTGCATCCGAACTAGTACGCCCACTAATAAAAATATATAATTCGTCCCTAGCCTCTGGTGTATTTCCAGCCAAATGGAAAGTGGCAAAGGTTGTACCAATCCACAAGTCAGGACCTGACGATGTAGTTAGTAACTACAGACCAATTTCTATATTGTCAGCGTTCGGTAAAATATTTGAGTCAATAATTAATCCCTATATTCAAACTCATCTTGGACTGTATATAAGCGATAGCCAACATGGTTTTATTCATTCCCGATCGACAAACACTAACCTGATTCCATTTACCGAGTTACTGATTAATACTTTAGATTCCGGCCATCAAGCCGACGTTATTTACACTGATTTCAGTAAGGCTTTTGATCTAGTCCCGCATAAACTTTTACTAATGAAGCTTCAATCGTACGGTATTCATGGCCGCATGCTTAACTGGATAAAGTCATATTTAGAAAATAGGACGTATTATGTTGTGGTCAATGGATTCAAATCCACCCAGAGATCCATATCGTCAGGGGTTCCCCAGGGTTCTCATTTAGGTCCAGTTTTATTTAATTATTTCATAAATGACATAACAAATTGTTTTCATTTTTCAGATGTTTTTATGTATGCCGACGACCTAAAATTCGTAAGAGTTATAAAATCAGAAAATGATACAAAGAAATTGCAAGATGACATTAACAGGCTAGTTAGGTGGTGTTCGGATAATAAAATGTTATTAAATTCGAAGAAATGTAACCATGTAAAGTTTTCTCGAAACCACAAATTAATAAATTTTGATTACCATATTTACAAAGACAAAATAAATAATATTAATATAATTAAGGATCTCGGTGTTCTTTTTGACTCTAAATTGACTTTTATTCCTCATTTTGACAACATAACTAAAAAATCATCAAAAGCACTAGGGTTTGTATTAAGAAATTGCAAAACGTTCCATAACAATAAAACTAAAATACTATTATATATGACTCTGGTAAGAAATATTTTGGAATATTGCAGCACGGTATGGCGACCTCACTTTGCTACGCATTCACTGCGCCTCGAAAGAGTTCAGAAACGATTTCTATGGCACCTAGCTTTTTCTATTGGGAAAGCGAAGGAACTACCATCCTACAATGCCAGGCTGCAGCATTTTAACATGATTTCGTTATCTAAACGAAGGCAAATCATTGATGCCAGGTTTACCTATAAAATACTCCGCGGCGCGATAGACTGTCCCCCATTATTGAGACATTTTAACTTGCGTGTTCCATATAGAGTCCCTCGGAAACCAATCACACCCCTCTGTCCACCTAAACGAAGAACAGTGTTAGGAGCGAATTCACCTCTTGCTAGAATGTGTAGAGTGATTAACAGCTGTAGTGACCAAATTGACGTTCATTTTGACTCCTTACCCAAATTCACCAGATCCGTCTCCGATTCAATTTGCAACACGGCTATTAATTAAAATGTTGGCATCCTTTTTATAATTTACTATTGTTAGCATGTAAGAGTTTAAACTATGATTATAAATTAAGACTGTTTTAATATTTATTGTATTTAATTTTAGATTTGTTTACTTTTGTTTTTCTTTAATTCGTAGTTTTTTATTATTACTTTTTTTTATTTTTTAGTTAGTAGGAACTGTTACTGATTTAGTGGTGCACGCGGTGTTTGCCTAGTATTGATTGTAACATTAAGTTTTTTTTTTTATTATGTTTTATTTTTAATTGTTAGTTATATATGTAAACAATCGTTGGCTTACCTAAATAAATAAATAAAAAAAAAATATTTTTAACCATCATTTTAAATATGAATAAAATGGGCAACAGCTTTGACACATACGTTAAAATGAATAATCAGTTCAATTTCATTATTGGTCTAAAAATATTTTGTCTAGTTAACCTTTTTATTCTTGAATGATATATTATGATTTACATACCAGTGACACTAGCGTTTGTTACCCTTTGTATTAAACCTTTCATTGTTTATTTATTACACTAAAATATCACCTAAAATAAATATATCGTTATTTGTATTGTACGGCTAACGCGCCCAAAATACAAGTTCAAATATGGGATCAGTCATCTACGAAAAGTCATAACATATCCGATTTTTGACATATACGTTCAGAAATGCTTAGTTAGAGGTTTTAAGAAAATAAGTGAGTGATTGACTTGGAAAAATCTTATCTGGATATCAGGAAATTGAAGAGCCATTGAAGCTACAGAACGAAAAACTAAATATCTATAAAAATAATAATTAATAGTTAATGCTATCATAGAGCCATCTATAAAAGTATTCGAGTATCTTGATACCTCTAGTCTGCAGTATAGCTCCGTAAGGAGTATAGTGTTCTGTGATAGCTATAGTTTTGTGACTTCATTCTGTATGCGGATCAGGATAATTAATTTTGTTTTTAAAGATTACCGATATAGCGTTATTAGTTTTTTGGCAAACCACTAAATTACCTACAATTATTTATTTGTATTATTATTTTGGGCTTAGTTTTGATTAAGCTATTCGATGACAGATGGCGTTTCAATACATATGTAAGCTGCAAATTATATTTTTCTTTGGCGTAAATGTGAAGTGCAGCTTTGTTTAGTGGGAGATGATATTATTATGCATGTCCATTAAAATCAGCATTAGACTCTAGAGCATAATTTAGTATAAGCGGGGTCACAGATAAATATCTCTCACAATGTTTTAATTAACGTTTTTTTGTATCTATTTATATACGCTTTTAATTACTTGCATAAAATACATGCATATCAAAACTGTATTAATCATATCATATTAATTATATATATGGTTGGCGCTTTCTTGGGGAGGCCTACGTTCAGCAGTGGACGGCGATAGGCTGATGAGATGAGATGAGAGATATCAAAACTAGAAAGTGAATCCTAATTTTACATTAATGTTCAATATTATCTAATGGATCTGAGATTTTTAAATGCTGTGAATGATCAGAAAACACACATAGGATATCCTTAAAGAGTCCATATTATGGGAGATAGTTTCAAGTAGTTGGACTTGCATTATGAGTGCGCAGTGCGATCGAGAGGGTTTGGGTTTTATTTTACAGTCATGCAATGTTAATGGATTAAGAATTTGTTGGGACAGTAATACGACAACTGAATAGTTGCCGAAAAGTAGCAATAGGCTTAAAGGTGGAGGATTCATAGGTGTATAAACAAAACTTTATTTTTACGGATGTAAGCCTAAATTAATGCAAATTTAAAAGCGTGTTAACAAAATAGGGTGTGACTCTGTATGATTACGTATTACCAAAGCGCAATCTTATAAAATTCAGTACTTAATCTATTTTATTTTCCATCATATCTATTTTCGTGTCAAAAAACGGTCTAGTAGTTAAGTCGTGAGAGCGTTACTGAGGTACTATCACATTTGTAAAATGTATGTAGATATGTATGGCAACCAAAATCAGTTTAACCCGCAGAAAATAAGATATCCGCTGCTGATTATTTCTGCGTTTTTAGATATTCATCATATACTTTGTAATAGGTAGGTAACCTAAAAATATTATCTATTATGAAACGAGTGCAAGATATAGGAGTGAGTTGTGAAGTCGGTCGAGATACATCTCCAAACAGCAAATTGGTAGTTTATCGAGAAAAAATCTAATAAAGGTTCATCGACATCGCCATGCATACGGAAGATAATGTAGACAAAGCGAATGAAGTGTGTTTAGAATGTAGCATTTTGCGTTGTTTAGCCTCTGTCTACCTCAATTGGAGACAGGAGTGATTTACCGTAGGTATATTATGTGTAAAAAAAACAAGTTCATACAGGAAAGACTAGTGTATTTTTTAAGAGTGACTTAACATCTATTAAACCACAAAAGCCAAGGTTTTAAGCGTAGGTACACAGGTTTAAACAATACAATTTCCGCATAAAGTCTGGTTTAGATACAATTATTTATTTTAGCTAAAGGAATTTAATGAAGATTAAAAAGTACTGGTTTCAAAAACAATGTTTTATAGCTGATTTTTAAGCACAATATAAACAAAGCTAAAAAAAAAAATATAAAAATTCAAATATGTACCTACATTGACTTCTCAAATAATACTTACATTTCAGTAGTTTTGTGATCAATATACTGGATATCAGTAAGTCTACGTAAGTTTAAAATGAACACAGTGATTGGTATATCTGTGCATACTTGGATAACTAATTTAGGTGTATTAAATGCAATCTACATTAAGACTACGTTCACACGGTAGAAGTTTGCGAGTTTACATATTTATGTGATGTTATAACTTGTAACTTTATTCAACGAGACAAATCTCTAAGGATCTATTTACCAATAATATTTTTTATATGTTAAAAAAATACATTTTGTACTGTGGTATCGATCAGAACGACTATTGAAATATGAAGAAAATAGAAAACCAATTACGCAGAAAAAACCACCATCATGTGAACAGTGCTTAATATTTTAAAAAATCCAATATTAAAAACTAAATTAACGACTAACTTAATTTATAAGAGTATTTTAAAACCGTTCTTTCTATCTTCGTACCATTAATTCATTTGTTGGACTAAATCATTCGTGAGATAATAACTTATTGAAATATTTTCACATGGCTCAATCATTTTCATTTTTAGAATAAACTTCAACTAATACTTTATATTTAATCAAAAATCACTGAATCCGGCACATAGCGCACAATTTTCTACCAAATAAATACATTTTTTAAAGTAATAAATATTATTAAATTCCTAAAACAAATTTCCGCAGGTAAAATTGACAAACTTATTTGTCTCAATAAGAATGGTACAAAGATCACTAGCTTAGAAACATTAACAGCCTCTTATAATACAACCTCATAATACCTTATTTACTAAAACAAGAAATATTTAACATTAGCCACAACATTTTTACTTAAGACACTGAATTTTTATTATTGCTGGCAGAGAAATTAAATCATGAAAATAAGCGATGCAATCGATTCGATAAATAAATAGCTGTAATGTGGAAGGAATATTGTATATCTGGTGTAAAAAAATGATAAGAACTTAATTTCCAGTAACATGTTTTAACATTCAAGACCTTGAGAGTCGGTACAGTCTCTACAACAATAAGTCTACATACATTTTTGAAAACATTTAGATTAACAAAGAAACATCAGGGTACATCAAAAGTTTTACAGAAGATATAGCATCATTTTATCCTCCATCGCACATCACCAAATAATACAAATACAATCAGAACAAATAAAAATCCTCTTACAATATAAAACATAGCAAACCAATGCGAAAAATCAGAAAGTAATTTCGCAAAATATTTTAGGCGGCACTTGGTAAGCCCTCGTCTTCAAGCGAGTCCAACACAACGAGAATAACCAAAAATTAAGTCACGTCATCACGTCCCAATAAACTCACAAAAATGTGCCAAATTAAATAAACACATTGTTCACACATTATCCACTCACTCATTCAGAAGTGTGACAGATTAGGCCTCGGGTTCCATCTTTAGTGCGTCATCATCCGCCGATTCTGACTCTTGCATCTCTGATTCTGGTCTAAGGCCATACATGCGCATGTGCTCCATGTACCTTTTTCTATTTTCTGGATGGTTCATAACGGTTGCGATGAATTCCGAGGTTTCCTTCTGCAGAGCGATTATCTTTTGTTGAATTAACCTGTTCTTGTGCATGAGTGCTACGGTCTTCCACGCTAATTCGAGGATGACGCGGTTCTGGGCAGTTTTGTTGGCAGTTTGTGGGCAGGGAGCGGGAGTGGCCTCCTCACTCGTTGTAGGCGACGCGAGCCGCTGTAGTCTTTGAAGGCGTCTTGCTTCCCGCAGACGAGTCAGATGGGAACCTAGAAAGAAGAGAAAAAAAATTAGAACTAGAGTTAAATTAAAAAATTCTGCCTAGGATAAGATTAGAACTGATAAGGGAACTAATAGAAAACTTCGTATACAAAGACAATGCTAGTTTTGGCTCGGTGAAACCCAGTCACTTATATTATTCGTTTCTATCAAGAACGTAAAAGCCTTGTAATATTTGTACAAATGTAGATTAAGGCAAAAATCCCAATGGCATAAATACATTTTCCTCATTTTATATTTTGTTTCTTTTTGATATATACCCCTAATAAATAACAATAAATGTTTTAGTTTTAAGTCACGTGGCACACATGTATGTATGTACAGTGCGTTTGAATGTTATCTCACGTATCAGATCCGCACAGCAATTTGGCTCACTCAAACACAATTACAGTGAGTTCGTGATTCGTTTCAAATGTCCTTGATAAAAAATACATGACTCCTATTTTATTCATGGCCATGACAAAATGATTTGACAAAATTGTGAGTGCAGTGCAGACAGTATTGACTGACGTTAAATTACAAGCATCGCTAGTAAGTATTATTATGTCCTCTTGTTCGTGAAGAACCTTTCAGTTACAAAACTTAACGCCCGTGATACATTAGCGTGAGTACAATAGGATTAATATATCCCTTTATGGTTATTGGGGTACATATCCTTTCACTAACAAAGCATTTTCTTATGACAATGTTCCTATATTGCGAAGAAGTCGTTTCTACTACCCACGCATGCAACCCCCGCCAGACACTAAGGGCGGAGAAAATGGCGTGGGAGGAAAAATAGAAGCTAAGTATTTATAAAACAGTCTCTCGTTTGCAATAAACATGCATTTTCGAAAAAATATATTAGGGACTTTATCATAGTGAATACATGCCGTAAAGGCAGCGGAAGTAACCTAATAATCTTAGAATAGGAACATTGCACAACTATAGTCTGATGCATAGTCATAAAAATTGTTTCGGATCTTGCTAAAATAAAATCGGAACGTTCCTAAGATTGACATGTTTGATGATGCGCGCAATGATGATGTTATTTATTTGGTAATACCATCACTAGACTTGCATCATATGACGCAGTACGTCATAGCAAAAACTTGCATTCAAGATCTAGCTCTCGCATTTAAATTGATCTTCGTTATACTACGCAGTATGATGACCGCTGTGACGTCATCGAATCGTCACTCAACGGATTTAATTTGACGTAGCTAATACTCTTAGACGATGACGAAGTTAGAACTTAAAAGTTACGTAATGAAACAATAGAACAATAGAAACTGATTTTTCTCAGGGCCGTTCTATAAAAATTGAAAGTAATGTATTTATCAAAAGAAATCATGTTTACACTGTGTTACTATAAATTATCTCTTTATTTTTATTTACATCCATGATGTCTCCTCATATACATGCAAAAGTTGTGGGACAATGGGAACAATCCCAAAATTATAATTATAAGTATAGTGCAATGAGATTAATTTATATTTTTGGCTGACCCTTAAATAATAAATTAAAATATTAACATTCCGAATACCAATAAAGTGACCATAGACTCAACAAACAGACGCAGCCATTGCTATCGATTCTCAACAACACGTCTGACAAAGCCACGGCTAATTATAGATGGCGCGAAAATCAGGTTTGCGACGCCCATAAATGTTCGACGCGGGAGGCAAATGTAACAAAGTATAGTTTGTAAGTGCAGTCACGTTACGTGGCGGCTGTGTAAAAATCTGCCAACAAAAACAACGCGTGTACCGGCCACGTGACGACAAGAATACGCGCCACAGGACAAACACTGGCTACTGTAGTACTGCGGATGTCAATAAGGGTGACTGTACTTACTGATGGGTTTTGTTAATATTTCGCTACTGGTTTTTAATACTCATTGTTATGGATGTTATTTGTCATCGATTTAAAATATGATTAATAATCGATTTCATATGCAATAGATACAAGTATATTTACACGGAAATGTTGTGGTTGATTTATAAGCTTTCAATAAATTTCATTAATTTTAGATTTCCTAGCGTACGTATAACGAATATCTAATTTGTATTTTTTAAGTACCTAGTACTCGTATATCCATTGCCCGGATATTAGACCCGATTTGCATTAAATTACATCCGCTAGTTCATTTTAAAAATATCTTCTTATGACTATTATATTGTGTAGGATATTATTTCGATTTTACACTAATTATACTTTGCATGTAGATGCGTAAAATCTGTTTTCAACTCGTCTACAACGTTCGGATGTGTCTGCGAAACAAAAGCACGACGCGGCGGCTGCACTCATTATCATGAATTTTAAGGATGTAACTTATTCGTTACATTTCGTTCACAAAATCTATATAGACTAGGTTGTTTTCATTTTAAAATTTTCATTTTTACGCATTGCGCAATGAGGAGAAGTAATGGTTATTTTAATTTTCGAACGACAATATAACGGAGCAGTGATGGCCTCGAGGTTTAGGCGCGCGGTCGAGAATCTCGGCGGTCACAGGTTCGAACCCCAGCCACACACCTCTGACTTTTCGAAGTTATGTGTGTATTCACATTGAATTATCACTTGCTTTAACGGTGAAGGAAAACATCGTGATGAAACCTGCACACCTAAGAGTTCTTAGGAATTTCTTAGGTGTGTAGTCCGCCAACCCGCACTAGGCCAGCGTGGTGGACTATGGCCTAAACCCTCTTAATGGTAGAGGAGACCCGTGCTCAGCAGTGGGCATATATGGGTTGATGAAGATATCATTTTTAGGAGCGTTATAACTATGTTATTTTTGCTTTTTCGATTAATCATAATAATTGTACATTGAAAGGGTTATTTTAATGAGTAAGTAATAAGCACAATTATTTAATATCGTTTTCATATAACACCAGTCTAACTATTACCAGAATGTTATGTATTTATGTGAAATAACGTCGTTCCTTAAATCCTTCACCTAGTTAAGTCATCCGCAAAAAAAAAACATTTAATACATATAATATTTATTACGGTACCGGTCCATTAAGCCAAGACACTGCCATGGCCCGCCCTTTCATCGGAAATCGTTACGGTGCCTAGGTAACCTAGTTAACTCCATATGACGTGTTGCTGAGAGCACTCAGTTTTTCCAGCTATTCGTGTGGCGATCGATGCGCCGATGGATATTTCTGCGCAGCCCCGGCGCTTGGGTACCGGTTTTAATTAAATTTTAAAGATGTTGCTTTCAGCCATATTTGTGATGTTAATATTTTATTTACATTTTATTTTAGTATAGACGGGCCTGTAGTAAAACAACTGTGCAATGTCGCATAATTTTTTATTGAATATTTCGTTTTTAAAGCCACTAGTCATTTTTTGTCACTTTAACAAGCAGCATTATATATTATTTATACATAGAATATACATATATTTTTTTAATTCGTTATTTTCTTTATCCTTAAATTTAAATTACCACGTACCTATATGTAAGCAAAGAAAATAGATGTTTATCTTTTTATGTTATTTACCATGACTAGAACTTTCGACTTTAATTGATGTGTATGGATGTGTTTTTGTAAGCTCTTTATAACTCTGTAAATGCAGGATACGGAGGCTGAATAAATGGATTTATACTTCTTAGAAGAACTTGTTTCAACTAGCTTTACACAGTAAATGTAAACGATAGGCTTTTTAGTCACGAAACAGTGAATACAATAGGGGACACTCAGACAGGCGTGACAAGGCCGGCTGGTTTGAACGTGCTAGATTAAATAGACTTTAAAACTATTAATTAGGGTTTATTTTTCCATAAACTATTCAGTTTCATAGACAAGCGCTGTACTGAATTCTGGCGACTCATTTGAAGCGGCGGGTACACTATAGATTGTCCCTAAATAGTGTTTATTAAAACGTTCCAATTTACGCATTACATCAGATGTTTGGCTATTGTTGGGCGTACCTACTAAATGTCGTTTTATAAACATGTCTATGGTATGCAGCAGCTGCTGATTAACCACTAACGATTAATCAAGAATCATTAATTAGAATAGTAACTGCTATTGTAATAAAATATTTTTAGATATAAATATACAGAACATTCGATTATTAAATTGGCAGATTTTTAATTAAATTATTCTAATGACGTTCTAATTTTTGTGTCCTTAGAATTGAATTACATGCTGCTTTATACCGTCTTGTAGTCCTGAAGCTTATACCCGGTCAGCGCAAACTGTTGGCGAGCAAGTGGAAGTAAATGGGCTAAAATTTTATAAAAAGATAGATTATAAAATTAAAATTGAAAAGAACAGCATTTGACTCATCAATCGGCATTATGTACTATTCCGTCCACAACCTCCTTACAAAACGTATTTGAATTTAGATTTTTTTTCAGCCATAGATGTGCGTACTAACGGTTCCACATGTTATCGTTGCAAAGTGACTAGGTATAGACAAGTGTTATTCCGAGTCTGTAGTACTAACATGCTGAGTAAACAAAGTGCTGATAATCAAATAGGTCGATCGGCGTGTTCACCTTCACAATCGAGTTTACTACTTGCGCTTAACTAAGTGCTGCGTTGGCTCACGATTTCATACAAACGCATGTTCTCTATTATTTATGACGAAACTGTATTATTTTGTAGTGTTTTGTGCCTATTTTGAGAAGCAAAACAATCGGCTTCAAAGTAACGTACACCTAATATAAATATAGTAGGTTGCATTACCTATGCTTACCAAAATTACTTGATATCTCGACAAGCAATAACTGTCCCGGGTGTTATTTTTAAATTTTGTCATAATGTATGTCTTTAATGTTAGATGTTATAATCTATGTATATCACCACTGCAGTTACACATATGAGGCAAACATTAAAAAGTGACTTCGACGCAAACATAATTCTGAAAGCAGTATTCTTATTTTAAATATTTAAGTTTCAGCTTTTGGAATTTCTAAACAATATAGTGGAACCATATTGGAAACCGTGAGAAGGTAATACATATGCCACTTGTTTTATAAAAAATACCTTGCAATATCACAACAGACAGCTGTTATATATTTAACATACACTCCAGTTACGCTTACGTGTATTTTATTTCCAATAGTAAACATGTTCGACGGAACAAGTGCACACGATTAATTAATCGTTTACGAAATAATTTCGCTTTTGCCATTACAGCGTTTTTATTTTAATTAGATATATTTTTATAATAATGCAGATAAATAATATAATTTTTATAATAATGCTCAAGACCGGGGTGGTTGGCGCTTTCTTGGGGAGGCCTACGTTCAGCAGTGGACGGCGATAGGCTGATTGATGATTGATGAGATAAAAATTTATTAAGAATATTGCACCGATAATTATTTGTTTGTTCGTAGATACAATCTAGATGCGCAAGCGCAACAATGTTGAATGTATGGAGTTCCGGTTCAACGTTCTAATATCGGGAGACATTCGCTTATGTGCAAAATCTGTGGTTGCAAGTTGTCACATATTTGCCACACAATACACAAGTACTCATTTACCCCTTGTAACGGTGTTTGCGAATGAACAAAGAGACGCATTACCTCGTGAGACTCATGACGTAAGCGGTCGCGGGTGAACGAACCTTTGCCTCCAACCTACAACGCGGATCGCATACATTGTACAATAAAACTATAATTTTATTGTGAATTTTACGCTCATTTAGCTTGTATAAACTGCATACCTGCTTCGGAAATTTGTCTTTTTTACAATAAGGCACAATGTAGTTGATTTTATTTTTTTACTAAATAGTTTTTCCCTGTAGCTTTGCTAAGTAACCTAATTCATACAGCCTTGAGTTATTTTGATATTTTGGTATATGTACCTGATAGCAAACAAGTTTCATTTTTTTAATTTGAAAAATTAATTTAAGTGTTTTTATGGCACTTATGCAAAAGAGCAAGATTTTTATATGTTTGTTTTTAGTTGATGCCTAAGGAATAGTTTCCACAGATGAGACACTTTTATTGTTAAAAGTACCTAATGCTATGTTTTTTAATGCCATTGTTTACGTTTCATCTGGTGTTTGTTATTGTTTAAGGTTTTTTTTGTAGATAAAAACTAGTCCATACATGTACATATGTTTTAACCAGCCAAGGATTTGATGTTTCTAATAAACTTGCAACTGATTCAGTGTTTTTTTTATTTGTGTGTAAATATTAAGAATCAGTAAAATATTCAGTATTTTTATTAATGAATCCTTAACACGTGTGTGAATATTATTTTACTTGCAAAATATAAAACCGTAAGTCCTGCAATGTCATCTTTGGATTTAAAATTCAAATTGGGACATATGTATATTAGAGGTGCGACCGCTAACTACTTATTTTGTATATCGTATGAATAAATAGTATAACTGTGGATATAGTATATAATTGTACCTACCCTATTTTTTTTAGCTATTGCTTTCATTTTATGTAATAACTGCTTAAAATATTATTGAGGTTAAGTTTATGTGAGAAAGTCGGTAAAGCGCTGCCAATATTATTATAAAAAAATAATAGCATGGATAAACCATTCTTCTTGCTGGTTCATCTTTTTAATTACTTATTAAGTAAAGCGTATCCTTTTTTAACTATCAAGTGCTATCTGTATACGAGTACGGATGATAAGTAATGCAATTAACCCAGCCTGGTCCAACCCGACTGGACCGAACTGGTGCACTGACTGATTCAAGAACGCGACAAATGAATGCGTCATTAGCTAGCTGAAGCTCGTCTACAATACAACAAAGTATCTATAGTCATTTTGACATGTTGGTATAAAGTATTACCAACAAATCGTCATCGTTATCATCAGTCCATATACGTTCCACTACTAGGCACAGGCATACTCTTTACTAAAAGAGGTTTTAAGCCTAAATACTCTTCGCTTGCCTAGTGCTTGTAGGCGGCCTGCACACCTAAGACATTCTTTAGAGCTTTAAGTTGTGCAGTTTTCCTCACGATGTTTTTCTTCACTGTTAAAGTACGTGATAATTCATTGTGAATAGAAACATGGTAAGACACCAACAAATATTAGTCTTACCATACATTTCTACGTCCCTCTGCTAGCAAGAGACATTCAATTGTTTTTTAAATTTTAATGTAGCGTCGAAAATCACAAAAGACTTGCATAAGAAATGCCGCTCGCAGCCATTACTTGTTACAGTGGTGGACGCAATTCATGTCGCCTAATGTCCAACTGCAAATTGATCAGTTTCCGGCGAGTCCCCTTACGGATTCCACGTGACTTGATTTTTGACAGGATGGAAGGTCGGTGAAGGTCAAATGAATAGATTTTCAATCCATATTAGAACTGTGTCCTTGCTTAAAATAAGTTACGCCAGCCGTCGTTGGCAACAGGGGGCAGAATTTGTATAAATATTGTACTTAGGGTGTCGTAAATTGTCACTTGTAAATAAATACATTAGTATCATGTTATGTTCAACAGAATATTTAGGTATACCTCTGATTTTGGCTCTATTTCATATTGTAAGGAGTCGTTGAAAATAATAAGTGTGGCTGTGTGGCCATTGGCAGGGGCTCGAATCCAATGACATCATAAGATCCATTTCATTAGTCATTCCACTTTTCAAATGTATACA
Source organism: Cephonodes hylas (assembly GCA_030295005.1). NCBI lineage: Eukaryota > Metazoa > Arthropoda > Insecta > Lepidoptera > Sphingidae > Cephonodes > Cephonodes hylas. The sequence continues at coordinate 6,024,140 of AP025382.1, forward strand.
TTTATTAGATCCAGAAAGAGGTTTAATTTGAATAGTTTACTAGTTGGAAAAAAGTTTTTTGTCCATACGAAGTTTTTTTTTTATATATACATTGAGTGATGGTCTAATGGCGCAACAACGGATATGTATAACCTTAACTTAAAAGTTCTTTAATGCATCGAAATTTAAGCATGACTTATAATAAACAACATTGTATGTACCTACGATCTTTAAAATATGTAGAAAAGGAACTTATGTTGTTAATGAACTGAATTAAGAATTTAAGAGTATAGAGACAACACTCAAATAAGTTTCGTAAAGCTTTTGTGCATTCAGTAATTTTCGATGAAATATCAAAATACAGTAAAAATCCAACGTGGTCACGTGACTCCAGAGTAATTGCGAAAGAAAGTTTGTTTGTTACGCTTTGGCGTGAAAAAAAAAATTTTTTTGGTGCAAACATACATTTTGAGGACTATTATAGCCTTGGGTGACTCAGTCTGTGTTTGATTCATTAAAAAGAAGTGTATATGTTTGATAAGTATTGTATATTTGCATGACTTGATGATGATGTTTGTATATTTTTGATTTTAATTATTTACCGGAATGTTATAGATACAAATTTTCTTCCTCGTTGACATCCTTCTTACTCGACGAAAGCGAAAACTAACGCTAAAGTTAAACACAAATATGAATTTTCATGTAACATATCGTTAGCAAATAAAATATGGTGTGTTAAATAATTTCGCATTTATAATTCGTCTAGAAATTTATCAGAGTTTTACACATTATAAATAAAAGTCGTTTCACCTATTGCGACCTGTGTGTGGGCAGATTTCAAAATTAGTAGGTATTTAATACCAGGGAATATGAAGAAACAGCACCTGATAACATATCGTCACCGCCCATTAGCACCTACGATTACAGAGATGTCGTGGGAGGTTTAGCGACCTTTAAGGAATCAGTAGGTGTTAATGTTTGTCTTTATTAGAATATATTTCAAATCGGTATTGTGTAATCGACTTTTCAGCAGGCATACGTAAATATATAATCAATTCTTTAAAAGCTAAAGGCTTTCGTCACATACTCCAATGATGAAGGAAAACATAGTGTGGATATATAGAAAACATACACACATAAAATTGTTGGTAATTGATCTAGTAAAAGTTTTAAGGAATATTTTTTTCACGCAATAGTCATTGTGCGACCTTTAAAAAAACATTAGCTGTCAAATTTCGAAAATGGATAAGGAAAACAATAACGTTCCATTCTACATTCCATTGCAGTAAATAATACACTGTGCGTATTATTTTTTGCTTAATAATGGTTTTGCCGACCTTATTATATGAGTGTAGCAGGTTTTATATTTTTACTTGCAACCTTGGATATTATCACGATGTTGCGGTAGGTCAGTAAATAATTAATTCTAAAGTAGTAAAGGCAGTGCGCAAGCTCTTCTGACGCTTATTTATATGATGATGAGTAATAGTTATTACGTATTGAGTAAACGATGTACTTCAAATAGTGATCCATAAATGCGTATTTAACAAACTATTTGGGTTTAAACTAGGATTTTATATTTTTATATTAAAAGTACTAGGTTAATGACATTTTACATTTTTGTATCTGAAGTACAGAAAAACACTTGTTTCATTTCGGAAGCTTTTTTTTACAAAAATAATTATTTACAGTCAGAAATAATATTTTTCTATTATAAAAAAAATGTTTGTATACACAATTCACCGTCTATTTTGCACGAATTCTGAGTCAACGGCGGAAAGGAAAGTGCCCCAGTTAGGTATTACTCTTTAAACACAAAACTATAATGCACAACATACCTTTCTTAATCTTCCTGGTCCTTTTCTCACACATGTTGTTAGCCACAATGGTTTCACACAACACTGGTAACAAATGAATATCGGGCACGCAAGTATGGCGCGTGCTCACCGGCTCAATAACAGTCGTCGAATGGTTTGTTTGAAAATCGAATGCGAGGGCTCGCAGCGTCCTCTGCGTTCGTCGACTAGAGCGAGACGGAGATATAGTATTGACGTATGATAAAATGCATTACCATCGTTTAAGATTTTACCCCATTTTTTATTAAGGTATTGTCATTTTTTAATATCATACGCAGCTTATCACTTTTCAATGCTGACCGAAGGCCTCTCTAAGTAAATGCTATTCATCCTGGTCTTGAACGACTGTCCTCCATACGCTACTCCCCAGCTTTCTCAAGTCGTCGGAGCATCATGTTGCAGGACATCCTACACTATTTTTGCCTAAAGGCGGTCTCCACTCCAACACTTGTATGCTCCGCCGGCAATTTTTTTTTTAATAGTACAGTAAGTATAAAGTTTGCTAATATGGTTACAGACAAAAGATGAGAGTGATAGCTGATTCTTATGCATTGTTTTAATGATCATTTTAAGTTTCTTAATTTTAATAATCGCTGTAGTCGAATTATACATATTTTTAAATTTTCTTACATGGTCAAACATAGATTAATGGAATTTGTCTTACTAACAATGCACATAGGTTTCCAACTCAATAAAAACATATATGGTGTAGCTAAATAAGACACTTATAAGATTAAGTTATTTAAAGTTTAGGTATTTCATTTAACTTAACATTTTGTTTTCCACTTTTGACATTTCTGCATTGACGCAAAATTAGGTTCGTTACTTAAATTATTGCTCACATGTGGTGAAAACATTACCCGTAATTTAATAAAAACTAATATTGTGCCCCATGCTCTTCCCGACTGACGCTCTAATAACGCAAATTTCCCCTAAAACCGGGTGAGCAATAATTAGATGGTGGGCAACCCCGGTTGGAGCATGCTCACAAGCAGATAGCACCCACCTCGCATGGACAGACACGTGTTGTCGCCGACGGTGGTTCGACTCCGCGCCTATCTGTCGCACGTGGAGCTACGACACCCGTAGAATCGTAACGATACTCATTATAGATCGATAAATCCGATAATATAGGTCGGGTTAATACCCGAGGATAAGCTTACCCGGAAATGTTATGACATTATTTTTGTATTTGGAAGCTTTGAATCAGCTTTCTTTTTTATATAACTAATTCCAGTTAGAAAGTGCTTAGCACGGAACAATGTCTAAACCGTCTAATCAAACCCCTGGATGCTTTTTTTTAGTACATAAATACTCAGTGATCAGTCTTTGTAACTACTTCTATGGAGTTAATAGGAAGACCGAATAACATCTTATGTAGAAATTCCGAATAATTAATTATTCCGAATAAGGAAGCAATAAATTATTAATATACTCACGTTAAATAAAATTCGCAAAGTGTTAGAAAGTAAAATTTGTCTATTTTTTATCGTATAAAATTTATTAAAATTTAACTGATAAATTTTCTAGCAGAAGGTATTGACCGATAAAATAATTCAAAAGTAATTATCATTAACATTCTTAATTTGATATTATATAAAAAGCAGTAGAAAAGTCTTTCATGTGTGACTATCGCAGCTGTTTATAAAAAAAACGAATGAACCGAATTTTTCCGGTTTCAATGCTCACTCTAGCGTGACAAATAGTTGGGAGCTCAATGTGTCGGCCGCACGTTGTGTGTGACGTATGGCGTGCACAACGTGGCTAGTGACTCATGCACACATACACACACACACACGCCTACCGGGCGCTACAGTACTGGCACTTGGCAGGACGGGTAGTCACTTTGTAGTCTAAACTATGATGCAGAATATTGTTGGCAATATTACTAATGTATGAAGCGCCATCTTCCAAAATGGCGGACATTGGCGTCATATTTTGAATCTGCATCCATTTAAGCCGCTGATTAGTAATGAATTAATTCAACGTGATTTATATTTTTATCTACATTTTATATTATATATTTAAATTGGTGTATAGGGGTAAGGTAAATTAGCCCAATCTGCCCAACATCACAAGGAGTAAAACTTGGCATATTGACAAGGAAATGTGGTGCATTCTAGGATCACACTTAATAATTTGGTCTAGGAATTCAAATAGATGTACATATAGATTGTGGTTCAAACTGCACCGATCCCGTGCATAAAAAACATTATTTATTTATTTCAACTGTTTAGAGTTTATGTAACTTTACTTCAATTTTAATTTGTAAAGCTCAAAGTACAAAGATCAATGATTTTTTAATTACGATTGAACTGATAAAAACCATTGTGGAATATTCAAGACAATATTGCGATTTAAATATGTTGTACATACAATGCATGGTAACGAGTAGGTGTTTGTAAATATGACAGGTGCGGTCGCAGTCAAAAGCTTAGGGGTCATATTTACGACTTTCCGATATTGTTCGTGTAATTTTTTCATATTAAGAGATTATTTAAAAACTCGTACAATGTTTACTAAGCAAATACTTTAATATGAATACACTTAAAATATAACAACGTAGAAATTATATTATCTCAAAGAGGTATTGTTAAACCTTAAAAAAATCGTTGGTATTTCCAAATACACAGAAGGATTTCATCTTGATGTATATGCATTTATACAGAATGACGTTTTTCCCGAGAATCGTCATGTAGATTTTTATGACGCACAATTGATTAGTGCCGTTTTCCTTAACGTTATCTAAGCGTATTTTTATTCAAATCTTGCTTTGTTATCATAACTGATGCATTACATTAAGAATATTTTTGTTCCGTAGTCAAATTAATATATTAAGCTTCAAAGCGTGGCAACTGGCAGATGAAAATACAAGGATACAGAAATATAATGAATTATTAATTAACTAGGTAGGTTTAAGATTCATGTTAACGAAAATTTTCGCAAGGAGAGTATGAGATATAAGTTAATAATTTTCGGCGTTCAATCCAAAATTATACGGATCGTACAGCCTTTTCTATGCAAGAAAACTCATTAATAGAACGTCAGTTGACGAGAAAACGAACCTGGCAATTTACGCAACGTGGCTTGATGTTGCATACATGACGTGTTGTGTTTGCACACATGACAAAAATTGGCTGAAATTCGTAGAAATATTGTTAGTAAACCACGTGGCTTATACATTGTAGTGGCCTCAGCCGTTTATCGGCACGCGCGCACAATAGGCGAGGCCGGCTACTCAATGCAACACGTTGCTCACGCGCACATATGCAGCCCAACGTGAGCCCGTGACCTATCCCAACCTCGTGCTACCCTGGTACTTTGCTGATAACACTTATTGCTTATAATACAACCGTCGGCTCCAACTGGAACGGACGACTGTCAGGAGACATGCGATTAACGCACGCAGGATATTTCGAAGCCTTGGCCTGTTTGAAATAAGAATTGAGGTTAATCTGTGTCTTGGACTGGATGTAGATACTGCGAATTTTTATTTTTATATTACCGCTGAATAAGGAGTATACGTAAATTAATAATAATAATTATACTTATGTTAACTTTCCTAGTTGATAAACTTGCGGTAATCGATAAAGGATTATAAATTACTCTTCAGGTGAAAACTGCCCCCACGAAAAAAATCTTATAACAAGGAAGATATAAATGAAAAACACATTTTAAAATCAAGCTTTTATTATGCACGAAAAATTAAAAAAATAAACTAAGAAAACATTCATAAAATTCGTATTTTTTTAAACTTTACAAGTAACAATTTACAAAAGTGTTCGGTTTATCAGTAGAAGTATGATACATAAACATATATTATCTATAACTAGTATATTAATATTCTTAAGTGATCTAAAAGCTCGTCGCGGCCGAGGTCTTTGAATTAACGAAATTGCGCGACAAGCTTTTAAATCACTTAAGAATATTAATATACTAGTTATAGATAATATATGTTTATGTGTCATACTTCTACTGATAAACCGAACACTTTTGTAAATTGTTACTTGTAAAGTTTAAAAAAATACGAATTTTATGAATGTTTTCTTAGTTTATTTTTTTAATTTTTCGTGCATAATAAAAGCTTGATTTTAAAATGTGTTTTTCACCGTTAATTTATTTTTAACTTTTTAGTTGGAAATATTTCTAAGTCTATCCATTTCGTAGTCATACCGAAATTCTACTCAATCGGTCCATGAAAACTAGTGTTCCTATGGGCACCTTCCAACTTCTCATGACACCAGATCAACGATACCTTGTTATTATGTTGTCACTAAAAATACAAAGGCATACCAAATTTTAGCTTACTTGGTCCACAGGAATCGGAGTTCCTATGGGCTTCTTCCAACTCCTCATCAGATCAGCTTCATGATACCATATTTTTGTATTATTACCGAAGTTACGAAGACACACCAAATTTCAGTTCAATTGGACCACAAGAATCGGAGTTCCTATGGGCATCTTCCAACTCTTCGTCAGATCAGCTCTATGATACCTTGTTATTATATTGTCACCGAAATTACATAGGTATACCAAATTTCAGCTCAATCCGTCCAAAGGAATCGGAGTTCCTGTGGGCTTCTTCCAACTCCTCAATAGATCAGCTCCATAATATCATATTTTTGTATTGTTACCGAAGCTACGAAGACATACCAAATTTCAGCTCAATTGGACCACAGAAATCGAAGTTCCTATGGGCATCTTCCAACTCTTCGTCAGATCAGCACCATGATACCATATTTGTGTATTGTTGTCGAAGTTACAAAGACATACCAAATTTCAGCTCAATCGGTCCACAAGAACCGATGTTTCTATGGTCATCTTCCAACCTCATCATCAGACCAGCTCCATGGTACAATATTATTGTATTGTCATCCAAGTTACGTAGGTATACCAAGTTTCAGCACAATCGGTCTATTGGAAGTGGTTCAAATCTTCATTGCAAGATTTGTAAACATACAAACATACATACATACATACATACATACATACATACATACATACAAAAGTGAAGTTAAATAAAAGCTTGTAAAAATGTATTAGGTTCATGCGACATATTTAATTATTTTATTTAAAAATCAACTCGTAAACTTGATTTGAATTTCTGATTACAAATCATATTTATTTAGATTATTGGATCACGCATCTAATATTAAATTTGATATGCATAAATGCAATAAATATCTTACACCCATTTTCAGAAGCATGATAATAATGACATCAGCATTTCTTTATTCAGCTTATCTAGACAAACGAAGATGACCTACTAATAACAGAACACTGACACATTACTTATAAGGCAAGTGAGTAAGTGATGGCCTCAAGGTTTAGGTGTGCAGTCGAGAAACTCGTTAATGGGCACGGGACTTCCCTACAATTAAAAGGGTTTCAGCCTGAGTTGGCCTAGTGCGGGTTGGTGAACTATAGATCTAAGAAATTCATACGAGTTTTTCAGTGAAAAGGAAACTTTGCGATGTTTTCCATCTAAAAGGAACTCACATATAACTTGGAAAAGTCAGAGATGTGTGCCTGTGGTTTGGACCCGCGACCGCCGAGATTCTTAACCGCGCGCCTAAATCTCGAGGCTATCACTTCTATAGTATATTCTTGTAGCATATGATATTTACCAGCGCAATAAATTTGACGCTACGGTTTATTGTATTTATTATATTAGTATCTTTCAGTACAAAACACGATACGCACGTGGCAGCTTGCGTACGGCAAATTATTGTAGTGTGATATGAAAAACGCGTGACAGTTCTTATCGATAGTTTATCCGGCATAATTGCGTGTTCCGTGTTTATTCACGCATTTATAATTCTAACACGAATAAGGTCTATTACAAGCCATTATCGAAAAGGTTTTGTAAAATTTAAATTTAATAAGTGAGAGAAATGGTAGAAATACACCGATGTTTTGTAGTTATAATTTGATTTTGTAGTAAAATACAAAATAGTATTCGGAAGTCGGATTATGTCTCGTTAACTATATGTGTGGCTCACACACTTCATTATAATACTTGTATCACTAAATAAGAATGATAATCCAGACATTATACTATTATGAACATGACTTATAAAACATGATAAAAATAAAAAGATGATGATAGTCATAGAAATAAAAACAAACAAACGTTTTTATCAAATAAAACAAGTATTATTAAACATATACCTTACCGCATAATCCACTGGGTATCACTTGGTATCATTTATCTACCAAACAGGATAGAGTAACAAAACAAACAAACATACAGGGTAGGCAGAGATGTATTTCTGCACCCACATTTCGCCAGGTATGTATCAGTCCCACGTAATAGGGGGCGAGCCTATTGCCGTTTTTCGGGCGCATTCACACTCCGTGCTGCTACTGAGAATTTCCTAATGGAAAAACCCAATAACATTTTGCCCGACCCGGGAATCGAACCCAGGACCTCTAGATGGCGCGGCACATACTTGTACCGCGAGACCACGAGGCAGGATAGAGTGTGTCGCTACGTACAGTGCAATGAAAACATTAAAATCCTTAATTGCAGTTTTATCATGACATTTGTTTTTTTTTATACATTTTTGGGGGGTTGCCATCGAAACTTGCTTATATAAATGCCTAAATGTGAAGATGAACGAACTTTGCTAACCCGCATAAAACCAGTGAGTTTAAACGCCATATTCTCCGTTGTATGAAGAAGGACCGAGAGCAGGATTTTGAGCCGCATTAAGCTTCCGAATATACCTTCAACTAAAACCCGTCATCATAAGCAATTCTTACCAGAAAAAATCGGTTCGGTTCGGTTAGAATTGAGGCGCAGAGATCGGGGCTTTGCAAAATTCAAGAGCCACCGCACAGATTTAAGCAAGTTTAAATTTATTCAGTTTAATATTTATTCGCATTTATGATTGTTTCTCACCCAGTCGTCTCACCCATTTTTTGTCTATAAACGAAAAGTGCCAAACAGCTTCTTGTAAGTTGTATGCGTTGGAAATGTTGATGTGTGGAATTGAGCATTCTGGTTTGGAGGCAAAAAAAAATAATTTACATGACACGTTATTCAGCGTAAGCTAACTCTTTACACACGTAATGAAGTCACGTTGAGTTCCATGTTCGTTGAACAACGTGCCGCCAAGGCGAACGTTCTGCAACAGTATTTCTATAAGGCACCAGTTTAATTAGGCCCTTCCTTGCTCTTGTTAAAACGGTGGCCAGATTAAATAGTTAGCTTTGTTAGTAGTTTTGCGAGGAGTTACGTAATTTTTTTTACGATGTTAATTTACAGAAACCGGCCAAGTGTAAGTTTATGTTTCGAACATCAAAAATTAAATTGTTTGGTTATAATACGTGATTATAAAACCTTTTTGCTTACTCTGATTAGTGAAAACTTATAGTAAGATCATGAGACAATTTAAACTTTTTTATGATTGTAGACGAATGCGAATTAGATCTCCTTTACACCATAAATCACTGAATAAATGAACATAATAATGAACATAATAAATGAACCACTGGTTCAAAGGATATCAAGAATATCTAACATGTCGTTCACCGCAATAACATTTAATCGATTAATTATCGATGCAACACATGCTGAAGTGGTGCTGATTGGTAGTTCAGATACATTTAGTCCTCATTGAAATCTTCCAAGAGCTATTGGTTTTTCCATTTGGATTTTCTTAGTAAATCTAAGTAGATCCACCCCCTATTTCGAAAGACTTATATTAATTAAGTGGCGAAACCTGAGATATATGCACTTCTGCCCACCCAACTAGAGTATGTATGTTGTATTTCATTGTTAAAAATTCTAGTTGGATTATAACCAAAGAGAGAGGCTTTATCTCAGTTATTTTTGGCCCAAAGTGGATCTGAGACTGCACGACAGTTTTAATACTAAAAGCATTAAAGGATGCGCACTGTTAGTCATCATCTTATCATATGATCATAAAGCGACAAAACACGTGCAGATCCTGCCGTCATAAATAATAAATTTTGAGTTATGGTAATGAGCTGGTCCTGCAACGTGCCAGGAGCCAATGTCAAAGGTGTTTTAAGTATTATCCTTAAGGTCACTTCGAAATAATTGTTACGTCTGGCGTATTGTGTAGTCACGGTCAAAAAGTTAAGGAAGTTAGCATACACGCATTGTGTAAGATTGTTATGGTCTCGATGGGTTTACATAACGGTGTGGAACGCGGCTGGCAATTAGTCTTAAGATAATTGGTTCTTGAGTTCATGTGGGACGTCAAATTTTTACAATTCATTGATGTTTTTGTTTGTGAATTTGTGTTAGTGTCAATTCTGCTATAATGTGACGTAGTTCTTCTAGAATACGTTCCCATGCTAGACATCATCTACAGATGAAATACTTTTTCTAATATTTAATAAATTTTTGTTCATTTTTCTCTTAAACACGAGACCAGGGTTTAACTGCACGATACAGGACATTTTTTCGATATAATAATTTAACTTTATTCCAATTTGGACTCTTTTAAATTTAAGAAATAACACGCAGGATGCTACTTCAGTTTATAGGTTCGTCCTTGGTGCAGTTGTCACAGCGACAGGAGATGACGCGATTATGACAGCGCTATGGATTACATTTCTTACATCACTCTATTACCATTGATTTCCTCAATACCAGTAAAAATTATTACAATACCGCATCCAATGATCGCTATCCCTTAGATTTTGAATCATATTCTTTTTAGAACTAAATATTTTTACACAATAACCATAAATTCTTATACCTCGTTCACGATAACTTGATTCTTTTGGCAGATGTAAATTTTTCTGAGACATGACTTTGAAATAAAAAAACCTATCATTTTATTATTTTAATGATTTGATAAATATAAAAAAAATACATACAACACAAAAGTCCGTAAAGATATAAGCGTTATCCGAAAATTTTGAGACTTTATTGCTTTAAAGTAAAATTAAAATAGGAACACTGAAAATAATAGACGCTTGTACAATGTTACATCGGTCGGACGGAAATGGACGTAACATCGTTCATATCGAAGTCCACGTCGATAATTTTTACTTACTTAATAGTTACTGAACACTATGAGGATCATGGCTGTGCTCCTTTTTCTTAATAAAAACTGTTTTAAAGATAAAACTATTTAATTTTTCAACCTTAATTTTTACATACTGGGTTATTTTTGGACCTCCCGTCAACTTAAAATAGGTGGTTTAGACCAGGGCTTCCCAAACTGTGCGTCGCGACGCCCTGGGGCGTCGCGGCAACATCCGAGGGGCGTCGCGAGGCGATCGGCAAACATTCGCTGTCCGTATTTTTCGGATAACCTCATATTACGCTAACTACTGCTGTTTTTATTTCCAGTAATGTAATGATGGGGGGGGGGGGGGGGTGCGTCGCAAGAAAAATAATAATTCTATAGGGCGTCATAGTGTAAATAAGTTTGGGAACCCCTGGTTTAGACCATGAAACTAAACAACTTTTCCAAACAACATGGGTCGAAACGTGATAAATAATTCGACTCCCCCATAGAAAACTGCTCGCGTGGTCGATTTCGTGTAGAAGGTCTGTTTTTTTTTTCACTTTTCGACCCGTGTTTCTTTGGGGAAGTTGTTTACTTTCGTGGTCTAAAACACCTATTAAAATTTGGCGGGAGATCTAAAAATAACCCTGTTATATTAAATAGGTACATATTATGAACTTTGACCTACCATCGCTTATCTACATAATGTTTTACACGTCGAAAGAAATAAAGCATTTCACACATAATGCAGTATTTTAAAACGCAATATTTTGGAACTACTAGATATTTTCTGTTCCCCATCGCTAGTCGATATGCCAAAAGAATCAAGTTATCGTGAATGAGATATAGGAATCTTTGTTGTTGAGAGACGGGAAAATACTATATGCAACATATTACATACGTAACGTAATAACTTCATTATCAACGTAGAAGACATGTGACTAAAGGTTAACAACATTCCCTACACTTTATAATAACCTCATATGTCGTTAAATTATTGCTATTGTAGACTGTTTTGTTCCGCCTCTTTTACTATAAAAATGGTCAATTCGCAGATAAATGGTGCATTCCTTATTTCTTTACATAAAAATGTTGCTTGTTGCTTTCAATGCTTCTGATAGTCTTATGTTCAGTTTGGGTGTGTCATGTAATGAAAGAAATATTATAAGTACAACTTCAAATATAGGTGAAACTGAAAATAAAACAAATTGCTTAGTTAAGGCTGCTAGTAAGTTGGTTATCAACAAAGGCGTGTAAGTAGATATTACGGTTGATGTTAATCAGTAACCTCGACACCTTGATGTAGATATGCATCAACACGTGAGTGACCACGTGTTACCATTTCATCACCTATTGATATAAAAATAATGAGATGCGACTTCCGGATAACGTCTCATTGTTGTTATATTATGACCTATAATTAAACAGAGTTTTTATGGTAATTTGTTTGTGTCGCGGTTAGACTATGAAACCACGCAATGAATTCTAAAAAATGTTTCCTTTTTTTAGGAATTACATGTTTTTTTAATGGTACATTTTTATTTATGACTTTCTCAGTATTGGATTTCACACAAAACAGGAGAATACGAGCATGTAGTATCTACATTTCTTGAGGATCTGGCTAGTTTGATTTTCTTAGTAGCGTGAAATTAAACGTTTATTTCTATATCTATCTATGCAACTGAACGTTGTTTGACGATTTTGTTTCAAGGAGTAAACCTCTTTCCAGATGTGTCTGTTTAAAGGAAAATATATAGGTTAACATATCGGCCATATGTTAATTCCTAATTAGAATAGTCTGATCTAATTAGTGTCTGAAGCGTGTTTTGGCAAATCATTTTGAACTAAAGCCAACACCTCATAGTTATTATCGTGTTCCTTTATGTTTTGTTTTTGTAATAATATTCTGAAACTTATACGCATACGCACGTGCCTTGTAATAGAAGGTAAAAGTTGCATTTTTGAAAACAAAAAACACTTATCGCGATTCGGAAACTGAACCCTCGACTTCCGGATCGCAAGATACAATATATCGATGATTGAGTAATGAGGCAATTTTTACGTTAAAGCCTTTTACGTTACAAAATAGTGGATAATATTATCACCACCTGTTAAATAAAATATAAAATAATATAAAAAAAAACTGAAAAACAATTCAATGTATACGGAAACATGGAGCAAAGTATGTTATTTATATGAATTTATGTGTATAGCATCTCGACTTGAAATGTACAATTGTAAGCATCACATAAAAAAATTTGCAAGTGTATGCTCTGTTTTCAGGGTTGGCACTTGGATACCTTTTCATACTTTCAGCTGTGAGAATTTTGACGACAATGACTTGTATTTTTACTTGCTTTGTTAACCTCATCCTTAAACGTGACGGTTAGTACAACAATTATATATGTCATTACTCCAGTGATAATTAAGTTTAAAATACAATGAAGTAACGTGACTTCAGCGATAGTTTATGCAAATGCATTTAATAAATTTTGACAGTTACAAAGTTTACATTTTTTAAGCTGTTTAAATATTCCTGTAACAGTTAAATAAAATAAAATAATAAAACTCAAAACATGTGTATTTGTAGAAAAATGAATAATCTACATATCATTAATATTTAAAGATGAATATATATAAAAAGCGCATGACTGTTTAATTTTTAATCAGCGTATTTGTAAGTAGTTGTTAATTCCAACCAACCACAAAATGTTATCGCCACATTATACTTTTTTAGTAGTTAGTTATATAAAAAGCGTTTAAATACGTTTCATGGCATGAAAAAAAATGAATAAATTTTTGGATCGTTCTTATATATAGACGATATGATTTTTTTATGCCAGCTTCCTAAAGAATATTTGAAATGTGACGATTTTTCTCATAAAACTCGCGAGTTTTACTAAATTAAGCAAATAATGCGTATTTGCTTTTTCCAGTCAACTCTTCACTGGCCAAGGTTTGGGCGAAAAAATAAATTTTTATTTCAAAACTTTAATTTTCTTTTTGTTACTATGTTCAAAAACGTAACATTTACTATCGTAAATTGTGAAACTCACGTGCGTTACTTCGTTCTGGAACTTGGCACGTTGCAAATGTTAAATATTTATATATTACACTAAAAGACAAAGGAGCAAGAATACATTTGCTTCGATAAGGCTTTAATGATCTTTTTAAAATAAATTATCAATACAAGGTCTGCGCTAACAAGTAAATGCGTTATTTTAAATGTTTTCAACTACTTTGTTTAGGTCTAGGCATGCTTACGAGTTTTCCTTGCGATCTTAACTTTTAAGGTCTTTGTTCAATTAGGGAAGAATTTAGATATAATTGCTCTGTAACGGTTATAGTCTCGCCTCCTATTACATGGGACAAAAACACTATTGGCGAAATGTGGAATAGAAATGCACCTCTGCCTACCCCTTCAGGAAATAGATGCGTGAATAATACGTGCGATGCGTGTTAATGCTTTTTTTGGTTTAAAATTTTACTGACTGAAAAACAATCTTTGTGTAATTATTCTTCTATGACACTTGCATCATGAATCATCATCATCAGCCCACATACGTCCCACTGTTGGGCACGGTTTTCTCAACAACTAGACGGGTTTAGGCCTTAAACCACGACGTTGGTCTAATGCGGGTTGGTCGACTTCATACCTAAGAAATTCCTACCTAACCTATCTATTCCTACTTAAGAACTTTTAGGTGTGCAGGTTTCATCACGATTTTTTTCTTCCTCCTTACAAAGCCATAATGATTTGTGAATACACGCATAACTTCTAAAAGTCAGAGGTGTGAGCCTTGGATTCGATCCCGTGACTGCCAAAATTCTCTACTGCATGCCTAAACCTTGAGGCTATCTCGGCTTCAAATATTAAACGCGCGAGTGAAAACAGTATGATCTAATCATATTTCATTAACTCAACAAAATAAACGTCATGTTACTACAGGGATTTATTTTTAACAAAAAATGCTTATAGGTAATGACCACACATTGCTCAATAATGAACTCGAAAAAACTATGAAATGAAGTCTATAAAATTCCATCAGTGCTAAATATAGACCGGTACCATCTTTAAGCAGTGATGGCCTCGAGGTTTAGGCGCGCGGTCGAGAATCTCGGCGGTCGCGAGTTCGAACCCCAGGCACATACCTATGGCTTTTCGAAGTTATGTTTGTATTCACATTGAATCATAATTTGCTTTAACGGTGAAGGAAAACATCGTAATAAAACCTGCACACCTAAAAAGTTCTAATGAATTTCTAAGGTGTGTAGTCCGCCAACCCGCACTAGGCCAGCGTGGTGGACTATGGCCTAACCCCTCTCAATAGTAGAGGAGACCCGTGCTCAGCAGTGGGCGTATATGGGTTGATAAAGAAGACTATCTTCAAGCTCATTCATATTATTCATACAAATATTGGTCCGCTAGTGTGGTAGCCCTGGGTCACGTTGTCGTTCCGATTTGGAAGTGCACATGGCTGACCACGTTTCACGTTGTTGGGCTACAATCGACACACATCGTGTAAGATAAATTTGTATTGAGACGCCGAGGCCGCCATTTGTACCGCAATTCCACGTGGCTGTGACAGACGCATATGCATCACAATAGAGAAACACATGAAAAATTTATCGATGTTATTATCATAAAACCTTTTAACTGTTAAGGAAATGTAGGGCTTTGCGTACGGCCATTTTCTCGTGTAATCCATTAAGTATGTGTAGTTACATACATAATCTCTCGCATATATTCTTTGATACAGGTAGAGGAGCATTTCTGATTTTAAAGTATTATGAACATATTCATAATGGGAGGCAGAGATAAGAAGGAGTAATCAATAAGCATAATGCAATTTACATGTTTTGGAGCCAACTACAATATCTACCTATATTGTAACGATGTAAGATAACGTATTATTAATGGTAGAGTCACGCCGTAGTTACTTTTGTCTCCAGTACGAATTGCCTGGTATTATCTAAGTACTGCCTTTGTGTAATAGATAGTAGACAGAAGTCCGTGCTGTTTTGAACCTTCAGTGAGACTATCCGAAGTTCTATATGTTAATAAGATAGGGCCGCATTTCTTTTTTCTCTAGGAAATTCTCAGTAGCGGTATGGAGTATGGTATATAGGCGTAAGTTAATGTGTTGTTTTCGGGTATGTATATGTTTTAATAATGTTACTATGTCTTAAGATGGAGAGGGCTAATCATATCTTTGAAGCCATTAATATAATAGGAATTTCCTCGGGTATTGGTTAAAAGTGATAGGATCACAAAATCCGTGACATACGAAACAAATATTCAAATATACAGTCACAAACATATTTTTCTTATTTTTTTGTTCCACGTGTTATGTCTGACAAACACTACATAACCAATACGGCCTTCAAGTTGCACGTTGCTTTATATTATACAAATTGTATTTATTGACGAATCCGCCAACCTACATGGCCAGCGTGATGGACTAAGGCCTTATCTCTATTGGATTTAGAGAAGGTTCGTGCTCAGCAGTGGGACGTGTTTCGGTTGATTTGGGTTGGTCTATTAATGTTCTAAAAACACGGTATGATGAAAACCTATGTAGACAGATGCTTGATGATATTGGGGAAATAGTTTAGAGTCTTAACAAAAATGATTGTTTAATTCATTAATTTATTTACGTCATACATGCCGTATATTATGAAACGTAACTATCCGTCTCAGGTGTCTACAAGTAGTTCCTTCTTCTTCTTCTTCACCAACCCATATACGCCCACTGCTGAGCACGGGTCTCCTCTACCATTGAGAGGGTTCCTTCTTCTATAACTGCTAATTCGTGTAAGCAAAGAGAAAATTAGGATTTTGAAAATAAATCTATCTGTGTGTCATACAAACATTTTTGCCGGAGCAGCAATCGAATTCGCGATTTCTCGTTCCACAATTTAGTCTCTAATTACGCCATGAAGCGCAAGCATGACTTGCAAAATATCCTGATAATATTATCCCAACCGATTTGGTCCCCAACAATCTCTCACATTATTTTGCCAATGTTATATATTAAAACAATACACAACATGTGACGCATTAATTTTGGCGGCGCGTGCGCACCAACGTGTGACAAACGATCACGTTGCAAAATTGCTTGTTTGCACACAAGAAACACTTGATTAAGCCTTGACTGACTTTATCTAGAACGTTACGAAGTTTTGTTGGAAATATTTTATTTATTTCACCGATCTATTAATTAAAGACAATATTTTTTCAATAATATATTGCGTGGCATATTTTTTATGTTGTAATAGAGATAAAAATAATTACAGTCTTTGTCATGCTTATAAATAGATATAGGTACCTACCCAAACCTGGTCGTTTTTGAGAGAAATGTTTTATCTACAAGCGAAAGATAACTTATTAAATATTTTTTTTGTGGATGTTCCTTTTAAAACGTGTTGGGTAATGGAGGATTTTCCGAATTAAAGTTTTGGAAGTCTTGCTTCGGAAACGTGAGCCTGTTTTCTATCCAAATTCTTCCTTTTTTCTTTACAAAGATATGATTCTCTGAAGATATGATGAGGGAGGGATTCGAAAATATTTATAAATTTCTCTAGGAAGAGAAAAGATTACATTCTCAGACAGTTATAATTTAATTATTTTTTTGCGATTGTGACGACGAATACTTTTTAAACGAATGTATGAGTTAATACATACATATTTATTTTATTGATGACGATAAATAAAAAAAACTTCCGCACTGTAGATTAGATTAAGCAGAATATATTTACGTGTCAAACCTTGTTTCAATGATTTCATTTATTAAAAAATTAAAAAATCTTAGACACGTGAGGTCCACGAAATAATTTCTCATAACAAAATCAATCAGATTTTTTGTCATTGCCACCAGTATCGTCGCTAATTTATCAAATGCAAATATTTGGAACCAAATCCAACAGATAGCTTGAATATATCTTTCTACTGTGTAGATACATAAATAGTGATATATCTACGCTTTTTGTACCAGAAGCGAACTAAGATCTGTTTAGTGTGATTCTATGGTTAAAGTAATATTTTAAATCTAAGAAGCCTCGAGGTTTGGGTGTGCGGTCATAGATTCACACTTTACACACTTTTGACTTTGTGAAGTTATGTGTGTATTGACAACGATTTATTACGCCGTTATCATTTAAAGAAAATATCGTGAGGAAACTGGCACACCTAAAAATCTTAAGCATTTCATAGCGGGTGTAGTCCACCAACCCATATAAGGCCAGCGAGGTGAACACTGAACAAGTCTAAGTACTAAGTCCTAATCTTCTCTCAGATGTAGAGCAATATAACGTATGTATGTTTAAGGGGTGATGATATATTATGTATATTAGGAATCTGTTATAAATACTCATAAAACTATTATTTTCGTATTTATGAGGGACCTTATGACATCAACATGATGGTCACTATGTGCATCATTTGATATCGATATGATGTGATCGTTTTTACATTTTTACAGTTCTAGACGTCATTATTAAAATCTGACAAAAACATTGCTTTAATGATTTTGAATGACAGTGAGTTAAAAAAAAAGAAAATAATGACATTACCGCATATTCGTGTCTCTCTTTGCAAGATATTTTAGAACACCGCGCTGACATAGTAAGTTTTAGTAACGGAGTAATTATTAATAAATATTTCTTTTTGTTCCCACTTTTTAGACAACCATACATGTGCTCTATCTAGTGTATGGCGGTCAGTGAACTGTGCTCGTGTAAAAAATACTGCTTAAATTTCTGTTTTTGTATTGTAAGTTGTAACACATTCTTGTACAAAAAAGTAAATAAATATACAGGTTGAAAATTTAGCAAATTGGCATAACATATTTTTAAACGCTGTCGCCAGTCCACTCGAAGCTGAGAGAGGATAGCGTTTATGCATATACATATGTGTAAGGTAAGGTTAGGTAGAGCTGTGTTTTTATTTTAAAAATTCACGCTTTGCTATGTTCGATGTAATATAGATGGAGATTTTTTCCGTTATCTAGTTTTTTTTATGGACCATATGCTGTTGCTGAAAATATCATGATGACAAACAATTTAATAATATTCTGCAGAGGTAGGTAGATTCAAAAAAATTGTGTGCAACTGGATGCTTAAGAAAAATTCACAATAAAATTGTGAATATAATATTTCTGAATGTATTACATTATTATACATTAATAGGTATGTAAGGGTTTAAATTATGGATAATTAATTAGTTGTCCGATTTGAGACAAAAATAACATTAGGCTTGAAGGATACATAGTATAAATCATAATATTGAATAATTATACATAACTTATAATTTTCAATATATCACAAATCACCATAAGTCACAACTCCAAGGATTTCATAAATAAATAACAATCCTTCCATATATTTGAAGTAAAGTAGCAATATTTTAACGACGAACTATGCATTACAATCTAGCGAATAATAAACATTTATTCCTTATCAATTTATTCATAGTTACGTCACGCGTCCGCCCATTTGTTCCGCTCATTGCAATTCTATTTTTAAATTTCCCGCCAAACGGCATTTGCAGTATTTGCAGCCGTGAGGCCGGCGACCCGGCGCTGCGAACTAGGTCGCCGCGCACGTGGCAGCCGCCGCTAAGCACGTGCTTGCCAGTCCATGACACCAAAATAGTTCGCGCATACTGCATCGTTCCTTTTACCTGTCATTACTTTGAACTGGGCTGCGGCACCACTGAAGACAGCCAAGTGCCTTAGATAAATGTTGTTATGCATAGTGGCACTGGCATGTTTATTTATTATTCTATGATGATATTATACAAAAGTTATTGATTGAATTTAGAAGTTGTACACTAATCACGCACCAATGTCTTCTTACAATAGTGCCGAGTGGATGTGTTAGTCGACCTCTGTTTTGTCATTGTTCAAGTGAATACAAGTTTTATTGTGAAAATCGTTTGGTTACAGCAATATAAGAATAAATTAAAAATTAAAAAAAAAAATTAAAAATTCTTTCAAATTTCGAAACCAAAGTTTAAATTTTTAAAGGGACCTCGTTGATAATTTACTTGATTTATAAAAATTGCTGAATAAATGCAAAATTTAATTATAAGTCTTTAATTAGAAATCTTATAATTAAAATTAATCAAGAAGCTTATTGGAACTTCTATTTTAAGCTTGATGGCAACATCAACTCCGTAGGCGATGCTTTAGACTTTAAAATCAGTGGCGGAATTTCATTGAGGCCCAGTTACAAGTTAATTGTGTAAACTCTAGTTTATAATAATTGTAGTTTATTGTGGGGCTTCTAATTTATATGATGAATTGCTTCTGCTAAATAGAGATTTAAATATTACTATAATTATTCGGAAAATTGTAAAGCTAGCTGTGATTTTGGGCTTCAATGGATGTAGTCGCAATCGCTTATAAAAGGAATATTTTTCCTTCCTTTCTGCCACGTTTTTCTCCTCCGCTTTAATCGACCGAAACTTGATCAAGTGCAGCCTTCTTCGGTAATTTAACTACTCCACAAAAAAATATTTTTTTTCCATTAGTTTCTGAGATAAGGGTGTTCAACCAAACAGAAACGACCTATTCAGCTTAACATACGAGTAGCAAATAATGATACTGTTTTTTTGTATTTAGGCGAAAGGTACCCTAAGGAAAGAGATCCCGAATCTCGCAATCAAAGAACGGAGACTAGTGTAACGATTTCAACTTATTACTCAAGCTTTATTTAATAAAATACCTAGTTATAAAATTGAATTCAAATGCTCAGAAACCAATAAAGGGCTACAGTCATAAAGTTGTTGAGTGCAGGACAATGGTCGTCAAACAATCACCGGTCGGATGGAGTGCCTATGCAACTGAATCTGGAAGAAACTGGATTTTACAAGATTAACATGGAATTAATGACTTGCAGTGCTCGTAAACAATAATAGATTGTTGTGGAATTCCCTTAATTTACTAAGACCAAGTTTCTGCTACGACTTTGCCTATTACCTTATTATAGGGCGCAGCGAGAAAAATTAACATAAAAAAGATTATAATTCGTTTCCTTTGGAGTTATAAACGTAATCGCCGTAAGTCGTAACTATTACCTGTCTCAGTTGACAATCATAGTCTGTTTACAGTTTGTGTATTGTAATATTATCTCATATTTAAATCTTAATATCCTATTCAAATATTGTAGAAGATTTTTTCTGTAGCAGCACAGAGTCTGGAAACGACAAAAGCTTCTGTCCCTGTAAAATTAACCACGGTTACCAAAACGTGATGGGCGAAAATTTTCTTTTCGACACTCGTTGACTTCGTGTGTGTCAGTAAAATGGCGCCATATTTTCGCGCCAATAATTGACAGAACGGTCATCGCGACACGTGCGTTTCGTTTCTGTGCCTTGTGCCAGTTATATAAAAATGCACTCACACGTTGTTTGCTCATAGACCATCACGTTTCTCTATGGTCACGCTGTTTATCAACTCTGTAGTTAGACCACAAAACATTGTATTTAGTCATAGACATGTGAGCACACTTATTTTACAATGTTGTTTTACGATAATAGATATTCTGTAGTGTTATTCTGTAGTCGAGAATCTCGGCGGTCGCGGGTTCGAACCCCAGGCACACACCTCTGACTTTTCGAAGTTATGTGTGTATTCACATTGAATTATCACTTGCTTTAACGGTGAAGGAAAACATCGTGATGAAACCTGCACACCTAAGAGTTCTTAGGAATTTCTTAGGTGTGTAGTCCGCCAACCCGCACTAGGCCAGCGTGGTGGACTATGGCCTAAACCCTCTCAATGGTAGAGGAGACCCGTGCTCAGCAGTGGGCGTATATGGGTTGATGAAGAAGTGGGGATTTTATAAAACAAGTTATGTTCATACACTTCTAAGTAATACCCACAATATCTTCTGATGGGCTATGGTAATCCTTATTAGTTGTTGTCCCCAATGTGAAATGCGGATTGTAATGTGATGATAAATAGTCCAACTCCACAAATTGTCTATCTTACACTGTATTAATTTATCAAACCAGACCAGTAGTTCCAGCTTTTAGCGTGATCACGCAAATAGACTCCTAACCTTTATTATTTAGTATACGCATTAATGTAGAGAAGTAGAGCCTATTAGTTAACAATAGAATAATATTTTAATTCCATTGCACATGGTTCTGTAATTTACCACTAATTGCAATGGCGGATATAATAGTCTCCTGCTTGTATGAAGGAAAAAGCTTTTTGATTTTTAAAATGTTTTACAATTTTTCGATAATTTTATTGCCTTTTTTAAGAAGATTTATTTATATTGTCAGCAAAAGATCATTCTCAGCGTTAGACCGCCGAGGTTTCCATTTTTTCAATTAATAATTACATTTATGTAACCTTTTATATAAAGTTTGGTATCAGTGAAGAATTGTCTATGTATGTATAATACATACATTTGTATATCTATATTTATCGATAGTTATATGTGTGTACTTTGTTTATTTATTTATTTATTTATTTATTTATTCTTTATTGTACACCATAATGATAGAAACAACATTTTTATAGGTCAAAACTTAATAATGTAGTGCCACAAATGGCGGCCTTATCGCTAT
The DNA here is from genome assembly GCA_030295005.1 of Cephonodes hylas. NCBI lineage: Eukaryota > Metazoa > Arthropoda > Insecta > Lepidoptera > Sphingidae > Cephonodes > Cephonodes hylas. Next base: position 6,046,549 of record AP025382.1, read on the forward strand.
AGGCGATTTCTTCCAGGCAACCGTTAAATGGACTGGAGAGATCAGAGACAGAGTGGGTGGTCATATCTTTAGTGAATTTAAAAATGTGAAATATTGATGTACGCAAAAATTTCAAAATAATAGCAATAAATAATCTAATAAAAACTAATACAAAATTCAATAAATATATATAATAGAAATATATATGTCTGAACAAATAATAACAAAGGAACAGAGACAAAGAAAAAAAAAAATAAAAATAATAAACTACTATAACTAATACTATGTGTGTGACAAAAAATGTTCCTTGACAAGTTTTTTGAAGGTAAAAAGTGATTTGGCTTCTCTTATCGTCAGGGGCAGTTCGTTCCATAAGCGAGCAGCGTGAATGGTAAAAGACCTGCTAAGGAACGAAGTGCCGTGCTTGGGGATTTCTAGTACCAAGTTTTCTGATGACCTAAGGGATCGTTCATGTGTGCTACATAAAAAATTAAATCGTTTTTTAAGATAATGGGGAGCAGAGGGATGGAATAAGATACAATAAAGGAGAGATAGTATGCGAGTATTGCGGCGAGAACGCATAGATAGCCACTTGAGTTTAGCACGAAATTCGGAAATGTGGTCATATTTACGAAGTCCAAATATGAACCGTATACAAAGATTCTGAAGTCGCTCAAGCTTATCAAATTGGGCTTCGGTGAGATCAAGGTAGCTAGCATCGGCATAATCAAGGAGAGGAAACAAGAGAGATTGAACCAGCGCTATCTTCGTTGGAATGGGTAAAAAATTCCGTAATCTTCTTAAGGACCCCATTGCAGCAAACAACTTTCTACTAGTTTCTTGCAATTGGGGACCCCAGGATAGGTTTCGATCCAAGATGACACCCAAGTTCTTAACTTAACTTAACAACTCGATAAATACTTGATGGCGTGAATAAATACCGATAACGTTTGCCATTTAACGCACCTTGTATTTTTTTCTGCGCCGACGGGTGGTTTTTATACAAACTGTTTTTCTAGCGATAACCTTTAGTGTGAACGAGTTCATTGACCTTTGCATAGACTGCAAGGCTGGATAAGTTACAAACCGCAACAGAAACTGACACGGAACGCTGATCTGTCTCTTGGGGATTATGTTACGTTTAATCATAGTATTACATAATGTAAAAATAGCATTCCGTATACGATTCAATGCTTTCGGGGCATAATTAGTGCCTAGGCCACCATGCAAGCCTTTAAGTTTTTTTTTTGTAAAATTGTCAGATGAGCAGGTTTTCCAAAGAAGTTTTGTAAAAAGGTTCTCGCAACCGCCCAAACATGTGCCAACTGACGCGACTAATATACTATAGCCTTTGTATTTAACAATTTTTGACGGCTTTTCCATCAGGTTTTTAAGTGATGTTTCTGATGATTTTTTTTTTATTATCTTTCTTGAAATGTGTTGTGTTGATGTTTTGAAGTGTTTAAGTAAGTGATGTTAAAAAAGTAAAAAAGGCCCATTCATTAATTAATATGTATGTTATCCAGACTAAGAACAAAGTCTTATATAATGGATATCAGAAACTACGACAGACTATTCAGTCTAACAAAAACCCAGGCCTTAAATATTTTTGGATCACACCATACAGGTTCTAACTTGCGACTTCTCATTTCGCAAGCTGGTGTTTACCCCACTTCACCACGGATGCGCAAATCCATAATTAATCTCACTACCTAGATATCAAACTAATGAATACCTAGATGTGATTGCTGCATACGATCAGAAAGGTCATAGTACCGAGGCAGACGTACAAAGTAATTACGGATTCATAGTGAACGCGTGCTATCATTGATCGCGGACGGTGAATCTGTGTCATGGTTGGTGAGACGGCGCACGTGACCGGCACACACGTGACCGGCTAGGCGTGTGGACACTTTCTGCTCATCCGTTCATATTGGACGCCCGATTCGGTTGGACGTCCGTTGAAGTGAGAAACGTTTGGGCTGCCTTAATGTTGATTTGAGATCGAGCGGTATACTTCTAACCTAACTTGATAATGTCTAGGACCTAGGTAACGGTAGATTTTTTAGGATACTGAAATAGGTAGATTTTTCGAGTTTTTTTTCCTAGACCCTTCATAAGCTTGTTACTGTGATTATTGAATTTGTGATAATCGTACAAATAAAATTTTAAAAATCTGTCGTATTGAGTAATAATTCTAGTATAGAGATGAAGATCGACAAGGTTCTGCATTAAAGTAAAATGAAGTACTGGAGCTCAGCTAATAATAATTAATCACTCTTATTTGTTAGCACAGATTTTCTTATTCCTACTTTAGGTTCATTAAACAAAGTATAAAGAAAAGCTAATTTTCTGGAGTACCGTCTATGTCTCACATCTTTAGTTTCGTAGCTTTCGGTCGAAGTTAAAAATAATAATTTGAATTATCATTAATTACCATAGGCTAAACAGCTAACTCCTGGATATTTTAATTTGTTTAACCTCCACCAACAAGTCGTACAGACTTTTTTTTATAGAAATAGCAAGAAGGTTGGATGCAAACTTGACCTTACATAAAAAGATGACTACTAATATGATAAAAGACTACCACGCATGCGCAAATTCCAGAGCATCACGTGGTAAAGTAATTCAATGTGTATTTGCCTTAATGCTTGTTGCGTGACACACGGTGACTGGCCGGCGGATGGGCGGGGTCTGCACTTATTGATGCGTGTTTGTTCAATTACTTTGAATTACCATTTATATTATTTTATTTACAAAAAATATTATTTTTATTCATAAACAAATTGATTAAGTATATAACATAACGTAAAAAGACTTAAAAAATGAAGCAGCCTTTTTGATCGTTTGCAATCATTAAAGCTTAGAGTAGTAGAATTTGGTTTACTTTTTTAAATGTGAAATACTAGTGGGATATAATAACTGGCAGAACATTCGTCAGATAAGAAGTGTTCGCTGAGGTAGGTAGAGACCTAGAGAAAGAAGTGTGTAAAAAGCATGAATTTCTCATGTATATAGAAAAGAAAGTTGCTCTTTTTTGCGTTTATTTAAAATCTAGTTTATTTCTTGCATGTGGCTTATGATATGCATGTGGTTTTCACCTAAGTTTTATAAAAATATACTTAATAAAACAATTTCATAAATCTGAAACATTTTATTTATCTCTTTAATTTCAGCGTTAATTATACTTGCGTGTTTTCATGTTTACTTATTTTATCATTAAAAAAATAATCCTGATCTTCAGACGTAATGTTCAATTACTTGCAATTACATTGAAAATTATTTATAATTAAGATATGCGTTATTAAACATAGCACAAGATTTAATTGGAGGTTGATTATTATTTCAGTGCATAAGGAGGTATGAAACAGACTGTAACAATAGTTCAGGAAAATATCTAAACCTGATTTTCCATTTAATTGGCAAAAGTCTACTAAAATTATGCCACATTACATATTACTAATTAATGAGTAGTAGGTATTGAAAATAAACTAAATATATATAATATTTATAATAAATAAATAATAATAAACTTAATAAACCCTCTCAATGGTAGAGGAGACCGTGCTCAGCAGTGGGCGTATATGGGTTGATGAAGAAGAAGAAGGTATTGAAAATTCTATTTGTCTATTGACGAAATCATCAATAAACTGATCAATGGGAATTGACGTACAACATATTCGTGACGTCATATGAGATGAAGCTAAGACATGTGTTGCGCACATTGGCTTGTACTACCATGACGTCAAGGAACTAGGTAACTATAGTACATTTCTGGCACGGTTGAGAATCATCAATGTGGAATGTGATTAGTTCCATCATCTTTGATAATTGATAGATTAGCCTGGTATTTGAGGTAGATGATACTGTTTTTCCCTATTGTCTCGGGACAGATTTACCTTTGTCTAAAAGTTTAGCGGCTCTGTTATAAATTCTAAAAAGATATTGTCGATCTATTGTTTACAGTTTCAGTTACGATTTTATTCTGATATTCGATTTTAGAGTTTGTTTTTTTTTGTCTTTGAGCCAATTCTTTCCTTCTGTGAAGAACGCGTTAATGTTAATAATGAATTTCTAAGTATGACTAATCGGACAGATGATGATCTGTTGTCTGAAAATCACGACGAAGATTACCTACACCCTTTAAAAAAAAGAATAGAAGAATTTCTTAGGAGTGTTGTTACAACACTAAGTCACAATGATGATATTTGCCTAACCTCTCTTAGCTGTATAGGAAGCCTTTTTTTATTTTATTTTTTGCCTGGGGAAAATCCTCTTGGATTCCTACTAACAAGCAGGATATGTCGGACATTTACCGACTAAAAACCCCATGGTTCTCGGTTACCACGTGAAAAGGACACCGGGATCTCGAGAAGAACACATACCGGTAGTCCTTTATGCGGTTTCCTTATACGCTCTTCATATTATATAGATTTCTAAGAAATCATTCACCTAATTCTTAACTTAGTCGAAACCGATTAGAGGTTCCTGTCCTAATTTGTCGGCGTCTTCGTCTTCGAGTGGGATCGGCTTTTTCACGATCCCTCTCTGCGGCCTCTTTCTTTGCCATGACAGCTTTGCAAAAGCATGCCACGGCATTCCATGATGAGGAACTTTTCAGCATCTCTGAAACAATTGCTGGCAAGCAAAGATCTTGTCCTATGGTACTGACTAGGATCTGCCGCTCCTCGACCCAAGCTTTGCATTAGCTGTATAGGAAGCCTGACTTTGTAACTTAGAAAATTCGTTACTTCAACCTTTTTCTAGTCGCAATTTTGTATCTACAGTATCCAATCCACTAGTGTCTACTTATGTCATGTGCATATACATAAAATGATTGTCTCAATGGCCCATAATGGGGCGACACGAGATGGCCGGGCGCTAAACGTGCAGCACTTTGTCAATCAGGCCATTTGAGCACGTGCCACGGCTGTCTCAGTTCCATCACGCGTAGAGTAGGCAGTCATATCGCTTCATTTGTTTATTCTTTTTTGTACACTATAATAATATATGGGCATAAGTAACTGTAAATAAGGTAGTGTCACAAATGGCGGCTTAATTGCTTCCAGGTAAAATTATATTACTCGATTTTTATTAAATATCTAACTGTTCATACATAAGTTTGGAGGAATTGACACAAACAATTCATCTGTTATTGACTACGTAAAATAGATAAGCCTGCGAAGAGTGTCCAGACTTCGGGTTACTACAGATAATGCCTCAATCGAAAACCTCAATTATTGCCATATATCTAGGAACCAACGATATAGTATTTCAAATAATCCACGTAATTAACCAATATTTATAATTCAATGGCTACTTTGTTACGCTATTAGGCTTAAAAGTCTTAATTTGATAAATTAAAAAGGTATGATACATACATGGCCCCTACAATACATTACAACATAAAACTAAGTTTGTCTTACAAAGACTTCATAAAGTTAGTGTGAGCGTGATGAATGACGAAATTACGATAATAAACAAACAAAAACAGCACGTTTCGCATTGTATTCGATCAGGAAGCGTATTGAGATGTCTTAGCTATGGAAAATATTTTTCATAACTAGTTTTCTACTTGAATTAACCAACTGACGTCGGCTTAGTGATATTAAAGTTGAGAGCAAAAATATTTTTTGATGCGAAGAATCGTGTTCGGAACTCATAATAAACTTAGATAATTATATATAATAGCAATAATTTAATCATCATAAATTAGATAAATATAATTTATGTAATAGCAAGATTTAAAAGTCGCCCAAGACTTTATAAAAGCTTAAAACCCACTAATGTGAATTAGAATATTAAGTTTATATTTTTTTGATAGAAAAACTAAGTCGCGCATTAATGTGTTTTCTGGATCGTAAATGCATCAAGATTCATCATTTTTCAAAGATAAATACAATTCTTAAGCAGGACAACAGAAGAAGGCGATACCCGTCGCCACACAGACCAGAGTAATCAACACTACCTTTGTGAGATAACAGCTAGTAATGCAATCTTCTGAGCATGTGAGCAATTGATTCAAATTATTTTATACGAATTTTTGTATTAAAATGAGGGCTTTAAGAAAAACTAGCACGGCTATACTCGTGAGAAGCACACGCACTAATTTTCAAGCACATCGTCAGTTGACGAAGTAACCTTCTAGTAAAAATAGTCGTAAAACACACACCCACACAACGATAAACACACGTGGCTCTGTTTTTAATGTTGATTCATTTCAATGTTCTCTGTACGACACGTGACTTGTGTTTGGAAACAACAGTTGTGTCGGAATCAATATCGAATATTATTTATTTATTATTTCAATTATAGTAATGTTTTATAGTTTTTTATAGTTACATCTTCTAATTATCTGGGTACTATGCTATTTTTTGTTACCTTTTTTTTAGGCTAGCTAAATATAAGTATTTATTTACGTTTTGTATTTTCTCTCATGCGTGGTTTAGCCTCCGGTTGGGAATCTCGGCGTTAGTGGGTTTCATTTTCAAGACATACACCTCTGGCTTTACGAAGTTATGTGTGAATTCATAAATAATGAGTTACTACTTAAATTAACGGTGAAGAAAAACAACGTGAGGAAACTTGCACACCTAAAAGTTTTTAGGAAAGTCCGCCAACCCGCACTAGGCCAGCGTGGTGGTAGAGGAGCCCTGTCCTCCAATACCAGTGTTGGGCAAATGTTAATTGAACTAACAATTAAAAATTAACAATTAATTAATTGTATTTGCAGTGACAGCAACTAACAACTGATTAATTGTTAATTGTGGTTTTATACAATTAACAATTGATCAATTTTTAGTTATTTTGCGGAAAAAAAATTGACAATTAACAATTAACAATTAATTTTTTACCAAGTATTAGTTTAAGTATTGGGTACATGCGTGTGCGGATTAAGCCTCTTAATACATTTACGGTACCAAATAGAACTCCTGAACAGCTTATAGAAGGGGTGCGGCAGAAAGAATCTTTGGTAAAGTTTATAACTGTATGGAATCACATAGCAATGCGCTGACGTTTGTTGCTACATTGCAACAATATGACGCGCAGGCCTTCTAATTGCATTACTTAAGGGTTTAGGTAATTGCGATGAGTGTCGGTGCAGCGCCGAGCGCGCGCGCCGGTGGTTTTGAGCCTCCAAAATGTCCCTAAAATAGCATAAATATGACAAGCTAATTACCTTGTAATTTATCAAAATTTGCATCATAATCATTAAATGTTCTTTGAAAAGTACTGTTTTTGCTGAAATTACATTTACTTATATTAAATAATAAAAAAATACCCATTTTACACGGCTTCTGCACCTGAATATTATTATAAATAAAGCTACAAATGGTGTTATATTGAAAGGAAAGCAATTGACATGAGTTCAATTGCATTAAAATAAATACACCAAGTGTTAGATAATATTCTAACCACAAGTTGAAACCCTTTTTAGGCAGACAATTATTTTGTTATTACGTTTTCAGTCTTAACTGAAAACCATTGAAATAGGGTATTATATAAATAATGATAATCTTTAAATTAATTCAGAAAGCAACACATACTTATATTTTAGGTACTCAATTTTAATGATAGAATCAGATAATGATAACTAAGTAGTTGTGTATTAATTGGTTTTAATTAATAAGAGAATTAGAATATGAATTAGTCTAAATCATGTACTTGTATGTAATTGTTCTCATATAAGTAATTATATTTGTATATAGCCATGTATAAAATCCTGTTTGTAGGAGATGAAATAGAAATTATTGAGATATCACATGAGCCACTTGTAACAGTTAATTACAAGCCCTCAACTTCTTGTAAATTGTTGTATTGGGACATTATAATAATTAACTTGTAGTCTTTATAAGGTCAACAAACTGAAAACAAGAAAATATGAAGCAAGGACCTCTGATATTGGTGAAATTTCATGTAGGTCAAAAAATAAACAGTACCCAATTGTTTTATGTCATTTTTATAATACTCAATCATATGAACCATTGTTTGTTTTTGTAATTTAAGGTAAGAAGAAGAAAGTTACCACTATAAAGCTGTTAAAACAAAAAATAATCCCTCAAGGAAAATTATTTTAAAACTCAATTGGTCAATGCGCTATTGAAAAGAAGATTTATGACAGAAAAACTCCACCTTGAAATTTCATTATAAAAATTAAAATAAATAGGGGAAATTAAACCATAACCTTTTTTCAAATTAATATCCTAAATATACACAGCACATCTTTATGTGTGTAATACTTAGGTACAGCTTTGTATCACAAGTGTCAATAAATACTATTTAGAGTGAAAAACCCAGAAATGAAAGAATAATATATATTGATGCAGGGAATAATCCCACAGTCTGTTGTATTGTAAGCTGGCATCAACCTAGAGTCTGTTGATTATTTAGCATCAAATGAAAAGAAGTTTTCAACTGTAAAATAATTATTATTTATTGTTCTATTTCTAACATATAAATTATCATTATCACCTTGTGAATATATTGTGGATTTCTGGGATGTTTCAATTATATTCTCATGAATACTTGCATAGTCATTTTTTCAGTATTGAATATTATGTAGAGCTATACCTACACGCCACAGGTAAAAATCATTTTTTAATTTTATTTGAAGTCCAAGTTGGACACATAAAAATTTTTCCTTAAGCATGTCAGAAACTCTTTTCACAAGGTCTCAGCTCTTTGTGTAATCCTGTTCATCTGGTACTCTTTATTCTGGATTTAGTACAGGAGTCAAAAGATATTTCCTATGTGTGTCGCAACATTAATTTTGAATCACACACTATTTGAATGTTTAGAGCAAAGTAGCCTCTTCTGTTTCTGTATGATTGACTGATGTAGCCTGCATGCTACCTGAAAACATCAAGTTTTAAAGTACAAGATAAATATTTACATCAACAATAGCAAAACTTTATAATACATACCAGGTGACTTTAGTTTGATATGGGTGTCATTAAATGCACTAATACCGGTTTGTATTATTATGAAGTTACTCATCCTTCTTGTAATTGGCGTGATGTTGTCTTTAAACAAAGGGCTAAGCTGTACCTACAATCTATACAATCAATTTGAGAGTTGAAAATTGTATGCTGAATAGTTGTTAATGTGAGTCATGGACGTAATATATAAACGTTTATATATTACGTCCATGATGTTAGTCTACTCCTTAAATTTCAACTTGCGAAAAGTCATAGTTGTTGACATATTAATGTTGAAAACATGTTTGAAATTAAGCGTATTTTTGCTTCGTAACGCACGTTTGACATTTTCTCGACGTTTTGTTATTCGTTACGTTAGGTACTCGGTTTAAACTTTTTTAAACTCTCAAAATAGTTTCTGCGTATTTTTTATATTTTAAGTTAGTTTTTATTGTAATACACATATCATTTTGTATGTAAAAGTATTTCTCACCACAATTTCGTTGTGATATTGACTTTTATTAAAGGACCTATTTTCTTTAAAAAGGAGAAGCAAAACGCAACACTAACGACGCGACAAGTAATGATAACACAAACGAAAACAAATTGAAAACATTCAACGACATTTAAAATAAATAATATTTTTTTGGCAGCGTTCTTAACAATAATATATAGTGGCCACTGGCACTGGTAGGTATATTACCGGCAATGTCTTTACTTAAATGAAACAAAATACAATATACATTCATAACAAACGGAAAGATACTTTTTTCCCAAATTTGCTGGAATTGCATATTCAGGGCAACCAAGATACTCTTCAAGACGAATCTAACGAGTCCAAAGTTGATAGAGTTGCGTCATTTAATTACGAAGTTCCGATGGCCACCTTCCAGCTCCATCATCAGACCCTGGTTACCATATGGTATCATAGAATTTGTTAAAACGAATCAAATGAGCCCAAACTCGATGGGGTTGCGTCGTTTAATTGCGGAGTTCCGATGACCACCTTCCAGCTCCATCATCAGACGTTGGTTACCATATGGTGTCATAGTACTTGTTAAAACGAATCAAATGAGCCCAAACTCGATGGGCTTGCGTCGTTTAATTGCGGAGTTCCGATGGCCATCTTCCAGCTCCATCATCAGACCCTGGTTACCATATGGTATCATAGAACTTGTTAAAATGAATCAAATGAGCCCAAACTCAGTGGAGTTGCGTCGTTTAATTGCGGAGTTCCGATAGCCACCTTCCAGCTCCATCATCAAATCATCTCTATATCATAATAATATTGCATTGCCATTCAATTTACATATGCATGCAAAATTTCAACTTAACCGGAAACCGGACAGTTGATCAAATTGAATTAGCAATTTTTAATTACAGATACAGAATGGGACAGGCGAAACTAAATAAAAGCTTGTAATTGAAAACCCCCGACAGAAAAACCTACATTCCATTTAAAACGTAAAAAAAATCTAATTTGAATTTTTCACTCACGATTAAGTCATAGATATTCCCTTTGCGTGCTCTTTCATTTGACACCCCGCTAGAATATATATGGAGATATTCGGTTATGATTCCCCATTTTAACACCCCACAACTTTGAAAATACCAGATTTTGAGAGATTTTAATTTGTTATGTTTAGTTTTCCTACCTAGTCGTAAAGAGTATATGAGATAATTAACGTTAAACATCTACAAGGTTTGCGGACCACCCTTCCGTGCAAAAATAGCAAAATTTAATTGTTAGTTTTAATTTTTTCATCAATCGATTGAAAAAAATAATTGCAATAATTTAATCGCGATCTGCAATTGATGTGCATTAGTTTAAATAATTTAATTGAAACGCGCGATTAATGGTTAATTGCAATTGATTCAAATTCAATTAATTTAATTGCAATTAATTTTTTAGTCGATTGATTAGTTCAATTAAAAATTAATTGATTGATGCCCAACTCTGTCCAATACATTCCATATGGGGTGATAATGAAATACGTATATCCGATTCAGCACTGTTAATTACTTTCTTATCACAGTACATTTCTGAGTAGGAAGTCACGTTTTTTCTGAAACTAAAAAAAATATTTATATACATTCTATATTTTATTTCTAGAAATTTGTATTTTTATCAGAATGGTGAGTGTCGAACAATTACTAAAGCTCTTTGTTGGCAATATTGAACACGTTATCACTGAGTTTATCTATTTATAATTGTATACTAGACATGCGTAGTAAGACACGTGTTCCTATGGTTACAGACGGCTGCTAAGATAAGAGCCACGTGCCACTACCACGAAAATAAAATGGTGTTTGCTAACTACAGAGATAACGCCTATCTAGAGTATTTTGATCTATATTAAGAAATATTTTCCGTTTCATAGCGATAATTCGTTCCGGAGCACTAGTATCATCATCATCATCATCAGCAGCCCATATTCGTCCACTGCTGGACATAGGCCTCCCCCAATGACTTCCACCGGGAACGGTCGGAAGCCTCCTGCAGCCAGCGACGTCCCGCCACCTTGACAAGGTCATCGGACCACCTTGTTGGGGGACGTCCCACGCTGCGCTTTCCCGTTCGTGGCCTCCACTGGAGAACTTTTTGGCCCCATCGGCCATCAGTTCTCCGCGCCATGTGGCCGGCCCATTGCCACTTCAACACTAGTATGCAAACAAGTTTTTAAAGACTAAGTAAAATAAAACAAATCTTGACTTCTTTTTAAATAAGAAAAACAAAACTGGGAAATAGATTAAAAGCTATTGCTGAAATACTTATGTATAAACGGTTTGGCGTGACGCTGCTTTGTCGCAAAGACATTGATATTGTTTCATTATAACGTCATTATACTTTATTATCATTTACTATATCTGGTACCAAATAAATAAACGGTGAAACTAAAGTAAATAGAAAGTACAATTGGCGATCTAATCGCTATAGGCAGTTGCTAGAGAGAAACTTTGGATGGAAAAAAGGAGAGAATAGGTAAATAGAGTGGCATTAAGTAAGTGCATGGGAAAGAAAAATAAACTTTGAGTATATAAAACTATATATTTATATATATTTATATTATAGTATAATATATATGTGTTTATGTTGGTATTTAAATATAAGCATATTATCCGAAAAATAATATTTATGCACCCATCAAGTATCCCTGCACCACTCTAAGGTTGACTCGTAGAAAATGCTTTAGGCATTAAGTCCGCCTTTATACAATGTTTTGTATAAAAAGCACAAATAAATAAACTATCTAGATACAGCACATCTCCAGGTAACCCGGCCTATGTCTAATCCGTTATACCTATCGTGACATAATTTCACCAATCTAAGATATGTATTTATGGTTAAACAGGTTTCAACTCGACAAACCCCAAAAAAACTGCGTTTTGATCTTTAGTCTGCGGGATTACAAGGGACCTTTATAAAAAATCCGGACTACAAGGAGCCATAGGCAGGAATCTATAATCCGACAAAATCGACGAAATCAAAGTCTGAAACTGTCCTGCAAAACGTTAATCGGATTACACCGGGTCAATAAATACATAAAACAACAAATGAATTCATATATTACTATAGTGAAACAAAATTATTCACATCTGACTAACGGGATCACAGAATCCCTATATTAAGGATTGGCGGGAGATGACGTAGGACAGGAAGTGAATACATTTTATTTTGGAATCAATTTTTAATCGTTATACCGTTGAAATAAGTACGTAGATACCCAACACGCTTTAGTTGAATATACAAATTGTACGAATGAATTTAGGTCTCAATATCATTGCGATTTGGATGCGATAAATGTCAGATGTTAGTGGTAATCACATCGAAGAAGGCCAATATCCGATAGCAAGGTGCAACGCACTCGCCACGATATCACTATGATGGAGCATATTGTTTAAGCTTTCGCCAAAATAGTATTAATTAAATCTGTATATTGGACGATAACATCGCGGCTAAGATAAAAGTTAAAAATTTCACTTTGTAAATATGTACTAAAAGCAAAATTTATCGTTAAACGGAACACGTAAAATACTTAGTTCTGACCACATGGTAATATAAAGTCGTGTGTTGTTTCAACACCATGAAAGACTTTTCAGCCTCCGAAACACCTAATCTAAATATATCACTGTTAATTACTTTCTTGACCTAACAAAGACTCCGTCTAAATTATATACATAAATATAACAATATTTATTTTAAATTATGAAGTACAAAATAGATAGTAAATTTAAGCGCCTGCTTCGTAGTAATATATCCTGTGTGTTCTACAGGCCCCGCAATTGATTCTCGGATCGGGCAAAATGTATTTATCATTTTCAAAGTTTACAGTGGTAGCTTAGAGCCTGGAAATGTGCCTCAAAAACGGCAAAAAGCTCGCTGCCTATTACCTAGGACTGACCCACGTGAAATGCACGGGTGCAGAAATGCACTTCTTTCTAATCTTTTAGGGAATATAGGCGTGAGGTTATGTATGTATGAATCTAAGCGCCTGATATTCCTTTTTTGCATCCAGAAAAACCTAACCTCTCTCAACAGAATCAGATAGCCATAAAACCATGAAATTAACATTACAAATTCAGTCACATTTTACATAAACGGAGTCGACTATCAAAAAATTGATAAAGAAGTGTCAGCTCACGTGGGGTGACACGAGTTCTGTTCTATAGCCATAGTTGGCACATAATAATTTGATTATGGTAATTCTATCTATTTATATTCTCGGATGGTTGTTAATTTTGTATGTGTTCACAAATAGATGCGAATTTTGATCGGTTTTTGTTTCCTGTTGCTGCGTCAGGGAATTATTCATATTATTCTACAAAATGCTTGGTAACTAATCTATAAATAAAATGGCATCTTTGGAAAATTATATTTTGGTTATTTTAAATATTATTTTGGGTTTGGACTTTATGAAAAGTTGCGGTAATTCCATGTAAGCGCAAAAGCTCAGCTTTTCTTGCAAAATTGTGAATCATCTTTAAATTTAAAGCTATTATCTGTCTTAATTTCCAATCACGGTCTGAATACACTCTGTATAATCGGCCTTTTGCCTTATCAATGTTTCAAATATTTACTACTACCGCAATATCTCGTAAAAGTAGAGTTTTGGCCCCAAAAGTTTTGAAATTTAAACTGAACTTAAGATTTAGATGAGTAAGCTTGAGAAACATAAAGAACCATTACAGAAAGCGTGTATGAGAGCATCGGTGGAGAGAAACGCGTGTTTTTCACATCTTGATGCTCTTTCATGACAATATCGTTGTTAATTTCAGGTAGTCTATTTTTCTCACTTTGTCGTGCCCGTATAAAAATACAAACTTCTTTGTTACTTTCTATTCATTAAGGTAACGCGAGCCACGCCACAATCGAAGCTAGTGTCTATGTCTATGCAATATAAAATATCCTAGTAATAAAGACAACGTGACGTTTAACGGCACGTATGAAGTGAAAGTCAGAGGCCGTCGGGCACGTGAACACTTTCGAACACGTGCGCGTGCGCATGTAACGTTAGTTCCACACGTTTTACTTTATATCTCTATGTTGGCTCCTGTGGCGCAGTTTGTTGATGAAACACCGAAGTTGCGTGCCCTGTTGGGATATTTGTGTGATTTACAAATATTTTTCTTGGAGTTTAGAAGTTGTAGGATCGGTATGTAGTAGTATATGCTACACTAAAGTTGAATCTTAATGTATGTAGCATTTGGAATAGAGACTACACATCTTTTGATGACCACTGTTTGTACAGGGGATCCCAATCCTCAGCAATGAGGAAAAGGACGCGAGGAGGAGGAGCGAGATAATTGCCTAATTTTGAATTTTGGAAGATAATAGGTTCCATTGCTGTATCAATCATTTTAGTAAGTAGGTACTTTATTTTTTAAACTTACGTGAGAAAGTATGGTAATACCAAACGATCCTGTCCTAATAGATCATCAAGTCAATCCCATCTCTTTCTTAAATCATTCTCTTAGAAATCTACTAAAAGGTTTTTGGTAGGTAGGTAAACTAATGTAACATACATTAAGACGCATAAAAGCTACTTGATTTTCCTGTATTGTTTTAGGTGCTTCAAGTACAACATATAATAAACATCTTTATGTTCCCATGCAGATACTTGGAAGTGCATTTTGTAAACAAGCGTTATTGAACTTCAGTGTTCATATGAATAATACTGTCGGTCACGTGCTCTACAGACACGTGTCATTCGAGGAAACAAACAAATGGAAAACGTTTAAGAATGCTGATTACGCATAATGTTGTTTGAGTTACATTGCGTTCGAATATATAATTTAAAGCTAAAATTTAGTAGTCATGATTAGTATTTTGTTGACATAATCGTTGGTTCGTTGCAAAAAGTATACGGCGTGGGTTTCTGATTATCGAGCGCGATTTCTGGACGAGTTATTAGGACATTTTTAATAGCAGTCCTAGAATCTAAGAGTTCAAAAACCGATACTTCATTCAAAATTTTCTGGGGAATCTAATCACTAATTACCACGGAAAAGCTTGCCGATTTCCCACAAGTTATTAAACAAACAATTATTTATGACCAAAAAAATATACATACATTACACAAAACTGGACTAATTTACACATAATACCGTTAATGAGTATTTGTATTAATTTTGATTGTATTTTTTTCTTCATGTACTACCACGTGTGAATAATGAAGACTACATATTAACATGCGCTTGTACCCTTGTAGTTGTAGATCGAGGCCGGCCCGCCCGCGATACGAGGAAAAAATATAAAAAGAAAACCCAACCCGTCATCCATTACATTGTCTTCCTGCAGGGTAGATACATAAATAATTTATTTATGAGATTGACAATCAAAGTACATAGATTATGGTCTCGAGGTTCAGGTCGCGTTTGTGTACCTCGACGATCGCATGTTCAAACCTCTGAACTCCGACTATTTGAAGTTATGTGTGCATTCACAATGGATACTAACTTTCTTTTACAGCGAAGGAAAACATTGTGAGGAAACTTGTACACTTAAAAGTTCTTGGGAATGTCTCAGATGTGTAGTCCGCCAACCCGTATTAATCCAGCATGGTGGACTAAGGCCCAAATCTTCTCAGTTACAGAGGAGGCTGAGCAGGAGGAGATATGTACATATAAGGGCTGATGGATGACAAAAGCTCTACGAAAATTTCCAGACTCCGCCTTACGATTAAGAGTTTCTCAGTAGTTTAATCCTATAACGCACTGCATGACTCGGGAATCGATCCCGGACGTCTAGATCGCACGGCACATACTTGGGGGGTAAGAATATGAGCATTATATAAATTTTAATTTGCGAGTATTTCCAAGTAAATTACGTCATGGACCAGTATTCATACATATATTTTGTTGATGTTTTCTATATAATTAGTTAAAGGGGCTGAATTCAGAATATTTTACGTAAACATTAAAATTGGTTACATTTGTGAATTCTTCGTCGATTGTAAAATGATTGAACTTTGAAGGAACGGTACGTCAAATAAAATTCGCCAATATTCATGACACAGAATATTTTCAACTTTTTTTATCTATCTATTCAGTATCATAAAATACGAGTTGATCCTAATTAAATTATTAAACTACAAAATTCACCATATTTTACTGAGGACTGCAAATAAATTAAAGGAACATATTAGACTAAAGATTGAACCGACAAATTGCGACAGAGAAATCTAAAGCAGTTTGTTAGATTAATTATTATCTTTGTAAGTAATTGTCAGCACGTAATAATGTTATAAACATGTGTAAAAACGTTATAAGTTAATTATAGAATATTCGTATTTAACAGCGATCTATTAACACTAGATCTACTGTACTGTGCAAAATTAGATTAGCAAGCATTCAGTTTTATGTAAGCGGCTCTTTTGACTCCAATCGATGTCGAGATCTATAGGCCACTTATTCGACACGTCGAGAATTTAAAATACAATTGATAATTTTGATTTAAAATCACAGGCCTGGGTGTTTATTAACTCCGCCTTTAAAACATTTTCTGATTAAATTCTTTGCGGGATTCGAACTATTAGGTTCTGTTAGATTCGCTGATTCAAATTTGTGCGTGCCCCTGTTAATCCTGAAGCACAAGAGTTACGAGCCAACCATCTACAAATTCTATCTTAGAAGCGCATAATGTTATTGTTGCTCGTCGATTTTCAATGCCGCTTGAGTGTACAGGGTGTATACAGACCGTGATTGAAAACTAAGGCATAATAGCTACGGTGACTACAAACCTACACAATATCAATGGTTGTTAGGAAATCGTCAATTTTTTACCTGCCTCAGTTTTCGATCGAGATCTTTATAAAAATTCCACCAGTTTCGGGGGGTCTTGTCCATCACGTACCTAGAGTGGGTGAGTGTACATGACGTCCATGTGAATTAGCGGCGTGTGAATGAGTTTATTATGTCAGCCGCCACGCCGCGTGTGGACTCACGTGGCCGGGCGCGAGCCACAGCCGGCTGCAATGTTTCGTGGATGAAAACATTTGCGAACGCGATCATGTTTGATGCGTTAGAACTAGATAACATGTACAACGTGCTGGCTCGGTTTTATTGCCTTTTGTTGATGAACCTATCCAATGTCAATGGAGGTTGAGATTTTTTTAATAGGTTTTTGTTGTTCCACCGTTGTAAGTTTTGCAATAATTAGCACTTATATGAATAGGCACCGATGGGACATAGATACCGTTGGATTTCTGCGTTTGATTCGCTGGTGTGGATCACTATTGCGGGTTTTATTTCCGAGCAGTTACCGGGGAAAAATTTTAAGTAGTAGTCACTCGGTAGATGTTTTCCGAGTAGTCTAGAACGTGGGGAAGAATCTTCGGTAATTTACATCTTGTTTTCGTTATTAGCGGTCTTGGTATAGGTCGTATAGTTCCGCGTGGGATTCGACAAAGTAACCAAATATAGCAACTTGATAATGTATCTTGTTTGAGCTGTACTTCTTATTACTTAAAAACAAAGGATTTTTGGTATTAACAGTTTTCATATAAACATTTGTAGGTTGTGTTAATCTATAATATGTCGGACTTAGCGAAAAAAATATTGGTAAATATAAAAGTGGACGTACCTAACATTGGCGTACCTACAGACAGAAGTTCTAATTTATTGACTAAAACAGATCAAAATACCTCCGTGCCAAAATCTAATTACTACCTGGCGATAATACATTCAGTGTTTATTTCGCATGAGACAGAGAAAGGACCGTGTCCTATTTATTATTGGCACGCATATTGTAGTTGTTGACTGTTAGATGATATTTTATATGACACTTCGTAAACATTGCGCCAATAATTTTTGAAATGGTTTTTAAAAGAGCTTAGAAATGATAAGTTGAGTAAAATGCGTTAGTATCTGTTAGGGCTTCAATTTAAAGCACTTTCATTTACGTCTTTCATGATTTTGGCCGTGATCTACAAAGATTTTTATTGTACATAAAACTCATAGATTTTAATTACTTTAAAAGATATCTTGAAAATTAACCAGAATAGTTATCATAGTTATTGATGACCACTAACTGGAATTGAAGATTATCATAAGCTACAAATCATAGGTATATATCGTATTTGTATTCATATCCTTATGTACACATGATAAATCTCTTAAAATTAGCCTTTAACCGTGCCAGTGTTGCGGATGACCTTTTTTAATATTGAGAGGAATTAAAGTTAAGTTAAAGTTACGGTAGAAAGATTTCATTTAATTAATAAAAAAAACAGAGTAATTTGAATGCTAAATTCTCAAAGATTCTTACAGTCGCGATTCCACTAGTGACTGTTTTATTCGTTATCCTTTGTTGAAGAAACACCCAGCAGTTTTTCAGTCTATCTGTAGTATTGTGATGAACGTCATTACGTGACCAAACTCAAGTGTCATGGATTAAAACCCGGTTTTTGTCCAAGTTTCAATTAACGCTCAGTAAATAGACTAAATTGAATAACGTAATTGCTATTTTTTGTCGAAACGGTATTTACGTATTACATCATCTTAATCACTGTGATTGATTGGTAGTGGACAAAAAATACTTCTAATGTATCGATCAGCTTGTTGTATGTACAAGAAAAAGCATTCACAATTTATTTATTTTTGAAGAGAGACTAAATCCGAAGGATTCTATCTTTTACTTATAAAATAGATCTTAGAAATAGCACATAAACTATTATTATAGTCTCAGATCTTCTAAGAACGATTGGAGACTTTTAATACAATAAAAATTCAGATGCAAATATTAAATTCTCAAACATTTTTCTCGTGACTGGACAGTGCTACGTAATATAACACCGTGAAGTCGTTAAGGCCAATATTATATTCTAATATAAACTCCTCCAAATATCTTCATGAAAACCATTTTCAAATTAATCTATGAAATAAAATAGTCAAACAGTCTATCAAATTAATGTGTCATTAGTATGATAATAAATTTATGCAGTGCTTACCTATATTCTTCTACAGATCATTCAGATAAGAATATTAATTGATAGCCAATAAACTCAGCGATAAGACTACTATTACGCTTTAATGTAGGCAAAACAATAGCATATTTATGTCTCAGTACTAAGTGACGTGTTAAAATAAACGCGTTCACATGTTTAATAACAAAGTAGGTACAGTGTAAAGCAAATTACATTCTGATAAATTTACGCTGAGAGTCGAGAGGTGCATATCGACACTCACGTTGTTTTAGCCGTTTATTTTAGGCTCATTGCGTTGCAGTTTTTCAAGTACATTTTTGGGCTCTGTGGTGTTGCTAAAAATATCGTTAGGGAAAAATAAAACATAGCCCGGTATGAGAATTTGACTTTGAATCTTTCAATCGCACAATTCATTCCGCGAGACGAACGAGGTAACCTGTTAAGTCTAATAATAGGATATATTGTACGTTTAATCCTTACTAAAAATGTACATGCAATAGTTGTGTTTGCTGCGCTTTTGTAGGTGCTGGATCAATTTATAATTAATCTCAAAATTCGGTTGGGCAAGAAAAAGTTTAGCGGCAAACTATAAGCCGCCTTGTTATTTTCTTTCAACGTTCAAAGCATCATTAGTTTAGCAGACGTTCAGGGTTGTATCATGCTAAATAGAATAATGGAATTGTGGGGATCTCACCGACAGGTACTATAAAAGGTCTGCAGTGATGGTTAGTTAAATAATATATTTTCGAATTATTTAGAGACTTATTGTAAGGTTACGTACATTATAATGTGTGCGAGCGTCAAGTTATAACTAATTAGGATGTTACTTCAGCGCGAAATTTTATTATACTATTCGTTTATATCGAACTCTATCTTGTGCATTATGAGAGGGCGGTGACCTTACGTAATGTGAAAAGACTAAAAATATTAAATCAGAGGAATACCATATAAATTGGATTCAGTACCATAAAAATTTGACGTCCCCGCGTCCACAATTCCGTTTTTTCACGATTGCGTTAATACCTAACTCTATATTTTAAGTTTGCATTAAATCGATCAGTAATGCATAAACATCACGAATGTGCCTTTTGTATGCTAAAATATGTATGTAATCTATTCTATTACGCTCACGTGGTTGGTAACACATATACACGCGTTCTCTCCCTTCCGGGAAATACACATGGCCAGTACTTTACAGGAGAATACTATTATTTATTGTTGGTTTTGACTTTCAAGGTATTTTTTTCCTTTTTTTTTGCATTTTAACAGATTACGTTTTAACATGAAAGTATATATTTCTTTTTTGTTTTTTGGGGTCAGCCCGGGTGAAATAAATTATGGCACAAATTTTTCTCGATACTTTAATGACTTAAGTTCTCGCCGTGAAGTAGACGAATTGCTCTGCGCTTTTGCTTGCTGTAATTTTAATGGCCGTTGGGTAAGGCCTATGCCAAGCAATGGGTAAATTTGGGAACAAAAGGAAAAAATAATTGATAGTCAATAATAAACGAGCACATAACAGACAGGTTTTTTTCTTGCAGTCTAGTTATAAAGTTCACGTTGCTTTGTCAAAGCGCAATTAATGCACAGTTGAAAAGATTTCTGCTTGCGTGAGAAAACTCGGGAAATATATTTTATTTTATTTATTTTATTTAAACTTTATATACTAACAATGTATACAGGCGGACTTAATGCCGATGGCATTATCTACCAGTCAACCTTACAGTGGTGCAGAGAAATATGGTAGGCGCATAAATAATATATATAAATCAATAAACATATATAAATATTATATATATATATATATATATATATATATAAATATTATATATATATATATATATATATATATATATATATATATATATATATATAAATATTATATATATATATATATATATATATATATATATATATATATATATATATATATATATATATATATATATATATATATATATATATATAATCAACTGTCAGAATCATCATAATATCTATATGTATGTTTATGTATGTATGTTTATTATATATTTATATAAGTATGTGTATAGTATATATATATATATATATATATATATATATATATATATATATCAAACTATCTAACTGCCATATGCTGATTATAACCATTAATCATAATTGTACCATTGTTTCTGATTTCCTCATAATACCCGCTTAGCATTAAATAATTGACGGCTGTCATTCAGTTAGTAACCTGTCTTCCAGTAAGACATGTACTATTCTTGTTTCTTTTGATTATTCCAAATGAATAATAACTTAAGGTTTGTATTTTGCGAAGTAGTAGGCTGTGGTTGTATTTCTTCACTTACATTTCGCCAGTTATGTGCATAAGTCTCATAAAATGGGGATCACCCCTATTTTGCCTAATTAACCTAACCTAACCCCTAATTATAATATATTATTATATAGTCCCTACTAGTCTATAATTTAAAGGCTCACGTCTTTTTCCATTTTTATGGCACATTTCCTGACTCCATGTTGCTGTTGAGAATTTCGTAATAAAATACTTAATAATACCTACTTGCCTGACCCGGCACCTCTAGATCGCAAATCATTAATTTATCCCGCGACAGCAGAGGCAGTCTCAGAAATCCACCTTTAAAAACATTAACAAACATACTAGCGTATAAACTAATTATTTTCTTAGGAAAAACTAATTTCCCGAAGAATTTAATAATTTCAATGACTCCAAACTGTGACTAACGCGAGAGCCATCACCAAAATCCGATGCCACTTGTAGTATTACAAAAATTTAAGAAATGTTTCGATCTGTATTTAATAAGGAGGAAAATGTAATATAGATAAATATTGTCATAGTTTATAAATAAGCGTAATGTATGACTCAGTCAATGATGGAACAATAGAGGTAACCGGAAAATGGCTACAATATTTTTTTTAATTTGTTTTTTTTTTTTTTTTTTATGGGAAAGGAGGCAAACGAGCCAGTGAGCCACCTTATGTTAAGTGGTCAACACCGCCCATGAACACCCAAAATACCGAGTTTTATATTAAGCCGAGTGTTATTAAAGTTTAGGCGCGATTACTATGTTTGGAACACGCGGTCGAGAATCCCGTTTGTGACACGTTCAAACCCCTGTGACTTTTCAAAGTTATGTGTGTATTCACATTGAATTATCACTTGCTTTAACGATAAAGAAAAATGCTGTGATAAACCTGCACATCTAAAAGTTCTTAAGAGTTTCTTAGGTGTGTAGTCCGCCAATCCTCACTAGGCCAGCGTGGCGAAGTAAGGTCTAAACCCTCTCAATAGTAGAGGAGATCCGTTCCAGTGTGTCGTATATAGGCTGTTGATAATTATAAAATGCGGGCTGAACCCTCTCAGTTGTAGAGGCCCGTGCCCAGTTGTGGGATGTGTATGGGCTGATGATGATAAGACATTGCTTGGAATGTATGCTACACGTGACCTGATACTTTGTTCTCTGCCGAACCATTGCACGTGAGTCCGTCATGTTTACATAATACTATGTGGTTTAATATGACTTAGCGCTTTATTTACACGTGGAAACACAGTAAGCGGTAGGTCACGCTGAAACCACTTTGTATTGGAGCAACAATTGGCCTGCTCGAATGAAGTCTTTTATCCTGCTACAATTTCGTGAATGAAGGAGTATGTATGGTCTGGTGTGTTTTACTATCTGACAGTCAAACACATTATGCTTTGCAGGTCATTAATCGAATATTTAAATCACTTGTAGCCCGTTTAAAAAATATTATAAATCTGGGCTAAAACTTACCCAAAATCTCAGAATTCCGTGTTAATAAATTTGCAAACTACAGGTATGTTTATGTTACGAGTTGCATTAGAAACTCCTTGTCTAGACAAACATTGCGTAAGGGTATAATAGGAGATTATTAGTATTAACTATGTCGTGTTCCGTTCACGCTAGCCGACACGCCACTGTCAGCGTTTTGGCGCCATTGCAGTCGGGCGACAATGCTTTCACGTGTTGTAGGTTTGTTTATTATTTGTACAAAGGGAAAGAAACAGAAAATGTTACCGCATAAAAGAAATGATAGGGATTTAAATAAAAAATATTCAAGAGGAATTGTATTATATCACTATTGCATTATTCGGATCCACATGAAACGGTATTGCGGGCAAAAAACCTCGCTCCTTCACGAGACCCTTATTCCCTTATTTCATAATTATTTATATATAAAAGATAATACATTACTTCAAGAGATGAGTTCGAAAATTCGGCTTTATTTAAACTTCTACACTACTATACTGACCCTCAGTACCAAAATTACTAATTTTTAATGATCAGATGTAGTTATTTACGTGTAACATAAATACGCATAAACGTTAGTTACAGTTAGCCCATAAAGAACGAATTATTTTCATTTCTAATTAATCATAAACAACAACACATTTATTCATCCAAAATATCTATAATTATCTACAGTCGTAGAAAATCTAAATAAAAATGCAATATGAAACGTCCCTACATGTCTCCTATCTTGTAAGAAGGCTTGGTAACACTACAGAGTGATGGTTCACAACGTGTCAGCTCGCTGGCGGATGCGACACGTGTCTCCCCCAACGTGAAATCGTGTCGAAAGTATCGCAAATTATGAACACTTCCACGTTCCTTAATAACGTTCCTTCATCGCATTTCACATAATGAGCGTAACATTTCAAAAATTACGCTCGTTATTACAGTGAGGAAATTTATGAAAACAGTTCAAGTTGATAAGGAAATTAATTGGATAAAAATAAAGGGGAGGTTGTCAAATTAAATGAAATTGAGATCGTAGTACACTCACATCGTTATTTTATATAACAGGGAGAAATCGTGTTTAAAGCCTGCATATCTCTTCAATCGGAAGTAAACATAGACAAGCAAAAATTGAAAAATATTGTTCCGTTTATCATATGATATGTCCGCCAAACCGCACTAGGGCAGCGTGGTGGACTATGGCCTAAACCCTCTCAATGGTAGAGGAGACCCGTGCCCAACAGTGGGACATATATGGGTTGATGATGCATATGATCTCCGCTACCGTATGGTAGAGGAGACAAAATATAAGTTATGTCTTTAATATATGTTAATTAAAAAAAAAACAATTTGTAAAAAAAACATTTAGCAATTGCTCATAGCCGCACACCCGGAAAAAGATTTGGAGACACGTGTATAATATCAACACGAGTAAGAAATCATCACAATGTCATCATAACATTATTTTTTCGAATCGATTTTTTATAATGAACATTTCCTTAAAATTATAATTACATAATTAAACATCGATGATTTCATCTTTAAGCTAAGTTAAGGAAGCACTTCTTCCGCTTCTATTATGTAATTCTCCGTCTACTCTCTCCAACATCCACAGCAAACGGTTTCATTTACATTTTTTCACTTGTCTAAAATATTAACAAAAGTGTAACAAAAAATACATACATTTCTCTCAGGTGCGAACGACGTTTAACTGAAAATGGCCGAAGAAGTCTGAAGCAATTTTTGGTACAACTAAGTACCTATGTAATTTTTATGAGTATTGAAAGTTTTCTTAATCTGTAAATATGTAACAAAGCAGGTTGAGTTATTACTCAACAATTATTATTTCATATGTGTCAGTTATCCTTCTGTTACTCAATAATAGTACTAATACATTATGTTAAGAGTGCATTAAACAATGAAATGCATGAGATTGCCACGCGGAAGGCCTTGCACTTAAGGTCAGACACACTCTTCCGTGCCACGTGTGAGGCGGTCGCCTGTAGAATTAATAGTGTTTGTTGACCACATACACTCTCACACCTGTGTATCTAAAGGGGTAGGAAGATGTCTATTTCGACGACGTTTCGCGTAATAGACTCCGTTCTAAATAGAATTTCCTTGAGAAATTTATTTTTGATTGGAGTCACGAAGTGGAAAACAAACTCGCAACAGCCCTGTTGCATTTTGTCTATTAATATTAAATGACAAAAACTGTTGGTAAAAAATTCGTGTCCACTAAGATATCGATTAAATGACAATTAGGTGTAAATGACATATTTCCATCAGACATTAAATCTGTACTAAATACTGTTGTAATGTTAATGCGAAATTAAAATCTAATTGAGATATTCTTTCCCCACACTGAAAATACAAAGCTATAAATTTATAAAAGCGGCAGCTTAAAACCTTGCTCGTTTAAAAACATTTATTTTATTCAAAGCACGGCAACAAAGGGAAAATATAAAGTGTTGTTATTGCATACCGCCCCGTAGGCCGCGAACCCGTGTTCCTTATTGCAACTTTTATGAAACCTGTAGCAGTCGCGCGTGACGCCGCCCTCGTGCAAGTCTCGGCAACGTGGCACATTGTTTACATTTTCCTTTAGCGGAACTAAACAAAACTTGTCAACTAAACTTTTATCGGTAAGTACTAATTTAATAGACGTTTCAAGAAGTGATGGCCTCGAGATTTAAGCCCACAGTCAAGAATAACTATCGATGCTTCAAACCTCAGTCAAAAACTCACTGTTCGAGGCTATGTGTGTATTGTGTATGTAGGGATTATCACTTTCTTTAACGGTGAATGATCATGAAACTTGCACACCTAAAAGTTCTTGGAAATATCTTAGGTGGACTAGAGCCTAAACCCTCTCTGATGGACTGATGATGATAATGACGATGATGATGATGATGAAGTAAAATTACAAATTTAAACATTGACAAAAGGTTGTAGAATATTTCAATTATCACGTGTTACTGAACTATGGCTGCCACGAGGTTCTGTTTACATTCACGTGTGTGACATCACAATGAATAAATATAGTCACCACAAAGGTCGAAATTGCAATGAGAATTACCGTCTTTTGTTTTGACATGAGACACGTGACTTGCTAAACACTTTGCCAGGTACTGTAATTAATGAATTTGTATGAAGTTATAGTTTATCTTACTTTGTATTTTAATCTGTTTGAAGTTTGTAGCGTGCAGTCGAAAGATCATGTGATTAGGCTCGGGGTATGTCAAAGGGATTTTTTAGCAACTTATAGCCTGGAACTGTTTCTAAAGCACGGTTTTAACGCCGATTCGGGAATGGGTGAATCCAAAGTGTTCAAAACTTAGCTGCCGGAATGGAGAGTCTATAAATGTGATACTGTGAATTTAAAGAACTTTCCATTACATTTAAACCTTTCGGTCGGTCAGTTCGATAGAATGTTTTAATTAGCATCGATCAGATATGTTAATATATTAGACGATACACTTTTTTTTTATCCTCAAATGTACTCAAGATCATTGAACTTTCACCTTGCCGCTGTTTAATTTAATTGCGCGTAAATTGTCGGAAGCGACAGTAATTACAATTTTTGTTTCTTTTTTCAAGTGCAAATGTTTGTAAAACATTTTCTTCTTTTTGTTCTAAATGAGTATACTTTATTGTATATTAGATGTACCTCGCAGTTTTACTCGTTACAAACCTTACCTTACGTGACGTAAATTACCCAAAATTTAAAACTCCAGGGGGAGTCGTCATTTTCCTCACATTTGAGACCATATTTTGGCTACATTCATTCTATCACAACTTAGCCCATTGACTATGCCATTTTATAAGTAAGAAATAACATGAACAGTACTCTATGTATACCAAAACTCTATTGTTATGTATTATTTATCTGTAGCAAAGAGCCGTTGTCAAAAAAACCGGAATTATTTTTTTTAAGTTGGCAAACCCGAGCGAGTCAATTCGGGGGCACGCGGTTGGCCACGTGAGTTGCGCACGCGCACCAGGCAGGTGCCCCGGGGAACGACCTTGGTAGGCACCTGTACCTGCAACCGAAGGTGCCTTTAATTAATATTGTTTACCAAGTACAATATCACCTTGTTTGTTACGTTTTGTTATTGCGAGCACTTATGGAAAAATATTTTATTGTTAATGGTGTATTTTTTAATCATTTTTGTTTAATGATTACTTTTATCAAATATCACTTATTGGACTTAAAATAATGTCTATTTCATGATTAATAAAGTACTACCCAACAAATGAAAATTATTTGTTGAAAATTAGTTATTTCATGAAATGTGCAGTAACGCCATCTATCGCGAAGTAGTGATAAAGTATACATTAAAATTTCGCGCTAGGCTTTTACATCGACTTTTAGTAATATTGATGTGTATGCTAATTCAAAATAAGTACTTTCGTTGATTGGGAATAAACGCATAGCCTGTGACAGACTCCTTAGCTATTACCTGCCTTCGTTTCCGATAACGGTCTGAATACGCCGGTATACCTATTATCTAACAATAAAAATGTAATGTTATTTGGTATGGAGATGAAATTGTACTTTTATTTAAATCCCAACTCATTTACTTGTTTATATTTAGGTAAAACTTTTCACTTGTTCCGTGCGGAGGAACTCCAGGCGCTATTTTTTTTTATTATATCTGTCGAAGGAAAAACCATGGAATTGTTTTAAAATGTGGTGACGTCATCATTACCGACGTCACAGTTGTTAGTTTTACAACATTTGCTTATAATTATGGGTTTTCCTCAAGAAAAACCTCATAAACTACAGGGGCAAACAGTCCTCAATTGTTAACAGCAGTGACATGACTATTACGGGAGGACGTTATGAGAAGTAATTGAAACAATCGACTTCGATCACAAATCCTTATAATTTCCCAATAAACTAGATGTTTACTGTCCGCGCGTAGACTGAGGACTGCCCACTCTGCTGAGGCGGGCAGGCATTTTATAGACGTTGTAGTGGGGCGATCGCTGTAGTGGGGCGATCGATCGTGATGAGTCATTGTTGTTTTTCTGCAGCGGTCATAGGACGTTTTACTGCAGTGGAGCATTCGTTCGATGTAAGACATCCTTGTTTTTGTAAACAAGAATATATGGAGTGATGACGTAGCGTACATATATGGTTATACGCCGATACGGCCATTCTGACAGGCGGTGCGCGCTCTGCACCAGCCTCATTGATTCTTCTAAGTCTTCCGATTTCCTTTGGTTCGTGACGATTCTCTTCGAGTCTCAGTATGCCATAGGTTCTCGTAGATGATGATTACTCGTAGATATAGATGATTACTCGTAGATATTAGGTTGTAGATTTCTTGGAGGTTGTAAGATTAAGGTTCTCTCGTAGATTTCTCGTTGTCTCACATTATTCTGCGAAAGTACAACAAGTTTTCTCTGTAAGCGACTTGCGTTTGTTATCATCATTTTTATTTATTTATTTATTTTTTTTATTTTTTTTTTTTATTTATTTATTTTTTTTTTTTTATTCGACCATACCAATGCTAGGCATGTTAAATTATTGGAGTTATTGAATGTTAGGTACTTGTAGGTTTCTCGTGGAAACGCTCTCATGGAGCAATTTTTTTTTTTTTTTTTTTATTATTTTGTTAGTTATTTGTTTTTAGATAGATAAAGGATAGGATGATGCTGTGCTCAGGGCGGTCCTGTTCGCCGTGGTACACAGAGGCTCTACGGGAATAGAGTTAGGGTCGACGCTATGCAAAGCATAAAGGCTCTAAAAATGGAAAGGAAAAGATAAAAGTTCTCGTAGATTTTCTCGTAGAAGCTCTCATGGAGCATTTTTGTTTATTCTGTTTATTTATTAAATTTCTTTCGGTTTTTTTTTTTTTTTCATTGTTTGTTCTTATATTTTTTTTATTCTCGTAGATAAAGGATAGGATGATGCTGTGCTCAGGGCGGTCCTGTTCGCCGTGGTACACAGAGGCTCTAGGGGAATAAAGGTTAGGGTCGATGCTATGCAAAGCATAGAGGCTCTAAAAATGAAAAGGATGAAGTGTCATGCTTAGTATTTTAATAGATACTGATACACGTTAATACCATTGTCAACGCTCTAGTTTTCTCATATTCCTCTAGTACATTTGTCAAAGGAGGAGAGGACGTTTAATTATATTACGCCCTACACTGTAGTACTTGTCATACAATGTACACTGTGGTATTTGTTTTGTTGCGTGTACTTGGTCTCACCGCGTACAGCAAAATGTACGAAGTGTTGGTTTCTTTTGCTATTCTTTTGTGAAAGCTTTGTATCTCAGGGCTATTCACATAATATTCATTATATTGAACGTGATCTAAAATCATGACCTTGAAGTCTTGTTCATGGTCATCATAGGAGTATTTTTTTTTTTTTTTTGCTGCAGCAGCAGCAGCAGTATAGTACTACCAATCACCCGCATTCAGTGATTGCCTGCAACCGCATAGGTATGAATACCGATCTTATTCATCATAATTTCATAACCATATGATTATTATGAACGTAACAATAGTCGAACTTCTTTCGTTGTAATAATAATTATCTTTATCATAAATTCATCATCGATAACTATTGATCAACTTTTCAATCATTATGTTCACAATAGTACGGAAATAGGAGTAATAGTTGATCTAACAGACTGTATAGATGGGACATTTGCCAATGTATAGCCTCAGAGGCGAAAACTCTTGGGACTGTTTTGGTCCTATCTAAAGGACGCTCGGCCAGTCTGACATTTCTGTATAATGATGTGCTTCGCATATTCATAATAGTAAAAAGAACATGTTCGAAAGTCTGTTGCGCACTTCTGTAATGTATTAATAGTACAACGTAGGGAACCATATTAAGTCTAATGGCTTTTGGAATTAGTGAAGCAATCTGTTAGGAAGAAAAAATATTTTAAGTCGATACTTAAAATAGGAATAGGCAAATGCAATCGAGGTTTATTAAAGATACAAAAGAACCGGCAAGAGTTCATTTGAATAAAAATAATTTTGCCTTTGACTTTGACCCACGGTATGTAGCGGTATGGTTGGTTTACTTATTAAACTTACATACCGCGTTTTGATCCATGGTGTATCTTTTTTTTTTTTTTTTATCCACATGAGATATACATACTTCTTTGTATATGTCAATATTGTAAAAAGCCATAGTTATTTCCATAGGCTGTTGAAATTTTTATTTTATCTTGCAAGGCAATTCTTATAATTCAACATCGTGCATCCCTTGTGGGATGTATGATTTAAATGTGGTCGATTTTGTAAAACATGTCGTAACATATTCTAGTTGGAGTCTAAATTGTTTTTACCAATATTTGGATTTCTAAAAAGTCCTGGTATATATTTCTACCATGATCGTTGGAGTTCAATGAAGGAGAAAGCCCATAAGAGGTATCGCAATACTTTTTTTTTTTTTTTTTTTTAGTAGTGCCATAAGCTATTTATATCAACAATTTTGATTTTTTTTTTTTTATTACAAAGGTTTTATCTCGTATTAGTTTATCTTACATTTGCCAGACAAAAGGAAATAGAATAATAAGTAACTTTCTTATGTTCCTAGTCCTACATTTTTTATTTTTTTTTTTTTATTAATTTATTAAGTAATGTTGCAACAAGAGGAAATCTATTGATGTGGTATAGAATCATCGATAAAACGAATATTAAATTGATTATTCATTCATTTACTATTAAGTAGAAGCAACAGTACTGTTGTTTTAACTGTAAGCAACCCATGCCAGTGACTTCACAAGTGTAAAATGTTCAAGAATTATTTAATAGCTTTTGCCCGCGACTCCGTCCGCTCAGACTACAGAGTTGAGTTTAGACAGAGTTTAGATAGATAGTCTATTTTACTTCTTAGAGACCTATTTATGCACATACAAAAAAATCATTTAAATCGGTTTGGTAGATCCAGAAATACTCATTCCCACGGGAATACTTAATTTTTCGGGATAAAAACTATTCCATGTTAATTCTGTGAGCTCTACCTCTCTTATACCAAATTTCATTCAAATCGCTTTGGTAGATCTAGAAATACTCATTCCCACGGGAATACTACATTTTCCGGGATAAAAAGTATCCTATGTTTTATCCTGATGTATAAGCTATATTATTGTAAAGTTTCATTAAAATCCATTCAGTAGTTTTTACGTGAAAACGTAACAGACAGACAGAGTTACTTTCGCATTTATGATATTTGAATAGACAACAGGATCTTGGCCTCTCCGAGTTCGGACGAGGCTAGAACGTTGTACAAATAATTAATCCTAAGTTTACGATTGCAGTTTTTTTTTTTTTTTTTATTATTTAAAGATTACGTTTATTTATTTGTATGCAATAATGAGAGTGGCGTTTTCATTTATGAAGAATGATTTATTTAAATGAAAGTAACCCATTCCTCTGCAAGGGTTGTGCCTTGGGTAGTATTTTGTTTTTACTTTCAACCTCAAACATTTTTCGGAAGACTCATTTCACAGATGATGTTCATCATCTGTGCTTATTTGCAACAATTACATCAATACTAAACGTCTAGTTATTATTATTATAGGTTATTTTTTTTTTTTTTAAGGAATGAAATTCATATACGCATCATTGTTATTGCTCAATGTGCAAACGCATGGTGGGTGTTGTGACCAAATAATGGCTGTTACTTAATGTTCAAGCTGGGGACGGTGTAATTATACGACGGTACAATTGAAGAATATTCTTATGAAGCATGAAATAATTATGTTAATAAAGTTTTGCATAGCGATACCAAGATCCATAGTTACTTGGGCATTTCCTTTTAATCAAAAATTGTTAATTGACGGAAAGTTATCTCATTTGGTTGGTAAGGAAATCTTTAAAAAAAAAAAAGGACTTTAAAGTCATACCTGCGGTAACAGCATGCTGAACATTACCGTTACCCCAAGTAGTTCGATGTTTTTAAAACCTCATCGCCATGTGGTTTAGATATTACGATTAGCTTTCACTTGATCCTCAGGTGGAACCAACGAACTAACCTTTAACGGTAAACAGTATTGGATAATGGGCATAGTTGTACTTATCCCAATTACGATGTAAGATAGGAGGTTAAGTCATAGTTGTGGACTACACTGTAGTAAGATGTGTAGTTTAGAATATATTGTGGTAATCGCACCGCATTGCAATGCGTACAGTAAAAACATTAAAACATACCTCGAGTTAAGGCGTTGATTGTCATGAGGGTACAGTTTTCTCTTGCCCATACGGTTACCTTTGCTAGTGTGTACTACAGGTTGCTATTCCATTATTATCAGGTCACAGAGCGGAAGTGGCAGGTAATCCCACTTCTGATGTCGAAGGAAAAACCATGGAATTGTTTTAAAATGTGGTGACGTCATCATTACCGACGTCACAGTTGTTAGTTTTACAACATTTGCTTATAATTATGGGTTTTCCTCAAGAAAAACCTCATAAACTACAGGGGCAAACAGTCCTCAATTGTTAAGAACAGCAGTGACATGACTATTACGGGAGGACGTTATGAGAAGTAATTGAAACAATCGACTTCGATCACAAATCCTTATAATTTCCCAATAAACTAGATGTTTACTGTCCGCGCGTAGACTGAGGACTGCCCACTCTGCTGAGGCGGGCAGGCATTTTATAGACGTTGTAGTGGGGCGATCGCTGTAGTGGGGCGATCGATCGTGATGAGTCATTGTTGTTTTTCTGCAGCGGTCATAGGACGTTTTACTGCAGTGGAGCATTCGTTCGATGTAAGACATCCTTGTTTTTGTAAACAAAAATATATGGAGTGATGACGTAGCGTACATATATGGTTATACGCCGATATATCTATATCAAATTATTGAGAAAAAAATATTGAGGTTTTCCATTATGCTGATATCAAACTATTAAAACTTATTGAGAATTCTAATCATGCTCTATGTCATAGTACATCACTGTATACTTATGAAAGCCTGGCACAGACGCTTTAAGAAAAGTGATGTTGCCTTAATACCACCACACTACTACTTTTTTTGGACAGTACTGCATATTTAATACAGATTTTTTAGCGAATTTTGCTTTATATTCCTCGTATTTACATTTAATTATTAAATATATACTTTTTAGTATTTTCTATAAAATAAATATAACTTGAAAAAAAGTAACGTAAAAAGTACCTTAGTGCAGTACTGTCCAGTAATAGACACATTGCCAGTTATAAACATTGGTACCAGGAGAACATGAAATTATAGAGATGATTGTGCCACAGAATAAATACAGTGAGGTACCCTATCTGCAATATCAGTGTAGTGACAAAAGTTATCGAGTTAGTTTCGACTGGGGATTGGCAACATTCTCTGACAAACAAGGCACTCAATTGTACTAGGGCTTATGATTAATTCAAAAAGCTATTCCCAAATTACAAAAGAAACACTTATTTATCTATTGTTTTATAGTACATATTTTATTTAATTCAATTTAAAAAATAATAATTTGGATACAAGCTTTCATCTACGATAGATAACTTTCTAAACTATTTGGTTTTGAGCATCGGTACTAGGAGTTTACAAAAGTAAATGCGGCTGTGAATTTCTTTGTTGAATGACAATTTCTACCAGGCTTGCATAAATTGTTCGTAGTAACGCAAAAAATATATAAGACGGCATAGTCATATTATTTATAATTTATTAATTGATTGCAAATTTTATAAAGTTCTCCGAAAAATTCAATTGAAATTTAAAATATGTGTAATTAATGAATATATTTTCATCACAACGTAAACATTACATTTATTTGATAAGACCGAAGTGCAATTATATGTAATAGTTATGTATTGCGTATTTCTGGGATTTTGTATCAAAGTACTAACTTTGATGACTAAATTCCCTTTGTGGGGAAAAATAAAATATCCTATCTGATGTTCTGATGAATTTAAACCTAAAACAGTAGTAAAATCGCGTTTTCCGAACTTCAGTACTAGAAGTGCATAAACTTAAACGAGTGGAGGGTTTGAAATTCTTTTTAGCGCCATCTATTGATGAGTAGCAAACGCTGTTACCGGAAGTGATGGGTTTATTATTTGTATTACAGACAAACAGTGCTATTCTAAAATCATTATAAATTTTGTCATTTTATCCCCTATATTTTTATAATAATTTTAGGTCCATCTATACTGCGCTTTGTTGTATAGACGACCAAATATCCTATAGAAATTTAGAAAACTTTAAATAAGTACAGCTAAATAACAAAATAGTATCGATTTCCAAATTATTTTATTTTCGCTTATTTCTTTATTAAAAGTAATTCCAAACTACCCTTAATATTTTTATTAGTTACTCACTAATCTTAAATTTGAAAATATCATATAGTAAGGTAGTATTGAATAGTTATTATTTTAACATGGGGGGCATTTCACGTGAAGCGGACAGGGAAAAAAAAGTGAGGTTCTGAAAATCGTTCATATTCGGCCCATTTATACCTCTAGTAGGAATGAATGTGGACACAAAATATTTTTTTTGTATATTAAATATTTCACAAGTTATGGGCTTCTAAAGAATTGCCGTAATTGAAATATCATTTTTTTAAAAGTCGTTTATCGTATTTAACAAATTTACAATAAAATATTTAACATAGCGATATATATTGGAAAAATACTGTTCTTTTTAATGATGAAATAAAATTTAAAAAAATATTTTTTTTTCATGTCCTAAACCGGAAGTAAACTTTTCAAACCTGAATTTCAGTCACTTCGGCCGCTTTTTTTTTTCTTCATTTTTTTTCCAAATATAGCTTAAAGTGTACAAAAAATACACGAGAAAATTGAAAATGGAATCTCTATAAGTTTCGGAGTTAGAATAATTAATGTACCATCGCGTCGCATTGGGCGTGATATCTGACGCTTTTAAGGTCGAGTATTTTGCGCGATATTGCATTAAAACTCTCAACTTTATTAAAATTTTATCTCCTTTCAGCGTAGTTAAGCTCTAAAAAAAATATGGAATAAGTAATATTAATAACAAAATTTAATCAGTAGTTTTTCCGTGGAAGAGTAACAAAAATATATTTCATTCCATATTCTTACAAATTTTTGCTTAAATAATATTAGCAGACTATATATATTAATATTATGTACTTAACCCAAATATAAATTAATAAAATATTATTAAAGAATAAAAACATTTTAAGGAAGACACTTACTACTTACTTACGCTGCAGATTGCGTTATTTATCGTGTTTCGCAAATAATATTTTTATCTACTGCTTCCTTAAAATGATTTTATTCTTCATAATATTTTATTAATTTATATTTGGGTTAAGTACATAATATTAAAGCAGTGATGGCTTCGAGGTTTCGGTGCGCGGTCGAGAAACTCGACCGTCGCGTGTTCGAACCCCAGGCATACATCTATGACTTTTCGAAGTTATGTATGTATTCACATTGAATTATCACTGGCTTAACAAAACAGTGAAGGAAAACAACGTGATAAAACCTGAACACCTAAAAGTTCTTAGGAATTTCTAAGGTGTGTAGTTCGCCAACCCGCACTAGGCCAGCGCGGTGGACTATGGCCTAAGCCTTCTCAATGGTAGAGGAGACCCGTGCCCATATGGATTGTTGATGTCGATGATGATGATGATGATGACATAATATTAATATATATAATCTGCTAATATTATTTAAGCAAAAATTTGTAAGAATATGGAATGAAATATATGTTTGTTACTCTTGCACGCAAAAACTACTGATTAAATTTTGTTATTAATATTACTTATTCCATATCTTTTTTAGAGCTAAAATACGCTGAAACGAGATAAAATTTTAATAAAGTTGCGAGTTTTAATGCAATATCGCGCAAAATACTCGACCTTAAAAGCGTCAGATATCACGCCCAATGCGACGCGATGGTACATTAATTATTCTAACTCCGAAACTTATAGTGATTCCATTTTCAATTTTCTCGTGTATTTTTTGTACACTTTAAGCTATATTTGGAAAAAAAAATGAAGAAAAAAAAAGCGGCCGAATTGACTGAAATTCAGGTTTGAAAAGTTTACTTCCGGTTTAGGACATGAAAAAAAAATATTTTTTTAAATTTTATTTCATCATTAAAAAGAACAGTATTTTTCCAATATATATCGCTATGTTAAATATTTTATTGTAAATTTGTTAAATACGATAAACGACTTTTAAAAAATTGATATTTCAATTACGGCAATTCTTTAGAAGCCCATAACTTGTGAAATATTTAATATACAAAAAAAATATTTTGTGTCCACATTCATTCCTACTAGAGGTATAAATGGGCCGAATATGAACGATTTTCAGAACCTCACTTTTTTTTCCCTGTCCGCTTCACGTGAAATGCCCCATGGCTGTATTTTTAATATCCTTATGTAAGACAATATTGTTTTTGTGCACTTCGGTTATGATCCGCAATTACATTATAACATTAAAATTGATGTAAGTAATTAATGTTAATTAAAATACAATTTATAGAATGAATCTCGTTTTAAGACACATTGTCAGACACAAAATCTTAAACTAGATTTGTTTTAATACGCTCAAATAAAAATGGCAGGGCTTGCTAATAATTTCAATAGCTAGAAAAAAATCTTAAAACAAAACATTTTATTTAAATGCTCTTAAACGAAACATACATTTTTCCTTTAAAACTTTTATTATCTGAAATGACACATATGATGTGCAGCTCAAGATACCCACCAGGTAACGAGTATGTCGACGAAACCGTCATACTCTTTTCTCAGAGACGGGTGAATACTTCTGCCTTGAAGATCTTGCCTTGCCAAGAGTCATCTAGTCACAATGTTGATATGGGGATTTTTTGTTTGACTAAACGTCTAAAAAGAAGAAAAGGCACTCAAACAAAATTACAAATCTTTTATTTTTCTATTAGTAAAGATCTATGACGCCTGTCATTACTTTCTGAGCAATGTGTCGTGAATGTGCATTACATTCTAATGGGCTTTGCAACAACTATCATGAAATAAACTTAATACGGCATCCCGTTTGCTATAAACATTGTTACCAGGAATGCATGAACAAGAAGTAATGTTTGCAGTCATAGAGTAACGTAAGTCCATATTACATTTATTCTCGTAAATCAAAAACAGTTCTCCCAATGCATGTAGTCTGTGCGATTGTAATATATATCAACGCTTTGAGCGCCTAGAGTTATATGCATCATGCTTTTTCATAGCTGATACGGTACTCATATTTTGGTAAGATTATTTTCTTCTTCATTCCCTTACTGCTGATGATCACGACCATGCAGTATCAGTTTCCACTGATTGCGGTCAAAAGCAGAGGACCACATGATGCATACTGCCTTCCTCACTGTGTCAAACCAACTTGTAGGCCCCCTTTCAAGTCCATCATCCATTTCGAACCAAGTTTAAGAATATAATAATATCAATCAATCAGTGTTTGGGTACATAAGAAAAAAATGTTTAATACTATTTTTAATAGATCTGCTAAGACAGATATGTATAGCAAAGACTTCACCGAGGCATTACGTTTGCTTCTTAAATAGTCCACTAGACAATGAAGAGTAAATTAACTTTAATATTCATAGAGGGCGCTGTATTAGATAAATGAATATTAAGTACTAAACACATATTGAGGTATTGTCTTTTTTCAAAAATATTCTGTATTTTTCTTTTATGAATTAAGCATAATACTATCATTACTCCTCCGAAAGACTAACGAGTCAAAATTAATAAGCCCGGAATTAAACTTCTATATTATTGAGATCAGAGTAGTGACGGCCTCGAGCTTAGGCGCGCCGCGCCGTCGAGAATCTCGGCAGTCGCGGGTTCAAACTCTAGACTTTAACGGTGAAGGAAAACATCATAATGAAGCTTGCAAAGCTAAACTTGTGTTTGTTGAAAACCTGTGTAGACCGCACTAGGAAACAATATTTATACATTCAACAAATATAATCTACCGAGGTAACATTTAACCAGTACAAATGTCGTGAATTCTGTCGCTAATAAACTTAATATTGTCAAAATGCGACGCAGATGAGCTACACTATCTTAACGACCTAATAGACTTAAGTGGAAAATATAGCATTATAAAAAAATATTCTTAACTTGTATTTAGCATACATTTAAATAAACGACTTGTAAAATTCCTTTAAAGACGATATTTGTTTATCTTATTTTATTACCAGAACATTTAATTTGAGTAATAAAATATAAACTGACTGACTTGCTCGTGGCTTTAGTGGGCGGCGTACTATTGATTTTTCATGCAATAATAAGTTCTATTTTTGAGTCGCAAAGTGTTACTGACGTCTTGATTAGCGCGGAGTCGGGAAATGTACTGTAAGAGCAATAACCTGGGAAATAATGACACACCCAGGAATATCTATACAACAGTTTTCAGTTGTATACATTTAGTATCAAAAATACGTGACGAACTACAGCAGCTTTAAATACATGTTTCCAGACACCGTCCTTCCTACATTTACCTACCGCTAAGCATAGAGGGAGACTCAATGCTCCCTGTTCTTAGTCTTGGGCTACTCGTACCCATAGCATCTCGATTACGTCATCAGAACATAGACGTGGTATTTTGCCTCGTGTTCTCGCACATCCCGAGGTCACTTCTCGTTGACTGTCCAGATTCCGTGCTGCTACTGAAAATTAACTTATGGTAAAACTTTTCGTATACTCGAACATAAGATGACCCGATCGTTTACTCGACGCTTAGGCTTAAAGACTGACAAAGTCGTCGTATTTTTACTTTAATGTAAGTTGTATTAGTTATTTTACTTGAGTTTATTTTCTTTTTCCACTATCTATTTTCGGCTAATGGTACATGACAACTCAAACTCATAATTTCAACCTTTCTTATTTTAAATCGAATTAAACCTCAACGAAAAGCTTTAAAAAGCTACATTCACTAGCTCATAGAAAGGTGACTCTTTATTACACAACTACTTTCGTATAAAAAGTAAAGCGCTTTTACATTACAGCGTCATACTGACAACATAATAGTAAAATGCTGCCTTGCAATAGCGAAATAGCGCAGCCTTCGTCTATAAGTTCATAGAGCCGACTGATATAAAAATGAGGAGTAATAATAGTTTACGCACATGATCAACTCAATAGAGACTTCAGTGTTCCCGTACCGGGCCTGCTTGTCGACCGTACGATAGGCGGAACATATGATAGAAAAAAAACAACGCGTACGCGGTTTTAAGCTATGTAAAATGAACTAATTTAAATTAATAAATTGTATATATAAAATGCTTAAATACAAATTAAAATAGATTAGATGTAGTGAGAAATAAAATTAAATGTTTAACTACCAATCAAACTTTGTTAATTAGTTCTAGTGAGTTATAAAATAGATGTAAAAGTTACTTTGTGGATTTGTTTTGAATGAATTAAAGGTATGGTTAAGGTTGATTCTAGAGAATGTAAATTTTACTTTAAGGTCTAATTTTAGGTTAATAGTGGTGTAAATAAATAACTTATGGAATTTGGTTTGTAAATGTAAGTATGTATATGGAAATAGTTCTATTAATAGTAAATTAAAATTTAAAGTTATAAAAGTTGAGTCAATTCTATAAAAATATCTGATAAACTAGATTTTCGATTAGATTT
This sequence comes from Cephonodes hylas, assembly GCA_030295005.1. Lineage (NCBI taxonomy): Eukaryota > Metazoa > Arthropoda > Insecta > Lepidoptera > Sphingidae > Cephonodes > Cephonodes hylas. Next base: position 6,086,242 of record AP025382.1, read on the forward strand.
CGTTAGATGCAGATTATATTTTTAAAAATTCAATTTATTTTTGGTGCTTATGGCATTTTTAAACGAATCTTATTTCAAAGTTATTTACATATTCATTGATTCAGTCATAAGATTTTTTTAACGGAATAAAAATATCCTTTCCCATATTAATATAAATATTTGTTCTTGTAATCAGAGTTCACGCATATCTTGTAACATGTAATTAATATCAAAGGCCAAACTTCAATATCATAAATACTCTCAAGTATGTAGAACCGAAGTAAAAGTTACTTAAGCTTCAGAAAAACAGAGGGAAAAATTCATGCGTCATTGAACTCATTTTTTGACACGTGTCAATCTAATGAAAGGTGGATTGAAAGCTAAGCGTATTTTATTGGCTAATAATGTTAATTTATACGAAGTCCATTACCATTCGCCGGACATTATCTGATGTTGAAATACATGCTCATGAAATGGACAAGATTTCCGCTAGTTGAAAGATCATGTGTCTTTAACGCCTTTGTATACCTACTTCCTTACTTAATCTATCAATAACAGCTTATTATCAGCTCATATATGCGTTCTACAGCTTTGGTTAAGACTTTCTGATATTGAAAATTATTATACAGAGTGTATTTAGACCGTGATCGAAAACTGAGGCAGGTAATAGCGATAGTGATTACAAACCCCTTAGCATTAAAGAAAATCCCGACAAACAATAAAAATTTTGACGTTTTCCACACAACCATCGGTGTTAAAAGTATGTGTTTTGTATGGAAAACCTCAAAAATTTTATTGTTTGTCGGGATTTTCTTTAATGCTAAGGGGTTTGTAATCACTATCGCTATTACCTGCCTCAGTTTTCGATCACGGTCTAAATACACCCTGTATATCTTTTAGACACATAGAAAAAAAACCGGCAAAAACTTAGTTTACACAAAGTTTTTCGTCATCGTTGAAATCATTACTAGCCCATATACATACGGCTTGGACCTCCTCTACAACTAAGAGTCTCTAAGCTGAAAGCTTGAAAACCCTTAGACGTACATGGTTTTCTCATGATATCTTCCATCACCGATAAAGTACGTGGTAATTTATTGTGAATACATCGTAAAGATATTGATAGTAATAGGAATATAAATATAGCTTTGATTTTTTTGTGGCTTCTGTCTGATTTGAACTGGATTTTTTTGACTCGACTGCCGCCATGATGTCTCGGTAAAAAGCGTGAATAATCTTTAAGGTCATCAGGCAATAATAAATCTCATACACATGTTCTCGTGCCCTGTAAACAAAATATCCTAAAACTGGATGTGTGTACGTATGTCTCTCCTATAATAATTAAATATAATGCCGGGCAATAAACGATGTTAGCTAGATTAAAGCGAGTTGATAGACTTTACTCATAATAATGTCGAGTTGTTGATTACTTTGAGGTAAGAAGATTACCTTACTTACAATAATTTCATCGATTTACGTTAGTATTGTATTCAAATACATTTCTTCAGTAAGCGAACGGTTTCGCAATGACTAATATCTGGCAATTCCATACACTTAATTTCTATTACCATCTAAACTGGTTTCTATCGAATACTAAGAAAGTTTACTAATTAATATTCCATTAAGTTATAGTTCGTTACCTGTATGATACTAGAAGGTATTGTTACTGATAAAAACAGAAAATTAAAATCTTCTTACCTGAAAAGAATTCCCTACCATCTGACCTTTCTTAACTTAGCTATCTTGATTTCGTTTCGGTTCTTCAATCGGTTAGCGTGGTCACAAAAATCAGGAAGCCATGTGCTCTACCGCTAATTTTAGGTTACTTACAATGACACCGGCATCTGCGACACTGGGCTTTGATGGTCTTGTGGTGGCACCTTAATGAATTCTGGAAGTCAAAACTAAAGTAAAAGTCGGCAACAGACAGGATACAGCTAGACAGAGGTGTAGATCTGACCCACAAATCGCCTAATATGTATGCAGTTCCATGCAATAGGAGGCGAGCCTCTTGCTATATTTCTGGCATACTTACAGACTCAGTGATTCACCAGGATTTTTTAATAGGGGCTCTCAATAACACTGGCTGATCCGAGAATCAAACCAGTGACCTATAGATCGCACTGCACAACAACCGCGGGACCCTGAGCAGTCAATCAGGCAGGTTCATAAAAAATGGATACTAATTTGCTTCTAAAAAGCAGTATCGAAAAAGTCAAGTCGATACAGTCAAGGTAAGGTGCCAAATTATAACAGGTACAAAAGTTTCATATTACAAACTATTGCACAACATAAAATAATCTAAACCGCAAACGTAACGCTTTTGGTAGGCAGTTACGCATTATAAAATAATATTATAATTAGGCGGCCGGATACATTCTTTAAGGTTGAACAAATGGTATAATTTTGATATAAATAGGTTACCAATAACAAATATTTAGGAACCAACCGACCAAAACGCTGGCTACGAGTTTATGTTTATTTCTAATCCATAAAAGTGAAAACTTGTAGCAATATTTATTTATAAAATACTTCGAAAGTAATCAAGACTCAATCTTAGTTACAACGTTTATGTAATGGTATGCACTGCATTACTTTCCTTACAAAAATATGCCTAATTCAAATTTACATTATACTATGTAAAGATCAATCCACGCAGCGAAAAACCTACGCGACATTCCAGTCTCAAAACCAACTAATAATTGTGGAATACATTGAACAAATCTTGGTACGGAGATTGACCGCGGAATTTTCACAGCCGTACCTTTGAATAACTGCGCCACGGACGCTGTAGATTAAAAATATTGTTCATTGACCGGAATGTAAAACAACTAACGAATAAACAGGAAAACAAATTTAATAGCAGCCTGATCTTGCCATGGTGTTGCATAACATAACCTCCATATAAGGAGGTACTCTGTCCGTTTCTAGAACTGTGGCAAAACGTATAATGATATTAAAAACAATTGTAACAATTTTTAGCGGACTTCTGAATCTAGCACCATTTCTTAAAATCCTTGTTTGATCAAATCAGTGATTTTAATCCTACTGACTGTGCCCCATGGTGTAACCTAGATGTTAAATTTCATGTTTCTAACTTAACGTTTTTATATAGGTATGATGACTATTTAATTTATCAACTGCTTCTCCGATTAATGTTATGCTAAACTTTTATATAAATCGAGCATTTAAAATATGTCAAAGGCGTTTGATGTTGTGTATGACATCACTGCATATCCGTAAACATAATGTTCGCAATTTGATATTATTCCTTCCTTTCGTTCTATTTATTTCTGTTTAATATTCAGCATTGCTATTATTTTACTAAAAAAAGATTTGAACAATAAGTTTTTTGTACACAGTTTCGAAAGATTAATCGATGTGTATGTTATTATTTCTTGTTAATTAAGATTTTATGTATTGCTTCTACCACAGTGCGCCCTCAATAATATGTCTACTATTGATTTCGATTACGCTTATGACATAAATGGAATGCCTAATTTTATGATTAGGTTTAGTTATGATTTTTAATAATTTAACATAATAATTTAGACATTTAGAGATTGTAAGAATTGTAGAAGCCGTTACACTCGCCTAATTAAGCGTTTAACCCGTCAGTCATAAATATCATAGAACAATTGAAAATAAACCCTATCCGAACTAGATAAAGTCCTTTATAGCATAACTAAGGTTTCTGTGAATCACTATATGGACTGGTTTTGATAGTGTAGGCTCTGCAACAATTTATTGTACCTAACAACAAATTCATCTGTTAAGTTCCAATTACAGTGTCGCAATTTCCTGTTTTCATTTATTTGTAAAATGTTTTTGCTGACAACAGACTTTTTGTGACGTACTTAGGGTTCCGTGTCAAAATTTTATTTATTATCTTATTATAATATTCAAATGTCAAATTTATTCGATTTTCATTAAATTTACTCTTCAATTACTTTTTGGTTTATATTTTTAAGTGTAAACCATATCTCTGCATTTTTGCAAAATGGAGACTCTCACTATACCTATATATGTATATTAAGTAGGCGATAAGAATAAATAAATAAAGCAAAGCACACATCAGTGAACATTACATTACAACAGATCAGGGTTTCAGGATGTGCTGTTCCATCTCGATCTATTTCAATAATTATATTACCACAAAGGTAATGAATAAGCAATATTACATTAAATTTTTAATACTTACAGAAAGCAAATATTTTTTCAATTTCAAACAACACGCTGCATAAAAACGATGTTATAAAACAACAAAATTTTGCCGACTTTGATTTTGAGTTTAAGCTACGCCGGGCAAGCATATATATTCTTCCATTTACAGGGTAATTTCACAAAATTTGCTGTTACGAGAATTTCTTCTTCGAACTATGGAAAACATAGAAATAGAAATAGAAAATAAACATTTTATCTCTTAAATCAAAATTCAACGCCGTTGGTAATAAAATTTGAGATGTCGAAAAAATAGCGTATGATTAACAACTGTAGACTGCGCGGAAACTGAACAAGTTCTGCGTTGATTAATTACTTCGGACTTAATTAAATCCGCTATACCTGATAACTTAGAAGATAAAATTATAAGTTAATTAAATAGACTTATTAGCTTTAAGTTTTATTTGAGTATTTAAGTTACTCTTCTCCTTTTATGCATTTTTATATCAATTATTAAATTCAGAGCAGTGCCCATACTTTCACCTTCTGAATAACAATGCCATTTTTACATATAAAAAAGTAAATCCTGATCTTGTTATAAAGTAAACATTACACAACTACTTTGAAATGCTTTTGGGCTCCTATGGAAGTAGCGCCACTGCTTCCAAACATCGCCATGAAATTACTACAGTAATCTTTAACCAACCAAAAAACACGTCGCCTTCCAGGGGAACGGAATATCCATTGACCAGAATAATTTAACTACCGTCCAGTTCGGCGGATAGAGACATTCGTAAACTAGCAGATGTTGACCGAGGTAGACTCCTACTAGTAAGAAATCGACATTACTTAAAAGGCTCTGCATGAGGAGGGAGGTACATCGTGATGAAAGTGATTAATCGACCCCTAATTCAAGTTGTAGATTTTGTACGATATGTTCTGCATTCAGGTTTGGTTTCATTTCAATACATTATCAAGATTTTTATCGCCAATATTTTAAGAACAAACAACTTGTTTGTTTTATAGCTTAAACTTTTGAAAGATAAATAAGCAAATATATGTACATAATACATATCGAATGTTTACCACATTTGAATTGGCTATTTAAATTCGTCAATATTATTCATAATATACTTGTTAGTAATTCCTGGTAAATATTTTAACCTCGTAATTTTTGAATGAACGAATTGTTAAGATAACTTTTAAAGTAACCCTTTCTGTTTGTATGTTGAGCTTTCAATGGACTGATTTAAATGAATTTTGGATCTGATTTCTTTTTGTTGATAACACCAATATTTTATCAATTCAACATAGTGATTTTTTCCGGCGCATACCTATATTAAATTAATAATAATTAGAATAGCAGTGATGCATAAGCAGCATATAAGCAGTGATGGCCTCGAGGTTTAGGCGCGCGGTCGAGAATCTCGGCGGTCGCGGGTTCGAACCCCAGGCACACACCTCTGACTTTTTGAAGATATGTGTGTATTCAAATTGAATTATCACTTGCTTTAACGGTGAAGGAAAACATCGTGATGAAACCTGCACGCCTTAAAGTTCTTAGGATTTTCTTAGGTGTGTAGTCCGCCAACCCGCACTAGGCCAGCGTGGCAGACTATGGCCTAAACCCTCTCAATGGTAGAGGAGACCCGTGCTCAGCAGTGGGCGTATATGGGTTGATGAAGAAGAAGAAGAAGAATTAGAATAGCATAATTATAACAATTTATGCAAAATATATTGTATGTTTAAGTCTCTCGAGACAGTAGCATAGAATCATTGAAATTAGGTACAAAAATGCATTCATTAAAATATCATTTAAATAATTGCGTATTAGGTAAGAAATAAACAAATGAATAATAAATTTATTAATGTACGTCCAGTCTGTGATATTTGAGTTTTAAAATAAAACAAAGTGATATTACCGCTTCACTCAATTCTTTATACCTTATTATGGTAATAGTGGATGAGTGAAATACGTTTGGACCCAATAATTTATTTCTCAGAGAATATATAATAATAAACTGTCAGATATATTTATTCAATTCAGATGTAATCTATACGGTTATTGTATAAAATTAATGTGTTTATTCAATCAACAGTACTCGGCCTACGCGAGAATGTAAATTTTTTACGTCTCACATGAACCGCCTCACTTTGTGATAAGGTTGACAGGTAGTGTTGTGGTCGATTAGGATCTATAAATGTGATCGATTTTTACGGTGTTGAAATATCGATTAATAGTATTTTTTAGGTATCGGATGTCAAATAACTATATAATACTAATACAGCTTACTTCTAACTCACGAAAAATTGTTGCGAAATCTTTGCGGGCCTTTCCCAGCCACACCACTTGATGACCATCCAGGTGCGAAGATTGACACTCGGGGGGTTTTCGCTATGTCATACGCTTCCCAATCTCCTTTCGTCTTCCATGCTGGATTTTGCCTCATTAAAAAAAAGCTCGATGCCGATTACCTAATCCCAATCGTTTGCGATTTCGCCACCTTTATAAAAATGTCTATAAAATACTGGTACTTATTAGATGTAGGTAAATACAACGATTACACGATTTCGTTTTGGAACAAAATTTTTATCACAATTATGAATTAATGAATTGTTAGTTTAAATAAACTAGTTTCCAGCACTATTTGTTGAAAAATACTGGTTCATCTTGTGATGAAAGCGCGCCTATTATCTATAATTTATTCTACGGATTAGCATTTTAGGGTCCCATAAACACGCTACCTTCTATGAATATTTCCTGAATGCCACATTCTCGGTTCACAACGCATACATTTACATAACATTATTTCTATAAATTGTTTGTCAATAATTTTAGGCTTTTTGTTGTTAATTTTTATGTTAACTAGATGACTTATTAATGCGGTAAAATGAAGTAATATTTATTGACCCAGCACGTGCCTGCACACCCGGCTTAGAAAATACTATTGCTGCTTTAGTGAGACAATTTTTAATTATTTTAATTTCTCCATATTTTATTTGCCCTGCACAAACTTACTTTCAGATGTCAGTATACATACTCTTTAGTAGTTTAATAAAAGGAAAACAAAAAATTGAATTTAGAATGGTTGTAATTGAAGTAAAAAGTCTGAACTAAAAAGTATTAGGAATTTTGCAACTTTTCTTGCACTGATTTTTACAGGTAGCAATTTTAGAATAATCTAATTCAATTAAAAATGCTTTATCTTGTAAGTAAAATATCTACTTAAAAGTATAATCAGGAAAATAAAACTATAGTTTCTTTAATTTACGAGTCATAAAAACTAGTAGTAGGTACTTCCAACTTTATTATATGTATTATGTTACGTTACTTTCTTAAAAGCGAATTATTGAGGACAAATAATATTATAAAACCGATAATTTTATTAAAATATCAATAAAAACTTCGATAATTTTGGACTTTATCTTATCTATATTTAGGAATCATGTTATCGATTATTAATTTTAAAATATATTTTAAAATTTAAAAAAACCGGCTTTTAATCTCGGATATTTGCATATAGACAAAATAAATAATTTAAATAAATAAACATGAAATTTGACCAATAAAATATTATGATTTTATTGGTGATTCAAATTAAATACCTAAACAAAAGTGTTTTCTTCTTAGTATACAATTTTAAAAAGGAAACTGTTTCTTTTTAATATTATCTGCTTACGTATTAGTAGATTTCAGCTGGTGGTCTTACAATTATTTTTATCATTAAAAAGACTATAAAGTATAAAAAAATGTAAAAAATATTATAGCAATTTTGAGTAAAACTGTATCATCATCATCCCCCTGCCCTGGTCCCAATTTAATCCTTGGGGTCGGCGCAGTATGTTTTCTCCTTCCACACATCCCTGTCAGCCGTCATGTCTTCATTCACCCCTTTCTTTACCCTTTGAGTAAAACTGTATGTAGGTACGTTTATTTTAAACTATCTTAAAGTTTAAGAAAAATATCGTTATTAAATCTGCACACATTTTCCACAAACAATATACCTTTTTTAGCTGTGTGCTGTATACTAACGCTCAACCTTTCCCAGATTTTGGCGGGTTAGCTTGCCCAGGAGTGGGCCAGTTATATTAGTGCCAGTTGTATAGTGTGTATTACAGTTATATAAGTGTCTCGTTTTCTTACGGCACAAGGATGCTCCGTGCGATCTAGAGGTCGCGAGTTCGAATCCTGGATCAGACAGTTTTACTTTAAAACTTTTCTTAAGAACGGCAATAGGCCTATTCAAAAGTACATAAACACGTCCAGGGAAATGTGGATTCAGAAATATACCTCTGCCTATCCTTTCTGGAGATACAGACGCGAGGTTATGTAATAAATGTAATGTAAAATAAAATACACAAGACACAATAAATTGCTAACATAATATTAATGTTTAGTCTTATGAATGCATAATTCCTTAAAATTATATAATCATATCTATAACCTACACCTACACCTAGACATCTAGAATGTTACTTTATATTATTACATAAATATAAACATAATAAAAAACTTGCATTTTTTATATTACAATGTTAAAGAGCTGATGTTTGCTCGCTGATTTGCATTATGAGGTATTTCTATGCAAAGCAATAACAAAACGTGCATACAAAAAAAAGATTTTTAATTTCAATTTTAATTCGCAAATGCATTTTGTTTTGTATTAATTATACATAAATAAACATATAACTGCAGATTTTATGAATAAATTAAAAGGTTTTCTTCTTAATGTTAAATGTTTTAGTTTAATGTCACGACAATATCCGTATTATTTGTGTACATTATTATTTAGAATATTATTTAAAACGAGTTATAGTTCACAGCATTATCAACAATATTTTTTTTTAATAAAAACCAAAAAAAATTGTATAACATGCCTACGATAAATAACCACTGTCGAAAAAAAAACTGTCGCAGAAAGTCGAACTGGCTATCTAACTATAGAATAAGCTTAGCTCATTAAAAATGAGAATAATTTACACAAAAAAAAAAACAAATTACTTTCGCTGATCAACGAACTGCGAATTTAATTCTAAAATTTCTTTCCTCGTTCGCCCATTTAAACAATGAAGAAAAATCATGAATTAATAAGCGTCGATAGAAATAGCAAATCATTGGTACCGAGCTAATCGTGATGTAAAGGTCCTTATTCTTACTGCGGAAATAAAATACTTCCATAAGTATAATTGTGAAGTACACGGAAATGTTCTATATCACCTTATAAAAATATCAGTAAGGATAATGATATACATGCATATATATCTCTATCAATCAGAGGCGACAATTTTATTGAAGCCCACAATCACACACAATTAACCTGTAAAGCTTTTAGGCTTCTATCGCCAACCCGCATTAGGCCAGATGATGGATGATGATGGTCTAAACCCTCGCAATGGTACAGGAGGCCCGGATGCTTTCAGGCTTTTATTAAGTATTATGTCTACCGTTACTGATAATGTTCTAAAACTACGGTGACTGGATAGACTGGATATAATAAATAGGCTTGCTTTACTCTACCACTGGTCGACTGCTTGACTTAATCAATCATACAATTCAATATTTTTTATTATTAATCATTTTTCGTCTCTTTGTTTTAAACAAGAGGTTCCGGGCTAAAATCAGAGGTTAGGCAAAATTTTATCGGGTTTCAAATTAGGAAATTCCCTGTAGCAGGGAGTTTACAAATGTGTTCGAAAAACTTGAAAAGGCTTCCCAGCTATTACATGGATCTGATACATACTTGTCGAAGTGTATCCACAAACAGAAGTACATCTCCGGTCTAGATACAAGCTTGCGAAACAAGAGGCTGCGGGTTCGATCCCCGCACAGACACAAATGATAATTTGATCCTCAAACATTTGTTGCGGGTGTTTGTGATACCGTAGTCTCTCGTAGTTTCTAATAACCAACAAGCAGGACTTATATCTTAATATGGGGTCAGAATTATGTGTGTGACCGTTAGAATATCTTATTTTAATAATAACAATGAAGACATAAAGGGTAAAATGCGATAAACATTAGTAATATAGATACATTACCAAAGGTAGATGATTTCATCATCATAGATTTAATCTAAAACGGTAATAGACAACTTCACTTCCAGGTAATATTTAATATTAATGCCAATGCCTTCTTTACTTACAAAGCCGGTCCACATAAGCAAAACATTCAACAAAAACATGCATATTCATGCAAATACCTAAAACATGATTATGAAATATGTTTTTTTTTCGCATCGCAAAGGAAAAATATAAACTGCCTTATTTATTTTATTGATTAACTGTTGTTCTGTATATTGGGAGGCAACGATAACGTAATAAAAAAAAGCTAAGAAACACAGTACGATTGGGGATCTTACAGTAATAGACAGCCTATTGACAGCCCGACAGAAACGAGAAGCCGCGGTTCGATCCCCAAAACAAGACAAAAGTTTGTGTTATCCACAAATATTTGTTTCTGGTCTGAGTGTTCGTGAGATTGAAAAGTCTCTTGTATCCTAGTGTGGGGTCAGAGCTATTTACATATGTGACTGTTGGATATATTTATTTATTTACACATGATGAAGTTAAAGACAATAACCAAAACCAAGATACGGATGGAATCAGAGTACAATTGGAGGTCTTATTGCTAAAGTCGATCTTCAAAGGACAAAAAGAATAGGAATAAAGATAGTCAATGTTTAAAGTAAAATAACAAATAGGGTATATAAATAATTGTATAGATTTAGTTACTTACATACCTATGCCACAATAAGTTATGTTAAACTTTATTACACAACCAGCCAGTATCTTAATGATATTTGTAATAAAAAACATTAATTAATAGTTTTGGGTTGCTTAATGAGGGTATGACGTCACTTTTTATTCGATAGACGGACTGGCTACAATTTTGTGTACTTAAATATCAATCAGCTTATTAATAGAAATATCTTGCTACAATAGATAAATAGATTTAGATTTTTTGTAACCACAACACACGATGAACCTGTGTTACGTGTCGTGACTTTCAAAAGGACTAGAAAAAAGAAAAAGGCTGTCTTATCAATGTTAACATTTATTGTTACACAGGTAATCTTACTAAGGTAAGGTTAAAATGATTATTCTATAACGTTTGTCGATTTTGTCCCATTTTTACCTCAAACCGGCTTAATGTTGTTCTAGTCCTTAGAATTTGTACGTCTTAATCCTTTTTTTAACTGCTAGAAAAAATATCTAATAGATTCTATTATATTAATGAGGAACGAGAAACGGCAAAATCGGGAGCTTTATTCGATACGATTATGCTAGTTTTTTTAATTAATAAGGTGATTAATTAATTGACTTGCTATTCCGACGGATACTAATTTTCATTATTAAGGAAGTCGTAATAAAACATAGCTAGATATTTGTTTAATAATCACCTGGCCGAATATTAATCATTGAGAAAAAGAAATTCATTTCTTAAATCGTCGTAAATATTTAAAATAAAATAATTCTTCATGATTTCAAGGATTGGCCGACGGAAACCCGCAATCTTAACGATTCCAATCGCGATATTTTTATCTATCTGAAAATAAAAAAATATCCTTATTCACCCACTTAATCGCTCGTTTAAACAAATTTATTAATATTATTCACTACCAATTTATATTCTATTACAATTTTGGATATGTTTGTGGTTTTTATCTCTAAACTTCGCCAACTAGTACTGAAATATTAATAAAATCAGGGTCAGTTATAAAAGGAAAAATACTGAACACACCCAAATAAGCTTTACGGTCAACTGAGATGATAATCGGTTATATTGTGGGTTCGAACCGAAGAATACTACTACTTATGAGACTATGTGACGCGTCACCATCATGACTTGTGGAATTAAAAAATCACTTAAAAGATGACGGTAAAGCCAATAGGGGATCTTAGGCATTGAGATATTTTTTTATTATTAATTAACTAATAACGCTAGACGGCCAGCGCATAAACCAGACAACTAACAAAATAATCTATTAAAACCCTTACACATACATATAATGTATGTGTGTCTTACTGCGTAGACTTACACTTTACCTGAAAGTATTAAGAGCTTTGTCAAAAATATTGTTAAGAAATGTGTTAAGCAATCGTTAAAACACAGCTCGCGAGAGGTGGAGATTATAAAATATCTCTTTCAACCTCTAACATTGACATTAGAAACAGTAATCTTTTTATGTGTATCGATTTTAGATAATTTAGCAATAAATGAAAGATAGCACTTTTTTAGACATACATTAACTTTCTGATAAGAAATATTTGCATTAATGACTAGTTCTACATTTTATTTTCCTAAGATAAATTGGTAATGAAGATTTATATAGATAAATGAAAGTGCACTGAGAATTGAACATTAAGCATTTATTGCTAGTTTTTATTTGCGTAATTTAGATAATGTAGAAATAAACAAAATATCAATTACAGCGCAATACTATATATGTTTACTAAAATCAATTACATACAGTTCTACTTCAACTTTAATGTTCATAAAACCGTAAAACAATATGTAAATGAGGAATCGATCCTCATCTTAATTGTTCCATGTATTTACCAAATACTATCTACTATCGCATCTGTTGAAAAAAGGAGAGGCACATAGATTGCTTTCGATCTGCTTAGAACTTTAAAAGCCCAGTGGAGGGTACCCCCAAACTAAATAATTATAGTCTAAGAATGCCTTTGAAATGAAGTCCAACTTTATACATTCATTTATGTATTGTAGTTTAAAATAAATAAAAATATAAATTGATACTAATATTAAATGAGAAGAGATTTGATTATTAGTAGTTTTTCATCTCTCTTTTTGTATACATAGGCCTCCCAAACAATTTCGCTCAGAATCGCCATCCTATTGTTGCGAAAAGATCGCCATGTGCGATAAGGTCGGAATTTTTCCATTTTCTTTTTATTATATTTTTTTATGATTTAAAACTGTTTCTGAGTGTACAACAAAGTTATGTAAGTAAATTAGTAAATAAAAGAAAACCTAGTCAAATATCTCTGTGATTTTGGGTATAGACATAAGAGGGACCATAAAACAGTTATGTTTTTTAATTGCGCCCGAAGAAACGTACTTCAATCCTCAAACCAAGACTGGTTACAGTTGATGACGCATTTGGCTCCGACATGGCTACGTTAGACGAGGTCAAATCCTTATACAAAACTAAAAACTTTTTGCAACAGCCGGCAAAATTATATTCAGTATTTGTTAGCTTTTAACACACCGGAAAATTATATGAAAGAAGCACGAAAAAACTACTTAGTTTTATGTTTTTGATGCCTTTTGATACATTATATTTAACCTATCAAATTTATGTAAGCTTTTTATATACCTAGGTTTAACGCTGACCTATTAAAAACCTCAAACCAAATAGTCGCGATTCGGTCAGTAATAATGCCTTTACATTTAGTCATAACCAGGTTCGTATAATCTTGTCGACTGATAGTCGGAATTTTCTTTTAATGAGAGCATTTATAGCTATAGAGGTCAGGTACAGACGTTGTAAATGGTCCAAGTATGTGGACAAAGCTAGTCATTACAAAAGACAACACGCAACATACAACCGGTTCTAATCACGCCTACAATTTTTTTTATTGTGAAGAACATTGAACTGTTTAAGGCAACGTGGAAATATTTCCGTATACTTGCACAATATTATATAACTTACCTTAACAAGCAGTGATGGCCTCGAGGTTTAGGCGCGCGGTCGAGAATCTCGGCGGTCGCGGGTTCGAACCCCAGGCACACACCTCTAACTTTTCGAAGTTATGTGTGTATTCAAATTGAATTATCACTTGCTTTAACGGTGAAGGAAAACATCGTGATGAAACCTGCACACCTAAAAGTTCTTAGGAATTTCTTAGGTGTGTAGTCCGCCAACCCGCACTAGGCCAGCGTGGTGGACTATGGCCTAAACCCTCTCAATGGTAGAGGAGACCCGTGCTCAGCAGTGGGCGTATATGGGTTGATGAAGAAGAAGAAGATATAACTTACCTATAAAAGTACGTACAAACAACAAATTCTGTGGTGTAGTTGATAAGAGGCCAAACTAAATCAAAGGTAAGAAGTCTGCCTGTCGTAAGAGGCGACTAATGAGGGCTATCGGAATGACGATATTAAAGATGTGCGATCCCGAAATGTGCGGCAAAGCGCATGGCCTCGGTGATGATGATCACACCAAAAGAATGCCCAAATTTTTGATATTATTATAGTTGAGATATGAAAACAGGTTATTTTTATAGTGATAGCTTTAACTGACACAAATATATGAGCACTGCATGAATAATTCACAATAAACCAAACTTTTCGCACATCCGTATTCAAAGGCCTCTTCTGAATTGCGTCAGTCAATTTGATAATCTTAATTTATACTTTGTAATGAACTCATTAATTTTGATGCCAACTATTAAAATACCAATAAGGCAATAAAAAGTATCAAGGGTTTTGAACATTTGTTTTAAGGCACACCCATCGATTGATTGGGCTATTAAATAACAAAATTATATCAAATTATACACGAGAGCCATTAAAATTATGTTACTACTATGACAGACAAAATTAGGATCTTATTAACAAACAGATGATTTAAATATTTAAAGGTTTACGAGGAAATTAACTTCAATTAATTGTTAATGACAAATCTAATTAATTTTAATTAATAACTGTATTTCAATTAAATACAAATAAAATAGAAAACTTAATCGATCTTCTAATAAAGTCTACAGAAGATAAAAATTGCACAACATTTCCTATTTTAATCAAAATTACATATTTCGACTGTACGGACGAGACTAAACTGGGATTTCTGATATCGAAATAATTTTCAATTTTTTTTTTCAATTAATGCGATAGGAATTAAGACATTTAATTAGAGGGCATAAAACATTGCATCCAGGCAAACCTGGTATTACCTATTAGAATATAGTCTCTTAATTTTGATTTAAGATTTAGATACAAAAAAAATCGATGTGTCATTTGCCAAAGATCTTTCGACTGATCCTATACTTAACTCGTTGTAAAGACATAAGTAATTACTACTTACCAGCAAGGTTCATTATCATAATCTACCGGATTTACGATGTTGTAGTCTTCAGTCCGACATAAAATCTTAAATTTGGCTACATCAGAGAATAACGCATACTTTACGAAAAGTACTTATGATTATGAAGTTTGGCCTGGAATTCCCAGATTACTCTCCCTAACCGATTTAAAACTAGACAATTCCATTACAAAATTTTATCTTAACAATAAAATTCAAAATCAACGTCACCAGCGTAACACAATAGGAATTCATTTAATTAAACGATTGTACCATTAACATTTTTTTATATACGTAAGAAGACACTTTTTAGTGCACTCGGCTTTCATACGCGGTGCATACCGCTTGTCGATTGAATATACTGTAATTATAAATAACAAGACAGTGTTCCTCTGAGGTGTGAAGTGCATCGGAACAAAAATGACTACCAAGGAAGAACGCAAAACAGTTAGCCGAGCGAGAGTCATTTTGTCACAGGTAAGTTTTTTCTAATACTTTTTAACCGGTTTTTGGCAATTTAAATTGTTCAACTATCTTTACTAATTATAGTAGCTGCGTGAAAAGGAACGTGATATAACAATTTTTTTTCAAGTAACAAGAAAATTTTGGAAAGTATAGACTTACTAATAAATAAAACACTATTTAGTACACGATTTTTTAAAATTTAGTATTCAAGAATTAAATTGGAATTTGTGATTATTAATGAGGAATTAAATTAAGGATACAAGTTTCCTAGAGTACTACATGCTTAATGTTTTAAATTTTATGTTAGAATTAGCATATTTTTACGAAATTTTTATACCAATAAAATCACGAATGGAATTTCCTTCGACATTTCTTGTGTACAATCATAAAATGGCCATGATTTATGACTTGAAAGATTTATTTGGTTCATTTACACTCTGGTACGTTAAAGTTATGATGTCATTGTAGTTTTATTATTATCTCTTAGGAATAAGGTTAGTTTTTTTCCCAAGCCTACATTTTACCTTGCTTTCTGCTGTCAGCTTCGTCCTTAAATCGTTCTTCGAAGGAATTGAATTCATTTTTTGTATTTATATCTTTGGATTTTGTCGAAGACATTTAAAAAGAGGACTAGTAATACATATTTTTATGTTTCTCATAGACATTTCTGCTTCGATCCTTGAACTTTTCTTATCTTAATTTTTATCTTGATATCTTTTAAATTTGCAAATCAGCCTCTAACGCATAGATATATTTCTAATAAGGTCTTGTTAAATCCCCAAATCTGATAGCTGAAGCGCTAAAAATATATTTTAGACCTATTAGTATTCACAATTTCAAATATATTTAAAATTTTTATATTCAAATACTAAAGTAACACTTAAATAGAATTTAGAAAAAAAAAACACACGACAAGATAACCTAAAATAAATGACTTATTTAATCACTTTATTTTTCTGGAAAGAAAATCAACTTCCAATCATAAATCCTTTATGCATAAAATGTGTATTTTAGCAAAATTACATTGAAAAATAAAAAGCTTAACACATCGATATATCCATATGTTTCCAAAATATTTAATTCAACATCTGAATATCGAATTAGGGTACTCAATTTTATTTAGGTTTACCGCCTGACCATAGCCCGTAGGGTTATCATCAGTCAATTTAGTTATAATTATTTCTACAATGTTGCTGCAATCGGATTTTATTGAATTGGCAAGCATTAATATTAAGCATAGACCCAAATCAAAACAGTTCTACAAAAATAGAAACCACAATTATCTAAGCTAAGAAAAAGCTATTAATACTGCACTTACTCTATAAATTTAAAACACCGTGGTTGTCATTAAGCACGGAACACTTCTGTATTTAATAATTCTTTGTCATACGAAGTCTCTTATTGATCAACGAGATATAGATAATAGAAATAGTAGTTACCATATTGCCTATTAAAATTAAAATCATTACATCCGCTACATTTTTTATTCTTCTTCTTTTTCAAATAATATGGAATCTCCAACGTGTTTCATTAACTAAGTATAGGGTTTATTATATGTTGCTAAGTTCTCAGCATTTCTTTTTTATTTTGTGTTAATGATTTCTTTAGAAATATAAAATCATATCCGGGTTTCAATGCCAACGGGTTTATTCTTAGTTAGAAATTAATATTATTATATAAAGTTAAGATAATAAAACAAACCATATGTATTATTAAACGTGTGTTCTTAAAACAATTATTTAGGTATCTAATAGTCACATTAAGCCAGTTTTAAGAAATGAGATAATAAATTAAATATTACATAAATAAATGTTAATAAACAGTTTTTTAAATATTAGGAACTGTTCAATTAATTTGTAATACTAAATGATCGGGATTTAAAACAATTATCGTTAGTAGCTCTTTGGGATATTAAGAGCTTAATTTTTGATGAAGAACAATTATATCAAATCTGATACGAACACTTTGGATATCCATTGCCTTTCCAACATCATCATTGTTGACTTCACATGACTGTAAACAAGAAAGTTTATTTTAGATGTAACAACATCTTTATCTTAGTTTACAAAAGATTCTGTGTTTTATAGCACTGTTTACGTTTAAAGTGTAAATGAACGCTGGAATTACTGTTCCTACTGATACTGCTAAGATATTATTTAACTCATTTCGCGGACAACTTATCATTTGCTGCTTCATTGAGAAGATTTACTGCCAACTTGGTCCTTGGTTTAATTATCCTTTGTATATTTCAACCAGTTATAATTGGTCTACAAGTTCAATGTACAATCATAACCACGCCTATATTCTCCGAAGGGTTAGGCAGGGTTCCATTACTGCACCCAAAATTTTACTTCAGAATAATTGATTTTTGTTCGGTTCCTCGCAATAGGAAGGGAGTATATATTTATGTTTTTCGGGAACATTTTCAAAGTTCGTGTTGATTCGGAATCCCCTAATGATCAATTAACATTTAGCCTATCTTTACAATTAAATCTACAATAGATTGGTCACAAATAGGTCTTCAAAAAAAACGAAAAAAACTTTTTAAGACGGTTAACAAGGATCTCAACTCTCAGTTGTTTTGAAAATGTGATCGTTTTACCGGGATACACGAAAAAATTAAATGGGATTAAAATAAAAAAGAAGTTACGCTCGTTGGTATAATCGATAAATAAGAGGGTTAAGGCCTTGTGCGGATTGGCGGACTATACTTCTAAAAAGTTCCTAACAACCCTTAGTATATGCAGGTTTCCTCAGAATATTTTTTTCACCGTTAAAGATTTACTTGAATCTTTTGATTGTATATTAATCTAAGACCATTAAACGGATTGGAATGTGTCAACAAACACTAAATTCAACCACGTGGTTTACTTTTTAAGGTACGCTATGACACCTGATCGTGTATGCGTTACGCTCCAAATGAAGTGGTGTTTAATAAAAAAACTATTGCAACTAATAAGTCGAGCATTCGCCACAATTTTATGTTAATTTTAATCTTGAAGAAATAAACTAATCCAATATCATCTTAAACTAAAGCTTATAAGGTTCAACGCCTTATGTAAATTGGGTAAACCTCAACTTTAACATTTTCTGTTATTTTAGATGAGCAACTCATTCTTCAGTTATACCTACAGAACCTTTGGTGTGAATCTATGCTCTTTTTTAAACTCACCAATTCATACTTCACAATACTGGATTCTACTAATATAAATGCAACTCTGACTGTTATACTTCCATTACAAAACCGTTACAACTATTTTTATGATATGATTGATTTCCAAAGATGGAACATTCATAGGAGTCATAGCAAAGCTGGGCACAGTAGCTAGTACACAAAAATTGCGAAGTGATATAATTTGAATGGGAAGGTCAGTGACACGCTATGACGCGGCCGACAAATTGCTCCAATTTATCAACATCGACAAGTGCTTCTTACATTCTTATTTTAATAGAGCCCAATAACTATCCAATTACATTGTTTCGTAAGATTATGAAATTTAAAGGAAGATCAAAAAGTAAACTATGAAGATTTAAAGTTACTTTGAATGTCTATGGTACAAATCTGAACAAGCAAACGGAGCGTCAATCTATTCCATAAAATCACGGTCCATCACTTCTGTATGCTACTAAATAGTATCAAAAACCAAAAACTACATAAAGTAATTTCTTTTAAAATTAAAAAAAATATATATCAACGTTTTCAATTATGGTGATATTTATTGCATTTGTACCCTTCAAAGCTGATGAAGGACTTGGATTCTTTATTAAAAAATGAATGCCAAAACGATAATTTCAAGTTTTATCCTATAACCCTGAATTGTTCAACCCTCACTTGATAATAATATCTGGATTACATTGCAGCATATTGAACCTTAAAACTGATGATGAATACTTAAAATTAAAAATGACAATTACAAAGTTCATTCAACCAAAAATAACCTATGAGATTTTGCTTCAACAGAGATAACATTCACAGAAACATTTTTATGAAGATGGCCTTCATATTTGTTATATTTTGTCAATCAATAATGAAAAATCGAAGTGCCGCGATTGTAGCTATGAATCTGAATGAACAATTGTTTGGGACACTATAAATATAGCTTGATATTTTTTTTATTTATCTAGTAGGTTCCTTTGGTCTCCCAAATTTTTGTTCGTTGAGTATAAAACTTCATTCGCAGTGTAATAAGTGGTAAGAATTGTTGGATCGCCGGGTCAAAATATTGTTGAGATTTTTTTTTTGAGATGTGAGCTCAAACATTCCCCTTATGGCTGATGATACTGATAGGAAGAAGCGACATCATCGAAATAGCTTATAAGGATCCACGTCCTTTTATAAATTAAAATAATTTATTTTATTTATAATCACTCTAAGCTTAATTTGAAAAAAATTATACTTACGTTTTTGTTTCATTAATTAATAACAGGGCCAATTCATTTATTAATAATATATCCCACGTCAGTAGGCCCCTAATCTGTCTGACTATAAAACCTAGGTGGATATAGGCATGATTGTATGTGTCTTAATGATTTTTTTGTTTATCTGCAGGTACTGGCATGCTTAGCTCTGGATTTCCTCCTGATAGGACTGGGCATGTCCATCAGTTTCGTTACTATGGTGCTGCCCGAGGTGCTCGACGCCAAGGAAGGACTCTCTATTAATAAGAAACAAGCATCTTGGTTTGGTGAGCTATTTGTTAATGTTACTTTCATTATCGACGAATTTTGTAAGTATTGCTTTCGATTTACTTTTATTTTTGCAAAAAATAGTAAATTGTATTAACGTCTATCTGTTCTCCTGTGCGATTTTTTCCTTTTTTAACCCAAAAATAAAAAATCATGTAATTCGGGGTCATTTATGTTTTAACCGCGTGAACTAAGAACTGGACTGAAATTCTATGCTTCCTTCTAGGGGTAAGTATTAATTTTTAATACTACACACCCTAATGCCAATAGCTATCTAAAATACTCTCTTTCGAATGCGTAAAGAACGCAGTTTTTTCAAACTGGAGTATGTGATAGCCATCTTTAGAAGGATTTTTTTTTATTTGGGCTTGGTTCCGTGGTGATAGCAATAATTTTCATGAATCGTCGCAAAATCATCTTCATGAATTTAAAATAATCAATATACCTATTATGTATATCTAAGAAAGTATTTCTTTCTCCGGACAATAAAGTCGTTTCACGTCAGCATTCTTGTAACTTACGTTTCAAATGTTTATAATATCGGTAAATGTTATAAAAATCACATATTCATATACAAAGTTAATTCAGTGTGTTTTTTGCTGTAACCGCATTTATAAATCCTGCAACCAAAGAAAGAATGACTAGAAAATTAGAATGGCCTATGAAAGGTTTTAATATGGTTGAGGCCTTCATCTAACATTCCGATAATTTTATGGACTTAAAATATACACATGGGAGGGACTTAAAATATAAGTATACAATGTTCTTTCCTGGTACTTTGAGAATTCGTTTAGAAAATTCGTTTAGAAAAAGTGTTTCGCCAGGCTGAGATTTTAATCTATTAGCAAAATTTTATCTTGTTTGGAATTTGACCGGATATGTACAATGTACATACGTCCTATCGTTACTAAACCTGTTCTTAATCATTATGCCTATGAGCGTTGGTTTCTGGAAATTTCCTCTAATTTATGCGCCAATTTAAGGTTGTAAACTTCGTAATAGATAGTTTATTTGCGCCTAAAAAATGCCGCTAAGTGAGCGCAAAAAAAATGTATTAGCTACTACTACTATGGACTATGCATCCCATAATTGTGAAATTATATAAGGAATAATAATATTAAAGAGAGATAGTAGAAATTATTATGCAATAATTAAATTCAGCAATATTTTTAAGATACGGACGTATCCGGGACGTGTTGATATAGTCGAAACAAAACATTGTCGTTTGCAAGCTTTGACACTTTTGACAAATTCATTCGACTTATAAGTGCAATATATAATTTACAAACGGCGAAAGTGCTGCATTAGTGTTTTCACAAGAATGTCTTTGTCAGGTATTTAAGCAACATTTAAATATATTCTGCCCTGTTGTTATGTAGCATACTTATCATTTTAATTCGATGTAATTATTCGACATAGATTATATTTACGCCAGTCTGGTTTCGATGTTTGGGTTGGGAAATTAACCAACGGAACATTAATTGAAAAGCCCCATATTATACTTAAAACATTGGTTAGAAAAGATTGCGTTTGGAGTTCCTTGTCCGACTTTGATTTGTATAAATTTGCAGAAATTTGTCACGGAGTAGATATAAACCAAAAAAAGCTGTATAGCTATAGCTTTTTGGGTACTTATTGAGTTTCCATTTATAACATTACATACGAAAAATTATAGTCTCAAATTTGATAGTGTCGTTTTCAGTTTTATCGTTAAATAAAATTATAATATTAAATTATATTCGGTTGTTTTTACAAAATTATTTATACTCATAAATTTGGATTTTCGTGAATGTGAATATTTGACTTTAAAATTTATTTAAAAAGTTAGCATATTATATGTTTATCCTACATCATTTACATTACTTTAGAGTGATCGAATACACCAGATTATTTAAATGCAGAAGGAATTTTATTAAAATTGAATAAATTATAATATTAATCAACATTCACAGATTAATTTTGATCACTGAGTTTTCCCACCTTAAAGAAAATACGGAAAATGTATCTCATATGTGATCTCAAAAGAATGCGACAAATATATGTAGTACTAGAACTATATTGCCTTGATGAGTCTTTAACTAACTCTCCAATCTGCCCATATACGTCTCAATGTTGGGCACGGGCCGCCTCTACTAGTGAGAGGGTTTAGGCCTAAATCTACCACGCTTCCCTAGTACGGGTTGGCAGACAACAAACCTAAGAAATTCCTAAGGACTTTTTGGGTGGGCATGTTTCCTCACGATGTTTTCCTTCACCTTTAACTAACATGGATACAAAACTATCTTATTGGATATGTAATTTTATGGGCCTAGTAATACTCATAGAGATTGTAGTTTTCTTAGTCTTTTTCTAAAAGACGACAACTCGGACATTATAAGCACGATTTAGCTCATCATTTCTATACCGTGACGAGAAACGGGCCGAACTTCATGCTACTTTTACGCCATAAACATTTTTTAGTTATCTCATTTAATAAAAAAAACATAATGATGGTCCAACTATTCAATTTACTCTTGTAAATAATAATCTCGTAATTTCTGATACCCACGACACAAATCGCGTATCTTAGTGGGATCAAAACTATGTAAGTGACTGTTGGGTGCGTTTATGATATTTATTTGTTTCAACCAAGATAATAATCTTACCTTTCTTAATATTAAACAAATGTTTGTTCAACTCAGCAATTAGTTACTCAACTAAACTTTATTGTCGTAGTAGAAAGTAAACCGACTAGAATAACAGTATTAATTTATATTTACATTTAGATATCGTGATAATACCTAGAATTAGTTTTACACGGGGTACATCAACCGAAAGATATACAAGAATATATTGAATATGAGGTATAACCCATATTACATATAAAGAGGTAAAAGTTATAACATAGTTGCCAGCAACAACGGAAATAAATAAGACATCTCTAATAATTTCTAATAGAAAGTCGAAATAGATATTATTGGGTAATCGCTAATTGTGGAATTTATTTATACATATTTTATTTTATTATTATCATACCTCATCAGGATTCTTTAAAGTTCGTCGCGTCGATTTAAAACAAACAAGGTCACACTAGGTTGCATCAATAACTCATTAGGAGGTTTCTTTGGAGAACAAAAGAGGAACCACAAATTTTAATTTGGTTTGGCTTTCTTGTATAAAATTAAATAAATTACACATTTCTTCCTCTTTGCACAAATGATAAAACTTGTAACTGGATTGAAATATGTAAACAAATTCAATAAACAAAACAAACAAATTCAAATTATACAGTAATCTATAATTAAATGCGGCAAACCGTTATTGAAACCGCTATTTCATATTTTTTTAAATTGACACTTAAATCAATGGACTAAGGAACTCCGGTTATACTTCCAAAATATTTTGAATATTTTCTAGATCATTTAGCTTATTATTAGATCAGATAGTTATTAATTATTTTTATATTTTAATGATAATTTAAATATTATTATTAGTTCAATAAACTGTTTAGTAGTCCTGCAGTGTTTTTATTACACTGTTGAAAAAACTTGTAATTTCGTCAGATATGTATGACGGGGGTGTAACTCAGTGGTAGAGTGTCTGCTTCGCATGCTGAAAGTCCTGGGTTCAAATCCCAGCACCTCCACGACATATTCACTTTTTTATTATCTTACTATTTTCTTAACCATTACTATGCATTTTTTTTAATATGTTATTTATACCAAAATAAATGAAATATTTTTGTCACTATTACGCTCATCCAATTTTATTATCTCAACATTTATTAAATATTTTAGTATTAGAAATTATCACAATTCTCAGGCCATAAAATTGATATTTTTGAATACCACAGAAACGCTTAGCGAAAATCGAATTCGTTTCATCTTTTGACAGTTTCCTATATACTTGAGTTATGGGTTCAATTCTCTGGTCGGCAAACGAGTAACGAGTAACTAACCGAACAAGCGAATAAATTGCTTTATATGTTTTAATTCATGGTACCTACAAATTAAGACACACGATGACAACGAAGTGGTACCATAATGGCTGTTATATAACAAAAATTATCATAATTTTATAATTAATCATTAATATATTTAAATATAGGCCGAAAACGGAATAAAAACCCGACCAGCCTACACAAGGAGAGCTTGTTTTCAACATGTTTCCCACAAACTTGTTTACATATTTATTCATCATTGAATTCTTTTCGTAGAAATAATATATGATACCCACAATACTCCTTTCCCTGATAACAAAATTTAAGCTAAATTGCGTTTACATGCCTTTTTATACTAAGTTTTTTATTTTTGTTTTAATTAGCGGTAAGATGAAATTGAATTGATTGTTAAAGCCCCCGTGGCGCAGTTGGCTAGACACCAGCTTGCGAAACGAGAGCCCGCGGGTTCGATCCCCGTACCGAGACAAATGTTTGTGTGAACCACAAATATTTGTTTCGGGTCTGGGTGTTTGTGAGACCGAAAAAGTCTCTCGTAGTGTCTGATACCCACGATACGGGTCTTGTAACCTAGTGTGGGGTCAGAGCTATGTATGTGACTGTTGGGTGTATTTATTTATTATTATTGTTTTTCTTTTGCACTAGTATTTTACTTAAATATTATTTGTTGTTTTTTTACTTGAGATTTAAATTTGTAATTACTTAGTAATATTATAAACAGGAAAGATTTGTATGAGTAGTTTACAACTATTTTTCTTTAATTAACCGATTAAAATTTTTGGTGTTGACCTTTTGAAAGAATATTATTTTTTTTGACCCGGGCAAAGCAAGGCTTTTTGGTGTGTTAATTATATAAATCTTTAACTTTTAGTAACTTTGTTAAAATTTCAGAAAGCCACAGGAGTTTTCTACCAATCAACGGCTTTTCCAGAGTAGTAGACTTTAGTCCAATATGCCTAATTCTAACTCTTCGATATAGTAGAGGAAAACTGTAAAGTAATTAGTATAAGTAGGGATTGACAATAATAATAGGCATATTTTTTGTAATGTAACATATATCCGGTGTTAAATTATTTCGCGTAAGTGAAATATGAGTATATCATATCGTATTTACTGCTTAGTGTAGCAATTATGGAAGCAAAGTATTCATGTTAACAAAGTTAACTTTATAGGCCTTTCTTGAATCATCATTACAATTCAATTTTAATTTTACTTGTTTTATTGTTGAGCTATTTATTCATTTAATTATTCTCTGTAATGTTTGGGTATCGTACATATTTTAATGTTATCTAAATGCCTTTAGTTATATTAAACATATTAAATATTTGTTATTGTTTAAAAGAATATACGAAAATAAAAATACTCGTATATACCTATTAAGTTTAATTAATTATATTTGTTTGTGTTTTTATAATATACATATCTCTACATAAGTCATTGACTTGCTCTTTTTGAATTCTGAATGTAATAACTAATTACAACTTTATCTACAACATACTATTACAGTAGCTAATTACGTAAATGATTCACATGGATGGGTCTAAGTCAAGTATTAATTTACTTATTTCTATCAAAAAATAACAACTATTTTTACATTTAACTTCAAAAACGCAAACCACATTTGGTGTCATTCCAAGGCTGAACAGTTCCAGGTTCTGAGTGCAAACTCATTTTGGACAACGCGATTATCAATATAAATATAATATATTGAAATGATAGGCAAGTAGCATTCTATTAGAGGGAACAAGAAAACTTAACGAACTACAAATTAAAAAATACTGGTCTTACCGATATATTGCATAGGTATTTTAGTCAGGCAGTTGGTGAAAGTTTAACTATATGTTTTTGTGTGTAGATAATAAAGGGTAATTTATACAAATTACAGGTAGCTTGGCGTTCCTGTGCCAGCCCATAGGCAGCATCTTCTCAGGGCCGCTGCTCGACTACTTCGGGAGGAAGAAGGCGTTGTTCCTTGTCAACATCCCACATCTGATAGCATGGCTGTTAATGTACTACGCTTGGAACGTGCCCTCGCTCTTCATAGGCAATGCTTTACTGGGAATCGGCACAGGGATCATGGAAGCACCTTCTGTTACCTACGTGGGAGAAGTCAGGTAACTCATCAGTCTTTTGCCCTGTTCCCAATACTATTATTCTATCCCTATCAGCCCCCATGTCTCCAATCACCCCTCATTCTTTCACATCTTCTCTCACGCACTCCATCCTTTGGTATACTTCTGCTTGTCTATCCCTCGACTTTCATACTCATTACCTTTTCGCAAGATATGTTTCGTCACTCCTCATAACATGACCACACAAAGGACGTAAGGTCAGGTCAGTTGTGGGGTTTATTGTTTTTCCTGCCCCCGCAAAGTGATTTCTATCTGTTTTAGTCTCATCACTTTATCCTGCTTATAAACGAGAGTGGTTGCAATATACGAGGTTGTTTAAACAGGGAAATTGGTGACAAAAGGTTCTCTACTAAGACGCCTTTTAACGTTTATATTAATTTATCATAGTTTACAAGTAAAAGAAATATATTTTTTCTGAACATATTGACTCATAGTCAGAAAATAAAAATGTCAGGAAATATTTATGTAAGTAGTTTTGACAAGATTACAATTGATTAAATATTAATCTTTTTATGGGAAATATTACTGTTGATTTTCTACCGTACAATTAGTATTACAACTGTGGATCCCATTCATATTGTAATTTTAACTGACCACGGGAGGGCTTCATAAATCAACACCTCATTGGAAGGTCTTATGTGTATTTAAAGATAAGTTATTGATACTAAAGTCAAACCGCCACAACAGGAAATAGGTATTATTAATGTAACAGATTCCAATGGTTATTGAATTCATAATTTGAAATTATGAATATAAAAAATGTTGCGGTAGTCTTTGGTTACAATGTCGTAGGCTGTTGTTTGTCGTTTTTCGTCACCGTTTTTATTTGCAATCATTAAGATAACACTTAACGCAATAATATTTAGATTGGGGTTAAGTCACCCTTTATTTATTTATTTAACACTTATCGGCCTTATCGCACATATCGTTCTTTTGAAAACAACCATAGGATGGCTAGTTTTAAAGGGATTTGTCGGGAGGGCATTGCGTACAAAAGAAAGAATATATGAAAGTCATAAACGTCTTTTGGATGATGATACTGATAATAAAAATGAAAATAGTATGCCTCGGTCCGCTTATACTGCAATACAAATAGTCCGGCTTGGCTGTAGTAGCACCATTGCCTTACAGAAACAATTTTTTTAAGGCCCCATCGATATGTGTAGCAGTGATTTTTCTTTCATGCATTCCAAAACTAGAGCTTTAATTTGCTGACGTTGGTATAATGCAACCTATAATTTGTCTGTGAACCCCGTTAGCATTAACACATAAGTTCTCATCTGCCTTCCTGCTTGAGTTAGCGAGAATTTATGCAGCATGGCATAATTTTATCGACTTAACCACCATAAATATATACATACTCGCCCGTGCTAGATTTAATAATTCATTGAACCTTGAACCAATAAAAATCCTTGACATACACTACCCAAGAAAAATAAAACTTGAAAATTTACTTTTTGAGCTAATGAAAATTTATAGTAATCCGAATTAGTAAATCCTTGTCTATCACCTCATACGCGTGTAACCCAGTGGCGGTACTTTCATAGCCCAAAAGGTTAATTTTGTAATGTCTAGGTTATAATTGTTTATTGTGGGGCCAACATATACCCATTTATATGCCAAATTATCTTTCTTGACTGCAAAGAAATGTCTATAAAAATAAATCGACGAACGGTTGTGAATTACATTATTTTCGTCATTATTCGCCATGCCTTTCGTTATGTCGTTTAATCTTTAATTTTTAAACTTTACTAAACGCACACAATTAATATAACACATAAGCAGTCTAATTAAACTGTTGCGACCTTTGTCCCCTAACACAAGAAGGTCAGAAATTCAAGCCAAGGTTAACAATTAGTTTTTACGTTCCAGCGACCCGTCTATCCGCGGCATCTTGACGACCCTCACCAACGGCTTCACGTCTACCGGCATGTTCATCGCCTACCTGCTAGGCACCGTGCTACCATGGAGACAGGCTGCCTTGGTCTCACTCACCGTGCCCCTTGCTACCATGGTGCTCGTCTTATTTGTAAGTAACTTATGCGGATGAATTTTATATTTCGTCTTTGATTTAGTTGGGGCTAGACACTGTTTTGTTAAAGAAAAGGCTTTGGGCTTAATTTCCGCGTTGAGACAAATGTTTGTGTGATTCACAAATATTTAGTTTGGGGAGTTTGTGAGATAGAAATGGCCTTAGTTTCTAATAGCCACGACACAAGACTAACCCTGAGTATTGGTTTTTAATTACATCTGTGTTTATGAGGATTTTTAATTATTTTACATTTGCATTTAAAGTCAGAGGCTACAAATCAACGGCTCTTAGCGTTTGCGACGATGATGTCGGCATGGCAGAAATATTCTAATAAAAATGAATAAACAGCTCACTAGAAAATTATTAATCTAATCTATATAGACGATTGAACAAAATTGACGATTAGTTACTCCTGATTTAAAATATTCGAAAGATAAGTAAATTTGCGAAGCTTCCATTTTCCCGCGCTTATCTTAGATATGTGTGATTAAAGGCAAAACGAGTTTATCAAAGCTCAAATACAGAATACCATCACTCTAAATTCAAGGTGGGATCAAAACTGGTTTAATCATAGAATCTAGACAGTTTCTAACTTTCAACATATGACCTTGTCTGATGGTATATTTTAGCAAAGGTTACGTTCTACGTAACGTAAATATAAAACTAAAATCAAATAAAATCCTGATACATTTAATTTTAACTATATTCAGTAAATGCCAAGATTTACGTAAAACTGTTTATCTTAATATTCCTTATCTAAATAGCTGTTTTTCGATTTTTGTCACCATATCCTTCTTAAAAGTTATCTTAAACGAATTTCAAAACAGTTCTACGCATATTTAAGTAAACAAATGAGATGAAAACAAGATATTTTTGAGTATACAAAAATTCGATCTTTTGCAAAATTCAAAATTCTACATATTTACCTACTAATACCTACACCTACATTCCCAAGAACGTAGAAAGAGATAAATTTTGTATTCAGACTCCGTGTTGCTACTGAGATTTTGGTAATGGAAAAACTCATGGCATAGACCAGGGCTTCCCAAACTTATTTACACTATGACGCCCTATAGAATTGTTATTTTTCTTGCGACGTCCCAGGGCGTCGCGACTCACAGTTTGGGAAACCCTGGCATAGACATTTAAGCATAAATTATTTAAATTGTCTCATGTTTCAAATATTTAACATAGGCCAAGCTTTGACATTAACTCTTGATACATTCTAGTATTAATTTTCTAAATGACAAGATTCATAAAGACAGAAATTGCTAGGTAGAATATTCATTTGCGATAAGGCTCATTTGTGTAATAATCTATATTTTTTAAATGTCCATAATATATTTTACTTCTTTTTTCTACTTCTTTTCTATCAGCTCACATGTACGGTATGGCGCAGTTCACATACCTAAGATATAATTTAAAATCTTAGGTAAGCGATTTTCCCCACAATCTTTTCGCTCCTCTAAATAAAAAGTCCGTGTCGGGACTCAAACCCACGACCTCGGAAAGTGTCTCTGTAGGCCTTCACGTAATCAACTACCATCTAGATAATTTTACACCGGATACGAAATACCTGTTTCACGCACATAAAAGCAAATAGAAAAAAGCATAACTATGTTCGGAGATAATTAGAATAATTTACTGCGTGGTTGAGAAACATGCGTGGAACTGGTTGTTGAGATGACTTGACAGTTTCTCTATGAGTGAAGTGAGAAATATTTCCTGACGTTAATCATTCGTGACGTAAAGTTATCATAATGTATAGACTTTTCTCGCGCAATTTCTTTTATCGGACTACAGTTCTCTAAGATCTCTTAATTTTATGGAAATTTGTCAAGGTCGAGGTTTAGATGTGAAGCCGTAACACACAAATATATATGTATACTAAGCCAACACTGGCATTTTCAGGCAGTTACGATTTCTAGGATTTTTAAAATTGTAAACTGTCATGACGACCCTCTCGTTTACAGAGGAGGCCCATTGTGATATGACTGATAATGATAAATCTGTCATAACGACTTTTTGGTTACCGTCTATTCCATTTTTTTTAACCAATTATAATTATTATTCTATATCCGGATCAAGGTAAAACAATTGCCCCCTATAATACGGCACTTAAAGCTGTCTTTCGGAATATATGGGCGATTCTATGTACGTATGTATGTACAATAAACGTATTATGTTATCCAACTAATTTACACATAATTTCTTACATTAGTGTTACATAAATATTTAAAATTTCATAATCTCAAGAAATAAATTCTCACTACTTTTTATAATACTAAATGCTTAGTGTGCTAAAAATAGCGCTAGATACCATTAGCATATCAGAATTGATTGAATTACATACATAATCGACCACAACTCGGCTTTATAGTCAATTAACACGTGCATAACAAGTGCTTATTACGGAATTAGTATTTTTAAGTGCTTGTATTTATGCCGTGATAATTTTTGACAAAAATACGTGTGGCCATGAGGTGTCTAAACTCTCTCAAAGATACGTAGAGAAGGCCAGTGCCTAGCAGAGGGACGTATATGAGCTGAAGAAAAAGAAGAATCTAACAAATTAGCACTGTGGTTACCGGAATCAAGTGTTTTTTTTAATTATTATTGAATGTAATTATTTTATTACGTTCGTAAGTTAATCAACCCATATTAGGGTATACAAAAATTAATTTCAAATAATAGCACATTTTCCTAAAATACCCGTATATTGACTCAATAAACTCAATACTTAATTTAATCTCAAACAAACTAATTTGGCAATCGAATTTACTAAAAATAACACCACACACCAATAGATTAATTTATTTCTGATATGGTCAACAACCTTTACATAGACGAAACTAAAAGGTAATTACATTGAGTAGATATTAAAAAATGTAATGAACACATCAAGACACCAACTAAACAACCTTGTCAGGTTTTTGTAATCGAAATCGTTGTATAGAATTACTGTTTACCTTGACAAAGCGCTATTATAGCATCGACTGTTACATAATAGTTATTCGTTGTATTATTTTTATAAAAGTAGTGACTGCCACGAGGTTTAGGCGGTCGAGAATCTCAGTTATCGTTGGTTCGAATCTCAGGCTCACACCTGAGACTTTTCAAAGTTACGTGTATATTCACAATGAATCATCACTTGCTTTAAGGGTAAAGGAAAATATCGTAATGAAACCTGCATACCACGAAATACTAAAAACATATTAGGATAGTAGTCCCCCAAGTCGCAATAGTCCAACGTGATGGACTAAGGCCTAAACCTTCTCAGTTATAGAGGGGCTCGTGCTCAGCAGTGCGACGTAGATGGGCTGTTGATCATAATGATGAAAATCAATACATGACTCGTTGAAATATTCTCAAATCGAGTTCCTCTCTTTTTCATGTTTTCGTATAAACATCTGTTCTACAATATAACAACATTTGCATCACATAATAACAGAATCTGACGCTTATTAGCTTATGAATCAAATGTAAATAACTCAATTCATAAAATCATATACAGAGACCTTGACAATATCAGTATAATGATTACACCTAATTTGATTTCTTTCCGAACCGGTTCGTACCGTATTCCGACAATAGTTTTCCGTGTTTTTAAACCAATTAGCTTTGAAAATTCTTTCTTCTTAACAAAACATGTGATAACTGATAAGGTGTATAATAAATGAAAATAACTTTTTAATATAAAGCGTAATATATTCCAACGTCAGCAAATAGGTAATTGATTTTATCAAAAGTATATTCATTACTAAATATAATTTTATTTTTTCATAGTTCCTAGGAATTAAATCACATTGGAACAACTAACATTCAACAACTATCGCTATCTATATTACCCCAAAATGTCTTAGTACTAGGCACCGGTAAAAGTTGAGGACTTAGATTTACATAAGTTTAGCCCTAGTGCGTTTAAGCAAATCACAGTATGTCGTTTTTTCACCTTGTTTTCTTCACCGTTACAGAGTAATTATGAATTTGTAAAACAAATGTAACTCCGAAAGTGTTTATGTGAATGCTTGTATTTGAATCCATGACCACCAAGAATTTGTATCGACCGTTTGCTCTTCATGATCATCACGATAAATATTTTTTGACACAACACGCGTCTCAGATAAGATGAGAAAAAATGGTCACACTGTTAGGGCCTCTCTTATCACAAATATGCTTTTAAATTACAAAATGATCATATAAATTGATTCTTTTAACACAATTTTAACAGAATTACATTACACGTGGAATTAATATAAGCCGGTTCGGCGTTTATTCGGTTAGTGAATCATAATATTTCTAGTGTTTTTGAAATAACACACACACACACAACACACGCAACCATACTGACAGCAGAATTAAATAAGGAATAAGACACGTCGAGGGATAATTAGTATTTTTGGTTAGCCTATCCTTTTTGCTTTATATGGGCAGAAAT
Source organism: Cephonodes hylas (assembly GCA_030295005.1). Lineage (NCBI taxonomy): Eukaryota > Metazoa > Arthropoda > Insecta > Lepidoptera > Sphingidae > Cephonodes > Cephonodes hylas. The sequence goes on from AP025382.1 coordinate 6,119,120, forward strand.
TAGTCGCCACTCCTGCATAAGTATTGACTGGAGAGAAGAAATAAATAATGTTAAACCGCATATCAAGTTCAACCTTTTAAGTAATAAAAACAAACATAAATGTAAAAAAAAATTAAAAATACAAAATCTTTTACAATTATTTATCAAATCTTAAGCGAAATAAATTCACAATTTTAAATCTACGTAAGTTTACTTCCCGCTAGGCTACAAACCCATGGTCAATGCCTTTGAACGAGTAAATCGTCCGCGCTATAAAAATAAAGGCTATTTGGTTTTATTTTTCTCGAGGTGAAAGCGGATTTCGTCTTATCACGACTTGTTCTGATAAAGGTAGACGAGCTGGAAGTGTATCTATTACGCGTTCATGGAATTTAATTATCCGTAATTTAAATACTATTAGCATTATGATAAACTATTTATACTAGTTGTATAGTATTACACAACTCCAAAAAATTCAAAATATTTGTCTTGCAAAAGTTGTGTTTGTTTAACTACGAGGTATCTAATGCCTAAAGTTACCGAATATCTTAAACCATAAAAAATAAGAATCAACGGCGGCGTTCAAACCGGTCTATGAGAAGAACTGGTTACTTTCTGACGTATAACTTGAAGATTACGTCACGCATCCTTAGTAATTTAAACTTTTAGATATTGCCTCGAAATGTTCCATCGTTGATATAATCTCAACCAAAGTTTGGTATGGGCATTCGGTCTGTAATAGATTGATAAAAAAAAAAACGAAAAAGAAGTTAAACCAACGTGAAGTAAAATATTTTGAAGTAAATCTTATTTAGGTACGAATAATATTCCGTTAGTTTCTGTTACAATTGTAAAAACCAAAGGATAAAACCTTAAACGTTGGACTTGTAACTAGTTATACAAAATTGACAACATTAATCTTCCTTAATCGTGATATAGTTTAAGAAGTAGAGTTTTAAATTTAGTACTTTGCTGAACTCCTATTTATTAATACGATCAAAATTCCAGGTACCAGAAACCCCAATATGGCTGCTCTCAAAAGGTCGTCAAAAAGAAGCCCTTCGCTCTCTCTGCCGTCTTCGAGGCTGGGCGCAGCCAGAAGACGTTCAGGAAGAGTTCGACCAACTAGTCCAGTACAACGAAGTAGTCCACCAATGTGTGATTTGTATCCGAGACGACAAAAACACAATAGAACCTTGTGAACACCAGACAGCTAATTTATACCGAAGAATAATATTCAAATTCAGGCACGTGTTACTCGTGAAGGAAACGATGAGACCATTCACTTTGGTGATGGCGTATTTCTTGTTCCACACGATGAGCGGGCTGATGCCAGTAAGACCGAATATGGTCAACCTCTGCAGGGCTCTAGGAATGAAGTACGACTCCAAAACAATTGTGGTGAGTGTCTAGAATTATAGAATGTAAAAAATATCATAACAGTGTAATGGAACTTAATTTACATTGAAAAGTGATACACTCGAAAGGTCCCAATCTTATACTTCTGTGTGTTGAAAATTTGATTTAGTTGATTGTCGCCATTTTTATGCAAACACTAACAGTATTAATGTCTATCGACTTTTTTGTAATAATTGTAGCTGCCAGCGCTTACTTAGAAAAGTTATCTATCATAAAATGTTTTATGCATATGCAACAAGTTGGCAACATCGGCTCAAATCAAAGACAAATTAGTATTACATAACATGATTTTTTATTGAAATACTAATGTAAATTGGTAGATAAAAACATATGTATATTACTGAGTTGACAAGATTTTTATTTCTTTGCAATCATTGTAAAACTACACTAAATGTATAAATTCGTGGCTACCATTTTTCATTCGAAACTAATTGCATTTAACTTTTAAAAACATAAATTCCATAATTTCTGTATAATGCCAGTAAGTATGACCAAGTGAATGTTTGTCGGTAAATTTTAAATATAAATATCTTGGTTACAATCTTAGAATCGTCTTAAGAAAAAACATTACAATTATTAATTATAATAACTAGTCTCACCACCTTTTCTATCGATTTGCATATAAGGCCAAAAAAATTGTCGAACATATTTACAAATATTATGCAAGAACTTATGTTAGTCCTCATAGTTATTATTTATGGTTATCATGTATTAATAGAAATATTAATTTTGCGTCTATAAATAGTTGAGCTTTAAAAGATAATGATCATATTCGTATGTCTGGGAACTTGATTCATGATTTTTTTGTTTTGATATTGCATCAAAACGAATACGATTTGTCCATGAAATTAATTCTCAACTAAGCTTATTAAGTTCTTCGTTGCAAGTGTTACGAAACTATTATTCAATATAATATATTTTTTATTGAAGTTTCAGAAAAAATATATTTTAAAATCATTTTCATTTCAGGTCTTAGTAGGAGCTGTGTTCATAGTAATGAGTCTCTTCTCAGCAGTAATAGTGAAGACTATAGGAAAAAGGAAGCTGATTTTGGGATCCCTGCTGGCGACGGCAATATGTAGCATTAGCTTAAGCATTTACGCTAAGACAAGCATATCTCCCGACGTTTTCTCATACGAGACCATCACATTCCCTGATAGAAAGGAGATGCTGCCAGTTGTTCTTTTCATGGCTCTGGTCTGTTTCACCAGCCTTGGCATACCTTGGGTGCTGTTATCAGAAGTTTTTCCGTTCAGGTAAGCAACTTAAAAAATTGTAGAGGGCACAACATTTCTAGAATTAGCGTGCTCCAAAAAAGAGCTAGAAAAGGCTTGATTAAAAAAAAAGTAAAATTAAGATCCTTTTGTAATCTATCTTAACCAGCAACTGTAAGAGAGTGTCCCGTTAGATAACTAATAGGTCCATAATATTCAACTTGTTTTAATAGTTCACCGACAATCTATACATGGGTAGCGCCATCTAGTAAGAAGCAGTGTAACTATTTGGTCAGTAGCAGACTGAACTGTTTCTAGTACCAAGTATACTCTATAGATGTCACTTTCCATAATATGGGTTTTGCTTTAAATCAGTGGTTCTGCAACTTCAAAAAAATAACCTCAAAAATAAAGTGTACTACGAGTATTACGACGTACTTTATATATTATTAGCTTAATTTATATTGAAATACCTTATATATTATTAGCTGAGTGCGCGCGTAATTAAATACCTCCAGTGACCACAATCATTTTGGGGTAGACAAAAATACATTACAAAGTTGCTTACATACCTGCTTTTATCCTCATCACTGCAGTGCACTGCATTTATTTATTTTCTTCAATTTCCATTTTTATGTTTGAAACGAATAGAATTTTTACGAACCGTTTACGAACACAACACGTATGTAAACAAATTTTCTTACGTAATAAAAATAAATAAAATACGTAATAAAAATCAGTGGAAATATAGCGACTTAATATATTATAATTGCCAGACCGCATACTACGATCGATTTGGTGTCCAACTACCTCCTTTCCACTATAAAATGCGAAAAGGAATTTTCTTTTTACAAATTTTCAATCATTTATTTATTTATTCAGGAGCCGAGGAGTCGCCACGGGGACGGCAGCTGCTTTCAGTTACACTATATTCTTTTTAGCTTCAAAAACGAACTACAACTTAGAAGCCACATTCCACCTAAACGGCGTATTCGCAATTTACGCTACTTTTGCGTTCGTTGGCACTATTTACCTATACTTTTTCTTACCTGAAACCGAGAATAAAACTTTGGTGGAAATTGAATCGTTCTATAAAGGAGATAGGAAGATTTTCGCCGATGATTTTGTGATAAACGCCTTTAGGAAGAAGCAGAGCAAAATCAGTGAAGCGAGCAAACCTATGCTAGTCAGATAGGTATCTCGATCCCACCGAGCAGAAATATGAGATTTTTTACTGCACCATGTACAGGAAGACAAGTGCCAGTAGTACTATTGTAAATAGCCAATATTATATTTAAGTAACTCGAAACAAATGGCTAAAGATCGTTTAATGTGCCAACTAGTTATGAAACATAGCATTATAGAAATATTGAACACTATTCGACGCTGGAAATTATCTAGAAATCTTTATTAGTACCTTTATTACGTCGGTCTTAATTAGTTAATGATTTGATTTTTTTGAATTAATTATTAAACAAATAAACTCTTTTCACGTCTAACAAACTCAAAAGTGATTAAGGTTAAAGCAGGTAATAGTATAAGCGAAGCCCTCAATTCCATCTATGGTATATTATGATGACTTCCATATCTCATTTAACACTAGCGTGGTAAACAGATTTAACTTTGGGTGTTGTCCTTATAGATTAGACGCGAAAGGAGCAGTTTTATCGAGTGTACACTACTATAAATATATACAATAACAATTATACCCAAAAGTCTCACTATCCAGACCCGAAACAAATATTTGTGCATCACACAAACTTTTGTCTTAGTGGGGGGATCGAATGGACGGTTTCTCTTTTCGTAAACTGGTTCCTAACTGGCCTGCGAGCTTGTCATCTTGCAGTCAAGTGGGTTCTGCCTTAAAGAAATACTATAATACCTCTAATTTGCTACCCATAGGATATCAAGCAACATTTATGTAGACATAAACTGTTTTATTTTTACACTAGAGCATCTTGATCACGTGAACGCAGCCTTTAGAAAATAACTGGGAGCTCTGAAATGCATTTAGGTAACTGTATGTGTTTTATAACTTTTGTCGACGTAAATACCAACTGTGTTCGAATCATTTTATTTTTTAGCCAACTTCAAAAAAGGAGGTTATTATTAGATTAAAATTATTGTTATTATAATGCGTTTGTTTCAATTGTTTTTCTTTTCACCTATACGATCTCTATATAGTATGAACATGATCAATGATCAGTATTCTTTTGGGTCTTTAAGTATACCTACGTAGGAATCAAATTATAGCAAGGGAATCACAGAAATTCCTCTTTACTTCATTTCCTTTGGAACATACGCATGCGTATGCATGTGTGTGAATAATTTACTTTTTTGAAAACCTTTTTTATATGACAAGCAATAGGATAACATATTTAGAAAACTTTAATAAAACTATATTTAGCACTTATCAATTATGTTTTGCGGAACAAAAGCCAACCATAGCCAATCTTTAATAATAAAATTACACACAGGAGTATTTGTATTTTCATACATAATTCCATCATTTTCTTAGTACATAATTATAATGATCCTCTATAATTCTGGAGAAATCTCTCGTATCGCCTCTCCTTGTGGTGAGCCATTTGCGGGGTCGATTACAATGAGGTTTACAGTCGCGGCTGGGATTTTTTCTTTTTTTTTTTAATTCCAATGTTTTTATCTTGGGTTTTACTTCTTTTTCGTTTGAGTTAGAAATTTCAAAACTATAATGCGAATCTGCTGTTTTCATTTTCTGTGTAGTAGTAGTAGTAGTAGTAGTAGTAGTAGTAGTAGTAGCAGTAGTAGTATCAGGAGAGACAATATTATTCGTGGAGACTATAACAGACTGTGACACAATTTCTTCAGTCGTACTTTTTCCATCGTTACCGCAGTCTTCGTCCAAATTGAAATCTGAAACAAAGAGATAAGACAATTTTAAGTCGATATACATTCAAAATTATTATAACAAATGTACGATGTTCTACCCTTAGTTTGCTTAAAACATTTCTTACGACGATTAACTTTAAGCGAGTTTGATTTTATTTTATATAAATCCAAAATTGGTACTACATATGCCATTGGTGTTATGTGCATGTTGTTAAGTTAAACTTTTGGTAAATTAAATAGTTATTAATTGATGTTAATTTACGAGATAAAAAAAAACAACAAATACTGATTACATTATTATTTATTTCAATAAATGTCACTATCCGTGTCTCCGTCTTCGGGATGTAGTATACCACGTTACTGGCCGCTCGCATTGCTTGGATTTACACAATACAGCAGGCAACTTTACTTTTTTAGTTCCAATTAAATGTTCTACATAATCGTAGTTCGGCGTTTCCAATTGTGATGTTTTAGTCTGTTTCGTTTTATGATGTGTTGTTGGCATTATGTATACAATCACTGGTTCTTTATTCGGCGGTTTTGTTTTAGTGGATGTGGGCCTAGAACCCTTGGAAATAAGCGGTGGTAACGGCGGTGAAGTTGTTAACCGATACGTTAGCTGTCTCGGCCTCTCAGTTGTAGATGACGATTTAATCACATGTTTCACCACGATTTTGCAATCAGCACAAGTTGCGTTTTTGGTCTTATTTACTGTCTTCTTCGTAACTCGTTTGATAATGAACTGTGGTAACGTTAACGGTGATTGCGATATTTTTGAAGACCCTATCTCTGAATTTGAGTCTATTAATCGATTTGTAAGAAAAATTTCTTTCACTGTTTCGGTTGTAGTATCCCAAGTTTTGGGTCTAACGCAACATACATGGGTAGTTTCATTTATTTTGGTTTTACCACTCTCTGTGGTTGATGAGTGAGTTTTATCCATTGGAGTTGTTCCTGAAACGTTAGTTTTTGTATACATTGTTGAAATAACTTTACTCGCTGTAGTGGTTGTATATGGCGTTGTTGTTTGAGTCGTTGTATTTATTACTTTAGATGTAGCACCTATAGTTTTGGTAGATGGTTTTGTTACTGGAGTTGTTGTAGTATCTAAAGTTTTCTGAGATGTAGCATACGTTGTTTCATCTCTATGAGTATTAGATTTTGTTGTTTCTGTTATTATAGGTATTGGTAGAGAAGTGGATTCTGGGGAAGTAATTATATCAAAAGTGACTACTTCCTCGGTTGTCGTTTCCCAAGTTTTAGGTCTATGGCAACATACAGTCGGATCTTCTACAGTGGAAGCTTTTTTTGTGGCTTCAGTTTGTATTGGTGTTATTATAGAAGGTTTGCTAGTTGTTATAACAGTAGTTTTAAAAGTAGAAGTAGTTGTCGTAGAAGTAATAACAGATGTCGTAGTTTTTGACATTGTTGTTGTTGATGACATTGTAGTGGGTTTAGTTATTGCTGATGTTCTCGTAGTGATGATAATACATGGAACAACTTTAAAAGTTGTTGCCTCACTTGTTGTTGTTGTTGACATTGTAGTGGGTTTAGTTAATGCTGAATTTCTCGTAGTGATGATAATACATGGAACAACTTTAAAAGTTGTTGCCTCACTTGTTGTTGTTGTTGACATTGTAGTGGGTTTAGTTAATGCTGAATTTCTCGTAGTGATGAAAATACATGGAACAACTTTAAAAGTTGTTGCCTCAGTTGTTGTTGTTGATTTTGTTGTTGTTGGTGTTGTTGTTGATTTTGTTGTTGTAGTGGTGAAATCTGTATTACCCAGTCCATTTTGTTTTTCAGTCAATGATGGATCCAAACTTGGCCACGTGCAAGACAGTAGATAGGTTTCGGCGTATCCTGAAAATATTTATTAGCTACTATATTATTATATTGTTGATTTACAAATATTGTAAGTCATTTACTTCCAAAAGCTGATAATTGTAAATAATTAAAATATATAACTTAAAATTGTGAGCATTAGTAATACAATGTTGCTGATGCCACAAGTTTGAATGGGAAATTCTGTTTCCTGTCTTCTATATTTACATTTCGTTTATTAACGATGTACGTTACTAGTTTTTAAACATTGTAAAACAAATAATGCCGTCCAAGGTCTGAACGGAGGCAACAATGTATTACAGCGGGTATTGTTTTGTAGATTAGCAATTATCTGTTCACATGACGAAAACAATAAATGTGACAATCGGAGTAAAACCAAAAGAGCAGTTGTAATAATTTATTGAAAATGAAATCTCTTCAACAACCGATATCCTGTTGTGTATCCATACAGGCGTTATTAGTTTTCGTCGAGTACTCTGGAATAACAGATAAAACATTAATTCAAACTACAGTTTTATCTGCGTTTTAGTTTTACTCCAATGTGATGAATTTATTGTTCCCATTATCTCTTACTTTGTAACTGTGGAAACTTGTAAGTGACATAAAACATTTTATAGTTGGATTAATAATAATTAATGCTGTGCTCTCCTGATATTACTGACGTCACATAGAAACAATTGTGGGTATTAAAATATGATATTAAATATTATAACTCCATTCTCGTTTGCCACAGTTATAAAACAATTCACACGGGAGATAATTATAATTTATTGGATGATGTCCCGTGTCATTAAGTTGATAATTGTTTTACGTACATCAACACTTTATAAAAATTAATTACAGACTATAACATTAGAGCACTATTTTTCTAGATGATAAAGTTCTTATTAGTCACCAATGACCTAAGATACTATGATTTTTTTTTCCAAATGACTGGGTCATGAAAGAATAATTTGAGGCTTATAATGATCCTAAAAATAAAGTATTAGAAATACTCACTCATTCCATAATCGCAGTTGTACTCGTACATATCGCACTGGTCGAGGAAACTCCTTCTGCTACAACCCTCAGGAGTGGAAGCGCACACCATCCGGTTGTCATGAACACACACTGCCGCCATGTTGCAATAATTTATTGGCTGTAACAAACAAATGAGAAGATGTTATACTAGAAAGTCAGTAACTGGAACTAATGGTAAATCCCAAACTAGAAGTTGGCTGTGCTAACAAGCGTGATGGAATAAATTTATAAATGTATTTTAAGTATTATCCGCCTACACAGCATATCAGTACAGTGGAGGCCACGAACGGGAAAGCGCAGCGTGGGACGTCCCCCAACAAGGTGGTCCGATGACCTTGTCAAGGTCGCGGGACGTCACTGGCTGCAGGAGGCTTCCGACCGTTCCCGGTGGAAGTCATTGGGGGAGGCCTATGTCCAGCAGTGGACGAATATTGGCTGCTGATGATGATGATGATGATGATGATGATGATGATGACATAGCATATCTAGAAGATACATACGTAAATATACACACCTAAAATACCTATTTGGAAGTGAAAGTTGCGGCCTACCATATAACGATACGACTCTCATACTCGTGGACAAACATAATTTAGTACAACACGTGACTAGTTTTAGTAAATGCAGTAATTTTTAATGTTCCGTTGCAACATAAAGAAACATTTTAAATATTTAGCTAGATGCATATCTATGGATAATTTAATAAGAGTTACTGGAGAATAAATAGAATGGGATGAATGGTATGACTTGGAAAATAATTCGTAGAATTGCAATAATTTTTCTAAATAAGGGTACTACCACCCTCAAACTAAGGGTTGGACTTACTCATCATCATCATCAGCAACATATGTCTAACTGCTGACCACGGGCTTCCTCTACCATTTTTTAAGAGGGAGTTTTAGGCCTTAGTCCATCACGCTGACCTGGCACATACTAATAACTTTTAAGGCGCGTGATTTCCTCATGATGTTCTCCTTCACCGTTAAAAACGTGTTAATTCATTGTGACTATACACGTAATTTTACCGCAATCTAGATCTACTTATTAATAAACATACCACGGTATATTAAAAAGGTATTCCATAATATGAACAAGATATTATGATATGCAAGAATTTAACTTAGTAAATGTTGGGAATTTATATAAAGATTGTTTATAAATATCTTACTTATTATAATCGCCTTTGGAGTAGTTTGAAAGTGAAGTCCTGAATAAGTCAAAGTACTAAGGGGAATCCTTCGATAAATTAGAGCTTCGACCTGCATAGGTTGACCAGTTTCTACTAGTGAACCGGTTATGGGACATCAGAAACCGGTTAATACCTTACTAATTCGTTTACAAATTTGACAATTTTTAACTCCTAAAATGTTTGTTTCAAATCCAAATTATATTTATTTTAACATTATTTTTTTTAAATCGAGAATTCGAATAAAATTGACCCATCACATGATTTCGTGAATTTTCCCCACCATTAAGATATTTCAAAAAACATAACTCAAAGCGGTAACACGAGTAACCAAATTAAACCTGATTTGCTAGAAACGTCATAGTTATATCGGATTAGGCATATATGGTATACTTTAAAGAGATAGGCATATATTAAGAGCTGAAATTACGAAGGTTCCGCCTAAAAAAGACAATAGCATATGCGATTTAAAGATAGAACATTACTAAACTAAAGACGAAATAAAGCAATCAAAAATTACCCTAAGTACATAAAGATTTATGCTCGCCTGATATATTAGAGTTAGAAATGTTTATAGCCTAAAAAACTACTATGGCATGATTGAAATTGGATTAACTGGTAAATACCGATAATTCACAACACAGAAAATATCAAGCCTCATTACGTCTCGTAAGGCCAATGGTTTCACTCTGTTTAATCATTACATTATTTATATATAGGCAAATATAGGCGTGAGGGTATGTATGAATGTATTGTTTATATAAAAAACGATTTCGGTTTTCTCTTCTTCTTCTTCTTCATCAACCCATATTCGCCCACTGCTCAGCACGGGTCTCCTCTACCATTGAGAGGGTTTAGGCCATAGTCCGCCACGCTGGCCTAGTGCGGGTTGGCGGACTACACACCTAAGAAATTTCGGTTTTACAGCCTCACATTCTTAGATTAAGCTCGTGCCCAGCACTTGGACATACATACCTACACTAATACAAATAGGCTATACTATCAATAGTTGTATTTCTATAGTAGTTCAAAAAACGAGGTTTTTCTACGAAATTCCATACAATAATCTTTAAGCTTTAAATCCTAATTTAACAAAATCAATTTAACATATAAATGAGAATATATATTTTTAAACTAGTGGAAAACGCATTAAGCTCCCCTTTCGCATCCGGAGGAGACCCGTGACGGCTATGTCAGGGTCTCTGGCTTTTCAACTCGGCGCGGGGAGCAGTTGTCCACTTAGCTGAGTTGGCTCTCTTACCAGAAAATGACAATATCCTGACCAATCTATAAGTAATTATAAACTAGACATTTCACAGTTATGGTATAAAACTTTTGGGTTTCAATGGATGTACCGCCACTGCTACCTATGGAGTTTATCTATTTCATATATTAAACTGATCTCCAAGGCTCATACACTGCTCACTCGTGTCGCAAGTGCCAACACGTGACTACGCAATCACGTGTCACAATCAGGTTTTGGAGGTTATTGTATCGCATTGGCTTTTAGCAGCAGTTCCGCCATACAACGGGGTTTTTGTTAGACCACTGCCAAAATTTGGGGCGCAATTATAATTTCTTGGCAGTTGATGGAACTGCTTAGGTAGTTGTCGTTCAGGCCGAATGTATTTTCAACTTTGTGTGTGGCAGATATTAAGCAGTAAATGTAATAGTATGATGTTTCGAGGTTTGGGCGCGCGGTCGAGAATCTCGGCGGTCGCGGGTTCGAACCCCAGGCACACACCTCTGACTTTTCGAAGTTATGTGTGTATTCAAATTGAATTATCACTTGCTTTAACGGTGAAGGAAAACATCGTGATGAAACCTGCACACCTAAAGAGTTCTTAGGAATTTCTTAGGTGTGCAGTCCGCCAACCCGCACTAGGCCAGCGTGGCGGACTATGGCCTAAACCCTCTCAATGGTAGAGGAGACCCGTGCTCAGCAGTGGGCGTATATGGGTTGATGAAGAAGAAGAAGAAATTAAAGCTTGAGAAAACAGTTGTATATAGATATAATAATCTATTTTACGGTATACAGAATAAACTAGAACCTAGCCTATTACATAAATTCTATGAAAGCAAAGCCAAACAGGGCTGAAGCATTCCCGAAAATGATGACCTACATGTGCGAATACTATTACGTGCTAAGGTACTATAATGGTTTCGCTATTTACATGGTGTCTTCTTTAACACCGGGATAATGCCGTAGTAGTTATTGAAGAGACTTTCCTAATCATAACATTACTTTTTACATGAAAGTATTTACGAAGATTCAATACAATTGAAAGGATTTAAACAGTGGTAAATTGACGAATACAAAACTCTACGGCTCATAGGTCCAATGCGCTGCTATTAAATGAATGAGGAAAATACATACACAATTGCGAAATTCTCAGTGACATTCTGATCTAAAACTAGTAATCCTTGTATATAAATTCAATTCCATTAGTATGCGTACTTCTTGGACACGAATTATCATCGTAAAAAACTAAGGATTAAATGTTATGTATGTCTTAAAAATATTCAAATGAATAAAATCATTCGACAATGTTAATCAAAAAACTAAGTACTAACAATTTATATTATTTAAAAGTGTATCTTTCACCTTTTTAAAAGTGTTTGAATACTTGATTTTTGTAGGTTAATGGCAAGCAGAACAAACATTGAAAAAAATTATAGAGGCGAAATTAACTTTCGTTTTATAGTGTTATTTTGAATTGTAGCAAAAATCGATTTTTTATAAATAAAATGTATATATATCTACGTAATTAAAAAAGTATTTACATATGTCAGATGCTGTATGGTCCAGTGGCATGAGGATATAACTGAAACAGAAAAAAATCTGCAAATTAACTTTTACATAGAAGTAGAAGTGCCATACAGGATTAATGAAAAAATAATTTTATTTACTTCCGTGATTGAGTTGGAAATTTAAATTCTCACGTTACTATTAATATTCCATTAAAAGGTCTAGCATATAATAGGCCCACTAAACATAGAAAGTTCTTAGTGATTTAAAATGTAAGTGATAGCCATATGGCAAAGAAATAGTTAACAGCATAAGAAACACTAGTTCCAAGCTGGATATATAAAAAACTGTTTTCGAATGAGCTCATTCATTTTATTTCTAAGATTAGCAAATGTCTATGTTTGACGCCTCACATAGATTACTTACTCAATCTCAAACAGGGCAGAATTCTTCCTCACGCCGTAGTGTTTTCAGAGACAAAAGCGGTTAAAGATATGAATGGATAGAAACGGAATGTTAAACCTTTCATGCCATCCATTATTATTATTAGGCCAGCGTGGTGGACTAAGGCCTAAACCCACAATGGTAGAGGAGGCCGGTGCCCAGCAGTGAGACGTATCTGGGCTGATAATGATGATGATGGCCAGTACACAACTAAGATTTCCGCGCTTAAAATTTAAATAAAAATTCATTTTAATGCCATTACAAGTTACCCCGAAACAAATGAATTTTACAGCTTGCCAAATGCAAATTGTCTAGAAGAAAATATTAACGTATTCTTTCAAAGGTTATTGACCAATGAAATAGCTCCCAAACAATATACAACGATTCTATGAAACTCACCTAGGAAAAATACTAAAATCATTTCCAAAACGATTTTTCAGTCCATTTTACAACACTGGCGTTACATTGTTATCGATAAAGTTTTATTGCAAAATTACATTTATTTGAAAAGCAAATCCTAATATAAATTGTTTCTACAAACATATTGTAGTAATGCCATTCAGGATATAATAATCGTATAACAAAATAAATATGTTAAGCTTTCAATCAAATATGAAACGCAGTACTAAGTTGCAAATTGTGTTAATTAAGCTGGGCAAATAAAATCCAGTTACAACTGGAGTAAAGCTTAATAACTCGTAAATTGATCTAACAATATTGTCAATGATAAATAATCCTTCATCATATTTGTGCATGATATGCATCTACGTTTTTTCCATTTCCAAAGAAGAATGTTGTTAAAAATATAAAGTTTTAGTAAAATTAGTAGTTTTAGTAGAACTAGTTTGATGTTTGATGGCCACAAAATATTGTATCCTCTATTATTGTTATCGATAGTAGATCTTTAATGCTATATTGTTTTATTGTGATCACATTGTAAAAAGTTATTCTTGCATCCATATACAAATAAAAACTAGATGGTTCTAGTTACTTGCCGAGATTTCTACTAGTAATAAAATAAAATGTTGCATTGATGTGAGTTTGTGCCACTGACATCGCTAGAAGCCCGATTTATGTATGTTTAGCGAAAGTTGACAGATATTCAAGGCAGAAAATAGCAAAATTTTGGTTATCTCCATGAGTTCTCATGCTAGCGAACTGATTAATTTTCAGCTAGCATTTTCTGGATGAAGGTTAAGTAGGCAATAGCCTAAAAAAGGTAGCTACTTGAATGTGCCTCTCAATTCGGACAAATTTACAAACTACGATGACCGCTTTCTGGTCTGGACTTGGTGATTAAAAAAGCGACGTTTTGTAACTTTAAGATACAATAACAATAAACAGTTTCAACATATTATGCTAGCAGGCTGTTGCGAAATTAACCTAGCTGAGACCTAGACTTTTTAACAATTTATTTCATATATCAATTTTAGCTTTTATGATCTGCTTGCAAAGGTTTGGTGCTGTTTATTTCTTTTTTTGTAAAAACAGATTAAATTAATGTTCCGATGAAAATGTTTGAAAACCTATTAATAATAATTTTCAGTGCTGTTGATGTTTTTGACACTGATAGTTTCCTGTTTATCTGATACCCAAGACACAAGACTTATATCTTAGTTTGAGGTCACTATTGCATGTATTTATTTATTTAACAAACCAAACGTATCGTCTTTCCTTTAACTTTGTTTACACTTTAAAACAATACCTACAAAATTCCTTAAAATATATATATTTTTTAATATAATCATTTACTAATCTCATTAGGATAAAGGTACAAACGATAATTTGCGCGTTATTTCAACCAATTTGCATATTGTGAATGAAATTAATCTGTCAGTTGTAATGCTCCAGCACGCGATGCGACAGTGTACATCCACGTGTACGACACATGCATGTAAAGTGAACTGAAAATGTTATGCGTGAATTTTAACACTTCAATAACCTGCGTCAGATCCTGGAGGATTCCACACGCAATAAGAGAGAAACCAAATGTTTATGAAATGCGTAATTTTCCACCTGAATACACCCCATTCCGAGATCTGCCAGCTGTGGCCCCTGGATTATAATATCTCCAGCTAATACCTATCTCCGTTCTCTACTCCCACCAGGATTTATGGTTTCCACTCGGTATACTAAATGGGCTAAGTCTCCTACCCACGGATTCCCTTTAGGACCTTAATGTAAAGAAATCATTCTCAATTTGAAAAGTGTCTCGTAATTAGTCACAACATAGTTTAGAATTTAGAAATAGTACCTGCTTCTACCAGGCGCCAGTCACGGCTTAAATTAAAAATCAACGTTTTACTTGTAAAATATTAGCTCATTCTTGAAAGCCCCTTAGTCATTCCAGCTTCGATTTTCGGGTCGAGTCTTTTTCGTGGGACACAACGAAAACGTGGATGAAAATTTTTGTTCCTCTTCCTACCACCATGAAAATACAGCCAATTGCTACCAACACAATTTAAATATCAATGCTAACATATGTTTTTTGAAAAGCGTGAAATATATGCGAGAGTCCATGAACTTATCGTGAATATTAATAGTCCGAAAAATACTATTACAACTTTGTTAAAATTACCTTGAATTTAATAATAATACGTTACAAAATATATCTCCATGACAAAAAGCTATTAAGATGCTCACTTATTGTTCGACACGGAGATGACGTCTGGTTTCTGGCTAAATACTTACGAAATAACATACTTACATAATCCCACCCGTACATTTCCTGATGAAGGTAAGCAGAGCTGCACCCATATTTTGCCAGGTATTTATTAGATGCTTAAGATGAGATCTCTAAGAAGCTTTGCACAGTAAGGCAGTTGAAAAAATATACATTCAGCCTATCGCCATCGACGGCTGAACGTAGGCCTCTCCAAGAAAGCGTCAACCATCCCGATCTTGAGCAGCCCTCATCCACAAGTCACCTTCCTTAAGTCCTCGGATCATCGTGCTGCAGGTCGATCTACACTATAAAAAATAAGCAACATAAAATTACTATTGCTATGAAAATATCTCAAAAAGATAGTGATGGCCACAGATCCGCCTGTTGCTAATTTGAATCTCAATATAACGAACATATTTCATTAAAATTGAATAAGCAAATTCATTAACAATTTAATAAATTAAAAAAAAATTGTTAATTGCTGCGATTTTAAATCATATTCTATACTAAGCCATCTTATTTAAATATGACTAACTTCCTTCTCAAGGTATCGTTTTTAAAAATCCCTCATAAATATTTAATACGCTGTTTTTACTCCTAAAATTCCCACATCCAAAACAGCAACTAAATTTTGCCGGGTAATAGTCACAGATTGGTGAAGCAAGTTGAACTCTAAGCTGAAGTATATTATTTACAATGTTACATTAGGACTTGGACGTTTCAACTTGATTATCTCATTCAACAGTCTTTAGCCGTCTGAGACAGATGCCTTTGAGAAATATGGCAAATGCTCGTAAAGAAAGGACATAAATTATTGTGATAAATTTAAAAAAAACATTACATTTATAACAATTAATGTGATTTGATATTTAAAAAAAATGATAAATTAATTTAATTTCAATAAGTGGGTACAAAATTAATTAAAATAGAATAACTATAATAAAAAAATAAAAATGGTGAATAAATTGAAAATTCAGGATGTGGCTCCATCCGTAAACCGAGTGAGATCGGTCGGAGCACAAGTAAGTATACATATGTACGAGTATGTGTGTTATTATAAACAAGAATGTGATCGTCTACTTGGTCAGCGATTCCCTGATCGCACAACCCTTTTTTAAAAGGGTTGATCGATACTTATAAGTAAGGCGTGTGTTTGTTTTTTTTTTATTTACTTTTTTTTCTTTATTACTTCATTAGTTTTGGGGCCTTCCTCAATTAGGAAAAACATCTTTGACAGCGTCATAAATGGATATGATATGAAAAACAGTTGTCTTGCAACAAAACAATATTTTAAAGTAATGCCAAAATGAGCTTAAATCTGTATAAGGGAACGTATGCGTTTTTAAATTATCATTAATGGCGATTAAATCAACTAAGCCTATTTTCGAAATCTTTGATTACGACCACCAGTTGGAAAAAAATCTTTGCTAATCAACTCTGTCTCTCAAAAAAAATCTGATGGGTTAAATAAGAGATTACATATTTAGAAAGCAACCTCTTCAGTGGGTTGCATAATACCATTCAAATAGTATTAGCGATTCTTTGTATGTATGTACATATATGTATATTTAACGCGACCTAGTTCCGATATAGCTTTATAAGGAGTGTGCAATTGAGAAAATCAGGATTAGATACGGAGATTAAAGCAGTGTCAGAATCTTCTAAGAATTTATTAATTAAAGCCTGTAGTCTAACCCTTGAAGGAGAGTAATAGGGCCACTTGACAGAGTGGTACTATTGATATAAAATCTTAAAATAAAAAAAAAAACAACGCGCCAGATTCAACATCACTTTGCCTCCAAGAGCCCTGAACTTACTCTGTAATCGATTTTGCCTTAATGCTGTCAACTTACTCGTTACTTTGCAATAGGAAATACGATTAGACATACAAACCTTGCCGTGAAATTGATGGTAAACCTTACCATACATTGAGCAAAATGTAGTTTACACAATACATAGCGAGGACACTTGCATATTAGTTTGGTTAGAATTTCGAAGACAGGTTAAGTCTATCAACTTGCAGTACATATTTTTTTACGTGCCAATGTAAAGGGAAATTACAAACCATTTTCTTACGGCATAGTAAATTAATGTGGTCAATTCCAAAAGAAAATCTGTGTGAGGGACTAAATTTGGAAGAGAATATTTGAAAAGCAAAACCAAAGACATGACAACACAATAAGTACGCGAAACTCATTCTCAATTACCTACGGTTCATAACCAGTTGCGTTTCAGTAAAGAAGGAAATATCAAAGTGAACTACGCAAAAGAAGTACTTACATACATACATACATACATAATCATGAACGTAGATGACGTCAATGAAGTCGCGAATAGTTATATCCTGGTCCCGGGATACAAGTATCTATCTAGAGATCCAGGGTTCGATTCCAGGCAAACCGTTACTGCGTTTTGGTTAGGTAATTTTCTATCGCAGCTCGTAGTTTGGAAATGTTCGCGGAAAGCGGCAATACACCTGCCCCCTATCTATACTAATATTATAAAGCTGAAGAGTTTGTTTGTTTGTTTGTTTGTTTGTTTGTTTGAACGCTAGGATCTCGGGAACTACAGGTCCGATTTAAAAAATTATTTCACTGTTAGATAGCACATTTATCGAGGAAGGTTATAGGCTATATATCATCACGCTACGACCAATAGGAGCGGAGCAGCAATAAAGAATGTTTCAAAATCGGGGACCTTTTTCCTTTTTGTGAGCTTCCGCTGCGTACGCTGCAGAAACGGTTAAAGCTACGCTAAAATAATGTATGACAGAATTGATCCCCTTTAAAAATTCTAAAAAAAAGTCCGCGACAGCATATGTCTATCTTTTAAGGTTGGCTCACTATAACGTTTTTTATTCTAACCAAATTTATTTTAAATAAAGCATTATTTGTGAAAGTGTTTTTACAAACATGATATTAATCCTTATCCAAATAAATACGTTATTCACAACAAGTATTTAATACAAAATAAATTTGTCCTTGACATCATTTGATTTCAATGAGTATCTTAGAAGACATCGCAGTTTTAAAATAATGATCAAGCGCGCAATAATGATACTCAAGGCGTCGACCGGCGCGTTACGGTTTAACGTTGAAACAATTTGACCGATTGTATGATTTTTGTATATTTAAGTAAATGGGGCTCTGCGGAGTAAAATACTACAACTTATTTTCTTTCTGAACCCAACCCTGTAGTCCACGCAGACGGAGTTGCGGGCAAAAGCTAGTTACTTATAAACATCTGGCAAAGGGTGGGTGCATAAATGCACCTTTACCTAAATACAGGCTTGAAATTATGCACTAGTATGTATAATATTTATTTAATTTACGATATGTAAGCGATATTTTTTAATTCGGAGGCAATTAACGATTCTTCATTGCATCAAAACAAACACGTTTATGGTTTATGGGTTTCATTGTAAGACAGATGTGTTTATTTCATTCAAATGAACACATACATATTTACTGGCATATTTCATTGTAAGGCTTGGAATCTTAACATACTACATCAATGAGCAAAAAATAACAAGTTGCTCGACTACTCTCAAAACCCATAAAAAAAGCAAAAAGGCCGGCAAAAAGTACAATTTGTTGTGAGTTCATTCGTGCCCGTAACCGCATAAAATAATACTTAAAAATTGCCAGTACGGGTCTAGGTTATAATAAAGCAAATCCTAATTAATAGCATTACTATTTTAGGATTTATTCTTATTTACTATAGCTTTTGCTCGCGACTCCGTCCGCGTAGACTACAGGGTTGAGATCAGAAAGAAAATAATTTGTAGTCTAATTTACTTCTCAGAGTCCTATTTATGTCCATACCAAAATTCATACAATTCGTTCAAATTGCTCAAACGTGAAAAAGTAACGCGTCGATCGGCGCCTTGTGCATCATTACTGCGCGCTTGATCAATATTTTAAAATTGCAATATCTTCTAAGATACTCAGTGAAATCAAATTATGTAAAGGGCAATTTTATTTAAAATTAAAAACTTGTAATGAATAGCGTATTTATTTGGATAAGGATTAAATATCATCTTTATAAAAACACCTTCACAAATAAAACTTTATTTTAAAATAAATTTGGTTAGGATAAAAAACGTTATAGTGAGCCAACCTTAAAAAATAGACATATGCTGTCGCGGACTTTTTTTTAGAACTTTTAAAGAGGAACATTTCTCTCAAACATTATTTTAGCGAAACTTTAACCGTTTTCGCAGCGCACGCCGCGGAAGCTCACAAAAAGGAAAAAATGTCCCTGATTTCGAAACATTCTTTATTGCTGCTCCGCTCCTATTCGTCGTAGCGTGATGTTATATAGCCTATAACCTTCCTCAATAAATGTGCTATCTAACAATGAAAGAATTTTTCAAATCGGACCAGTAGTTCCTGAGATCCTAGCGTTCAAACAAACAAACAAACAAACAAACAAACAAACAAACAAACAAACAAACAAACTCTTCAGCTTTATAATATTAGTATAGATTATAAATAGTATAAGTATATTGAAATTAAGTTTGTTCGGTTTCAAATCTCGTCTAAAATTTGTGTTTATGAACCCAGCATTAGCAAGACAACTTTCTGAATTCTTTGAAAAAATACGTCGATAGCTTCTCAATATAGTATGAAATCGAGAGATCAAGGTTCTAATTCCCAGTTCGATAAAGTACGTAGTATTGAGATTTCTGTTAATAAATTGTCTTTAGAAAGATCTAAGTTGGAAATGTCCTATAAACTATTATATAGTCTTCAGCATTTTGTATCAAGAGTCCGTTTAAACATTGCTTTGTTATAAAATTATACAACAATTATTTTACATTTCCTGAATAGAAATAGAATTCAAAACTAGCGATGTATTTCCCACGATACTCCTCATTAAATGGCTTGTGTTTACATAATTAATAGGGGCATCCACCGTAACAATACGTCCAAGATCTACACCTATATAAAATTACTTCAATTAGTAGCAATGATTTTACTATAAACAAAAAAAAACATTGTATACATACTAATATTAAGGATTTCTGGATACTACTTATTCTAGACTTAAGCCCGCGTACGGTACGGACAGGTTTTGAGACTTTTTTTTTATAATGGCCGCATGCCAGTACCACTGGTTTTGAGTTTTATATTTATTAAGATTGCGAGTAACCTGATTTACTAGACCAACTATGGTTGAATTTAAGTTTTCTCTTTTATGTCTCTTTTTGAATTCTGAGTATTTATTTCGTAACTATATAGCATACTCATTTTTGTACGGCGAATTGTAATATCTAACCCACACACGTTTAGGTACGGGTCTCCTCAGTTAACAGGAGTTAAGCATTTTTCATCACGTTAGCATACGATTGTCAGAACTCATGTTAATACTTCAATCACAGATACAATTGTAAAGTCCACGTTGATAAATAAGCAGATGATCTCGATTCATCACAATAGCAGCATGGAATGGAATGGTATTCTGCCCGAAAAATGGCAATACGCCTGGTCATGATGTTTCATACATCTCAAAACTGCTAGTGAAATAAAATTCTTTAATGTAAATAAATAATTATAGTATGCAAAGATGGGTCTTTAAACTTAATATTACGGTAAAATAACTCCAAGGTTGGTCGCAAGGTTTCTAAAACTAGGAAAAACCTAAATGACTTCTATTCCACTGCTTATCTACCAAATGTTAGTGACAATGGAACAGATGGCCGAAGGTTGCTTCCTCACCCATATTTTACTTAAAAATTATCTGTGTAAACATCCTATACGAATTTAGGTCATTGTTTGTTGAGATTTACTATAACTTTTTAAATGTGAATCGTAATCCTCGCGAATGTTTGGCTTTGTGATTTAGACTCAGCCTTTGCTAAGAAATTTATGTCAAGGATCTTCGAAATAAACTGTGAAATTATATAAATCTGACAATCATGTCTATGTTTTATATACTACTTAATACTGTATATTATCGTTTTTAAATTCCACAAAATTAATTTGCATTTTGTTACTAACCTAACAATATTAATTTTTAATTTTGTTTAACCTTCCACTCCTACTTATATGCTTTAATATAAGTATTTAAAAATATATATTTGTAAAACGATTTATTTTTGGGTACTGTTTTGAATTTTAATGTTCTGAGCGAGTGGTTGTCTGGTTTATCGTCATGTTACTCAACATAAATAAGCAAACAATTATAGTTATTGATCAAAATATAATTGTATTGATCAAATTTCATAGTAACAAAGCAGTGTCGTGTTATAGTTTAGAAAATACTACTTTTCAGCTTCATAGACAACTTGACACGAAACGAAATCGAATGTAGGACTAGTTACCACGAAAGCCCCTAATAACAGTCAAGTATAGGTACCATAAAAATCTCTAATGCGTTGTGTCAATTGTTGTGCCTGATTTCATATTCCAGGCACTATGGAATTAATGACCAAAAAAGGTTGGAAAAGAAAAATAAAATTGATATAAGATTTTTTTAGTTATACAAGGTCAGAAATCTTGTGGTCTATTTGCAAATGGTCTGGCTGATTAAAAACTTTCTTTTAAATTTCGAAATGGTATTCCTTTTTTAAAAACTTGGCTTTGCGAAACTGCCATTAGATACTTCAAAACCAGTTGTGGAGGCCTATTCATTCGCAGTCAGTGACACTACTAATTGCGCTTATTTGAATATTTCGCCAATTTAATACCGCAACAGATGTACAAACTCACGCGACTTTGGCTGAAATGGCACGTGATTAGAAACAAAAAAGGTTTTTATTTCTTAATAAAACCTCCTTTTTATGTATAAACTTTTTGGAAACATTTCTACACTATTAGAGATTACTTAGGCGAATATAATGTCTATAAAACCTGATGTAGTAGTTGTTACACAAATATTATTGATTTTGTAAGTTCCTTTAGCGTCTCATTTTATTTTGTCTTCCGATGATTTTTAATCTAGATAAACATACATATGTAAAGGCCAGTAACTAGGTATTATTAATAAGTAATACTAATATAGCGCTTATTAATAGTATATATAAGTACATTAAATCCAACATTTACGTGCTAAATGGTAAAATACTTTTGCACTAGATCTAACTAATTGCTGATTAATTTTATTACATTCAAGTGCCTTTTTACGTCCTTGCGAATAAAATGACATCCTTAAATCGTATGAACGACAACGAATCTAATTTAGGGACATGATGGAGCTCATGAATTAAAGACTATTTCCAGATAAAACCAAGAGTAATTATATAAAATTTTTCATTACCAAACTATCACAAGTAGCAAGCAGCTTGTAAAAGTGTTCAAAATTCTCAACGAACTCGATAGTCGAATTATAGTATTTATAAGCTATCTCCTAGCGGCAAAAAGGTGCGAGTTATTGCTAGTACTTTCCTAAAATGTCTTTCTCATAATTCCAGTTCCTGACGAGTATGTCCCCGAACCTGTTACTGATGGGTATCGGAATGGCTATCAGTTTCGCCACAATTGCCGTACCTGATCTCCTGCATGCGCCCGAGGGACTCTCCATGGATGACACACAAGCTTCTTGGTTCGGTAAGATATTTTTATAAAAAATCCAAGTAATGCTGTCATGTAAATTATGTTAGAGAGCTAAATAGGTGCGAAATCCTAAGGAGGACAATTAACTCCGGATAATTTCATAAGTCTGACAATAAACTGTTGCAATCATTGTAGTAAAGCAGTGTGTTTTCTCCGCTTGGGTATAACATTGGAAATCGATTTAACATAGAATATCACAAAAGCGCCTAATAAGTGCATCTCGACACATTCAAAGATTTGGAGAGCAATTTTTGCTCGCATGATAGTTCAGGAGCTGCGTCATTCCATTGCACTATTTGAACTATACAAGGAGCATAATCTTGTAGGTCTTGCTAAGCCCGGGTGAACTTTTGATTTCCATGCTCATTCCACGGGCTAAAATACCTTTCCTGGAGTCCTATATATCTCCATATCAAAAATCAGTCAAATCGAAATGAAATCGTGAAATCTCACCTGATAAACAGACCAATTACTTTCACATTTACTATATTAATCTAATATTAAGTTTAAAAAATTAAAACAAACCAGAAAAAAATATGTAATACATTTTAAGTGAAAAATATGTTATATTTTCAGGGAGTCTTTCGTACCTGACGCAGCCTTTCGGCGCGATCCTCTCTGGACCGATAGTGGACTACTTCGGCAGAAAGAAAGCCAGTTTCCTGGTGAACATTCCTCACATACTAGCGTGGGTTCTCGGCTACTTCGCTTGGAATCTTCCGGCGCTGTTCATTGCCAATGGTCTTCTAGGTCTCGGCACTGGTCTCATGGAAGCTCCTATTGCAGCTTATGTTGGGGAAATTACGTAAGTCCTTATATATTTTTAAGTATATAGTCATCACTCAGTCGTAAATCATGATAGGTGGTAAATCCACGTTGGTATTTAAACTGACGAATTAAATCTATTTCCGAACCGAAGAGTGAAAAAAAAAATAAGTGTGTGTAAATATTGCATATATTATTATTACATTTCATATCCTTTCTTAACTCTTTTTTCTAATTATTATATACTGTTTATAACGTTTATCTATAACATAGTTATGTATGTACGTAAACTTGCTTTATCTGTTTGTAATATAATTTTGTATATAAAGCTAAAAAATAAATAAATAAATTGTGTAAGAGAGCTCTATACTATCCTTAGTATTGTAGAACATGTATGATTATATTGTTGTCGTATGGATGTTAAATAAAATATGTTTTTAAAGCGAGCCAGCTATTCGAGGTACTCTCTGTACTGTGACGCAATTGTTCCTTGCGATCGGGATCCTACTCATGTACTTCTTGGGTACTGTTGTGACCTGGAGGAACGCAGCCCTGATCGCCCTTGCCGTGCCACTAACTGGAATGTCGTTGGCTTTGTTTGTAAGTACATTTTAATCTCTCTACGTCTCTCTCACTCTCAGACCGTGATTTTATCTCCATCGAAGCCAAGGACGAAAGCTGTTTGTTATCCTTTTTGAAATCAGTTGAAATTAATAAGATCAATCACACCCATATAAACCGAAGCATTTACATATAAAACATGACGAATATCATCATCATCATCTACAACCCTTTTTTACCCCACTGCTGATAGGCCTCTCTTCTGGTATGCCATTCGTCTCTATCCTGGGCCAGTCGCATCCAAGATCTGCCAGCCACGTTTACCAAATTGTCGACCAACACTCGTCACCGGCCTACTCAATCAAATGACATGACTATTACTAAACAACATGATCAACAATTAAATCAAAAGAGAAGGTGTAGAACATAGTATGTTATATATTATTTACATTTTTATTTAACACTATTCCAGGTGCCAGAAACTCCGGTATGGCTCCTATCTCAAGGTCGAGAGAAAGACGCGTTGAAAGCCCTTTGCTTCCTTCGTGGATGGACTACTCCTGACAACGTAAAGGAAGAGTACGATAGACTTGTGGATTACTCCAAGAATCTTCATCGTTGCGCCATCTGTTGTCAAGATGAGAAAGATCAAGACCCTAAGGACTGTGAACATCATAAATTGAATATGGTGAAGAGGTTAGTAAACTTATTGTGAAGATAGTTCTGCGTAAACAAATGAATCAAAACAATAATAAACACGTATTTTTCTTATAAATATTAAACACTTGTACATATGGACTACTTTACTTATTTTATTACCTTTTCTGTACATATTATCTATGTTATCATTACGAGCAGTGATGGCCTTGAAGTTTAGGCGCGTGATCGAGAATCTCGGCGGTCGCGGGTTCGAACCCCTGTTTGTATGGGTCACACTGGGTTAACACTGTACTGGGATTAATTTTTTTTTCTCACGCCTAATAACTATCTGCACTAAGAAGACCTAAAATCTTTAACACTAATTTTAAAAGTGGTATATTTGCTACTCCTAACTATAAGGATATTCTTTTTAGATTCTGCCTCAAATTCAAGTTCGTGATGTTGGTAAAAGCGACATTGAGGCCGCTATCTCTTGGTCTTCTATACTTCATGTTCTACGTCATGAGCGGACTCACTCCGATCCGGCCTAATATGGTCAATATTTGTGGAGCATTCGGCATGGACGAAAACGGCAAGCATATTGTGGTAAGAAACATTATTTGTTACAGCAAAATCAGTCATATTACTTCTACAATAAAGACTATTAGGCTGATATATTAGGTTTTTAATGCAAGGACTTTAAAGTTTAAATAATATCCAATTAATGGAATTTGGTACAACAATGACCCTATGCCTACCTCTTCGGGGACTATCCCGCTTGAGTGAGTTTTATGCATATAATAATTGATTCAAAACGTTTCAAAAACCAGACCATTTCATGAGGCATTCAAAACCTTTGAGCGCTGGAAGTGTTTGAAAGAGCTCGTGCGGTTATTGAGAATTTCCTAGATTTAAATAGAACACTAGACCGTTAAGTTTTAGCGCCATTTAATGCCGTGAGTCAAACTATAAAGTA
Organism: Cephonodes hylas; assembly: GCA_030295005.1. Lineage (NCBI taxonomy): Eukaryota > Metazoa > Arthropoda > Insecta > Lepidoptera > Sphingidae > Cephonodes > Cephonodes hylas. Next base: position 6,145,009 of record AP025382.1, read on the forward strand.
AAACATACAATAGCTCACCACAAATGATATAATACGAGAAAATTAGTAAATGATTCAAAAAGTCAAACGTTACTTATTTATCTAAGATTAAGATGCATTTGCATACATCTATGCCTAGGACAAATATTATATACTAGCAGTCATGGTCTGCTAACGCTGCACTTCAAATTGCGTACGACATTGTCATAAAAAGAAATATGTATATTTCTGGTGCACAAAAAGATCCAGTATTCAATTAATATCATATATTGGATCATTATCCGGTTACTGAACACAAATTTTCTGTAAACATGAATAATAGCGAAAGAGCTAACTGCACTCTAGTCATCTCATTTGGATTGATTTTGCCTTATCGTGAAGAAAATATTTTAAAGAGAATTCTCACATGTTTAAATATGTGAAAACATAAATATTAACTCGGAAAAACAGAGACGTCAAAACAAGACAGCCATTTCGGAAGTCAATTCGTCAAAACAACAACATTATCAAGCAATTATTATTTATTTATTTAAAAACAAACGAAATCACTTAACCATAGTAAATACATTTATAATCGTACGAATTAAAAAAGAAGATAATGTAATAGTTTTTAATCGCGTGTGAAAAGAATTCACCAATAAATCTATGTAAACAACATTTTCAAACTGGTAATTAATACGTGTTTACAGCTCATGGTTGGGGTGATAACCTTCGTCGCTGCACTTCTGGTCATTGGCCTCATCAAGATTATGGGCAAACGCAAGCTCGGCATCCCTGCTATGCTCGGAACTGCTGTATCTTGCACAGCTCTCAGCATATACGCCAAGATGTACCTATCAGACAACGTCTTTTCGTTTGACACAGCGACTTTCCCAGAAGAGAAGAGCGTATGGCCTTTAATCTTCCTCTACGCACTGACCCTGTTCACTGGATGTAACGTGTCTTGGGTACTGCTTGGAGAAATCTTCCCGTTCAGGTAACCAATACATTACCTTTATACTGATGATTTTACAGCGAAAGCTAACAGTCATTCCACCGAAGAGTGTGTGGTTAACGTCGATTATGAAACTAAAACCTAGAAAGGTCTAGATCAATATTCTACAAGAAAAGTGAAAACTTTGATTGCCCAAAGAATTTTAGACTTCATTGGTACTCTAGTACTGAATTGTTATTTGGAGAGAATAAAAATTCAAAAACTTGAATTTTCCTAGGTCACTAGAGAGCTCTTAAAGTTTGAGAACCAGACCATTCGCCGTTTCAAAACAATGCATATAAAAATTTACGATAAATAATGATGCATACTTCTGTGTAGTGTGTACTCAAGCACAAGCGTTACAAAGGGCTATATAAATAATAGTTAATACAATTTATTATCGCAAACAGAAACGAGACGAATGATTCACCAGAAAATAATTTTATAAGTATGACATTCTAAAACTGTTGTTATCTCTTATTTTGGAATGTCGCTCTACTTATCATCACCAGAGGAAAGCATTCTTACCCAAAGACTAAAAAAAAATAATTAGAAACCTCTACGCATCGCGAATATTGTGTTTACTTGCTGGGTGCCCAAGGTTGAGCTTGGGGTTCGTGGTCCCTCTAGATAAACTTTGATCGGTTAACGGAAATGAAAGAACAAAACATGTTTAAATGTTTATCATTTTAAAGTACAAATGGGGTGGACCATCTGAAATTCCCTATCCACCACCTTGATTCATTTACCGACGTATTAAACTTTTTATTGTGACTAAATACATTTCATACATTTTTTTCTGTATGATAAGCTGAGTAATCATCCATTTGGACAACAAACAACAGATTCTAATTTCTTGCCAGAAGTAATCCAGAGTTATTATAATAACAACCAATGTCATTTATTTCTTTTTAACATCCCATTTTTTTATAGGAGTCGCGCATCTGCCCAAGGGATAGCTGCAGCTTGGAACTATATGGTGACCTTCTTCGCAGCAAAGACCTACATAGACCTTGAGATCCAGCTCAAACTGTGGGGAACCTTCGCCGTGTACGCGGGCTTTGCCTACGCCGGCACTATTTACTTGTACTTCTTCATGCCGGAGACAGAAGGAATTCCACTTCAAGACATCGAGGAATACTACAAGGGGCCACTAAGGACGTTCGCAAACGACCCCTTCATTAATTTATTTAGAAAATTGTTTAGGATTAAGCAGTGATCTCTGTTTGTAATTAGCTTTAAATTTATTAACTTTATTAGGGGTAAGTTTATTAATAAATTGTTAGATCATAATATGCTGTAGTTGGTTTCATTTTAAGTCGTCAATTTATTGGATACTACTAGCTATTTCCCGCAACTTCGTTTGGAAAATTTGGGATTTTTCCTGCTTTCTTGACACCCACCTATTTTTTATATCTTTTTAGAACATAGTGGATGTGTTTTTCTAACGTGTAAGCTACTTTATTTTAAAATTTCATTTAAATCCTTTTATAAGTTTTTGGGTAAAAATAAAAACAGCCATTACATACAAACATTGGCCTTTATAATATTAAGAAAATGTCACTTCAAACGGCATTGGCATATAATTAAAATAACATTAACAAAGCTGTCTAAATAGACTAGCATGAAAAGATAACGGTTATGTGTCGAAACAATTATGCCGGTTTGATTGTTGTCTCTAATATATGGTGTATACCTCAAAGTAGGTTAGTCTCATTTTGGGACTTAAGAATGTTTTTATTTATTAATTGTAATGCAAAATCAAGCCAGCGTTGACCACTTCGTTATTTAAAAAAAATGCATTTTTAAGTGAAATAGTCTCGTATTCAATTCAATGGTCAACGCGATCTTTACTCGTACTAAATGCCACTTCAAGCTTCATTGGCGAAATAATAATGGTAATCAATTATTTATAAGTGCAGAAATAAAGCATACCATTATTCAACGATGCAGTGATCCTTCAAGGCTAAGCCATCTAATGAAAATGTAAAATCTATTCAATCCATAAAATGTAGTACCTACATACATATTTTAATATTAAAACATGAATTCAGTTTAGACATTTTTGACTTATATATGCAGTAGTCACTAGTCATTGCAATGAAAATGAATACGATCTCAAAAATTTATTCATTTATTAGTTTATAGCATCTACTTCCACTATCGAGCACGCAATACGTGAAAAACTACTAAAAGGTAACAAAAAACACTAATTGCATTTCTATGAATTAAACTCTATGCTTATTGATCGTACCCGTCAATTTGTGGTGCAAGACTAGTGGAGGCGATTTATGACAAATATTTATCTTGTCTATGGATACAGCAACCTCGAAAAAAAATCAAACGCAAAAATATTTCTCACACTCAATTACATTAATATAAAGTGTTGGGATTTAAAAAATGATTTTAATCTTCGAAATGTCAATAAAAAAAACGTAATAAAAAACTTGATGAAAAAAAAAAATATTATTCTAATACTTTATACGAGTTCATTGGAGTAAAATTTTCCAATACATAAGATTATTTATACGAGATTAATCATAAAAACCGAGACGAATAAACAAAAAGCAAACGAGATGACGAAAAATTACTATTCGTCACAAAATAAACATGTAAATTCTCCCAAACATACAAAGGAACATCCAAATAAACAAGTTAAACAACAAAACAACATTATGTGGTTACTATAAATATTATCACAATACTCCGTAAACCATTATCTTCATTCATTCACCTGAGTCGAGACCGACTTCGCGCGTTCAAAAGTACCCACGTCGAAAAATGTGCAATTTATAATTTAAAATTATAATTAACGTGTAAAAGTGAATAATAAGTGTTTCAAAATGGTGCATAAACTACAAATTGAAGAAGTTAAACCTCCGAGTAGGCTCAGATCGGTTACATCGCAAGTAAGTTTTACATAAGTAGTTTTTAATATAACATTGTTTTAAATCAATAAGTAAAAAAATTAAACACCAAAAAATTACACTTTATAAATCTTTAATTTCATGATTTCAAAGCTATATGATTTTAATTTAGCAGTTTGAATTACAACGAAGCCTAAGTGAAACATTTTGTTTTTTATCGTTTAATACCATTCAATGAAAACTAAAAATAAAAGTCATCGTACTACGAATCGTGTATAAGGTATATATTTAGGATTTGGGAAAATGACTGATGTAATCAATTATCACATTTATGGGAAATTCTTCTTTACATAAATCATGACAAAACCGTTTCTTTACTTACTCATGATTCAAATACGACTAAGTAGTGTATGAATGAAAACTTGGGGTCTAATACTATAGAATAACTATACCCTAGCAGTGACTATTATTTTATATATATACAGCAATAAGCTTCTTAATCGATGACTTAAAATGATGTTGTTGAAGCCTTTATTTGTGTTAAGCGTGAGGTAAAGTGATTAAGTGTCTTAATTATTACATACTTACATCGTACTGACGTTAATCAATTACACATATTATTGCTTGTTTTCTTGATAACCGGTGGCCTTAGTCTTTTTGACTGCCTCTAGACTAAGACTAAGGGACAAAAGTACTCGTTTGGGATATGGAATCGGAATCGGTTTCCTGGACAGAATTAGTATAATCGGGAATCCTATTTGGAAAGTCTCAGTATTAGCACGGAGTCTAGAAATGTGGCAAGAACAGCATTAGCCTACAACGTGAGAGTTATACATGCCTACATAGTGGAATGAGTGCAGTATTGCACTTGGAATACATGCATGTAAGTTTGTAGGTTTGTTTTTAGGTCTATAACTTATTTCTGAACTGAAATCATTTATAGTATATCATAAAGACCATCACATTCTTTTTACAATTATTTTTATTTGGTAATGATAATAACATATCATTCAAGCATGTTTTTTAAACCCACTATTGATTAGAAAATTCTGGTAAAATTCGGAAAACGGCTGTAAGCAAGCCCTTAATTAGAAAAACGAAAAGAAAACCCAATTAGAGAGACGTGCGACCAAGGGTTACTCTATAAGTAGTTGTGATATATATATGTAATTTCTAAATTTTTCCAGCTGCTATCATGCATGTCTCCAAACATACTACTCCTAGACCTCGGAATGGCAATCAGTTTTGCCACAATCGCCATGCCAGATCTACTGAACGCTTCAAATGAATTGTCCCTGACAGAAAGACAAGCTTCATGGTTCGGTGAGTTTCATTGTCATATTATAACCATAACGTGTAATAAACCATTTGCTTAACAGTATGTAATGGATGTACAAATTTTGTGTAGGACTTCGACCTACGTATAAATAGGCTGTTGAATACGAAATTTTAAAATGCTTATGTAGGGCGTAATTAATAAAGAATAATTAAAAAAGAATTTCATGTCATTTTAATAAAGTGATTAACGATGTTTACGATTGTTATATATAGTTAATGTAATCTGTAAAAAATATAGAAGGTATTATATGAATTTAAAGTAGAGATGGCCTCGACACACGGGCCAGAATCTCGGCGGTCGCGGGTTTAAACCACAAGCACACACTGACTTTTCGAAGTTAAGTAACGGTAAACGGTAAAAGAAAACGAGAAAAACCTGCACACCCAAAAGTTCTTAGGAAATTCTTTGGTGTGTAGTCTGCCAGCCCGCATTAGGCCAGCGTGGTAGACTATTAATTAATTTACACCATAAGACATTATATTATTTTTTGTATGCATGTTGAAAATTATGGTCGCATATATTTTCATAACAAAAGGATTGCTAAGTCAAGGCCGTACTGACATGATAAAAGAAGAACATGTTACCATGCCACTTGATAAGTAAGTAAACACGACTTACATTGCAAATTCTTACTATTAAACGGAGCATACGAACTGAGAAAGCCATTTAAAATGATGTAATATAATAACCGGTGATTAAAAATTATGATTTGGGATAGCACTTTATCTAAAGTATAATATTTGCTGTCTCCTGATAAACTAAACGATTTAGGTAAACGTGTTTGAATACTTCAATAAAAATAAAGAATTAAATTACCAAGATATAATAAAGGCTTCATATCTTTTCGATGCCATATGTACATGTAATCTGCAAGAAGTAAAATCTTCGCTTCACGTCTAATTATATAATATAATACGTTATACGAAACAGAATGCACATTGTAGTAAAATCTTTACATATTTTTAATCATGTTTTAAGAGATGAGACACACCTTGGGCATATAACCAAATTCTAAAGACTGCCAATACTTCGACAGCCCCGTGGTGCAATTGCTTTGCTACCAGAAACGAAAAGCCAGGGTGACATAGTCAATTTGGTAACTGTACGATATGGAAAATATGCTATCATCTTACAATTTTGTGATAAAAATATAATGAAATATTATGTCCAATGAAGCCTGAGAGCTGTCTCTCAAATTTACTTTAAAGTGATAACATAAAGTTACCTTTAAAGAGGTATTAATAAAGATGAATCTTTCAACAGAATAGTTAGGGTCAGTTATTGAATCTTTTCTAACTCCAGATTGTCTAGTAGCGCAACAGTGCCGTGCGATTTAGAGGACCGGGGATGGAGTCTCGTCTAGAACAAAGTGTTATTGGGTGCGTTAAAATGGTCTAGGGCTTCCTATTAAGGAACACATTTAAAAAAAATATAGAAATTTACAGGTTACTAAAGGAACATTTATACATATGGTCAATTAGTAAATTATTAAACTTTTTTTAATTCCAGGAAGTATATCTTTCTTGACGCAGCCTTTTGGAGCGCTGCTATCTGGACCTATAGTAGACTACTTCGGAAGGAAGAAAGCAAATTTTCTAGTGAATATTCCGCATTTGATAGCTTGGGTATTGATGTATTTCGCTTGGGATGTTCCCACGCTGTTCTTTGCCAATGGTCTTTTGGGCCTAGGCACTGGTGTCATGGAGGCTCCTATCAATTCTTATGTGGGTGAAATCAGGTGAGCTGTCAAACATTTTGAAGAAACCCTACTATTTTTTTTAAGAAAGAAAAACTAAAGAATTCTTGAGCAGGAAGACAAATTCGGTGGTAGGAAAATATTCACATTGGAAAGTAATGAAGCTTTTTTTTTTCCAAGCCGTATTATACCAGCGTGCTGGACTAAGCCCTAAACCCTCTCAACTGTAGCGGAGGCCCGGTCCCAGCATGGAGGCGTGTGAATAGGTTGATGATGATAGTGCTAATAAAAAAATAGATTCTTTAAGAAATTCACTATAAACAGGGAAAAGACGAACTCAACATTTCCAAGAAAACAATTGATAGATTAAACACAAACCATCTCTAAGTGTTTTGATAAATATTATGTATTAGTAAACAATATCGCTGAAGAGTTTATGACAACCAAACATTTTCCTTTGCTTTTGTTGGGAACTAAGTTTAGACAGACTGCCTCGTGGTGTCGCGGTACAAGTATATGCCGTGCGATCTAGAGGTTCAGGGTTCGATTCCCGGGTCGGGCAAAGTGTTATTGGGTTTTTCCATTAGGAAATTCTCAGTAGCAGCACGGAGTCTGGAAATGTGCCCGAAAAACGGCAATAGGCTCGCCCCCTATTACGTGGGACTGATACAAACCTGGCGAAATGTGGATACAGAAATGCATCTCTGCCTAACCCTTCAGGGAATATAGGCGTGAGGTATGTGTGTGTGTGAGTTTAGACAGCTAGGGGGACTTTTCGGTTACACGCATAAAATGTTTCGGCAGAATGAAGCGGCTATTGTTTTAACCAACTATCTAAATACAAAGAATAATTAACTCGGACGAGAACGTTTGGAAATTTCAGTGATAACTTAATTCAAATTTAAACGTACTAAAACTATTTTCATAAAGCATGCAATCATTTTTAAAGTATTTTATGTGAAACGAAATGAAACGAAAAATATTTATTTCTTCCAGTGAGCCATCGATTCGGGGAGCGTTGTGTACTGTAACACAATTATTTACATCCATAGGAGTTCTCATAATGTATTATTTGGGTACTGTGGTGCACTGGAGAACAGCGTCGCTCATTTGTTTGGCAGCACCTCTGGCTTCTATGCTGTTGATATTATTTGTAAGTAGCTCTTTACTTAGTAAGGAATTATATTGATCATTCGTTTAAAAAAAAATATATAAGGAACATACTTACTTCGCAATAAGTATTTTCTGACGCCCGTGTCAATATTATTTCGAGCTTTATCTTCGCCTCCTGATCAACAATCTCTCAGAAAGTAAAGACCTAAATACAGATTACGAACCAGTACCTGATCTAAATTTTCTACATATCATGCAAAATTGCTAACAAATAATAAATCTGCTTTGCTTTACAGGTACCAGAAACACCAGTATGGCTTTTATCTCAAGGCAGAGAGAAAGATGCACTCAAAGCCTTGTGTTATCTTCGTGGATGGACGACACCAGAAAACGTTGAAAACGAATTCAACCAATTGGTCGTATACGCGAAGAACGTTAAGCAATGTGCGATTTGCAAGACTGGTGACATAAAACTTCTAGATTGCGAGCATTCAAAGATGAATGCAGTTAAAAGGTACATTTTGGTTAATTTTCTAATATTACTTAAGATATAAATGAGCCACGAGAAAGCAGTGATGCATTAAGATTAAGACAGATGTTTTCACATAATCCACATAACATTTTTTTTTACTTCAGTAAACTAATTATGATTAAGAAATTACTGCGATAAGAATTACATGAAGTTTAAGAATGTGCTTTCCTCGCAACTTAATATTCCAACTGGACAACGATTTTCCTATTAGAAGCTCTAAAGTCTTTTTGTGCCAATATAAACAAAAATGCTTATTCAATTATATCTGCACTACATTTCAATTATTAATCTTTAAATGAAACCGAAAAAGATTTTTTGAAATGAACAAAATTCTAACAATAATTTTATCACTTCATTCATTTTCTATTGAATGTATGTCTCTTTTCTATTCCAGGTTTATTTATAGAGTTAGGTACGTAATGCTAGCCAAAGAAACATTCAGACCCTTGCTATTGGTGATGATGTACTTCATGTTCTACGTGATGAGTGGTCTGGCTCCGATCCGTCCCAATATGGAGAACGTTTGTAAAGCATTCGGTATGGCTGACGATGGAAAGAATATTGTGGTAAGATGACGTGTTCTTTATCAAATGTATACATTAATTGCTCGTTAGAATCATCTAAAGTAATCATATAAAAGTCGTTACCAAAATTGTTCTTAGTCACTATCTATTATTTTTCTACTATTTTAGTAATATTGTAAAATATTACGTTTACAAGTATTTTATCTTGATTATTCCAAGTTGTATTATGGCTATTTACGTCTCTTATCACTTAAATACTTAACTGATCGTCATAAAATTTCACATTCTTATTATCGGAACTGCAGAAACGAAGATCAATGATATCAAAAGGCAGTATAAATAGATTTCTTATTTTCAGTTAACCGTTGGTGTAATAACCTTTATTACCAGCGTGGTCGTAGTTGGAATAATCAAAGTGGCCGGCAAAAGGAAACTGATAATCACTGCCATGCTCGGAACAGCCATCTCTTGTACAGCTCTCAGCGTATATGCTAAGCTTAATATAGATGAATCAGTTTTCTCATACAACTCTAAGACATTCCCTACTGAGAAGAGTTACGTACCTTTGACACTGTTTTACCTATTGACTATGTTTACTGGACTCAATATACCATGGGTGCTTCTTGGAGAAGTGTTTCCATTCAGGTAAATGTTAAAACCAATATAAGTTTATTTAAATAATTAATTTAAGTGGACTATTATTCTTTTATCTGTCAGAACCACCGTCTATTATCTATTCTAAGTTTGCTTCCGTGAATGTACATTTTAAAAATACTATTTCTATAATATGAATATGTATATAAGCAGTGATGGCCTCGAGGTTTAGGCGCGCGGTCGAGAATCTCGGCGGTGGCGGGTTCAAACCCCAGGCACACACCTATGACTTTTCGAAGTTATGTGTGTCTTCACATTGAATAATCACTTGCTTTAACGGTGAAGGAAAACATCGTGATAAAACCTGCACACCTAAAAAGTTCTTAGAAATTTCTTAGGTGTGTAGTCCGCCAACCCGCACTAGGCCAGCGTGGTGGACTATAGCCTAAACCCTCTCAATGGTAGAGGAGACCCGTGCTCAGCAGTGGGCGTATATGGGTTGATGAAGGAAGGAAGCATAATATGAGTACACATATCTCATCAATTTCAGGAGCCGAGCGTCAGCTCAAGGTTTGGCTGCTGCCTGGAACTATGTCGTCACCTTCGCTGGCTCGAAGACTTATATTGATCTTGAAAACAGCGTCAGGTTGTGGGGAACCTTCGCAGTGTACGCTGGCTTCGGTTTTGTTGGAACTATATATCTGTATTTCTTCATGCCAGAGACGGAAGGCAAAGCGCTCCATGAAATCGAGAACTATTACAACGGAAAACTTAGGATATTTGCTGATGACCCATTCATTAACTTCTTTAAACGGTTTAAGAGGAACAAGGAACCAAAAACTAGATTAAGTGTTTTATAATTTATAATATTTATTTATTTAGTTTTATACATACAAACGTTTTATAATAAAAGTCATTTTAGACAGCTACTCAGTCTTGAAGTTTTTGTTTTTGCAGATACACCTCTGCATAATCTAATTTGTCAGTATCAAAACGGTGATACACAACTATACAAAGTAGTCCAATAAAAAACGACTACAGTCAAAGACTCAACTTCAAAGTAAATAACGCTATCCACTGTTAAAACGACGAAAAAGCAAAATTTTTAGCGACACTAAATTGCAAATCACAGTAATTTTCAGCAAATTTTCCTAGATTTATCGAAAGTAAACTTAATTTTCGAGCAATCGACAAAATATCACATTTTACTTTTAATTAAAATTACAATACGATACTTTATTGCACAGTAGGATCCATCACTCTTGCCATAAACAAAGGAACGGACAGTTTATTGTCCCATAATATTGCTATGAAGGGCTTGTTAGCTCTGAAGAATAATGATGGATCATCGTATGATAAAGCTACGACTGCGAAAGACGTAGCGGCTGCAGCCGAACCTCCCTTTTCGTCGATAGTCAATACTGCTGAATGCAAAGCTGACGACACTTCAGGAGACAGGGAACCAGATGTACCCAGTTTGTACAGTTCTGATTGCTGGGTAAAAATGCTCGATACGCCCATCTGAAATTACAGAAATTAATCATTAAATCAATTTTCACTTTTTAGAGCAAAACTAGAAAATTATTGACTACGTTCAAAATATGTTACAAACGTGTTTTCCAATAATAAGTTATCGTAATGTTGGAACCTCATTAAAAATTATATACACAAATATTGCATCCCAGGTATTGGCCAAGTCACAATAATTGATTTTCACGAGATGTAGATCTTTTACAAATCTTGGAGCAAAAATATAAACGGCTGCTTCTCGTTTCACTTTAATATTTCGAATAATCTTGTTCGAAACACTGAATGTATGTTAAATTTAACTCAGTCCTTACTTTCTTAAATAAGAAGGTAGGTTTAGCTTACCTTAGTCAAAACAGGTTTCAAATCAGTATCTGCTCTTATGGAAAACTTAGGTATTTCCAGTTCAACATCTTTTGGTGGAAAGTCTAAGTAACTGGCAACGTCAGACATTTTCAGTGTCGATAATACTGTGTCAACGTTCGATGATTCGTGCGGCAGGATTATGATGTATGAATATTCGTTGAACTGAAAGAAATATCATTGCCACATCACAGTTTTTGCTTTACAGTACGAAAAAAAAATCTAAAAACTGTACATTGAAAGAGAGGTATCAATAATATAATTCAATTCAATTTTCACAATTTGATAATAATTATTATTTTAAGTTGACGTTTACATTCTTAAAATATTTTGTGACCTGTACTTGTTTACTCTAAGTTTATAACTTTCATTTACTAAAAATTTACTCAATCATAAATATTTTAATCAATTTAAGAATAATTAAATTCTCACCTCAAAAGGCAGAGCAATAACTTTAGCATTTGAGGTTTTGTCCAACCCGGCTTTGAAGTATCGGCGAGTGCGCATAAATTTAGCCGATTTTGTTTCACCATTTTCCAAGTGGAATGGACGTTCTACGGTAGCTTGTTCCCTGAATGGAATCTCCCACAATCCTTTAAAGTATACAGCATTCACCATTACCATTTCGGTAATTGCACTGAGTGCGTCTGAAATTAAATTAATAGAATTTATTAAGTTTAATGAGGTTCGCATAAATACAAAATAGGTTTGCTAAAATATTGTACATCCAATAAAGCCTCACAAATTATACTATGTGCCTAATAACGGTGTTTTCAAACTGTATTTAACTGGAATGTTAGGACTACTCTTGTCGTTTTTCGGCTTTGTCGACTCCGTAAGATTTCTTAATGGAAAACGTTGCTTGACCCAAGATCTTCAGAAAGCACTGCACACACTTGTGTCACGAAGCAGATTGTATCTTAATGTCTAATATATGTATACAATTTAATTATTTACTTGGAGGAATCAGTTTCTGAATTTTGCCGTTTGTGTTATCAGCAACCCATTGGTTAATATCTGCTGTAGCCTTCTCTGCATTCGCAAAGTTGGCAGAAGTCAGATCGCAGCCAAAATTGTTTACAGCAATCCTCTTGAAATCGGAGTTGAGATTGAACGAGTTGCTCAAAAATATATTGTTGGCTGACTTCAGAATGTTTCTAGAACTGCGTTTCTGAAAGAACAAAGGATAAATCGTAAGCTTGGGAATAAAAGTCTTAGTTAGTTCGAACTCCGGTACAAATATTATGTGTACTATTTCATAGACACAATTTTGACTGTACTGCACTTATTGCCAATTACAATTGTAGTCGTGCAAGAAAATGCAATGCAAGGATTACAAGGAATCGAAAAATTCCAAAAATTAAGTTCGATTTAATACAATTCAAATTCAAGCACAGTTCACAGACATTAACTTTTTTTCGGATACATTCTCCGTTTAAGGGCTGCTACTGACTTTTTTGTTGACTTTTTTACCGCCCGATCAAATTTTATAAATCTCTAAATTGCAGACACTTTTACAAAACATCCTCTTTAGATATCAGACTCCTTCAAATATATTTAAATATGGAAATAGTTACCAGGATATTTTCCGTCACTTGTTTATAAACTACAGCGGATTCCTCGGGAGTCATTTGCAGTGCGTTGCTGATCTGGTCTAAAGTGCCGCCAGAAGCTCCCTGCTGCAGTAGCGCCAACAAAATTGTTATGGAGTATGGTGATACCACTAAATTTCCTCCCTGCTCCGTCGATATTTGCTGTAACAGTCAAATTGAATGTTCTAGAACAGGTTTACAAAATTATGTTTTTTTAATTCTGTATAATAGCATTGCTGTTGCATTTTGCATAAATATCAACGGGTATTTCGAGTTTCCAAAAAGTGAAAGACCTTACAGATATATCTTACTTAATTATTCTGAAGTTGCGGAATATAATCGGAGAAATTGACTTGATGTATGTTACACAGAATAACTAACAATTAATTACCAACATCCTGAAGATTACCTACAGCACTAAGGTCTCTGGGAAGAAAGTCTGGAAATACACAAGGATCGTAATTATTCCATGCATAAAATTCAAATTAAAAAAAAACTACCTTAAAAACATTGACACCAAAATCAGTAGACGCAGGCCCTATATGAAAACTCGGTGCAGCGGCGCTTCTCTCAGGCGTGAGTGGAATAAACTGACCAAGTCTGGTTATCAGTCCTTCAGGATTGTCAAACTGAGCCGTTTTGACTTGTTTATCTCTCTCCGATTTTGTTTTTACAGACGCTTGGATGTCAAACTCGGAATCAACACCACTTCTAGTTGTATAAATAGTAGGTGTTTCTGGAGTCGTGCGTTTATTGATAGTATATTCATATTTCCTCGCCCCGTCCTCTTCGAAGTATATTTTACCCGCATCCCCATCGGAGAAGTCAAATTTACGGGTTGATAATTGTGCTTTAACACCTAAAATACAACATATTGCTAAACCTGGAACGAATGAATGTAAATATTAGCGGTGGTGGTATACAGAAAGCATCTCTAACTAAAACTACGACAGAATCTTCAGTCCCTCTTACAGATACAGCAGAATAAAAATGAATTAAATGAGTATCTTCAGTAAGTTATGACAATAAATTCTTTCAACGCAACTTATTATTTCTCTTTTGTATGCTCTTACCTAACATTAACCTTGTTATCCATAATACGTTGGTCTACATAATTGATGTAACTATAAAGTGTCGCTATCCCGGACTAGAGTAATATTGGCTTTTTCCACCCTGTTATTTACAACAGCATTACTTTGTATATTCCAATTTCATTGTCAACATAATTTATGTTGCTATAAATTTTATATTGTCACGGTATTCGTAGAAGTGGTGTAAGCCTCGAGATCCTAGGCGGTCGCAAGTTCAAGCCCTAGACACACACCTCAAACTTTTTTAAGTTATGTGTGTATTCATAATCGTTTATCACTTACTTTAACAGAGATGAAAAAGATCCTAAAGAAAACTGCACACCTAAAAGGTCTTAAGAATTTATTTTGTATATAGTCCATCACTCCGCATAAGACGAGCGTGACCATAAGACGAGACTGGGCCCAGCTGTGGGCCCTACATCTGCCGCTGATGATAATGATGATGTGTCATGATATTCAAAGATGGATTCTTAGGTCGATTTGAAAACTTTATGACTATATGAAAAAATGATTTCGGAAAGCAAATTAAAAGGTAACAATAGGAAGCAAAATTATCAACCCCTGTCGCTACCTAGTGAACATAATAATATCCAATTCAATTGTATTACAAAACAAAATTTACAAATTAAAATCCCATTTCCCGAATCCAATCTGATCCAAATCAAATTTCCCGCAATATGCATGAGTTATTGATATTATAATCAATTCAATACACTCGTTTCTATAACCCATTCGTTCTCGAATATATTATAAATATCTCGAATATATTATATATCCTTTATATTATAAATTTTTGGCTTTTTATGCTAACTTACGAATATTCTTTGTTATAAATTTTTACTTCTAGTTATCGCAAATGTTCTTTGAGCAACAGCATACTATAAATATTACTGAGGAGCTAGACAAAACTTTTCCATACTTGTGAATCATATGGAAATATCAATACTACCAAGACATATCCATTTATTTAATTTATTGTTGTAATCCTTCACAGTAAAACGGTCTTCATCCTGAATATTGTCAAATATTTAAACATCTACTATACTATTAATTTCTCTGACAAAATTATCCAAAGGTTGCAACTTTTTATTCATACAAGAACAGGTTAGGAACAGGCTAGGACAACTGTATTGTTGTTTTTTTCGCAAGACGACACTATTGAACTGCACTTACTATCAAGTGATATCGATCTATCCATACAAATAACATATATACTCACACAATAACTTCATGGCTGCAGTGTCAAAGATGTCCGTGAACCCACATACAAAAATATCAAAACACTTTTCTTCAATCAATTCCTTCACACGTCTGTCTCCTTCGCACAAACCAACCAAATGACCGCAAATAAGATGATGCCCACTGTTAAAGTGTGCGTTAATGAGCCATCATTATTGCAATTTGCACCTTATTTTACAACAGTAAAGTTAAATTTAAATTGGCGTGCTATCTAGCTCAGAATACGCATTGGGTTTTCCAAGTAAACAGGTTTCTTCCTTCGAATACTAGCCAGTCCACTATATACAAATCTTTATAAATAAGAGGAAAAAGTCGATTTTGGTGGTATTATTAAATACTATTGATTAGCTTGCGTAAGGTTTGTTCCATGAGAATGCACCAAAATAAAACCAATGACGTTGTTTGTATCCAGGAAGGGTAATTCCCAAGTCTTTTCCGATTGATAACATTTCTCGGTATAGATTGTGCGTTATGAGCGTTAGCTTCCTTCATTTTATTTTTGTAATAATAATAAAACAGCCTATTTTATAGACACAGCATTTTTAGTGGAATGGCGAGGAGGATCAATCGCAGGCATTCGTTTTTGTTACTTTTTCGTGCAAGTTAAAATCAACCCGTATGCAAATTGAATGGCTTTTTTGTGCTTTAAACTTTTTTGTCTGCAGTACTCATTCAATCTGCATTCAATTAACGAGGTCAACACTTCCGCGTGCAGACTAACTGTATGTCCAACTACAAAAACGAACAATAACAGTTTATCAAAAAATATAAGTCTTTACCTTATTTGGGATGAGGTCGGGTAAAATAACCTCTTTCTCCCCTCGTCCATATTTCTAACTATTGTTGCTAATGAGTTTAAAAAAATATTCTTTATTTTACGTACGTAATAATCACATGAATGGGATTACTACACAATTTTTTGGTTTTTTTAGTTTTTAAACACCGACGTAATAGGAAACGAGGTTATTGCCCCTTGCCGAGGAACTTTACGTCCATATACCTACACCCCACTGCTGGGCACCGGCCTCCTATACAACTGCGAGGGTTTAGGACTTAGTTTCCCACGCTAGACTAGTGCGAGTTGGCTTACATTTTACGATTAAGAAATAAAAAATAAACATAGTGGATATGTAATTTATTATATTATATAAAGTAATTTACGTCGAGTGCGTCACTTGATAAAGGCACAGAGAAAATTACCTTTTTAGAATGTCGGCCAGTGCCCATATCAAGCTTATGCAGCCGCGTATTTTCCTCATGTAATAAACAATTTGTCGTACAATTATTGTTTACGACGTTTGTCGCGTTCCTTTTTATCTGATCCACACGAATATTATAAAAAAATACATAAATTATCGCACTGTATTTACTGATGGAGCAGGCAGAGGTGTATTTCTGCACCCCCATTTATTTATTTATTTATTTATTTGTTTTGCCAACAGTTGAGTACAATAATAGTGTAATAACAATGTGAGTCTATTACAAAAAAAAATATTTAGTTGATTGTAACAACTATTTACAGGCAAAAACCGCATGCACGAATCTACATAAAAAAAAAATTATATAAATTTAGGAACTTCAGAAATGTTTATAATAATGAAGAACCAATAATATTAAAAATAACAATTATAAAAAGAATACTTAAAATTTAGAAAATGTGAACGATGCGCATCATGATCCACAATAATGCAACAAAATTATATAATATTATATAAAAAAAAATAAAAAAAAAATATATATATATATTATTCATTAAAATTACAGTCAATATCCGACAGGTGCTCGTAGACCAATTTATACAATGCAGCAGGCGAATGAAGGTTTACATCAATTACATCGCTTACACCATTTATTAATTTTGTGAATCGTGCAAATGGAGAATTAGCGCCTAGTACCGTTCTTCTTAGAGGGGGGTAAAGTGGTGTTATGGGTTTCCTAGGTAATCTCCTTGGCACACGGAAGTTAATTAGAGACAACAATTGGGGGCACTCTATTAAATTTGTTAAAATTTTAATTATGAACTTTACATCAGTGAAGCACCTCCTTGTCGACAGAGAATTTATTTGAAAATATTGCAATCGGGTTTCATATGTTCGTAAAATTTTCGACTTATTCACGGAATATGCTAAGTGCGACAAAAAACGTTTTTGCACCCTTTCTATGCGTAATGAGTGCGTGGCGTAATGTGGCCTCCAGATTACACTACAGTATTCTAAAATGCTACGGACTAAACTATTGTAAAGGATAATTTTTGTATTTATGTTGCGAAATGGTTTACAATTTCTTATAACAAATCCTAACATTCTGGAAGCTTTTTTTATAGTTTTGTCTATATGTGTGTTAAACGATAGTTTTCTGTCATAAATAACACCAAGGTCCCGAATCGTTTCTACTTGTTTTATAATTTCACCGTTTATAGTGTAATCGAACTCAATGATCTTTAGGTTGCGAGAGAATTTCATATGCTGACATTTTTTAGGATTTAAATACATTTTATTATGGTGACACCAATTAGATAAGCTGTTTATGTCGTCTTGTAGTAATTTGGCATCTTCAGTACATTTAACTGGTCTTAGGAATTTTAAATCGTCTGCAAACAGGAATACTTCAGAGGAAGAGAAACAGTCTGTTATGTCGTTTATAAAATAATTGAATAATACAGGACCCAAATGGGAACCTTGCGGAACTCCTGATGTGGGTTGGAAACTGGTGGATCGAAAGCCGTTGATTACTACAAAAAATGATCTATCTGATAAGTATGACGTCAGCCACCTCAGCAAAGGGCCCGTGGCACCATAGGCTTGCAATTTCTCTATGAGTATAGTATGCGATACCTTATCAAATGCCTTGCTGAAGTCAGTGTAAATCACATCAGCTTGTTGACCTGAGTCAATAATATTTACTACAGTTTCGGTAAAATGAGTCAGATTCGTGCTAGTAGATCTAGAACGAACAAAACCATGCTGATTATCACTTAGGTAAAGTCTGAGATGATTTTGAAAAAAGGGACAGAGTAATGATTCAAATACCTTGGGAAAACATGATAAAATGGAAATGGGTCTGTAGTTGCTGATGCGATCGCTCTCGTCTGACTTATAAACAGGGACCACCTTAGCAATTTTCCATTTGGAAGGAAAAGTACCAGAATTTAAGGATTTAGTAAAAATTAAATGGAGTGGGTGGGTGAGTTCAGATGCACAATTGGCAATGAAAATGGGTGGTACTCCATCTGGTCCCGCTCCTTTATTACCGTCAACAGTTTGTAATTTCTTTAATAAAGACTCGTGGTCCAACTTAGGGACTGTAAAATTCTCACTACAATTTTTTAAAATCATTAAGCGATCCGACTTCACTTCCCAATAAGGACTATTGTCACTGGTATAAATCTTTGAGAAGTGGTTCGCAAACATTTCACATATCTCTCTGCCATCTGAAGAGGTGGCTATTCCATCGGTCATGACGTGCGGATATATACTTTTACCACCACGTTTGCTTTTCACGTGCGCCCAGAACCTTTTGTTGTTGTATTTAATGTCGCTCTCTAACTGACGCAGGTGAATTCTGTAGCAATCCATAGCATAGATCTGGCATCGTTTACTTATTAGTTTAAGTTCGTAGGCGTCCAATGGATTTTTATATTTATTATATCTTATTCTAATTTTATTTTTTTCTTTAAGTATTCTTATTAGTTTGCCGTTGAACCAATCGGGGTATTTATTTTTATTTATTTTAGACTTAGGCACATATTTATCTATAACTGCATAAATTTTATTATAAAATACATCTAACATGGTGTTTACGTCAGATTGTTCTTCAAACAACTTGTCCCAATCATAATCATGTAAAACTTTACAAATTTCCTCGTAATCAGCTTTATAAAAGGATTTTCTTATATTATTGTTATTGTTATATTTAAGTTTAGATTCTTCGCCTAATGAAATCATTATATTGAGGGGTGGATGTTGAAGATCAACCTTACTCAAAGGATTGCAGCTCTCAGTAACAGCACAAGTTGAAACTGTTGAAAGAAACAAATCTAGAATTCGACCCGCTGCATTGTTTACATTATTAAATTGCCTAAGTTGGTTAACGGACATAAAATCAAAGAGATTATTACTTAAACTACTTGAAGTTTTAATACGATCGGGATGAAAAGTTGACGTCCAATCAATACAACCCAAATTAAAGTCTCCCACGATACATACATCTGTACAGTTAGACTGTTCGAAAACAAAATTACAGTGCTCTAGGTACTGATCTAGTGCAGAGCGACGTACAGGTGGAGGTAAATATACTGCACCTAATGCTATCTTACGTTTTCCAAGGCTACTTAATATTTCTATAACAACCCAGAGATCCTCGCAACCACTTTCCCAAAGTGGAATTCGTTTTGAGCATATAGAAGACGACAGGTATATATTAGTTCCACATAACAGGAGGCGAGCCTATTGCAGTTTTTAGGGTAACATTCTAGGCTCGCTGTTGCTACTAAGAATTTTTTTAATGAAGAAACCCAATAACAAGGCTCGAGCTCGGGACGTCTAGATCGCATGGTACACACTTGAGACGCGAAAAGAAAAGGTAGTCAGTATTATAAATCTGTGTATGTATTACATTTATAAGCTTAAACCGTGAAACCAATATAGATGATTTCTGATACATTTCATTTTACTGACACACAAAGTGACAACACTCAACCTGAGGGTAACTATAGGTAATACTACCTAAATATACCATCAACTAGCGCGAATTCTATCTCTCGTCACTCACATAAAGAGTACTCTTGTCTCCAACAACGTACCGGTTTATGGGCTAATACAGGCCGATAGATAGATAGAACAAACAAAACACAATTCGACAGTATTAAAATTATTTATTTAAAACTCTAACAAATGCCAAGTCAGCTAAATCCATTCAAATTGTATCCTTAGTAACATCTATTCTCCCCCAATTAAAATATATTTTGTTGGTCTCGTTTTATGATTCTCGTGTCCATAACAGATAGATCGTTCGCTGCGTTTACAATCGTCTGAGCTATGTAGGTGGGCGGGATTCCGTAGTGTTCGTAAGGCACTTTGTATTCGAATATTGGAGCTGCAACGGTTCTGACAGCCCGGCGGAGCACTGAACATGTGTACAGCAGATTCACCGCCTTGCTCTCAGCTGACTTGTATCTGGAATAAGAAAAAATAAAGTAAATAAGCAGTGATGCCCTCGAGGTTTGGGCGCGCGGTCAAGATTCTTGGCGGTCGCGGGTTCGAACCCCAGGCACACACCTCTGACTTTTCGGTCGAGAATCTTGGCGGTCGCGGGTTCGAACCCCAGGCACACACCTGACTTCGAAGTACACACTCTGACTTTTCGAAGTTATGTGTGTATTCACATCGAATTATCACTTGCTTTAACGGTGAAGGAAAACATCGTGATGAAACCTGTACACCTAAGAGTTCTTAGGAATTTCTTAGGTGTGTAGTCCGCCAACCCGCACTAGGCCAGCGTGGTGGACTATGGCCTAAAACCCTCTCAATGGGTTGATGAAAAAAGTAAATACTGCATACAGGGACGCCTGCATAGATCTTATAGTTGGATTTGTAATGGAATCAATTTAAGTGTGAAAAAAAAAGGTTCTTTCATTTTGAATACAATTTGAAAACAACATTTTATTGAGGTACGTTTCTGATAATAAATTACCTGCTTGCCTTTTTCCAAATACATTTAGCAGTTTTGAGATGTACTAACATGTTAACTTACTTATGAACGTTGGTTATTTAACTAAGTACTTAGTATTCAAGTAGGTTTTGGCCGGTTTTCTAATAGCTCTTTCTTGGATTAACTTGACTTAAGCCAAAAAACTGACGTAGCATGTTTAAGTTGAAGTTAAATTTACTAAAATTTATAAGAAAAGCTGTTTACTACATAAGTAGAATTTTAATCTCAACAAATGACCTAGCGAGTCAACTGACTATCAACTCAACTCATGCTATAAAATCAAGCAAAATTAACATCGATGCTAGGATCGAACCGCCAACCCGATAAATCTCACCCAACTTCAACCAACCGAGAAACGAAAACTATCAAGTTTTCCGGTTGGTGGTTGGCAATATAACAAAGAGCCAGACGTCTGATCAAGTGGTTATTTGCATAAATCATCGAAAACAAATCACGTAACAAAACACGTGACCTCTGATCTTAGATAAAGTAACAT
Source organism: Cephonodes hylas (assembly GCA_030295005.1). NCBI lineage: Eukaryota > Metazoa > Arthropoda > Insecta > Lepidoptera > Sphingidae > Cephonodes > Cephonodes hylas. The sequence goes on from AP025382.1 coordinate 6,166,643, forward strand.
TAAATTGTTAAGCATTCTATAAGTCAAGTTATCACTAATCTCTTGAATGACGGAGGTATACATACATACATATGTACGTGAGGTATGTACGTATAGTCTAATGCGTGTCAGGGGACTTTATGCATCAAAGAAACTCTTTTAGGGAATGCTATGGTGAGGAGAACGTCGAGATGGGTCAGTTTCCAGGTATATTATCTAAAAAAAACAACTATTAAAATATCAGAGATATGTTCTTGGGACTCAAACCACGGCTATATTGTCTCAACAGACCGCAAACTTATCCTCATACATATACAGAAATATAAAACGTCAACAGTCGTGACCTCTTTGATGAATGATAGCATTTATCTACATACCGCCGATTATTATAGACAAAACTGATTACTTAATTGTTGGGAATTCCACATCCTATACAAAGATTAAATAATTTTGAAGCTTAAACGTAAATTGGCTGAGACCAAACCTCTACATCATTTTAATCAGTGAAGTCAAAAAGTGAGGCTCCGGACTATTCTTCTATCGAATCTAATCTAGTAGGTACCAGCGAGACTCATACAAATATTTTTAAAGTTACTTGCGCAGTTATCAAGTATACTAGTTTTCTAGCGATGCTTTCATGTTTTAAAATATTAATAAGTTATTAATAATACACACAGCTTCATTCATAGGTATAACGCTGCGATTTAAACCTGAGAACGCCGAATGTATGATGCTATTACAAATCTTGGTACTTTAACGTTGTAACAAAACATCGTAATATGATACATGCATATCTGATATTTCCTTAAAAATCCACCAACTGATAAATATTTTGAATGCGATTCTAGGAATTTTCAGTGGTAACGTGTCTGTGGTCACATAAACAATTCGCGGTTTGCGTCTGGTTATCAATATGACTTGAAAACAATTATGATTATATTACAAGTTTATCCTCATAAAGAAATGCGAATCAAAAATAGACGCAACGCTTTGCAACATTAAAACATTTTTTTACTTAAAAAAAAGTATATCCGAAATATAAGATATGTCATTTTCTTTCACATTCGATTGTTTACATTCATACTCAAGATATGACGACTCGTATAGGTATCTGATCGGGGGATAAATTACAATCCTAATATTATTTTGACCTAACTTGAAAGCCTCTATTACAAATAGTCGCCTTTTTGGTCATTTGAAAATCAGATGTATAAAGAGTAAAAGTAAATTTACTTCCAGAGTCACTATTGTGAATTTTACTACATACATACAAATGTGTGTGGCAATGGGCCGGCCACATGGCGCGGAGAACTGATGGCCGATGGGGCCAGAAAGTTCTCCAGTGGTGGCCACGTACTGGAGAGCGCAGCGTGGGACGGCCCCCGACAAGGTGGTCCGATGACCTTGTCAAGGTCGCGGGACGTCGCTGGCTGCAGGCGGCTTCCGACCGATCCCGGTGGAAGTCATTTGGGGGAGGCCTATGTCCAGCAGTGGACCACGATTGGCTGACATGATGATGATGATGATACAAATGTGTATACATTAATATTTTTTTATTATGTTTTTCATCCGGGTTGATATAACTATCTGACAGCATATGGGAATATCAATAGCTATACTATTACAATATTTATGCAATAGTGATTATGTGTACTCTAGTGATTACTGGGTTTTTAATAAAACTTTCCTGCGTCATTAGAGCAACGTTTAAATTTTTTATGTTGCAACTATTTCAGTATATAGTTTCTTGAGGAAAACCGTCATAGGTTTATTTCTAAGAGAGTAAGCAAGGATGTATTTCTACACCCACGTTTCGTACGCTGCGCTTTATCCCCCTTGAAAAACGGAAATTTTCACTTTTATGAGTCCCTAGAATTTAATTCCACATCTCCTCCAGACCATTTACGCCACATCTACAGGTGCAGTTAAAGAAGAAATATACGTAATATACAGACAGATACAAGACTCCCATCGTGAATAGATACTACTAAAGTCGATTCGGTATAAACACCTTGACATAAAACCGATGTTTGTGGAATCAACAATCTGACATCACAGTCTGACATGATTACCACAGAAATGCATAAATCTTCAATGGATGAATATTTTACCTACACCTTATTGCTAATCAATTAGTTCATTAGTTTTTACTACAAGTAAATAACCCCCACAAATTACTCTCAATATACTGACACTGGACATAACTGAAGGTGCGTGATCATATCCTTCTTCCTTAGCAACAGCACAGCATTCCGAACCGCAGCAGCAGCGACAACTGAAGGGAATTCTTCGCACAGATCCTTGTCTACCAGCAAGCCAGACATGTAGAGGAACGTTGCAGCCACTTCGATCTCACCAGGCCGATCCCTGTCGCACCACCACGCTAGGTAGTTGATGAAGTCTTGCGCCACTACTGGTTGGGTGGGGAATTTCTGTGGTAAGAAATAATTGTGTTAGTTAAAAGATAAGGAATTTTCATAAGTAAATTTGAAACATCATTACATATTTTTTCCGGGAGTTGATGGTGCGTGCTGTAAAAAAAATATCTTTCAACAACACAACACAACCACCAATTTTATCTCCCACGGAGACAAACTGAATATGTAGCTCTGGGCTATATTTTCTGTTGATTGAATTTCACTAACCGAATTGCCCATAACAAGTATTTACAAGCCAATTTTTTTAATTAATCTTTACATCTCAAGGAATAGTTAAATTAAAACAAAAGTACATCATACCAGCTTTTGAAGCACAGCTTTCTCAGCAGCCAGTAGCCTCTCCGTGGTAAATGCAAATTTGGAATATTTAACTAATTTGGAGGCAGGCAATACAGGACCGTGCACTTTCTGTGCGATCCAATAGCAAGCGGCTGCCACTAGTTGCAGCTTATCCAGGTTAACGTGGCCTGTGGCGACAACTGAATCGAAGAACCAACACGCTGACTGCACTACTGCTGGATTCCCGTCTGGACCCTAAAAATTAAAAGACGCTAATATACCTATCCGCCAACTTGCACTAGGCAAAGGTGGTGGACTAAGACCTTAAACTTCTCAATGATAGAGGAGACCCGAGCCCAGCAATGGGACGTATATGGACTAATGAAGTGAGATGAATGTACCTGACCTTTAGTGGGTCTGGATATCATTTTTTTTTATATATATATTAACGTTCATGGATACATATAGAATGCAAGGCCTAGATGAATTTCCCTACGTAAATTGAGAGCTCTTTCCTTGGGTTCCAAGATTAAAAGCACCTCAAGAATCAAGACAATAATCTGTATTATAAACTTGTATCCATCTAATAAATTATAAATCGCTTATTAAACTTCAAACCACATTTGCTTTTAAATATTTTAAGATACTTACGTTTATTCTCATCAGCCAATTAATGACACAAGCTCGGGTAATATTGGAAATGCGAGGAAGCCCCAGCGGTTTAGCTTCAACCACTATTAGATAACTGAACATTTCTGCCGAGTAATCCCGAGTAAGGGAAATCATATACGACCTCTTTACTGTAATAAAACAATAATAGTTTGTTAATAACTAAAATAAGGATACATACCTATATACTACTACATACATATACCTAATATTTAAATTACTTTGAGGGCTTAAATAACCTCGCTTCCATTTTCTGAATTAAAATACAGTAGACCTACGTATATAGATATACAAATAGTGGTAATTACTTTAAATAACATTTACAAACTGTGCTTATGAGTTAAGAAACACTGTCCTACATATGCTAATCTTACGATTTTTATCATAATGCAGATTAAAAATACCATATGTTATTTTTCATTAAACTTTTATACAAGACTTTGTATATGAACTTTGTATAAGTATTGAAATAATAGTCTATCTATTAACTTCATTATTTTTTTTTAACGTAACGGGTACTTACAATAATCAGGGGACTGCAGTCGATCTTGCAACCGTTCATTAAAATACAATCGACGTTTCGCTTTATCCTCACTTTTTTTCTCTTGCTTTCCTAACGGTGATAGGCCTTGTAACTCCCTGCTGTGTGGCCTTTTCAAACTACGCTTTATGTTCCTTATACGACTTGGTTCTAATGTATCGATTTTGCCAGAAGGTGTGACCGCTGCTCTAGCTTCGCCGAGACAATTTCGTTGAATATTCTCAGCAAAAAATAATGCTTCTTTCGCATTTTTGCTATCAACTTCATCGTCACTTATTGAAATTACACTGTTATTATTACTATCTTTAAATACGTTATATTTCCAGTCTAATTCATCCCCAGTATGCCTTAACGTGACGTGCCTTGCGTCGATCTTAAATTTCTCTTTCTTAGGTTTGGATACAACTTTACTTGGCCCGGCTTTTATGTTTTCTGAACTTATGGTCGTTAATGGTTTTCTCTTAACCTCAACTGTTTGAATTTTACTCTCTTTCAACAAATGTTTCGGTAAAGCCGGTAATGGTTGTTGCGGTAAAGGAATTCTTGTTTTTGATATCACTCTTACATTTTCTTTATCAGCTTCCATTTTGAATGTTGCACTTATAACTACAATAAGCGACCGAACACGAACCAGCGCGTCAGTTACACTGCAGTAATTTGATTACGACTTTGATTTTTTGTTCAAAGTACCCACATTTCATTTGTATTAAAAATATTATAAAAACTGCGTTCCATTTTACGTAGTAGAAATAAAACAGCCAGTAATGAGAAAATAAATAATTTATTCTTAATTATCACAAAATATACGAATAAATAATAAATTAACCTAACTTAAATCTACGCTGTGTACTTTTTCATAATCAAATGCGTCTGGATCTTGTAACGAAGGATGTAACATCGCACGGCACAGCAACAGAATTATACGCGAAATAAATAACAGCTTACGAGCAATGGGTGGGCAAACAGCCAGGAGCGAACAGAACAGGGAAATATGAATTTATGAACGGCAAGGCTTTCTGTCAATTATTCTCTTTAGAAATCAAAAGGCGCGGGTTGTTCTGGGTCCGTGACCTTTCCAGCGACCACTACGAGATTGTCCAGAGTGTCCATTATGAAGAAAATGAAGGGATGCTCCACGCTGAAGCGACGGGGTTGCTTCATTTCCGAGATGGGGAGATTCTTTGTCATCCCGATTGAGGGATTTGCAGCTGTAAATAAAAAAAATAGTTTAACAAAAGTTTTAATTTTTATTAAGAAGTGAAATGAGGATGAGGGCCGCTCAGGACCGGGATGGTTGGCGCTTACTTGGGGAGGCCTACGTTCAGCAGTGGACGGCGATAGGCTGATTATATATATATAAGAAATGAAATGAGGGATCTGTTACAAAATTATGCATGAAACCATTCACCGTAATTTTACACAATAATAACAAACTAATTTATATCGTTTGTTTTAAATTTGAAATATATAAACTGAATGATCAATCAGGACTTTCAATACTACTTGCTTAATTGCCCTTAAAAAAAAGTTTACCAATCAACTACAAGCATTAATTGCTAAACACTCCACCAGGCGCTTGACAAAAAACAATGAAAGTAGGAAATAAAATGTTATAATTGCTAACAACTATTCCATCATTGTCATCCAAATAGTAGTGTAACACTTACCAACGATTTCAGAAGCGGTGGACTGCGCGTTGTCCACGCGGACAGAGACGTGCTGCACCAGCTCCTGCACGAACAGCCCGTCGTCGGAGGACACTCCCGAGAGATCGGCGTCGCGAGTGAAGATACTGCTCACTCCGAACTGCAAAACAATGATAAATATAAGTGAAATCTGTTCAATTTTATCTACGCTTTGTCAATTAAAATTAACAAATGCTGTAAGAAACAAAACTTTGTGATACGTAATTCATTACGTGCAAGTAATAAAATGAAACTTAATTTCGTGCCATGAAGGCATTAAAAAGACTGTTGCGTGAATTTTAGTCATTTTAAAAATCATAATCATCGGCCTCCTTTACAACTAAGATAGTTGACTACAATTAAGAAACAAATAAATGACGACGTCCTTGACCGATATAATTGAGCTGAATAATGAATATTTCCTCCATGGAAACCTTGGATTTATGAATGGTGGATGAATTAAAATGATTGATGACATTTTTTACCTTAGCCAGAGCAGCAATGGGTTTGGTTGTCGTTTCTACGTAGAAGGTGGGCAGAGACAACTGGAGTTCCTCCTCTCGCAAGCTCTCCTTGATGTCTGACAACGTGACAGCGGGCAAGTCGGCGATGAGACGAGTCAGACCGTCTCTTGATCTTGGAACCACGACGAGAAGTACGTAACGACCACCCTGAAAATTCAATCAAATGTTGTTTATAAGGGATTTTTCATACACACATTTTTTTTATTTAGAAATTAGCAGTCCACCTTAGCTAAACTACTAAAACATGATAGAAATTCAATAACTTTCACCGGTCCATTAATTTATAGTAATTAGGTACTCCAAGAAAATTCATAGTGACACATACGCCACGTTTTATTGTAAGTCCTCAAACAAGTTATTACATAATAACATATATTTCTAATCATACTAGTAAGATATAACATATCAAATTTTATGGATGTATGTATGTTTTATAAGGTCAAAACGAGATACTTACATCATAAGGTAGACGAATGGCTTCACTGTCAAGAGCCGACAGGTAGGCAGTCTCGAATTTTCCAGTAGTCTTCATCATAGAAACCTGCTTCTTCTCAGAGCTGGACTTATAGAACAAACCAGGCTCAACAAGCTCGAAGGGTTTCTTCCACGAACCACGGAAGTACATTCCGTTGAAGATCAACATCAAAGAAGTTGACACTGATTCTGAAAGAACATAATTATCAAGATATAAAACGACGTCAGCGGTAGGTATACAAGTATTTTTCAAAACATCTGGTATATTTTGGTAAAAACATAACCTTATGATTGTATTGTGTATGTCAGCTTGTTAAGCCGATATAAATATTTTAATGTAGTAACTTACTTGTTTCTGATTTCTTTCCAACGCTGTTAACGGAAAGGCTCGAAGAGATGTCGTGTTTGTTATTCAAAAGTTTCATTGTCTTGGCATGATTTCTTGCTTCAACAGCCAACATGGTTTCTTCTTCATCAGTGGAGTCATAATGTTTGTCAAACGTTTTAACCAACTTGATCTTCTCTTTGATGTTCTTAGCGGGTTTGTAGTCAATCTGAGTGACATCAACTTGCTTAGGGGTATCATCGTAGACATAAGAAATGAGTTTCTCGTCAGATTCCTTGGGAGGAGTTAATTCTGGGATATCATCAACTTTGTCTTCAGGATTCTTCTCCGGGATATGAATAGTGAATTCTTCCTTGTCATCTTCGTCTTCATCAACATGTATTTCATGCTCCGGATTATATCTTTCCACTGACCTCACATCGGTTAGGTAAAAGTCTTCTAGAATTTTCTTGTACTCGTCGTAAATTGTGTAGTTTTTGTAAATATAGAAGAAGTTCTTCAACTCTGGTTGATTATATTTATATTCGTGTGTATTTTTGAGTCTTTCCATGATGTATCGGTAAGTTTTTCTAGTAAGATCGCGGTCTTGGGGAAGGTGTAATGCTGTGACAAGTTGTTCCCTCGTGTCTCCCTTCGCACCCTCGGCTAAGATGGCAAGGATGGCTGAGTATCCGAGTGGTGAAAACGCAATGTTATTGCCGTCATCAATGTAGCCCTGGAAATAGAAAAAAAATGAGTTAAACACCAAATACCAATATAATAGCATATTAAAAATCGCCACAAAATTTAGCTTTAATCATCAATTACATAAAAGTTCGTGTTACCAATTTTCCGTTTTCCATCGATATTATTTAACAGTTTATTAATCTTACAACTTAAAATGTACAAAAATTAATTATGTTCAACAATTAGTATTAATTTTTATTTTAATCAAATATGTGATTACCTGGAAGATTGCCGTGGATAGTTCATTCGTGGCTTCCCCAACAAAGCTGGACTCTTTGGGTTGGTCCGACTTCCCTTGCCGGACCCATCGCGCACTACTTAGGCCAACGGCCAGTACCAGCACTGGAAATAAGATAAAACAAAATTATTAATATTTAAAAATCTAAGACTCAAACAAAACTCACAAAGATTATAATTATATGGGTAGGATCCATTTTTTTTTACCAAATATCGAGTAGTAAATAAATCAATCCATACACGTCTCGTGAAAGTATGTGTCTCCTGTCCAGTGCATTCAAAAAACAAAAGCATAAACAAACAAAAACATCCTGTTTGACTTTTAGACGACCCTATCGTCCTTCATGTTGTCCCATTGTTATTACTCAAACAAGTTCCGAAAAATGTGCTCAAACACATATTTGCATAAATACGGGCAAGTTAGAAAAAGGATTTTATATTTAGAACGGAATCCTTTGCAGGGAAATGGGAATAGACGATTATCTTCCAATAGGCCTGGTTTAACAAGTTAATATTGTTACTAATATATCTCGATACGAAGGTACCAGGCTGACATGGATACAAGACAAGTTCTCATGACGACCTGCAAATGTGGGTCGAGTCCAGATAGCGGTATCCGTACATGTTAACATATAACTGTTGATTACAGGACGTTTTATTTACGGATGAAAGTGGACACTTAAAGTTATTTTTAATTTCGCGTATTTTTATACTTGCGCGATAAAAGACACGGCGTCTGACGGAAAATAAGTTACCATCGAAACAAAGTAAATAGTAGAAACCCAGATTAACCGATACAATTTTATTTTTTAATAATATTTTAGTTTTATTACTACAAAATTGCGTTTTTGAATCTAAAATATATTATCTTAATGTTATACTGTTTAATTACGAAGCAAAGAGACACATTACCTAGAATTACCTGTTTAGTAAAACACATGTCATGTCAAATTTAAATAAATTACTTTGACCATGTAGGTACTTATGCAAACATTTTACCTTATCGCCACTAAGTTATGTAATGGTGTTTATGTTTTTTTTAATTACTTGTACAGTTAATCTGCTCAACGCTGCTTAAAAGCGAAGAAACAGATCATTATTGGCTGAAATACTGTGTTTTGTTCTTTATTTCCACATTTTATTTTATCTGATTCATTACTTAGCCAAAAAACGTATGTATTCAAACCGCAACCATAAAATAAATAGATAAACAGAAAGTAAGTATGTACATAACACCTCATTTTAAAGTCTAAAATATACCTATTACTTATCAGCACTTGAAAGATTTTAGCACCTCTTAAAAGCTCCTTATTAAACAACTAAAGTGAAATGCAAATCCTAAAAATTTCAAAGACAGTTTATACATAAACCTGTTTAATTTCAATGTTTTGTTCTTCGGATATAAAATTACCATAATAATCTTCTTAGTGCAAGAATAGTTATGCTTGTATGTCATAACATTGCCAATTAAAATGACACTTAATATGCACTGGTACCTTAGCCTCAAAACCGGCATAGCAGCTGTAGGGCATAGGAATAACAGACAGAAGGTTTACTTTAATAGATCGGAACCGAAATTTAATAGTTTTTATGGTGCAAAATGCTGACGATCGCTCGAAAAAGAGATAACTAATCTAATAGATGATGCCTGACTCTCCTTGAAGCAAACCCAAGCAAAATCCTATATTCAAATTCTTCCGTATCAATTTTGTTTAACAGAAACTAGAGATGGGCCGAGTACTCGGTTGATACTCGGTACTCGGCGTACTCGGCGGGTTTTTTGATACTCGTACTCGGCCGAATAACTCGGTTTGAATGCCGAGTATACTCTGTTTAAGAAATGCAATATATTTCGGTAGATATAATTTAAACAACAGTCATCATCATCATCAACAGCCGATATTCGTCCACTGCTGGACTTAGGCCTCCCCCAATGACTTCCACCGGGTTTGGTCGGAAGCCTCCTGCAGCCAGCGACGTCCCGCGACCTTGACAAGGTCGTGAACAGGGTGGTAAAATTTATAGATTCAATAAATATTATTTTACTTCATTTCGTAACCAATAGTGTTAATCAAAAATAATTTAGTAATTTAGGAAATCTTTGAAAATCTCAATTAATAAAATCAAAATTATAGTAGGTACATAATAAAAATAATTAATATTTAAAATTGGATAAAGCTAAGTTATGATGCAGTGAGGGCCTCGAGGTTTGGGCGCGCGGTCGAAAATCTCGACGGTCGCGGGTTCGAACTCCAGGCACACACCTCTGACTTTTCGAAGTTATGTGTGTATTCACATTTAATTATCACTTGCTTTAACGGTGAAGGAAAACATCGTGATGAAACCTGCACACCTTAGAGTTCTTAGGAATTTCTTAGGTGTGTAGTGCGTCAACTCGCACTAGGCCAGCGTGGTGGACTATGGCCTAAACTCTCTCAATGGGAGAGGAGACCCGTGCTCAGCAGTGGGCGTATATGGGTTGATGATGAAGTTATGATGCAGGAACACAAGCCTCGCTGAACATTCTGGTAACAGCCTATTCCTCTATTCTTCGTAGACGTTATCGGCCTCCGAAAACAGGCTATTTAAATTCTAATGTACCACGCGCGAATTGGAAATTTAATTGAACCGAGTTACTCGGCCGAGTACTCGGTTGAAAAAAAATTGAACCGAGTAAAACTCGGTACTCGTTACTCGGCAAAAGTGTAACTCGGCGCATCTCTAACAGAAACCGACGATTTCATTGATGAATGGCTGCTATTCTAATAAATAATATACAACTTTAAAAAAGTGGCGGGTAACGGATGAATGACGGCTGCTCAAAACCGGGATGGTTGGCGTTTTTTAGAGGAGGCCTACTTTCAGCAGTAGAGGGCGATAGTCTGAGTGTATAAAATAATTATAAAAGATTAAAAATTCAAACAAAAACTATAATGTTAAAGCACGGTAAGAAAGAACCAGAACGAGGAACAATCAATATAGCTATACAAACACAAACAGTGGTTTCTACAAAATTATACACTAAGATGCCGAAGATACTTCACACGAACCACCTAGTCACGGTATGGAGCCCACACCACAGTCAGGCGATCTCAAAATAATTAGACATTGTTTTTTCCTTAATCAAAGTGCATTACCGCGTTGGTACCTAATTGCTGCGTTCAACTGTTTGATTACACGGCAATGGTCACGGTCGGCATGTAAGTGCAACGGTACCGTATAACGTAGTTGCTGTGAGCTAGATAATGCACTCGCATTCTTTACACATAGCTGAGTCTTGGGTATTAGCAACATAAAATTCAGAAGAATGTGTGGAATTTCAAGAGATATTATTGATGGTAGTGATAAATACTTGAACATTTATATTGCTGATAATGACGCACTTCCTCATTACAACTACAATAATTTAATTAGAGAATTAAGCTTATACTGCAATTTTTATTGCAAGAATAACTTTGTTGATACTGTGTATAATACGAACATGACTAGTCATAAAAGACCAAAGTTAAAAGCCTTGATGTTTTAACAGTTTAAACCAAAGCTAACCTTATGGCTAAACTGGTTCAATTGCCGCAACAAGATGAATGTTAATGTGTACAACCAATATTGTCTCGAATATGGGTATTGTGGAGGTTGATTGAACCGAGGTTTGGTTAACTTAGAAACATGTGTCTTTGGGTAGAATCTGCACTATATGTTTGTTTCTTTGCCCGTGTGTATAAACGCGAACGTTAATTTATTTGTTACCACGCCTAAGCTATTGCGCCGATATTGATAAGTTTTGGGATAGAGATAAATATTATGGCGTTGAAATTTATAGGCTTTTAAGGAAAAAAATACTTTTTAAATTTAAGTGCCATAAAATCCGAAGTAAACGAATCGACAACTCAAAGAAAGTTTTATTTTATACTTTTATTTATTTTCGTACACCCTTTTTTCATCCCAAAATCAAGCATTTCAACATAATATTTACATAGAAATAATTCAGTAAGTAATAACTTTTCATAGAAAGCATTAAGTTACATTGGTTTAGAAATACATTACTAATGGCCTTTCATAATTTCTTCTAGCACACGATGAGAACGGATGGTGCTAATGATAATTTTGCGTTTAACTCGAGTAAAACACGAAGTTACCAACGGTGAATGCACTTCCCTGACCTTATACTATTGTGCCTTTACCGTGTATGGATAGAAAAAAAACAGTTGCATAAGACATAAAGTTCCGCATTCTTCTTCTTTCTTTAAAATTTAAAAATAGAACGTTACTCGAAAGAGATCATATTTTTTAGACATACTCTTTTTAATTTTACTTCTATCCTTATTTTACTTAACCAAGGAATGTAAACAAATTCCTAGCAAAAATACACAATCGATAACAATAATTGGGATCTTAAATAGTCTGCATTCTTTTCTTTCCTAATAAATTTATTATATGATTGAAATGGAATATAACAGTAAATGATCTTATTTGTAGACAATACAGAGCTCTCTAAACGCATTCCGCCTGGGAAAGCAATCTCGGTCTAGTCACACAGCTAAATTGAAACTAATAAAGTATTTCTACAGGCCATTCATATTGCTCGCAGGCGGATCACCAATCAAATGGAGTTTAATTCATCAAATATTAGTAATGGTATCGAATTATATTGGACGGTGGGAATGATTGAAGAAAACATATATAAATAAACTTAAAGTTGACTTAAGTTCCAATATTATAATACATGATATTATTTTTTATTGTTAAGACGTATTGTGCTCGACCAGCTATGATATTACCATATAAGAACCGGCCAGAAAAATTGTTTTGACAAGTGATTGTTGGACCAAACTAAATTGTCATATTGCCCTGATGGTATGAAAAAAGAAAATCACAAACACATTACATTTTTAGCTTTTAGTCACATTATTCCCATGCTGTACTCGGGGTACAGTAATGAAAATATCAATCAGTAAAACATCTTGTCAGTGGTAACAAAGATATTATTTCTTCTGCTCATCAACACCAAACATTGACACCATAAACAACCGTTACGTATATTTACTTCTCACTATTCTAACACGAAACAAAAAGTGTTTATTTCTACTAGTATCTATAGATATGGTCATTTCACATCCTGCACACGTGTTACGACTGCACTCATGACGAATCCATACAGAATTTTTATTAAAACGACGGATGTCGACAATTCTACTTGAATTTAAATCAACCGTACCATTGTACTCGCAACTCAGAAAGTAGCATTTCAGTTATATGTAACGTAACGAACGTAAATAGTCATATTGTCGTGACTCTAGATTGAGATAAAAACTTGTACGTCTTGTTATCAAAAACCACAAGACCTTAAACATAGTAAAAATTGTAATCATTTCTTTATTCAAACAATCTAAAAAATCTTTTGAACATTACACCTCACCATTACCTATCTAAATTTTTGATCACGGTCTTTTATGTACATGAGGAGAAAGCAGCGCAAAAATTTTCCTAGTAATGCAAAATACTAGAATTTTAGGTATTATATTTTATAGTACCTCGTAATCGGTATAATGCAGCCTGTCCTACTTAATAAGGCAATGCAAGTATTTTATACATACTTATAGACAGATTAGTCATTTAATAAACTCTGGTACATTTGTAGTAAACATAGTGCGCTTCAATTTGGGTGTCGACTGTCGAAAATCGACCATCATCATCCTTGACCTATCAATACAATTATTATGCCTACTCAGGATCACACATACGACACATTTTGCTTATAAATTGCAATTAAATTGGGTCTTAAGAACTTTATTCGCTATCCACAATCCATTCTAATAAGTATATGTCATATGTACCTCATTATTTAACAATTGACTTAGTAGTGTTTGTCTTTCTACAATCCACATGAATAGAATATTAAAAGGTATGTGAAAGTCATTCATATCTATTGTAGATAGTGATATCATCGTATTAAAGTCCTACTGGCTATAACCAACATTCCATAATCTACTTGGCATTATCATCATCATCATCATCAGCCCTTAAACGTCTAATGGCTAGGCATGGACCTCCTCTAGAACTGAGAGGGTGCAAGGAATTTCTTCTGTATGCTAATTGTTACGTCCACAACGAGTATTAATACTAGGCAAGTGTCCAGAAATTAGACATCTAATACACAATGTTAAGAACCAAACCAATGTTAAAAACCTAAAATTAAAAAAAATACTTGAACGTCAGCTTTGCTGTATTTGGTTTTAATAGATAAATAGTTTATTCATTTAAGAGCAATCATATATCCATTTCTCATTAAAGGTTTATTTTCGTATACTGGAGTCGATTATCAGGTACATTAGTTTCCCACGATGGTTTCTTTAATAGTTAAAAGGCGTGATGATTCATTATGAATGCATTTAAAACTTACAAAAGTCAACTGCGTCTTTACTACTGGTCTTAAAGCAAGTATGGAGATTGTTTTTACTAACTCGACACCACTTTCGATTGTCAACAAAGATAATATGCGTGTCTATAGAAGAATATAGCTATGCTAATTCAATTTATTGTTGTTATTTAGCATTAAACTGTCATCTACATTCAGAAATTGTTCTAAGTGTATTTCATAAGTTGTTTTCCAACAATTTCTTCGGTAAAATTGTGTTGAATGAGTAAACATCTTTACTGTTTTATACCCGTCCATTTATTCCCTCTAAGTGCATTTATATTGCGCACAAAACATAACTTTCCTATATAAAAATATATGGGTCAATCAACTTTTAAATGTACCATCAATGATAGATTTTACATATCAATTTTTTTTTCTTAAATTTGTATATTTTATACGTATTTGTTGTTGATAATTATTTATATTTAAGGAATTCAAATAGAGCAGAACAATTTATCGTAAATTTTACTCAAAAATTCACATGACTGTAGTTAAGATAGTCCCTTGGACATTTAAAAATTCAGTCAAATTGTTAATTTACTTTTAAATATTAGAATCATATTTGAAAAACCTTACTGTTCTTTTAAAGTAAAAATGACGATAATGTGTCTTTAGGAGATAAGAAAAAAATGGTTGTCCAGTGGACATAGACGTTTGTCCATAGGAAATACTCGGGTGTCCAAAGGGGACTCCATGATGAAAATCGCATGTATTTCTTCTTTTATGTAATAAAAAAACAACTATTTGAAAATAATTATCAATATTAGAAGAGAAAATATTGAATAATTCAGACAACGATCTTGGATGTCCAAGGGACTGGTGGTGATATTTATTAGTCTTTCCGCTCCCTGGTAATAAATAATAATATTTTGAATTAGGTCTTACGCACAGTAAAAAATATACATTAAATTGAATATATTCCACTTTAATTTACTACAATATATAAAATACAAAAGTTTTTGTGCTGGTTGTCCAGTGGACACACAATAAAGCCACGCTCTTTTTCAAAATACACTCGGTCGACTGGCGCCGCGGAAAAGATGAAATCAAAATCGGGGCTGGATGAATGTTGTCACGAAATAAATCGACTTGAGTTCCAAGCAGTAGTCACGCCATAAATGTTTGGATTTTTGGAACTTTTTTACCGTTGTCCGGTGGAAGTCAGAATAATAAAATATAATAGGGACTAAAATAAACATGCAAAAAGGTCGTTAAGGTTTTAAAGCAAACAAAATCTATTTACTAGCATCATAGTAGATATTGTAATTAATAATTATGTTTCATTGTAATGGATTGCCATATATATTTTTTTTGGAAAAATTAATGTTTCATTGTACTAACCTACTGAGGGACAAATTTACATAGTACTGATAGGACAGATAAAAGTTGATTGACCCATATCCATACGGCTCTTCCTCAATTTGTAATTCGTTGTGAAAATGTAATCTTATAGTGAAACCTCATTTAAGCTTCCCCAACATCCATTTTATGGTAGGAATTTGATAAATTATATATTTAGTAACAACTTTTTACAGTTTACTTAATAAAATAAATTATTAGACAACATAAAATAATTATTGAAATAATTATTTTTCTCTGCTGCTTTTTATTGGAAAAAGTATAAAGTGTAAAGATGATTAATTTTTTAAAACAATAGAATAATTTAATTTAAAACAATAGAATTTTCATAAATTCTACAACTATAAGAATAAAACTGTTAATAATAACAGCAGTTGTATTCTTTTAAAAAATGCGTGATGTACCAATCCAATAAAAAAAAACAACCTTTTAAAAGTTCATTTACAGAGGATTTTTGTATATTGATACCTACAGACTCCATATAGTTTCTTCTAAACCCTTTTTTTATTCTATCTGAGCTCTACAGCGTGACAACATTGTATGCACCTTATGGAAAGTTTACGATATACGATAAGATGATTAAAGAATAAGATACGGTTATATCAAAATAAATGACAATATTATTATCCCCTTATAACTATAAACCCAGACAGGTTATATTACATATTTTCTACACTTTACCGCGCGGACGAATACCGATATTTATAACTGAACGATTGAAATTCCTTCCCTTTTACCCTTTAGTATGTAGGCAAAGGTTAAGAACAACTATTTGTAAGCAAATTCCAGGCATTATGGTGTAGAATGGGCTACGATTGTTGCCAATAAGCGAACGCAAACTCGCCTTACAATAAATGCTATGTAGCTTACTCCGCGTATACTAATAAAAAATATTTTTCTTGGTAGCTTTTATAAATTCTACGACAATAATAAATCTATACTAATATTATAAAGCTGAAGAGTTTGTTTGTTTGTTTGTTTGTTTGAACGCTAGGATCTCAGGAACTACTGGTCCGATTTGAAAAATTCTTTCAGTGTTAGATAGAACATTTATCGAGGAAGGCTATAGGCTATATAACATCACGCTACGACGAATAGGAGCGGAGCAGCAATAAAGAATGTTTCGATATCGGGGACATTTTTTCCTTTTTGTGAGCTTCCGCTGCGTGCGCTGCGAAAACGGTTAAAGTTTCGCTAAAATAATGTTTGAGAGAAATGTTCCTCTTTAAAAGTTCTAAAAAAAAGTCCGCGACAGCATATGTCTATTTTTTAAGGTTGACTCACTATAACGTTTTTTATCCTAACCAAATTAATTTTAAGATAAAAAATTTATTTGTGAAGGTGTTTTTATAAATATAATTTTAATCCTTATCCAAATAAATACGTTATTCATTACAAGTATTTAATTTTAAATAAAATTGCCCTTTACATCATTTGATTTCACTGAGTATCTTAAAAGATATTGCAGTTTTAAAATATTGATCAAGCGCGCAGTAATGATCCACAAGGCGCCGATCGACGCGTTACGGTTTCACGTTTGAACAATTTGACCGAATTGTATGATTTTTGCTATAGACATAAATTATATTTTCCTTCTGAACTGAACCCTGTAGTCTACGCGGACGGAGTCGCGAGCAAAAGCTAGTGAAGTATATATAGGTATTATGTTACATCGCTACATTCTTCAGATAAGAAGGTAATGTCAATTCATTTTACAATGAATATAAATGCTTGGATGACAGATACAATATTCATAAAATTATTAATGAAAGAAAATACATTCAGAAAACATGCATGCCTGTAAGGTCACCGCTAAATAATTCTAATTAATATTGGTATTCATTTTTTGAATATTTTTTTTTGGGGGGCAATGGAGATATGACATTTTTTAAATAAAAAAATTGTTATCTAAAGGCACCGCACCTATGTATATCTTGGCAGTGTTATTAACTACGAATGTATTAGACATACTCGTACAAGACCTAGACCTATACAAATAATACAATAGCCTTGGTCAGAATCGAACCTACAACTTATCAAAAGCTTACTTATCCTTGAGATAAAAACCGTCCTAAATCAATACTTCGACTTAAAGGAATTGCTATTCAATATAAGCTAATAAAGATCACGACGAATGATTGTCGCAGCGATGATTTCATGGAGTCTCTTAGGTAATAGTCATAAATAGATACGAACTCGAGCGACGAGTAATGCCCGAACAAATTAAAACGAGATTCAACATCTTGACAAATTAATATATAGACATGCAAATTCATTTCGCTGGCTGTGACGGCTTTCTATTGTCGATTGAAAAAAAAAACTTTTGTAAATATTTTTTGCTTCGTTGTAATAAATATAAGGAAAAAGTTAATAATATGAATTTCATGATATGAATAATAATTAATGATTTTTGTGATTAGTTGGAACAAAAAAAAGTCATAAATCAAAGATTAGATAACGATATATACTTATTAACAAAAAAGTCAAATAGTTTGTCTTAACGTTTTAAGCTTTGAACATAAATTAAAAAATTGTAAAACATTTACTATTCGTTTTTTGATACTTCTGTTTATAACTTAGTTTTAACGTAATTTAGGAGTAAGTCTGCGTTAAATTTATATGCTGTTTGATTACATTGTCTAAACTACAATATTACAAAAATAAAAAAATGTATAGATTAGACCGATTTAAATGATTTCGTCCGGGGAAAATGTGTTCCCGTAGTATAAGCTCGGAATTCATGATCACGGTTGGTCGAAGCTACCTTTGTTTGTAAATTATGTGTTCTCATCTCCAAAATATTAATTTTTTGTCTCATTTGAGGTATTTTCTACGAGCCGTTAAAAATATTTAAAATAAAGCACAAACTTAGGCAAGTACTATCAAAAATATAAATTTCGTGTAGATTTTGTATAGAAATCATTCTATATGTAAAAAATTATGACCTAAATCGTGGCGACACATTCCGAAGGTACTGAGCGCAGGTAAAGAAACACGAATAATTGTGTACTTAAGATGCAACCTTGAATTAAAGTTGTATAAACAAACGTATTGAGACGCATGAGTAATTCACTTGGATTCTGCGAAGAATCTCGTTGGTTCTTTAATTCCATGGAAACACAATCGATTACCTACACTTTTAATCAAAAATATAATACGAGACACGTTTTGCTTTAGTAGTACAGTGATGCCACATAGTTAAGTTTACATAGTTAGCTTTTTTAGTTATCAATTATAGATTGTAACTATATGACCGTTCCTTTATATCAGACGGCTGTTGGCCCTTCGTTTTATTAATGTATATAAAAATTGCCAACAGGCATTCAAGTGTTTAAAGTATGTAATAAAGACACTTTTACATAAAATTAGAAGTTCAATTTATTGTTTTATCCAAAATAAAGAAAAAGTAGCTTTTAATTTGTCTATTGCTTTGCTGTGGAGTGAAGTGTATGTAAGTCTTTGTGTCTAACTCCCCGTTTATATGCACCTTTTTTTCTATTAAAATTGTTAGCTTTAATTTATCAAAACTGTGCAAAAATTTGCGGGTGTGTAGTAGGAAAGCTCAAAGCTTTTCTAAATCAGAACCTAGAACTTTATATTCAGAGTCTTTTGCGTAGCTTGCATTTAGAAACGTCAAACTTTCAAGAAACAGCGCCGCGAAAAGTAACCAATAATTCAACAATAAGAAATAAAATTTACATAATGCTTTCTTTTTTCGTTTTAATATCGCCGGCCTGTTAGTACTTACGTAAAACCTTTTGTTTAATTATAGGCATTGAAATGCTTACCCAATACAAACTGGCGCATTTTCACCGATTATCTTCTACTCTTATACCTGAAAAAAGAAATTTTAGAATTAAAGTTTGTAATAATAAACAAACTAATTATATTCTGATTGCTATAAGGTTGAACGCTAATGTTATATCAACAACATATTAATACTCCATATATTTGCGGCATGTTAGTGTCAATATGATGAACAAGACTTTTTGGAACCTTTTGATTTTGACATTTTCTATTAAATGCTGCGGGCCCACGAGGCATTGAGGAAAACATGAACTGCCTTCAATACATGACAATATTTTTGTCATAAAATAATAATTATATAAAATACTCACATATAAATCATATTACAAATGGTTCATTATAATATAATCTTATTAAAATTCGTGGATTAGTCTTCGCCTTATAAGAATAGAATTAATGCAGCCTTGAACTTTAGCTTAATATTTGCGTTAAAACTTTAAAGGCCTCCGTGTATTGATGCGCATAAATTATTGAAATTAACATTTGACAAATATATTTTGTAACCGTAAAAAATCAATAAATTGTCTGGCTTCAAATATTTAAAAAAATGTTGCCAGAAAAAAACAATTCGTGTATTTTTGTTTTTAAATAACAGAATTTATCTTAATCGAACATTATTTACCGGACCCATACACCATCAATAATATTGATCAATATTCTGATTGTACAATATTATTGAACGTGTAGGGATAATATTGAAGCATTGCGCCGTGATTGAGCAAAAGATTGATGGAGCTTAATTTTTATTGATCAATATTTTTTTATTGCGCTGTGTAGGGTTAATATTGCGCAATATATTTCTTTTTTTTTTCTTTTCAACAAAATCACCAGCGTGGCTGCCGCCAAAACTTCGTCGTCAGACATGTTGCTCGCACGAAAATATTGATCAGAGTGGTTTATCAATTTTATTGACAGAATTTATTGAACGTCTGGAATCAAAGGGGGTGTTCAATATTATTGAACAATAAAAAGATTGTTCAATATTATTGTAGGTGTATGGGGCCCCTTAGAATCAAATGCATTTAAAAAATAAATAATGCAGCAATGTTGCCAAGAAAAATGGCCAGTTGTATTGTTGATAGAACGCCTGACCTACATTCTACAAATGTCAACGACCAACTTAAAATACTTACGTTATTACTGGCCAACAACACAGAAACACTTTATAGTAGGAATAAAAACAAAAACACAATATTTTGATTTTGGAACGTTAAAATGGCGGGATGCGTGCGCGCGCGGCCCGCTCGCTAGAATGACGTGCGCGGAAGCTGGCCCACTACGTTTATATGTAGACATTGAACAGTTATATTTGAAGAAGCCACGGTAGGTTTAGAGCTGGCCCATGGTGCATTATGGTATTCATAAAGATGAATGTTTTAGTAGTAGTTCTATAAAATGAGGCTTCTTACACCGTTCTCCTTTTAAGTAAAAAAAAGATTTGATTTGAATTTTGCTCTACTTAGTGTGGCCTACTTGTGCGTTAACCTTCCCTTTTATTCGTTTTGCGTGCTTTATCTCAGAGCATACTTTAGAAGCAAAGTGAAGCCTATACTTTAGAGAAGGATATTTTTTTAAATAAATCATTATACGAAAAAAATATTTAGCAACCATTTAGTGAGCTTATGTTAATAATTTGATAATTATAATCAAATAAAAGTTTAGTTTGAAAGTAGACATTTATCTTATCCTTATAATTAATGCATAAAAGTATCGTACTCAGTAGAAATCTAAATAGCATTACAATTATATGTATAAATAACAAGGTAACTTAGGTACTAAGTTCTCTATTTCTTAATATTCAACGTATTGTGACCACTACATTTAACTTATTGGTATCATCATCATCAGTCAGACAAAAAGGCTAAACGTAAAACCCCTCAAAAACTTTTAAAGTATAAAATTTGCAAACAACCGTTCTAGGACCTTTACCAGTTCTACAATTGCAATCATTTATGAAAACACAAATACCGCCTTTTCTACACATTCATAACACTAACACGCTATATCGGACACGCGAATCAATAAATGCAATGCAAAAATGGCTGATAGTAGAAAGGCCCGCGAAATAAATACCGCGATGCACGATTCATGTATCGGTGACCATCTACACTTATCTGAGACATTAATTGGTTTAATATCTATCGTTTTTACGCCTCGCAGTCTTGCGGGACTAGTACGAACGGTCTAGAGATCATGGGCTCAATTCTCGGGTTGGGCAGTGTTAGTAGGTTTTATAAGGATATTCTCAGTAGCAACATGGAGTCTGGAAATGTGGTTGAGCAAGTAAAAATTGACTCATCCGATATCACCTAAGTCACTTATATCTACATTCTGAAATGCTTCTTCGCTGTCCCTAAACCAAACCCTGGATAACTGGTAATATGTGCGATAGTGATATGGACAAGCAAAATATATACAATATTATGAAACGATAAATATACGAATCGCGACTTTGACAATAAAATTTTAAATACTTTGAATTTTGAACGGTTAAGGAAAACTTCGTTAGGGAATCTGTAAGCCTAAGTTGTTAGGAATTTTTTAGGTGCTTATTCCGTTAAACCACACTATGGCGGCGTGATGAACTAAAGCCGACACCTTCTAAATTTAGAGGAGACTTGTGCTGAGCTCTGGAATGAATAAGGGCTGATGACGATGAATAACTTTGAATATAGTGTGCATATTTGTCATTGGAAATTACACCTAGATATCCTAATGATGGCAATAACTACTCAATCTGCTCGAACATACTTTCACCGACTTTAAAATTGATGTCCAAACAAAATATAAAAAATAGAGTCATAAACCATAAAAACGTCGGAAGACCCACCTAGATTACTCTTGACACACATTTCTAAGTTCACAATCAAAGCAGTTTAAAAAAATAAAGTTATTAAAGGCCAATAAAATCCACAAACTTGTTTATACAACTCGTTTCAAGCGGTAGTTGATTTGATTAATTTTACCGTGTATGATTACCAATTGTCGCCTCATCTGTTTTCTATAAATATTATGGTCAGAGCAAAAAGGTTTTTAGTGGAGGCCACCCATAAGTAAGATAGAAGACTGCTGGACGTTTCTAGATGCAGGTCTTTTTTATCCAAGAACTTTAAAATGAAACGCACTTAAGTTTTTATTCCAGACGGGGTAGGAATAGGTAATTTTTTAGAATGTGTCCTGCTGTTAAAATTTAGTAATGGAAAAACCTAATACTTTTCCCAAAATTGAATCGAATCCCCAACCTCGCTCCCGAGATCCGGACCACAGATTTTGTAAATAAAAAATGATGCTTACAGTCAGTCAAAACAATCATCGGATATTTCAAGTTCTTAATGAAACAAATATTGCATTTTTCGTCGGCTTTAATTTACTTCATTGTTAAATAACCGTTACACGTTCTTGATTTACCAACACAGGGACACCACACCACGCGGCCCGTGAAGCCACATTAATAAATTAAAGGGAATAAGATAAGCTTTTAATAACGGAACTGTAATAATAAGTCCTCAGATCTTATAAAAGACTAAAATGTTTAGATTATTATAATTTCTTCACCGTAGATAAAATATAATGTATTGATATGTACTTTTAGTAGCATATAATATGTTCATATATTATTTACATGACATGTATTACTACTATATATTTAGTTATATTAGAAATATCATCATCATCAGCCTAAGACGTCCACTGCTGGACATAGCCCTCCCTCAAAGACTTCCAAAGCGCCTTCCGCCCATTCCCGCTATTTTCGCCAAATCGTCATATACCTACATAAAATTATATTAATTATAACAATGTATGAAAACTGGTTTCCAATAAACAGTTCAAATATTAGGCGCCATTATTTTAATTACATGAATTTAAAACTGATACCGTAGTGAAAGGAATTCGTAATTAAAAACTTGAATACTATTTTAAGAAAGCTTTCACGAACTTAAATTTTTTTCTGAGAATCTGTAAAACGACAAGCAAGAACCTTGCAAATATCTAGATTAACTCGAACTTGGATTGGATTGAAATGAATTGAATCCAACAAAAAGTAAGAAAAGGTAAGGAGTAGAGAAGAAAAGCCCACTTAATTGCTTTGAAAAATAACTGAAACCTTTCAAACGAGGAAATTATGAACAGTTATTTAATTTTATTTTTATTGTGCTCTTCATGCATGTGTGCAGTTTTAACTTTTTCTGAAAACTATACAAAATTTTTAGTATTACATTACTTTTAATGCTGTAAAATTTCTATATATTTCTTTTTCAATATTTGCTTACTTTGTTACGGAATTGTATTCATCACTTCATTCTTCTTGGCTTTTATAATGATTTCACTTCCCTTCAAAATAAGCAAATTACTTTGTTACCCTAATAGGCTTGTTTTGACAGACTTCGACAAACCAAACGAACAATAGGGATTACCTGCCAACCAGTTCTATGGAATTCGTTCTTCTTCTTTTTCTGACCGTTCTCCGAAACGAATTTTACCTGTTCAACGGTTATGGATATTTTTGGCTTTGAAGGTCATGGTTATGATGGCTCTACTAAAGTATATGTTATTGTCTGTAAATAATAAACAGAACTAAGGAACAGTAAAAATTCTAAAATAACTGCTTCAAAAACAGTTAATCAAGAATTATTTAGAAAAGAAAATATATTTGAATTAAAAACTTATTTTACTGGACATTGCTTCCACCAGAAACGGTTTAACAAAACTCCTTTGTAATATGTGAATTTTAGTTTACAGTGCTGTAATCAACATGAGATATATTTAAATATACAGACTTTAGCAATAGCATAGAAATCATAGTACAAGAACTCCGTAGACCGAAATGGGTAAATAAAGTCAAAGTCAAATTTTGCTTATATGATTTAGGAACACACCCTATCGAGATTCAAACAGAGACAGGTCTCTTATGTCTCTCTTATCAGGACAAATTACATTAAATTGACACAGGACCAACAACCTTCGCATATCCCGAGCCCCTAGATTTTTAAAGAGTTTGCTGGAACATCACGGAATTTTAGTCGGTAGGACGACCTATTACTTTAAACAAAATAGGTCGGTGAGTCTGTCATACCTCCAAGAAGGTTGAAGACTACTTGTAAATGAACTTCCCCGTGAATTAAAAAAAAATGGACCAACAAGCATAGAAATGCATCTCTTTAGCCCGTCTGGATATACAAACATGAGTGTATTATATATGTATGTATGCATGTACGTATGTGTAAGTAAACCCGTACACAGAAATCAAGTTCAGACTTTAACAACATTTTAAGTATCCAATTCTCAGCTGTGACCTAAAGAAAGTAACAGGTGAAAAGTTGTTTTGAGGCTACATCGACTTCAGCTCGCACATTCATTGACCTTTTGAAATGATTTATATTAATCCTCTCGTGCTTGTTTAAATATATAACGGGTTGTAATAACATATGGAAAGTATATGTATAAATATATTGAAAAGGGTCCTTATAATTTGAAAACAATTTAATTCTAAACGAGTTAATGCTCAAATTGAAACATTAAAATACACTTCATAAAATTTATTATACTAAAAACAAAAATAGAAAAAATAAGAGGCATGGTGGCCTTAAGGCAGGAAGCACGGTCGAGTCAAACCTCTTCCGCTCCTAGTTTAAACTCCAGACACTCATCTCTAACTTTTTAAAGACATCGTGAGTAATTTTTCACACCTAAAAATTCTTAAGAATTTCTTAAGTGCGTAGTAAGGCAACCTGCACTAAGCCAGCGTGGTGGACTAAGGCCTTACCTCTCTCCGTTGCAGAGGAGGCCAGTGCCCAATAGTGAAACATACCATCGCCTTTTTATTAAGTAAGATGCTGTATTGCAGTACCTGATTCCATGTGAATAAATGTTTGCGCTTTGGATGTCTCTGGGGGAGGCCTATGTCCAGCAGTGGACGTCCTTTGGCTGATGATGATGAAATGTTTCCAACCAATTACCAACATGTGAATATAAAATTACCAAACACTACCTATAAACCAAGCTTTAATAACTGCCAATACATCAGGCAAGTAATCATTCAAGTCTTGAATTAATCATAAGCAGTCAATCTATATTAAACCCGATGTTTTTGTCCGAATAACCTACTTTTACATGTTCACAACTGGTAACTAAGAGACATCTAGAAAAGTGAAATGACTTAACAGGCTCATTAGAAGCAATCCATCAAGATATGTGTTCCGCCGTCGAGAGTCTAGTTTCACTAGTCTGCTTTTACCAGGGTGTGAGGCATTATAAGACGTGGCTATTAATCAGAAAGTATGCTGCCATAAAACAGATTCCTGATTCTCGGATATTACTTTTTTAACATGACGTTTTTTATATCATTTACTTTAATGAAGCCATGAAAGCTATGTCGAAGACCAAATCTTATAAAAGCCTCTTGGTCTTTTTTACAGCAGTCTTAAAATGTAGTCGTACAATAGTTGCCTAAAACAGATTTTTGGTAACTTGAAATCCATTAACAAATTCTAATAGATGCAGGTGAAATATTCTGTTACACAGTGTGTCAAAAGATATTGATCGAAAACTAAGACAGGCAACAGTTATATAAAGTTGACCGTACGTATTAAATATACTCATGTATGTTGATTAGAAAAACGTCAATCTTTTATTTTTATCGGTATTTTCGTTAGCATCAGTGTGTTTATAATCATTGTAAGTATTACCTGTCTATGTTTTCGATCACGGTCTTTCTACAAAAGGCCAAAGTCTTGAAGGCAATTAATTAACTAACCCAACAAGGTTCAACTAGCCCAACATCTTACACTATGTATTCTACAAATTTACTAAGTCAAAGTTAAAGTGAAATCATCTTATTCAAGTAGACTTTCACAAGTACTTTTGAATCGTCACTAAAAGTATCAGTAAAGTTAAGAAAACTCAGCATTTAAATGTTATGGAAAGAATCCTTGTTCGGATGTAACATCTCATACATAAACACACTAAGCCAAACATTAATCGTAAAACACCACCAGACATTCCTTACTATAGAAATAATGATGCTTTTAAATAAATTAAAATAACAAATGCTCATTTATATTCATACATTTAGATAAGTTATCTATCACTGTTACTTTCATAATGTCCCAAGGAATCGCTTTAGAAAGTATTTGGAAAGTCAGACATAATATATGCTAAAACATATATTTTCAACGTTATAATGGAAAGGACTTCTTATACTTATCTAACGATGACGAGAAAGTTTAAAATAAACAAATGTGTAAACATCAACACATCATCAAAAGATATCCACCAATGGATATAACATTTCCCAGACCTTTACAGTGATGCCAGGTTTTCATGGTCATATATGTCCCACTACTAAGCACGGATCTCCTCTACCAATGAGAGAGTTTCGGACATAGTTCACCACGCTGGCGTAGTGCGGGTTGACGGGTTGGTCATGAGAAGTTGGACAAATTAGGTCCTAGAACACCCAGACCTAAAATAACATAAAAAAACACTAAGCATACAAATCTTTAGATCATGCAATAGTTTTCTAACTGAGATGACTCTCGTTCTATATACGAAATAAATTTATTTAAGTGTACTCAATTACATACCATCTAAATAATACGATAGTAACGGTAAGACATGTTCTTGACAACTTATTTTTTAACCTAACCTTATGCATCTATAATTTACGATAGTAGAACATTATTATCACATTCTTATTAAACCTATCATTAGAAGTGAGTCAGGAAAAATAAAAAAGACTCTCGTCCTTTCGTAGTAATTTAAAATACCTGTCTTTTTAGCCAGAAGCTAAACTAGCTTACCACGTCTCATTAAAATATGTCGCTATAGAAAAAAGATAAGTTGTGTTAGCGAACTATAAATCAACTTCAAAGTGTTCGTTATTAGACTCCGTAGTATGTTCCTTGTGGATAATCTAATGTGTTGCTAAATTTGCGAAGTCCGTCTTTCAGTCCAAAAAATATATAATTATAAGGATTTTTTCTTGTAAAAATCAATAATAATAAAGCATTTTGTTAATTCTTTAATCACTCAATAAGATTAATGTCAGTTTTTGTCGTGTTCATCTTTTTTTCTAACCAAATAGGTACGGAGGTATCTTAAGTGTGGGTCGTGCGGTATTCGCCCCGAGTTATTAGGATTTTTTAAATGGAAAATTCTGAGTAGCACCACACAGCCACGGAATGTGTCAATAAGGCACCTCTACCCTTACAAATGCTTTAAACTTTAATAACCTACTAGTGAGTGTAGTAATGTAAGTACCCATTAGCACACTAGACCAGCGCGGCGGACTATGGCCTAAACCCCTCTCAATGGTAGAGGAGACCCGTGCTCAGCAGTGGGCGTATATGGGTTGATGAAGAAGAAGAAGAAGAGTGTAGTAATACTTATTTGCTTATCTTTTTAGTCTGCGGTCGTGAATGTATGTACTATGTATAAAATGCAGTAGGTACATTCTAAACTACATAATATCTATGTAAAACCAACTTCATAAATACTGAATCCAGCTTGTAACATTGCCTAGAATATTCTTTTAGATTCTGCGTGCAACAACTTAATCAACGCTGTGTTTGGACAAATTCACAAGTGATTTCGCAATCCTTACTCCATAGCACCTGTGCCTATAGTGACCTAATTATGCACATCATTTGAACAAAACTACTATTTCATAACGTGTAAAACTTGTTACTTACGACAATGAAATAACTGTAAATAATAAACATACTCATGAACCACCATCAATTTCGTTATTGATGTTTAAAATCACATTCTCAATGTTTGAAGAAAATATATTAATTCTTTTTTTGGGGCTTTAGTATCCACCATCACTATTATAAATGATTATGGCGTCAGATTCTGTGTTAGCATAATAATTTATATTAGGTATTATTGTCGACTATGATATTTTTGTCTATTTCATAAATAAATATGTACTTAAATTATATTCGTATTCAATAATATACAAACAATTATAAAATATCATTTATTACAATTAAAATATCTATACGCTAACTTAACGCCCGAACAGCTTCCTCACATTTATACCTGAAAAAAAATAAAAAATTAGATTGTTATTTTCTAATGAAAAAAATATTGTAAAGTTTCTATCCGCAAAATCACAATTCAAAGTCTAGTTATTAGGCACTTTCAAGATATACAAATTATGAAAAACACCAATAGAATTTTATTCATTTACTAGATAATTGGCTAACTAACCATCTCCTCCCTCAAAGACATTGGGTTCTTCAATCTTTCCTTCAAACAGCACAGCACCGGACACATTGTCCCTTATGAAGAACACAAAAGGCCTGTCAACCCTCAAGTCCACGCTGTCATTGATGAGAGGAATAACCATAGCTCCCGTTGCTGCAGCAGCAACTGTGCCTTCCTCATCCACAGACATGTAGACTTTATGGAAAACATTATTGACATACGGATTCGAGCCTTCGAAAATTGACGAAAGATTTGCTTCAGTTGAAAATAGCGCGTTGATTCTCATCTGAAAAAAAGTAAAAATCGGTAAATATTTAAATGAAAAAAATATTACATGTCCAGCAAAATACACATACAATTGAAAATTTGTACACGACTAACTTTTCATCACACAGTCGTTTCTACTAGTTTAAGTAGAAACAACTGGCTGCATGGGACTAAATGCTAATAATGGTAGTAAAGTTAAATTATTTTACTATGGCAATAAAATGTCAGTAACAACACAAATCTTCATTAAATGAAAATAATAATGTTCGCCGATGGCTAAGATTATATCGTAAGCGTTCCGCAACGCCTTGTAAGGTAACAATTACAATAATAGGTCTATTATTACCGAGAATTCCAAAATTTATGTCAATTGAATTTGCCGATAAATTACACATTAATAGTTTGGCTGTTCCTTATTTATTGATTAAATATATACCTGACCATTATTTGGTGCATGCGATAAAATAGGAAGTTAGATTCCAAGACAGAATACTTTTTTGTAAGGAAATTTTCATACGAGTTCTACAACATTATTTTTTGTAACAAGCAGGTGTCACGACATGGGTGTAAAAAAAGTCCCTGCCTGACCTTTACGGGACATCAACGTCAGAGAGTATTTATGTACCTACATAAAAGCTGATCAAATTTCTCGACTTCTAGGTCAAATTTATTCCAATGGAAATCAACTCATCAAAACACTTAGTATGCAGGCGACATCGCACACGCATCTTAACGTGATAGCTATCGGTTTTACCCTTTTCTAAATGCAATACTTATGGTTACTTATGGTTTAAATTCATAAGCATATTTAAATAGCCTGCAAGAATATGTGTTAGAGAAATATTTATAACTTGGAGTCTTTGTGTACCTATAATGTTTTCGCACCCTATTCGCTTACTTTCACGACAGTATATCGAAGGATAGACGTATATTTTCGTATTTAAATATGTTTTTTAAATGCAAAATATTAATCAGCCCTAAATCACCACACATTCCCCAAAGCCACAGACATTATGTGTCGAACTATATTTAATTGTATGTACTTTGTGTGTAGACGGAATAATTTATATTATTGTTTGGTATATTTATTCTTTTCCATTCTTATTGACTACTCTTGATAAATAGGCTTTCTTCGAATGTGGAATTAAGTAAATCAAAAATACATACATTTTTCAAAGTGGCGACCATATCTTCGCTATAATCAACCGTGAATTTCGGCATTGACAGTCTGACTTCTTCGATTACCATCAGCTCGGCTATCTGCGGCAAGCTCATGTATGGCAGATCTCTTGTGAGGGTGTATATACCATCGCGATCTACAGGAACTAGAAGGATCATGGAGAATCGTGTGTCCTGGAAAAGAAGTTTACGATTAGAACAATTTATTTTCTTAAATAGCATTTCTAGTCAAATTTGATGCATCAAACGAAACCTTGGTAATTCGGCAAATAAGATGTATCGTTTTAGATGCCTTGATTTTGAGTAAACTTTAATGGAAAAATGTTAATGTGACCAATAAATAAATAGTCCTATGCTGATTTATATCAATAGCATTGGTCCCTCGTTTACGTTTTTACGTTTTTCCTGTGAAGATCAGTTCACATCAAATATTGTAAAAACGGACAGCAATAGTAATTTTATTTCTAGAGGTCATATAATTACGGCCAGAAAATTATAATAAAATGATAAGTAAAACTCGGTAACCTTGAACACACCACAACGGTGGACTTCCCAAGCGCGTCATAATTTCAACGCTTCAACCAATTGCTTTTGTTTTTTGAACTCTATTCACCTTATTTTATTTACCCCTTTAAGTACAAACATTAGTGTCAAGTTATAAAATTTACGATTTTTACTGATATTATATGAAGGAATGTTTTAATTGTTTGTGATAGTTAAACTCAAAATGTAAGTGCCGTATTTACATTTCTTTTAGTATGAACGTTGCGAAAGACCATAAGTATTTTTTCGGTAAAATTTCTGTCTGGATAAAAAAAAGTGTCAAGGATACCAATTATTTAATACGGCGATGTATGTATGTAGTTAAGATTTGTCCAGATATGAACACGTTAAATTTATTGTAAGTATATAAGTAGTATCACTTGCTTTAACGGTGAAGGAAAACATCGTGATAAAACCTGCACACCTAAAAGTTCTTAGGAATTTCTTAGGTGTGTAGTCCGCCAACCCGCACTAGGCCAGCGTGGTGGACTATGGCCTAAACCCTTTATAACGTGGTATATTATAACGTGGTAGAGGAGACCCGTGCCCAGCAGTGGGACGTATATGGGTTGATGATGATGATATATGTTTGAAAATAAATCATACAGCTTACAAATTGTAATAGTTGTATAGACGGCATTCTTACATTTACGCCGTGTTGCCTCGACGTCTACATAGTTAGGAGTTTAATATAATTGTAGTAATTGGCTTAATTGAATTGTATTCATATTTGAACACACCGTCATTCATATCAATAATATTTAATATTTTTTGCGTTATTTTTTGTTTGTCTTTTGATGGTCAATATTGATAATTCTTATCACCTGGTATGGCAGCTCAAGAGCATGAGCTCTCAAATTGCGGACATAAGCGTAGTTCAGCTTGGCTTGTAAGTCCATCATCGCGACATTCTGACACTGGCCTTTATTGAAAAAGCAAGCGCCGCGGGTCAACCGGCGGTCGAACCCAAACCGCCACAATCCCTTGAAGAACAGGGCATTAGCGACCATCATCTCTGCTAGCGGGTTGAAGTCGGCTGGAAATTAAAATATTTATGATGATTATTTTAACTTATTTTTGAGTGATGGCCTCGAGGTTTGGGCGCGCGGTCGAGAATCTCGGCGGTCACGGGTTCGAACCCCAGGCACACACCTCTGGCTTTTCGAAGTTATGTGTGTATTCACATCGAATTATCACTTGATTTAACGGTGAAGGAAAACATCGTGATGAAACCTGCACACCTTAGAGTTCTTAGGAATTTCTTAGGTGTGTAGTCCGCCAACCCGCACTAGGCCAGCGTGGTGGACTATGGCCTAAACCCTCTAAATGGTAGAGGAGACCCGTGCTCAGCAGTGGGCGTATATGGGTTGCTGAAGAAAATTTTTTCTTACTTGC
Organism: Cephonodes hylas; assembly: GCA_030295005.1. Lineage (NCBI taxonomy): Eukaryota > Metazoa > Arthropoda > Insecta > Lepidoptera > Sphingidae > Cephonodes > Cephonodes hylas. The sequence goes on from AP025382.1 coordinate 6,198,719, forward strand.
TATGCTATGATCATGGAATATAAGAATGTATTCCATCAAAGAAGATGTTCCAGAAAAGAATATCTGTATGTGATTGTGGGTTGTATTTTATTTGTGGAATTTAATACAACTGTTACCTAGTCTACGCTGTATGTATAATATAAACACTACTTTCTCTTATATATTTTTCATTGCTCTAACCGCGAATTTTCTATCAGATGTCTATATCACGTCCTTTTGCAAATGATAATACTAAACATTAGTGTAGTAGAAGTCGTAAATGTCGTACCTTCTCTATGGTGGAGACACACTATCTTAAGGGAATTAAATTAAGGGAAGGAAAATGTAAGGAAAGAATGTGGATGTGTGTTGAATGAGTACAATAAAGTTATGATCGCGAGCAATGTACAAACATACTCCATATTAATAAAAAACGCGTTCTGATCGATAGTAATGAATTGAGTAATAAAATATCTCTATTAATATTGTATCAAAATTAATTACAAATACATCAGTTTGAAGATTATTATCAAATCAAACCAAAAATATATTCCGAAATCATAACACAAGGATAATATTTGCCAATAAAACTGTTGTGCGTCAACGTGATTAAATTGCATCTTAAAACAAAATTAGCGGAAAAACCCCAGTACAAGCTCAATATAAACCAGATTAATGGACATATTACCGGTCACTTAGCAAAAAAAAACTATCTTTTCTGCTTAATATTTTGCAAAAAGGTTTGTATCTTCAAACACTGGCTAGATAAAATGATTGAAAATGACGTCATTTTTTAAAAAAGAAAGCTATTAAAGACGTCACATACCCGGTGAGACTATAGATGGAATCAGTCCCCTAGTTTGCTTATTAACCCAGCCATTGATGAGCTGTGTCGCTTGATTCGTGTTTTTGAAATCGATTCTTGCTATATCTGAATAGTATGCGTGATGTAAGTAGTTTTCGTAGTCTTGTTTCACTTTGAGCTTGTTTGACACAAACACAGCGTTGGCATTTTGTAATATCACTCCTGTCGAATTCGCCTGGAAGAAAAAGAGATATTCTTCAATTATTTAAAATGATTGCAATAAAAGTGTATACGCTTCATTGCCGCATGTGATACCAAGAATTTGGCGAGATCATATCTTCATGAACACTTTGAACTACCTTTTCCTTTTTTATCTTAAGATAATAGAAGCGAAGATATAACCATGATATTGTCACGTCCTTCATCACGCAACTAGATGTCTCCCAAAATGAAAATAATAGATCCCTACTATTAACAACACATTAACCTCAGCGGGCAATGAAAAATCCATAATAGAGCATAGAAATATGGCAACCAGACATCTCACTTATTGTAGACAGTACAGGTGACGTAACCTTAAATAGTTCATGCACTTGTATGGGTTTTTTGGCAGGTTTTGCACAATGGCTTATCAATAATCTTACCTCTAACCGGTATAAATAATTGTTCAATTCCTCTCTCCATTCTTTCTTATTCGGTGATAGTCGTAAGGCCCGTCTTATTTCTTGTGCGGTTTCCTCTTCAGCTCCCTCGAGTAACATTGCTAAAGTGGATTTAATACTGGCCGGAGACACCATGATGTTTCCTTTTTTGTCCTCCGCGGAGTAACGAAGGAGGTCGATGTCAAAATAGTTGAGTCGGTAGTTCGCAGTATTTCTGACATCGCAGTCTAAGCCTTGCAGCGTTAGTATAATCGCTGAAAAATGCATTTGTTAAATTTAGAACTTCAACGAAAATTAATGATCTAGGGCGCTCCGGTCTTTAGAGATCCAGGAGTCTCAATTACTCAGATCTTGGATCCCGGGGTAGCAAAAGCAGAAAAAGGGTCGCCTCCAAATTCTTGGGAACTAAATTTGGTTGGTAAAACACCTGGGTAAAGGCAGGAATGTATTGTTAAAAAAATATGTAAACAAACATTTATAACTTGTTTATGCACCTACAATTTAGTTTCATATTCAAAATAAGCGTTATTTGTAATACAAAGCCCACAATTACATCGAATAAACATTTTGCTTCAAAGCTGATCATTTACAACACTAGTGACCATAATTTTAGAAATGCGCGACAACAAACAAACAGACAAAAAAACGCTATTGCGTCTTCTAAAACCTTTAACGTGCCCTGCGAATTGCATGATTTTTATCAATTTATTTTTCTTGTTTACTCGTATGTGTGTTCTAGCATAAAAATATCCACCTTTGATAGGACCTAAAAATAGCTGGCTTGTTTAAATGTATTCATACTTATGCGAATTACAAAGAGCTCGAGACTTAAGCACGCGGTCAATAATCTCAGCGGGCGCGGGTACATATCTAATCCCAGCAGCACACCTGTAACTTTTAAATAAATAAATAAATACACCCAACAGTCACATACATAGCTCTGACCCCACACTAGGTTACAAGACCTGTGTCGTGGGTATCAGACACTACGAGAGACTTTTTCGGTCTCACAAACACCCAGACCCGATTGATGTGCGATGTCATCGCGGGTGCGGGGATCGAACCCGCGGCTTCTCCTTTCGCAAGCTGGTGTCTAGCCAACTGCGCCACGGGGGCAGCTTTTGGAAGTTAAATAATCAAAAAAAATCATCATTTACTTTAACGGTGTAGGAAAACATTATGAGCCTTAAGCCTTAACCCTCCCAGTTGTAGAGAAGGCCCGTGCTTAGCAGTGGGACGTATGACTAATGATGATGACGAATTCCTAGTATTTATCATATCCTAAGTACCGATCCTATAAGATAATCATAACATTTAATTTAATGTCTAAACGCAATTTATCTGGATGTCTCGAGTATAATTGGCCAATTATTCCTAGTTTGCAAATGATATGAAGCAGGAAAACCTAGTATTATTAAAAAAAATAACAACTAAATTGTGGCACTTTACATACCTTTGGTACCGGTTTGAGTTAACATATTTTTTATTCGACGCAATGTGAGTGCTTGAATGACTTAGACACGATTTCCGGTAAAATATCTTATTACTTATTACCGTAGTTATAAACCAGCATAGGTTGTTACTGTGGTCGAGAAATAGACGGAGTGAGGCTTGATAATCCGGGGATTCATTGTAATCATCACCATCACCATTATCATCACCATCATTATCATTATCATAATAATCATTATAAGTCAAGACTAACCTAAAGAGAGTCATATTAGAAGCCGCTAGCATCCTGAGGTTCACGCATTCCTGAATTTGAACCTTAATTTTTGAGTAAATTTATACTCTAAGCTCCCTTTAAAACAAACCAATTTAATGAACCATTTCATCCGTGCTCGTTATTTATAAAAGGAAAAGTGTTCACAAATTCGAGTTAATAGTTTCATCTTTGTCTAGTAAAATCTTGTTTATAATTCACCGATTGCGTCGTGGTCTTGCGGCACAAGTATGTATCGTGAAAACTAGAGGTCCCGGGTTCAATGCCCGAGAAGGGCAAAGTGTCATTATGTTTTCGATTAAGAAGATCTCAATAGCATCTCGGAGTAATGTAATATATAGATATTGTATATTCATTCAAAACACCTTTGCTCTTATACCTTAATGGAAATAACAGATTCAAACTACCAGCACAAGTGTTACAATACTATATGGTAATATATTAATGAACATTAATACCTATAAGATATGGCAACTTCATATAAACCAGTATTTTGAAAGAGGTTTCCGATAAAGTGTTATGACGAATTTTCCTTAAAGATTTCTTAAAAGCGACACGGAAATTCAACTTAAGAATAAGAATGCAAAGAAGGTCAAAGGACATTCGTTGCTTTATGTAATAACCGAGCAATTAAAACATACATTAAATTTAATAGAGTATGCATGGTCACGAGTCACGATGTTGTGAGCATGGACTACCGAGTTTTATAATCGTTTTTGGGGGAACAGTAATACCTAGGCAGTGGCCGAAATAAAATCGAACCTGCAGCAAAAATTTTGGCATCGCATATAAAGCCAATTTGCAAAGACCTAATAATACTGGTCAGTAATAATAATAATCCTCACCTTATTTCAAATTACATGGAAATTTCCCTAATGCATATTGCAGTGATGGACATAAGCTCCTTCAAAGTGACTCATAACGATAGGATTTATTAATCATATAAACTTAGGATTAAAGTCCAGATAAAGGTACACAAGTTCCAACCTAAAGTTAAAAAAGTACCCACCCCCAGAACGAGAGCGATGCTTGGTTATAATCTTTTATCATGAAGTACGCATTTTTCATTTTACAAAATGATGATTTAATAAAAATCAAAATAAAGCAGTGATGGCCTCGAGGTTTAGGCGCGCGGTCGAGAATCTCGGCGGTCGCGGGTTCGAACCCCAGGCACACACCTCTGACTTTTCGAAGTTATGTGTGTATTCAAAATTGAATTACCACTTGCTTTAACGGTGAAGGAAAACATCGTGATGAAACCTGCACACCTAAAAGTTCTTAGAAATTTCTTAGGTGTGTAGTCCGCCAACCCGCACTAGGCCAGCGTGGTGGACTATGGCCTAAAACCCTCTCAATGGTAGAGGAGACCCGTGCTCAGCAGTGGGCGTATATGGGTTGATGAAGAAGAAGAAGAAGATTTAATAAAAATCGCCGCTGAATGCAGGTCACAGGGTCTAAGAAAACGCATTAGAAGTCTTTAGGGGACGGCCAAGTACAGCAGTGGACGTCTGTCTGATGATGATGATGTATAAAATTGTCCTTGTGCTACGTTAAAGGGATATTTTTAAAGGTAGTATTTTATTATTATTAAATAAATTTAATAAGGATTATTAATTTAAAAAAAGAACAGCGGTCAACGACACGCGTGACGTCTTAAAGTATCCTTCGTTTTACGTACACCTTATAAAATATTAATATGTTAAAATCATAACTATAAAGCAAATTACCATTGCTTTGCATATGTAAATACAGTATAATAATATCAATCTGACTCTGAGAAAATTCCATTACTTTGTCCATTTATTATCAGAAAAACGTACATCGAACTAGTAAAATCTAGACATATGCTCAAAAAAGTCCAAAACACTGGGGACTAGGTTGATTCCTTAGATGAAAATGAAAGATATCACCAAAAATAATTATTTAAATGACAGGAAATTCTTCGACGCGCAGGTTTCCTCAAGACGCTTTTCTTTCACTGTCAAAGTTCGTGATAACTTCGTAAAAACACGACTAATTTCAATGATAACTAATTGTAAACACATGAATAACATCTATTAAATATAACTTACTAATTATATGCCTTCTAATAGCTAAATACAAGTTTAAAACTGTTTCAGAACATAATTTCTGGTTTTCATTTAAGAAATTGGTTATAAAACGAATAAAACCGATCCTGAATCTCAAGGACAAAGTGAGAAAAAAAACAAAGCGAGAGTAACATAACATGTTTGAATCACAGAAATTAGCATTTCAAAAGGAATTTTAATTGATTAACAAAAACGAATACATTACTCATCCTAACGTGAGAATATACCGGAGCACATTATAATCTTAATCTTAAATGGATTGTTTTAATACCTATACATATTTAGTAATTATTTTTTGTATTAAGACTTTTATTAAAATCAATAATTCTGTGATATTTAATTATATTTTGAATCCATTACTTTTCTAGCTAACTCTATCTTTTAGTCTAAAATAAAATTTGGAAAACATTATTTTTATTTGATTTATGTTTTTATACTACCCTGTTTTTTTGGAAAAAGCACAACCTACACACCTGTACATAAATACATGCTCATGCCTCTATTCCCGAATGAGTAGATGGAGATGTATTTCTACACAGTCATTTGTATACATTCTTAAGCCCAAGCATTAAAAAGAGCCGAATAACTCGGGCTGGGAATCGAATCTAGGACCTCTAAGTTAGCAAGCAGAACTTTAAGTCATGGTATTAAAGTCCTCATAAAAATCAATGTCATTGCATCTAAAGATTGTTTTTGATACCTCAAACCAGTTGTTTAAAATAAATAAAACAAAAGTCTGTTTATACGCGGTTTTTCCCAGAGTCGTGTCAATATTTTTGTCTGTTTGTTCTGTTGATTCGAAACGCATTAAGTCGTGGGCTATATAGTAATTAAGGTAATATACAATATATAAGACACACTCTCGATAATATCTTAGGTCAGGGGATGCCTTTTCCATTGATCTAGCCAATCATGGAACAGGGCTACGAGTACGCGCGCTCGGCCCCCCGAGCTGTTACAGTCTCTTAATACTTCCTTATCCGGGACTGTAGCATCCTTACCATCAGGCCAAATATCCTTTCCCGCAATATCCTGTACCCAGACACTCGTTATCCCTTCCCCATTCCTTAAACAATGAATGTCCCAAGGAGGGTTGGCGTCAGGCAGGCGGCCGGCCGTAAAATATTTAGCCAAAACACTTATATGCAGTATGTATAATAAGGAAGGCGACAGGGCTAGGGCGTCCCCCGTAGGCGACGCGCAGGGGCAGCACCCGGTCCCTGTGAGAAATGGGCAAGGGTTGTTGCACCAGCCCGGGCGGGGGCAACGTAAGACGCAAGCCCGGGAAATGAGATTGAGGTATGCAAGTTGGAATGTAGGTACGATGACTGGTAGGTCAAGGGAGCTAGCAGCTGTGTTGAAAAAGAGAAGAATAAATGTGGCTTGTGTGCAAGAGACAAAGTGGAGAGGCACGAAAGCTAGAGAGATTGGAGAAGGGTATAAGTTCTATTATTGTGGAAGTGATGGAAAAAAGAATGGGGTGGGTGTTGTTCTGGATGCGAGTTTGAAAGACTGTGTGATAGAAGTGAAAAGAATAAGTGATAGATTAATGGTTGTTAGGATTATGGTAGAAAACTTGATGTTTAGTGTGGTGAGTGTGTATTGTCCTCAAGCAGGATGTGATGATCTAGAGAAAGAAAGATTTTGGGAGGACTTTGACTGCACGATGATGGCTGTGGATACGAATGAAGAGATTATTATAGGAGGTGATTTTAATGGACATGTTGGTAGAGCGAGAGAGGAGTATGAAAGAATACATGGAGGGTGGGGATTTGGGAGCCGAAACAGGGATGGGGAAGCTATACTACAAGCGGCCTCAGCCTTGGATCTGGTGATTGCCAACACCTGGTTCCAAAAGAAACCCGAACATCTTATTACCTACAAAAGTGGCCACTATAACACCCAAATTGATTACTTCCTCCTTAGACGCAACAGCCTCAAGTTCGTGAAGGACTGTAAAGTGTGTCCTGGTGAGGAATTAGTGTCTCAGCATCGCCTGTTGGTATTGGACACCAAAATTGTGGTCAAAGTAGGTAAATCCCAGGTGCGACCCCCCTCCAAAATAAAATGGCATTTGTTGAAGAAGAATGATTGTGTAGAAGAATTTAAGAGACGCATGGAAGAGGATTTAATTACGATGGGCGATATACAGCCCAGAAGTGTGAATGATTGTTGGAAGGAAATGAGTAATTGCATAAGAAAGGTGGGAAGGGAAGTGTTAGGAGAGTCGAAAGGGAAATACATGAGAGAGAAGGATACGTGGTGGTGGACGAATGATGTACAGAGTGTGCTTAAGGAGAAAAAACAAAAATTTAAGGAATGGCAGTGTGAAGAAACGGGAAATGTTAGTGTGAAAGAGCGAAAGAAAATTGAGTATGATGAGTGTAAGAAAAAAGCTAAGAAAGCCGTGGCTGTCGCCAGGGCAAAGGCACAGGACATACTTTATGAGTCACTGGAAAGCCCTGAGGGACAGAAACACATTTACCGGCTGGCTAGAGCGAGGGAACGAAAGGCGAAGGACGTTACACATATAAAGTGTATAAGAGACGAAGTGGGAGGCATATTGACAGAAGATGAAAGAATCAAGAACAGATGGAAAACATATTTTGAAAGACTAATGAATGAAGAGAATGATTGGAATGGTTTGCTTGAGGACATACCGGTAAACATGGCATTAGTAAGAGAAATTAAGATAGATGAAGTTAAGAATGTTGTAAATGGAATGAAGAATGGAAAGGCGGTTGGACCTGATGGAATACCAGTAGAAGTATGGAAGGTCTTACAAGTAGTTGGGTGGAAGTGGCTGACTTTGTTCTTCAATAAGTTGTTGCAGGACGGCACGATACCCGATGAGTGGTGCGCCAGCTATTTGGTGCCTATTTTTAAAAATAAGGGGGACGTGCAAGATTGCAACAATTATCGGGGGATAAAGTTAATGTCACACACTATGAAAGTATGGGAAAGAATAATTGAGCGACGCCTGAGAGAGGAGTGTGAGGTTTCACGGAACCAGTTCGGTTTTATGCCTGGCCGTAGGACAATGGATGCTATTTTTGCAATTCGCCAGCTGTGCGAAAAATACAGAAGCACACAAAAACTTGCATATGGCATTCATTGACCTCGAAAAGGCGTATGATCGGGTTCCGCGGGAAGTTGTATGGTGGGCCCTTAAGAAGAAATGTGTGCCTGAGAAGTACCTGCAGTTGATTCGGGCCATGTACCGCAGATGCAGTACACAAGTCCGAACGGCGGTTGGTCTTACGGCCAGTTTCGATGTCGCTGTTGGTGTGCATCAAGGGTCGGCTCTTAGCCCTTACCTCTTCCTGTTGATTATGGATGCCGTTCTGGCAGGTATACAGGAAGAGGCACCCTGGTGCATGCTATTTGCTGACGACATCGTGCTGGTGTCAGAAAGTGGCCACGAGGTGCAGAACAGACTGGAGGTGTGGCGGCATAGACTTGAAAATGTTGGCCTTAAAGTCAGCAAAACCAAAACACAATATATGTTTTGTGACTACGGCGGTCTTTCAAGTTCTGTGTCCGTCACACTGGGTGGAATACCGGTACCAGTCTGTTCCGAATTTCGCTACCTTGGGTCACTTTTGCAAAGCGACGGAGACATCGACCGGGACGTAAGGCAGAGAATCAACTCAGGATGGATGAAATGGCGACAGGTCTCATCCACAATATGTGACCCAAGAATGCCCCTCAAATTGAAGGGCAGAATATACAAGTCCATTATAAGACCTGTCGTACTGTATGGATCAGAGTGTTGGGCAACGAAGAAGACGGATGAAAGACGACTGCATGCAGCAGAAATGCGAATGTTGCGATGGATGTGTGGTATAACACGGAGTGACAGAGTGAGGAATGAATACGTTAGGGGAAGTCTGAAAGTAGCTCCTGTGATAGAAAAGATGAAAGGAAACCGTCTGTCGTGGTATGGGCACATTATGAGAAGGGACGAATCATATGTAGGAAAAAAGGTGATGAACATGAAAGTGGATGGATGGGCGGGCCGAGGAAGGCCAAAGAAGAGATGGATGGAGTGCGTGACTGAAGATATGAAAAGGAAAGGGGTGAATGAAGACATGACGGCTGATAGGGATGTGTGGAAGGAAAAAACATACTGCGCCGACCCCAAATAAAAATTGGGAGCAGGGCAAGAGAATGATGACTCTCGATAATATCTAGAAAAACAACGATTTATATCTTAAATGCTAGTGTTAAAACAAAAACTTACCAAAGTATGTGTAAACACGCATGATGTCACAATATATTTGTCCTTTATTTAAAATTACTAGTTTAAGACATAACCGGTCGACGCGCAACCAAGCGCGAAGTGACGAGACGAGCTTATAAGCAAAATACTACATTTGTATAACCCGCGAATGACCGACGAGTGAGTGAACGAATGGAATTGAGCAGGCAGGCGCATTGTTATAAACAATGAAATATACAAAGCTGTGATTACGTGATACAATGCCATTTGCCGGCGAAAAGGAAAATTTTGGACTGCATTTTCATATTGGCTCGAGATACTCGGTAGTCATGCATGTAAATAATAAAGAGGCTTAAATCTTATGAAAGAAATCATTATATTCATTCCTAAGTTATGGCAGTGATGGCCTCGAGGTTTGGGCACGCGGTCGAGAATCTCGCCGGTCGCGGGTTCGAACCCCAGGCACACACCTCTGACTTTTCGAAGTTATGTGTGTATTCACATTGAATTATCACTTGCTTTAACGGTGAAGGAAAACATCGTGATGAAACCTGCACACCTAAGAGTTCTTAGGAATTTCTTAGGTGTGTAGTCCGCCAACCCGCACTAGGCCAGCGTGGTGGACTACGGCCTAAAACCCTCTCAATGGTAGAGGAGACCCGTGCTCAGCAGTGGGCGTATATGGGTTGATGAAGATTCCTAAGTTATTGGTGAAGTAAAACAACTTGAGGAAGCAATCCCATTAATGAAAGTCATAAGTAGACAGTAATTTATGATATCAGTAATGGCTCCCCAATTCGCACTAGGCCGGCATTCTAGACCATAAAAAGCAGAAAAGGTTCTTTGCCCCGTGGGTTTTATTAATATTAGCTCCTGTAGCTCGGACAGTGTAGTCATAGGTGTTACGATAGTCAGGTTTTAGGATTTTTGGAACTATTACCTAGGTATGAATTACGAATTGCCGGACGTCCAGGGTGATGGTCTATTACTTCCCGTAGCCCTGACATTTTAAATTTGTTTTCTATTCCTTTTCATAAGCTGCATTATTTCTTACCGGGAATTGGAACGAGTTTGAAGCATATGTGTATTTAATACATACATACAATTGTTTGAATATCGTTTCATTATACACAAGCTATAGTAGAAATTGCAGGCCTTTATAATGAACATAGGTTTACAAACACGTTTGAAATTTATTCTAGCGGGTAGTCGAAGAGTATAAATAGCTACAAATTATGATTCTTATGCGTGCATCAAATAATATTTAATCTGCCTAGTTAGTCCCGGGTTACAGATGTGCAGTATGTGGTCAGGAAAGGCATGTAGTCAGGAAAACTATAAATAAAAGTCAAAAAGAAATTTACTCAAGATAGTCAATAGATTTTGTATAGCATGGAACTTAAACACTATTATTTTGTCTTCTCTCAAAGATCTTGTCACCCAATGATAGTGGTAAAGATATGAAACAAAATGCATATAATTTAAAAGCTCGTCATTTATTTCTGTTATGATACATTGTTCAATGGCACATTAACATAGATATTGTTTTACGAGCCCGGCTTTTGTTTATTTAAATAGATAGTCAATTGTCATGTAAATTCCATAACTAGTACATTTGACTGGAATATAGTACTTTTCTATTGCATAATCGCATTTATTATTACAGACAAGTATAAAAACACAGTAAATAAATTCTATCCTCACTAGTTAGATCTTTAACGACTAATGTAAACATTACTAAGCTATTTTGTGTAACCGAATTTTTATAGAGAGCACATTTTTTTTCACTTTTGTAACAGTGGCTTGGCAAACTTGATTGCAAAAATTATTCCTTGATTATACCTGATTTGATTTTTTTTAATAAAACACATCCAGGATATAGGATGAATTAAGAAAATTCCAACAGTTTCATCCATGAGCAGTGTAACTAAAAGAGTACAAAGTCTACAAAGGCAATTAGAAAAATCACAAAATCGATAACAGTTATTCCAAACCATAAACATAAAAGAACGGAGTTACCAATTAACAAACTAGATTTCTAGAAAAAGATAGCAAGACGAGCCAAAATCTATCACTTTTTAATTTTAATTTGTATATTATAACGCTTTTACAACCCTAAGGTTGAAAACGAAATAAATAGATATCTTCTAGCCGCAAAATCGCCGGATCTCTTTCTCAATTGCATTGGAACGTCCCTTTACATCTATGATTAAAATAACAGGATCTTAAGTAGACGCTTAAGCTTTATAAGTGCCTTCGACGAGCGAGGGGTCAGACACACGGCCCGTGAACATCAGTTGGTTGGTGGCTTCGTCCTGAATGATGAACAGGAACGGTTTGTTGGCAATCACCTCGTAGTTGTAGTCGGAATCTTCGCCGAATTTGTTCTGAATGCCGATTTCTGCAAAGAAAAGCATTGTTTAATTTTCATTGGATTGGGGTAGAGAGGTGTTTTAATTGTAAGCCTTGAAAGTTTTGTGCAATGTCTGGAAATGTCAAGTGTCAGAAAAGAGGTAGATTTCTCCCATCGCTTTAAGCAGCGCCCATAGAAAGTTTTGTTTTTTATTTTTCTTTTGCCAAACACAATCTAGATTAGCTTTCTCTTGAACTCACGGCATAAAGATGTGTCGTGCGATCTAGAAGACCTATTAAAGACTATAGTTCAAAACAATAACGACACCTCAAATTTGCAGTACTATTAAAATTCAATGTTGTTCCTTACGTGTAGCGGCAAAAACAACGCTGCCGAGTTCGTTGACCTCAATGCCACATCTCTGCAGCACCTTGGAAACCCTTAGCCTTTGGTGGAGGAGCTGGCCTCGGGCTATACCGGGGAAGGAAGCTGTGTCTTCGAATGCTTGCCTCACACCCATCTACAAGTAAATATGTTATTTATTTTAACCATAGAAATACATTTTGGATGTGGAAATTCCTTCCTTTTATTATTTTTAGTTGATAGAAAATGTCTTCAGGAAATCGTTAAATGTTTTCATATAGTAGGTACTTAGTAAAATAATAAGGTTAGGATTATTTCATTAGAAGTTTGTGAATAAAATCTTTGCAAGGTATGCAAGGCCCAAACTACGATCGTAGTGTAATTTCATGTCACTTTTACATTTCTCTAGTAATTTCTTGTAGTTCTGTACCTATTTTAAAGCTCATTTTACTTGATCTAAATAAGTTGTATATATTGTATGACTATGACTAAGAAAACCACATTCAATATCCGACGTATATGGTTATTCCAATGAGTAGTAATTGCTTATTAACAATTCATATAAGAAAAATGTTTAGAGTACTGCGGTGTTAAGGAAACGGGTTTATTGACTTGTGATGGAATGTTAAACGATTCACATTAATATATTTTGACAGCAAAAATGCGGTAGTGGTAATCTTTAAACGAATGCTTAATTTCGGGCCAATTCTCAAAATACACACATGTAGTTCATAATGGGAAGTTGCCGTTCAATTTATTGCAATTGACTTTTCGAGCGCCGCCGCGTTTTTCAGTTTCTGGGTCGATCAAAGCGTATTCTAATACCGTACAGAAGTTCTATATAGAACCTAAATCTAGATGTTCTTCTATTCCAACAGACACATGACAATGTCATAATCGTTTCTTTCTAAATCTTAAACTAGTTGTATGACGAGTATTTCAATAATGTAAATGAAATTAACAAAATCGTATTTACCGCTTTCAAAATTCCATCCAGTCTGGACATATATTCGAACTGGAACTTAGGGAGGACAACGTCCACAAGCCTCTCCTGGAGGTAGTTGATCTCTCCACGGAGGTCGGTCAGATTGTCCAGGACACGGGGCAGGCCAGTCAACGAGTTTGGCACCACGATGTACATTGCGTACTTGTTACCCTGCAAAGGAAATACATTTAATACAAAGTTCGCAATGTATACGATTTTGGAAGTCAATACACCATTCGACATGCACATGTATTAAACTTTCATAAAACAAAGTAGATCAATTAGTATTAAATATATGTGTAATTGGACGACCATTGACCAATCATAAACTCATTTAAAATACTAATGAACAATTTTGAAACTGAAATGAAAAACATTTTAACTATAATATGGGTAACACACACTTACTCTGTAAGGCAACCTCAAGATCTTAGCGTCGAAGCGCGAAGAATCTGCATAATAAAAGTTTTCCTTGATGTTCATGAATTGCACATTCTTCTGGTTCTGAGGAGTGACGTAGAAGATGCCTGGTTTAGTAGCGTTGGGCGCGAACTGGTGACGCCACGTGCCCTTGAAGTACAGGGTGTTGAGGATCAGGGTTATGACTCCGGCTACGTCATCTAAAAATAAAATCAATTTAAAAATTTACAACCCTGGATTATTTTTAGAAAGAACAATAAGCAAGTGACCGATACAAATACATCATGAATCATGATGCAAGAAAGTGAAATACATAATTCTACTCCCAGGAAGCATTTGCGACCATTTTGCTAAAGCTACACAAAATCGTTCTTTTCTTAAAGATTTTAAGTTACTACTTCTTCTAGCACTTTGTTAAACATCAAATAATACTTTAATACAGCAATACAAACCGAACCGAATGATATTTTGCAATCGCACTGCCCAATTCTGTTTTATACTAAAAAGACTAAAGATAAGACTAGACTAGATACAAGGCGTTAAGACACTAACCTTCCTCAACCAAATTGGGTATCCTTCCGTGAGTAGCATTTGACACCCAGTTGTTGATCTCTTGAACAGCCACAGTGGGGTTAAAAAAGTTGGTAGTCTTCAGCTCAGTGTTGTAGAACTCCTGGGCGATAGCTGCGAACCGTTGTCTGGGTTGGGCATTTTCGCCTATGTAGATCCTGCTGCCAAGATCTAAGATGTATTCTGGAGACTTTCTCTGCAATTTTTAAAGGTAAAAATATAATAAAAGGTGGGTTAACAAATTCAGAGATGTATAAAGGATTTTTTTGAGAAATAATCCTGTTCAAAAGAGAATATAGAATCAATCATAAAATAAAATTTATATGCCACACCAAATATATTTATTTACATAAACACTGGCATGTTTTAGTATGTAGTAATTTTAGAGAATATTATATATCATTAATCTTAAAAGAAACAATAAAATAAGACTATACCTTCAAAGAATCAATAATTGTTGCGAATTTCCTTCTAACTTCATGCCTGTCGAGACCGAAGCCAAGAGCTGATGAAAGCTCAACTAACGTTGGTCCTGTGGCTGCTTCTGTGAGGATCGCCAGCGCCAGCTTCAAGCCAAGCGGAGACAGAAGGAAGTTCTCATTCAAGGAGGATGCAACGCGCTGAAAATGTAAATATAACACGATTGAGGCATATAACTAAATAATTATATTCTTAACAGTAAGAAGAGAGAGAGAGAGAGAGTTTTTTTTACAATAATTCAAATCTAATCTGGAACCTCTCAAACTCAAACCAAAAGCAAGTTAAGTACTTGAACATTATGATTTTTATTAATAAAATTTATTATAATCTTGTGGATAACTTCATACAACACATGACATGACATGTGGGTGACACCATAAAAAGCAATTAAGTTATTTTAAACCTTTCGTTTAGTTGGTTAAACCTGACGATGAATCAGACCTTGATAGCGTTTTAATCACTGTAACTATTAAGCCTTCAATAATAAATATGTAGGGAAATACGCAGAAGCGGAGAAAAAAATGCATCCTAGTGGAAAATAAATAACATACTACATAAAATGCAAGAATTAATACGTGAAATATTTTAACTTCTATTCGAAATTCTATGGAACACAATGAAGTATTTAAAAAGAAACTGTTATTTTAATGATTATATGTTTGTATATTTTTTTTTTTCAATCCATTATAATATTTTTACACATCCATCTAACTCTCAAAATATGATAACGTTATAATCATTCGACAAGATTCGTATGAGCCCAAATATTTATTTTTTAAAGATGAAGCTTACCTTCGTCAGCGTCCAGTCGAAGATGTCGTAATCACCAGCAGCAGGTTGGAAATCGTCCAGATCCCAGTAGTCTGGATCGACGAGGGTGCCGTTTTCTGGAGTAACAGCTGTGACTTGGGTATTAGACTCGGCTGCCACAGGCGCCACCTGTTTGAATCCCCGGGCAGGTCCGAAAACAGCCCGAAGAGTGTTCGGATCGATGTTAGTGTCTGCTAGAGAGCAGAGCAGGAGCGGCGCTGGAAAGAAGATTGTTTTAAGTTTTTTAAAGTCACTGAATTGTTTTTTTTGCTATAGTACAAATAATTAAAGAGCTGGACTGGCAGTGGCACGATTCGGCTAGTTATGATGATGATATACACTAGGTGGTTGGCGTCGGTTGGATGAGAAGGGCAGAAGATAGATCCTATTGGCTTGCCATAGAAGAAGCATATATCCAGCAGTAGACAGAAGGAAGGCTGTTAATGATGATGATTCGGTTTTCATTTTGAACTGTGGAATCCCTTCTGTAGTATAGAACTCTTGTATACCATACAGCAGTAAATGAAATCATCTTTAATAAATTTTCTTTAGACCCAAAGGCAACGCTAGAAGTCTGAGAACGTTAAATTACCTTATACTATTTCCCTGTTATTAGCACCGTCTGACGTCATCTCAATTACAAGTAATAGGCAATCGTTGTATGACGTTTTTACATTGAACTTGATTTGAACCATTAATAACATTAGCAACAGTGCTGACTATTCAGTTTAATTGGTTCATTTGTAATGGTTAATATTCTTATTAGACATTTCCTTTTACCTTTAACGTTTCCTACAGGTTTAAAGTCTGCAGAAGGAGGGTCTAATACATAATATAAATAATCTCTATTATGCTCGACGCAGGTAATTAAACCCGGAACCTCTCGATCGCGCTAACTTGTACCGCGAGTCTACAATAAGTAGTTAATAGCAATCAATTTGCGCCTACTATTAGAAGTGCCACTACTAGACACGTACGTCAGCTACAACTGAGAGGGTTTAGTTAGGCCTTTCTCCACCACGCTGGCTATTATTTGAGTACATTTATATATTGTTAACCTTCCTCAAAACTATTAGTTCTGATCATAAGTAAAAATCAAATAAGTACAGTCAAAAAACGTAATAAACTGTTTAAAATACTTTTATCAGCCTTTTTTGCCCCTTTTCAAGAAGCCTCTTTAATTTACGTCAATAAGCACGAAAATTCAATCAAAACTAAGTAACCAACTACTTAATCCGGTTGAAGGAACAAAATCAGTTTGACATTTACAAAAACACTAACACAATATGAGTCACTGCTGCGGAAAAACTCCTTCAGTTATTCTACACTAATACTGTACAAACATAAAAATACACCGAATTGTAAAACGGTAATGTCATGACATCCTTGCTTTAAAACCGGATAGATCGCGGGGAAAACCAACGCAAGGAGAGGCGAGCAAAATTATGCAAACACACAACCTTATAATCATATGCATTTTACAGCCAAAGTCGCACTTATGTTACGCCTTTTCTGATTTTACGGCTCGGACATGGCTAAACTTGTAGCCATAAAATATATCATAAACCACAAGCGTTTGTCTTAGAGGCCAACAAGTTTTTTATATTTAAGAAACCGCTGCCTATATTCCATGATTTTTGCTATTATATGTATTCAGAAGTAACAACTTATGTATGACGTGTGTTTCTTTCTGGGATAAAAAGTACCGTATGTCCTTTCCCTAGCTTCTATGTATTGGGGAACTTTTCTTGATCAGCTTAAAAAATCAATATAACATAAACTCAATAAGAGCATATCACAAAATATTAGATTAACATGAATATAATAAGCACTAAGGGTAAGTAAATTGTTGTTGCTATAATATAATTATGATAATTGTTGCTACAGTGTCTATAACATATACAAGGTAAAATTGAAATAAAACCAGTTTAAAAAGTGCAATTGATTACACCGGTCAACAGCAATTTTGCGCACGGGTTATATATAATTTATTTCAATTGCTTTTATACCTAGAAATAGAACAGAAAATAGTTCTGAATTTGCTTTTGGAAGTAAAAATTTATCAAATTACAATACATAATACATTATCAATGACAATACATAAAAAATTGACATAGAGACGATTTCTTAAAAAATAAAAACGAATATTTATTATTTATAATCACATTATTTTTTTACATGTGTGAGTATATAATCGGAATATGAAAACCCATGCGCAAAAAATAATATTTTTTTGTTGACCAGTGTTATTGAAAAAAAAAAGATTATTCTTGTTGCCTAGGGAGTTTTTCGCAATTTCGTCTCCACATGCAATTGTTTCGTTTTAAAGCAGGTTTCCTAAATCCTTTAAGCTTGTCTAGTGTGGGTTGGCAGACTACACATCTAAGAAATTTCTAAGTACGTTTTAATTGTGCAGGTTTTCTCTCGATGTTTTCCTGCACCTTAAACATTGATATTGTGATGTAATTGAAACGGATTTGCCAATATTTTAAATGTAATGACGTAATAAATAACAATGGATATAGCTAAACGACAAATCAGCAAAACAATAGTAATAATTATTTCTTATCGACTGTAGTGGGCCGCAATGGCACGGGAAGCCCTTAGATATTGTTATAAACATTAAAATATTACTATAATACCAGAGATTTTAGCATTTTATATAAAAGAATCGATTTTTATTAGACATGTTTAAATAGGAATTAAAGTTGAATATTTATTTGACAGCCCCGTGACGCAGTTGGCTAGACACCAGCTTGCGAAACGAGGGGCCGCGGGTTCGATCCCCGCACCGAGACACTCGTATCTTAGTGTGGGGTCAGGACTATGTATGTGACTGTTGGGTGTATTTATTATTTATTATAGACACAACCAACATGCATTGCATTTATCCCTACAAGCTATCAAAATCTTGAAGCTCTTACAATATTAAGTTATCTCATAAAAAAAAATCTGCAATTCTTAGTAAAACTTGGTAACATAACTTAGTTACATAACATTTGTTACAAAAACTTCGTAGAATAGAATAGAAATAGCACTTAAATAAGATTTCAAATTTTAACTATCACATTGCATTGTCAATAAAATAATACAGTATAATACTTATAAGCTTAAATATTTTTAGCGGAAAAGCTTCAATTAATTTAATGTAGCAAACAATGACCAAGCACTTCATAATGTCCCTATACTTGGGACTTCCTCAAGCCAATTAAAGACAAATGAAAAACAAATAAATGTAAATATTGAATTATAAACAAACAAATTCGACCTGCTTCTTTATCAGTATATTTGAATCGCATCACACTAAAAGCTCATAATAACATCCCAGTGTAGTTTTTTTAAGTATTTGTAAGTAGCATCCTGAGATCCTGGGTTCGATTCTCGAATCAGGCAATTTTATAGGATTTTTCCGTTAGGATATTCTCATTAACAGCACGAAGTATTTAAATATGCTCGAAAAACGGCAGAGACTCCCCCTATTTCGTGGGACTGATACATATCTGGTGTAATGCACCTTTGCCTTCCCATTCAGGGAATATAGAAAATTTTCGAAAAGAAACATCGCAGGAGAGGCCGAAAGGAGTATGTTGGAGTGGTGTAATCACTGCCTTACCGGTTTAAACATTACATTCTAAAAAAAGGATTTATTCTTACACAGAGCTAAACACGTATTACCTTAAAATATTGTAGATTTGAAAAAAATAGTAACTCGATGGAAACCTTGCACGTTTCTACTTTCCCTAAGTGATACAGTTGCTTTACCAGTATTTACTTTCAGTATTATTAACGGGATATCCAACTATTGACTAATAGCCTTGTCTTAACTATTCTAAATAAATACTTCCTACATTATATGACGTCAGTAAAAGGATGTAAGGTTTTTTCACTTACTACTTTACTCAATTACATATTTACCAATATTAGTTATCAGTATAATGTATTAAAGCTAATTAACCACAGGTATTATATTAATGTATATAATTTATGTATATTTCAAGCACACATAGTCATTTTCTTACGTTCATGTCATATTTTGTCCAACTTCTCCAAACTTTACGTTTTCTTTCTTTTTATGAAAAATATGATGCCCTTTTCGAAAAAACTCGTTTATTTATCTATCTTCTCCTTGAACATACATTTTGCGAAACATGATAGATTCTTTAAGATTCTTATTTTATTTTCATACATCCGAACCATGTTAACTTACCTAATTCTATCATTATCACAAGCCACAAAAGTATCAAACATTTAATGAATTATTATATAAGGAATGTGTACAATAGATAACCACAACTTCAATTCCGAGTAAAATAGATACGAATACTGAAGTCAAAGCGTATCTTTTTCTACCGAGCGCGTTAACCTAAAGATTGCCCCCGATAACCTGTAGGTACGCTATGACAAACATACGAATACGCAACAACTTTACGTGTTTGTAAATCAATAACAAAACTAGTTGGACGACTAGTGGATCTATTATATAGTTTCATCGGATTTTTGTCTTTAAACAGGTTGATATGGCCTCCCATTTTGACGATTTTTATCAAACATTTCGCAATCTTCGCGCGTTTTTAAGATTATATTTATTAATATTTTTAAAGATTTGTAAAAGATAGACTTAGCCTGAGATATATCGATTTATATCTTGCCAGTCGTTCATTGCATTTTATTAACAAGTGCAAAAAAACCTCAGAAACCCAGCATTTTATGATTCAACAACTGAGCGAGGAAGTAATCGGCATGCTCGACTAACTCGCTTTTTGAAATATTATTTGTCCCATGCCATAATGTGGTTTACGTTGTACATAACTTTTCCTGTCGACATGTCTCGTAAGTCTGAAGCAAAATTGGCATGTGCAACGAAAGGTATTGTTCGAAATTCCAAGTTAGCGCTCGGAAATCTAAAACATGCCCAATATCAGATAAGTCATAGGGCTGTCGTATAACCGCAGATTCGGAAAACATTTCGGGACAAAAAAATGAATGTTTTACCCCTCTAAGATACAGTTATTCTTGCGCGGTTTGTATTTAAAAAAAGTCATACACGGTAGGTATTATTATTAATCTGTTGGCATAGAAACGTATCTACACACAAAAGTGTAGTATTGACTTTTATGGAAATAAGTGACTAATGACTATGGCCGTTTTCATGGAATCTCTAAGAGTCTCGTGAACATAACACAAAAATATGTATGGACTATAAGAGCTGTGATAACACATAATCTAATGAATATTTTCAAATTAATTCAACGTCTATTTTATTTTAATTGTACGAATACAACTGACCTTTAGCTATGTACGTCCAAGTTAATAACATTTTGGTAGTACTTGATTGTCCTTTGCATTAAATATTAAGAAAACAAAAAATCAACATGTACGACTGTAGTGCTCAACTATAGTTTTAGAATGATTTTTTCCTTAAACGTAAATCTTGCCGTAGAAAAACCAGTTTAAATCTAACGAATTCCTGATTTTGCATGCCTTAGTTAAGTAATGTCCGCCAACCCGCACTAGGCCAGCGTGGCCTAAACCCTCTCAGGTTTTAGAGGAGGCCCGTGCCCAGCAGTGGGACGTGGAGGGGGTGCTAATGAGTTAAGTTATAAATACACTGAACACACATAAATCGTGTCCTTCAAAAGCCTATCAATGTTTTAATCGGTAACTATGGGAGATTTGCATTACAACAACACTGGTCCAGGAAAAAAATTATGTCATTCACTGATTCAATTGTTTTGACGGGGGTATTGAACCCGCGGCCTCGCGTTTTACAGCCATGTTCCAACCAAACGTGCCACTGAATCCACATTTAATTCATTTTGTGTATAATATATTTCGACCTATGCATCGAATGAGGTTACTTATGACTATAACACCAAAGTACTTTTTATGTCTATAATAAAGTTAAAATTGTTTATATATTGCACTAGTAGTTTTGTTGTTGTTTGAAGAACATAAAAATTTACTGATAATTTTGTGCCCAATTAAGTTTAAATCGCTGAGAAAGAGAAGTTGTGCAAAAGCACATATAACTTTATTCGATGCATAGGTCGATTTTTTATAAGCACCCAACTGGAAACGAAATCACACATCAATGGATATGATTAAAAAATATACTTTGCATTAACTGGACTCTCTTTGACATTCTTTTTTCAAATTCCAACCTAATAATACAGCAATAAATTGGTTAGTAGAATTTGGAATATCCTTATTAATAACCAATTCATCTAAGCATGACTCTCATCGAGAAATGCCTAAAAATCGTAATTAGCACATACTCCACAAACCTTTTAAGGATCTCGCAGAGGAAAATATAGCTATAAAATAGGATGTCCACATAGTATTGTTTTGCTTTAAGGAAAGAACAATGCCCCGGTAGAAATACCCAGCACTTAGCAAGGTCTTGACGTCAAGACTCAAGAGTGAAGTTAAGTATGTTGAATATGACAGTTCTGAGGACAAAATTGTGAGATGTATTCTTTTAATTAAAATATTTATTGTTTTTTCATTCTTTCTTGCCATACAATTGCACTTTCAAGCAAAATTCATGATGATACAGATTTTTTTTTAATGTCACTTAATATACAGTTTTTGAGTATGTCACATTTTTTGATCTTTCATTATTTTTTCTTTGAGTGACAAATATATCGCTTTCCGGGTTCATTCCGATTCAAATCAGATGAAATCAAATCACATGTAAGAAATGATACGTACACATACACTTTAGCCTTTATCCCCCAAAAAAATGGGCTATACTCGTTAGGGTGTCCCAAAAAAATCAAAGTCTTTTTTTTTCAACGCATACCCCCTAATTATTTTCGAATGGTGTTAAAACACTTATAAATAAAATTTCATGAACTTAGAACCACTGCAACCCGTGCCGACTTGCATTCATGTGTTTCTGTACTTACATACTTTGTATGAACTTCGGCGCGTCGCAATATTCCCATGGAAGTTTCGTGGTTGCTTGTTTATTGTATTGGTAAACGCCTCTTTTTGTTTAATAAATATGTCAGATTAAGATTTCAGATTGCAAATTTTAATAGGGGGTGCAAAACATTAAAATAACGGCTTAAAACTTCTCTGTAAAGAACAAATACTGGCAGTTCTGTTTAATAAAATTTGTGAAGTAAAATTGAATTTTGTACAAGCGCAAATCTAACTATTTGAGATTAATTATTTTTCGTTAAAGGGCATATATGCCTATTTAAGCTTTAATAAACTAATTTTAAGAAACAAGTTGCCTTATACCGAGTCTTAAGAGATCTCTAAATAATGCGGAAAAATCGCAAGATGTGTTCGTACAGTGTCGTCAAGAGTTTGTTACAAGCTTGGACTACTTTTTGTATATTGCACACGCCGGTGCCCTTTAATTGATAAAAATAAATCTAAATAATAGATATAGTTATATAAATAGATATGCATAGTTTTACCGGACAGAAATTTAAGGGTTTGCTATCAAGAATTAACAGTTATAGCTATGATCATATTCTTTGGTGGTGATACGGAAAGAAAATTGACAATTCGATCTCCAATTTATATGTACCAGACACCATGATGGCCGAAGCAATTAATTGATTAAAAATGTCGTAAATTATTTTTAATTGTAAATTACTAATAAAACGTCGCACTATTAGACATCTAGATTTGCATCGCTATATACCATGTTAAGGCTTGGATGCATTGTACATTATCAGTGACGGCACCTTACCACGACTTATGTTTGATTAATACTTTGAAACCCTGGAAAACTGTCAATAAAATTAACTCAGAAATGACTATACAGAATATTTATCAGCATTTTTGGTCTTTGGTTCATGAAGTAGCTGTCTTGTCTCTATATCACTAGGATGGAGACCAGGAACCAAAAATAATATTTTAAAGCTTAACTAAAAAGAATCCATTAATTCATATCCCTTCGAAAGTATATCTGCGTGATTTAGTTTTTTAAAAAGACATGAACGACTTTATTTCAATCAAAAACAAGTCTTGCTTTTCTTTAATCGTTTTAAATTTTTTGACGGTTTTCTCAATGAGTTGCTTACATTACAGCCTAGATATACTTCTTTTCAAGCAGTTAAGAAAAAGATAATGACACTAAAAGTCGCTAGTGATGCTGCAAATCGTAGTTATATTGATACAATATTTTCGTGAAAAAGTCACCTTTAAGGGGAAACTAAAGCAATTTTTCCTGTGATTTATCCTAACAGTAAAAAGAAAACTTTAAGACTAAAATATCACAAATATTCTTGTTTTAATAAAAAATATATATTACCGGTGAAATAGGGTATAATTTTGAAAATAAAAATTAAGTTTTTGTATGTGCTCTACAATTTCCAGACAATTTTTTTCTTAAACCTTTGCTATCAAGTCGGCACGGGTTACCGCTATCCAATTTTGATAATATTTTGTATTTGAGTTATTAGGGTCAATTAGAAAAAATGTAGAGGGTATGCGTATCTAAATTCGAAAAAAAAAAATTCGCCCTACTAGGCTGGGACACCCTAATACTCGTATACTACGAGTCAAGGTTGTTACCGTTTTTATGGCAACCCTTCAAAACCGTGCTGATACTGAACTCCATTATACTAGACTAGATGATTTTAGACTAGATTATACTAGACTATCGAGGAAGTTGAATATAAGAAATAATATAAATATAAACTCCAATGAACTACTACTTTCTTTACATGTTCATCTCACTGTACACGATTATTGGTTGTACATACAGCTCTTTTTGCCATCTGCCCTATGATTCCTTAACGTGTAATCATATTAAAGTTATGGTCCCCTTAAAAACCTTCGTTAAATTCATGCAATCTTGAGTACTTAACTTGCCTATAATTAAGCTTATAAGTTTCGATATAATATGATAAATATCTCAAGAACATACTGGTTTAAGTACAATAACATTTTGCAAAAGGCAAGGCAATGTCACATATTCAACACATGCTATTTGCAGTTCTTGATTATTTATTCAGACTAAAAGCAAAAGGTTTTAATGAAATGCTTTTTGCATCAGCAAGGGAACTGGTGGCTAGGACACGTG
Organism: Cephonodes hylas; assembly: GCA_030295005.1. NCBI lineage: Eukaryota > Metazoa > Arthropoda > Insecta > Lepidoptera > Sphingidae > Cephonodes > Cephonodes hylas. Next base: position 6,223,227 of record AP025382.1, read on the forward strand.
CATATTGTACATGTCAGTGTATTCCTTGTCATTTCTTCTTTTAACCCTTTAAAATGAACAGATATTTTAGTAAAAGTAGTGTAATTCTATTTCTACCTTTAAAAAGATACATATAAAGGCAAACTTTCTTGTAAGTTAGAATTAAAGTGTGCGAATACTGCTAAGGATAATTTAAGCGTAGTTTTACAGTAAAATTCTTGAAACAACAGTTTTCCTGTACTATGGCGGCTGAAAGACTGAGTTGTACAATTAACTATGATAGACATAACACGATTCGTAAACAATATGCACAAGCATTCTAAACAGTATATATGATAGCAGTATACGATTTTAAATAAACACATATATAATTAGTTTTAACATATGTGACCATTTCTGCCAGTAACATGAAGGCGAGAGTCAAGAACTTGTAACAGACCTAGATTTATAACCCAATGTTATAACAGTTTTGATTTTTCTTGTCTTAAACACGATGCAAACACTAAGCATTTGTTGCTATAATTCTGAATTTATACTATAAAAGTACATAACAACTTCTTAAGTGTGATGTAAAAAGTCTTTTCAAAAACCCAATGCGATATTTTTTACAACTCAATCATAATATAGGATCTGTGGCCTCTAGACTCGCGCGGCTCTTGTTAAGATTTCCTTGATTCAAACAAGTCTTGAATATGTTGTTGTTTTATTGAATCATTACGAAGATGATAAAGCATTTCAGCTTCGTTTAACACATCCATTGAAGATGAAAATTTAATAATTATTGACACAACAAAAGCAAAAAAACAAGAATACTAATATCAATTATATGTTTACCGTAAATCTTAATCACTTTAATTTTGGCGATATGGTTATGACCCAGTGAGGATTAAAAACCGTTGGCTTACAAATTACAATATTCCTATAAATAAAATGTCTCGCTATAGTGACTAAAAGACTTGAAGTTGTACAATTAATTATGATAAACTTACTCATCACACGATTTGTAAACAACATGCATACGCAATCTTATATACATAAGTATCAATATATGTGACCATTTTGCCAGTAGCATTGAACACAAAAGTAAAGTCAAGGGTTTCAAACAAAACTGGATTTACAACACAATGTTATCACATGAAAATTTCAAAAACAAACTCACCAACAAAAAACGCGAAATAAATCGTCAAAGTCATCTCGACGTGTACGAGGAAAACCACAAAATTAATGAAAAAAACCTTAAGTTCAAGGCGAAACTGAAATCCGAACGTCTAGGCTTTCGTCAATATTTGGCTATCACTGCCAATGGAATAACTATTTATTTATGTACATTCTTGAAGAACAAGTACGTGCGAGCTTCGCGGATAATGGGAGTCGACTGACCGACCATATATAGCGACCACAGCGGCTGTCAGTACAACCGGTTTATCAGCAACGATGTTCCGTAGGTATCATCATAATACCTCTTGGCTATTTTTTCTCTGATAACTACGTCATTAAATAGCTTTGGTATTGATCAGGATATGGGGGAGCCCGATGTGTTTTGATTTTAACATAGATACCCAAAGATCCTTATTACGATTCGTTGGTTTTTACCGAAGATGTTTAAGCAAATATTAAAACTACTTTAAAAACCCTACTTACATTGCATGTCCTACTTATCTTATTCTTCTATATCAATACGTGTTTATTTTGGCAAAGGTTTTTAATTTTTATTTCAGTCGCTATAAAAACAAAAATATAATACTGTTATTTTACAGTTGTTTTTCGAAAGTTGTACTTAATCGAGCGAATTCGTTCAATAACAACAATGACCTAAAAGACTCCGTGGTCTCGCATACAAGAGTGCCGTGCAATCTAAAGGAACCGTGTTCGATTCCTGGATCGGACAGTGTTATTTAATTTTTCCGTTAGGAAATTGTCAAAAGCAACGAGGATTCTATAAATCTGCCCGAGAAACGGCTAAAGGATACGCCCCTTATTGCAAGGTATTCTTATGAGCGTTGGAATTGATCACTATGCTTATCTCAAAGAAGAGAGCCACGACAGAATAAACATTCAGTACTCGTAAATACTACGAAGGAGCGTGGCTTCTTAAAAGTGACGTGAATTCTTAATAAGATTTACAAGAGACAGTGAAAAACCCAATATCGACCTGGAAATCGAACTCAGGGCCTCTTAGAACGCACAGCACTTATGCCACGAGACCACGAGGCTGTATAAATTAATATACAGTTAAAATATTATAATAATGTGAACATGTCGACCGAATTTAATGCGCATTCAACCTATAACTTTCTTCAGTGAAAACTTAACTCGATAAGTGAAATTACAGTACGTAAACGGGAATCCCCACACATTATGGAACTAGAAATCCCTAGCCCTGTTTTTATTTTTCCTCTTAAATTAATCACATTTTGATTTTTTTACGTGACTGTGTTTTACTCTCATACATGAGGGCATTACTCGCAGTATTAATTACACTAAACTAAAAAATCTAATAAAGTCGTTTTTAGCTGCATTTCCAAACCACGTACCACAAAATTTTCACGTTGAAAATAATGCTTTAACTGACCCCGATATCGAGACCCAGATTGTTTAGTGCTCAATATTTTTTTATAGATTTAACACTTCAATTACATTTATCGCACGAAATATACTTGTTGTCACAGCCCAAGTATGTATATGTGGTGCGATGTAGAGGTCCCGAGTTCAATTCCCAAGTCGAGAAAGTGTTTTTGGGTTTTTCCATTGGGAATTTTTTCCAGCACGGAGTCTGGAATTTTGTTCGAAAAAAGGGCAATAAGATCGATCTATATTACACTTGTTTCTATCATTCAACAGCAAAATAAGGGTGAATGGGCCTCTGCCTAACTCTTCGGCGATTAACGCATAGATGTACATTTTTTTTTTCGTTTCTTACGAGACGTTTATGGGAACATACATTTTTTCAGTAGTGATATTAATTGCATAGGAGCCGAAAAGCATTGCACGTTAATGGTGTAATGCCGAGTTTATAATTGTTTGTTATGGGGTCAGTTATATGTCAAATTGCTCTTGTTTGATAACAATTTAAAATTCAAATCAAATTTGAAAGGCAAACTGGGCTTTTGGGCATCTATGGAAGTGCCACCATTGCTGTTTTTACCACCACATGCACGTGGTTTCAAAAGAATATGTATAAGATAAGCTCTCAACTGTTTAAGTTTCTTGTATGAATATATAAGAAACAACAAGGAAAATAATTCAACCAGTTCTATTTTTTAAGAATGCGTGTTCTGTACTAGGAAATAGATAGTATCAAGGGATTGCCAATGATATGACGCAATAAAAAATTTACTTCATACTTAAGAATCTTTAGGTTTTTAGAGCCATATTCAGCATTTTAGCTCTATTCGCTTTTCTTCTCAGAAATTGGATTAGTAAACGTAAATTACCGTAGTACTGTCAGACAAAAACAATGTTTAATATATTTCTGGTATTTCCCAACGTGTCTAAATGGAGTAAATGCAGTGCATTTGTTTAGTCATTCTTGAAGGGTTTTTGAAGTTTGTTTTTACGCGAAAAACAGCTTTCCGTATTTTTATAAAGAAGAAATCCGTCCAAATAGCAGGATATAAACGCAATTGTGTGTTGAGTTGTAAAATTAAGTAAGTCATCATTAGTAAAATATTTATCTTTATAATTAACTAACGGTTTTGCATCTTTAGGACATATTGTTTGGCTTGTAATGATGATGACAAATTTAAATACAATTCTATTTAGAAAGAAATGCGCCAGTCTCAGAGCAATAAGGACACACAGAAAGGATATTTAATTATAATGAATTTATTTTTGTAAACAGCAACAACGTATCCACATGACTCAATTCACCTACTTTCCCTTGCAACATCAATATGGCGATGGTGGCATTATCTCTTCCAAAAAGAAATCGCATTGCATTTATAACCTCGTTGTAATACGGGCTTTAGTATTTTCCTCCTGATGTAAATGAAACTACACATGTTTTTTTTATTAACTGTACTTTTTAATAATGCAGAGATGCTACATGCCTTTTTTGTATTTCGTATTTTATAATTCTCGTAATAATTACTGTCATATAACTAGGGCAATTTTTAATTCTGCGTTTAAAATAATATTTTTTTCTTTAGAAAGCAGCAATAATACTTTACCCAACACGGTTATCAAACTCGGGAAATGTCAATAGCATACACAAGCTATACCGCGGAACTAATGAGGGTATATTTTTTCCAATCACATAAATACATGATTAATTGAATTGAAATTATCTGTATTATGTATATGAATGTAAAAAGTAGTAAATTAGCTGTGTCATTCAGCTAAATTTAAAGAATTTATACCAACAATATACCAACTCTAGGATTCATAAAAAAACTCCAATATCCATAGCTTGTAACCACTAATGATCTTGAATGTGTAGCAAAAAATTGTGATATTATCTGTAACTTATATGACGAAGTTAATCTTGTCACCGCGCATCGAAAGGTTTACCTCTGATGATCTGATCAGCATCTTTGTCTATAAGGACCTTTGCACATCAAATTTGTATTGTCGGATTTGACATATTTAAAGTTAGCGCACTATTATAATATACTTGGCCTTTTTTTTTAATATAACAAAAAGTATTCTTTTTTATAAAAAGATAACGATAAAAAAAACTAATACCATAGATAAAAAAGTTTACCTATATATATTTGTTAGGCAAGCTGGGCTTTTTTTAGGCTTCTGGGGAAGTACATATGGGGCAATAGTCAATTTTTTTAATGAAATTGCTCAGTGTAGAGAGCCCGAACCGCAATAGTGCCGTTATTAAAAATTATTAATACATGTCATTTCAAGTTAATTCTCAGCGTCATCTTCTCTCGTTGGCAAATATAAACATTAAAACTCGTTGCAGCTAGTTCCACAGCGCCTTTTTGTACCATCAGATGAATGTTCTGTTATTTTACTTGAAAGGTTTTAAGATCTTGGAAGAACACGAAGGTCAGCTAACTTGATAGAAGTTGGTACATTACACTCTATAACAGGCAATATCATATAGAAATACCTTAGCAAAATAGAAACTTAAGTCATACATAAAAAATTGTTTCTAGTCAAAATTTTTGCGAGATGAAAGTCTTCAAAACCTCCATATTTCGCAAAACAGAAGACACAAATACCATTTCCAAACATAACTATAAAATATTGTAGTGTTATCCAGATATAATCACAGATTAAAAGATTGTAGTGACAGAATAAATCTCTTAGCACATACATAGCTTGTGGAAAGGAGCCTTTAGAACTAAAAGGAGTTACAAAGAAGTAATCTCCTTACGAATACTTTTGAGTCATGAGGTACAATAATGGAGTTCCAAAAATAGCACTTAATCCTCCAACCTTCTGGTTACGCGATATATTGTACGTATATGGATGTGTTGATTTAACCTTATTATTACAATGTGATTCTGAGAAGTTGCGAGACAAATTTTGTTATTTGAAGTACACAAAGTGCAAGTTTTAAAGTTACACCGTCCTATATATTTAAGTCGTGAATATAGAACTCGCGGCAATGGAATACGATTTATTTTTTGACTAATAAGTAAGGCTCGACCGAGATCTCGGTCTCGGTCTCGGTCTCGGCATTCTCGGCTACAAATCCTACCGAGAATTTTGTCTCGGTTCTCGGCTAATTATAGCCGAGATTCTCGGTCGTAACCGAGACTGTAACTTTTTCCGGATCGGCATTCAAATACAGTTCAAGCTCTGCAATCGAAATAGCGCTAGAAAGCTTTCTTAGAGAGCCAAGACTGCAAAGAAATGCTAATATTTTTGAGTATTAGTTTTTGGTCACCATATAAGGTGCTTAATCCTGCAGCAAATAAGTTTTTATCTGCGCTGCCTACTAGCGTAGCAAGTGAACAACTGTTTATAGGCCAGGCATTAAAGCCCGAAACCCCTAATAAATTAGTAACTCGCTGAAATTTTGAGGGTTTGTTAAGGAAGGTAAAAAAACTTACCGTGTGATTTTGAAGCGTTCTAAGGGGTACGGAAAGGGTTGAAAAGAGGCGAAAAGTGTTTTTTCTTAATAACATTCCCAAAAAAATAGTAACACGCTGCAAATTTAGAATTATCATTTTCTCACCGTTTTGTAACGTGTATTAAATTTGCAGCGTTTTGTAACATACGGAACATTATTTATAATTAAAAAACAATTAAATTTGTTAATAAGAGGGGGTAAAAAATTAGAAACTCGTTGTAAATTTGTTATTACTTTGTTTACAGCATTTTATAGCAATAATAAAATTTGCAGCGTTTTGCAACAAACGGAACATTGTTTATTACTATACAAACAAATATTTCAGTAAGTAATAGTGGTAAAAAAGTTAGTGAAGTTTCAACTGTTCGTCCAAATTTGCAATTTGGACCAAATGTAGTCAACACCTTTTCAAAATATTTCTAAACTTTGCAAAATTAATATTTTACATTAACAGTATTTTTCATTAAAAGTATGGAACAATAAATAAAATATGTTAATAATACTTTTCGTAAAAAAAATTGATAACATTAATGGAATGTTATCATTTTCATTAAATCAAAGTTTATAATGAGAAATTTTCATTCTTGTTATTGAAAATGAATAATTTTTCATAAATTCGTAACAAGAATGATTATTTTCTGTGACGTATAACTTAAATTTTCTTTAAGAAAATTCTCGGTCAGAGTTTTGTTCCTGTTTTGTTCAAGTCGGGAATACTTTTCCTTTTACTTTTTAACTGTTTTTTTAAATAATAAACAATGTTCCGTATGCTGCAAAACGCTGCAAATTTAATACATGTTAGAAAATGGTAAGAAAAACATAATTCTAAATTTGCAGCGTGTTACTTTTTTTTTGGCAATGTTATTATAAAAAAAACACTTTTCACCCCTTTCCGTACACCCTAGAACGCTGCAAAATCACACGGTAAGTTATTTTACCCTCCTTAACAAACCCTCAAAATTTCAGCGAGTTACTAATTTCTTAGGGGTTTGAGGCTTTAATGACTGGTCTATTAGGAAAGCTGGACAAGTGTATAACGAGAGGCATATAGTAGTGTTTTAAAAAGTTAACAGTATTAAAAAAAAATCCCGCTTTGTCTATTCTCGGTCTCGGCTCTCGGTCTCGGCCGAGACATTATTTTATTCTCGGTCTCGGTCTCGGTCTCGGCCGAGAACGAAAAACCCATCTCGGTCGAGCCTTACTAATAAGACATTAGTTTCACTCTAGTTCACCTATCTTACAAGTAAAAGGCAGATGAAGACAAATAAAGTTATTTTTCAAATGCATATAGGTTACAGTAAATTTTAACTGAATACCTTTGCCCTTTGGTATATACAGCTATCTTTAGCAACTATACCTATTTCAAAATTCACTTACACAGAATTAATGACCACTTCCAATATAAGGTGAGTAGGCCTACAAATTTAATCTAAGGTACCTGACACTTTACTTGCGTAAATGGAAAAACCAAACGCGACCCAGCTTTTCGATGTTTAGTAGTACATTTATAAGTCCTTTTATTGCGTACTTGTGTTTAGTTAGTGTCCATTAGCACTAGAAATTTTCGAAGGCCTTGAGTGAAAGGCTGGACGTCGAGACAAAATATTGTCTAACAACAAGTCTAAAGCAAACACTACTGTAGAAGAGTAGAATGTTAGTTAGAGTAGAATAGAGATGTGAATTTTGAAACTCTGATTCTTCTCAATGGAAGAGAAGACCAACTGTAAAATATATAGGTGCTGGTATTGTAATATAAATGAAAGGTTATTGTTTATAGATTGGTATTCTCGCGACAAAAGTGTGTTCTGTATGTACGATCTAAGGATCCCGCGTTTAATTATTATCAATCGCAGTGTTTTTGTTTAATATTCAAAATTTCAAAGTAGCAGCCCAGAGTCAAGAAATAAGCGAAAATCGGCAATACATTCGCTCCCTATTACTAAAAAATATAATTACCAAAATACAGTTCTACCTACCCTTTCAATAATACTTACGTGAGCATGATATAAATTTCCGGATAACTTGCGTCTATCAATGTCTTTATGTCATTGGCATTTCCGATATTTTCCCGTTAAAGTTGGCACGATGAGATCGTGAGTGGGCTTATCGGCCCGCAGGTCTTGGAATCGATTTGTTGTTTATTTTCCCTATACCGTAGTAAATTACGTGAAGATTATTTCACGCTTCATACGTAGGTACATTGATTTGTGATACTCTTATGCGTTCTGAAATTTACGGCACACGCAAGCTGCAATGTGACGAATGATTCTCGGAGTTATATACATGAGTTCATGAGAAATAATTATTCATGCTCAAAATTCGAACAATTCGAAATTCGAAATTCGAAAAACTTTATTTATTCCACTAGATCTAAGCAAAAAAATCAAGTTACAAATCTACTAGACGCCATTCGGCGCTTCTTGATCTAGAATAAGTACCGCCTAAGATAAGTTTTCTTGCCATAAGCGTAGTCCCCAAAATAGCTTACAGGGTATAGGCAATAAGAACCAAAAAGGTTTCGCGGACCCAAAGCGACCAAAAAACCTATTGCCTTTTAACTCAACCCACCTTGCAAAAAATAAAACAAATTTCAAAGTTATATTTTTAATCGGAATCAAAACCACAATCCCCGCTCTTTAAATAAAACAAATCACAAAATAATTTCATATAACATTAACAGAAGGTACATTCTATGGCCAATTTATTTGTGACACCTAAGTATTTCCCACAAAACATCTCCAACACGCGAGATTCACAATTTCACAACAAAATTTATATATCTCTGTACAATCACTCATATGTAGCATCAATTATACGTTTACATAGAAAAATAATGTTCAAAATGTTGCGCGCCGGTGCAAACTGAAAATCCAATATTAAAATATTACTATTGGCAACGAATTTTTCCATTAATTATAGGAATTTACATGAACGTACTCAGGGAGAGCTGAAAAGGGGGAAAAATAGGATAAAAAGTAGGGCATTATAAAGTGGCAATTACCTTTTGTTTTGATATTCTGGCTCGGTAAAAAAAAAATTTTACTTGTGTAACGTGGTATTATTAACCTCATGTATTAACTCTTAAGTCAGTACATGAGGGCCGTGCTCATTATTAGGGTTTACAACTACATCAGTAGGTGTATATAAATAAATAAAATAAATATTACATACATACATAGTTCTGACCCCACACTAGGATACAAGTTTTGTGTGGTAGGTATCAAGAAGTAACAGACTTTTCGGTCTCACAAGTATCCAGACCTGAAACAAATATTTGTGGATCACACTAACATTTATCTCGGTGCGGGGATCGAACAAGCAGCGCAGCTACAGGGCTGTCAATATAAAAGAAAATATGGACTTTATAAATATTGGGGGGTAATGAGTCCTCTCTCCTTCCCCTGAGTACGTCCACTAGTCTATTCAACTAAGGTAAAATATTACTGCACTAATATACTTTGATTTTACACTGTACATATTACTAAATTATTAAAGCTGTATTCACGACTTGGCGGGTCTTGTGACGTAATCTTCCGGAGTACTTGATAGCAACACGGTGAGAACCCAGAAATGTAAGCCGATCTGAAATTTAACAAAAAATCTTTCATGTCAAAATAATCGTTATACATTGCATTCTAAGCACGGTTGAGGTTTAGATACAGTAATCAGTAAGGAGCAATAACAATCGAATGTTGCTAAATGCAATATTTTAGGCGTTTTAATTTATTACCAAGAGACCGTATACGTCCCACTGCTAGGCTAGGGTCTCCTATGCAATGATTAAGGCCTTAGTCCACCATGCTGGTCAAGTGCAAATTGGTGGACATTTCAGAAATTCCTAAGAACTTTATTCAGGTTTACTTAAGAAATTTTCCCTCACCGTAATACGTCAAAATCTTACCATATAAACAAACAAGAACAGCCTGACTATAGGATATCTTTTGATCATAACGCCTATCCTTAGCGAGAGGGCGGACAGGGCTGAATTGGACACGTTGTTTCGGGACCGAATTCGGGCATCTGTGTCCTGTAGATGCACCACGCTGTGGGCATTCTTCGCTCGCATCGCTGCAATTTCTGTTTTGTATTTACTCTGCAATATAAAATATTAAATAAATATACCAAGTTGTTTGGTTTTATGTTGGTAAATACTATTTATTTCATTTAATTAGAAAATGTTATTCATATCACTTTCACTTGCGAATACTTGGTATGAAGAAGGTGAAAATTGACGAAAGAAAGGCAGGCTAAATTTTAATACCAATAGGAAACAAACAATTTCATTTAGTACAACGTCAATCTTCAACTAGAATAATATTTATTTCGGGGGACAAACACCTTCAGGGACCTTAATCCGCTACTGGTCTCTATGAAAATAAGTGGTATTAATTCTCTAACCTCCAATTTTTCCAGTTGTATCCTCAATATATTATTATCAGCGAGTAACGAATCGATCTTCCCTTGTTTCTGCACCAGCGTTTGCGTCAGAAGGTGCACTTTCTCCGTGTCTATGCTGTCGCGCGTGACGTCATAGTCTGCTACGTTGAGGGCGCTAGTGTCGCTGCTGCGGACGGATGACGAAGACTCCCTCAGATGGCTGAGTTCGCTGTCCTTGTCTCGCAGCGCCGTCCGCAAACTTGCTATCGTCTGACCCGTCTCCATTTGGAGGTTTTTCAGTTCCTGTTAATATAAACAGGTATAAACAGGTAATTTTAATTTTTTCGTGTATTAAACATTAAAATAAAGTATTAAGATTTTTTCATTATAAATTGGCAGTAGAAGCACGAAGTTTTGATATATGCCACAATAACAGAGATAAGTAAATTTTTTGTAACATATAACTCGAAACGTAGGTGTAAATGTGCACTACTGCCCACCTCTTCGGCTATATCGTCGCAGTAAAATAAGCTCGTATATCACTGTAGGGATGAAGGCTGCTCAAGACCGGGATAGTTGGCGCTTACTTAGAAAGCCTTGCATTCAGCAGTGGAAAACGATATTTGAGTTTTAAAGTTACATTTAAATATAAAAAATGACCTTAGATAAAGCATTGCACTGCGCTTCGAGCCTGTTCCTGGCGGCCCGTTCGTCCCGCAGCGCGTCCCGTAGCGCGCCGACTACACGCTCGGCGGAACTGTAGCGCGCTTCCAACTGAGACACGTAGGACTTCATCTCCTCGCACTCGGCGCGGACGCGAGACGTCGCCTCGGCTAGTGTGTCGCGCTCCTCCCTGTAATATTTAAAAATAATTCAATAAAGTTTGTAAAAAATATTCAATAATGGCCTCTAGAATCTCGGCTTTTGTGGGTTCAAGCCCAAGACACACTCATCTGACTTATCAAAGTTATCTGTGTATTCGCGATGAATTATTAATTTTAAGGGTGAAGGAAAACCTGCATCCCTAAAGAAGTTCTTAGGATTTTCTTAAGTAAACCCTAAACTAAACTCTAAACCCTCTCATTTCAGTATAAAATTTGTGAAATCACATTACTACGAAAAAGCTGATCTTGAAATAGTAAAATACCAAATCTATAAAACCCATTTATTTTTTGTTGAAACATTTCTCCCTAATTTATAATTATGCCAGAAATGTAAATAAAATGTAAATGACTGCCTCTTGGTCTCGCGGTACAAGTATGTGCCGTGCGATCTAGGGGTCCTGGGTTCGATTCCGGGGTCAGACAAAGTGTTATTGGGTTTTTCCATTGGGAAATTCTCAGTAGTAGCACGGAGTCTGGAAAGGTGCCCGAAGAACAGCAATAGGCTCGCCCCCTATTACGTGGGACTGATACATACCTGGCGAAATGTGGGTGCAGAAATGCATCTCTGGCTACCCCTTCGGGGAATATAGGCGTGAGGTATGTTTGTTTATAAAATTACCTCAAACTTTCCAACTGTTCCATCAACGCGTTGGTGTCGTCGTTTAAGTTCAATCCGTCTTGCAGCGCCTTTATTTCGTTGTCCTTGTTGTGCAACATGCTCTTCACTCGTAATTTATATGTCTCCCATTCTTTTTCCAACCTTACACACTCCGATTTACTTTTATCCAAATTGTTTTGCAGCTCGCTTATTGTTGATTGCCCATGACGTACTTCGGTTTCCAATTTCATCTTTGTTGATTCAAGTTCGTTTATTTTCCTGGATGATTCCTCTAATCTGGAAGGAAAAGAAATATTTAAAGCTACTAGTGGTATTAAAACATGACAAAAGAAAACTGATGTAAAGCGTCTTAATATTTGAGAGATTCAGTAAAAGATTAACACTACGCTTTACTTTGAAGTACGCAAAATGGGATGCATATTATAAGAAACTTGGAAATAAGCCTGATAAACAGTACAAAGTAGTTTGTTTTTATTATTGTAGAAGTATATTCTACCTAAGGCATGAAAAATTATGTTATCTTTAGCAGCAAGTAGGAAATATGACAATACTCTTACTTTTTTTCCAATTCTTTGTTCCTGTCTTTCAATAAACAAACTTCAGTTTCCAAACTTTGGTTTTGATCCTTGTACTTGCCAATCTCAACATTTGTGAGTTCATAAATTTTCTGTTTTAATTGCTGCAACTCTTTACTTAGGGTCTCATTTTCTGCATTTATGCCTTCATTTTGTGTGCTTGAAGTTTCTAATTTATTTTGTGTGAAGTTCAATTCTGGAAGAAGATGGATAAATATTTTCAAGTTGCCTTGTGGACACATCATGTTTCATGAAACCTAGAAATTCTACATAAGCAACATATAATTACTAAATACCTATACAAAATAAAAGTGTCAATTACATAAAAGAAAAAAATTTGCATGTAAGCTAAAAATAATTATACTTTGTTTATGGCAATGTTAAAAATATGGAAAATGGATTTTTTATGTGTGAATTGGACAGTGATTAAAACTACATAATATGTATGCATATATATTACACTTGCAATAACTATCTATATCCTCAAATAATTTGAACTACTTAAATAAGTATACCTGTTTTTCCACTAACTACATGGTTTTCATCATTACCATTCTCAGTTCTTTTCAATCTGTCAAGCAATTCTGTTACTTCTTGATTCAGCACATTGAGTTCATTTCTCAACATCACATTTTCAATTTCCAAATTTTGTAACTTGTACATCCACTCATCATTGCTAATGTTGTCCAAGTCTGTCGGTAAACTGGACCCTACAACCACACCAAAGATCTTAACAATAAATATCATTTCCTTATTAAGAAATACATTTTAAAAAATCTTGTACAGCTTGTAATGGCATTTCAAACTCAAAATAATAAAAAACACATTTAGAAAAAAAAACTATTTATATAAGAATTTAAAATAAATGTTGCCATATTAGTTAATTATTTAACAATCTAGCATTCACAGTACATCATTACACAAGAACAATTAACTAAGTTTTTTAAAAAACACAGTTACAGTAAATTTCAAATTAACTTACTTCTACGTCTCAAACCAATTTGTTGTATTCCTAGGTCACAGTCTATCACATCATCAACCAATGTTTTTGGGCAATTATTTAAAGAGTATAACGGGCTTGACCTCTTAGACAATTTTTTTGACTTTGGCGATCCATTCCTCTCATGTTCATGGCTGATTTTAGACGGAATATTTAAACCTTGTCGCGTGGGAGATATTTTTCGGGCAGGAACATTGTTTTTAGATTCTGTTAGAGGCGGAACTTTTTTCCAGGTACGCGGTATAGGGCGCTTTTTATGCATCCATGGTGGGTCTGTTTGGAAGTAGATGTCTTTCTTGTCGTTTTTACGCTGCTTTGGGCCATTGTGGCTGCGTAGAGCGGCGCCTGTTTGCTCATCAAAGTTCACTAGAAGGCTTTCTGCCTTCCCCGCAAGTTCCGCGAACCATGACATGCTTATTTGTATATAAACAGCTGTAATATTTTTGTCTGGAAAACATTCATTAAGTTCATAGTTGAATAATCAAATAATATGTATTTTATAACAAATAGAAGTGGCTGACAGTGGAGAAGGCTTGTATAGTAGCCTCAAAGAAGTAGCTTAAATTTAAGTTCTTAAAAACAACGCACTATATAATTCCACCATGGCCATAGTGAAGATAATAAAAATTCATGTTCCAAATACTAAATAGTATGTATTTACTAACCATAATTGGATTATTGAATGCCAAAATGATTTAATATAGAAATTAAATGAATTGACTTCATTTGTTGATTTCGTACGTCATTCTGACACGTAAACATCAGCTGTAAGTTTATTTGAGAAGACATTCTAAGCACGTCTACTAAATATTTAGTTCTCTAAAAACTGTGTTTTTCGTCTATCAACAAAACCAAACCAACAAAATATTTAGCAATATTGTAATCCTTTCTGAAATAAATATTTGTAATCCTTTGCCACATCATCATCATCGTCATCAACAGCCAATATTGGTCGACTGCTGGACATAGGCTTCCCCCAATGACTTCCACTGGGAACGGTCGGAAGCGTCCTGCAGTAAGCGACAATACAATTTGCCACGTACAATGTTTTATTTAAAAGAATACCCAGTCCCAAGTTAATAAAATAATAACTTATAAATTATTATTAGTAGGTAGAATGTAGAGAATAAAAACTGTCACTTGTCATTCGTCATAGTTTGACAATTTTTTATTGATGGTTAATCGAAATGTGAAATATTAGATTTTTGTCCAAATAAAGAAATTTATATCATATTATTGACCCTAAAAAATAAGTATTATGGATTTCGAAAGTCCCGATGTTGAAAAGGACTTCCCTGGACTCTATGCTTCAGAGAGTGGACGAAAGAGCAATGAAAGCGATTGTATGTGCCAATATTATGTTTTTATTGATAAATCTTTTAGAAAACATTTTTTGAGTTCAAATACTTTAACAAATATACTTTTATTGCAACAGAAGTTGTTAGAATAAAATGTGCCGTAAACATTTGCTCAGAATTTCTATAAGCCTTATATTGTTAATCTAATTGTTAATCTATAAGCTACAAGAATATTATTACTTTCTATTATTTCACAATTTATATTAATCGCGCATTCATAAATTAATAATTTTAGTCAGTGACGGAGGCGAACACGAGAAACCTAGTAAGAAGGATTTGTTGGGACGCCGCAAAGATAAAAAGGAATCAAAGAAAGACAGAGGATATGCAGCACTAGAGGGAGAAAGCTCACCGGAAGAGGATACTGATACTAAGTCAGTATACTGGATGTTAAATCTGCCATTACAGTTATTCTATATTTTTTGTTAAAATTAAATACATATTAATTTAAAAAATATAAAATAATATCTTGCTCAAACTTATACACTTTCAACTTCTCTATGTCAAATGTATAATGCATGCCCAGAGAAATGTCAAGAACCAAACCACATATCACCTTTGTGTATGCTATGAAAAAAATATATGATCTTGGTGATATTATTAATATTAACATTATAATGTTATAATTAATCCACAACCGTAAGACAATTTAATATTTTAGTATCCACAAACTCTTTTGAGTTACCATTTACCAAAGCCAAGATATGAACTCGACAATTTGTTTTCAACTAATTGTTGGTCTATAGACCAAGTGCAAATTACCAATGGAAAGTAACTGATGTTATTTTCCCTGGACCAGTCTATATCAATATCAAAAACCATTTGATTTCTTCAAAAATTTTTAAGTTCAAGTACAAACAAAAAGTCAAATGATTCGTCATTACAATAGGTAAGGATAGGCAACTGTCACTACAACAGTAAATGATGTTTTATATGTCCCTCTGTTATTTATCTTTACTTTATTTATAAGGTTGCCGGACTACACACCTTAGAAATTCTTAAGAAGTTTTAGGTGTGCTGGTTTTCTCAAGTTGCTTTTCCATCACTGTTGAAGTTAGTGATAATAACTTTAAAAAGTCAGAGATATGTGCCTTGTGTTTAAACCCTACAATTGTTGAGATGCCCAACTGCCCATATAAATCTTGTGGCCATTGCTACTACTTACTACGAGTTTATACATTACAAACATAAAAAATTCACCCTACCTTACCTCCCTGAAGATTTTACTTTATTTTTTTTTTCACAGAAGTCCTTCAAAATCCAAGAAAACAAAGTCATTCAAATTTCCCACTAAAAGTAAAGAAAAACGAGAGAAGTCGCGTGACAAAGAGAAAGTTCTAGAAGATGCAGTGAAGCAAAAAGAGCTCAATGAAAAGGAAAAGAAAAAAGAGAAAGAAAGAGAACGAGAAAGGGAAAAAGAGAAGAAAGAAAAAGAGAAACGGGAGAAATTAAGAGAAAAAGATAAGGTAACTTAAATTTTATATTCTCTCTTTTAAATAATTGTATTTTGACCAAATAAAATCTTCCTAATTATAAAGGGTCCATGTCTAGTGCCGACACTGGCATGTATATGGGCTGATGATGATCAGTAAAATTTAACTAAAATTATTTGAATAAGTATTAAAACAATCATCTTGTTATGATGGTGTGGATAAAAACAGCAATAAATATTGGAATACAGTATATCACCACTGCTATGGAACTAGTCATATTTGTTACAAGAATCTCACAAATAAACAAACATTACACAATAAACACAATCCACATTGTTTTAAATTGGTCATTTTGACCTCTATTTTTATGATCATAAGGTCCAGATATCACCCACGTGATTCGCAATGAATGTTACGACCTTGCAAAGACTAACCACTTTACATGGCCCGTTAGGTAGGAGACAACTGACATAAAATGAGTCATTTTGCATTATATTAATAGAATGGACTGTACAAAAAGGAATCTGAAAGTGAATGTTACAAAATATATCATAAGTACAGTGGCTTTTTTGGTCACAGGATAAGTAAATAAGTACTATACAAACTCAATGCACCGGGTTCGATACCCGGTCAGGTGAAATTTTATTGGATTGAGCAGTTTTGTAGCCCATTTGAATCGGTAAAAGTACGCGGAAAATGACATTAGACTCGCCCTCTTTTACATGGGACTGATACGCCTGTAATGAAATGTAAGTATATTTGCATCATCTAAAAATTGGGATTAAAGTTAACATTGTCTTGAATGTCTAAAATAATCATCTGGAATTTTAAATTAGTCTCAGTTTTAAGAATAAATCATTTAACCAAGAAATCATTATTATTACAGTATAACTTTACAATTAGATAAGCTTGCCGAATTTTTGAGAAATTGTTCATACAAATAGTCCTTTATATTTCAAGACATAGAATTTAATGACTTTAACCGTTGAATATGGTCGCACGTATTTCTTATATTGAAATTACAATAAATTATTCCGAGTCACTGCGTTCGTTTGAGTAAACAAACAAATATTCACATATAAAAACTAGTTAAGTTTGTAGGAGTGAGCAAGAAATTATCAATTTCCCCTGTTAGTTACGCAGTCACGTATAAAACGTTTACAACGAATCGATTATTATGAGTAATCTTCGATTTATTTTTATTATTTATTTCATTTACGAAAGAAGGTACATTTTTAACAAAAGTATTTACGAGATCTGCAATTGATAAAATAAGATTTGTGATAGAAGTGTATGGTATTGCCGTTTTTAACATATTGTCAATCAGGAAACTTCCTGTATGTTCTAGATCTTTCTAAAATATTCGGTCGTGATCAAACGGTTCAATTATATGATATTATCGGTTACTCGGTGTAGATAACAGAGTAAACGCTATAGGGATCAGTAACCCTAAATTACTCAGTGCGCTGCGGAGTTAGTTGTGGTAAATGTTAGAGGCAAAAAGCCAAGCCACAACCTAGGCAAATCATTTCAGTTTCTAATTGGATAAGCATTGTGCCAAGAAGTTCATCCTCTTTTATCGTTCACCCATCTTTCGAGCATTTTAGAGCTGTTTTTTTGTATTATTTGATGTCTTTAAATCCACATTACTAAAATCGTCAGGAACCAGTGCAATTATATTGCCGTTACCATTAATAATAAGGACCTTGTAGGGCATTTCCCTTCGATTTGATATTATACTGTAGTTGTAAATTCGCGGAAAAAATATCGACAGGTAAATAAAGCGTGAGTGTTCTAGAATGTTATTGATAATATAAAGACGTCCTTCAAATCGAGCCTGTTATTTACAAAACAACGTATTTGCGCAGTAAACAAAACATGTCAATATTATACACTTAACATCTCGTGTGATGGGTTGAATTTTCGCGCCTCACCGGTTGATACGTTTTTGCATAATTTCGCTGTTTAGCCGTTTAGTTGTGCCGGCCTTGTGAACGCAGTCGACTGTCATAGTTTATTCAGTTGGATCTCGAATTCGCGCCATGCACCACCTGCGTAGCGTTTTTACTAAGGTATCGATTGTGTTCGATTTACGAAGTGTTTCTCTGTGTATTTTTTGTTTTTTATTTTTCTTTGAAATTAATGTTTATGCAAAAAGGTTTTCACACAAATAGTTTGATTGTGATTAGATAGTGTCAATTGTTTACACGATATTGATAATGTTTACTCTTTGTGCAGCAGATTTTTGGATTGTTTTTGTAACTTAATAAAACAAGAGAAAGTTTTTTCTCGCTCGAAATACGGTAGGTGTATAGAAGTTCGTGATCGTCATGTGACCGATGGGCCGTGTTTTTGTCAGATCACACGACTTTAACATTTCCTTAATTTCCTTAACTTGTTTATATGCAACATAATAAATATTAGCTGCAACTGCAAATGTTTACGAATGACTACTTCTTTTGATGTTGCTTCATCGTTCCACACCGATTTTTCACAATGTCAAATCACTCAAGCAGATTCGACGTTTTCTTTAAATTTCGTAACATTGTGGAGCAAAGAGGCATGAAAACTTTATAAATAAAGTTAATGAAAGAACGGTTTACACAAATTTTACTAAAAGATGTTTTACATTTTTGTACCTTAGGAATCAATTACATATAAAACTGATGCCATTTATAAATACTAACTACACCCTCAAATCAATGAAAAATGTCATTAGGAAACCTCAATTATCGATGACTTTATAACGAGAATTTCAAATGTCAATCCGTCCTAACTTAATTAATATTAGGAAGGAAATTAATATTTTTTAAATGTCATGCATATTTGTTGAAATGTCGCTATACTTTTCAATAGGATTTGTTACATTAGATTTTTATGTTTTATATAAATTACTATGTAGACTCAGTAATTGCATGTCCCACCTGATCTTAAGTTTAGTACACGACAAAAATATATGATTCTGAAGTTGCTAGCCATCGGATGTAAACAAACCTATGTCCAGCTTTAATTGTCATTTATGCGTATGCTTAGACCGCACTCGATACATTTATATTTACATCATTTGTAAAGAGAGATTTGCATATTTACCGGTTAAATTGATTATGAACTATTATTATCGTTACCACATACACGTCCTACAGCTGGGCACGGACTTCCTCTACAGCTGGGAGTGTAGACTTTAGTCCACGACTTTGGTCTAGTGCGGGTTCACTTACGAGTTACGACGTTATAAAGTTTAAAATTTTGTCAACTAATATAATTAATATATCCTCATTTATTGCCACTTAAAGAATGTTTGCTCCAAAAAATGTCGGCATAATCGTTCATGTTTTTATTACGCTACGAATATCTGAGTATGTAATATTAATACAAAAGTTTCGTTGTAAAGCGAGTGACAAAGTAGGTCAACTTGCAGACCTTCCGTTTGACATATGATTGCTATGGGCTCCTGTACAGCTTGGCTTGTGAGCAGATCTTACCAATGGCCTATGTTACTGCCAGGGACGGGAAAAGAAGGTCATGGAAACATAGCCTAATTCAAAATGAGTTCTTAATGAAAGGAGGTTTAAAATATTATAGTATTTTTGAACAGAGTTGAAGTGCATGTATGGTATAAAATTTCAATTTCATGTTGTATACAAATTCTTTCCAAAACAACGTAAGATTGCGTTTAAGTGAATAAAATACTATTTTTCTGATTAACGTTATCAACTATTATAACAAAAAAATTTTATGTGTATAGTAAACCTCCACTATCATCTAACCGTAACGCATTTGGCATTACTTTCTTATCACAAATCTATTAAAGAAACATTAATACCCATTTAGGTCATGATTATTGTTTAATTATTTTGATAGAATAGATTAAAGCTTTTTGACAGACTCGTGGCACTGATGGCTAGACACCGGCTTGCGAATCGAGACCTATCGATCGAATCAACGAATTCGATCCTAGTACCGACACAAATATTCGTATCAAGTCTTGGTGTTTTTGAGACCGAAAATATCACAGATGATCACACCACTAGACTTGTACCCTATTGAGAGCTCAGAACCTAATTTCTCTGTCGGGTGTATTTATTTATTTACTTAAAATGTTTCATGTACACATAATAACTCTGGATATAATTTATCACAGGAAAAAGAAGAAAAGGCTAAGTTCAAATTAGAATCTAAAGAGAAACTCAAAGATGAAAAAAAAGAAAAGGTCAAAGATAAGGACAAGGATAAAGTTAAAGAAAAAGAAAAGGAGAAAGTGAAAGAGAAAGATAAAGACAAAAAAGATAAGAAGTTGACGAAAGTTCCTTCTACTGTAACGTCGGGTGTGCCTTTTGAAGAAATTTTTACTTTAGGAGGTAAGTCATAATACCGACTTTTATTAATAGTAACAATAGAAGGTTATTTACTGCTTACACCATTCATCATATATTTTTCTAAATTTGTTAGTTACCAGTTTTAAATATGATGTAGAAGTGTAACTGTAGATTCTGTTTTTTTCTTTTTCCTTTATCACGAGAGGAAAGCGTAGATTAAAGTATAGATTCTGTTGCTAATTTTTCGTATATTCGATATAGAATCGTATTTGTATTTACAGAACTATCTTGACCATGCACAAACAAGTCAGCCAATTTCATTGGTAATATAATATTCAAATCGATGTATAATTTGATTGATGTCCATTTATTTTTCGAAATTAATTAAGATTTGTGCTCAAAGACTCGGTTGGGTGTCATAACTCTTAGATTTGCGAGTAGTGTCATTTAGTAACGGGCCCCCAACCTTTAGCAGCACTTCACCAATGCCTCTTTACGAGTATTTATCATGTCAGATACTTATGATGTCAGCGGAGATATCTGTAGAAGTTTATTCCTCAAAATAAGATATGTGGATTTATTATTTTCACAAACATTAAAAAATACCAATTGACATAATAATTATGACCTTTGGTGCAATTTTCTAGACAAAGGGATCTTATGAGATTATATATTTTATGTTTGATCTAGAATTAAGTAGGCCTGCGTGGTGGACAAAGGTTTTAATCCTATGCTATAGAGAAGGCCCGTGCCCGTCTATAGGACTATGGGCTGATGATACGAGATTGGTGAAACCAACACGCCATCCAAAGAAGGCGTGACAATACGCAGCACACAATATCAACAAGTCGCAAATTCAATGTCACGATCTTAACAATATTATGCACAAGTAAAAACTGATTGCGTCATCAACACTGCTTGTACGAAAACAGTGTCAATGTGACTTAATTTTACGTGGTCTAAAACGGCACTCATTTAAAGTAATACTTTGAAATCAATGTAATAAGTATCTACGATTAATACTAATCTTGATGCAATGGAACTTATTTTTGTAAATTTATTGTTCAATGACGTTAATAAGAATTTAGTACAAGAAAGAGCACTTTAGTTCTTTTTATCGAACTATCAATGATAAACTATAATTTCTTGATAACCATAATGTCTTTCTTTTGTATTGTTAATAATGTAGTGGATACTTAGTAATCGTAAACATTAACAAGCCTTTATATAGCCCTCGATCGAAACCTGGTATATCACTAACTGCGTCATAAATTCTGTTAAATACTCATAATGATATACAATTTTCCATTTTGCTCGGCCCTTTATTTAGAAAGCTATCCAATTTGAGCTTGTTATATTGATATTCGATGGAGTCGAACCAGTCAATCATTTCATCACTTTATTATACACTTATCAATCATAGAAAGTAAGTATGCAATGAATTTATCATCATGTGAAGTGCCCACAGATCCTCTTGTCATCAAACTTAAAAATATAATTTTGTTTTATTACATAATTAGTTAATTATTTTAAAGTTGTGTGTTGCACAAAACAACCTGATTAGGATAAGAAATTACGATTGGAATGTCTTACATACAAAATACTATTCATGTCTACGCCATTACCAAAAAATAATATTATTTACTGAATCACTAACATCACCAGAAGGCGTCTATTAATAGTTAACGAATAATTTATAATTTCAGTAACCAGAACTAATTTTACGGTGTGTAATCATAATTATCGCTAATGTAATAATATCCCTAAACATTAATCAAGATTACATGTTGACTTAAAAGACTTCGCTCACTAAAATGTAACAAAACTTGACAATCTTCGTATGCAGCGAGTAATAGTTTGAATCTTGAATTCGAAGATGTTAAAGCTACTACTAGTATTTACGTGTTAAGCATCTTTTTAAAATCTTAAAAATAAGAATATATTATGTATAAATTTGATATTATTAAAGGTAGCACGTAGTACTACAAAGAGGTACATCGCATCATCATTTAATCTCCCAATAAAGTATATTTTTTAATTTGCGATGCTCATACAAACGAGGTCGATCATTAGTTAGTCTATTAAATAATTTATTTGCGCAGTATGGCAATAAACTAGCTCTCGTTCGTTATTATACTGGAAATGAGTTTAACCATGGCATGAACTAAATTATTCGAAATTATATTCGATGGTGATTGGTGGAATATTTTCGGAAGTATATAAAAGTAATTAAGTGTTGTTTAAAACAAGACTGTTGTCAATGGCTCTCGTAGTGAATCGTCCGTGTTCACATTTTTTACAGATGCCATTAAGAAAATCACAATATACTTTATTTTTAATTCGTCCAAAGATGAAATGTTTCTCCAATCGTGAATTCATAATTGTAGAATAGGACATAAATTCCTTCAATGCCCAGAATATTGTAGCCTATACTTGTCCTTCAAAGCACGTGCAGGAGTGGATTAAATCGGTTCTTTTGATTTTATTTTAGGTAAACGAAAAGTAAACCTTAAAAGTTCGCGGTGGGATTACCTAAACGGGCTAACACTTTTGTTTTTTTTTTTTTATTAGGAAATTTTCAGTAAAAGCATGGAGCTCAGAGTTGTCATCAAAATGCATTCTGTTAACTACATTCGGATATAAAAGCGTATCTGTAATTGATTTAAAAAAAAAAAATTATTTCACAGCGTACTTCATACGGGCGCTGACGAATCTACAACAAACAGTAACATGCATGCATGAATCCAATATTTCGACCTATGCATCGAATAAGGTTACTTATGACTATAACACCAAAGTACTTTTTATGTCTTTAATAGAGTTAAAATTGTTTATATATTGCACTAGTAAAGTAATAATGATCATAAATTTTGTTGTTGTTTGAAGAACATAAAAATTTACTGATAATTTTGTGCCCAATTAAGTTTAAATTGCTGATACAGAGAAATTGTGCAAAAGCACATATAACTTTATTCGATGCATAGGTCGATTTATTTACACATCAAATACAGGAGCCAACACATAGTCTACTGACGCCTATTGAACCTCACATTTAGGCAATTACACACACAAGTGATAATTGTGTTAATAAAAAAGTACATTATCTGTGCAAAGAAGTATTTTCAAGGCAACAGATAAGGTACAAGACAAACATTCAGTCTGCCAACGCAACTGAACATCGAGTGGTGTTTTTATAATGAACCCATTTATCAATGGATTTTCAATAGACGGTGAGAAATTCAGATGTTATATGTAGGTATATCTCTCACTATCACATATGTGTAGATTTGTTTATCGACAAGGGCGATCGATCCAGTTTTTGATAACAGCTGAATCGTTTCGGTAACACCATGACATATTTTTTTGGAATTATGAATGGAGGTTGTATGTTCCTAATATATAAGAAAAGGTTATTTTTATTACTAATGACTACATCGTGGTCTCGCAGTATAAATGTGTGCCGTACACTTACGAGATCCCTAGTTTGATTCCCGGGTTAGGCAGTGTTATTACATTTTTGTTAGGAAGTTTTCATTAACAGAATAGAGTCTGGAATTGTACCCACTAAAGGCAATAGACTCGCACCCTTGTCCCTTTTACGTGTTATAAAAACACGATTGGAGAGATGTGGCTCCAAAAATGCGCCTCGGCCTACCCCTTCGGGGAAAGGGGGCGTGAATTTATGTATGAAAGTAATGTGTTAGATCGGTCAGGTCAGGTTCGAATAAAAAGTTTCTGATTACTTTAAGGAACTAACATAAACATCAAATTAACTAAGAATTCTCCATTTAAAAATAATCATAAACATGTAAATCATAGAATATCGCGCTAAGTTGTGACGCTGGAGAGGATTGGTAAGAATGTCCTATACCCCACTTATCTTCCTCTTTCCAGAAACTCCTTCGACAAAAGTGGAGACCCATAACTAGAAACATAAAATAAATGGGATGTTAAAGTATTAAAAAATGGTTCTCGCCAACCATTTGTTTGCATAGAAAATTCGTAAAGAATTTACTAAATATGCTCAAGACTTTCATTTACCTAAAACTCCAGACTTATGCAAGGAACCACAATTTGTTATTTCAGTTGCGCTCCCTATATTCGGCGTACCGCTGCAACAATCAGTGGAACGCTCCAGATGTCACGACGACACCGGCCTGCCACTCGTCGTTAGAGACAGCATCGACTTCCTACAGGTAAACATAAATCACTAAAATAGATTTAAGTCTTAAGATACCCCATAAACGGTGAAGGGAAACATCGTGAGAATGAAATACCTTAAATTTCTTAGGATTTTTTTAGTCTATTATCCCGCACTAAGCCAGTGTGTTGAACTAAAGCCTAAACTCTTTTGTAGAAGTGGCCCGTGCCCAGCATTGAGAGGAATATGCGCTTATGACTATGATCATGATGGTACCCTATAAAGAAATATATAACAGATTCTGGTTTCTATGCAATCTTTAAGTAACACTCAATAATTAATTTCATATTCCCATCAACGATTACTTTAATGCTAAACCCGCAATGTATAAGGTTCTAGCGATATTTAAGTATCAAATAAATTATTTATGCAAGCAAAGCCTTGGGCGGAATTACTTGAATTATAAGCTTGAAACGAATGCAAGTTTTTCCTCATGTCTCGGCTTATGCGGATAGAATATAAATTCATTATTACTGCACACAATACAAGGGGCAGTGATAGATTCGTCACGTGTTAATCTATCGCAAGAATCAATCCCGAAATGGCTTTGTGACATTTAAGGAAACCACAAAACTAGTTTATAGCATGATACATACCTACTGTTGAATGCATAGGTGAATTTTGACTGTACCTTAATGCAGAGAAGAATGTAAATAGAAAACGATAGTTATTTGTTTTACATTTGAATATTTGGTACATTGTAAACCCGAAATGTACAGCGTTTTTACAAGTTAACTATGATCATTTAAACCGGATTTTACAATATTTTTTTTTTTCTTATTTCCAGGCAAACGGATTAAAATCTAAGGAAATATACCGCACAGAACCCGACAAGATAAAACTGCAGCAACTACGCAAGTTGTTCACGGATCGCGGCCCTACATTCCCTTACCACTGGGACGTTCCAGTGGCTTGTGCTATGCTCAAAGCTTTCATCAGGTCAGAATCTGCAACACATTTATTATTTATTGTGTTATTTATCTAAGTCCACTAATAAATGACGTAAGTCATTAGTGAAATAAAGCCATAACTGTACATAGTAGTTCTATGCCACCAATTAAATACACATATTACTTGTATTCTGTTTTATATTTTGTCTAATCATTGTTAATCTCACAGAATAACATGCGATTTAGACATCACGAGTT
The DNA here is from genome assembly GCA_030295005.1 of Cephonodes hylas. Classification (NCBI taxonomy): domain Eukaryota; kingdom Metazoa; phylum Arthropoda; class Insecta; order Lepidoptera; family Sphingidae; genus Cephonodes; species Cephonodes hylas. The sequence goes on from AP025382.1 coordinate 6,249,151, forward strand.
TAAATCTCGTGTCATGTTAAATTAACAGTAGCACCACAGAGTCTGGTAATGTGCCTTACCAACAGCATTAGGCTCGCCCCATGTTACGTGGAAGTCATACATACCTGACAAAATGGGGGGCCAGAAATGCACATCTACACTTTCAGGGAATACAGACCTAAAGTTATGTATATGTATATAAAAAATAATAATAAACAAATATATTCCAGTGAACTCCCCGAATCGATTCTAACGCAAGAGCTGCACGGTCAGTTCGAGCAGGCCACAGCCATCGCCGAGCCGCAGCGCGAGCCCACCATGTTGCAGCTCGTGAACAAGCTGCCGAGCTGCAACTACAGCCTGACCAGCTGGCTCATGTGCCACTTCCACAGCGTTGTTGCTAACGAACAGGTAAATATGTATTCCACAAATATTTGTTTCCCGTTTCTGATATCTACAACACAGATTAGTATCTTAGTGTGTAGGGGCCAGAACTATGTACTTGACTGTTGGTGGATTCAGACCGTGGTCGGAATCTATGGCTGATAATAGCCAAGGTCATTGGAAGCCCTCTAGCGTTGAAGAAAATCCCGACAAAAATAATAATTTTGGGGTCTTTTTATCTGTATTTCAAAATTTTTGTAATGTTCTGAGTATCAGAAACTATGAGAGACTTTATGGTCTCACGAACACCCAGACCCAAAACCAATATTTTTGGAACACACAAACATACTCGGTGCGGGAATCAAAACCACGTCCTCTGGCTTTGCAAGCTGATATCTGGCGAACTGTGCCAGAGGGCAGTCAATTCGCGACTAAAACTTTCATGACTAGAAGCAAATTGAATAAATCGCGAAATGCAACGTTTCTAATTATTTTGTTAAAGCAAATTTTCTAATTTCCTAATTTCAGTTTAATCATGTAAACGTCCAGACGATAAGTACCGCGATGGGGGCTGCTCTCAACATGTCGTTAAACTTGCTCACGTACCTCATCACAAAGGCTGACAAATTGTTCCCAGACGTCCAGCTTACCAAGTAAGTAATCACAGGAACAAAACTAGTCAGAAAAAAATTAATCAGATTCTTGTAAATTGGTCAGTTGATCAGATTTTTTTATGTTCATTGATTAGAAAAATACAATTAAAGGCATGTGAAAATTATCATTCAAAATTATTGTTAAAGCCACCACTATCTGTATTAGTGTTGCTGACTGACTCTACAACTCAAAGGGATGAGACCTTAGTCTGTCGATTAATTATTTTCTTCACTTCATTCTTGACCGAACCTACATTTATACCGCACTCTACTTTTTCAAGTACCCCTATTAGCTAACTTCACGTTACCCAAACGACTCCCGCGGTGAACTGCTGAACGTAGGCCTCGCCAAGAAAGCGCCAACCATCCTGGTTTTGAGCAGCTCTCATCCATCCGGTACTAAGTGTTCGGACCATTATGCTGTAGGACGTCCTACACTACATCTGCCTTAAAGCGCCAACTCCACTCCACACTTGTCTGCTCCACCGGCCGTCCGACCGTCGGCAGACATACCTTATCACCATTGGAAAATTTTCGAACAGGGTAAATAGGCTGTAACTGCAAATTTGACCCCAATTTATTTTTATTATTTTTGAAACAATTTTTTTTTAGTGTGAAAGGACGGAAAAATTCACATAGCCTACTGGCGCCAAATTGTTAGTCCGCTGCTTAAAATTAATTCCTCGTGGTGTATTGACAGATACGTGCCGCCACTGCAAGCGCTGCCGGCGGAGTTCCCGCTGTGTGCGCAGGAGATGAGCGCGGAACTGCGCAAGCAGGAGTCGCTGCTGAGCCAGATCCACGCAGAGATGCACGCCGGGTTCATCACGCCCGCCAGGGACCACCAGCTGTGGGAGGCGCAGAGAATCGTCACGCAACTCAAGGTATATCTCGATTACTACAAGTGTACTTGCAAGAAAAAACAAAAAAAAACTTTTTTTTTTTTCGAGTTTCGTTTGGAATGTTTTAAGAGTCCAGTCAAAAAGGCAGATAAAAACATCTAAAAAAGTTGTTTTTTTTAACTATTTCATTTAAAAAAAAATGACCAAAAAGTTATATCGGACTTTTATTAAAAGGTCACTTAATATTTTTCAATACTTTCTAAGTCGAGTACTTTTTGTCTTTTAATCACTCTAGCCTATTGTTTTTTACTTTGTTAAACAAAAAAAAACAGTTGAGTGTGTCACAATACATGGAATTGCGCTTGGAGTTATCCTTTCTATTAGCCACACATTTCAGTGAAAAGAAAATAAAATTTTGAGGAAAATGAAAAAAGTAGGCAGACCGCATCTTTATTCAACAGTGACACAATCAACTTACTTGCATTCTTGCTCCCAATAAAAAATATAACACAAATAGCCTACTATAGGGCGTAATAATTTCCTATTTTGTCAGAATTCTCGAATAGCCTCAAGAGTTCCCCACTCACCTGAAGAGTACTTAAACCATATAATTGTCGGAACACACGAGTAATGCGGTAACGAGCACGTGTCGGCGCCGCCCAGTCCACACACTGTTTACGTGAAACACTTTATAATTAGACCAGCGTGCTATCTAACACTACAATAATATTTGTGCAAGTTAATTTAACTACGTTGACTGAACTGTGGCGAAATTATATACAGTAATGTTAATTTGATTAACCGCATTGGAAAAGATAGATTATTTGGGTCAATTACCCTCAAAATACCATTTGCTGTATAAGCGATATTCTGAGAATTTTGTTTAGTTTTATTTTTTTACCTTTTTATAATCCTGCATTTCTCGAAATTCATCCAAATTGTATAAAATGAATTTAATAACTTATTTTCCATTTTTTTTTTACTTTCAGAGAAAACTACGTTCCGTACAAAAATCTGTGGAACCGCAATCACTCTCAACTCAACAACAATCGATAGACGAGAAAGCACCCGAGGACGAACCAGTGCGGCGAAACTCACAACCAAACGAACCATCCACGTCACAAGAGGCTGAAGTTAAAACAGTGACAACAGATGCTTTCGATGTCAAAGAATCTCCCACACAAGACCCCACTTTCGAAGCTGAATTCGAAGATAATTTCGAATTCAAACCAGACAAAATATCGCCCAAAGAAGACATACCCCCCGCAGAACCAATAAAAGAGAAACCAAAACTAACAGAAAAAGAACTAAAAGTACTAAGACTTGAACTAGAAAACGCTGAGTACCTGCAGTTAAAGTCGTTGTTGCAAGCGAAAATAAACTCGGAACAGTTCGAAATAGTGAAACTTAGGAGTCACGTTGCTTTGAAGAATAAGCTTGAAGGCAACACGCAGACGAATAAAGATAATAAAGAGAATTATACACCAGAAGAACAAGAGTTGAGACAGAGACTGATCAAAGAAAACGCGCTCTTAGAGCAAAAAAGACTGAACTTAATAAATCAAATATTCCAAGAAAGGGTTGCGTGCATACAACTGAAAATCGAACTTGCAATGAAAGAGATATTGTCTAAATCTTAAGCTTTTGTAGTATTAACGATGTATGCTTATCTGTATTAGTGTAGTGAATAATATTGGCTTTAAATGTAACGATTGTAATAAATGACTTAAAGTATCGATATATCGATAATTTGCTTGTGTATCAATGTCAATGTCTACTATTCGGTACTAATTTTAATTTTTTTATATATTTCGAATCACTTTAGAGCCTCATGGCCTTGCCGCACAATTATGTGTCGTATAATGTGTAGTTCCTGGGTTCGATTCCCGGGTCAGGCAATTTTAGCGATATAATAATTACTGTTGGTTATGTTTTTTAATGGCACGACAAAATACCATAATTAGATACTATGATTTTCTTTTTCCAGATAAAACAAAAAAGTGACTATCATAGTATTCCATGAATAAAGTTCTTAATATATTTAATCCCACAAATAAAATTTTAAGATCTGATATAGTCTTTCACTTCTTGAAATATACTTTTTTGAAGAATCTATGATCGGACATTTCTACTTAATGTACATTCTATGACTGTAATAGATATAAAGTAATTACTCGGAAGTCTTTTTATTATCTGGTTTCATGCAAATTGGCATTTATTCATCTCAGGGATGCATTTCATAGGTAAAATCTAGCACTTTTGATATTTTTTATAAGTGATAAGTGAATTCACAAAAATTAAAAGTATACAAAGTATATTTGCAATTAAATAAATACAATATGATTCATTACTAAATAATTTTTGAGAAACATGATGTTGCACGACCACGCCCAACAACATTATAAGAATTACGAGGAACGAATCGATAAAATTTTTGTTTCATATCAGTAGGTATAACATTATTGTAAACATCGTGCTAAAATAACAAGAATTATTTTAAACTGGATAAGGATTTTATAACTTCAACCAAGTGCATTATTAACAGTAGCCGATATATTTTTCAAGGTTTAAATGCCAATAACTAAATTTATTAAACTTGGTTCAGCAATTTAACCTTGAAAACGCATAAAGCGAATATTTTACGTATCAATTATTTGTTCCGATATCTTGCAATAATACATTATTTTTATTACAATCATATTAATCATTAAAACCATCAGGTTTAGAAAACTTTAGGAGCACGACAGATAAACTGATTCCTCAGCAAAATACATGAGTGAATTAGGCAAATGATTTCCAGCATCGATATGACAACTACTTTAACGATAAGGCATTTATAAATACAGTCAAACCTAGTCTTGAATAGTAACCAACAATACTCCTTACAAAGGTACCAAGACTTGCTAAATTCAGTTAAACTTCTAGCGCTGCATTTCTTTATGTTTAGTAATGAACGTCATAGGATTAATCTTCATAATCATCAACAGTCCTTCTCACGATCAATGGTGGACATAGGGCTTATTTCGCTACTGGTCTCGATCTTCGGCCCTCCACTACAAACCGTTGCTAGCCACCTTGCGTATATGACCATTGGGATATTCGAGTCAGTGCCGTAACTAGGGCGGTGGCAGCAGTGCCCAGGCACAGGGCGCAGACCCTGGAGGGGCAGAAATGACCAGACTAGTATCTAGTTTTATCTCATGCATTGTAGCTAAGCCTGGTTAGAGCATTTTTTAGGGACGCAGTTTTGAAGGCTCGCACCGGGTGCATAAATGAAATGAAATGAAATGAAATGAAATGAAAATGAAATAATATTAATTGAATCCATAAAATGTCAAATACATCACTTAGATTCAGTCATTTCAAAATTTACCACCCTGTTCGGAAGGCAGTCATCACTAGAGAAGAACGGGCAAGAAACTCTAGTGTTGCTCTTTTCCAATCAAGAGATAGTTTACAATACAGATACAAAGACTCAATTTCCCGAATTAGAGCAGCTCATTAATACAATATCAGAATTTTGTATATAAGAACAACATAGTCATCTTAAATGGAGACTCTGACATCTAACCAGGTTAAAATTTCATTAATGGAAATTTCATTAATGGAAATAAGCAAATCAGGCAGACCAGTCCCCACAAACAGCACCCGTTCACGAGTATGACGCATGTGCCAGCCATCGGCCTCCTCAACCATTTCATAGGGAAGTGACCGACCCGGCACACGACGCCGCCGTAAGCACAGACATTTCTGCGAGCATGACATACCTGATTGCTTACAAGTTACTAAAATAATAATCAAGTATAATAATCAAGTATGTACAGCCATGTCCATTAAAGTAGACCCAGTCAAGCCCGGGATTACAATAACATTTTACTTATACCCAGGCTTCGTTATCTTCCATATATTCTGATATTGTATAGTAGGCTTTGTTACATAGATGTCTCTTAGTAATTTCTTTAAATTTATGATACTTTAAAGCCTTAATATGACTAGGGACATAAAAGGCTAGTTACGGCAATGATTCGAGTTAGATCTTAAAGCCTAATTTTTGAGTCATAATGGCATATTCTAGCAAACGTATATCAAAATTGCATAACCACAATACATTATAAAGCTACATCAATTAGATAAGAGGCTTGATTACATACGTTTTGTTGGTGCGTTACTTAGAATAGGTATTATCACTACCGCTTTGAGTGGTAGCAGAATTTATGCCTAAAATATATTTTACTTCATTTATTCACTTCGAACTTCTGTCACATTCATGCCACATTTACATCAGTGCATTGGTAAAAACTGATAGCATAATAAAATCTTTAAGATATATTACTCTTTTATCCAAGAAGTATTGCAAGTAGATATATTAATCTAATCTTTGTTATTTATAAAATATCTCTTAATTACTCTCATCGTCGACGTCATTCTACAAAAAAATATAAAACCTAAATTTATGATGACTAATAGGTAAATATTGAAAACAAGTTGTGTGTCACTTCTGTTGCTACCCAAGAAACAAAACAATTGAAGTCGGCTCTTGAATTACCCGAAGAATACATTCCTAAAGAACCAAATACCATGTTCAATGTTTAAACCTAATTGCAAACCTAAAGGCTCTTAGTAATTTCTTAGGTGTAGTCTGGTCACCCACACTCAGCCAATCTGGTAAACTAGGCATAAAGCCTCTTAGTTTTAGAAGAGGCCCGGGCCCCTACAGTGCGTATATTATGGGCTGATGATGATAATTACTTATGTACAATAATCATAACCGCTATATTACATTTAACACAAATTGCAATTAAAAAATAAATATTAAAACTGTTTACAGCATTAAGGCCATATTTATTGGAACAATCGAATGTCCGGTATTGGAAGGTCATGGCGTCTGTGCGACACCTTGCAAACCTACATTGTACTGCATTACCGACCGACCTTTGCCAATGTAATTGACTCATTACTCTTGAACTACCTGTCTTGTTAAGGTTCAATTAAGGATATTCGTCCTTCTCAGCTAACGGATGATGGAGGCGGATCTGTTTTATCTATATTGTTGATCTAATTCCAAGCTCATATATGCATTTAACTCAAATTAGCTAGAATTCTTGATCTTGGAGATGTACCAGGCAGTACGAGAGGCCGTGTGTTCGATTCTCGCGATGAGACAATTTTTTTTCCTCTTCGAGAATGTTTGTGGACTAAGTGATTTTTTTTGTCGATAAAAAATGCAAGTACATGAAACTAGTAAAGTTAATAAAACTAGAAAAGTTATTCTTGGAATTTTATCAAGTAGCAACCTCGCAAATTACGGATTAATTAGTACATTTGCCATAATTCATACCAAATTATAAACATATTGTATAACAGTTATTTATTTGGCCCGATTATTACGGATATACTTATATCATTTCGTTCGCGTTAGCATTATGCGCTAGTTCAATAAGTTAAGTAAACAGATAGCATTTATCAAAATCCCACTACAGTTTATAACTATTTCTCATTGGACTACTGCTAAGTGGCAACGTTATGACACTATAACACCTTACTGTTACCAAAGACGTGTGAATTACGCGTAAATTTCTATAAAATGTGTGAGATATGGAGAAATCATTGGTTTAGGTACCCAACGTAGTTCCGCTTAAAAATACGCTAGCCAAGCATTAGTCATACGATCACGCAACATGAACAATGAGAAATAAAGATAATTGCAAGACGAAACACGAAAAAATATACGTAGCCGGTTTATTTTCTCACACGTAATTTGCACGTTACAAGTGAGATCAGACCGCGTCCACGTCACATAAATAATGTTACGCTTCTATCTAAAGCAGAAGGTAGAGAACTCAAATTTGCTCGATGCTGGCATACTTTCGCTTCATCTATTTTAATAAATCCATTAATATACTATTTCTGTAGGGCGTTCCCATATAAGAAAGTTATGAAACTGCATGTAATATGTTCTCATTCATTCGCTCCTTTCTGCATCCGGCTAGTCCATCTACTAAAACCCATTACTTTTATAATCAATGCTTGTCTTTGCGTCCTTTTTTCTCAACACAGCGTCTGTGCTATTTTTATTCTGTCACAACCATCACACCATCCGCAAACAAAAATTAGATGTGTACAATAAACATCGTAGTGGTGATGTTCTGATGTATTTTTATATTGTAGCTATGTATAACAGTTGACACAAATAGATTTTGTTCTAAAAATTACGCCGGCTTCGACCTGCGGATGACTAAGCAGGTGATTATACTAAGCCTTGGATTTATGAAGAATAGCGGTTTTGTTGCTGTATATCTTGTCTGTGTTAAATTTTTCGCCATCTCGTAAATCATTCTTCTTGAGGGTTACCTCTGTAGAACGTTCAAATGTTTCTCTTCTTATAAATCGCATTCTCAGACTACACCTATAATAAATATGTTTTAAGGTATTATCAGTGTTTCCTGGCCATCTATAATGTAAAGAGAATAATTTCATTTCTTTTAGTAGCTAAGCTGTAGACACAAAAATATTGTAACAATTTGTCTGATATTTAGCAAAGAAATAAACGAGATCTTAGAAATTGACATACAGCACTATTTTTACGTCCGTGCAAAGCATTGCTAAACCTTACAATAATTATGTACTTAATAAAACATAGTATTACCACTATTAGCAACACACAATCCTGAAAATTCCATTCAAAACCCATTGAACCGTATATTTACATTGAGAACTTTTGTACCCAAAGGCGTGAATGGCCGACCACGGTCAAATGATCTGAGGCCGAACCTCAAATCTGAATGCAAATGTATATGAATGAGATCACCACCATTGTTGTATGTTGCCTTATGTTCTCGCATTATTCAGTTTTCCAAATACTTGTCTGGTTTAGTCATAAACTTCACAAGTAAGGTTCATGGCCAGCCGCATACCTTCTTTGCCACTCGGAATACCGCTTTCGTCGACTCAAATACATAATAGACGGAATATTGTCTGCAGAATAATTTGTGAAGCCTTTTACATACTTAATTTTAAAATCGTGCAGATCTTTGATACGTGATATCCATAATATGATTTTTAAATTCTACAAAGATTTCCACGCACACATTGCAACAATAAGCCAAAACATGCAACAGGTAAAGCGTAAGAGAACTTGTCTGTGTCTGATAATAACAACACCATTCCAAACAATCAAACTAGCTTCAAATACAGATGGAATCTAATGTTTCAGCTAAACAAGAATATTCCGTGAGAGAACCGTCGCAAAAAATTACTATATCGAATTCGATTCGCGACACTCAAGTTCCATCTTAAATTCAACAGTTCCTGGCGCAGCATCGATTACTAAAACGATTTGGTTGAACGCACATGTTTTTGTCATCTCATCTTAAAGCTGATCTCAATAATCTAAAGTAAATTGTCTTGCATTGAATCGCCAGTAGACCTTGCAGAGTAAATAGCTGGTTTTATTAACTCCAACCTACAATAATCATGTAATCTGATGGAATTAGTTGCTACATTTATTTTCATTTCGATTGAATACACAATATAACTAGTTATGACGGGATAGCTTACTTCCTTAATGCATGGAACCGGTTATGCAATATTTGAGTGCTGTCTACATTGCTAGCATTTTGTGACACTGACTCATGAATTGTGTATCACGTTTCGTAGAAGTGCTTGCAATTATATTTAACTAGCTAATTGACTATTACATTACGAATTAGTCAGAACCACTCGTGAAAATTCAAAGACTGTTTTATCGCTTCTATCGCATGCATGTGCTTGATAATCTTCCTCGTTTATTACTTCCTAGTAATCATTTCCTACTAATGAAAGACACAGTACCTACTGCTTTCTTGTCTCAGATGCCCCTGAATATATCTACATTTTTAAATGGTGTTATTTTATTACGATACGCGACCTTAAGTATTTACCCAAAATATGTAACCCAATTTCTCAAGGGCGGTAAGTATCTGACTCATGACTGGAAACTTTAATTATAATTCACACAACACACCGACCGATACAATGATAACAAAAATACCGTTACATTTTCATACGAATATAACGTTGTAACTGCACGTTGTTAGCCGTCCATATTTTTTATGCGCGGAGTATTTTTAACAGATTTTAATGTCATGTGTTGCAACAGATGTGAGGACTAGTAGTAGGTGTTCCAAAAATGGTGAACACAAGGCTGCGACATATTAATGAAGCTATTTTAACAGCCACAAAAATATCTCTGAAATGTAAAACACGATTGTAGTTTGCTGTGTATCAAAATTTATAATCGTCCGTGACCTTTCCGAAATAGGTATTTAAATGTGTTGAAATTCGTTGTGCATTTGTTTGCAATATTAATGAGTTTAAATTAGCAAGTAAGGAGGATTTACAGCAAAAATTCATCATAGAGGATAAAGGTTTTAAGATTAACTAAGCATGACAAATTAGGATTAACATCGTGGGGCAGTTTGGCGGCGAAATACATGTAACTTTTGACTCATCTAGATGGCGATCTCGCTGTCTATTATAACGGTACGTGAGCAAAAAGTAATGAATGACCACGCTAATATCGCAATACCTAAAGACCGAATTATCAATGTTAATTTATTCTAGAAAAAACGCATCCAAAATCCATACATCGTGCCAAAGTCACGTGCTTACAAAATACCGTTTCAATTTATTTTAAAGTATTATTACATCATTTCCGCCTTTTTACTGTTATATATTATCAGCAGTAGGTACTAACGTGAACAATGCCTTACAACGTGCCTCATTTTGAATTATCGCAATAGCGTCATATCCTTTGCAAATAGTAACAACAAATAAACCCACATATTGTACATAGATGTACTGCGTTTTATCATTAAGCATGAGAATCCGGCTGCATCACATAGATAATAACTTGAACGATTTTCGTTCTAACGGTCCATCGAGTGATTCGACGGCGAGAGATACGCTCTCAATTACGCAAGCTATATACAACTTTATTTTTATAGTGATAACGTCGTTTGTAAATAAATGTTTCTGACATATGGTATACAAAATCTTCACGCTGTCTTGCAGTGCCGCCTTGTTGCAATAATAATCTTGTTGTTTGTGAGAACTAGGTTTGTATTCAATCGGCAATCGGTAATTATAGTGATTACTGATGAAGGTCATACTTGAATAAATATTTACTCCACTATTAACGTGCAAAATACATTGAAATTATTTCTTTACAATAACCAACAAAGAGCTAAGTGGGTCTAACGTATTTGGGACGTTTGTTTTGAATATTTTCATTATATAATGAGGCGGCGGCGCGTTCGGCCGCCGACGCGGTTCGCTTTCACTCCGTAGTCCGTACGCTATTAATTACGTACCTACACGATTGTTCAGTCAGTGTTATATTTACTCAACTGTTTCGACTGCTGAAAAGATAAAGAAATAGCTAAAGTGCCGCGCTACACGACGCTCGTATCTTATCGCATCCACTCTATTGATCAGTCGTCGTATATCGCGAACGGCCGCCTTATACGGACGACCGGACCACCTTTATTGTCCAATTTAACGTGCAGACGTGTACTCTTTTATAGGCGCGATGTTACCGGTGAAGTCATAATGTGTGTCGTACAAAAATAGAAATACAGTGTTTACAGGAAAATAGTATCAATAACTGAGTGTTGCGGTTTGTAATTGAACGATAATGGCGGCTAAATCGCCTACAGTGAGTTTGAAGTCGCGGGAAATGATCGGCACGGAGCAGTTCAGTCAGCGGCGCGAGGTGTTCGACAAGCCGGACGCGGAGTACGTGCCGCTGCCGTCGCCCACCAGCGCAGTGCCCACGTACCGAGAGGTGGAGCCCATCATCACCTCCAACCACGGCAAAACCACCAGCAACTTCAAACGAAACACACCGGGATACTCCAGCATGCGCGAGTCAAGGACCGACGAACGAATCTTCGATTTTCGACCTCGAAAGTACTCCGACAACTTCACGTCGGAACTTAACCAGAGCGACGATGTGGACTACAGACACTCGATGACCGAGCGGACCCGGCGATTGTCCAGAATGCGCCGGGAATTTATGACATCCAACATACATGATCCCGGAAACAGCCCGATTCAACGAGGTGGGACACGATCTTCGATGCCCGCCAACAGTACATCACCGATAAAGTATAAAATTGAAAGTCCTAATTTATATAAATTTCCATTCGCCGAGCCTTACATGACTCCGACACCCGTAAGGCGAGTTATAGTCAGCCTTGATTCTGAGGACGTAGACGGTAAAGAAAATGAAGATCCCCAGCACGAAAAATACAGGAGCTTACCGATTAACGATTCTCCAACGAAAGTTGATCATCAAAAATTATTCGAGGAGTTGGTTAAGAGGTATTCGCCTCAGCGTAAACCAGTTGACTGGACATTACCACCAACACGACCCAGAGTGGTAAGTTCTGTTCCTAAATCTAATTCAAGTGTGACCGCTAGTGTAGGAAGCGGCGAAAAGAGAGAAAATGAAGACAATAATGAAAAGACCTACGATGATGACGTTTTCGAAAAGAAACAAAACAATGTTGATGATTCCAATAAAAACCATGAATCCAGTGTTTCACAAAACGGGCCCGAGACTTTGAATCATGAAGCTAATAAAAAAGCAGAAGACGACGATTCAAAACTCTCCCAACCGGAATCGGATGAGAAAAATGACAGAGTGCCGGAACTAGCAACAATCCAGGACCAATTGAATAAAGAATCGTCGAAGAAACCTATCGTAGAAATAATAGATTTAACCATTCCAGATTTAATAGAAAAAATGACAGTCGAAGGCGAAGACTTGGAAAATCACAATAAAACAGCGAAAAAAGTGAAAAGAAAGCGGAGTTTCTTAGACAAACTTTTAGGACGGAACAAGAATAAATAATTTCGAGTGCTACTACAAAACGGTGCTCCGTCGCAAGTCTGCCAAAGATTATATCAAGGTTTTTACGATACATGACGACTGTGTTTGTAATCTGTTGATTATTTAGATAGGTAACTAGTACTCACTTTTTACCAATACGATATGAATTAATTTTATGATCGATTATTTATATTATGGAAAATAATTAAGACCAGTCTTCCTATGTTTTTTATCTTAATGCATTGGTTGGGTTATCGCTAGCTGATAAAGCGTAAGTGCCATGTGACACTCCCTATCTGCCAAATTCTAAGTAAGCTTGTAACTAAGTAATATCGTGAATTAAAAGGCTACTTGGAATGCAAACTTGTGATTTTTTTATCATTATTAACACGACTAAGCTTGTATTTTTTATTTAAAAATACTTATTTCTGTCGTAATGACGGTTTTAATTAACTTTAGTCGTTCTTGAGAAGCTAGGTAAATGGATTTATTTATCAAACTTGTTTTTTAATTTTAACTGTTAATTAAATCGTCTGTTTCCTGTAGAATATTAATTAGTGTTTCTGAATAGTTTTCCTTGTTGTTAACGGAAACGATGTAAATAAAATTCGAACGCTCCTGTACTTTAAACCAAACAATTTGCTTATTAAATTTTTATTTTACAATAAATGACTTTTATTATTTCCAGTGACAATCACTTCACATAACATTTTCTCAAAGAAAATAGGTTTCGTTTATCAACAGATAAAGTAATTAACACATTTAATTATCAATGATATTATTATAAGGGGCAGATATAATTATCAAACACCACAAACAAAACATTAACACAATTTAATACTAAATATAATGTTAAATGTACGAAATTTGCTTTAAAAACATTTTTACACCTATAGACTATTCCGAATACCTAACTGAATATTTTGTTTAACATTTTGAAGCAACCTTCGACTTAAATCTTTGTGATCCATTTGTATATTTAAATTTATTATTCTAGTACACATTTTTGCCATAAATCAGTGTATTTTATACCTTAAAAAATGAATTAAGTACGTGACATTATAAAATAATTGAAATACTACAAGACGGAAGAGAAATAGGAATGACATAATATATTATGTATAATGAAAATGGAATATTTTATTTATCTTTTACTTGCTATTAATCATAATTAACAATTTGTAAGCATTTATGCTGCAAACCAAGTCATTCGATTACAGACAGGTTTATAATGAAACAAAAAACCGATTCTATTTAAAATTGAAATCGTTGAATTGTGGGAATAATTCATTTTTTAATCGATTGCATTTTAAATTAAACCGTTTTTAAATTAAAATTGTATAAGTGATGGTTTGAATTAATTTACTTGGATGGAATATTCGAGACTGGGAAGCATCGAGATGAGCGACAGAGATTAAATACGAACTGTAAATATAAAATAAAAACTCAATGTTATTAGTCGTAGCTATTAATTTTTTCATCATCATCATCATCAACAGCCTTTCACGTCCACTGTTGGACATAGGTCTCTTCTATCGCACGCCACTGGGCTCGATTGCTCGATTAATTAACACTGGGTTAATTACTTTTTATTGAAATGAAATTTTATACACATTGAATAAACATCAAGTTAACAATGACCAGTTTAGAACGACTTCAAAAAATATCGCGTAACAATTTTGAGCAACCACATTTAATAAATTAGTTATTTAATATTTATGGCTTCGTTGCTTTAAGACAGAAAAACTATTTAGATACATAGCAACGCATAGGTATATGAATATGTGTCGTATCGTTTTACTTAAGACTTATAATATGAGTACAGCCTATCGCCGTCCACTGCTGAACGTAGGCCTCCCCAAGAAAGCGCCAACCATCCCGGTCCTGAGCAGCCCTCAACCATCCGTTTACCGCCCCACCTTTCTCAAATCGTCGGACTATAGTGCTGCAGGACGTCCCACACTACGTCTGCCTAATAATTCGTTTTTAAATCATATTTTTTTTCCTTCACTACAAGTGATTATTAATATGATCTTACGTAAACGGCGGTGTATAACTCGATTTGAAACCCACAACAAAAAGCAAACTATTCGATCAAAACTAACCAAGTTATCATTCAATATAAATTCGATATTAAGTCATCGCCAACCAATCTAACCTAAGCCTCTCCCAAAGATAAGTCATGTCATATTTATTTATACTTATAAGTTATACGTGTTTATAAATACAACGGACAACCGATCTTTATATTAGGTAAGCTCAATTTTACAAAGACTTCTTTAAACGTAAATTAGAACCTTTGCCGTCTAAGGTACACATTACTACAGGTGCATTATACCTCAACGGCCTATGTGTAGGACATTAAAGCAAAAAAACCTTGTCCTCACATATATATTTTTATTTGAATCACAGTTATCAAAACGAATTGGGTCTTAAAAGGAAGGGATTATGAACGTCGAATCTTGATGTTATAAATTCTATTATAATTTTGAACAGATCGAGAATTTGCATATTATAATATCCATATTAGTTGTGTGTTATGTATATAAATGATATTTAAAGAGGCGTCATATTACTTTAATATAATATACAATATATTATATACCTACTAAGTAGTACACAAGTGGTGTTTGCCGATATTATCTCCGCTGAAAGATAACTCCATAGAGGGCATCGTGACAATTAAACAGTTGGAAAGTTATAAACCTAATTAACTCGTTATGAAACATTTCATTGATTCGTTTTGATTCATTAAAATATCTCCTGTATTTTTCCTAGAATGATTTAATGTCTTACAGATGTGGCTTTAAGATTTCTTTCTATTAGCTAAATATTTATTTCACGGATCTCTTATCTCTAATTTTTTTTTCGTTTCCTTTTTTTTTCTTCACCGTTTTGCATAGTTAAAAGTAAAACTAATATAGAATGCGCCACAAAGTCGTACTTCAGAAGTTACCTAAGACTCAGTTAGCAACATTACCAGAGAACGGTTGAGTAATGCCCTTTTGTCTTGTGACAATGACGATTAGAACTACGAATACTTACCTTTAGTTATAGTTTTAATTACAAGACAAAAAGACAATTTAGAACCACACATTCTGTAATTACAAATTAGAGATAATTGGCTAGAACAATTATCTACAATGCGCTCACGTAATTCCACCAGTAATTTCAATTAATTACCAAAATTTGAAAGCTATTGCAACACACTTTTTTCATGAAAAAAAAGCTTTAATTTTATTCGTCTAGACAAGTCCTACACACACATAAGTCACAAATAAGTCATTTACCAGTCCCAGTAATCTAAGTGGTACATTTTCTTATTAGTACCTTATAGACATCTAGTATTTAATAGTCGTCATAATTGTGTCGTTTAGTCGGAGATCAATAATTTCTCGACAGTCTACGGTTTATGTATATGGAATTACAAACTATAAAGTTTAAATGCTGTTTATATTCCGTGCTCATTTAATAAAGCATAAGGAATTCGAATTACTAAGATATCAATAGACTCTTTCGATAGCATGATATGAAATTAAACACTATTACTATATGCTACTGTGGATGTTTGAATTTCGTAAGCATCAAAAAGTATTAACCTTTGAGGTAAGTTGAAACTAAGGTAATACACCAAGCGTGCCTAGTAGTTGTTATACATTTTATATGTAAATAATTGTTTATAATATAGAACACTTAACTATGGAATTTCCTCATGATGTTTTCCTTCATTATTAAAGTGCTTGATAATGATTTATGAACTTGCATACCATGTACAAACTTCCGGCTTTTTAAAGTTGTATTAAAACAGTAAATAAATAAAGGTAATAAAGTATTCTTTTATTTATTTATCACTACAATTGCATAAAACAATTCGTCGTCTAATAAATTAACAACATAAAATTTCACTAATAACACAACAAAAATGAGGTAACAAAAGTAATACTATATCATATTGCACTCACTAACATCGATATTTACATTTTAATTAATCTTCTATTCATACAATACATGGTCATTACCTTAACAATGGCTAATAAAGAAAATAATGGTTCACAATAAGGCTTCCTGTTAGAATCGTGTTTCTAAAATACCTTGATGAACATAGGAAAATCTCTGGTCTATTCTGTTGGAATTTTGTCTGCTACAATAGATCAAAATTGGTTAAACAGTTAAGTGTTACATTCATAATTATTATTTTATAATAGATGCTTTTAATTATACTTTACTGACAACTAATTAATAGACAATTGCACATTGGGTCCAATTCTACCTTGGGTATTATGAAATATGGTTGTGAATAACAAAAAACAAATTATTAAGTCCCCTCTTTCACAGCGTTGTATATGTAATCGTTGACTAAAACCCAGTATAGTATAGCCGTTTCTAGACTCTGTTCTACTTAGAATTTCCTAAAAAAAACAGTAACACTACCTATCCGGAGAATCGATCACGGAACCTCTAGATCGCAAAGTCACGAGGCAGTCGGTAAATAATATTTACATTACACATAATGGAATGAGAATAATATTAACTAAACAAATCACAATAAAAATTCACTAATATAGTCTACTTATTTTTGTTAATATTAAGATATTGCACATTAAATATTCGCATTACAAGCTGAAATTAATTCATAGCGTAAAAAAGTTCTACTTACATAATAGTTCAAGTTCTTACAAGAGACACAACATATTTAATAAAAGATCACTATTTATTTTAGAATTCATCATCATTCGCCCATATTCCACAACTGGACACACCTCCTCTATAACCGAGAGGGTTTAGGCCTTAGTCCACTATGCTGGCCTTTTGTTTTTTAGCGGATTAAATACTAATAATTTTTTAAGAATTTTTAGATGTGCTGGTTACAATTTTATCCTTTACTGGTATAAGTACTAGATAATTTATTGTAAATACACACATAACTTCGAATGTCAAAGGTATAAATGAGCTTTGGGTTTGAACTTGCAAGTGCGGAGATGTTTTAACTTTACTGCATGCCACCTCGAGGCCATCACTATGTTATACACAGCCAATAAATAATAGTTATTGCACTATCCCCTTATTTAAACGATACACACGAAAGGACTGATCAAAGTACTGCTAAATCTCTTGAGACGAAACATTTGATGCAACCATTGCAACTACCCCACAAAGTAATATACTCACAGCCACATCCCTAAAGTGATACAGTAGTTTAAGTAAGTATAAGTAGCTGCAATTTAAGCCTCAGTTATAGCCAATAAGCCACATTTTAAATTCAGTACTAATACAGAGAATATACTAATGAATAAAACAAATAACACTGATTAACCTTCAGATCAAGACCAGAATCCTTTGATAGCAGTCCCCTAGGTTGTATCACAGGAATGTTGAGGCATTCCTCTTATGGGACTACTTTTACAATTTTCAAGAAAGATTTTATCTTATTATGTTTTAAATTGACGAGCTTTTAAATAGTAATAGTAAAAGTCTTTCAATACAAGCTCAGTAGCACTATATTACAAGCTTAGCATGTAATATATAAAAGTTGAGTTCATTACCTTAGCCAGAGTTGGGTAAACATTTAAATTAATTTAAAATAAAGGATTAATTAATAAATCAATAACTACAATCTTTGACAAATACTTTGACAATTAGGTACAATCACTCATGGTCTGTATATAAATAACAGAAATAAGGAATCTTGAATGAGCTTTACATTTATAAACAAAATTTTTACCTGTGCTGCTACCTTTACCTTTACCTTCATCTAGCTTTCCTATTGTAAGACTTATAACTAAAGATAAAATTTCGGTGCATGCCTCCAACCAGTTCTGATTTACAGGGAGTACAGTGGCAATGGTTTTTGTAAAATTTTCTAAAACACTTAAGTTTTGTAATGTAAACCAGCCTTAAGTGTTCTCTATAGCATTGTTTAAATGTCAATAACTCTTTTTATTTAATGTTGACATTCTATAAATATTCAAAATTTGAGTTAACTACCTTTTATAACCCAAAATCATGATTCATGTGATGATGTCACCCATTTTAATTACATATTCACCCAACTCTGGCCTTAATAAGCTGACACTCAATAAAGTTTTTACAACCCTCAGCTTCTCTTCAGATCTGGATCTATGGCCTTTACTGCAGATTCAAGAGCGAATAGATGTTCATCTTGAACATTTGGTACAAGCTCTCTCATGGCATCAGCAAGTTTGTATACATACTCCTTGTTGGTACCACTAGGGCCGGTGCAACTAACCACTTGCCTTGCTATATCTTCTATAGACGCTGGACCTGAAAAATACAGAGTATTGCGTATGTAGTAAGTGCATAAATTTATAAAACAAAGATTGTATTGTGTATTTTCTGTGAGGATGAAAGTTGCTGCTTATCTCACCTATTTACCTATGATTACAAAACCTATTGGTTCTTATATGTTTATAAAAGTATTGATATTACACTCTACCTAACTTACAAAGAAGTGGCCAGTTAATGTATAATTTCCAAGGTTGTATTATGTGAATAGTAGTAATACTTCCTTAGTTGTTTAGATAAAAATGATGAAATCAGAAATTTATAAATATACCCACAACCCCCCAAAGGATAAGTCCCATGTTATATACTTTTAGGAATTCAATATAAATATACAAAAAAATATTACTTGGGTACAAAAATCAAATATCAGCATTACTTTCTTTTGCATAACAATCATGACAATAAGCAAGCCTGACTGTAAACCATGGAAAACAGAAGTAAGTTATTTTTATTAGAACACAACTATGTTTAATAAGACCTAAAAGACTATTGTATTAAATAAAATATAATCATATTCTTACCAGCATAAGATTCATTTTCCTCTGTAGCCACATACAGTGTTAAATCAAAGGATTGATGTGTATTATCTCTTGGATAAAAAGTAACAGTTTGCTTTGAGTATCCATTTTTCTCCCTGAAATCCAAATATTTGGTTACTTGTTCTATGTCCTCTGTCTTTATTTTGTAAGCCACACCCCACACTGCACTGTTGTGATCCTTGCTAGGTACCAAAGTCACCACTCTTCCTGGCTGAAATGTATAAATATGAATTCATTAGAACTTATCTCTACACACATTTTTTTTTAAGTTTTCTTAAGTTTGTTCTAATAAGTATGTCCTTAACAAATTTTATTGATAAAATAAAATAGTATTTGTATTCAATGTAAGCATACAAAATTATTAATAAATGTCACATATAAAGTTGTGCATGTTTTTATTTAACAAATCTATAGGGAAAAGAGTTTTAGATAGAAAATTACATACATGACATGTGTTCTAGAGACACAATATACATTTTTAATTTAAAACCATAGTTTTTACAGTGATCAAATTAAAAGATAAGTGGAATTACACAATATTATGACACTATGTATTTATTTCCATCACTCATATCACAAACATCAGCATGGCAACACAATCTTACTTTATTACTGCTTACTCAATCTTACATATCTTGGGTGGCAACATATTAATCATTGTCTTGTAATATAACTGTGAACTCTGTAACACTTTGTTACAACAAATAAAGTTACAAATAATTAATAAAGACCTTATTATGTTGTGACATTGGAATCCATTAGAAAACATTCAGTATAACTCTGTTTATCATATTTGAATAATTGATTAAATTCATAAATTTACATTATTATATCAGCTCATATATGTCCCAGTGCTGGGCACAGGCCTCATTACAACTAAGAGAATTTAGGCTTTAAGCCACCATCCTGGCCTCGTGTGGGATTGCAGACTACAAATGTAAGAAATTCTTAAGAACTTTTATGTGTGTAGGTTTCATCAGATTATCTTTTATCACCATTAAAAAGTCATATGTAATTTACAAATTCATAAAGAATTTTTTTTATATAAATAGAAAAGGAAAAAGCATTTACTTATAAATTGTACTCACTTTTTCAGGAATACCTCTATGGTCAATACTGTGTTGATAAAATCTTCGAAGGTAACCTTTTATGTAGCCTACCAATTTTAATTCGTAATTAAAATCCGCCTTCCATACCAAGGAGCCGTAGCCGAAAACCCACATTTTTTTTTGCTTAAAAGTTATTTAGCATTAAAAAAACCTTGTTATTATAGATGATGTTCGACGAATCTTTTCACTTAAGAACTATTCTATGCAATTTTATTTCATAACTATCAATTCACTTATTTTCACATATATGTAGCTAAGGCTGTTTATTCAAATGAAATAAATATTTTTCTAAAACACTCTCATGCTGAATCCAATCATCTTTTTTTCGAGGAGGCTGTCAATTGTCTACTGTCAAATGTCAGGTACAGATAATTTTATGATACCTACGTTCTGAAATCGTTTTTCTGAATTATAAAAAAAGTCTATTTTTTTTATACAATGCCATATTTATTTTTATTCAAAAATACTGCTGGTGCAAAAGAATACATATTTAAAAGTTTGAAATCACCAAATATAAATTATTGAATTAACCGATAATTTCCTTTCTAATACTAAAGCAATGTCGAATGCCCATGTTGTATCATTTGGAAACCTAAAAGCACATCTTGTACAGGTGGTACAGGTAGTTAGGTCCAACTTCGAGAGAGAGTCGAATCCAATTCGGTGGGCGGCGTTCGGGAAACTTCCCGGGACCTTAACACCCAAAGTATCTCAGTAGGTACCTAAAGACAAAAGTCTTTAACCAGTGGGCGTTTCTTCTCGGCACTGAAACATGGCCTCTAACTATACCTATACCACATAAGATAGCTCAACGTCACTCAGCGAGCTATAGGGAAGGATGTGTTTGTTATTTTCCTATGCGATCCAATCAGAAATGAGGAGCCGTAAAAAAACGAAGGTTCCCAACATATCCCAAAAGATTAGCATGCTGAAGTGGAAATGGGCTGGGGACATAGCTCGTAGTATTGACGATCGCTGAAGCAAAAGGTTCTCGTGTGGAGGCCGCGTACCGGCAAGCACAGCGTTGGAGGTCCACCTACAAGATGGACCGACGATTTAGTAAAACGCCGCTGGATGTAGGCCGCTACCGACAGAACATTTTACACGTCTTTGGGGAGGCCTATGTCCATAGCTGATGATTGTGATGACCTATGCCTATGCTCTTTATTCACCAGTGTAGTGTGTTAGTGTCACCACTCTATTACAGCTGTGCTCATGCCTGTCATGCCCACCACGAGGCACTGTAGATCAGCTCTTGCTAAGTACCTTGTTACTTACTACAGCAGCAGCCGTATACACTAAGTTCACCGCCGTATACAGTACTTTGCGTTTCGCTGGTATATTTGCATAGAGCCCTAATTTAAAGTGGAATATTTTTTAGTTAATTATTGACGATGATCTATGCTAACATATTTTGTAAGAATGAAAGTTGTCTGTTAGGCAGGATTTAATAGTAACACGGGGGACTTGCGTATGAGAAATGCACTCCATTTCTGCTAAGTCAAAGCTAGCGGGGACATTGAGCGACAATCATCTAACTTTAAAATGAGTTCTGACGAAAAAGAAATCAAACATTTACTTACTTAGTCTCGTAGTAGCAGAAATTAGGAAAGAAATCTTTTAACCAGAACAAAATTCCTTCTTTTGACTCTTCGCCTTACGTTTAACCTTAGACACCGTACCTCAAATTCATCTAAGTCTAGCATGAGCTCTGACCTTTGCTGACTATTTTGGGAATTACGTTCTGTGAGATATTATTACAGTCTCGATACACCCAGGCTCTATGTACCAACCTATTGTATCCTGAAATTATATATCTAAATTAACTCCGCAACGAAATAGCGTGGATTCAGGTGTGCCACCACGACCTATGGTGCGCACTTGGTACAATTCCCAGTCCGGAAACATGTTCCTTTCAGTACCGTATACAAAAAGTTATACACAGGGTATACAGTAGGTACTTCTTTTCTTTCTTTTTGTAACATAAGTATCTACTCAATGATTGAATTTGTCAAAATCGTCAATCAAACTATCTAAATACTATGAATAAATTTATAAATAAAACTTCCGACATAAATTATGATTAATATAGAAAAAAACTATGGATGAAAATTATACCCAGAGATCCAATATGTTGTAAAAATATGTTTTGGAACCAATCATCGCTACAAACATCTTTGAAGAAGTAAATATCAAGCATTGTGTGTAAGCATATTGTTCAAAGAGTTCCGATGTCTCGAATAGCTCAAAGACTTTGCGATGAGATAGTTGAACCGGCATTAAATTCATCTCGCTCGAACAGTGCCGCTATAAATTCTAGTAAGTTTATGTACCAAATTCCGGATAAGGAAGAACCAAAAACTACCAGATCAGTTGTGATAGAAAAAAGGAAAGTCATTAACAAATTATTGCCTAATGAGTCAGGAACATGCAAAAGTATTCAAAGACTACAATCTAAAGAGACTGTTTCAAGAAAAAAATATGCGGATACAGGATCTAACACCTTTATAACAGGCCCTTTAAGGTGTGATAACAATTGCGTGACGCTAGTTCGCAGGCGAGAAAATCGTTGCAACTGCAAAATTCCTCAAGGACGTTCGAAGGTAAAAGTCAACGCAAAACAGATACAAACTCGAGATTGGAAAACCTTTTCATATTTGGACAAAGCTTGTGCGCAGCGTGTCGAGACTGTTAGTTGTGGTACACAATTTTACGAAATGTATGTTAATGAATTAAAATTGCCAAGTTCAACAAGAACAGTAATTCCTCCTATAAGAGAAATAAAACATTGGGCAGTTATGAGGGAATCGCCAACTGAAAGGAGACAATTTCCGAGCACCATTAACCAACGATCTAGTTTAAGCCATTACTACATGAGTGGAAAACGTTGGGCATTATCACAATATCCAACAAGAGGTCCAGATTTTTAATATATGTTAATAAATCTTAACATTTGTCAAACTTTATAGAATCATGTACATAATAACTTTTGTTTTTTAACCAGATTTTATTATAAAATTGTGTTAGCAAAGAAACTTAATCTCATTAGTTATTACATAAAGAAGCCATAGAGTAATAAGGCTACTATATGTGAAGTCCATTACATTACATTTTCTTGACTCACACTTGTATGAGATTTTTAGCAACACATTTCCATTCTATGACTTCAAAATATATTAAAATTGGTAAACTTTATCATACTATCAATGCAACTAAGTTTGTAAGCTATATTAGCTACCGAGGCTAATAAATAAAAGCCATTAAATTTATAAAATGTGTTTATTACATCAGAAAAATTACATGTTTGCATATGTTTAAAACACCTTTTCTTTAATATAAGAAGAGCCCTGCATGGAGATGCTCAATTTGGTGTTTGTCATGTTAGTACACTTTACTGTTCTCACCAAATAGGAATAAAGGAAAACAAACTTTCAAAACCATGAAAAAATGTTAATTCCTAGTTCAGTCGACAACTGCATACAAAATTAGCAGTTCTCAGCGATTGTACCTAAAAATAAAATGTACCATGACAAATGGAAACTGATTATACCATATAAACATAAGTACTTCACTACATCTCCCAATACAATAGATATCAATTAGGATATGTTAAACAAGACTAATTGTCTCATTTTGTAAAAAAATATTAATTTACTTGAAAGATATCTTTGTTCTCTATTAAAAAAGGCTCACAAGCCCACTACAACTTATTCAATAGTATAACATTATGCAAAAAGTGCACATTAATATCAATTTCATCTAGTAAATATTAACAATTGACAATAAAGAAATATTGCTATTAATTGGTGTCTCAATTATTATTCCTTATATTAATTGCATTATCTAAGCAATAGTTGAATATGAAAATTGTTTGCTTTTTTAGATCCATTATCCTATCTAGATTTTGTTTGCAATGGGCTTGTGGCTTCAAAAATAGCTCACATGTTCTGTTGCGCTGGACTAACTGGTGTTGGCTGAGCTTCTAAATTCTTAATTAGCTGTGCCAACCAATGCTTGGTAGAATTATCCTCCTGGAGACATGAAGTGAATGTAGCGTCTCGTAATTGGTCTGGTAGACATTGTCTTAGTGCTTCTCTAGCTCTGGGGTTATCCGACAAACGTAAATAGCATCTTACAACATGTTTCAATAGACGTGCCGATGGATCCTTTGCAAGTGACAGCACCATTTTACCCAATATCATGGCAACATGAGAAAACCGATCATAGGTCTGACAAATATAACATAAGCCACTGTCATCTAGCAATATTTTTTGGAGAATAAATGTAGCCACAGTTTTGGACAGCTCAGATCCATTTTCCATTATGCGTAGACACAACGGAATAATTTCAGTGGTCAACAAAAACGTGATCACTTCTTGCTCATCCGTTTTAACTAATGCACCAATTACACCAAGACTGGTCAGACGTAAATACTCGAATGGACGGGTTTTGGAGACTGTGTGAAGGAAGGGGTACAGGAATAAGGGAACATGAGCTTGGAGAAACGCCGATCTAGTCTCAGGATGTGAAGCGACACACTGCATTAGCGCCAGAGCATTGCAAACACGGTTACTTTGGTGCGCGGTAAGCGTCGGAGGTATCATGGCTACGTAAATATTTGTAATCTCTTGCAACAAAGCAGCGATCGTGCCAAAACTGTGCCATAGCATCGGCGCGAGATCCGGTACTACCTCTCTCTTCTTGCTTAGCTCTAAAAGGGCATTTTCACGTGTCTCCGGGTTGCATAGTTCCAATATCCATGTGTAAATCTTCTCTCTATCGACGCCGGTTTGGATGTTCAGCTGCTGTGTGCTCATGGTTAACATTAATTCTACAAATTGGAGACTGTTTTCATAAAATACACGTAGACTTCATGTGAGTTTAAATTCATTCCTATGTTTACGGCACTTTGAAGGCTTTACTAGCTTTTTGTTTAAGAACAAATTAGAGCATTTTCAAACGCACTTTCAAAGATATATTTTCTCGTGATTTTCCATCCAAGCGTCTAAAACACAGACTTTTTAAAAGATGCTTGTCTAGAATTTGACAAAAAGCTAAAATTTGATAATTTGACATGATATTTGGTGTTGCCATTTTCGTGCTGAAAGTTGTACTGCCTTTTTTATTTTGCCTTTGATAGAAAACAAAGAATTCAAGCCGATACAGCCACACAGATGAACATAAGCATTTAGCTACCTACTTTTTTGCAATGGACAGATCATGGGACCACCATTGACGGTAAACTGATTTCAGCAAAGAAAAGGATAAAAATTAAATAACGTATTTATGCGACTGCCATTATGCGCTGTCCTCATACCTGGGCTCGAATTCAAAGGCCATATTACATTACATTTGCTTATGATTATACCATGATAAACGTTGTATGGTTTTTATTTGTTAGTAACCACGAGGCAAATGTAATAATTTTCGTAGTGTATAACTAGATTGATATTTTTACCATCAATTACCTACATAATATATTTATAGCTACTTGTTAATACAAAAATTAAGAGGACAATACGTATATAATTTGAATATTCGTCTACTGAAACCGGTACAGGAGATAAGAATGAACTTCGTATGTTTACATACCTATATGCGAGCATGCACATTAGACTTTTTAGGTGGCGTGGACTCAAGACTATGAATAATATGTCAACCAACACATTATAGGCCGGCCACATACATTCGGAATTCCGTTTCGGAATTCCGATTCGAAATATCGATGCGGAATTCCGTTTATATATCACACACATACGTTTATTTCCGTTCGGTATAACACGACTAAGTTGAGCGACGCTAGAACTTGAGTTCAGACATTTGGCATTATGTTCTTCCGAATTTAGTACCACTATTCATACGGAATTCCGAATCAGATTAAATTTCGAACGGAAAAAAACCGTATGTATGTGGCTGGTTCATAGCTGTTGTATGGATTTAATGCGTTCGATATTACGAATCGATATTTCGAATCGGAATTCCGAAACGGAATTCCGAATGTACGTCGCCGGTCTAATGTTGTAGACTACAAATGCTTTATCTCTTTCGGGTTAACTACATAGTTTTTCTATCTTTATCTCTTATGCTTGTTAATACTTAATTCAAACTTCACCTTCTCCAAGATTTGGAACACTACCATTTATCTCGTCGCCTTTTCAGTGGGGCAGTGTAATTTATTTATTTTTTGTTCGTTAAATATTGTAATTGCCCAAAAATATTGAGTGCTGGATTTAAAAAAACAATTCCAATTTTAAGTTCTGTGGACTCGTAAAAGTTATTAGTCTATTATGTTATTTGAAAACTGAGTGGTGTATGTTTTCAGCCCACATCAATTTTATTCAGGTTTGTGGTGCATAATTTACTTTATAATTACTAAATTTTGTTGTATTTGTTTCCCTTGGGCTGTATGAGGTATGATGAATTCGTAAATCAAAATTTAAATGACGGCTAAAAAGATTTCATTAGATCGAGTGTCGGGTATACATGGTTGAATCATCTGTTGACGCCATTCTAACTATAATTAACTAGTAATAAACAAACAGAAGTTTGATTACTAGTGAACTAGATATCACGCATGTATTCACGAACATACCGGATACCAGATGTTTTAAAATCAACGCCAGTTATATAGCCAAAGATATGTATTTTGTGTTGTAAATTGTAATTAGAGGAAGCATAAACACTACATATGAGTCTAATAAGTGCTGTAAAGTTTTAGAAACTCGTTCAATTTTACAGTTATTAGGAAATTTGGTCTTGGTCCAATTTAATTCAAATAATTTCGCTAGATTTACAGTAATTTTTTTTAAGAAGTTTTACATTTTGTAAATAGTTTCTTATGAATATTATTTTTGTTTATAACAATTTTGTTACATGTCACTAGTTTATCATATTTTTTAAAAAGCAAGATTCCTATTGGTAAATAGATTGTCAAGAGAAATTCTCATTCTATAAATAATGTCTGATAAAAAATGTAAACAAACAAATTTTACTTTCCAATATGGCACATATTTGGCTACTGTTAAAAGCATTGAATAGCAAGCTCTAGATAAACAAGATATTGTAATTCCAAAAGAGGAAAGCTCATATTTTCCCCTAAATGGAACTCTGAACCTCAATTTAGTGAAGAACAGTTTTTCATTTTATACTCAATTTTTCTAATAGCATTGCATCAAAAAGGCTATAAAACCAAGAGTAATGTTTCTAGTATTAAGATATGAATACCTGGGCAAATACTTCTGCAATTTATTTGAACCAAATTTTAATTTTAATGCTTGTCTGTTATTGCATGTTAGATTGGCCTATTCTGGGTTGCCGGACTACATACCTAAGAAATTCCTAAGAACTATCTTAAAATATTTTCCTTCGCAGTTAAAGTCAGTGATGGATCATAGTAAATACACACTGTCATGATTTTGAAAAGGCAGAGGTTTGTGCCTGGGGTTAACCTGCATCTGCTGGAATATCAACCATGCACCTAAACCTTGAGGCCATCACTACTAGGTACTACTGAGTAGTAGAACATATTAATGTTAGACTAATATATTAATTTGAAATTTAATTCTGTTTCAGAACAATGGAGGTGACTCACTCTCTAATGCTTAATGAGGCAGCTCTGCAGCAGCTGCCTGATGACAAGAAGCCACATTTCATATTCGAGTGGCTCCGATTCCTTGACAAAGTTTTGGTTGCTGCAGATAAGGTATTTGACACTCATGGCCTGATTTTACATTATTTCAAAGCATATTATCCATACCATGTGTATAAAGTATTTTATTTTATTGTTTGTTTTGAAACTGTCATATACCTATGGCCTTTTACCATTTTTTATCCAAAGCTATAGTAAGTACATAACATGTGATAGTTGACATTTTCAATAGAAACTATTACTTTGACCTGACATTTAGCTTGGTATTTATAGGACAATGGTGATGTTTCATTAACCCATACAGTTTTATAAAAGAACAATGGCAATAATTATATTTTGATAGGCTTTTATACCTTTTTACAAAATATAAAACAATATTTTACAGAATAACATTTAATTTATTTTCTTGGAATAGAGACAAATAAATGACACATTAAATATAGGAAATTAGTCATACTGAATGCAGAAATGCAGTTATTCTGTAAATTTTCTTTGAAAAGTTGTCATACCTGATACCACTATACACAACTTGAGATCTCTTGGTTGCACAACATTTGGTACTGCAGGACTATACCATATAAATTAACCTACATCAGGCAGTTGACCTATGTGAACCTTTATGTAACAAATTTATAATTTCAAATACAGTTCTTCATAAAAAAATTGTATAGATAAAACAGACAGTATCTATATAATTGTACAATGAGAAGATTTACTGCTATAACATGTGCTAAAAGTTTGATGTTCATCCTCAATTCCATCTTTGGATACAAAAATATTGCACTTGTTAAAATTGTAGTCTGCCACCCACACTAGGTCAGCCTGGGGGACTAAGGCCTCAATCCTGGAATCTCATGTCCAGCAGTGAGATGTTTATGGGCTAATAAAGAAGAAAAAAGAAGTTACAATTTTATAAAGATTAAAATAAAATATACTTTTCCTTACAGACCGACATAAAGAATTGCCAGCAAAAACTAGTTGCTCAACTGGTGAATCTGTTGCGGGAGTCTCTGGGCCCTCCGGCCCGGCGGTTGCTGGCGCGATGCTTGGCAACTCTGTTCTCGGTTGGGGACACGTTCCTGCTTTTCGACACGGTCAACAAATGCAATGACATCATCAAAGTGAAGGATGACTCGCCCTCGTACTTGCCGACCAGATTGTGAGTTTTTGGAATTGTTTTTCTGACTATATTTATTTAATTTTATTTATCTATCGTAATAATTAGGAATGTATAAGTTAACTGTATTTTCATAACTATTGGTTACAACAGAATATGACATAGTGAAGAGTGCAAGTAGCACTCCGAAGATGGTGATGGTAGACTTCTACGGACATTCTTAGGTAAACATGGGATGCTAACCTATACTAGATCTATTTGGACTAAGGCTAAGCACCTTAGTTTTAGGGAAGACCTATGTTGTGTCACACCAGAAGGGCTACCATGTCATGTCAGTTTAAAAATTTCCGAAAAACAGATGTATATGTGTGTCAAAACTATTGATTATTATTTTCTGATTACTTTTATGGCATTTTCTAGAGCCGCTATCTGCTGCCTGGGCAGTATGTATGAGAAGCTGGGCCGTATGATGGGCCGGTCTTATGAGGAAACCGTCACTACACTCGTCAGGTCGCTGAAAAGCGCCGAGTCACAAACCAGACTAGAAATTATGAATACTTTAGAGAAGGTTAGAGTTTCATCATCGTACAGCAAATTATAAACTTTAAAATTATCTAAGTCCACTCGATACAGTAAATAGGTACATAGTTACTTTTCTCAAAACTTCTTTTATTTTTTTTAATTCCTTTGATTTTAAAAATAGGGAAGCTATCCTGTTTGTAGAATTTTAGTATGTAAGTATGTTGTTTATCTTAACACGGACATACCTACGGAACTGTTTTAATTTCTCGCGCAGTGTTTTAGGTTATCGCTATACTTTAGCCTGAAAGTTTATCGAAGTTGCCGTTTTGTCGTTTGTGTTGAATATATTACGATAAGCAATTCAGGTAACACGTCTTGTGTCACTTCATTTGTAACTGATGTGTCTGGAGCATTTGAATAAAGATTAAACTTTTAGGTATCTGCGGCGTTTTATGAATAACAAGGATTTCGGGATAAAAATATGACTTATGAAAAAGAGGAGTTTTGATCCTAGGCCTATGCACTGTGCACTTTTGTAGACGCGACTGTAATGCTTGACAAAATTTATTCTTCCTTTATCATTTGTGCGTATTATCATGTTTAATCCATTAGGATTATTATTATTATAAAAATGCCGATTATAACTTTAATACGTACTATGGTGATTTCGGAAGCTCATATTATGTTGGTCACTGATTCTATGATTTATAATACATATTAGACTCTATGTAGATGAAGACTATCCAGGCGTAAACTATACAAGGCCGAATTATAAGCAAGATCATTTCTTTACTTTTTTGCTAGACATAATTGAGATGACTTTCAGTACTAAAACTCTTCAACTATAAATTTAACTTTTTTCGTAGACACGTTCGAAGTGTATTTCAGAACTCTATCCCCCCCCTGACTACTAAGGTGTGATGTATGAATGTGTGG
This sequence comes from Cephonodes hylas, assembly GCA_030295005.1. Classification (NCBI taxonomy): domain Eukaryota; kingdom Metazoa; phylum Arthropoda; class Insecta; order Lepidoptera; family Sphingidae; genus Cephonodes; species Cephonodes hylas. Next base: position 6,280,056 of record AP025382.1, read on the forward strand.
TGCAGATCTGCGTGGGCATGGGGTCGGCGGCGCCGGGCGCGGTGCGCGAGGTGTCCCGCTCGGCGCGCGCGGCGCTGCTGTCGGACCGCGCGGCGCCGGTGCGGGCGGCGGCTGCGCACGCGCTGCGGAACTTGCTGCCGCTCATCAAGCTCACGCCGGCTGATCTAGATGCTATTGCTGCTGCGTGTCTGAGAGCCGCGCATCCTAGTGATTATACTCTCAGGTATGTTGTGTGTGTGTGATTGGGTGTGAATTTAGTAGTAATGGAGTATTAATACTATGAAATATTTTTTATACTCGTGGTCTTGCAGTACCATGCTGCTGTCATGGGTTCGATTGCGGGTCGAATAAATTGTTATAAGATTTTCTTAATAGGAAATTCTTGATATCAACACGAAGCCTGGAATTATGCCCAAAAGATGGTAATAGGGTCGACCTCTTTTATGTGGGACTGATGCATACCTGGCGATATGTGGACGGAGAAATGCGCCTCTGTCTATCTCTTCGGAGAATACAGGGATGTGGTTACGTTTCTATGTAATATTTTTTATTTTTTATACAGATGTGCTATTGCCGAACTTCTAGGCGCTTTGATAGCGACGACACAAGCCGGCGAAGCGACCAACATAAACAATAAGCTGAAAATGGGAGGACAGTCAGGTATAAATAACACATTTCTTAGAAGTGAACACGTTACTTACCTTAATAATTGTTAATGGATAAGCCTAAGCAGGACATATACTTAAATAATTAATTGGTAGCTTGGTACTTTGATTTTTATTAGCTTAATAATTAATAATCTTACGAGCATCCTTTCCAATCCCACAAATACCCTTATGTTGGATCCTTTTAACCCACACGACTACTATCCTCCCCGTAACAAAACCTTCCTTCTCCATGCCATTAGTTTAATCGACCGCAATCTCGTCTTTTGCATGATTTATTTCATGATTTCTTTTTCACAAAACAAAATTACAAGAACACGATTAAAAATAATACAATATGTTAAAAAGACTTTAACAAATGGCGTAAAGTGTGATAACCATTACATATGATCGACCCCAATAAACTCTTATTTTATATAAAATTCTTGTCCCCAGTACAACAAAACAAGAAAGATCAGCAAAAGAACGTGGTGTCTCTGGACGAAGCGTTGAACCTTTTGATGGGCGCGTTCCTACGAGGCGGCACTTCGTTCCTCAAGGGGGAGATCATCAAGACCGGCTCGGGGGTCAACCGGGAAGTCAGAGTTTGTGTCACACATGTAAGTATCATGTGATTTTGTTGGGGTTATGGAAAGTATGGATGTGTATGGCGAATAGATCGTAAATCTAGAAACAATACAATCTTAGATTAATCTAAACATATTTTTATTTTGTACCAATTTATACTGCAAAAGTAATCTTGATCCTGGTTCAGGTAAATGACGACACTGAATGATAAAATCTTGGTCAGAACAAAGCGTCTACTCAATAAATATGGCTTAAAATGATTACAATTGATTTAAACATGCCGGTTTATGTATCAAAACAGTCAATCACTAAAAAACATGTGACAATGAAACTATTGCTTTTTTCACAGGCTTACGTAATCTTCGTACAAAACATGGGCGGAGTTTGGCTGGAACGCAACATGACTACGTTCCTCAATCATGTTTTGGACTTGGTGGCCAATCCTAAGGCGGCCAGCTCACATGTCGATGCTGTGTATTCCAGGTGAAAATAATATAATTTTTGATACTTGTAAGAAAGTTTTTACGGCATATTTCGTCCTGTCAGCATGAATTTTTGTTGATTTTTTCTCTTATCTCGATAGCGAAATGACAGATAGATAAAAAGCTTGGCTTAACAAAATTTATTTTAATGTAAATAAAAATGTATATCCACAAGATGTGCACATCATTTTTTTTTTACATAAAGAAGGTCATCAAGGATCAATCTAGATTTTTTTCTCGTTCAGCAAAATCGTTTTATCCTTGACGTTTTATCAACACATTTATCTCTTCCATCGTCAGTTTTTTAGAAAGCTAGTGTAGAGGTTGTAAAAAAATCAAATCTTAAAGCAATTCTTCTTTTACAGAAAATGCATTAATTACATTCTCCGCAACACACTCGGCAAAATGTTGGGTGAGAAAGCACAAGCCTCGGCTTGTCGTGAGATAATACAGATCGTCATAAAACAAATGAACAGCATCGATTTCAATCCCGAAAACGCTAAAGATTGTAATCAGGTAATATTATAACGTTGAATTTTATTTCTATTAATAAATATGTATGTGTTCGTATTTATGTCTGTATGTGTATGTATGTATGTGTTTTCGTACACACTGCTCTCTTTTGCTTTAAAAAGATCACCATTTGTACCCTTTATTTATTTTTATGCGTATTATACAATCTGTATTAGACCAGCATGGTGGACTGAGGCCTAAACCCTCAGTTTTAAAGAAGTATATAAGTTGATAACAAAGACACTAGAAGCAAAGCAAATCAGCGCTGCAATACCGTGCAGGTGTAATTGGAGCATGTCGCTGAATGAAGGGAGCAGTGTTGGCTGTTTGAATTATGTCCGCTACATATACTTAAAATAAAAACTATATTTTTTTTTTGGTCAACAATAAAACTTTTTTACTTTTCTTTTTTCAAATATTTGTATGTGTTTGTGCAGGAGACGTTGTTCAGCCAGCATCTCCTAGTATGTGCGTTGATGGAGGCGGGCGAGTTGGCTCTACAACTCGGAACGTCCGTGCAGAATCTCGTCTCAGATACTTCGTTGAACATGATCGACGCCATCTTCTCGGTATGTTTAGTTTTATAAAATAGTTATTTAATCATAAATTACTACAGTTTGCATTTACGACATTTATTATGTAAACTGAAAATAGAAAAAATAACAATATAGAGAACTCCAGAAACTTTCCGAAGCGGCAATGGTTTAAAATTAGCGATTTGAAATCACTAATTTTCATTACTTTTGACTTTAACTGATTTGACCCAAAAGGGAACCTAAAATGACACCTAAAAGGTGTTTATGAATTCCGTATGTTTATACTCCGCCAGTCCATTCTAGACTAGCATGGTGGAGTAAGGCATCTTAGTTGAAGAGGGGGGGTTAGTTATTGATGATGAGCCACACCCAAGTATACAAGTAACCACACATCTGTATGCACAGGTGGTGTCGCACCCGTGCGTGGCGGCGCGCCTGGCGGCGGCGTGGAGTGTGCGCGCGCTGTGCGTGGCGCTGCCGTCGCTGCTGACGCCGCTGCTCGACCGCTGTCTGGACGCGCTCGACCACGCCAGGCCCACGCCGCACCATATATCCGGTATTGTTACATTGTTAGGAGAAGTGGGGATTAATGTGTACAGGGTTTGTTTTTGAAAATAATAGCTTGGATATTTTAATAATGAAATGATAGTTTTTGGGTGTACAATAGTGGACTCGCAGAAATGTGTCATTTACACATACTTATTTTGGTCCAATAGCTTTTCTATCATGGCAATTTGAATGCGTAAAAATAAAAAAGTAATACCAAATAAAAATAAATTTAACCACACTAGAACAGAAAAAAACAAAATCTTTGAAAACCTTATCAACAAGCTCACACCAAAAAAAAATATACATATCAGTTGCCCATATCTTAAATAAAATATTCCATATTTCCAGGCTACTCAGCAGCCCTAGCAGCGATCCTGGGCGCGGTACAACTGTCTCCCCTGGGCGTGCCTCACGGGCGCGGCAAGATCGCGTTCAACGCGGCCGAACAGTTGCTGCGCTCCGCCGGACAAAGCAGCCGACTTACTGCCGCGCGAACTAACGCCGGATGGCTTATTGTAGGCGCTATTTGTACATTGGGTGAGAGTATTTATTGCTACTTTTTTTGTGAGAGGAAAGTGTCTTAAGTATCCTGTTCGGTATCTCAGAGTAAGCAGAAAAGGGCGTCGATCAGTTTAAGGTTTAAGTAGTTTAAGGTTGGTATAGAGTTTGATGAGAATTGAGGAATTTAAGAAGGTATATTTTATTGAGATGTTTAGTGGTTTTCGTGGGAGTAGGTTATGCACAAATAAAACTAGTTTCGAATTTATAATGTATTTACAGAGAAAAAGAAAATAGGTTTAAGCCCAAAGGTATTCAATAGTTTACCAACATGGTTGGGTCACAATTGAAAGGGTAATAATTGAAAATATTTTACGTCACTAAGTTTTGTTATTACTAGAGATGCGCCGAGTTACACTTTTGCCGAGTAACGAGTACCGAGTTTTACTCGGTTCAATTTTTTTTCAACCGAGTACTCGGCCGAGTAACTCGGTACATTAGAATTTAAATAGCCTGTTTTCGGAGGCCGGTAACGTCTACGAAGAATAGAGGAATAGGCTATTACCAGAACGTGCAGCGAGGCTTGTGTTCCTGCATCATAACTTCATCATCAACCCTTATACGCCCACTGCTGAGCACGGGCACGGTAAAAATATTACATACAGTATTTTGACTCGGCCACATTTTGAGAACAAAGGCCTGCCGCCGCGCGGTCGTAAACATGCGATAGGGCTGCGCACCGCAACATTTTAAATAAATCTACCTCCTTTGACTTTCTATCTAAATAAATGAAATACTTTGTGAATGGAAGTGTGTTCAATAAAAATGCATGTTATTTTTTATTAGTGTATTTAATTTATAAAACGTTTATATTAAATATTTTTAAACGGTTTTATTTAACTCACCCCGTTTGTTTTATTCTTGGGTCAAATTTAGTAATTCAAATTTCACCCTTTCACCCAAATTTTGAGTTAGAGGAGTGTTCATTGGAGCCATCGAATTACCGTGCCGCAAGCGCGGTGAGTTCGGCGGCACTTATCAAAGGGACTTGGGTCGTCGGCGCTTGCCACGTAACACTACTAGAGTGAGTAGCAGACAAAATAATTTCAATCTTATGTCTATGTAAATAGAGTTGCAAAGTTTTTTGAATTTTTCGTTAACAAGTTCGTGTTTTAACAAATATATATTAGTACCGAGAAAAAAACGGCAACCATTACATATTTATTGTATGATTATTTAGAGGTATTTGTTGTTAAAGCGGCAACAGAAATACATTAATCGGAGATCATTTCAACTACATGTCTAGCTTATTTATTTTTCAAGGGGAGATCATCCTTTAAAAACACTTAAATTACTTACTTACCTACTAATAAGTATAATCATTGTATAGTCTTACCTTTCGGAGTTTCCAGGTAATCTAAAAAAAGTTATATCTGGGTGCGTTATTGAAGAATTCATGCAACCATACACAGCACAATATATTCTTTTTGTCATATTTTTTTAAAAATCGGGCGGTTACTGCTAAAACGACACCGTCCGTTCGTCACTGCGGCACAGTCGCGACTGCCTGCATGCCGAGCGCGTGCCGAGATCGGGCGCGTAGGTATAACTCGATTTTGGCCCGTTTGTATGAAGATAAGCTACTGTATATATATTTTTACCGTGGCACGGGTCTCCTCTACCATTGAGAGGGTTTAGGCCATAGTCCACCACGCTGGCCTAGTGCGAGTTGACGGACTACACACCTAAGGAATTCCTAAGAACTCTAAGGTGTGCAGGTTTCATCACGATGTTTTCCTTCACCGTTAAAGCAAGTGATAATTAAATGTGAATACCCACATAACTTCGAAAAGTCAGAGGTGTGTGCCTGGGGTTCGAACCCGCGACCGTCGAGATTTTCGACCGCGCGCCCAAACCTCGAGGCCATCACTGCATCATAACTTAGCTTTATCCAATTTTAAATATTAATTATTTTTATTATGTACTATAATTTTGATTTTATTAATTGAGATTTTCAAAGATTTCCTAAATTACTAAATAATTTTTGATTAACACAGTTGTTTACGAAATGAAATAAAATAATATTTATTGAATCTATAAAATGCTTAATACATCGCTTAAATTCAGTCATTTCAAATTTTACCACCCTGTTCACGACCTTGTCAAGGTCGCGGGACGTCGCTGGCTGCCGGAGGCTTCCGACCAAACCCGGTGGAAGTCATTGGGGAAGGCCTATGTCCAGCAGTCGACTTCCATTGGCTAATGATGATGATGGTGACTGTTGTTTAATTTATATCTACCGAAATATATTGCATTTCTTAAACAGAGTATACTCGGCATTCAAACCGAGTTATTCGGCCGAGTACGAGTATCAAAAAACCCGCCGAGTACGCCGAGTACCGAGTATCAACCGAGTACTCGGCCCATCTCTAGTTATTACAGTGTTTAGAATACATTATTACAAACATAAACATTCCTATGACTTAAATCGGAATTATATTTTTATCATATTCTATGTTTTATCCCTTTTTTTGTAGGTGTGCCTGTCGTTCGCGGCCTTTTGCCTCGAATGCTGCTGTTATGGCGGAACAGCTTCCCGAGGTCGGCTAAGGAGTTGGAATCGGAGAAGTCCAGAGGAGACGCTTTCACTTGGCAGGTACGTATTCAACTCGCATATAATTATGATATAATTTTATAAAAAACTAGCTTTTGCCCGCGACTCCGTCTGCGTAGACTTTAGGGCTGAGTGCAGAAAGATAATAAGTGAATCTTTAATTTGTCTCATAAGTGTCTAAAAAAAGTTTTACTTTGAAAAATATATTTCCGCATTTATAACATGTTTATTCCACGGGAACATTTAATTGTTACTTCACAGGGTCCTATTTATGTTCATACCTAAAATATATAACTTAGTCGAATAGTTTAGGCGTGAAAGCGTAACAGACTTACAGACTTACTCTTGCAATTATAACATGTACCCATACCCACGGGAACACATTTTCCAGGATAAAAGTATATCATGTTAATTCGGTGGGTCCTACCTATCTCTATACCAAAACTCATTTAGATTGATTCAGTAGATCTTGAATATAGCTATTCCCACGGAAATACTACATTTTCCGGGATAAAAGTATTCTATGTTACTTTGGTGGGTCCTACCTATCTCCATACCAAAAGTCATTCAAATAGGTTCAGTACATCTAGATAATAATAATTCCCACGGGAATACTACATTTTCCGGGATAAAAGTATCCTTTGTTACTTCGGCGGGCCCTACCTATCTCCATACCAAAAATCATTGAAATATGTTCAGTAGATCCTGAAATACCCATTCCCACGGGAATACTACATTTTCCGGGATAAAATGTATCCTATGTTACTTCGGTGGGCCCTACCTATCTCCATACCAAAAATCATTCAAATAGGTTCAGTAGATCCAGAAATACCCATTCCCACGGGAATACTATATTTTCCGGGATAAAATGTATCCTATGTCACTTCGGCGGGCCCTACCTATCTCCATACCAAAAATCATTCAAATCGGTTCAGTAGATCTAGAAATACCCGTTCCCACGGGAATACTACATTTTCCGGGATAAAATGCATCCTATGTTACTTCGGTGGGCCTTACCTATCTCCATACCAAAAATCATTGAAATCGGTCAAATGGTTTAGACGTGAAAGCATTACACAGGTAGTGTTACTTTCGAGTTACAATACATGCTCATCCCACAGGAACCCTACATATTCCCGGGATAAAATGTTGTTCATGTCACTTCATAGGATCTCATTTATGATCATACCGAGAATCATAAAAGTCGGTCGAATGGTTTAAGCGTGAAAGCGTAAGAGAAATATAGGGTTTTTTACCCAATCCCACGGGAATACTACATTTTCCGGGATAAAAAGTATCCTATGTTACTTCGGTGGGTCCCATCTATCTTCATCCCAAAAATCATCCAATTCGGTTCAGTACTTTTTGAGTTTATTCGTAACAAACATACAAAAATACAAAAATACAAAAATACAAACCTTTCCTCTTTATAATAATAGTATAGAAAAATATTGATAATACACTAAATAGGTTTTTAGTTTCGAAATATTTAGCAATAAATTAAATTTTTATCTTCTTATATACTTTAGCCTTATGTATGCCTTAGATAACACATTTTTTTATCGATATTCAAGGTGACATTGGAAGGCCGAGCGGGCGCGTTGTCGGCACTGCACAGCTTGCTGATCCACTGTCCATCGCTGGTGAATAGCGACGATACGGCAAAACGATTGACGCAGCCCATCGATGGAGCCATCGCTGTTCTTACTAAGTGAGTTGAAGACGTTAAAATACTGGTCATAATTTTGAAATAAATTGTAATTTTTATCTGCGGATATCAAGTAATATTGAAATAATTAGCGGAATTTTGTGCTTTTTTTCAACAATCGACGTAGAGGGATAAGCATTGATCATACATTGATTTTGGTCATATGTGGGTGATATACTGGAAAGTATAAAAAATTATGTGACCAATTGAAACCAGTCAAATGGTACTAATCAATTATAGTTGGATTGCAGATCTGGTGTTATGAATAAATAATTAAAATAATTAGCGTAGTACCTAAGTAAAATATGTAATACTTTCTTACTTATTTAAATTGGTACTTATTAAAATCCTTTTTTGGGCTAACTTTTAGATAGATAATAGAAGAGGAGAAATAAATGAGTATGTATTGTGTAGCGTGAGCAGCGTGGTGCGCAGCTACGGCGGCGCGCTGAAGGCCCCGGCGGCGCTGGTGCGGCTGCGGCTGTTCCAGGCGTGCGGCGCGCTCGGGCCCGCCGCGCCGACTGCGCCCGCGCCGCCGCTGCTGCGCCTGCTCGCCGCCGAACTCGCAGGCGCGGCCGACCCTAACGGGGCTAATACTCACACCGGTAGGACCTCTCTCATATCTGTATGTAGCTACTTTTTTTGGGTACCTTCTATGGTTCACTTCTATGGTGACCTTACTCAGACCACGATGCTTGTGTATAGCATAATAGTGATTATAAATTTCTGAATGGTCACATTCCGTCGACCCCCTACTTTTCCCCTTAACATGTGACGGCCCCCTTGTAAAGACTTCGTAGGTGTGCCCTTACCAAATACAAGGACAAAAACATCCATTATTATATCTATCACACGTTTCAATCTAAACTAGGCAAGACTAAGACTTCAAATGTAGTTAACATTTGAAGTCTTAGTCTTGCGTAGTATCTAAGTTATTTTACGTCAAATATTACAAGTAAATTCAACAGGGACATTCTATACACAGGAATGCTTCGAAATGCAATGCATCCCCGTGACACCATTTTGTTGGGCGAGGAGGGTTGGATATATGATACTGACCATGCAGACATAGAGGAACAGGTAATTATTATTTTCTTTTCCGTTTTTCCAAAGATGTACATTTTTGCATTAGTTAAGTTGTAAACTATAAATACTAAAGCGACGCTATAACATCCTACATATATCATCACATTCAATGTGAATTACAAGACGATATTTTTGGATAAAAAAAATACCTAGAAAATGGTTTTTCCTTCCATTACAATCATAACTAAAGCTCCGTAATGTTGCAACCTACATTGTTCGTAGCCGCAATTTATCATCTATCTCCCACTGTCATCATCATCATCAAAAAGCACTAAATAATATGCTTGTTTGTGTACAGCTGATATCCCCGCTGAGCGCGAGCGGCTCGTGTGCGCTGGAGCACGACCCGTGCTGCCTGTACCGCGGCAGTGCGGGCGCGCCGCCGCTCGGGGTCGCCGTCATCGACGCCGCCGTGCTGCTGTTCCCGCAGATATTCGCACGCGCTGCTAATAAACACAGGTGAGGGCGATGAATTTGCCTACTGAGCTGTTGATGTATAGACATAAATGCTCATGAGCATATGCTCAAATATGTATAAGAGATGAGTTAATTGATGCCTCAATTGCTAACTCTATTTATCATTCCATTTGTACTAAAGTTGTCTATACCCTTATGAAGTTAAAATGTTCCACAATTCCACCGTATTTATATAAATATATTATACAGAGTGTGATCGGAAACTAAGGCATGTAATAGGTGCGACGATTCCGAACCCATTGATGTTTAAAAAATCCTGACAAAAAATAAAAAAATCAAAATAAATCTGTTTCTTAATCGTAATACCTATTACCTAGCTTAGTTTTCGAAACACAGTTACATTCTAAATAGATCCTGTATATGTTAATGCAAAAATTATCAGTCTTAGGAATTTTCCTATCCTAAATAAGATTAATATATTGTTCATTAACCACATGTTAAACTGTATTTTTCCAGACAGCAAATGCTGGAGCACTTCGCGGAGTGCATCAAGATGTCGAAGGGCGCGCGGCAGGAGGCGATCCAGGTGAACGTGTACACGGCGCTGCTGCTGGCGCTGCGCACGCTGGCCGAGCACAAGAGCTCGCTCGGCCACGACACCGTCAAGCACATCGCTGTTGAGTTGCTGCTCGTGAGTATAGCGCAGTGGAAACACTGTCTCAAATTTAGTGTGAACTTTCAGTGGTGACTAATGATTATAATAATAATGTTGATTGTGAATTTTGAGGTTTAGAAAATTATTCCAAAGCTCTCATGACTCTTAAAATCTTTATATTCCCAAAAAGACAGAGACAGAACAAAGGGCTTCGAAAAATCAATTTGTGTGGCCAACATTAAATTTCCTTTAAAGAGTAAACCGGAATCGCGCTTACTTAAAGTTACTTGATTTTGAAGTCGATAAAAACAATTAATTTGTAATAATAGTTTATTTATTTTTTTAATCCGGAAACGAAGGTAATAGATACGATGATCACAAACTCATTGGCGTTAAAATAATTCAGACAAAAAATGAAACAAAATAAGTTTTCCATACAACCATCAGTATTAAATGTATGTGGTTTGTATGGACATCGTATTGTTTTTTATTTTTTGTTGGGATTTTCTTTAATGCTAGGGGGGTTTGTAATAACATCTCTAAACCAAACACATAACCAACCCCTCCAATTCCAGGGCGGCCTATCATCGGGCGTGGTGCAAGTGCGAGCGGGCGCGGCGGCGTGCCTGGGCCGCGCGTGCGCCGCGCTGCCCGACCCGGAGGCGCAGGCGCTGGCGGAGCGCGTGCTGGCACTCGCCCGCTCCGCGCCCGCTCGCACCACCCGCGCCGGCGCCGCCGCGGCCGTGGGCGCCGTGCAGCGGGCCCGGGGCACGGCAGCCGGGGCCGCAGCGCTGCCCGTGCTCAGGGCTAATGCGCAGGACCACGCCGCGCTCGACTTGCAGGTATAATCACTTTAAATTTGGTTTAGTAAATTGGGTAGAAAACATTATTGGTTATTTAAGTAAGTCAGGATTGATACGGATTTTAATAATAATGAAAGACTAAGCTGTAAAAGCTCTTACTGTTACATACAGACAACTTTTGTTATAAAGTTTAATGATGAGGTCACGATTGGAAAATATAGAAAAATGTGAGAAGGAGGAAAGAGTCATAAGTGATGATCCATGATTAAATTAAATATCGATAATTCTATGATTACGCTCTTTCAAAAAGTAAACCTGCATACGTTCCATTTATTTTTAATCAACCAATATTTTTAATTCTATAACTCACCAGGTATGGTCTCTCCACGCACTCTCAGTGCTTGCCGACGCGTCCGGTCCGATGTTCCGCAGCCACGTGGAATCTACACTGAACTTGGCGTTGAAACTGCTGTTCAACGCACCACCATTCTTGGAAGACCTTCATCGCACCATCGGCAGACTGCTGGCTGCTTTGATCACCGTAGTTGGACCTGAACTGCAAGGTAATTTTAACGACTTATTCTCTGGTTAGTCACAAGTATGATACAGGTAGGTAATAGCTACGGTGATCACAAACCCCAATCGCATTAAAATAAATCCCGACAAAAAATAAATATTATGAGGTCTTCCATACAAACATCGGTATTAAATGTTATAGTTATTACTTGCCTTTGTTTCCGACCACGGTTTGAATACACCGTAAAACGTTCGCATATTGTTGATAGACATAATCCTATTTTGCTTATCGACATAATAATTGGATTTGACGACTTCACAATTATCATTAAGTGCCAAATATTTTCTTTTCATGTAAGAATTTTTACATAATATTAACAAGTGTCTATTATGTATGTTCCCAGTGGTGGCGGTGGGTCGTTTCGTGTGCGCATGCGCGGCGCTGTCGGAGTGCGGCGGGGGCGGGGGCGGCAGCGGGGGCGGCGGGGGCGCGCGCGCGGAGGCCACCGGCTGTCTGCAACAGCTGCACATGTTCGCGCCAGCTTGTGCCAACCTGCACGCTCTAGTGCCGCAGTTGTGTGTATGTATATTGTTATATGATTAGTATTTATTTTTAAACATTTTTGTAGTTATAAATAGGTTTTGATGTTCATAAAAAATATAGATAAATAATTACATCCAACAATCACATTCACAGTTATGAGTTCATACCAAAATACCGAGTTTCGTGTTGTGGGTATCAGAAACTACGTGGAGCTACAACAACATGTATCGACAATCATGTTTTGATTAATCTACACTTAAAACGCTTATAATGTTATTTATTTCTTGCTTGATAATTCTTACTCTGAGAAGCTTTCGAGAATTTAATCGATATCGATATATATTAATATTTCCATTGTATTTGCAGCGTGATTTATCCCATCCTGAGTTGATCGTGCGTCGCGCTGCTCTGTGCTGTCTGCGTCAACTGTCGCAAAAGGAAGCGACGGAAGTTTGTCGATACGCTCTTCTTGCTAAGGATCATGTACCTGCCAAACCTTATTGTGGTAAGTCCTATGTCGTATCTCTATAATTGTTTAATAAATATAAATACATTCACACCTCCATCCTTAGTCAATCCATGTCGTATTGCATTATTTTCACATTTCTTATTACAAAAAATATTAATAATAACTGGTCTGCCAGTGTTTCATTAAATAAATACCTAAACAATTATAAACACAGTCTTTTCACTAAAATATAAATTTTGTATTGAGGGCATCAAATATAGACTAATATTTCACAAATGTCCAGACTTAAAACCAGTATTTTTAAACAAAAACAAACTGTCTCAACCACAGATCTTCTTGTTAACATCTGTCTCGACTTTAAATATTTTGTAATTTATTCCTTTTTACATTAAGAAATAAATAAATACAAGACTATACTTTGACTATTTTTCACCTGATTCCAGGCGTAGTAATAACAGAGACAGGTCTGCCAGGCGCGTTATTCAGCGTACTAGACACGGAGCGCGATTCCGCGGCCCGCTCGCACGCGCGCGACGCCCTGGCGTGCTGCCTGCTCGCCGCCGCGCCCCCCGCGCCCACCGCGGCCCCCGCCACACACACCCTGCGCGCCTGGCTGCAGCTGCTCAAGCGGGTGCTCACTGTTAGACACGGTCGGGATACTGTTATACCTGTTTTGTATCATGCTGATAGTCATCCAATACTTTTATGTCTGTTATATATTGTGCTGACAGCCACTAACACTTTTATGTCTGTTACACATCATGTCGATAATTGTAAATTGTATTGATTAGTGAAAACAGTATGGTGTCTATTATCAGTACATTATTAGTTAAAAATATCATAATCCAGAAAAGATTTATTCGACCTGATCAAATACGGGGATTCAAGATCGCAGACAAGAAAACAAAGGAGTGTCGTCAGAATGTTAAATCTTGTGTAAATAGTTTTAAAATTCACATTAAGATGTTTTTAACAAGGTTGCAGCATTTTATATAATTTTATCGATAGTTGAGTTCCAAGTTGTAACTTAATATACAAAAACCATTTGATCCTGATTTTTAAAGATATAAATAAACAAAATATTTTTTTTTTTTAACTTTTGAAAAATATTTTACAGAGGACAGTAACAACCAGGAGACAGATTTCGACGCTGAAGGTGATGATGACCAAGAAGAGTTCCACGCTGAATCGGAGCAATCTACGCATCCGGTCGTTCAGTCCAGATGGCCTACAAGGGTAAAATTATTAACAATTAATATTTTTATTATTATATGTCTAATATCTCTTTGTTTAAACTCCCCATAGGATGATAAGTTGCCTTAGTGTAGTTTGCGTATAAAAAAATTATAACCAATATTAAGTAATATTTCTCAGCCAAGTTCAGATATTTTATTTTTATATTGCATAGGAATATGTAGTATGTAATTTTATTTACATCACAAATTATTTTCTACCCAGGTGTTCGCAATGGAGTGCATTCAAAAACTGATTAGTGCGTGTGAATCGACTGGCGACAGCGCACACTTTGATCTCGTGAAAGCGAAGGAAAAGCAGCAAGTGGATCCCAATGGTAAGAGATTCTGGAAAACAGAACACAAAGCAATTTGTTGAAAGCAAACTTTTCTTTATTTTTGCTAAGTCATTCATTAACAAACGTTTATCATCTTCACATGAATACCATTCGCTGTTGGGCATGAGCCGCTTCCCTAAATAAAAGGGTTTAGGGGTTAGTTTATCATATTGTTGGTCGACTCAAATGAACATTATGTAAAGGGAGTCTTAAGACCAACTATGCGTTTATTCCTTTAACCATTGTGGAGGTCGTAGTAAGTACTCAGAAAAGTACTGCAGTGCAATAATATTTATCGAATCTATAAAACGTCATTCTGAGATTCAGTAATTTCAAAATTAGTTTACCCCGTTCGGAAGGCAGTCATAGTTATGACTCTCTGTAGTTACAGAAGAAATGGCAAAAAACTCTAGTAATGCTATTTTCTTCATTTAAGCAATTAAATTGTACTCTTACTCTAGTATTACATAATATGTTGTTATCATTATCATCACCATCAGCTCATATCTAAAGGGTTATTGTAGACGACGCGATTACAATTGTAACATTATTCGATTTCAAATAGCGAACGGTGTGAAATGGGTGTGCACAAGGCAATGTAGGCGCGGGGCCGGGGGGCCGGTGTACGACGACTTTAACGTTTGTACTTCACGAACCTGCGGGCGCCGGGGGGTGGTCCTGCCAGCGGGGCCACTCGGCGGCGCACGCGTTGTCCACGATCGCAAGCGCCACAGTGCACACCTATCGCTCATCGATCCTCCAAGCAATCGTTTGTTTTATTTGCCACCCTTATAGTTATAATAATGAAATAATTGATTTCTCGGCACCCCGCAGCGGAGTACCTGTCGTGCCACCTGTCGGAGCTGGTGCGCATGGCGTTCGTGGGCGCGACGGGCGAGTCGGACGCGCTGCGGCTGGGCGGGCTGCGCACGCTGCACATCCTCATCCGCCGGTACGCGCGCGCGCCCGAGCCCGACTTCCCCGGCCATCTGCTGCTCGAGCAGTACCAGGCGCAGGTGGGGAATACCGACTTTTGTATGCTAGTGGACAATTTGCTTTTGGAATCAGGCATAGACATTTTGTGAAGGTTTTTGTTGGGCGTAATATAGTAGATGTGTGGGATAAGGGTTTTTGTTGGTGAAGTAGGTGTGTAGGATAAGTGTCGGTATTAATAACTAAAAGTTATAGTAATGTAGTAATAGATATAAGATTAAATCGACCTATGCGCAGAATAAAGTTATATGTGCTTTTGCACAGCTTCTCTTTCTCAGCGATTTAAACTCAATTGGGCACGGAATTATCAGTAACTTTTTATGTTCTTCAAACAACAAAAAGTTCTACTTATTATTACTTCACTAGTGCAATATATAAACAAGTTTAACACTATAAAGACATAAAAAGTACTTTGGTGTTATAGTCATAAGTAACCTTATTCTATGCATAGGTCGAAATTATAGATGTGATTAGGTCATATAATTCTGCATTTGTTCAAGTGGTAGTTGTGTAGTTGTTACGGTGGTATTTTTATTGTTGTAAAATTGAGATGCGTTCATTTATAAATTGTGACATAAATTAAAACTGCATCTAAAAATCATACTAGAGGAATATACAGCTTTATATTGTTAACAGCAATTGATTTATTAATCACAAATAAACCACAAGCTCACAGTATAAACCATATCTCTTAAATCGATAATTATACACAAAATAAACATATTGGAATGTTTAACTTACAACCCTTATATATTGTAGGTGGGTGCGGCAGTTCGCCCTGCGTTTGGCGGCGAGACGGCGTCCCACGTGACCGCGGCTGCGTGCGACCTCTGCTCCGCCTGGATCGCCAGCGGCGTCGCCAGGGATCTAGCTGACTTGCGCAGGTATGTATCTCATGTTTAATTGGTAATGAAAATGTATGAGGTTATAAAAAGTGCCCTAAACGGTAGGGGATTAACAGTCATGACGTGACGCTAGCAGAGATATGGTAAAAAAGGCTTTTTGTCTTGACTCTTGGGAAATATGAGTAAATGTGTCTATTTGATTTAAAATATAATGCTCAAAGAAACAACTTTTAATTTGTGTATTTTTATAAAATCATAACTAAAATTTATTTACATAAAAAAAACTTTGTTATAAAATAAATAACTGGATATAACTATTATATTACTTCATATCAAAAAAGATATTATAGCAATTATTTTTAAAATAATTGACAAAAATTATCGATAAAAAAATATTAATGTTTTAGAGTCCATCACCTATTAGTATCGAGCTTGGACAAGCTGAATACGAAGGGAAACACAACACTTATCTACAACGAAAGCATGGCCACTTTGGAGAAACTGTCTATTCTTAAAGCATGGGCAGAGGTAAGTTTGTGTCTGATTTTTTTTACTAAATAAAATAAAACACACTTCTGACTGTATTTGCCAAATACAATGTAAATACTTCGGAAATGTTGGAGTAATTGTAATTTCCCAGTAAATTATTTTTTTATCAGTCGACGAAAACAATTGTATAAAATTAGTTACTATTGAGTAATTATTACCAAACAAAAACATATCTATTGTTCAGTGGCAACGTTATGACTTGTCGTTTTTTAAATAGCACCACTCACAATTAAATTATTAGTCTCCAAAAATATATTTTTACACCTATAAAATCGCCATTTTTCAAGGTGTACATAGTAGCCATGGTGAGCAACAACAGCGCGCCGGGCAGCTACGTGAAACAACTCGACAACAAACCTATCAACAACCAGGCCGAGTTGGCCAAGTGGCGGAACCAGTTGCTGCAGAACAACAACCAGATCGACAACGCCACGCCAGATACCAACCTCGACGAGGAGTACGGAGAATTCGAGTCGAAAGGAGAAAGCTTGCTGAAACTCGTCGAGCCGGAGCTGGAGAGCTTGGGGGAGAACTGGGTGGCGGCCTTGAAGGACCACGCCTTATTGAGTTTGCCGCCAGGTACTGATTCATTATATTAAGAATAACACTTGTATTGTTCATTGTTACTTTTATTTAAGGAAAAGATTGTTACAAAGCTTATTCAATATACCTCATTATTACACTATAGTTCCACAGACAATATAGAGTAACAGTACCATAGAGAATATACATTATTGCCAATATAAATGTACTACTTATCACCAACACGGATTGTAAATCATTGTTAAAGTTTGATGGTCTGTGTTTGTTGGATGTGTAGTCGTGTCGGCTAAACTATTTTTTTTGTTGATTAAATTAAGGAGTTCAGTTTGGTTGGTTCGGTTATAGGAGAACGTCGTGTTATGTGACTTGAAATGATTTTTTATTTTGGTGATTTTGTCGAACGTCAAGGTGCTCTTAGTATTCAGACGACGAATAAATTATTAGTTTAGTTGTAAAATAATGCAGTGATTGCCACCGGATTTACGCACGTGGTTGAGAATCTTGTTGGTCGCGGTTCAAATCCCACGAGCACACCCCTTGATTTATCAAATTATAGTCACAATGAATTATCACTTACTTTAACAGCAAAGATAAACCTGCATACATAAATTTTTCTGGTGTGTATTTCGTCAACCTGCACTAGGCCAGCGTGGTGGACCACGGCCTAAACCTTAGGACGTATGTGGGCTAATCATGATGTGTTTGTTGTAGAGTTCGCCTCCCAACTCCCGCACGGCGGCGGCGCGTTCTACTCTGCGGAGAGCGTGGAGGCGTCGCGGGCGCACTACGGGCGCGCGTGGCCGTCGCTGCTGTACGCCGCCGCGCTGCGGTACAACGCCGACATACACTACGTGCCACAAACTGGTACACACACACTTTACTGTGGGGAGATAATACATTATGAAGGAGTTTCCTCATAAGGCATTCAATTGGTGGCGCCACTGTAGAAAAGTAAATCTTAATAAACACTTTGGGGATGTTTTGTTTTAATTATTTAGGAGTGACAGGTAGGTCCAGCTTTGACGAACGCCATTTCATAAATATCTCTGTAAATTATATAAAAAAAGATTTTATATTATTTTTAAAGGCTCCAAATAGATGGGAATTATGAAGAATTCCTTATTATTAAAATGGGTTCAGTAGCTTGGGCAAGCATGCATATCATGAATATTGATACTTGCGCATTTTCGTTTTTAGTATAATTAATGTTGATAAAAAGCATAGTGCAGAACATCTAGAACTCAATTTCATTAAAAAATAGTGCAATAAATATTATACTAATAAAATAAATAAATGAATAAATAAATATGTTATACGGTTGATTCTAGATAAAACCGACGGTGCCCTGGATAACAGATCTGCGAAAACTGAAAATGGCAACTTTGAGTTCTTCGAGCCAGTTGATGAGAGATTCCACTTGCTGTTTGGTAAGACATGCATTCACATTAATTAATTTTATTACTTCATAGGTATCGATTTGACATGACATATATGGGTATTATTGTCCAAAATGAAATGAATAAGTTTTAATCCTACACTCAACTGTTGCCTATTTTTTTATTGACGCCTAAAATTTACATTTTCACTCAGTGAAGTTCTAATACCTGGGTTTGATTACATATAATTATATTTCAGGTATTTGCATGGAAGCTCTATGCGCTCAACGCGACATGAGTGTTGAAAACACCATATCTGTCTTACTGTCTTTGGTGACCCTTCTTGATGCTCCTGAAAATAGGGCAAGGCTTATGAAAGACAGGTACAAAATATTATTATTTGGTTTGTGTAGTCTACTGAGTTAATTGGTAGAACCCATCCCACAGAATTCTATTAGTCGCAAATAGATTTTATCGATAAGTTACCAGAAGTAAAGTATTAAGAAAGCCTTGTTTATTATCAGTCGATAAAAGAATAATGATTCAGCAATTATAGAAGCAGAAAGTAGCATAGAATCTTTAATTACTTATGTATTTTTTAAATTCAACTTTGTGCCCTTACGACTTAATTTCATTTCTCGTTCTACATCTCCATTTTTACTACCTTATGGCTCATAATTTTTACTTTACAGTTGAGTATTACCTAAGCAAATATAGTCGAATACAACCCTTTTTTTAATCATATGACGAGGTTTATCGATGCTCTGTTTTCACCACCTGATATGAAATTTGTGATTTACCCCCCAGATCCCTGGCGATCGAGTTGTGTCAGATAATCCACCGCACGGGTCTGACGCACGCGAGTGTCGAGGTGTTGGTGCTGGCGGCCGATGTACTGCGGCTCGTCATAGAGGCGGCGCGGGAGCAGCTGCACGCGGCCATGCAGGCCAAGATTAAAGGTACGAATATATTGTACTCAGTGTAGTTTTATGTAAAATCTTGATACTTGAAACGGCTCTATTTTATTTTGGTCATCGCTACCTTAGTACTAGGGTGGCAAATTTAGACATTAATAGTGTTAAGCAGATGTGATTCATCTGGTATACAATAAGTGAAAATGCTCCTATCCTGATTTTAGGGCTCATACAAATATTTCTTTCGACATAAAAAAAATGTATTTATTTACAAACGGTGATTAAATGTATGTTTACAGCTTACTTACTAACGTTTATTATATTTTGTAGAGCTGGCGCCAGACGAAAATGGCACTGAGGGCGCCCCTGCTGCCGCCATCGCCGCAGTACAGACTCTAGGCGAGGGGGGTCCGACAGGGGACCTGCCCCCCGGCAAGTCGGTGGTGTTCGCGTGCTTGGAGGCGTGCGTTTGGCTAGCCGCGCGCCGCACGCCGGCCCTGGCGCCGGCTGGACGGGCCCCACGACCCACGGGGCCCAAGGGGGACGCGCTGCTGGTGAAGAGCCTCGCTGCTATTGCATTACTACCTTCACTTACCAGCCCTCATGGTTAGTATTAATATTTTTCATGGCATGGCTTGAGTAACTTAGATTCTATTTGTAGCGGGATTTCCTTAGAAGACTAAGTGTTACACGTTAATTATTTAGTGTCTAGTTTGTAATTGTTTATTATAGAGTCAAGGCATTGTCATTTATATGTCAACAGCTTTAGTTAAATAAGCATAAAGATTTCATTCGGATTGCATTCGGAATTGTATAAGGCAAACTAGGCTTTTGAGCTTCTATGGAAGCACCGGTGCTGCATTCTATGTATATTGGTAGAGAAAATGTTTATAGCTACTAACTAGTTCATTTGCTTCAAATCTTAGGTCCTTTATTATTTACCTTCCATTAACATTTCATTGCCCGCCTTAATTTCACCGGTCACCATCGTCAAATCTTATGAACAAAAATACTAAACACATGAATATTTACATTGCAGGCGCTCTCTCCATACTGCCAACAATACTATACCTGGCAACAGAAGTGCTCCGCGAGTGCAAGGACTCTGCCACGGTGGCGGACGCGGGTATCCTGCTGCTGCAGAGCGGGGCGGAGTGCAAGTGCGTGCAGTTACATGACGACACTCGCGAACAACACGCGAAACTGCTGCAGAGTGTGCTGGCTAAACTCGTCGAGAGGGTGAAGAGCGGTAATTATATTGATGTTGTATATTTATCATACATAAATTGAGGCTGCTACAACCAAGGTGGCGTAACTGCATTTTTATGTCTTTTGACCTATTTGTATTTTCGTAACTTATACATTTTAATCTACAAGATCAGAGTGGGTGAAAATTGCTAACATAATTTTGACATAAATGACAGTATAATTACATTTCGGCCCTGGTTTAAATTGACGAAAATCAAAGTGACAGAGTGGTCGGAAGGTAGGTCATAAGTCATCCAAATGCTGTCAACGCTGGTTCTAGCAGCCTCAATTCATGCCTATATTTCTCGAAGGGTTAGACAAATATGCGTTTCTGCACCGGGTTTTCGACAAATATGAATCAGTCCCATGTAATAGAGGACAAACCTATCACAGTTTGCAGACACATTTCCAAAAATATTTTCAGATGACCCAGAGCAGCGCATCGACCCTATCATCGGTGCCCGTGCCATGGCAGTCCTGCTGAACAACGCTGAGCCTGTGGCGCCCTTGCATTATCCCTGTATCAACCACTTCCGACAGTGTTTGGAGACTAACGATCACGAGGTACAGATAACATGATCAAATTTTCCATTGAGTAATCTTATAGTATAGATTTTTGGTGAAAAATGATTTTTCAATACACCTATTGTATTTATTTGTGTAAAGTATATTTAGCAATTGGTGCGAAAGTTTCGGAAAAGACTTACATATGTGGTATGCGTCCATCGGACACACCCATTAATTATAATTTTTTCGGTTTATTTTAATCAAGTTTTGTGGTTTTACAAAATTCAAGTAGGATTTTACAGGTCAGTCTTTACTCACAATGTCAGAATAATCATCATAAATCAATCGGCAACTATTAACGCTTCTCCCAAATAAAATCGCTAGTAAATATCGACAAATTTTATTGATATTACATAAAAAAATTTAATCGATATATCATAAAATTTAATCGATACATTCCAACTTCAAGTCGTTCGCCCGCTGCTGCGCGGTACTACGCGGCGTGTGGTCGAGCGGCGCGGCGGCGCGTGTGTCGTGGTGGGCGCGCGGGCTGGCGGCGCGCGTGGTGGCGCGGGCGGCGGCGGCGCGCAACCCCGCCGACATGGCGCACGTGCGCGCCGCCATCGCCGCACTCGCCGCGCTAGACGACCTCCTTGCAGCGGCGCCGGCTTCCGCACGTATGTTCCTTTGCTTAGCTGTTTTTTTAAGTTAGGGGTGGGTAAGACTGAATGGAAAGATGCCTTTGCCGATTTTTTTCAAGCAGAAATGATTAGGATCTCCTTTCCATATCTCGAAGTATTCCAAATCTATACTAATATTATAAAGCTGAAGAGTTTGTTTGTTTGTTTGTTTGTTTGTTTGTTTGTTTGTTTGTTTGTTTGAACGCTAGGATCTCAGGAACTACTGGTCCGATTTGAAAAATTCTTTCACTGTTAGATAGAAAATTTATCGAGGAAGGCTATAGGCTATATAACATCACGCTACGACGAATAGGGGCGGAGCAGCAATAAAGAATGATTCGAAATCGGGGACATTTTTTCCTTTTTGTGAGCTTCCGCGGCGTGCGCTGCGAAAACGGTTAAAGTTTCGCTAAAATAATGTATGAGAGAAATGTTTCTCTTTAAAAGTTCTAAAAAAAAGTCCGCGACAGCATATGTCTATTTTTTAAGGTTGGCTCACTATAACGTTTTTTATCCTAACCAAATTTATTTTTAAATAAAGTTTTATTTGTGAAGGTGTTTTTATAAATATGATATTAATCCTTATCCAAATAAATACGTTATTCATTACAAGTATTTAATTTTAAATAAAATTGCCCTTTACATCATTTGATTTCACTGAGTATCTTAGAAGATATTGCAGTTTTAAAATATTGATCAAGCGCGCAGTAATGATGCACAAGGCGCCGATCGACGCGTTGCGGTTTCACGTTTGAACAATTTGACCGAATTGTATGAATTTTGGTATGGACATAAATAGGACTCTGAGAAATAAAATAGACTACAACTTATTTTCCTTCTGATCTCAACCCTGTAGTCTACGCGGACGGAGTCGCGAGCAAAAGCTAGTAATAATATATTTTCCTTTAATAAGGGAAAGTTTAAAGCTAAAGTTTCAATGTGTTCGGAAATGCCTAATTGGACGGAACCTTAACTGATTGTATTTTATTACAAGAAGGAAGGCAAATGATGGCCGAATGAAAGCCGAGATGTTGGTGAAGGTCACGGCAAAGATTCCCTTTTGCCTTTTTTTTAACAAAAATAAGGTTCTCTTATGACTAACTTACAACACAAAAATCAATCATCATTACAAATACTTCTCGAAGTACTTAACTGTTTATAAATCATTATTTATCATTCCACGCTATCCTATTTTAGAGGACACTACGAAAGGTAACCACGATTTAATATTAATTTAAATAAATTTATAAATTTATGCCACTTTATTTAGAATAACAAATTTTATTGATCTTCCTTCCAACATCTCTTAACCAGAATAAAGGTTAAAAAATTCAGTTTTGAAATAAACAATTTTCGTGTATTAGTTTCTGTTAAACTACTCATTTGATGTGTCGTTGTGTAATTCCAATATACCGACATTTCCTCCAGTCCTACTTATACTCCGTAACAAACCACACCGGCAGGTATCCAGCTGCTGTGGCTGCTGGTGCCGATCGTGATCTCGTACCTGCGCGCGGGCGCCGAGCTGTCCCGCGCCCCGCCGCCGGCGCGCGCGCTGCACGACTTCGCGCTGCAGTGGCTCACCAGGGTCGGGCCCAAGTACCCGCAGGTAACACACGCTATATACTTGGTTAAATGTAAAAGGAATCAATTTGTATGATGAGATATGTTTGTTCGACCCAATAATAAACTTACTGCTAAATCTATGATGTTTCCTGTACACTACACGTAATATCCCCCATACCATTCTTAAAATATACTTCAACAATTTCATAAATAATCCAATTAAATACCTGACTTTTACTATTTTTCCAGGAGTTCAAAACCATGATGCAGCAATCAGCAGAATTACGTAACAAACTGGAGAGCGCTTTGAAGGCTAGTCAGGCCAGCACCCGCCTCAACAAGCAGGCGCAGGCGCAGCGGCCCGTGTTCGACGCCAAGCCTGCCAAACCCACCATACAACTCAAGACAGACTTCAGCGACTTTAGATAAGCTATATCACTATCGATTAATCGTTATACAAATCGATTACGACAATAGTATCGATGGTATTGACAATGAACAAAATTTCGTAACACATCGATATTTTAAATCGATTACAACAATTGTATCGATGGTATTGATATTGATACACATATCCTATGTCATGGACCTGTTTGTGACTAAGAAAACAGATATCCAAATTGGCTGTTTGGTTTTACACCAACAGGTAAAAAAGATGTAAGTTTTATCAGAACAGTGTGTATACTTGAAGTGGTGATGTTAAAAACCGATTTGAAAAATTATTGGTTTTAAAAGTTTAAGGACAAAAAGAAATCTTGTAAACATACAATTTTAAAAATAATTGTATCCTAATTTAATAATTTCAAATAATCTATTAAGAAGCCAAATATATAAACATATGGTCACAGCAATCCAGGAATTTGTAGGGCATTTCAATTTTTTTAAAAACTTATATTCGATTCAATGATCACTTTCGTATGAGTCATGTTATCACCCCATGATTCTTTGTCCGATTTGATTAATCAGACTAGATTTTGCCGTTATTTATAGTATAAATGTTTTTTAAGATTCTTACAATGACAATATACACCATGGAGGTGGTAGGTAAATAATTATAGAAAACACAAAACTTATTTCAACAGCAAAATAAAAATTTCCAGGTAACTAATATAGGCAATGCAAGAATAGATTTAACTTTCTTTACTTATAGGCAATTTATTTATTCATCATAGTTGTAATTTATGGCGTTTTGTCATTACTATTCTTATTGCTTTTGAAGCACAATACACTTTTGAGGAATTTTTCATTTGATATTTTACATAACACATTAGTCCAGGCAAAACATTATTGCATTAAAATATAAACAAAATTAGCTTAGTTTGCAGATAATCTTTTCAATACTTACTGATAACTTTAATAATTATTTTTAATATAATGTATAACATTTAAATGTCTTATGTGCGAAGAATATTTATAAAAGCATTTGGTATACAATTGTTTTAATTTTAAAAAAGTATTGCTATAATAATTTGGTGCAAATCACATATTTGCTATAAGTAAATTTAGTATAAAACAATATAAATTACTAACATTTCAAATCTGTTGCTAATAGAACTCGCAATCAATTTTCTAGCCACACTATATGGGTGCTTTGCGATATTCCAGACTATAAAGAGGCAGTACAAGCCTTAAGTATGATTATTCTATCATAACTAAGTTTTTTGTGTTGCTCTGTTTCTGATAGAGAGCAAAAGAGAAAAAAATAGAAAAGATAGTATTTGAGGCACCTAAAATTTATAAATTCTTGATAGCATAATAAATAATTATTATCACGTCTTAGACTTCAACATATATGAATAAGCAATTAAAACATTAAAATGAGCATTTAAATGAGTATTGCTAAACTAAAATTAATGTAAGTCTTTCTCGAATCTTGTCGAAAAAATTTAATACTCGTAGAATTATTCTAGTCGAGTTGTATTGGTATGATTAGGGCTATAAGTAATTGGTTTATTTTGGGTTTAAATGATTGAATTAAATCTTGGGCTAAATATGCTTCAAAATTAGTTTGTCCCCCACTCATTTGCATCCATAAACAGTCGGAAGTTGTAACATTTTATTTTTCTGTGTCTGATATGTCCAAGTAAAATAGAGATCAGAATAAACAAAGGTGTCCTATTTCGATTTCCTTTTACTGGTTTCTCGATAATATAATTATGATCTAGTTTATTTAGCCCACGATGCGATTCATATCGATAAACGTTATCGATAGATTCTAAAAAATCGAATAGCGCGTTAGTAAGTTTTAATACATTCAAACAAATTATGACAAAATAGATTAGTAAACGAAGTTCCTACGTAACATTTTTCAGTTTTGTTTTTGGGTTTGCCAAATCTGATAAACTAGGTAATGTTTTTGTACTCTTCTTGGATAATTTTACCATACTTTTTGACATTTATTTTAGAATTTTTCCGTTTGATCTCTGCACTGAGATAAGCATTTTTTTGTTCCACAAATATTAGTTATGGATTGATTGTTAGCAAGACTAAAAAAAGTCTGTTTCTACCCATGAAACAATTCCTATGGATATAAAACAATTAATGATCGGAACAAAGTGTGTGACCGTGGGTTATAATGTATGATTATATATATGAAAAATTATGAAATAGTTATGTGCAAGTGTATTTTAGTACCTATGACAAAATGAAATCAATTAGATTTGGCAGCTGCAAACTTTTATGAATGTTTCAAACACCATTTTTATGGCTAATTGTTTTAGCAACTTTTACCATGTATTTTATATGAAACAGGACTACGAGACTTATTGTTTATGAAATATTGAAAAATAAACCCTTTTTTGTACTCAAGGTCTATTTTACAAGGTAATTATATCCAAGTTCCAAAATGCTTTGGTTTAGTTCGGCTAATTAATGCGACAAGCATTCAAATCATGAGCAGCATTTTTATTAAAATGACAAAACATTCCTCTTGGACTATTTGTGTAGAGTCCTGTTCATATTTGTTCTAGTAAATGCATATTTTATTTCATAAATTGTATCAATGTACAAAGTAACTCAGAATAATAAAGGTCATTCCATCCGATATATACGTATTCGCTTTCAGTCTTTCTTATGCTTATTTAGAATAGTTATAGTAGAGTATTTTAAGTATTAACGGCCTTACTTATAAATGTAAGTTAATTTAACATCTGCTGATACATGTTCTGTCCCGTTTACTCTAATGCCACATGCTGATCAATAGAGCAGGATAAAACATGATTTAGTGATTTTAAACTGCCTCAGCATAAGAATGTGCCATGTGATCTAGAGTTACCGGGTTCTATTGTTGGGTTAGGCAGTGTTTGAGTTGTTTTTTAAATTTTCAGTAGCAGCACGGAGTCTTGAAATGTCCCCGATAAAAATATTATAGGCTCGCCTCTTATTACGTGGGATAGATATATACTGGATGAAATGTGGGTGCATAAATTCATCTCCATGCTTATCCATTCAGGGAATACTGATGTACTGTTACATACGGATGTGTATTTTACTAACATTTATAAGTAAGGCGCTAAAAGTGTTTGCGAAAGATAGTAATATAGAAAGTTATGTCTATAGCCACAGGCGAAATATTGCGATTTCTGTGATAGGTTTTCGATGATGTCTGGATTTTTATTGCCAAATTATATTATTTACACTGCCTCGCACTTCCAATATAAGGAGGCGACCTATAAATTATTTTTCAAGGCTATTGCAAACTAACGATGTGATTGAAAGTTTACGTAAAAAAACATAAAAAAATATATTTGACACAATCCTGATATCGAAAGTTTGCGATAAACTTTATAATAATAAACTATTTAACTCCAGCATATTTCTCTTTTATGTGTATTATTTTAGATTATCTTTATGTAATAAAACTTTAATATACACTACTTGTTGTTTTATTTCCCACTTGTTATAAAAATGATGATGATGATTGAAGATTTATAATTGACATTAATTGATAGAATAGGTATGTTTTGGTCTTAATAAGAAAATAAGCGAATAAACTGAGCGCTTACAATTTTACCGTCTAGCTGGAAACTTTATGAGATAGAATAGCACATTTAAAGCGCGTTTCGGAAAACTTTTTCGGAGAATATTCGGGATTGTAATTATCATCATTTTAATGACGAAAACAAACTGCAAGGGTATATAATAGCAGTAGTATTTTATTTCAAAAACATAATGTCAATATAGAAAATTTTAAAACAACTACGCATTAGAATTACTTTCCTTTTCATCGTTGGCGACAGTATCAACATTCATAGGGACAACTTTATCTTCGTTTGTTGCTACTTTCGCCTTTTTCGATTTACCTGAAACATGGTAATACATGGTAATAAACTAGAAATGCTACTGTGCTCTATGCCCAGTTTTTTTATTATCATACGGGCCATAAAACAAGTATACGATTTATCAAACGGAAAGCAGATTTATTATATAGATGAGAAGTTGAGGCAAAAGATGGGTGCAGCTTTTTTTGTTCAAAGAAAATACTGTACACTCCTAACGCTTCATCATCATCACCATCATCAACCCTTACACATCGTAAGGTTGGATATGGGCCTCTTCTACTACTGAGAGAGAATAATGGTTAGTCCAGTGTTGGGCAAATGTTAATTGAACTAACAATTAAAAATTAACAATTAATTAATTGTATTTGCAGTGACAGCAACTAACAACTGATTAATCAAGGTTTTATACAATTAACAATTGATCAATTTTTAGTTATTTTGCGAAAAAAAATTGACAATTAATAATTAACAATTAATTTTTTTACCAAGTATTAGTTTAAGTATTGGGTACATGCGTGTGCGGATTTGTTAAGTTTAGTGTCCCTACTTAGTCATAAAGAGTATATGAGATAATTAACGTTAAACATCTACAAGGTTTGCGGACCACCCTTCCGTACAAAATAGCAAAATTTAATTGTTAGTTTTAATTTTTTCATCAATCGATTGAAAAAAATAATTGCAATAATTTAATCGCGAGCTGCAATTGATGTGCATTAGTTTAAATAATTCAATTGTATCGCGCGATTAATGGTTAATTGCAATTGATTCAAATTCAATTAATTTAATTGCAATTATTTTTTTAGTCAATTGATTAGTTCAATTAAAACTTAATTGATTGATGCCCAACACTGGGTTAGTCCAATACTTTGTCCGAGAGCGAGTTGGAGGACTCACCTAGGAAATTCCTAAGAACTTTTTCCCTCACGCATAATATAAAATGGGCATAATTGAAATATAGCAAGTCAGAATGATGTAAAATTTTAACACATCGTATGATTAACGCCCTCAGTAGTGTATCAACGAAGTAATAACTTTGGTATTCTTACTTCTAACAAAAGCAGGCGGTAGGGTGGCGACGGTCAAGTACCCGGTGTGTCCCGGGTTGGCTTGCGGCCACGTGCCCACCACGTAGCTAGTCTCACTGCTCGGCTTCTCTTCCACCGGCTTCTCGGAGCTCTGCAACAAAGGAATTAGTATAAACGACACAAATTATAAATACTGCAGGATTTATAAACATGTTCTCATTGTTTTGTTTATATGTGGATCATTACGCCTATATTATACGTACGTCCAATTCATGGGTTCAAGTCTTTTCTACGTCTGAGAGGGTTAAGGCCTTAGTCCAGCGGTGGCCTGGTGCGGGTTGGCCAACTACAATGCTAAGCTTTAGGAAATTTTAGGCGGCCCGGTTCCTTCATAATGTTTTCCTTACCATAACAGTAACAATTAAATAATTTAATTTGTTGTAAATACACACATAATTTCACATATGGTTCTGAGTGCACATACATTTGCACATATGGTTGTAATACGACATTCGATTTATGGAAATTGCATCTACGCTAATCGTCGTGCATAATCGCAAAAGAGCGAATGTTGGCCATTATTATATATTACGATATTTACCATATAATATTTCAGACACAGAATTTCAAGGCGCACGAGTTTCAACGCTTTGTTAACGTAGAAATTGATTTAAAAGTCTGTCAATTTTACACATCTGGCGAGACAAAAGACGAATAACAACAAGCTTAATTTTTATAGATATTGGAAAGAAATCATCAATCAATCATTGTTTTTATAGTTTCTTGCAATGCAAGTCTTTGCAGCATCGTCACTTCTTGACACCAGCCTCCTCTATAACTGAGATGAATTAAACCATCAATGTATGCCACATTACATTGAATATAACGCAGCAGTAACGACCACAGTGACATTGCACTCAAGTAGTTTAAGAAGGACCTTTCTCAAATTACGACCAAATTACATCCCAAGTAATTATGGAAAATCGAATTAGCGCTAATTTGCGGTGCGGTTTAGCACATTTGAAACTAGGTAATTACCGAAATGAGTCATTAGCGCTGTAGCGTGCTAAACGGGATGACGTCACCGCATCATCGGAACAAACGCGAGATGAACAGACGTGAACTACGACGCGCCATTACGCACCTGCCGGCCAGATACGTGTCTGATGGGAGGGTACAGTCGGGCTAATATTATCTCACTAATTTTTGCATGATAAATTTCGAGAATTTCACGAGAAATTCTCAATAAAAACCCTGATCCTAGAAATGTCCCAGTGTGACTTTTGTTATGTTGGACTTTAGGCATGTGGCAAAAGTGGGTGTAGAAATATTTGTTCGGTTGCTTGTTGTTGCTTTGTCACTTCCTCAGCGGAAGACTATTAGCGGTTTGCAGACATTATTCTAGATTGCAATATCTTCACCATTGATAATATCTTTGATTTATGCGCGGATATGAATACCTTATCTATCACACTGCAGGGCACGAGCTTCTATTACAACTCCTAAGGGTTAGGCTCTGGTCCACCACGCTAGCCTTGCCTTTGGACTACCAACAACTCTCACTACCAGAACTTCCAACCACCTGATAATTATGCAATGATGCAAGCAGTTAAGATTTGTGCTAGCGATAATACATGAAGCAGGTCAGGGCGCGAGCGTAATTACAGATGTCATGGCTGGAGCCGACGTCTCGCCACTTCACGCGCGTCCTTCAGCCGCATCTCCAACACCGCATTACACACTGTTTATTCATCTGTGGGAACGAATCACCACCGTGCGTGGTAATTAAATACAATTGAACTTTACCCTCGCAGTGTCGAAGGATGCGAGATGCTAATGAGATGTGTTGACGAATTGATGGAGTATCGCGATTATGGGATTTGAGATAATTAATTGTGATTGATGTTTTATAAAATCAACGATGTGGTGATTAGCAGATAAATATCGTTTGTCAGTGTTAGGGCTATATGTAGAATCAATTTAGACTGTAGGAAGAATGAGTTGGCTCGATCAGTGACGTTCTTCTGTTTTAAAGAAAGCTTAGGTGAAGGAACATAAAGACAACGCCTTGTCTAATATTTTGATTTCAGTTTCTATTAGACCAGTTCTATTTTTACATTATTGCTGATTCGACTTTCTCCAAAGTGGATAAGATCAGGAGTTTGACAATTTTTTGGTGGATCTTTGGACACGCAATAAATCGTAGTTGAGGGAAACCTGACATCAAAGCTTTTGGTTGCTGGCTTTCAGTGACACCAGTAAAAAAAAGATATTATTTCAACGGTTACATGTTATTATGTCTATCGGATTGGCAGTGATAAAACACAAATACAGGGTTGTCAACCCACACGAAATGTGCAGCCTGACTGAACTCATCAGCATAGCAATAACCACTTTACTCTCGGGCTAAGATGACAAGGCGGTGTGCGGTGGCGCCGCGCGGCGCTCTGATCACACAGCTCCGACAACTTTGAAGTGTCCTCTCTCATTTAGATGTATTACTAAACGCCTAGGTACTTATTGTGCTTGCCTTTCGACATTTATTGAGAGTTCTTCAGAGTTTAATTTGAAGATGCAGAGTACAAAGCAAAAAATGTAAATCAAGCGATTTATTAAAAATGGCACAGATATGATTATTTTTAAATATATATGATTTTTCTTTAAATTAATTTTCAGTGGTAGATAACACATTGCTTATAATTATTATGAGTGACAAGTATCGTAGTAAATTAATCGGCGACGCAGGTTTCAGACAGTTTTGGCGAACATTAATTATAATTAATAATAATTAATTAATGAGTCTTTTCATTTTCTTCTTTAAATTTATCGCATGTAAGCTTTCTCACGTGCTTTTCGTTTACTCAAAAAAAAAAATATGAAGTATAAAATTGGCACACAATTTATCAAGATTAGTACATATCGTCCTAGATTCTTATCTAGAATCTCAAAAGGTAGACCTCTTAATTCCTTATTATTCCATTATGCAATCGATGTAACTAACATATGCCCACGTCGTTTAACAAAGTTTAATACCGACGATCAATCATGCAAAACCGTCGCCAAGTGATTTGAAATTTCACAATAAAAATACCTATCGGAAATGAGCTCGTACATTGGCAGGTATGCATGCACAAATCATTTGATTATGCTTGTCCGTGGGTGTTACAAGAGTGTAACACACTTTGATTTCATAAGCCGCGATGTAATAAACTAACCTAACTAGACTGGATATAATCCTTTCAATGGCGATATAAATAGATTCCGCACTGATTTAGGGCCTATTTCACCAACACTAAGTAACTGTGTCAGATTATCGACTGGGTTGTGGCAGGGAATATTTATAATTTATATTAAAAACAAGGATAAGTTCCTTCTAGTTTAACAACAAATTATTATTCATTTAATTTGGTTATCTTTTGTAATGAAAATATCGCCATTTCTCATGTAACGCACATTTTTTTTATTAATTTTAAAATTCACTCAACAGAAGACAGTTAACACAGGCCGTTTTATTTTTGTTAGTAATATTGAGTAATCACAGTATGCAATCGAAAATTCTATTAAAAAAAATCTATTAAACACATGCTCTATTTGACAAAAAATAAGTCGGGTGTTATTTTATAGAAGATTTGGCCAAATTGAGGAATCTCGAGTGAATAAGAATCGGTGCCTGAATGCAAGTGCGACGCAGTTTGGCGGTTGCACATTGCCTTTTGTTTAACCACGCCGCCGAACGCATGCATTAAACAATACACACATTTAAATTCATTCACACTTGCCACTAATACACGTCTATAAAAACAAATAACACAGTGGTATTTTTTAACTATACTTTGAAATATTAATTAATTTTGGTTCCTTTGACAACCCCCTTGTGAGAGTAGTTTTAATATAGTCACTAATGGTTGTCACACAGCGCGGTGGTCTAACGCCTCTCAGCTTGGGAGAGCCCAGCAATGGAACATACTCGTATATGTGGTAGTGATGATATGATGCTAAATATGAGGCACTTGTTTTTAAAAAATAGCATAAAAATGACGATTCAAAAGAGCTTGTAAAAGTCTATTTGAATAAAGGATATTTGACTTTGACTGTGCTTTCCAAACAGAACAGAGCTTTCTATCTCTAGTCACTGGACATTCATACCAAAGATCGCTACACTCAAAGTTCCCAGGATTTTGTTTTATTTCTATACAAAGCCTGGGTACTAATAAGATGTGTCATATACAATTTGCGTGTAATGGCGCTCGCCGCACGTACCGTATGGAGTAATGCGCGAGTATTACTCGAAGCCTTGACAGCGTTGCGGTGGGATTACACTAATTCGAGTCAGCGCGAGATTCGCTGACTTAACCGCAACGTGAACTTCGCACGATGACCTTGGCTTAGAACGTTAAAAAGCATCGTTTATATTGCTGTTTGACGTGTTTTGAGAGCAAAATATAAGGTGAAAAATTCTGTGCAAAAGTATCAAGATTGGCCGATTGAGGTTTGACACTAACAGTAAAGTTTTCGAAGCTTGATTCGTTACAGGTTTAGTCCCCATACTAGAAAAAAGAAATGTTTATATGATAACGCCTCCAAGTTGTTTGTCAGTTTGAAAATGTGCATAGTAAATGGCGAAAAGCTCTGTTATGTGTATGAAACTAACTGGCAAAACGTTAATAATACGAAATACACTTCGACTTACGCCTTCGGGGATCTAGGCGTGAGAACAAGCAAAATTCAACGACGTAAGTGGCAAAGAAGTAATCATTCAAGATTACTTTAAGAGTATGTATTATTGATGAATCACGAGACAAAATAGGTTAAGAATTATAATTGCAAATGTTTTGTCATTATCATTCATGGCTTTTAAATTTTTAATATCTCTACAGATTAGTCACATAAATTATTGAGACCCTTTATTTATTCCAAGACGATGAACGTGTTGCTGTTATGTTTTGAAATACTAGAAATATCCTTCATACTGGCAATGATATAATTAACATTAATGCAGATTTGTGCCTCGAATATTTTCAAATTAATTATTTAGCCACGAAATGTAACAGGCAAATTAATCACCTAAAAATTTCTAATAAGAATCTGCCAAAACATTATAATTCTCACTTAATCGAATAAATGTATAGTATTTTATAAAGATAAGATGGTTTAGTTACAGGAATCAATCTGAAAGTAAAATATGAAATAGCTTAATAACATCGCACAAATTTATAAGCCGGCACCAATAAACCAGATTACAGCGCTTCAAAAGCGTTCCCACAATTTTGTAAAATATTTTTGTACGTCGGGCGTTTTGTGAGCAAATAACAAACATGTATTTTGCGCTGCATTAACAGAGATATCAAGGCATTAATCGTTCAAAAACAACGCAGCGTTCAAGGCATCGCTTGGCAATGTGCGCGAGCGCAGCGAACACCGCACGCGGCGCGCCGCACGCACCGCAATTACGTAACATAAATTCAAAGTTGGAACGTGCCGTGATCGATGGACCACTGCGTTCGGATACACAACAAAACCATGTCCACTTGTTACACTTATGATTTATTACCTAAGGTACCATTATTTAGATTGCTTTGTCAATTTCAGAAGCGTATCTCGCATTTTATTACCAACTCAAATATTTTAGATTGAATATATTAAAAACGTATAACACAGAAACCGTTTTACCCACCCGGTAGAACATAAAATAGATAAACATTTTTTTACAACAAACAAAAAGAAATAAACGCGCCGAGAGCTCTAATACATCCGATTAAACGGCCATAAAGCCCAGATTAAAACATAAAACCTTCATGCTGTCAACACAGAATTTAACCTTTCACTGGATGACATAAACATAAAAGGAAATAAAATTTGAGAAAAAAAAGAACAACACCAAAGAGGCGCATTAAGAATTGAGATAAGAGAGATGGACGAGCACTCAACGGCGCGCGGCCAACTTTATTATTTATTGACACTTAAAATAATTACCTGCCGGTTGGCCCGTGCCGAATACTCGCTCCGTTTTAGAGTGTCGAAGACCTTACCGCATCAATCTAACTGGAGGCGTTCAATGCAGATCGACAATAGTAACACCGGCGCTAGTTTACATTAGCAAACATTTCTATTCCCACATTGTTATCTAAGCAACACATAATATAGCTATTTATTAAATTTATTGCTATTTTTAAATATTGAGATTTATTAAGTGTTAACATTGGAGTTATTTTTCCATTCGAATCGATTATCGATTCTCAGAAGCGAGTCGCCGTATGCAAATGACACGGGCGCGTCGATAAATTGTCAGAAGTGCCAAATTGTTTCCATCTGACAGGGCGGCTGTTTATCAGCGGGGCATGTACGCTGTCGCCACGGCTGTCGTCTGCTGATAGCGCGAGATTTAGACATTTATCCAAAACTTGTATAAACAACAAATAAAAGGAGATAAACGTAAAATGCGTCGGTAGCCGGCTGTTACTGATGTGTGTAGGTATGCGGGTGGTTCGACGTAGGAACAATTATTTCGATATAAATTTACATTATATTGCTGATTTTTGCTTGGCTTAGGTGATTTCTTTAGGTCAGTGGGCAAGGAATACCTGCGTTTGGAAAAAAAGGAAAATTTTAATTCAACTTACGATTTTTTTGCGACACCAATAAATAGTTTTTCTTTATAAGTTTTAGTTTGCGTTACGATAGTACCAAATGTCGGTGCATATGTTATGTAATGTCATGTAAAATATTATATTAAGTGTATAATATGTAAGATTATTTGGAATTTACATTGCAGTATTTAACATACGACCAAGTTTGTTGCAGGGCACATTGCTCAAGAGGTATTTAAATGGAGAGCAAAGCCAATTTTAGGAGGTCAATAAACCCACTATGTTTACCGTATAATATTTCACACCTAAAGCGTTTTGCTAGAATTGCTTTTAATATTAAACTAATTTGCAGGTGTGATAGTCTGAAAGATTTGACACGTGCGGTATGTCGACACTAAATCTCGGCGGACACGGGTTCAAATCTATGACTTTTTGAAATGTATTTGTATAATTATGTTATTTATATTTGTATGTGTATTTATATTTGTATATGTTGTGTTGTTATAAACTATTTAAAAATCTATTCTAAAGTATATTACTTGGTTGTTCTACCATTTCGAATTAGGCCAGCGTGATGGGCTAAGGCGATATCTCACACAGATGTAGACATTACGCACATAGGTATAGATGATGAGAATAATTAAAGTTATAGACGAAACGTGATCATAGTTGATCAAAACTCTGTATTTAAATTAGAAATCGAAGAAATAAAAACCTTATAGCCCATCTTTGGTACCTCTATTATTATTATTATTCTAAACTTTATTTCTACTTTAGATGACCATTGTGTGACAAACTACCGGTGCTTTATGCATCGATCATTAAATTGTGATATATTTTAGTATGAAAGTCTATTCCATATTGTATTTAGGTGTTATAAATACTCCTAATAAGCTATACCTCCCACCCACACGGTCACATTCCGAACATTATTGACTTGGTAAGACAAACCATATACAATTATTATATTTCAATAATGTTCCCGCAATTTATGTGAATTATCACTCAATATCCTGTTAAACAGCCATTTACCGCGTTTATTATACAAAATGGCGGGATTAGAGTCGCGCCGCGGCGGGAGACAGGACCATCGGCGATCGAGTATCGATTACGCAACGATTAAATCGATCGATACGTATCGTAAATCAATCGGTCCATTATGCCGCCATCTGCGTCTGTCAATAACGAGATCGCATGAATCACGCTGCTGCTTGGTATCGCGCCCCTTCTGTGCCAACGCTGACGACTAGGCTAGG
Source organism: Cephonodes hylas (assembly GCA_030295005.1). NCBI lineage: Eukaryota > Metazoa > Arthropoda > Insecta > Lepidoptera > Sphingidae > Cephonodes > Cephonodes hylas. Next base: position 6,316,617 of record AP025382.1, read on the forward strand.
GCAATGGCAATATGGTTATACGGGTATGTATCACAGGATATGTGTTGAGTGCTTTAAGATATTTAAGATCTGGACCTGGGCGATGTTTTGATAGCTTGAAAAACTCGATATTTAAATGTGGGACAAATGGCTTGGTATTGAATAACTTTTCAATAAATTGTAAAATACATTTCAATTGTCCTCCATATCACATACTATAATTATGGTAGAAATGTTTTTTTTTGGAAGAGAAACTGATCATAAGTCAAGTGAGTATCAAAGCAAAAGCAATACAGGGACCTAAAAGAATAGAATATGGATTGAAAGAATATTTTACAACGGTATTTAACCCGTTCAATTTAAAAAAATCAGACATAGTCGTCTGCCATATTTCACTGTTTACTAAGACAGTTCCGAGACATTCCTCCAGTTCGATATATGCATATTAACCTACTCGGGCTGTATTACCTACGCGAGTATCTAGGATGCCTTAGGCTTAACCTACACTGCACACAAAGCTTAGTAATGCAACGTCTCATGCGACCGCCGCCGGCGCTACTGAGTCAACATTCCTCGCTTGACATAGCGGCTTAGACATCAGGGCTGCCGATAACTATGCGTTTGATACACATGTCTTAAGAACTGCTATGAATTATTCTTCTATAGTATAGGGATAAGAGATAAAAAAATGGGACAGGTCTAGTTACTTGAAGAGGTATTTGGAGCTTTGTTTGAAAGCCCGTATGTATGGCTTATATTATAGCTTTACGGGCATATTCGAGATTTGATGAGGATACCGATAATTTGTTTACAGTTAACCCCAGTGTTACTGTCCAATCAAGTACTAAGAGTAATGGGAAGATAAGACTTAAAGAAAAGTAAGGGAGTGAGTCTTTTCCTTTTTCGGTATAATGATCACATTGCACCTGATGATAAACAATGAGTCGTTTTGAGGCCTCAAGCTCATATATTTACATAAATTTCTAGGAAATGAGTGTATTACTTCATCATTCGGTCAATGAACAAATATTGATTTAGTGTGAACGCCACAATTTTTTCTAAGCTGCGATTTAAAAATACATAATAAAGTTATTGCTTGCACTGGCTATTGACAAAAATATATAGAGTCTAACCCGCCCTCGGCTATCGTGATGGATTCAGGAAATGAAATATACGTTTGGAACGGAATAAAATAAAACATTGAACTTAATTTTCATTAGCTTTGGTGCAACCCTGGCAAATGTGAATTTCTTGACGCCACTCAGCGGCCCAAATCACTCCTTATGATGATTGGACAGTATTGAAATCACCCACTTAACATATCGCTCGATGTGTTTGACGCGTAAATGTTTTAAGGATATTGTTATACTTATTGACGCGATTTTGCATCCGGCATTATAATTGCCAAGTCTGTAAATATTACAAATCAAAATTTGAACTTTGTTGTTTTTAGATTTGGCAAATCTTATTTTTTGGATTTCGTAATTTTAGTACATTGCGTCGCAATCTCAACAATCTTTGATATCAGAAAATGAATACTGAAGGGACGTTCATAATTAGAAGTTACTACAAGGATAATTTTTTAATTTTTTTTTCAACAGGGGTAAATCAGTGAGGCGGATAAAGCAATAATAATATCAAACATAGATACGGTCTCTGCCTTATAATGAAAGGTTTGTAGGTAATTTTAATCCATATTAATCTTACTTAATTTATAGCACTGATAAGCTTAACCCAAATCATTATAAATATGAACATAACCATTTTAAATATCGTGTAGATGATAAACAAGAGTAGGTATATGGAACATATAAAAGATTGGTAATCAATATTTGTATTGAAGCTTAAGAAAGAAGATCCCAATTTTCCTCAAATTTATCAGCTGTCACAAAATAAACATTCAAATAAATTAGCTGAAAACAGAACGATCAGTCTCGAATCGCATTCGTGGCCGAAACGTCCTTTAATTTCGATAAGCAAAGGTCTGATTGATTTTTAAAGTTTCACAATTCGTGTTTCCTTACGGTCAAAGCAATTAGCCAATGTTTTGTACAAACAAATCAGCTGTCATTTGTTTTATTACCATTTAAATCCGCTAAGACAACTAATTACAGCAATAATGCATTCGGATATCGCGAGGCCTTGATCTGGGTCTTGAGATCGATAAGCGATCTATTAGGGAACGTTCATAGGTAGTAGAATGTTTTATTACTTTTAATGTATACAGTCACACCTGCATTGCTTGTAAATTCATGTTCCACCAGGTGTGTCTTTAATCTCATGTAAATGAACGGAAAGTCTTTTGCCTATTACCAGATTAAAGTAAATTATGGGCTGCTAAATACTTTCAAAAATCCATTAACACGTGGCCTGTTTCAGAACCTCATCGATGCAAACAATATTTCTAAACTAAAATTGATTCAAGCTAGTTCCAATTTAATCCATACCAAAAATAACATACAAATCTGTCAAGTAATTTTTGTTTCATTATCATAGAAAAAAGCATTATATTTCCTCTGTATAATATAAGTAGTATAAGTATAGGGTACAGGTACAAAACATGTGTAAACGACGTAAAATTTAAAAAGAAACAATTCAATGAAGGACAGGCACTCTTTAATTGATCCTAAATTTCCGTAAAATCTAACCACTATCCTATTCTATTCTCAACTAAAACTTAAACTAAAGGAAAAATGAGTTATAAAAAGCTGTTATTGAGACTGGACGCGTAAGTATTAAAATATCATTGCTTTAATGGGCTACCCACTGGCAGGAATGACTGGCACCTTCGTCTATTATGTGAGTGACTGCATGTGGCCACTACCTAACTCACAAAAAAAATATTTAAGCCACACTTAACACTAACACTAATCGAAAACTCATTCAATTGGCACGCGTGTGCGGACCCCCCGTGAATCGGTAATACGATTACTCGTACCATTCAATCGATTATTATCGATTATCGAAACGATTTTTAATAAACCCCTCACTTTCACTAGTGAGTATGTGTCGTAGCGCTGTGACATTATTATATCGGTATTAAATTAATCCGTGTACGTTGTATCGATTTTTAATCCTATATGTTATGGTTATTTATTTTTTAACCTTTGTTAAGATTGAAAGTTGATTTAAATGTAAAAGTGATTTGCAGATAATAATTACTTTATACTTTATTTAGTGTATAAATGCAAGGTGGGTTATTTAATGTTAGACGAGCCTAATCCTATAATGAATATTTCGTGACACTATTATAAGTTTCCTGATGAAAATTTCAATAAAAAATCGCAAGTCCTAGGAATCGAAATCAATCGCAACAAACGAGGCGACGTTACGTGACGTATAGTTTTACGTGTTATCGTAATAGTAATCGATTGATAAATAGCAAGTTCAGTAAAATCCATATTACACAGGTACATTATTTTTATGACGTAACTTTTGTTTTAACCCAACCAATTCTATCGATTTCCAGATGTTTAGTAACAATAGGCAAGAATCACTTTTATTAGTAAAAAGAAACTCATGCCCAGCAGTGGACTTAGTTAAGACTCCACAGTAACAGCAGCGATCGTAAATAACATGTGTAACAGTGCGGTTAAGCCGTCATTAAAATTTTGTGCCTGGACGATGTCAAAGCGGCACGTTGGACGAAAGCAGCGCCCCTAGCGAAGATATGGCGCACTTTTAATTATTTCGTACTCAAAACATTTGACGAACGAATTTAAATATGATTATTTTTAAGTAACAAAATGATGAGTTCCTTTATTTTTTCTGGAATAAAAAAAAATCTGAGCTGTAGGTTTTATGAGTCCTATAGCTTTCAATGTGCTGAGTTGGAAGTCAAAGGAAGAACATTTCATAGAGTTTACATGGAATAATTAGGCCATTACAGCCTTTCAAAAATTGCCATAGCGGACGGTATTTCACGTCCACAAGGCGGGGTATTGGTAAAGTTTTCAACTAGCAATAATCGCACCTCGGATTAACCTCATTGGTTACGATATTGCCTCTGCGCAAAGTTAACTTTTCGGTCGCAGCCGAGACTATTAGTACTATCGTTGTGCAGTAAACCATACCGCGATTCAATTCGACGCTGGCGCCATCTATTGGCGAGCTTTGTAACAACAATTTTTTATGTAGAGAAAAAAATGATGTGATACTTTTTACAATCTTCATTTTTTAAAATATTTTATTTTAATATTTTTGAATAATATTTTCACTTATACTTTGACTTGTTTTTCTTTTTTTTGTAACCTAAAAGTGTTTGCGCCTCATCGAAACGCCTTTCATGGGTGTTTCTGTTATAATAATAGTGTCGTAAAAACAAATCATACTTTTAATTATTATTTACCTTGGGTTGACTATTTTACTTTTTCCTTGAATTGACAATTTTTTTGGAAAATTAAAGTGAGAGTAGAGATTAATTCATTTTATATATTCTTCCTAATTTGAGTATAATATAAACTTGTTTTTAGAGAATATTAATTAAAGCATTGATTTTTTTTGTTTATATTACTTAGGAAATTCTTTTTTTTTTGTTTATGTTGAGAAGCAAAATACATCAGGTTATTTAAGTGTAAAACCGTTTTGGTATTTTTTTTAGTTACGTCATCTAAACCCATGACTGGCTGAGATAGACTGGCTGGAAAAAAATATACCACGGCTGACTGAACGCAAAATGAACGTAGCACGGTTCTCATAGGATGAATGGGACGAATCTGGATCACGAGTTGATTTTGTGACGATTTTTTTTTTGAGGTCGTGACGCATCGCCTTCCGTGTCGGAGGTCGGATGGACGAACCGTTTTCATTATACAACGAGAAATTGAGTGGATGTAGGTTATTTGTTGCATATTTTTAAAAAGGTAATGCGCAATAAGTAGGCTGTGATATTTTTTAAATCACTAATTTCTTCTAATATAATAATTAAGATAAATATTTTTTCGAACGTACATCATTATTAAAATTTTATTTTGAGTCGTGATTTTTACATTTGTTCCTTTTTTTATGACTGAAATATGTAATTTTATTGTCAACCATAATTTTTTAACAATTTTATTAGGGAGAAAAAGGTTTCTTTTAAATTATAGATACAAATTTTGTTTTCTTTTTCAAATTAAGAAAAAAAAAATCTTAAATTTGAATTAGGAATGCAATGGAGACAGCTCAGGTCGGCGTTGGTCACCGCGTCGTGACCCGATGCGGCGCGGCGGTCACGGCGTAGCATCACTCTTTACTCCTCAATGAAACAGTTACAAAAAAAAAAAACTGATACAAAAACCCCCTGATCCTTCAACAGCCGTTAAAAGTAATCACAACGCTGCCCAGCTAACCGTGCAATCACGAAAATGATCTGTCGTAATTTTAGAAAAGTTTCATTTATTATTGTTTGCGTTCGAAAGTTGCATTTAAATATCACGAAACGCTATTGTTATTAAAATAAAGAGGAAAAGTAGTCAACCAAACTTTTTTTTAAAGGTAAGATATAATTTTTTATATTACCTTACAGTAATGGTTGTTCCTTAGTATAACGAATTTTGACAGATTTTGCGGCCCATTTTGATAGAAATGTAGATAATTCATAGATAATACCAATGACTAAAAATACCACAATTGCCAGATTAATAAAACAAAAGCACTTCTTATATTCTAGTTTTCTAATCTCAAATTTAAAACGATTATGATTCATAACCGGCCAGTAGTTAAAAATCTTTTGTTTATCGATTGTCGATTGTAGAAAATCGGTCAACGTAAATCAATTTAATGTCGGGTGAGTGAAACAAAAGTTCATTTACTATGACAATGGTAATCGTCGTAAGATAAGTCGCCGATGATAATCTCGGTGGTTGAGCGCAATCGGTGTCCCAACAGACGGTAATATCATTAATTTGTGAGCTCGGGCCACGGATAGAGACAATGGCGGCCAAATGAGGCCATTTATTGATTGGGTAATCGATTTTTGCTAAACCTTTTCTGCTGGGAACAATTGTATAATGTAATCCATTGGTATATTTGATGATTCAGATTCTTGACCGTCTCATAGTCGCGAGGGACAATTTTGTGCCTTTCGATCTTGAGGTCTTTGGTTTAATTCCCGGTATGGGCAACACGTGTGATTATGCATTATTATATATGTAGCTTTGGTAGGTTTCAATGAATGGATTGATTGAAACTTTTTCATTGATTTACAGGAGCTTTTGTATTTAAAAATTTATAAGTAAAAAGCTAGAGTTAAAATAAAAAAAAAACCGTCCAAACCACGTGAGCCGTCGCAAAATGAAACGTTACCATGTCTGCAAATGGCAGATCTGTGTTCCGCATTGTCACTACGTTACGTCAAAATTGGTGCATTAAAATGTAGCATGTAAGTATTTAGATTAGATCGGCGTGGCGTTGTGCCGGTATCCTTATGCAATTGCGCACACGCATGACTTGACTGTCACAGCAACACATTTCAATTACAGATACGAGCTTTATCCGACCGATAGCGCTATCAGTACATTCGCGGCTTGAGGTGGGAGCAGAAGCGATGGTTACACGTTAAAGTTTTCTTGTTCTATATGCTTCTTAAATGGTATATAGTCCGCCAATCCGCCCTAGGCCAGTGTGGTAGGTTATAGTCTAAACGCCTTTAAAGATAGAACAAGCCCATGACCAGCAGTAGGACGTATGTATCTTGATGATGATGGTATATGGTACATTAAAAATGACATCAATGTTTATAATGCAATGACAGAAATAGAAGCTCAAAAGCCCAGTTTACCTTATAAATTCCCAAATGTTTGAGCTTTAAATCTTCATGTAACAAAGGGCTGTCCAAATAGAGAATCAAATGTTGTGAGACTCCCATCTCTCGTCACTCAACACACTCATGATGGCTTGCAAAGGTTCAAAGTTTATACGCCAAAGCTCGGTAAGATTTAAAGTTATTGTTAAAGAGTACATTAATAAATGCATCGAAAATATATGAGACGGTACATATTCAAGTCTTTACATCACAGTCTTTTAAGTTACCAATTGTTAACATAATTTTTTAAGTCTCACATTCACAGTCACTCACACGTTTTTGATTTTGAAAGGGTAAGCAGAGAACGTTTATGGATCTACGTTTAAGCAGTTGTATTTTAAGTATCATGTCATAAGAATTTCCTCTTTCCAGTGAGACTGCCCGTTTCGGCCATCTCATCCAGTTTACTTCAATGCCATATCATCACACAACTGAAAAGGTAATCCCAATTTCAATGACTCTCAATATAATTCCAATAGACTACTAGTAGGTACACATATTGCGACATCTGTCGGATGATCGTCGCGTTTCTTACAAATTGTGGCACACACCGAATACAAGACAATGGGCACCAAGCGGTTAGTAGATCGGGGTCGGGCCGGGTCACGAACTGACGAACCAGTTTTGGGGTCACAAGCTACCTATGAGCTTGTGGGGCTTCGAGCCAACAGGGTTACTTATTTAAATCACATTCTTACTCCATGAACAACGTCTATTATGTACGGTGTATAACAAGTTTTAGACAAGGGGAACTGGTTGGAATGTATGTACGAAAATTAATTTTACTTGAAGTAAAAGTCTTGATATTGTCTTTGCTATTAATAACAAAACTATAAAAGATGTTTGATGTGAATGTAATATTTTTCACTTTACTATTTCCCCATTGTAATTAACCAGTATTTAACCGAGAACAGATTGTAAACTGACGTTCAATTGACTAACCTTTTTTTCCCGAATTTTAGTCCACCCAATACTACTGCTACTACACTAGATCATTTCAGTTACAACGCTCATTTCACTAGTAAATAAGAAATACAAAATGTTTAGCTTTATAATTTGTGGATGTACAAAAAACAAACATAAACATTTTATTTATTAAACAACCTAACAAATTCCATAACTATATATCCTCCATTGTAATGATATGTAAACACATATTATGAACGGTGTTATATGTAACTGTAACCGTATATAATGAAAGACCATATGCCACTGTACATAGTATTGCATCGAACGGTAGGTAAACAAGTTTCGTCACTGCGCCGAGCATTAGTTGAGTTGTCACCAATCTGACGGCAGTGGGTGTCTGTCGTACAAGGGGTGTTGTCATTTCATCAAATCACTGGCCACTTTCATATCGTGATCCAAGGATATTAATAGCCATGTAATCTCTATCCGGCCTACGTCAAATGCCATTGTCTGGACGGCGGGCACACGATCAATCACAATTACGGATGTGGTGCTTAATCATATTTATTCAATTAATTAATTTCAATAAGCTCAAGGTGAATTGTATTGTTTTCTGCAAGATTGTTAGCGGCAGCTAATGTTTTATCTCGTTTATCGAACTAGACCTTGGCAGAATCGATTTTACATTGATTGATGCTATCGTCGCCTGCATCGGTATGTGATGAGGGGTCACGATAACGTATAGTTCCAAAAATAGAAACACTGGTTTGCTTATTTGATATTTAAAGCTAGGGTATAAACTACTCAACTTCAAGAAGTTGAACGAAGACGCATAATCTATCTTTATCAACCCATATACGTCCTGTGGCCAGACACAGGTATTTCAGTGACGAAATATTTTGTCAAATTGAAATGCAAGTCTATTTGAATAACGACTTTAGGGGAGCACATTATGAAAAGAAGTAAAGTAAGGACGGGTTAAAGCAAAAGAAAGCCGCAACGACTTTAAAATATTTCCCTCAATCAAAAGCGACAAGTTAATATTTCTGCAAAACTGGAAAAAATATGTTTATGCGAACAACATAAATCGCTTGGAAACAACGTTTGTGCGAACTGGTGACATCTAACAAAACGTAACAAAATGTCACCCGAGTGTAAAATAAATCGAGCGGGGAAATAAAGCGTCTCGCCCTGCGTCCCCATTCCGTAGTGGCTGTGCACCGACACCGAGACACCAGCGGTGTTCGACGGCGCACCATCTTGATACCGTCCCGCTTCGTGGGAACAGTTCTCTTGGCGCGGCTAATTTATTGCCTAGTGTTGCACTACATGCGAATGACGACTCCATCCCGCCTCGGCGGCATCTCCTCGTAAATCCACATCGCAAATGAGTAGAGCACCGAAATCCGCGAGTGTGTTGTGTCAAGCACACGGCCCGTCGTCTTGACTTATTATTTAGATTGCGCAACAAAATGCACAGTTTGAGCTTGAATTTGTTCCGTTGATTTGTTGTTCAAGGATGTTGGCGTTGTCGTGTACGAAATAGATGTTATAAATGTACGAAGGTGGATCTCGAATACAATACTTGCACAATAGGCCAACGCCAATGATATAGTTCTAAAGGGTACGAAACGAATCCGATATCGATGTAAATGTTCCGCTTAAGATGATAACTATGTGTTTTCAGTTCAGCTCTTCGGTGACTGAAGTACTTGGTAAATGCAATTTAAATTGAACCATACGTATTCTAAATAAATTTTAAAGAATAATGCTTTGATATTATTTAGCCATTGGCTATAAATTTAAAGTAAAGGTAGATTTATTGCACGTTTCAGAATTTCAGAACATGACGAACTAATGCTAGATATATTAGACTATTATCGACATACAAATGCATTAAACAAATAATCTAACATCGAATTATATTTCAAATTTATAAAATTAGTATATATTTGTCTGAATACTTGTGATGTAATTTGTTTAACACTAAACAATAAGCAATTTCTGGATAGTGAAACGCAATATTAAATAGTACTCAAAGATTTTTAGATTGACCTGATAAGAGCCAAATGACCACCTTAAAGTATTAGTATAGCCAATGCCATTTACATGAACCGTTCAGTATTGGCGACATCCTCAACACCTTAATAATTAACCAAAAGCCAAGCGAAGCATTAAGCTGTATAGAAATTGCAACACAAGTATTACCCAACTGAAGAAGCAATGGATCACGTAAGTCATTCTTGCGATGTGCGCCGTAAATCAGATTAGGCATTAAATTGAGTCTAACCGCTCACTAACCGGCGGCATAAATAAATACGAGCGTGCCAAATGATGCACGAACTCCACTCAGCGTTTATCATTTACACAATACCGTACATGGGGGATCACTTTCAAAACTGTATCATTCGAACGTGTAAGTCGTGGGAAAAAACTTGGCATAATGAATAATAGATCTGGTGTCTTTATTTTATCCGGTTCGTTGTACCAATTTTTGTTATTTGACCAAAAAGGAGAGATGCTTCGAAGTTTCGGCACGCGGTCGAGAATTTTAGCGGCCGCTGGTTCAAACCCTAACTTTTAAGATTTTTTGTGAGTGTATTTATAATGAATTAGATCAATTATTTTAACTTTGAAGAAAAACATTGTGAGGGAAGCAGCACACTTAAAAGTTCTTAGAATTTACTTAGTTATGTAGTCAGCCAACCCGCACTAAGCCAGCGTGTTGGACGTAGGCCTAAACTCTCCCAGTTGTAGAAGAGGCTCTTGGCCAGCAGTGAAACGTATTATGGGCTGATGGAGAGTAACGTTGCTTAAATTTTAGCATGTTTATTAACCACGAAAGTTGTGTTTCTTAGCATTCGTGATTGAAATGAAATTATACTGAACGACAATAAATTGTCTAGTCGCACTAAGTTATTTGTTGTGCAGTCAATATACCTTGTACACGTCTTATTGCCTAAATTTAATTACTTATTTATGTCCCTCTTGATACTTAGTGATTCTTATCGATGTCTTAAATAATTCAATGTCATTTGTTTTAAACTATTTTTGGATATGTTTAAAATTAGACTGAAGTGGAAAAGGGGTATATTTTTCCACTCATATTTCTCCGATTATATTTCAAAAGTCAACACTGACTGAACCTGCGACCTCTAGATTGACCAGCATACGCTCGAGCCGCTAGATTACGAGACAGTTAAGAATGTAAGTAGCATCAAAATGTGTATAATACCCTTATGAACAGCTCTACCTAGCTCCTACCTAGAACCTAGCTCCCTAGCTGTGAGTCACAAGACTCCAAATTAATGTTTTGCACGATGATTACCTCCATGTGTCTACTAAATTGAATCTGTTCCAGTGTTTTTTACTTGCAGATCTATCGTTGCGTGTGTAACGTCAACACTTGATTCCGTCGCGCCGGTTGTCGTCCACGCATATTTATGCTTTGGACTCGCTTCACACATTTTCGTTACACCATAAAAAAATAATTTAGCACGGTTCATCGTTTCTTTACGTACAGTTGCACGAATTTTGATTGGACAAATTTGATGAATATCAATACTACACGGTGATTGATTCTGTAGAGAAATAACATTTCACTTACTTATATTATATTTCTATATAAAGTGAGTAGGTACCATGAAATTGTTGATAATGATGATTTAACCCTCTACTGCATGAATTATGAAGGAAACGATAAAAAAAATATTTGATAGTTGTTGAGCCTTTATTTACTGATAAGATATGCTACAGAAATAAAATTTGAAAAAAAAACGGTTACAGGAACTGAAAAAATTAAATATAGTGCATACGAAACCATATATGGTCCACAGAAAAAAGTCAAAGTTTGGTAAGAATGCATGCGAAACCATATATGGTTTCGAAGAAAAAGTCCTTCAGTATGATAGAAATATGCAAAAAAGCTATAAAAATCTAACACATTCTTGAAATAGAATAGTAATAGCACCATATAATTTTTTTTTATCAAGCAGAACTTTCCTTTATCATGTAGATAAACTTTTTTGAAAAATGAGTTTGCAAACACTGTGTTGAACTTCGCACCTGCGCTGATACAAGTGAGGTTCTAACGGAATTGACGTTTGACCACAGACAATAAAATATTATTTTCGTATTACCAACATATTAATCTTAAGGTAGCCGATGCGTTTAGTTATTGTATTAGCATCATTACGAATAAAAAAAAAACTAAAGTTGCCGAACCATATATGGGTTTCTATGCGGTAGAGGGTTAAATATGAAAATGTAACGAGGTGTTTGTAAATAATAATCATCTATACCGTTTTGGTAAGCTGGAGATATAAATGTTGCACTGAATGGAATTATCATCATATTCAAAGACATTTGCAACTGTTGAAGCAAGATCTACAGCATCGTGAAATTTAATGGCAGCTATTGTGGGAGCTGGTGAGCTTGATGCTCGTAATAAGCTTGGCATAAACCTCGTTGACACGGTAAGTCTGTTATGAATGATCTGGGAGAAGTCGAGATATGTCAACAGAGACTTTTCATAAGTGATCTACTCGTTTCGATTATTATTATTCATTTTGAAAGTGGATGTGATTGGGGAAGTTAGTATTTCAGTACGGTTATGATACAGAAAAAGTAAGGTGTATAAAGTTTACGTTTAATAGGCGCTCATTGCGGATTGGGCGTATAACAATTTAGACGCAGTAGTACTTAATAGAGCAAAATTTAAGCCTTAATATTGTAAGTTCGCCGTTGTTGTATTTTATCTTCGTATACGTATTCGTATATAATTTATGGTAAATGAGGTGAAATTAAAAACCTAAGAGGTTAAAAGCGTAAATTATGAAAAATGTCTTGCAAAATGGCTAATTATGAAGTTCCGAATCGACGAGTCTTCCAAATAGTCTCCACCAAACTCAAAAGCAGTTTAAATGTGAATGTTTCATTTATCCTTAATTAATTACAAAACATTCCACATCGTTTACCTTGAGGGTACTCTGCTACGAGACGAATGATTGCCATATAATATGAAAGATGCCTTCCATTATGTTGGTTTTGAAGGCGAGTTCATTTGTATGCAAGCCGATGCCAGCAACTGTTCCCATGGGGTTGCGTAGGTCAGATAGCAGCCGCTTAGCGTTATACGCGGAAAGGTCGAACAGAATATGAACACTTGATCCGACCGTGACATTTGGTTGAAAACTAGATCATAACTACAACGATAGACAATGACGGAAATATCGATTTTTTAATGTTTTGTTTTGAGGAAATTAATCTGTCAGTAAGGCTATTGAGGGTAGAATACATCGTGTTTAGTACGATTTGTTTTATATTTGGTAAGCATTCAGAGTAGTTTTAGCAATGTAATAATGTAGTGGAAAATGAAAGGATGTAAATAATCTAGTGCCATTACTGGTCAACCTAAAAAAACCTTAAAATAAAATATCACAGTTTAACTTTTATAGTACATTGTGACTTCAATAGTAAGGTTAAAAGGTGTTACTTTCTATCTATATTTTTATATGCATCAAAGTCACTACACAGGCAACCAGACTAAATAAAAATATTTACTTGAAATAAAGTAAATCAATATGATTATCCCGTTATTATACATAACAAAAGTCTACGCTCAGTGTGGTAGTTTATAATCGTGCAGAAGACCTTTACCGTTAAGACAATTCAATTAAACAACCGAAGTTATCACTCAATAAACTATCCAAAATATAACAACCCGTATTTGAAACATAGCCATTGCCATGTAAATACTGTAGCGATAAACATGCCAACTATAAAAGTCGTCGATGTAATTGTCCCATATAATAGCACAGCGTGTATTTTCAATCGCAAGTCATTATTGAAAACGTATATCACGAAATTATGTGCGTTCCGATCGACAAGCGAATTTATGTATGTCTATGTGATTGGCGATTATTACCAAGATTATAGTGTTGACTGTTGACGTCTTTTTATGTTCTCAGGATGTTGTTGATTCAGTTCTTTTTATGTATCAGCATTTTATAAATTTTATTCTCCATATTTACGCTTTCATTACTAAGGAAGTACCTCGCAAGGTATTCCTAAGGCACGTGTTTTGTAAGGTTTAAGTCTCGCGTAAAATAGAAGCGAGCTTGTGGATCAAACCGAAAACACCAAATTTCATGTTGCTACTGAGAATTTCCTGATTGAAAACCCCAATATTACTTTGACAATAATGCGGCAGACCCAACAATACAATGACAAAATAATGCAGAGTCAGTTGTAAATTGAATGAGTCGAAAACTTTCAACTGTTTTTGTATTATATACAAACATGCATAAATCCATACTGTCGCAATTATAATATTATTGGGGACAAAAACGTTTTAAAAATTTCGAGAAATTATTAATTATGTGTGTCTCGACCCAGACGACAGTATTCATAAACAACGAAATGCATTAGGGAACAGTTTTTACAACACGTTTCCAAAACACCTCCAACTTGATTTAGTACTGTTTAAAATATAGCTTTTTCTATTTAGCACATAATTATAAATACTTTATAGCTGTTTAATATTATGCTCTCTGTTTAAACAGATAAAATACCCGTAGAATGAATACTCCATTTGTGAAACATTTTGTTTCAAACAGTTATAAACACCACAATTTACACATTCATGCACTTCTATCGAATTGAACATGAATAACACTTTTCTGCTACTGTTTTATTAAAATTCAGAGGGTAGTTTGTGATTTTGGTACCAGTTACCTCTCACCTAAACCATTCTTTATAGTTGAAAAATACCAGTATGATTTTTCTTTTATGCTTTGCCAATTTCAGATACATTCCTATACAATTTTGGTGTACAGAAATTGTATTCCAAGGAAGAGAAATGCACATAATTCTACCGTTATTGTTCTTACCGTCCGGGATATTTACAGATCATTACCTATCGCAACGTTTAAGGTTTAAATTAATACGTACTGTTACGCTATTAAGGTATCTGATTGAGAAGGGCAGATTCAATATATCTCTTTGGGCGTTAATAGCTTCGAACTATCGGGTATCCTATTATTTTGTCAAGTCGGCCGATTTATAGATCGCACTGTGTAACGGCACTGTCAGGGTATCTATTCGTTGTCTTTGAATCGTTGTTGCCAACATTTTATCAATAGGTGATATATTATAATTTTATGAGTCCTTTGTGTTCTGAAGAAGATGGGGTATTATCAATGTTATTTGGGCCGTTGGAGCCAGATCTTCTGTAGTATGAAGTGATTAATATGCATTATTTGTCGTAGGGATTGATTTCTTTTTCGTAATGACCAATAAATTGAAAGTTGATTTATAGGTAGGATATTGTAGAACTCATATTTTTTGTAGAAAATTTGCAATTGTGATCTACCTCGAAAGGTTTAAAGAAGAAGGCGTGGTTCTTTTACTCTAGATATAAATAGACGGAAAAATCTATAACATCGTGAACGAAACTGTTTGAATAGCAGTTTTTTTACTCAAAATACTTTAAAATCTAACGAATATTATTCTTATAACCACATGCTAAACATAAAAATGCTGCAGCCATAAATAAAACCATTCAGAGCCAGCCCAACGCACATAATAAATGATAATACCGAGGCAAACGCTACAAACAAACAGAACAACAGAATCACAAAGCGACATTCATGTAACTCCATTGAATAGGGCGTCAACGTCCACGCGAACAGATAGCATCGGATTAGAAACATTCTGAGGTTTAACTTTGAGTAAAACAAAAGGTTATCCGTGTAACGAGACGAAACAATTTGAAGGGTTAATGTACTTCCCTGTCGTTGGGTTGACTCATAAATGGAAAGGATTTGATAATGTCAAAATGGGAGGGGAGGTTGACACAATCGTTTAGAATTGTCGTTTGTAAAATTGTATTTTTATTTATTTTGGATTTGGGCATGTGTAGAGTAATACGGATGGAAGGATTATAAAAGATGCTCAAACAGGACATAGTTTAAACGGAATAACTGATAGAAATCATTCATCATCTTTAATTTTTATTCAAATAAAGAAGAATCGAATCTAAATATTTTTTGTTATAATGCACAGAGAGTAAGTTTGTACGACAAAAGCAATATTTTGTGATACGAGTATATTTGAGGTATTACAAGAGAGTCCTTCTTTTTCACACATCGCTACATACATCACTACGTTCATGGGTATAGCGTCCATGGTACATAGAACTTGAACTCCGCCATAGTACCTAAAACATACATTGTAAGCCCCGTTCCTGGATTGCTAATTGTAGATAGTCTTGTAGAGTATCGCGCTGGGAAATTAAAACGAGACAAGGGTTGCCATTTGATTTGTAATAGTTGTAACAAGCCACATTTAATAAACCCCACGGAATGTCATTCAGATAAAATATGTTATATGAAAGATAATCCAGATCATAAAAGCTAAGTGTGATCACTTCATCGTAAAAAAATCTGTATTTTGTAACGGTTTGCCTTTGCGTTAAAAAAAAAAACGATTCAATTTATTCTAGACTGTGTAGAAGAAACTCAGATAGATAGACTTTAGGACCTGCCCTTAACATACAAAACGATTCAAGAACCGATGGTTAGATTTAAAACAAATTAATTATACAATAGCACATTTCTCAATGCCCAACTTTATTACAAACGTCCCAATTCCTATCACTAATCAAACAGCGCAATTGCTAGACACACCGCAAACTATAAGTTACCCTCTCGGGTCGGCGTAACGAGCGATTTCATGGCGCGCGCGCATCCTTTCGCTACGGTTCTCGATCACCGCCGCCATGTTGGCTGTGCATGCGACAGATTTGTTGCGTCACTCGCGCAACAATATAGAGGGATCGTGTTACACTGCCCTAAATCTCTTTGTTCTTTGATTTGCGTGTTCTGCCTGCGTTGTGAATAGGTCCGCCTTGTTGTTTGGCCGTGTGTCATAACAATAGGTATGTTCACGTGTGGAATATGCTGTACTGTAGCTTTAGATAGAAGGATTTTAAAGCTAAATAAAATATATTGCAAGACTTTTCAACCCTGTATTTATCAAATGGTTCGTCTGGTGATTATTGCACCCACATTTTCCAAGGTGTGTTAATACAGCGGGAGAAATCTCCCGCGTGATAGTAGGCCATCTTATTGGCGTTTTTCGCGCACATTTAGCCTCTGTGCTGCTAGTGAGATTTAACCCATTAATCAAAACAATAATAATCTGTCCGACCTGCAAAAATATTTATTTATTGAAGAAAGAAGTTTCCACATAGCTTTGATGGATAGGGTACGAAATGACTGGCCGCAAAGTCAAGTACCGCGTCGAGATATTATTTGAGTGTCCCACAAATATCTGCATAGGTCTAGAATGTACTGTAAGGCTTTTAGTGATAGTCTCAATACAAAGCTAGTTTTATTGATTGTAAAGGCCTAGAGATGTGGCGTACAAGTGCAATAAAAATTGATGACGTGGGTTTCATGAACGGAAGACTCGATAAATAAGTGGTTAAATAACATTAGGCATAAATCAAATTTTATAGCATATTTCATTATCAATCATATTTCAATAATTGAAAGAAAATAAATCTAACAATTATATCCATTTAACTCTACGCTAAGTAAACTAAATGCATTTAATCCAAACCAACTAGTCTACAACATTGCCGTTAAAACACCAATATCGCACGCAGACTAATAAAATTTCACCAGCCAATAATTAATGCGCACAATCCATTTAGAGCGACGATAAATCGTTTTAATTTCACGGTTGGATAGAGGCTGGGTCCGGCGCGTGCGCAGCCGATAGATACCATCTAATCGTGGATCGGGACGCGACCGACTCATTGTCGCCGTCGCGCGCCGCGTCCCGCGTGTCCAAACACTGTCCGGCCGTGTAGGGGACAGTGGAACTGGACCTTTAATCAAGTGGACCCTCCACTTAATGTAAGCTTCTATTAGGTACGTCTGTACAGTCCTTTGAGTCTGCATATAAATATATACATAACCTTACTGCACTGATTGCGTCGTGGTCTTGCGGTACAAGTATGTGCCGTGCTATCTAGAGGTCCTGGGTTTGATTCCCGGGTCGGGCAAAGTGTTATTGGGATTTTCCATTAGGAAATTTTCAGTAGCAGCACAGAGTCTGGAAATGTGCCCGAAAAACGGCAATAGGCTCGCCTACTATTACGTGGAACTGAAACATACCTGGCAAAATGGGGGCGCAGAAATGCATCTCTGCCTACTCCTTCAGGGTATATAGGGTATATAGGCGTGAGGTATGTTTGTTTGTACATAACTTTACGTCGGTATTCCCCGAAGAAGAAAGGAGAAGGAGAATAGTAAGGTGTAATGAGTAAGGAGAAGGACAGGACATCTAGATGGCACGGAAAATACTTGTGCTGCGAGACCACGAAGGAGTTTTTGTCAGTCCATTGAGTCAGCATACCTGACATAATGACGATTACGTTTGGTATGATAGATTTCTAGCAATTTGGATGTTACAGTTACATTTAATTTTTTTCATTCTTAGGACATTTTAAAAACCAAAGACTGTTACTGCTGCATGACAAAAATAAAGTATGAATACGGATCGGGCTATCATAAAATTAAGTATTTTGACCCTGAAAAAGATACTTCTTCTCCATGATTATTTTGTCGTATTAAAATTGTTCTCAATATTAATTGGAAAATTCCTCAATGGACGGTTAGCTTTACGTAGCATATAACGAGTTAATTGTGTCATAATTGAAGTATGTAACGCTGATCGATTCGAATTAACGTTGTGTTTCGAACTTGAATATTTCATGCGTGTGTTATTTAGCTCACAGTAGGGTGTATATGTCATATACTGAAAGTAATGAGTCAGATAGCCAGTAGACTTATTCCTATCGCGGATTTATCACACCTTCGGGTGCTAAATAGAGGGTATTTCGTCGAATAAATAAGAAAGCAAATAAGTTCTTCTTTTAGCGATGATTAGCAACCATATTAAAGACACTCATAAAAGAACGATGCAGGTTTGTCTTGGATCGCAATCCAATAGTAATATGTGCTATCAACAATTACAACTTTAAAAATTGTCCTCGTAAAAGCTACAAAGATCTTCCTACTCACAAAATGACGTATGATATCACCTTTTCAAAAGCCTCACTAACTAGGAACTTGAACAAACAAACTTATCATTGGTTTTTATTACAACTTTTTTGGGATGGTACAATGACACGAATGTTGGCCGATTGTGTGGCGCACCGGCATCGGCTGTGCAATTGACAGTTGTTACGATAGAGTCAATCGGGACTCTTTTATCTAATGACAAATCTCCCTATTGATTATAGAGGTATGAAGCGCATACAGTTTTGAAGGGCGCCCCGAAGATAATGAGGTACGATGGAAAAATATTCAACTGTTGTGAACCGCGCATTCTTTGGGTATCATAGATCATGTATTTATAGACGGTAGAGTACCGCTATAGGAAGGTTTTTGAGGAATCGTTAGATGCAGTTCACTAATTCGTCTCTAACAGATATTGAAATTTATTCCTTACAGCCCTATTATACTAACAAACGATCTATAAGGAACTTTAATAAATAACTTTTAATATCAAATACAACACCAAAATAGTTCTTAATTAAACTAATTTAATTGACAAAACGCCGATAATACAATACCATGAAAAACATTGTCCATCGATCAAACGGCTCCAGATTGGTGTGAGTAAGCGGCGCATTGTTCAGCCCGATACAGCTGCGCAGGCGCACTTATAAATCATACTCATAATTAATGTTATATGCCTTATCTAAATTAGGATAGACTCTCGTTTAACTTGTAATTAAGGCATTAGTATTGTGTTGTTTGGTGTGATTGGAATAATGTGGAATTGTTTTTACGTACTGTTTGAAACAGTTAACACTCATAAGTTTGATGTAACTTTATTTGGATACAAGTTACATACTTCTCTCTTATGAAACAGTAATTGATCAGGTCGTAATTTTCTTCTACTAGTATATTTGGACTCTCGAATTTAAGTACTGCAACTTTCTACCATGAGTGTGAATATGGGAAGAAAAACAAATGAATGAAGGAAGGTTTATCGAGACTCTGGAAGATTTTATTCTGCAGTGTGGTTTTTAACGCAGCAAGTGTTTAAAATACGACATAAAGACGATAATATCAGTGCCGTTAGTTCGGTAAAAGCCCAAATGTGGTTGTTACAAATTCAGTTTTTGTAACCCTTATTTTAATATCCTCTGTTTGAGGCCAAGATATTATAACTTTCAACACAAGCATTTTTACAGGGTTTTTGGACTTCTATGGAAGTACCGCCTGGTTGACATAACATAACCTTTTGCAAACACTGTTTTACAAGACCGATACGCGACATACGAGCGAATTATGTCTCCGCACGTGTGCTACAAAACGTATCGGCGGCATGAGTTCACACCAAATTTATGAATACTAAATACTTGGCCGTAACGAGATCTAGTCTAGTATTTATCTGCGTCTGGGAACTTGCGCGGGACACGCACGCCATGCCTTGTGCGCTTGACTAATGTGTAAGCCTGGTACTGTGAGGCGGTGTTTGTTGGAATACGGAGTATTAAAAGTTAATAACGTTGAGTCAAATATTGATAGGAAGATTGTACATTTTGTATTGCAAATTTAAAAAAAAAAAAAGACTTACGGTTTTAGTCCTAAGTCCGAAGTAAGATTCTATTCACGGGTCGGGCAAAGGTTCTTTCTATTGGGAAATTCTTATAACGGTATTAGTCTATTACGTGGGACTGATGCATAGGCACTTATTTAGTTCCATCCTCCACTAAAATATTATTTCACTGGTTTTATTTATCTACCTCCTAAATGATTAAATTTGATAGTATTCCATTACATAACACAACTTTTACTTCCACCTAATTTTTCAGCATAAAGCAGGTAAGGAAGCTACACTCCTATATAGTAAAACAGCAAAATCCCCCACAAAACAGACCTCCCACACTCCGTATCCATACAAATTATAGCTGGGCCAAATATGTAAACCACCATAAAAGTATCCGCCGGTAATCTACTAATGCAGTCTTAATATATGTGTACGGTCATGCCGGGCCTGGCTTTAAGCTAGGTTTTAAAAAGCCCTACTGATTTTCCCACGGATGCTGTGAGCCTTTGTGGTTAGGCACGCCCAACGCTGCCCACTTGTCGATACAATGCCTTATTTAATTACATCGCATTTTCTTGATGATTATTTTAATGGCGTGTTTATAACGCTGTAAAGTAATATATGATATAGGTAGTTTACTTTCATTATGAGAATTAATGCCTAAGGAATAAATCCTTTACATTATATAGGAGTCTCGTGCCCAGCAGTGAGAAGTATATGGGCCGCGGTGACAAGGATTAGGATCGAAGCTTTGGAGCTCAAAGACATTGCAAAGAAAATTTAGCAATACGCACTAGGCCAACCAAATGGAAAGGCTAATCTTCCTCAATAGTAAAGAAGACGGCTCGAAGGGAAATGAGCCGTACAAGACATGATTTACATAGATTCGATAGCTTCTAATACAAGTAGAGAATGTGAGAGCTTGGTTGGTTATTCATTGGCGATTCCGCATCCATTGATAGTTTTTTTTTAAGAAATCCGTATTTTGCGAGCAAGGGATTTTCAATTCAATATTTCGCAATAACCACCAATACAGTTTATTAGAGTAGTGATGTATCGATTGAGCACATACCTGAAACATTGACATCACTCGGCTACCGTTCGCGAAACGTGACCGCTCGCGACAAACGGCGCGCGTGACGTATCCGAACGCAGCCCGATATGTCGCCGATAAACCGGAATTTTTCATCTCACACAAATATGCGCTTTATTATACACTGCCTAAAGGTCGATATACTGTATCGATATGTCGGGGCTTACAACACTATTATTTACCGTTAACATAACCTTTATGATAAAAGCGCTGAAGGAGTAATATTATGTTAAACCACTACAAATACGTTATTGGTTGCGTTCGAAACCGAATTTCATATATTGGGACTAACGATGATGGAGTATTGTTCGTTTGTACTGTATTTGTCAAAATATTATGTGGAAATTTTGTAATACATTGCATTGTGACTTAAATGTATTATAATGATCCTTAGTTGCACGAGAACTGCACGAGAGATTGACCGTGCTGCCATTTGATAGTGAATATAGTGCGGTCCAAATAATTATCATTATTATCGAAAAATGGTTGAACTGTAGCAAATAAATAACTCTCACTTAATTTTTTAAAAGATTGTGAAGAATGCTGATAACTTTTATAACCATTCATAATTTTAATTACTTTACATGATTGTCATCAACCGCACACGTCTTAATGCTGGGCACGAGCCTCGTCAACATCGCATTTACGCAGGCCTAATGAAGGTTGGCGGACTATCATACCTAAAAAATGCCTAATATCATTTTTCCGTGCACATTTCCTCACGATGATTTTCTTTACAGTTGAAGTAGGTACGTGTCATAAAGTCACCTGTGTATTTTGAGATTCAAACCACGACTACCGAGATCGTCCACCACGCGCCTAAACTTCGAGGTCATCAAATTTTACATGAAACTTTAAACATAGGAGTAGTTCCTTTTTTCCATTTGTCTTTGTGCCATTTTTACACTAAGATAAACTGAAGCCAAAACCACCGACAGATTTCTATCATATGAAGTTAGAAAGGGATATATTGATAATTATAAATGAGTGAGTAGAGTGCGCATTGTATACGTTATAATGATCGTTAATACATGTACTGAGTGCAACTGGGCCGTTCTAAATCGTATTAGAGTCCCACATTAATCCGTATCAATCCGTTCGCCCATCAGCATACATCAATGTGCCAATAAATCTGTGTTGCCAACGTTTTCAATACCTCATTCGTATTCAGATTTGAATTTGAAATGTGTGAGTGCGGTTTACTTAGATCTTGCTGTAATTAAAGTGAAAATCTGTGAAAAATTGCAGGTTTTTTTAAGGTTTAATTTTTTACCTGACAAAAGTAATAAGATTCTAAATTATTTACAACTATGTGCAGAATTTTGGTTCGCTGAAAAGTTGTCGGTTTTTTAAATGACTTACAATTTTAATAAAAGCTCTCGGAGAGAAAAATACGGTAAAACTTTAGTTTTCACGTAAGCAGGAGAAATCAAGCTATTGATGTAGGTAAACGACGAAAGTAGATACAAATTTTGAACGCTCATATTATGCTCGTCTTGTACCAAAGGTATCGAAAACTACACTTCATTCAATTTTGTCATTTGCTAATTTTTAGACAAACATTTGCCATACATGTTCCAACTTACGGCCAATCAATACCATCTTGTGCGTAGGCGTACCCCCCTTAATCCAATTCGGATTGTCACATAAGAAATCGCGGAATCAATCCACGATCGATATAAATACCGTCAGTTCCCCACGCTCGCATTTCACGCCACCTCTGACCGTTCATATCGAGCGCGGTGAGAAACTGTTACGCTGTGATTAATGCTCAACTTGGACTGCTAGCGATGGAGCCTAACTTTGCGCGGGTGTGATTTTGCAAAAAATAGCCGTGCTCTTTTTGAATTCCTATTACAAAAAAAAATCGACGAATTTATAAACAATTCTGATGTACCTATTATTGTTAGGTGTTTCTCCAGTTTCCTATAATAATTATACATTTCTTATTCTCATCAGCATATACGTCCCACTGCTGCGCATGGGTCTCTTCTACTATTGAGAGCGTAGGCTTAGTCCACCACACTGGCATAGTGCGGGTTGGCGGACTACACACCTAAAAAATTTCTAAGGAATTTTAGATGTGCAGGTGTAATTCTAAATGTATAAGATTTAATTGCAACGCACATCTCTGAAAGTACTAACCTCGGAGACAATTTAGCCTACCTATGAAGAAAAAAATGTTCAATGATTAAGAGGTGATGATAGTACCAACAAACATACAAAACTGCAACTATTCCCTTGATAACATTAGCCCAGTATATCCGAGTATATAATTGTTGTAGCCGGCATTAATGTCTGCGTTGTTCGTCGAGTGATTCTGTCAATTATCGGCTCGTTAGCGGCTGATAGATTCCCGTCGCGTGTCGTCCGTCACGTCGTGAATGTGGTCCGATCGGGCCGGCGATCCACTAGCGTTACTTGTGTGATATATGTTTGTATTATATAAATAGTTGGGTAGTGTATTTGAAAAAAAAAATGAGTGTTGATGCTTGTAAGGATATTTTAAATGTGCCGTAGACATCAAGCTCTCTGGATCGTGATAACAATAAAATCACCGAAACAAAATAGTAACATATTAAGCAAAAGTATAAATTTAAGAAGACATTAGTAAAAACAGTAATGTATTGGATGTCATAATGTTTAAAGACTTAGGTCATGCGGAGAAAATAAGAAAATGGTCATGACTGATGAGGAATTACTTTGTGGTTGGATCATTTTGTTGACCGTACTACACTCACCAGGGTAAACAGAAGACCCTTCCTAAAAAATCTATACTACAAATGACGTACCTTATGCCTCAAGAACGATAAATCCCGCACTGGGATGTTTCTCCTGGTTATCTTCAGTTCAGTCTGCAGAACTTCCATGGTGGAAACGTCTTGGAACCCTTGTTCTTGAAGCGAGAGGCACGTGCGTTGGACTTGCTCGATACACGGAGAGAACGAGCAGAAACGACCTCCTGAAACAAAATTATTGTTTATGGATTATCTGGACAGTTGGTTGGACACCAGCTTGCGAAACGAGAGGCTGCGGGTTCGATCTCCGCACCCAGACAAATGTTTGTGTGATATACAAGTATTTGTTTATGTGGATTTTTTAAAATATACAATCAGGAAGAACCGAATTGCATCTATTTGTGAGAAAACAATAGTGACACATAAAAATATCTTTTTATAAGCTATTGTATTTATCAACTGCTAGCTCTTTATGGAGAATCAAAAATCGATCATTGAAATGTCAAGGCATTTGAATGTCATGTCTTAATGTTAATAATACTGTTGACGGCAGCCCTACATGTGGCCGACGAAGATGACCGCTTGCGTCATACAGATAGTGCACCAACAAAATGTCGACTCTTTGTAAACTAACAACTTTTAATCGTTTTACTAAATAGTATCATTGGGTAGATTGAGAAAAGGCTCATATGATATGTCTTAAATTATAACTTGAAAATATCCTTTTTATTTCATGTTTTTTATGTATAGATTAAACAAGCAAGTTTTATAGCGTTGAAAGATTGCATTTTTGCGATCGGTTATATTATTTTCCAAATATGGTTACGTTGTTGGCTTTTGTTATACCTCATTCACGATAAGTTGATTCTTTTGGCAGATGTCAATTTTTCTGAGACATGACTTTGAAATAAAAAACGTATTATTTTATTATTTTAATGATTTGATAAATATAAAAAAATACATACAACACGAAAGTCCCTAAAGATATAAGCGTTATCCGAAAATTTTGAGACTTTATTGCTTCAAAGTAAAATTAAAATAGGAATACTGAAACTAATTGACGTTTGTGTAATGTTACATCGTTCGGACGGAAAGGGACGTAACATCGTTCATATCGATTGCCACGTCGATAATTTTATTAAACGCTATGATGATCATGGCTGTGCTCCAGTTTCTTAATAAAAACTGTTTTAAAGATAAAACTATTTAATTCTTCAACCTTAATTTTTACATACTGCGTTATTTTTGGCCCTCCTGTCAAGTTAAAATAGGTTGTTTAGACCATGAAACTAAACAACTTTTCCAAAGAAACATGGGTCGAAACGTGATAAATAATTGGACCCTCCCATAGAAAACTGCTCACGTGGTCGATTTCGTGTAGAAACTCTGAATTTTTTTTTTACTTTTCGACCCGTGTTTCTTTGGGGAAGTTGTTTACTGCCGTGGTCTAAAACACCTATTTAAATTTGGCGGGAGGTCTAAAAATAACCCTGTTTAAATATTAAATAGGTACTTATTATGATCCACCACCGCCTATCTAAATAATGTTTTATATGTCGAAAGTAATAAAGAATTTCACACATAATGCAGTATTTTAAAACGCAATATTTTTGAACTTCTCGATATTTTCTGTTTCCCATCATTAGTCGATATGCCAAAAGAATCAACTTATCGTGAATGAGGTATAGGTATTGGTTTTTGAATAAAGTAAACTTTTTGATTACTTGTCATCATAACAAGCAAGATATTTTATTTATTTCTAAACTTTGTCCAAACTCTGTCGTACAACTTTTTGTCGTAAGTCGGTGCAACAAAATGTCGATAACACGCATCTGACTTTACACCAAGTACCGTTTAGTAACTTTTTATTAACTGAAAACGCCTGGAAGACGACACATCGCCTTTTATGTGGGCCGCCCGCGCTTTATCTGTCAAATCTTATCGACCAATAAGGACGGCGCACGTCACTCATACTGCCAATCTGAGCGTGGCGGTTGGCTCGCCGCGGGGGGCAAATTTTAAATAATTTCAAAAATGGAACGGTAATTATTCCATTTTTAAATTGTGTATCGCGTGCCAGGATCGCATAGCCAACGTGGCGATTAACATAATGTATATCGCTGTACGGAGTCGCATCGCGCGCGTAATGAAGCCATTACACAGAATAATATCTGAATATGGTGCGCCGTTTCATTATAATGTGTTAAATAAACATATGCGTCTTTATCGAGGTGAATAAAGTTTAACTTTATGTTCTGTTCATTTGCTCATGTAAATTAAATACCATAGTCTGAATGTATGCTGTATATATGCTTTGAAGTTTACGCGACGTTCTGCAGGTTCCTGCAACCCTAGCCGAAACGATATTAATATAATTTATTTTCAAGTAGGATTTTCTAAGAGCTCTATAAAACTGGATCGACATATACTTTAAATTCATTGTTGTTCAAAACCAGATATATAAATAGATATACATACACTAATCTACATATTATGACCATTGGAGTGGGGACTAACTATGAAAGCTGGTCCAATACGGTCCAAACACAAAGCATGCATAACATTACGATGTGGGAGGCGTCATAAAACTCGTTTATGTGAGACATAAAGTTAATTGATAACGGTGTAATGGTCGTCCATAAAAAAATCTGGCAAAGTTAATATATTTTTAGTCATAATAATAAAACAGTTATCAATAGTTAATAAGTAGGTAATCAGTAATTGCTTACTGATTGGAGCTTTTTTTAACGACCACCGTGGTAAGAAAGCAGTGTGGGTTGTATAAACTCTGCTACGGGATATTCTGGCTGTTGCTCAATGATGAACATAAGCCCAGATATAATTTTTTTCAGACATATTTCGATACTGAAAGGGATGATATAACTTACAAGATGAATGTTATGTTTTTTTATTTCATTCTAGAACTTCTATTAGTACCTTGTGATCTACAAGTAAAGTTTTAAACATTTCATAACTTATCGTACTTTACTTCCTACTCATGCTTTTCACAATGTAATGTGTCATCAGACGTCTTGTTGTAAATATTTACTTGTTAGTTAATAGCGTCTGAATTATATTAGCGTTACAAAGTGTTGTATGGCCAGTAATGATCATAAACTTTGGCGTAAATAATGTTTCTTACAAAATCACGTAAAGCTACAGGTAAGCTCTAAGGATTTGTTCCGTAAATTATGTTTTTAAGAGACTCAATAAGCATTCCTCCTTTTCTCCCTCATTCCCTTTTACAAGTCTAGTAAGTTTAGTACAAGTCAGACAACTGTGCCATGAGACTTAATTTTTAGTTTTCTTCATCCATATAAAAATGGGACTAACAGACCTTCAAGAAGAGAACGTACTTATTCTTCTAAGGTCGGCAACACACCGATGATTCCTCTTATATTGTAGGTGTTTAGAGGTAGTGCTGACCACTTAACATCAGGTGGCTCACGTGCTCGTTTGCCTTCTTTTTTCATAAAAAAGTTAATCAAAAGCTAGTCTACCTGAATACTTTTTTTTAAAACAGATCACATTATTGATAATCTCTTTGTTCCGCAACACATTGGCTGTGCGGGCAACAATGGTCGTTAGTCACCATTCGTGAGACGTGTTGCGACAGCCCCGGGTCGGAGGACAGGAATTCCGACTAATTGACAGTTTAATGATTAGTTTCGATCACAATAAGATGTACAGCGCTTGTGCTACGCTCGCTTCTAATAACTACGCTTGGTGTAATTTTGCTGGAATTTGAAACGTTCAATTGCGTTTCGCTGTTACAATGTCTCGTTGAATTATCACGCACTTTGTTGGGTAGGTCGTGTGAAAAACTGCTTATGTGAGTTATTTACAATGTTATGAGGTATGTGTCCTCTAACAATTTACTAAATCTTAATCTCTAAGTCTAGGGACTCATATAAATATAGACTCATATAACTCATATATAATAGTGTAGATGTAAAGATCGGGTCTATAATTCAGTAAGTCTCTTTTTGTCTATATATAGATTACTATACTAGATTACTATTGGTCGATTTAACTAATTGTTTTAAGTTCTCTAATACATTAATAAAACAAGCCATTACAACTATACTTAGACGTGCGTAATAAGCTACAAATCCGTAACTACTGACAGTCGAATTGATCTTTCATTGATATCTCTCCATTTTACATACCTATGGATATTAGTCCATTAATGCACCAAATACTATGCCAAAATGCGTATCATGTAGCCTAGTATACCGTCTCCTGGGGCAGTTGCGACAGAGCTCGTGCCGTGGGTCACAGGACAGGAATGCCGTCTAATTGATAGGTGAGGACGTGCGTCGCACACTGCCACGTGGACACTATACGCCGACCAAATTTCATAGGCATTGTCACTAATAAACGACTATTTGATGAATGACCTATATCAAAAGCTGGGTTATAGGCTTGAACTATATGCGACCAAATATGATGTACATATTGGTAGTGAACGCAAAATTTGGTGAGTGACCTATATTTAGGGCAGGGTTATAACTCTGGTTTGACTTTGCATAGATTACTTAAATACTGGTATATGCTGTCTGGTTTTGTTGCAAAAGTGTCGCACTAGAGGTTTAGGTTTCTATAATCATCTTAAAAGTTGCGCATAACTTCAGCTTTTCAGGCCGTAGTTTTTGAAGCACTGAATATCTTAGGTATCTATAATCCGAATGAGACCATCGAGTTGAACTTACACCCAACCCTTTACACATTAAAGGAGTGGATACAATATTCGTTTGTTTCTGGTTCCGGGTGTTACGGAACAGAAAAGTCTCTCGTAGTTTCTTATAGCATCGGCAATTGTAGTGTGGGTTCAGAACTACGTATGTGGCTGTTAAGTTTATTTATTTATTATTTGAAAATAAAAATATAAGCAATGTGCTTTATGAAGAGCTTCAGAGCTTATTCGTATGTAGAGTAACCGCGAGCAATGTCGTAAGCTCCAAGGCCTCGCGATGAGCTTTCGTCGCCGCCCGTCGAATCCTGTCCGTAACGTTTTGTAACAATATATCGAATTGTTACGTAACGTGCCTTTGTGCCGACACTACTCCCATTCACTCAATATATGTAACGATGTGTAGGGATGGGACATGCATATTT
Organism: Cephonodes hylas; assembly: GCA_030295005.1. Lineage (NCBI taxonomy): Eukaryota > Metazoa > Arthropoda > Insecta > Lepidoptera > Sphingidae > Cephonodes > Cephonodes hylas. Next base: position 6,345,871 of record AP025382.1, read on the forward strand.
TTATCGATATTTCGAGGTTTATCGAAATTGATATATTTGAGTTGATTGTCATCTAATAAGAAGTGGCTTTAAAAGTATCCGGAATACTTAAGTTAACGTTGACTTTAGGTTTTAAGAATCAAAATTATATGTATGTAAATGGGTTTTTGAATTTCTGAAGATGTTACATAATATGTCTGTATAATTTATTTAAGTACCTACGCCCATTAGAGACAGTATCAAAATTATATGCTTTTTTTTCCATGTAGGTAAGTCAAAATGTAAGTAGAAAAATTCAATACTATTTCTTACATGATATAAAACATCGACAATCTGTTGAATCATCACTGAACCCACAACGCTGAGCAACACATCACAATAGACTCCAAGTGGCGTCACTAACAATACTGGACAAGCGTCTGATGTATTAGAGTAGATAACGGGAGAAATCACATGTACAGACGTGCATAGGTTTGTGCGCCCATGCACAATACTCGGTGCTCGCATTACTATTGTAATTGAGATCTTTATCTGCATTCGAATGATAGGATATGGAAATTCGTAAAATCTATTTTTGTCTTTGGGGTAGCTTCAAATAGTTAACTGGGCTCAGGGGATTTATTTTTCTTGATAGCTAATATCTAAACACAACTTTTATCTTCTTTCAGTTTGAAATTTATTGATGCGTTGTGTAGTGTTACCTATTTTGTTTGTATATGTAGGTATAAATAAATAAAGCAGTATACATAGAAATAATTGGGCATGACCGGGATTTTTTAAAGACCAGTATGAGATATTATGTCGGTAAAGAATGTTTCAATATTTTCTATGACAGACACATAGTACATCCTGACGGGTTTAAATTTATTATACGTTAGAACTTTAGATCATCTGATTACTTTTCATGGTACGAACTGTGTCTAGATCATCACCCTCAGAAACATGATTATTATTTTCAGTTTCTTAAATACCTTTGACGGTCTCTTGAGGAAAAACTTCATCCAATGTATATGCCATGCCTAGCGCTACGATTAACCTAGGATAAGGATAAAGCACACACATCCCTTGGAGTCTGTGAGAGCGCGTGTGGGGCGTCGTCGCCGGGGTGGCCGCGCGTCGGCCCCGCCCCCGCCCGGGGCTGCGCGCGCGCCGGCGCAACTCAACCGACGGTGCCTCATGCCCATAGTGTACTGTACTTCACTTTACTGCACGTGAAACTTCATAGTATGAGGGTATCAGAAGGTCTATTGCGATTTGAGATACTACACGTGAAAGAGCATCTCAGCAGCCATCAAGAGATAGTCTCTTGCCACTTGAAACTCGACTTTTTTCATTGCGTCATGTTTCATCATCATCAGTCTATGTATACGTTCCATTACTGAGCACTGAGAGGGTTCTTAGTTATTAGTCTACCATTCTGATCTTACGCAGGTTTGTGAATTATACACTTAAGAAATTCCTCATGTTTACTATCAGGTAACGTATTGTCACTATGGTGTCCAAGAAAGAAAAGAAGAAGCAAACGTCTGCACTGCCGACGAGAGCAGCAAACATCTCCTTTAACTCGAAATTTCGCCAGCTTACATAATCTTCATAGAGAAGAGAGCGAGTTCATAACAATTCAAAATCCCATCTTTATCTTTCATCAATATCATCTATAGAGGTAGAAACTGAAGGTAGAAAGAGCAAATTTCATTTCGAATTTTATGGTACAAAATCAGTAACGCGAGCGAAACCGAAGTCTAAAGCCATTCAGATATGAAAGCATCTCACTGTTCATTACCTACATGGTTCGTATCATGTGCATACCACCTATAAGCCGAATGTTGTAATTTAATGTAAACAGTGTTGGGAAATGGCGAGGATTGTGCTGTCATTGTGTTTGTTTCTTATCCATTTGTAATTCAGCCGAGCAGTCTCGGAGTTTATCTAACTTATTCACAAATAACTTCGGTTTTGTAACTAATAACTTAATATCATGTTCAATTGCATAGAGATTGTTTATTCAAACACCTTCGGGTTTGGAATTTCATAGAATTCACTATAGAGCAGACTGAGATTCTATTGATAAATTTGTGAAATGGAACATAGCATGTTTATAAGTAAATTGAGAGTGTCTTACATCCAGAGTTTTCCTTGACGATTTTCATAGTTTTTTTATACTGGCATGACGGAGTGGCAACACAAATTTTAAGCACCATCCTGGCAAGAAGAGATCGTAGGTCTACCTTGTATGGAGTTGAGTTAAAGCTGAAGAACAGTATTTTGAGGGTGGTCTACGTTCAGAAATTATAAAATGCACAATACATAAATCAGCACAGATTGGATTTAGAAGAAAAATTTAAGAAAAATTCACTACGATTAGTGTATCGTGACGACAAATAGGTCATTTGTATCTCAGTGGGAGGTACACGTGTACGGAGACGCGAACAAATTTTATGCAACTAGTTCTGTTACAAATGTACCTTAGGTGTTTGGAAACACTCGGCACTCCCTTTGAAGGCACTCACTTTAGGCGTATTGAAAAAAAATACATGTAGATTACTAAGATGGAATGAATTCCTACCCAAACATGCCAAGACTTGTTGTAGTCTGTACGCGTATACAGCGATGTACCGCATACTTGAAATAATGTCGTTCGATTTTTACATCCTTCACTTACAGCAATAATTAATGGAATTTGAAAAAAACTATTATATTTTCAAAAAAGACGTAACTGAAAAAAAATTCTATTAAAATAAATTTTAATGTAGAATTAGCTACTATATTTCTAAAAAATTAGCGTGTAACAGAACAACTGAAGATCGAAGCAATGAGAAAAAAAGCGATCCAGGATAACGGAGTTCCGAGTACAACGCAGTCAATTAATTTAAAAACAACATTCGTTAATTTTATTAATGCGGCCGAAGCTAAATCTACGATCACTGGTAGATGTGATCGCGAGCGCCTTCTCATTTTCGAAATTAGCAAATGAATTAAAAAAAAATCACGTAACCGCCAACAGAGTGGACAAGATAAAGAAATATACTGAGAGGTGCTGCGTTCGAGGGTCCAGATAACACCATTAACGCCGGGGAGGCTGCTGAGCAAAACAATGAAAGGGACGCTGATACTCTCAACGTTTTAAAAGAATCTAACAGTCGAGTAGCAGTTGAAATAAAATGAACTCTAATTCCTAAACAGCAGAATCTATTACTGCTTGAGGATGGCAACTATTTGGGACGAGATGTTTTAGCAAAAGTCGATGATAAAGGTGGAAGAGTGAAAGGGACGGACGATGATGAAGACGATAGCGGAATGAGTGGAGTAAGTTTTTCTCAGCCACCCAGCCAGCAACATAATTAATGACGTTCGTGTTTCGGACGAATTTATAAATTGGCTTTATTTTGCTTTAACAAAAGGTACACGTGTGATGCGATATCTAAGTAAAAGCGACATAATTATTGCAAAACCATCATTTAATGTAATGAATATCTTTCCATGGCAATACAACTAACTGCGTTATTACTATCAAAAGTCCATGAATACATCTATATCGCTTTCTGAAACGACGAAATATTCCATGGAAATAATAAAAAGCATGAAAAACTAGGACTGACCATCCAAATTTTACTCGCATTTTTCAGATACATAAGTATATCCTTTTTTTTTTAGTAAGGAAGTAGTTTTACAACTGTCACTCAAGCATATGCTAGAGCACCACACTCAGTAATACATGTATTAGCACCCCAGCTAGCTATAATTTTTAACTCGTGTGTTAATAGTGGCATATTTCCTGATAAAATGAAATTAAGTAAAATTATTCCACTGTTTAAATCAGGTAGCAAAGACGACCCAACTAACTTTAGACCTATATCGATTCTACCTTCTATTAGTAAGATATTCGAAAAACTTATGTTGTTACAAATTGAAAATTACTTTTTAAAGAATAAATTGCTTCATTGCAACCAGTTCGGTTTTACTCGGGGTCGCTCCACAACCGATGCTGGTGTGGAACTCATCCATAATATTTTTGAAGCTTGGGAGGTCTCACAGGATGCTTTAGGAGTATTTTGTGATCTATCCAAAGCATTTGATTGTGTTCACCACGACATTCTTATCAGGAAATTAAGCCATTATGGAGTTAACGACATGGCATTAGAGTTGTTTAAATCTTATTTAAGTAATAGAATCCAGGTTGTTGATGTAAATGGAAAAAGATCTCCTGGGTCTGTTGTTACTATGGGAGTTCCACAAGGCTCGATTCTTGGACCCTTTCTTTTTTTGATTTATATTAATGACTTGCCTTATTACATAAGGGACGACTGTGATGTAGTGCTGTTTGCTGACGACACTTCTTTAGTATTTAAAGTAAAACGAAATCAATCCACTCTTGACGATGTAAACTGCACTCTCACTAAAATCGTGCATTGGTTTAATGTTAATAACCTATTATTAAATAGTCAAAAAACTAAATGTATTAGGTTTATAACACCTAATGTAAAATTTCCCAATGCCAACATTTTAATGAATGGAGATAAGCTGAGCCTTGTGGATAATACTAAGTTTTTGGGAATCACATTAGACCCCAAACTTCAATGGGGTCCCCACATAACGGTATTAGCTCAAAAACTGAGTGCAGCAGTCTTTGCAGTGAGCAAAATACGTCAGTTGACAGACATTGATACAGCTAAGTTAGTGTATTTTGCTTACTTTCATAGTTTGATGAGTTATGGAATTCTACTCTGGGGTGGTGCCGCTGACATAAATACCATATTTTTACTACAAAAAAGAGCAATAAGATGCATATACACACTTAGCTCTAGACATTCTCTAAGAGAAAAGTTTAAGGAAATTGGTATTTTGACAGTAGCATCTCAATATATACACGCAAATCTTATGTATGTCCATAAGAATATTAATAAATTTAAAAAGTATTCTGACATACATGATAGAAATACACGCAATAAAGATAAATTAGTAACTTATAAGACCAGGCTCCACAAGATCAGCAAATCTTTTAAGGGTTACTGTGTACACTTCTACAATAAAGTCCCTAGTCATATTAAGGCTTTGAAGTATCATACATTTAAAGAAACTACTAAGAAACAACTATGTAACAAAGCCTACTATACAATATCAGAATATATGGAGGATAACGAAGCCTGGGCATAATTAAAATGTTACTGTAATCCCAGGTTTGGCTGAGTTTACTTTAATGGACATGGCTGTACGTACGTAATTATTGTTTTAGTAATCTGTAAGCAATTAGGTATGTCATGCTCGCTGAAACGTCTGTGCTTACGGCGGCGTCGTGTGCCGGGTCGGTCACTTCCCTATGAAATGGTTGAGGAGGCCGATGGCTGGCACATGCGTCATACTCGTGAACGGGTGCTGTTTGTGTGGACTGGTCTGCCTAATTTGCTTATTTCCATTCATGAAATTTTAACTCGGTCAGATGACAGTCTCTCCATTTAAGATGACTATGCTGTTCTAATATGCAACACAAAATTCTGATATTGTATCAATGAGCTGCTCGAATTCGGGAAATTAAGTCCTTGTAACAATATTGTAAGCTATCTCTTGATTGGAAAAGAGCAACACTAGAGTTTCTTGCCCGTTCTTCTCTAGTGATGACTGCCTTCCGAACAGGGTGGTAAAATTTGAAATGACTGAATCTAAGTGATGTATTTGACATTTTATGGATTCAATAAATATTATTTCATTTCATTTCATTTCATTTCATTTCATTTCATTTCATTTCATTTCATTTCATTTCATTTCATTTCACCTAAACCATAAATCTCATTAGCCGCTTACAGCTTAAAAAAAAATAATACAAACGCATTAGATAATTAAATTCATACAAATAAATTAAATACTATATTTATAACCTTGTTAAGGAGCACATAGCAATGCAATGAAGTCATTTACAATTCTACATTTCACTATGATCTATTTATAAACATGATTTTATATTCAATGGACTGGTCTATTGTTATGTCGGTGACAAGTCCACTGTTACATAAATTTATCTCTTCCTACATTTCGTGTTCCGGAAATTATCGTGCTATTTTAAAGCTTGTTGGTTTTAATTCATTTATGGAGCTAAAGGAATATCTTAGGGTATAGTGTCGTTTGATGTTCTTTTGTTTTTATGCATTTTTATATGAAAACGTCAAGCTGAAGAATCAAAAAGCTCTTCACTCTGTATACTACATATAATATTTCCGTCTTCATATGTATAGGATCAATGATCCTAAGATGAGGAATCCCCTAGATCAGCAATTTCTTTAACGCACTAAAAACTTAATTATCACTTGCTTTAACGGTGAAGGAAAACATCGAGATGAAACCTGCACACCTAAAAGTTCTAAGGAATTTCTTAGGTGTGTAGTCGGCCAACCCTCACTAGGCCAGCGTGGTGGACTATGGCCTAAACCCTCTCAATGGTAGAGGGGACCCGTGCTCAGCAGTGGGCGTATATGGGTTGATGATGAAGAAGAAGAAGCAATATGCTTTCGGATTCAAAATACTAAAAACCCCTTAAAAGACATAGGACGGATGGATGAGGGCTGCTCAACACCGGGAAGGTTGGCTTCTTGGGGAGGCCTACGTTCAGCAGTGGACGGCGATAGGCTAATAAATTAAATAACTTTTGCAATAAGTTAAGGTGATAACTAAAATCTATTATTCTGTAATTCTGTTGAGTTAAAGGAAACAATATCTTTGTTCTCTATTCAGGATACTAAGTTTCTCAGTTTATAAACAATGTAGTTCCTGCACAATAAATATTACATTAAATTGACAAAACCCACGATGCAATAAAACCAATCGAATAACGCATTACATAAACCCTATAATCAGACACAACTTTACATTCCGAGTTTATCTTAGATTTCTCATTAACATTACCGAGAACGATCACAAACGCCGTCGAGCCGAATTCCATCGCACGCCAATAAATAAAAGCCACGCAATCCGGCGAGAGAGACCATTATTTTTTTCGCATATAATAATGGCATATTTAGTGTTCGATATCAGTTAATGTGGAGAGCTTGGCATAAATCGGCGCGGGCGCAATCTAACATCGCGCCGCGCCCGCGCCCCGCCCCCCGCACTCTCCACTAACTCACTGCTATCTCCGCCGAATATTGTTAATCAGCGTATCATTAGCTTGGCCACTCGGTGCACAATGTACGCTGCTAGGGTGGATTTTACAAGGCGTGATTATCATTGAAGGAGGATTTACTTTAATGTGTGCTAGGAATTCTCGTCTAACAATAACAGTAACATTGTACGCTGTATTTTAATTTTCTTATATTTGATGAGTTTTATTCGTTACCTGTATGCACCGCTACCAGTCCATCGTCTCAAAAATAATCTTATTTTGAAATAAGTTTTGACTCTAAACATGTATACGAAGAACGGCAGTAGTCCTCTACTTCACAGGACTTACAACTACCAAAATGTAAGAAGAAATCCACCTCTACCTCAGTATAACTTTCTCTGTATCTACAACCCTATTTAGCATAAGTGACGATAAAGCAGAGCTACTGTAAAACCGTAAAGCCTAACAAAACTGGCAGTATGCGAGCGGCCACTAGCAGCATGCGCCGGCGCAACAGAACAGATGGCGTTGCGCACACGCCGATAGCCCCATAGCGCACAGCCGATCTAGATACGGCTAACGGGGAGGCGCTGTTTATAAACGGCAAAAAAACACGAACATACACCCATAACTCTGTCCCATTCGCGCTACGGAAAAAACTCACCTTTAATGTGGCGTCCTTATCATTTGTTACAGTCGGCGCGGCGCGTATTAGCATATTTAATTACGGGCTTCACATCACACTTCTATATGTATGCAATTTTACAGTGCAGGTATGTGGAAGATACTTGTATTTATTCGCTGGTAATTACATATCATTTGCATGTTTGTGACATGATTCGTGCGAACGGGACGACATGATGTATATCTGTTTGCACTTAAGCGAATGGCGACACTTATTTCCTTCGCTTAAGTGTGAATAAATGGATTAATCACGATCAATTAATTGATATGATATAATATTCATAGACTTATGAATGGTTAGCAACAAACCTACATTCATATTTAAATTGAGCATTAAATATACTTCAATACAAATGTATGTTCAAGAAGATTGTTAAATTCAGTCATTCTATTATTCTATACAATATTGTTATTTTCAACGAAATCCTCGAAAGGTATAGAGTGCTGAACAGACTATTAAAATTTTTGCTTCGCCAATTACATCAACACGCTGTTTATTCCAAGTCCTATATCTTAAGTCATATTTGTAATTCATATTCCGATATAACAGTCTGAATATACATTTGTTGAACAATATACAAAGCGAAAGGAGCGGCACCGGCCAATATCCAACTTATCGATTGTATGCCAATAAAGTATTTTACAAGTGATACAAGAATATATTGTAATCACAACACCGGATCTAACTCGTTGCTTTAACTTTATAAATACTGGGCTATTTATTTCTGGAAATCAGCTGAGCCCAATCAATATTGCTCTGATTGTCGGCCGTTTTTACGAGTTGCCAACTATTTGTTATTTAATGATTTGACCTTTATGGTTTCCTTTTATGCTTGTATTCATCATCAGCCCGTATACATCCCGCTGCTGGCCACTGGCCTCCGATGCTATTGAGAGGGTTTTGAGGTCATAGTCCACCAATTAGAAGAAGCCCAGAGGTTATATATAGGATTCAAGCCGCCCCAAAAAGATGGCAGTAGAAATTCATAGAGTAGATATACCTGTGTGTTGTAAGTGGTCAATTCTTTCAAATTGATGATAATTATGAATTAGTTTAGGTTTTTTAAAATAGTGTGTTTGTGTGTTCCACCAGCAGTGTCATAACCAAATCACTTTTTCGATATGTTGTTTAATTCCTCACCTTCGTCCTTAGATTTATCTATAAAACTTCCACAATTATAACAATTAGTCAGAAAACTTTCCCCAATAACCCAGAACTGATATTTTCTCCAGAACCCAACAGCCCTCAATGCTGAAACTCAACAGTAAGCAGGAAAGAAAGTCAATAAATCACCATGCAATTGGTCACGATTAATTTCAATTTAATTTGTAACGCGAGTGTACATGCTAAATGCTGGTAAAGTGTATCAAAGTGCGCGTACGCAGGCACGGTAGCGGACGTGGCGACATCGCAACAGCGCGACATCGTGCGCCGTGTCGCGCGCGTCGGCGACATGTTGCCACCTCCTTATTGGACGTGAAGGGAATGTGCGTGAATTTGCACGTGATTTAAATTAAATGCTTAATATTTTTTATGGGTATTATTTGACAAGTTCCATAGCGCAGTTTTGGCTATAGATAGTTTGCCAAGACTATAATTTTTGTATGAGGCTTATAGTGTAGTCTGCCGAATCGTACTAGGTCAGAGCGCTAGACTTATGCCTAAACCCTCTTCTTGTAGAAGAGGCACATGCACAATGCTTTATGTATATTGCTCGGAGCTTAGTGCCGCTTGGAATCATTTAAATTTTTATGAAATGAACGCGTTAGAGATTTCAAACTCACTGAGAAACAAACTGGCTGGTTTTCTATAAATCACTAACATTCACTGAAGTTTCAGATATAATGGACACAAATTAAAATGAAATCGACAGAACAATCGATATAATTGAAATTAGCTATGCAAAATAAAGTTCTTGATGCTGTCATTATAAGTAATCGCTTAATATAGAAAATGTAATACCTACTATACCGGGCTACCGGCGGGCCCTTAGTAAATCATTAAGGGACGTGCCAATGCCAGTACGCTTACCGCCAAACTTATATGGCAATAAAACTCATTCACACGTTCGTCAACTTAATAGTTGCCTTATTAAAAACGCTCGTTGAATCGATTCGCTTCTCTTGTATCGATTTATTTACCGATGTTCTGGATTCAAATTAATAATGGCAGCAGCGTTTCCCTCGCCAAGTAGGCCGTTGATTTAGGTGGCCGTTTTCTATATTTAAATTTATTAGTGTTTCGCGATTGTGAGCCGTGTAAAGCTGTGCTTGCATTGATATCGATATGGAAGCGAAAGATAAAATAATCGCCATTTAATAGGGTGGTAGATAACGAGTTGATTATTTGTACCCTATCAGATTATGTATTCTTTTGGAATATATCCATATAAAAGACGAAAGGCGGTTGGTAAATAAAAAATGGCATAAAAATTCCTTAGTCGTATCTCTTATATCGCTCTTTAAATATATTAATTTATACAGCCAGCATCGATTTAATTACGGAACTATGTAAATTCAGTACCGATTTTTGTGTTGCTTACTTCAAAATTCAATTCGCCTGAATGCCAATGGACACGATGCTTATCATCGCAATCGGGACGTAATTTATGTCAGCTCTTTGTGTATTTAATTGATTATTAATAGGTTTTAAACGGCTGTTGCATGTTTGGGCGGAAAATCGTAACTCCCACACAAATGACAGATTCCTTGCGCGTCATTCCAACATGGCTCGAAGCCGGCGGTCGGCCCACATAAATAAAATTCAATTTGCATTTAACTCACAATCCTTTTGCTATATTTAAATGCGAAAATTTTAGAACGGTACAAAGTTAAATGATATAAGCTGTCATTAGGTATTCTAGTGATTTTTAGTAATATTTTTTACTTTGTTTATTATTGATCTACGCATTCATCATTATGGGATTACCTCATAGGTCCTGGGGGCATATTTTAAGGTCACCAAAGGAATATGTGAAAAGCATTAGATTTCAACCCTTTATGGTGGGAAATATTTATCACTGAGAAAACAACACGCGGATGGCTCAGACACACAGTTCTAGAAAGTTTGCACACTTGCGCAATATATTTAACCGCAGAGCGATAAATATCACCACAGACGTCTATTTTAAATAATGCATAATTAAATAGAAGCAAAGTTCAATCCGTGATCATCGCTTGACAAACGTGGCCGTTGTCTAAAAGCGCGCTAGACGGAGTACCCCACCTGTCGGCATTCGGTATTCCTGTTGCGTTCCCGCGCGTGGGAATCGTTCCCTAATTATCGGCCGGTCCAGATAACGAAGTCTAATTCGCGTTCTGCGTGCCCGGCGCCGCACTCTCACGCACGCATTGTCTTCGGTAATTGCCGATCCTGTTCAATTTGTTGGATTTGTTGGGGCCAATACGCGCACTGTGATTCCTTTAAGTGGCCACTTTGGCTACGCTGAATAAATGGCATGCGTGTTTAGACGCTTAGCGGGTTTTTTTCTCACACGTATCGGTAGCGCTGGTTCGTTGACTTCGCGTGTTCCCGGTACGAATTTTGTGCTTGCTAGGAAATAGTGTTTGCGTGCTTTGCAATGGATTCGTTTGGATTATTGTATGATGTGTCGTTTGCTCTTATTTTGCTTGAATACTTTCAATTACTTGTGATCGAAAGCAATTATAATATAATATTACGATAGAAAATTTTGATACGCGGTAAAAAGGCATCAGAATGGAAATCAGAAGAACGTTACAAATTGACAATACTAACAATTGCCGATCACAAAGTACCTTTAAGACAAATAGTATCTTGACTCAGATGGAGTATTTCAATCGAATATTTGATATACAACTTTTTAGTCCTAACTGTTAACAATGTTGTAACATTGTTTTAATCATCGTAAGTCATATAATTAGAAACACAGATACACATACATCCATAGTTACATACATCTCTCCATGACCACCAACAAACCGAAGCGCCACCCGTACATGGTACATTTACAGGCACAATCACCGTATTAGAAAGCGCAAAGCACGGCAATGTGTTTAGGTGCGCGCGCAGGGCGTTACGCCCCCCGGCGGCTGATGAAGACATCACGCCGGGCGCGCCAATTGATTAGTCGCGGGACGGCCGTCGACGAGTGCGGACGTGTTATTATGCGACTTTAGACACGCGTCCCCGTTACAGACAATATATGCACATGAGAATTTGAACATTTATGCTCAGAATAATAGAGCTTGTGACATCTATGTTGCGTGATGTGCTCTGATCGTTATTGGTGAAGGTCCATATTATTACAAATTCATGAGCTGAAGACTTATGCGAGCTATTTCAAAGTAAATAAAACAAATTGAGTTGGTACTGAGCAAAGGGTCTCAAATTTTTCAAATAAAGTTGTAAGGTAGAATTTTTAAAATATCACTGCTCAAACGAACGATTTCAAAAATACCAAAGACGTCACCCGGCCCGCAGTCCGTACAGTTGTGTTTAGCTCTTCACCATTCTGACGATGATCGTCAACAAACGTCGTTATGCCCTCCTAATGTGTGCATCGTTTCCAAAATGCGTTAAGTATATATTTCGGTTAAATTATCTCATCATAAAAGTAATTTTAAAAACTCGACTGCTCAATAGGATCTTTACAGGATACTCAAAGGACAAAACTACCCGCATAAACTAATCTAATCAACATCCTTTAACCAAAAACGTTCATCAGTTTCATTCACAAAGGACGCCGTATGTGGATGCAAAATTCAACCGCTAACAAGTAGAAATGTACTAACTAGTGATATAAACTCATTTAACTGAGCAAAGCAACAGTTCAATAGGGAATTATTGCTCGAATTACCATCTCTAATCGATAGGGGAACGCTTTTACGGATAGTCAAAGACTAGCGAGCAATGGATACTGCGTCAATCGTACTTAGCTGCATTCTTGTGGTTCATAAATACTGTAATTAAGCCTTTAAGGATGCAGTACATTGCGTTCTGTGATAATTGAGTGGATTACTGTTGTAACGGACAGTTGGATTTAATCATGCTTTGAATTCTGGGTGCTGTTGTGGTTGGATTAGTGTCTCCGAATGTAAGCAAATTATCTGATGTATTGATGGTTTATTAGCTTGGCTTTATATTATTATTAGAATTTATTTTATTAACTTAATCTCTTATAATATATCGGCGTTTAGCAAACTCTTTATGGTGGCATCTTATCCTATGAATGAAACTGCCAAATACTTAGTATTTCTCATGTGACTCCTTAGGTCTTCTTGGTCAGTAACAGGCCGAAGATCATTATTTATACGGCTGGTAAGTGTTAATGGGGCTTCATGATCATTTTATACCACAAGGGTTTCTTATTGTTTGCCTGACAGACTCTTTATTTCGTTTGAGTGACACTTATAATACACTAACTATGTCAAGTTTCAATTTTTTTTAGCCCCGATTAACATAAAGAAGGATCTAAAACAAAACAAAGAGAATAGTCAAACATTAAGTAGTAAGTAGTAAATATTAGGCACTGAAACATTTCGCCTCGGGTATCAATCCCACACTTTCAAAGCGTGACCGACCCATGTCAGCAAAAATACTTCACATTAGAGAAATAACCTGAAGGTAATATAATTTATTTCAAACACACATTCACGTTATCCACAAGGAAATTAATTAAAATGACATACGAGGTTAAAAAATGATCGTTAAACAGACGTAAATAATAATAAATGTCACAGTGGCGACCAACAACTATTTAGTTTTAATGTATTGTGTCGATATGACTGTCTGATTGGATTAAAAGTTGTTCCCATTAATAATAATCCAATAAATTCCAAGGTTCGATGTTCAGTAGAACGTATTGCTGTTATAGAAATTGCCTGAAGCCACTGCATGTTGCAAGAGGGTAGAATTTATATACCGAAGAACTTTATGGGGAACTTTCGCGTTGACCACGTCATTTTGATGTTCTTTATTCACACTACATATAAATCCATACATATGCTACCTGTTCCTTTCGAAGCAAGTCTATCAGTATTCGCACTAAAACTAGTGTGCAGTACGGCCCGACTACCATCGACAGTACGATCGACAGCCATCCTGACCAATCCACACAACTGTTCCCCAAATATAATATACTTATACACGTGTATCTCTCGTGTCATCATATCTAACTTAACACCTTTTAAATTCGTCTCTACATTACCTCCAACACACATCTAACCTCATACGAACATCCATTCGAAATTCAAGCCGAGTTGCAGCAACAACGTCATAAGGTTTCCCATAACACGAGTTCATCTCAAAGTTCCCATACAAATAATAATTTGTACATTGTAAGTACACGAGGACTAGCGTGTCCCGACCCATTTGGCGGAGTGGCACCGCGGGCGCGCCGCATCGCCCCGAGCTGAGACTGCGAATTGTTCAAAACCGTCCAGCAACGCGTATTAATTGCCAACATAAATGATTTTAATGCGAGACATTAGTCAGCGCACTTAATAAAATTAAATTAAAGTGTATTTTATTGATTCCGCGCTGAGCGGTGCGTGTTTTATAGAATTTCGTTTGAGATTGTTTATTTGCATCTACATATTATATTAAAAATAAATAAGGTAATGTATAAAAAAAAAACATAGGAATACAGAAATATTTAGTCTACCGCCCAGACTTGAAACTAGTAATTAGCTCACTTCAAAAAACATTGTGGATGAGCGCGAATGCCCCTATTTGTTTGTGGCTCTTGCTCGCCTTCTGGACATTAGATAACCCATACAAGAGTACGTCTCATTGGAGAATCTTCACATGTACAAGAAATTCCTGATTTACACAAAGGTAAGGTTCGTCTACAACCTTCTCAATTGCAGAGAAGGCCCAGATATGGGCTTTTGATGGTGTATGTTGAAGGTTTGTTTACAATAATTTGCGTCACCATCAAAGTGGGTGTTAACATAACAAGCATGGCATGGCGTGATTTGTACCAAAGGTTTGATCTCGCGCCCAATTTACAGCCAGCAATGCCTAATCAGCTAAGAATTCCACTCTTAGTTACTCTTAAACTTACGCATACAAAGCCTCTTCAATCAGCCTCATACATAAAATTCATTAGAGACCTATTCTAACTATAATAGGCAGCCATTTTGAAAACAATTTACGTTATTCACAATAGTCAACTATAAACAAGACATGATTAAATCGAGTGCAGTTGTAAAGTCAGCCTACGATGTGTTCTGATGATACGAACTGAAATTATCTAGATTATTTATGTTAAAACATATTAATTTGACTTTGATATTATTATTACGCTTGGAAATTAAGCATTGTTCTCATACAATAGCGTACGCCCGTTTTAATGGAAACTATTAATAATATGAAGTAGGTTGGCCATGTTACGCAGATTTAATAGGGGCAGACATTTTCTTGAGCGGACACCTAATAAATCTAGGAATTATTATCTTTTGCATGAGAACTACTTGAAGTACATCATTACAAGCAGTGCTAGGCTCTTCTTTAAAGATTTCAATCTTCGCATCTTTAAGCTCTGAACACAAAGTTATGGGAAGCAGCAGATACCTGAATCTACACTGTTCTACATTAAGTTTTTATTCAAAGCGAGTAAAAAGACAAATTATTTATGGAATCAAGAAATGAAATAATTATTCTCTTGTCAGTTTACGTCTTAATTATAACCAGCTAATGATGCCTGAGAACCTGGCTATGTTTTAAGAAGCTGTAATGTTCATCCTAGCATCGGCATTTTGGCACTTTAGCGTCATTGTATATAATAGCAAAGGCATACTCTATCTCCAGTTTTGCACTCATAAAGAACGTAGAGCACATTCCACTTTCTTTACGAGGGCAAAACGTCGTTCATTACTAGCCAATACACACAATCTAAGACTGGTTATCCAACGCCAAACATCATACGGTGCAGCAATTAAAATACGCATATTCATATATCAACGCGCAACGTATCTAGCACTAAAATGAATTCCAATAGCAAAAGCACCGAGTTTATTACATAAACAGCACAATAATAAACAAGGGGCAATCGGTATAAATTACATTACGACAGGCGCATTTACCGCGACGCTCGGCCATATTGAAACTAAATCATTTCAACGTGACCCGGGTTATATCACAATATACAAATAACAACGCTAATGAACTTTGATTAAAAACTGATTTATTAACACATTTTTAAATTATGTATCCGGCTTTGGGCATGAACTGGTAGGCAGTTGTTTACATTGTTTTGATTTATATGATTTAGATATCACGCTCCCATGTCGATCTGAGTGGATTGATAGCGCCTGATCGAGTATCGCTAAGAGACATTGAGTCTGTGTAATGATTGTCTGAGATTTGACGACCCAGTTAGTGACTGAACTGATTGTAAATCTGACTTTGTTTTCCATTTTAATGCTACTGGTGATGAGTTATCAAGCCACCTAAATTTTAGTAATAGGTTTCTAGAATTCATGATCTTGTGCTTGCGAGAAACTTTTCTGTTAACTTTTCTACAAGGTTCTGAAAAACTAAGACAAAAAGTTCATTTCAGAGCTTGCAGGTGCGGTAATAAAGACCATATCTGAATTATTGCCAGGTGTTAGGAATGGACAAAGTGCAAACTTAGTCTTTAATTATATTATTAATCATTCTACGCCGACGCAGTTCCGTGAATAAACTCTTTATTAAACCTGTTGTCAATCTATTCTTGAAAGATGATCACATGCTACGCTTTACGAAATTTAAGAATATTTGTCAAGAAAATTGGTCTTACATGAAGGAAAGGAAATACAGGAAATCTCTATGATGGCATCGCTAAAAACCTTTGTATGAACTAGGAGGATTTTATTAAAATTTATAAAACACGATACAGTTTTCATATAAAATATATCTAGAATTGTCTTTGTTATTTACATACATTTATTCCATTTTACTACCCAGAATAACAATTTTAAGCACTTAATAAATTTTCTTACATAGGACATACAATGTGGCAGTATTTTAAATTCAGTGCGTTGATTGCATGTAACTGGGGAAACACGCACTAATGTTAAGCTCCAGTACAAAATTTATAGCAATTTGAATGGATAATAACGTCATTTGTACATGGAGAGCTTTAGTCAGTTGTTTGTTAAATACATTTTAGAGTTTCTATACATTTTGTCAATAAAATAAATAAATATATCCAACTGTTAAGTAGACTGTTACATAGTTCTGACCTCATACTAGGAGAAACACCACTAGAGACTTTACGGTCCGGTAAATACCCATACCCGAAACAAATATTTACAACAAACACTGCAGGTATCGAAGCCGCGGCCTTTTTTTTCACAAGCTGGTGTCTTACTATGTTTAACTGCCTAAGGAATTATCAAAAAAAATTGGCATTACGGAACCACAGCTCATATGAGGGGTACGGATTAAAAACAAGTGGCTTTTATGAAGGACCTGCTCTAGAGACAAGGAGACGAAACCTGACTAAATGCTAAATATGGTTTCTGCCCCCCCCCCCCCTGTTTGACTAATATGTTTCTATTCTCTTTTACATAAGCCTCAAAGAACTCTATAGGAAAAAGGCGCACGTTAGAGGGCACACTATATGATCTCCTTTTTTTGTCCGCTTGTAGCTCATTAAAAATGATATTGCGGATCCGACATACAATATACGAGATTTGGGTGTTAGTCTAAACAGCTGGTCTTCAGCGGCTGCACGAATTTAAAATACCTTAAAATTTACTTGAGAAACCTTTCCGAATTTACTTTACCGGTATATGTACTTATTCAAAAGGTAAATTGCCTACAAGCTTAAAAAAGTAAAAAAGCGATAATCGTAAATGTGTAACAAGTTAAAACCTCAAAAGCTATCGCCGTACGCTTATAGAAAAAAAAAGTTCAACCTCCTTCATTGAAATGGATTAAAAAGAAGGTTGTATAGCTTTTTTATTCTTTTTTCTTCAGCGAGTAGATTATAGGTGTGGCCAGCGTATATGTCTCAAGTTTATTATTTAATATTAAACAATATGATAAAAGCGTACACGTGTTCACGGCACATTAGTATCGGCTATAAAAACATTAATCTACTTATAAAGCTACAAAACAAATATTACATGAAGGTTGTATTGACGTGTGGCGCGGTATGCGAGCCGCAGGGCGCGGCGAGTCAAGGCGAAGGGTCACAGAGAGAAAGGCGGCAGGTCTGCGTTAATTTTATACTATGCTTATTATAATAAAAACTTTACTATAATACACATCCCACAATCAACACACATAGTCCTGGCATCAAAACACAGGTTCTGCGTTCGTTTTTAATGTTCACAAAGATGAAGCTCTAAAGCTTAGACTACTAAATGCATCATAATTATTTCATCTGTCTTCAGTTGTAAAAGATAGCGTAGCAATAGGTCAAATTAGGAGAATATGATTACCAGTTACGGGTATTTTTTCTGTTTCCGTAAAAAACCAATAAGCATGTGGATTGCAGAAAGGTTGTTTGGCCGCGAGAATCGAATCTACAGTCTAGTTTTACAAACAAGCTATAAATATTTGGCTATGTCGCCCACTTCGGGTTGGTGTTCCGTAGCTATAAGTGCGTGTAAATATAGTTACTAGTGCGGCATGTTTACTATCCATCCAGGTTATTGCCGTTTGACATTTCAAGTTTGATAGTAGTAGGTCTGCGTTAACACACTCTTTGAGGAACTTTTTTAGATGATGGGTACAAACCCAGATTTGTAATTTGTTCCGAGTTTTTCGCTTCCGAAACTCTAAAAAACAGGTATCGGTAAAACAAAAATACATATTCTTTTTAAGAGTAACAAATAAATGTTACAGCTATGGTATTTAACTCATAATATTTTTCTGTTTTGGTTACAAAATATAATTCAATTAATTTTTATTTCAAACAAATATAAAATGTTACGTGTAAAATATCAGTATAAAAGCCATAAAAGCCGTTTTAACCATTAAGCATTCGAGCGTAACTTTATTATGTATAGAATGAATATTCATGACGTCATTAAGTTTTTCCCCATCGATCCCCTGCTGTTAGAATTTTATTACTTAGATATGTACCGCGGAGCTTGACTTGCAATTACCTCAGATTAGTCTATTTGGGAGCAATGACGTCATCCGAGTTAATATCTTTTCATCTACCAAACTTTTTATCAGTTCATGGATTCATGCTTTCGTAATAGGTTAGTTTGGAATTGACGTCACATAGGTAAAAAAATGTTTCAACGCAAAAGTACGAGAATAAAATGATTACATATAAACGTCTTATAACAGAGCACAGGCCTCCTCTACGGATGATATGTGAAAAAGTTGAATAAAATTTCATTGTTTCGTATGCCTTGCCTCTTGTCAAATGAAAGAATTGATTAACTTTTTTTTAATACAAAATTGAAATTCTCATAAATAGATGTACATTGATTACGCGAAAAAAATCCAAATAATCGTAAGTCTATAGTTAAGAACATAAAACTGGATCAACTGAGATGATTAACTTCAAACTGGACCACCTCCATTCAAATTTCCGATGAATGAATCTAGTGCATTCACGAAATGGAACACAGAAAACAAATGAATTTCTCAATCAACATCCACGATGTTTTAATTTACTAACGGATTTGCTTTTAGTTCATTAATAATGTTAATAAACTTTAAGGTATTCAGTCCGGGTTACAAAGCCTGCTTTTGCTTTATTAATTCGAGCAAACTTCGACCGACCGCTGACATTGTGCTATGATCCATATACAAGACCAGTTAGGACAACCTTTTCTGAGCTGACTGTACACTATAGGCTACATATTATTGTGCTGTGACCTAAATATTTGGCATTGTACACATGTGTCTTAATTAACCTCTAGTTTGGTGAGCAGTTGTGAAAGTATTTGGCTTCATGTATGAATAAGATGAAGCTTGGATCCATCATATTCATAGACTAATGTAGGCTATTGCTAGGCAATGGTACTTTTGAAAGGATCTGAAGAAAACCATCCATAGCTGTTACATCAGTACTATATAGATAAAACTCTACTAGGCTTACTACAAAAATCATCATTGTAAAGTATCAGTGCAAGAGTACTTCATCTTCTTGTATTTCAGAACCAACATTTTCGAACAAAAATCAAACAAAATACGAATGACACACCGATGGGTACAATTGTTTAAATTATTGTAATAGGAGAAATCCTAATTCTAAGAATACCTGAAAACGCTGTAACCCTAAAAAATTCAAACTTCTAAATTCTGTGGTTCCTTTAGTGTCAACCTCAAGACTACGACAGTCTTCAACAGCCGTTACATTGGACCTTGTTCTTTATCTGCCATAACTCCAAACGAATCTAATTCTAAATTATATGAACGAGTTAAAAAATTATTCATTTTTAATAGGATTACAAGACATTAAAGATTTATTAGAGTCAACATTCTTATGTTTATTTTATGTTCATTTATCATACATTCATAAACATTTCATATTTAAAAGCAGTGATAAACTGATTGACATATTTTTTTTCTTCATAAAATTGCAATTACAGTAATTTTATTGATCACGAGTGTTGTTTTTCGTTCATATAACTTAATAACATTAATTGCTGTGACATAATTAATTGAGCGCATTTATCAGCATTATAAGGTGTAAAAAGAGTCTAGGGAATCCCTTATTACATTATGCGTTCATAAGGATGTCAGTATAGGATGGAGTGAAAGAGAAAAACCATCCAAAGTTCCTAATATTCCCAAAATATGACAGCAAGCTTTTTGGTTCGTCGTTTGTCATCCAAGAAGACTTACAGGGACCTGTATTTCTATATGGATCAACTATTCCTTAGTTGATAAATAACTTTAGGAAGCGATAAACAACACTTCTTGCTTATGACAGGTGAAATCAAAGGAAATAAATCCGCCGTCTGTTTAAGCTATTTTACTTAAATGTGTCTTATCTTTTTGTGATTTCATACGCTATTATAGTGATTTATTTCTCAATTTGTCTTTGAATTAGATAGCCAATTTGCTGCTTATAGTTGTTGTTTATATTTTCTTACTTTTTATAGAATTGAATTTGTTTTCAGACCACATGAGTAAGTGAGTAAAATATGTGCGTGCAGTATGAACTTAATTGATGTCAGTCATAATATCCTTAATCCATATACTTAATTTTTTTTAATGTTTCTGATCATTCAAAATTTTCTTTCTTAAATCTCTCATATTTTTTCTTATTTAGGTACTTTTATTAGTTTCTTGTAATGTAAATTTAATGTGTTTTGTATATGTTATATGTATTTGTATAATATGTTCACTTAGTTTGTTCTCCAAAACGGTATTGCCGTTCACTATTTGCTTCTGAGATTAACGTTTCTGATGAAATCAAGTCACCGACTTATTGCAGATGGCACTTGACTTTCAGTTTTTGAATAAATGTATTAAGGTGGAATAAATAAGTTGATATATTTTGATCCAAATATTAAGTGAGCACCTACACAGAAAAAATACGACTTCATTGCATTTATTAAAAAACAGATATTTAGTTTAATCCTAGATCTAGCTTTACCTTTTATTATTATCTTGACCCGCGTAACTTGACTATTTAATGATACCAAATATGGTTGTTATGGTATTACTACCTTGAAGTGTTACAAGCCCACACTTATTTTGAGAGTTTAATATTGCAAAGTTTTAATATTTCATCAACATCATTCCCTTACCCCATTTTCGTTTTAATTTGGCTTGGCGCAATATTTTCTACCCTTCCAAATATCTTTTTACACGACAATCCATATAGTACGACAGGGTTTTAATATCTTTCTCATCAACCCATATACGTTCAACTGCAGGGCACGGGTCTCCTCTACCATTGAGAGGTTCTTTTTTTTGTAATATCTGTAACGCTGGAATTATGTATCTGTTTACGAAAAGGGTAAAACCTTGTCATTAGCTAAAGCTTTCTTACAAAATGTCTTCAAGAGAAATTAAAAAATATCAGGAAACAATTCAATCCATATCAGCGTGGGAGAACTTACTGTAAATTTTTACAACCGTGGCATTCGAGCCAATTATATTAATGGATACAGATGGAAAAGGTCAAAATGGATGTTGTAAAGCATGATCGTAAATGGTCCAGCTATAAAGTATTAATATTGCTCAGTTTATGCTTTGAAATTGAATTCGGTGTAATATGGAAATGTACAAACGAGATTTTGGCAGTAAATCGATGCGTACATTTGCACAATATGAGCTCGCAGTTGTTGAACAGGTTGTTTGCTCGGAAAATTGTGCGTCCCACAATCTGTCGCGTACAAGTGTTGAAAGGCAGTTCGCTGATAATCATTTGACGGGAATAGAAATTGCTGAATGTATGCATATTATGCAACCTATTGGGGTTTATAATTGCGTACAAAAAATTGGATCAAAAACTGTAACCAGTAAGGGAAAAAATGTAGTATTACACCGTCATAAATAAAAGGTAATACGAGTTTATAAAATGAAGCTATCCAAGTGGGTATAAAGAAAAAATATCGATACAAGTGGTGATTTCATCTACATTAAAAACATATTCATCTACATAACATAAATCTACGTTCAGAAGATACAGTTTGGTTTGAAAATTGACTATCAGGAAAGTATGATTCCAAAGCTTTTAAAATTGGGATTACTGATGTCAACATAATAAGACTGACTATTATACTTTTTATGCAAATTTCAGTGAGGAACCAAAAACAACCTTTTAACTTTTATAAATTTTGAAAAATTAAAAACATAGCAAGTGTAAAGTATCCATTACACAGTGCTATATTTAACAATTGCTGGTTGGAAACGTAACA
Source organism: Cephonodes hylas (assembly GCA_030295005.1). NCBI lineage: Eukaryota > Metazoa > Arthropoda > Insecta > Lepidoptera > Sphingidae > Cephonodes > Cephonodes hylas. Next base: position 6,368,435 of record AP025382.1, read on the forward strand.
CACTTTATATTAATAGGAATTCTATTCACCACGGCCAGCCCAGTTGTAATTCAGTTAGCCAAACAAAACGTTGGATTAGTCATATGGTCTACGGCCTATTGTCCAGAGCTGTCGTTTGCGGCGCTTTATCTTAATTGACTGCAATTTGATTTAGTGGCGCAACTATGTACAAACATACATTTGCTATAGCACCAGGATCAAATTTCATAATTTGATTTATAATTAAATACTTGATCAATTTTAGCGACCGCATAAATAACTTTGCTTTTAATGGTCAAAAACGTTTTTGCTTCTACTGCTGAGTTAAACATTTTTGTTGGATTATCGTCTTTATCTCTAACAAGATTGGTCTTAGCACCAGTTTTATTAGCTGCAAGGTTAAAATTTCTGTTACATATTGTATATGTAACGCCTAAGGCGACAAGTTATGTCATAGCTATTTCACGTACACGTACAGCAGGGAAGTAACAAGGATATCAGATCGTTATCAGCGTATGGAATTTTATTTAAGTTAACCAGTACACATTGAATGAAATGTTAGCTTGGATTGTTTCATTCCTAGATCTTTATCGATGTAGTTTGGCTTAGCAAATGAAACATGTCAGCAAATAAATTTATCACATTGATAAGATTTGTATCTTTGTTTCAGATAGCGTTTGTTTACGACGGGAATGAAAAGGCACCAGCTGTTCTCGAGGATGATTCATTAAATGTTGGCTACCTTAGATTTATTTATGTTAACGAATCGTGTTTTAACATAGTTGACATGAGTGCTTGCAATAAATCAGTCAGCAAAAACCTTGATAGGGTTTGCGGATCTGTAATTAATCTTGCAATGGTATAATTCAGAGACGATGTTTATTGGCTGCGACCTCAATTAAGTCAGTATTCTGAGCCAACTTTCGATACGCAACGTGAGATAAAAATTTGCACTGATCTGCTTCGGTTAGCTAAAATAACTTGATAAATACCTATAATTGCTTTTTATGTTTCTTAAAAACTTATGTTTTTACAAAAATAAAATTGCAAAATAACTTAATGCTACGAATTAGTTAATATTTTCATCGTCTGTATTCATATCTTTTAATTAAAAAATTTCTTAGGGAACTTTTAATAATAATGTATTGTTTTCAGCAACGATTTATTTCCGAGTTTAAATGCCTGAAAATCAATCGTCAAAAAAAGAATATCTTATTTATTTAATGATCAATAAAAGATTTATCAAAAATGTTGGGTGTTTATTTATTAATCTATGTATTGCGAAATTTCGACAATCAAATAAACATGTTTATTAATCTTCTGTTCAGTGTTGTAGTAAAACCGCGTACAAGCCAAACAGCAGTATAACATTTCGAACAAATCTATCGACACACTGAGTATTCGAGTGTTGTAATGACGTTTACAATTTAATGTTCGCAGTTTGTTTTTAAATGTAGATTCCGCCGATAGCTCTTCTTGTTTGCATACTTTGGCCCGTTAACTTAAATACTATTTGAATAAACCTTATACTTATTTAACGTGTATGGATGTATCAAGAAGGCGAAAATTAAACTTACTCAGATGAAGTCTGGTATAGAGTTGAACTGTATGTTGTGGGGATGACTTGTTGTGTTAAAAACAACAATACAATTACTTAAAAATTAATCGAGATGGGGCTATTAAAAATATAAGTTTTTTATAATCGTATTTTCGATAGCATAAATAAATATGTTATTAAATGAAAATTTTCATGCAACTAAATAAAGTTGTACACCGTACATCGACGTATAAATTTAAGCATCATTAGCTCGTTAAACGATACCAGATTTTATGGTTATCACTGACTATTTCCAATACTAAATCTAGGTCGTATTGACTACATCGCACAACCTTTAGAAAAGCTTCCAAACGCAGAAGGCTTGAGTTCTCACACTTAACATTAAAATATACCTCCCAGACAATCAATCAACAATCGATTTAATTAAAAACAATCTTTTCGATAATCGATATGATGACACCGGTGTATTTATCAATATTCTAATGGCGTTAACAAGCCCCTGTACATTTAATGTCAGACAATGAATCAAAGTAAGGTCACGAGTTAACCTAAACCTTTGCGCTGTTTGAATTCTATACAATTATACATACGTGGAATAGTGTATTAATCAATTGCTAAACAAATGCTTCGTTGAGATATAAAGGGCTAAGGGCAAGGACCGTACGACGAAACAGCTGACACTTTCAGTTAAGTCGTACTTACAATGTTTTGTAGGCTTTATTATAGCATTTTTTAAATCTTATCGGGCGTGTTGTATCCGTGTTATGATGAGGAAGTTAATGTTGTACATATCAGCTGCCAACAAGTTGATATTTATCTACTTTTCTAATTATGTCCATAGTGGATATCTATCATTCCTGCGGAATTCCCTTTCCGTCTTACACTAACCGAAAGCCTTATTTGTGGATGTCATTATGGGCTTTGCACCCAATTTTCGGCGGTCATTATGCCGTTCGGATACGAATATCTTATCTCAATTTCACTTTCCAAGTGAGACGAAAAATCATTGCTGTCAGTTTAACGTGATTGATAACCACCCCCGTGGAGCTAGCCCAATTTTTATCGCAGTTGAATCTGACTACGATGGGGCTTAGCCGCTTCTACTACTTATCGTGTATTCCATTCAGAATTTACTAATTTCCCGACCACCTCATTAAGTTTAAAACATACGAGAATAAAGTGTGAATATCAAACAAGCTCATCACAAAAGCAATATTTCTAAAGTCTCCTCGCTACAACTCACTTAGCTTTTTATAAGAGGCGACGCGTCAAAAAGCCCACGAGGCTTATCAAACATTTTGTCTTGTTTTGAGCGGCACTCGGTCGCTGCGCAAGCGCCGGCACCATTGTCAGTTGTCGAAGGAATGTCAGTGTTCGATCGGCAGTAAAAGATTACGACGATCGCTGCCCGGGGCGAGCAATTGAAATTGTAAAATATGACCAATAGTACGTGAAACAAGTAATTTATACGGGTTTAACTCGTAAACGCATTGATATTGCATTGTTGGCCGACAAACACTCAAATGAACGACAAATTAACAAATAAAACGTTGATTACTCGACCTGGCGAATGAGTCGGCTGTTCCGAGCAGTCCGCCCACCGCTCGTGGACTCATAATAATTCTCACATTGTCTTAAATTTATTTATATCTTGATACAAAGTACGATATTATGACCTATAAAAGTCGGTATAAAATAAAATCTCTTTGGAATATTAAAGTGGATATAGGACAAAACGGTGATACGGATACAATGAAAATAGTTGACCCCAAGGCGTCGAAATCCAAAATGGAAGGAACTTTTGTTGAATTGGCTAATGAAAAAGTAAAATGCATTAAAGAATTTTCTTTATTACGCATATGAGAGTAGTTAAAAGAAAGTAGTTGTACTATTTTCTAATAAGCAAAGAACGCCATATAATATTGGCTTATGACGTGTATGGCCTACGACTTCGATAGGCTGATGATGACGATGACGCGTCAACCTCAGATCCAACATAAATAATCTTGGTAAAGCCAATTATAATTAAAGCATTACTGGTAAATATTTTTTTTACGTAGATCCTCAACTGCGAACTGCTAAAAATACTAAAAAAAAATGGGCAACAATGATTAGTCATTTATTTAATACATTTCCTCTTTCAAATTGCTTAATATTCTTTTAGAATCATCTAAATACATTACGTTCAAACAACAATATCACATGCAATAATGTATTTTTAAACTAAACACCGTCCCGGGCGGCGTTCGTGCGAGTGCTTTCACATAATACCACAAAGGCACTTATTTTTCACGGCGAGATAATGTCCCAGGCCAGACAGTTGAGCTAAAGAGCTGTCTTATTAGACTTTGGTTCGTTCTTACCGGACCACCACCGTAGACGTTTTTGATATGTCGTGTTACCTCCGCGGACATTTGTTACTGTTCTAACGGCCGAGATTAAACAATTCTGGTGCTTGAAGTATTGCGGTATCACCGTTTGCGCTTTTAATGTGCTGCAATAAATTTTTGATGTCGTGATATGCGAATAACCGCAGAAGAGTCTTGTTAAATGTGCATTGTTTTAGTGGTTATGTTTTGTTTATTATGTAAGTGTTAAGGCTGGGTTCAGGTGTCATTTGTAAAAGAAAAAACATATTTAGTTTTGAAATAGTAGGTTTCTTCGTATATACATCTTTGACTACAAGGATACATATTATTAAGAACAGTTGGAAACGGCCAGCGCTGTTAAGTATCAAATAATTCAATAAAATTCTTAATCACAGTTCAAATAAGATGGCAATGAAGACGAAAATGTAAAGGACTTATATTTAAATTAATCTTATAATAAATATTTCAAATCGGAATGTTTCGAACAAAATCGGTGTCAGTTTAATTGCCAGTGTATTTTCTGATGTAATAACATAATCTGATAAATACTTATAACAGGCTATATTATGAATAAAGAAATTTGTAATTAGCAGGTAAGGAGAATTTCAACATTTTCATTAAATAATCGTGAAATATCTATCAGTTGTATTGTATCGTAGCAAAAAAATAAGTTGAAAGCAATTTTAAGTCTGCCTTTACTGATATTATAAATGAAGGGCAAATTAATTAATATGTTGACTATGTTTTTGGAGACGATATTTTCGATTGCTCAAACACATGCATCCTGTATGTTTCAATTAATATAACCAGTAAGCAATATCAAGTAAAGCGTTTATGATTTTGTAAGTACCCTACTTTATTGAGAACATCGCAGCAAATTATATATTATAATTTAATTAAATTATACAATTTCCTGTCTTGCGGCAAACGATTCGCTTTTGCTTTCATAATTCGATATCTAATAAGGCAATTTGAGATGTAACGTAAAAGGGAAATTATTGATTATATATTAGCGAATTAGTGATTTAAAATGGTAATGATTAGAATTGATAGTACAGATAGCAAAATATCGATATGGCTGAGCCCTGTTTAACCTCAACACAATTTTCGGAAAAATAAATAGATTATGCCATTATCCAAGATCCTTAACCAATAACCATCCAAATCAGTTAAGGAAATAAGTCTTAGAAACAGTATTTACATAATGACAAGATAGGCTGTTTCATATCTTCACTCAATAAAGGCGTAGTTCACAGCCCATATATCACTAATTGAAGCGACAAATATGAAAAGATTAATGCTCTCACACATTAACACTTCACACGAGAATTAGACATGTCATTGCAGTCATATATTTCAACGCATACTTGTATAGTTCAAGAGTTTCACATGCAATTGTTACATCCATTGTTCCAAGTGAACTGAGCTGACCATTTATTAATACATATTTGGACATGTAATAAATATCATGTTTAAAGTATGGATAATGCGCCACGGAATAGGTTTTAGAGAGGCTTTGCATAAATTATCGTTCGTATGATTTATGGAGAATTAAATATTCATTAAATGAAAATGAAAACTGCCAGCCGGGTTCGGCTCGGTACGGGAACATTTATGAAATTTTGTGCGACCAGTCGTACAGAAAGCCAGCTTTCTGTTGGTCACGTGTTACGCTAAATAAAATTAGTAGCCTTCCCAGTTATATTATTTTGTGTTGATATGAAAATGTAACACAAACCGTTGAGGCATATGCGAATCTATTTCAAACAGTCGTTTAGATCGACTGGTTAAAAAATATGAAAGCTTAATTTCGGCTTAGACGATATACAAATATTAGATCATTCAGTCAGTTAAATTTTAATATAAAAGCCAGCAGATTCTCCAGAAAAAAGATCTTAAACAAATATTTCTACTCGGGTAATAGCAATCGATAAAGCCCATATTACTCCATTCGATACCGATCTTATTAAACAAGTCTGACAGCCGTGGCTGAAGCAAGATAGCTATACAAGTGTTACTGTTGCACGGGACTTGCCGAAACAACGGCTTGATCTAGACAAATATCTCGGATCATATAAATAATGCAGAATCGAACCCGCCATTAATAACGCTAACCATTTCCCATATCTCGACGTTCATTTGTGAAACAGCTTTGTTGTTCGGAATAAATATTTGTTTCTTTTTATGCAGGTTTAGTATACTTTTTAAACTGAAACGTCAAACTGTTAAGTGATACAGTCTAATTTTTTTGTCAATGTGTGTGGACTGATACGGTAACAAAAAAGCCTTGAGTGTGTCCGTGTGGATCTTTTTAGAAGTGCGGTTTAGTCGTAGCGGTTACAAATATTCTGCGTCCAGCAAATTTGGTCTCCGGCAAAAAATGAAAATCAGTAATTAACATGAGATAAAATATCTTTAACTCTGTTTCCTGTACAACAAAGGTTGCATCAGTTTAGATGATAATATTTACCAGCTAAACGATACATACTACGGCGTGATTTTACCACTAAGATAATTCCAATGCCATTAATGCACTCATTAGCAATTAACACACGCGTTTTCAAAAAGTTGTGAACTGAACCTTCAACCAGCATTTAATAATGAGCACATTGTCAATCCTATTACCTCTCAGCAGATGTAGGATAAATCAGACAAAACAAGGCAACTACGATCACGAATCGCGTATCGAATACATCACTTTAGCAAATTGGACATCGAAGCAGATCAAACTAAATAGTTACATCATTTGGGTTACATCGTCCGCATTATTAGGTCTGATGCACGCAACGTAATTATAGCAGCATATTACATATAACATTACCGTAATATGTTTGAAATACATCCATTATGAACATTACCCGCTATTGATCGGGTAATGACGTAAGGAAGTCGTTAGATCCGGTTAATGGGCTTTGCATTAGATTAATCTGGTGAAATTGAGCATCCTCGTCGATCGGTGATCTTGGCTTGGTTTCGTGAGGTTATGTAAGTATTAAGAACTGTGTTTTCTACCCTCGCATTTTCCTATATCGACACTATCTTTGGAAGTAAACGTAGCTCTATTTAAATAAAGAATTGATAGGACGTATACGATGATCCATCGCCTATGCAGGTAGTTAAGAATATTGTGATTCGGTGATGCTGTAGTTAAAGTTTGAGGAGTAACTAGCATAATAGACGATCAAAGCTCATCCGAAACTAACAAAAGTTCTACTAATTCTACTTTATTCTAAGTATGTAATGCCCTTTTCTGTTATGCTGTTTTATGATTAAGATAAAGCCTTCGTTTACAATACAAAACTAGTGCCAAAGCTTCTTCGAATATTCGAATATCTACAAAAATTACAAGAATCTTTGTCATTTTCAAAACTTACTACTGGCTGCAATGATTAAGCAATGACATGATAACGATGGCAGTTAGCAACTGTACTATTACGTATTAACCTTTTGACTTGTATTTTTTATCCACTGGGATACAATGGTCCGGCTAATAGCACTTTCAAGGATACAAATGTTATTGTGTCTTTTGTCGCTTGCACGCAGACACTATCGGTTAGCGATGTGTATCTGCCACTTATGTTAAAAGCAGTCGGCACCAATTAGGTAAATTGAATTAGGGCTGTCAGGTGTGGGTGGACCAGGAAATATCACTTTATTATTATGTCGAATAAATTTGAGAGACGCCTAGAAACTTAAAACAAAGTTGAAGAAACATATATAGGTGTGGATATATCTGGCTACCTTTATGCGGAGCATGCGTGAATGTACGTATGTAAATTTACATATGTTTATCATTAACTAGCGACGTCTAGCACTTACATACTTATTAAAATTTATTGCTATTTTATTGAATAGTTGATGAGATAATCCCATGTACGTAAGTAAACCTATAAATATTTGTATCAATTCATGTTATTGCTATAAATTTTATATTATTGTGTAGGAATTGATTAATGTATTTTCTCTGTGTATTACGGACTATAACTATATGATCAATGTAGTGCAAACAAAGTACTCTCATACTGTAGAAATATGTATGTATGTCAAAACTACTACAATCTATAAAATACTCTTATCTTGGCAAATTTATATATGTATACTAGGGTAATTTTAAATACAATTACATCTCCTAACTATACAGTTATAATAAAAGTAATAGTTACATGAAGTTAATTCCAATATGTTTTGAAAACTCCCTATTTATTTTGAGCTATTTAATTTCCTTTGCTGATTAATGATAAGCAAGACCTTGTTTAGCTTCATTTCTCAGTGTAAAGTCGCTTCATGTCACTAACTACAAGAAGTAAAAACACTTCTATTTAAGACTAGATTCATATAAGGGCAAAATTAATAAAATGATAGCAAAATCTCCACCACTTATAAATGCAATAATTCATAAATATAATACACATTGACGCGACGATAATAAATATCTCACAATAATTATAACAAGCTACCGGAGCGCACCATAAATTCAACACCTGTGCCCACGCGACAGCCCTGCAAATGGCAGGAGTTCAAACGCTCTCAAATCGCGCCCCGATGAATAGATTCCGTAAGCGCTATCTATGTTTCTGAACATTAATCTGTCCAATCGGTGGCCGTAGTTGGGATGTCTGCTTGGGGGTATCGTAAGAAGGTGAACAAGGGATGATTAGGAGGCTGATTAGGATGATTTTTTAATAAGCTGGTGCTAGTAGTGGGGATGTGTAAGGCAAGATAAGAATCATCTCAACATTTTCATTTGATAACAGAAAGGAAAAACACGTACAAGAGTTTGCGAAGATGGATTTGATGTTTTGGTATTAAATGTTTCCTCATAGACACGTAAAGTTCCAAAAGCTTTCAGGGCATTCAATAATGAAAAATAACTTCTTAATACTCGATCCTCTCTCTAATTAACGCTAATTGGTACTATACTATGTATTAGTACTATAACTGTAGGTATATAAAAATAAACCAATCACTTGTTGGATTTAAAATTTCTAGCAGTATGTAATGCTTTAAATATTATTAGCTTGGAATACTGCAAGATGGTGCGACTTTTAGCCAATGCATATATGGAATTCCTAACAACTTATCTTCCTAAAGAAATTTATCTTCCTAAAGTGAATACTTTAGGATCTAAAGTCGAATATTTTTGAAATGATAATGGCAATGCAATGCTAGAAACGTAGAGGGCAAACGCCCTAGAGCTCTGATCTGAATACATTACGAATTCACTTCCAAACAGCGGGTTAATGAACAATCGTACATGTATTAACTTACAAGGGGATCTGAATAATCGACACCGCGTATCAGATGGCAATCTATTTGCTCGATTTATAAGGATCTGCCGGTCGGCTGCACCCACAGTTGATACTATCTCCTATACCGTTGGTCCTACAATTTACGTTTTAATTGTTCGTACGTTTTAGGCATTGATGGGAAAAATAGGTCCGCTTCTGCAATTTGTGCTTCCTGATTGCAATGTAATTGATGTGCAACTGTTTTGAGTTGTTCAACGTCAACCATTTGTCTGAACTGATAGCGGCGTGTGATTTCAATAAAGTATCAAGATTTACAGCTCAATTTGAATAGGTAGAAGTGGACATGAAATCTGTAATTGCTGTGGATGTTGTGGGAAATACTGGTCACATATAATCTAATACGCATTTGACCAGTTACTCGGTTGTGGCAATAAAATTAAAATTTTCAAATTGATGACAATAGTGGTAAAGTAAATGAAATTCTATAATCACTAAACAAAACTGGATATGTATGTGGATTGTGAAATATACATATTTATTCAATACGAAAAATTAGAATTTTAATCGAAGTGAGATGCGCCAATATTTAAAATGCTTTTGATTGTGACATTTTTTTATACCTTAAGTGTATTGCAAGTTATCAGTACATAATAAAGAGTGACAGGGTCTAGTTCATATCTCCCAAGTTAACAATCAAAACTTCGTAAACAATTCAGTGCTTTATTCCATTCATGCTAAGCGTAGGACTATTTAAATCCTAACTATCTAGATTGAGTCTTTAAAGAACCAACTTCTCAGGGTAATCTTTATTAGATCATAGGTTCCTTGTATAAATATTCTCCTCACAACTGCTATTGGTGGCATAAAGCACTCACCTTCTTCTTTCAAAGCAGCAACAGCGTGAGTCACACCTCGCCACGGACTCGGCAAGTCCAAAAACACTGCATCAGCTTTGCCTGCTACGTCATCTCCAAAACCTTCCTCGAGTACGTCTCTGTGCTGAGCCTAGAATTGTTATCGCAATTAGGCATACCATGGAATTCCTTATCGGGTATTATTACTAGGTAGGTATTGATATTTTGAAATACGTGGAAATATGGTTGAATTTATTATTATTCTAACAAACCTTAAACCCTCATGACTGAATAACCCGAAGTGATTGGCAGAGATGCTTTTCTGCGTCCCCATTTCGTCATTTGAGTTTTCGTCCCAAGTAATAGGGGCCGAGCCTATTACCATTTTTTGGAGCACAATTCCTGACTCCGTGTTGCTACTAAGTTTTTCCAACCAAATGTTTCTCTTAGGTCTTCTTACACTTAGATCGACTTGGAAATCGAAGCTGGGATCTCAAGATCGCACGCCACATACTTGTACTGCAAGACCACAAGGCAATCTGTATTTTTAAGGAGGATAACGGTTTCTTAATTGTCATAAATATTTCTTGACCCTGTAATCAGCTCTAACCAGTATTTAAATATATAACATACCGTGACAAAATCAGCAAGGCCATGGTCTTGGAACTCCTCTCTAGCCACTTTGGTCCTGTGTTCGTGGAAGTCAAACGTGTAAACATGACCGTGCGGACGCACGCGACGTATCAACGCATGAGTGAGAGAGCCGCTGCCAGTTCCTGTGGGAAATATTTCGTCACAATTATTTTAACATATTTATTAGTTTAGTTAAAAAAAAATACCCAAATAAGAATACAACAGATACAGACATACACACGTACTTTAAATTTAATAAAAAAAAATACAGGATAGTGGATTACATATCCTGTCCTCTTTCATGATTCTATTACATTCCTATTATTTCTTTCTAAAAATACTGTTCTTAATTCCATTTTATTACAGGTAGTTTTGAATCTATTTATGTATATTATGCAATGAAACTTCAAAATAAGAACATAAACGAATAAGGATCTATATAAATGCTTATTCATTTAATTTTTAGTTTATTATCCTGCTTTATTATATGTAAGTACATACTATCTTACCAGCTTCCACAACAACACTTCCCGGCACTAAATCCAATTGCAGCATGATCATGCTGATGTCCGGAGTGTATATGATCTGAGTCCGGTGAGGTAATGTCAACGACCAGAGCTCTGGAGTTGGCTGTAATATGTGCGCCCATCCTTTCGACAGTTCAATCTGTTGTTATCAGGAATAAAGTATAAATATTTAATAGGGGTTAGAAAAATATTACATTATGTACACAATGCTTCATATACAATTTTTTAGATATTAAAATGCCAAATGCTTATCTAAAAATCTGATTTATAAAAATTCATATTACTAGGTAAATGTTTTTTGATAAAGTAATAGCAAGGACTATATGTATTGGTTTAAAATATTTATTTGTAGAGCTAGTATCTATTCTACTATTTATAGTATTTTACATTATCAGATGGTAACAAGAGTCTTATCTAAAGCAACATGATTTATAGATTTAGAGTGCAAATTATTGAATTATTTATGGTGCAGTGTAGTTCAACACTTAAAAATAAAAATATGAATAAAATATAAAATAAAATGGCCTTTAAACATAAAACTGACTTTCTGGAGTAAGGAGTACTTCCTTTTTTGGGCATGTTACACAATATCCAAAGCACTATTTAGATCATCTAGGGCAGAATGGCAACAAACTCGTGAAAGGACGCCTACAAAATGATAACGCTGTGGGGGTAGTATGGGTGGTAGAATGCACTGTGTGGTCCAATTTGCCAGTGATCACAACCAGTGGAAACTGAATTGACGTAGTCGTAGTTCTTAGCAATGAGCAAAACAGGAAGAAGTTCCACTTACAACAGAAATAAATGCAGTTACTTCAACCACCTAAACTCTGGTTTGTACCTAGTACTAAGATATTAAGAACTTCATGACAAGCATTTCTTATTCTAGTCGAATCTTATTAAATACGTGGCATGAGACAAAGTAAAACATTATCGTGTACTTACTCTAGAACCGTATTCAGCTCCAATTAAGTTTTTAATTTTTAAAGCACCAAATTGTGTTTGAAACACGTTTTCTACATTTTCACCTTTTCTATTTTTTATTTCGGGTTTTGCTTCAACAGCATACACAGTATTGCTCAGATACAACATTACCGTATCGTTTTCATCAACTTTCTCTTTATAATTACGGAAACTCATTTTTGATTTTAAATATTAATACTTCGGCAAAAGTTTGTAAACAACACAGATAGGTTAGGAGATCGGGCGTTTGACAATCAACAGCTGAACTAGAAAACGTTTTATTCTAAAATGTAAATCTCAAAATACGACTTTGAATATGGTCTTTTAAATAAATTAAATTTCCAAAAAGCTGTATATTTTCTATATACTTAGATATTTTTATTTAATTATTTATTTGAAAATATAATAGACTTTGACGCAAATATATTATCTAGGCCCTAGATTCTAGGGAGACATACAGAAATAAAACGCAGCTCCATTACTATTCCATGCGAGCTGTCATTGGCCAATACACGTAGACACATTTTATTGTAACCAATGAGGATGTTGGCCCCGATTTGACGTTTTGTGATTTTTGACAGTGTTTCGTGTGTATTATTTTTGTGTATTTTTATGTGTGATAAATGATTGTTTTCTGAATGTAATTGGACATTTGTGAATCAATATGAATTAATTAATGAATAATGATTTATTTCAATAATTTTTATCAATAAATCACACACTGGTTTCTTCACTGTAAACAAATTCACTAAACATGGACGCTTCGAAGATTACGAGCAAAACTAGCTCCCTAAAGGCTCTAATTCTCAAAGCATGGAGGGAAAGATGGACCGACATACAATGGGGGATTAACATCAAGACGATTTTACCAAGAGGAGTTAGCGGAGACTTGTATAATCTAGCAGATTGTATACTACAGCAGGCCATGGTAGGTTGTGGCGCTAATCAATTAGTAATTTCATACTTAAAGCATTCATTAGCTTCACATTTAGTATCGTACGCGGCTGTTTTACAAAGAATTGCAAAGTTCGACGCATTTCACAAACCACACTGCATTATTAGTTTGTTGGAATTCCTCGAAAGTTTCTTGGATAGTATCACATGCAGGGGCAAGATGGAGGAAGAAGTGCTGGCGTATGCCGTGTCATCAATTATATTGTGGCTTTTGCAAGTCTATCATTACTCACTAAGCAAATATCCTTCCTCTAACCCAATTCAGAGTCAAGATCTTTTGGAAAAGTCAACTTCGCTTCTCAACTCTATTGTTAACACAGATTTTCTTCTGGCCATGTTTTATCTGGCAAAACAAAATGATCCAGAGGAATACAATGAAGTGACTAAAAAGTGTCAAGAGATCACTGGGTTTATGATGATGAATACACAGTTCAAAGCGCCCGTTACTATTCATGAAACTGTGCAAAAAATTTGTAACATGGACATTGATAAAATAGCTCCGCTGAACAATAAGCCTGAGCCAGTAACACACTGCCTTCAAGCTTTAATAGCCATTAATGTATTGGCAAATCCTAGTGCGGATATGCAGCAGTTTTCCAGCCAACTTCTCATGGTGCAAAGGATCAAGAGTTACTCTCTATCAAGACTGTATTGTGAACTTGTTAGGGCTTGCTTTATATCCTTGAATGATTCTAGCAAAGATGCCTCAAAGCAAGCATTATGGGCTGCATTTACTTTCTTAAAGATACCACAAGTCATGAGTTACCTTCATAGTGTTTGTGGTACTAGTAATAAGGAGGGCGAGTACTCTACAGAATTGGTAGAAGCATTTGAGAAATTGTTACAATCTGCTCCTTTGTTAGATATTGTTGACACAAAGAATTCATGTAACAGCATTATATCCCTCATTGAGCCACTAGTAAAGTTAAATGTCATGTCTGAGAGTCATTTGGCTTATTTTAGACAGAAAAGAGAAACGGAAGATCCTAAACTTCAGAAACTAGAGCCAACTGGTTTGCAAGGTTCAGTCCCTTCATTTATCACTTGTGCAGAACCAACATTAGCTGGCATTTTGAAGACTATGGGAGGGGATTTTCATAAAACCCAAGAGTCTTTGTATGCAATGTTGTGTCAAATAGTTGGAGGTACCACCCTAGATACAATATTAGCAGTTGCTACAGTTGAAGGAAAGTTGAAATTATTTGTGTCACGGCTGATCAAGTTTAATGAAATTGCATTATTTGCTGCCAGTGAGAAAGGTGCTCCTCAGTCTAAAGTATATATATTTGATATATCATTTTTACTGCTCTGTTCAATCGTACAAGATTACGGAGCTGATGCAGTATTAGATGAAAATGGTGATTCGTTTTTTGAAAAATGGGTTCGAGAATGCATGGTTCATAAAGGAGTGCATAAATCTCCAGATCAAATACTTCAAAAGTGTGACCCTCAACTTGTGGACATATTTATCCATCACTTAAGTGCTCCTGAATTTGATTTCAAGAATACTAATATGAAACCTCATGATCTATGTATGAATGTTAGTGGTGCAATCAAAGAAATTCTATTTGCTTGGGAGCAAGGGTCACTTTCGGCATCTGATGTCAAAAGGATGTTAGATTCCCTAAGACATAAAATGGCTTCTTTAGCTGTTTGTGCATCAGTGTGGCTATGCTCATATATAAATGTAGTTCACCAAGATGCTTTCCTAAAACCCATCAACATGGTCCAACAATTTCTGTCACCTCCAAGTGAAGTTGACTTGGCTCAAAAAGATAACTACAAAGAGAGAGCCACTTTGATGTGTCAAATAATAAGAAAGATGCAGTATGACATTCATCCACCTTCAGTACCTAAGTCAAAAGCATTGGTTTTGTCTCACAATATTATTTCACGACAACCCATATTAGAGCAGTTGCAATCGGTCTGGGAAGATATCAAGTCCCGAGGCTACCTTCACATTGACGCCACACATATTATAGAAAATCTTCTGAACACTACTGGACCTGTGTGGTTTGTAACCAATTTAGTAAGAGAGACACTGAAATTCCGCTACCAAGAAGACTTGGATAGGTCAGTTGACATAGTCTTAGCAATGTTCCATTTGGACATAACAAGATGTACAGAGGCATTGTTACTTCATGTTTTACCGCAATATTTATACAATGCTAAACTCTGCGAAGAATTGGTGGAGCCGCAATCAACTGTACTAGCAAAATTATCAGTTTATAGCATTTATGCTGCCTTGGAGCACAGCAATATCAATAAAGGACACATTTCTCGTAAACGACGGCATGATGACTCAGAAGAAATGGACACTATGTGTTCCTCGAGTAAAATGAGAAGACTTAATGATAATACTTCTGATGGAAGTAGCATGTACTATTCTCAAGGTCAAGGGAACTTCGATTTTGCTCTACGAGAGCCATTGCTTTCAGCTCTAGACACTTTATTCACTTCATTTTCGCAATTGGCAGGAAAGAACGGAGAAGTCACCCCACAAACTCAATTTATACTACAGTTTTTAGTCTATGTAGTGCAATGTGGGCAAGATAGAACACAATATGTATTGCAGAAAATGCCAAGTGAACTCGTGCCAACGTTGATTAAAGCTCTCCCTGACAGTTTTAACATAGGTTTAATACTTAGGTTGTATGATTTATCAACGGCTTATGGAAGAAAAGACACTGCAAGGGACTTGTGTCTGCTGAGAAATATGCGTCTTAGACCTGATTTGTGATAAGAATTCTATTATACATGTCATCAATATGAATTTTATAGATAATGGATTATTAATATTGAATTAAGTGGAATAAATATTAGCTTATACGGTATGTTTCATTTTACACAAAAACACAGTTTTGGTTGTAATATTTTACTTTTCAAAACTCGATCAACAATACAATCTTTATAAATTATTTCTATATAATCCAGCTACAAATTAACATCCTGTTTAATTTTTTACATAGTTACATTTAAAATTATTTTGTACAAGCTTTTCAATATCCGATAATGGAATTTGGACGGAATTTTAATGTCGACATACTTACGAACGATAACTTAAATACTTAGGAAAGTGTTCCTTTAAATTATGAGCAACATACTTCATTGTATAAAACACTTGTGCAAAGAGTGAAATGAAAATTATTTAACAAACGCTAACGAAGAATTTATTGAGAAAAAAAAAACTAAGAGAAGCAAACGAATCTACCCGAAGAGTTGAAAAAACAATAGGTAACATAATTAAAGTTAAACAAAAAATAGATATTCGAAAAGACATATAAATAGGATTTGGAACTACTTGTATCCGTAACACAAAATACAATAAGTAAAAAAATACTAGGAAAAACCTATCAAAATACAGTATTTACACCAACACGCTTCGTATACACAAATACTATCTTATAGAAGCAATATGTTTCACTTACTTTTAACATTATTTGTACAATTCGACAGCAATGGAATGTTATGTACAATTTATCTAGCACTTTACAAAAATCTTACATACACAAAGATCACAGGAGAGTTCCAGAGCTTCTTAACAACTTAAAATTAATAAAATTTATTCATAAAGGGGTAACAAAATATTGATCTAATTAAAATATAATACACGATATTGCTACTTTTATAATGCTGGCTTTTTGGCATCCGGCGAGTCTGGATGTGGACGATCTATAACAAAAGAATCAGTGATTAATTGCTAGTAATATACAAAACAGGAAATATCACATAGATTTTTCGCTATATTCCCAGATAGATGTAGAAGGGAGTTCATAGAACTATTGAGCTTTTGTAAAGCGCCATTGAAGTAGTGTGTTTTTAATGAAAGTGATCCTTAGATTGGCAATAGGTCACGTTGACTCGTTTTTGTTTCGGACGCTCATCTAGTCATAAGTTATCAAAGTGGTCCCGAAGGCAGGGTATCGGTAAGGTAAAGGCGCTTTAGAGACTCACAAATAGGGGATTCGATCCCGGTCGATTTTTGTAATCCCGGGATTTCGGGATTATCAACAGTTAATCCCGGGATCCCGGGGTAGTCCCGGGATTGTATTAGTAATAAAAAGTGGTAACAAAAAGAAAGTAAAGCATTTTAAAATAAATCTTTTATTTTAAATCTTTACTTAAATATTAAAAAATAAAACAAAATTATAATTTCTTCTGATAAAATAAACAAACTAAGCCCTTTTATCTAAACAAAGAAACGCCATTGTACTATAAAAAAGACCATGCAACAGAGATCAATGTATTTTAAATAAAATATAAATATAGGAACTATAAATTACTTATTTAACCCACGAAAATAAAATCTTAGAAATAACAACGCATCCAACGTCTCATCCGAAAACATACTTCTTAATTTGTGGCATATGTAAAAGCAGAAAAAGCGCGTTCAGACTCGATGGAAGTTGGAGGAATCGTCTATAAATTTTTATAGGTCTTCTCCAAATTATTGCCTCGTGTAAAACTAGCCTCAGAAAGAGTAATTTCTTGTTTAATGATCTTAGAAAGCACATTTTTATTGATTTTTATTATAAATATGTCAATCCCGAAAATCCCGGGATTTATTAAATTTAATCCCGAAAATTTCGGGACTGAAATATGACCGGGATCCCGGGATCCCGGGCTTCGGGATCCCGGGATCGATACCTCTACTCACAAATCAATTTGTTATTGTCGAGTATGAAGTGAATCGCTCAAGTTATGTTTAATAGTTTTGCTAACTTTTAATGCTCGTCTATCTACTTTATAGGTTGGATGTTCAATGCAAAACTAGCTAAGCAAATAAAAGACGTTTCATTGGAAACATAAACAAACAAGTTTATGATTGTGGCGCAATTACTTATTATGAATTGTCTCATAATGCTGTCAATAAACTGATAATTCGCTTTTATTTATGGAGCGATACATCAGAAATTCTAATTGATTTTTAATAGCACTACAGGCATTATAGTTTACATTTGCAAATATTACTTACCCATTTGCCTTCTAAGCACGTCTCCTTCCCTAGTCGCATTATATGCTGGCGGTGGATTACTGACCCTCATTGATAAACTTAATCTATTAGGATTGCAGTTCTCATCTACTGAACTCTCTCCGCTATGAGCGAATGTCCTTTGACTCCTATTCCACGTCTGCTGATAGGAACTTTCTGTGGTTACTGTGTTACATCTATTGTTAGTATGAGGAACATATTGCTCTGGTGACCAGTCAAATACAAACGTATGACTATAGTTGTGAGTGTATGCTGAAGGTGTTCCACTGGGGGTGGGTGGAGTGGTCGTCACGTAAGGGCTTAAATCTTGGTGACAGACGTCGGGAACCTTTTGCAAAGCCGATTCCGACCACGTGGGACTAGGGTTCCATTGGTCAACCATTTCAGTTTCTGTTATGTTAAAATTTTTGGTCCCTGGTCGCCGACTAGCAATGGATCCCGCGGATACAGCTACCAACGTGTCTCCAGAAGTCACAGTGGACGGTGTACATCGCGGTGACATATTAGATACTGGAGTATTTGGTTTTTCATCAGCGTTTTTCCCTTTCCGTTTGGCATTAGGCTGAATTCTGGTATCCTCTATCCGTATATTGTGGTACCTGAAATACGAATCTAATGTTAAACATGCGGAACTTCCATCGCGGGAATTATTTAGTTTGTAGTTGGATATGCAAACGAGGGAACTAATTAATAGTATGCAAAACAAATACTTTGACGGTGCAAGGTCTTAGTGCAATTACACTGATTCTAGGACATGCCATTAAACCTATTGCCTATAACGGGGGAACTTCTATTGTATAAGATTCATTTGAATTGACATTTTGTGCCTAAATTGCCGTCTTAATGACAGCCTCGTGGCGCAGTTGGCTAGATACCAGCTTGCGAAACGAGCGGCCACGGGTTCGATCCCCGCACCGAAACAAATGTTTGTGTGATCCACAAATATTTGTTTCGGGTCTGGGTGTTTGTGAGACCGAAAAGTCTCTTCTAGTTTCTGATACCCACGACACAAGACTCGTATCTTAGTGTGGGGTCAGGACTATGTATGAGACTGTTGGGTGTATTTATTTATTTGTCTTACCGGTTTTCCTGTAAGGAAACGGAATAATCAACAGGCCCGTTTTCTGGTCTTTCGTAAGCATAATGCATGGGAGCGAGATGCGCTGGGACGTGGGGCATATGTGGTTGAACCCCCGGGTTTGGCATCATGACTGGTTGGTTCCCGTTGATGCATACAGGGGGCGCTGGTGGATACTGCATTGTTGGTGGGTAGACTTGGAGGTCTGGTGGCGGTGGGCCGTACATCCTGGTGGCTGCTTCATATGCCAGCCCGTAGTGGAGTTTGGACTGGACTGCGTAGTAGTGGTATAGCCAAGGATTCGCTTTCATCACTGCAGCTTCCTGTTCACTGTTAAACAAAATTGTATGTTTAATTTCAAAGTTAACAATTCATCAAACAACTATGAAACACAAAATTTATGAAATTCAATACAACTTTTTTTTGCCCGCTACAGTTTACATAAGTGCAAAAAAGTCACCCAGTACTGCAATAAATTAGAATAGATATTTTTAATTCTTTCCAGACAGTTTGTAATTTATCAGCATTCATATGATCAGCCCTAAAAAATCAGGTGAATATTTAACCATTTCCAAAGAAAAGTTTGTATTTAAGGACGCAGTCGATACAATTTGCTACATTATTGGATACCAAACAAACATTGGCGTGCAATTAAAATAACTTCTAAATGGTGATCCCATATTACGTGAAAGAATTGGCGTCAGCGTAACATATAATAGGACATTGTTACATGGTTTGCCCATTACCAGATACTAGAAAATGGGCTCCACTAAAGTTTAATGTTTATATTGGGTATTATTCCTTACGCTGTTTGTTGAAAGTCTATCGGTACGTTTTGTGTATTTACACAGCGCTTAACTTACAATTTGTACTGAGATAAGATTATAGCCACGTCGATGTTATAAGGTACTTAGTAATGTATGTGGGAATTGCCAATTAGTGTCGTTAATTCGAAAATTTAACGTACAAATGGCCGCTTTAGGATAATGAAATCTACACAATATACACTTTGGTATTGAAACATAAAAGCGATTTGTTTTTATTGTTCTTACAGCTGTACGGTCATAATATATTGGAGCTAGGCAGCGTAGGATATGTTTATAGGTTTCGAGTCAGGAGAGCACGCGTTTAACGTTTCCAAGCAGTGTTTGTTTTTTATTCATAAATGTGCTACGTATACGTTTTCGTTTTAATTTATGATGGTACGAGGTGTTTGCCAATAAGCATTAGTCTCGTTTATTACGCTATCTGAAGCAAAGGCATTATCTTTTAGTATCGTATGGGTTTAATCCGCACGAGACGCGCATATCAAATAATCTTTCACTATATTTTCAGAGGTAAAAATCTTTTTTAACACATAATAACTTTAAATTTTTTTGTACTGCCAGATTCAATATTTAAAAATATATATATATTTCTGTTTTTGTAAAGGACGGATAGAACAAAATATATTTTCTTAACAACTTTTGTTATTGAAATATTAATTTAGACGCCGAAGCCTACTGAACAATAGCCAATTACTCATAGCAGTTAAGATCTGTTTCCTTTACCAAACCAAATCTTATTGCAATTATCACTGTTGTTCTAATGTGGCTATAATTGGCATTCGCTTAGATATCTTGCATTATCTTGGGGAAATGTCAGATTAACTAACATAAGTGTAGATAATTCAAATAAACGACAATAATGCTCAGTGACATCGTAAGACACCTCGCTTCTATACTGAATTTGTACGTATTGTAACCTTTAGGCTCGCCTAGCGTTTCTTGGCAACCTTTACGATAGTGGATGCAGGGAAATGTCACATAGTTGGACTCAGCCCTGGACCCCACTCAGTACAGTAATGTTCGTAATACTTGCCTTCATATGGCATTTAAATATGAATTTAGTTAGGCGGTTTTGTAACTAATTTTCAGAATATTCACAAGTACTAGAGTAGTAGAAACTTACAAACTACAAACATTTGATTGAACTCTCTATAATTTTATGTAAATTCAATGAAGATTAAAATAAATAAGCACCAGTATATCTATATAAATAAATACACCCAACAGTCACAAATATAGTCACATGACTCCACACTAGGATACAAGTCCTGTGTCGTGGGCATTAGAAACTATGAGAGACGTTTTGGTCTTAATCACACAAATATTTCTCTCGGTACGGGGATGGAACCTGCGGCCTCCTTTCGTATACTGGTATCTAGCTAACTGCGCAACGAGGGTGTCAAACAATATTGGTATTTATTATTTGTTTTGTTTAAAATATAATGCTAATACATATAAAAATACCGTTAAAATTCAAACCCATTTCGGCCGTATTTCTGATTAATAACAATAAATTGTTTATGCAACGAATTAATTAAGTTTTGCCAATGAATGTACGGAGTGTTGAGATATGTGTTGGACGGCGACAAATCGCTTTTACATTCGCAATAGGAAAGAGCAGATAGCTGCGTGAAGGCTGGGAATGGACCAAAAGGGCGAGCGGCCAGGGCGCGGACTTGGTAAATACTTATATGTCTTTACCCTGGCGTTGTAAGAGCCATAGGCTAAAGGCTTCCTTTATTTTGTTTTATTTATGATAAATATGGACCGTCTAGTGTCTAACTTGTAGGTATTCTAAAGTGTAGAGCGTTAAAAGTATGAGTTTTAATGAATTTCTTATTTTTTATTAATAACACTTTTTAACTCAGAAACAATTGTATTGTACGAGTAGAATAGGATACAAAGGGCGGCTTTATCGCATATGGGTATATTCTGATATTATTTTACTTTTATTTTCCCTAAGTGCTTGTGTCAGGGAGTACTTTTTCTGAAACTTAACGCAGTAAGTTTCAACAAATGATTGTGCAATTAACTAATAGGTATTGGTTTGAAGTGAAATCGTGTTATATACACATTGTAATCGTTAAGATTCTTTAAAAACAAATTTGTATACCTAATAGCTAAACTTAAGCTACAAAATTGAGTTTGTTTGTCCCGTATCAAGTCTATAATCATTACATTTTTCCAACTACTTAGATTCAAACAGTTAAAACGTCTGGTAGCTCCGGAATCAGCTGTTGAATGTCAATAAACTTCCCTTACATTTGGGACTTGACGATAATCGCATCAAAGCAAGCCGCGGGCCGTTTGCTTTGTGCCAGCGCGGCGGCGCCTTTGACGAGTCGTCGCGTGTCTATGAGCAAATGCCGCTACTTCCGCCATCGTCAAAAATATTTCGTTTGCTTTATATCACACGCCGATGAATGGACAGGTCATTGACATGTAACTGATGTGCATAGGATTTGAAATGGTTCTTTTTACTGATATAAAAAGGGATGACAGAAGGTAATGGTAAGTATAGTTTGGTCGAAACGACGTTAACGAGTGAAAAATATTACGATTATCCTGATATGATGTATTATTTTTTAAACTAAAAAAGTGGAAACCCCTTTTTACAAAAAAACGATTAAATTTTCATGGCACTCGTCTGTAAAATATAGGCCTAGGTTCCCATGACCCCCCGCTAATTCCGGACCCGTAAATCCCCTTTACATTTGTACATACGTTCTGCATTAATGAACTTGACCCTGGCAAACTAATAGTGATTTATTACCTACTTAACTCGTTTTTGTTTACTAAAAGCTTTGCGATATCTTTAATGCTGGACCATTGAATGCATTCAAATAAACTCCAACAGTGGTTTAATTATAGAGGAAATGTTATCAGGTAACTAAAAAGCATTTGAATAGTGAATCTTGCTTGGAATTAAAATGTAAAAATGCGTATAGCTACAAAGGGATTAGCAGAGTGCATTTCTTCATCAGGGCTCTACGATATGTTCTAGATAATAGGTGAGGAGTTATAATTTTTGACCCAAATTTCTAAGCTTGTAGTTGTTGCTTTAAATATAAAACTCAGTTTTCCCACTGAGGAATTGAGCCCAGGACCTCCCGTTCACAAGTCATGTGCCGCATGAACAACGCACATCCTATTAAAACAAAATTTGTGCAAGAATACTTCCATAGCAGCCCAGGCCATTTCAGGCCAGGGGATGCCTTTTCCATTGATCTGGCCAGTCATGGAACAGGGCTACGAGTACGCGCGCTCGGCCCCCCGAGCTATTGCAGTCACCACTCCTGCTCCGTGACTGTAATATCCTTACCATCAGGCCAAATATCCTTACCTGCAATATCCTGTACCCAAATACACGCTATTCCTACCCCATTCCCAAAACAAATGAAAGTCCTAAGGAAGGTTGGCGTCAGGCAGGCGGCCGGCCGTAAAACATCTGCCAAAACACTTATGCAGCATGAGTAATAAGAAAGGTGACAGGGCTAGGGCGTCCCCCGTAGGCGACGCGCAGGGGCAGCACCCGGTCCCTGTGAGAAATGGGCAAGGGTTGTTGCACCAGCCCGGGCGGGGGCAACATAAGAAGTTAGCCCGGGAAATGAGATTGAGGTATGCAAGTTGGAATGTAGGTACGATGACTGGTAGGTCTAGGGAGCTAGCGGCTGTGTTGAAAAAGAGAAGAATAAATGTGGCTTGTGTGCAAGAGACAAGGTGGAGAGGCAAGAAAGCTAGAGAGATTGGAGAAGGATATAAGTTTTATTATTGTGGGAGCGATGGGAAAAGGAACGGGGTGGGTGTTATTCTGGACGCAAAGTTGAAAGAGTGTGTGATAGATGTGAAAAGAATAAGTGACAGAATGATTGTTGTTAAGATAATAGTGCATAATTTGAGGTTGAATGTGATGAGTGTATATTGTCCTCAAGCGGGATGTGATGACGGAGAGAAAGATAGATTTTGGCAGGATTTTGATTGCGCGATGATGGGTGTAGATATGAATGAAGAGATTGTTATAGGAGGAGATTTTAATGGGCATGTAGGGAAAGCAAAACAGGGGTATGAAAGAATTCATGGAGGATGGGGATTTGGAAGCCGAAATACTGAAGGAGAAGGAATACTCCAAGCGGCTTCGGCTTTGGATTTAGCAGTTGCCAATACCTGGTTCCAGAAAAACGACGAACACCTCATAACGTATAAAAGCGGGCACCATCGTACGCAGATAGACTACTTCCTCCTCAGGCGCCACAGTCTCAACTGTGTAAAGGACTGTAAGGTATTGCCTGGCGAGGAATTAGTCTCTCAGCACCGCCTTTTGGTACTGGATACCAGAGTCTCAATCACAACTGGTAAATCCCACACGAGAATCCCCTCCAAAATAAAGTGGCATTTACTGGAGAAGAATGACTGTGCAGAAGAATTCAAGAGACAAATGATAGAAGATATAGGTAAAATGGGCGATATACAGCCCCGAAGTGTGAATGATTGTTGGATGGAAATGAGTGACTGTATAAGAAAAGTGGGAAAGGAAGTGTTAGGAGAGTCAAAAGGGAAATATATGAGAGAGAAGGATACATGGTGGTGGTCGACTGAGGTGCAAAGTGTGCTTAAAGAAAAGAAACAGAAATTTAAGGAATGGCAGAGTATAGAAGTGGGAAATGTCAGTGTGAAGGAACGAAAGAAAATTGACTATGTTGAGTGTAAGAGAAAAGCTAAAAAAGCCGTAGCTGTCGCCAGGGCAAAGGCACAAGATTCATTGTACCAGTCTCTTGAAAGCCCTGAGGGACAGAAACATATTTACCGGCTGGCTAGAGCTAGGGAACGAATGGCGAAGGACGTGACGCATATGAAGTGTGTAAGGGATGAAGTGGGAGAAATTTTGACAGATGATGAAAAAATCAAAAATAGGTGGAAAACCTATTTTGAAAGACTTATGAATGAAGAGAATGACTGGGGGAAACAGCTTGAGGATGTACCGGTGAACGTGGGGCTCGTAAGAGACATCAGTGTAGATGAAGTTATGAAAACTGTGAGTGGGATGAAGAATGGGAAGGTGGTTGGACCAGATGGAATACCAGTAGAAGTATGGAAGGCTTTGCAAGTGGTTGGGTGGAAGTGGCTGGCTTTGTTCCTCAATAAGCTGTTGCTGGACAACACGGTACCCGACGAATGGTGCAACAGTTATTTGGTGCCCATTTTTAAAAACAAGGGGGATGTTCAAGACTGTAACAATTATCGGGGAATAAAGTTAATGTCACACACTCTGAAAATTTGGGAGAGAATAATTGAGCGACGCCTGCGAGAGGAATGTGAGGTTACGCGGAACCAGTTCGGTTTTATGCCTGGTCGTAGGACGACGGATGCCATTTTTGCAATTCGCCAACTGTGCGAAAAATACAGGAGAGCGCATAAAAACTTGCACATGGTATTCGTTGACCTCGAAAAGGCTTTCGATCGGGTTCCGCGTGAAGTTGTATGGTGGGCCCTTAAGAAGAAATGCGTGCCTGAGAAGTACCTGCAGTTGATTCAGGCCATGTATCGTAAATGTAATACCCAAGTCAGGACGGCAGCTGGCATTACAACCAGATTCGATGTCGCTGTTGGGGTGCACCAAGGGTCGGCTCTTAGTCCCTACCTCTTCCTGTTGGTTATGGATGCTATTACTGCAGATATACAGGAAGAGGCACCCTGGTGCATGCTGTTTGCGGATGACATTGTTCTGGTGTCAGAAAGTGGCCACGAGGTGCAGAACAGATTGGAGGCGTGGCGGCATAGACTTGGAAATGTTGGCCTTAAAGTCAGCAGAACCAAAACTCAGTATATGTTTTGTGACTATGGCGGTCTTTCAAGTTCTGTGTCCGTCACACTTGATGGAATGCCGATACCAGTCTGTTCCGAATTCCGCTACCTTGGGTCACTTATGCAAAGTGACGGGGGTATACATCACGATATAGGGCAGAGAATCAACTCAGGATGGATGAAATGGCGACAGGTCTCATCCACAATATGCGACCCAAGGATGCCCCTCAAATTGAAGGGCCGAATATACAAGTCCATGATAAGACCTGTCGTTATGTATGGATCGGAGTGTTGGGCAACGAAGAAGACGGACGAAAGACGACTGCATGCAGCAGAAATGCGAATGTTGCGATGGATGTGTGGGGTAACTCTGACTGATAGAGTGAAGAATGAATACGTTAGAGGAAGTTTGAAAGTAGCTCCTGTGATTGATAAGCTGAAAGGACACCGTCTGTCGTGGTATGGGCATATTATGAGGAGGGACGAAACATATGTTGGTAAGAAAGTAATGAGCATGAAAGTTGAAGGATGGACAAGCCGAGGAAGGCCAAAGAAAACATGGATGGAGTGCGTGAAAAGAGATATGAAAGAGAAAGGCGTGACTGAAGACATGACGGCTGATAGAGATGTGTGGAAGGAGAAAACATGCTGCGCCGACCCCAAATAAAAATTGGGAGCAGGGCAAGAGAATGATGACTTCCATAGCAGCCCAAAAGCCCAGCACTTTTGTAATTGCGAATATGAATCGTTATTTACGAAGACGAATATCTTTCATAATTCTTCCGATTTAAGTCCACACAGACATTGCCAGGACCAAAATATAGCAACTAAATAAATTGGCAGTTAAATCGACATAAAACTACACCATACAACATGGCTTTTGCATATTAAGTGGGGACACGTAATGCACCTAATAAAGCTACGCGCAGTTAAATCCTATTAGATCGTTTGAAGATAATTTTCAAGGTTTCATATACTAGTTGGCAATATTTGTAGGGTTCCGTAACCTTAGGGTAAATCGGGACCCTATTACTAAGACTTCTCTATCCGACTGTTCGCTCTTTCGTCTGTCTGTCTGCAATAAGGCTGTGTCTCATTAACCGTGATAAATAGAAATTTTGACTGCTGATGTGATCCGTTGTCGCTATTAAAATACGTGTATATAATATTAAAAAAAAAAATTAAGTGGCATTTTTATATAACAGACATATTTTTCCGCCGCATTTGCATTTAACGGTACGGGACCCTTAGTGCGAGAGTCCGATTAGCACTTGGCCGGTTATTTTTTTATTATAATATGCTTGTTATTCATAAAGTTGTCTGAATGTTGGAAATCGGCCTGTACTTTGACATAATGACGTTAACAGGTTGCGCTATTTGATTTATACAAGACATGACCTCAGCTTTAATGTGACTGTTTTTACCGGACAAGATTATTGAGTGCACTGAATTTATAACTGTATACATAAGGGAGAAATGATTTATAATTCCTGTTGGCTTGATGAAGGATGTATTAACTTAGACCGCTCCTATGTCAACGAGTTGCTAGATTATCATGTTGGGCTGAATAAACATATTAATAAATCAATTTATATAGCAATTTGTTCGCTTTTGGGGGACTATTTGCTAGTATACTTGCTAGGAATGACGTCACAAAAAATGCAAATTGTAATAACATTCACCACAAACTGAGATTTCACCTCTTGACTGCAAGCCTCAGAGAAACATTTCTTGTGCCGCGGAATCAAAAACTATTAGGGACATTTTTGTGTCATACGCGCGCGTTGAACTCTTTTGTTGTCTAAATGACTGTGTGCGACGAGTACATATTTATTTATTTATTCATACTTTATACAAGTTTGTATAGGTGAACTTAATGCCTAAGGCATTTTTTTACTATTGAACCTTATAGGGTGATGTGGAGGTAAGATGAGGCGGGTGTGTAAACGTTATCATAATACTATAATACAAGACAGAATATAAAAATAATAAATAACATTTTTACTTATTTCACTTTTTAAGTTTACAGCAGTAGGGTACGGGTGGTTCTTAAAATAGGGAAACCCTGTGCTATAAGAACCAGCTGCTTTCCAGGATCACAATTAAAATTTTTGCTTATTTCTAAGGAACAGAACTTAAAGCTATAATACATTTACTTCACTTTATTAAGTTAGTACTAAATAACAATATAAATTCTAATCAGCCGTGAAACCTAAACTTATTTAATCACACTAAATGCTATTAATACAATAATGTTAAAATAGATAAGATATGAAAGTATGTATAGAAGTATTAGAATGTGTTTTTATTTAGTAACATGTGGCGCTCTATAATCTTAATCTACATATTACCAGTTGTATGTTTAACCAGGGTTCAAATCCGCGTCATAAACAACCACGACTAGGCTATATTATGATAAATAGGGTACAATTAATGCGTTGATTCTCAAACTGTAGGTAAGCGCAGGTATTTCTAAGCAAGCCATGAGTAACTTGAATCTATATTTAAGTTAGTGACTCAAGTTTTAAGCTTAATCGTAAGTAGTTAAAGTAAACTGGCTTGGGAGCAAAGCGCTGGGCGCTGTTTAACTCCACGATACAATCTCATTAATTGTTATTAACTATTATTATCCGTATTTTATTCTAATGCATTGTTATCGGTACGTAATCATTTTATTAATATTTTATAATAGTTATCGATAAAGAGTTAGCTGGCTTAATGTCGATATTATTGAACGAGTTTAAACGAGCTTATTGAGGCGCCGTCGGTTCCGCGTCGTTGCGGTCGGGAGGTCGGGGTTTGACTCGTGTGTTGGGCAAATTACGTTTTTCCAAAAAAAAAACCAAGTAACTATTTGTTTCGTATCTGGGTGTTTGTAAGACCGAAAAGTCACTCCTACAAAAATCGTATCGTAAATTAGTGGCTTTTGAGTGTATTGATTTATTATTGGGTTAGCAATCCCAAGAGTCCCTCATTGACTCGTACAGATCGACAATAACCTGTCCGGTATTATGTCATTACGAGAGTAACCGGCCGTGTAGTGTAGCGCCAATTTGTGCGTCCGCGCAGCTTGGCCGCATAAATCTCGGCGACATGACGTAGGCGGCGGACATGTTGACAATTTGTTGTCGTTCACCGTATCACTACTTATAAATATATGATGCGATATTATGATGATTGTTTGAGTTGCCTGTTACATCAGCTTGGTGTGACGTTTTCATTTTGTCGGGTAATGATTAGGACTGAAATGGAAGGTTCATGCGGGTATGGTTTTTTTTTTATAACCTCCTTCTTTATGGATGCAGTACGTGTCCGAAGATATGAAAGAGAAATGGGTGAATGAAAACATGACGGCTGATAGAGATGTGTGTATGTGTAGGAAAATTTTCTGCAGCTAACTTCCTCACCAAAACCCACAGTACTTCGCTATATTTAAACCCTTGGATCAAACTTGCGACCTCACAATCCCACCCCTTTTTTTAACCCCACAATTCGAACCCAACATTTCTCAACTTTTACACGTCCAAGCAACATATCCATGGCAATTTAAGAGGCCGATAAGCACCTTACGGCCGGCCATTAAATCTGTTATCCACGTAAGCGGCGCTCATTATTAAAAGCAACAGTATTTGTCAGTGGGAGCTCGGGGCAACATGAGTTTCGCAAACGCATCAGCCGCGGAACGTGACAAATAACGCAATCCGCCGAACAATGCAACCGAGCTTGTGAGCTCGCTCGGTTCTACTAACCACTGTGTTAGTGCTTGCCGCAATGTAAGGGCTTTTGGGGGTAAACAAAACCAGATGAACAAGGTTTTTATTTATTAACACAACAAAGTGACAACACTGCAAACTTTGATTTGTCCAAACAGAGTATCAAGAGGCGAAATTCTTTTCTGTCAACATTCCAGGATTCTATTATACGTGCTTTAAGAGAACTAACAAACAGCTTGACGATGAACTTAAACTTAAATCTGTAATATTTCGACACTCAGTTTGAAACGTACTTTATTTTTTTCTTTATTTATCACGTAACTTTGACTAATGCGCTCTCCATATGTACAGAAAAAAGTACTAACCTTTATACATAGCTGGTATTTTAAAACCTAGGCTTATAACAAAATCTGTGTAAGATTACTTCCTCGTTGATAAAAAACAATTTCCCTACACCAAATTAACGGCTACAAACCTATCTCTTGCACCTAACACCAAGCGTCTTACAAAACTAAGTGCTTTAGGTTCGCGCCACCGCCCTTTGTGCCGACTGATTGTTTAGGTCAGCCCGAACTGTCACCCACTCGCCCATTCAAATTAATTTAGATTTACTATCTAACTAGCGCCTACTGACAATTAGGCCCGCGTCACACCTACACCGCACGATAAACAAGATATGACACCTACTGCAGCAATCTTTCACTCGTGGACACCATTCAGAAGGGTTAAAGGTTCTTGAATGCTGTCCAGTTTATTGAATGTTGGGCCGTTTATCAATGCTTGACTGTTTATTCAGTGGCTAGCTTGAGTGAAGCATTAGAGTCATTTACTATGTAGGTTACTTTAGCGATTTTTTCATAAAATCAGAACAGAACGTTTATCACCAACATGGTCGTCTACTCTTTTTGGTAAATGCTACTTGGTAATCATCGATGGTATTTTTTGTGCATCATCGGTTTTTGGTTTTTGGCATCACAATAGCTGATGGTAATTGTAGTCAAGTCCAAATGAATATATATAAATTCATAAGAAACGGCGATCGTTCCTTACCAAAGTTAAAGGAAAGTTCTTCAATAACTACAAACTTGTAACCATCCAATATATTCTTTTATATTATCACACGTTAGTATTGAATGTGACCACGTCTTTAATTCAACTCTTTTGTCACAGCGAGCTGCGAGTATAATGATTTTGTTAGCACCGATTAGTATCTCCAACTACGCCTAATCTGGATTAGTGAATGGTGCAATAAATTTCGAGTTCCAGACAATAGAAAGTTGGGAGAGGCAGAAAATAAACACTTCAAAATTGTTGCAACACTGACGTTTAAGTCAAGAACATTAAAACTTAAGTAGATTGTTTTACCGCTTTACCGATAAAACTGTTATATCAACAAAACATAATGGCTATTAAAGCCTTATCTGCTACTACGAAATCAAACAGAACTGATATAAATAAACTACAAAGGTTTTATTTAATTTGATTAAATTTTGAATTTAGAATACCATGTTTTGTTTTTTATGGAACATTCATCTTAATTTTAAATTTTCAAAGAGTTCTTAATCCAAATATTATAACATAGCTGAAGAAAGTTGTACTAAATCAATCCGAAGTCTGCACTCATCGTTTGACCTATCGAAATTAGCCGCATTTTAGTATATTCCCAGTATGAAATATGGCGGGGTGTTACCACCAGTTCCATCGATCAAGCGCGGCGCTTGTTAAACACCGTTTCTCACATCACAACAATAGCTCTCTGCGGGCATATTTCAAGCCATCCCGATAGTAACATCGGCCGGCCGATCGGCTCTCGGGCTCGCTCTGACTCAATAAATCACCCCTTTACAATATTTATTCTCTGCGAATCTGAACCACGGACTCTTGCGGTTTCGGATCGAGTTCTGTGATTGTTAAATGTTATTTTAAATGAGAAATTAGTTCAAACCGTTTGAACGAGGCGGGTATGGAAAGCGATTGATTTTGTTCTTTACTTTCATTCAATGTAATTTAAGCAAGAAATTTCCATTAGATTTACATTCGTTTCGGATAGGTGATGACACTTGAGTAACACAATTAATTTATATGTTCATTTAAAACTATAATAAAAATGAATTCTTAACCTTTACCATTCGGTATTTAACGAACTAGTGGTAACTTATCACATGTTTCTCAATAAAAATAATCATATTGTCGTTACCAGCTTTTAAAAGATGTAAAATGGACTGAAAGAGAAGAAGAACGTATAATCCTCAACAAACTTCATTACCAAAATTAAACGTGCCACATAATTAACTCGAATTATTATATAGAGTCTTGTCTTAATAAAAAATAATCTCAATGGCATTACGATCAACAATTTAGTAAGAAACGAAGGCAAAGGAACAACAGGTGAAATGCCGCTTCGAGTTGTCCCATCCGATAGTAAGGGCTGTGTTTACGCGAGAGGCGTACGTCGTACCGCGTCATCTAATATTGATATCTCAATAGGGAAGTTGGTAAGTGACCGCGTTAAGTTATGGCTGTAATTTTTCAAAGTCGACGGCGCACCGTGAGCCCATGGAATTATCGGCCAGTTTAATAGTTCAGCCTTTTGAAGCCAATTAGTTGGCGGAGAGAATGTTTAGGATGTTGACTTGAAAAAACACGACTTGTGCTCGGGAATTGTTGTTGTCAACCTTTTGATGCTGCGTGGAATGAAATGTGAAAAAGGTTTATTAGTTGAAAGTTATAAAATAAATGGAAAATAATATTTATTGATTTTATTTGTTTTTTTTTTATGATATTTCTAGAAAACAGATAAACTGTTTTTTTTAATAGGATTAAATTATTATTCAGATTCTATTTATAATTTTTTGTACAAAGTTTATTAGCGCAATGCATAATTTAAAGAAAAAATATTCCATGTCTACAGTATCAAGTAAGAAGGTTATATCGCATCCCCGGTGAGACAAGGGCACAATTGCATGTTTTACTGAATGATTGACTTTGTTCTACCAGATAATTGGGTGTTTTTAAAACACATCGGCGTATTTAATAAAATAAAATAAAATAAAATTGAACTCATTTTAAGAATTTTTGCCTTTTATGTCCTTGTCTTACGATATTAGGACAATTTAAATAATACATTCTGACTTTTGAGCATACGATTCGCACGCCACTTGAGATTGTCTAACACTTAACACCTTAGTTTCCCCTTTTACCACAAACTTTAAGAAACTTCTTAATTTTAAGTACTCCTTTATTTATTACACAAGAGAAGATTTGTGTCTTACTTGAAAAGTCGTATATTTAAATTCTGCTCAGATAATGATGCAAATGCAGATTCTGTTCATTACGGACGGTATTTAACTTAGAATAATATAAATAATGCCAGTCAAATCTTCGGACTATTACAAGAATTTGTATAAACGAGAATATGAGAATTATCCTCAATGGCTGGATATAATTGCTGTTTGCATTTTGCGCGCAAATATCTAACGTAATAGCTGTAATTATAATCAGTTGTGCGTGAAACAGCTTGTTTTATAAAAATATGGTTATAACTAGAGATGGGCCGAGTACTCGGTTGATATTCGGTACTCGGCGTACTCGGCGGGTTTTTTGCTACTCGTACTCGGCCGAATAACTCGGTTTGAATGCCGAGTATACTCTGTTTAAGAAATGCAATATATTTCGGTAGATATCATTTAAACAACAGTCATCATCATCATCATCATTAGCCAATGGAAGTCGACTGCTGGACATAGGCCTCCCCCAATGACTTCCACCGGATTTGGTCGGAAGCCTCCTGCAGCCAGCGACGTCCCGCGACCTTGACAAGGTTGAAATGACTGAATTTAAGTGATGTATTAAACATTTTATAGATTCAATAAATATTATTTTATGTCATTTCGTAAACAACTGTGTTAATCAAAAATTATTTAGTAATTTAGGAAATCTTTGAAAATCTCAATTAATAAAATCAAAATTATAGTACGTTATAAAAATAATTAATATTTAAAATTGGATAAAGCTAAGTTATGACTTATGATGCAGTGATGGCCTCGAGGTTTGGGCGCGCGGTCGAAAATCTCGACGGTCGCGGGTTCGAACCCCAGGCACACACCTCTGACTTTTCGAAGTTACGTGTGTATTCACATTGAATTATCACTTGCTTTAACGGTGAAGGAAAAACATCGTGATAAAACCTGCACACCTAAGAGTTCTTGGGAATTTCTTAAGTGTGTAGTCCGCCAACTCGCACTAGGCCAGCGTGGTGGACTATGGCCTAAACCCTCTCAATGGGAGAGGAGACCCGTACTCAGCAGTGGGCGTATATGGGTTGATGATGAAGTTATGATGCAGGAACACAAGC
Source organism: Cephonodes hylas (assembly GCA_030295005.1). NCBI lineage: Eukaryota > Metazoa > Arthropoda > Insecta > Lepidoptera > Sphingidae > Cephonodes > Cephonodes hylas. The sequence continues at coordinate 6,402,288 of AP025382.1, forward strand.
CTCGCTGCACGTTCTGATAACAGCCTATTCCTCTATTCTTCGTAGACGTTACCGGCCTCCGAAAACAGGCTATTTAAATTCTAATGTACCACGCGCGAATTGGAAATTTAATTGAACCGAGTTACTCGGCCGAGTACTCGGTTAAAAAAAAATTGAACCGAGTAAAACTCGGTACTCGTTACTCGGCAAAAGTGTAACTCGGCGCATCTCTAGTTATAACATACCTCACGCCTATATTCCCCGAAGGGGTAGGCAGGGATGCATTTCTGCACCCACATTTCGCCAGGTATGTATCAGTCCCACGTAATAGGGGGCGAGCCTATTGCCGTTTCTCGGGCACATTTCCAGACTCCGTGCTGCTACTGAGAATTTCCTAATGGAAAAACCCAATAACACTTTGCCCGACCCGGGAATCGGACCCAGGACCTCTAGATCGCACGGCACATACTTGTACCGCGAGACCACGAGGCAGTCGGTTAGTCTAAAAATATGGTTATACTATAGAGTCATAAGTAGTGATGGCCTCGAGGTTTGGGCGCGCGGTCGAGAATCTCGACGATCGCGGGTTCGAACCCCAGGCACACACCTCTGACTTTTCGAAGTTATGTGTGTATTCAAATTGAATTATCACTTGCTTTAACGGTGAAGGAAAACATCGTGATGAAACCTGCATACCTAAGAGTTCTTAGGAATTTCTTAGGTGTGTAGTCCGCCAACCCGCACTAGGCCAGCGTGGTGGACTATGGCCTAAACCCTCTCAATGGTAGAGGCGACCCGTGCTCAGCAGTGGGCGTATATGGGTTGATGATGATGATGATAGAGTTATTTAGTGTTCGAATGTAGTAAGATATAGTCTAAGCAGTGGCGGTAGTTCTATAGAAGTCTAAAAGCGTTATACGTAAATTGCGCAATGCCTAGTTCATTAGTCTATCGCGGGGTCAGGATATTCTAATTTATGTGTCAAATTGCTTTTAATAAATTGAGATATCAAGCTAAAATATCATTATTTCGCATTTTGTGCGTAACGCTGTGCTGTTGGGCTTCTATGGAAGTACCGCCACTGACTGTTCTAACAGTCCATCCACCACCTCTAGGTGATGGATAATATATTGACTTGCGTTTTTTTTTTAAACTTCGAAACTTTACAGTTAGAGGGATTCCAAATAAGCTTTTAAGTGGTGGAATATGAATGGAGAAAGATTCAGCGGATATATGTTACACATTAATAATGCTGACGCATTTTGTTAAGTGATTAAACAATCTCTGGAATTCTAGATCTTTTTAAAGATAAAAAAACCACATAAAGAAATTTGCCAGCGTTCAAATATGCGATGTATTTTTTCCGAAAAGACTATTTCATTTCTCGTTGTTATATTATTCAGAAATGACATTTTTTGAAGAAAAAACAGCAATGTGTTTACTATACCTACACATTTGTATCAGAAACAGAACGCGGGAAAGATATCGCTCTAAAAATCAAAGTGCGATTAACAGTTGTTACTTTTTAGTTTTGTTTTACATAATCGCCGTTGAAATCATTAATCAAGTTGAAACTGCACTTTTTATAGTAAATATATCTAGCAATAAAGGTAAAGATTAATGTTTATAAAATTTTATCACCTGGTGATGACGTAAGAGCTATACTAGATAGAATCGCGAATAGAATGATCGAGTGTGAGATTAACGTGACTTTTACGAGTTCACACAACAAATATTTTATTAAAGTGCGTTCACATATGGTGTAACATAAAAAAAAACACTCGAAGACAATCGGTTGAACTTTTGAAGCTAGAGTTATTTTTGTTACCTTTGTTTTACTAGCAAATAATGAGTTATAGTTTTTTTAATGTGTACCGGATTTATTAAAATATTTTTTTAGTTCAAGTCATTGATGTTCTGTCTATCTTTTCCAAGCTACATAGATTAGTGACAAATAAAATAATAATTGTTAAGAGTAATTAAAAAGCACGTATGTAAAGTAATTATCAAGATACAGCCCCACAAATCAGCTACTGACACACGACAAGGAGTATCGATAAACTGCATATTATTTACATTGTTGCTCACATGTTATTTTCATAGAAATATAAATCTTTGAAGTATGTAAGTAAAGTGCGATCTTGAGGTTCCGGTTTCGATTAAGGGGTCAAGCTAAAGGTTTCTTTTAATAGCAAATTTTTAGTATCAGCCCGGAGATATTAAGATAGGACAGCGGTACGAACGAAATTCGTGTCAACCAAGGTTCTATAAAAAATGAACGAGAATACTGCTGCACTCTGTGCATTGAGTACGATTGTTGAATTGGGCTTCAGATTTCGTCGGTATATTCGGATGTAGGTGGTAAACGTCCTCCAAACTAATGGTGTCGGATCGGGGGATCCTACATGTATGTTTAATGAAAGATATTATGATGAAAATATGTGTGATTATGTGGAAAATTACAATCATGCGACACTGTATTTCGTTTGGTGTACTTGAAAAAGTAACTGAAGCATTTTATCTAACACTAGTATTTGAAGAGGTGTCACATAAATGAATCTACATAATCCCGAAATATAATGATGAGCGAATTTGGTCATAATTGAATTTGCAACGGTCAATAACAGTTTCAAAGCCACGGTTGATAATGAAGATTTAATACAATGTTGCAGTTTATTTGTACTCGTTACGTAATACAAGTATTTATGTTAATATTTATGTTGACATTAGCATAAAAGGACTTAGTCTATGGATTTATGCCGGAGTCAGTTAAATGTTAAATATGCAGTTGTGGTGAACGCAGACGATTTACCGATGTATTGTCGTTTCCATTTTTAAATGTTTATGACCGTTATTTATTTAGCAATCAATTTGTGCCACTGTTAGGCAGCCATTAGGGACTCTTTCGTATAGTTTTGAATCTTTTAAGGTCAATGGTAAAAGAACTTTTGAACTTTACAGTAAATTTTCTGTGGCTGGTTATTGATATAGATATGAAGGTAGAAACGGCAGCTAGGCACATTACCGGATTTTCTGATTCAATGTTTTACAAAATAATGGCTATGACACCTTCAAGTTTCTAAATAAGTATGCGCATATCTTCGGAATATATTGATTAATATAATAACGTGAATATTCATTATTTATTATACCGCATTTCGGGGGAATTCATTTGAGGAATAACGTCAAAATTATTATGAAACGGTCAACACGAACTAGCATAGATGTAGCATGTACCGTATTACGTCCACAAATTCTAAAACATCTCTCCGCACAGATTTACGTCGCATAAACAGCACACATACCGAACAGAATAATTGCGCACGCGCATCCTTATGATGAAGTGATTTCACCCGGCTTCGCTCGATCGCCGGCTGTTACAATATATTAATGGTTAATAGGAGATTCCCGAGGTACGACGATTATGTTCAGCCGAGTGGTCAGATAATTTACCGCTCCGAGATGCGATGGTAATGACCGCAGTGAAGTTTCACTTGAGTCTAGTTGAATTACAACTTAATTATGAGTACAGGGGTTTTAGTTTAATGATGTGTCTAAGTATGTGTTCTTTAGGCGGCAAAAGAGCAAGTTATACGTAATTTACAGTCTTGTCGCACTTTGAAGCTGTGAAATAATTTGTCGTCTTCTTTTCTATTGGCTTGGAATTTAAGTTTAGCGCTACTATAGATGGTTTCGAGGCTGTTTGTTTGGACTGTGTCAATTCTTCACTTTTTAGGGGCTTTCAGTATTGTTTTGGTTGTACTTGTATTGTTACGAAAAGGTAACGGATTTTCGTCTGGATATCCTAGACAACGACTTTAGCTGGTTTTGCACCATAGCTAAATTGAGTTTTACTTCATTTTACTTCAAGATTTAAGTTCTAAGAAAAATTAAAAATAAAGCTCAATTTTTAGGTTAGGATAAGATCGAGTGAATTTTTGAAATAACTCAACTTATGCCAACAATTGTTCGTTGTATTTGAATAGGTCGGTCCCGTTTGAAGTTTAGGCAAAGTTATCGCACTGTAAATACTGGTGATTAATTGTTTGAATAATTAGTGGTGATTAATCAGACCGCTGTGATTGTATAGGTGTTACGGACATTTCACAGAAATCAATTAGCCGCGTAGCTTGTGTGTAATAAATTTAATTTGATATTCTATTGTGCACTGATGTTATCTGTGTGTGTCGGTTTAGCTAACACGTGTTGGTGGAATATATTACATTCGAGGAAATAGAATAAAACACGGCTAGGTGTAGGACTTTGGCGTAAGTTTGTTATCTCTACAGGTTAAAGACTACACCACAGCTTGTGATAAATGTATTTTTTTTTTACATAATGCAATTACCTTTTATTTAATTAAGATTTAAATAATAAGAATTTTCATCGCCGCCTAAGACAGACAATATTTTTCTCCAAAGAAAGGTGTAAAAAAATGTTAGAAACGATTCAAAAGAGCTTGTAAAATTCTGTTTGAATAAAGATGATTTTGACTTTTACTTGGACTATGACTATGAAATTTAGTTCTAGCATAGACTTTACTTACCTTAAAACCTGGTTAGTGCAGACAATGACAGGCCGTTGCGAGTTCTCCAAGTTATCCTTCAACTGAAGCACAGCATGAACCCACAGGAACTGCCCAGACCGCCGCTGCAGCCGAAGCAAGGCAATACAGGATCTCTCTTGTTCAGACTGAGTGACTGTGTAGGAAAAATATTCTGGTTAAAACGTTATCTATTCAAGATTTAACAAAGATTACAAGATTCAGTTTTAATCAAATATGGGTACTAAATAAATATAGAACTGTAGACGACATAATTTATGTTGATTATATTCGTTAACATTAAAATAATTGTAATGATATGTAAGCAACTGATACAAATGACCTTTACAAAAATTCTTAGAAACCTCATTAGAAAGAAGTGGAATAAAAAATTCAACATTACCCTAACTTCAATTTACGATTTACATTGTTCATCTCATTACTCGACATTTTTTACCAATTATCGTTCCATTGACAAAAACTGTTCAATTGATACGATTGATACAACAAACATCTGAGGTATCAACACGTTGTGAATTGGTATAATCGATTGGATTGGAAATTAGTACCAATAGTAGTAGATTACCGGAGGTTTATCTTAATTTCTCCATTAAGTACTACATGATAAGGTTTAATATCCATTGGCAGGTGGTAGTAAAAAGTTTGACGAGGTGTTATGACAGTAATTTACATGCCCATTTCTAGACGGGTAATCGACTCTATAAGGCGTGGGCCACATGCGCTCTCCGTAAATGGATTCACTATTTATTAGCTTAGTGTTAATTTTATGCTTGATGTATTCATTTGTGGACGTTGTTTAGTAATTATTGTCGATTATCGATTGATTTAACGATTATGAATTGACAATTTTGTTTATTTAGTTATGATAGTAGGATGACTTGATAAGAAGTTTAAAATTGGAGGAAAGGAAAAGTTTAGAGCACGTTTATTTATGATTTTTTGATAATGTTATTTATGACAACTCTTAATTTATTTGTTGCTTCATTAATGACAAAGTACTGGTAAATAGAAATGGAATCTTCCTGTTACATATAAGATTTCCAGTAGTATCATAGAATCCTGAAATAGGCAACGCAGATTTCTTTACACCCGTTTTTCAATATAATTTAGTTTAGAACGTATCGTTTAGGAAATTCAGTTAAGTTATTTCGGTATTTATGCTTGATAAATAAATTTCTAACCAGACAACCCTTACCTCATAAGAATTTAGGCAAATGCATGCAACAGATAACAGAAAGATCAGATAGAATTCTCTGCTCCTGTCTATTTACGTCCGTGTGAAAAACTAATCTACTAGTTATTCATCGTTGGTGTTCAGCGTTTTCCGATACGCTCAGAATGTCCGTTTAATTGCCTACAAAGCATACAATTAATGCGCTGTATAATACGAATCCTGGTTCACAACGCGACAATCGCCGGCCCTAAGACCTTAGAACTCATTAAGCGAAAAGCGCTCAAAGGCTCGCTTCATTTGCTTAACTAATTTATGTACCAGACTCTTAATTGTGATCTTAGCGCGAATGTCCTGTATGACCTACGTTTTACCAAAGCGTACGTGCGCTGAATTTCAAATGGTTTCGTAAATATTGTGAATTGCTCAGTGGTGTGTTTCCTGTTTTAATTTTAATATCTAGATTTAAGTTTATAGTACGATGTTTCCTTCTTCGTTTGTATAAATTAGAACATTTGAACAATTATGTACCCTTAAAACAAATCTGTTGTGTTAAGATACAGACGACGCCTTCTTTGTCATGGATTCTCCTTTTAAGTTACAACTGTACTTATAACATAAATGCTTTGTTTCTAGTTTGAAATACTGTATATTTTGTTGATCATTGCCTATCAAATTAAAAATATTCGTGGAGCTGTAGATAAAGACTGTACCTGGAACAGCCCGAAAAACTAAATATCTCCATTGTTAAATGGTGTACAGTGTATACATATTTAGCCAATTAGAAACATGTACAAACTAAAGACCACCACAAGCTGACAACAGCGACGTTATGAATACAAAAACTGTCGATGCCCGAGTCGATCTTCTTAATTATATTCTGAATATAATTGTTAACTTCACCAGCGACCGACTCGAGCCGCATTATGCAAATGCAAACACTCCAATTGACAGAATCTATGCATACCGCACAGACAATAATTAATAGAATTCCCGACGTGTCCAATATCAGATCGCAAATCGTAATAAATTCACATTGCACTGTCGCAAAGAATGGAAATGAATGCTAATATCTAAGATAATCTCGGTTCCTATTAAATCAATAGCCATATAGAATTGAATGATCTACCCACTTTGCTCGCTGAATTTGAAAGTGATCTTAGCACTGCTGATCTTGATTTGTGGCTGGACATAATTGATTTTGAATCGTTAATTGATTTGCTTTTGGGTATTAGCCAAATTAATGTTGAAATACTCGAATTACTTAGCAGTTTGAAGTTGGAAGCAAACAAAGTATTTAGCCATCTGGTTCCCGTATTTCGTTTATACGTTTCCTTCCGTACGTTATATAATATAATAGTATGCTTGATTTCAATTTAAACCCTAATAAAATTTGATCGATCGTTAACCTTCAGCCAAGGTTCTTAAGATATTTATTGTTTTGACTCATCTTCAAATTACACTAATGCGTATACCAGTGGAAAAGCATCAAATTATCTTCTAAAATGTAATCTGATGCTATTCGAAAATATGAAAATCCATTTATCACCTGCAGTATTTCTGAGTGAATATTGAACATATGTACACCCCGACATAAATATAACGTTTTTTTTGCTAACTAAAATATTATGCATCAAGTATTAAAATCTACTCCATAAATATGTCGCGGCCGAGTTACGAGACTGGCGAGTATAGATTGAGGATTGCCATGATTGTGGTAGTTTAGTGTAATCTCATGTATTTATCTGAGAACCACTTATTTTGCCTATGTGTTGCTAAGTGTGTTTGATTTGCGAGCAGCTCTCGCGCCCTGCCTACGCGCAACTTAACCACTGACATAACGATATGAATGTAAATCTATGTAATTAATTCTCATACTGGAAATAGGTGCGAATGCTGTACGAGGATAAAAATAATGTAGTCTGAACAAATTCATCAATATTTACTGGACATGTCTTTGATTATGACAAAAATTGTATTATTGGTGTTCATTTTTGAATGTATTCTCTTTTTAAATTTGAACAACAGCCAAGCGTGATCCGACTTTCCACAGTTTGTTTTCACAGACCGCTGCAAATTGTTTATGGTTTGACAGTTTAGTCGAGTCGAGTATTATTTTAGTCGATTTAATCGCTCACGTAGTGGCGTTCACACACGAGCGTCACGTTGCAAGCGTCAATTTGGGACTTTCTCTAACGTGTTCCTTTGTGCAGATAATGTTTACGCTAAACTGTTCCATTTTGTCGTAGGTTATCAAGAGATCGCGAGAGATGCACATATGCGATAGTCTGTTGCAAAATTTTTACTCCGTGCATTTTGAAATACGTAATTCTTTGTTTACACGCTACGGGCGTTGAACTGAACTGAATTATTTTAAGATTTTTATTATTCGGAAGGCTATCCATACATTTTTCACTGTTTTCATACATCAATCCCTTTTAAAGTTATGAATACGTTTCTTTAATATTTAAAGTAACCTAGCAGGAAAATATTGCGAAAAAACTTGCAAAGCCGAGTGTGATCCGTAGGAATTTCCAAGAAATGAAGTTTATGGACATGTATTAAGTCAGAGCAAAATAAGGCCCTAAACACGCACTATAATATAAAGGCTTATGTCTAGATGTATGTCGTATAAAGGTTAACATACAGACTATTGTTCTCTTAGAAATCACATTATTCTCTTTTTCCTTTTTATTTGAATCGTAACATCTTTAAAATTTAAGTTTTGCAGTCCCAGAATATTGCCTTTATTAAAATACATTCGAGAAGAGAAATATTCCATTAGGATTGGAATACAAAATTTGTTGATAGCAACAAAGAAATACAAAGGTTAATGCATGTAATAGTCGCAAAAGACCTGCATTCGGTCTGCATTTACTGTAAATAAGCTGTTAGTATCTCAATTCTTTGTTCCCACGATCCAAATTCACGTTTAGTTTCATATCATTAATCACTGATTGTAATAGCCACAGATATTTAGAATCCATTAAAGTTTGCATGTTGGTTTTACTGTAAATGCGGACGCTGGTATTGTTACTTCGCAAATTCAAGCCGTTTTTATTGTCTGTACCGTTACTAAGTTTAAGATTTATAGTTCGGTTATTATAATTTAATTTTATTATAGCACAATCATTGTTTATGCAGTTTTAATTTCAACGAGCTTAGAAATAAAATAAATCATGAATTAAATGCTGTAGATTGTTGTCTTAACACTTTAGATATAATGATATTTCCAACTAATGATGTACATATATTAGTAGCGCTTTAACATCTCATATCGGTGATAGATTTTCATAAAAAATTGAAAGAAATTTTGGAATATTTGGGAGGTTTTTGAGTCATATTCTCATTCTACGTGTGTGCCTTTGTTACTTACTTAGTCGATGCTTGCTCTGCGCTTCTTTACAGCAGTCGGGATGAAGCAGGTGATACCAACTGACGCCGTGCAAGGAACTCCGCTCCCAGCCAAGATGCCACTCGCTACTGCACATGAAACAAATAGATTTGTTAAGGGTTATTTTTGGTATTTTTGTTGAATGCTCTAATAGATAAGCAATTTGTGTAAACTGATTAATGTATATGTATAATATAATTATTAATAATTTTGTTTCTCTTTAAAGTTGGGTTTAAACTCGAGCTAAAAGATTTACTGTTGGATGGTTTCTTGCTGTTCCAAAAAAAAAAAAAACGGAATAAAAACGAAAATTAGGGTCATAAATATGTCATCTTCAGCCCGTATACTGCTGGGCACGGGCTTTAATCCACCACGCTGGCCTATTGCGAATTGGTGGGCTACTTAATCTAAAAAAATCCTAAGAACTTTTATATGTGCAGGTTTCTTCACGATATTTTTTTCCTTACCATGTCATAAAATTAAACTTACTTATCGATATTGTAGTTTTAACAACTAACTACTTATCACAACAATGTCAATAAGTACGATCTTAACCTTTTATTCCATGCAATCAAAAACTATGACAATATTTATCGATGTCTCTGTTTTTACAATCTTAAAGAATATTATATTTGTTTAATCATTGAAATTTATTGGTCATTTCTGTAGGTCTGTTGACTAGTAACTGACTTAAAAATTACGAATCGTGGTTGAAGTTCGTACCAAAATGTATGTTTTACTTTAAATCACGATTATGTGCCCAAAAGGGTAGATAACAGTGTTTATCAATATTAATTCAGTTATGTTGTAAGTCCCCCTTAATCGAAGACAATTCTGTTCTTGTTTTTGGGCATATTTCTAGACACCGTACAGCTACTCAGAATTTCGTAATGGGTATCAACAGTGCCTAACTCGGGAATCGAACCCAGGGCCTATCGTAACGTTAAATTTTAATTTAAGAAAAAAGTATTAGCAAACCAGAATTCCTTTAAATTTCTTTATTTTATGTTGGAGGTGTCATAAATATATTCGAGTGTTAATTCAATACTAACTTTAGTACTTTTTACTCATCGAGTGTTTGCATTTTTAAACCAATGATGAACACTTATTTTTTACGCTAAGGAGTTGCATAATTACAATCAATTGAGTACTTAATATGTGTGTCATGGATTCTCGCATATTGTTTTAGTCGATATTGTGTTAAGAATAGAAAAAACTGGTAAGGTGTCGAAATAGTTCTTCTACCTAATACACTTACCGTTTCTGTACTACGCGTATTTTAAAAATAATCAAATTTCGTAAAACTTGAGCGTGCCAGAAAAAGCATCAAGCATATTCTTAGACTCATTACTTCTTCTTCTTCTTCATCAACCCATATATACGCCCACTGCTGAGCACGGGTCTCCTCTACCATTGAGAGGGTTTAGGCCATAGTCCACCACGCTGGCCTAGTGCGGGTTGGCGGACTACACACCTAAGAAATTCCCAAGAACTCTTAGGTGTGCAGGTTTTATCACGATGTTTTCCTTCACCGTTAAAGCAAGTGATAATTCAATTTGAATACACACATAACTTAGAAAAGTCAGAGGTGTGTGCCTGGGGTTCGAACCCGCGACCGCCGAGATTCACGACCGCGCGCCTAAACCTCGAGGCCATCACTGCTACTACTCATTACTGCTACTGAGAATTTGGTAAAATATTTACTTAAAAAGAGAGTCAAATCCGGGGAATCTCACACTGACAGGATTTTGACAATACATGTTTTGTCAAATACATAGGTATCAGTGATTAAACAATTTTAGAATCAGACCCGATGCAGTAGTGCATAGTTTTTTTTATTCCAAATCAAACCACCAAACCTTTTAAATCTACATTCTTAGTAATTCAACGAACTACGCTTTGAATACTATCAGTATTTACATAACAAATAAGATCTATAATTGAACATGACAGAAGTTGAAACTTATTATCATCGATAATTTAATATGCATCATATTCCGGTATGATTTCTATGACTTATTATACTACTAATCAGGAAAGATACAGTGGCGGTACTTCCATAGAAGCCCGATAGCCCGACTTGCCTTACATAGTTCCGAATAACGAACTTAACGATTGTTTATTTATAAAATAACGCTATAAACGTGAATGTGAGTACTAACCGGTAGGTATTTATTAGTCCTACGTACCAAAAAAAATATGCTGCTACTAAATAAACATTTGGGCTTGCCTTAGTTTGACACCCTAGGCACGCCACTGGAAAGATATACTGTTTTTTTACAATTATAAGTTAATAATTTAAATAAACACTAAAGTCCATAAATAAATAAGAATAAGAAACCCAAGCTGATCAATATTAATAAATCAATACAGACCTTGAATGTTTTCATTAAAATCTTTGACCATTCCGATATGGTTTTGATGACTGGTTAATATCTTTCCTGATTTTTTACAATAATTAGGACAAATTGTAATGTAATGCAACCTTGTGATGCTGCTATAATATCTTTTACGAATCAGCTCAGTATTATTAGCGAATTTTTCCATGTTTCTTTTTATAAGTAATTACTAACGGTCTTTCGCAGTGGGTGGGTAGTATAACGTTATTATTATATTTAATCTGAATATAAATATACCTACACAAAAAATATTATTACTCTAGTGTACAGTAGTGATGGCCTCGAGGTTAAGGCGTTTCAAATTTCGACCTTTAATTTTTTTGGTATTATGTGCGTATTCAGTTATGCGTAAAGGAAAACATCATGAAGATACTTGCACACCCCGCAAGGTAAGGTAACAGACTACAACATAAAACCTCTTAGTCATAGAGGAGGTCTATGCCCAGCAGTGAGACATACATGGGCTGATGATGATGAAAAAAATACCGTCCATATTTATCCTATCAGTTTATGTTGCATGCACTTATGTCTGATCACGTATTATCTTTATTAAAGGAATTTGAAAACTTTAATTCCATATTATTTAAACACATTTATCCTTACTGTGTTCAGGTTGTATTAAGTTTAATTTATGAAACATTTCCTAAGAATGGAACTCCTATATTATAACACGGTATGCAGGTTACATACAAAGTAGGAAGTTGAGGGTTTTCTTACAATACCCGTTTCAATTCAGCTTTATATTTTTTTTTTAACAAAAAGACGCAAACATTATTATTTCAACACAGGTACATTGGTTTTATAGAGCCAATTAATAGTGCTATTAACTCTTTAGTGTTTGTGACCTAGATATAATGGCAAAGGTAAATGTCGCCAGAAAAGATAAATATTTGCCATCTGTGAGTAAGAAAATATATTATTATCTCGAGACGTATAATAAAAATTGTTTCTTAATTCCAAAGGTAATCCTCCAGGAAAACTATAATAATTGTAATTGTCCAATAAAACATAAAGTAATAATATTTTCATTTTGTTTAATTGGGTGTTAACAATTCGGTATGTCTACAACGATAAATAAGCCCAAAGCAGTAAACAAAATATGATTTAAGACGTTTTAGACAACGGCGGATATATCAGTTTTAACTGCGACACATGAATTACCTTGTAATCCGATTACTAAGAAAATCTCAGTTCCGACATCATTATGCGAATTAAGATGCAATATTCATTATTATATTTAAACCATTGACGTGATGACGTCAAAAACTAGAATACAATGGTCGAAGAAACGTACGTATGTAATGAGCAATTAGAGTTGGCTGTAAGCCTTTTTGTCTTTGCTTTGACGTGTATACCTTTGTACAAGTTCATATTTGTATGTACGGGTACATAATATATCCTATCTATAAATGTAGAAGTTTTTGTGATTGTTTGAAATTGGAATCTTTTTCGATCAATAAGGTAAATTGAATACTGGCAATTGATTCTTTTGCATTAAACCTTCTCTCAGGCCATTATTTTTATTATCCAATTTTGAGGTTTATGCTAATTAAGTCACGTCAGGGTTTTGTTTATGTTTTAACAATGGCCTAATTAACCAAATTGAAACTTTTCATACAATTTTATGATAAAAATAATTTAATTTTTAAATTTTAGATTCATAAGTCTATTTAATTTAATACATTGTTATTTAAAAGAGTGTAAATAACAATGTCAGTAATCTACATATGAACAAATTTATTTCAGAACTATAAAAAAAACTAAAATTATCCACTAAAAAAAATGTCATTATCCCATGGGACCTAAGTTTACAAGCAAAACTAGGTCGCAACTAACAATTCCAGTCATGTTAAAATTACCGTGCAACAGCCGGCGTCGAACACACCGAAAACAATTTAAATTCATTACATAATTCTCGCGATCGTGTGTTCGTCACATTTATATTATGGCGACGGGGCTCATTGGAAATCGCATGACGCTTTAATATAGACAGGACAATAATGTTTACGACGAGCACATGTAATGGAACATTATGGACACAAAGACGTGTGCCTTTGCGTGATCTGACTTTTATATAAATCATTTGTTAAGGCGAGTTTACAAGATCTGTGACGGTACTTCTATAGAAGCGCAAAAGTTAGACGTTAATTGTATTATGTTTTGATTTAATTGTGGGGTCAGGTTATTCTCATTTATATGTCAATTTGCTTAAAGGTAAAGCTTGAAGATCATTATATGGAATTTTGAAGGGCACGCAGGGCTTTTGGGCTACTCTGGAAATCCCACCACTGGTTTATATTGCTTTGTCATGTTTTTGTAATTGTTAAAATAGGTATACGGTGGAAAAGAGAAGAAAAACGTCATCGAGATTTTTCGTTAAGAAATTTTCAAGCAATCAAGAAAGGAGAGACGGTCTCTCGTTCGCTCCCCAAAAATCATTTCACTTGCTGCTGAAAGGCAACTTGAAAACCCCGCCGCGTATAAAATTTAATAACGTCCTTATCAAAAGTAAACAATCGGTTTGTTACCTAGGGCTTGTTCTAGAACGAAATTTCTCTTTTATTGAACATATAAAAAGCGTCGGTGAAAAATCTAAAAACAACTTTTATGCCTTGACAAGGATATCAAAGTCAACCTGGGGTCTATCGTTTAATACCTTAAAAGTAATTTATGGAGCTACATATTTGGGTTGTATTTGTTACGCTTCCCCTGTGTGGGCCGATAGGGCAACTGTCGGCGCAGTCAGAAGGAAGTTGCTCCAGAGTCAGCGTTTGGCGTTGATATTTTTGTGTAAGGCGTACAGAACCGTTAGTACTGAGGCTTTATCTGTTCTTGCGGGTGTGCTTCCAGTCGACCTGGAAGTACAGCGTCGCGCCGCGTTATATTTTGCTGACAGGCAAAGTGTTGATAGAGATTTCCTTCCATCGCGCGACTTTTCAAAAATAACTCGATTATTTAAACCATACGCCGAGACTTACTCGGAATTAATAGAAGAATGGCAAAACCGATGGAAGCTGTCTGTAAAGGGCCGTCATCTTTATCAATATTTTCCTTCGGTTAGCGATCGCTTGGCAAAAACTTGGCTTGAGATTGATCATTACGTGTCGCAATTTCTAACGGGTCACGGCAATTTTCGTAGTAAATTATTCTCATTTAGGTTGGTTGATTCTCCTATGTGCCAATGCTCAACGCATGATTGCGAATATGAACAGTCCGCACATCATATCCTTTGGGAGTGTAATCTTTGGTCGGATGAGCGTAACAGTATGCTCAATAGTATGCACGTAACGTCTGGTGTTGTTTATTATACAGACCTCGTTGAATCTTCCTAGATTCGAATTTCCGTGCCTTTCAGCGATTTTGCCATGCCTATTATTGGAAGTCTATATAACAGTTCGCACGTTAGGTCCAATTTAAGCAATAGTTAACTATGCGTGGTGCGTTACTTGCGTCAAATTTTTTGGTAATTGTAATTGTCTTTCTTTATGTGAGGTTAAACCTCATAGCTCAATGTTTTGTCACCCGCTTTGCTGTGGAGGGAAGTGGACAACTCTTTGTTTTTCCAACTCCTCCTTTACATTGCTTTTCTGATTAACTTCGTTGCGGGATTATGACAATTTAGGTCCCCTTAGATTCGCTGAGCTTCATTGCTCGGCGCCAATACTGTGCGTGCCGCTGTTGATCCTGGAATACAGGAGTTGCAGTGGCGGGTGTGTGGTGGGATAGGGCCAAAAAAAAAAATCAAGAAAGGAGGTTCAAAGTTTCCGGTAGAATGCAATTGTATTTTCTATTTACGTGGGAAGTTACTTATGGAAATGGTGTATACAACTATAACTAACTGTTAAGAGGTAAAAGATATTGAATGTATATTAGTGATGCTGGTATTTTACTAGTACGAATACAACATTCCCTGTACTGTCTGTAACTGGGGTCTGGAAGCGGATCTGGTTCTCCTCTAAATGTTCCGAAGACAGGCATTGGGCAACTCAATGTTGGAGGTACTCTTTAGAAGGAGCAGAATTCGTATTTATCATTGGCATAGGATAAACAGCTAACGCACGTGAGGATCAAAAGTTTAAGTCAATTAGGTCATAGAAGATTTTGTTAAGGACCCAACTCAGAGGTATTATCTCATTATTATCACGAAGATCTGATTTTCGGTTTGAGGTCTAATTAATACAATTGATAATATAGATGCAAGCAACATAGACTTGCGTTTACTTAAAGTCTGCAACGCAAATTTATATGACCATTTATTCATAGCAATTAATATCGTGTTGATTAAAGGTTACTAATTTATTAACCGTGCTTATATTATAATCAACGAAATAAACCAAGATTAAGTATTTTACGCTAAAATTAGCTTTTGAACTTCGTTAGCAAGGTATTCAGAAACAGCAATCTGAAACAGGGAATATGAAAGATAGAAATGGTACCATTAATTATATGATCACTAAAATGGTTTCTTTAAGTATTGTTCATTGGAATTCAGCTCGACTGTGCGATAATCTTGATTCTTTTTTCTTTTACAGTGTTCTCCAAAACTTCGATGTGGGTAGCTGTATCAGAGTAAAACATTTGATTTTCTACTAAAACTTACGTCAACAAACCCTGAACACTGGCTGTTTATTGCCAGAAATTTGATAGCAAACCAAAAATATGTTGTACACAAACGTTTGGAATTAACAAATAACGCTTTACAAATACCAGAGATACAAACACTAAGATACAATAAACATCGAGCGATTGAGCAAGTTGTGCGCCTGCCCTTTAATGCTCAGTTTCACGGGAGCTTGTCGCTCATTGTATGCAAACTGCGTCCGCTTCCGAGCAGGTGACAGTTCGTGTTTACATTACACGGTGTGATAACGCGGAACAGATTGACACGGGACGGTTTATGTACATGTCGGTAGGTGTGAAACGACTTTTTTTGATAATTTTGTAGTGGGCTTCCGTAGGCTATTGTTTTGGCAAAATTCAAAGCACCTGTGTGGTTATTTGTTAGCAAGGTGCTGTCAAAATGAGGCATGGAGGAGTAGGAGACTCTACTAACTGTAAACAGTCATGCCGAGTGCTTGAGTTGCTTCTTTCAAAGGAAAGGGATTTTATAATATTTATCCTATGTAAGAAAAAGTTAGAATAATGGGTATACTTAGAGTATAAAGAAAGGGAGAGTAGTAGACCTTTCCTTTCTCTAACTAAGTAGTAGTTCGACTTTCAGCCTTAAACCGGTCGAGAAGTGTGGCAAAATTGAAATGAAAAGCAATTTCTAAAACAACAATAACTCCAGCATCCTTAAAATAGCTGCGATATTTTTCGTAGCGTCCAATAAATTTCCAACCGTCCGCATAACATTGCGAGATTGTATGGTGCAAGTGACCATCTGACCACTGTTTACCATTGCATATTGCTCGCTTTATCCCATTCAGTAGCGCTGACGTACATGAATATGAAACGTTTCAATAGAGATGTTGTCATACCTGCCTTTGACTGAAGCCAAGTAACACCCACACATCAATAACCTAGTAGACATTGTTCGCAGGACCTTGAACTGGTGGAACGAAATGGATTTGCATGAGGAAGTTGCGTGCTGTGTTTCTAACACATTTCATATTGGGTGTAAATGGAAGGCGCATTAAATATTTATCATTATGATTTGTACAGTTTTTTTGTTGATATTGGTACGTGTGGTCAAGAGATCTAGACATGAGACTCCGGTTGAGCTAAGTTTTCCTGGATTTTAAGGAATAGAACAGAGTCTGGAAATGCGCCTGGCAAATATTTCTTACTAATATGACGGATTCCTTTCAGTCTTTACCTTCTCCAATTTGTGTGTATTCTAATAAGTTGGAAGTAATAATGCGGACGCGGTATTGATTTCTTACTGATTAATTGCACTATTAAGATCTCTACTTCCAGATAATAATTAGGTATTTTAATCACGGAATTCTCTTTAGCAGCATGTACACGGAAACACGTCAAGAGATTTCTAGAATTTAAAATCCAGTTAGGAAAACACGCTAGTAACGTGCTTCCTACCTTTTCGGGATTAGGGTCATGTAAACTTACTTGGCGTCGATGTGGAGTATTTTCATGTCCATGGCATGCACGGTGGTGAAGACGTTGGTGGCGCCGTGCACGACGCACTCGCGCGTCTCGGGCATGGCGAGCGGCGTGCACACGCACAGGAACACGGGCTCGTTGCGGCTGCACAGCGGCAGGTACGACACGTAGTGCCCGCGCACCAGCACCACCTGCACACACCGGTATACATCACGTACAGGAGCGGGTACAATATCTGCGTCACTATCTAGACACCCACCACCAACAAACACTGTATTAGCCAATCAGCTTCATAAGCAGCCCCGAAATCTACATTACTATTCTGCAAATTACCACCACAAAATATAGCATAAGTTAAGAATAGTCCAAGTCAACCTTTAGTAAAGTACCTATTTTGACTTTTGATTTCATATCCTATGTATAAAATCCGAGAAATCCGGTTCACCGTACTGTGAAGTACATTTTCGTCTGGTAAGGTTTTTTTGTACGAATTCCAAGTAAGAGCTTTTAGATAAATTAATGGTCATAAGATTCAGGCGACGCAATTAACAGTAATTAACGTCTCCTTATATAAATGCTTTGTGTAGTTGAATTAATTTGGATTTCTCGCTTTTAATAAATTCTGCAATATTGCTTGATGATGTTATATCACTTGATGATCGGAAAAGGACAATGCAACATAAGACGTGGTGAGACATAATACCGTAGCTCAGTGTTCCTAAGAAAGAGTTAAATCTTTACCGTGCGTAGATTTTTATCATGAAGGTTGTAAAAGAGAAATCTGTTGTTTTGACTGCTACATTAATGCCCCGACAAAAATATGATAAAGCGTCCTAGGTGCGGATTTTGGGCTGGGCAAATGGCTACGAGATTGTTATACAAGCAAAATCTCAGTTGCAGCACTGAGTCTGGAAATGTCCTAAAAATTACAATAAACCACCGCATGTGCGATCCGAAACAACTGGTGAAACGTGGATGCAATTTGTAAAAGTCATCCATTCCGTTTACGATATCGTATAGCTTGTTAACAAACGCGATTCCAAGCGGCCAAGGTCGATCGAATCCGGATCGAAGATCGCTCGGTGAGCGGCCCGTGAACTATTCTCGAACTTATCTCCATTGTTGTTAAAACTTTGAAGAATGTCATACCGCCACGCCCATCGCTTTGGGTCGAGTGTCAAAAGGTTTCACTCAAGTACGTGGACCTTGATATTCGTTTTGTGTTCCCAGTATCGGCTTGAAGGCAAGAAATTTTAAGTTTGTGTTTGATAGGTCAAGTGCTCTTTGTGTTGTAAGCGATTTCTGTGTTTTTGAGACTTTGTGCCGCAATTGTTATAAGCTGTTCTTCCTACTTAAAGAGACAAAAATATTAAATAGGGTGTTAAATCATCTCATTCTTTTAACTTTTAATTATTTGTAGTGTTATAATAAACCAATAAAGAAGAAGGAACAATCTGGTGAAAGTCTGACAACACTCATTTGAAACCAATTTATAATAGGTCGCTCTGGAATTTCTGGGATATACCAAGCAGCAGCACACGTTTTACGGATGGTGTTAACGACGAATATTTTTTACTAAAGCAATAAGAAACAAAGAACATCCTTCGGCTGGCAATGATGACAGTATATTTATTCCAATATTCTCAGGTATAAACACACTAAATACTATAGTATCAAAAAGTTGTATATTAAAGTATAATGCACTACAAATAGGCACGAAACGTCGGCTCCATGCGAAACAGCATTGTTATTGCGTAAAAAGTTCAATCTACTTAACAAGATATATTTAAATAATCCGAGTAGGTTAGATCGTATCGCACAAATAGAGCATTGCTGTATCATATTATTTAATGTGCAAGTCTTTTTTGGCAACAAGTATTATAAATCGTTTACAAATGGTGAAGCAATTGATTTTTTCAATTTATTTGTATCAGATATAATCCGAGGCGTTTTTGATTGGGTGCTTCATCATAATCATCAATAATCCGAAGAGCATTCCAGAATTCCAAGATGGAATAACATCTTTTTCAACGTATTCCATTTAAATACCTTAGTCTAAATTATTAAGACATACATCCAAGGTAAAAAGGCATTAACACGTTTAAAAATTAATTTATGCCGTTCAATTAAGCAAGTTATATATTTAAACGAGTTTATAAAACACTTTGTATGTACAAAATGTAATTTACGACCACCAATAAATGGTCGTATTAATAGCTCATAAAAAGGCGTTAAAGTCATCTCCCAATGAGCTTAACAAATCTAATTCCTGCTGAGATTAATATAAAAACATGATTTGATGTGTTACGTCACCGTGCCCGCCCACCGCACAAATGTAATGACGATAGATTAACCGGATATGAAACGTTAGATTAACGTATCGAACGAATAACCGATACGCCCAGACATACGGCACTGACACCGGCCCAAGTCACTAGCGGAACGCGTACGTTGTTTGTTTTATTTTTTGTCACTGTACCATGGAATAAAAGCTATTATTGGACATAGAAAAAGATAAAACTAGTCGTATGTTGATTATAAACTTAAATTTCAAACATTTGTTTACTTATATAGGTAGGTACATTTATGAGGTAGGTATTTTTAGTAATGGATTTTTTGTAATGATACTGGAGAAAATATAACAAAAACATCAGCTACAAGAGATGTAAAGAATGTTTTATTACATCCTTTATCCTAGAAATTCAGTGTGTTGTGTATCTTATAATATATCACATGCGTTTCGCGTTGTTGGAAACGAATACAAAACAATCTAGCTTGTACAAATAAATTAATGTACTTATTATCCATGTACAATATTTCAGCTACAGTGCATTTATCATGCGTTTAGAATAATTTCGTTTACAATGTCCCGCATTGTTTCAATAAATGTCGACCGGATAATGTCGTTTAAATAATTTCCATTGAAACACGACGTTTATATTGCCATTATAAATCTATGAGTTAGTTTCTTTAGTCGTTGATGTATTTTATTCCGTAGCAAAGCGTGCTAGTTTGTTTATTTTATGACGTAGATCAATGGTTCTCAACGTTGACGACTTCGCTCCTTAGTAATGAATCGAATACATAATTCAATGTAAAAAAAAATCAAATCGAAACATTTCTGAAATGGGTTAACTTTCGGCCACTACTTGAACGTCAGTAACTTATGTAGCCAAAATGTTAGAAACAGGCTTATATCTGTGAGTAATGTTTTTTTAAACATTAGGTGTGGAAATTCCATTAAAATCCACTATCAAATACCGTAACATTTTCTAACATAAACTAATAACATAATTTGACATCACCTTAACTTTGCCATAAAAAAAAAATACGAAACGCCATCGCCTGTACCTTCAATCACGTCAATATGACAGGCTTAGGGCGATCAATCGTGACTTATTATCTGTAACGTGCAGTACCAGAATCCATCAGGGCACGCATGAGGTGAACAATGAACCACTTTCTAGATAACAGACGTCGTGACTGCTGCTGACCTGGTACTGACCACTCGCGACAATACTGGCTTTCTTCATCAATTAGATATTTGTGTGATTGAGTTTTCAGTTGTCAAATGTTTTGATAAGGCTTCTGAAGCGGATTATGTTGCTGTGACTGAGTAATTTAATTGTCTTCTGATTGTTTTTGGTTTTGAATGATCGAAGGGTCTTTGGAAGCTTTCAAAGCTACATGATTAGAATCAAATGTTGAAATTTATGTTTCTTAAGAAATTGAACCCGTAAATAGTTAGAGCATCAGAATACCCAGCGAACAACAAGTAATTGTAGTAGGTAGAATAAAAACATTTAATGAATAATGTATCTATATAACAAAAGAATGTCGATATCGATCCAGTACTTTTTGCATGTATCTAGATGAATTCCAAGGTGCATTAGTTCATTAACATTTAAAGCCGTATAAAGTGACCCCAAACTAATCTGAATATAAACCCGACGCGGTTACAAATCAAACAGTAATTTACAGCTTCCAATTATTAAATTCAAATTACATTAATGAGCGACATTTTTGCTCGATGGAAATACAGCTGAAGGGTTATCATAAACAAAACATATTACGGCTCAAATTTACTACTGTTTTGTGGCACAAATATAATACTGATATTAACCCAGTCAAAAAGTCATATTGTTTCTATAATGTCTCCATTTCATTGTGACATTTTAAATTGGACGGTTTATTATTGAAATATATTTAGGAACAGACGATTATGACTGCGAATATGATTCAATTGACGCTTAGAACAGAGTATCATGTCTTTGTTACACGCCCTTAATGTTGGAAAGGGGCTCGGCTCGCCTAACCTCGCATTGAATGATAATAGTTAATGTAGTACTTATTTGAAAGCTGTTATCAGATAATGTTATGCGGTGTTTGACGACCTAATTAGCCTGGTGTTTCAACCTACACCAACACACCGACGGTCGATGTCTTGTTCGGTGGTACTACATCAGACTAAGCGGTGTTATTCAGTCTGCGAAGTTACTTGATTTGAATGAATATTATGTGGTTCATATGTATTGCAGGGTTTCATCTTCAAAATATGAACTCGCAGCAATAAAAACATCTACCTATCTGTTTGGATTTACCAAATGGTCGCGGGGTTATCTATGTATAAGCAATCAGATCAATCGGATGATGACACAATCCTTTCAATTTATATGTACCGTAAAAATTATTTCGTCTCTAGACATGATAAGTGATTTGATTGTTGCTAATTAAATTATCATAAATAGAGATGATAATGAGTATTATTAATATTAAGGTAATAATAAATTCATACAGTCATGTCTCATTGCTCATTTTTGGTTTGAGAAGCAATGGGTTAATGTCATAGAGCCTTGACCAACAGAAAATGCTCTCAATCGGTTGCTGGATCAGGGGTGTATCTCCCACACATTTATCGCCTGGGTTGGACTAGTACCATGTGAAAGGCCTATTCCCTACTTCGATCACATTTCCAATCACCGTAAAGATTTCCTAATAGGAAGACCCAATAACAAAATCGAATCAAGAAAAATATTACTAACACAGAACCTTCCTTCAAAAACTCATTCAACAAGATCACCGTCCAAGTCCCGTCCACACATCGTTTGTAAATCATATGATTTGGTTGTAAACCATTGACCGATAAGAAGGTGCGAGTGGTCAGAACAGTCACGCTTGGCGGACAGTCACGAAACGTGACGTCACTCAACACACCTCTCGTGTGCCTCGAGCTGTTTTAAATATTATACTTTTTTGTGGTCCGTTAGCGT
This sequence comes from Cephonodes hylas, assembly GCA_030295005.1. Lineage (NCBI taxonomy): Eukaryota > Metazoa > Arthropoda > Insecta > Lepidoptera > Sphingidae > Cephonodes > Cephonodes hylas. The sequence goes on from AP025382.1 coordinate 6,425,128, forward strand.
TTAGTTCATGAGCTGAAGCGTTTGGGATGACAGCTGATTGTATAAAGCGGTATAGAATTAGCGTCTTTTATCTACATTTAAAATTGCGTACATACATAAGCATTACATCACTTCTCCGATATTAAAATGCTATAAAACTTGAAATACACACTTAGTTTCAGCAAAGTAAAGATATTTTTTGAGCATCAAATTGATGATTGAGATTCGAATGGTATTAAACCTATTCAGCATAGTAGCCTCGAGATGAGCAATTAGACGTAAATGCTTAAAACATGTAAAATAGTAACTAAAAATAGTTGCTAAAATAAAGTTAACAAATACGTGCCTTGCGGTCTAGAGGTACCTGCTTTGATTCCCGTGTCAGGCAGATTTTTCTTTAAGAGAATTATCATTTACAGCACGAAGTCTAGAAATGTGCCCGATAAACGCCAATACGTCCACCCCTATTACGTAGGAAGAAAGCACATAATATCTGGGTGTAGAAATGAACCTCTGCCTATAAGGTTATGAATAATATTTTGATTGCTGCGGGACAGCCCTCGTCATTATTCAACATATCAACGTTTTTTTCGAATATCCTTTAACGGTAAGTTGAGCGGCACGCGCCACGCGTCACGATATCGTGGCCGCGCTGAATTTTATCGATTCCAAGAAAACAACACACGCTTCCATGAATTTAGTACAATTAATATTATGACGATGTTGTGACGTGTTGTGCGTGTATTTCCCCGTATGTCGTTGGAAATTTCTATTGAAAATTGCTTTTAGTCTGTAGTCTGTGACGGACTTTAGTCCTGTGACGGAAAGTGGCGCGTTGAATCTAGATGCTTCGAGTTATATTAGATGTTTTGATTAGTATGTTGAGTTTACCTTTGGAAAATAATAAATATCAGCACGGTTGTTATAAATATCCGTGGAAAATGGCAATATGCTGATCCCGTACTGCGTTGACTTGAAAAGATTATTTTCAAAATAATAATGAATACACCCAGTAGTAACATACATAGTTCTGATCTCCACTAAAGACGAAGATACGAGTCTCACATTACCGTGCCCTTTCGTTTCAAAAACTGGTAACTAACTGTGCGACGGAAGATGAAAATCAAATAATTATCTGTTGATCCCCTATTGAGGCTCTTAAAGTAAAATAAATGGAGGAAAGAAAGACCCGTACACATACTGACAGCTTGCGTTAATATTAGTATTAATCTTATTTAAATTTTAAAAGAGCCATACTGTTACAAACTGTTAATAATCCAACCATGATACAAGAAAGTTATCAGCATCCATACCGTGTTGTACTCTAAAATTACGTATATGTCGAAGGAAAAACCATGGAATTGTTTTAAAATGTAGTGCCGTCATCATTACCGACGTCACAGTTGTTGGTTTTACAACAATTGCTTATAATTATGGGTTTTCCTCAAGAAAAACCCCATAAACTACAGGGGCAAACAGTTCTCAATTGTTAAGAACAGCAGTGACATGACTATTATGGGAGGACGTTATGAGAAGTAATTGAAACAATCGACTTCGATCACAAATCCTTATAATTTCCCAATAAACTAGATGTTTACTGTCCGCGCGTAGACTGAGGACTGCCCACTCTGCTGAGGCGGGCAGGCATTTTATAGACGTTGTAGTGGGGCGATCGCTGTAGTGGGGCGATCGCTCGTGATGAGTCATTGTTTTTCTGCAGCGGTCATGGGACGTTTTACTGCAGTGGAGCATTCGTTCGATGTAAGACATCCTTGTTTTTGTAAACATGAATATATGGAGTGATGACGTAGCGTACATATAATATGGTTATACGCCGATACGGCCATTCTGACAGGCGGTGCGCGCTCTGCACCAGCCTCATTGATTCTTCTAAGTCTTCCGATTTCCTTTGGTTCGTGACGATTCTCGTCGAGTCTCAGTATGCCATAGGTTGTCGTAGATGATGATTACTCGTAGATATAGATGATTACTCGTAGATATTAGGTTGTAGATTTCTCGGAGGTTGTACAACCAATCTTTTTTTTTTTTTTTTTTAAAGGTTCTCTCGTAGATTTCTCGTTGTCCCACATTATTCTGCGAAAGTACAACAAGTTTTCTCTGTAAGCGACTTGCGTTTGTTATCATCATTTTTATTTTATTTTCTTTTTTTTTTTTATTCGACCATACCAATGCTAGGCATGTTAAATTATTGGAGTTATTGAATGTTAGGTACTTGTAGGTTTCTCGTGGAAGCGCTCTCATGGAGCAATTTTTTTTTTTTTTTTTTATTTTGTTAGTTGTTTGTTTTTAGATAGATAAAGGATAGGATGATGCTGTGCTCAGGGCGGTCCTGTTCGCCGTGGTACACAGAGGCTCTACGGGAATAGAGGTTAGGGTCGATGCTATGCAAAGCATAAAGGCTCTAAAAATGGAAAGGAAAAGATAAAAGTTCTCGTAGATTTTCTCGTAGAAGCTCTCATGGAGCATTTTTGTTTATTCATTAAATTTCTTTCTGTTTTTTTTTTTTTTTTTTTTTTTCATTGTTTGTTCTTATATTTATTTTTTTATTCTCGTAGATAAAGGATAGGATGATGCTGTGCTCAGGGCGGTCCTGTTCGCCGTGGTACACAGAGGCTCTAGGGGAATAGAGGTTAGGGTCGATGCTATGCAAAGCATAAAGGCTCTAAAAATGGAAAGGAAAAGATAAAAGTTCTCGTAGATTTTCTCGCAGAAGCTCTCATGGAGCATTTTTGTTTATTCTGTTTATTTATTAAATTTCTTTTTTTTTTTTTTTTGTATTGTTTGTTCTTATATTTATTTTTTTATTCTCGTAGATAAAGGATAGGATGATGCTGTGCTCAGGGCGGTCCTGTTCGCCGTGGTACACAGAGGCTCTAGGGGAATAGGGGTTAGGGTCGATGCTATGCAAAGCATAGAGGCTCTAAAAATGAAAAGGATGAAGTGTCATGCTTAGTATTTTAATAGATACTGATACACGTTAATACCATTATCAACGCTCTAGTTTTCTCATATTCCTCTAGTACATTTGTCAAAGGAGGAGAGGACGTTTAATTATATTACGCCCTACACTGTAGTACTTGTCATACAATGTACACTGTGGTACTTGTTATGTTGCATGTACTTGGTCTCACCGCGTACAGCAAAATGTACGAAGTGTTGGTTTCTTTTGCTATTCTTTTGTGAAAGCTTTGTATCTCAGGGCTATTCACATAATATTCATTATATTGAACGTGATCTAAAATCATGACCTTGAAGTCTTGTTCATGGTCATCATAGGAGTATTTTTTTTTTTTCTTGCAACAGTATAGTACTACCAATCACCCGCATTCAGTGATTGCCTGCAACCGCATAGGTATGAATACCGATCTTATTCATCATAATTTCATAACCATATGATTATTATGAACGTAACAATAGTCGAACTTCTTTCGTTGTAATAATAATTATCTTTATCATAAATTCATCATCGATAACTATTGATCAACTTTTCAATCATTATGTTCACAATAGTACGGAAATAGGAGTAATAGTTGATCTAACAGACTGTATAGATGGGACATTTGCCAATGTATAGCCTCAGAGGCGAAAACTCTTGGGACTGTTTTGGTCCTATCTAAAGGACGCTCGGCCAGTCTGACAATTCTGTATAATGATGTGCTTCGCATATTCATAATAGTAAAAAGAACATGTTCGAAAGTCTGTTGCGCACTTCTGTAATGTATTAATAGTACAACGTAGGGAACCATATTAAGTCTAATGGCTTGTGGAATTAGTGAAGCAATCTATTAGGAAGAAAAGATATTTTAAGTCGATACTTAAAATAGGAATAGGCAAATGCAATCGAGGTTTATTAAAGATACAAAAGAACCGGCAAGAGTTCATTTGAATAAAGATAATTTTGCCTTTGACTTTGACCCACGGTATGTAGCGGTATGGTTGGTTTACTTATTAAACTTACATACCGCGTTTTGATCCATGGTGTATTTTTTTTTTTTTTATCCACATGAGATATACATACTTCTTTGTATATGTCAATATTGTAAAAAGCCATAGTTATTTCCATAGGCTGTCGAAATTTTTATTTTATCTCGCAAGGCAATTCTTATAATTCAGCATCGTGCATCCCTTGTGGGATGTATGATTTAAATGTGGTCGATTTTGTAAAACATGTCGTAACATATTCTAGTTGGAGTCTAAATTGTTTTTACCAATATTTGGATTTCTAAAAAGTCCTGGTATATATTTCTACCATGATCGTTGGAGTTCAATGAAGGAAAAAGCCCATAAGAGGTATCGCAATATTTTCTTTTTTTTTTAGTAGTGCCATAAGCTATTTATATCAACAATTTTGATTTTTTTTTATTACAAAGGTTTTATCTCGTATTAGTTTATCTTACATTTGCCAGACAAAAGGAAATAGAATAATAAGTAACTTTCTTATGTTCCTAGTCCTACATTTTTTATTATTATTATTTTTTTTGTTAATTTATTAAGTAATGTTGCAACAAGAGAAAATCTATTGATGTGGTATCGAATCATCGATAAAACGAATATTAAATTGATTATTCATTCATTTACTATTAAATAGAAGCAACAGTACTGTTGTTTTAACTGTCAGCAACCCATGCCAGTGACTTCACAAGTGTAAAATGTTCAAGATTTATTTAATAGCTTTAGCCCGCGACTCCGTCCGCTCAGACTACAGGGTTGAGTTTAGAAAGAGTAGATAGATAGTCTATTTTACTTCTTAGAGACCTATTTATGCACATACAAAAAAATAATTTAAATCGGTTTGGTAGATCCAGAAATACTCATTCCCACGGGAATACTTAATTTTTCGGGATAAAAACTATTCCATGTTAATTCTGTGAGCTCTACCTCTCTTTATACCAAATTTAATTCAAATCGCTTTGGTAGATCTAGAAATACTCATTCCCACGGGAATACTACATTTTCCGGGATAAAAAGTATCCTATGTTTTATCCTGATGTATAAGTTATATTATTGTAAAGTTTCATTAAAATCAATTCAGTAGTTTTTACGTGAAAACGTAACAGACAGACAGACAGAGTTACTTTCGCATTTATGATATTTGAATGGACAACAGGATCTTGGCCTCTCCGAGTTCGGACGAGGCTAGAACGTTGTACAAATTAATAAACCTAAGTTTACGATTGCAGTTTTTTTTTTTATTGTTTAAAGATTACGTTTATTTATTTGTATGCAATAATGAGAGTGGCGTTTTCATTTATGAAGAATGATTTATTTAAATGAAAGTAACCCATTCCTCTGCAAGGGTTGTGCCTTGGGTAGTATTTTGTTTTTACTTTCAACCTCAAACATTTTTCGGAAGAAGCATTTCACAGATGATGTTCATCACCGTGCTTATTTGCAACAATTACATCAATACTAAACGTCTAGTTATTATTATTATAGGTAATTTTTTTTTTTTTTTTTTTTTTTCTTTTTTGGAATGAAATTCATATACGCATCATTGTTATTGCTCAGTGTGCAAACGCATGGTGGGTGTTGTGACCAAATAATGGCTGTTACTTAATGTTCAAGCTGGGGACGGTGTAATTATACGACGGTACAATTGAAGAATATTCTTATGAAGCATGAAATAATTATGTTAATTAAGTTTTACATAGCGATACCAAGATCCATAGTTACTTGGGCATTTCCTTTTAATTAAAAATTGTTAATTGACGGAAAGTTATCTCATTTGGTTGGTAAGGAAATCTTAAAAAAAAAAAAAAGGACTTTAAAGTCATACCTGCGGTAACAGCATGCTGAACATTACCGTTACCCCAAGTAGTTCGATGTTTTTAAAACCTCATTGCCATGTGGTTTAGATATTACGATTAGCTTTCACTTGATCCTCAGGCGGAACCAACGAACTAACCTTTAACAGAAAACAGTATTGGATAATGGGCATAGTTGTACTTATCCCAATTACGATGTAAGATAGGAGGTTAAGTCATAGTTGTGGCCTACACTGTAGTAAGATGTGTAGTTTAGAATATATTGTGGTAATCGCACCGCATTGCAATGCGTACAGTAAAAACATTAAAACATACCTCGAGTTAAGGCGTTGATTGTCACGAGGGTACAGTTTTCTCTTGCCCATACGGTTACCTTTGCTGGTGTGTACTACAGGTTGCTATTCCATTATTATCAGGTCACAGAGCGGAAGTGGCAGGTAATCCCACTTCTGATGTCGAAGGAAAAACCATGGAATTGTTTTAAAATGTAGTGCCGTCATCATTACCGACGTCACAGTTGTTGGTTTTACAACAATTGCTTATAATTATGGGTTTTCCTCAAGAAAAACCCCATAAACTACAGGGGCAAACAGTTCTCAATTGTTAAGAACAGCAGTGACATGACTATTATGGGAGGACGTTATGAGAAGTAATTGAAACAATCGACTTCGATCACAAATCCTTATAATTTCCCAATAAACTAGATGTTTACTGTCCGCGCGTAGACTGAGGACTGCCCACTCTGCTGAGGCGGGCAGGCATTTTATAGACGTTGTAGTGGGGCGATCGCTGTAGTGGGGCGATCGCTCGTGATGAGTCATTGTTTTTCTGCAGCGGTCATGGGACGTTTTACTGCAGTGGAGCATTCGTTCGATGTAAGACATCCTTGTTTTTGTAAACATGAATATATGGAGTGATGACGTAGCGTACATATAATATGGTTATACGCCGATATATACAATAAACATTTTTATCGCAAATACATTTCAAACGATGCCAATCCTGTACTGGTAGTGTTATTGAATCAGCACACAGTACACTTACCAAGTAAATGAAGTATGCAGCGCTCATTATTGCATCTGTAACGCTTGACTCACACGGTCACACGTTCGCAACGTATGCAAATATTACATCTTAATATAGTCCAGTGGCTCCAGTTTTGTTATTACAATCAGATGAATTTACATTTCATAAATAAATGCATTTGAGGCTGCCTTAACGACGGCACACTCAATGTTTTTGCTGCATCGTCCACAAACTCAATTTGAATAAACAAATGCAAGTTCGACCCTATTCCGTGGGGTTAGGTGTGAAAATAGCCTGTGTTTTGAGGATATTTTGCACCGCTACTTACGTTTTGTAAGCCACAATCGGTAGATGCTGAGAAACCCCAACAACAGATCGCGCATAATCTTGTAAACTTGAACTAGTAACTTTGCAGAGGCGTACTGTAATTTACAGAGTATTTTTAAGTTGAATCTTGCTGTAAACAATTCGGGGTAATGTATGTGCTAGTCAGCGGTTAGGTGTTACGTCTTAGCCTAAGTTGCAAGACTGATGGATTTGCCTCAAATCTAAAATTTCTTCTATTTTGCTTCATACTTTTGTGTGTATTTTTCATGAAGTCAGCAATTTTCGCCCATAATATTAACTGAAGCGATCCAGCTAGTACAAATAATAAAATTGCATAATATCTATTTATTACTCTTATTTACGAGACTTCACCCACATCAAACATAAAAGATTTATTGGAACAAAAATTAAAATCATAACAATTAAATATTAAATAATCTAGATTTGTTCAATTAGTCTCGCGTGACTAAAAACGTACAACAGTTGACATTCCCCATATTCTATTCTATTTATAATTTTACAGTCCTAAAGTGTGAGTGTACGTCTAGGTGACGGAGGCGACAATATTTCCAGTTTGTGTCACCAAAGGGCCACGTGCACATAATTATGAAGCAGTCGCGTCCAACAATAATGTACTTCATAACATTTACTTTGTTATAAAAACTTATTTGCCGTCAAACTGTATTGTACGAGAATTAAACGAGCCGACAGGAAAATGAAATGACGCTAAATGTTAAAATTAGGTGGGCAAGCTGAGATAGGCAAACGAACGCATGACATGCCCATGTCAAAATGTTGGTAATTGAATTTACGGAAGAGATATAGAGTTAAATAGGTATTTATTTCTACTACACATGTGGTGAATAAGAAGTTTATGACCGAGTGAAAAATGTTTTAATGATTAAATAATTTAAGATCAACATAAAAAATTTAGAAACGTATATACCATCTCTCTGCAAAAACAACTAATTATAAGTCTTTAATATAATCACTTACAGTATACTTGTAAATATTTATTATATGTCTTAAATATTTTTACTTGAAATTAAAATACTTAATGTTAGAACGTGTATAAATTGCGCTTCTGTGAACTTGTCAATACTTATTGGAGTATACAGGGTGTATTTAGACCGTGATCGAAAACTGAGGCAGGTAGTAGCGAGGGTGATCACAAACCCAGTGGCGATATTAAAAATCCCGACAAAAAATAAAATTTTTGACGCTTTCCATACAACCATCGGTGTTAAAAGTATGTGGTTTGTATGGAAAACCTCAAAAATTTTATTTTGTTCGGGGATTTTCTTTAATGCCAGGGGGTTTGTAATCACTATCGCTATTACCTGCCTCAGTTTTCGATCACAGCCTAAATACACCCTGTATAGTGTGAGTGTGTGTGAATGTATGAGTGTTATAACTATAGTTAGCTTGGCCAATGTGTGAAGCTCATATATGTCTCTTTCTATTTAAATTGTTGTCGGGGAGGCTATGAATATTTTGTATTATTTTCAGTTACTGGAAAAACGGAACCTAAAATATAAAAAAATAAAATTCATTTAAAGGAGTATCGCTTTAGCAGGTTCAAATCTCAGGCAAATATATCAGGCTTTACAAATGCATATGTGTATTTAATTTTCTAGGCAATTAAATAGCGACGGAAAGCATCATGAGAAAACCAGCATTAATAATCGTTGCAAAAAATATATTGTGATTGGAATTTGTGAACTTATGACAAATGTGACTTTAAGTTAGCAGATTATTAAGGTGATATTGGTTTATTAAAAATCGTCCAGAAGTTAAACCGACATGTCCATTTACAATAGCAATTAAATACTGAATCCGTCCTTCCTAGTTCTATTAGATAATCTTTTACATACAAGCCTACCATTAAACCGGGCAGATACAAATTGTAAATACACATCTAAGACCACTTTAGAGGTGTTGGGAACGAGTTTTATCACAGATTCCTACAATTATTAACCACGCCTCGAACCCGCAACTTCCGTCTGGGAAGATCTGCTTGTACTTTTACAAAGCAGGAATGGACAGGGAGATAAATTGTTTTTATGTAAAGGAAATTTATTACTCGCAAGTCAAAGTTACAGAATCGTATCTGAAGAGAAATGCAGAGTTGACAAGAAAAGTTATATTTTAAATGCGAAAGATGATCATCAGGTCAGCTGAGTTGTTCCTTTGTAATACTCTTAAAGCAGTGGCTGTACGTCCATAGAAACTCCAAAGCTTTTCACGTTTATGTGTAAAATTTAGATTATGATTTTTTATTTAATATAAATAAAAATAAATATTCTCATTTTGTGTTAAATTGCTTTGGTATCTTTTTTATGGCAACCTGGACTTTTGAGTTTCTATGATACAATCGTCACTGCCTTAGGGTCATGTGATCATTGATATAAACTGTGGTGACACGGCAACGATAAGCATTAGTTCTTAGACCAAGATTGGGACGTACGAAAGTCCTCAGCACAATTATATTATTAGTACATTCATAGTGTATTAAAAAGAAGGGATATTACCAAAGTTACTAGCCTCCATGTTATGCAAAACAGTGGCCTTGGCTCAATCAACCCAAAAACACTTCAAGGTAACTATGAAGCTTCTTCACATACAACACTTTAGCCGTATTCGACTTGATTGGAATAGACAGCCACAACCAGCTTGGATACTGATTTCGTTTGAAGTAAAACTTTCTAACGTGATTCTCGAAGGCTGTAATTTTAAAAATTAATTTATGCCCTAACATAGATCCGCTCAAACGGTTCAGAGTTCACGGCTTACGCAACAGTGAATTTTAATTTGGCAAACTTAATTATTAAATTACTGGTGTGGTGGATATTAATTTCACTTCTGGTTATTGCTCGTCACTTCACCTGCGTAACGATGATTTAGTGAAAATATCATGTTGGATGGTAGTGAGTTGATTTCTCGATCAGAGAGTTAATCAAGGTGAAAAGATAAAAAGTTTGGAGAAATTGTGTTTAAGTATTCTAGGATCTAGAATCCTAGATGAAGGTCATTGCAAAGCTATTTGTATACAAATGACATGCATTTTTTTATGTTTTTTTTTTTACCATTATTTCTCGTACAAAAGGGGTGTAAACTAAATTGTGGCACGAGCTTAAGCTAAACCCCGTGGCAAAATATTGACAATTATTCGCGTATTCCTAAGGAAAATATTTCGTGTAACTTATTCAAAAAGGGTAATATAAGGAGTCCTCGAAACCGACGTGCATGCATGAAGAGGATAATGTCAGTGGAGGAAGCGAAAGAGGTGTGTCTGGACCGTGGCATTTGGCGCTCTATAGTCTCTGTCTACCCTAACGGGAGACAGGCGTGAGTTTATGTATGTGTAATATTTCGTGCAAGCTTTGACAATGAGAAGCCTCTCGTAGTTACTGAGACCCAAAATACAAGTCTCATAGCTTAAGTCAAGGTCGTACATTTGTAACTGTTGGGTGTAATTATAAACTAATCCGTCATCAGGCCAACAATGATGAAGAAATACAAAACAGAGCTGCTGCGATCAAGATTAATACTTTAATCGTGACTTGACAAACTTACTTTCGCCTTGGCAGTTTGACACAGCCGCCCTTGTGTGTGCTACGTATTTCGTGACTGTATTACTCTTACGAACCTTTTTGCTACTACCGGTAACATACTGTCTATCTTGAGTTTTTTTTACTTATGGGAATATCCTGTTTTATCTGATTGCGTCCAGGATAAAAATCTTCTAGGCATCCTGGCAAGATGTTTTTCTTGTAGAGCATTGACTGGACTAATGGCAGGTAAGCGAAGTAATGGCCTAATAGAGTCCTGACTGGATAAGGATTATTATCAGTCGTCACTAGTCGACACAATTATGCCTATACAACTTTATTACAAAATACTACTTACTTGCTCGTGTCAAAATATGAATAAGAATATTATATATCGAATAAAATCAGCGTAAATATTTTTTGTTATATTTATTCGCCCTTTTTATTAATAAAATATAGAAAAAGTATTTTACACCTTAAATAGTTATAAAAAAATTAAAAACCTGTACACCGTTTGTACAAGATCATATCCAAATAAATATGTTTCACAAGCGTATCACAACCTTCGGCAGCGGCCTTCGTAATTAAAGAAGAGGCATTACAATTACCGTAGTTTATAGATACCTCTAATTATATGTATTTGATGTTTTCTATACGGCGTGTGACGAAAGATGCATCATACGTTTGGTCATTATACGAATTAATATAGCTACGTGTCAGTTCGAAAGGTTTCGTCTAATGATCGGATCCATTTTTATACGCTCCGTGAGAACAGAAATACGAAGCATATTTTTTGCTATGGCCATATGAATTTTCTATTTGTAATTGAATCGGTAATGTCGATTACAATGGATTGGCCGTTTTAATAGCTGTAATAAAGTGGTTTTAATGATTTTATATTCGTACGGATGTGATGTAGTATCACTTATTGCGAATAATGTATAGTTTTTACCGGTATTGTCTATGTTGTTATTAGAGCCGATGGTTATTAAGTTGTTCGTGTTTTTTCGCCGTAGAATCTACTCTATTTGGTAATTGATCGTTCTATAGTTATGTTGCCTAATTTGTAAATTAATAGCTGGAAAGTTGAATTTTGAACTGAAGTATATGGAATTTTGAAGCAGATGTTGATTTTAATTTTTAATTTTTATATATTAATTACCATCCTTTAGTCAATTTCCTCAACCATTTTGTTTAAATCTGACTACCCGAATTAGGTTGTTTTTGGAAAAATTAAGCTTATCCTCTACCTACAAGAACAATCCTGTTGCGGAAATATACGTTGTTCATTAAAAAATGTACTGAAGCAGAACGGATAGCGGAGATAAACCTCACCTCACCTCACTTCTCAATATCCGAAACTTTACACCTCGACCCATCACATGAAAGAATGAAGCAAATAAAAGAAACGTCAACCTTGTTCTTGAGCATCGATTTCTAAATATGACATTGTTGTCATTCAACATCAATAAAGGCCCGATGACGATACATTGAATGCACTGTAAATTTGAGCACTCGACCTTTTCATATTTACTTTGGAACCGAGTTCATACGAAATCATCAAGATTTTCAACATAGCTCTTAACTCTATAATCATAAAGTCGATAATTAAGTACCTGCTAAGACAGAATAAAATGTACAACAAATGAATTTACAAAAACGAACATGTAGAAATGAATCAGAATTTATCAATGGTGGTCTTGAATGGTAATGATGACTTGTTGAAAAGTTTCTTGTAACATATGTTTGTCCTTTATATTTTCGTTTTTCGGTCGTAATACTAATAGGCTCTTGGCTTTTTTGTTTGCCTTTTTGATCTAATGCGAACTTATACGCTCAAAAATGTTATAGCCCTGGGTTGTCGCTTACCTATAAAAATATCTATTTAAAAACTTTTATCTCATCAGCCCATATGCGATTTACTGTAGAACATGGGCCTTCTCTACAGTGGAGAGGGCCTTAGTCTACCTCGCTGGCTTAGTGGGGGTTGGCGGACTACACAACATGAAATTCCTAAGAACTTTAAGGTGGAACTTTTAAAAGGAACTTATTTTTTAAGTTGGTTAAACGCATGACATATATTAACCCCATCCAACCAACCAAAAGCAATGATGGCCTCAACGTTTAGGCACGCGGTCAAGAATCTTGGCGGTTGCGGGTTGTAACCCCAGGCACACACCTCTTTTCAAAGTGGTATATTCATTAAATTATCAATTATTGTAACGGTGAAAGAAAATAACGTAATGAAAGCTACACATTTAAAAGTTCTTAAATGAATATCTTAGATATGTAGTTTGCTAACTCGCAGTAGACCAGCGCCGTAGAGTAGGGCCTTAAGCCTCTCAATGGCAGAGGAGGCCGGTGCACAGCAGTAGGTCTTGTAAGGGCTGATAATGATTAGAAAACGCGAGCTGAAGACCCTGAGCAGTAGAAATAAAACGTTTCGATTGTTCCGACCAATCGAAATTCAGATGAACGTCGAAGTTTATACGAACCACTTTAGAGTTTGCGAAATGCATTGTGTAATAATATTAGATTACATTATTGTTACGGTACCATCGGGGATTGAACAATGTATTCATAATGCTGTTAGTTGTATTGCGAGGAATGTTTTGCCGCTTAGAAATGATCTAAGCCATTATTGTAATGTGGAATAAGGTTAGCACACTGGAACTGATCGGTACGGACAGCAAATGTATCTGGAGCAAGTGTGTGTATGAGAATACATGAATTTATTACTTGGGTGAAGGAAAAACATATTGTCAATACATTAAAGGGAGTTGTGAAGTGGTTTATTGGGTCGTTCAAATCTATCAATACTCAATTTATTGATGGACCCCTTAGTCTTGAAATGGAAGCATGCGGAGTGTGTTCGACAGAGTTTAATTTGCGGTATTATTGAAATTTTTTGAGTGCTGTCACGAAGTCCAGAAATGAGTCAGGAAAACGGCAATCGGCTAAGCTTATCATAAGCCAGTGGTGAAACAAAAGGTGCAAAAATGAAGATTTATTCATGTTTTCAAAGTCACAGGCGTTTGTATATGTTTATTTAAATATGTATGTAATAATGTGATATAGAGTGGTTTCTCCCTACCTTTATCCATCTTCAGGACTCTTATCATTATTATCATTCATTTTTAAGCTATACCCGCAGCAGAAATTTTGTCCATTCTCTGAATCAAATGCATTTTTTCTATCTGTACGTTACGGAGCATACATTTTAAGCAGTTGCACAAGCTTCTTTTGTCATTGTATAACGATGTTCAACGTTTGTGATGTTTTGTGTATCGGAATGTGCTTCGATTAGACTTTATGCGTACCACACATGCACACAGACACACTCTATATGAAAGTTAATAATGATTTCTGCATACATTTCTGTTCGTTCTGCAAGATGGTGGATACTGGTTAGTAATTTTGGTGAATTTATGATACCTGTACTATGTATACGTTCTTTGTATTGACAAATATATATGTATATGCAATAGCGCCTTTTTATCCAAGGATTAGGTAGAGATGCACACCAAAAGCTCGTTTTTAAATCTGGTTTATTAAAGTCATAATATTCATTTCTAGACTGCTTTAAAAAAATATTGCAAAAAAAATTAACTCATATTAATTATATTTATCAACTTCAATAGAGCAGAATCATAGAATACTTTCAAATAATCTGACTTTATACGAAGACTGATGACGACTTTGCTATCAAATTAATCGTTCGATGAATCCAATACTTTAACTTGAGGAGATGAAATCGATATAACATTTACAATTTTCGTTCATTAAACTCACACTTAATACCCGTAATTATGATTTGCTTTGACAATTTAGCAATACCGATAATTTTAAAACAAATCTTACCAATGATCCGTGCCTTTCTAAGAACTGAATCTAGATGATTTGCATCCTATTCCTCCTTGACCGTTGCGCCACAAGCAATTCTCATTAACTGTGCATTGAAAATGTTCCGTACGTTAGAAAATTTAATGTATTTATGAAATAATTCATCTATTAGAGCGATATCATGGCTTAAACTTTGTACTTGTATGCCGATTTCGTGACCGCTCAACCATTAGCGGCGCTTGCGCAAAACATATTTTAGTTCAATAGTTACAAGAGTTTAGGAGGAAAATGCTTTTACAATAAATTGTACCTTTTGATGTTAACAACGTTGAATTGAGGTTGTTTTTTATGTTAAAAAAATGTTAATTTCAAAGTATTCAAAGTATTTGTAGGTGAGTCATAAGCTTGAAACAAATAAATTTGAAATGATCGAAAATAATAGTTATTTATGTTTAACCTGCTCGTTATATTTACAGAAACTTAAATTTTATATATAACGAATTCTTAGCATAAGCAAAATGTAAATGAAAGCACAACACATGGAATGTTTTCTACTAAAAGTCTCCGAATAACGATTTTGTCTACGGTACAAACAACCTTTTCGAAAAATATTACGTCTTTATGTCAACTTCAGCTATCCGACTGTCGCTGTTTACGGCAACAATGAAAAAGATAATTCAAACATTAATTATAACGTGTTTCCAGTGTTCGATATTAAAATGCACAATAGACATAATAGTACCAGAATTATCATATCTATCTCATAAATTGACATTGAAAGAATGTCGTAAATTGTACGCTGCTCTACAGGCACTCACTTATGATCTTCCAGCTAATTTGACGGATGAAACGGTACCTAAAGACGAGTCTTGTATCAAGCTGCTTGTTAAATGGAACAGTGGAACTGAAATGTGGGAAGGAAGAGGCAAAAGTCACGTTGAAATTGAACACAGATTACGGCAAATGGGAAGAATCGATCTAGCTGATTGGCTCGGAAAGACAGTATTCCATAAACTAGCAATCAGTGTTATTGATGATTTGAACAATTATTTCTCTGATAATAATACAAAAATGAATGTAATCAAACAATACAGAGACAAAGAAGAAAATCTAGAGAGATATTGGACCACACTGGATTCCATACTATGGTCTGCCTTAATAGCTTTCTTTGGAATGGCATTATTCATGACTTCTCGTATCGGTTATTTAGTATACAAAAAAGGTTTAACACAAGATGAGAATAAAGAAATAGTTAATTTATTAGACTGCGAAAGTGTTAATAGTGATCAAGATATTTATGATTATGACAAAAGGGAATAAATATGTAGTAAATTTATAGTATTTTAATTTTAAATTCAATAGAGGCATTAGCTTTCTACTATTTATTTTGCATAATTTTGATCGAATTTTGTGTACCAACTATTCAAATGATCATTGAAACAACAAGAAAAAATATTCATTGGCAAATGAATTGCTGTGTGGACTGGTAATAATATCTCTTAATCGTAAAGAATCTTTTCAATCAATGGACCGTAATAACATGCAATTAAGATTGAAACATTTTAATGGAATATATTTGTTTAGTTCTATCAATATAAACTAAGAAAAAATCCATTCTCTAATATTTTTAATAATCATTAACTAGCGTTGCTTGAATTTTAACACGTAATAAAATTGGAAATAAGATATCCCGCCATTCCAATCAATGATATCGCTAATTACAATCCCGGTCCATACGTTAACCCAAATCTCGGCTGACCGCCGTCCGAGTAACAAGTGGTGTAGGCAATGCACACGCAGCCATCGGGCGTGTCATCGCCCCAACCACGATAAGCCTCATTAGAGCCTGTCTTTCTTAACTTCATCAGTCGATACTGCAGTTAAAGCAGTATCGAGCCCTGTACTTTCCTTACGTTGGCTTGGTGATTCTCAATCCTCGCATTTGCATTCAGAATCAAGTATTTGTTCGGCCATATCTATTGGATAGATGAGAGATTTGTGCCGTTAATTTATATTGAGGATCTTAGGGTTTAAATGCAATTTATTTGCGTAAATTTGTGTGATTGTTATCAGACGATGTGTGGTATTTAAGATTTTTGTTGTGTGGTCTGTGAAACTTTACAGTCTTTAATAAAATGTTCACTTCATATTTTTGTTTGAAACGTGAACGGATTTGCAAAAAAACATATTTTAGCACTATAAGTAATATTTTACAGAAAACATTTCAGTAAATTACAAGGTCCCCGTATCACTAATTAATCCAATCAATAAAGCAAAATCAACATTCACAAGCGCACAATCCGTAATGGATTCAAAACGTGGATATTAAAATATACGCATATCATAGCGCGGGCGCAGCTTTTACATAATTGTATATTTGTTATTCAAATCCGTTTCAGTTTTCATTTATTCTCAATAACCAGCGAATAGTTTTCATACGGTGAGTTATATTTCAAAACAACTCGGCATATTGATAACCAGTTATTACTTATAATTTCGTAAGAAATTGTCAGTATGAAATTACTGTTATTTAGTGCCTTATTATCATGTGAATTGCATTTGTTTCCTACTTTATACGATGCAAGAATGTGTTCGCCACAATTATCATATTTCGCAGTGAATAATTAATGTCAAAGTTTAATATTGTTTTGCTTAGTGCGGTTAATTGGCAAAATTACTTGGGTTGAACACGTGCGTGTCCAGCGCTGACCGTGGAAATATCAATAGCGTTATTATTTCAATAATTAAACCGATACACGCCCGAGAATCATGACAACTGACTTTGAGGTGTTACTATTAATGTACAAACCCTTCTATTTCAAAGGTAATAACTTTATATACCTTTATAACTTGAAGTCCTTATTCATAACTAATACAACGATTTTGTATACATTACACCTATACATTTTTATACCAAATGTGCTATTTGTAACAAATTTCGACCATTTTCGTTCAGTAGTTTTTGTACGATCATGGTCTAAAGATAAATTTTAGCTATAGATATAAATTTATTCTTTATTTCTAGTTGCGTATATCGTTACCTTCTACTTATGATATGAGGAGAGGTGGCATGTTAACGCATTATTTTTATATAAATACACACAAAAATAAACTTCAATTCTTCCTTCTAATCTAGGCTTAAAATTATAATCAAACAACTAATTAGATCACCGATATAGACTGAAAGGCCAACGATCAATCAGATTCCAGGAGCCCTGTTCGTTCCGTGTAAACAACGCCTAGCAAGCCACTTACGCACGTGCCGGCCCGTTATTAATACCCTACAATGACCGCTGTGATTGCTTGCATTAGTTATTTTCAGCGTGTTTTAATGCAGGCCCACTCTCTATCTGCCCCGCCACTTATTACCGACGTGTGGGTGTCACACTATTTGAATTATCTTAATTCATTCGCCTTACTTTCCTGCGCTGACATAGCGGAGCTGAATTTATGCAGTTTTGTTTTAATGCTACGTTCTGAGTGCTTGAATGTGAAGAATAGCAATTTTGTATATTTGTTTTTGCAAGAATCTCTGCTAAAATGATCAGTTGGATTGAATTGCAGGCGTATTGTAATATTATGCTCACTTACCCCGGAGGGTCCTCCCCCGGGCGTGTCGCCTGGGGAGTTAGAGGCAGCAGTGCTTCGGCTGCGGAGCAAGAACTCCGCTCCGGGTCTCGATGGCATCCCAGGTCGTGTTTGGGTGCTTGTAATCGAGTTCCTGGGGGCGAGGCTCCGCGGCCTGTTCTCCGCGTGCCTAGAGCAGGGCCAGTTTCCATCGAGGTGGAAAACAGGGAAGTTGGTCCTGCTCAGGAAAGAAGGTCGACCCGTTGAGTCGCCGTCGGCCTACCGGCCCATCGTATTGCTCGACGAGGTCGCCAAACTTTTTGAGCGCATCGTTCATGAGCGCCTCGTCGAGCATCTTGAGGGAATCGGCCCGGACCTGGCTGATTGCCAGTTCGGGTTCCGGCGCGGCCGATCTACCATCTCGGCGATTCTGCGGGTTAAGGCACAAGCGGAGGAAGCAATAGCCCGGGGCAAATGCGTCGTGGCGGTGTCCCTAGACATCGCCAACGCTTTTAACACCTTGCCCTGGGCTTGTATTGAGGAAGCACTGCGGTACCACGTGGTGCCACCCTATCTCAGGCGCCTGGTGCACTCATACCTCTCTAACAGGGACGTGGTGTATCCGGGCGCCGACGGGTGGCACCGAAGAGCAATGTCGTGCGGTGTTCCACAGGGGTCGGTTCTTGGGCCCCTTCTGTGGAACATCGGCTACGACTGGGTGCTCCGTGGTGCCAACCCCCGGGGTGTCAGCGTATTCTGTTACGCTGACGACACGCTCGTCACAGCGACGGGCGGGACCTTCCAGGAGGCCGCCGACCTCGCCGCGGTTGGTACTGGCAACGTGGCGAGGAGAATTCGGTGGCTGGGCCTCACGGTGGCCCTTCACAAGTCCGAGGCCATTTGCTTTCACCGGCCTCGGATGGGACCACCTGCTGAGGCCCACATCGAGGTTCAGGGCGTGCGAATTCCCATCGGCAAGCAGCTCAAATACTTGGGGCTGCTGCTTGACAGTCGATGGGATTTCCGCGCCCATTTTGAGATGCTGCAGCCGAAGTTGCTGCGGGTGGCAGGCGCTCTTTCTGGCCTGCTGCCCAACCTGGAAGGTCCAGGCATCCCTTGCCGAAGGATGTACATGGGAGTCGTGCGGTCTATGGCGTTGTATGGGAGCCCAATTTGGGCCGAGTCCCTGAGCAAGCGCTGCGTCGCTCTTCTGCGCAAGCCTCAGCGTGCGCTGGCGCAGCGACTGATCAGGGGCTACCGCACGATCTCCTACGAGGCGGCCTGCGTTCTGGCCGGGTCCCTGCCGTGGGACCTTGATGCCAAATTCCTCTCGCGTTTATTCCATCAGCGGGAGGAGGCGTCAAGTCGCGGGGACAGACTGGCCCCGAGAGAGGTTGAGGCACTGAAATCCTCCCTCCGTACGGCCGCCGTGGAGGAATGGCGAACCAGGCTGGAGAATCCCAGTGCTGGTGCTAGGACCGTCGAGGCAGTGCGTCCTGTCTTCGACCAGTGGGTAGACAGGCGCCACGGTGCGGCGACGTTCCGCCTGACGCAGGTGTTGTCGGGGCATGGGTGCTTCGGCCATTTCCTGTGTCGGGTGGCACAGAAGGAGGAGTCGACCGTGTGTCACCACTGTGACAACTGTCTGGACGACACAGCCCAGCACACACTAGAAGAGTGTCCAGCCTGGGAGGTGCAGCGCAGCGCTCTCCGCGCTATTGTCGGTGGAGACCTCTCGCTCCCGGCCGTCGTCTCTTCGATGGTCGGGAGTCGGAGGTCCTGGCGAGCGATGCTCTCCTTCTGCGAGTACGTCATGTCGCAGAAGGAGAGCGCGGATCGGGATCGCGAAAGAAGCGATCCCGCCCGCCAAAGACGTCAGAGAAGGAGGCGCCGGGTCAACAGAGTCAATTAGACCCGGCGCCCTGCCCTGTGGCAAGGGGGCGTTAGAATCTCACCACGGTATCCCCTGCCTGTCGTAAAAGGCGACTCAAAGGGGCCCTCGGGGTCGCTGAGCGCGCTGCGGGGGCGGCGCGTCCTCAATGAAAGTGACCCCGAGCGGGGCGGCGGCACTGTGGCCTGTGTACGTCGCGGGCGCCCATCCACAACCAGGGCGCCCAAACCAAGCTAGTGGGGGCGTAACTGCGCCCCCTTTTAACTCCGAGACGTCCGAGACAATTACGTCTCGGAGGCGCACCGGGCGGCTGTGGTTAACGGTGGGCGCCTCTCGCTCACGTACCATGGTCGCCCAACTTGGCGCGGAGATGGCCACCGGGGGGTTTTGGTCGGTATGCCGGTTTAGGGACTTCGTTAGGGACCCAGCCCGGCACTAACATCTGCGCGGACATGACGTCGCCGCGCGCCG
Organism: Cephonodes hylas; assembly: GCA_030295005.1. Taxonomy (NCBI): domain Eukaryota; kingdom Metazoa; phylum Arthropoda; class Insecta; order Lepidoptera; family Sphingidae; genus Cephonodes; species Cephonodes hylas. The sequence goes on from AP025382.1 coordinate 6,445,569, forward strand.
GGCTGGAAGACCGGTGACCCCGACATACGCTTCCCGCCCCCCACTGCCCCCGGGCTGGCGGGAAGTAGAGCCATAAACAGCTTTCCCCTCGATAACAAAAAAAAAAAAAAAAAAAAAAAAAAAAAAAAAAAAAAAAAAAAAAAAAAAAAAATTATGCTCACTACCAAATGTGAGTTATTAAAATGTAACGTAACCTAATCGGCAAATAGCTTCAGTGTTATAGTAATCTGAAGGAGGTGTGCTGACAAGCAAATCGTGATTTTTATTGCATAATAAAAGAAGGACCTACAGAAATAAACACAAAACTCAGAAACGTTGTTATTTCTAGCTCAAGCCAGTACTAGTATTTATTGTGGGCAAATATTTAGGATGTATTAAGTTTAAGAGCTGAGTTCCGAAACCAGGTTTTAGGCACGAAAAGATTTAGAAAGTAGTCGTTACAATTTTTAATGCCGTGAGAATCTAATAATAATTCCACAGCTTAATTTAAAAAATTAGGTACAAATTTAACAAGTTAACTAACACGATACAACATTTATGATTAATCAATACAAATCAGGAAACACATTATGCCAAACAAATCGATAAAATAACATTTTCTATCAATTAGCAATCAGAAATCAATCAATAGAAACTAAGATGATGCTAATAATTTCCGCGCCGCGTTTTCAAAGGTCCGTACTAATGTAATACGCTCGTTTTCTCACGATATTTGCCTTGGGAAGTGTGAACCAATGTCTAATAAACAGAGCGTCGATGTTAAGCATCTGATAAGCCTGATTACCGTCTGATCAGACAATTTTATTGCTGGCTACGAAATAATTACACATCAAACGGACGGTACTAATGTTTCATAACTCGATTTGAGTCTTGACGTAGAATGTGGTGATCGAGTTTATGTAATTGGAAAGTTTATTGATGTTCTGATTACACCCTTAGTATGATTGACATGATGAGATACTATGAGATTTATTGAGTTATTTTACAATTATTTTGCATTAAGTACTTTTCATATTATGACACTTTCAATGATTAAAAATAAGTATTTGAAAGATTTTTTATACTTTTAATTTGTTCAGAAATATTATTTGTTGCCATAATGGTTGAGCTTTAGAAAAGTTATTAAAATGTCGACTTGCGAGAGTTGACAGAATTAAGAATGGAGTAGGAAACTTGATTACAAACGCGATACTTTTGTGTTTAAAGGCTTCCATAAAGAACCCAAATTTAAACGGGAGAGACAACCAGACTAATTTTGAACATAAAGTCATTCAAACTCGCCTATAATTCGTAAAGACACATTAATCCAAAGTGAAAATCACGAAGTACCAAAACTAGCCTCGAGACGCACCTAACACTCAGCCGCGTGAGCATTCAATTAAGTGTAATAACGCTGGTATATCGAAGCCTATCAATTTGTCAGTCAGTCCAACCGACCTCTTTATATATTTTATATTCACTTAAACATTTTGAAAGTAAACTTGTTAATTATGCTTTCGTATATACCGTTCGTAATGTATCATGATGGACGCTCACCTTTGACTGACGTTACAATTTTAATACGGACGATGTGATGAGCGAAATGGAGTACGGGTGTGTTAATTAACTTCCATTTTTTTTTGATGCTGTAACTGTATTTTGATGTTTGGCTGTTAATACAATTTATGAAATGTATTCATTTTTGTTTGGGATCACGAAGTTTCTAATTAAGGTTTTTATTACCAATGTTAATGTAGAAGTTACTGATGGATATAAGTAATAATATTATGAAAATGTTAATGATATTTAACATGCATATGGAATTTCTTTTTATAATAATTATTGAATAAATCTTAGATACACGGAAGGGTATATTATATGTCAATGATACTATGCGATACATCATCATTAATTAAAACGAGTTGTCCAGTGGACTTGAACATCTAGTTCTTCATTTTTTTTAATATATCTTTCAGGAAAATACTCATTTCCTGACAGTCTTTAATAACTAAACATATGCCTTCGATTAAGCAATGTTTTGGTTCTAACACAATTCTAATAAAACGGACCTAATAAAGGTTGCAAAAATCCATATTGTTTTAGTATATCTTAACTACGGCTGTAGGTTTTTAAAAGTTCCTGTGAAATCCAAAGCAAACAAACCTTTTGATCTCCAAACCGCATCTGTCTCCTCGCGTTTCTGGCGACGTTCATTCTGCACAGGAACACCCTGTCTTCCCCATCGGTAGGCGCCCTGGACAGCTCGGTCCTCACTGCCTGCTGGTCTTGTTTGTCGATAACGTCGTACACGCTGTCTCCGTGGATTAGAAGGTCCTCCTGCGAAGAATAGGGTGGTTCAGTTATGGGTAATATGTTTAAGACAACCTGTCTGTTGTTTGGGGATTTAAAGCTTTTTGTTTTAAAAGATCGATCATTTTTAAGAATAATAATATTGCGTATGGCATTCACAATGTTTATGTAATGTTCTTGATGCTGTATTATTAAAAAATATGTTACAACTGTTCCCTAACACTTATACTAATATTATGTAATAGAGGCAAAGTTTATGGGGTTGTAGGGGATAATCTTTGGATCTGTCCAACTGATTTAGGAAATTGTTCTTAGATATTAATAAATGAATGACAGCATGCTGTTAACAGCAGAGGATCAATGAAAAATATATGAAAAACGGGTGAAATATTTGCATACTAATGTTTGGCATACGGAGATGCAGGCAACAGCTAGTCCACAATAAAAGAGTAGAATCTGTTGCGTCAGAGCACAGATGTGGCGGCAAACAAAACGTAGGAAACGAAGGTGGTGGGTCGGCGATTAAAATAATATACCTTGCGGTCGGTACAATGATGGAATTGTCGACGCAATCTCGCTGAGTACACGCCTCTTTAAAAATAAAAGCGATTGTTTAAGTTTGCGGCGACGGATTTGTTGCCGTGTTCCGCAATTAGAGATATAACTCAGTTTTTCAGTAGCTCAACAGTCAACATATTAATGGAAAAGTCCAGCCTAAGTGAGCACAAAAATGTAAGTGGGTTGAATATTCCCAAAGTAGCAGTAAATTTTTAAGTTTGTTTATAACAAAAGTTAGATAAATCATCCCTTTAATTACTTTAAAGCATAAAAAACCGTTGTTGGACGAAATATAAGTTTTGCCGAGATTTTCGAGGTATTATATTATTCATAATTGAATCAATATTAAACAATATTTTGACCACTACCTGGCTTCAGTACGACCTGGCTGGGTTACTGGACTACATACTTCAGAAATTCCTAAGTACTTTTTAGGTGTGAAAGAACTTAATAATTATTCTGATACCATTTTCTAATTACAGGGTCATATTATATTCCATTAAAACTTCGCACCTTTCTGAATCATCTAGATTGAAGCTTGTTAGTAACGATTAAATTAACTGTCAATAATTACTGATTCCATTTGCGTACATTATTTATTGCCAAAGGTCAATGGAGGTTGAAATTGTAGTTCCATTTTCTTTAGTTTCTGCATAAACTTTCAATTAGCCCAAGACGGCTTAAACAACTTTAATTAAATCATATTTCTTGAACAACTCGAAGAAAATTTTCTCCTAGATTACCAACATTATGTTCTGGTGGAGGGTTGCCACTTTTAAAGATTTATCTTTTTTATGAAAAATATAAATTAAATATCATTATGTACATTGAGAAAGGTGGCGGGGAACGGATGGATGAGGGCTGCTCAAGACCGGGATGGTTGGCGCTTTCTTGGGGAGGCCTACGTTCAGCAGTGGACGGCGATAGGCTGATTGATTGATTGATTGACATTGCGTATGAGAGTAAATTATAAGTTAATTATGATGACTTTTTTATTTTCCCTGCTATTTTTGTTAAATATAATTTCGACAAAAGCAGATTGCCATAAATTTAAATAATTACAACTTTTGGTTGCACTTTTTGGTATTTCAACACGATTATATGTCAAGGCTTCGATATACACACATATTTGCTTTTAATAAATGAAAAGTCAAAAGCAATGTGCCAAATATCAGTCTGTTTACAGTCATAAATCACAATCAGGCGGAACTGAGCTGACGTGTTGAAAACATGAAGAAGCGTCTTATGCAAAAATTGTTTCGTAAGTCATTAAACATATAGACGCCCTCGGCAATCATCTGTCAGTTTAGATTGAGAGCATCGCGATAGCATACCGCATTATGCTCTCAAGGTGTGTTTCAATTAGTTTACTACTTTTATTTTCAGCAATTTTTTCACGTCTAAAAGAGTTCTTAGGAATTTCTTAGATGTGTAGTCCCCCAACCCGTACTAGGTTAGAGAGGTGGACTAGCGCCTAAACACTCTCAATGGTAGACAAAGCCAGTCAGAGTCCAGCAGCGGGACGTAAATGGACTGATGATGATGAGTAATAAAATTTTGTCAATCTTTCTGAAACTGTACCCTACCCAATCTTGAATGTGACACGAACTAAACAATTGTTCGATCATGAATTATTAAAACTAATAATGTAAGGTGGCAGCCCTGCGTTGACGTCACGAGGCGCGTCACACCGCCCCGCCCACCTGTCGCGGGCTCCGCGTTAAGACATAATTGTGCGCGTGCGCAGCCCCGCCGCCCACGTGCTTGTAGCCGTGGGGGGCGCTGCCATATGAAAATTCACACAGAAAAAATCGCATCGTATTTGTCGACGTTGTTATTACGAGACTCCATGGTAGATGCGCTGTTTTTGTAATATTATTTTAGTTATGGTATGGCGTTTTATATTTAATCTATAAAAATGACCCAGTAAGAATTTAATTAGTTTATGAGAGTTAAAGAAATATCTATATACGATTGCGTTAGCATACCTTTTAAAAAATGTCCTTAGGTTTCCCCAAAAAAGGGTGACTCATGAGTTACTCATCGCGTTTAAAAAGGGAAAGGAGAAAAATGTAAGACCTTCACTGATGACAATTATGCGTTTACTCATTTTGTTGTTTTTTTGCAGAAATTGGCCATAATAATGACTGTGCCTTAAGAGTACCTATATTTCATATAAAGTTATTTTAGAGTTTGATATTTTTTAATTTCACAATTTGAAATAAATTTTAATTAATTATTTCATTTATTTTATTCTCATTTATTTCATCTCTTATTCATAGACGATGACTGTTGCATGTATTTGACACAAAAAAATACTTTAAGATCTGTAAGAAAACTGTAACGGTTATTTAATCGGAACAATCCAAATTCAGCCACAACTTAAAACTCTACAAATCAATATTCACCTCTCATAGAGACCACCAACACAGCACTTTCTAGTGAACCAAGTTCGGAATTATTAAATCACGGGCACATGAGATAATTGCTGTGGGCCTCCCCGCCCATGACGTACCGCATAAACACGTACTTATTAATGTAAATACGACAACGACGGCTTCATAATGCTTTATTAACGCTAGCTCTACGGTACTGTATGGGAAAATATTTTTATGATGCCAGAAATTATGGCTGAGGGATATTTTTGGTTAAATTTGGTTGTTAAGAGCTTATCTTTTGCCAATCATTTTTATGTAGTTTGTAGGGGATAATTAAATTTCCATACGAACGGTTATAGTATAATAATAATTATTAAAGATTTGTTGTTCAACTGTACAATTTTTAGGGTTCCACCATATAGGAAAAAATATTGACAATTGCAAACCAGGGCATAAAATTTAATGAAATCTCTTTTGAAACATCAAAAGATTAGGTCAAAGCAATACATAATTTGCCTCTTCTTGGTGAAATCCTTTCTGGTCAAATACTAAGAGAGTTGCATAAATCGTTGGTAGTACATATGTAAATCCGATTCTTTTTAATCTTAAGGTTGAAAATCTCTGATCAACGGCACAAAAATATACATTAGTTTTAATACCGCCACGCTGCAGGCGACAATAAATTCTTGTCTATTAAACGTCAGACGCAACTAAAGCGCTAAATTCACAAGCAGTTTATATCTCTTGGCTAAGCCGATGTTGAGTGAATTACGTCATATTGATTTATTGTCAGTTGTTAAAGAATGATGGTCGTTGAAACATATCAAATCAATTAACGTCTTTGCTTAGGGGTTTTGCTAGGTACAGATTATAAACACTTGATTGGGTCTTTTAAAGTTAATTTGCCATGGAGTTTTTGAGGTTAAGTTAGGTATCTATAGCATTGAAGACGTTTAAATGTGTCTTAATAAATTGTAATTTGTGCTGAAGTTTTGCTACGTACGTTTATTTTATAAAAGAAATGGTAGAATCAAAACAGCAGCACTCGTTTTACAGGCTAAGTGCCGGTTCCAAAAGTCTTACCTTATATTTCATCTCATATATAGTCGATAGCTAAAAATAGGTCTTATTTATGACCTCTCCTAAATATTGAGACGGACTAAGCTCGGTTAGTCAACCATGGTTGCCAAGTGCCATTTCGTGATCGTCATAGTTAATAAATTTAAATTTTAAATTTATAGATATGTCTTCATCACAATGTTTAATTGGGTGATAGTATATTAAGAGAAAAATATAAAAACGTTATAAGCCAGGGGTTAAAACCTACGGCCGCCAGGAAGTTGCCTCCGTAAACCACTTGCCCTAACCTCGAGGCCATCACGTGTTTCCAATGATCCTATTTCATAATCATCTGTATTTAAGAATAATGATGCAATTACATTCAAATGATTATCCTTTTATTAGTCGCAGACGACCTTAATTCTAAAAGCGCTCCCACGATACAATTGGATGTTGCACTATGCGAAATCATTTTTATATCATCGCGAACCTTGCTCTCACTATCTGGGTCAAAGTTTTTGTGACTCAGTCCTTGGATGCGTTCGTGACAGATCTCTGGTTTAAATTGTCACGTAAGAGAGATTACGCGGCGATAATCAGCTGCAAGATATGTCTTATTTAGCATTTTACGCTAGTGGAATATTAAAATGGAATTAAAACCTACAGTTGCTGGAGAAGTTATATTTTTCTTGGTTCCATAACTTTTTATAATGTAAACGAGTATGTAGTATACTGCAGAAAATTAGGTGCAAATTCAACTGATTCAAATTTTTAAACTGTGCGACAACATAAAATGAACACATGATGTAATGCTAAATATAACACGCTTAGCAATAGACTTAAAGATAATTTCACAATGCATGCAAAAGCGTTCAGAAAACAAGGCTAAAGGAACAATCAAAAAATCATCCGAGATGCAAATCATACAGCGTTTATCTTTCGCGCCCAACTATCAGCTAGTTTACACCAACAGCTATTCACAAAGAGCTGCTTGTAATCGCAGTCAATAAAGCCATTTTCTATTACAAATGCATTTTCGCATTCGATGACCAAACACAATAAATAAACACGAAGGTAGCGTCTGTTGCTGAATCTGTTTATTTTACAACATTAATAGTAGCTCTGCGGTGGGCCTATTGAATTTATCTTTGAGTAATGCGATAGGGCTGCAGAAATATAACAATGAGCCTGTATCAGTTGAGGTAAATGTCTAAGTAAGGGAGAATTAAGTGTAATTGCCAGCGGCGAATAAGTCTTCTGATGGAGGATAAATATTGTTGAATCAATTCGGTAAGGATATTAAGGGTGAAAGAAATTATTTGTCGAAGTCGAAATAAATTTCGTTAGAAGATTTAAATTTTATTATAAATAAATCATTAAAATATTATTAAAAGGAATAATTCGATGGTATAAAGGCCTTATTTTGTTTAGTTGGTGCGATAATTGCAGTTTTCTCATTCGCGAAGACCGAATATGTTTATTAGATCTTTTTGTTACTAAGATCTTTATTTACTGCACGGTGCTAGTCGCTCACATTTTAAAAATGTTTAAATTAGGCAACCGACAACCCTGATCAGTTCTATCAAAAGCCCTGGAATATTTTCGTTGTTTCCGATTGATTCCGTAGCATATTGTGATCTCCGAGTTCCCGTTACTCCTACATTTAGATTGGCCGATGATATGGCAAATGATTGGTCCAGTTACGTCTGATTGTTAGATTTTTGGATTTGATTACTGTTGCTAATGCTTCTCCGTTGGTATTCCTTGTTACAATTCGAAATGTTATAAATCATATTTATTAGGTACTGATATTAAGAATTTAAAACAAAATTTATCTTTAGATTAACCTTTTACGGAACATAATTCATATTCTGCAATGGTATGGATAATAAATACAAGCTAAATAAATAAACAATTTGAATACTGAGTGAAGCAACGAGTTCCATTTACAATTTACTTATTGCAATGTGTAATCATTTACTTTTTTTAAGCAGATATTTATATTATATTTGCATAATAATGTCTGTTATTTCTACCTCATCAGGGTAGCAGTAGGTTAAAGAATACAAAATTATGGCATATGACACAATAAGAGAAAAATCAGATTGGTTGAAACGACGACATCGCAGGAAGTATTTCATTTAGTGCATGAAAATATAAGTTTACTTATACTGTAATCTATTAACCTACAAATTTACATTTAGTGCAATATACACAACTCTAGTTATAGAAAGGTATTAACTTATGATGCTCTTGTTACTATGCAAGTTAATTACTATCTTTGCTCAATCAGATTTATATAAGGCAATAGATTCGCTATAATGATATGCAAACGAATTCGATCTCGCAATTCTAAAATATCACTAGATGAATTGATTTGGTACTGGATTAATTACAGAACAATTAGTAATTTTTGACACATAACTAATAGTTGCTTAAGTCAGACCAAGGCGAATGTTGACTTCCGTACCGGAACATTTTTGACCCAGCATTTGTGTCACGCGTTCATACATTTTGTCCTTTACAGTATTGTTTGCATATTGCAATGTCCAATTGGTCATGTTTTCTGCATTCTTAGCATGACCTTACTGTTATTTTGCAAAGCAAATAAGGGTTAGGTCGATAATATTAAATGTGTACGTTCTATTATGACTTTATTAGCCTGTTTAAATAATTACATTAATGGGGCTAATAACATGAAATGTCACGATTGATTTATGAGTTTCAGTGCTAAATATGTTCTTAATCATAAAATGGTTAATTTGGTTGTAAATTTACAAGAATTGATTATGCTTTATTAAGAATATTTTGGTTGGAATCCAGTTACAATTAAGTTTACTTCTATATGATGCATGTCTATTTAAATATCTATCGTGGTTATTTTTATTGCCATTTTAAAATCTGTAAAGTAAGCGGTTTCGTCAACACTTATTACGCCGTTCTTAACAATATTAAGTATTAATTCCTCTTCGTTGGAAATATCAAGAGGCCATAAATAAAGCAGCTGTTAAAATATTCATTTCAATATCTGTATTGCTAAATCAACATCAGCAAATCTGTGAATTGTATCAATTGATAAAATTTAATTGTATCTGATTAGTTTTAGAATCGATAAAATCACAAATACCGCAAATCGATATTCAAAAACTATAAATCAGACAAAAGTGTGTCTATTAGACTTTTTACACTAACAGTCAATTACAGTGAATGTACAGTCAGCAATGGTAACATTTGTTGAACAAACAAACAGGCCTCCGGTTATGTAGATTAATGATTCACAAACGAATGCACAGGCAGTAATTTTGTTTACAAATATGTACGTGTCTCGTTTGATTGATTGTCAGGTAGTTTTGAAGATCTAAGAGTTTCTACCGTTCGGTATTATTGGGCGTGTTACTTAATGTAATAAGGGCTTGATAAAATTAATATGAAAATTATGATGCCTCACAATTAATGATTTTGTCGTCTACTTTACTTTCATTGCAGACGATATTATTTCTGATATAATCAGTATAATTTCTAATAGTGAAAATAAAAGAAAGACGACTTTTAAAATCGATAAAAAGTTTTGCCCTCGTTGCTCTCTATTTCATGATAACCATTAGATATCTAATGCACAAACATTCTATTTGTAATTTGTTGTGTCAAATAGTAAAGAACTATGGTATTATTGTAAAAGTTCTAGAACTAGGACTTCAGGTATACAATACACTAAGACTGCGATTGTTTTAATCATATCACAGAAAGCGGGATAACCCATATAGATAATCAAAGTGTCTGCTTCTCACATTTACGAGCTATAATGACACATCAGCCATGTAAAGACATTTCAGTACCTTCAGCTTAACAAAGGGCGCAGTCACACAATAGCAATGATAAATGCCATATCGCCATCGGCATAGGCGCGGAACAAACCATACCTCACTAATGCTCGCCAATATACCAAGACCTACCTTTGCATCCGCGCCAAAGGTATTTATAATCAAACAGGAAATTTTTGTATGAAACCCTGAGCTCTGTGTGGAATGGACGGATTTATTACAAAGGTATTTAATATTGAGGATCAATAAATCGGCACAGTGGTTAGCGCGACGAAAGAGCATTGTCTATGCTATTATCATTACATTGTTCGGTTTGCATATTGAATTGTGCGTCCATTGTTTATGGGCTGAGTTTGTTGCCGCTACGTGTGTGGCTTGCTTTATGGCTGTTGAATGGAGTGTTCCGTCCGCACCTATTGTGCTGACGTCTCTTTCAATTAAATCGCTATATGGGGAGAAATTGTAGTAATTGCAAGCGAATTACAGGTCCTTTCAGAAGTCGCTTTTTTATTTGCCTATTGATAAGTTAGAGTTAAATGGTATTCATCGAGGATGAAGACTTTTTCATTGAATTATAGTCTATCTAAATTTCAAATTATACCTCTTACTCATAATCTTGGATGCTTATATAGTAGAAACCTTAGTAACGGTTAATCTTACTTTACCCGTTCATATTTGAGAGTAAATGGTTTCCGAGAAAGCAAGTGAGCAAAAATAAGTTGAACATAAAATATCAATATACGTATGATATAATTTACTGGTTATTACGAATAAGATGTAGAGTGGAAAATAAAACGTTCAAAGTTAGACGCCTTAATTTTGTATTTGATTTAAACACTCTTTTGGTCAAAGGTTCCTCTTAGATTATAACAAAAAGGCTATTAATAACAGATACCACAATAGCAGACGACACTCCCACAGAACAATTCAAAATCGACACAGTATTGTTTTTTAAAAACATATTTCGAATTAAGTACTTGCTCTAAAATCTTATCATTAATCTTAATTGTGGAATAACAATAAAATATTACCGAGATGTTCCGGTGGGTTTACACGAAAATATACTTTGTTACGTAGAAAATACAGTTGTAAATGTAATAATTTTGGTTGTAGTAAGTTTATTATCGGTTCATAAGAACGGTATCGTGGGAATTCTGCTCATAGATGAGTTATGTCGATTTATCGAGATGGAGTCGGTATTATCCGTGTAATATTGGTTGTTTAAGGCGGAACTGGTTAGTGGTAAAACATATGATGTAAACTAAGGACTTTAAAGAGCTCAAGTTTGCGTATATTGCTGAGAAAATTGGTCATTCATTTTTTCACATTGCATTTACTTAAAGAATATCAGAGTATTTGTTGGAAATATTTTATCTTATTTCATTATTTTGAACTTGCCATTTGTCATTTCATATCAGACTAACCTGAGACTTCTTTAAAGTTTTAAATACCAGTTTTTTTATTAGGTATAAATAACTCAATTGGTTCCCTAACGACAGTACGAGAATCATTCTTAGAACATATCTAATTCTTCGAGAAAATAACCTATTATAATTATTGTAAATTATTCTTGGTTGGCTTACGGTGGTGAAGATTGTGGTAATTTTTGTCAATCGAGGCTTTTACCATAGCCACGTTATTTCATCAATGTTTTAAGTTCTAAGCGCAAGCTTCCTCTTTGATAAATTTAATTATCTATTGTTGTTATTTTTTACAACAAATCTCAACAAGACTTGATCCCAACCTGAGGATCATACAGTCCGAAATGAATGCCAATGGATAGAACGAATTAAGCAATCTCGCATAATTCAAAAGAATCATCAACCCATACGCATGGACAGCCCCGTGGCGCAGTTGGCTAGACACCAGCTTGCGAAACGAGCGGCCGTGGGTTCGATCCCCGCATCGAGACAAATGTTTGTGTGATCCACAAATATTTGTTTCGGGTATGGGTGTTTGTGAGACCGAAAAGTCTCTCGTAGTTTCTGATACCCACGACACAAGACTCGTATCTCAGTGTGGGGTCAGGACTATGTATGTGACTGCTGGGTGTATTTATTTATTTACATCTCACTATTGGGCACGCTGCCCTTATTCAGGTTTGCGTATATAAATTCGCAAGACTGTGACAACATATTTATAAAAGGCGGCAAATTCTAATAAGGCATCGTAACGAAATTTTCATACAAAATAAACAAAAGCTCTTTTAATGTAGAACAATATTATCTCTACCTTTCGGATCAAAACATTGTCACGTGTGCGTCTAAGCGAAAACTCTATAAAAGCCTGATAAGATAAGCTTGGCAGAGGCGTTGTCTATTAATCACAATTTGAACATATTGACTGGCTATCATTACACATACATCTGTGGTAGCGACGTTTCACACGGAGAGACCGCCAAAATTTCGTTATACATGGTGTTATCTTTTGAATATGACATATCTTAGTTTTATAATGAAAATTTTATAAACGCTAAGGTACTAATTCGGAAATGATATTTAATTGACAGTGATTTTTTAATTTTTGAAATATTTTGCCTGCATTGACAAACTAATTTTGATCTAACGATATGATCCATATGAGTTTAAGTTGCGGTGCGGAGTCCGGAAATGTATGTATTCGGTAAATTCCAATACGCTCGCTTCCTCTTTTATGAAAAAATAAACAAATATGGTGTCTCTTCCTTTACTTGAAGATACCGCTGCTAATATGTTCATAGTCAAGCTTATTCTTCCATCCAAGTCATAGCCCAGATACTCTGCCACAAGTACTTCAAGTACCAAAATTTTCCGATATTTTTTTTCTCTAACAACAATCAGCCTATATCAGACGAGGGCAGGCGCGGCTAACAATAAAACATGGTGATTAATTTATCTGTGCCGGCGCGGGCTAACGAGCAACTATTTGGGGTCAGACGCGCCACCATTTGTATCCGAATGGCCCACCGGCGCGCTTTGTGCCGCGAGAAAAATTGATACTTTCGGCGATATTGATTTCGCTACAATAGATGATAAAGAGCGCTGTTAACTCCGCTTTATGTTCTTCAATGTGGACGATGTGTTAGTAGTGCTGGCTTGTGTTCTTGAACGAGGTACAATGTCTTAGTTGATGCTGACTGCCTTATGGTCCGGCATAAGTGTTTGCAGTGATCTAGATGCCCAGGTTCGATAAGGGAAGGGCAAAGTGAGATTAGGTTTTTCAACCTTATTTTTTGTATCTCTACATCACCCCATGGTCGACTATTAGCTAATGCCTAAGAATCATTAAGTTTGCCTTAATATAAATGTGTAAGAAGCGTAATAAACAAAAAAAGTTTACAATAATGTCTGCAAATCTGTCTGAAAAATAATGAGGTTATTACGCGGAGAATAAGCTTAACTTAGAGAAAGCTTATTATGAGAGACTCAAAACTAAAATGATGAAATGAGGCGCTGAATCGCAAAATATTTATTACATAATGTTTTTGTTCATATAAATTATTCTTTGCATTATAATTCTATACGCATAGGAAGTAATACCGTATACAAACTTTATCTACTATGCTGTTCTACAGCTGTACAGCGTCTTATTTATATAGAGAGTGGATAGAAAATACCACAGATGAGTACGTTGTTAGGAGACAATGTAATAAGTGTGTAATCTGTATCATATGGTCGTAACCATCTCGGAGATGGCTCCGTCGAAATTGAACGTGGATGCGGGTGGGCGCTCGCCTTCGTTGGGAAATTGTATCGTAAATTTTTTAGGTTGCCTGTGGTGAAAGTGAATTGAAGGTATTTCTCAGCTTAAAGTAAAAGGTCTGGAGTTACAATGTTGTTGAGTTGTGGACTTACGCTTTGTTATACAATGTGGCAATTACTAGTTTATTTATCAGCTAGTAAGTTAAAATATTAATTGAATTTATAACATAATAAATAATTCAGATTCAGTCATTTAAAAAGTTAGTTTACCTAATTGTAGGAAGAGAATCAGTGGCGTGCCTAGGGTGTCAAACTAAGGCAAGCCCAAATGTTTATTTAGTAGCAGCATATTTTTTTTGGTACGTAGGACTAATAAATACCTACCGGTTAGTACTCACATTCACGTTTATAGCGTTATTTTATAAATAAACAATCGTTAAGTTCGTTATTCGGAACTATGTAAGGCAAGTCGGGCTTTCGGGCTTCTATGGAAGTACCGCCACTGAAGAGAATGTATATATTCTGTATAGGTTTGTTCTAATAGTAACATCAATTCTGGCAATCCCAACTAACTCTTCATCACGTTTATGAATAATTCGGTCTAAGTTTTATAAGTAAGTTTATACGTATCTTTCACATTTGGAGAGAAAAGCCGCACGTACCTACACAATTTTTAACATGATGTATTGTGTCTTTTAAATACGAACAGTCTTTCTGTTTATATTCAGACTCAGAGACAAAAATGCAAGTACTAAATATTTCAATATGTCACTAGTCACTTTTCGCACATTCCTTAACACTTAACTTAAAGGAACACTTACAGTTACTAAAACAATAACTTACCATAGAGTGTCCCAAGTATTCGGCTGCGTTGTCGGAGATGTAAAGAAGCTTGCCGTTCTGCGTCATCATCATCAGGAATCCATTTAAAGCCTGCAAGAACAGTAAGTTTATTATAATTTATATTTAAAGGCCTATTATCTGAAACTAATGTATGTAATATTTCGATAGTATTTTAATTATTTTCTTAGGATATGCATCAAGAGTAATTAGACTAAGTTTGAATGTATGTATTTCCATGACGAATTTGTAAGTATTTTCTTGCGGTTTCTTTAGTATAACATAATTTACGTTACATCTGCCTGTTCTAGTAGTATAAGTCCCCCGTTATGCTGTGACTGTTTCTAAATCTATGTATATATTTTAATTTTGATTTCATCAAGGTTCAATATCAGTCTCTGTCTTTATCGTCTCTGGTGGACAAGAATTGGTGACTCGGATGTGTGGGATAGTGTCTAGATAATTTTAATAATTAATATATTTCTGTACGTACGTAATGAACTGAAGTCTATATCTTCATTTTTGACACTTCGATCAAAGTTAAAAACTGTCTTTTAGGGATATTTATCACCTTATTCCTCAGCTTTGTTTTCCGTCATAACAATACATGTTCTGTAATTTCTGCACCAATTTCTACACTCAGAACTCTCGCCGGAGTTATGAGTCGGCTAACGGAATCGTATAACCGCGAGGTTCTACGCCATATTATATTTGTCGCATAAATTAGTGTGTACGCTTTCTAATGTAATTTCATAAAGGAAAATTAGCTTTCTATTGTTATTTGATTTGTATACTGCAGTACCAGTTGGAGTTGCGAATAATTCTGCGCAGTTTCAACTTTATGAAAGTATATGGGAAATTGTGCTAATAAAATCTAAAAATTGCGTTTCATACCTTTAGTGGTTTTTGTTTCTTAAATTGTATTAAAGATGATTTCAGAAGCTCTTAAACATATTTGAGTGTTTGCGTTCTAAATACAGATATTTTTTACAGTAAATTAAAATTTCAATATTTTCTTTTCTAAAGCCACATTAATTGTGTTAAATAACAGGTTCTACGCGCAACTTCAAACTTTTTTCATACTTTATATGCCTAAAAGTAAAACTTTGTATAATCGTATTTGTTACTACATTATTTTTCACTTACATATAATTTCTTACATACTAACCCCTTCAAAAATAAATAAAACATGTTCAAAATATTCACGTATGAAAAATAGCTTCCAAGTTATTATTAAAACCCTACGAATTAAAGTTAATGAGTGGTTGTCTCGACCACACCCCGTTAATACCAACTTAGACTAAGAAATTATTGTCCTTTATCTCTTTCATCCTGGTTCATTCCTGATATGTTAGAAAAGGACAGAAATATGTAGTATAAGGAATTGTAAATACAGCCGTGGCGTGGGAAAGCTTGTGGTTTGTAATTAAGTGTAAGTTATTGTAATTAGAATTTTGGTACTGACCTTTGAAAATCCGAAATTCGCTGTCGTCGATGGTTGGTGGTTGATATCAAAGCGCTTGAACACTGCAAAGAAAGAAACATTAATTACGCCATATGCTAAAGAAATCAATAAATAAATTCACCCAACAGTACTACATTTAGTTTTTAGAAAAGGTCTTTGTACTTATTCTTAAAATTGTGAAAGACAGACGAAATGAATTATCACGAATTTTAGAGGTGAAAGAAAGCATAATGAGGAAATCTGCAGACTTAAAGTCCGTAGGTATATTATTGGGTTGTCGTCCGCCGAACTGCAGTAGCCCAGCGTGATGGAATAAGGCCTAGATCCTGTCAGCTGTAGATAAGGTCTGTGCCCAGCTGTGAGACGTATGATGATGAAGAAATTACACAAATTGGCAAGGTTAATATAGACGCGGGTTTAATAAATAGTTATCTACCTACTTGAGACAAAGTTTCATTCGGTTCAAAACTAATTTAGTTCATTATACCGATGACATTTCGAGTTATCGTTTAATAAACACGATACGCCCACTTCGCAGTGACGCATAAGGTTAATGCGGCCAATGTATTTAAATCTGATTCTAATTTATATCAGAGTAGATTCGTCCCACTGCTGGGCAAAGGTGTATTCTATGTATGTGTCATTTTTGTGGGGTGTTATAGAAGCAATGGCGGTACTACCATTAAAGTCCAAAAGTCCAGATTGCCTTATACAATACCGAATAATAATCTTTAAGCTTTGAATCTTAATTTAACAAAAGCAATTTGACATATAAGTGAGAATATCCTGACCTCGCAATGAACTATTATAAACAAGACATTACGCAATTAACGTGTAACGCTTTTTAGCTTCTATGAAAGTAGTAACAGGTATGCTTATTATTTAAGTAGTATAAATGCAATTTATTTGTTTCCGTTATTAAGAAATGAGTTTTTAGCCTTAGATTCGAACTTCAAGTTCCATCGTAATGCTTACCATTCCGTTCTAATCTAGTCATTTGACAAAAAAAAAAGTCCAAATGGCAAGAAAAAAAAACTACAAAATATTTAACAATTGGTATGTATCACTATGCAGTAAGCTAGTTATGCCAACCTTAGAAGTTTTGATACCTCGGATTAATTTTATAATCAGCCTCTTACCCAACCGTTAACCTTTAAAAACCGATATGATATCGATAAAATCGCCCAAATCAGTTATGTCACAACACTAATCCGTTCACAACAGTATATCAGCTATTAAAATCGATGTCACTTACAGGACAAATGCTACGCAATTAATCGAAGTTATCCATCGATACTTTCTCGGCGCGGGGAGCCACGATAAACAATAACCGAGTGCAGTCCGATTATATCGATAAGATATGGAATAATTCCCCGCACTAATGGACCGCCATGGTGTGGAGGATTTACACTTTCTAAATATATATAGGGTTCGAGGATGGATTAGAATATTGATAAGTTATTGCGAGATAGCCTTGTTGATGAGATTGCTGAGAGAGTCGCGGATTTTTTCCAGTGAATAGACCTCATTTTTTAAAGGTATTCATTAGTATTCTCTTTAATAATGTAGAGAATAACCTTAAGACAGGATGTATTGGAAGATGTTGTGGAAATAGCTATCATTCACAAAATTTGGCTTTGTGAGCAAAATCCGATATTTTCCTCGAAGAGAAAATATTAGCGTAACTATAGAACATAAGCAACAGAAGTAAAGTTTTGCAAAACATGGCAATAAGCTCGTCAGTTACTTTTTGCTCTGACATACTGACTTCAAATGGTACAGAGAAAACATGAGATATCATTTGTTGACACAATAATAATTGCAACATAACAAATTTACTATTTCTCGTATTTGAATACGAGAATCAATGTTTTAAAGTAAGATTAACCATCACTTCTAAATATTATCCTGTACCAACGACTTCCCATTCTCCCCAGCAATATCAGTAGTAATTCTAATTATAAATATCATATTTATGTCTTAGTAATATCAAGATTTCAACCAGATCTCCACGTCTGACTCATATCGGTGTATCTAGCGAAATTCCGATAGCAGATAGCGGCGCGCTGCCGTACCAGATATTATGTTTAATAATGCATACCACACAGTTACCTATCGAGAGTACGAGCTGAATTTATTACACTGTTCTTAAGAGTATAGGAATAATATTTAAATTATTTGTTTAGGAAATATTTTTGCTGGCTAGAAGTAATTTTAGCGAATTTTGTTAGAAATAAATTGAAATATTTGGTTGTTTTTTATAAATGTGTACGATCGATAGATGGATAAAAATACCATTTTTTTAATCAATAAAAAGGGGGGATTACATCTAATTTTGCATATGGTCTAAACTATTTTCTTTAAGGCCACGGTAAAAATACGCTATTTAAATTAAGGTTAAATACAAAGCTTTCCTCATTTAGATTTGAACCCACATACGGGCATTGGAGGCACGGTTAATGGCCGCGATTGCTGCGCGAACTGGCCGCTCCATCACTGTTCAACACTGATACTTCAACCAGACATTACTGTATGGATGTTTGATGGGTACTCATACCGTAGCCAGTATGTACGATGCTTTCTAAAGGAGAAGGGCTGGATGAAATAAAATGTAAGTGTTTACTTCGCCCAAATAATTTAAAAAAAGATTTTGGACAAACGATTAATGGATTATTTTTTTGTGCAGAGGAAAATAATAGGCTCTTTGCGGCCGAAGAATGTCTGCCTTGCAATCTGGAGAGCTGGGGTTCGGTTCCCGGGTTGGCCAGGAATTAAGATATTTTTGTAATAGCACGAACTGGTGATTTATAGCTACAGTGAATTTAAAGTTATTTTTTTTTTATGTTTTATTGTACACACACATAAAAATAATTAAATAAAGCTACCTTATGAACATTTTTCTTTTACACTAGCGGTAAAATCATGAACAAATCCTTGTGAAACATGTTTAGAAGACCTCATACAAATCTCACCATGCATTTTAGTGAATAAAACAACTATAATTACTAACACTTTGTGATTAATTAGCCATTCGCATTAATCTTTGAATTAAATAATTGCATTAAAACAACATAAATAATCTCCACAATTTAAATTAATAGGCCATTTTAATTCACCTCGGATATTACTTAAATAAATTTCAGTAATTCCAAAACTCTTCTAATATGTATATAATAGCAGCTTTTGTACGAACATTAGTCTGAGTCAACGCAAATAGCGTTTGCGAGCTTCACAAACTGATTCTAATGCGAGTGGCATTTGTCTGCATCTCATAGTTTCAAAAATCATTCCATTATATCGTTGAAATAGTATTTCGATATAATGAGAACTTTGGAGAATGTTCTAGATGGTTCTAACTTATTATAGAAGTTAAGTGGGTGAGTTAATTTGACTTTTATTGTAATATGAAAGGGTTATTAATTCCGCCTGATTAGCAAAAATATTGTAGATCTAAAAATTGCATAAAGATTCATACTAAAGTGGCTTGTATCTATATCAGACTCATTATATCGTTTGCTAATTACTAGACTAGCTAACGTAAGGTAAACTTAAAAAAAAGGATAATTTTTTTTAGGTATTGTTTATTGACGCAAAGGCTTATATACGAATGTATAAAAATGTCCTAATAAATGTATTATTTACATGTTTACGCAATTTGAAGCTATAAAAACGTAAAATATAAAGTAACATCAAAATTACTTATTAACCCGTATCGTGTAATGTGGTATATAATACCAGCAGATTATAAGAAGCATGTATTTCCATTATAGCATTAATGAAGTATTAACAGGTAATAATGAGATGAAATGCGCCAGAATGACGTAATGGAATAAATTGTTCACGCATTTCACGGCTGCTCGAATCTAAAGTGGAGCGTTAGAATAAGTATGTAGGTATGTTCTACATCGCGAACAAACGAATGAATTATTCTTGATAAAATTATAAAAACTCATGTAAATCTATTAATTCAAACATTTCGATGGAATTCATGTATAATAACAAAATACGAAGGAGTATACATGATTTTTTTGCATTAGAATTGGACGTCACCGAGATTCTCGAATGAGGACTTAAACGCTTGATTGAATTAGCAATTAACGATTTCTGAAACCTTTAGGAGTTTGGGTGGACAGTGATTATTTATTACAAGACCAAAATTTCTCAATCAGCAAGCTTTAAAAATGGGTTTGACATATATAAAACAGTTTAAAACAGCTGTTACAGAATTAATTTGTTCACGACAATAAATCAGCTATTGAATCAACGTCAATTTTGGCATGTGCATAAGACGTTGTAGCTAAAAACTAATGTCTTTTACCTAAATCTGTATGTAGGTTGTTCAAAGGTATATAAAAAGCGAATCTACAATTAGTGTTTTAGAGCACGTTCCATGCACGCGTTTCCCCTATCTCCATATAATTAATTGGCACGGTACGGCAAATGGTCTACTTCGGCTGGCGAAGCTAATCAATTCCAATGCTCAACTCATTTATCTACTTCGCGTATTGACGATTGGCTCACTTATGTAGGGTGTGCCCAAATTAATTTTCATATATTATTATTCGCGCTACAATAAAAGTCTTGTTTTGATGGTTCTAGTTACGATTCAGTAAAAAAGGTATTTTGTTTTCAGTGTTTTTATTAATTGAGAACTACATTTGAGTATAATTTTATGATTTTTAAAATACCTTTACAGAGCTGCAATTAGTCAAAGATAAAGACAATATTCTAACATTTGACGGATAAATATGATTTAAATGACCGTCGGGGAATCTTTTTAGCTAAGATTTTTTCTATTGCATCTTGCCTTGACCGTAATTAATTTTGCTTTTACTTACTTTTATTAAATATTTTGTTTGTTTACTGTTCCTTGCAAACTCGACGCAGTCCGTCTTTATCCTACTTATTTATTATAATTACTCATAATAGCCCAATACCATTACAATTTCATCCCTTTTTTTAATTCCCAACAAATCAGAGCACCATAAAAATACTTGACATTGGAAATGGCGAGCCAATTCTAACGCCGAATTCCATTTGAAATGCAGAAGTGGGTTTATTTTAAAGTGAGCGCTTTCAAGGCAGGTGGCTGGTTAAATTGAGATGTTCGTTAGCTCCTAATGGTATGTATCGAGTCAATCTTCCAGCCAGTTATTTCTGCCGCCCGCGAAAACTCTCCATGGCTCGCTAGTCTTTTTAATAAATAGCGTTCCTTGCCCCCGACACGTACTTTAATGGCCGCCCTTAAGTGCTTTCGTTGAAATGATATGATAAATCAAATATTGATTTTGTAGACAAAAAAACGTAAAAGATCTAAATTGTATTATTACCTTTTTCAAGTGTCTTTTTTGCGTTTGCGGCTTATTTAAGTCAGACAATTGTTATTAATACATTTTAATAAAAAGATAGATTAGGTACACAGGATGAGAGGACGGTTATGGTTTATTTTATGATTATGAAGCTTGTTTTAAATTATAATCTTTTGATGCAACTTATAGCTATTTGACATACTATAGGAGAATTTCATTGTTTTGTGTAATTACAGATCCTTTTTTGCTAAACTTTTCCTCTATGCCTATATTTAATTGAAGTGCTATGCGTTCCATTAATAAATCGTTATGGTGGGTGCCAAAACACCTCTTTTTACCCATACAAGGAGAACGGGCGAGCGTATGTCTATATATACAGGCAGACATACTACATAGTATGCATATATGCTTTTTTGTTGATTACTTCAGGTATATATTTAATAAACACTTAAAACCTTTGGTACAAGGCTTTGGTCTTGGACTATAGTTTCTGGAAGGCCGATTGGGATATTTTTACTGCCGCAATTTGACATATTTTCCTTCTTACGAATGATTGGACTTATGGTGTACTTTTATCTCATATATAACAAAGAGTTTTAACATGCAAATGTTTTTATAAACTCAAAAATACGGACTGAATTTCTTCAGGTAATGAGTCACTTAACGTGACTTAGTACTACGTTAAAGGCCATTCACACTGTTTTCGAAATTCGAATGTTTTCACAACAACCCAGACACGTGACCATGCTATCGAGTCAGACGCTCGTGTATAAGGGAATCAAAATTTGAACAAAAAGGTACCCAATCAAGTACTTCACACATGCACAATTACACACCTACGGACTGACAGACAATGGTCTTATTTAAGAACTAACCCGAAAAGGCATCGCACGACCGTACTGCGCTCTGCATCGTTCGTGAGAAGGTCCAGAACAATTTCCTTTATAGTAATTGCCTATAGGATTTGCATAAGTGGTGTGCTCCACCGTACCATAGTTTACGCTATCGATACGGTTTGAAGACAAATGCTGGGAGATTTAAATGATGCGGAATTATACGGATGAAGGCTTAAGGAATTATGAGCGGGGTTTCTGGAAGGTTCTTCGTATCTTGCAGTATACATGAAGTTACTGAAGGCCTAACTTACACTTAAAAACGATTTGTATGTTTTTTCAACTTCCACTGTCTCACTAAGACAATTTCATCGACTAAAGCGATGCAACTAGTAAAAATCAGCTGAGATTATTATACGAAATCCAGTTGATATTCTTGTTTTAGTTTTTATGCAACATCTTTGAGAACATGGGAAGATTTGATAAAAAAATTATAAAATTTACAGTAATAAATTCTCAGAAATAATTATTCAACTAAATGCAGAAGTGTTAAACCGAACAATAAATTACTACTAATCAGATTCACGTTATAGGAAACGCGTTTAACACAAGTTAAGTGGGTAATTAAATTTATTAAAGGTCATACAGACCTTTACATGTTCTTTGGAAATTCTAATTAAAAATACCAAAACACGATCATACTATAAAACTTCATGGGCTGTCAGAATGATGGAACGTTGGCTCATCCATGAGGTCAAATTGTACTGCTTTGTTTTTAAATAATTAATATTAATGTATATATGTACCTTCTTGACTATATTGTTTAAGGTCTGCCGACAGGCAGAGGTGCGTTTCTGTAACCTAGTTCCGCCAATACCGTTTGTGAGTGTATATTATAGTGTACCGGCCATCTAGAGGTCCCAGCTTTGATCCAAGTTTCGGGCAATGATAGTGAATTTTTCCATTAGGGAATTCTCAAAAGCAACACGGAGGCTAGAAATGTCCCAGAAAAACGGCTGAACCTGATACATGCCTAGTGAAATGTGGGTACAGAAATACTCCTCTGCCTAACCTTTGGGATATACAAGCGTTAGATTATGTATTATATGTGATAGGGGACGAGCTTATTCCATTTTCTAAGACACCTTTCAGCTATTGAGAATTTCCTAAAGGAAAAAAATATAACGTACGTACCAAGACGAAGGTACAAAATTCCGTAAAACACACGCATAGAAATTTCCCCTACAGGCTGAATTATTACTTCATAACAAATACATACAGAATAACTTACACGCACCAAATTAGCTTGTCATGGCAACGCGTTAGCGTGTGAACTGTGGAGCTATTACATTAGCGGTATACTGACAGATGACGGAGCGGCTTGAAGGCTTGATGAGTTTAACTGAAATTATAGACTGATCCGATTGCTTGATCGATTGAGATAAGATAGCGGGTCTATTAATGAGTCAATCGATTTCATATCTATCACTTTGCGCCGATTGAATTTGATGCAGGATGTTAATGTTCTTAGTATTGTTGAGGTCCTAATGTATTCTATATAGGATTTTTAGTTCTATTGGTGTATAAGGAAGGCTTCTATGATTGAGAAGAAAGAGGGTTTAATCCATAACATGTCTTAAACAATTAAATGATATGAACGAAGAAAATAATCGGTGCTTTGTGCAAATATAAGAAATTCTTATAAATGTTTTCATAAATATCTCTTATACATTCCCTTGAGCGATAAGATCACCTGTTCCTTAATTTTCAATCAATATAAAGGTATAATAAATCATAATAAAATCGCGTCAGTTTGATGAAATAGGTGTTGATCTAACGTTCCAAATGCCAGCAAGTTAATAAACCGCAGTTAACTAATAAACTAATAGTTTAATTATACAAAACACTTCCTTCCCATCATTATTCACAATTGTAAACATACAAAAATTATTCACGAAATTAAAAGCTAATCGATTTAATCGCCGCGGATATATTATTTCACAAACCGTTTCCAAACTAATCAATCTTCACCGTATAATTTTGTTTCCCTTGACATTTCGATTTTGATCACAATTTATATTTTTACACGAACTGTTTATCTTGTAATAATATTTGTAATGTGTTTGTGGGTCAATCAACTTTTAAATGTACCATCAATGATAGATTTTATTTTTAATTTTTTTTTTACAAATTTGTATATTTTATACGTATTTGTTGTTGATAATTATTTATATTTGAGGAATTCAAATAGAGCAGAACAATTTATTGTAAATTTTACTCAAAAATTCACGTGACTGTAGTTAAGATAGTCCCTTGAACATTTAAAAATTCAGTCAAATTGTTAATTTACTTTTAAATATTAGAATTATATTTGAAAAACCTTACTGTTCTTTTAAAGTAAATATGACGATAGTGTGTCTTTAGGAGATAAGAAAAAAGTGGTTGTCCAGTGGACATATACGTTTGTCCATAGGAAATACTCGGGTGTCCAAAGGGGATTCTATGATGGAAATCGCCTGTATTTATTCTTTTTATGTAATAAAAAAACAACTATTTGAAAATAATTATCAGTATTAGAAGAGAAAATATTGAATAATTCAGACAATGATCTTGGATGTCCAAGGGACTGGTGGTGATATTTATTAGTCTTTCCGCTCCCTGGTAATAAATAATAATATTTTGAATTAGGTCTTACGCGCACTAAAAAATATATATTAAATGGAATATATTCCACTTTAATTTATTATCATATATAAAATAATTACGTTTTTGTGCTGGTTGTCCAGTGGACACACAATAAAGCCACGCACTTTTTCAAAATACACTCGGTCGACTGGCGCCGCGGCAAAGATGAAATCAAAATCGCGGCTGGATGAGTATTGTCACGAAACGAATCGACTTGAGCTCCAGGCAGTAGTCACGCCATATATGTTTGGATTTTGGAACTTATTTACCGTTGTCCGGTGGAACTCAGTATAATAAAACATAATAGGGACCAAAGTAAACATGCAAATCAGTCGTTAAAATTATAAAGCAAACAAAATCTATTTGCTAGCATCATAGTAGACATTGTAATAAATAATTATGTGCAATTGTAATTGATTGCCATATATAAGTTTTTTGGAAAAATCAATGTTTCATTGTACTAACCTACTGGGGGACAAATTTACATAGTACTGACAGGACAGATAAAAGTTGATTGACCCTTGTACATTAAACTTGTTTTTGGAATTGTTGCTGATCTTAGGTCATGGTCCTCTTTTATTTTCGCCTACCCTAATCATCTTTAATTCAAAGGTAAATCCAAAAAAAGTGAGAGACAGAATACCTCAAAGCTCACATGTAGCTCAAATTATACCACAACAGTGATATATCTATGGCTGAACCTCCTAACAAAAGAAATAGGAATGTTCAAATAAGATAACAGTATATAGGTTAGGTATAAAAAATGCAATAAAGATTTTTTTTATTTAAGCTCTGTAAGCCTGTAAGATTGTATAAAGTAAATAACTGAAATAATCCGTACTGGAAAAGTGTAAATAAATAGTGAGACATTAATTATCAAATAGACTCAGTTATTCTGTAAAATAAAAATAAAATTGATTATGCAATAAGAATATTTTAAATATTCTGCATACATCGCTTAAACAGAACTCTCACAGATAGAGATAATCCTGTCTACATAGCTTAAACAAGTTATTACAGTCTTACAGCGATTCACAGTTGAATATAACAAAACACAGAATAACAAAATATCGGCAACCAAACTAACAGGGTTCGTTTCTTTAAGTTGAAAGGCTGATAGCATAAGATCTCAGATAAACTCAGAGGTTCACCCTATGGAAAGTATTACGTCATAACTTAATATGACAAAAACATACTCCAAACGGACTCACTGACAATTACAAGCAATTCAATATAAACAAAACACAGAAGAGGATACATCGATTTGTGAATTATTTATAGGCAATGCATCGATAGGGCGCGTAAATACGGGTCAATCGATACATAAATCAAGTGGAAATCGATTTCAACAAGTGGCTATTAATTAAGTTGTAGTTAGATTAGAAATTAGATAGAGAACGATGGGCGGCGACCGTCTCTAATATATGGCATCTTAAAATTATCTTAACTTCGTATCACCACGTAATGTGGTGCGGTATAGCATCTTTGCATTTATCGTTTATCATTGTATGTGTCTTGGACAATGTTCGGAGAGCTCATTCTGGACCGTTAGTGCAGTAAACTTTAATACTGGTTACCATATGTATTATAATTTATAAGCTTATACAGTGATGGCTTCGAGATTTAAGTGCGTGGAAAAGAACCTCAGCGGTCGCGCCTTCAAACCCCAGGCACACATCTCTGACTTTCTGAAGCTATGTGCTTATTCACAATACAAGCTCTAAGGAATTTTTGAGATGTGTAGTGCGCCAATCCGCACTAGGCCAGCGTGGTAGACTGAAGCCTCTCAATCTAAAACCCTCTCAATGGTAGAGGAGGTCGCAGTGGTATGTATATGGACTAATGATGCTGAAGATGTTGAAACTGCTCGATATTTATATTTTTTAATTCAACAAAGTTGACTTACCGTTCTTTACCATACAACTAGCGTAGACACCGCAACAGTCAAAACTATAGGTGTTAAACGGTGAAACCGTACGCCACTCGATCATTTCAAATGTATTATTATATTTGTTATCCGCCTGCCTTTCGGAAATTCGGTTATTTATAACATTACACCACACACCTGTTACAACTCTCTTACTCCGACATACGAGTACGTCGGATTCGTAATGATACGGTTGTGTTGTTTGTCAGTGTTATGAAACTAGATGAATTGGACTGCTTGGTCCCTCGGTATTAATTGAAACGTGTATTTGAGAATTCTTTTTTAGATACAGTGTTTTTAGATATAAAATATACATAGCGAAACGTGAGTATAAATATTTATCGGTATTACTGATTCAGGGATCACCATTTTGGCACATTATTATAACGCATTGTATTTATGTTAATTGAAAAATGGTTAGTGTCGGTACTGTGCTAATTGTTATTGCTTTCAAAGAACGTACATAGCGCCATGGTATTGAGGGTTTACTGGCCAAGTACATTGAAATATTATGGAAATATTTCGTAGAAATGAGTAACATTTGCAGGTTTTTGTTTTTGGTTTTGATTTCGAAAGACTTTTTTTAAACCATTTCGTTCCGTCCTAAGTTCTGTGACGAGCATCAAAGGGCTTCATTTCTAGATCCTTAAAGAAGAAATCAAGAGGAAGAAGAAATAAAAGAAGTAAGTCAAGGTGCAGTACATTGAAAAAGTTAAAAGGTCTTTTCAATATCGGCAATGTCGATAATATTTTTAATGAATGGCAAAGATAAAAGCATACGGTTACAACAATCAACACTCATCGATCTACATTCAGCAACCTCAGACCCTGAACACACTATGGGCCTCACTTTTTTATCGCCTTGAGCTGTTCAAACCAATAGTTCCACGTCATTATTAATGGCTCTACACACGTAATCAATATGTAATCACGTGCATTCAATTTTTTAAATAAATCATTCGTTTCCACCACAAGATTGGCTGTCAACATTGACAAATAAAATGTTGCGAAACAACATATTTCTTTTCATTAAACACATCGGTAATTATTGAAAGCGCATTTGTCTATTAAGTCATCAATTTTAATTACAATGTATTCGGTGAGATGTGAATGGATGTTTCTGGAACAAAAAGTCTCGCAGCGAAGTCAAGGGGATCCGAATCGCATTGATGGGTTCAATTGAGACTATTGTCTAATCGTTGTTTTAATGCGAGAAGGACAAATTCGATTTGCAAATGGACATGACCCAGTTAGCTATTAAGGCTTTGATTTTGCACAAGAATATGTATTGATTATTTGATTGAAATATATTTATGTAGATAATAAATACAAAAACTTTCTTATTCAGTGGATTGTGTACCATATAAATTTTACTTTTCGGTAAAAAAAAAAAGATTTTTTGTATGTACGTGATGTAGACATCTTTATCTATTCAAACGTTTTTATACATATATTTTTTTATGAGATCTATCATTCATGTCCAACTGCAGGTAGTATGAATATGTTTTTTTATGTATAACGTTAAAATTTATAAAATAAAACAGATCATCAATGTAATGCTTACATATTGAACACTTCAAATATTTCAATCATTATCATAATCGTCACAGCTGGGCACATGGTTCCACTACCATTGAAATGGCCTAGGATTGTCAAACATACTACTGTTTGGTGGATTACACACCTAAGAAATTCCTAAGATATTTTAGGTTTCAATAATAACATTCGATTTTGATTAATCAAACCGCTCAAGAAACATGGGAATTTCATTAAAATAATTACGAATCCTTAACATAAACAACCGAGATAGTGCTTCAGCTAATTAAATTTTGCGTTATGCTTAATAAATTACAATATACACCTATTTGCAATATCGAACTAATTTGGGTCGATTCCAAATGCCTAATAAACCAGAACAGATATTATTTCAACACACTTAATTTGGTTATTTTAATTGAATCTCTAATAAATGTTACGCGCTTTGAATTAATGTAATTTACTGTATTTCTATCAGATAAATTCACAAACATGTCCCTAAAGGGATATGCTGAGGTAAATTTCTGCCTTATGCCCATTTTTGAAAATATTTTCAATAGAAATCTTATAGCTTCTTATAGCTGTCCCAGAAATTGAATCCAGGACCCGCTTATACCGCGAGTCGCATTAATCTACCATAGCAGACTGTGAGCTATAAAAAAACAATAACAACGAGCTTGTAAAATAAATAGGAACACATATGTATACATATCAGATAACATTGAGCTACAACATTTAGACACAGCATCTCCATTCAACAACATAACATGACACACACATGTATTCCTACTCTACTACAAATGTTTTCGTACTTCCTCGTCGATTCCCCATAGCGTAGATGAAATCATCGGTACTACCGGTCCGCATGACCTTTCATATTACGATATGAAGTGTTTTTTTTATTAAAACAATTGAAAGTGAGCCTCAGTACTCGTAAGGTCACGTCATAAGTCTAATGTTGAAGATTGATGTATGAATGAATTGTTGTATTGTGGACGTTTTGTGGTGGATGTTAAATGTTTGAGGGCGTGAGACGTATACTATGGATACTCTACCTCTGCTGAGACAATTGTGATAGAGAGAATTATTTTTATTTCACGAAAAAAGAATTCACTTTTTCGAACATCGCGTTCTCGAATACTGCATTATTTTTTCGATTATATTAATCATTGGCGTAAAAAATGTATTGCAACATTAAAAATTCGATGAAACATCATCATTGATATAAAAAAAATTGCAATATAAATTATTACTTTATACCTAGAAGTGCACAAATTTACTCCTTATAGTCGAGATACATATTAGTATTTTCGTTCCCAGATACACAAATTGATACTTCCAAACGAGTCATTTTTATGTATCGATGTTATTGGGTTGTAGGTCATAAACCGGTAATATAAAATATTATTAAAATATTATTTTCCATCGTATTGATTTTTACCATACTAGATTTTTACCATTTATTTTTTTATTTTATTTTATAAAGCTTCATATACACAACAGTATATAGGCGGACTTAATGCCATGCGACATTCTCTGCCAGTCTACCTTACCTTACGGTATTTAATGTCTTTCTTAAGTACTTATACTTTACCCTAAAATTTAAGACGTTTCATTCTATATATAACATACTGTTATGTATTAAACAGTGTGTGTGAATCACTAGGATCCGTAATTATACCCTCAGCAAGGTTACAGAAAAAACAATCGTTCAATCAATAGAACTAATAGAATTACCGAGGCTCACATGTATCATTACGCTGGTACCATGAGGGTGCGGCTGTAACTATAGTTTAACACCATTATCGGTATTGTCTGCGAGATAACATAATTATTGCATTCGCGTGTTGCAAATTGCAAGTTGCATTTGTATATAATTTATGTTTTACCAAATGCGTTGGATGGAGTGCGTTAGGGTCTGGTGCAGAGCTCTATTATGCCTTTCTTGCAGTTGATAGCTCAAACCAAGAAGGTTATGCGGAATCCTAAATTAATTAACATGAACGCAAGCAACGAAAGAACATCATGATAAAAGAAAGAAATTAAAAAATTCACCGTGTTAGGTCCTAGGATAGGTCCTAGAACCACGAATGGGTTGTCCACTGTCCTAATGTGTCTTAAATAGAAATACATAATATGTACAAATATTGTATGTATGGTGACGATATCCACAAGGTGGCTGGCAGCGGTTGGATGAGGAGAGCCGAAGGTTGTGCCCAGTGGCGTGCCATAGGAGAGGCGTATGTCCAGCAGTAGACGAATTAAGGGCTGTTGATGATGATGATGATGTATGGGGGCCCAGCAGTGGTACAAATAAACTTTTCATCATCATCAACAGCCTTTAATACATCCACTGCTGGACCTATGTCAAAGAGAGGTCTATGCCTCTCTTACAAATAAATATTTTTTATAAAATATTACTGTTATGAAAAACGACCATAAGAAATATTACTTTGAGTTTGATGATAGTATGAACTACCAAACATACGAAAAGTTTGTCTTTACATTAATGAGATAGATTCAGATATAATTAGAGCGAGGATCGCCCAATCCCGACCCGTGCTCAGCGCAACTTACCGAGTAACTTAACTCACACTTAACATTTAAGTTATCACCAAGTTAACACTTAAGTACACACGCGTAATGTATGCGCGCACGTACGTTAATCCAATTAGCGTCTTAGCTCCAGTGTCACATTAACATTAATTTGAATTTTAAATCATGCAGAAATTACTTAGTGACTTGTTACGCCGCGCTGGCGACAGGTGAATGTTTTGTAAACAACTGATAAGAATGGGGCGTCTAATTGATCTTTTGATGTGTATTGATCGGTTTAGAAATAGTTTAATGCTCATAGATTGACTGACGCCTATAGTAAGGGGTGATGCGATCGAATTCGTTTGATATACTTAATATTTTTTGTATTTATGCTTATTATAAAATTTGTGTAATGGCGTACTTGTCTCTAATAGCCAACATTATTTCTATTTTTCCGCATTTACCTTATCTATGTTGGCGCTTACTTGGGGAGGCCTACGTTCAGCAGTGGACGGCGATAGGCTGAGTGTATCTTATTTTCTGATTTTTTGTATCACGATAAATGTTTGTGTAATAAAAGTTGTCCGACTTTGTATAAGACTTTCGAAATTTCGCATTTCATGACACGAGGCTTACGTCAAATGAGGAGTAAAAATTTTGAATTTATTTTCTATTGAGTCATTGCTACCATCCTTTCGTACTGTCCTTCTTAAGCCGGTCCAGTTACCTTTATAAATTTATTTGCAAGATCTTGACTTCCAGCCAATATACTCTACCTCTCCGATGCCTTATATTAGAATACGGCTAATTATACAAACATGTCCTTAGTTATTGTTATTTATATGAGCTCAATACTGTACACATGTGTTTATTATTCAAATATCTTACAGTTGAGGAAAACTGTGTGGGTAAATTTACGCGTCATCAGAACATTATGTTTGCAGCTTGTTGTATGCAGCACATAGTTAAGAAACGTAGTATTATTAATCACAGGATCTTAAATGTAAAATTTACTGAGCAGTTAAAAAAGGGAAAAAATATTATAGTTTTGTTTTAAATTACTAGAATGTTACCTGTTTTCTGTTATCAATTTTAATTTTAATATTTATGTGTCAGTATGCAAAATTAATAGGTCAAAAGAATTTGTTTTAAAGTTATTGGCAAAATTACATACTCAATAAGCGTGAAGGACTAAGGCAAAACTTCCTGGCTATTGCAACGAAAGTTCGATCAAAGTGCATAGACAGAGAGCAAGTCGATCATTTAAGATGACAGTCATAATGACTCAACGTCTGTAAAATTATATGTAAACCATCCTCGTAAGTATTTATTATTATACAATAATTTCAGCTTACATTGATTGGCATTTATGCTATTTTTTTAAATACATTCTTTTGACTCGCAAATATCTAACTCTTTAGTTCTGTTATATCTCAAAGCTGTATAAAATATCAGTAATAAAGTCATACTTCCCTCTATTATTGCCGTGCATTCAATTTGTCAAAAGCATCACGTGAAATAGACAGGATTCAGTAGGCGTCGAATACATTAGGTGCAGTAAAGTTTGGTCATAAATACTCAGGAGTATTGGCAACCGTTTAAGCTGCCTACAGCTTACTATTAAGTTGTATTGGATAACATGTGAGACCCATTGTCGGTCGAGGCCAAGGACCACCTGGGCCGGGTTTTTAATGTGTTGCAATCCAACTTTTATGTTTGGGTTTTGCGTAACACGTCCACTATGATTGATAATCTGTGAAATTTTGTTAACATAGAATTTTATGAAACTTAATTTGCATATGTGTAATTATTTATTGGTTTAAGTCTGAGCTTAGTAAGGATGTATTTTTATTTGTGGTAGTGGGTTCTGTCCTTTTTAATTTACTTTTTTTCGAATAATTTGAATGTTCAAAAAAACTTTCTTACTTACGAGCATTTTTTTATACAGTTTACGTATGCCCTTCGGGAACACATTATGACTTTTCGAATTATATTCCCTCTAAATGTCAAAGCCATTTAAACCAACGTTGTCTATCTTAGACACCACATCGCCCTTCAACTCACTAAGATAACAGTGACGGTACCTACTTCCGTAAAAGCCCTCTCATCAGCCTATCGCCGTCCACTGCTGAACGTAGGCCTCCCCATAAAGCGCCAACCATCCCGGTCTTCTGCAGCCCTCGTAAAATCCCCCCAATCAATGGCAAATCCCCCCTATGGCGTAAAAGCCCAAACTCCAGTTATTCATACAAAGTTCCTAACAATAATCTTTAAATATTAAATGTTTATGAAAAGCAATTATTCTGAACCATAATGAGCCATTACGAGTGCAAACTAGACATTACACGATTAACCTGAAACGCATTTGAGCTTCTCTGGAAGTACCGCCACTGTAGGTAACTCCGCACTTACTAAATCACTTGAAAGTAACAACTTAAAGAAAAAACCTAGTTGCTCAGTAGAATTACGTGTTGGCCAACATAACAGCAACACATACACGCCTCGAGAGATTTATTGCATCGCCTGCTCACTATTATTACACGAATAGTTGTTTTACAATTGAATATTATTTTAATAAATATAGTTTCTGTTTTATGTCTGTATCATTGTCGGGACCTTGAATTAATGCATGTGCTTGGTAGCCATTACTGTGTGTATGATTACTTGCCATTTTGGTTTTTACATTTTGATTATGGAACTGGAAATAATAGTTATAATAATACAAACCTCTGTCCTTAGACTTGTATAATGATGAGACCGAGTAAGAATATACCTTTTGAGGTTACTTTAACTATAATATAATATTTGGTCTTAAGTCTCATTAATATAATCAAAACTAGTCATTGATCTGAAAGAATAACAAACTGTAATATAATAGTTATTCTTTAATACAATCCTATGATACACATCGAATGAAATAAATGAAATAAAAATGTCCCAAGTTTACTAACCTGCCATAGACTGACGTCATAGATTAAAACCTTATTCTGCTTGACTGTAGATGAAACTTGTATAAATGATGTCAAATATCTCGAAATAATTTTAATAATGTGTTACGCATTGTAACTCATGGAATTGCCTGCGTGGGATGTTTTTGTACGCATGACTAATCTTATAAAGCTTTACGTGGCGTCTACTGCGTTTGTACGATGACAAATAATAAGGAGATTTTTTTAATAGTCTTTGAAAGCTAAGGATGTGTAGTAAAAGGTATTGGTAAAGTGTTGAAATTAAAAGTCCACATCAAAAATTTCGAGGTCAAAATAAGTAAGTTTATGGGGGAAATTTTACTCCATATTGCAATTGCTATTCTACATACATTTGTTATAAGTTTTGTGCCTCGTTCACGGAAACATACAAAGATAGCAATGCGAAACTCTTTTTTCCGATTTCCTGATCTTTTGAGTCCAATCATCAAGTTAATTAAATTAATTGAGGCGATACGAGCATGCACCTTGAGTAAGGTCGGAAATAATTGTTCGCATATTGATAGAATCGTTAGCGACACGCGCGCGGTACACGAGCGATAGACGATTGATAAACAATCTTTTGTTATTGATACTGAATATGCTGGTGCCCGTGGCGTTGTTTGCACGGATTTGACTATTCAAGAAATGTAAAGTATCATCATTGTCATCGTCATCATTAACAGCCTTTCTCACATCTAGTGCTGGATAGCTATCTCCTTAAAGGCACGTCACTGGGCTCGATCTTCAGCCTTCTTCATCTAACAGCTGCGAGCTACTGTTCAGATGTAGTCACTACGAGTACGTACATTGAAGCAGAATAAAAGTTTTTCTAGATCTGTATAGAGCATTAATTACTCTTCCCAGATTGCGACCTCCATACTAATAACAGATCGTTTATTAAATTCATACAAATGTGACTAAATTTGATATCAATCCATAACGTAATTAAGACAATGTTGACAGTTTCCCGAAATTAAATACTAAGTTTGGATCGTGCCTTGCCATTCCCCTTGGAGGAGAAAGAAGTCATTTTACCTAAAACATTATTCCCTATAAACTTAAATATACGAAAAAAATCAATAACCCAACCCCAAACACTGGCCAGATTTAACTAAAGCAACCGCTAAGAAGCTACAATCATCCGGAATGCCGATCACCAATCATCCATTTACAAGTTAATTAAGCGTAAGAAAGAAACTGCATACACTTTAGTTCCCAGGGTGGTATGCAAAAATTGTTGAGAAAATACCATAGCTGTTTTGCGTGGCCGATAATTCGCCGAGAGGGTAATTTCAGCTTTTAGACTATAACGCCGGGCATTGTAATTGACTCACTGTATGGGCATTACGCTGTGTTGCTTAGTGTTGATATGCATTAATTTCTGCGGCTTTAATGCCTTTAATACAGGTTTGTGAAACATATAAATAAGGTTTTTAAAAATAAGGTTGGATTAAGGCAGAAATAGAGAGCATGTTCGACTATAAGGACCTGTAAAAATGTGTTGTAGAAAAAATAATAGAATAAAAAAAAATACAATGGAAAATGATTTTTAAAATTGAAGTTCATGAACAAGATTGTCTCACAGAACAATAGCTAGGGGTAAGGTATCCCTAGTAACAACATAAATATTGAAGGCAAGTCCAATCCAAGTCACCAGAGCTACCCTAAAATAAAACTACAACGCTGAGCAACCATTGAAAACTCTGAGGGATCAGTGAGAAGCAAATTCTGCCAGCGAAATCATATGCAAACTGCGATTCCCACGATCCGTGCGTGGACAATCGGCCGTTTATCGACTTACTACGTCCCTATTCCATTTTTTGTTGTTCGATTATGACAATCGATTAGGTTCTATATAATCGAAGGTACATACTTGTCGAATTATCTCATGACTGCTTAAAAATGAATTTATTAAAGAGTTATTGGCATGTCAAGTTTGTGAAGTAGTATACCAATAAAAGAAGTTTGTGAGATTTATTTTGGGTTATTTTTTTTTTATTTGACAACGTCCAGGTTGGGTACCAATAGAATCTAAGATTATGCAAGATTTATAGATGGTCTACAGTTAGTGTTTAATTGTATCCTTCTCCTCCCGTTCTGGAATAATCTTAATGCATTTTAAAATTGTACCAAAGATTCTGTCTCGATAGGTGATCGGCGCAAGATATAACAATGTTCTGTTACTGAAAATTCTACGTCATACTGCAGTTATGTCTTTACAAACGTTTCAATGCCTCAAGGTATTGTAAGGAAGCATAGCATTGACTATCAAACAGTTGTTGGCGAGTCCGTTGTTGTTAGTTCAAAATATTTTTGAGGTGTTTTATGTATCAATGTTCATCAATCAATAATTGTATTGTTTTCTTTTTAGTGTAGCTCTATTATCATTCTAATAGGTCAATGAAAATCGACGAAATAATATATTTTCTTATATAAAGTTTACATACTATTTTGCAATATCTGATATATATTTTTAATGCATTCTTCAGCTAATAAAGTTAACGAATCGTGAACGCATTCGATAGTTACGACTGCCGATTAATTTTAATCGATTTCAATCGACATCGTAAATTTTTGTCTCGTAAAAATATGAGTTGTTTTCGGCTATCAAATATTTATTCGCTGTAAACACTTTGTGAATAGATAATTAAATACATTTTTATTGCTTTAAATATCTTAACCTTGACTGATTGGTGCAATTTTGAATCCATAAAATCATGAATTATGCAGCTAAATGATTGCATATTAAGATTTTTCACGGGTAGTTTAAAAACTATAGATGTGGCGTAACTTGAGCTTCGCGTGTTTTCCTTGATTAGCATTTTATTAGTTGACCATAATTGCACTCTTATGTTTACATAATCAGTTAATAAAAATAAATAGAAAATTTTACGCAAATTAAACATAAAACGTTTTTTATCTTAATAACCTATTTAAAAACTTTATATGTAGTAAACAAGGTTCAAATATACAATTCAAAAAGTGATTTACTGTATGTATATTGTACTTGTATGATTTTTAAATTAATGGATTAAGACATACACAAAGAATATTTTCAATCAAAATTCTAGTACGAGATAATTTATCGTGTTTAAATATAAAAACTTTTCTGAGCTTTTTACTCTTACTAAATATTTTAACAGGACTTCAAATTTTAATACAATTATTAATTATTTATTTACGAAACTAATATTTATTCATCAAATAAACTTTTAATCCCTAACCAGAATAGGGACGTGCAGAGTATCGTGCGATACGCGGCAGTACGAATCGGTAGTCCTGAGAATCTCGTCGAAATGTTTGTGTCTTCGGTTTACATGGGGAGAGAAAATGCCAGGGGTATTGAAGCATAATGCAATACTTCTATGAAATTACATAGTTATTAATATAGATTACATCATAGATCATTTTCAACCTTTTATTTAAAATTGACGATAACAAAAGACGAAGTCGTCTTATCATTGTTTTTTTTTCAATTGTATTAAAAAACTGAAATGCATTTTTTTGTGATGTTATTTTATACATTTACTCCCAGTCTGATTAAATGCTTTATTTCTGTATACTTAAAGATCTTAGAATACATTAAAGTAGAAAACATTGTATAACATATTTTTCGTTTAGGTATAGGAAAATAAACCCAACATGTAAATAGCCATTTAGATTGAAAATAACTAAAAAATAATTGCCATTTCTCCATGGAGGAACACGTCACAATAAACACCGAAATAATGTCTCACCGGCGAGCGCCATGTGAACCGCAGCGACTGGCGTGCGATGCGGGCGTGACACAGCCCGACTCGGGTTTGATTCCCTGCAGGCACCATTAGGGCCAATAACCATCAGTCGGTAGCCGGACCCGAGCCCGCTAATTTTCTCTAATTTTCCTATCAAAACCGAAACTCCATTGTTTTTTGTCGGGCCGGTAGCGTCGTCGGAACCTAACTGTTTGTGATCGTGAGAACATCGACGAATGTTACGTAATTATTGTGTTTTTGCACGCTTTTTTCCTTTCAAGGCTGCGTTTTGGTTCGCGTGTGTTTGTGCGAAATTCGGCCTTGCCGTAATGCGGTTAATTGAGCTTGAAGGAGATACTCGGACGTGTCAAAAATGGTTTTATATTGATTCGGTAATGGACACTGAAATATTACGATGTCAAGGCTTTCAAATGAGTTCGACGTGTGTGATTTCGTGTGATGTTCTTTTTACGTAAACGGGGCAGTGATTAGTTGCGGAGCTGGTTATTTTCACATAGACACTAGGTCTATGTGAAAATATTACTAGTGTTGTTGTACATCAAGTGCAATGAAAGATACTCTGAAGAAGGGAGCTTTCAGTTTCTTTAGTCCTATATATCCCAAGTCAGGATACATAAGCATATTATCGAACTACACTTTTCATTGTTTTCAGTTGTGAAATTTCAAAGCCTCTCTAAGTTTTTAACACCTACGACACAAGACTTGTATCTCTTTAAACAGAACTATGTAGCTTTTGAGTATACTTATCGCTCCGAACGCTAGTAATTCTTACCTTGTTGAAAGTAGTTGGATTTCCTGACATAGACGCAGACGAGGGCCATGAGCTGGAGCTGCGAGAGCCTCTGCCTGGTGGACGGCGGCAGCGGCAGCAGGTCCCGCAGGTTGGCGATCTCGGCGTTGATGAGGTCGCGTCGAAGCTTGCTCGCACCTTTCGTCGATTTGCCTTGGTCGAACCTGCAATACATAGGTTAGTTAGTATGGTGTTTGAAAGATTCCTTGTTGATCAGTAGTCTTGACGTTGATGTATGACGGCTACACAAGACCGGGATGGTTGGCGCTTTCTTGAAGAGGCCTACGTTTAGCAGTGGACGGCGATAGGCTGAGTACATTCTTGACGTATCGGATTTAGATAGAGTAATTTTAACAGGTCATATATTTATAATATTTTGGCACGGCAACCTCCTAATAACACATACTGTTAAGAGTAAATGTATAAATATTTTTACTGTCATCACCATCATGACCATCACCGTAATCAATTCCACTGCTCGGAAAGGCCCTCTTCTACTGCCTAGTGCGGGATGTAAACAATTTTATAGCTGAACAAAATATTATAAATTTTTGATCTGAAATTTATAAAACTATCATACAGTTTTATAATGTACAGGTGGAAAATAATTTTATTTTGTGTTCTGGAGTGGAGACCACGCCTCGGCAAACGTAGTGTAGGACGCCCTCGGGCTAGGTGGGGTGACGATATCCGCAATGTGGCTGGCAGTGGTTGGATGAGGAGAGCCGAAGATCGAGCCCAGTGGCGTGACATAAGAGAGGCCTATGTCCAGCAGTGGACGAATTAAAGGCTGTTGATGATGTACAGGTGATGCCATCACGCTTCTGTCATATTGCCTTTCTTCAATTAAACACCATAATATAGAAAATACAAACATTCGATATCCTAATTACTGTTATGAATGGAAATGGCTACGAAATAAGTTACGCACGCTGTGCAGATTTAAAAAAATATAAGTATACAAAATAAAACAATTCTATTCAACATCACAATAGTTTTAGGTACATTCATACATATAGGTAGGTCATAAAAATTACTACGATTCAATTAAGCAGTTAAGTATTTATGTTCGTATAAAGATTAGTTCCACACTCACATCCTAGTTGTTACATGCCGCCAACACAGCGGCCATTATTCTCAATCGTTCGATAATTTTTATCGGTCGATAATTTTGTTTTTTGGTAGACATAAATGCGGAATGTTTTCCTAAACCTGTGAATTCACCTTGAAATGTAAACGAAGTAATAGTTTGGTAAAAGGTCAAATTTATAGCAATTTGCTTTAAGGTTATGTGGTTGGTAATGTTTTTATTAACTTAGTTTTACGTTTTTTAATCGAATTGGGTTTGTGAAGCGGTGTTTATGATTTCTGGTGTCGCATGCACTGCAGGAAACTGGACTTTTTGATTACGAACTAGATTTTTTTTCAATCTAGTCATACAGCTTCAGTTATATGC
The DNA here is from genome assembly GCA_030295005.1 of Cephonodes hylas. Taxonomy (NCBI): domain Eukaryota; kingdom Metazoa; phylum Arthropoda; class Insecta; order Lepidoptera; family Sphingidae; genus Cephonodes; species Cephonodes hylas. The sequence goes on from AP025382.1 coordinate 6,485,457, forward strand.
CGTGTAGCATGCAATATGGGAAGTTAGACTTTCTGATAGCTTGTTTCTTGGCTAAATGTTAATTGATGATGACAATAACAAAGAAATCGTATCTTATGCTAGTAATGAGTTAAGTAATTATATTGTTGTTTTTGGTAGATATATAAGTCTAATCAGTTCTGACTGTTGTACTGGTTGCCATAAGGAGTGTTATAAAATTTAATCATTAGTTTAGTTTAAAATTTGATTTTTATACTGATTACTCACTAGTAAACTATAGGAGTACTACAAAGCCTCTTTCAAACCAAAATTCAAATGTCATCTTGTGACATTTCGCGTAGAGTGTAGTGAGCCAGACACGGTCTTTAACACAATTTAAATCAGCGTCAGGGCTTCTTATTTATTGTCCTTTTAAAGGTTTGTTTGCAAGCTAAGTCTGCAATATTTGTAAAGTAGGTAATTTGAATTAATGGTGTTAATCGTGTCACATGGCAATCATGTAATCATGTCTTAGTTTTGTCACTTGATTTGGGATTAAATAGTCTTGTCGTTCCTAATAAATGTATATATTCGAGAGGTAAAGGTTTAGATTACTCGTTACGAGAAAGTTTTTAAGTACATATGTATTTATTTTAAAATTTAAGTACCAGCTTCGAGCTTATCTGGAAATGTGTCCGATAAGCAGTGGTAAGCTTACTATATGTATAGATACATTTCTGTCTAACCTTTAGAGATATAAGCGAGTGTTTACATATGGCATGTGGATGAAAACAGAAATTGGCAACGCAGGTAAAGGTATAAATCAGTGTTTGCCATTAAGTAAAGAAGTTTTATTAGTACCCAGTTGCAATTTTTGAAAATGCATCAATAGTTATTGTCCTACCGACAACTCTACTTGACCTTTTTGGATATTCAAGTTTTTTAGGCCCTTATATTACACGCAGCCTATCGCCATCCACTGCTAAACGTAGGCCTCCAAAAAAACCATCCTGATGTTTTGGCTCTTACATAACATTTATATAATTAATGGAACTTCGACTAATGTCGCTTTTTATTAACGCATTCGTGAGTGTAATAACGACTTGTCCTTGTCTACAGTAAATATTTATTGACTTGGCCAAACATTTTTCAACAACTTATTTATTATTTATCCGTGAAATTGTTCAATTTGCAATTTAAATTTATTGTAATTGTAAAGTAAACATCATAATGTAAATAAAATATTGTGAATGCCAAATGTTGAATTTTACGCATCGTCGCTTCGCTAAAAAATATTGTTTGTCGTCATTCAATTTCTGCGTTCTAAAGTATTTTTTAAGCGCATGTTTTTTATTAAAGTGCTATTTTTATTGGCTTTTAATGTGACTATTATAAATTGTACTATAATATTGAACATACGTACATTATATCTATGATAGTAACTATGTGGTTACTAATAAATATTTTTATGCGACTTCCAATTTTGTATTAACACAAAAGTTTGTGTAGCCGACAAATGTTACATTACATTTAAATGGTTCAAAAATGTTATTTAACGAATAATGGTGGTGTTATCAGTTTCGATCGTTTCAAAAACTGTTCTCGAGGATTCTAAAATGAACAGCTCGGCCAAAGACCTCTAGAAAGCTAAAAAAATTGTAACAAGAATACTAGAAAAATCGTACGTATCGCCGTATACAAGGACTTTCAACACAATAAGTAGTACTACTCTGCCTACCCCTCTTCCGAAATATGTATAACCATTTAAATAAACCGGCCAATTCAAATCGCATTAAACGTAATGATAAATTGGATTCCGAGATGCAGGTTGAACTTAGGCCCTTCCGTTGAGGTGTCAGTCTGTATATTCCACGGTCCTTACTGATGGGGCACTGGTTGCGATATTGCGGGCCCTTTGCCCTTCACTCCGCGGTAGTAATCGTAGCGATATTAACATCACTTGTCACTTACCGAACAAGCGTATTTAACGCTACGATTATGAGTAATAAGGATGGTTATGGGTAGGGTAATGTGTGTCTAGAAGTGGCGGAGGTTGTGTGGAGTGAAAACTTTTTTTGTCTATATTAGCTCAGAAGACCTTAGAAATTTTATTTTGGACCACATTTAACTAGTTATATTATATAAAATAATAAATATACCTGTAAATTCGTGTCAACATTTGCTAGCTTTATCAAGTAAGTCGAATCAAATGGCCACTAAAAAATGGAAGAAAATTAATTGTATTTTTTTGCAATATGGCACATTTTTGCTACTTTGTATCATATTATAAAAGGGAAATATAAAGAATTAATATTATAAAGAAATTAAAAGTCTTTTATTCCATCACCAGTCACGTTTCCTTCGATGTCGTGAAAGCGAATAAAAAGGGACTGTGCTCTACCGAATAACTCACGGAATTCCTTTAATTATGCACAAAAGTTCGAAATTCCCCGAAAATGAATTGAGCTGGTTGTAAATTGTGTGCCATACAAAAGAGTGGAATCAATGTGTTGGTTCGCGGATCTCTTATTAGCTAATATGGCGGAGCACGCGATGCCTCTTCGAAGATCTTGCGTTGTGCGTTCCGCTTGCAGCCAATTGGCATTTAAATTATTTTTTCGCATATGCAAAATCATAATGTATGCGTTGATTAGTTGCGTAATATGAATTTATATCGATAGTTCAAGTTTTGTGTGTATTGTGAAATTTATAAGCGATTGTTTCGGGTAGCGTTGTAAATCGTTTCATAAAGTTAGACTTGACATCTATGTTTTAAAATAAGTACAGCTTTTCTTAATTTCAAATGTGCTAAAGGAACAATGATAATAACAATGATTTTTAGTTCAATTGTAATAAAAAATCTTTTAATAAATCAATATTTTCTTGCATACAAAAATTTTTTCATTGCATTATTTTGCGAGCAGTTGATTCAAGTATCTGTAATATTACAAGATTATCCTACCAAAAATTGTCTATTAGACTATACGTAAAATACATAAGTCAGACCAAAATTAGTGAAAAAAAAACATTGACGGTTGCAAGTGGAACACATTGGCTGTTCATGTGTATCGTGGGAACGAAATGCATTACCACCGTAACCGGAGATCTCCTAACTCCTAACCTATTTTATATAAGGGCATCCGAACCTCACGTGTGGTTTTACTTAACGAAAATCACGTCGGAACGGAACAAAGGCAGTTTATAATGCTACACGATCTACCGCCCATTACACTCAGCGTTGGAATTCGAAATTTTCAAGCTGAGAGCGCTTTCCGTCGGTTGGTTTGCGAAAATTTAGCGTAAATATGTATACTGGATTGGAAATGTATTAAATATTTCCTAAAGAAATTTATGAATTTTTAAATTATAAAAAATATTTTTAAAAATATCAAGATTTTTTTGACATTACAAAAAAGGTTATACACTTGTATATATACTTCATAGTCTACATAACTCATATATAGTCATCGGTCATACATGTTAAAATAATTTATCGTAAGCATTGGCATAAGCGGCAAATTTTTGACTTCATAAGAAAAGGACTTCGAAAAAATATAATGAACAACCTTTCATTGTATTTACATTCCCGTTGCTGTTACCGTAGCAAGATGATATAGTTAAAGTTCTTTTATAGGTTATAAAAATATATAAGCTGATTTGTTGTTCAGCACATGATCACCTGATTCATGTTAGTACTTCGTCAGTGTCATAAGTAATAGCTTTTTGTGATTAAACGATATTGACGTATGTTCGATGTTATGACGTAATTGTTTCCGGTGAAAACTTGCCTTGTTTTCCCACGGTACAAGCTGTTACAAAGGCGGATAATAATTTAGACAATTTTCCAATATCGGGTTCAATATGGTCTAAGGAATAAACGGTAGCAATTAAGTGAGATACTATCATTAAAAAAATATAAATAACTATTATTTTTATTTACTGGTATCTAAACCACGGTTGCCCTCGATTTTTATGTCGAGAAAATATTGAATTCCTGAAGGATTTTTTCGTAGCTCTGTTCCGTTTTTATTAACTAGATAGAAGCTAAGAAAAAGAAGGGCTTGTATGGGCAAAAGTTATGTTAAGTCCTATTCAACTAAAACCTTATTGCCTTAACTAAATTCTTGAAAGTTTTGCCTTGACTTATGATACTATCGACTATAAAACATCAATTTTGTGTTGCCCGTTTCATAAACATTTATAATGAGTGAACTAAAAATAATAAAATAAAAATATTTCTTAAACTACTCCCTCAATTTGGTGAATATCCTCTTGCTTTTTCGTTCAAATACGCCTAACTTAACCTTTGCTTGAAAAAAAAAATACAATCGCTCACAGTTTACACCATGGGCGCGCTCTACGCTTTGAAACCACAACAGAATGTCGGCTGTAGTGTACATCGGTCGCATTACTACGCATGCGCGTCTATCTTACTCTTAGACCGATCTATAAATTGTTATGCCGTGTTGTTGCACAGAAAGCTTTATTACTACTCCGTGTTTATACTGCGCAGACATTCTGCTTTTCATTTTCATAGATTTATCGCAGGCGGTGATAGATTTGTTAGGTGTTGTGTTCGTTTTTGACGGCAACTTTAATTTTATTTTGACTATTTCTTTTTTGGATTCGCCTAAATTGTCTTCACACTATTCTTGTCAGTATTGTTCTTATTAATTCAAGACGAAGAATTTGTTTGGGTACATCATTTCTGATACGATTAGACAAATATTTTTGGTTCACACTAAAATTTGTCTCGAGGATGTGAGGATCGAAACTCGATCGATTCACTGGTGCCTAGTCAATTGCATCATAATGCTGTCAGATATTTTTGTGTATACTCAGATAGAGAATGAGGATGAGCTCGTTGATTCGTTTTCGAGATTACTTTTATATTTATTGTATTAAATCCAAAGAAATTAAAAAATAAACCTCCCTTTCACATTCCCAGGACGGTATAAACACGTATTACGGACTGACACATCATCAAATACTCTCGGCTTCTATAACAAGTTGATTATGATAGGTCCGGGGAGGGCACAATTGCCCTAAGACGTGGAAAGTGCGCTAAGTGCCGCCCTCGGGCAACCGGCCAATTTTACACCATATCACATGTTACATAACTATCCCACGTAATTTGTAATGCTAAATCATGCGGGATTTATGATATTTTCGCTCAAATGACTCTATATGACGGATAACAATTGGAGGTACAATGTAATTTATCTTAATTGTTTATGCCCTTATCAGCAGTGGGGGGATTTCCATAGAGGCCCAAAAATGATACATGTTAAGTTTGTAATGTATAGTTTATTGGTATTAGATAAATTGGTATTTATATGTCAATTTGCTTTTGTTAAATATTGATTTGAAGCTTAAAAATTATTACTTACTTTTTTAATAAAAAAATACTAAAAAGCAGTAAAAATACCTTCAAATATCAGTACCAAAACTTTGATCCTTTGCAAACAAAGTTGATAGTAGGTACATAAATCGTAAATATTAACCGTAGTTGGTGCTCAAGTCGATGTACGGGCCAATCTGACAAGATAAGTGGACATTTACAAAGTATTACAAAGGTTTGCGACCAAAGGGCAAAGGCTGCGACATCGCCGCTGCGTTGCAACGATCAAGATTTGTTTATTGAATGATCGTTGATGAATTCATTTCTTTCTTGATACTTTATACTTTGGCTCTTAGTATGGCACGGGAATAAAAAACACTTTTCTCGACCAGGCAATCGAACCTGAGACCTTTTAGTCGTTTAGCTATGTTGAAAGAAGCTGTATATAAAGAAAAATATAAGTTAGGAATCTGGAAGAATCCACCAATATTTTGAGGAAGTTACATCTCCCAACTTACAATATCAAACACATTGCACCCCTAGAATTCTGAAACAGGATGTTAGTAATTCATAAAGTGATAAATACGTACATAGTAGTACAAAAGGCTCGCAACTTTTGTCAACTTTTGTTCCGTGAGTGACTCACAGTAAATCATCATGCGTGGTGTAGAAAAAGCGAAGGTAGCGCTCGAGACGAGCGCGGTCACGCATGTCGCATTACTGTACGCTTTATTAGCAGCGACTAAACGAACACATTTAAAGCGATGTTTCTGCTGAATATTATTTTAATAAATTGTCTGTATAGTGAAATTTGGATGTGATGAAAATTTTGTTAATAATTAGGCGTAAATTCATGAAGTAGTGTGGGACATTAAATTAATTACCAAATATTGATCTCTCCAGTATTGCCTAAATTTAATCCAATTCTCCCAGTCTCTTTGAAATTCCCTAGTTACACATAATATATCAAGCATTCATCCTCTAAGAAGAATAAAAGTTCTACACCTATGTTTCCCCAGAACACAAGTTCCACGTAACAGGACCAAACCAATTGCCGTCTACGTGGAATTTTCATAGCCTCCGACTTAAGTATTTCTTATTAAAAAAAACATAAAATTGCTTCATCCCGGATCTCGATCGCATTTATGTTAAGACCAGTGGCGTGCCTAGGGTTTCAAACTAAGGCAAGCCCAAATGTTTATTTAGTAGCAGCATATTTTTTTTGGTACGTAGGACTAATAAATACCTACCGGTTAGTACTCACATTCACGTTTATAGCGTTATTTTATAAATAAACAATCGTTAAGTTCGTTTTTCGGAACTATGTAAGGCAAGTCGGGCTTTCGGGCTTCTATGGAAGTACCGCTACTGGTTAAGACCTATGAGGAAGAATGTAGCTAGAATTGCAAAGTGAAACCAACTTTAAATTCACTTTTAAATACATCTATACAATGGTTCAAAACCCATTTTAATTGTATTCGACACGAACTCGAACGAAACCGCAAGTAAAAGCCACTCACTGAGCGAAGGTTAATTGTTAATCCGGACATTTATTTTACTTTTCATTTGTCATTCCATATCATTAGTCATTTGAAATACTAATGGAACAATTCTAGGAACAATCGACTTAATTTGTTCATTTAATTTAGTCGATTAATAATGTTTTTAGTCTTGGTTTAGATAGTGTTTGTCCAACCATATTGTGACATTGATTGACATTGTGAAATTTAAACAAAAAGGAGTGGCAAATTATTGTGCCAATATTTGGTCAATTCTTATTTCAGATAGGTCGGCTTTGGTCTAATTTACAGATCAGATTTCAAGGGATCATTGGCAGTTGCAAAGTTTTGAAAAGAAGTCTTTAAATTCCGTGGGTGATTAGAATTTAATTATTGGGACTCCGATCTTTATATTTACTGCTCGCTGCAAGACTTTTAAGTCAATGCTTTACTTTAGTAAAGTCGGACTTCTAAAGCCCATTCATACTGTTATAAACAATCTAAAGATGACTTTATTTTACGCAACTCTTCATGAATTATATTACATACTAAGAACTTCTTCCGTTATTTTCTATAAGTCGATGTTTAGTGTAAATCGTAACTCAGACACTAAGTAATTATTTGATTGAATGCAACAATCGAGTGGCAATTTTCTGTTTTAAACTCTGTTTATCGCTCTAAGAGCCGTCGTTATTTTTATAAAATTTATTTATCCAGCCAATTACATTCTGATTTATGTCTAGTAACTCCTTTATATGACATACAGGTCGTTAAGTTGTCCCAACTCAATCAAAATGCAATGCCAAACAGACCTTTACAAGTCAAACCTCATAATAGTTGACAGATTAGTCCTCCAGCCATTAGAATCAAATGCGGATATGAACCTAGATTAAAGTGTGGTTACGTAAGCACACGACAGCGCACTAATAGCTTCTCATAAGCGCCGAGACAATGAAATAATCGGGGACTCGAGTAGGATGCCATCTATGTAGATAAAATGGTTGTGTTTTGTTGAAAAATGTAGTTTGCGTTTATGAGCATTATATTCAGTAAGGAAAGTTCTAAGGTACTTCTTAGGTGTGTAGTCTGCTAACTCACACTAAGTCAGCGTGGCGGACTAAGGCCTAAACTTTCTTAGTTGTAAAAGAGACCCGTGGCCAGTGGTATGTACACGGGCTGTTGATGATGATGATTATGATGTTTAGTAGTAACAATACAAATTTAAAATCTGAAAAATAACCAATTTTATATTCCATTTAGCCAAATATCTAAAAGTATTGCATAAAAGATTTGATAAACAAAACCTAAAATATTTTCTAGTGACAATATTTTGTATTCACACATGTCACTCCGAGCCGATCGAACCTCTTATTTCAAAAATTCTTCACTAATATTGCACCACACAATTTATTTTTACATCACCTAAAATAGCTGCAATATCACATTTCCGTCTATTTTATTAATTGGTTGCAATTAAATAATGTTAAAAATGTGAATTAAAACGATCGGCGCCACGCTATAATAATTCTCGCAATTTAATTGCTTCCCAATGTGTGGTAGAATGTTTTTAGCTTCCTCGTCATCTATGCACCAAGGTCTCCAAACAAAAGATATCATCTATTGTTAAATAATATTTTTACGCCTCGCATCATCTGTCTTTGCTTGAAGCGTTTATGGGAGATTAAAAATAATTACTCATCATTATGTTTTGTCTATAGCAAGTTGGGAGAACGGAAGTCGGAAATAATTGTGTTTACCATCGTATCGATGCTTATAACATTGACCTTATTTTGAATATTTTATGGCATGCGTTTGAAAACGGTATATTGTATGCTTCCTAGCCACCCGTTGAAGTGTAGGTAAGTAAGAAAAAATAATATAACAAGTAGTAATAGAGACAGTCATAGTCACGTTGAATTATTTTATGAAGATAAGCAAATAATGAAAGGTTTAGTTCTTGTCAATTAACATCTGACCGGTTAGACGTCCTTTTAATTAAATTCTTGTTAATCGAATAAATGTGTTTTATTTATGATTCCTTCTAATAGCAATGTTGATTGTTTTTTCCATTGTCGTAAACTACATACATCGACAAAAGCATTGTAATCAATAAGTTAACTAATAGAATACTGCAATACAAACTAACAATGGTCCATTATTAAGATCTAGTTTTACTGCAGTTTTAATTGTGTCCATTTTAACTAAATAAATACTTTTTTGTAATTTTTATCTATATTACATTTTATTGTATTATTTTTAAAAAGCCATCTGTTTGTATGCCATGCTGTTACATGGTTGAATATTTTAAAACATATTCGAATTACCATCATACAGAGCGCTGGCCGAAAATAACAAAAATAAAAATTCAATAAAACAATAACACTTATAAATAAACAATAAATTTAACAAAAGATTTATTTCAATTACGTCCAAATGAGCGTGAAAAACAATTATAATCCAATTTGCGATACCAAAGACAGTGCTTAAATAACGAACCGCGGCGCCGGCCGAGTCATTAACTGACAGCTAATTTTAATCTTCGATTAAGGGCTAGTATCTGTCAAACGTAAATGAGAATAATGAGGCTGAATGCTTTATCACCTTCGGCTCGTAATAAAAAAGTTACGGACATCTGTACGGAGATTTAAATGCTCGGGTGTTATATTTATGTTCGTAATACGAGGCAGTTGCGCTTTTGTTTTTCATGCATGCATTTTGTACATAGGTATCTAATTTGATTATGGAATACTATAAATTCTTTTATTAAATATTTATTTGAGCAGTCCGAGTGAAAGAAGTTAAATCCAAAGAATGACTATTTCTCACTAGTCTAAAATACTTATTTCGGATCCACATAGATAGATCATCAATCGTTATTAACCCATAGATCTCCCACTGCTGGCTTAGTGCGGGTTGGCAGACTTTTATCTAACTGTTATCGAGTCATCAATGCAATTAAAGAATGATAAAACATAAAAGTTGTCAATGCAGGCGATTACTAATATCCTATAAATTGTTTTTTTTTCTAATATAAACAATAAAAACTTGTCAAAAAATATACGACCTCCATTACACAACCTATCCGTGCCCTAGTATTTACCATATGCAAATACCAAACGATTAATTACATACGTAAGTCAAAAGTGTACGTATTACAACAGTATTTCGCAAGCGCTAACTTAAACGTTCCAGTCACATATCAAACTGACTGACAATGCATTAAGCGTAACTTTTCAAGTTTTTTCTACACACATTCTAGTTGAAGTGGAGCGGGGCAGAGGTAAAGGTCGCCGGTTAGATAGTAACCGAGATACGGCTTGCTAGCACCCGCGGTTTTACTTGATATAAGATTGTTTTTTTTCTTTTATTGACATAAGACTTTCTTTTTTTGTTTTCTTCGTGCCAGTAGCAGAACGGAAAAGAAGGATATCACACCTAATTGTATTTAGAAGGTCTCGTGGTATCGCAGCTCTAGGGTGTATTGGGCGATGTAGAGGCCTCGGGTTCGATTCCTAGGTCGGGCAAAGTGTTATTAGGTTTTTTATTGGGGTATTCTCAGAAGCAGCACGGTGTCTGGATATGTGTCCGAAAAATAGCAATAAGCTTATTAATAAGTCAATAAGCTGAATTCGTAATACAGTTCAACTATTTCTACGGATAAGACTCATAATGCAATTTTTTCACAAGTCGACACAATTTTACCCGTATTGTAAAGACTCTTTACTCAAGACTTTCATTTGTTTGCAACAATGCAGTACAATATTATTAAGCTAAGTAAATTACGGAGCTTGTCAGGAGCAGTAAAACTTATGCGAGAGTAGGAAGCTATCACAATCGGTTGTATCATATGATCCTTGAATGTATTATACTTGAGTAGTACTTTAGTGGGTTTACTTTACACCTGTATGGACGTAGCTATGAGGGCTATAAAAGTCTTAGTTTTTTATATACTGACAATACCCTAAACATGTGAGTCATCGAACATTTGGTGGCGATAGAGGGACAAAAGATTAAAAATATGATCAAATAAATACCTTATTGAAAAATGAAAAGTTCAGGGAACGTAAAAAACTGTGACACTTCTCCATATACATACCTCAAAAGAATATAATATTTATGGCATAAATATTTAAATTATTTTTCTAAAATCTAAAATATGAAAATGACAAACAAACATATGGTTAAAAATGAATAAGATTAAATAATAATTATGATTAAGTACTTTGCGGTGTCGAGGTCGATTTTTAAAGGATCTGTCGCATAGAATACTGAGTAGTTGGAATTGTATAAGGATGTTGGTATTGTCATGACCTTTACTTTTCCACAATATTCCACGCAAATTGATGGAGAGTAATTCTATTTTTACCGCAGTTTTTATGCCATTAATTTGATCTGTGTATGTCTGAAGTTCTGTATTAGTGGCCCAAGAATAAACAATTAGAAATTAGATATTATAAAATTAAAGTGTACCGTTTTTGGGCTTCTTTGGAATTACCGCCACTAATATCACCGTAAAGAACAATAGAATAAGCCGTAGTCTTTACTACAGCACTGAAAATCACAACAAATCTTCGTCTAAATATCGGCAAAGAATGCGTCACGATACTACTATCAGCTGTACTACAATTCCTTTGCCAATCCAAAAAAAAAAAAACAAAGCAGAAATAAACGCGCGAGCTATCTTTAGCATTGATTTAATTCCGCTTCAGGTAGTGTACCATATTTTAGTATGATTCAGTTCGTTGTACCGGAACTTGATTTAATACCGTCAATGTTATTGGATGTTTGTAATTTATTGCCATCGGCACTCGTGGGAACGGCGTGGTGTTAGAAAACAAGGCGCTATCACACCGATGTGTAGCAGATTAAATCTACGCTTAATAGACAATAAATTAATACAGTTCGCACATATCGTGCGATTAGAATGTGTGGAAAACTTATTGCTGTTTAATGCGAAGGGATAAACTACACTGAGATTGTATGGTTTTGAGTAAAGAGAATTAAGTTTTTTCAATATAAGATTGAAAAAAAAAGTTCTTATTTTACGTAAAGAGTAGACAGTATAGCATTCTTATATTCAAATAACGCTTGCTATTTTAACTTCAACATAATAAGAAAAGTTATTACATCAAGTAAAGATGTACAAATTTTGCTGTTCTTTTAATGAAAGACACTTTTTTGTTAAAAATTTTGGTCTAGGACCAAACTAAAACTATAGACAGGAAATAAGACAATAGGAAGATAACTAACCTTGGCACAATTCACAAAGTTGCTGGATAATTAACTCACATCATTTTATTTATACTACACGTCTTAACACGTTCTATCAACGTGACTAACTACAAGATTTTCAAACTACCCTCATCTAACTGAATTTCCCAGCTTTGTTACAATATTATACCCTGATATAATGTACCACATGTCAAACTTTTTATCAACAATACTTTTGTAAAACTGCCTTCAGATATAAAAAAAAAATAAAATGATGGAAATAACTGATCGGTGTATAATCCACAATATCGCAAGTAATAATTATATGTTAATGTTTTGTTAATGGGTAATGTGTTCATTAAAAGCAGTATTACATTGTCCCTATGTCGAATGCGCGGTTTAAGTGCGGTTGGTAATACGTGATTGTTAATTAACTGGCTATTAATAATCACGTAAATTCGAAAAGTGAGGGGCTTATAATATTATTATATTACGGACCCGTGACAATCGTCTCTGCATTTTGAATAGCTAGGTTATTTTTATAGAAATTTAATATTAAAATGAGACTTATAGGTTCTTTTAATTATGCTGTTTCTGAGTTCCAAAAGGGAAAGATTAAATAATTATTAATTTATAACAGTAAAGTTATGAAATTTAATCCTAGAATTAAAAATAAATGAAAGCAACATAAATCGATTTCGATGTGTTTCTACGCTAACATTTCCCCTGATTTGTCCTAGAGGCCCACCTTAATAGGATTAGTAAACCAACGTAACTTTCCTTAACTCTGGAATCGAACCCAGTACCTTTTAATCTCACGCCAATCATTTCTAAAAAATTAAATAGGAACTAAGAATATGATCATTACAATCAATTTCATCAAAAAGCTATGACATCCCATCAACCATTTCAAAATCATACAAAAACAACGAACGAAAGAACAGAATAAAAACAAAACGTAGAACAAAAACCGTATCGAGCGGCCGGCGTCTAGAAATGGATCAGTCTATCAATTAAACGTTGGTTGGCGTGAGTGGACTTTTGATTGATCCATCAATAAGTACATAAATCCATTAAGTTAATACGCGTGCGCCTGTTAATTGTGTATTTTCTACGGCTGTCAGGCCCACTTGTGCAAGATGGAGTTACGAAATACTGGATTTGGATAATGCTTAACCTCTTACTACTTGATGGTATGATACTAAAGATTTAACGTTGTTGTTCTCTGTTATATTCGGTTATTATCTCAATAATTTATCCTTGGGAATGAATGAATCTTTTAGTTTAAATACCAGTGGTTAGGATTTAGTGTTCGGTGCACCGTTGCTATTAATTTTCAAGCAATTTATCCTGATATTATGCGTAATATTGATGAATTGTGTAGCGATACAATGGATTGTTCTAGTGTTTTACTACGAATGGAATTTATGCTTAAAATTGTAATAAACATATCTTAGTACTTAATATCTTAGTCAGAAGGATTTATATGTCGATCGTAATTATAACTTCATATTTAAGGTGTAACTTTATAGGCTTTTAAAATGTGGAAACCTATTCGGTCTTGTGGCTGTACTTCTATAGAGACCTTAAATCCAAGTTTGCCGTAAAAAATATCGAATAATAATCTTTAAACTTTATATCTTTCTTCTCTTCTTCTTCATCAACCCATGTACGCCCACTGCTGAGCACGGGTCTCCTCTACCATTGAGAGGGTTTAGGCCATAGTCCACCACGCTGGCCTAGTGCGGGTTGGCGGACTACACACCTAAGTAATTTCTAAGAACTTTTTAGGTATGCAGGTTTTATCACGATGTTTCCCTTCACCGTTAAAGCAAGTGATAATTCAATTTTAATACACATATAACTTCGAAAAGTCATAGGTGTGTGCCTGGGGCTCGAATCCGCGACCGCCGAGATTCTCGACCGCGTGCCTAAACCTCGAGGCCATCACTGCTTATTATATCTTTATTTGACATAAACAATTTGACATACAAATGAAAATATAGTGACCCCGCAATATATTATTATAAACAAGACATTACACAGTTCACGTGTAAAGCTATTTGGCTTGTATAGAAGTACTGCTATTTAGGCTATAAAAGTATACAAGTAGGCCGACGAGGAACATTAAGTAATATAAAGTAGGTAAAGCTTACTTGATCAGTCTGACCTGTGGGTCAGTAATTGGACTTGTGCCAATTTAAAGGAATTGATACTGGCAAAAGTAATGATTTTACGTTTCATGACAAGTATATACCATATATGTTTCGTAGTATCTTTAATACAATTTTATCTACTTTGTCAACATATAACTTTGATTTGTTAAATAAAAAATAAACCATAGACTCCAGAAGACGGATGTACAAATGTATATTTCTTATCAGTTTAATATTACTATTAAAGTGTTATCAAAAGAATACTAGAGTTGTCTTTAGCATGAAATGTATTAAATACAGGCTACCCACATTCATATTATACTTTTGCACACATCCAACAAGATTAGGTTCGTATGTGTACAGTAATCATATGCAGCATTTATCGTTTGAAATGAATCTAATCTCCCAGTCAATATTTGATTTCTGCCCGGAATTCACACTTTATGACGTGTGTGTTTACTATATTTGTATCATTTTCATTGCACGTAGGTAGGTAGTATAAGTATAGGTATGATGATAACATTTTATGTTGCCTATGGCAACGACAAAAATAAATTGAGCGCGTAGTCCGCCAAACCGCATTAGGCCGGTGTGTACTAAGGCATAAATCATTTCAGATGTAGAGGCGGCACGTGCCCAGCAGTGGAAAGAACATCGCCTCATATGAATGAATGAACAGCTTTGGCTTAATTACCTAACTTTTCGCAGTGTAGTTATCGCAATATCTCGTCTAATCTTATCGCCTTTTTTAGTCATAAAATTTGTTTTTTATGCACAGTATCTAAAAACCAGACTGTATGTATCGTGGCGCAAATGTGTGTCATGCAATCTAAAGGTCTCGGATCCGATCCCGGGGTCTGGCAGTGTTATTGAATCTTTCCATTGGGAAAGTCTTAATAAAAGCGCACAGTCTGGAAATATGCCCGAAAAACGGCAGCAGGTCTACCCTCTATTACGTGGGCCTTATAAATATTCGACGAAATATGAGTACAGAAATGCACTTCTACTTATTTCTTCAGGGAATTTACATAACACGTATGATCCAAAAAAACTTAATTTTAACGTTTTTCTTTCTCAATATCTTACGTAAATATAACTTCGTTCAATACAAATCGAATACATAGTCACAAGCAAAAAAAACAAAAGCACATCAATCAAATCCCGATTCCGCTTTCGCAAATACTAAAAGCGTTACAAAAGAAAGTACAATTTACAAAAATCTCAGCAACAAAGAGTTAATAGCGTTACGTGCCTTCTAATTAATGTTGATGCTCCGTTCCATTACGCTGTAATGAGTTTAGCCCCGGACAATGCTTTAATTAGATCGAGCGGTTCATTAACATACGATTGTGTCAAAACACACGGTTCTGTTACCTCTGACTGTCAACTAAATGTCAGAGATGTCTCGATGTATCAGCGGGGTTGGCCTTATGTGGTACTGGCGAGAGAGTAAGTGCTCTTACTTTTATTTTGTTTATGGTTTTTGGTTTTGCTTATTGTGTGCTGGCTGTATTTTTGAAATTCTGTTTTTCTCTTAAAAGCGTATTCTTATAGACTAATCAAGATTTTTTGGTTTTCTGGAGAGATAGGAAATATTTATGCTGTTGAAATATTTACATAATAAATAAAATTTAGGAGATAAAATAAAATCGAACTAAACAATTTAAAATAATAGTTTTGGGGTCTAAGCTTATTATAACGTACTTATATTGTTACGTTTATATAATATAACTTCGTTGAGCAACAGCCACTCTTTTTCCTATAAATACCCCGTCTTTGAACAATTCTAAAGAACATTTTTGATTATTCGCTCTTTTATTTAAACAACAATGCAAAATGAATGAAAATTAAATTTACGATATATTAATCTTGAAAAAACGGAGCAATTCAAAAAACGTACTATACTATCACAAAATTAAATAATTCAAATATTTTCTTTCCTACGTACACTTGTAGACAAACTTGCCTCTGATCGGCTTACGTCTAGCCCCGTGGTGCGACCACGTGCCGGATTAAACGTACCATGTGACATCTGATTGTATACTTATTTGTACCGAGGTGTATGATTAATGGACTGGCGCAACGGGTAACGGGACTAAGCCTTTTTGATGGGACGATACCTTGGCTACAACGTTGGACCAAATGCGCCAACGTTTGGCGTTGGGTGTGAACTGATTTTAATAACAGATTGTGATGGTTTTCATGCTTGTAAAATAAGTTGAATTATGTTCATGTTACCTTTTTTATCGCTATAGATGTTATTTAAATTATTATAATACCCATGTATCTATCCACAAGGCACAACTTGAAGTTCACCCCTTTTTTGTAATGAAGTGGACTAAGGTCTAACCCCTCTCAATAACACAAGTCACCTATGGTCTTATATATGTAGCCGTAACCTATAGATTCTAATAAAACCCTAGTTTACACATACTTTCAGGTCTCTCCGTTTGTAATGTTGAAATTCCAATTTAGTAAAAATTCTAAGTTGTCTTTAAGGTTTTAAACTAAATAAGAAAAACGGAACCTTTATAGAATCGAACTATTCTAAAACCAACATTAATTAAGTAAACAATAAAACATAAAAAGATCAAACCAATTGTATAAAAAATTAAAAAAAACAACATAAACCACTATAACAGTTCGTAGCAATCAAGTTTTTTCATTACTTTACGTAATGGATGTCGTTCAATATAATTTAGGAACGGTTAAATCGTTTGTTCTTCGGAGGCGAGCGCAAGTCATCTTGGAGCCGATATAAATGATGCTATTATGTTTTGCATCATCGGCCTAAGTTCCTCTTCTGCTGGACATACATAGGTTACGTTTTGTTCTGTCATCTTTTGTTGGTGTATTTTTTTATTTATAATTCATGTAAAGAAAGTTGTTGTTCTTATTTGCGCTTAGAGTATCACTTCAGACTCTAGAAACTTGGGCTTTAATGTATTAAAAAAGGATAATATAATATTAAATGATATAAACAGATAAAATTGTATGTATTTTTGATAATTTTATCTATGTGATGCTTTTGTTTGTTATGACGATGAGTTGTAGTGCACTAAACATACCGTGAGATGTTATGTGGTAAATTTGCATTGCGCGAATGAAGGCCTTATGAGTGTTAGAGCATTTAAAAATGTTACTGGAAATCTAAGGTAGGTTTTTATGATATAAGATAAAGCTTTGACCCAAGAAAAAATAAATAAATCACTCATACTTAACTATTTACTGACAATATTACGAAAATAAAACAGCATTGAAGATGTGGGATTTACAGATGGACACAAAGTACCCGGAACGATAATTCTGTACCTAATAGCCGTACGCACATTACGATATTTTGAGTGTTCTGCCACAACAAAAGGTACAAAAACAATCTGAGTTATGCGTGGAACGCCGGCTTTCGTCGCGCTCCGTTTAACATCTGACTTGAAAGCTTGTGTGTTTTATCAAATAGCATTTGCTGGTTTTTCTCTTCAAACTTTAGTATGGTTTGTATATGTGGAAATCCTTCAGGGATTGTTATAAATGAAAGCCTATATTGTACTATTGTTAATATTCAAATATTTCTCAAATTTCTCGCCACTAATTTTGCTATCGGGATATAGCCTGTACTTGTACACTTGTAAGGTGTTCTTGAGATTATCGTATTGAGACTTAGAGGTAAAATCGTTTTAACAAAAAAAATATATTTATAACACTACACTATTACTTTAGCATTTCATTTGTATGTGAAATTGCCATACTGTGCATGACTTACTGCCTCGTGGTCTCGCGATACAAGTATGTGCCGTGCGATCAAGAGGTCCTGGGTTCGATTCCCGGGTCGGGCAAAGTGTTATTGGGTTTTTCCATTAAGAAATTCTCAGCAGCAGCACGGAGTCTGGAAATGTGCCCGAAAAACGGCAATAGGCTCGCCCCCTATTACGTGGGACTGATACATACCTGGCGAAATGTGGGTGCAGAAATGCATCTCTGCCTACCCCTTCGGGAATATAGGCGTGAGGTATGTTGCATGACTTAAATTTGCCTTTTTTTTTACATCAGTAACTACGCGGCCCATAACATATATGACGAAACTTTGGTTTGGAAATAGTAAAATACCTTAATTGTTAAGGTTAGGTAGAAATCGAAGCGGATCTCATAGCCAATAATCAGTATAATAAAATAACTTTAAAAAATTAAAGGAAAGAAAATGTTTGCTTTTTTCCTCAAAGTTTGAACTTTAATATCTATCATCATCATGTTTATCATCAGTCCATATACGTACCGCTGCTAGGCACGGGCCTCGTCTACAACTGAGAGAGTTTAGGCCCTAGACTTCCACGCTGGCCTAGTGTGGGTTGGCTTAATATCTATACTAATATTTAAAGATGAAGAATTTGGTAGTTTATCTGTTTAGTTAGATCCCCTTAATCCAAGCCTTCGTACAAGTTTGATTTGAAAAAATCTTTTGTGTTTAATAGTAAAATTTTCGTTTAAGGCTGCACGCCATATAACATTATGCTACAACAAATATTTTTTGTTGTACTTTACGACACTCCCAGAAAAGTACAATGAAGCGTACATTTCTTTCGAGTTCTGTAATTTCACTGGATAATATTTGCGCAATACGTTAACAAATATTTTTGGCACCCTACGTCACGCCGCCGCGGCGCCAACCTGTGAAACACACTAACACCAACACCAAATAACTCGTAGACAATATTTTCAAATATTGAGAAATTTGCTCTGTGACGTTGTGTTGACTATCAACCCAATTTTAAGTTGGAAACGTTTTAACACAGCCTGATAATAAGTCTAAATATTGTAAAAATACAATGAATGAGCGCTTTACAATAAGTACATAGATACACGGGGTTTTATTAACACCAAACGTCACCTCGTGGGGTGTTAAAATGTGATACGTCATTTTACTATTATGAAACTTTATGTAATTCATAGTTCGCAAAAATTATATACCTATGTTTGGCTTTATGTTTGGCGAGCGCTTCTTCCAGTATTATCCGGTTTAAAAGCAGAATATTTGCTGCTCAAAACTATTCGCGGAGGTCACCTTGGAACAAATATTGGATTTATACACATAAATATTGTTAGATTTAAATTTACTAAACGGTTTGAAGCGTATATGTAGCAAAAAACCGTACTGTAAAAAGCTGTTCACAAACTGAATCGTATATTTAATATTTAAATGTCATACATATCTATACTAAGTAACCAAGCTATAGGTACGAGTCTAGAACTTTAGAATTTACAGACAAAATCGTGTTCACTAAATGATCGCGATAAAACGCCTACATTTGATTCCACGAAAAACTTTGCTCGTATTACTCAACATCACATGGAAACAAAAAGTTTACGCGCTTTACGCTAGACACACCCACACTTGTATCACGATTTCACCGGCTTCAGTGATAATTAAATCAAGGTTTTTATAACGGTCCTTGATACTTTAAATTTCTCGAAAACCAGTCAAATGACGTACAACTGACTCCAATTAAATAGTCACGAAAATTGTCTAGAAAATCTGAATCAGAAGAACTTGCGACATTATTTTCAACTATTGCTCTCGTTGAAACAGCAGACGTGAAGTGTTTAGAATTGATATTACCGCTGATGCTTTTAGTGGTATCGACGGGCGAATGCTACGTAGTAGGTGTGAAATACCAACAACTGAACCATCGCGATCATTATTTATGAGTATAAAACTAAGGAATTGGAATGAGTAAAATTGAGCTCGGAAAGTAAATTGTGATGTTTATGAATATGAAAAATCTATACTTGTTATAGTTAATAATGAGGTAATGATTTTGTTAAACCATTAAGAATGAGATAAATGTGAGCCTGCACACCTAATAGTTCTTTGGAATTTCTTAGGTGTGTTGTCCCCCTTTCAGTAGTAGGAGAGGCCCGTGCCATTGTTGGTAAGAATGATAAAATTATAAAAGAAAAGAGCTATGGATCGGAAGCATATTTAAAATATTAATTCGTAGAATTAGTAAAGTATTAGGGTGCATAACAATAAAAAAGTGAAGGTAAAAGACATTATTCTTTTCTTCATCAACCCATATACGCCCACTGCTGAGCACGGGTCTCCTCTACCGTTGAGAGGGTTTAGGCCATAGTCCACCACGCTGGCCTAGTGCGGGTTGGCGGACTACACACCTAAGAAATTCCTAAGAACTCTTAGGTGTGCAGGTTTCATCACGATGTTTTCCTTCACCGTTAAACCAAGTGATAATTCAATGTGAATACACACATAACTTCGAAAAGTCTGAGGTGTGTCCCTGGGGTTCAAACCCGCGACCGCCGAGATTCTCGACCGCGCGCCTAAACCTCGAGGCCATCACTGCATATTATTCTTTTATCATTGTACAAATAGTAAGAAAAGCTTGAAGTATTTGCCTGCGGTGGGATCGTACTTAATAATCTCTTTTAAGTAATTTCCTATTATTTTCCAAGGCTAATTTTTGTTTCAAAATTTATCCAAAAGGCTCATTTTCAACTGAAGCTATACTCTAGGATTCCTCATTGGTGTCTATACCCATTCGATTTCTTTTGAAGTCATTGACATGATGTTTTGTGACCGAGCTAGTGATCATTATCATAACTCCGCATATCACCGAGTGCAGACGGTCATCCAACGCATTCAAGTTGATTTTGTAACGAATTGATGGATACCATTTCTTATTTCACTCTATGAGGTAATACCACAATAATGTGGTTTTCACATGTGATATATGCATTAGTATTAAAATGACTGAATGTGATAGTACATTTCGCTTTTTGTCAATTTAACAAATCTGTTATAGGATATTATGAAGATTATAGTCAAATTAAACTTACAAGCACAGTGATCAATTTTGGTTTTGGAAAATTTTTGATTACATTGATGTTATATAGGTACCATTAATGCGCCTGGGGTCAAAATAGTTCAAGATATTAGTGTTGTTCTAATTTATCAAATTATTATTATTAGGTACCTTAGCACAAATCGAAGACACAACACAAACATCGGTGTGTCTTAGACAATATTTTTTCTTTTCCTTTTCCATCTACATCAGTCTGCTAACCTCCCACTTTCACGTGCCTCATCTACCCGAGATTTTTTTTTTTTTATTTTATCATCAGACTAGTGACAAACTTACCTGGTAAACATGATGGCTGTATATTGGCAGCAGTAGTGGCACGCTCCGGTCGGCGTCCCCCTGCGCCACGACCTTTGTCATCATTAGCGCGACAAAGCGATCGTCCCAGCGCCTCACTGCCAACCTGTCGACGACAATTCTACTGTCAATGTGTAATCTTTTGGAAAATTATTTTATGAGGAATGGAGGAATGAGAGATAATACAGTATTGGATTGGATGGTAGGACTTGGAATACAAGCAGAGTAAGTATACCTGAATCAATAAATAATATTTTGTTGTAATTTTTATGTACAGACCAATACGTGTATGTCAGATTTTATCCATCGGTCTCTGCACTTAGCATGGCTTGTATACGGGACAGTAAAATACAGCAAACATTGCATGCAGTTTTGTTTACGACACTTAACCGTAAGCAGCTACACATGAGTATTACAAAATATTACCGCATAACAGTTATAATAATATAAAAAATGGGATAAAAAGATGAAACCAATATTCCAAGACCATTTTTTCTATTTGCAAAAATTATAATATTAAAGCAAAAGTTGCGTAGTACATTCTAAGATAGCTCCTGAGACGTACTTACAAGCAAAAAATTTAAACTAATACTGTTGTTCTTTGTTGGCAAAATAAGTAGGTATTCTTTATTTAATACTTTCTTATGGGAGCATAAATTAGTAACGCCTTTAGCTTCTTATTCGTCAATTCAGCCGTATAATATAATATGTATTTTTACGTTGTTATATTACAAATAACACATCCAAACACAACACCTTACAGTATCATAACACAAAGTTTCACTCAAAACGATTGGACGCTAAACTCTTAGCGTCTGCGCTCAAATAATTCCTTAAACGGGCGCAGGTGATACAACAACACAAAAATAGCATTGTAAATGATCGTTAGTTAACACAACGAGCCAATGATCGAGTTGCGTTTGGGAAAAATTCTGATATGGGCATACGGGGGGCGTTAATTATTGACACTGCCAGACTTATAAGGAGCGTCACTGACGAACTGATAAAATGCTAACAAGAGGTTGCCTTTTTTGTCTCACGAGGCACTTTTAGGTATTCGCTGGGTAAATGTAAATGGCATTTGTGATAACCTACTTTTATATATTTTACTTTTTTCTTATAAAAAAAACTGGGTGGGTGACTGCAACCGATAGATCTCAAGTTCGACTTTTAGGTTCAGTAGTAATTTAGTCGTAACATCTACGTTAAATATAGGTATTTATTGTCATTAAATAGAAAGAGTATTTTGTGCGATAATAAATACTATGTGGGCAGTTTTCAGCTGATAGGTTATACGTACGCAGTCCAAAAAATAGTTAAACTTTTAACAAGATAATTATATACGTTTTTTTAAAACCTACTAAAACTTACTGTTATAATAAAAGTAATTTTCTTAACTCAATAAATGTTTTTATCGCATTGCACTCACTAATTTTACTCTCTAATAAATGCATCAAAAATATCAATTATGAAAGCATAAAACCTTTTTAAAGTGTCTTTAATGCCACAGATAAAAATATCTACACAGAATTTTAATTGGACACGTAAATCTCTGATCGTTTATGACAATTTTGTTTGTACTACAAATATGACTATTAATATCGTAAATCATAAATTACGAACAGAATTAGACCTGTCAATAGTCTATTATCTTTATCAGAACTCATTTTAATGTATATCTTTTACATGGATCTTTCGAGAGCATAAACAAATTACGGTTTTCAAAGCGCCGATAATTTTGGCCCCGCACTGACGACGTATATTTATGTTGAGACCTTTTTGAGTGATTGACCGTTTAGGCAATTTTAATGCCATTATTGGTAAAAGCGATGTAATTTGTGTTAGTTTGCTTCGTAACTTTTTGGTGTAAGATTGTGTTGAAATCTTCTTGGAAATTCAACTTATGGGTGAAGTAAATCTCAAAAGTTTTAGTAATCTTACCATTACCATACAGAGTTTTACTTTTTATTTGTATTAAAAATGTCATGGTTGAAGGATGAGGAATTATCTTATTGGCTTTGAGAAAGCATATCTCGACTTACGAGTATTAAACAAGCTAAGGATACCATATTTGTAAACTTTTTGTCCCTACTAGTAGAATTTATAAAATTTGAATTAACTTTTCTTAAATATACCTATTTTAAAGATAAACTTGATTGGCTTTTTTGTTATTAAATTCTTTTTTTCTGTCTAATAATTTAATAGGTTTTAAATTAATAAAACAAACAATCTGTCAGATGCTGTTAAACTTTTTCACATTTAAGACTAATGATATCAAAGTAAAGACCTTCGTAAACTTTTAGTTTTATTTGTCTCATCAAAACAAAATGTTTGATTTACCTTATAAGAAGCACGTAATAATACCGTTTGGTTATATAACACAAAACAAATACATACTTTTTGCACGTCTGACCCCAACAATAAACTAATTACAAACCAATACCTATTTTTTAAATTCGCTACAAAAACTAAAGCGATACTTTATTTGTTTAAGGACAGAATGACTCATGCGAGTAAAACGCAAGTATTCTTGCGCACAACAAAAATCCCATCACAAATCCATGGGAAATTTTATCATACGACATTCCAAAAAAACACACAACAGAAACAATATGAGAAACCACCACGGATAATGTACCTTCGCTTTACAAATCGAATAAAACAAACACTGATATTCTATTATGGTGATGCTCTGTCTGTCTCACTCCCGCCGCGTTAGAGAGGGACGAATGTATCGGTTGAAATGTCGTAGGTCATTAGGTCCCTACCATGTAGGGCTAGCAATATGCCAATATGGAAGCTGCCGTGACTTTTGGTTCGTTCCTAACAATAGGTTAGTGGGCATAAGATTAAGCATGCGTAGATGACCCGGCGAGCGATGACACTGATAGCGCGAGGCGCAAGTGAAATTAATTGTGTTCAAACTTTATTGGATTGTGGTTTTCCAGTTGTTGCTTTAAATTGGTTTATTCCAATATTGTTCGACATGGGCGCGTTTTGTTCAGAACGCTAAGGTGAATGGTGAATTCGATATTATAGTGCGCGGATAGAGCGCAGATATAATCGATCCTATTTAGGTTTCCGCGAATAAAGGTGAGAATTCAGATACAGTTGGATATAACTTACACGGCATCGAGATAAGATTTACATAGAGAACAGCGCTTGTGCCGAGGCTAAGATCTTTGCCGAAATGCAATATGGAATACACAGCTGAATACTCGTCATGGTTTAGATGATTTAGAACTTTATTTAGTTTCCATTGGCACGGGAAACTGAGAACTCAAGGTTTGTAGTTTACAAAAAAAGTATTTCATCTAGAAGTACGTACTAAATAGATTTTATTACATATTAGCTACTACCCGAGTAGAAATTTTTTCGTGTTCCTGATCTGGACCCGATCAGGAATGCCTGATCGGGTCCAGATAAGGCATGTAACGCAGAACATTGGTCTGGACCCGATCAGGCATGCCTGATCGGGTCCAGATCGGGCATGCCTGATCGGGTCCAGATCGGGCATGCCTGATCGGGTCCAGATCGGGCATGCCTGATCGGGTCCAGATCGGGCATGCCTGATCGGGTCCAGATCGGGCAAGCCTGATCGGGTCCAGATCGGGCATGCCTGATCGGGTCCAGACCGGGCATGCCTGATCGGGTCCAGATCGGGCAAGCCTGATCGGGTCCAGATCGGGCATGTAACGCAGAACATTGGTCTGGACCCGATCAGGAATGCCTGATCGGGTCCAGATCGGGCATGCCTGATCGGGTCCAGACTAGGAATGGCTGATCGGGTCCAAACTAGGAATGCCTGATCGGGTCCCAATCAATCATCTGTATCATGTAATACCTTGCCTGATCCAAATTGAGTATGCCCAGTCCGGTCCTTTTAAAAAACATGAATATAATATTATAGTCATGAAAATATTGTTTGTTAAAAAAATATGAATTGTTATTATAAATATGTTACTTAACATTTTATTATTTATTTTTTATCAATTCGTTATTTATTTAATTATCAATGATTTTATAAATATTGAATATTATAATAAATAATAACAATTAACAACTCAATATTAATGAATTTATTTATTTTTTGTATGGTAAAACATATTTAAACAATAAAAAAAAAATACAAGGAATTTAAATAAAAGCTGTTAGTGTCTTTTATTGACCTTCTTAAAAAGGCTTTTTAAGCAGTAACCATCCCAATCGTTAGCTTTATTTAATATTGACGACAATGCTTGCTGTAATTTACTGTCAGGAATTTCTTGCTTATTTAGAAATTTCTGTCTCATTGCAGCTGAAATACAAAATTTGATTCAATTATGTTGTAATTTAATAAGTAATAATAATAAAAAATGTTAATATTTATAAAGAAATAACATACAATTAAGAAATAATTAATTTGGTATCAATGAAAGTATCCTGCACTATATAATGATTAACATACTTTTTACCAAAGTGAAAAAAGTTGTATCTTTTAAAACTTTTTTTGGAGTTGCAGCTACATATGACATGGCAATATCTCTTGAAATGTAAAAAACGAATAATATTGCCCATATTATGGGTAATAGTGTTTTCCATCAATGGAAAAGTATATAAGTTTATTCTGGAAAAGCAAATTTATTATTATTTATAATGAGGAGCATTTTTTTAAATATGACAATTTCAATAATATGGTCAGATAGAGCAAATATTAGTTCTTTCATATATTTATATATAAGAGTATAGTTTTTTAGAAACTCACATTTTTTTATTGTCTTTCAACTTTTCATTGAATTTATCAAAGTTTTCCATTGTTGATAGTGGAAATTCTAATTTTTGAGCCACATCTGTTGATCCTTCAGTATCTATTCAACTGGAATCTAACAGTTGAGTACTGTTATTCTTTTTAATTTCAGACAGGATTTGGGCAACAACAGCAGATATGCTTACAATTTGACCTCTTAAATTCCCTAATTGTTTTGATAGACTGTTATAATTATGCCTGAAACATTCAAGCAAAGAATCTGTTAAAAATAAAATATATATTAATACAAATTTTTACACTGATTATACATTTATTAAAATATCAAAATTCCAACACTGATGTAAATATAAATATTATAACAATTACAACACTCCACAATTTCAGAATAGAATCCATATTATGACCTTAGTTACTAATAATTATTAGATAAGTATTGTAATGATTAATTTGTTTTTTACCATTGGATACAGTATTTTTTGTTGATGATCTAGCTGCTAATATAGTCATTTCAGTTTCTGTTTTGGATTTATTACTATAAAGATGCTAAATAGATTATCAGCAATTATTGATAATGTACTATTATTATTAGAAGTAAAACAACAGTAGTATAACTTAATTATTTGTATCAAAATTAACAATAATAAAAATATGTCAGTAAATATGCTTTGTTAAAAAAAATCATTAGTAAAAAAATATTAGAAATTAATCAACAATATTTACATTTTAAATAAGAGATATTACCTCAAATTTCAGTGGGTTTATCGGTTAACTCCAGAGCTGTTTGGCTGAATATTTTATCTATTTTTAATTGATTCTTTGATAATGCTTTTATTTTGAAAGTTTTTTCAACAGCAGCTACTTTTGTTTTAGTGGACTGCTCATTATCAGTAGAGAAAGCATAGGGTTATTTTTCCATTCTTATTAATTTTTCCTCTGCCTCTTTCATAGTTTCTGATAACATTAATTGTATAAATTAATTACTGTTTTATTGTTTTGACAATAAGATATCAATTCTCATAAATCTATAATTCAAATAACAATAAATTACCTTCTGTGCCACATATTTGAACATGAAATGTTGGTCTTGTCGGATCAGGCTCTTCACAATGTTTCACTATTGTTTGTAATAATTTACAATAGGTACTTAGTACTTTTTAACAATGATGCAGGCATATAATATTTACATCCAGTACCACTATATTCTATGTAATGATCTAACCAAGAACTTGATACTATATCAATTACTTCATTGGATAAATCATTTACAAATAAAACTATAATGTCATCTGAAAAAAAATACGGATTATTGAAATATAAATTTATAATGAAAAATAGCAAAGAATTGTAATGTATTTTTAAATACTTTTTTACTATCCTTGAATGTTTTAGGTAATTCAATTTAATAACGAAACTTTACACACAACATGTAAATTTTTATCTACTTAAGTAGTTTACTCCACAATTTAGTATTTTATACACAATACACACTTAGTAAATGTCTAGATATAAGTTTATAGTCCTTGATACACTTTGTTTTGGTAAACACACAATATATTAATTATTCTGTAACTACTGTTAAGGCCATTTAGTTTTTGTAATGAACTTATTTAATCTTTACATTAATATACCAATCGGCATATTCAATCAATTCAATCCACTGATACCGTCTTCTTGACATGAAATAAAAATTAACTCCCGTGTTCTATAGACTGTATGTAGAATTGCCGTTTGTAGTAAAAGGCGGGAAATGCCCAAAAGCGGTATTGCATTATTTTAAGTTGCGCACCAAGTTAGTAACATCCGCAATACTTGTTTTTAATTATAATGGTTTTATCACGTATTATTTTACCTAACATTTTCTGGAAAAAAATAAATACGATAATAAGTAAATTTCTATTTATGCACCTAATTCCTACACTTCCTGTTGTCGCCTGTCGGTTTATCAAGTACCTAATGTTGCCATAACAAATAAAATACTTTTCATGCGTTATCAAATCTATACTAATATTATAAAGAGATAATGTTTGTGAATTTGTAAAGTTGTAGAAATTCGTTATTGACAAACAAAATTTATGGTAAAAGATTTTTGTAAAATAAATTACCAGTATAACCTGATCTGATGCAAATAAAATTTACACCGTGACATAAATATGGCAATCATGATATGATACACGTCATGAGTTGAGTTTCACCGTTCACGTCCAAAACAATAATAAGTTTTGAATTGTATTTCTGGAATATATGTTTAAAAGCATCTTTTCTTGCTTTGACAATTAGGATAACGGTATCTGGGCTTGATACTACATGTCTTATCATACTGAATATTTTTTAATAGCTAGCCCTATTTGATCCAGACCTTGGCCTAATGCAGTATGCCTTACAATACTTGAAAACATTTAACATAAGGCTATCCTGATCTGGTCCCGATCTGGTCCTGATCCAATATACCTTACAATACTTGATAACATTTAACATAAGGCTATCCTTATCTGGTCCCGATCTGGTCCTGATCCAATATACCTTACAATATTTGGTAACATTTAACATAAGGCTATCCTGATCTGGTCCCGATCTGGTCCTGATCGGGCTTGCCTTACAATACTTGAAAACATTTAACATAAGGCTATCCTGATCAGGTCCCGATCTGGTCCTGATCGGGCTTGCCTTACAATATTTGATAACATTTAACATAAGGCTATCCTGATCAGGTCCCGATCTGGTCCTGATCGGGCTTGCCTTACAATATTTGATAACATTTAACATAAGGCTATCCTGATCAGATCCTGATCGGGCTTGCCTTACAATACTTGAAAACATTTAACATAAGGCTATCCTGATCAGGTCCCGATCTGGTCCTGATCGGGCTGGCCGTACAATACTTGAAAACATTTAACATAAGGCTATCCTGATCTGGTCCCGATCTGATCCTGATCGGGCTGGCCGTACAATACTTGAAAACATTTAACATAAGGCTATCCTGATCAGGTCCCGATCTGGTCCTGATCGGGCTTGTCGTACAATACTTGACAACATTTAACATAAGGGTATCCTGATCAGGTCCCGATCTGGTCCTGATCGGGCTTGCCTTACAATATTTGATAACATTTAAAATAAGGCTATCCTGATCAGGTCCCGATCTGGTCCTGATCGGGCTTGCCTTACAATACTTGAAAACATTTAAAATAAGGCTATCCTGATCAGGTCCCGATCTGGTCCTGATCGGGCTTGCCTTACAATACTTGAAAACATTTAAAATAAGGCTATCCTGATCAGGTCCCGATCTGGTCCTGATCGGGCTTGCCGGATCGGGCATGCCTTATTCTATCCTGATCAGGACCCGATACATGATCTGGTTGTGCCTTATTTGATTTCTACTCGGGTATTTACAACCAGATAATATTCATTCACCTTTGCCACGAAAGCTATAAATAAAAAAATAAAAATAAAAGAGTTCCAAATTCAAAGTTGAGTGCACCTCATCACAATACGAGAATTTAATGAGCATAGAAATTCATAATACAGCTACGCGCGGTAAAAATTAATAACCGTAAGAAAACACTGGTTTGTCATACAAAAGTCATCCGGAATGTCGATTCGAATTATGATAAGGCGTAGGAATTAGTTCTGGTAGGCTTTAATGGCGGCGATTAGGGGACGGACGACTCGGAGCATAGAAACAGGTGACACGGGAGTACGGTATTTAAAATTCTTACATATTGGACGGTTATTCTTCATTTTGAGATATATGAATGTACTATCATAAACAGAATGGTATTATTGTAGCAACTGATTGTAGATGTTCGTAAGCCTAGGCACTGCAAAGCGGTTTTCCAGTGCCATATGCCAATATGAAAAAAAAAAATAAAAATAAAGGATATTAGTGGTATCCAACTTGAATCATCAGGTGCAGGAAATCATCGGGCATAAATATATCCAAGTAAAGATTTTTAACCTGAAGACACAATAGCTAGGTCTATTTTTAAACTATTCGTCTCACATTTAAAGGACTATTCTACTTTTTCGAAAAAAAATAGTTTGGAATCTAAAGAGGTTATTGCTTAAACAGTTTAGCACATCCAAGACAGTTTAATATTTCGTTACTCATGGCAACATTCATATCATAGACGACAGACGTTAATGATTATATCAGTGTGCATATGAATGGGAATTTTAATAGATTATTTTTAGATGAATTTAATGACTCAAATTGTGTACAATGTAAATAAAAGTTAAAAAGTAGCTTTTATATCGCTAGATGGCATTTGATGACAGGAGATGGGGATGTACGTCTCATGATTATTGGCGGTACTTCCATAGATAACTAAAGAGCCCACATTGCTTAAAAAATCCGAATAATGAAAATATTAATTTGTCGAAAGTCATAATTATCAATTTATTTCCCCCGCCATGTTTTAAGCTACCAGAAAATACTCGAAAATCGTTGGATACCACCATTAAAAGAGATAAAAGGCGACATCTGCCAAAATACAATACCTAAAGCCGCAAACACAGACCCGAAGGCAATAATCACTCTTTTAAAAGCCTCATAAGAACAAGAACAAAAGTACGCCGTTTAAACAAAGACCACCTGCGATCAGTCCCGTCCACCCCGGGTAAGTGAGCGTTAAACGATGGTGTTAATTCGACCTCTACTTACCACACCCCTGGCCAAAGGACTTGCTAATGCGTGTTAAAAAACGGCGGCCAAATATTTGTATTACCGTTACCGTCCAACCAGTGTCCAACCTTCCAATCGTTGCAGGTAATTACGGAAGGATTTTACATCAGATTATTTTATTATATCATAGGTACGGTCGCGGGTTCCTACCCAGAAAAACACCTCCCATTTTTCAAGGTGTGTGTATTCATAAAGAACTATCATGTTCTTTAACGGTGAAACAACGTCGTGATGAAAACTGCTCACCTAAAAGTTCTTAGGAATATCTTAGGTGTTTGGTCCGCCGACCTCGCACGAGGCCAGTGTGGTAGACTAAGACCTAAACCCTCTCAGTTGTAAAGGAGTTCCGTATCATAGATCATTTCATCATCCTCTAATTTATACTCTGATGGCTAGCTAGCAGATTGCATTGCAAGTTTTAAAAAGCTTCATTATGCAATTTAAAATATAACTACAAAAAATGTTACATAATTTGAGACATAAATTAAATATGACTAAATTATAAATGTATTGAGACTTGTTCGCTAGATGCAAATAATTTTTATCCGAACGTAACTGTCCGCCCCTTCTGAACTAATAAATTATTAAAACACATCATAATTTATTACAATAATTTGCACCTATAAGCATTATAATAAAAAACTTGAAACTTTACAACCAATTCACACATTATTTCGACCCCAAAAATTGTTTATAATATACAAAGAGTGTTAATCTTTAAAGAATTTATCTGATCATACCATCTTCCCTTTGAAATTCAATTCCTTTTGCGATACTTAAATAAAAGTATTAAAATTACAGTCTATATAAGTTGTCCTAGGATCAATATAGCAGAGTTGTATTAAATAAAAGTAACCTTGATAAAAAATAAAAAAGATAAAAAAGCAGTGATGGCCTTGAGGTTTAGGCGCGCGGTCGAGAATCTCGGCGGTCGCGGGTTCAAACCCCAGGCACACACCTCTGACTTTTCGAAAGTTATGTGTGTATTCAAATTGAATTATCACTTGCTTTAACGGTGAAGGAAAACATCGTGATAAAACCTGCACACCTAAAAGTTCTTAGGAATTTCTTAGGTGTGTAGTCCGCCAACTCGCACTAGGCCAGCGTGGCGGACTATGGCCTAAAACCCTCTCAATGGTAGAAGAGACCCGTGCTCAGCAGTGGGCGTATATGGGTTGATGAAGAAGAAGAAGAAGGAGAACCTTGATAACAAGTAAAGGTGATGGTTAAAAAATCTTTTGATATGGTTAAAAAATATCAAAGAGAAAAGAAATTAATAATTGATTTAGAAGAAATTTTACTGTACCACTTTTGAACTTTATTGGATTCAGCTGCTTTAGTGAAATGACAACCTTTGTATATTTTCATTATATTACAGAAATCAATAAACACGATTCGATTCTAATAATAGAAGTTTTCCATTGAACTTTGTGTCTAATAAATAAGAGGAAGCCATCGAGGCGGAAAACACGGAATAAGTAACAAACTATTTATAGTAAGGATTTAATATTTTTAACTTTTGTTTTCTCAGAACTTTATGCACTTTATTACTCATTTCAAGATGAGTAAGCAAAGTGTACGAATCCTGTTCGTCTGTTTGTTTCCCATGCATATAAACCCATATACGGCGATGATCTAACCGAATAAGATTATACCGCATTGATATCAATATGCGTAATTATAAAGATTGCTCATAATTACCTACTAATAAACTTAGTAGCAGTTTTTTATTCATCTTTTACGACCAAACCTGTAATTCCAATATGGAATCTTCAAATTGACAGCCTATGTTTTAATCAGTAGGTATACAATTATTTAAAATTCGAATCATTGTGATGCTCTTTTGTCGTACATAATAATTTCAGCCAATAACAAATGAATGAGTTGGATTGAGTTTCGTTGGTAAATGTTAAAGACTTAAATGTATTATCGCAGCGGCTAAAGTGCAACTTTTAAATAAAGAATCTCTTAAATGACATTTTATTTCTTTTTAAAGCTGCATAATATTTTAAATTGTTGAACAAATTGAATTTATTTTTTACTCATTGCCAGCCATTTACAACACATTATAATTTAACATTCTTTAAACCTGTTCAAGATGTTTTTATAAACGCATGCAGTGTGTAATTATTTCAAAAATAGCTACTGACGTTCGATAGACCGTTTCTCATTGTGATGCATCAGAGAAAAGAAATCACTTGGATTCAATGTAAAAAAAGTAAATAAAAAATAAAAAGTAAACGAGATGCGCCCGCGTACGCCAAGATCTCGGTCAGGCGGGAGCCGACTCCTTTTGTTTCCAGCCTCGAATCAGCCAGAGTCTCGAATCTAGATGCTGTTTTCGTATTGTTTTTTTTTCTTTTTCCCTCTATGGCTTTTTCTTTATTGTCTCAGTGCGGACGGGCCTTTAAAAAAAATAAAACCCGGTGGCTTATGGCTCCCCATTGATATGCGACGTTCGAATTGAAATTTAAATATTTGCTTGCGCGGATACTCGACGAGTTTCATATTGAGTATTTTGTTTTTAAAATATCTTTGTGTTTTCATCTTAATATTTATTATGTTATAAAAACACCGAGAACACGAATACAAAGTATAAAATAGAATTAGATTATTTGCTGTCAATTTTCTTTGTACTTTCGGTTATATTTCAAGAGCAATTGCACTTGATCCGAAGTTTTTTGATAATGATCAGATATCGAAGTTACATTTAGAGATAAAATCTCGACGTAATAAATGAAGCCTGACCGGAATCGTTTTACCAAAAAAGTAAATACTCGAAACAGGCCCGTACTTAGTTCGGCAGACGTTGTCTCAATTATTATTCGCGTTGGATTGAAATGTATAAAAGTTAATGTCAATGGAGTAAGACGTACAATGTGTTTGCGAAGTTCAAGGTTCCTTTCTATTTTATTTTCTACGCATCTCGTCCCGTGATAGCCTGCGTGTCTAAATGTAACCTTGTTCTTACCAACAGCCGGTGATTTAATCGAAACATGCCTCCGCTCACTCTTACGACTTTGAAGATTTAAAATGTGCACATTTTAATATTTTATTCTAATATATTTTGATTTATTCGTTTTCTTTTTAAGGGCTTGCGTTGGTATTTCTAGTGTGCTTGGTACTTAGTACATGTTGGTATTGTTAGCGTAGTTTAAGCTGTATGAAAAAGTACCCGTATTGAGAACTAAAACTATACGCTAATAAAGAAATAACTTCCTGAGATACATAAATAGAAATTAATATCAAATAAATGTTGAAAAAGCAGTGATGGCCTCGAGGTTTAGGCGCGCGGTCGAGAATCTCACGGTCGCGGGTTCGAACCCCAAGCACACACCTCTGACTTTTCGGAAGTTATGTGTGTATTCACATTGAATTATCACTTGCTTTAACGGTGAAGGAAACCATCGTGATGAAACCTGCACACCTAAAAGTTCTTAGGAATTTCTTAGGTGTGTAGTCCACCAACCCGCACTAGGCCAGCGTGGTGGACTATGGCCTAAACCCTCTCAATGGTAGAGGAGACCCATGCTCAATAGTGGGCGTATATGGGTTGATAAAGAAGAAAGAAGAAATGTTGAAATGCTTATTGTTACGATAAAAAAATGTTTTGATTTTCTTGGTAACAATGGTTTAAAGTTTATGTATAACGACATAAATCACTACAAACTAAGTATTAATAATATAGTCTATTTGCGGGACTATGATCGTAATCGGCATAAAGCGAGTGGGACCTAAGTCTATCACGTCAACCTACTGCGTAATTTCAACCATATGCAAGATTCCACATAGTTTTAGAAATTTGTCATAAAATTATTATTTAAAAAAATACTTAAAAACTTGTCATGACAAAACAAAACAAAAGTTAAATGTATTACTAATACTATTTTTTTAACAATTGGATTAAAATTGGGGTCTACAACCCCCAGGAATTTCGACTACCGCCCTACGCTTTAGGTATCTAGAGCAAAGAAATTTAATTGCATTTCACGGAACCAGGGTCAAGGGGCGATACTGGATATTTGTAACGTTCCGATGAGTGCACACGACAGCTTTTATAATTGTATTGATGGACGTAGCTGAAATTCTTGCATCGATTGAGGTATGCTGGAAGAGTTACATAATATTAACATTTATACATGAAATGAGTTATGATTTTTTTCACTTTATTTTAAATACGAGGCGAACGAACAAGTGATCCATTTGATATCAAGTGATCAATCCCGTTAATAAAAAGTCTTGATAGTAGAGGAATCGTCGGTGCGTTTCTGAAGTTTGAGAAAAATATTTTTTTCTTGGAGGTCTTAAACTCGTATCCATTTAAATATCGATAGTAAATAAAATTAAATATTATGCATAGATAAAATTTAAACAATTAGACGTCAAGTATTTTTAGTTATTTTGATTCTATGGAACAGAAATGAATAAACAGGGAAAGAATATTTTGTACCTGACAATTAGTACAACGGTTAAGATGGTTCTAACATCGCTGTCAAGAAAACCTTATTTATGTATGTACCTCGTGTTCCAAGATTTTGAACTTGGTTTTAAAGTGGCTCACTAGTAAAGTAAATCTTTAGCAGAAGGGAAGGAAGTTGTGGATAACTTTAGTACTCCCGTTATTTATGATCTACAATTATAATTATATTATAAGGCCCCTTATTTCATCATGAGTTATCTATTTCAGAAAAAATCTTATTTAATTCAAGGGTCATCAGTCCATATACGTCCCACGACTGAGCACGGGCCTTCTCCAGAACTGAAAGGATTAGAGCCTTAACCACGTTGGCCTAATGCGAAATCGTCGATCATACATAGAAATTTCTGAATAAAAATTACGAACTTTTTTCCATTGAAGTACATGATAATTACGAAGACACACGTAACTTCGAAAAATCCAAGTAGACTCAAAATTCCGTACATAATTTTAATGTTTTTTTTCAATTCGTCACAAATCCGCGTCGACGGTGCAAGGAACAACAGTCAATCTTGCCCAATAGAGTTGGACGATCAATGTTCTTGTCATGTCATTTCACGTTAATGCCGCGTCTAGTACGATTTATATCGCGTCAAAGTTGGTCACAAAACAGACGGGCGGGCGATTTTTTTAACAGCCGTCAGTACAGTCATGCCACATTTCTCATAATTTGACATTATGCTCGGTTAGCTAACCTTGTGCTGCGGGTGTAAAAGGTGATCTGATGTTTCATTGAGAGGGTTTGGCAAGATTTTTAATCGTAAATAATAGGAACAAAGAGCTGGCTGGATGGTAAATATTTTCTAGTATTTTTGAATACAGAAGACTTCAAAAAATATTATGGGATATTCGATTCTTGGTTTGAATGTGTAAGCTAATAAAATAAGTTTTATTACCCTTTTGTAGAAATAAAGGCTACAAGATAAGCTATTGATAACATTTTTAACAAATGTAACAACCTGTATTGATTTCGAGGTTGAGTTACAACAAACAACAAAGCAACAGTAAAATTAGAAAAAACGATGCGTAGACGAGAACTTAGAAGCCAATACAATTACTACTCGTATGTTTTGATACTTCATACAATCATGCTGGCGTATTGTCCTCTAAACAATATATGTACTGAAAATACTATAAAATATCACCTTTATTTTAATAATTATCGCGTGTACTATTAGCAACTAGCAAAACAAATCTCAATAGCTTTCGTACCTTTTCAACAGCAATTAAGATTAATTTGAAACGATAATATTACTATCTCTTTTATATTGACTTTGACGTAATATGACTTTTATTGTGTTATGAATTTATGTAATTGATCTAGATATTAATAAATATCGACAACCTCCTTAGTGTAGTTGGCGACTATAAAGTAATTAATTGAAATGTTGAAAGACCTAAAAGTTTCTATATTCTAAAACGACTAGGAGTGTTATTACGAATTTAGCATTTCACAGTAAGTTACATTGATAAATTGTTTCAATTTATTACAAAATTGATACTTCCTAGCTTCGCTATGATTCAGTTTACCTTTTTTCCTACGTGATATAAATGCACATCTTTGCTAGAAAAACTGAAAAAATATCACTAAGGCAATGGAGGATGTGAAAATTATGAAGTATATTAATCGCAACTTATTTTTGTGTGCTTATACGAAAATTTGAAATCAATATCTAAACTCTACTGTACTGCCACAGTATGTTTATTGCCTATTTTAACTTACAAAATCCATTACTAATCAATAACACCAAGTCGATATTTTTTACCTCTAAAACTCTACTTAAAGGTAGAGTTGGAACAATCAAACATGATAGGCACATTCGATTGTTTAAACAATCATATTACGAACTCTTTTCATTACAACCTTTCAGAAATATAATAGATAAGCGTAATAATAATGAGAGATCCACATCCGGCTGGCGACCGGTTCTCAAAGTCAATTTGTTTAAATACATTTATGTTTTATAACTTTATCAGATATCGGCCCGCTGTGTATTAGGCGAGCTTAACTATTAATGTTACGTTTAACTGCAATAAATTATATCTAATATTGTATAAAAACGCCGCCTTTTTTCAGTTACCGATAATGGTTTGTATGCACGTACAGTTCTTGGTATTACTCTGTATAAATTGTACTCTTAACAGTCACAGACAATGATTGACTTGAGGTTTTGTAAAAACTTTTAAAGCCTAGACTAGACTGATAGATTAATCTTTATAAGTTTGTAATTGAACTAATTATTTAATATGAAAAGAAGCACTTGGAAAGAAATGATTAAAAGTAACAACGAATATTCTACAACAAATAATTCCGCATTTACAGTTATTTTCAGTATATATTTTTTATCATTAACTTATTGAACATAAAACAGGTATCTTTTTAAAGTATTTAAAAACGAATAGCTAACAACAGACATACCAATTTCTTGGTAAATTCCCAATCTGAGACAATATTATCTCGTGTCTCTAATATTTGTTCATAAACTACAGAACTAAGCTGTCTTTTTTGGCAATTGTAGTAGACAATTACCATTTAGATATGATAAAAAGCTAAAACAATTGAATTTTTATATTCCGGCCTAAGCACTTGAGTCACCGAACTGGCACAGCTTGAGTATACATAGACTGTTGACAAAGGAACCGAAAGAGCGGATATTGTATTAAATTTTTATTAAATTTTTCTCGTCATTCAACTTAGGCTTGGACCGTACAGTCCCAAGCACATAAAGTGGCCTTCCATAGACTCGTTTCGGAGTCTTAAAAAATACTCAAAAGTCCTGATGTCAACGCATGTTATCGCCAAATGCCAATTAGAATCAGAAGATGGGCTATCTCTGTAATGAGGTACCAAACGTCCCAACCGAAAAGTATGAACAAAATGGCACAAAAAACCGCGCAAACAGCTTCGATGCGTCATCTATTTGACCTATTAAACAAAATGTGAGCAAAAAACACGTACCAAGTAGGCACTGACTTACTGAATACGGCGATGTGTGCTTTTTTATATCAATTAAGGTAGGTATACTCGACTATTATTGCTGTAAAGGCAAAAAATATATTGTTCGTATTCTGCATGTCAATAGGTTTGTCGTAAATAAGTATACTCGCAGAAATTTTGTTACGAAGAGCAATTTGTGGACTTAAGCCCTATAAAATGTAAAAAAAATATATAAAAGCTCACGTAAATGTCAAATCGCCTTTTTTTCTTTATAGATGGTTAAAAAAGATTCTATACCTAAATAATGAAAAATATAGGTAGTCAAAATCGATTGTGTCTAATGGGTTGATAGCCTATTTACATCCCGCAGATTGACACGGTCCTCCACACCAAATAAAAGAAATCCACCACGGCTTAGTGTTACCAGTCTACACATCCTTGAAAAGATAGAAAATTCATGTTTTATAAATCTGAGGCCCTAAAATAACGTATAAACTAGAATTAAAAAAATAGATGACACTCATAAGCGTACTATTCTAGGTAATACCTCAGGAGCTCCAACGTTTGGAAGTCGAATTACAATAACACCAACTGGATTTGTTACCTCACATTTACTTCAAATTAACTCAAAATACTAAGCTTGTAATTTTCTGGACCGTTTATGAAATCCAATGTTACCTTTAGAAAAGCACGCATTTTTTTCACCGGCACGACAAAGTAAAAACACCGTACCTGATGGCAAGCACGATTCTTCCCAAATTGAGAAACATGTGGCGAGAAACACCCCGAAAATTTGGCGCAGTTGACTGCCAGGTGAAACATGAGGCTGAAGGACTGATCCCCGCACTGTCTATTTGTGTGATACACAAATATTTATTTTGGGTCCGGGTATTTGCGAGACCGAAAAGTGTCTTAGTTTCTGATACCCACGAAATAAGACTTATATGTTAGCATCGTGTGAAACTATGTGTCTGTTAGGTGTATTGATTTATTGAAACAAATAAATTACCAAACCCCACCTCCTAAGCAATTAATTATGACATAATTTGCGAAAATACATTTTAATTCCACCTTCTTACATCGATGCCCAAAGTTCAAGTTATCTTCGAAAATCATCATTCTTTAAAATACCTATTAGAAAAAAAAGTATTATAACTGTACATAATTGTAATGACAAAATTGCCGTGTTTTTTCTATGACGATATGTTTATTTTTGTGATTGACGTGACTACACGTCATTTACCCAACTGGATTGAGTGCGTTTTAAATTCTTAGTGGCGCCTTTAATCAAACTGAGGTTTTGAAGTTATATTTTTAGCTTTCACTTTTAAATCGTAAAGACATATTAGGTCATCGTGAATTATGGATCTCTACATTTGCTATAAGCTTTGAGTATTCTGTTGATTATATAATTAAGTTACAAGAAACCGATAACCTTTTAAAGCAAATAATAGTCATCAAATACGGCTCTGTACGTATAGAATAATCTAATATTTTTATTGTTCGTATGGTGTATGTACAACTGTGCTACACAAAGTTTTTGGAGCCTTAAAATAAAAATAAGAATATTGTATTCCTTTATTTTAGTAAAAACTTTTAAAGGTATTAAGTGCAATAGATTTACAACTATCCTAAAGTAAGATAATTGAAGTACAATATTTAATTTCTCATGTTGCATAACTTTCCTTCATGAGTTACAAGCTATATACCTATGTTAGAGTTACAGTGTACACGACGAAGTTTTAAACAAGACTATCCTTGCGCAAGCCTAAAAGTTTTATTTTTAAGACAATTAATTACTTTCATCATTTCTACACTACGAGGCTTCAAAGGCACTATTGTAGAGGCTCTATAGCACAGATATTGGATGATCATTCTAAGAAAATGTAGAGTTGATCAAACCACTAGCACAATGTTAATGAAATCTGCAAATATTGGCTTCAAGTTGGTTTTTGTAAAATATAACTCCTATTAATGGCTGAGGCACACAATATATATTTTTAAATAACGATCATGATCGTGAGAGTGTCTGAAACTGCCTTAAATTTAATATGGCGATATAGAGCGATTAACAGATTGACAAAATCGGTCATTACGTATATGACGAGAAACATTGGTCTATTAAGTAAGTCGTCTGCTGTTATGAACTTCATAGTTTTCTGCTTTGCTTCGTAGATACTTTTAGATGTATATTTCCAAGAATGTAATAACATTCTTTACAATTGTCGTGAAGATTACGCAATCGCTGTTTTGAAGTGAAATGTGTAATATATCCCATTAGCGTCTATTGTACAACACTTTTTGTACGAGCGCAAATCTGTTTGACTTATAATAGCCCTTCTATTCTTCTTACACCCGTCCATATCCCACATCGATGCGGGATCTACACTATATTCTATATAAAAATACTTCTCGTAATTTTAGTCGTCCTTACTAAATTAACACAAGTTCACCCTTTTAGACAACCAAAAGATGATTGATACATTTTGTTTCTTCCATCCAGAGTAAGTAGTAAATCCATATGTTGGTGTTTAAAAAATACTTTAGTTACACTATTTA
The DNA here is from genome assembly GCA_030295005.1 of Cephonodes hylas. Taxonomy (NCBI): domain Eukaryota; kingdom Metazoa; phylum Arthropoda; class Insecta; order Lepidoptera; family Sphingidae; genus Cephonodes; species Cephonodes hylas. The sequence goes on from AP025382.1 coordinate 6,526,187, forward strand.
TATAGAACGTAGGCATCCTGCCTATATATTTTTGCGGATCCAAACCGTCGGAATACCTAAAAAGGTTACCACAGACCTTAGCACCTATATAAGGATAACAATGAAACAAGCCAAATATTTTAAGAGATACTTGTGTGATCATGAAGCTGTGCAAATGATATTTTTTGTACAAATCATTATTATTTATTAACATTTTAAGGGTATTGAATGACAGTGAGAATAGAAATATGTAAAAATATCTAGGTAAATGAAATTATGAAAATGGAAAACTGACATATAGATTTAACCTTAGTCGTAACACGACGACCTAGTGTAGGAAAACAAAAGAAGATAAGAAAACCGTTTGACCCATCCCCAAATACATGATATAAGAAACATGTTTATAATATGATCTTTTAGTTCAGAAGGTAAAAGTGTAAATATCTTACCGCTAATTCCAGTTACTGAAACAATCCTTTCAAGATAAAAAATTATATCACGAATATAACTTCGAATCCGTTATATACGAGAATAGTTCATATACAAATACACTACTTTGAGCAAATTCAATAGTTCACACCTTTTTAGTTCACACTTTTAACAAGTCAAAATTTACGCCCTTGGCACCACTGGAATAAATTGAGCAGACCTAGAGAACGTTTAGCACATGTCGGTACACTGTAATGTTAGTTTGTGTAAGGGTAACTATTGTCACATCCTTTATATAGGCACTGTTTTTTTTCTTTTTGAATCACAATAACGTTTGTGCCAGTGACTATAAAGTTTTAGGTTAGATCAACACAAAAGAGGTTGAACATTCGTTCCATTTTTGAAAAGGTTCGCACCGTCCAATCCGCGGGCCGTATTCGAATTCGGAACCGTGAGCGCGATTTGACAGGTCGCGTGTAGTGCGCACGCGCGTCCCGTGTGAGCGTGCTGTGCGCACGAGCATCGGCGCCACACTGCGTTCGCGCGCTTTTCGACCTGAGAAACCTTCTCTCGCAGCCTCCACATCTCGCATATATGTATTAGAACTGTCGATTCTAAGATTTTTAGAAGGATTCACGGCCGATACGTGGATCGTTCTGGAGTAACGGGCCATTGTCGTTGACTGATGTTGATGACTCTGCCGACAGTTTTGCTTCATTTTTGACGGCTGTTACTGAGTGGTCGGTATTTTTTAAAAGCGGCTTCATTCTTTGGAGTTATGAATAATTAGTTGAAATAGGCTGTGGTAAATTGGAATTGGTGTTGTATTTATAAAAGTTCTTATGAATAAGTGAAGTTTTAAACATCGAAAGCATATATTCTTTTAAATTATCAGTATCCTATTGAAATAAAGGTGATCTAATAAAAGTTTATAGTTTTAAGGAATCTTTAAGAATATGTCAAGATGATATTGATAAAAGATGTAATACTCTGGGTGGCGGTTTTATTTAGATTTTGTCAACTCATTACAAAAATAAACAAATTTTGTGTAATATTACAATTTCATACTTTGATATACACTAAAAACACGTCAATTTTATTTTCAATAAAAATACTTATGAATTAGTTGTGAATGACGTCTCGCCCTATAAAAGACTTCAACGCGCAATTAAATTTAATTCGTGAATGTCATCAATTCAATTATGTTAACGTCACAGTAATAAAAAAAATGTTACGTAACTATTTAAAGTTTTATTCAATTTATTATATGGTGGGCTATTAATATAAAATATATTTTTTCCTAATATTGTAAACACAAAAACAGAGTGCCAAAAATTGCTGATAAAAAACATTTACCAAATATCAAAAATTTTCACACATGTGGAAATTATCTCCCCGATAATAGACAGCCTTGATAGTTTACAGGAGTTGCGTCATCAGCTGTCAACGCGTTGGCAAAAAAATCTAGTGCGAGCGAGACAACAGCATTCCCTCACTTCACGCTGCTATGTCATTTCGTCTTCGAAGCGAACGGTCGTCACGGATCAACGCGAAAGCCTGCCCACATCGCAACAACAACGACGAACTATGTTTGTCACTTTTACTCTCATGCATTCACTACGGGGGTATAGGACAGAGGGAGACAAAGATACCGGCATTTTTTCACCAAATTGTGTTGGTTTTTTGTGAAATATAGATCAACTTTATAATAATGTGTCAACGACCCGGAGTTCCGGTAAAATGTTAGATACTAGTCATGTAAAAAACATGCCTATGTAATCTTTTTATAAGGTACTTTAATTACCATTGAAGTGGTCTTACAATACAACTGAAACACTTTGAGTACAAACATTGTACTAGAGGAGGCAAGTGCGATAAACAAGCTCTAAACTATTAAGCTCCATTTCTTAGTCATGTTCGTGTAAAAGTGATAACTAAATAATTTGATTGTCTGTGCTTTTGTTAATAACTATTATTGGTTTTATATTATAAATATGTTGATATACAATTATAAAATAAAGGTAAATTATCAATAGTTTTTAATTTAATTACTTTACAATTATTGTTATGTTCTCATAAACGGTTTAAAGAACAAAATCCAATAACAATAAAAATTAAACCATTTCAATTAATTTATTTATAAAGTTAACAATTATCTACAAATAAATTTTAGAAACAATTATACTTTTTATTTTTATTTAATTTCTCGTCATTAAAATTATCATCATAAATAACGAAAATAGTCGAAATAACGAAAATTGTGCCAAAAATTTTCTAATTATTGTTTTCAAACGTTTTTACGATCAGATTTTTTTAAATATTATTAACTTATCCAGCCTTTGCTAAGTTTACAGAAAATCTCAATAACTCTATATTTTACACTCAGATTAATCAGCTTCATTCTCATATTAATCGTCTTAAATATCATTTTATACAAGAATATAAAATAAAGACATAAAATGTAGCGATTTCTAATGCAAACAATAAAATGAGTAATTACGTGAATAATCCTGTTCATCTCAAACTGTGGGAAAGTCATATTAGCTGAGAAGTAGGTTGTTATCGAGCATACGCATCTGTAGTAAACATTAAAACAAGGAAAAATAATAGTTTAACAGATAAAGTATTTGCGTTCTACCCTCATCTGTAATCTCCAACTTAACTACTAATGTTTGCGCTAAGCACTAACTACAGCATGATGCCTTTTGTTGATAGTTTTATATTAAAAACATGAATATAAAATTATACTGGGATCGTTAGCAGTCTACTTTCAAAGTCAATGGGATTTAGTTAACAGTGTAGATGGTTGCTGGAGACAGTTTACTTTTCATAGAACGGTCTAATAATTTTATTTATTCCTGTGTCTATCAGTCTGTAATACAATGTAATCAATGTATTTAAAGACTTTTGAAGGATTCGGCTTTTGGATAACAAAATCATTTGAAACAATGCTTGTCGTTCCTAAAATTAGATCATCATCTTTTTTGCTCACGCGTAAAAAAGAAAATTAAACTTTTTTCGACACTTAAGAATAAAAATAAGGAATACAGTAAACCAAATAAGCACAAAAGGCGACCGTCTTGCATAGTTGTTAGTCTTTTTACTCTAAATAAAATTTGAAGTTATACAAGACCAAAATTGTAAATAATTTTCATACTCACCCTGTTTAGTGCTGACCATCGCACCGGGGCCGCCCGGGCGTGCCGAGCGGGGATTCTCACGCCCGTTGCCATGGCAACCGATACCAGCGCCATATCACTGCCGATATTGAACGTAATTTGTAGGTTCGTGTACGTCGGAGATTTACTGCATCCCAGATACTTCATAGGGTGGCTGAGTGCTGGCACACTTTTGCGTTTAAAGGTTACTTCTATTAGTTGTGTTATATCTGGTCTGACAGTTTTTGTGTAACAAATGTTTGATTTAATATCGAATTTCTTTTATTTATGCATATGATGGTGATTGATAGAGCACAGTAAATAATTGATAAACAGAAAAGAAACGATTACTTTAGTATGTATTGTTCATAAGTAGTCGGCGAGATAGAACGATATATATACTAATTACTATAAAGTTTTCTCTTCACAAGTGTAATATGTATACACCTATGTACTAACAAGGAACTCGCAGGAAGCCATTGTATGCGAATCGCTTTAGATAAAGCGCTCTGGGATGTTTTGGGAGAGGCCTCCGTCCAATAAAGGTCGTGTTTCGCTTAATGAAAATGATGATGTGGTATCACGTAGTTATCATTGTTCTACATAGCTGAATGAGACGGAACAAAATTTTATTTTAAAGCAGAACTGCACAATAAGGGAAAAAATAAAGCTTTTCAACAAGTCAACTCAAATTTAACGCTAGTTGCGTACTAAGTCTATTTTGTTGCGAATTAAAAAATTTGAATTTTAACTAGCGATTGAAAATTATATACCAATTTTTTATAATATACTGCACTAGGTCCTCTCAAAAAATATTTGTAAACATTCTTCTCCAAAGAATTAAACAAAACCTTACATGACTGTAATTAAACCGTTAAAAGCAAGATAAAGGTGGCCGTGAAATTAATTAAGTGGTAACAAAAACCGTCGGATTGCTGGCCATCAGTGGAGTGTGACAGTGGCGCGTTTGGAACGCCTGGCGTGCCAGCCCGCGTGCCAACGAATTGGGAAAGGAAAAAAGTGGGCGTCTTAATTTTATTGGATGCCAGTACCTTATTCCCTTCAATGAAGTTTTAGTTTTTTTTTTACGACTATTACGCACGCATACCAGTAAATACCTTTCATCATCAACCCGTATACGTCCCACTGCTGGGCTCTACACACTTAAGAAATTCCTAAGATAATTTAGGTGTGCAAGTTTCCTCACGATGTTTTCCTTCACCGTTAAAGCAAGTGATAATTCAATGTGAATACACACATAACTTCGAAAAGTCAGAGGTATGTGCCTGGGGCCGAATCCGCGACCGCCGAGATTCTCGACCGCGCACCTCAACCTCGAACCAGAGAGAACCAGTAAATACCTTATTGAGGTTAATGTTATTTAATACAATTCTGTTTGCCAGTTTAATTGGGCTGCTTACAGGCCTATAATTGCAAATACTATATTTTTTGTGAACTGTACGTATTAATTAGGTCGCCTGTTAATGCCTTCAAGACATTGTATTTGAAACTTTTATATAGCTAAAGACAAATTGTTGTACTTTTTCGAGGCAGTGCTTAAAAACCTTTGGGCAGACAATGTGATATAAAATGTATAATATTTAACGTTACACAAAAAAATATTAATTGTGTGGAGTAACAACAGATTATCGTTTCTCATTAAATGATATTTTATTAAGTAACAATAGTCTAATCATAAGTAGCAAGGTTCTTCTTTTATTAGTTCAAATCGAGAAGAAATAATTTGATATTTCTTCTACTTTTGCTACTTCAAATATATATTTTTTTATTCTTAGTGTTCATTTTAATAGTAGATAATATAATAATTATAATAAGATTTTTTATTAGTTATATTTTTAAATGTGTTCGAACAGGTTTATTTTTAGATATTTATTAATACAAGTAATAAAGCCCCTGGCAACGATACTAAACACGGCATAAATGTCGTAATCTCAAATTTATTTTAACACGGAACTTTATCACCGCTAGAGGGCGACGTAGAATTATCAGTGACAAGTCATATAGCCTATAACCAACGGATGATCAAGATGCTACTAATGATACCTTATTTGGTACGTTCCAATCAATAGTTGAGAAGCTACGAGGGGCAGATCACCGGCATACATACAAAGACTGTCAAAGTCATAACCCTCGTTTGGCTTATAAAGAAAAAAGAGAAGTTCACAAATTTCATATTAAGTGTACAGTAGTATTGTTCCCTTGTTACGATAACAAGTACGTTTGACTTAAATTTATTCAATTATACTTGTAAAGGTGGACTTATGGCTTGAGGGATTCTCTGACAGTCGATTCTTAGATGGGGTAGAGAAAATAGAGGTAGGTAGGAAAATAATTGTTTTTATTTAAAAATAATAAAATAAAACCCTCATCATGTTCAAGTGAACTCATTAATTTTTCTTTACAATTATCACCGAATACCAATCTTAGATAATGTGCAATAAATGCCGACGAAGCGAACCTAACAGCGAACCACGACAGCGGAATCTCACTCAAAAGCATTGCTTCCTAAATTCCCTCCATACCGATGCGTCTCCGACATAATCGATACGATACAAGCCGTATCAGCAACACCAATTTACGAAGACCCATCCCTTTTCTCCATACACCAACGCTCTACATACAGAAAGGCGCTTAAACCCAGAGCTCTACATACACTGGTCATTTTGCGTACTCCAACAAAAAGGATACCAAATTCTGTCGGTGTAAAATGCTTAATCAAACTCACAAAAAGACGGTCTCTAGAATTTGAGGAATGCTTGTTCGGTGCGTTAAGAACTGTAACAGCACTTTAGACAGGGTCTATTGACGGTAACTATCACAATGTCTTTTTGTGACCACTTATAGTTAACATATTGCGTTATATTGTATTGATGCTTGGGGGTTGTTGTGACGTCATAAACAGATATAATGACAATTAAATTAAATGTGTGTTTTTGGAATAAGCTTATATGAAACTACTGACTTATCAAAAATTCAATGCCCGACATGAGAATCATCTGTTTAATTGAAAAAAAATCATTAAAAAGATAATTTACATCTTAAAAGTAAATAGTATGAATATGTTAAAGAGTTCAGTAATGCCACAATTGTAAAAATCCCGTTTTATTGAGTACCATACATCATAAACAGCTCACATACATACGTCACACAGGCACGGGCCTTCTTCAGAACTTTTGGGTTTAGGTCTTAGCCCACTACGCTAACGTAGTTCTGGTTACCATATAAAAAAATTTTATTTCACATAGTTTTGGCGTTTCATCCTTAGAATGGTATACTCAGAAACCCAACAATAACACTTTACTTCCTATCGAAACCATTGGCAACATTTACGGAGGCTGCAAAAATTGCGTACCTAATACGAACGATAGCAAAATCAAAAAGAAACGCCGACTCTACACCACAATCTCGCGGGCGAAACTAGTTAATTTATAAATTTCGATCCAATAGTATAAAGTAATCGGGTAATGTTAGGAAATGGGCGCATTATACCGCGGCGCACGTGCACACAGAATTGTTTTATCCCATACGAAAGTATTCGACGCAGCACGCCCGTCCAATAAAACATATGAGATGCGGTAGTGATGTAGGGAGAATGTATCGATATATTGTTTGCAACCCTAAAAGCGGTACAATTGACGTTGTGTACCATATTCTTCTAGAATGTTCGCGAAATGCTCATGAGAGAAATAGTTGTGGATTAGACCTGTCTCAGGGGAGCTATTGTAATATTATATTGATTGAACCACCGTCAAATAATGCTAAAAAATTGTATAAATTAGTCGATAGAAAATTTGATTAGTTCTTAGTATATAGGTATAATTTATGATTGAAATGTATATATAAGTTTGTGTACTCTACGAGGGTAACGTAATCGCTTTAGCCATAAAGCCCTTTACCACTTGTTTAAAAAAAAATACCCTAAAAGCAACAAGTAATAATTATACTATACATTTATACTTGTATTAATGAAGTAGTAGACACAGTGCTAACATTCAAAACACGAGTTTAAATAGATGTGACGTAAAAATGTGTTTTAGGAGACTCTTAAGACACTTTTATATTGAGATCTCTATTTAGAACTGTGAGTACGTATAACATCAAAAGATTGCTATATTTTATAAATTTTAAAATAGAAAACTATTAATGATAAATACACCCCAACTAACTAACATACAAGTGTAATGTCTTGGGTATCGGAATACACGAAAGACTTTTGGGACTCACAAAAACCTATAGGAATGTTGGTTAACTTTTTCAAAGATTTTACTTTAAATAAGACGAGTTACTTAATTCTCCATTGAGAACTTACGTAGAGTCATTTGCAACACAAATGTGACTATAGATATAGTTTTAACTATTATTATTGATGCCGATGACGATATTCATCGATGTATCGAAACATATCTTAATATCGTCCCTATCTCGGCGGTGCGGTGCATAGCGGCGCGTACGAGGGAATCTCGCGTTACGCAGCCTATCCCACTTTCCATTTCCTCACTGCATTACAATGGGTTTTTATATCGAATCTTATTCGACGGGAAACAATGTGAACGATCGCTGTGCCTGCCTCGGGGAATTTTATCATTCCGAATATAAAATAAATTTCAACGTATCGGCAAATATTTCATGCTATTGTTGCGTGCGTTCGTGTTTGTTCGTTAATTATTGCTTTTTTTTAAATAATAATAGTGACTGCCTCTTGGTAGCATAAGTATACATAAGGAATAAGAAGAATTTATTACTTACAATAACTCTACTATTAAACTTAAGACTAGCCTTAAAGCTAGTTCAACATTATCAAACCAGAAACTTCCCAGTGCCGAGCAAAGGGAGGCCTTTGGATGAGGATCCACAACTGAGAAGATTAGGTCTGATTTCCCTACACTGGCCTAGTGTACATTGGACAGTTAGTCATTAAGTTTTTATGACCCACATTTCTATATTATTATATATGATATATTTTCTACGAACTTCCACTCTTATCTCTTTCAAAGAACAGATTTCAACAGCCCAAATTGATCGTACCTTACTGTTACTATAGGGCATAAGTGAATGTAAAGCGCCCATGTTTGAACATAGTAATTTGTGTTATGCGACTATCCCCCCCATTTTCTCTCCTACAACGAGATGATAAGATGGAATTACTGAAATTATTGGTCGTAAGAACCACCTTGCGTAGAACGAAACATGTCCTAGCATGCGACGGACGCGAGTAAAATACGTCGAACTAATATTACGACGAAATATTGTAATGTAATGTACAGTGTGTAAAGAAACTGAGATCGAAAACTAAGGCAAATATTAGTTATGGTGATAAAAATTACATTGACGTTAAAAAACCCTTATTCCTATGTCATAGAAGCTCTCGTGTCTATTGGTAAAAGTAAGGATTTTTTTACATTTGACCTACATTAGATCACTCTATGGTAATTTAAGCCTTTAATTTCATGCATAAAATAATAGATTTTTGCAACACCCTTTATTCCCGCTTTATGGCACACGCCAAGTCTTCATGCGACTCTTAATATTTCTAGCATGAACAACCAACCCGCCTTGGGTCCACATCACATAGCGCAAGTCACTAAAATAACCATACATGTTGGGATCCCCGCTCATACGTATTTCGCAGCGTATGTTTCAATCAACTGATGTTAGCGGCTAGTCTAGTCCAGTGTGGCTAACAATGTTTAGTGCTAAATGATATGATTATTGAAATTTAAACCAGACACCCTCTTAGACGTCTCACATGCTGCCCAGGTCGACCGCAGTATGACCGTGGATGATTTTCCTACGTGCATTGTTACGCTAAATAGTGATGGCTTCGAGGCTTATTGTGCAGTCGAGAATCTTGAGGGTAGAAAGTTCAAACCCAGGCAGGTAATTCAGAATTTTTGGAAGTTAGGTGTGTCTACAATGAATGAATAATAATCTATATGACCTTTCAGGGTGACGAAAAAGGGTCTAGAAGACACGTGCACAGCTAATTTTTTTTAAGAATTTCTTAGGTGTGTAGTCCGCCAACCTGGTAAACTCAAGCCTTAACCCAGTTATAAAGGAGGCCCGTGCCCAGCAGTGGGACGTATGTATAACGTATTTAAGCTGATCTTTATAATGATGAATTTACAAAAGTTTAAAATAGTACGTAAATATGTATTAAATATACATTAAATACGACGAATCTTGATACCGCAATTCAGGTTTATAACAAAGTGAACAGCGCCATCTCTCGAAATAATTTGAAACAACGGAAGGTGTCGAACAATTTTTTTTCTTTTTTTAAAATACAAAACAATTACAATTAAAATATAAAGTTAAATATTCTACGCAATCCAAATGAACCGTTTAAAGCGCGTTTAAAGTAGCTTTAACTAAATATGCGTCATTAAGTCCACTAGCCAGAAAGGATATAGTTAAATAAAAAATACAACTTTAGCTGATACATGTATGTGTCTGTATCACTGACTGTCTATGATATACATAATATATGTATGTCTCTATCAATGGCGCTTTATAAATGAATAATAAATAAAACATCCCACACCCAGACCCGAAACAAATATTTGTGCATAACATAAACATTTGTCTCGGTGCGGGGATCGAGCCCGCAGCCTCTGGTTAGCAAGCTGGTGTCTAGTCAATTGCTCTACGGGGCTGTGTCAAAGAAAAAGACACACTTCACTTTGTTCGCTCCGGATATGGAATCAAAAAGCCTGGCTATACTAACCCGTATATTTATTACCATAGGTTCAACGCAAGCAGACTCTTTTCAATTATATTATTGATAATATAAAGGCCAAACAAAGTTAACGAGTATCTTTTTTCCATTGATTAAATCACCGCAGTGATATCCTTTTCATCCATAATTTAATAAAGATACATAAACTCCGAAATTGAATTATTATTATTAAATGCACAGCGGGTGTTATTAGAATGGTTTTTGCTAATTCAATGTATATTGAAATGAATTTTCCATTAAGTCGGACATGTAATTTATTATGAAAACGTGACTACCGTACGTTGACTTTTCTGTTATTGATTCGTCTGGACGCGAAATATCCTAGTCATTTCGACAGACCAAAAAGGAGGAGTGGAGGTGTGAAATTTTTATTAATCATATCGTCTGAAGAGGCCAATGTATACGTCCAGTAATACACACACTGAATAAGATACGTGTCTTGTCTGCGTCACGGTTTGAACACCGAGTGGCTATTTAGGGATCCACAAACTCACGATCAAATCAATTTTTCTCAATGAAGTTTAGAGAAATTGTGTTTTTTTTTTCACTTGACAGTCAATGAAAATTATATTGTAATTTAAATAATTAGTACATTTTTATACCTTCACGACAAAGTTTTAAATAAAACGAAAGTCAAAACATTTAAATTAATAGGTCTCCGAATGTTGCTTTAAAAAAGAGAATAATTTTTATGATTTCAAAATACATATAGTGCTCAAGACACTGAAAGTAAAATGATTGCCTAAAGCGGTTGAACGATGGAGGAAATGGTAGATAAAGCAGGAATCAAACATGTATTTCTGCTGTATTTTAGGTCTTTCGTTCGGAAAACGAATGAATGCTAAAATAATTAACATGTCAATATATTCAACAACATTTTTACCGTCCCGAAAATCGACCTGGACTCTTCTTAGTTTTCTAAATTATTTGCGTATGCGTATTGAATTAATTATCATTTACTTCAACGGTGAAGAATAACATCGTGATGAAACTTGCATACCTAAATATTCTTAGGAATCTCTTAGTTGTGTAGTCCCCAACCCACACTAGGCCAGCATTAGATATAGAGCAGGCCCGTGCCCGGTAGTGGGACGTCTATGGGTTGATGATGACTCATTTCAAAGTCCATAAATAGATGTACATACGACGAAAGAGGTGCGACGTTGTGCGCGTGACACGCAAAAACTAGTAAATGAGTTTCGGTCTATATTTTTTACTTTATTCAGTAGACATTCGGTATTTAGATAATATACCTATACCTACAACTCTTGTGAGAGATTGAGTGAGTTACTGTTATTCTATACTGTACAGACATTATGCATATACGGCCTGGTACTACATTTTGTTGATAGATTTTGATATTACACACCTATAATTTTAAACATAAAGAAGATGGGACGAAGCGTAATAAACCACATGTGTATTGTATGCCATCGTCTATTGAATGAAAAGCTCATGAATGAAACTAACAGGACCAATATCTAAAAAACCCTACAAATATTACTCAGAAACTTATCATTCAATCGTAGATCTTCAGATTCCATTGAGTAACGGCAGTAGATATCATAAATGTGTTTTTGCCGCGCGCCATATGGCCCATTTGAATTGTTGAGTTGAACCGGGAATCGACTTCGTTACCAGCCGGCTAATGAGTGGCCGTCACTTCATTAGCGAAGCAAAAACGACTCCGACGCACCGATGCGCATCGACTCTATGCATCTTGTATGAGTCGGCGAGACGAGGGATATTCGCAATAAAACCTTATTGCTACCTAGAATGCATTTTTAGGTATTTTACTAGCTAATAGATCGCGTGAGCTGCGTGTACATGTGTTATTAAACGTAGTAAAATAAGGAATATGGTGTGCAAAGTTTTCAAGGCATATGTCGTAGTAAACAAGTTTAGTTTAAACGAAAAAAATGAAATATGGCGGTGTGACGAGTAAAATGTGTTAGTGTGTGCATTAGGAAGAAAAATAGAGAGTGAACTAACAAAAAAGACCCGTGACCATAAAAATTCACAATACTATGAAGGTAATCTTAATCTTAACCAAAAGTGGGAAAAGCAATAGAAAAATGATAGAATTAGTAAATATTATAAGGGCTCTGAAATGCTGATTTTTGGGACCAAACGCGCTTGCAAAGATACACGTTAGCTTAGTTAGCTTTCAATAACATATGCTACAATCTCTCATCACTCCAAAGTTATCAAAAAACTGCACCTCTGCAAACTAAATATCGTAAAAAATATCTCTGGCACTAGAATAACCCGCCGTCGGTGTGAGCCAGTTAGCTTGTCGAAGATGTATTGCGTATTGTGGGCCAACAAATTGATTGGACGCGTCACAGAGGATGCCGCCTTTGCGCTTGTCACTTCGTCACTCCATACGCGTAAAATTGAATGAGCTGACGTTTGTCACTTTTTGAACAAAACCCTAGCCAATTTCACACTCTATCACTTTTGACTCACGGTCCAATTTCCCGTGAAATGCGGTTAGTTTAAATTGCGATACACTATTTTACTAAAAATAAGGTTTAATTATATACAAATTGAATGGATGGACGATACCTTAAGTGGAATTTAATACTGACGTGACGTAGATCGATAGTTTGATGTTAGAGCATACTTATCTGACTTTGGATGCGGATAATTAATTGTATTTTTTTTTCTTTACACTTACCTAAAATTTACATTTCTTAGGTTATAGTTTGCCTGGGCTGGCGTAGACTTATGCATAATAATAATTTGAACAACCAAAGGAATACTTTTACCAATAAAAACATAAGATTCTAACCACACATACAAAAATATTTTGAGGAAGCAAATGACAAAAGATTGCTATCTTAAACATCTAAACAACTATTTATTTATATATTTTATTTCAATTACATATTGAAGAAACTTTTAAAATAAATTCTTTATCATGTCCAAAGATTAAATATATAACAAACAAACCATAACAATAGCAAAACCTATACCATATATTACGCATAACGTTATTAGAAACATAGATACAAACCCTTCGTACCGGCTGTCTCCTCGCTACCTCAGTTTTTTCTTTCTATAAAACGTTATATCAAGCGCCGTTGAATGTTAGTTATGTGTGGACACGTGCTGTCTACAGGAAATTCCGAAGTACGGTGGATAACTCGCAGCTAATTAGGTTAAGTTGAAGCAGAGAATCAACTTCATCGTTCCTTTTTTTACCGAACGCATGAATGGGGCGTAAAAATGCACCGCAAATATCCAGTCTTAATAAATATATGTATGTTAGGAAACTGTGAAAATGTACGGATTTTTTGTCGTATTTGGAAATGTTTAATGATAAATTAGATAGTAGGTTATACTTTAAGGAATTGTAGGCACGCCTATATTTAAGTGGTCACAAAACATGCTTTTATTAAATAATCGGTTTGATTGGTTGATGGTAAAAGCTTTAAACTTGATGTAATACTTAATCATTATTAATTGTCAACAGAAGGAAAAAAAATTTAATTTAAAGTAACAATTTCTGCTTCTGAAAATTACCAAAGTTACACACAGTTTAGCCCGACCCGGGAATCGAACCCGAGGAAACTAGAACCTTCACCGCGCAACCCCAAAAGAACAAATGAACTATAATTTACAAGATTCAAGATTTATAATCACTTCTGTACTCAAAAAGCCCAAAAATCAACCAAACTTCCTGAACGCACCAAATATTAAACAAAATCGTAAACCAAATAACTTTATTACTTTCATATGGAGTATGTAAAGGGATCATGTCCGGAAAACAATGGTAGCATGCATTCAATAAATACAATCGCGAAGACATTCAGACGAAAATGATCGGGATTGTTGTAGGCAAAACAATATTTATGCGCGTCCCCGGCCGGGTTCGAACCGCCGACCTCGGGCTACCGTGCCGGGCATGGTGGTCTGCCGGGGAGGTAACCACCCATCCATTCGTATCAAAACATTGCTCTGTATTTTATGTTGATATGCTACGTTTATGTAGAGGGGATGGCCTTGAAATTTAGGAGCGCGGTTGAATCCAAATCCTCGAGGATTGCGGGTTCAAACTCCCAGTACGGCCACTAACTTTTCAAACTTTTATGTGTATTCACAGTGAATTTTTGTGAGGAAACCTGCATGCCTGAAAATACTTCGGAATTTTTTTTTTTTAGGTGTGTAGCAGGACTCCAACCCGCACTAATCTAGCATGGTGGACAAAGGCCTAAATCCTCTTCGTGATAGAGAAGGCTCGTGCCCAGCTGTGTATGTTTATGGTTTGATCAAGCTCAATAAACTATATTTAACCACAATTGAAATGACACCAGTTTTTGTTACTATAGCCTGGGCGCCTACACCGAGCAAGTGAATCATACCGTATACACATAAATAGCGGATTTTTAATACCAAAGTCCCATAACTTTGAGAATTCAATGCGGTCGGGGGTCGAGAGTTAAGTTTTTGTCAAAGCTATTTAGTATGTGCACATTTTAGTTTCGTTACTATGTATTCAAATATGAGATCGGGATAGTTTGTTTTCTTGTATTAAATGTTATTTCAATGGAGTTTGTAATATATGACTGCCTGGGCTAGCGGCAATGTGTGCCTTGTAATGGAGGTTCTGGGTTCGATTCACGGGTCGAATAAATAATGGATGTTCTTTTAAGGAGTTCTTAGTAACAACGCGAGACAAAAGAGTCGCTACTTGTAATCCGGTAATCACAACTTATAAAACTTTTTATACATCTTTCGTCATAGAAATACATCTGTCTATTCTTTCGAAGATGCAAGGATGAGTGATAGGTATTGTTAAATAATAACAACAAAATAGCTGTTAAGGTGAATACGATTCTTAAAAAAAACAATTATTGACCAACACATAAGATACATGACATATCCAAAAATCAATACCACATTACGCAACCATCTAACGCTTTTCTTTCTTAAAATTCTACTGATTTTATCAGCTAAAGATAGAACAGTGGACCTGCAAACCATAACTTAGGCCATATTTATTATTCGCCTTGGTTCACCATTAGACAGATTAGATTAGCGCGTTGCGTATCACACAAAACACCGCGGGCGGAACATGCCTTCTGCATCTAGCATTTATAAATAAATCACTAATTTTATATATTTTATTGTGCAGAGAAAGCGTTGGGATTAATCTTATTGCTCGGGTTGTGCTTCCCATGCCTGTTTGGTCTGGGAGTGAAAATAATATGGTATATTGAATATACTCGTGAATGTATTACTGCCTCTTGGTCATCTTGTGAATATATACTTGCCTCTACGATCGAAATCACTGGTGGTAGTGTTTGATAGATTGAACACGTACTGAACTATTTTCGTAGGTTTCGATGTCAGTACGTCGCACTAAGACAACCCCTCTCACTTTTAGATGATATCCGTATCCAGCAGTAGACTGATGATGATGCCTGTATCTAGCAGTAGGTCGTTAAAAGACTGATGATAATCGTGTTAAGTCCCACTGTTGAGCTCAGTCCTTCTTTACATTTGTGGAAAAATGACGCCTCAGACAGTTGTATTACTTCTATCACGTTAATTTCTTCAAGATGTGGAAATTGAATTCAACAGCACCGTAACGTTGACTTTAAAAAACCTTATCTTCAAATCTGTCCGTTCACGTGACTGTCGGATGTATTTACTTATGTATATAAGTATTCTGAAGAATACGTTTATTCTAAATTCATTAAATATTCCATAATTACTAGATACCCTCTAAGCGACTTTTGTATATTGTGAATAATCCCGGATCGTGGCAACAAAAAATACCGGTGATAGTGATGGGAAGTCCGTTATTTAACCCCAGTTTATGTGGTCCGCGCGATCGACAGCTTAACAACTGTATCTTATTACAAGTCGGCTGTATCGTCTGTTGTGAGGAATCGAGCGATTTAATTCGTTTTGTATTACCAGATCTGCGATATTCAAAGTGAATCTAGAATTGTTGTCAAGTGACGAAAGAAGCTTCTACTTAATGACACTTTTTTTGAATATGGTGTAGGCAATGGTGTGGTGCTGTGTTTTCTGCCACTTTTTTATTGACACTATAAAAAAACAAGTTGGTTACAAAAATACATTTACGCCTTTATTCCAGATAGGATAGGAAGAATACACGTAGAAACTCTATATCTACGTAGTGCCAGTTTGATAAGTTGAAAGGAATAGGGAGCGAGCCTTGGGATTAAGCTTAGACCAACCTGCCACAAACGCAAAGACGGCCTGTGCCCGACAGTGTTATATAGTAAAAATAATAAACACACCAAGCAGTCACAAATCTACAAAACATTATTGCATATATTCTGAACCCATACTATAAAAGGAGTCGTATGTTATTGATATCAGAATCTGAAAAATTTCCGTCTCATAAACACTCAGACCCGAAACAGAAATTTATGCATCACACAAACTTTTTTCTCGGTGCGACAATCGAACCCATATCCTTTTGTTTCACAATTTGATGTATAGCGACGAGCGGACTCCGCCATGGAGGCTATCGATATAACATTGACATAAATAAAGATACAAAATGTATAATTATAGAGAATCATAAATGACATATTTATCTAAAACGGGGCCTAATTAACATCATCGGTTATCTTAATCTCGATGGTAGTTAAATCACGAAGTACCCGTTGATTGGGTTATAATGTCGGTTTAATAACAGTTTTAAAGTGGAATCGATGATTATTCATGGCGATATCAATCGGCTGCTATCCGACGCAGAAATCTATTGTATTGTTCTATTAACATTTTCTCGCTATAAAATGTGTATTCATGAGATGGATTCGCGTAATACTGGAATGGATTTTCCTGTGGTGTTTTTTTAATAAGCAACGGTAAACGGTATTGTAGCGAATGAGAATGGAAAATAAATGTATGGGTATATATTTTTAAAATGTTTTCAAAGTATGTATAATATTAATTGCCTATATGGTTGTGTAATTGCCAGAAAGAGGTTTTATTGACAACCATACATTGGGTGAAATACATCTAGTTGGTTAAAGTTCCTTTTTTTAAATAAAATCTTTAAAGTGCATACTTTTAAGATTTCTTGGTCGTCTTCTAAACCAATCTCCTACCTCTCCCACTCTATATAATAAAAACCACATTCCTTCACCGGATTTCCTTAACTTTTTCAGTAGGTACACACGCAATATCTACAGCCCAGACATACCCAAAAAGAAGTCCAATCCAAAATTACATAATCTACGTACCAAAAGGCAATAACGTGGTATATTGAGGGGCATGCGTGCACCCGCGTGATTTATGCGTCTCAAGCCTTCGGAATTATTAATTTATTAGCATTTGTTTGTTTGGTTGTCATCAGCTAATACAAAGTTGGCGATTATGGCTATTAAGGAGCCACATGACGTCATCTAAGGTTATTCCGGTTGTTTGAACTTCCTAATTCCGGGAATATAATATCTTGTTTGTTTATATGATGTTAATGAATTTCACTGTGGCTCAGTCGGTTTTGGAACTTCTTTACGATAAATAGTCGAGATCATATTGGTAGTATAACAAAGTGATACTTAAAAAACACGAAATGTTTAAGACGTTCCATAAAAATAATGTTTTAAAACACCGCATTTTTTTAATCTATATTTCTACGATAGTTTAAAAGACACTCGATCAGAGTACGCACCCAGCAATGGGACGTTTATGGGCTGACGATTGAAGATGGTGACATAGATACATAATCTTACACCTACTTCCTACATTACCGGGTAAGTTACTCCAAAGGGTACGTGATGGGGGGTGAACCTATTCCCGTTTTATAAACTTAACTTACATTCTACATCTAAAAACCCAAATGACATTGCATCATTTTGTAGGAAGCCAATTCCCAGAATAGTACTCATGGGATTACGAACATGAATGAATACATAAGTGACGTAAAACATTAAACCACTTACTTTGAATTCACAACTAAATAATAAAACATCTATAATTAAAATGTAATAGGTTTCCTCAACATTTCCCGGAACGATCATATAGATTACAATGTTTTCCAAATAAAGGAAAACCATAACAAATAAAACTAAAGTGGTTAAGCATTAGATTCAATGTAATCTTACAAAGTCGTTTTTCTTAGTATAAAAATCATCGTCATAGATAATAATATAGTTATTGCAGGAAAGAAAATGGTATTGCCAATGAGTCATGTTCTATGACCTAGGTAAAATGATTGCCTTTTATATGTTACTTAAAACACAGCCGGCTAAACGTATCTCAGTCAATATTCTATTAATGTGAATGTTCAGCGATTAAGCAATTATCTTACCTGTTTTAAAGTTATCACCGTCGCCCAACAAATATTTCGTAACCAACACATCCCTTTGATATACGAGAAGTCTTCTTTGCTGAGAAGTGCTAAGCCTAGGACAACTGCCCTACCTGACTGCGAGCTTAAATATGAGACATAAGATAAATTAATCTGCATTAGAAGGTAGTTTGGAGGAAATCGTATACAGCGTAATCGCTGACTGTTATTTGTTATACATTATTTTTGTTACCAAATTTAAATATTTAGTTATACGTATTTTAGTCCCTTTATATTTTATGTGGTATATAAAATAGTATAAAAATTAAATTAATAATTTGAATAGAACCAGGCAACTTTACCGATGTTTCGACTAGTTTTTACGTTACACGAAATAGGACTTTTAATGTTTGTTACGTAATTGGTTTAACCTCCTAAGTCCTAGGTGACTTTCCAAAGAACAAAATGGCGTTCATCTGTAAGTCCTGGGTATTACGATTTATGTAATGAAATTATGTCCTAATGTCCTTCTAAAAGTACAAAAAAAATATCTTCATTGAGTCCTGAAGATTCAGCACCTCTTTACACAACTCCACACAGTACTTATGTTTTTTGTTAGAACTAACATTGTTTGTAATGAAAAGAAGATGGATTTACACTTAATCAAATTATCGATATGTTTGTTCTTTGTAAAGTACATCGGGTCTGAGTGAATATAGAAAATTGCAGTATATGCAGTATACCTTTAAAAAAAATATAAATAAATACTAGGATAATATAAACAGCAGCAGTTGTTTTAACTATTATTTATTTTAAATAGTGTTTTTGGTACCTTTGCTTTGGAACAATCACATTATGCTTATGATATTAACATTAAACAATGCTATTGAATAGCTGAGATCAATAAAAGTAACTAGTAACTCACAGTAAGAGTAAAATAATTAAAAAACAGCATAAAAAACATTGTTAACTCTAAAAACTAAGAACCCGTATGGAAATCTGCAAAACAGTTTCTTTTTGCCGTGAAACACAAAGGGACATTACAAGCTTTACAGTAGATTGTAGTTTTAAAAGCGCAGCCCTTCTGTCTGCACCTATGTTGTGAGGATTCCATTGCCGGTAAATGAAGGCAACCAAATTGTCGAAAGGCATTTGAGGGAATCGGTTTAACTGGCGGTCTACCTCTTTTTGAAGTGTTTGTAACTTCTTCCAGTACATCCACAGATTCAGCAAAATTGTCAAATACATTTTCTAAGAGCAAGTAATCATCTATTATCTTTTCTGCAATAGCTTGCTTAAAGGCACGAAGTTGAAATATTTTCTGTGGACGTGTTCCTTTCAGCTTTTCATCTGCTTTGTACTTAATCCAGGCATTCACTACAGATAGGTCAATCAAATGACTGATAAACCTGACAGTCCACTTTTTGGTACGCATTCTTGAAGGACAGACGGCTAACAGTCTGTCTGTCAGATCCACACCCCCCATGTTACTGTTGTATTCTTTAATCACTTCAGGTCTTTGGACTTGTACATAGCTGCGTAGTTTTCTGTCGTATCGTCGACATTCATCAACAGTTTCTGCAGCATGTATATTTGACAACATCAAAACGGGCTTGTTGTCGTACCATTTCGTAACCGCTATTTGCTGATCTTCTCTTACAAGCACATCATAGCTACCCCGGCCCCTTCTTGCTAATTGTTTATCTGTATGCAATTTATTTATTAAACATTTGGGCACTCGGTTTTTCATTACTGTTCCAGCACATTTAAAACCTCGTTTATCCAGCTCGTCTATCAACTTGATACTTGTGAAATATCTGTCACAGTATATTATGTGACCAGGCACTAATGTCTCTGTTAATTTCAAAACTACTTTCTCACCTAAATTAAATTGCCCGTTATCAGATAAAGTATTCTTGCCTTGATATACATTTATATCACACACCAAGCCATTTGGATTGGCGAGAATAAAGGCTTTTAGTCCTGTAGGATTCGGTTTTCCGGGGCAATACTGTCGCATCGGACAAGCACCCGTAAAGGGGATTATCATCTCGTCGATAGAAATTTTTTGCTCTCTAATCTGCGCGTGGCACCCTTGAAGAACTCTATTTAATAGCGGACGTACCTTCCACAACAAGTCATTCTTTCTCGTCTCTAGAGACACATCGTTATCATATACCAATTTCAGGGAATTTCTTAGCAAAAAATAACGATCTCGTGTAATGGTTCTTACTATTATAGGTACAGCGTATTTTTCGCTCCAGTACATTCGTATTTGCGGGTAGCCAACACATCCCATAAGCATAGTTATACCAAAAAAAGCCTTGCACTCTCCCATGGTCAAATTTAAACTTTTACCGGTTTTCTCCACAGCAGTTTGGTTACTCATTGTGACAATTAGAGTCAGCAAATCGTCGTCTATATATTCATACAAGTATTCTAAAATTGAAGATTTTGGTCCAGAGGGTAAATATGATGGCTGAACTAACGCAGGTAATTCCTTGTTAAAACTTGACCTCGTCCAATGTGGACCACCACCAACACTTGCTCTAGCTCCACCTCGGGTACGCACACGAGAGCGAACTGCACTTCGACTAAGCACTCCACCACGCGTGCGTACCGAGCCTCTCTTTCGTATTCCTTGAGTATTAATGGAGGTGCCACGCGTGTAATTGCTAGTAGACGGAACATCAATCTCGCTTTCCGAGCTACTGGAATCTTGTATTTCCGAGCTGCTAGAAATATCTTCGTCAATACGCTCATCAACATCAGGCGCCTGATAAGTCGGATCCTCATCATCTTCGGCATCCTCTACTTCAGATTCTATGAGGAGTTGGTGTATTTCCTTCTCATGTAGCACTAAAAACAAAAAATACACAATTAATTTTGTGTATTATATTAGATTTATGTATAATAAAAATAATTATATCTACTTAGTTGTATCATCAAAATACTGTAAGTACGAAACGTAGTCCTTAAACAGAGACCGAGAATGATTTTTAAAGAACAAAATAGTATTCCCAAATAAGTAATATTAATACCGAACACACTTTATAAAGAACAAATTCCCTAAATCAAAAATAACCAAATTGGTAACAGACTTTATGCAAAAATAATGCTATGCCGGTATTAATCACACTTTTGGATATAATAAAAATACATCAATTTAATAAAAATACTAATATTTCTTTAGGATATTTACTGATTTACTCACCACGTGTACGACGGGCCGCCATTGTCTTCCGTTCTTCGCCGCCGAATGAAAATATGGTGGCCTGCTGTCACTTCACACACCGCGAGTGACAAAGATGGAACTATATCCACTGTTAAAATGTAATTTCGTTCAAAAATGTTAATTTTATTTACGAAGAACGATAATGTTCTATACATAGAACGTTCGGTCATTGTACTAACTGGAATATTGAGATAGTCAGGTCTAAACAATGGCTGCCAATTTGTACTACAGAAAGCCATATCGGTCTTTTTAATACAACATATTTAAAAATCCCAGGCCTTAGGAGGATAAGTTAGGCCACTGACAAGTTATTTTTGAAAAACTCAAGATACTTTGTCTAAGAATCAAAATGGTTTCATCTAGAATTCACGCCACTAAATCTGTGGGTTCACTCATTACTCAATCTTTGCCCTATGGCAACCACCTACACTACATAAGTGTCTTAAACATAAATTAGATCATAAATTTCAATTTCCAAAACCCACATTCTCCAACAAAAATTAAAATTCCCCATAAAGCTAAAAGATCGCACAGATTGAAACGTCGCTGTATAAATCGACCACGTGCTTACAAAAGGCGAGCGGGCCGTAAGAAAAACGCCCACAGTCATAAATTATAACAACATAAACACCCAATATCCGAGAGTGAATCCATGCAAAAAACAAAACACTCTCGAACGAGTAATGAGCAACAAAATACGATAAATTTAAAGTTAAAGAGGTGTTATAATTAATGTTTCGGAGCTAAAGCGATGACCGTAGAGGGAACGGTTAATTTCACATCCCTTTGTGCCGCCAATGTCATAATTTGTATGAAATGAGTACGTATTTACGCATGGCAGTGTGGCCTTTTTGCTCTTAGTTATTGAGTATTAGCTTGTATTATTTAATGTAGCTGTGTTTTTACTTTATGCGCAACAGCAATTTGCAGATGTTGAGTCTTCATATTTTCCTATAGGCAGAAGTTCTATTCCACAAACAGAATGAAACAACTATTATATATTAGGCAGACATTAACGTTTAATTTTTTTTAATAGAATATGAAGGAACAATGTATGTAGTACTAATACCTACATTAAAGTTAATTGAGAGAGTCAAATCTATTTACACCGCGTAAGTCGAAGTTTCATCTAAAAAACTATATTACATACACAAAAGCAATTCAAAAAGTCAGTACTTAAACATTTTCCCCTTAAATGCAAACCCGCAGTCATTGCAAAACTAAATGAACAATACCATCGTCGAGATTTACACGCAAATCTGAGCACAATAAAGTTCGCAGCGCCGTCGACGCCATAAACTGCATGTCCCGATGTCTTAGTTAACTATTTATTTATGTTCCAGGCAGAAAAAGTAACTTTGCGCGAAATTGTGGACGAAACGAGGTGTATTTCAACCTAAGTTAGGCGAACTTTCCATTGAACTCGGCGGATGATATTTAACGTTGAACACTGAACTTTGTAACCTAAGGACAGTGGATGCTAAATCTATAATCATAAATAAGGTTAGTCTAGTACATTTTGTATCACAGTGTTAACGCTAATTAGTTCGGTCTATTCTTGCAGTATAACTGTATATTTATGCATCCATCATGTTTTGAAGAAGAGTAAGAAAATTTTTAAAAATATTTGTTAAGCCTTTACTCGTATTTGTCATATTTGAATTGGAAATGAAAACAGTAAATTATATTCCCTGTTATATATTAGCGACTTTTCTGGTCTTAAATGTGAAATATCTTGTTAATAATTAATATTATTTTTTTAATATATATTTTTTAATATCTTGCGTTTAGCATTAAAAAATCTACTTTTTTAGCTTTTCATGCCACTGTTAACAGACTAACTTAAAAAAAAATTAATTATTTCCAAGATTAATTCATAAATATGAAATTATTTATAAAAAAACCACAAAATTGGTAATAATTGGTGTTAATTGTTGAAACAAAAGGACATACCTGCCCATTCAATTATTCCATGAGACTACACCACCATCCCTAAACAAAACAAGAACAACCATTACCATAATTACCACATGTCAGATGATAACAGGTTTCACAAGCCGTTCCTAAAACATATCGATAGTACCACCCCTTATATCAATTAATTCTCACAACCCTAGTAATTTTCAATGTTATCGGCGACTTAATAGTCCCCCACAAATCGGATAACCGGCGAGATATATCGTTCAATCGACTATAATCTAGGGCCAGTGGAGCAAATTGCAACGACATAGTCCAGTAATGGTCGTACAGTTGTTAATTAAGCTTTACACCTGGTATAATTAATCAATTGTAAGTGTTTTGTCGCTTTGTTCAATTGGCAAGCGTTGCATGATAATTTGTCTGTAATGATTATTGTATTGGAATTATGATTTTTGTTATTAGTTTGGAAAGTGGATTCATATGGTTCATATTTTTGTGCTAAAGTTTACCTTTACAAAATTGTAATACAAAGTATTTTTTTTAGAAAAAAATGATGGTTTTCTAATCGCTCAACGTTACTTAAAATACAATGTAGTAAATTTAGATGAATTAGTAAATCTATAGTATTATTTTCTTCACCAAGTTTAGTTGCGTTATTGCTTGTTCAATATGTAACAACATTAATAAGATTAAAAATATTTCTTACGAAATGAATATTAAACTACATACTTAATTCAAAAAAGTAATGTTCAAATCCTAAAAGAATGTATTTATCTCTTGAGACGAAAGAGCAAAAAATAATTTTCATTATGAAATGATGATAAATCCATTTAAAATACTCTTAATATCGAGAAAACAAATCAAATAAAAATTTCATCAAGTTATACATTAATTGGCAATTACAACGCAATCAGCTGAAAGAACGGATTATGATGTACTGTAGAAGGAAACAGAGCCTAATGATTAGGGACCAAACGTCACAGAAACAGCTCGAGTTAACGTTACTCGGGTAGTAAACATGACGCCCGTTGCTCACGGCTATAAATCCGATAAGTGTACTTAAAATCGACTTATTGTTAATTAACAGTTTCGACACCGCCATTTTGTACGAGGGTTGCCACAGTTTGACACTTTATTACCTGTTACAGTATGAATAAATAGGGCTGCCTTGTGTTCTGTCTTGTATATGCTTTCCTTATTAGCATTTGTTTAGTAAAATCATTTGAAAACCTTTTAGGTTTGGTTGGCGATTCGGCAACCTGTTAGTGTACATTGCAACAACCTTACTTAAACGGCTTTGGTTGGTGCTATTTTTGTACATTAGATTAGTTAACACATATTTTTGTATACAACCAAATACAAATCTACAAAATGAATCCATACCAATGAAACCATTATTAAGACAAATATTTGCAATACTTTTTTCGGATCTGCTTTGGGTCAAAACGAAAAAATATTTCTTACTACTGACATATTCATACAAAATTATAGCAGGATACAGATATTATGCATTCAATCTATAAGGAATGATAGTAACCAATAAACGTGCTTCAAATAGTCCGATTCTAGCACGTTCCATATAACTTCAGCTCCTTAAATCGATCAATTTTAATTAGCAAGCTTGTCGGTGTCACAACTTTCTCTCCGCTTTTATATAACACAGTAATTATAAACTGTACCGAAGATGTTTCGCAGTTCGCGGCTACTTACTACAAGTGCCATCATGGGTAATAAATTAATTTCAATTTATACCGTACACTTTCGTTTCGCAATTTAGAAGTATTGCGAGATATCGGAGTATACTCCACGATCTGAAACGACAGGAATATTGTTTATGAAGTTGAGAATATTAGTTTAACGATTTCAGATTGTTGAGGCCAGTTATGAAGTATAGAGCGTCGTAATTATGTTGACATTTCTTTCTTTTTAATATTGAGGGTAAAAAAGTCTCATTGATTAATAATTAGGTTGTTATCTACCTACTAACTCCTCATTTAGTAGGTGTATACAGGTTATATGTTACTACGGCTGAACTTAGAAAACCGAGCTAACAGTTGAAAAGAGATTTCTATCAGTTTTCCTGAGCCAGACAGTTGACAGACCATTTCAAAATAAAAATGAAGGAAGAGAGTATGATATCTCGGATATCATGATACCTTGATATGCTAATATGTATTATATGAATTATTGGGTTTTAAAAAATAAAAATAAAATATGCCTCACTTATTTTGATTATTACGTATTTATATTATATTCATGTCGCTGACATTAATGTTCATATCTTACGTTATTGAAATTGATACAGTCTTTATGCGTTGATTGTGTATTAAATTATGTCCTGATAAAAGGCACAATAACAATAGGGTGAATGTATTGCCATGCCTTATTAGGTGTGCAAAATTACGTGGCCAAATAAGTTCCATTTAAAGTACTAAATATTATCTATTAGCATACCGAACTTGTAATAGCGAACGGCGCCAAAAATAAGACAATGAGTGGACAGAACTAGTTCCATAATTAGTCACATAGGGTCAAGCTGGGTATCACGATATGAACTTAGAATTTAACCAGTTTAATATTATATAAATTTGTTGACACAATTCCTACATCAAAGCAAAAACCATTTGTGTCTAAATGTCGTCAAAAATTAAAAATTAAATTGTGACAAAATGTATTTTCAAAACCCATCTTTGGTGTTTGAATCGATTTGATCGTATCATCTTTCCATTCCAGCGAGCTTTCTGATAATAGTGCGCTATGCCATAGTAAATCTTTACATTAAAATATGTTCAAGAACAACCCCCAAAAGGGGCAATGGTCGATCTTCCGTAAAGGCATTATCAAACATTACTCTTATGTTAAGCTGTAGCTACGAAAAAACCCTAGTTGAATTTTCAATGTATAATAAAGCGATCAAATCCATAGACAAAAGCTAACCTCATAAACTTTGAAACTGTTACAAGTTTCCCGCTGCGGAGGTTAAATTAAGACATAAAGTGTAGGCATTGTCTATGGAACGTGACCTGAGACTTAACCGATACAGGCTCAGGTCGACCATGGACAGTAAATGATACTAATAGTGCCCCGTTACTTCCACTTTCTAAAAGGTCGCAGGTTCCTTTGGTAATGAAAAATATTTTATATAGTTTGGAGCTAAAGCTGGCGTACCGCAAGCAATATCTTAACAAGGAAGTTATGAGGTGCAGTAATGCACGTTAGGCCATTGGAATTGGCTTAGGCTTAACCTCCATCAGACGACTAATAGAAGGACTTTTATATTGATATAGATTAGAATAATTAGTGTTATCATGTTAATGGAGAATGAAATGAGAAATCGTTTTAAAACGCAGGTACAAATCTCAGAAACCTAAAAATTTCTATCGCATAAAACTCCTTCTTGTATGCTAAAACTATATTTTGTACACAAGTTCTTTTTTTTGTCTACCTCATCAGCAGCAAACGCAATTGCGTGTATTTGTAACAGTTTTCATTGTTGCCAATAAAACGACAAATAAATACCTAAATCAGACCATGAACATGTCCCTAATTTAGAAAAAGAGGTAAAGGAACAAACAGTGTTATAACAATGCCCGGCCGATGTCAAAGTGCAGTAAAATTTTATTGCAAAAGACCTTTAAACGTGGGACTCGTACGGAGCAGAGGCACTTAGCTCTAACAGCCCAGTCGTTACAGTAAACACTGAATTGATTCTGCAAAAGGATACACTCTCTAATGTCGAGGAAATATTGTTAATTCACTATATGTAGGTATAACAGTTTTATCCTTAGGCATTGTTGGTTGAAAGGTAGCATGGTATGTACGTCTGTGGATTAGATATTCGGTAACATTATCAGCCCATATACGTCCCTTGGCTAGTCAAGGGCCTACGTTTACGTATAGGCCTTAGTTCACCTCTCTAGCCTTGCACGGATTTGCAGACTACAAAGCTTTCGAAGACAAAATGTCTTCCGTCGATCATATCTTGTTTGCAAGATAATAATTTAAGCATAGTTTTAATAGAAAATAGTCCGCAATTTTTTTAACCCGGGAAGATAATCTCGGCCTTGACGTAACCGCAAATAGCGCATGGTAGTACACAATTTATAACCAAAGTATGTTCAAAATCGCAGATTATATCTTAGGACACCAATATTTAGCTGACGTAATTCCATAGGCTGTAAATACATAATTATTATCATATTACAAACCGATAAATACCTTGACCAATGCATAATATCTTAATATCTGATTGTAGCAAATTGCCATTATTATATCTTGAACATGTGAATTAGTGGGTATATTTTATAAAATAGTAATTTATACGTCTCCGACTATTTAAACCACGATTTATTTCGCAACCTC
This sequence comes from Cephonodes hylas, assembly GCA_030295005.1. Classification (NCBI taxonomy): domain Eukaryota; kingdom Metazoa; phylum Arthropoda; class Insecta; order Lepidoptera; family Sphingidae; genus Cephonodes; species Cephonodes hylas. Next base: position 6,554,308 of record AP025382.1, read on the forward strand.
AGTTGGCATTGGAACATGATGGAGAAAAGAAAAGTTCTCTGATAAAACTAAACCTAGTCATTTTACTCCACTTTAATGGCAGCATAAGTCGAAAATTTTCAGATTCTTTACCATGAAAGACATCTACTTCTGTCGCTCAAAAAGTACCCTGTATTAGTAATCACCTTTGACAATAGCCTAATCCTTATGACAAAATCCTATTAGTGGAAAAGACCCTCAGCTAACCTGTAAGACTTATGAACGTATAAGTAAAAGTAAGGTAGGTACCTGTAAATTCAACGACCTAAAACTTAATAAAAAAATACTAGGGGATTTACATGGATATCTAATTTCATACAATTTTATGACCTGGTTACGTACTTATGTACATAATTCACGACTGTATTCCTTGAATAGATAGGTTAACGTAATAAAAGGGGAGTCTATTACCGCTCTTTGGGTAAAATTCCTCACTCCGTGCTGCTACTGAGAATTTAATTGGGGATTTTTTTATCGAGTTATTTATTAGCCATTCAAGGATTTTTTAGGTACATTAAAATGACCAAACCCTAACAGGTCATACTATGGACCATATCTAAACACTATAAGAAGAAGCAAATGACAAAGGAATTAAATAAGCTGAGTTAGATAGATCTAGATGTATCTATTAAAAAAGAGATAGAAATAAAATTTGTTCAAAAGATTTAGATTTACAAAGTTAAGCCAATTACATTGCAAGCCGATTTCATTTTGTTTTATATCTCAATTACTTTCACGTTAAGGTACTCTGTTGTAATACAGCAATTGTTTCTACTATGAATTATTATTTATGGCCAGGTTGCAATTGTAATTTAATACGAAGTGAAAATGGATCAAATCTACGAGGTTTATTCACAGCTTTAGGCTTCAAATAGTGTTAGTTGAGGCTTATACACATTATGTATGTATGTACGAATAACTTCATCTTAACGACATTACTACATTTCTCTTCTATAGTAAATTGACAATACAATAATCTCAATATATGCATTAATATACATATAATAATTCGATGAATAACTAAAAAAACATTTAAAAATAATATTGATAGTCATAGTAGCAAAATACTGTAGTGTTCTTGATCATATGAACCGGCGTGTTACAGTTATTTGTCAAACTCATTTAATACAGAAACATTCTATGTTCACAGAGCGAAAAGGTAAAACTACACAGAAGTTAATAATCACTACATAGTTGTGTAGATTGCTATCAATAAATTTGAATGCAACCTGCCCGAAACAGTCTGTAACCAAAATTTTCCTACCTTTATAATGATATAGTAAGTGTCAGTTCAACGCTGCTTTATAAATCACCTTATTTATTACACAAATAATTCAAAGCTTAAGAAATAAACACCGACATTAATAAATACCAAAGACTTTTCAGAAAAGCTTATTCTAAAACATCACAGTAACATGTGTAAAATATTGAAGTAGAACAAAGTGGTCGGCGTTGCGATTATAGGGAAAGTCGCGATCGGCCCGTGTGGTAACATAATCTCGAAATAATGTACGTATTCCGCCATTTTCACGCTACCACACCGTTTACGTCACTCGTCATGTTTTTAATAATATCCTGCCAGAGTTTATTCAGTAGTGATGGCCTCGAGGTTTAGGAGCGCCGTTGAGAAACTCGGTGGTCGCAGGTTTCAAACCCCAGGCGCGTATTTAAATTATTGAAGTTATGTATGTATTCAAAAAGAATTATCACGTATTTTAATGGTAAAAGAAAATATCATGATAAACCTAAAAAACTAAAAAGTTTTTAGGAATTACTTAGGTTTGTAGTCCCCCGACCCGCACTAGACCAGCGAGGTGGACTAAGGTTTAAACTTTCTCGATGTTACAGGAGGCCCGTGCTCAGCAGCGAGACATATCCATATACGACGAATGTCGATAGCTTATAATTATTCATCATAACCAGCATGGAGCACTTAGCTCTATGGCACTAATGATTTCAACAAAACTTGCAATTTATTCGCTGATGAAATAAATCTTGAAGAACTTAAAAGAAACCTAAGATAGAAGATACTCGCTGGGTTATACTATTATCATTTGACGTCACTCGTGTGGTATCAGAAAAAGATGCCTTCCAAGTACTTCACAAAGTTATTTCAATTATAAATACAAAAAACTGACAATGGAAATATTTTCCAATACTTAATCTATATTTCCAAGTAGAAATAGCTAAGCCCCACATTGCACGGTAAGCTGCGAAGTTTCTAGAGCAAATTAACCGCATCCACAGCGTAACATTCGAGGAATTTGAAAATAAACACTCTATATGTGCTTCTCAAACACATGACAGCCCCATTACCGCGAACTATTGGCGCACTGTGCACTGCTTTTCGCAAATAACAAATCATACCAACTTTCTACTCCATTTCTGCATTCAAATGCTGCTCTATTTTTAAAACATTGTTTTTTTTTATTTTTCCAGTTTTACTTACTTGACATGGAATGGCTGTATGGAATAAGCTGCCATTTCAAATTATTGGCACCTTTGAATTTAAATAAAATTAATTAAAATTAAAAAAAAAAACCTATCCATAGGTTTTATCACCAGATAGCAAAATATCTTTAAATAAATAGTACTTAATCGGGTATAAGCTGATATAGAGCATATGCTAAAAAGCATAAAGCAGCATGCGCCATCGTCTATCATAAAATATTTATTAAAAAAAAAGCGTTGAACATCAACGACACAAGAGCGTTTAAAAAAGGTTGTATATTTTTTCGTAGTAAAACGAGTCGGTGCATAAGCTATCACCGCGCCCTCAGCTCAGCGGCTGACACGCAATTAAATAATGCTCCGAGTGTTCACACTAAATTCAATATCTCGCAGCGAAAACTCTTTTAGATCTACGAGCTTTATGATCCTGTCGCCCGTACTACCGGAACTCGAATGTAAATAATTTTACTCGTGAATTTGGCATTTCTAGACTCGTTACTGCATGATTTATTCAAAGTTATGGAAATGTGTAAGATCAATTCAAATAAAATTTTAAGTTATTTAATAAATATTTTTTACTACCTTTTTACTTGATAGAAGGTAGAAAATGAACTCTTATACTTATTTTTATACATGAAATATATTTCGAAAGACACCCTGTAAGTTATATTTAGAATTTTGAAATTACACATAAGTATAAAATTAATTCCTTACATCGTGTCTATTTCATGAAGTAGACCTATTTACCTAAGTGGGAACCTCTTTACGAGTACCCGTGGTAACCCGAACGCAATTCAAGAACAGTTGTATTGTATGTAACTGAACGCCCTTTGTTTTGTTAGACAGTTCCCACAGCGAAACTAATTGACTGTCTGCTAAACAAAATATCGTGTTCGCACTCCATTTTTGCATCACTTTATAAGCGGTTAAAATTTCTTCGCCGTGAAATAACGCATGAAATAAAATCCTTTACAATCTACATTACACCTCTTTAGCAGGCCGTGAACAAAAGGCAAACAAATGGAAAAAAGGTTTGCCGCGCAAACTGACAGCTGTCACTTTTGGCGGGAAAGTTACAACGACTGCCGCACTGAGTTAACAATTTATCCGCCATTAAGCAAAGTTCAAAAGTATTTATCTTTAATTTAACCCTGCATTAACGGTACAAACACTACCGACATTAGTTAAGTTCAAGTGACATGAACGCATAACTCACGTCATGCCAGCCATTACTGTAAGTCAAAATGGCGGCCAACTATCAAAGAGAAAGCTCGCTTGGTCTCACATCATTCTCTATGGTCTGGTCTATGAAGCGTGTGCGAAACGGACCATAGATGGAGTTATGTATTCGATTTTAATTCCAATACCGATGTGCATAAAGTTGGGAATGAGTTGATGTGTGATACAGATTCTGTTCGTTTTCAGGGTGACAGGTTTAAATTTATCAATTTACGAAGATTGTTCGTTGTCTCGCACTATTAACACGTTAACGTTCGTGGTATTGCGGTGGTATCGTTGCTAAATATTAAATTATGGCTGTTTCATGCGCCCCGATAACACATGCAGTATAGTGGCTTTAATGGGTTTGTTACTACGGTTAGCTCGGCCGGATTGACTATAGAATGTCTTCACAGGATTCGATGCATAATATTCGCTTTCACTAATTACTCGACATCTTTTTCGCAGATAATAACAACTGCAATGGATTTACGACTGAATATATTGGTCTGGGACTACTAAAAAACGGTCGGTTCAACTACGCGTATTTTTTTACTAAGTAAGTTATTTGTGCTTTTTGTATACTACTGTTTGTTTTCCTTAAATAAATAAAAAAAATCATGAGAAAGAGGCAGGTTCGGTACAATCTGTAAAATAATGCAATAAAATAAAAATTTGCAAAGGCCTGTTTTGTTATTATAATGGGGTCATAAGATTGTAATCATTTAAGTGACCTATATAAATATCTATAAGAGGGGGCCAGGCACCTTTCCAGACTCAATGCTGCTACTGATAGTTTCCCAATAAAAAAATCATTGTATTTTTTTCCAAAGATACCAACGTGGCGGAATAATAGTGACTAACTTCTTTGTTAATACTTTATTCAGTTAATTGTTGGCAATAATATTTTTTTTTATATGGGAAAAAAATTAAACAACATTATAGTAGTTTTATTATTTTATCACATTTTGAAACCATCAACTTCATTTACATGAAATTCCCACATACGTTATATATTGGGAACCAAGTTAAAGTTAATAACACGTCAAATTTACGAATTTATTAAAAATTACGACAGAATCATGTACATCTACAATACATTGTAATTTTAATTCAAGTTTATACCTTCGTTTTTATAACTAATCTCTCACTTCTATTGAGTGTGTTCTTTATAAATATTTAAACAATTCAAACATTAATTTTATTAATTGAATAATATTTATTATTCAAAAGATAAAGAATCAATCAAGCAAACATTTTAATCGGTGCTATTTAATTTATAGAATTGAAGTCTAATTCAAACATTTGTTCATTAAATCTTACTTTAAATTTTGTCGGTGAAATTAACCTATAAATAGCTTTTAGTAAAACAACAATATATCTGTGAAAATGCGAACTTAAAGATAATTTCTCTACAGCATAACGTTAATTATATAAGTAATGATTCTACAGTTTTAAAATTATTTAATTATAGTATACTTTATAAAACAATTAATATTGTCAATGGCACCATGTCTTTTCTCATAATGTCATAAATTTAATGATTTAATAAATAATGTGTATTCAAATATATTGGCAGAATCGAAAAAAAATATTAACTTCCTAATCAAAATAGGTTTGAATTATTATATCATAATACATTCCGATGTTTTTTTCGATCATGCCAATATTTGTTTTGCTTTATTAATAAATTTATTTTATACACTGATTCTATAGGAACTGGCAAAGAAAATTTATGTAAATATTTGACTTAACTGGACTGTGAGCAAAGTAGGCTGGATTCGTTCACTCTTTGATTTTTTACATACATTTTGACAAATTAAAATTATAATAATTTAGTTTTTAAAATAAGTGATTATTTAAAACTTAAAATCTAGAGTAGAATTGCTAATATAATTGACAGTTTAAAGCCGCTAATGAAATGTATGCGTTGCAAATAATTGACGTATTTATAACATTGCATTTTAAAATTCCAAATTAGAGAATAATTGTGACACAAATTCTTGAAAAAAGTTAGTACCTTATAACACACAAATAATAAATAAATCGATCAACATAAATAATATAAAATGCGAGTATCATATTTCCGTTCTGATCAGAGTCTTATCGTTTCAGAGGTAAATTAAACATCTAACAATCAATTCCTCTTATTAATTTTAGTATCAATGTACGGTGTTATTGAATTGAACAGTAAGAAGATATATTCATGGAAAAACTATGTGAGTTTTGAGTATTGGAATAGCGAATATACGAATTGCAATACGCGGGATCATACACACCATCGATTATAATTATTTTAATATCCATTATTAATAACATTTCAGCCAAATAAATTTTACGTTTTTTTAGACCGAGAATTGTGTTTCGTAATAGACTTGATGCCTGATTCTAGATTGTTATTTTTTACTCACACAAATGCTTTAAGTCTGTAAAATGCACGCCAGGAAAACACTCTTTTTTTCAACTCATTTGAATTGAGCATGCGCAAATATAAATATAAATTCGCGTTCTTTTTATTCGCGAATGCAAACGGAATATTCGCTACGTCACCACTTTTATATCTATAATACGTGAGTAACTAAGTATATATTAATAAATCTATTTTACAATATCAGATAGATTCCACTACATTTGGAAGATCTCGTTGTTTTTTTTAAGTAATTGAGTTTTCCTTATTTTAACTGTAGAAACCAATAACGACTACTCAGAATTAAAGGTTCATAGAAAAATCTTTAAATTTTTCTCCAAGGCACGCAAATAAATTACTTATTCAGCATTTCTAAAAAAATCTACATTTATTTTTCTGAATCTAGTCAGTTTAACTTTTATAGCAAAAGGGAATCGTTAACAAAACAGATTTAAGTTTTGTTAGCAAGAATTTAGTTTATTAATTGATTTATGGCACCATGAATTTAAATTTCTGAAGAGACAGATTCAGGTTGTATGGAAGATTCACACTCAAAATGTTCAGATTCATGCGAAGCATTTAATACTGCACAAACATGTGAATTTTCATTTAAATTTAATTTTAATATTAATTTGTCGTCGTATTGAGTAAGCTAAGTAAGCTTTTAAAGTTTAAAGTTATACTTCATAAGATGTCAATCTTCTTCATAAATTATAATCGAATAAATTTCCAAGCAATATAATATTATTTCCACATTTTAAGAGCAAAATTGACTTACTAAGTTACTAGTATTTTATTAGACGCTAAATATAGTTACAGAAATTACGCTGTCGTTTCGGTTACATAGTACTAAAGTACTTTTTAATTTAATATTTATAAAAGACACTGTTAAGTATAGTCAAAGTCAAAGCTGTTTATATACGAAATGCTAACTGGCTTTTTGAAAAAACAATTTCGACATACATAAATCAGTAACATTAAAACACAAAAATCTAATTTTCTTCATTTTCTTTCTTTTAAATACTTGCCAGTGTCTTTTTATATCTATAATAAAACGAACTCAAAACCATACCACAAAGGTCACAAGAGTATACGAAATGAAATTGCAGTAGACCTCTGCTCATGGTTCTGGGTTCGCTTCATACTTCTTATTTATAAAGAATTGCTTCACATCTGAAGTGGAACCCAACGGATGCTCAATCAATAATTACATGTATTTTCCTGAAATAAAGACAATGATATCACACCCAGTCGTGCATAAATGAGTATTTCGATGAGTGATAGGCAGTGTTTGTGAATATGATGAGTATCATGTGAATTATGGATATACGTAAGTACTTAAAATTTTACAAATTATTTTTAAGCATAAAAATTGTTGTCATTGCATAGCATGCACGCATTGCATTTTCAATTGCGTTTGCTGTTGAGGTAAATTTAAATTTCTTTGCTTTAAGACATCATTTTGTCGTGTGTCTTAGTGGCCTGAAGATAAGTGTTTCATAGAATAGAAAATCTTGGTTCAGACCATATATTTAACTATTCAGAGCACTATTTTATTAAACATTAGTGCAGGATAATTAACACACAAAAAGTAAGTTTGAAAATTAGACTCTGTTAATTACTACCTTTTTTTTTCAGAATAACCACAAGAACGAAATTTAACAGAAATGCACTGGACTGTTCGAATCAAATTTAATTTAAGATCACGAAGACTATTAACTGTATGAAAGATATTTTTATAAGACCATCCACATTTATCATACGTATTTACGTCAGCAATAAAATCATGCTTTGTTTTGTGTGTTATCTCAAGTGCCATTAAATGTGGAAGCTGTAAGGTGTATTAATGTTGATAAAACTGGTACAAAATCGCCTATCTAGTGAGCTAATTACTTGGATGTTTGATCGGTTGGTTTGGTTCTACGACATGGTCTGTGGTGTAAAGGGTTAATGTATGTGTATATGTGAGGAGCAAAACATAGTGTATGTACGTTGTGGAAGATTTCATATTGACAGTCTGGTTCTAAACCTATTAAATCAGTCTCTTATGAGTATTTTTAATTGAACTTATTAAACTTTTGATAGGTAATTTTGGAGAATTAATAACATTATTAAATAGTTTTATGACATTCATAAAAATTTTGACAATGTTTTTAAATCATATTACATCAACATTTTATAAATAGAGAATTTTTGGGTTTCACATTTTTCATCTATCGGCTTTTTTTCTTGTGTGTGCATTTAATGACATACGGCATTCTAGCAGTCTCATATATTTCTAGGTGTACTCTACTTCCTATCTCTCTACAAACAATGACTGTCAATATGACAATCTTAAAACTCCTAACCAATAACATCAGAATAATGACCAGTATCCATATAACTATATACATACATACAATGCTAACATTCGAAATACAAACTAAAAGCCCCATGCGACAGACAGGAAAGAAGGAGATGAAGAAAGAGGTTCTATTACTTACAATGTTTAGTAACTGCTGGTGCAGTGATATTCGCAGGCACGGGCGGCGCGACGGGTGTCGCGGCTTCCGAGTTACCGCGGTATCGAACTAACCAAACATTTGTTTAATGTTATCACCTGCAAACAGCGGTAAGCAGAGCATATGCCTATAAGCACTACACTCTACGCTACCATGTTTGAGTCTTTGTCGTAAACAAGGCGGCGGAAAGCGCGAAATCAAGCGATTTCAACACTCGTACATCTCCGTTGAAATATGTTTTATAAATCTTTCATCAAAATCTACCTAGATTGTGAGTCATAACCTATACAGGTTGTATTACGATCGCGATCGGAAACTTAGGTGGCTAATAGCCAAGGTGATAACAAACCCTCATGGTTGTATGGAAAACGTCAACATTTTTATTTTTGTCGGGATTCTCTTTAACGCCAGGGGGTTTGTACCTTAGCCGCTTTAGTTTCCGATCACGGTCTAAATACATCCCGTATACATATACAAACCTAATATGTAAGTATGCTATGATTTTTGATTTCACGCTTGACACATCAATTTTAGAATCCTAAAGGCGAAGTAACATCTACGTCATTCTCCTAGTTAAGCACATTTCCGAAAGAGCATTTGAACAGCCAATGAAGTATCACAGATAGAAGATCGCTTTTTCATATCCTATGTACATGGAATGATACCTACCTCGTCGAGACATGACGTACACAAAAACTAAATAGCCTTTTTATCGAAGAGCAAATAAAGTTGATGCTTGACAATTAATCTTCTCGAACTTGAAAAATATTCATTAATCACTTCAATAAAATCCTCTCAAGAGTTATTGACGCGTTCTGGTTTGCAAATTAACGTTCTCTTTGCAAAACCATTATATTTTTTGTAATATAACTTAGAAAGTATAGGATAGTTTATAATTAGTTATTTGGATGGTATAAACTCAATTATTTTTTATCCTTCATTGAAATAAATTTCCGAAGATGTTTTTGTACATGCTATCGTATGCTAATTTGAAGACAATAATTACAGTAGTTACGATAGGGTCAATATTTTTATTTTACCCATCTACAGCAATATCTAAGCATATAGGATTACTCTTAGTCTTAAGGTCATTGCTATAATCACCCAGTTCACGAAAATCTTCGAAATCTACTTCTATTTTAATACTCAGTATTTCAAATATACCTCATTATGATATCATACCATCATTGCAATCAAATGATTAACAATTGACAACTGTCCACTCCAATTATCAAGAACCAACTTTTGCCCTTCCCCACACATTACATTCTAACTTTTTCGACACACTAAGCATCAACCACGTCACAACATCGAAACTTAACACAAACGATATATGGCAACACTTACCGAACAACAGCCCTATTATTACAATTCCAATCACACCCATTATTATCATCATCTGAAAGATAATTAAATTTATTAAACCAACTGTTTCATTAGTAAATTGAACCGTTCACCTCTAAGGTTGTCTTCCTGTAATAGTCAAAGATTAAGTACGAGGTATTGCATGGTTTTCTGATAAACTGGTAAAGGAAATCTTATTTTAATTTCCATCAATTATGTATCTACATCTTGGGTAAAAGAAATCTAATGTCAATTTTTAATTGTTCAATTACGTTAAAGATCTACTCGTGTACAAATTTCTCGACCATAAAAATGCAATTTATGATTGACATAACCAACTCATTGAATTTTAGCCATCTTGATTAGTTTATATGGTTCCGGATGCAATATCGAAATACAAGCTTTATCAAGTCGTAATAATATGAAATAACGTTACTTTTTTCTTGTCAAAATAAAATGACGACAAACGAAACTCATTCGCTGCATGTTCTGATGTGTATTTTTTTGTCACGATCTCCAATTGATGCAACGGTCGAGAAATTGGCATCTAGATTTTAGACTTTATATTTAACATTTTAGACTAAACGTTCGTGGAGATGGAATAATTACTTTTGAACCAGATCAAAGTTTTCATGGAAATATGGAAGTGTTTATTACAAAATGTTGTTAATTAAATGGCGATATGCATAAAAGTTACTGAACTTGGAATTTGAATCCTATTGGTATTAAGCCGAAGATATATAACTGATCGTACCTTTAGATTTTGCAGCCAGAATTTGTTCTTTAAGCTCTTTGCCTGTTGCTCGAACTGTGACGCACCGTATTGCAGAGCATCTATAAAAAGTAGTTAAATGATATTTGAAATTGTTTACCGATCTTATACATTGTTTCTTAGTTTACTTTCATGGCAAAAATATGCATTTTATTACTCATTAATTACGGTGATCGATACTCTTAGTCTAATTTTATTATTTTAATAGAATTCTATTGAAAATCTTATAAACGATTTGTTACAAGTTGCTTGCTTGCAACGTCTACCCAATCTTGCCGGTTAATAATGTACCTTAAAAAATATTTCTGGATGACCTACATCATAATATAAGTAAAGTCTAAAAAATTACCTGCTCTGTCATCCAATTCTGACAACTTAGCGTCTCTATCAAGCACCTTCTCAACATTAGCTTTCATAATGTCCACCACCTGAAACATAGTAAGTTATTGACATCTAAGTAGTTATGGAAAATTGCAAGGAATCAGAACGTAATCTTTTCATTCATCGTCCACTTCAAACACCTGTTTAATTACCTACGCAATAATGTATTAGTATCGATCATATTCCTTCTTGCCACCGCTTGTATCAGAGTAATTTGGAAAGCGTTGGAGTCTTAAAATTTAACATTTTCTGCTAATAATAATAATGATGATAAATCTTTTTTTGTTTAGTTGACTCCTATCATCATCCTCATCATCAGCCCATATACGTCCCACTTCTCAACACGGGTCTCCTCCCTCATTAATATTTTTTTTGCCTGATTACTATCAAGTCTTTAAAATTCAAGATGCTACACTTCATGCCACAACACTTGGTCACATCATTCTTTCTTTCAAAGATAACCCTTAGCTTATAAAACCATGGGGGATAGTCAAAGATACCATAACCTTCAACCTAAAGAGGATAGTCTAAGATTCATACCTCATCGACTTGAGCCTGTGTTTGCTGGAGCCTCCTCTGGGCAGCGATCTGCTGAGGCGTGCGTGGTCCGCCAATGATCTCGCCATCTGGCCCGGTCTGAGGCTCTGCTGGCGCCAGACCTCCTGGAGTTCCACCTTCAGCTGCCCTGGAAGTATATGCATTTGTGTTAGGTATAGTTAATATTGTTTATGATTTTGATAGGGAACTGAATGGGTACGCGGACACAGGTTGACTTATTAAGGTCCCGAGTTTGATTGGCTTGTCGGAATAGACTTGAGAAATTTCCAATTTCAAAAATAAGTTTGTAAATTAGACTGATAAACTCGATAACGGAGATTCTTATAACTGATAGCCTAAGATCCCACCACTGATTTACTACATACATTATGACGTGAGTCAAACACACATTTTTACATTCGTGTATGAATAGGAGAATACTCTGATATACCGCAGCCAGTCAAAATATGCCCGCAAGTAATTTTAATTAAATTAATAAAAAATAATTTTCGTAATAAAATTTCATGCACTTTGTATTTAAATAAAATATCATCCATGCCATAGCTATGCATGTAAAGAATTCTAAAATCCATAGGTGCCGTTCCACACTCAGCCGCAACTACCCCGCAGCCAGGTGCAAACAGGTGATATTTTGGAGTTTTTTTACACTCATAGCGTACTCGGATGATTTTGGTATCAAATTAAAGCTGTTTTTTTTTCTAATATGATGATATATGTCTGCCTGTGAAATAATAGCCGCAAATTAGTGGTGCCATCTCATAAAAACGCGAGATAACCGAGATAAAATTTTCTCTGCCGGCGGCTCAAATAGTAGAACCGACTTTACATTGACTCAAAAACTATAATTATGTAATTAATATTAAAAAAAAAAACTTTAAAGCAATAATAAAATCTTAAAGTAGGTTGTCTGGAAGAGATCTCAGTTAGCGATAAGATCGCCTATTGTGCCTATACTGCATTCATAATATTTCATGAATTGACTGTCTCGTGGTCTTGCGTTACAAGTATGTGCCGCGCGATCTAGAGGTCCTGGGTTCGATTCTCGGGTCGGGCAAAGTGTTATTGGGTTTTCCCATTAGGAAATTCTCAGTAGCAGCACGGAGTCTGAAAATGTGCCCGAAAAATGGTAATAGGCTCGCCCCCTATTAAGTGGGACTGATACATACATGGCGAAATGTGGGTGCAGAAATGGATCTCTGTCTACCCCTTCGGGGAATATAGGCGTGAGGTATGTTTTGTGTCATTTAATATTGTGTATGTATAATATTGTACAGTGTACAAAAAAGTATATAAATAAATAAATAAAAGATTTATTTCATAATCATTTTTTTTTATTAATCAAGTAAAAATTATAAAAGGGTATTTATGCAGTATACAATTTTGGCTGTCTTATTTTTTTACAAAATCAAATACTACGCATACCATAGTTGAAGAAATATTCATTTCTATTACAGTTCGGTAATACAAATATTAATTAGTAATTAAATGTTGATTAAAAAAAATAGCATAATCAAAGAATTAACTAGGAAAAGGGTTGTTGCGTTTTTAAAGGTTGAAAATTAAAAAAGGTCATTCAATAATTAATTATCGGAAATGCCGAAATATCAGCTTCTTCAAAATCAGTATCTTCAATCAAATTATATATTTTATCGGTGTATTACATTTTGTTATTGTTTAGTCAGAGTCAGATTCCTCGTTGCTTTCAAAATCGCAGCTGTCGCTATCGACGTCGCAATCAGAATTTTCGCTAACTCGCGTTTTTAAGAGATGGCACCACTAATTTGCGGTTATTATTTTACAGGCAGACATATATCATCATATTAGAAAAAAAATCAGCTTTAATTTGATACCAAAATCATCCGAGTACGCAATGAGTGTAAAAAAACTCCAAAATATCACCTGTTTGCACCTGGCTGCGGGGTAGTTGCGGCTGAGTGTGGAACGGCACCTATGGATTTTAGAATTCTTTACATGCATAGCTATGGCGTGGATGATATTTTATTTAAATACAAAGTGCATGAAATTTTATTACGAAAATTATTTTTTATTAATTTAATTAAAATTACTTGCGGGCATATTTTGACTGGCTGCGGTGTATCAGAGTATTCTCTTATTCATACACGAATGTAAAAATGTGTGTTTGACTCACGTCATAATGTATGTAGTAAATCAGTGGTGGGATCTTAGGCTATGAGGATCTAAAAAAATATCTGTACACACATATGTAAATACAGAGTGTATATTTTCGAAAATACTTTAAATATTTGGCATGTATGTACATTAAGTTTCTTTTCTTCTGTTAAAAAGCTTTGTTTTGTTAGATATGCTGGCATTTTTTAGTTTTATTTTACCTATATTGCCTGACCTAGAAAACAATAGCCAGAAATTTGCGGTGCACACCAAATAACTTGGAACAAAGCTTGATATTTTCATGAAGAAACTTTCTTTGTTTGTTATGATGTTATGTAGGTATATAAATACATATTATGTAGGTGCCGATTACGAAGACGATGGTTGTCAAAAATAGTTTAAAAATCCTTCTAAAATTGAAAATAGGGGAAAACTCATTTTTTCGGAATAATTTGCATTTAAATGCACTGCATAGTGAAATGTATTTAAACAGGAAAATACGAACTTTATTGCTTCGTAGACATTTGAAACTAATATACTCATAATTCCCGAAAAAAATATCCGTAAATAAAATCAATATAAAAAAAACTTCTTACTACCCTTCCTTATTTACTGATCCTTGAACTTCATACCTTGCCGTAGCATACTCAATTCCTATGTCTTAATAATTAATGCCAGCTTCGAACAAACCCTTGGTGGGAACGAAGGTCTGCATCGATTCTATCGCTTTAAATTATAGGTGATGCTTTCAACTTAATGATATTTAATTCGATGTTGGCAATGGCGTGGCAATCGATATGAAATGGCATTCTGCCAAATGACGTCATATGTACAGCGGGTCTATCATGCTAACGAAGTGGCGTAGCAAATATATTTATGCAATACCGTGTAAAAATGTAAATTATTATACCGTGTATTTTTATTTAATTTAAATAAAGGAACTTTTTCTTTCAAGAGTTCAGAGAATAACTGTATTATAACATGTTAAGCCATGTTTTAAGTCATATGTGGTAGGGGGAATGCTTATTGCAGTATTTGTAGCACATTTCTATTATATATTAAGATATTGTAATTGAAAAACCTAGCAATTTACCTAATCCCTTTACAAATTTCCCCTCTTGTATTTATGCAAGTAACGATATAGCCAATCAAATGCATAGACTCTAATGTCGTCATAATTTTGCAAATTTCTAGAAACGTAATTAAAGTTTCACGAAAATAAGCATATTAATACTACTCTCTTCCAAGCATATTAGTATTGCATACACAAACATTGCCTTTATTCATGTTAACAAGTTCTTCAAGTAATAGCGATTATCTTTAGTGTCAAAATGGACTCGATCGCAAATAAAAATAATCATTAAAAAACTATTCTTTTACTAAATTGACTAAATAGTTTGTTGAGTATTGTTTCTTAATAAAACAACACACAAACTAACATACCTCACGCCTATATACCCCGAAGGGGTAGGCAGAGATGCATTTCTGCACCCATATTTCGCCAGGTATATTTCAGTCCCACAAACTTAATAAAACAAACATAATATAATCGGGAGATCATAAGTTCAGTGCTCGAATAATTACGCTATCTTCACAACAGACGAAGGTTATTGGAACTGTTTTATTACTCAAGTCATTAAAGGTATTACAGTTATTTTGACCCGTCACAGTAAATGCGTAGTACTAAAGTACTTTACATGTAAAGCTGTCCTGTTTGAGAAAATTTTAAAGCACTTAAAATTTTTTTCTTGCTAAAATTAGTGGTATTTGTTACACAACCATTTGCAATAAAAACATGTATTATTTGTCCTAGGTATGAAAATATAATATGAACTTAAAAGTAAAATGTAATAGTTATAATCTAAGAAATTTAAATGAGTAAAAGCAAAACAAAAATTATGTATGTCAATTGTGTGATTAGAAAAATAATCTTGTTGTCAAAAGCGTGACTTTATTATGAGGTAATTATTCAAATATGTCATTTCATGTAAAAAGTAACCGGAAGAGAAAAACAAAAACTTAATAATTAACGAATGTTTTACATATTCGTATGTAAAAGAAAGATTCTGATTTCTTGACAGCATACAAGATCATTTTACAATCAAGTGTAGCAAAAAAATAGTGCGAGAATGAAAATTCTATCATATTGTTACTTCTAAGGTACAACGACAACAGATAGACAGTATACCGACAACGAACTTTTAAATCTGAATGTGGTATTTTTCTAAAGGTAATACCTTTATAAATGTTACGTATTATTATTTTACCCAGTAAAGCAATGAATTCATTCGTGGCAAAATTTGTCGATCATTATAAATTTTAAAAACATTCAAACCAAAACCTAACACTAACCTTAAAATATATGCAACATAAAAATCCTAAGTTTAAAAAAACGAAAAACATAAGAACACTTACATTGTTAGTTGTTCCTTCACCGGTACTTCTCAAAACCAATTGATTGAATCAAAATGTGCGGATATGGCGAGCTTTCCACAGTTTCAACCGTACATGTGAGGCTGCCGCAAAGCTCGACTGACGCCGGCCGCAGTAAGCTCGCGCACAAAACACTTACGCCCACGCGAAGCTTTTAAAAATGGCGCCACGGTGTCCCAAAAATATTCTTGAAGTATAGGTCACAATAACGTCATAGGAGTTGGAAAAAAAGGCGCCTGTATGTCTAGGGTACAATTTAAATTTATTTGGAAAGAAGGATTGCTAATCTATAATCTAAATCTATATAATCAAACTAAAATTATTCCATAGATAAAACTGAGGGTAGATTTTGTATTTTTATGTATTTTATCTTAACTCAATTTATAAGACATACATACAGACATAGACAAACTAGAAACCATATAGACTCGCTAATATTTCTTAAATAACGTCACTTCCGTGTATTTTACCGTCGTACGTGGTGTACAGGATTTACAAAAAAAATGTGTCATAAATAATACATAGATATATCTATTACTAAACTTTTTAATTCTTTATTCATCATAAAACTTTAATCATATTAAAACAACCTTTAAGACAACTTTGAACAAATAAAAGTCATTTGCCAAATCCAAAAGTTATAAGCATATACCTCTTATAAGTCTATGTGTATACCAATAATGAATTACTATATCATTTTTCTAATTAATCCCCTACACCAAAATCCCATCACAAAAGCTCCACAGCATTTTTACACATTCACTTGTGCACGCACCAGTACAGTTTTCAGTGCGCGTGCGCGGCCCACTGCGTTCATAGCGGGCCCATCGATTGGCGCCCACTAGTGGGGTAGGTCCGGGCATTGGCGCACGTGTCGCATTGTCCATCTGCTCAATGAACACCAAACATGAATGCACGAAGCTTATTCAGTACCAGAATCTGAGCTAAGAGCCTGGAATTCACCCAATTTGACTATTAAATGGGTTAATTTGTATCTGTTATCGGCTGTATGTGGAAAGATGCGTCAATCGGTACAAACTTTGTACAGGTCCCATTGCTGAGCATGGGTATTTCGGGTCGGAGGTGTAGAGAAACTGTTTTAGTGTTTGGAAAATCGTGTTAGATCAGAAATACCGCAGTATTTATAGTTTCAATTTTAATCGACTACAGACCAAATAGGTTAAGCATTTTGCGTAATCATTTACTTTCTGACTGACGGCCTACACTTACACACGTTAGCTTTAGAAGCGAGAAGCCGCTTGTACGGATCCCACACCGATACTATTATTTATGCAATCAACAAAAAAAAAGAAAATGACAAAAAAGAATAGGTCTTATTGATAGACTGACACACTGTACAGGGTGTATTTAGACCGTGATCGAAAACTGAGGCAGGTTATAGCGATAGTGATTACAAACCCCCTGGCATTATAGAAAATCTCGACAAACAAAAAAAAAATTTGAGGTTTTCCATACAAACCACATACTTTTAACACCGATGGTTGTATGGAAAACGTCATTTTTTTTATTTTTTGTCGCGATTTTTAATATCGCCACTGGGTTTGTGATCACCCTCGCTATTACCTGCCTCAGTTTTCGATCACGGTCTAAATACACCCTGTATAACATTCTTAGAAAACATGAATAAATAAAAAAGTCAATAATGAGTCAGTAGTATCCAAGTTGGATGAAGTCTGGACCGACCAGATCCTTTCACGCTATGTGCCAAATTATTAACAGCATCGTTCTAGCACACTCAGGTTCACACAGTTACGTCTGATAAGAAAAAGTAAGGTAGACATAACATTAGATAACTTTTTAGTAAACGAATAACTTTCTCTAAACTATGATAACACTTCTTCTAAAACAACTCTTATTCATATTTATAAATATATTCTTGTTAACACAGGCTGTTCGAGAACGTAAGTTGATAACCATTTATCCAAACTTTGGATTATAATAATAATTTCACCAGATTAAAGAATACGCTTTGCAAGAGCCTTCTCGTCTATGCCCATATCCAAAATCATACAAATCAGTTTTTTCTTGAATTTCTTTTTTTTTCAAACTTACCAAAATACCCCCTTTTTCTTCGTAATGACATTGATGGTACCTTAAGGGGCCTAATGGCTAGTATATACTATATATTTGATGCATATTATACCTATACTGTACCTGAGACTATTTTCAATGCGAAATACATTTACGGCTAGACGACAAAGGTTAATGAAACAAAATTAGTCTTAAGCTATTTTCAGGCAAGCTACATGTATCGAATCGATATACAGGTGGCCGACCTGTCGTTATAGTTGATTAACCTCTCGTTATTAATACTTAAGGCCGAATATGCATATTTTAGATAACAATGAACAGAATTTAGAAATTTTATATTCCAATCAAAACAATATCTTTGATTAACATTGCTAATTCAAATAATTTTAACTAAGTATACTCCTTAAAATAGCGACTTATTAAATATATTTTTATTATTAAACGATAATTGAAAATAAGCAGACATAAATACAGGTGAAGTTACGTTTACTTTCATATTACTTTTCGAATATAAAGACCGAATAATAAGTATCATTAATACCATACGGTAAATATTTTAATATAGATAGCTATATTAACACAAGTATGTCGACTATAGTTTAATCGTTTACTAGTCGTTTTTTGCCAGCCAATTTCACTTTCGACACGCAGTCTCTTACAGTCACTTAGCAGTTCAGCCAAAAAAGGTCCAATTACGTAAATCCTCCTCCATTACGACGCAATTTATAATTAAGAAACGTTCTAAAACTTTAAAACACCTCAGCCAACTAGATTGAAAGCATTTCGTAGATTGCTTTTACCTCGTACAAATAAACAAATTAATTTGTCAGTTGCATTGCTATGTGGCCACTCTCGGCCCGTGTTTGATGGTAAATAGTCGCGTATAAAAAACTCACAGTTGTTAATGTGTGCTCCGTTCCAGTACACCCAATAAAACAATGCTATCGACTTTCAACGGATCATTTGTATGGACCTACCCACTTTTTAACGTTAACTATGTTCTGGTCCTAACATCTTAATAAAACAAAATGGAAAAAATATTGAGAAAACGTTTCAAAATATTCTTTTATTAAGGAGAAAATGTGGTAAATTAAATACCGCTTAAGTTTTTTTTTTTGGTTGACGCTTTCTTGGGGAGGCCTACGTTCAGCAGTGGACGGCGAAAGGCTGATTGATTGATTGATATGTTTTTAAGTTTTGAAACATTATCCATTTGTAAACATAAGTGTTTAAATTTACCTTAAAATACTTCATTTTCCTGTTACACTCCTGAAATCCTCTAGTTGAAGGACCACATTTCGACGAACATTATAAAAATATCTATATATTGAATAAAGCAAGAAACTTACTTACTCAAAGGTTAAGAAATAAGATTATACTTGCTCGAAAATATAATACACACACTGACGCCTATTCCTTCCAGGATAAGTATAAATGTGCTTCTACAACTAAGTTTTAACCAGCTGAAGTTTAATCCACAGCAATTATTGTATTTGTGTGATTGACTCCAATAAAGATGATCGAATTTTCCCATGTCATAAATTTATGTATATGTATATTGTATATACTGTTCTTTCGTTATTTTAAAAACCTTATTTTTAATAATTCAACAAAAAAATACCATCACTTTCTTGTTCTATCTTCTATAAGCCAGCGACCGATCAACACAAACAAACATCCACGTTAGTCTACCATATGATAAATACATTAAATATAAATTTTATAAGGCCATTAAAATTAGGGCGGTCGGGCCGCGAGCAAATTGTTGTGAGCGTCGGCGCGGGCGCACAAAGGACGCCGGCTAATCAATTGGCTCTTGAGCGGGCCGCCCCAACTAGCCAGCGCCGCTGCAGACGTAGGTAACTCAAGAAATTTGGATTTTTTACTAGTATATTTCGCTACATCTCTTTTAGGTCTGTTTTTAGTTCAAGGGCCTTTAGTCATTCTATTTGTGTTGAGTTTTTCTTTTGTGTTGAGTGGGATCTTTTTATAGTAAAATTTAGTCTCAATGCAATATAAGAGTGTACGAGATAAATAGAATTCAATCGTTGAAAGCGAAATTCGGACTTTTAGTAATACGATAATTTAAACTTAATACCCAAGAACTAAAATAAAGTTGGCTGGGCTATATTTAAACTGCGTTTATTTCTTCATGAAAGTCATAAAAAATAGTAATAAAAACTATCTATTTCTATTTTTCAGCACAATATAACAAATGGTTTATTACAATAGTTTAGTATTTTTGAATTTATTAAACACTATAATGTTTCCTCCCAATATTTTCCAAAAGCGGACTTATCCACATTGACAATTAGTTTCCGCGGTCCCACCAAGACGCCGAATGCCGACTCTTCATTTATTTTATTAGCAGTACTCCTCCAGGCATCGTAACTCACTCTCCTAATACTTATTTATATTATATCAACCATATCTTTAATTATGTACGTTGATTTGAGAATTAACGAGGAACAAATCACAGGCTGCCCTCTATGGGAATATTTGCATTACAATTTGAAACGGGCCTTGTAGAGATAATAAGATGCGTGGGATCTTTATGGGATCGTAAGTTCGATTCTCTGTGAGAAAGTGAGGTGAGATACAAATAAGTAGAGCACGGACTTATTGCCGACAGTAATACACGTTTCATAATTATAAGTTATAGTTTTAGATTTGAATGAATACGAGATGACAAAAGCAGACCGTATTGAAAACGAGAAGTATGGACGATACAAATTTTACTATTTATTTCCGGAGACAAAGTAAACTTGGGTGTCGCTAACAATGTAGATACATTTGAGTCCATAAATTAAATGACTTGATTTTCAAATTCATTTAGATGTCATAGGTTTAATCTCTCTACAAAAAAAAATTATATATTTATATAGCGTGAGTGTTTGTAAAACTTATTAGCTTTCCGTTGTTCCTAAACTCGCGTCATGACTTGTGTCTTTATTTGTGCTAAGATTCTGTTTAGCTCTGTACAACTGTCTCACTGGTAACTGTCCTGTTTGATTAGATGAGTGGTGATGAATGATTACGACATTGCATAAGATCTGTTAATACAAGTCTATTCCCATTGGTTTTAAGTGAACCGATTCATATGTTACGACACGATTTATTTGTAAACAACACTATTAATGTATCCACTGAAATTAGATATTAAAAATAGCATTTACCTTACTCTTAACATACAACATTCGTCAATCGCTTCTTGCGTTCATCCTATCAAGTATATACCTATACCAACAACAACAACATACCTCACGCCTATATTCCCCGAAGGGGTAGGCAGAGATGCATTTCTGCACCCACATTTTGCCAGGTATGTATCAGTCCCACGTAATAGGGGGCGAGCCAATTGCCGTTTTTCGGGCACATTTCCAGACTCCGTGCTGCTACTGAGAATTTCCTAATGGAAAAACCCAATAACACTTTGCCCGACCCGGGAATCGAACCCAGCACCTCTAGATCGCACGGCACATATTTGTACCGCGGGACCACGAGGCAGTCAATAACCTATACCACTCCTAAAGATACATCCAATAACCTTGCCCAGCTACCCACAAAGGTCGAACAGACCCCAACCTAAGGCAGGTGCTACACGCACCGACATTCTATCAACAATTAGTCCACTTAACCTGCAACTAGGCGTTGTAAACAAATCCGGGCTTTGTCCACCGAATTAGCAAGACCCGGCTAAGTGCTGGCCGATCCTTGTTAACTTTTTAGGTTAACAAGGCGACCGTGGTGTTTACCGGCCTGTTATTGGTACAAGGAGCTAGCGCCTTGCTACGGGCCCTTGGTGCACGGGAGGAACTAACAGCGGTTTGAAATTCTTGGCTTGAGTTAGTGGAAGAATATGTCCAGGTCAACAGCCTTTCTTTTAATTCATTATAAGAATATATGTATAACGCATCGGGATATAACCTTTTATTTTCTGCATAACATATGCTGTGTTCTGTTTGTTTTCAGATCTGAACATCCAGATGTACGTAACTTTAACTCGAAATTAAATACAGCCCCGGGGCGCAGTTGGCTAGACACTAGTTTGCGAAACGAGAGTCCAAGGGTTTGATCCCCGCACCATAACAACTGTTCTTCTTCATCAACCCATATACGCCCACTGCTGAGCACGGCTCTGCTCTACCATTGAGAGGGTTTAGGCCATAGTCCGCCACGCTGGCCTAGTGCGGATTGGCGGACTACACACCTAAGAAATTCCTAAGGACTTTTAGGAGTGCAGGTTTCATCACGATGTTTTCCTTCACCGTTAAAGCAAGTGATAATTCAATTTGAATACACACATAACTTCGAAAAGTCAGAGGTGTGTGCCTGGGGTTCGAACCCGCGACCGCCGAGATTCTCGACCGCGCGCCTAAACCTCGAGGCCATCACTGCTTGCTTGCTTAACAACTGTTCACAGAAAAATATTTTCCGATTTTCTGCTTGTGAGAACGAAAAGTCTCTCATAGTTTCTAATATCCACGACACATGATTTGTATTTTAGTACGGGAGAGTTATATCTGTGACTTGTGTATTTGTAAGAAAACCCTTCAGCCTTTGCCTTGGCCCAACCATGTACATAAACTGGTGACGCAGATACTAAAAACTATGTAGTAAATCTACGCTTTAAATTACATTACATTGCACCTTGTGTCCCTATAAATTAGCTTTATTCATACAACATAGGGCTATGGCACCGTTCTAAATTTTGTTTACGCTTAATACCGTTTCTATTTCAGAACAATTTCATTAAAATTTTACGTTAATTAAAACTAAGTTGAAATATGGTTTGACAAATTTGTGTTTGATAAGCACCATTTATAAGTAGAAGTATTTTTTTTGTACTTTTGTTTTTAGCATAGAAATTAGTGGAACGGTTGAAGACTTATCGGCGATCTTTTATAGATCTAAAATTGAAATCATATTCTAACTCCTAGTATATCAGAAAGTTAAACGCCACAAAATGATCGAAGCTTTTCAAACGGATATTAAGTGTTAATTTCCAGGAGATGGCTTTTACAGTGTCATTGGAGGTGCTAAGTGCCTCTACTCCCGGTAATATTAAAACAATTCGTAACTAAGTAAAGCGAACATTGGGGTTAGATAAAAACATTGACAAAGTAGTTAAACAAAGGATTTATTTTTTGACAAACAAAGTGGTAGAGCAAGTCAACTTAGTTAAGGGAATAACTCGATGCCAGTAATTTGACTGGGTTATTGAAGTTAGGGAAAACTTTTTTCGGTCGTATTATTTTGATAAGTGAGATTCCAGAGGGCTTTAAATCCTTTAAAACAGCGAGTAAATAAGTATTATTTACAACCAAGTAAATAAGTAATGATTTAATTGTTTTAGTTCGTATTTTCTTTTTTCTTAGACACGTTGTCCGCCAACCGCACTAGGCCAGCAGTCTAGTCCAGACCTGAATAAGGTTAGTTGCAGAGTCGGCCCGTATCCAGCAGAAAAACGTATATCAGCTACGATTGTTGTATGTTTCCTCCGAATTGACTCTATTGTGAAATTTATTATAAGAAAAGGTATGTATGTAGTATATCACAAAACATTCAAAATAACATTCTTAGGAATAAGTTATTCTCGGATGTCCACCTGCCGTTCCGCTAAACCAATGAGAAAATAATCATACGAACGTAATGTAAATACAATCTTCAACAATATTTACCAGGAATATGAAGATAACAATTGTCAGATCAAACACACAATTTTCACACCAAAAACCGTATCATTTCTGTATAACCACACGGCGTCACAAATAAATATTTTTGTACCAGCTACTGTACTCCACATTTTGACATAACCTTTCCATTTTGACTTGGTCAATATTTGGAAAACTGTAACCAGATCAGAAGCCCTTCACCGAGGTTTAGTGTCAATATGGGCACCAAACTGCGACTTATATCGCCGTCCCTTTTGCATTAGTACTAAAAATAGAGATAAAACGCACCTACTTGAACAAATTGTACCGCTTAACATGAAAGAGCAACAAATATTGTATATACTCTAGAGTAGTTACAACCAACCACTAAAGTATATAGAAAAATACAGACACCTCAAATTATTTTGACAACTCGATCAAATAAGTTTCTTACTTGATAACTGGCACACTTTGGTAGGTATTATTGATCTTTGGGCAGATAATTGAATAGAGGAATTCAAACATTTTTTTTATGGCTCAAGATTAAACAATTATGTTATTAATTTCGTATCCTATCACAAACGGAAAAGAAATCTCTACGACTAGATTAAAATTTAGATTTCAACGATTTTTTTTTCAAGAAGAAGGTAGTCGTAACACCTCTATAGATGGCCTCTCGATACCGAGTGTCACCCGTAGTCGGGAGTTAAGGTAAAATTCGGCATTTCCCTCAGGGCATTATCACTGAGTCGGTAATAGGCATGGCGGGTGCGCGGCATCTGTGCAAACAAACACACTAGTGTAACGTGCAAACACGCTTTGGAACATTTTTGGAACTGGATAAATGTGCATTATAACTTATAAGTGTTTTTTTTTTTTATAAATAATTCAGATTGATTTGAAAATTATTACATTTTAGAAAGATGGTTGTTAGCTATAGTTTTTCACTTAACGACATACAGTTTATACACACAAACAGATTCATGAAAGGTCGTTTATAATCGTGGTAATACTAGTAATGGTACCACTTTTATACACCCATACTTATTAATACTATATTAATAAAATTACGAACCATTAAACATTATAAAAGCAGTTGTAGGTGGTACCTTCGAAAAAAATATTAACGCTAAATTGATTTACGGTATTACACAATCTACCATTCTTATAGTTAAAACAGAAAAAAAGTATAAATAGAGGCTGTCACTCAAAATCAAATATCTACATAGACTTAAATGACAATACTAGTTAAAATCGAGCAAATAAACAACCATTATTCTAACTCTGCCCATAAACAAAACGTAAAGTTCGTATTTATCCCACAGCGTTATCTAAAGCAGCAACTAAACGCAACTTTACGCGGCAAAATACCAAATTAAAGTAACAAAACTGTATTGTGAAACGTAAACAACAATATCGCGAGCATTAACTCGCCCAATCTTATCCGAACAGCTTAAAGTCAGTGCCGATGTTCTGTTACAAATTAATAGCAAATAGAACAATCTAGAAATAAGCGTACAATTTAGACGGGCTGGGATCCGCTGTGACTGCTTATCGGTGAACTTTGTTGCGCATGCGCTGTTGTCGATCCACGATTTAAACTGCTAATATAAGAAGTGGTAAAGTGTTTGACAGAGTTGCTTAAATTGCGGTATACATTTTTGCGTTTTGTTGATAGGTCTCAGTCATATTTCTTTTAACAAACACTCTCCGTATACCCTTTCCATATAACCCTATTTCAGAAATTATCCCCCACAAGATAAGCCAACGCCTTTTTGTATCACCGAAGGGGATTAGGCATCATACTGAAATCTCGTTTTCCATTTTTGAGCCCGATGCTAGAATATTTAAAAAAAAATCAAATTACACTTAGCTCAACCCAGAGATCGAACTTGGAACATCTTGTTTACCCGCCACGCTCTTATGCCGCAAGGCAATGGTTGTAATGGGCGTTTAATTCGAAATTCTCGTGGCGAATTTTCGAATATTTTTCCTCAGCGTTAAAAGTTAAGTAATAAATCTTTTGTAACCCACAGAAATTTAAAAAAGTTGTCAAGTACAGTTACTTCAAATTCCAAATTGAAGATAATAAAAACATGACATAAATCTTCTAACTATAAAATAAAATTTCAGCTACTCGAAAATACACGATTGTGATAATTCAATCTCAATAATCAGGAAATAAAAGGTAGCAAAATGTATTGAGTGCTAGAACATACAAAGTTTTTAGCGTAAAATTGGAATTCAATTGTGCAAAATCACAAGCAAAAATGAATTGTGAAATATACAAAAACTGTTAAATTACAGAAATATAATGTAGTTTCATTCAATGGTTCTGAAACTAAATGGTAACTTTTGAAAGACATTACTAATATCATAATCTGAAACATGATTAATTCTGCTGAAATTAATAAGTCCGGAAGAGAAAAAGATGAACCAGAATAACGTCCGGACTATTGGGGAGGCCAGTCTAGACATACAAACTAAATAACAGGGAGCTCTCTGCTAGAAATGTAGATTAGATAGATTGATATACACTTCTGAAAATCATTTGGCATAAAACGTGCGCCACCGTTTTCAATGTTTTTCAATCATACTACAACCCCTAAAAACTGTACCTCTTTAAATTCCACGCTCAAATTCCACCATTTAAAAAACTTAAAAACCATCCTAACTCAAGGTATTTCATAAACACAATTTTCAAAATTCGCATAGCGCACGGCCGCATTCATAATTGCGTAAAAAATCCACAAGCCTGTAAATACCTCATCCATCAGGTGCCTCCATCCGATACGAAACAATGTGTTGCCGCGCCGACATTCCGCGTATCGGCTGTTATTAATTGAACATTGTGCAATCCAACCGGGGTGGGTCCAACATTATCTTTATGAAGACGCACTCGCCGAGGCACTGCGTTTGTGTGTTTATTACGCCAATGGACGATCATTTTTGAATTTATTTTATGCAGAATGAGAGTTTTAAATGGTGTAACTTTGAGTACATTTTTATGATGAATAATTTTGGTATCTGGCATGCGTTGCCTCGTTTGTGGATTATGGGTTTGTTATAGTAACAAAAATACTTTTATGTATTCAGGCCTTGTTTAGGATAGGCCATGGTTACGTAAACTAAGTCTTCGCGAATCAAAATAAAAAGAAAATTTTGATAAAATATAAATTTCCTTATACTGATTAAAGTGACCTTCATATTATTTAGAAACCTCTGCTATCTTGAGATAGCAGAGGGGTATGCTTTTGTTCAGAACCAGCGACGAATGAAGTGGATCTATCCAAATAAAATTTGTATTATAATGCGTCCCAATTACCAAGTATCAAGATTTAACAAACGCTCAAAATACAATTTAGAACGCCCAAAATATTAATCTTCGGTCAAACTGACAGGAACTGCAAGCAGAATGGATCGAAATATGAATAACAGTACTATTAAAGCCTAAACATCCTATTAGGTGCAGACATTTGCTAGTATAATAGTCCTTATCGAATCCGATCCACAGACCTAACAGGTCGTTGTCAAAAGTACTAATAATGGTTAGAATATCTAGTCTGTTAAGGCGAGGTGTGACAGCATTTGTTCCACATCTTTACGACCGACTACAGCAGTTAGTCTGGTTGGAAAATGTTAAGTCGAAATGACGACTGCCGATTTTAATTTAATGTCAGCGCGTACATGCACTTAAATAATTTGAATTTACATCACAAGTTATCTATGGTTTTGTAATGTTTTTGTTCACGATTTTAATAGTCAGTTACCTTATTTTATGTCGGTTTATTGCCTCGTACGTTCTTCGATGTCTCGGAAATGATTCCTGGTTCTAAGTTTTATTGTTTTTTTTTCATTACAAAATTATATCAGTAGCAATGAGGAGTCAGGTAATTTGTCCGAAAAACGGCCACATATACATCCCCTATTACATACACAAATACTTGTGCATAGCCTCAACCCTGTGTTACTCAGAAGTAGTAGAGGTGTATTTGCATCCACATGATAGGAGCGTATTGCCATTTTTAAGGTATATTTCCAGGTTGCTAATGAGAATTACCTAATGAACAACGCAATAGCCCATCCTCCAACCTGGGAATATATTTAGATGCCACATACTTTTGCCGGAAGACCACAAGGCAATCCCCTATAACTTGGTTGTTAAAACACAAATAACACATAGGCAAGTTTATCTACATATATTTATTTTGCCCGATGGTACACATTTGAAAATAATAAAGACCTTTTCATTGCCGGTCAATTATAGCGGCAATGGTTAAATGTTGTGCGCGAGTGGTAAATGTACACGTGGCTCGGAGCGTATGGGTAATAAATAAATTAGATAACATTTTCTAACTATTTACATAAATAATTCTTAGAATATGTAGCAGCGTACGTAGACGCCGCGCTCTGAACCACGTACAGTTAGACAGAAAATCTTTAAACGATGATATATTTACACTAATCCGATTTAGGTCAAATACTCGCCGTTTTATTTGATAACTTTTTATTTCGTTTCTCTTATAGATGCCCTCCTCCCTATTGGCAATCGAAATTTTCACAAGCCTCCCTTGAAGCGAGTTTTTCACCAATATAATTTCGCCGTGACCATCGCCATCATAATCGGATCATTCTTTAAGTATAGTAATTAAATACTTCAATTTCTTGCAAAAACAATGGCTTTCTTTTTACTACACATTTTGTCAGTCCTGTGGCGCAGTTGGCTTGACACCAACTTGCGAAACGTGAGACCGCGGTTTCGATTCCCCCACCGAGGAAAATGTTTTGTGGCCCACAAATATGCGTTTGCGAGAAAGAAAGAAGTCTCTCGTAGTTCCTGATGCCCACGACACAAGACTCGTATCTTATGTATATTATCTTAATGTGTGCCTGTATTTAAAAAAATATCATGATGACTCTTTTTCATACCAATTTTTTATTTTACTACACCTATTATAATTTAATACAAATATTTTTCAGCTCGTCAGTACATAACGTCAAACATGTCAAGTTCGGTCCGGTGTTGTGTTTGTTCACAAGTCCGTGGACAGAGCGAACAGTGCGGACAGTGCGCCGGACAATGATTTACGCCGCCACTTCTGTGCGTTGCGTTATTTGTCTCAATACACCAGTTACACCTCGGCTTACCAAATATTGTCTATGCCGCTAATGTTGGTAGACCTCATAGTTGCAGAATGCAAAATTAAATAGAGCACGTAAATATACAGAGCTCCGGAATTAGCCTAGGTACATCCAGTTTTAAAATTTTAGTTATAGCTCCGATTAAAACTTATTTATGATTACAGCGTCGGACGTTCCCCCATAAGGTGGACCGACGATTTGGTGAAAATCGCAGGAAGCCGCTGGATGCAGGCCGCTTCCGATAGATCATTTTGGAAGTGCAGTAGACGTCTTCTGGCTTATGAGGATGATGATGACGTTGATTACAAACTTATATTCAACTTTTTTTTTATTTTTAAGTCTGCTATAAGTAAATAAAGCAATAAGATGGAAATAAAAATATAACTTAACGCACATAACATCTTATTTCGTTGATGATTATGGCTTCACGTCAGGTTCGTACAGTGTACGGTGTTTAAGAAATAATACCAATAAAATCTTATGTTCTTTATTTCTTAAAATTATGCAACATGTACCTAAGAAATAAGACACTAAATGCGGGAATAATAGACAATATTAAATTGTTCTCTCGGCTGCAGCTGCTTCGTATTTACAAACATCCATTTTGACGTGACGGTATTCTGTATGAGAAAGAAATAAATAATTAATATAAAATAAATATTTACGCACATTGTCCAAATCACGTTTTACGAATCTCTTATCCTGGATGTTTTCGATATCTGTCAGTGTATGTAGCTTGATATAAATCTTTAAGCCATTCTATTGTTATCCATATAAAAACCATGATAGCTTGCGATGCCACAGCTTAACGTTTACCTCCACTCCGAATTGAACCAAAATAATCGCAAATTCGAATTTTGTCCCCTCGATAAAGCATCAGATTAATGAAGTATTATTATTTAATCCAATACTTACGTTTCTTATCATCACAATTATATTCGTAGAGGTCGCAGTTGTCGTTGAACATCCTGGTGATTCCGAGCGAGTCCTGCCCACAGATGGGAACGAAGTCGTGTTGGCACTGGTCCGCCATTTTGCAGAAATTTATTACCTGTATAATACACCAATTAAAATCAAATGAATAATAAATAAATACATCTAACAGTCACATACATAGCTCTGACCCCAAAAGACCTGTGTCGTGGGTATCAAACACTACGAGAGACTTTTTCGGTCTCACAAACACCCAGACCCGAAACAAAAATTTGTGGATTTGCCGCCTCTCGTTTCCCAAGCTGGTGTCTAGCCAACTGCGCCACGGGGCTGGCAACGTCATAAGTCTACCAAGTAATACGAATGAAAACATCGAAATGAATCTGTAACTTCGAAAAATCCTTCTATGTCCTCCTTCTAACTGGCAATCTGTAGAGAACCAATACATGTTTTTTTTGTCCAATGTGTAAAATAGAATATTTAGATAAGGAAGGATGCATTTTCAAATAAATATGTTTTGTGTACTCAACCGGTTCTAAGGGAAAGAAGTAATCTTCAGCTTCTATCTCGACATGAGGCCATACTTCTGCAGGAAGACATAAAATAAGCAGACCTGGGAAAAATAAACATTTATTAATTATTGAAAAATAAATATAATAAATAATATCATTACAAAACTCACTAGTAAATACTTTTCTAAATATCATAACGCACAAGTTACGAAAACAACGGACGAATGACATCTAACCACACAATACAAGGAATTGTTTACTTTGATAAATCTAAACTATGCTTGTGGGGCAGGAAATTATGTTAAAACACAGGCTTTGCGCGCAAAATTATCTGCACTGAGAACTAAAACAACAGAGGTGGCTAACATTTTTCTAATTAAGCTGGGTATATCCTCGCCATAACTAAAATCTATTTAATTTTGTAGCGAAAGTCGATAATACAAAGTAAATTTTAGTGTCTTGAGAATACTATGATTGATGGGAGATTTTAAGAAATCGTTTACTTCATAGTTATTAATTATTATGGTGATTTAGACATAATATCTTACTCCGCCCATACCGCCTCAGATACGGGTAACGATCATGCTGCCGACTGGTGCCAATTGCTAGACAATTATCTATGATATCACAAAACTCGAAACACTCCAGGTTACATATTGCTCCCAGCACCCTAAATTTTAGTGTTGAGCATCGAATAATAAAGAATGTCTTTTGAATCTTTCGTTTCCTAGTAGTACCTCGCCATAGTTGATAGTACATATTGACCATATACCCAAGCAAGACATCTAAAATATGAAAATTATTTTCAAATTCCTTCCATATCCAATGGTATTTCATAGTCCATGCCGAAAGTTGACTACCCCTGTCCACATGACAGTTGTCCGCCACACAAACATTAATCTTGAGCTGCGCAGAACAATATGCCTGTTTGGGATATACGAACATCTACCGGCAGAATGTGGGTTAAACTGTACGTTTACTGTGAGTGACATATATTCTAAACGGCGTACATTTTGTTTCGAAATGGATCCATTTACTTGAGCGCTTTAATTTGGCGTAGTTGAAGCAGAATAGATGATGCAGTATTTCTGTTTCGGTTATTCATGGCTTAATGTTTTTTTTTTTAATTTCTTTTATTTATCGAGGAATAATTTAGCATTAATGTAATTTGACAGCCCCTTCGCTAGGTACGAGCTTGCGAAACGAGAGGCCACATGTTCGATCCCCGCACCAAGACAAATGTTTTTGTAATCCACAAATATTTATTTCGGGTTTGGGTGTTTTTGAGACCGAAAAAGTCTCTTGCAGTTTCTAGTTTCCATAACAAAGGGTTTGTATCATAGTGTGGGGGCATCACCATGTATGTGACTATTGGGTGATTTTTTCAAATCAAATTACAATGCATGTTTTTGGACCATAATTTGTTGGCAATACAGGTGTATATTCTATAATTTAGGTTCCGTTTTTTTTGCAGATATCTTATGGACATTTATAATTCGACGCACTGAAAGTCACGTTCCTAGCTATGCTTCAACGCCGTCAGTAAGTATCTATAAATACAGTTTTCTTGTTGCACTGTTTTTAATGTATGATTGCCACTTAAAATATGTTTATTTATGTACATACTATATTCTATAAATTATTTTCCTAAACATATACATTTCTTTCTAACTCCATCATCCTTGTTTTTCTCTAACAAACAGTGCCCCAGTACTAGTAGGTACCACTACTACTACTGACTAGACATATATTCGTACGCGTACGGTGCGTTTCTAGAGGTCATTTTTACCACGTACGTGCAAGCTCTGGAATGAACTCCCTGCCTCGGTGTTCCCCGAGCGCTATGACATGGCCTTCTTCAAACGAGGCTTAAAAAGAGCATTTTCCTCACGGTAGGCAGCGGCGTGGCTGTGCCCCTGGCATTGCTAAGTCCATGAGCGACGGTTCCGCTTACCATCAGGCGGGCCGTCTGCTCGTCTGCCTGCTAAGGCAATTAAAAAAAAAAGACGTCATCATTATCAGCCTATATACGTCTCAATGCTGGGTCTCCTCTAACATTGATAGAATTTAAACCTTTAGTAGTAGTCTAGTGGTTTAATCAAATCAGTATCATTATACTATCAAACCATGAATCAGCTCCTACAATCCAACATCACTAAGAGGTCCAGGTTTGTATAAAAACTAAATTAATATACGACGCAAAATTGCATATGCATTCCAGAATAGAGTGGAACAATTCTGCGAGCTGGCGGAATCGTGTGTGCACGACACTATACCGATCTGCGGAAGGATGGGCGACGATAAGAGAACCTTCCTGGATCTCTGCGATTTAATTGAATTTGCCTGCGACACTAATCAAAGTAAAACACTCCTTTTTTCTTATATTTATTTATTTAGCACATCCATAAATGCATTTTTACCTTTGTAAAATTTACTTGGCGTACCATAAGAGAGCCCTGTTACTAACAGTGGACGAATTGAAGGCTGTTGATGATGATGATTGATGAATATTTGCTTGAGTACTATGTCTGATATTCGTACATGACGCTTAAGGTTAGTGAGCTCCCATAGAAGCCCAAAAGCGTTATGCCTCCAGATTGCAACTGAAGGGTTCTATGAATTTCTATTAAGTTTGCTAGTTAAACATTTATTTCCATGTATTGCCAGCAATAATTATGTATGTGTCTGTTAAGTACCGTCATATATATTTACAGTTTACACCCACATTGACGACATGGCAGGCTGTCCGGTCTTCAAAAAGAGCAACTGACCACCATGAAGACACCTCCATCAACGTATATCACATATCAAAATTCATAAAACTAACGTATATTCGAGAACTCAGACGCACAACTTTTTACGCAAAAAGAATCGTTACTTAAATATGTGTTTAAGTATCATTACGGTAATGTGCTCCGGCCTGACCTGAGATCTGTAGAGGGAGATAGATGTATACGCTATTATACGTGAGAGAAAAAGAAAGAAACATCTCGAAGGTTGACCGGGTAACAGGTTGAAGCAGACAAAATAAGTATAGCGAATACTGTAACTTACCCTGTGGACGGCGCATCTTGATTAGGTTGCACCGAACGTGAAATCCGAGATTTAACTCGGATTAAGACGAATAAATCGATTTTTAAATACACAAGTAAAGCAAAATTGAACAAGTGTAGAACTATCCGTGGGAAAACGTTTTGATCTACATTGTAAACAATTTTTTTTTTATTTGTTCGTTAGTTAATTTTCTATTCTTAAATAAATACTTAGAACTAGGCTACATGCCTGTACAACCAAAATATGTTTTTTGGTGAAAAAAAAGTAATTTCTAATAATGTAATCATGATATTTTGATGAGAATGAACAGACAGTTGAAAATTTATTCAGAAATATATACATTGAGGTAAAAACCTATGAAAAAGCTATTCAGATTGTGTGTCTAAGTTCAGTGTGTCTAAAATTATAATTTACAGCTCTACAACGTATCTTGATTGCGTTTCACAGAAACAGTTATATTATTGGAATCGCTTTTATGTATTGACTAGAATTGACAGTAAACAGAACTGTTACCGTAATATAAAGACATATTAAATCTTAATAAACTCGTAATTGCATTTATATCTTATCCTCAACTTTAACCGAACGCATAATTAATCCTAATAACTATTAGTCACCGAAGTCGATACGGTGCAACCCGCCAGCTTTTTGCCCGTGAGAAAGCTACAATTTGAACAAGCCATAATTAGCGAGTGGGGCATTAAATCACGGGCATTGGACCCCCCTCGCTTACCCCATACCCCTGAGGACCCCATACGTTTGCAGTGATTCCGTTGATCATCTCGCGGGGTCAGAACAACAGGTGGAACTGAAAGGTCAAGGGCATTGAACTATATGGACAACCTCGTTATAGTTCGATGCGTGAAGCCTGTATAGGTTTGAAAGGGGAATTTTATTCTCCTAGGTGATGTTTGATTGCGTAACATAAGATTATGAGGTTCATGGTTCAATATTTTAAGTGGTGGTAAATACAAGAAATACTATGTATGTCAAATTACCTAATACTGAAGTATTAGGTAAGTAGGTAAAGTTCACTTTAACCTAGTTAATATTTGGAATATCAATTGCGCAATTGTCTTTATAATAATAAAGACGTCAATTTAATCGTCAGATTGCCTGAAGTAAAATAATCGAAAAACAATATTTTACAGTCTGATAGACAAATACAAGTTCCGATGATTTTTTGTACCTAATTAAACTAAAGCTAGCTTTAAGTTAAGAAGTTTAAACTAGTGTTGTGAAATTAGTTAACCGTCAAAAGCACTAAAGAAATAAATGTCAAGCAATGAGACCAAAAAAACTTGTAAATTAATAATAAATTACTTACTAAAATAAATTCCTTATTTCTTTACATCTTCTACTTAAATGGCTAATAAAAAAAAACTTCAAATATATAACCTCCATGACTATTCAAAAAAATACTAACATTATTTCTATTGACGTACTCAGCAAAAAGTTTGATATGGCCTAGCTCAACCTCTTTGGAGGATTAAAAAAAATATTCAATTGCACATGAGCAAAAAGGTCGACTGACCGCTGAGACAGTGGGATGGTGGTAAGTGGAGCAAGTTGAGTGCACTGGTCGGTTGTTTGCCGAGCACGGAGCCAGGTAAACAGGACGAACGCGCCGGCAATCGAGACATCTGCCGCCACGCCCGGCGACCCGGCCCGGCGCAGGGCTGACATGATGATACAAATATACAAGATTCATAATGGATTATACAATTAGGTTGGTATCATATTAAATTGTTAGGTAGATTTTTTAAAATCTTTAGGTTCACAGATTACTTGGCGAAGAGGAGATAGGGGTTGTCTAAGTGTCAATAATATTTATGGTAAACAGACTCAATATTTGAGACTTCAATGCATCTTTGCGCACCACATTACCACTACAAATGCAGAAAAAATTATATTTATATATGATGATGATCATTTTACTCTAGTACACAGACCAAATCATTTAATACATTATTTTAAGCTTTAAGCATTACGGGAAACTAAGCTATAAAGGATATTTTTAAGATATAAAAATGGTAATGCAAAGCCTTAAAAACAATGAGTAAAGATAAACATATAACCATATTGCTTCTCCACATTCATTCAAAGCTGCAGCAACGTCACAATCATATGCAAAAAATCCCGACGTAAAGCAGTTCAAAAATAATCAGATGACTCATTCGAAACACATTAATATATCTAAAATAATCAAAACTAAATGCTCTTAATTCTAATACGTTTGGCTAAATCTTCAAATTACTCGACAAATCTCGAAATTATACCCTAAGACCGCCTGTAGACACAGCCCTGTGGTTAAAAATGCGTCCTAAGTAAGGCCTGCTTCACTCGAAACTAACGGCTTGAGTTAAAGATTAAAGCGTTATAAAAATATCGTCTGGAAAAAGAACAAAAGAGAATTGCGAAAAATATTATGAACGATGTAAACGGTCTTAACACTTTAGTATAATTATTTTATGAAGAAATAAAATGGTCCTACAGTCGTTCGGGTCAGCACAATGGAACAGGTCTGACGTAAGAGCGTAAAGTAACATTTTGTTCGCAATTACTACGCCTGGAACATTTTTGACAGTGCACTAACATAGTATATTCCATAAATCTTCAGTGATAAAAAGGCTTTATAATTTGTTGGCATGGACGCGTTTCAAATATACATATGTGGTGAGTTAGGGTTCTTGTAAGGAAAGTCTCTTTTAGTTTATGACACTCAAACGAGAGACTTATTTCTAAATAAATAAACAGAAAAAGTAAAACTTACTAATTGTTATATTTTTTGTTTGGAGTTCGTATTTGAATACTACATAATACGCGCATAAGAATGGACTATTGAGTATTTTCTTTAATATACTAAGTTCCTAGTACTAACCATTCAACCCCACCAATCTTACGGGGCTACTTATGACAAGTTATTGTATGTAACAAAAAAATGCATATTTCTTGCTCGTCCTAAATCACCCTTTTAAAATAACATCAAACTGGCACGGTGGAATAGCTTCGATAAAATCTTTTTCTTTCATCGATGTTCGTTTTATTCGCAAGACGCCTGAGCATTGAGCAGATGTTCTCCATCCTGTTAGTACGTACTACTAGTATTACTGAATCCCTTGAATTATAGCACGTTATGTAATTTATGCCCCAAATAGCTAATCATTTCAAAGCGTTAACTCGAAATGTTCAAATTGTTTCTTTGCAATAGACAGGATGGAAAATGAAATATCGGAAATTGTAAAAGTCACTTGTGGTAGTGGCGTATAATTCAACCCTTATTATAAGAATATTTTTATGTGCCTGTTTATTCTATTAAAAGATATACCTGATATGAATAATTCTGCATTAGGTGTCAAAAACTGCTTAACATTTCTTAAACTATCATCTCAAAGAAACTGATGTTGGAATTGAACCTATGGAATCTTCTACTACAAGAAGCTTATATTCTATGGTATGTAGACTGTCTCTCTGAACATTTGATTCCAAGTTAGACCAGCGTGGTAGACCGAATCTTTTCACCTAAACTTTCTTCAAGCCCTCCCAATTGTAGAGGAGACCCGTAGCTATATATATAGACTGATGATGATGAAAAATAATGTAAAGAACACTAAACAGATGTCAGGCACGCACTGTAACCTCCAACCCGTCACATAGTAAGATATGATCTATATGACCTCTTTAGCTCAAAAAGCTGACAAAATCAGTACGCACCCTTATTGTGCGGTTGCCGCTACGATTCCCAGTAGAACGGATACACTGCTACATTGCAGGACAAAAAAATGGGAATCATATAAAAATATGGATTCTTATTTGAAATTTTTAATTCTTCTTACAAAATAAATTCTAAATATATAAGTAAATGAGTTTTGAACTAAGATAAGGACTAATAAGTTTTAAAGTAAGGCTTGAAATTGTAGAAAAGGCCCTCTCACAGCTATGGGACATATAAGGGCTGATGATTATGTAAATAAATATTGTCACCATTATACAAGTCCTCGTGAAATTATGTTTATTTATTTTTATCTTCAATCAAAACCTTGTTTTTAACACACAAAAAATACATATTTACAAATGTATTTCCTGTGTCAACTGTCTGTTAGTCCACGTTCCGATCTAGTACAATTTAATAGCTAAAGTACCTTATACCCGCAAATCATCGAAATTCATTTAGTACTTTTTGAGTATCCATAACAAACAAAAAACACAAATAATTTTATACCTATGAAAATCAAATCCCAACGTAAAATCTCACCAAAACTTTCGGCCGGCAGTGTAACGGCAACGTAGATAGTTATCGGCTAGCCTAATAACCGGGTCGGGTCCTTTGTCTATTGTTTACATTAGGGTGGTTCGCTACGTGATTTTGGTAGTCATGCCGGCTCCTTTCAACAGACCCCCCGGCTGTTATCGTTAAATACGTCGTCATTGTAGCCACTTGATAACTTACAGGATGTTTAAATAACACTTTGATTGGACTGGCTTGCGACTGGGCTTGATTGACAAAGAGACTGGTGAGGGTATATGAAAATTTGAGTTGTTTGTGTGTTTTGAGCTCGTTTGTAATAAATGTTGTGTGGTCGATGACACATGCTTTCAGAGTAACGGTTGGGCAAATGCTACGATAGCTAGTTGAGGACATACGAATTAATACCATGTAAATCTCAAATATGGATTTAAATGATGTTTTGCTTAGATCCTTAGTATCATAATGATTACTTACACCCACGTAAAATCGACCAACATCGCAACAAATACTTTCGCTGTACATACTTAAAAAAATTCTAAACAATTATAAGACCTCTATTTTTCTCAACGACTCTATTAAAACACCTATATTTTCCTTAATTAATAAAACACCGAGTAGAACGCCCTGTGGTTGCAGGGTGCACCTATTCTCCTGCGCAGGCGCAGCACGTGTCGCAGTTTAACGGCCACGTGACCGGCGCGCTAATGTCACTCCACCCCGAGCCGCCGCCGCGCCCGGACGCACCCGCCTTTGACACGCCGCCGCCGACCAAAAGCACTTTTTTCTAATTTTTTTGATACATTGAATTCTTTAGAAAATTCAATTGCATACCAATTTTTAAACATAATAAGGCTTTGTTGCGCCTGATTGGGTGTTTAGATTCCAATAAGAAAGAGGCCGCCGACACTTATTATGGCGGCATATTTAGTACTGGAAACTATTTGGAAGCAATAGCCTCCTTCATTATTTACTAACTGATGTACAACCACGTCCTGTGGAGCAAAAAAATATTAAAAACCTTTTTATGATATTGTTTTATTGAAAAATTGGTGATGATGTTTTTATTATATTTCCATTTACTATTCTAAGATGGTTTATTGTTGTATCATGATTGAATTTTTCTTTAAGTTTACTGAATATTGCTCAACTTTGAATAAGTAACTACGTTACGATGAATTTGTTGCACTTCATAATTTCTGAAAGCTTAATTGATTGCTATTTAACGAAATCGCATCATTCATAACCAAATCTGTCAGGTGAAATTCGACGTCGAACAATCTGTGTATGTTTTTTTTATAAGTGTGAAAACTAAATGGTCCATTTCATCATCAGCCCATATTCATAATATGTACTTTGCACTGCTGGAACTTTGACCAGTTGTCTAACTGAGAGGGTTTTTAGTCAACAATTAATTTCCGTTTTTGCATAAACCACGTGTCATTTATCAAACGTCATTTCGCATCGATGACTAAGCCTCTCGCAAACTAATACGAAGCCAATATGGCCCCTTCAAATTAATTGAAATTCCGCGTCAGTCAGACACAA
Organism: Cephonodes hylas; assembly: GCA_030295005.1. Classification (NCBI taxonomy): domain Eukaryota; kingdom Metazoa; phylum Arthropoda; class Insecta; order Lepidoptera; family Sphingidae; genus Cephonodes; species Cephonodes hylas. The sequence goes on from AP025382.1 coordinate 6,593,662, forward strand.
GATGCGGAGATTACTGTGTTTATCTCGGTAACACGGGAGCCGCGCCGCGGGCCGACCACTCATCTTCAAAACTTTAAATTTCTCCCGGCAACTAAGTAAGGCCCATTTTTCTTTATAACTGACGACATACGAGATTTTAATGGGTTTGATATCCAAACAAATCTAACTGAATTATGTAAGCAATTTGATAATGAATAATGTACTTTGCAAATCTGTAGTATTATAATTCTGAAGAGTATGTTTTTTTTAACGCGTTAATCTCAAGTGGTTCTGATTTGCAAAAAACTTTTATCGAAGAAGGCGATAAGGTTTATATCACAACGCTACGACATATAGGAGTGGAGCAGCACCAATCCTTTTGAATCTTGTTTCGTATACTGTCGTGTGACCAAAAACTTTGCGTATAAAGTAACGAGAAAAGTCTTTATTCAGACACTCGCTAAAGAATGCAACACGTGAACTAATCGCTCATATGAACAATTTTTATGGATATGTAGAGTAAAATTAATAACAGAAAATGAAAATATTTGAGAGGCACGCAAAAAATGTCTTAATGCGGGTTTTGAAAATACATACTATCCTTTTATAACTTTCTTCTAAACAACTGGGCCCCAAAACCTCAATATTTGCGTAAAAAATCTTTCTAATAACCTTATAGTCCTTACCAAATCCTGTATGTTAAGGATACAGATAAGTGGAGATTGGACTAAAAATAATAGCTACTAGGAAAATAAAACGAAAGTGGTAAAAATATGCGTATCAAACAAATATTTCGTAAACGGATAGCGGCGTGCGTTAAGTGATGATCCGTAACGTCCCAAGTTCAATCCTCAGTTTTTTTGTTAGCTAACCAGTAAACGGATAACTTTATAGAAGTAGGTACTCTACGTTGGAGAGATGATTAAACTTAAGGAAATTGTTTTTGGTCGGAAGAAGTTTCTATTTTGGATGTCTTGGGGTCTCTCAGGTATATGCCGAGCAACCCATAGGTCCAGTATTCCATTGCCGGGTCGGGAAATTAATTATTGAGTTTTTCTATTAGGAAATTATCATTAGAACCACTGACTCTAAAATTTGGCCTGAAAACTGCAATATGCTCGCCCTCTATCGCATGAGGCTGGCAATATATGAGCTCAGAATTACACCTTTACCTACCCCTTCGAGAAAAAACTGTGTATATTCAGTTTCCCTATACGTATGAATGACGTTTTATTTTATTATTATAATTTAATATTTTACATGAGAAAATTTGATTATAGGTAATCGTTTTAGGAGTTGTTTCTGTGATTCACATTATTTACGAAAATATTCTTTGTGGAACTAAATAAGCAGTAGTTACAATAGTAGTACTTAGTTAAATTAATTAAAATACGGCGCCAAATTAAGACATAAGATTTTTTTTTTAAACCAGTTAAGTAAAGCTCACGTTTGCTCACTCAAGTTCTGTTGATCTAAAATTTTGCAATAAACTTGGATGAATGAAAGTTTAAATTTACTTTGGACTTAAAGTCCACTAAACACTTACAATTACATTAATTGCACGTTCATTGATAAATTTCAATTAAAACAAAGTTAAAATCGACTTATGAAAAAAGTGTTTTTTTTTAGGATTATTTTGGACTCTAATTTTATCAGAAAACATGATTGTATGTACCAATTACATTACCATATATGTACCTACCTATAAACTCCTAAACCGCAATCTAAAATCGCAAGCCATTATGTCGCGAAAACAGCGAATCTCATCTCAACGAGTCATTAAAATGTAATTAACACACACAATGCGCCTGCGCAGCGGCCCTCCTATGCCGACTACACAAATCGACGCTTATTACAACAATATCAATAACTGTCATTGCGGCCAATCATTATAGTTTCGTCTCGTTTACGCGAACCACCATAATTACCAGCCCATTACCTGCATCTCTCTCGGACTCATTAATCTGTAACATCGCGAGTGACCGGCGACTCTTTCCATTTCTTTCGCGCAAATCGACACCGCCGACCGGAAAAACCGCATTGATTGTATATATCCGTCCTGCTCGCACGCGACGCAACACTCGCTCGTAATGAAGCTGTACTCGGATTTTTTCTTTTCCTCGTCTCATTAAACGATCCCATTTTCGAAATGACACGTAGAAAGTGTCTCGGAGAATTTTTGAGGCAGATAACCCCCACCACGCGGCGGTGGAGCGCGGCGCATGGTTTTTACGAACGTAAAAAAAGAAAATAAGGCTCGCGGGAAAGAGAAGTTTAGTGGTGGCTTTTTATAGTCGCTGTCCCGGTGCGCCGGCGCACGGAAGTATCAAGCTTCAGGATCCAGCCTTAATCTCATTCTATTAAAAAGCTCACGCATAAATTGACGCGCGGTTATTAGGATTGAATTTTAGTAGTTTTTTTGTGTTGTTTTGAGGAAACTGTCTGTGCGGTTGCGCGCCTGCTATGTTATGTCGGACACGTGCTGTTTATGGTTATTTTTATGGTTGCATTATGACATTAATATTGTGAAGTTTTGTGTGGAGGGTTGTACCTTTTATTGAGTTATCATTAGGACATCGGCGTTCGAGTTGTGTGGTCGTGTTTATTATCCTTGCGTTTAATAACAATGGATTGATTCGTATCGTGTGTTCAGTGATTAATTAATTTACTGTTTTATTTTTATATCGTCTATCAAAATGTTCCTAAGGTGAGTTTTTTTTTAATATTTTTTTATTGTTATAAATTATTTATCCGTTTTATTATTTTTTAGTATTTTTTTATTATTTTTTTCTTTAGGTAAGTAACATAGACTAAAATTAAATTATGTGTTAATTAATTAAATAATTAAAAATTCAGTGGTTATTAGATTTCATTACATACAGCGACAAATTTAAAAAAGTTTTCTAACATCATTTTTTTTCTTCTGTTACTTATCAATTAATATTTTTAATTAACATATTTTAGAATTCTTCTCCAAATCTTAAATTCAATTCTGTCAATCTTTATCAAAATATCTCGCGACGCAAAATCACATTTCAGTTACGAAGTTGAAAATCATTTAGCGTCACCGTTGAAATCAAGTTTTTTTGGTATTGAAGTGCTAAATATATTAGGCTTTGTCCACTACATAACTTCATAATATACCGACTGTGAAAGAAACTTAAATCGATCTTGAACGCAGTTTTTTAGAATTAAAAATAAACTTTATGGATCATTATTTAGAAACATTTTATCTAATTATACAATTACATTAAAAGTTTATACAGAATATTCTTCATCTTCATCAACCCATATACGCCCACTGCTGAGCACGGGTCTCCTCTATCATTGAGAGGGTTTAGGCCATAGTCCACCACGCTGGCCTAGTGCGGGTTGGCGGACTACACACCTAAGAAATTTCTAAGAACTCTTAGGTGTGCAGGTTTCATCACGATGTTTTCCTTCACCGTTAAAGCAAGTGATAATTCAATGTGAATACACACATAACTTCGAAAAGTCAGAGGTGTGTGCCTGGGGTTCGAACTCGCGACCGCCGAGATATAATACAGAATATTAGTTACATAATTTTAGATAAACAATAAATTCAAATCTATAATTAATTTTATTAATTAATTAGATAGAATAACAATTGCAATTTTTTACCCTCGACGTGTAATAAAAATTCAAAAATAAGCAAATGGATATTATCCATACAATTTTACGGATATCCATATATTTAAACGCTCAAACGAAATGAACCAAAAAATTGATGTAAATTAATCGCCCAATATAATGCGAAAGAAATAAGGAACTTTAATTTTATTATCATATTTGTTAATTTATTAATTTATTATTTATTGTTCTTTAAGCAAACGAATACTAAAATAACAAAGATTAAAAAAAATCAGAACCATCATTACCACGTATTTGATTGGTCTTTAGGTTTACTTAGATTGATCATTACAGCAATATTTACAATATTTAAATATACATACGACTGAGCATCAAGTGTTTGTAGATTACATTAACAATATATTTTTCTGTATCACCAATAAACATAATTTAAAAGCGTTTAAAAATAAGGTGGAATGTCTTACGTGCCTGTACTTTATATTTATGTGTAAACACGTATAGAATACCAAGCGAAATTGTATATACATTTTAATATAATATATATATTTACTTAACATATTATTAAGACTTTTTCCTTCACTCTGACCCACACTGACATTCTTTCGTGATCCTGTGCAGATTCACATCAATTTTTTAATGTTTAATACGCTGCTTTATTTTTAATTATCATAATCATCATTTTCATCATATACACTTCGATGCTGGGCAAGGGTCTCTACAAATGAGAGGGTTTCGCTCAGTTGCGGTACCTCCAAACGAACCCAAAAGCGTTACACGTAAATTGTGTAGTGTTTAGTTTACAATTGTTTATTGTGGTGTACACGATAGTTTCATATGTCATATTGATTGTCCTAAATAAAGACTTGAGGATTCGAATTTATAGGGAAAGTCGGCCTGTTGAGCTCCTATAAAGGTACCGCAACTAGTTTAGTCATAGTCATACACAAACTTTATTATAAAAGTAGGCAGTTTGCCTAAGACACGTGAATTTAAATGGCAATATTTCATAAAATCTGCAAAATAACCTGATGCTAAAAAGTCACAGATGGTAAATGATACAAATTAATTAGTATTTGTATGCGTTCTACGCCTGATTTGAACATATAAGGAAGAGGAAACGCGGATTTCGGCAAACTATTTCACAAATTGATGGCAGTTATATTAAGCATTTAAAGTAAAAAATTAATTGTATTTAATCTTCGAAGAACAGACGCCGTTATTGATCAATCTTCGCAAAAATCAAATCTGAGAATAATAACGCAAATTAGCATTGAAAATTATATAGCGAAGAAATGTTCGTACTTAAAGGTTTTCCACTTATTTCTTAGGTGCTTGAAGTTGACCAATTTGCGCTGGGCCTGCGCGGTGTACTAAATCCTTTTACATTATGTGTTTTAGGCGACGAATCCTTCTTATTTTGGAGATTTTTAAGGATTCTGTTCATTCCTTGCAAGGTTGTAGGGATGATAGTAAAAGTAACTTTAGTAAGTCTCCGCGGTCCCATCTACAAATTCAGCAAAACACATTAAAACTACTTTATTTGACGAAGATGTAAAATTAGACTGATCGGTCTACTTATAATTTAATATAGAAATCCAATATTTATTCAAATATCATAATACTACAATTCTTTACAATTACTTGCAAGTCTTACTTAAAATACGAAAATATGAATACAACTCGGCGTTTGTTAAATAACAGAAATACACGTAACCTTGTAAATAAGTTTACAATATATTATTTATTCTCGTGACGTTTGCATTCGTATTTATTCTATTTATTTCCTTATATAGTATACGTGTTGTCTAATTGTTAACTCCTTGTGAAGTATGTGAGAAAAATCACACGTCATGCGTAAATTGGAACGGGCCTTCAGCTACGATTGTGGAATTCAGTTTGATTTTACCATTATTTTATCGTTTGTAATTAAAATTAGACTACATAGGGGCTACTGTGCTATTTAATAATATATTATCGGTTCATCCATGATATCTATTTATGTTAGAGAAATAATCAGAGTTTAAATAATTGTAAACATCGTGAAGAAACCTGCACGCCTAAAAGTTCACAACAATTTCTTAAATGTGTAGTCCGTCATGTGTAGTCATAAGTGTAATCTGCACTAGGCAAGCGTGGTGGACTACGCCTAAAACCCTCTCACTACTAAAGGAAGCTCGTGCCCTGCAGTGAGACGGATAGGAGCTAATTATAAAGAATAACTGCAAATACAGTAAATGAAGTTACACAAAATTCTGCAAGTTCTCTACCTTTATATCTATAGTAACATTTATTTGAAATATTATGTTACTAAGACAGAATAGACATATTATCGTCTATACACACGTATATTTGAGACTTATGTCATGAAATTCAAAGCGAAAAATTATATATTTGTTAGTCATATTTAATTTCACTCTCAGCCTCTTATTAATCCAATCTACAAATTTATGAAAAAGTGATCAATATTTTAATACACAAGTCCGGTAACTAATCTTTTATTAAATAATTGCCACAAGCAACCATATAAGATAATATATCGTATTAAATGCGATTCGGAACATGTGTGTCCTTTGCTCCGCTGTTTAGTCCAATCAGCCACTTTATGTCACATCGATTCTCAAACAATAATTTATGTATTTAGACATGTCTCGTTTTAAGTATAAAGATATCCACAAAAGTAACTCTAAATACCAATAAACTAATTTGAATAATTTTTAGATAGATAAAGTTTAAGGTTTGAAAAAGGACGTACGACTTTTGTATATTTAATTGCGCACTAGCGAAACTGGACAAAGTTACTATTGGGGTAACTGTATATTTAAAAAAAAGAAAATTTTATTGTTTTTCTCTAATTTTTCTCTCGAACTTAAATTTTGATACATTTTTCTAAATTTCATATAATGTGGATCGTAAATATACATAAAACCTTGAATATTAGGAACATGCTATAATTTCACTGCAGTGGATACTACTACAAAAGGTCTACCGACGCACCCAGCACGTTTCATTGGGAAAACCTAAAAACACTTCACTGGCCCAAGAAATCGCATCCGAGAATTCTATATCGCACTGCGGGGTCCTTTTTTCCACCTTTTCAAACATGTAATCAATATTTTTCATGGTTGTCAAGCCTGCTATAATTTTCATCCAGTCGTGCGAATATATTTGTAATATGGAAATCTCAGCCAATTTAATGATAAATGAGAGAGCCACTCCGTCAACTGCTTAGATTGCGAATTGCGATAATTACAAGAACAATTAATTATTGCGAACAGTACCATTTATTTTTCGTTACGTGAGATTCCAAAATCTCAAAGGGTCTAGCGGGATAAGCATATGAAAACTGCACCGGCGTCTAATAAAGGATTTTTACCTTTTTTTAATTGCTTTTCATCTAAAACAGGCATACACTTAATCTCACACCCCTCACCCCTATAGTAAGGGAATAATGGGGGTGACAACCCTTAAAGAAAATTTTGTTTTTCTCAGTACCTATTAGAGATATCTTCTTGAAATTGAAAACATACATGACTATTGATAAACTAATTATTATATATTTTTTTTAGAATTTTTGAATTATTAGAAACTGTAAAAAATCAGAAGTATATTTTTTGGGGGTGGTTTTTTGTACCAACCCTTAAAGTGACACCTACCAAAAAAATATATTATATTGGTTAATTAATTAGCTATTACATGTAAAAGTTTCAAGAGGGTCGGATTGGTGGAACATAGCTTTAAAAAAATCTATTACGAATAGTTACTTGCATGCATATACAATAGACATATATCAATTTTTACTAAAAATTATAAAAACACATGTGCACTGTCTTTATATAAATAAATAAATACACCTGACCCCACACTAAGACACGAGTCTTGGGTCGTGGGTATCAGAAACTACGAAAGACTTTCCGGTCTCACAAACACCCAGACCCGAAACAAATGTTTGTGGAGCACACAAACATTTGTCTCGGTGCGGGGATCGAACCCGCGGCCGCTCGTTTCGCAAGTTGGTGTCTGGCCAACTGCGCCACGGGGCTGTCAAATATGTATTTATGATCTTAAATACGTTTCTATAATTATTCAATGTCAATAAATGTGTCATAATCTCATCAGATCCCAGGCCATTACATCTTAATCAAATGTGTACCTACAAATAACTTATGAATAATCAACGATAAATAATATTCGATTTGATGACATTCGACTGTACGAATTTTTAACATCATCTTGTAGACTCGGTAAAATGTTATCTTATATTCCATAACCAAGAACATGTAGTGGCCTGTTCATTTGAACGCGGCACGTAAGCCGGGGAGTCAATCACAAACGCGGAGTAAATGCACGAGCATTATTTTAGTGCGATTCAGTTTTTTACTGTAATATTTGCAAATCAGAAATAATGAGGAAACAAGTGACTGTCGTTATAATAATAAATGTGTTAATTGTAAAATAAGTCTTAGAAAAACCAGTGGAAAGTTGAAACGCATTACAATTGAAGATTTAAATAGGTATCAACCTTATGGTAAAAATACTTTACGTATTGGATCCGTGTTTGCCATAAATGTAGACTAATAGTATATCCATAGAGTCGCGTAACCGACTACATCTACTGGGCGTAGCGATTTTAAAATAACACTTTTGGTAAAAGAACCCTGATGTCGAGCTTGCCGATACTATCATTGCTTTTATGAAGGAGCGTCAAAGGAGCGGTAAATATTATAAAAGTAAGGGCCGTACCCTTACTTTCTCTACTACTCAAGGCATATTAACAGCAAGACATATAATTGATTTATCGAGTATGAGCCAAATTCGAAGATATGTTTGTGACTGTGCAAATGGGAACAGAACAGTGGGCTGTTGCACTCATGTAGCCACTGTTATTTACTACTTAGCACACGCTCGTTATAAATCAAAGATTATAAAACCTGCTGAAATATTCTTCCATGTTTGAATACTTCCATGTTTCATGCGACTGGTATAACGACTACTATAATAACTAGTAGTAACTAGTATAATAACTTTATCCTATTTCATGTTCATATTTTGTATGATTAAATCATTATAATACATTACTTCACTTTGTCTAGACTTTTTTTAAAGCTATGTTCCACCAATCCGACCCTCTTGAAACTTTTACATGTAATAGCTAATTAATTAACCAATATAATATATTTTTTTGGTAGGTGTCACTTTAAGGGTTGGTACAAAAAACCACCCCCAAAAAATATACTTCTGATTTTTTACAGTTTCTAATAATTCAAAAATTCTAAAAAAAATATATAATAATTAGTTTATCAATAGTCTTGTATGTTTTCAATTTCAAGAAGATATCTCTAATAGGTACTGAGAAAAACAAAATTTTCGTTAAGGGTTGTCACCCCCATTATTCCCTTACTATAGGGGTGAGGGGTGTGAGATTAAGTGTATGACTATTTTAGATGAAAAACAATTAAAAAAAGGTAAAAATCCTTTATTAGACGCTGGTGCAGTTTTCATATGCTTATCCCGCTAGACCCTTTAGGAGAGTAAAGACTCGCGTATGCTTGGATAGAGCTCACCATCACAAGTACATTACGTACCATCTGCTACGTGTCTATTAATTTAAAAAGCCAACAAAACTTTTTTGACTGATTACCAATCCACCAAAATATCTCGTATTTATAATCTAAGAAAATCGGACATTTCTAACCCTTTACATATACCACGATAAAAATATTCTAAAGAGTCTTAATCATCAATTATTTTTTATATCCGATATATGTACCAAGTTCATACCTTGCTAGGTTTAATCTTATATAACGCTTATTAAGCTCATTACTGCCATCTATCGGTTACAACGTGCACCACCATACCTTATTCACAAAGGATTTATTTTTATTATGCACAAACAAAGCCAAAATACGAAGTAAATAAAATACTATAATTTTTAAAATCATTCTATAACCTTAACACTGGCCACCCCGGAAAAAAATATAGGAAACAATAAATATTTAATTACAACACATTACGATTCGATTCAACTCGCGCGTTGTCCAGGAGTTGATGTATTACGGAAGAATTTTAACGGTTGAGTAATAGAACGCACCGTGAAGTGTTCACGTCATTTCACGGCCCCAAGTATGTATGGAATGCACTTTTTTATACAATCCGACGCGTAAACGATTACTTATTACGGGTTTACATTCTCGATTTGATCATCGGCAAAAAATATCGATTTGGAATCGATTTTGAAAAGGACGTTCCATTTTCAAATACCGTCTTGGTAATCAATTAAGTAGCAATGAACCATGTAACTATACACCATAGATTATTTGTATATCGATAGAAGATGTAAAGCAAAATACCTCTGTTATAAAAACTTAAAAAAAAAAAAGAAATAAACCTCATTAATAAATATAAATATCGCCAATTCGATTTGACAATACTAATAATAGATGACAAATTTATAGCTTTATGATACTAATCAAATTATTTATTAGGACTATTAATAGCAACAATGAATCGAAACCAAAGACAGCTTAGTTAGAAACGGACTGTCAAGTTAATGATTTAGAGATCAGACCTAAGAAATTCATCAAATTTCTAAATAAATGTTACCTACCTTCAGCGATGCAGAGAAATACAATACACTGCATGCCTGCCTATATTATAATTATATGTAATTTTATTTAATGAATCATTTTTAACTGCCGTGCATTAATCAACCTATTATATCAATATAGGGAACCCTAAACTCTAATAAGACAAACTTACTGGCAAACAATACTAATATTACTTTTTTTATAAATAACTCTCTAAACAATGTCAAAAAACAAAAAACATTAGCAATCAATACACAAAATAAACATTAAAACCTCCATCAAATTACAGACGACAAAGCGCCAATCATCGTTAGTTTCCCACAATCATACTTAACGATGGCGGGAAAAAAATCTAATGATTGAAACAAATAAAACGTAACAGGTTATAAAAAGGAGTGCTGGGGAGATGAAAGCGCCGCTGTGCCGGGCGGTGCGCAGGCGCATGTTAACGCGACACAAACGGAAAGGGACTTCCTAAGGGAATTAGTAGCGTTATTTACCTAAAAAATCACACATAAACTTTTTGTGGTTCCTGAATGTTTAAATTATTATATTTTTGGAATATTTTTAAATCAGTTGACAAAAATAAGACAAGTTTGCCAATATTATCTCATTTTTATTTTTTATCATAAAATACATTGAAGTACTTAAAATTTAAAATTGCTATGGAACCATCACATATTTCTTTATAATATTGTGTACGCAAAAAAAAATAGTTTACCATGTGTGAAACTCCGAAAACTGAATACGAGTATTTATGCATATGTTATTTAGAAACAATTTCCTCGGTAGCGGAAACTGCCAGCAATAAATAAAAACAAAACTCACACACAAATATAAAAAAAAAGTTTAAAAACAATGGCCACAAATTTACACAAACGCACTCGAAAAAAAAAGATGAAATAAATCCGACAGTGTCAATTAACAAATCGATGCATCCTGCCAAAGGCGGCACCATTAAAATTATTCTAATACAGATGCGATGTTGATTCGTAGGCTCGCCGACTACACACCTGTCCGGAACACTGCATCCGCGCATTGTCTACAAATCCTAGAAAATATAGCTATTTTGAGTACTGTATGGCATTTAATGTTGGCGCTATTTCCTTAATGAGCCTCGCGGGAGTAACTTTCTTTTTGAATATGTCATAATTGGGTATGGAAATTTGTTTAGCTGTGATTAAAATGGATAAAGAGGTCATAATAGAAGAAGTGTTATGTAGAATTCGATGAAAATAGAATCTTCATAAAGTAACAAAAATAAAAATACCACAAAAATAAATCAAAAATGTTTGTTGCATTTTCACGGCTTAACTGTAAAAACGTTATTTGTAATTCTTTTTACTGCGATGGTATAGAAGATACTCTGTAGGATACATAATATCTCCACGACTTTTATAGCTGAATTTTTGATATTCAACAATTATGAAATCAAACCCACTGACAAAAACTTGTCGCAAATAAATATAAATATTCAAATTAAAATTTTCACTCGATATACTTTCGTTCCTTTTTTAAAATACTGACGACGATGATCTCATAACTGCAATTCCCTCGTTAACTTAAAATAATTCTAGAACACCTTTTAAATGGAGTTTTATATAATAATTCCTACCCACAGGTTCGAACCAACAAAGTCAACGAAAGGGGCGAGTAAGATGCGACGGGATTTGATCAACGCGGAAATCTCGAACCTACGGGATCTCCTCCCATTGCCACCTTCCACGAGGCAAAGGTTATCGCAACTGCAGCTTATGGCACTCGTCTGTGTGTATGTGAGGAAAATGAACTATTTCCAACAAGGTTAGTTTATAAACTAAGAATAATACAATGGTAGTGCAAATTAGACATGAAAGTCACTCAAATATATTTTGTTATATATTTTATATTAATGCTCGTATAAAAGTTTTCGATAGAACTAGATTTTCCTTATTTTATTGGCATATACCCGGTCCATATCCGTACTATATTTAATGGGAAAATAAGACTGACGATATATAAGTCAAATGATTTTCAACAGTTCGAAGACTTCCTAACCGAGTTAGCTACATTATATCTCGCATTGTTCATACTCAACATTGTTCATAACAGAAGGCGATCGGTATCTCTGTTCTAATAAGTGCATTCCACAGAGCTTGCGTCTTGAAATCAATAAATGTGCTACAAATCCTGGTACGTCAATTAAAATAACATAAATCCGGTCACCGGTATTGGAATTCGCAAATTGTTTCACTCCACTAAATCACTCAATACAGCCCTTAGACATATTTATTTGACCTATAGCCCTTGATTAGTATCGGCCCAACCTTTTCCCACATTACTGTTGAGGCATTTACATTAAATTATTCAGTTACAAACTGTCGATTGGGTGACATAATTACTGATCGACGTGGGAGATTAAGTACATCTATTACAAGCCAATTTGAAGCCCATAAATATACATGAACACGCGCAAACTTCAAAACGGTTGTTGCAAAAAATATTTGCCTTGCAAATTAATCATGATCCGGTATAAATTAGTAATAATAAGTAAATTATTTATCGACGTATTGTAATTAAAATATTTGTATCCGGATAGCAGCTACTTATAGTTTATGAGATAATGCATCATTAACCTTGGTATAACTTATTCCTCCTCTGTATCAATTAGAGGTTATAGAGTCCTATAATAATTATTGTCTTACACCTAAGCCTTACACCAAAAATCGACAAAAATAGTTTTAAAACTTAATCTTGGTTGAATTTAATATCAATCAATCAGCCTATCGCCGTCCACTGCTGATCGTAGGCCTCCCCAAGACGCGCCAACCATCCCGGTCTTGAGCAGCCCTCATCCATCCGTTGAATTTCATATGTTAGAGTATTATTGGATAAAGCCAAAGCGTTAAGCTTGCATAATCCAATCTTAAATTGTAAATTTCAGTAAATAATAAAACTATACAAAAATTCATATACTTCGTTGACAAATCACGATGTGTTAAACGAAGTAGAAACCAGCTGTCGACATATCGGTATCAGTACAAGAAAATATAAAATTTTATGTTCAACTTTAGTGTCACATAAAAAAAAAATCGAAGGTTAGTTTACGTAAAAAGCTGACAATGTTACAATTACAACTCGGCCATAATTTACAAACGCCAATTTATTATACCTTCTGTTTCGTTATGTTTATCAATTGTAAAATCAATTTACTATTGTCTATTTCTATCCAAAGCTTGCTGAAATGCATCTATGACAATCGTCTTGGGCTACTGTATCTATTAGATAAGCAAATTCAAATTTTACGAATATTCTAGTAATTTTGCGGTTGTTGTAAAACTCGCAAATCTGTAGATATAAAATAACTGTAGATTGATGAAGGAAATTTTTGACAAAATGTATTACATTTTTTTGATTGGACAATAAATTATCTTATAGCTGCCTCAAGAATATTATATCGCTAATTCTTGACTAGAATTAAAATAAATAAATACCTACTAGATTTCCTTAGTTATTCATAGACTTAACGGTAGTAGACTACGTATCTCGAGCACACATCAAACAAAGTTTTTGCTCGTCTTCATTTCCGTATAAGATTTTCCCTTGTTTCTCATGGACCGAATCTCCTAACTCATCACGAATTCCATATCAAGAGATCTCGTGCTCTCGAATTTTCAAAAACGTCTCCCAAAAACTTTTTGTCTGCTCACCTTCAGTCACGAAAAGGCATATGAAGACGTTTAAATGCATTTAGCCCGCTATCTTATCATCGTATGCTATTACTTCACTCATAACTCCGTCTTTCTTTCTGTTTTAGTGTTTAAAAGTCACGATTTCAGCTATCAGTATCAAGAACAAGCGACTCCCACACCTAATATTGGATTTTCAAAGGTATGTTTTGCTATTTTACGATCGTTTTCAACGTGTTAAACATAAATGCTAATATTACATTGTATTTTCAGGCAATAAATGGATTTATGATGATGATGACACAAAATGGTAAACTATTGTACATATCGGAAAACGCTGCTGAGTATTTGGGGCATTCGATGGTTCGTACCGCTTTGCACTTGTTTTATTGTCATGGTCTCAATATTTTTGTAAAATAAACTTATTGACCCTTGAAATTAACTTAAAATCTAGGTAGTTAGCAGATGGTTTAAAACTTATACTAATTAAATTTATTTAAAAAAAAATGAGCTAAACAACCATAGCACAGTAATACAGTTCAACAAGATTAAGTACCGTTTTATTTTTAGGAAGACTTGTTAATCCACGGTGACAGTGTGTACGATATCATAGACAGACAGGACCATCAGACAGTCCAAATGGAACTGAACAGGGGTGGCAACGGAGAGACTGAAAATGTACCAAAGAATAGACATTTTTTCTGCAGAATGAACGTGTCCAGAAACGCACGCAGACAAATGAGATTCGGCGATCAAAAAGTAAGCGTTAAAATCCATCTTTTATGACAAATTGAAAAATGTTTTCATGTTTTTTGTCATTTCATTCTATCGAACAGATTCTCCGTATTCAGTTTTACATTTGCGATATTATACTTGGAGCAAATGAGATGTTTTTATACACAATATTTCAATTACATTTCTTTTAGCATGTTTACTCTCCGATTATTTAAAGAAATGGTATGGAATGATACAAAAGATTTAGCTTGTGAGTTAAGTTATTCAGATTTTTTTATAATTCTGCATTCTGTTTGCGTTTTTCATAATATTCTGTTATTAAGATGTTTACGGATCTTATAGAGTGATAAAATTTTGACATATCCTTTTGTCGGACTTTTTGGTTTGTAATTTATTTTAGTGTACTTTTGGTGAATAACACGGCTGGTTATGAAGGTTATATCAATTGTTACAAATAGATGATCAATCGAAAAAAATAGATTTATTCTTTCTCTTTTTATAGTAAAAACTAATCAGTCCTAAAACTGAGGATTAAGGCAGCGTATAAAGATTAGTAGTACCTGGTTAGCGTGGTGGACTTAAGCCTGTACCCTCTCTATTTTAGAGAAGGTCAGTGCACAGCAGCGGGACGTATATGGGCTGATGATGATAAAGGATAATAACGTAGATGTCGGGGCAGCTCATGAAGCTGATTGGCTAATACAGTGTTTGGCTAATATTGGTGGTGGTTGCCTAGATAGTGACGTAGATATTGTACCAGCTCCTGTACGTGATGTGTACCGGTGTGTGCAGGTGGTGCTGGTGCGCGGGCACTACGTGTCGTACCTGCCGCTGTGCAGCCGCAACGAGCCCGTGTTCCTGTGCGTGTGCACGCCGCTCGCCATGCCCGAGACGCGCGAGTGCGTCGTGCACGGCGCCACCAACGTCTTCACCACCGTGCACGCCATGGACATGAAGATACTCCACATCGACGCCAAGTAAGTTTACATGACAAGATTTCTGTTAATGCACCTCTGCCTAACCCTCAGAGGAAAACAGGCGTGAGTCCGTATGTTTTTTCTTTAATCATGTCAATATCTGTTTGGGACAGTTTAGCAACGTCGTTGAACACTATGAACAAATACAAAGATACTCGTATCTTATTGTAGTTTAGAATAAAACATAGATTATGGTAATACTAATTAATAGTTTAAGGGCATCTATCAAATGGCACACCACGCTCAAATATTCAAAATAAATTCAAAATAACATGTTAACTTTTTCACGTAAAGTTTCCTTTTTTCTTTTCAAGAAACAGTACCTTGTATTTCTGCAGGATATATTTATTTAATTACCTCAAACTAATTATTTGCTGAAGCGCAATTTACAACTAGGACTGAACTTTAGAGGAAACCGTATTGACACACTGTGTTAGTTCTCTAACGATGAGGAAGTTTAGTCTGTCATTAAGCATTCGACTATCAGCAAGAGATAGTTTAGTTGGTAGTAAACTTGAGTCTGCTGACACCGAATCTGTATCTAGTTGTATTTACAATTTGACTTTCGAAGTTACAATATCTGTCTTTGTCAACCTATATTCGTCTCACGTTGGAAGGAATCTCTTCGACTATTAAGACGTATTGGGCCTTTTTCCAGTTCGTTAGATTTCGATTGATGGGGATACCTTATAACTGAACTTGGCTCAAAACTAAATAAAATATGTTAAAGTTAAGAACCAAGTGAAGTAAATTTGTGATTTCCACAACATGAACGGGCATTAATGACATTCATCAATAAAACTGTCCAACCAAAGCGATCGTGTCGAATAAATTATTCAGAGTAATTTTATCGAAATTAATGCAAGTACAGACATAACTATTACTGTCGTCTCAATGGCTTAATGATTTTGCTTCTAGAATGTTAATAGTGATTTAAAAAATCTATAGTATATATTTCTACGATTGGATGAGGAGGCACGAAGGTCGAAAAGTATAGTCTGAGAATATGCTTAGCAGTAGACATCAGAAAGACTTATGATGATTATATATTTTGCACCTACTAAATAAATATTTCTTCATATGAGGCTTACTACTAAAATGTATTACAAAACTAAGAACATTATTTTGTTGCAGCGGTGAATGGTACTTAGGATGGAAGAAGTCAGAATTAACGGACGTGTCATGGTACCAATTGATGCATTGGGATAGTTTACGAGAAGCACAAAATAAACATAGATTAAGTGAGTATTGCCACTGATATAAAACTAGAACATATAGCATGAACCGATTAATTGAATTAATACTCTTTACCAGATGCTACAGAGAAACGAAAAAAGTTTGAGACTTTTTTTACATACGTCTGATCTGATCAAAAATTTTCATCCATTTTGAAATTCACTAATAAATAATGTAAATAGCTAAACGACCTAATATTCTAAAATCTGTTATTACAACAGTACAATTTTGTTGCAGTAACGCAATCGGAACAAGACAAATGTTGCATATTGTTAGTTAAATTGCAGCAACGAAACGGTCAGTTTATATGGGTTCACGTCGTGTTACAAGTTAAGGATGCAACGGACACGCCTAGACAGTTCATAGTAGCCACAAACCAAATATTAAGGTAAGTTTAAAATGGACATAGCTACTAATAAAACAATATTTACAATGGTTAAACAGATAAAACTTATGAAATGGTTCATGTTTATCACTTGCTAAAACTTTTGGATCTCATACACTTGCCTAACGAAATTTGCAGATTACTCAAATTGGGTAAAATTTCTTTCAAGAGGTGTCAAAACAACCATCCTTATCGTCTTTACTTACGATAGGCACGAATCACTCAGATCGACTGCTTTATTTCTAGATCTAAATAATAAAAAAACTACCGTACAAATTGTGATAATTGGTGCTTAGTTACCTATACAAATATTTTTGTTTTTCAAAAGTATTTCCCCGTAGACAAAAATATGTCTTATTTAGTGATAATTAAGGACACGTGTATTTTATTTACTAAAATTAGATATTTAAATGTTTCAATTTTTAAATTTCGAGATATTTAAATGTTTTTTCTAAACTATAACTTCCATTTCACTTCTTTTCTGAGGGTTATGAGATCAAGAGTCTCGTATCGCAAATTCCAAACAACATAATTGTCAACAGCAGTTAGTTTTATTTATTACCCTGACCTCAGTAACACTAACCAATCCTTCTCCAGTGAAGAAGAAGCTTCGATAATGCTAGCAAACTCCTGGCTGTATCAATACTACGGTTACCAAAACCAGCCATGCGGTATGTTGGACCCGAGATGTCAAAAATTCTTCCGACGGGACCAATGCTACCCGGACTACCAAGAATACCCATATATCGAGAACCAGGAGGTGGAATACCCAGGATACCACGTGTCATCATATGTACAGCATAAAGTAGATGAGTACGGATGCGAGAGAGTGTACACGGATCGAGGGCCAGTAGATTACTCCACGCATTCGCCACAGTCGACGATAAGTGAAGAAAGGTAAGGATTTAGAATAGTCAAATGTTTTTATTTGTGTAATCTGAGTAATAATGTAGATCGTAACAATAATAGGATATTTGGTAATAAATATATCTTTTTTCTATCAATTTAAACATTGTGAGGAGTGTAAAGAAATATTTGACGTTGTATAATATGATTGATGATGTAGGTCGTAATCATAATCGGACACTCGCTAACAAATATTTCCCTGTGTTTCTATGAACTTAAACATCGTGAGAAAGTAGGGGATAAAGTTAACAAACTTTTCAGAACATCCACTACGCAAATGTTATTAACCCAAGTATCAATCATCGTGTAGATGGCCCGCTGTTGCGATGATTTCGAGTGACGTCACAAAACTCTAGTAACCATACGGAATTCAAAACCCATTTAATAGCCAAGCACAGTGCTAATGAAATTCACAATATCAAAATGGCTGACAAACTCTAAAAAACAAACATGCGCCAAGGTCGCCGAACAATTTGTAGCCGTCACATCACAGCCACGAACCGGGGAATATAAATAAGAAAATCACCCTGTCCGTCCATCTGTCCGTCCGTGTTATTTGACACCTTTCATTACCATATTGTGAACTCGTTTTACAAACTTACACTTGCCGTTGGGAAACTCGTGTCTCTAACCTTCTGAAACCAACTTTCAGTCTCACAACTGCATTGAAACGAAACATTACAAACCAAATATGAATGGTCTTATTTCGAAAAGGGCTTAAGTGGATAATAGTTTTCAAGCAATATAGTTTAGTATCAGTGTTAAGTTATGCCGTTACAGATTATGTATGAGTACGTCATTTCTAATTATTGGAGTAATTTATTAAAACATCATGTAAATTTGAAGTTCAATTGAAGGCGGTTATAAAATTAAATTGTTTAAATATAATCTGGAGTGGGAAAAAGAAACATTAAAACCGATTTTTAATTACCTACTTATAATCTTATAATTTATTCGTGGTATAAAGCATTTCAGTTCTGAATTATTGCGAATGACAAGACAACAAATTTTTGTACATAAAAATTCACGTATTCGAACATACGAAATTGATATTGCAATTATTTTAGTCTGGAAGTATTTTTTCTTACTTCTAAATTCGAAGATTTTTTAATAAGTTACATTTAAACATTAAATGGCACCCTAGTAATAGGCAACCATAAAAAAGATTTTTTACCCAAAATTACGTAGACCTTTAATTGAAATATAAATTCAAAATCTATAAAAAGATAGAACACCAAATAAAAAAAATATTTCTTACATATTATTATGTCATTTACAAAGGTAAAATTATTGTCAACACACATGAAATACCAATTATTACACGTCATTACTCAACTGTCGCAGTGACGAAAACAAATGAAATGTGATCATTTAAGCTCCGTGTGGCCATTCTAACTGACACGTCCATACTTCAACTCTTCAATCGGTAATTAGTAAGATAGATGTACGAAGATTATAATTAATTAAACATAATTACAGTGCCGTAGATATTAATCAAACAGCACATGCGTACTGCAAGATAATTGATATTCTTTGGGTCTTTCTTTCAATGTAATTATTGTTTATTGACAATGCGTACGGATTGCTACGAATTATACTTGGGTATATGTTTCGTATCACCTTTAATTTAAAATTAGTGAGCTTATACATTTCTTTTAATAATTGTCTAAAAATATTTAAAATAATGACAAAAAAAATGATAAAAGAAAAATCAATTGAAGGCAATAATCCTTCTAACGGTAAAAAATAACATAAAACAAGAAATGAAACACTAGCTAAAACATACCACTGCTAAGTTTAGATATCTTTAACAATGTAAACTACTTCACTTATTTAAACATCGCATTACATCGACCTCAACATTCACTAACAATTCCAGTTCAATCCCTCTTCTGCGAATATAGCACGCAATGTACCTTTAAATACAACATCAATTTATTTTGTCCTCAGATCCCCTCACCACTACGACCCGCCTCCAGAGATAATAGTGAACAGCAATATGTACATGTACCCACATCACGGTAAGAGGGAATACTACGAGCAGTACCCCAGGACTAATTATCACCTACAAGAACCTTGTACGAGTACTGTTGTCGAAAGTAAGAATTAAATTTTCTTTCTTGAGTTTTAATGTTGGTGTAAAACAGATAAAATCAAAATACTCTTTATTCAAATAGACTTTCAAAAGGTCTTTTATATCGTCAATTTTAAATTATTGCCGCTTCAGAAAGTGTTATCGCTATGGAGAAAAAACGGCTAGAAACTTCTTGCTTTCTTCTTCTTCTTTTTTATTAATTTTTAACAAAAATAAATGTTAATGTATTGAAATACATAACGTATATTGTACCCTTACTCTTTATAAATGTACACACGAATCTGATGGTAAATTTATTCTAAAGTAATGACTGTCTAGACATTCATTTCGGCTTGGCCTAAATTAACTTGGCAAACCATAAGGTTTTCTAGCCTTGTATTTGAATACCAAGACGTACGATTTCAGTGGAAAAGTTCACAAGTTATTTTCATAGCTCAATCTTTAGAACGCCTTTTTGATAATAACTAGCCAACATTGTCATAATTTTCCATGATGATATTAATAACTGAAATATGTTCGTTACATACTAACGAATTAGTAGTACAAAAATAATATAATCTCACTATTAGGCATGGTTTTCCTCTACAATTGAAAAGGTTTTGACGTTAGTCCATGCTGGCCTAATGCGGTTTGGCACATAAAAAAAGGAGCATCAAGATAAAACCTAACCTAACTATTTCCCACAGGTATGGAATACCCGAGTCCAAAACGGATGAGGATAGCTCCTCCACCCTTGACCCTGGAAGAAGACGGCATGGACCGGTGGAACCCGAGCCCTCCCTGGTCCGACACAACCCTCAAACTGCCGGACTACGGCCAGAGGTTCACATACAACCACATAGTTCCAATGCCACCAGGAGAAAGAGCTATGGTCACCTAATAGAGACAAATGTAGAAATACTTCGTAATTTTAGAGTGTATTAAAATCGGCTAAGGCTGTTTAAAATGTTATTTTAATCCGTCTGTAATGAGACTCAATTGTAAAGCTATTTGATGTTAAATAAGTCCTTAATTTATCTGCCCGCAAAGTCCCACGGGCACGGGCCTCCTCTATTACTCAGAGGGCTAACTATAGTCCACCACGCAGAAATATTGCGGGCGATTCCTATATAACAACCAAATATTATATTTTACACAAATAACCACATTAAAATGAAAATATTATTCTCAGAAGTCAAATTTATAACAACAACGTAATTTACGCCTGAATGTGAATTGAAGAGTCTTTATAATGTTATTAAGCAACAGTATAACCATGGAATAATTGAAGTAAACTAAAAAAAAGAGAAATATTTGACTTAATTTCCTGCGTAACACTAAAATTAAAAATAATTATTTTTTGTATATTTTTATTTCAAAACTGAATTTTCTTTCAAAACGGGAACAAGGTCTCACCCGAATTATATTTAAGATATTATCGTCCTATTTGAATGCATTTATTTATTACGCTAGTTCCCTTTCAAAGTGTACTTAAATTAAGAAGCTAACAGTATTTCGTATAATTTAAGTTGTATTAAGTGTTACTTAAAAATACACCACACAAAGTTCTAAGCCCACACTTGGATACACGTCCTTTGTAGCCGGTATCAGAAACTATGAGAGACTCTTTCGGTCTCACAAAAACGCAGGCCCGAAACAAATTTTTGTGGATCACACAAACATTTGTCTCGGTGCGGGGATCGAACCCACGGCCTCTCGTTTTGCAAGCTGGTGTCTAACCAACTGTGCAACAAAGTTGTCTTAAAAAATAATATAATTATTAAATTGATTTCCTATGTGTGATCATATTCTGAAATTTAATTTTATCTTAGAAGTAACTAGTAATATTTTTTGTATATAAATTAAGTTAGTATAATTAATGGTACCGTCCAAATAATTCTGCATTCCAAAGGAAAAACAGTTTAAACATTTTTGTAAATATACGTTGGTAAGAATATTGTAGTGGCATTGATGTACATATTACTTTTAACTATTCTAAGCTATGTAAAAAACAAATGTAAAAATATAAGAAATAAAAACCATTGCATTATTTTAGTTTTATCATTATTACTTCACGTACTATCTAGTAACTCCTTTCACAGTATAAGAAAAATTTAATAAATGTGATAACATAAACATTTTATGATAAATCCAAAATTTATTGTAGAAACAGAACAGTCGACTGACCTAAAGACTTCATTACAAAATTCTGAAGCAACCGCAGCATTCCCAGAATTTCTTATTTGGCTTGGCCGTCAAATAAACGAAATATCAACAATTTTATATACTAAATCCATTCAACTAAACTTTTACCGTATAGAAATGTAAATAATTTCAGATGCAATTGAAAAGTATACGCTTATCTGCTCAAACTAAATCCGCAGTGCGTTACACATAATGCAATGTTGAAAACTGGCACAAGAGCGCGGGGCCGGCGCCAACTGATATGCCAAGATTATATTTCACCTTTTAAGGCCATGTCGAAATGGAGATAGGTCACAAAATTATACTGTTTATTATACAAAACCTATTTTGAAATCATCACTTTAAACCTTCAGGCTCTATTCATTATCACAGTAAAAACTGTTAAGGATAACACCAACTATGCTCAAATTCTGACCCGATGAAGTATTTTTGGTGAAGGAAAACATCGTGATGAAACCTGCACACCTAGGAGTTCTTAGGAATTTCTTAGGTGTGTAGTCCGCCAACCCGCACTAGGCCAGCGTGGTGGACTACGGCCTAAACCCCCTCAATGGTAGAGGAGACCCGTGCTCAGCAGTGGGCGTATATGGGTTGGTGAAGAAGAAGAAGAAAGTATTTTTTCCTAGCAGGGTAACTAATCCAGTGAGTAGTAAATGAAATTATATAAGCATACGAGTGCATACATATTTTCACAGAAGACGAAGTCTCAAGCTTATTCATGCTATTCATGAACTTTCAACGGTTTCTGAACGTTTTTCTTTACAGTACTGTTTATTTACCTATTAATTAAATAATATTTGAATCTTCTGAAAAGGGTTCTAGAATTGGATGGGATCTCAGATGAGAATATTAGCAGGATGGTGCTTACATTGTATTGAAATATAATTAGAATTGCTACGATTTATTTCCTTATTTTCACTCGTTCCTATATATACACTACGAATTATCAAGATGTAGTCACTCAAACTTGAAAAAAATAAACAATATCGTAACTATATTTTTAAAAGATTATTTGCGGTTTGGTTAGAATAATCTAATTGTGTAACGAGACCATTATCTGGCGGAGAATAACCTGACGATGATGAAATAATTGTGCAAGAAGTATCGACATCATAATGTGATACGTACAATGTACGTACATCCGGCACTATTTATATTGAAATATATAATTTGGAACATCCTTAAAGCCAATAAAATAATACAAAAATATATACACCAAAAAATATAATTAGTGTTGATTGATGGTTTTTAGTTTAATTACGGTCATGCTGCTGAAATTCCTGAATCAGAATGAAGTTTCCCACTCTGACTCCGTTGTCTGTACAGGAGTACATAAATAGTATTTTAAAGACGATCTGTTCTAGTTTATAAACAAAAACTATTTTCTAAACTTATCATCGCCTATGGATGATTTATTTCAAAAGCATTTCACAATTTTATCCAAGTTTCAACAAGGGAAAACTGTTTCGATAAGGGAGGTATATTCATTACTTTTTCTCATCCACAGGCAGTTTATTTTTTTTTTATATGACAATTAAAAACCAGTAAGTGACGTAATATTATTATTATTATCTGTAACTGAAAAGGTTTAAGTCTAAAGTCTAAGTCCACCACGCTGGCCTAGTACGAGTTGACAAATTAATATTTTTACCTTGTAAAAATACATCTCATTTAAAAAAATAAAACAGAAAAATCATTTAGACATAAATAGCGACTACGTAAGCCACGTAAGCTGAATGGCAGGCCAATTAAACAGTACTTAATTCCCACAACCGGTCACATTCTTACGAAGGACATTTTCTTCGCTCAATTACATAATACATATATGCAAATACAATGTATAAACTCCTTTAATCCCACCCATTAACTGATCGCCCGCTGTACTGTTGCGCAAGTTTCGCGAATTATTTAAATGTCTAATGCGTGCGATTTACATTTAGAAACAAGAGTCGAACCCCTTAATAGATGTACCAAACATCCGTTCTAAGAAAACCCCTGCTGTGGAGTAAGAGGCCCCCTCCGTAGCTCTGTTGTGGAGGACGGGGGGAGGACGTGTGGACCAAGCATTATTGGTGGCGCTATGCCTGTCAATCAGGAAAAAGCTGAGCGCAGTGATATGCGGCGCAAGTTACAAGCTGAATGGTGTAAATAATATCAACTTGTAGATTATATGCTTTGATTCGGATCATTATTCACTTTTTTGTGTCATAGAATTATTTGAGTACATCAAAAAATGATTGTCTCCCTGTTTTATCAAAAAAATTCTAAATGTTTTGGTTTATGAAGTCCTTAAAGAAAAATGGCTGTCTGTCGATATGTTACACTTTTTCATATAAAAATGAAAAACTTTAAATATAAGCTTATATATATGGTTAATTGCTATGGTAATTTATTAAATAATTATATAGCTGGAAGAATATTCGAGACCATGATGCTACCAATATTTGACTAAATTCAGCACCAATGAACCAAAATGATCCTAAAACTGAAAGTAACCTTTCTCTCCCATATGCGAAGAACATCAAATTCAGAAAAATCTGCAATTTAAAAAAAAACATCGTAAAACTTTTATCACGTTCTTACACATCGCATGATCTCGTGTAACGCAGTAAATACCACTTATTCATATCCCTCTTACTCAAATTAAAAAAAGAGTTGAAAGTATCACAAATCTCTAATAAAATGCAAAAACTAAGATCATTCCGCCCCCGCCCGCGACTTATTACCTAAAAGCTCTGACAATACTTTGATCCATTGTTATTTCAAACTTGTCTGCTTGACTGCGAGTATAATGAATTATTGATGTCCAGGACACATACGTGATCTATCCCATCCTACGCGTTAGCCTGGATTACAAACAGGCACACAACTTTTCGCAAACACCGCAACACATTGAACATAAAATGCTATGGAGATTTTATTGAAACTTGATGTCTTTTTGCGGATGCTGCATTAATCCGACTGTTTTGTACCTTGTCATACGCTAATGAAATGCTGTTGATATATTAATTAGAAGGTTTTGTGGATTGTGCTCAGTAATAAAGAGCATCTTTATTTATTATAAGACCTTGCCCCAAAAACATCCCCAAATCTCGGAATGATGGATAGAGCGTCTGTTATAGACGTAGAGATAAATAAAGACATAAAGTATCATAATTCATTACAATAGTATTTTTCTTCATAACCATATTGGAAAAGAACGAGGAAGATTATAATTGAATTTAGGTATATTTATATAAGCAATGTTACACGCGACCAACGGTTGAACCCGATGCTAAATCACCATGTCCAAATTAAGTGTCAATTATTCACAAAACTTTCTATCATCCGTCACCAGTCGACAAAAATGTTCCAGCCTTTTTATTTATCGAGTCTCTGGACCTTTTACTGCCCCCTCAAAGTATGATCCACGTATAATCCGAGATAGTATTAACTCCAGGATCACCCTGCTACTTGAGCAGTGATGTCACATTTACCAGTATTTAGCTCATCTCCTGCTCTCAGTCAGCATAAGCGCATATCAGATTTGAATGTACAGCACGTACCAGTAATGTAGGGGAGAAAGCAGAGTGAATTTTGAAATTCAAATAGGAAAAGTTGTGCTCTGTTATACCTGTAAATTAGTTTGTTTAAAACGAAGTGTGGCACGCGATGGGTTTGTCGTTTCTCTCGTAACGATAATGGTAGAATCAAAGTTTGTGATTATCATTTTCCGGTACATATTTAAAATATTAGGACATTTTCAAATATTTATAATATTGTTTTGAAGAAAAAAGAGATATTTTTTTAATCAATTGATTATAAAAAGACCATGGGTCTTCTACTAAACCAAGGTTAAGATCTACAGAATTGAATCAGTAAATTTATATAGTGTTCACAATTAACTTAGGTCTAAGCCCTCTCTCAGAAAGTGCCCAGCAGTAGGGCATATAGAGGCTGATGATATTGATGGTCATAAAAAAATACTAGGCAAATAAAAGTACAATTTAGAAACAAAAATTATTGAATAGTTGATGTCAAAAATGACCTCAAACCAAACGCCATAAAAATTAACAAAACAAACCATAATATAATAACCGAGCACTTACACGTAAAACATACGTAACTGTAAACCCACAGCTCCATCTAAATGCGCCATGACGGTACTCCAATGAATCACTTCTCCGAATTCGTAAGTCCCATACCAGTACGGTGACAAGTTCGCAACAATCAATTAGTACAAAGAAAACAAAGCAGGCTCATTATTGCATAAAACATAATGACGCGCGGAGGCATCGCTGGCATTAGCGCGGCTCGTTAGCAGAAAACAAATTAATATATTATACCTCATTAAGGGTTTCCGATCACAGTTCGCGTGGGAAATGGACACTCGACCACTAATTTATTTAAGCGGACCGTAAACATTTCAGATCGCATGCGCCTGTAATACAAATGCCTGGTGACACGTTTGATTTCATGTTTGAAGGTTGCATCGGGAATTTTTATGCACGCCAAAATTTTGCGGGTGGGTGCGTTTTCATATGGAGCGTCGTAGACGTTGGTATTTTTTTAGACTTAGATCTTCAAAATTTAGCTTACCGCTGCAGGGTTCAGGCTTTAAAAATTTGGCTTTAGTAAGTTTAGAAAATTGATAGATTACATATTACATTGTAAATAGGTTACTTGAACATAAAAGTACTCCTTTATATTATTTCACGACTCATTTTATGTTTTATATATGAAAAAAATATGAAGAATATACCTATAAAAAATGGTCACTTTATCATAGCTTAACAAACCCTAAAAAACTACTTTGTTTCCTAAAAACTATTTTATTCGAAACAATTTTCGTACAAAACCTCAAGAGTTTAGGCCATAATAATCGTTTAGGACATTGGTTTTGAGCGAGGACTGCTTATAAAGTGGTTGACGAACATAAAATAACTAAGTTACGGCGTTGCTTGTTTTGGTAACAATTTATTGCAGAGAACGGACGGAGATTATTAAAAACCTATTACACATTCCACAAAATCAATCCATCGCAATATAACTGTCTAGAAACCTTTTGTTTACTAAATTTTGGATTGAACATGTCAATACTAAATGTAACATATTAACCTTTTGTATTTCGTACGCAATAAGACAAGATGTATATTCTACATACAGTCACGCCACCCACATTTAGAAAAGTTGGTAAATAAATACACCCAAAAGTCACATACATACATAGTTCTGACCCCACACTAAGAAACAAGTATTTTATCATGGTTATCAAAAACTACGTGAGATTTTCCGAGACAATATACTCAGTACAAAAAAAAAATAATTATGAATCACACAAACATTCGCCTCAGTGGGGGGATCGAACCCGCGACTAGTCGTTTCACGAGCTGGTATCTAGCCAACAGCAGTAGGCTGGACCACCATGGAAAACCAAGGGGCTGTGAAATATCATCAAATATATGTAATCAATCCCACGTAATAGAGTGCGACCCGAAACCATGGTAATACCAAAAAACCTAAAAGTTAGAATTGTTCAAAGCCCTATAACACTTTTCTGGACAAATCGAACTCACGACCTCTTTGTCGCACGGGACATACTTGCATCGCGAAACAATGAGGCAGGCAGTTAAATAAAATAACCAATTATACTTGTACTAAAGGACATACTTACTTGTAAGTACGAGTTGCAAGTTGTTAGAAAAATACTCGTGTTCAATGTAATAGCATATTTCTGTGTAACATGCACACTAGTAATATTAAACTACAATAATGACCTAATGCAATCCCTGCGGCGCCAAGATGTTACATAATTTGTTTATTTCACGTCCACGTATTTGTGCCAGCCAGCTCGTAAAACAAAGCCGAGGCATAAAGATCTATTAACAATAAAATTTGCGAATCCATTCATATTCTTCAACCATAACGGAACGGAAAGAAAACACTGTATAGGGGAAGTCGTATATCACGTGAAATGGCAGGCTATTGTTTATATTTTTAAACCTGATTAAAATTATTAAAGGCGATTATTATTATATCCCCTGTTTTGCTAACTGCACCAACTTCCGTTTGTCTCTTTCCGTATATTGTTGTTGACAGTTATCATTCGCTAGACGGCATTATGGCTTCCCAATTAATACGAGAATTAATTATACTTTTAACTGTACTAATGAGACAACAAAATAATACTATGTTGGAAGATGATCTCACAGTATTCAACATCATTGTCATTATCAATCAGCAATATCACCTAATATATGTCTCACTGTCGGGCCCGGGGCTCCTCTACAATTGAGAGGACTACCTACAAGCCGAAACAAACAAATTTATACTAGAAATATCAAGAATTAAAAGGAAAATATGTTGAATCTATAATTATCAGCTTGACACAATCAAAAATCGTAAGACATCGCATCAACTAAATTTAAGTTAGTTCGTATCATGTTTTTGTTTATAAAGCATCATAACATAATCATGTTAGATGATAATTATGGATTTCAGCTCATTTTTTAAACAGACTCAAGATGAAATAAATTAAAAATGGCCGACCTTTTGACAACTATCCCAAAGCTTTTGATCATTTTATTGGTTTTATCCTTCTCTTAGACAAAAATTCGTACTCTAGAATAGTTATTTTAGATCTCTCTACTACAAGATCAAATGCCTCTCATCGTTTATGATAATTGTTACTAAAGACTTGTAATTTAATACTAAAAATATGACGCTGGATTTACAAATTAGAAATTGGAACTTAAATCAACTGAAAAAAAATATAAAAATATTATGAATCCTCACATTTACTACGAATTCTAGCAAACTTTAAAAACAAACAAACTTTAAAAAGCTTAAATTCCGCAAAAGACAATCTAAAGCAATCAATTGCGCAATCAACAACTATTACAACATAAAAAAGACATCGTAAGCATACATAATAATTCAAAAGTGTCAGATAAAAATGCATTATAATTCAGTTTACGATTGTGAGGGCAATATATATGATAAATATTCATGCAAATAAACACACATCCTGGGTTCCCTTTAAAAAGGAAAATAGCAACGCGGCTAGATTATATCGCGACCACAATGAACACATTATAGATAGAACGTCAGTGTGTTTGTTATAAATCTGTCATTTAGACTATTTATGTATACGTTTGGGAGAGTTATAAAACTATTATGCGATTTATTGTATTACCCGTATCGAGTATTGAAAGAAGGAAATCGATGGATGCATTGTCCGATCGTAATTTTCACACGTGATTTTATGAATTGATCGTGTTGTTGGAATTCTGGATTTGTTGTTTTCTTAACATTTTTATGTTAGTTTTGTCCTTCCTTGAGTCTATGTGTGTAATTGCGTTTTATTCGCGAATTTATATTTTTCATGAATATTTTGATTACTTGCGTCGCTTGATACATAAATACAGTCCGTCCCCGAGATGTGACACGAAGTCAATTATAACAATTAAATTCACCTAAACTTCTGTCAGTATCTACGTTGTAAATAATGGATAGGTGGTTAAATCAATTTCGTACCTTTAAAATATCATTTAGATCAACAGTTTGAAAGTCATTCACATTAACACATTTACCAATAATTAATTATTTCAAATACATTTTTTATCGTGCCCATCGGATCAGCAAGCGAAGTCCAAAGCAGATGTCAAGTTATTTTCTTTTTCTTCAAGCAGCCTTTTTACCTGCAATAGAAAACTAAATGGTGAAAACTAAGTAAATGGTGGTTTTAACATATTAGAAATACAAACAACGTGCTTCCAAAGTTTAAAATAACCATTAACTTGTTTTGTTTTTTCATTTTTTTCCGCTTATTTCAGGGTTTCAGAAAAGTGAATTAATTATTAGCAGATATTTCTAGATTCAATGAACATGTAACCAAGCGAGCCACTAGACTTTTGGTCGACCACCATGTTTTTACCTAAAACTAAGATAATAATTATATTATTTTTAGTTGTTTGGCAGTAAGATATATGGAATTGGTTACATCAAGATACTAATTTATTATTAGTAAAGAACGGTTAAGGAAAACATCGTGAGGGCAGGTTTCCTCACACATCTAAAAGTTCTTAGAAATTTCTTAGATATGTTATCCGCCAATCCACATAGGTTACATTGGTGGACTAATGTCGAAACCCTCTCAATTGTAGAAGAGGCCATATTAAAGAAAAAAACATGACTTAGCTAGATGTCTATTCAGTCAGTGTCTCGAGATTTTCATAAAATTAAAAAGACTTATAAATTGTACGATACAGATAGACGTTACAATAATTGCACTACAAATAAATATACGCAAACACAAGCACATATTTATACTGATGACGTAAATAATGGATGTTAAACGCAGAATACACATTTAGGATACAGAAGCAAGTAAACAAACCGAACACGCAACGCGGTCAAACACATTCGAGCAAAATATCATAATTATTATAATTAGGCCGCAAATATGCAGCACACAGGCCGGCATTACGACGGCGACTGAATACCGAGTGTATTACCGTCAAAGCGACAGCGATTCCTTTATTCGTGTTAATCGAAATGAACCGATATTGAAACAATCGACGGGGTAGCGCACGACTCGACAGCTTTCATTATAGTGATGCGCGAGTATCGATATGTTTAATTACTGTATCGATGATTGTGAAAAAAAATCTGTTAGCAGCAGTCACTACGTTAGTCGCTTTTTAATATCCAGTGAGAATTATAATTTATAAATCATTAAATGAGGATAACCCATGTTAAATAATCTTGTGTTGTAGATATCAGCAACTACTAGAGACTTCAGCCGCACAAACACCCAAACCCGGCACTTAATGGAAGCACTTCATTCCAATACCAAAAACTGTCCTACTAAAATGAAATTAGTGATGTCTGGCGTCGATCTATGTCGGTCTATCAAATACTAAAAAAAGGGTTTAACGCTTGCCTAAAATTCTTTGGTTTGAACCCACAATGATCATATCAGCATCAACAAACCTTATTGCGAGTTAAATTTGAAGTACCTTAATAAAACTATCATTACACTTGCTTAGTGCTTGATAAAAAAATTTAATATATCAAAGCGTATACTCCATTCATTTGTTATTCGCCATTATACACGTTTCCTTAATAAATAACACCTTTATTTATTTCTAAGCACCCACCAGCATTGCACAATGTTGTCATTTGAATATTGCAATCATATATCGTTGTAATAAAATGTCGTTGACTTGAAAGGATGTGCGGTTTGTCCCAAAATACGGATGTACAAAGATAGATTGTCACTCACCTTTTTTTAAATGTATAACATCTCAGTACGTGACAGATATCCCTTACCATAAATCTGACAAAAAGCAACGCCTGTTAATTTTGTCTAAGTGTCTTTGTACCTTTTTCTATATGGGTGACTTTGAACATTTTGGAATATTTGGTAAATAGAAATGTTACCAACTTTTGCTTGAGACTGACTTGACGATTCAACGACGCCGCTTTATGACGAAATTCGAGTTCATTAAAATATTGCGTTCTTACGCTCAAAAACCGCTACATCTGCGCCCCTTTTGCTGTAAATTATTTCAATCACATACATACATTAAATCTTGTCTTTCTCCTGATGGCATAGGCAAACACTATTGAGCACTAAATGCTACGGTACATAACCACTTCTTTCACTTCCCCAACTGTCGATATCATCTAGGATACAGGTCTCTAGGAGATATTTTGTTACCTTTTTTAACAAATTGCTTATTAGGTGTTTATAGCTTTCATATAACCGATTTACAAATAAATTAGAAATAGAAGTAAAAAAGGTCTAACCAGTATCGCTGTGGAGAAGAAATGGCAAGAAACTTCTTCAGTAACACAAAATGTGACATATTTTTTATTACTTCATATAATTGCAATATATTTACATTGTATTACATTTACCTTCAAGCTTTGTTTAAATCCGCTCTATATAATAAACAAATCGATATGCGACGTTGCCGACACTTTTCGTCCGTACGTAGGCACGATTTTCATGTCGCTTGCCACGTGTGCGTTGCGTATACACGACCCGAGTTTACACACTGAATAGTAGATTAGGAATATAATAGTATTATTGTCCGTTTTTACCCTTTTCTAATTTTAATTGTATTAACTCACGCACTTTTTGACACGTGCCGTCGACACGTCTTGAATATAAATCGTTATAAATTTTGTGTTACCGATTAAAATACAAAGGGATGTGATCGATAACGGAGTATCGATAGCATCGATGTTTCCTCAAGCCCGTTAGGCGGACAATAGAGTTTCGGTGTTGTTTGAGATAATTTTAGGTGGGAAAAGGAAGGACTGTAACGGTAGTTATCAATTGAAATTGCCGCTTTAACTGTTTTTTTGTTCATGTGTGTTCATAACAGGGTAATTTTTAATGTTTTGGATTATAATTTTTTTTTTCATGAAAAAAAAAGCAAGTGAGCCATATGTTGTTAAGCGGTGACTAACGCCCATGAAGACCCTTTTTGAAGAGGCCTTGATTTCTTAATTATTTGTGACTTGTGTTAAATACTGTATTAAATTGTTTATTGCGAAAATATTTTGTTTTTTGTACGTTATACACTCATACCGTACTTTGCTTGACTTGGTATGAGTCAGTTAGATTACGCAACGATTTTTACGCAAGACAGAATTAAAAGGTCATTTGTAACGTTAAAACAAAACTCTTTCAAAAGGGATATATTTATTTTTCCTTCCATCCATATGAAATACTGTGCATTAAAAATCATGTGGTAATCCATAGTTAGGAAATCGCTATGTTTTTAAAGTATATTATGCTTTCCACTCGATCAATCCCTACAACCCGCTCTAGCGACACAAATATATGAGTTGTGTTCCAGGATCAGTGAGTATATATCCGGTTTATTCTGTTTAAGGCTAGGAATAAATATAGCCAGCTTTTGAAGTGGTTTCTTCATCAGTTGCCAATGAGGAACAATTGATGAGCCAGTATAAAAAGATTTACAGTTTCCTAGATATATCAATTCGTCCCAAATATTCTTTAATCTGTCTCATTTGGCTTCTTGGTTACTTTCTTATCATTAACTATTGCTACGAGGTTACAAATCTTTTTAAAAACATTGGTAAACGTCAAAACACAATAGAAAAAGTTAAAGATAAATAAACGTCCTATTACCTCCGCAAATGAGGATAGCATGAAGGATTTTTAATGGAATTTTATGAAACTGACCAGGGAATCGAAACCTTTGGATTACTGAACGATTACTGAAGCCTCCCTTGTTTAGGGTCCGAGAGAAGCAATTGATTGTTTAAAATAAAAAAAAATATTATAAGTACAAATACAGTTTCATTGCTATTCTTTGCGCGTAGCCACCTAAGTAGTACTTGGTAAAATCTTATGCAAATTTATCTTCTAAGTATATTTAAGCATCGCCATGAGATTTATTAGCGTAGATAATGCTTACCTGCTTTCGACGGCTCGATTTTCCTTTTGTGGAAGTTGCTGGCAAATCCAGCAATTAGGCATTATGCAAAGTGACTAATTACACGACGAATTCTATTCGAGACAGAATTCAAAGGTCACTTGTAACGTTAAATTAAAACTCTTGCGAAATATACATATGTTTTAATTACACATAACTTTGGCAAAATACTGATTTTGAAGTCTTTCTCTGTGTGTTTATCAATTTGATCACGTCTTTTCTAAACAGCTATAATTACAGACAGGACAGCCTATAATTGATTGTATTAGGAGAAACTAGTGTGGCTATTATAATTACCAAAAAATAAAAACAATAGAAAAAGATGTAAGTGTAAAATTAAATTTCAAATAATAAGCATTTGAGTAGAATAAAATTTTGCACTTTACATTAATGTATTAAGTATTATTACGGTCTTTTTAATAATTACTGATCACGCCTATTTAGGCGTTACATAATCATATTTAATATTAAATATATAATAATTATATTTTATAATTATGTAACTCTTAGTATAGAGATTTTACGTAATTTATCAATCACATTGTAAATTCTGTTAACATTATCCTCATAATTAGTAAAAAATGAAGAGCTATAGCGTTCTTTCAGTGTGAAGTTCTGAAGAAAATGATTTTTAAATTTAAAAACCAAGTTTAAAAATTCAGAAAAACAGTTTAAAAATCACATGTAACGATTTTTCTCATCTTACAGACAGACATTGAATTAGCATACCGTGAAACATAGCTACAACATCACCAGAATGAAGCATTGTTGTAAAAATTCATTTCGTGGGAACAGGTGGCGCGTGCGTGGGCGGTCTATCTAATCTCATTCACAATAAACTCAAATTTTCACTAAAAACGCCATGACGTATATTAAAACACGTACCAGTTTTTTCTCACAGCCCAACTTAAGCTGAATCCTGGATCCTTTTACATGCTGTTCAAAGCGTTAATATCTTCCTCTGGCAGCTGAAGCATTTTAAGGGGGTTGTAAGAATTCCAAAGATTTAATGGGTTTTTATTGGATTTAAGAGCAGTGATGGCCTCGAGGTTTGGGCGCGCGGTCGAGAATCTCGGCGGTCGCGAGTTCGAACCCCAGGCACACACCTCTGACTTTTCGAAGTTATGTGTGTATTCACATTGAATTGTCACTTGCTTTAACGGTGAAGGAAAACATCGTGATGAAACCTGCACACCTAAGAGTTCTTAGGAATATCTTAGGTGTGTAGTCCGCCAACCCGCACTAGGCTAGCGTGGTGGACTATGGCCTAAACCCTCTCAATGGTAGAGGAGACCCGTGCTCAGCAGTGGGCGTATATGGGTTGATGAAGAATGGGTTTTTTCGAGCTTCACTTTAACGCCGACATGGCGTTTGTTAGAGATTCTTGCATTCATTTCAATAATAGTTCCGTCTTAAAGGAACTTTAGAATTTATTTTATGTACATAGACATACTCACAAAATTTTGCTAAAGTTGACGTAGATATGAGTTATCTCCATATCACTTTAATACATATGTGTACTTAACAGTCACACCGTTCTGACTTTAGTCTTACATACAAGTCTTGTGTCATGGGTGCCATAATACAAAGTATAGTTATGAAAGTGATCGAACTATGCCAAAAATTACCTTTAAAAGTGATGTAATTTATTTTTCTAACCTAACCTAATTTGTCATGAACTAGTTCAAATATACAAAGGAAACTAAAAGATTTCTACTTTACTCACGAGCTATCAGTAAACCAAGACATAGTTTTTATAACTATCCACGCAACTCAATGAATCCTGGATGGCAGGATATCAACAAACAGATATTTTTGATCGTCATTCTCAATTACCTCGATAATAAAGAATGATGTATTCCGGCGCGTCTTGTGGGAGATGATATGATGCCACCCGTTCCCTGGATCATTTCAGTGTGTTTTATTACAAAAACTTAATTCACTTAGGGTTCGCAATATAATATATGGATGTCAGTGACAGCCCTGAGAATTATGTGCGAGATTTTTCAAAATGCTTGAAGCCTTGCCAGGGAAACATTTTTTAAAAATACAAGAGACATCCCTAAGATATTTGTGGGCGCTTTTACGAAATATTTAAAATAACGGTAGGAATATTGGTAGGCACTACTTGCAATTACGCTAAATTATAAGTATACACTCGCTTCTCCTTCATTTCTCTTCATTCCTAATTTTATTTAATATTGAATAAAAATCTTTATTGCACTAAATATCTCTATGTGCATAATAATAGTTTAATAAATAATACTGACTATAATAGTTGATATTTTTCCAAACAATTTATTTTGCACGATATTCAAAATTGAACCTACTAACGCCATCTATGCAAACACAAACTTAACAAATGCGCTCCTTGTTTACTAGTTTAGGTTTCCACGCTGAGTTATAGAGCCTCCGAATTCAGAAGGCTTACTTTTTGATTTTTACATTGAACTGTAGATGGCGTTGATAGCTGTCTCAATGTTAATATAAAATAAAAAAAGGAATTTTCCTGTGTTCTTCAAATAAATGCGTGTTTGGCTTTTTAATTAGCGATTGGAGTATAGAAAATTTTTATATTATAGACGAATAAGTATCGAAATGTTTGCCGTTGCTGTTTGTACTATCAAAATTGTTGATCACTAATCTATATATGTCAAAAAACATCATAACTTGAAAAAATCTTTATGGTTGCAAATATGGTATCGCTTAAAAAAAATAAAAACAAAAGAAAAACGCAAGGTATAATCACAATAGTATTAGATACGGGAGGTTCATACAGTAATTGGATTAGATACATTAATGTGCTCAAAATTGAACGTGTCATTTACATACTGAGCTTCGTAAGACTTCTGCATGTCGCAGACAGCCATCTCCACTTTGGTAAATGCTGTAACAATTAATTTTATAGGAGCTAATATTATTCCACATATAATAATGGTAAATAACTTTTGAATGAATTTTTACTTTTGAGACTGATACAGCTGTAAAGTTTAAACAGTTTAACTTACTTCCAAATTTCATGCAATTGGCTTTATGTAAAGTACACAGGTCATCAAACACTGCGAGCATCAATTTCAGGTTGTCAAAGCCACAAACTTTACCGTCCCGACGGCAAGATTTTAATTTATAGCAGTGGTACTGGTTGAACAAATCACCTGCACCTTTATACTGAAAATATAAAAAAAACACGTTTTAACATCGAGCTTATATACATTCCACTGATGAAAACGGGCCTCCACTACAACTGCCTTAGTATACGACGCTGCCTTACTATATTTTGGTTTAAACGTAGGTACATAATAGCCTAAAAGCCGTTCATTTAACTCGTTATGGTTTATGTTGCTTAGTCACCACGTACTATTCCTCATTCATCATTCATCATCAACCCATATACGCCCACTGCTGAGCACGGGTCTCCTCTACCATTGAGAGGGTTTAGGCCATAGTCCACCACGCTGGCCTAGTGCGGGTTGGCGGACTACACACCTAAGAAATTCCTAAGAACTCTTAGGTATGCAGGTTTCATCACGATGTTTTCCTTCACCGTTAAAGCAAGTGATAATTCAATTTGAATACACACATAACTTCGAAAAGTCAGAGGTGTGTGCCTGGGGTTCGAACCCGCGATCGTCGAGATTCTCGACCGCGCGCCCAAACCTCGAGGCCATCACTGCGTCATCCTACGTATTCCTACTTCTGGTCATATTTTAGTAAAAGATATGCACATTTTGAAGGAAAACGGGCTGAAGTGATTCCGAAATACACTTCCCGCCCCCGTCCCCCTGCGCTTGCGAATAGTAGAGCCATATTGAGCTTCCCCCTCTATTCAAAACAGTTATATTCTCAGTCACAAAACACGCGTATAGTTTCAAACCTTATTTGTGTTCATAGCACCTTATGGACCTCTCAAAATGTCTGAGATGACCCTCACCATTCCCATTCAAGATTTTACGTTTAAAATGTCTATGAATACTAAATAGGGTTATTTTCCTTTATTTTACTATACTACGTTATTCAGATAAAAGAGAGCGAAAACCAGTTGACCACGACAAATAGTTGGACTGACCAACCTATCGAAAACATTAGTTATGTTGTTTTAGTTATGTGTCATTATCAATTTGGAATGGAAACATTTTTACCTCAGAATCAAATTCTGTTGTATAACAGCAAACGGTCATAATATACTTGCAACAAATGAGGTGTTGAAATTACCTTTTTTTTCGAATATCCAAATAAATTATTAGAACATTCAATATACATTATACACGAATATAATGCAGTACTAAAACATACCCTGTTTAATATTAATTGAGACTGGTCAGCCTTACGGTACCAAATAACTTCCTTAAAATAGGCAATAAATATTTTTTTTTTTCTTATCATGCTACGTAATCCACACAAAACTAGACGAAAATATGACCTCTTAATCAATAGCAGAACCTAATACTTTATTTGAATTACAGTGCAATTTAATCATAAGACTTTTATTTTCGAAATATATGTTTTATACTACAGTCAGCCTTCATGTTTGGAAGCGATAGTCATAACAATAGTATGTATGTTAACCATAATGCAAATTGAAATCTTACCTTATCTTTTTTTGCTTGGGTGTCAAACAGCAACAAAACTAAAGCTATAAGATGACATTAATATTCATAATTAATAAGTCGTACTGCAAAAGGATACTTGCATGCCCAATACTAATATGTAAAAAAATAGTTTTAATATTAAATTACATCAAACTGTTTTTTTTTTTATTAAACCAATTAGCCTTCTGCTGATTTCGTTTCTTTCAGTATTTCCTTGAGTCGATAAAGATAAGCCATGGCGTATTTTTCAGCCAATCTTGAATCTTGAAGCCAATCTTTCGTCCGAATTGAAGTTAAAATTGTACTTAATAGTAAACTAGATTTTCTTGATATAGTCGTCTTATGTATAGTTGATATAGTCGTCGTCTGTCTTATACAGGGTGTATTTAGACCGTGATCGAAAACTGAGGCAGGTAATAGCGAAGGTGATCACAAACCCAGTGGCGATATTAAAAAACCCGACAAAAAAGAAACATTTTGACGTTTTCCATACAACCATTGGTGTTAAAAGTATGTGGCTTGTATGGAAAACCTCAAAAATTATATTTTTGTCAGGATTTTCTTTAATGCCAGGGGGTTTGTAATCACTATCGCTATTACTTGCCTCAGTTTTCGATCACGGTCTAAATACACCCTGTATAATATCATAAAATCTATGTATAATATCATAATGGGACAAGCCATAGATTACACTCAAGACTATCGACCAAAAACCTAAACCTTGATTAACGATTCCTTCTTATTCCCAGAACATGCCATTCTTAGTAGATGTCCCTCAACCATCGTCGTTACCAAGTTTTGTTGGATACGAATTGGATAAATACTAATAAAAAGGCATGCCAATTTATTTTGAAAGTGCCTACATGTCGGAAAATAAAATAAAAACATTTTGATAAGCAAATTTCCAAATGAGCTATATCACTACCCAGGACCGGGTCGTGAATTTGGGTGGCCCTGGGTTAATTAATACGGCTGCCGGATACTGAAAATCCAATGAAAGGACTCCTATCGAACAATACGAAAGCGCGTGTTTTGTCTTATAAGTCCCTTAACGGAACCTTCAAAAATAGCAAGCTGCGATAAGTCCTATTTAGACAATAATACCCTTAGAATTAATTCTCCAAACAGGTATACTAAAGAATGCAAATCTTGACATCGCGATTCAGGAATCGGTAGCAAACTGAACAACGCCATCTCTTGAAATAACAGGATATTATTTTGTATGCTCAGACCACTTGTCTGCTAAATGAAAATCTAGGAGTCGGTGAAGACGAAAAGAATAACAGTACGGAATTATCGGCCTTCTCCTGAATGTATTTATGGACATTAAATTTGGTTTCATAGGTAATGGTTATAAAGGTCAAGAATAGTAATGGAATAAAATAATGTTTTAAACTTTATCCTAAATTAATAAATTGCATGGTTGGATTAACCTCAGTTTAACATATAAAAAATATCACTCCATTTATCCCATCAAATGTCAGCGTGAGGGAAGAAACGCAATCATTCTTTACATTATAATACCTCCGTGCCCAGTAATGGGACGAATCCAGGCTTAAATGAATATGAGAAAGTTAAACATTAGAAAAATGTCAAATATACCTTACCTAAAACTGTACAGTAAATTTTCATGTCTAATTGAAGTATTTTGCGCGTAAACGTTCAATCAATTGATTGATTTATGAGGGGTCACGGTAATTTGACTTAATGCCTTCCTCTACGCTTTTTACAGTATTTCTCGTTCGTTATCGTGAAATCTGGAATCATATAAAGCATGCATAGACATAAAAACCGTGTACCATATCTCAAGACATGATAAGGACTTCTGGATGTTGCTAAAAAAAATCGCAGAGCCAATAATATGTTAGCCCGGTAAAGTTTTTATTCTAACATGACGATGCGTCCTTACTAGTAACTAAAAACAAGTGCATTACGACCAAAATATTGTCGACGGTTTACTAGTGATTGGAAAAATGATGAATTAGCGTTTAAAGGTTTAACAACTACCGCTGTCTACGACGGGGTCTCGATAAGGCGATAAAACATCGGTAAAATCTTGTTGTTACTTAAGTGATCTCTCTTAAACTATCTTTAACAACTACAAAATTCTAAATCAAGGAATTTAAAATAAAGCAATTGATGAATCACTAATAAGAAAAACGTATCTTTTATGGAAGCCCATCTAGCAGTGAACATGTTTCGGTTGATAATTGAAAAACAATTGCAAAGATTCTTACCACGATTAAATGCACAATTGTATTTATAAACAGTGCATTCACATTGGAACATTCTCCTCTCGTCAGTTCGTTTCTCCCGGGCGCAAACCCGGGTGCCTCCGTGGTGGCAGTACTTACCCCTCCAGCACCAATACTCATCAATTACTTCTACAAGACCTGGAGCAGGAGTAGTACGAGGACGAGTGTTCTGAAAAAAATCGACGTAAATAAATAAATACATCCAACAGTCACATACATAGCTCTGACCACACACTAGGTTACAAGACCTGTTTCGTGGACTATCGTGAAACTACGAGGGACACTTTCGGTCTCACAAACACCCAGACACGTACTAATAAATATTTGTGGATCACACAGACATTTGTCTCGGTGCGGGGATCGAACCCGCGGCGTCTCGTTTCGCAAGCTGTTGTCTAGCCAACTGAGCCGCGGGACTGTCAAAAACCTATTTTGCAAAACTTCTTGGTTGACAAAGTCTCATTTATTTCTCTTGTTTCCAGATCTGTGATACGTATATTTTTTATACTGATACAGTAGATCTGGATTTAAAAAAAAATTAATCAAAAGGGATTTAAAATTAAAATTTCCCTAAATTAGGGGAATTAAAATTTCCCTTTTAAGAGCATAAACATGACCTTAATTATCACCTTGCAAAAACACTGCATAAACATAAAACTCATCAAACAATATAGAACCAATTTCATCTCCATGTATTGTTTCGTCAAACAAGCAACATGTTATTTTGTGACTGCACTGCACGATGTTATCACCCACTGGCGTATCAATAATCGGTTTTCTCAGTTTATAGCTTCATGTTTAAAAAAGATCGTTCCAACCAGAGCAATAAGACGTTACTCTTATCGCGAATTCCCAAGCAAGTAACCCTACGGCTAAGTAAATCTGTTTTGACGTAGATTAAAGAAAGCAAAAAAATTCCCACACTCTATGCAGATACTGGACATGCCTTAGAATACCCTTGTATAATTTTACCTACTATAATAACGGCCCTAACATGCATGCCGATACGACAAAAATTACTTATATCGCTAGCAGCTCACGGATGCGCCGTGAGATCTAGATCCGGTTCCAAGGTTCCGGGATTAATCCCTGTGTCGAATAATGTGTTATATGATTTTTCCAATAGAAAATTCACATCACCAGCACAACGCCAACCCAAAAACCTGAAAACCGGCAAAAGACTTTATCATTTCTTCATTCATTCTATTTATTTATCGGCCCATCAATTTTTATTTTGTATATCAGGCGAAATATGGGTGCAGAAATGTATTTCTGTGTGCAAAGGTGTACCTTTGCTTACTTATTTTAAGTATGCATGAATGTATATATGTACTAACTCATAAAACCAACAACATGGATCTCAATCGAATACTACGAAATATTCCTTTAATTCCAAGAGCTAACAAATCCTTTGAAAGTTTCCTATCCAACCATTCAATTCTATCCATGACAAACACGCTTGTCTCTAGAATAATGCTATGGTTACTTTCTGTGTCTAGACAGAACCGTGACGCGTTCGAATGACGTCAACTTGTTAAAGCCTTTGTGTGAGCAAATGCGTAGATATTTCTGTATACATAGTCCCTGCGAATATTACTTGTATAAAAATGTTCTGTCTATATTATTTAAACTATAGAACTATCCTGTACTGTTATGATAACATGTATTATGACATTTACAACTGATGTATGTTTTTCGTTCTCACCTTTTGATTGTAAATTAAAAAAAAAATAGTTCTGTTCTAATGTTCTGCGTTTAAGTTTTAGTTCTTCTTGTTTAAGATTATCTAATGAAACCCCACGCTTGTCGGATGCCGGATCGAT
Organism: Cephonodes hylas; assembly: GCA_030295005.1. Lineage (NCBI taxonomy): Eukaryota > Metazoa > Arthropoda > Insecta > Lepidoptera > Sphingidae > Cephonodes > Cephonodes hylas. Next base: position 6,636,146 of record AP025382.1, read on the forward strand.
GCCGTGCACCTTTTGTACAAATGAAAGAATATAAACCAAACTCGATTTCTCAGGGTAGCTAAAAGATTACTCATGCTGAGACCAGTTTCATCTTATTGTAATCTAAACTAGCCAATATGAATAGCTACCTCTCAGTTTTACTTACTTTAGGTAATTTAAATTTGAGACCTATGAAATGTTGACAACATTGTAATGCGTTTCTGTAAGATATTACTGGAAATACCAAAGAATCGTGTTATAAATTCGTTGTAGGCCGAAGTCCCAACGTAAGTCCATTGCAATAGTAGTCCTATATTTGGAACTTGTTCTTCCAGCTAAGATTGAATGCCGGGAAATGAAACAAATGACATAATAAACGAATTTATTCAGAATTCTTATCATCGTCACTTGGTTCTCGTAAGCCTGGATGTTTAGCGCTCAGTCCTTCTATTGGTGGCAACGATAGGCATTCCTCTAGAGATATCTTCTCGTAATCTAAAACACACGAATTAATTTTTCCAGTTTCGTACCTTTAAAGAAAATATCGAACCTCTTTGTTATTACGCCTAGCTCATACACACTTTGCGCTAACTTTATATCTTCTGCTTTTGAATTAGCATATCATAGCTATTTCACATAATTGGCCACGTAATTATCATTTTCATATATTAATCATCATTTTTGCGTCAAAGGAATAGAAGATTTAACTGCGTGACCTTCAAATAAAACTTCTGGAAATTGGAATAGGCCAGTACAACAAACAGTTTTATTTAAGGATGTAGATAGTAAGGTTGTAGATTGTATATAGGTAATTATTTATTATTCTGCCATTGTAAATGTCATAGAGGTGGAGTGTGAAATAATCATGGTTTATGGAGAAGTAACAAATTAACTTTCAGTAATTATAAGTCTTTAGGTTTATGATGAAGAAATAAAAGTGTAAATTGAAAAAAAATATTGGGTATCTTATAGACTTTGAAGTTTTGGTTGGCGTTTGAATTATTCCAGCCATACAAAAGTAAACTATGTTCACTGCCTTGAATAAAATATAATACTTATTATAATCTATATTCACCCGTTCCTTTCAAGCAGTTGTATTCTAGCATATCACACGAGTCTAGAAATCGCCGCTTGTCGTTTTTTGAATTGAGACCACATTTTTCATATCCATTGTGGGCGCATGTTTTAGACTGGTAGCACATCTGAAACACAAGGGCTTAAAACCTTCAAAATTGACAGTAGATATGGAACTTATGATCAGGTATTCACAATGAATTATCACTTGCTTTAACGGTGAAGGAAAACATCGTGAGGAAACTTGCACACCTAAAAAGTTCTTAGAAATTTCTTAAGTGTGTAGTCCAGTCAAGGTACGGGCAAAATATATACAAGTGTATCCAGGCGTGATTAGAAACTAAATCAGGTAATAGCAGTGGCGTGCCTAGGGTGTCTAAGGCAAGCCCAGATGTTTATTTAGTAGCAGCATATATTTTTTGGTACGTAGGACTAATAAATACCTACCGGTTAGTACTCACATTCACGTTTATAGCGTTATTTTAAAAATAAGCAATCGTTAAGTTCGTTATTCGGAACTATGTAAGGCAAGTCGGGCTTTCGGGCTTCTATGGAAGTACCGCCACTGGGTAATAGCTACGGTGACCATAAGCACGTACAATAATACTGTTGTTCTAATTTTTTGTCGGTTTTTTTTTTTAACGCCAGGGAGTTCGTGATCACCGTAGCTATAACCTGCTTTCGTTTCCGATCACGGTCTGAATACATCCTATATATACCAGATAAAAGTTAACCCTTAGTCCACAACGCCGGTGTAGCACCATGCCTAAGAAACTTACATCTTGCTCTATAGCAAATGATTTAATTTAAGCCTCAAAGTGACGATGTCTATCCAATATCACTCTATACTCTCATATCGACCATTTAAATAAAAAAATGATACTTACTGAGCTTGCATCTAATACTCCTAACGTTACATAAAGCAGGAATATTCCTGCAAATGTAAAAAAAATATGCACATAGATAAGGACATTTAGATTTAGGAGAGTGAAATAACTATATTATGACCTTAGCTGTCATAGTTTAAACAATAATATATCTATAACTTCTTGAAGTATTGTGTTTGACGAAGTTTCCAACATAATAGATCTGCATAAAAGGGAACTCCAAAATAAGGCTCCACCAACCCGCATTAGGTTAGCGTGGTCGCGGCCTGTGTACAGAAGCAGGATGTAAAATAGGATGATTAAATGGAATAATGCTATTTAATTAATGCGATCTGGGGTAGAATAATTAATTGATTTGCTTTTTTTATACTGAAATTGGAAATAGCACGCCTAAGATAAGTTTACAACAAAATACTTCCTGTAACTCAGATTTTTTTAGACACCAAATATATTCCATAATCCTCTTTTTTTAATTTTCCATTTATTTTTGTATCAAAACGGCACTCACCTAAAAATAACCCCATTAAATTCATATCAAAATCGATTCCATACGCTTGCGAAAATATTGTCTTTGAACGGCCAAGCATAAAATATTTTATTGCACTAAAAATAATTCGAAAGCGTACCATGAATTTCGCAACAAGCAATTTTGGACAAGTACTTGCGAAATACAATGGACATTCATTCGTGATTTAATTGTTCAAGTATTTGAGCCATTTTTATGAAATATTTTATCCATATTTTGTTATTTGTCACAACTTTATTAATTCTTTGCAATGGAAAAAAGAAAGTACGTTTCATATCTTCATACCAGTACATAAATTATATGTACTCTTGATTTGTATGTATAATTGACATTGCATTGGTTAAGTGTTGTTTTTATAATAAAATGTTGTTTCCACACTGACAAAGTCCGCCTAATTTCAGAAAAATACGATATATCATAGTTTTTTATACATCATGACTTCCAAGCTAGTCAAAATTTCTAACTATCTTTCTCATGGGGTTTAAAAACTGTTGACTTCGTTAGTTACTTTTCGAATGTCTATCTAACTTTAAAATGTCCCCTTTATTCTAAAGATAACAATTGAATATATTTCAAAGATGTGTTTTAAATTAGGTTTACGTAATTTTTATTGCAGCTAACTTGTCTAGACGCTTATGTTTGCGTTCACACTGGTAAGAAAAAATGCGGCTTTCATGCCAAAAACAAGGAGATACGATGGTTCCTAGACATCTGCGATTTGCTTGAGTTCAACTGTGAATATAAAACGAGTGAGTAATACTATTACTGGTTAAAAATGGCTTTATTAGATTGTAAACTCTACGTATTTCATTCTGTGACACAATTATTATTTAAGTCGTACGTCTTTTGTCTAGCAAAACTAGTATACCAACCTACATAAGTGTTTCCTTCTTTTGTAGTCAATGGTCTTTTAATACATAAAGTTCTCAGAAATTTCATAGTTGTGTAGTCGACCAACCCGCACCAGGCCAATGTGGGTCTTAGCGTTAACCTTCTCAATGGTCGAGGAAGCATGTGGCCAAAAGTGGAATGATTGTCTTTTAAAAAATAGCGTGAAAAATGACATCAGTAAACCGGAATCAACATGTCACTAACAAGAAAAATAATTAACTTACACTTCACTACTATTACCGACTATTCACAGTCCCTTGTCGCAGTTAGCTAGAAAGCAGCTTGCGTAACGAGAGGCCGCGGGTTCCATCCCTGCACCGAGACAAGTGTTTGTATCAAATCGACCTATGCATTGAATAAGGTTACTTATGACTATAACACCAAAGTACTTTTTATGTCTATAATAGAGTTAAAATTGTTTATATATTGCAGTAGTAAAGTAATAATGATCATAAATTTTGTTGTTGTTTGAGGAACATAAAAATTTACTGATAATTTTGTGCCCAATTAAGCTTAAATCGCTGAGAAAGAGAAGTTGTGCAAAAGCACATATAACTTTATTCTATGCATATGTCGAAATATATTTTTTTTCGGGTATAGGTGTTTGTGAGACCGATAAGTCTCTCGTAGTTTCTGCTACCCATGACATATGACTCGTATCTTAGTGTAAAGTCAAATCAATGTATGTAACGGTTAGGTGTATTTGTTTACTTTATATGTGGTAGCATAACCATAACAATGTATGTCTAATATCATATTTACAGATTTCGTAATAACATCTAGCAGTAAATGCGCGAATATACCACAAACCTAGATTGTTTGCATAACAAACAATTTCGAGAGAATCTAACTCCGCTTACGGGAAGTTTATACAAAGCATAGACAATAGACCAACGTTCCGAATACACAAACATGGAGGAGGACATGGTCATTTGTCTTGTGTCTCCTGAAGACGTGGGTTTGTCGCACAAAATGGTATCCAGTCAATTTGTAGCAGGTAAATTGAATTAACACATATTGATTTATGAGTCAAACTGTTATGCTTTGAATAATTTATACTTGTATTTAATTTATTTTTGAATCCATGATTGTTTGCTGATAAATACTTTATTTACACTACAATGAGAACATCACATTAGTATGTCACGTTCTACGACGGATATAATAACGAGATTTGTTAGAAAAAAATACTGAACTAGGAAGTAAAACTAAATACATTGGTATAAGAAAGGTGCAAAGAGCAAACATTTTATAAATCTTCGTCGAATTACTACCAATTTAATACTGCCAGTCTGGTCTGCCAGTCGGATCAAAAGACATAAGGAAATAAAATTACTGAAAGACATAATTCAATACATTTATTTGTTCACAGGGTTCTTTTTGATCTTCGTCGTAAGCTTAATAGTCGCGCACGGACCGCCACAAGACCGCGACAACGAAGACATAGCGATGGGGCGGAAGGTAAAAAATGTAAAGTCCATTCCACTATCCTATTTCTTACTAACTTAAACTTGAGTGTCTTGCTTCCAACTTAATCCACTTATATTCTTATGATTATTTTGTTTCGGGGATAAAACATGGCAAGTTTTCATAGAGTCTCTCTGAGCTTCATTACTCAAAGTCATTTCTGTGGATGCTACTGTCGATCTAGGTCTACAGGAGTTACAGTGGTGGTTGTATGGCCTCTGACTAAAAATTGCTTAAATAATTATTATCGTAAATACAAAATGTTCTGGAATCAGCTTTTGAATCCGCAGATCTGGACGACTATAAAATGATGGGTTTGAAACCGTCCTGCATTTAGTAGCAGATGACAATGTAGTTAATTTTCGTGCGTACATTAAAGCTAATACCTCGATTACTATGATACGGTTAGTCCGTTCTTCGCCAGTAAAAGTGTATAAATAATCGTCCTTGTACCCAATCGTTTAATTATATAATATTTTCATGGATCATTATCATTTCGCAATTTATAGGCAGTGACTTGTTTACCATATAATTATTGAGTCTAAAGTGCTCATTCAAACGTCTATGGTACTGTATTAATAATGAAATTTACCAGATTCTTACAAAGTCCGTATGAAAATAACATAAATATAATTATGAGCCGCTGGATTCCACATGATGGTGAAAGATGCCTTAGCTCTTCCTTTTTTTCTTTTCCGCTATATTTTCAATACAATGATGTCTGCCTGTTATTTTGCTTCTTTGTTCTTCCCGTATAGGTAATAGGGGTTGACATTTATTTTTTTAAAAATAAAAATGTTAACAAGATAGATCGTGTAGACTGGAAAATTATATCCTTCATTATTTCCCAGATGGGCGCCAAGTGGTGCAGCATGGCTAAAGTGTGCAACCACGACAGAATCCCCATCTGCGGCATCAGCCACGCCGGCGACACCATGGGCTTCCGGGACCTGTGTGATATGTTCGACTTCAACTGCATCCGACGACGAAGTTAGTACCACCACATTAAATTCTGTATCCCCGAAAGTAATGGCTACAGTAAATTTCAGCGTTTATAAATAAATTAATTAGTTAATATTTCAATAGATAATATTTCAATAGAGCCGATAAACAAACCTTATTCACTGAGGCTATCGCTCACTTACATCTCTTTGAATAGAAGACCAATCGTCAACAAGCTACCCGCATCAACGATCTATTGATGCTACTCCAAAGTGAAACATTTGAAGATGCAAGTGACGCATAGTAGTAATGTTTGTTAGAAGCACTAAATGTTAGATTAAATTATTAAAGACATTAATTTGAATTGACTAAATAAACTGTTACTACTACTAAAATTTTAGTAAAATTGGTATTAGAATATATTAGTAGTAAAATTGGTTTTATGCACATCAGATTGCATTCTAGCAGGCGTGTTCTGCGAATAAAATAATCTAGTAATCACAGAAATACAGGAACAAAATACATATTCTTCCCTCTTCCTTGCGTAATTGTGTTCCTTCTAAAGGTGACCAAGATTTTTCGATTCAATTCACCGTGGCCATTTTATTAAGTTACTAAGGTTACAACCTTTTTACGATGCTGACCTTTTCGATAATTAAATTTTTACTCAATTCTAAAGAGTACCTTTGGAATATTTTTTTTGCACCTCTCAATGACAAAATATTTAAACTAAAATGAAGATAAATATTTACAATCCTAAATCCCCGTAGAGATAATAGTCCCTCGTTTTTCCATCGGTTTTAAGTGTCACGTGACTCGATTTTAAGACTACTGTCGTTTTCAAGGCCACATTTCCATGAAAACGATTATTTACCTGCTTTGAATTCCCTGAACATCCCTAATCAAATTTCCTTCAGCCTTCGCAACAAGACGGAATAATTCGCATATTACAAAACCTCTTGAAATGTAATTAGTACCAAATTCTAACAATAGAGATAAGTTAATCAAAGCATTGAATTGGAACATGATAAGTCCATTGAGGATGAATTTTGAGAAGTTGTATAAATGATAAGTGAGTTGTTTACTTCAATAGAATAATATCTAGATTATATTACATTAGGACCAAGAAATTACATTCAATTAATGATAGTACAAATATGCATGAGAGACAGTTAAAGCTTTCTTAAACTACACAACAAAATGACTTTCGTTTTTATTTAACTGGTTAATTAAATTTATATAGATAACATAGCAGCCTCGTGCAAAGCTATGGTAACTATCTTCCGTGTCTGTTAAATTATATATTACGTATTCTAGGTAATTGTCTAGTGTAATCTCGTGTCCAATTTACAGATTACAAGCAGACAGCGTGCCCGGACGACAAATCCCTACTCACCGTCTCGCGTCGCCCTACAAACAGTTACTATGATGATTAACTGGGGAGCTTGTTACCAAATATATAATGCACAAACAAAATACTTATCATATTCTCTCTGTATTTTGAATAAATAAAGATGGTATAGGAAGGAATTTGTTTTATTTTAAAATATCCTGACCAATTTCGTAGCCATTGATCATTTAGTATAGTGGTACACTGAAGCTAGCTAACAATTATTACCGTCATCATGATCATTATTAGCACATATCCGCACACAATCAGCACATAATCAGCTACAACCCTAAATCTGTGAAAAGTGTTCAAAATTTCAAATTGTACTTACCAAAAATAAATGTTTATCAAAACCATCAGCCCATACTAGACCCCTTGCTGAATTTCCATCTTTTCTACCATTGAAATATCATAGAGTCAGGCCATAGTCCTAAACTCTGAACTAGTATGGATTGGTGGACTTACATAATTGAAAATCCTGTATAGAATGTTTAGATTTTCCGATATTCTAACCAAGATTCTCATTAGAAGCGTTGTCATGCCATAAAAAGATACTTATACTATAGAAAGTCATACTTGAGTGGAACTTGCCCCCGCTAAAATGATATCTCGACTTCTAACCAACCAAACACATTTCTAAAACTTTTTAAGATTGAACCCGGATTTTATTCCTGTGTCACAATAACACCTGTAATGTGATTTTAACTTTTAAAGTCTCAATAGCATTGTCAATAATTTTCCCCAAAGAAATGCAATAATCTATATAATCTCGCCTTATAAAATCTGGCGACCCAATCAAATCTGGTATATGATTGGAGTAGAAGTACACCACTATCGTCCTCGTAGCTAGATACAAGCCAGAACTTTCATTAATTATAGCAAAATGCATGTACGAGTATTTACATACATATTGACTATCACATGCACGTCTAACAATACCCATATTGTGTATCCCACGTTCCTAATTTCCGAGAATACTACACGAGCTTGTTAATTAACATCAATGTAAACAAACATCCTTTGAATAACTTCAACATCGACACAAGCAGAGGACGCTTTGTCGTCCTACCAGTGACTACGCTAATGAGGGTAATTTAATTAATTACTTTTGCAAATTGTCAAACATTACTTCAATAGATGTTGCCCGATACAATGTTATTTTTAAGTGTATTGTTTATATCCGTCGTCCATTGTCACATCGTTGGCGATAAAGCTCAGTTGGTTAGTAAAAGTCTGTTTCTTTTTAAGTCAGCATCATAATCAATATTCCTCGCATTGCTGGGTACGGTCCTCTCTACAACAGTGAGGATTTAGGTCTGAATCTACCACTCTGGCTTAGTGCAGAATTTGCAGACTGCACGCCCAACAAATTCCTAAGATCTTTTAAGTATGCAGGTTTCTTCACGTTTAAAGTACGTCAATACTTGTAAATAATCTTCTTAATATTTGAAAGATTTTCACGCACAAATTTTTGTTTCAAAAGTTATAAAATTAAATAAATTATCTTTTACAGTCAGAGTTGAAGAAATTATGTGACCATGCATATTCCTGTTTCCATGATACAGTTATCATATGCGGAAAATCGGTAAACGAGGCGAGAACATTCTTAGACTTGTGCGATTTGTACGAATACTCTTGCGAATACAACATGGGTAAGAATTTATACTATTAATACTTAATCCTACAAGTGAAAAGTGTGTGTTTAATTTTACGATTAGATAAGATTAATTGTTGGCTTTTAAACAAATTTGAGTAGTATTTATTTTTTATCCGATGGACTTATGAAAAAGTGTAATAAAGCGAAAGCTTTCAATGAATCTCAATCGACTGTAATATTATTTATAGCCCAAATCATGCTTCTACAAAATATCAAAAAATATCATGGCATAAAATACCATCCATAAAGAAAATTACAAAACCATATTTTATTATTAACATTCTTTATTCAATAGTTTTCAGACACGTGAAAGAAGATGATGTATGTCCTAATCCTAAAGAACTAGGCGCTGGAGTTGGATAAAAGTATATTTTTTTATTGTTTAACATATACAAAAACATCACAATCATATGGTTTCGTAAATTAAAGTCAAAATTTTGTTAATGATATAATTACATCTTTTAAATCTACATAAATACAATTGAAAAAGAAAAGAAAGCACAGAAAATAAACAGAAGATAATTAAGAGAAGCGTCAAAACGTTGGCTTGCATGAAGGTACCAGTGAAAAATCTACAAAACAAAATAAAGATATCAGCAATAACCAAACTACAAATTATTGCAAACTACAAAAAAGCGTAACTTACTGTATTTCCAATAACAATTAACTTGAAACATATGGCAGATGTCCTCGAATTTGCCAAAACCAAAATTTTCATCGTAGCCACACATTGGATCAATGCTTCTTTTACAAAGAACAGCGATGGAACACCACGGATTAATCGCATTACTATCTGATAGACTTGGAGGCGTTTTGGTGCCATCACTATTAGAACGGCGGGAAGCGAGCTGGAAAAACAAAAAATCTTGTATTTTCAAGTGATGTAATTATAATTTGCTAATGTAATACCAATCTTGCAAGATTTTTTCAAGATTTGGTCGAATAACAGAAAGGTTGCTGAATATCGCATCAAAATAAAAAACAAATTACCTATTCTTCAATATAACATATTTGAAAATAAATGGCGTTTACAATTACTTTAAAAAATCGAAGGCAAGTGAATGTGATTCTTTTAAAGCGATTTCCTTATTGTTATATTAATTCAATCAACATTTAACACTTTAAAACAATCACATAGCACTTACCTTTTAATTCTGTGAATCTGTATTGAGGTCTACAAGTGGCGTTGGATCAGTACCACTTCGAATCTCCTGCATTATTACATCTTTCATAAAATTACCGTATTTTGGAATGCTGTTACCCAATTTTACAAATGGATTTACATTTTTATCAATGTTATCAGTATTACTTCGTCTCATTTTTTGATGTACCTCCACTTTCTCAGGTAGTTTCGGCTTTGCTACATTTTTACTGACATTGGTTATCAATTTCTTCACCAATTCTTCAATATTTCGTACCACTTTGACGACGTGTTCTAAAGCTTGTGAATGCTGAATGAGTTTTTCTTCAACGAATTCGACAAATGATTGAAAGTCATGCGGACTTGGTGTTTCCCGTTTTTGTATTTTCTGGCAAAGACCATAAATTTCTTTAAGTTTTAGCCTCAATATTATAAGAATTTTTAATTGATGAAAATATTCTATGAGTAAATGGATTGTTTGGAAGTAAAATATTATGTAAAGAAATTTTTATACAACCATAAGACAGAAATAGAAAAAGACACGAATAAGAACACAGTAATGAACATAATATGAGTCAATATTTGACACTTTATGAAAATGAACCAGAAATATATGGTCCTAGAGGGAATGCTATAATGCTCCCTTTAGTTACGGAATCATAAAAGTAATTTAGGTTCTTAATACTAAATAAGTCCTGTTCTTACCAATGGTGCTTCTAAAGAATACACAAGGATGTCATCAAGACTTTCCATTGGCGTTTGAATCGTCTGTCCCACAACCATCAAAATTATAACTGAAATAATTCAATATTTTTCGTTAAAAGTGACTAAAGAATTACCAAAAATTAACACAACGCTTCTGAGTTACGCACAATTGAAGACAAAAAAGAATGTTTACAAGCTTTACCTATAATATGGGATGCCATGATTGCTAAGGGAAGTTTTCATTGAGTGTGCTTTGCAACTAGGTCGGGAAGCTGTATTTACACCAGTTATAGACTTTAATTGAATACTACGTCCTAACTGTATTGATCCTTGCTAATTATAATTATTTTGTCATTATTTATGTACTTTTGTACTGGAATTAGCCAATTTTGGAGAAGACCGATAAGTATTGATCTCTTTGCCTACCAGGAAACTAATCGTAAACCAACTATACTTCATTTAGGAAAAAGCTGCGTTTATTTACGAGTGTTTTTGGTTTCACGCTACTTTTATCATGTTGATGTCCTAGTCTAGAGGAAGATTATTTGTAAACATTTTAATGATTTTTTTTAAACTGCTCACTCCCTGAATCATATAATATCCTATCCATTTACCCCTTTTAAGCGTTTTAAAAGTATATCTTTTAAACCCTTTTAAAAGTATCAAGATTGTTCAAAGTTTCCTTCAATCCTGTATGATTTATAGTTAATAAACACGTTGTGATTGCATTAGGGACTTCGATACGCCCTTCTGTTGGTAAATTGCGTCATGTCGCGTTTAGCACGCTGATTTACCGATGGAGTGGACTTTAAACTGTATTCCACAATGTAGGCACATGTATATCGAACTCAAGTAATCAACGTTTCACCCAATAAATGTAATAGCCGAGGAAAGTTTGCTACATATTGGCACCTTAACTACGGCATTCACAGTGAGGATGTTTCGCTACATCTTACCCAGACATAATACCAAAAAAAGGAATCACACCTTTTTTCGCATAACAGATTTTATTCCCCTGTTGACCAATATTTTGATTTTGGCATATTTTATGCACTTCCGGTAATAGAGACATGACTGGTCATATGTCGATAATTTAAATCTCAATCGAATTCATATTTTTACTTTCGACATTAAAGATAAAGGTGCGATTTGTGAATAGTCTACAAATATTACGTACACAATAAAAATCACGAAATAATATGAAGTTCATTACAATAAATTTTCCAATAAACGTTATTGCTTTTTATACACAAAGGACTATTGTAAGATTTCAGAATCGACACAAGTGCTGATGCGAGAAAACTTTTTATTATGTTATGACGACGAATTATGTTTATATTATTAGGTATGGATTTTTTCATGTTATACGTAGTTTTTCTAGCTTATTTGTCTTTAATTATTTTGATAGGACCTTCTTTATATCGCCTGAAAGTGTCAAAAACCTCTAATAAACATTTCGGTAGATAGTAGACAGATGATGGCGTCTTGCACAACATAATTATATGCCGTACGACCTGGAGGCCCCGTGTTAAATTCCCGGGTCGGGACTTGGATCGAATCTTTTTTAAGTTTGTCTATAAGAACTTACTTCTGACTTCTCGAAGCCATTCCTTCGACATTACATTCCCAACGCACTTTAACTATGCCTTCACCTACCCCAAGTATTCTACTCTTGGCTAGAAAATATAAAATGCAATTTCACGCATAACATAAAATAAACAGTTTGAATAAAGAAAGCGCAAATGGCGGCCTATCGCCCTAGGCAACCTCTTATAGAGCACCATAGGTTGGAAATGAGGGAAGAGTAAAGAATAGTGCTCACAAATTCATAAAGGGAATTTATATAACAGTGATTTAGGTACTTTAACATTGCTAGCACAAATTAATGTGTTTTTTACTTGCAGCTTTCTCAATCTATTTCGTGGCTCCCGTAAATGGTCATAGTGAAAGTATCAAAGTAAGTAGTTAAAGCAAAACACCCTTTCTAAAGTACATTTTTATTATATGTAGGTAAACCTACCTTCACACCGATAACCTTAAAAAGGTTGTCAGAAATTCATATGCCAGTTGTATAAGTCTCAAAAGTAGGTCGCGATCTGTTGAATACATGTCCGAAAATTAAGAGCAAACACTAATTGGAATAAGAAGTGGCTGTGGGTGTGTCAAACCGGCTGGCACGGGGGCAAAAGTTTGTAACGTGTAGGTCACGAACCGGCTATAGGTCAGCGGAAGTCACTGGACGCAGGTCAATTATAGTAGGTCACCTAGCAATATATGAATATACGAAATGTTATGTGCGTAAATTGCGTGTATATTATAAATTGATATTGTTGTAAATTTTCTATAGAAAATGATAGATAAACAACTACAAATATTATAAAGAAAATCGATAAATGCCCAAATGTCGCAAATTTGCTAGTTTTTAATTGAAAACGTCTATTTGAGAACTCCGTTCTTTATACACAATTAAATTTCCTCTCGGCAAATATTTGAATTTATGTCAAACGTTATTTATCTGATACTTTTATAAACAGTAAAGTAATGTTAGAACGAATACATTTCAATCAGACATCGCCCACGTGAACAAACTGAGTATAAATAATTTGTACGTACATTCGTATTTGTTTATTCTATCTCATTTGTAAATCCTGTAATGGACGCCGCGACAAGTAGATTAACATCACATGAAATGAATAAAAGCCGGATTAATCTGGTAGAGTGGCGTTTTACACAAATTGAAGACATATGAAAGATGAATAAAACAAGGCTTTTAAAGAAAATTGTAAATGTAACAAACGATGAAAGGTGAAGAGTTACATAGTAATAATAATTCTTATGAGTTTTCTAAGTTCAACTCGCAGTGCACAAAATTATTAGATGCCAATAATAGACTCTATTAAGTGTGCACTGTGCAAGGTAACCTGTTATAAAAACTCTGATTTTATTCGCATAAGAGTTTTTATGAAAGTTGTAGAATACATGAATATATAATAATGTTATAGTACATATATGTTTTCAGAACGAAGAGGAATGCAAAATAGCCGACCTGTGCGTACACGACAAAGTGCCCATGTGCGGGATCGATTCCTGCGGCGAGATGCGGACTTTCATCGACACTTGCGACATGCACGAATTTAATTGCGATAGTAAAAAAGGTAGCCATTTTCAACATAAAAATCTTGCGTAGTATTAAGTGGTATCATCATCACCATCAGCTTTTCACGTTCACTACTAGACATAGGTGTCTCCTATGGCTCGCCACTGGGCGCGATCGTCTTAAATGGTATATATCTTGATAACTAGCAATTGATAAGGTTTAAAGAGAACTGAATTTTATATATAAGTACTGTTGATTAATGCATTATTGGCACAATAGGCCTCCCCAAGAAAATGCTAACCATCCCGGTCTTGAGCAGCCCTCATTCACCCGTTACCCGCCGCTTTTCTTAAGTCGTCGGACCATCGTGCTGCAAGATGTTCTGTCGTGTATTTTATCGAAAGAATATTTTAATAGTTTCTACATATTCAAGTATATTCGAACCTAATTCTCGACACTTATCATGAAGTGGATCGTATAGCTCAGACATGTATTCTACATTAAATGGTAAAAATTACAAGAAGCTTAACCCGTAGGTACTATGTATAATTTAAATTCAGCTGTCTTACACAATATCTTTTTTAACAAAATTAACCAATATCAAATGTACCGACATCGTAACCAAATGTCTACTGACTAGAAACATAAAAATCCCTCACTAGTCAAACCTACCTCATACAAAAATCCATAAAAAATCTGATTCATGTACATTTTAAGTCATAAGTTCAGAACATTCGTTTCATGAATAATTCATTAAAACTGACATGTAATTCATTTGAAACTCCATTCCCGGCGGGCTGAGTCAATTAAGCTCATTACAGCCGCACCGAAACTACGACAAATTAATATTACTCACTCATTGTCTTGGTAATGTAATGTAGCTTGTACAGCATATGGTTTTAAACCTTTAATTGTGCACCATTATTGTCATCATCCCCAGTCACATACCCCTGACTTTTCGAAGTTATGTGTGTATTCACATTGAATTATCACTTGCTTTAACGGTGAAGGAAAACATCGTGATAAAACCTGCACACCTAAAAGTTTTGGGGAATTTTTTAGGTGTAGTCCGCCATTTTTTTTTTTTTTTTTTTATCTTGCCGTCTTTGCGCCAAGTAGGGCGACCACGGTACGTGGGCTAGGAACGCCCACAATGGTTCCGCAGTCGCCCAGTGCGCCTCCGAGACGAGAGCGCCTCGGCCTCCTCAGGTTTGAGGAGGTGTAGTTACCCCCCCACTAACCGGCGTCCGGATCTAGACCCGGCGCCTCCTTCTTCGACGCCTTTGGCGGGCGGGATCGTTCCGTTCACGATCCCGCTCCGCACTCTCCTTCTGCGACATGACATGCTCGCAGAAGGAGAGCATCGCTCGCCACGACCTCTGACTCGCGACCATCGACATGACGACGGCCGGGAGTGAGAGGTCTCCACCTACTACAGCGCGGAGAGCGCTGCGCTGCACCTCCCAGGCTGGACACTCCTCTAGAGTGTGCTGGGCTGTATCGTCTGGGCAGTTGTCACAATGGTGACACACGGCCGACACCTCCTTTTGTGCCACCCGACACAGGTAGTGGCCGAAGCATCCGTGCCCCGACAACACATGCGTCAGGCGGAACGTCGCCGCACCGTGGCGCCTGTCCACCCACTGGACGAGGACAGGGCGCACTGCCTCAACGGTCCTAGCACCAGCACTGGGATTCTCCAGCCTGGTTCGCCATTCCTCCACGGCGGCCGCTCGGAGGGAGGCTTTAATCGCCTCGACCTCTCTCGGGGCCAGTCTGTCCCCGCGACTTGACGCCTCCTCCCGCTGGTGGTATAACCGCGAGAGGAGTTTGGCGTCAAGGTCCCATGGCAGGGACCCAGCCAAAACGCAGGCCGCCTCGTAGGATATCGTGCGGTAGCCCCTGATCATCCGCTGCGCCAGCGCTCTCTGGGGCTTGCGCAGGAGAGCGACGCAGCGCCTGTTCAGGGACTCGGCCCATACTGGACTTCCGTACAGTGCCATAGACCGCACGACTCCCATGTACATCCTTCGGCAAGGGATGCTTGGACCTTCCAAGTTGGGCAGCAGGCCGGATAGAGCGCCTGCTACCCGCAGCAATCTCGGCTGTAACGTCTTAAAATGGGCGCGGAATTCCCACCGACTATCAAGCAGCAGCCCTAGATATTTGAGCTGCTTGCCGATGGGAATTCGCACGCCCTCGATCACGATGTGGGCCCCATCAGGTGGCCCCTTCCGAGGCCTGTGAAAACAAATGGCCTCGGATTTGTGAAGGGCCACCGTGAGGCCCAGCCGCCGAATTCTCCTCGCAACGTTGCCAGTGCCGACCGTGGCGAGGTCGGCGGCCTCTTGGAAGGTCCCGCCCGTCGCTGTGACGAGCGTGTCGTCGGCGTAACAGAATACGCCGACGCCCCGAGGGTTGGCACCACGGAGCACCCAGTCGTAACCGATGTTCCACAGAAGCGGCCCAAGAACCGACCCCTGTGGGACACCGCACGACAAGGTGTAGTCCGCCAACCCGCACTGTGCCAGCGTGGTGGACTATGGCCTAAACGCTCTCTGTGGTAGAGGGGACCCGTGCCCAGCAGTGGGACGTATATGGGTTGATGACTGTCATCATCATTGACCCATTTAGATCGTGCTGCTGGGCTCGGGCCCCCTCTACTACTACGAGGGTTTATGCCTTAGTCCACCACGCTGGCATAGTGCGGGTAGGCGGTCTACACATTGCCTCATTATAATAGGGTTATATTCGCAACGAATAATTAACATGTCCTAAATTCGATTTTTAGCTCGGACACAATGTTATTGAGCTTTCAGAACAAATTTTCAACAGCAGTACAGAATTCAAAACATAATAATAACATAACATTCAACAGCCCATATACGCCCACTGCTGAGCACGGGTCTCCTCTACCATTGAGAGGGTTTAGGCCATAGTCCACCACGCTGGCCTAGTGCGGGTTGGCGGACTACACACCTAAGAAATTCCTAAGAACTTTTAGGTGTGCAGGTTTCATCACGATGTTTTCCTTCACCGTTAAAGCAAGTGATAATTCAATGTGAATACACACATAACTTCGAAAAGTTAGAGGTGTGTGCCTGGGGTTCGAACCCGCGACCGCCGAGATTCTCGACCGCGCGCCTAAACCTCGAGGCCATCACTGCTGTGTTTTCAAAAATGTGGACAATATTTTTTTATTACTAGGATTTCACTTTACGTTACAATAATTCGTGTTTACTGTTGTAACTCACAGTCATTTTATCGTGCAATTAAAAACATAGAACAATAATAACAATTTCATTACAATTATAAATCATACCAAAACTCGATAATAGGGTTATGTATGTATGTGTGTATGTTTGTAAATTATCTCTGCGTAACCCAATATTCGACCAGCAGATACCTTAGAATTTAAATCCACCTTTACAATGATAATACTCAGTCTAACTAAATAACCAAACCTTTATCCAAAGCAAATGAATAAATTAACAAACATAATTGTATTCGACCGGTCTTTATAAATGTCCGCTGAAATATAATTTATTGAATTTAAAGCATTACATCACCAACTTTTTATTTCAGATTTCAGGCAGCGTCCCATTCATGAGTGTTGGGTCACGTGCAAAAGAGGTCGGTCTTTCAAGAAGCCAGAATACAGAACCGATTGCAACCTTAACCTTAAAACTGGCAACAGAATTTGAAATAAAATATGTAATTTAAAAAAAGTGTTGGACGAAGTTATAATAAATACTTACCAAGCCTTGGTTGAGTTTTAATGTTACGCCTAAAGATCGCTATTAAGAATCTAGAATTACCATAGAACGATTTAAAAAAAAATGTTATTGACTTAATATTGGTTTGTATTTAATACCTTCTTGAATGACGAACCTTAAATAACTTTTATATAAATCCTTCCAAGATTTTTCTTCGCCGTTTCATTGCAAGATACCTACATCATTATGTACATAAGAGAGTTTTGCGCCTGAAATTTAAACTGTCGAGGTTTTGGCACATACTGCGACGAATACCCTAGTTTCTAGACCATCTCATTAAAACAAATACATTTACATATGCAAGTATGTTACATTTTGGGTATAAGTTGGTAAGTACGATATTTAATACATCAGAACTAGATCGACGAGTAGACACTATCAACCGCATAAACTGTACTATTGCATTTAACATAAGGTATCAATGCACTCTACATCACGTAATCTTGAAATTTGGTAATTCGTCAAGTCCAGACTCAAATACACAACCAACTGTTCGCACCACTGAAGATTTCCTATCAGTTACTACCTCCCCACTTCTGCCACGTCATATCAAATATTACACGTCATCAAGGCAACTTATTTATCGCAACATTTTATAACTTTCGATAACTGAATGTAAAATATTTATTCTGAAATGAATTATTAAACAGGTCCAGCGAAAACGCCATGATGATGAATATAACTTGAAAAATAAAGTGAAATAAAAATGGTGAACTCATCTATAGTGCTTTTAATAATATTGACGTATTTGAAAAAGTGTTTCGGACATGTAGACAGCGATAAGGTATTTTTTATATACATACATAATACGTCGCAAAAATACAGTTCTTATTACTTACTTGCTTTTTTGTCATTTAATAGATTTCTCTACATGGATCGATAAAACCCTCCTTTGTTAAAATGATCTGCTTGCCATATTTCTTTACGTGTTCGACGACGACAAATTTGAATATAGTATTTAGAATTTGGAAAGGATTTTTGACACACGTTCACGCGTCGTCCATCATTTTATATCAATATTTATTAGAAAATGTTTTATAAATATTTAAAAAAGCCGAAATTGTATCGGCTGTTTACAATAAAAACTTTTGATATAATTTGTCAGTTGGAGGAGGAATGCAAAATAGCGGATATATGTCGACATGACCAAGTGGCGGTGTGTGGGATCGATTCCTGCGGCGAAATGAGAACCTTCATTGATACTTGTGATATGCACGAGTTTAATTGCGATAGTAAGAAAGGTACGTAAATATATAAATACACCCAACAGTACGTAACTCTGGCCCCCACACTAAGATACGAGTTCTGTGTGGCGGGCATCAGAAACTACGAGATACCTTTCAGTCTCACAAACACCCAAACCCAAAACGAATATTTGTAGAACTCGCCGCCTCTTCGCAAGGTGGTTTCTAGCCAACTGTGCATGGGGCTGTCAACATAATATTTGGGTATACAACATCCTGGAATTTCTGTTATAATTTTAATGAATCATAACCTCTTCAAAACGGAAAGCTTCTTGTGAGAAACCACAAGCTTTGAGCATTCTACTTGAAAACGTAAGAACGTTGCATAATTTATTTACTTTGGTCTAGTTTCAAATTTTCTTAAGGTAAGCTCCTTCCGCAACATCTTAAGAGATTTTACTATGTTGAAATTATTTAAGGGATTTTGCATCGGCTCCAAAGACTTGAAGTTTGTATCCCACAAAGGTCATATAGTAATCAACCATTTCTCATAACCTCTCGCATGTATTGGGGCCGCATTACCACTTAGTATTTTAGAAATATTTGCAGACTCCGTGGTACTTAAAAATTCTCAATGAAAATATCCAATAACACTCCCCGACCCGAGAATCGAAGTAAAAGCAATATTTCTAATTGCTTGTATTGAGTAGTAGCTCCTGTTATTGTTGACATTGATATAAATTATTCCACCTTTCTGAGAACAAACTAAATTCGCAAAACATCCAAAAAATACTTGATAACAAAAAATACAAAACAGACTCCACCTTTAACCTCAACATCAAAAGGTAAAGTTAGAAAAACACATGCCTTTTACCATATACCTCGCTCAATTTATCGCGAAACTTGATAAAATCACCCGGTTCTGTGAAGCGAGATCGCTTTTCAAATTGGTGCCGGATCATGATTCGCTACTAGCTTTGACAAAAAACCATTTCATACAGACCTTTAATACGTCCGTCAACGCAAAGAGGGTATATGAAGTAAATCAAAAGGATTGGGCTCATTCCTAGTGGTCTTTGACAGCGGTGACTATGGTTTTTACATAAATGGGAATTGTATATGTCCTCAGTATATCCTCACTAGGCCAGTGTGGTGGTCTCAGGCCTATACATTCATACTTGCAGAGAAAGTGACCAAATGTACGACATAATATAGGCTGATGATGATAAGAATGATGATTTCATTCCATCATTACTTTTGTTGAGTTTTATAGTGTCTCAAAATTAAATTAATTAGCCACAAAAATATATTTGCCAAAAAATTTAATTTCGAATATAATTTTAACTCACCTTAGTTTTGGGTCACTTTGAAATAGGAATAGAAAGTAAGATAAATATTAATATATTGAACCTTTTTCTGTTTATTTTAGCATTAATGGGTAATTTATCATACATTTTTACAAAGTTGTAATTGAAATATTATAGAATACTCATTTCAACCTCAACAAAAGGAACTAATAAAGTTTGATAATTAACTGTTAACCAGAGCTTTGTTTAAGTAGACTCCGTTATTGTACTTCGCCCACGCAGTATAAAGTAACCAAAAAGGTGTTTCTGAATTGTATAAACTTAAACCAGTGCTATTATGTGGGACATAGGCTTAAGAATGTCTTCTAACTCATTAGGGCTTCGACAGAGGTTTTATAATCAGAAGCTCAATCAATCAGCCTATCACCGTCCACTGCTGAACGTAGGCCTCCCCAAGAAAGCGCCAACCATCCCGGTCTTGAGCAGCCCTCATCCATCCGTTTCCCGCCACTTTTCTCAAGTCGTCGGTCCATCGTGTTACAGGACGTCCCACACTACGTCTGCCTAAGCGCGGTCTCCACTCCAACACTTGTCTGCTCCACCGGCCGTCCGACCGCCGGCAGACATGGCCGGCCCACTTCCATTTCAGCGTACTTATCCTGCGGGCCAGTGACTCCGGTTCTCTGGCGGATGACTTCATTACGAATTCTATCCACCAGAGAAACTCCAAGCATTGCCCGCTCCATAGCACGCTGAGCGACCTTAAATTTGTGGACCAAGCCTTTAGTGAGTGTCCACGTTTCGGCTCCGTATGTCATAACGGGTAGGACGCACTGATTAAAGACTTTCGTCTTAAGACACTGAGGGATCGACGACTTGAAAATATGACGCAGCTTCCCGAATGCCGCCCAGCCTAGCCCTATTCTTCGGTCTGCCTCCACCTCGAAGTTGTGCCTGCCTAGTTGAATGGTTTGGCCAAGGTAGTTGTATTCTTGGACAACCTCGAGAGTGGCATCCCCTACGACAACCGGCATCGGGAGAACATGACGATTGTACATGATCTTTGTTTTGTCTATGTTCATCCCGAGGCCTATCTGTCTTGAAGATTGGTCTAGGCTGTTAAGCATTTCCTCCAAGTCCTGCAGAGATTCCGCCATGACGACTATGTCATCCGCAAATCGCAGATGAGAGATGTACTGTCCGTTGATGTTGATGCCCCGTCCTTTCCAATCGAGCGTCTTAAAAGCGTCCTCCAATGCGTTGGTAAACAGTTTCGGAGAAATTACGTCTCCCTGTCTTACCCCTCGCCGCAATTGGATTGGCTTAGTGCTATGTTCTTGTACTTGGACGGTCATCGTAGCGGCCTCGTACAGGCTTCTCATCACCTGGATGTAGCGGTAGTCAATCTGGCATCTCTGCATGGACTCCAGAACAGCCCAGGTCTCGACGGAGTCAAAAGCTTTCTCGTAGTCCACATACGCGAGGCATAAGGGTTGGTTGTACTCCTCCGTCTTCTCTATTATTTGCCTTAGTGTGTGTATGTGGTCTACGGTGCTAAAGCCCCTCCGAAACCCGGCCTGCTCTGGTGGTTGGAATTCATCGAATTTTCGGACGAGACGGTTCGAAATGACCCTCGAGAACAACTTATAGACATGGCTCAAGAGTGAGATGGGGCGGTAGTTCTTCAATAAGGTTTTGTCACCTTTTTTGAAGAACAAAACCACCACACTCTTGCTCCATGTCTCAGGTGTTGTGCCAGTTTGGATGACGGAGTTAAAAAGCTTGACCAGTTCCTTCAAGACAGGAGTACCTCCTGCCTTGAGAAGCTCAGTGGTTACTCCGTCATCTCCCGGAGCCTTATTGTTATGAAGTTGACTGAGGGCCATTCTAATCTCGCCCAATTCGATGTCGGGAAGCTCGCCTGAGTAGTGGCGGGTCAGTCTGGCTCGCGGATCATCCACGTTGCAGGCCACAGGCGGAACTGCTCTTTGAGCATATAAGTTTCCGTAATACTTTTCGACCTCTCCGAGAATTTCTGGGACTGAGGTGACGGTGGTGCCTTGTTGTGTTCTGAGTTTCGTCAGGTGACAACAGGAGGTGTGTGGCTTAGCGAATACTTTGGAGCCTTTATTTTGCGCAATGGCAATTTCAACTTCCAAAGTATTCGCGCGCCTTATGTCGCGCCGTATTAGCCTCTTCACCTCCTTGTTAAGTACCTGACGCTCAGATGGTGTGGCGATTGTAAGTTCTCGTCGTCTCCTCAGTAACTCCAGAGTCTCAGAGGAGAGCTTAGACTTACGGCCCTTACTCTTAGGTCGAAAGTATTTGCAGCCCACTTCGCGAATAATCCGCACCAGACTATTGGAGGCGTCGTCAATGCTTTCCGTGGTTTCCAGTAGGGCGAATCGGTTTTGTAGGTCCAGCTGAAAGGCTTCACAGCCGGCTTCGATCTGGGGCAGTGATGGACGAAGAGTCGACTTCATTAAGCGCGCACGTTCTATTTTTGTGTTAATATTCAGAGTGCCTCTTACAAGTCGGTGATCACTACCGGTATTAAACCTATTGATCACAGAGACATCTCTGAATATTTGGCGCCTGTCAGCAATAATGAAGTCGATCTCATTTTTAGTCGCATTGTCAGGGCTACGCCAAGTCCACTTCCTTTGGGGCTTCTTCTGGAAGAAAGAATTCATAAGAAAAAGCCCCTGGGCCTCGAGGAAGTTGACTAGCATTTGCCCCCGACTATTTCTGCTCCCATAACCGAATGGACCTATCCTCGACTCGCCATAGCTCTGTACTCCCACTTTGGCATTGAAGTCACCTATTACAACACTGTAAGACGTTTTGGTACGAGACATAGCTTTCACTATGTCTTCGTACATGGCCTCGACTTCGTCGTCAGGGTGTGTTGACGTCGGGGCGTACACTTGTACAACCTTGAGCGAGTATCTCTCAGTTAATTTTAAGACAAGGTACGCTACCCTCGCCGACACACTGCCAACTTCTACAATGTTGCTTTTCAGTGACTTATGGACCATAAACCCGACGCCTCCTTGGGATGGTTGGTGTCCTTCTCGGAAGTAGAGCAAGTGACCGGAAGGTAGGGTAATCTTATCCTCCCCCTGTCTACGGACTTCAGATAACCCTACAATATGCCAGTTAATGCGACTTAGCTCTACTTCCAATTCTGTGAGGTGTTCGTCCAGCCGCAGAGAGCGTCCGTTGTACGTCGCCAAAAACAGTTGTGTGTGGTACCCTGCCGTAACCCGGGGATTCCTAGCACCCCCCGTCTCGCCGTTACCATGACCGGTACCGTGGTCAGGAATAGCGAGACTACCGGGAACTGGGGGCCGTGGATTTAAATGTGGTGCCATTTGGGGGAATATGCCATAGTCACCACGCTTGGCAGGCGGGTTGGTGACCGCAGTGGCTGGAATGATTTACCCGACGGTGCTGCTGCCCACCGTGGGTTTTGGTATTTAGTTCATTCCAGCATATCTAAATGGTTATGCCGCCACTAGTCGGCCGCCAGAGCCACATCCGTTGGTCAGCAGGGTGTACCGCGTGCAGGTAGGGTTGGCAGTTGGGGACGTGCGATGTTATTCATCCCCCTTACACCCCAGAAGCTCAAAGAAACAAAATTTTCGGAATGTTAATTTTTACCCAACTTCGAACCAAATCAGTCAAAATCACGAAAAGTGTTAAGTCATAAATTTGTAAAGTAATGACTAGTGAAAGTTCGCTTCGATCAGAAAGGCTGAAGGCTGGCTAAAAGGCACGAACGTTCCACTGTTAAACACGTGAATCTGCTGCTGATAAGAATTAATTCTTAACGCTCACATTGGCCTAGTGCGATTTAGATACATATCTAATAAATTCCTTCTGGAAATATCTTAAGTGTGCAAGTGATTCGATGCTAGCCAAAAAAATATTTCAAAACAGGATATTACAAACGACAGCATGGCCACCGTACTCTGAACGCCCACGCCGGCGCCACACAACACTGTTAGTTTAATAAAACCTTTGAGCGCGCAGATATATAAGATCCATAGTATAATGTAGAAATCTCTAGAATGTTCGAGAAATTCGCAAAATATCACCATTGGACGGTTCCGTCGGAATTCGGATATTGCTTGCTTATTTGAGAGTGAAATCGATGTTGCCAGAGGCTATATATTGGTTCCATTAATAGATTCAATCGGCAGCCTAACTCAATTTTGCCGTTAGATTATATGAAAAACTGTATGTTTTCAAAAAATCTAAATTTACTTGTGGTCAATAATGCCTCTACGTTAAAATTGAATATTATGATAGATTTCGTTATATCTCAGTCTCTTTACGTATTACTTTAATAGCAATAATGTATCTATTACACTAACAATATTACTACCAGTTCTGTTTTTAAAAGCTTTTATTTAGTGTCACCTTTCCCGCTGTTTGACGTCTGTAATAAAACCTTCCAAGTTAAATTTGACCTACTTCCCGCATTTCTATTGAATTGTTTTTATGTTTTGACGCAAATCTAAGTCTCGGGAGAGTTTTGAGTCACCACAACGTGAATTAACTCATTTTACTGGCTTCAATTCCCCCGTGTTCGAGACTCGCAGACTAGCGTTTCGAAATTGCTATAACGTGATTATTTATTTTCAGATTTCGTTCAGAAACCGACCCATGAGTGTTGGGTGACTTGCAAAAGAGGGCGAAGCTTCAAAAAGCCCACATACGGCGAGCACTGCGACATGGAAAACCTCATAAAAACATAACGAGTACCAACATAGTTTTTATTAAACAATAAAAATATTTGAAACAATAACTTACAGAGTACTTATTGTTTCGAGATCACAGTATTTTAAATGTCCTTAAATATTTTTTTATTTACATCGTGGAGAATAAATATTAAATACACATACATTAAATAGTGACTTAGAATGATAGCTTACTAATTAATCTTAACTATACAAGGTGACGTAAGATAATTTAAACTACAAAATAACATGTCCATGATAAAGATATAGAAGTTCTTAAGCTTAATTACGTGTACTACTTTAATGTCTTAAACAAAATTAATTTCGATACTTATATAATATTTAAAACATATGTATATACTTCGAGGTTTATTTTCATTAACAGCATTTAACGCAAATTACTTTACCTACGGTTAACATAGAGAATCATTAAAACTTTTACACAGTGTTGTCATGAGGACATTGAAGACATCGCCAATTAAAATAGTTGCCTCCATCAATATCTTTCAATTTCCTGGCTCGAATGATTAAATTATTTGGTCCTTTATTATTATTCCTTTTTAACAATTCTTTTTCGACTGTTGAAAAAAATCGATTGGTACATTTGCATTGTATTTAGAGGTCTGGCACATACAGCGTCTAATGGCGATCCAAGAACCCAGCGCTTTTGACCAGATGGAAAATGTTCTGCCTCGGGATCTTCTCGGCTTCTCTTTCAACCACTTGCATTTCTTTGTTGGTGAACCAGGACTCCTTGGCCAGGCCAGCAGCGATCGAGGGATTATCATAGAAATCCCTGGACTTCAGCAGATGTCTGGGCAAAAGAGCTTCGCTAGCAGCATTTTGTTCAACAGCTGGATGGGGCTGGACTCCAGCTATAGTTTGGGCGTATTGGATGCCCACTGGCTGGAGAGGCTGGGTGAAAATGAGGCTGGGCAGACCCTGGGTGATGGCCAGGATGGCTGAAGCCAGGATGAGAACACGCATTTTGATCTGCAATTGAAATTTAAAAGAGTGAGAAAACACAAAAGATTTTTTTTTAGCATTTATTAATCAATTCATTTTATATTATTCAAATTATAATAATGTAAAGAATAACTTTATATCATAGATGTAATTTAAAATATTGAGAGAAAAAGATTTGCAGTTAACTACGAAAATTTTAAGGTTAATTGCGTTATTTTAATAACAATAGTTTAGCAAGATTTATCTAGCTCTCCTAACTCTTGTGTCTTCATGAGTCACACGATCATAAATCCTTCCAAAATATCTTAGGTCATCTGACTGTAAATCAGTTATAACTGAAGCCATTAGTCAATAGACGTTACTAGTGACTCAGCGAAACCTGACTCATTGAAAATACATTCAATTATTATTAAGCTTGTCATGTTAGGACCTCGACATGAAACTTAATTACTAAATCATGAATAAACAGTATCAAGATATTTCAACCTGGGTTGTGAAGAGTTTAATCAATTTATTACAAACACGTCGAGTGCTTGCAAACAACTGAACTCTATCACTCGTTTTTAGCTAAAATATCGACTATCCTCATAAATGATTGAAGGAATATTATATGCAAAATCAATCTCTACCGGCATCGATACTATCGCAAAAAATCAACATCACATAAGCTAACTGCTGAAGGTATACATGAAGAGATATTTCGCCAACCGTTAATAAAATAATTGTCAAACAGGGGCACCTAAAAGTTCTTAGGGATTTCTTGAGTGTTTAGTTCACCGACCCGCATTAAGCCAGTGTAATGACTTGGCAGTGATGGCCTCGAGGTTTAGGCGCGCGGTCGAGAATCTCGGCGGTCGCGGGTTCGAATCCCAGGCACACACCTCTGACTTTTCGAAGTTATGTGTGTATTCAAAATGAATTATCACTTGCTTTAACGGTGAAGGAAAACATCGTGATGAAACCTGCATACCTAAAAGTTCTTAGGAATTTCTTAGATGTGTAGTCCGCCAACCCGCACTAGGCCAGCGTGGCGGACTATGGCCTAAACCCTCTCAATGGTAGAGGAGACTCGTGCTCAGCAGTGGGCGTATATGGGTTGATGAAGAAGAAGAAGAAGAATGGACTTAGGCCTGAAACCCTCTCAGTTGTAGAAAGGGAGATACGCACATGAGCTGATAATGATAATGATATATACAACTTTCGCGGTTTCACGTCATGGCAAATATATAAAATACCTAACCCCTTATTACTTCATGCTGACACAATGTAAAGCTTAATTAAAGCATTGTAGTTTGTAACACGCCACACCACGCAATATCTCAAGCTGCGAATTATCTTAAGTCAAGGCTGAAGTCAAATGGCAGATCTCGTGACAAGATTGAAAATCTATTATTGAATATGCCAATTAGATAACAACGAACATGTATATCCACTCTATAAATGTAATGTTCAATCAGGATAAGCTCTAAGGAGGAATTACTGTTATAAATTGTATTATTGGAAGGTTGTAGAATCAAGTTAAATTTAGATCAGAATTCAGTACAAAGCGGCAATGAATTGTGTGACGTGACAGAAATACTCGTAATATGATCATTTAATATACATATGAATAATTTTGTGACTCTTGGGCTGCTATGGAAGTTTTGCCAATGTATTATATAAAATTATGAATAATAAAACTTATGCTTTAAATCTTGACAACTTCAAGGCTTAGGTGCGTGGTCGAGAATCTTTGCGGCCGCGGGTTCAAACCCCAGGCACACCACTGACTTTTTGAAGTTTTATGTGTATTCTGAAGTTTTGTATGTAAACAGACGGCGATCGAAAACTAAGACCAGTATTGGATTATGGTGTTTGAAAAATGGTATATTTTTTATTTCATTTGGGTTTCTTTATCGTCAATGTGTTTGTAATACCCGTAACTATTACGCGTCTAATTTATTGATCACTCTTATTTTACACCTTGTATAACGATGATACCCCCATTTTTAATTTCATAAATAATTTTACGTAGGTATATTTATTTTCTCAACATCAATAACCCACGATTCAATTGTACAGTACAAAATAATGAACTAAACAAATGAGACTTTTCAGTAGGTAGAGATACATTTCTGCACACTCATTTTGCGAAATACATATCAGTCTCGTGTAATAGGGAGCGCGCATACTGCCGTTTTTCAGGCACATTTCAAAAAAGCCAGACTCCGTACTGTTACTGAGAATTTTCCAATAAAAAAACCTGTATAACCCAATATGTATTTGAACTGCGAGAATACGAGTCTAAAGGGTTTTTTCGCCTTTTTATTATAATCAATAAGAATTGAGCATTAATTTTTAAAAACTGCCTGTCGTTTGTTTTTGATCAACACCTCTCGTAGTCACAAATTATTTCGAGAGATGGCGCTGTTCGATTTAACACAAACCTGAATCGCGGTATTAAGATTTACCAAAGATGACGTATATTTAATACATCGAGTATATTAACTTTTTTTTTTTTTTTTTTTTTTTTTTTTTTTTTTTTTTTTTTTTTTTTTTTTTTTTTTTAATTGCCCTAGCAGGCAGACGAGCTGACGGCCCGCCTGATGGTAAGCGGTCACCGTCGCTCATGGACTTAGCAATGCCAGGGGCACAGCCACGCCGCTGCCTACCGTGAGGAAAGTACTCTTTTTAAGCCTCGTTTGAAGAAGGCCATGTCATAGCGCTCGGGGAACACCGAGGCAGGGAGTTCATTCCAGAGCTTGCACGTACGTGGTAAGAATGACCTCTGGAAACGCACCGTACGCGTACGGTACGTCTCCAGGTGGAATGGATGAACTCTACTGCGGTGACGGGTGGTGCGATGGTAGAACGGCGATGCCGGTACCAACCCGAACAGTTCCTCGGAGCACTCCCCATGGAACAACCGGTAGAACACACAAAGAGACCCAAAGTCTCTCCGCAGTCCTAACGGCTGTAGTTTCTCCGTGAGATTGGGATCATCGACGATGCGAACAGCCCGTCGCTGTAAGGAGTCAAGTGGGTCGAGCTGGTATTTTGGGGCACCTGCCCAGAGATGCGAGCAGTACTCCACGTGGGGCCGGATTTGCGCCTTGTAGAGCAACAATCTATGACCCGACGTGAAGTACCGCTTGGCTCTGTTCAGGATACCCAACTTTTTACTCGCCAATTTGGCTTTGTCCTCCAAATGACTCCTAAACTGGACTAAGCTGGAAATTTCAACGCCGAGGATCCCAATACTCTCGGAGATCTGGAGAGATACTCCTTGGAACTGTGGCGCCATGACGAATGGTTCCTTCTTCGCAGTGAACGCGCAAACTTGTGTCTTCGTGGGGTTGAATTGAACCAGATTCTTTTCACCCCATTCGAGAGCCCGCCCCAGAGAGCTCTCGACTTCAGACACAAGTTGTGACCGTCTTTCCTCAACGGTACTCCGAGGGACATTCTGATGGCCGATGTATCGCGCGTCACTCGTACTATCATCTGCATAGCAATGCATGCTATCGATAGACAGCATGTCATTGATATGCAGGATGAAGAGTGTCGGCGATAGCACCGAACCTTGAGGAACGCCAGCATTAATGGTCATGGTCTCGGAGCAACAGCCGTCAACGACGACCTTGATGCTTCGACCATCCAAAAAGCTGGCGATCCACTTGCAGAGTCCCTCAGGGATCCCGTATGCTGGAAGCTTCGCCAGAAGGACGCCGTGCCACACTCGGTCGAACGCCTTCGCAATGTCTAGGCCGACGGCAATAGCCTCACCCCCACTCTCCAAGGCCTCCGCCCAGCGGTGCGTGAGGTACACAAGAAGATCGCCAGCTGACCGACCGTGTCGAAAACCATATTGACGGTCGTTAATCAACTGGCGATTCTCAAGGTACCTCAGGATCTGAGTATTAATTACTCGCTCCATGACCTTGGAGAGCAGGGATGTGACCGCTATCGGCCTATAGTTGGATGGGTCCGACCGGTCACCCTTTTTAGGGATTGGGTGGACACGTGCGACCTTCCAAGAAGCTGGGACCCTGTTGGTTTTGTAGGAAAGACGGTACAGGCGCGTGAGCACGGGGGTCAACTCAGGGGCGCACGTCTTAAGAACCACCGCGGGGATACAATCCGGCCCACTCGACTTTCGGATGTCGAGAAGCCTGAGCTCCCGTCTGACAACACGATGATTAAATCTGATGTCAGACAGGATACTCTCACACCTGGGAATAACTGGTGGAATGGCTCCCCTATCATCCAGTGTCGAGTTCGAGGCAAAGGATTGGGCCAGGAGATCGGCCTTCTCCTTTGCACTATGGGCCAGACTGTGATCATCCTTACGCAGTGGCGGGAGACTAGACTGGCAAAAATTACCTTCGACAGCCTTGGCGAGCGACCAGAAAGCTCGACTTCCAGAGGGATAACTTTCGAGTCGCTCGCCAATTCGTCGAACGTGTTCCGCCTTGGCCCTAGCGATAGCCCTCTTGCTAGATCTAGAAGCGGCATTGAACTTTCGCTTCTCCTCCTTTGTTTTAGGATCCCGACGTTTTCGGGCTTCCTGCCAAGCCTTAAATGCGGACTGCTTGAGGCGCGCAGCATCGGCACAAGCGTGGTTGTACCAAGGTCGGCTGCGGCGCCCCACGGGTATTTTGGAACTGGGGATGAAAGTGTCCATCCCCAGGATTATTATGTCCCTTACGCAGTCCGCACAGACGTCAGGATCAACGGAGGAGAAGCAGAGCCGCTTCCATGGGAAGGATGCGTAGAACTCGCGCAGTCCATCCCAATCTGCTGACCTATAACGCCAGACTCTGCGAGTCCCAGTAGCTGAAGGACGACTGGGACTCACAACAGGGGCCCATGAACGAACAAGGCAGTGATCAGATGACCCTAGAGGGGCTTCGATCACCACCCTGTATCCGTCAGGATGAGTAGTCAGCAGAAGATCCAACAGAGAGGGCTCATGGCTCTCAACATCCGGAACACGGGTAGGCTGTGTTACCAGCTGTGAGAAACCATATGCCAGGGCCAACTCGTAGGCAGACCGGCCCGGGTGATCAGTGATCCTGGACCCCAACCACTCTTTGTGGTGGGCGTTGAAGTCACCCAGGACCACCACCTCCGCGGACGGGCACTGCTCGAGTATACAGCTAGTCCCCACTTGGACGTTCTCAAATAACAGAGAAGACCCCGAATCACTGGCATGGGACCTGTAGAGGCACGCGTAGACACGGGTACGACCCCCGTAGTCTACGCGGAGCCATAATATAGACAGGTCCCGATGCTCGAGGCCCCGAAGGCGGCGACAACAAATATCACCCCGGACGAGGACGCACACCCCGGCTTTACGAACGAATGTATGTTCCAATACGTAGCCGGGGTAGTTAAGGTACGATACGTCGTCAGGGGTAGATATTTGTGTCTCCGTTAAAAAGAGCAGGGCAGGCCGCGCCGTCTCGAGGTGGTGATGGACGGCGTCGAGGTTGCTGTGTAGACCCCTGACATTGCAGAAGTCCACTGAAATCGTGGATGAATTTGCCGCCGTTGGTTGCCTGCTACTTTTATTTTTTGCCTTCATTTCAGAGATTGGTGGGAGGGAGGTAAGGATGGGTGCGGTGGGTTTACGGCAAATCCTGAATGATGGTGGAGGAGTATAAAGAAATTCAAGGTAAGGCAGCACACGGCCGACTGAGTGGCCTCAGCGAGGCACGGAAGGGCCCCCGGTGCCCCCCCGCGTACAGTCGCCGGGATCCACCCCAGTCTCCCAATCTGGCACG
This sequence comes from Cephonodes hylas, assembly GCA_030295005.1. Classification (NCBI taxonomy): domain Eukaryota; kingdom Metazoa; phylum Arthropoda; class Insecta; order Lepidoptera; family Sphingidae; genus Cephonodes; species Cephonodes hylas. Next base: position 6,667,645 of record AP025382.1, read on the forward strand.
ACGACTGCACGACGGGATTTTCGCCGGTTGGCGGGACAGCTTCCCGAGGCGGGAGTTAAAAGTGAGCGGATCCCCGGGTTCAGGTCCCCTACTGACCGGCAGGCGGCCGACGGAACCGTTCCCACCGGGTCTCCCTGTACCCAGCCTCAACCCCCAAGGCCGCGTGCCACCCCACCGGATCCACTTGGAGTTGTGCCGTTGCAACCCACCAGCACCCAAGAAGGTAGGGGGAGGGACATAGAGGGAACGGCTATCCAGTCCTTCCGCCGGAACGCATTCCTGCTTTGCGGTAGAAATAGACTGGACGGTGGTACCAATCCGCTCGGGTACAACATTGAGTAAATGAATACTCAATATTTAACCCTACCACCAGTGATGGGTGAGGGAAGGGACACCAAAGCTGCGGAAAGGACAGTGAATGCAGCAATGATGGCTCGAGGGGCCAGGGTCGCGTACCCGTGCCATTTTATAAGCCAACCGGACAAGTTGGCAGAAAAATGACCCTCTGACTCTTAGTCGCTTTTCCAAGCATTCTTTTATGGATTAAGTTTTATATTTTTATGTTATGGTATATTTATTATAGGTATGTGAATTTGAAAAGGTACTGAGACAGTATTCATGCTTGATTATGCTACATGCCATATTGCTACTCAATTGAGTAAAACTAATGCTATCATGACATCATGTACCATTTTGGACAAATCGATTCATTTGCTAGACGAAAAAAATTATAGCACAAATCACCTTTGTATCCCTATCTCTTGTCTCATTGTCGCCGTTGCAATAAATAATGTAAACTAGACATAACATAACTAACTTAAAGTTTTTGGACTTCAATAAAATTACTGTCAATGTATTAATAAAATGTAGCATAATTTTGCCAACAAATTTGATTTTCTATTTTATATTTTCAAATCAATAAGAACTCTGAATTTTTTGTAGGGGTTTATAATTAATAGAAGGGCACAAACATGCTTCCATTTAAATTCTTAAGACGTTGAAAACGTGTCTTGTGATCACGAAAGGCATGACACTACGTCTTCGCATCAGCATAATATTATCAATTAGTCTAGAAGAGTACTGACTTGGTTACGTAAAATAATCTATATTGTCTCCTTTACAATAGAGTTATAATAATATAATACAAAAATGTAATACAAAGGTATACAGAAAATCGGATTTGTACGTAATATCCAGGTGTTATAGCTAAAGTAAACAAAGCAGTAAATTTATATCACACAAATTATTCAACATACCATGGAACTATGTTTAAAATCGATCCCCGCAACGAGACACATGTTTGCATGATCCACAAATATTTGTTTCGGGACTGGGTGTTCGTTAGACCGAAAGTCTCTCGTAGTTTCTGATACCCACGATACAGGAATTGTAACCTAGTGTGGGGTCTGAACTATGTATGTGACTGTTGGTTGTATTTGTTTATTTATTTACTCATGATTAAGTTTACCTAATAATTTTGTGCTCTTTACTGAACCTAGCAGTCACCTTATTTATTTTAAAATACCACAAAGCGACCTATTAATTGACATAAGCAGACGAAAGGTTATCCAATCGTTCTCGAAGTCCTTAGTATTTCTGTGTGGTAACTACTAATCAGGTCGACGAGAGTTTCGAGGGCCATTGAGTTCGTTTCGCTTTTCTCCTAGCGTTAATCGGCGGGCAGATTTTTAATGAACCACTCGACCTTTATCTACGAAATTGGAGTAGAATTCGGATAACTGAACTTAATAATTATGAGGACTTCGTTTAGTTTTAATTTATACATTTATTGATGCCATATTATGATAGAAAAAATGTAATATGGAAGGTTATAGAAAAAACCTTTTATCATAAAATTAGTGCGGGTTACGGGGAATGCACACTTAAGAAAAAAATCTAACTAATTCTGAGTAAGTCCCGAGATGTTCTCATTTAGATTCTCGCTTCTGACTAGAGAATACAGTGTGAGCTATCAATATTCCTTTTAAAGAAATTATAACTTTCTACGATCTTTATGACAAAACGTAAAAAATCCACTTCAGCCAATTAAAAGTCCTTTAGACGTAGTTTCTTAAAGGAAGGGTTGGCGTCAGGCAGGTGGCCGGCCGTAAAACATCTGCCAAAACTTTTATGCAGCATGTTTTGTCCTTCCACACAGGAAGGAAGGACAAAACTTGCTGCGCCGACCCTAAACAAGAATTGGGATCAGGGCAGGAGAATGATGAGACCTAGTTTCTTAAAAAAGGATAATCAGCCATTTTTTTTACTTATTCGGGTAAGTAGACGACAAGCTATGCATAATATGTATAACGCAATTACAAAAACATTACCAAACAGGTTTGTAAGAACGGCGGCGATTAAGTAATTTGACATCTTCTGAATTTAAATACTTGTGTGCTCAAAATGTTGAAGAATGCATTGCTCAAATGTTGCACAAAGCTTTCTTTATCATTATAAAAGGTATCGATAATATAGGAATAGCAGTACCTTGGTGGCGCAATAAGGTATGACATAAGCTTAGAAATGAGAAGTCACGAGTTCAATTCCCAAGCCGAGACAAATGTTTTAGTTGCTTTATTAAGAGTACGATTATGTAACGTTTTCGCGGCTTATTAACTAAATGGATTTTGGTGAATTTAATAGTGTATAATGAAATTGTACCACAAATGAAGTTTAGAGTTAACTCTTAAAAAATATATAGAATATAATATAGATATTCGTGGAACGTCCCTGGAAATTAATTATTATAATTTTGATCACATTATAAAAGCATATAGGTACTAAGAATATAAGATCTAGTCACTTTACCTCTTCCTTTACTTTAATTTAAAGTTTATGAATTTAACTAAGTCAGCTTACGTAAGTTTATAGGAAAATTTACAGAGATCTAAAGACGTTTCCTATTATAAAATTAATTAGCAATACCCGATAAAAGTCGTATTATTTCATAGAATAAAATAAAACTGAATGTATGTTTTTCTTTTACTGTACCTTTGAAGTTTATAAATTAATAATGTTTTGTAAAACGAGCTTGTTTTTGAAAAGATCTTCTAATCGTATCTTCACGTTATAAATTTTAGATTAATTCATATAATTACTAACAATTAAACTGATTTAAATTTCAAATTAAAGCTATTTAAATAAATACTATAAGAACGGTTATTATGGTGTTAAAATGAGTATTAAAGTTAATTTTTAGGATAGGATTGCCGCAAAAATGCCTAAAAGCTCTTTATTCAAATATTTTGATTAATAACTTAAATTTCCAGATCTTTGCATCTATTTATTGTAATATGTACTTAAAGCTTAATTTGAGACAATCAGATGTTTTTACAATTCAAAATGAAAAAACTTTATATTAAAACATGCTAATTGAAAAGACATTAATACTTAAAATATGCAGTTTATCTATCACCGCACATACATAAATCACGAATAGAAATCAAGATCCATTGATCACAGTAACACATTAAAATAAGCTTCAAAATAACTCCTATCACACCTCTTATTTGCAACACTGATTTGAATAACAATAACTATTCTACTTTGGAATAAAACAAAAGCTCTTTTCTTTTTTTGAACAACGAACTCGACTTTGGAAATCACTGATTTAAAAAAAATAACAATTATTATTAAATGAAAAAAAGAACAAAAGCAAAGAGGTTGATAGGAGCCTTTACCTTTTTTGAAAAAAAAACAGCCTCGATAGTTAAACACAAAACCACATTCCGCATGTAAGAACACAGATTCCGCAACCGCACTTACATTGAAACTAAAGTCACGGCCACCAGAGCGCAGTCGGAGCGTACACTGCGCCGGCGCATACAACCGCTACAATATATAGCCTCAGTGGACAACTGACCTTGGAATAGCTTCCGGGAATGGAAAAGGTGATGGCAGAACTGGATCTAAACGAACTTTAGTGAATACTTCTTTAAAAATCCTACATAAATCTGAAGCCTTTATCCATCCATCAGTCAACTGAGGTCCACTGCTGGACATAGGCTTGATCTCCACGTAAGCCTGTATCACTAAAAAGATATGCAGAATTGCAGAGGTACATCTTTAAGATCCTCGAAATAAGAAGCGAATCTGGTTTCATTATCTGAACATGTTTCAGACCTTCGTAACTAAAAAAAACGATACTACAGAGTTGGCTCAGAAATCAACCCTTCATTATGAACAAGCCTGTGCCATCCCGTACCAAAGGACTTAGACTGCTTTATTTGCTTAACTTTCTTTCAGGCATATTTGAACGGATTCTCTAGGTTATCAAATATGAGACATTAAAAAAAATGCAGAAAAGACCAGTTAATTGTAAAAAAAGAATCTTCTGCTAATAAAAAAGCCAAGCCAGAGAATTCAACCCTCATAAAACATGCGCACTGCAACGATGCCGCTCTATTCTACGACGAACTAAGGAGGCAGCCAATTAATACAAAAAAAAACTACACAAACTTAACGCTTTATAATGATCGTAATAGCTTTCAAATTTTATCAATGCTGCCTCTTCAGAGCATTTAATTAAAATAACCTTCTGTATTTTTATAATTAGTCATATTTTGTGCAACTTTTTAGTAATTTAGTGTTTCGATATCAGGGTTTTTGCAAAAAAAAAACTAGCCTAGACCGTCCGTCATATTGCAATCAATATTGAAATCAAATATGCTTAACAAATAATTATATTTAAGACCTGGTTTCTTATTAATTTTATACTTTTGTAAACAAAACGTAAGACTCAGATTTTCTTAATTTGAAATAAATAGGAATAAATTATTCAATTTCGTACCAAACAACGTATTAAACGAATCCCTGCCTTGAAAGGTCCTAATATTTTACTGCCTTCAATCTACTAAAACACCAACAATTAAACCTTTAAAGCGATTTTAATATAATCCATCGCCAAAAGACAATAACCCGGTGTATATTTTTATTTATATGTAGTATATTTATTTATTAAAATTCATACATTTTTATAACACCTACCACAATATAAAAGCATTAAGTGATCAAAGCAATTTCGTTGAAAACAGACATTTTATATTACTTTCTCCTCCCACGCGCTGCAAGCTGTGGATTCTGCGAAACGTAAAATTAAACCCTTGAGACGTGATGAATTACAACCCTCTGCGGAGTTCGATGCTCGTGAAATGAAACATAGTATTTTCTAGTACCAGTATTTATTAAGTCTACCTACACGCCTACGCAATGTCTATTTCTAGATATTCAAAAACTTTGCTTTGATTTATAATAGTGGAGCTGCAGTCACAACATCGGCTAATACAAATTTATTTTTATCTTGTTAATCTTCTTTGTAAAATGATTCATTCAAACTTTAAATACTCGATTTTCATTGCAGTGGCGAATACACGTTCATTAAGAAGTTTTATTTAAAAATGAATTTTGTTGAGAAGAGAATTAGATATGTATTTTCACTAAAGGAGAAGCGTTCTTTTTTCCTTGATAATAATAATGTTATTTCACGTTTATTTTTACTAAAGGTTTCAGATTGGAGTCCTAAATTGGTTAAAACCCATTGGGATTTACCTTAAGAATATTCCCAACATCTGTAGACAATCTAAAAATGTACTTAAAAAAACGACAGCAGAGTCGCTGTTGTATTATGTGTGACAGAAGACCCCTTCAATATATCATCAACCCATTCGACTGCCACGGCTGTACACGGGCCTCCTATACAACTAATAAGGTTTAGGCTGTACACTACGCTGGCCTAGTGCAGCCTTTAATACCCGTGTGTAGAAATAAATCTCCTCCAACCACTTAGGGTGCTTGAGCGTGTGTGTAGATAATCACCTTTAGAGATTATGCGCCGTAGCGATACCAATTTAATCGAATTCAGGTGTTGGAAACACCTGCCCTGCCCTCACAATTTCAATTTACTCCGCTCTGTGTTCCTAACCCAAATACATACTTTTAATGAAAGATTTACATCGCCTACGACCACATTTGTAACGTTGTGAAACTATCGACAATTTCGTTGTTAATTTTCGTATTAATAGAGTTTATTTATCTGTGTAAGTTGGACTGGGAATAATTACGAACGGGTTCGAAATACCGCGTAGATTCGGCCTACGCACTGTAAGATAGGAGAGTGCAATAAATTTAAGGTCTACTGGTGTTTACAAAATCTTGTTTTGAATCGTATATAATATAAACTCCTTTAGTGAATGCGGCCAGCTACTTTAGTTCTGTAATTAAGACTAATCATAATTATCATCAACCTGTTGAGACAGATAGGATATGAGTACCCACTACTGGACAAAGACCTCTCCTATGGCAGGCAACTGGTCTTGATCCTCGGCCCTCCCCATCCAACCGCTGCCAGCCACCTAGCGGATATCGTCACCCCACCCAAGGGTGCCCTACGCTACGTACGACCCGTTCCCCCACTGCCACTTCAGCTTTCAGCGACAAATAAAACTCTCTTATGAGAAATTCCATAATAGGCGGACCCACGATTCGTGGATTTCGTTAATTTAAGTGTTCAGAACTCTAAGTATTTTTTGTTTCGTATTCGTATTCACTAACCAAAAATCCCAATAACACTATTGGCCTATGAATTAAAACCGAGATCTCACTTACTCCGTACCAACGCGGCATAATAAATCTAAGCGCACTTGCATGCGGTAATTCAACAATCATCAATCAAGCAGTGAACGGAATTAGCTCCCAAGCCGCTCGCCTTGTTCTCAGCCCGCGGCGTTCGTTTCCTACACCACCGCTTCCGTACCTAATGAGCAATAGCCGGAATCAATATTCGCATTTATAGAATCCAATACCAATTATTGTACTACACAATGTAATGTAAACTGGTTGTATAATGAGAAGCTATAAATAATTTATGGCTCTAATATGTACGACTTAGTTCCGGTGATCTATTGAGAAGCGAATGTTGCGTAGTAACAACTATCAGGAAATAATGGAAACTTTAAAAATAAAATAAGACCTGATCCCAATCTTAATTTTTTTTATATATGTGTGAGGAATGTATGCGAGTTATGTGTCTCTTGAACTTCTAGGCCTAAACTGCTGTACCGTTTTAAATTGATTTTAATTTAAATATCGCGACCATCACTTCTGAATATAAAAAAAAGTTTCTTTTTGTTAATTATATCCAGCGGCACTATCATGACGGCGTAACGGAATCGAAAATATTTCCGTTCCCGGTAGATTACCACAAATATTGATTTAGACAATCGTTAATGCCTGAGATTATTTAAGCCACCACAAAGGTAACTCCGACAAAATTTCCAAGCTCTCATCCACTGATTTCGTACTTATTTAATATCTAATTTCCTTGCGAAATATTCCTGTAGTAGGCAAAATTAACTAAAGTCGATATAAAACGAACATTTAAAAGATTTTGCTTAAGATATGCTTAGCGGTAAGTGCGTAATTAAATAAGCAATTATTATTGCGAAACAAGAAGATGCAAATTTGCTTAAAATCCTTGGTACGGCCTATCGCGAAAAGGAAGTCGATAATTTCTTATACTTAATACTAAAATCATGTGATAGACTGCATTCACAGAATTCATTATGGAATTTGGTTCAAGGCCTGCGTCACGTGAGTAAATGCACGCACAGCGTCAGTATTAACAGTAAGGCAATTTATACTAATAACTAGTGATCCATAAGAAAGAAATTTCAACGAAGAAATAAGGGTCATAGGTGTAGGCAGTGACATTTACATGACTAACTGAGCGGATTTTCACTGTGCTTCCTGATGTTATTTTCGCTTCATCGCGTTTTCGCAATTGCTAACTACATTTAGGTTTGTTAGATACCCCTGATCCATTCATCCATCCCTTGGTCATAGATGTACCTACATAGATATAAAATGCTATGTAAATTTGAAGCCTGTAAATTTTCAATCCACTCTTGTCAAGTGTAAGTTATCAAGTCTACAATCTATCATCCTTTCTATACACCTGAATCATCTAGGTATTCTCGTCTCGATTATTGTCGCAACATTTTCATTCACTCCATTCATTATTTTTTATCAACTTTTAGCCATTTGTAGAATTGTTTATTGATTAAGTCTTGAATCAAAATGTCAAATAGAAGTTTGGTAATCGTGTTACTTACGAAATGAGAATAACATCAACCTGTTTAAATTGGGCCAGTAAAAGCTATGGTTTACCTAATAATATTGAACTACCAACTGGTATAAAAAGATAAACGCACGTAACAACTTAACGTACTGATTTAACTATGTACACAAAAACGACCGGACTTGACTTGCGAAATTCATTTATAACCAGACACTTATTGTCTCACATATCAACATAATAAATTGCTAATATAAACAAACAAAAGTTTATTATCATTATCACAATCAATACCAATATTCTAATGAGTCAAATAGTTTGTTTATAGCTGACCTTTGCAATTATAATTAATGAATATATTTTCGAATTTCTTTCACTAATGTAGCTGCATATTGACTCAATACCATGAGTTAATTTTATTGGCAAAGCTAAACCCTCAAGACGATCAAATAATAGCTTAAAAATTGGGGAAAACCGATAGGTTCTGACCGCTTTTAATATATATATCCGATATCCGATCACTGTGGATATCTTCGAAGGAAGGTTAAGCCACGACGGATTATAACCAATTTTATCAGCTTACACATTAAATCAATAAACATTTTAACAGACCCGTGGTGTTGGTCGAACACCAGCTTGTGAATCATCATCATCATCATCAGCCTTTATTCGTCCACTGTTGGACATAGGCCTCTCCTATGGCACGCCACTGGGCTCGATCTTCGGCTCTCCTCATCCAACCGTTGCCAGCCACCTTGCGGATATCGTCACCCCACCTAGCTTGTGAATCACGAAGCCGCAAATATGATCCCCGCACCAAGACAAATGTTTGTATGATCCACTAAAAATTTGTTTAGGGCCTGGGTGTTTGTGAGACCGAAAATCTTTTGATATCCACATTAAAATACTCCTATGTAAGTTTGGGGTCAACATTAAGTTTGAGACTATTTATTTACTTCCTACCAATGGACACAAAACCATGCTTTTTACAAAACTATAATCATTTACTACAGTTAAGGGTATTACTTTACCCGACATATTACTACACACAACGCGTTGTAAAACTCTGTCTTGCCTTTGAAACTCGGGTTAACTTCTAACAACCTTCAGGAGTGTTGCGAACTTCATATACATACTTTGAAAGGTATAGGCCGCGCCACTACTGGAGTCCTTTGACATAATATACTGGAGCTGAATTTATCTGCAATGTCTTCTGTATCGCCGTGGTTTAGGCCTACGTTTCGCAATTCTTGTGTTTTATCATCCTCATCGGCCCATACCAACTGCTTGGCACGGATCTCCTTGCAACTTTGAGGGTTTAGATTCTATATTTGTGTTTTAATTATATTAATTATATTTCATGTAATAGAAGGCGATTATAAGGTATGTATAATTTTAAGCAACGATTAAGGTATTTTTCTTCTATATCATGTTTAACAATTTCCAATCCGTGTCTTGCTTAAAATATTTATAATAATATAAGAAATAGAGATTTTTGTTACCTAGAAACCTGTATTATGTCATTACAACGCTATGACAGCTATCGGACTTGTAAAATTGTAAAATGTTCTTCTGTCTCACCAAACACCGCTACATGTTTTGCCAACAATCGAAAGCCTTGTAACATTTTAATGCCATTTTCCAAAATTGACTAAACCTTGGATGTCAAAAATGTAATTTGCTAATAATTTACAAGACCTCGTGCACATTTGATTGGCCGTAATTTTATAACACCATGTTACGAAATGCTTTGTATTTAAATTTAAAAAATGCAACGGTAAAGGACAGTAGTTGCATTGTTATTTCGTACTTGGGAATTGTCACAAGTGACTGCTTCAAATTTTATTTTAATTTGCATTTTACTTCGCCTGAAGATTCCAACTCTGTACAATTGTACTCCGTCACAATAACTCCCTTGTAATGCTTTTACTCATTTATCTTCTTGTTTTTAAAATCGCACTTACTTGAAATTAAATAAAGTACTGAACAATGGTGCTCATACTAATAAAGTCTTAAACAAGTTTAATCTCCAAATACATATTTTTTTAGTGGGAATTATATTCTATTTTATTGTTTATTAGTTTTGCAAGAAAAGGATGGCCAAAGGAATAGATTATTGGCAAAACAATTTGGTCGCATTTTCGTATCAGCTAGTGTTTATCCAGTAATGATTACCGGCATATATACTACGTTAAATACATATAAACATCCATGTACCTATGTATCTCCAAAGACTAGCATATGTATTTACATTCCCACGCCAAGGCAATATGATGCCGCCGATATTTGTCCATAATTAATATGAGTACTACTAATACCAACAAATGAAGATTTAATTAGGTATGATGCAAATATCTGCCTGATGATCTGAAGCAGTGATGGCCTCGAGGTTTAAGCGCGCGGTCGAGAATCTCGGCGGTCGCGGGTTCGAACCCCAGGCACACACCTCTGACTTTTCGAAGTTATGTGTGTATTCACATTGAATTATCACTAGCTTTAACGGTGAAGGAAAACATCGTGATGAAACCTGCACACCTAAGAGTTCTTAGGAATTTCTTAGGTGTGTAGTCCGCCAACCCGCACTAGGCCAGCGTGGTGGACTACGGCCTAAAACCCTCTCAATGGTAGAGGAGACCCGTGCTCAGCAGTGGGCGTATATGGGTTGATGAAGAAGAAGATGCAAATATCTACAACGCCATGACCTATATCTATATCTACAAGAGTCCATGAAAAATAAAAAGCGAAATTACGGTCACAGCACCGAAAACAATGTACGTGGCTTTGTGAATTTAAATCCAGCCAAAAGCACGTGATATGCTAATGTTATTACGTGTACTTAACGAGAGCGGAATACTGGTTGGGTGACGTCACGACGCGAAATGCCTGGTTAATCGTAGATTCTATTTCATAATCTGTTATAACTAGTAATAATAAATTAAGATAAACAGCAATACCGATAAATGAGACTGATTAATGCTGCTGCGGTTTCAAAATAAAATCTTAGTACTTATATATTACAAAGAGTGTAAGCTCACGAATATATTTTAGAACGGGACGGAATAAGTGAATATTGCATGAATATGTGGCCAATTGTGTGTCAAATCCTTTGTAATATTAGGCAAGACTATTGCCATTATAGAGGTTTATTTCCAGATTCTGTGTTGCTATTGAAAACTTCCTGATAAAATAAAAACTCTATGGCACTTTAGCCATCCTTAGAATCGCAACAACTAGGTCGCACAGCGCACACATATGCATAAAAACTAAAGAGACAACATGAAAATATCTCAATAATTCATATAACAATAAATTTTAAAACTACAAACTAAAACTACTCAACCGAAAAATGACATTATCACAGCTTCATTTATGTAGAGTTAATGAAAAAATTTGCACAAACAATAGGGCTTACTATCCCATGTCAAAGCCAGATTGATCGCAGCTTACGCGCATGTCCACACCCGATATGGAGATAATTGAATTCCGTCCTACAATAGCTTTATCAGGCCGGCTAACAGGCAGGAACAGTGTTACAGTTTTGTCATCAATTCAGATGCAAAACGTGTTTAGTTTTGCTAAAAGGTTTGCTTCTATCTAACCGGATTTAGAAATTCATCCGAACGTAAGATTCGGATTACTAAAGTTTTAGTTGTTTTCGTAATCATGAATATTGACAAGAATTTACCTTATCATTTGTATAATTTGTTCTTTTTCTATTTTTGTTGGTCCTGTGACATCTGACATTCGGGTCCGAATATATCGGTACAGTAGGCGAAGAAAAAATGCATTTTACGAACATGGGGCTTTAAACATAATTGACAGAACATTATTAAAACTAATTTCTGTATATATTTCAGAGTATTGAGCCATACTTATATGTATCTACATTAGACGAGATTAAAAATATCAAAGTCAAAATATTAAATGCCTAGGAGTAATTTTTATATCTACATACATACCTATATGATACATAATTCTGAAACTGTTGAGTAAGCTGTGTCCAACAACACATGCTGCGCTCAATGTACATTAGACTTAAGGCCTTTGCATCACAAGTCCAAATACGTGCCTCGACGGAATTTTCGTAACAAGGTAAACATGTGACATAGAGCTTCTTAGCAAACATTAAACAAAAGACCTCACAGTAACTGCAAAGCCGAAACAAGGCTCGTCATACAGGGCTTGGGTAATACTTATTGCCAACTTGAGTAACACTCCTTCAAAGTTTCACTAGTAATAAACTGTTCCCGAAAGTCTATAATGTGAATTACATTTCAAAAGCATTACCGCGCTCAAACGAATGAACAAACTCTTCAGATTTATATATAGATTAATTTAAATATGATTTGCACTCTAATTAAATAACCTAGTCTTTCTAAAGTAAGTAATAGAATTTTGTTTTGAAAAATATCTATACTTAATATAATGTCTCCGAATAGATAAAGTTGTTAACTAAAACAGACCCACAAGCATGGAAGAAATCATAATTCATGAAGGAAATTGGAATTAATTGGAGACCGGTTTAATTGAACACTCAAAACGATCTTCAAAAATAACTGACCTCAATACCTTCCACTTCTGTTTCCCGGCTGACGTAACAAAGACCTTTAGCGCAAAGCAACTTCAAAGTTGAGGAAAATTAGAAATTCCAGACTTCCATTTCCATATAAATTAAAATTTGAATTAAAATCTTTGAACAGATGTCTTAGACATTCGCATGAAGATGTTTCTATGAAATATCTCTTTTTTTAATTTTCTTTGATCTGTTATTATTTCATAAATGCAGACACAAATAAAGGAAACACGAGGCGAGCCCATAGTCATTTCCATACATATTTAAAGACTCCAAACTAAGTATTCCCAAGTAGAAACATCCAAAAATGCTCTTTCTGAGCAGAGAGCTACATTATAACTTTTCGGTCACTTATAGCGACTAATTAAAAAAAACTTTTCACCAAATGTTGTTCAAAGCAAAAATTTGTTCGGCATTTATTATGAAGATATTATTTTTATTCTTCAAAGCAAAAGAGACTACAAATTTGTTCAGCATAATGTTATCATACGAAGATATTATTCTTTATTTGATTTTGACCCTTTTTACCTATAGATTGACGAAATTGGAATAAAAATATTGTATAAATATTGTTCTGTAAGAAATTATATATAGAAAACTGACAGTAAACAGCACTAAGAAAGACAAAAATAATACGAATTAAATGAAGATAGTAACACCTAAAAATAGTAATACAGTCTGCTTGTAAAAACGTAATAACATGCAGAGTACAGTTACTTTACAACGTAAACATATGATGCAACCGCAAGACAAACCTCGTTTGAAAGTCAAGATCACCGTCTTACTTAGTTACCTAACACATTGCATCAAGTATTACGTACATATGTTTCATCTTCATGTTTTTTGCCTTGCATATATATAGAATTCTGCGGTTTTTTCGTTTTATTTTAATATCTCGTGTAATTCGTTTTTGTATATTTGTATCGTAATCGTATCATTTAGCAATGAAAATGATTAATGGGAAATTGAGTCTCTATGGTTTCTTTGTTATTTCGCATGTGAATGCAACCTAAACATTAAAAAAATTGAACTTTGAAGAAAGTTAATTCTCGTCTTAAGAAATGTTTGATCGGGCTTTTCCCTAAGCAAGATATCAGTAACAGAACGGAACTCGCGCATCATTACATAGGACAAATACAATTGACGAAATGTTGATGCAGAAATGCAACTCTGCCTAGCAATACGGAAAACATAATGAATGTGTATGTATGTTCTTACAACAGAGAGTATGCAATCTTCGATCAGGAAGGGCTTCAATATCGCAATAGCAACGAAACAAGCCATCAAAGTGTAGACTCCGTTCACATTACTTCATTTCATTTGTAATTTTTTACACCATATTCTTTATACAGATATCAACAGTGCAAAACCTACAATCATACAATCTTAGTATCGGTTAACTTATGGATAAAAATATTCTCCAGATAAATAAAGGTAAATTATTAAACAAACAAATAATAAAGTTTGTAAAATGAAGTTTCCAAACTTGTTCCACACGTCTTGCTAAACCTTTAGTCGAACAGGACGACTATTCTACAATCACTTTATATTAAAATTATAAACAATTTATTTGGATTTATTTTGTCTTTAATTTATGCGACGAAACATAATTTATTAACATTTCTTTTGGAGATTAACAACAATAAAATTATTCATTTACATACATATTCATGATTTTTTAACCGAGATGCAGCAATATCATGTCGTACATGTAGTTTCGTTATAACTATTGGCAACATCGCAACACTAATGTCATCATTATACTAACGATGTAATTTCGATTGCATACGATTTGTAATCGATTTTAAAATCTTGCTGAGACGACACTATCCAATCAAAAAAGCATAGAAAGTATTTTGATACTTGGTATCTGAATACAAGTAATATTATAAAGAGGTTGAGTTCATGTCATCACTTCGGATACACTTAGAATTTAGATGATAATTAACACTGAAAAAAATATATTAGCAGCTTTTACCTCAAGCTTTTACCTGATATGTAAAATATGATAAAAAAATGGCGTTTGTATTGCTTATAATATCAAAGAAGTTACAGAAAAATAGCGACTTAGATGTCACTATAAAGGCTGAACACGATACACTTAAAGAGATTGATATTTCAGGTTTTCAAACCTATATTGACCTTTTGAAGGTCATCCAGTTACCAAAATTCGTTTGCCAAAACAGTTTTTTTGTGATCGCACCATACCCAACCACAATACGGATGCTTTTTCTACTCCAGATGAAAATGTATTGGTCATTTTTAAAGCGAAATAAATCTGAGCTAAGCTTTACAAAATCTAATGCTGACTGCTTTGTACCACACGTTGCAACATCTAACTCACGTTACATCCGTCTCGTTATTTCACTATCAGTTGGATCTGAACATAATACACCGCCTTGACATTACCGTACTAGGGGCACTTTACGACTAACTTACACACTAACTTGTGTCTTGATTCGTTCTTAAAGAAAAACAATAGTTCTATCTCGGTAGATTTCCTCCCAAAATATCGTAAATTAAAGCTGAATTGTTAATCCCGCAATAAATATTGACAGTTTGGTGGAAAACAAAAATCCATTATAATAAGTATTCCTCAAACCTATGTGCTATAGCAATTAGCAATCTGATATTGCAGACAAACTTGACGCACTAAGAATCAAGAATTCAAATACTAATAACTATGTACGCTGTTTACTAAGAACCCCGTCTACTTTTATTATTCGTTGCTCAATTCAATAAATGCCAACACAAATAACAAACACGTCTCTATTAATTACAGCTAATGAATTGAAGTGACTGACAGCGTCCTTATGCTGAATAAATAATACAAAACGGCCAACTGTGAATCGACCTCATTTGTTCCCACGTAAGTATCTACCTTTGAGATCTGAGACATTATGAGCGCTTTGTCTGCACCAGACCGTCTCAATGCTACGATTGTCTACAAACTGTTATTAACCGGTGTAATTAGTGAAGTAAAACAATTCAAAGTCGACGGACATCTAGATAACGGTCTCATAGTTTTAATTGTGCGTGTTTTATCTCGATTTTTTCTAAAGGAATTTGTCTGCATTGCTAAGCTTTAATAATGTGTTATCTGCTTACTAGGATCTATAAGCTGATAGCTTAAAAATATTTTATTGTAATAAAAATATCGTACCATCGTATATCAAGCTTTGTCGCTTTTATTGAAATTAAACTTATTTTGACATAAATTTATTCTTCTTCAAAATTTGATAGTGTTTCAATGTATAATATCAGTGAGATAATTCAACGATTGCTTCTAAAACTTTCGCTGTGCCTGCCAAATATAAAAGAATTTCTGTCACCATAGAATCTAGCTGCTCGTCTGGGGAAATGAGAAGTGGCTCTCATAAGTCGCATTCTAGTACCAAAACGATCTCTAAGGATTCGGAAAAAGTCCCTCGTCTCCCCTTCCATGGTCGTCTCCCAGGTTTTGGGCCTATCACAGTCTTCGGGATAATTTTGACAAGTGACTAATGAAGGTGACGTATGGGAAACAGTGGTGATTGAACTTTCAGTCTGATTGGTAACCTCGGTCGATTTAGTTGTCAAAAAGGTGGTAAGTAAGGTAGACGTCGCAAGTTGAGTTGTATGAGTTTCTGTGTTAGTTTGTATTGTAGTTGTTGTATTTGTAGTTACCATCGTTTCTTTTGTAGTTTCTGGAGTAGTTGTCGCCGCAGCTGTTTCTCGTGTGACATCTGTACTCAAAGGAATTGTGTTTTCATCAACAATAGATGTGACAGTTGAACTTTCAATATCACCAGTATTTACCGTTGTTGGATTTATTTGACTTGACACTGCAGTGGTTACTTCTGATGGTGTGCTTCTGCTGTCGGTCAATAGTAATGTCGTTGAATGTAAACCTCTTGTACAATTACGGGTTATAGGTGTAGTATAAGCAGTACCTAATGTAGTGGTCGGTTGGGTGGTTGTAGTGGGCGGAGGTGTAGTGGTAGTGGTTGTTGTGGTGGTTGTTGTTGTCGTTGTAGTAGTGGTTGTTGTTGTTGTGGTTGTTGTTGGTGTTGTTGTGGTTGGTGTTGTTGTAGTTGTTGTTGGTGTTGTTGTTGTTGGTGTTGTTTTAGTAGTGGTTGGTGTTGTAGTCGTGTCTGTAGATTGGCTTGGAGGCGCATTAGTACTTGGACATTCTACGACATCGACGTAAGTATAGTCTGAAAGAAATTTAAAATTTATAACACTGGATAATGTAAAAAAAAATATGAAATTATTGTACATAATTCTTACTCTTTTTATTGTCACAATTATACTCGTGCATATCACAGTCGTCCAGAAACCACCGTTTGTCTAAATCCTTAATTTCTTGACCGCATTGTGGGACCCATGTGTGATTACAAAAGCTCGCTAAGAGACACGGGTCTGGAGGCTATAGAGATAAATACAAAGGTATATGAACATATAATTTTTTTTATTAAACATGCATAAAAATCTGATTGCCTTTAAAAGACAGCGATTAAAATAAAGTACAGCTGTACTCATTACATAGCTCCTTCATTCATAGTCCTATAAGGGTATATGTAAACAAAAAAATTGTTATAAGTTATCACCCTATTCTATAGATAACATTTGTTTTTAGCAATATGCACCATTTTCCTTCGTACCCAGGCATTGACAAATGATGTTAGCCCAAACGGCGAATCGACATAAAATGAAACTCACAGGTATATAATGTTGAAATGACCGCGAAAGTAAACAAACAGCTACTGAAATGACAGACAATGTTTTTACTGTTTATAAACGAAATTTTTATTATTATAAACGAAATGAGACCCGTCTCTTGCCCTTACCAAACAGCAGTTGAATCATCCTTGTTGCTATGAGGTATTTTCATAACGGTAACAAATCACATATCATTTTTGATCTGCATGTTTTCAACCAGTAACTTCATCGATTCCATTCCGTGTTATACTCACAAACTATTCTAAAATAACTTACGTAAATTGATTTCGTAAAATGTTATCGCATTTCTCGATTTCATAGCTATATATATAATATTATGGCAATAAAAAGTTAGGCACAGAATCTAAAACCATTTTCAATTTGAAATAAAAAGTTTAATATCTTTACAATTTTGAAAGCTTTTTGCATTCATGTCTGTTTTCTCAAAAAGGGCCAGGAAAACCACATATTACTTGACCAAGATTTATTCACAACTTTTTGACTTTCAAAGAATAACAAATAACGTTAAACTATTCCAAAAAATCGTCAATCGGCTTAGCTTCCTCTGTGAACCCTTTCACTACCTTAACCATGGATTGTCCATTCTTTATGACTGAAACACGTTTTAACACGACTGTTTTCTTCGGAGTCATCACAAATTTTAGCGTGGTGATTACATTATGCCTTCTTTTCATCCAAGGGGTCGGTGTGTACCTTCGTTTGCCCTTAAGCATGTACATGGGTAATGAAGGAGTGGTGGGCGCGTAGACTATTGCCCGTTTCTCTTCCATGTACATATAATTTCCTATTCTTACGTAATTCTTCTGTCCTGACCGAGCGGGGCAAATGACTGGCTTACCGAAGCACTCCGAGTAGTTCGTTAAAATGAATTCTGAAACCATAAAATAGACTTAAAAACCACAAGGGTATCATAGTGATGTGGTGCTCTCGAAGTCTCGCTTCACCAATTTAATTTTGATATTGAAAACACAGTTTTATAGGAGAAGTAGACTAACATATTTATGTTAAAATTATTTGGAGCCCTTGATCCTTCTTTAGGCTTTAATAAATATTCTAATAGCTATCATAGAACATTTTCTTACTGAATTTAAGATAGGTACTGAACAGAAATAGGAAACCATTTATGTTTAATGTGTATATGAGCACGAGAGTAGTTTGCGAACGAACGTCCAATTTTCATCACAAGCTACTATAGGCAGTACTATTTAGTATGACAATTGTGTTATTACTGCTGTATCCCGCATTTGGAACACATTTACATCTCAAAAAGAACATTCTATACGTTTCTACAATTTTCGTAGCTGCATCGCATCTATTGATTGGTCTTAGTGAGATTTTATAGCCTTACTTCCTGATCAGCACATCCAACCAAACGAACTTTTGACCTTTATATAAGTATATATGAATTCAGTATAAACATAGTATTTACTTCTATTTTTGTCACAGTTGTACTCGAACATATCACACTCATCTATAAAAAGTCTGTTGAAGTTGTTTTCGTCGCCGCACTCTGGTATCCACGTATGGTTGCAGATGTCGGCCAAAACGCAGTAACTAAGAGGCTGGAATATTAGATAGTTAACTTCAGCGATTCTCTAAGTGGGGTATTTTGCTGTGGAAGATAATAAATCTAATACTACCAACTGTCTGTTATTATTCAGATAGCTTAGGCAAAGAACAGTTTATTAAACTATAGAATTTTACCGAGACACGTTTGAACAATACTAATTATTGTTTAAGAGATTTTACTTTTACAAGTAAAAGTAACAATTCTCTAACAACAATTCACGCTATGATGTTTTTAAAATGCTTAGTTCATATGATATATATATATATGAAGGTCTTTATGTCTTTATATAACGTAACAATAATAGTCGCATGCCCCCTCATTATTATCAGTGCGTAACTTTAGTAGGACGAAATCATAATTGGCGAAATGTACTCGTGTACAAATGCATCTCTCAGGAAATAAATGTATATTTTTACTCAGAAACTTTGAAATTGATATTACTTATTAGATAGTACAACTACTTTAAATTACTAATCATGTCTTCTAGTGCGATCAGCATTATTTAAATTGTAAAACATTATACGTATTTTTCAATTGCAGCATGATAAATATTTAGAACAATAATGTTTAATTTCATATACCGTATACTTAATAACTGTGTCTTGTCAATATTGAAAAAGGCAATTACAAACAGTGCCTCGTAATTATTACGTTAATTAATTTAATCGTGACTGTCAGGTTTCTTTTTCCCTACTCAGCGACATTTTTTCATTTCGTTGTCTGTACCGTTCGTTGTAAAAAACATTTACCCTAATGAGACTGACTGTCTGGTATATATTACTTACCAACATATTTTATTACAATTTTATTATGTACACTTACGCCCATTCGCTTTAGGGGAAAGGCAGATTTGTAATATTACACCCACGTTGAGCATTTTGATTCCCATGTTAGGTATAATGATTTTTTGAAAATCCGCAAACTCTTTAAAAATTCCTAGGCAGATATGTAATATTATACCTACGTCGCGCTGTTTAAATCTATGTTATAATACCGAAAATTCGTTACCACTTTAAATTTCCTATTATAAAACCTTAAGATTCTTTGCATAACCTGGGTATCGAATCCATGACCTTTAGATGCCGTGGTACGCGCCGGGATATCATCTATACAAAGGAGTACTTGCTATATATCTAGCCCCGATTCATGTGTGTAGATATTTATATTAATCAATGTATGTTACACTGCTGTGCAAGAACATCCTCTCCAAATGTGAGGAGTCAGGTCATAATCCACAACTTAATACAAGTTATAAGAATATTATAGCCGCTACCCGAATGTATGAAATGTCCTCATTACCAGTACTTTCTAATATACATTGTTAAACGTAGCTTGAGCCTCTCAATAGTCTCTGTCTACGCTCACGACATGCAGATTGGTATGTGTATTTTTACCATCAAAACAGATCCTCATAAAATCAATCACTATTTTTGAAATAAGAAGCAACGTGGATTTTAAGTTTATTTCTATCTTTGAATTCTATTTAAATATAGCGTTGAAAATGTAACCAAGAATTCTATAAGAATTTTAAAAGTAAGCTAAGAAATGCTACAAAGAGAAAATACTAAAAGCACCTCACCCAGATAAAATGCTGCACCGCCGGAAGAGGAATAAAAATAACTGAAAAATGTTAAAGGTTGAAGATGCAGTTAAAATTACTAGCAAAAGTGGTTAAATCTGTATCGGTATATTTAGGGTTCTCTGGGATTTTTAACTTGAAAGATTTTACCTAAATACATATATTTTTAAAAAAATATACAGTCACCTAGCTGAGATGTATGCATTTCGACAAACAAAGTATTCCCCATTGTTCACTGTTTTACTCCACTAAACTCTTTGAGGCTTCAATACCATCATCATTTAATATTCAAGGTATTATATCAATAGTTTTCGGATAAGAAATTAAAAAAAAAAACAATTTGTGTGTAAATATACAGACTTTTTAGTGAAACCTCGAGCGGCACTGAGGCACCGGAAGGCAGAGTGAAGTATGACCCTTCAACGTCATTGCATACAAAGCGTTGTTGTGAAGTGAATAGCTACTAAAGATCCTTTGTAAAGCTAAACAGGGATTTCCATGATACTTTTCAGTAAAACCACAAATAAGGTTTTAAATAATGCCAATCTTTCACAATAGATTGGTAAAAATACTATTTCGAGACATCATGATTTTCACAGTTAAAAATAATTCCAACACTGAATAAAACAACGTTGGAGATATAGATAGTTGTGTTCCAATCAATTTTAAACTATTTACAGATGAAATGAAAACATAATAAATAGTAGAAGTTACTAGTTACAAGTTGATCGCAAACTAGTCGTTTCAAAGCCTTAAAAGGAAGGCAAATATCCAGCAATTAACGTTCATCGCTATTATATGATGACCTTAATGTAGAAATATCAAAGTTTCTACTTACACTGTCTAAATAAACTTAAATGATGTATTCATCATCAGCCCACATACGTCCCTGCTGCACACAGGCCTCTACAGCGGAGAGAGTTTAGGCCTTAGTCCACCACAGTGGCCTAGTGCAGATTGGCGGAATACACACCTTAAAAAATCCTATGAAATTTTAGGTGTACAGGTTTCATCACGATGTTTGTCTACAGTTACACCGTTAAACTACGTGATAATCGTGTATTCATAAAGATAAAATTAGGTTATTTACCGACTAAAGAAGCACATGTCCACATGTTTTATTTTTATTCACATTATAATAAGAAGTTTCATTGTGGTTCACATTTGCACACGCGCGTTTTCAATATGTGGTGCGCGATAAAAATGGAATAACCACGTAGGAAATTAGATTTACTTTCGTGAGATTTGGAGGAATGATATGTATATTCACTATTATATAAAATGTATTCCTCTGGTTAATTCTAAAAACACGAGAATAGTTAATTGTGAAAAAAAGTAGAAAAAACAGCTATAAAATAATGAATAAAAGAGGTTGATTTTATCCGTAATTAAATGCTCATGTTTTTATAAAAATTATATTGCTTATAGAAAATTCAAGTATGTGCTATGCGTTCTTGAAATAGATTATAATTTATTTGTGTCAGGAAAGTTGTTATTAGGCTTTTTTTTATATTATTTTCATACAGCACAGCTAAAAGACGAAACTATAAAATCTTGATGAATAGGATAGACGTGGGAGGTAAATATGTAAAAGACTACAAAGTCAAAAATTAAACGAACATATAAATCGTAACTTCTCCTTCCAAGGCATTCTTACTTTTAGTGCTAAAGTGGTCATCAAAATTAAAATTTTTAAGGCGAATTGCTCAAAAGGCGATCTACACATACCTGCTTATTAGCCTAGCAATTCTACGTAATCTTATTGAACCGTAAGGCTGCGAGGGAGCCTAAATGTCATGCCTAATTGGTGACATTTACCTCAAGCACCGGACTGTTTATGCAAAACACTGTGAACTTCAAAGCTATTGGAGCGACATAGTGTGTATTTTAGTAGCGTAATTAAATGCCTGAACATGAAATGAACACTATCTGCATCTAACTACTCAATGTTTGGCTAAAGCGCAATGTAAAGCGAATATTATTTTATAGCAGAACTGTCGTTGTATTTTATCGTCAATTTGTCGCAGTTGCATTAAGTCATCATAGATTGATGATTATTATAACCAATAACGGCGTTGAATTTTAAGTTTCGTCGTTAAAAGTTTACAGTCTTTATAAAGCTTAAAATGAAATATAGTAATAATATCAAGATCGAAAATTTTGCCCTAATTACTTATACATTAGCATTTCCCACTTTAACCTTTAGACAAAACATGTGTCACACACACAAATCAGAAGTTATTTTTAAGGAGTCAAACTGGACTTTCGCTATTTTTTAATATACACCTACACGAATTTTTGTTTTTTTTTTTCCGAAACTCATAACGATCTTTACTATTGATCTTTATCAACACATTGTCTTAAAAAGTAACCAATAACACCACTTATTATTACAAACAAAAATTGTTTTTTTGTTATATTTATATACAGAAATATAATTATATACAGAAAGAAGCAGTGATGGCCTCGAGGTTTGGGCGCGCGGTCGACAATCTCGACGGTCGCGGGTTCGAACCCCAGGCACACACCTCTGACTTTTCGAAGTTATGTGTGTATTCACATTGAATTATCACTTGCTTTAACGGTGAAGGAAAACATCGTGATAAAACCTGCACACCTAAGAGTTCTTAGGAATTTCTTAGGTGTGTAGTCCGCCAACCCGCACTAGGCCAGCGTGGTGGACTATGGCCTAAACCCTCTCAATGGTAGAGGAGACCCGTGCTCAGCAGTGGGCGTATATGGGTTGATGAAGAAGATATACAGAAAAATACAATGTAAATCAAAAACACCATTCTTTCTAACTTCACACATACCCATAACACGGAAGCAATAGCGTTAGGAACTCGGAAATGTATCACATAAGCTTGTATATCTTGTGCATCAATGTCACAGTCGAGGCAAACGTCTTACACGGTATGTAGGCTAATACACCGTTCGGTTGACGTATGCAATTAATACCGAGTAATGTGTACAAGGTTATTGCAACGCCCTACGAAGGTCCTTCTACAAGCTTCGATTGTTTTGATATGGCCTATGGACTGTTGATTAATTGGATATTTACATTGCCTTTTGTATTGAAATACGATAGAGATAAGATTAATGACAAAATATCTTTTGTAATATAAATAGGTACTAACAGAAATATTGTCTAGTATATGTACACTTTGGTTCACCATTATTTTTTAAGTATTGGTTACGAGTAAATTCAAGAGTTTGGTGGACTAAAGCCTGAACGCTCTCAGCCCAGCAGCGTATATCATAATGATGATGAATGCCAAGAGGGAATTCTTGCAAATACTTGCGACTGTTACATATATCGGGTGGGAAAAGTCTATCAACAATAACCTACACAAGGATCTCTTGAGCCAAGTATGTACATTATATGTATTGTATTATTATTACATTGTACATACAGCATGAACAACTAGGTAAGCCATTTCTTTATTATTATACAATCAAAGAGTAAATTTAATTAAATCGCACAATAGAAAACTTGTATTAACAGCCTAAATTAGAACCTAATCTATGACATTAGAATCTTTGGACTAGGCCGTATGTATGTTAGTTATATCCTTGTGGATCAAAAGCTAAATATCTGTATTTTTATTTTGATTTTGGGTATCGACTAATCGTACTTAGATTAGACCCACCACACAAGTTATATAAATATGAATGAACTTTTAGTCTCTGAACTTGATAAATGGGATCACTAACTGACGTATCACCGAAGCACGGAGCTAAACTGTTGCGTTCAACTCCACAATAAAAATTACTGGAGTAACAGTCATTACCTTTTAAGTCTCGCCACTCCGAACTGTGAATGAAAATACAGTTTCAAACCGAGACTTATTAAAATAGATTAGGCCAACTGAAGTAGAAATTGCTTCTTCCATTGTTTTCCTATTCGTTTAGCAACAAAGAAAATTTCATTAATCTAGGTACTCTGGTGACGAGTGTTTTCATTCCAAACAAAAGCATAAGTCTACTTACGATGTTTTAAATAATTATTAACATACCCGTTTGAAATCATCAATTAAATATCCATAAATGAACGGAGATTCGTAGAGCCTAATAAAAGATCATAAATAATTATCAGTTGGTTGAAGATAAAAGTTCTGATACTGTTTTCTTTGAAGGGCTTTCATCCGATTTATTACGCCGAATCATCTTTCTCTGCCACCTACGCACATTCGTCATATCTATGTCAAATGATCAATATAAAACTGGATATTTTATCTAAGAAACAGGGGAATTGTACCAACATTTTCATCATCATAAAGGGGGATATTTCATTTTTTACAAGATTAATACCAATTAAGGGCATGTCTCGTTCATTACGTAACACCCACGTACCGAGCCGGATTGATTTTTGTTAGCGCCCGACCTATTCAACACGCATGCGTCGATAACTTGACTCACACAACCCTAAGTGGCACCATCACACATGCGCGAGCTTCAGTCTAGAACACGAGCTAAATTATACCCTAACGCATTAAAAATAAAGTCCATTTTGCACAAAGCTTCTCGGTTGGTATTTTTAGACAATACGTCGTTATTATTGCAAATACAGACGCGCCCTCTCCCATACAAAACGGGAAACCTGGTCGCGGAAGGTTTTCTTCTTCTGTCTACATTTTCGGAAATTCACATTTAGCGACAACGTTTTGACTTTCCTCTACAAAGTACGATCGTCAAACCAACTGTGTGTTCAGATAAGATTCGATAAGGCTCCGAAGCTTTTCGCCAGTAAAAGGTGTGACTAAAAATAGATCATCGTCCGATATATTTGTAGGGAAATCTAGTGAGCTTCCCATTCATAAATTACATTCATTTAGTGTTGAGTCGCGGGCTATTACAGTACGGAGGTAGTTTTTTGAACTGTGTGCATTGACTTTAGAGATCGCCGGTGGTACTAACGGCTGTGACGAATCGATAGCAGCGGGGCTGTAGCCAAGTCTTTTCGTCGTTCGCCGAGAGAAACCACAGCAGGAGAAATGTGAGTACATTGTTCATTTAAAATAAATCTATTTTCAATTTGTTAAATATTTTTATCAAAAAGAGGTCTGTAAATTAGGTACTCATGAGTTGAGAATATATTAAAAATGGAATGATACGTAAATTAAATTAAATTGAAAATATATCGAAATGAATTATAAGAATATAATATAGCTTTAATATGGAAACAAATTAGAAGAAATAAAAATAAAAAACATATAATTTATATTTTATTTTTTTTAAGTTTTTATTACCAAATGCGGCTTTTATTAATTTTACGTGATTTTTTTATCATTAGAAAAATAGCTATTTTTGTTGGCATTTAAATCGTTGACGTGACCGACTGACATAATTTCCTTTATTGATTCAAAATTAACGACTATTATAACTTCTTCTTCTTTCTTCTTTATCAACCCATATACGCCCACTGCTGAGCACGGGTCTCCTCTACCTTTGAGAGGGATTAGGCCATAGTCCACCACGCTGGCCTAGTGCGGGTTGGCGGACTACACACCTAAGAAATTCCTAAGAACTTTTAGGTGTGCAGGTTTTATCACGATGTTTTCCTTCACCGTTAAAGCAAGTGATAATTCAATTTGAATACACACATAACTTTCGAAAAGTCAGAGGTGTGTGCCTGGGGTTTGAACCCGCGACCGCCGAGATTCTCGACCGCGCGCCTAAACCTCGAGGCCATCACTGCTTTTTCTAACGACTTTTCTTAATTTTAAAAGTATACTACTAAAAAATCAATAAACTACATCAACTCTTTCACACAAAATGATGTGTTAAAATACACCAAGATGATAAAAAAACACAAAGGATAGGTACAATAGCCGTATATTTTATTTATCGAGAAGATATTAAAACAATTAAAATGGTTATACAAATATTGAAAAATTACTCTACATTAATAATAATAAATCTTAAAAATAACTTAAATTTGAGTTTTTCAGTTCAATAATACAGGTCGTCCGCCAAGTTCATTCCAAAAAAAATGTGTCTTATGAGGTATGGACGCTATTAATCGCAAAATTTATATTAAAACTATCCACAAGTGATTATCTATTACAAATTGCTGTTGACTAAATATTTAAGTATAGAGAAGAAACGTTTTATTTACTATCTGACGATAAACCAATATACTCTGGGAAATATATCTTTTTTTGCCTAGTCTTATCAGACTTTATTGATACTAAATTTTATAATAAATTTTACAAAAAAAATCCTTATTGTATTAGTATTTTACTAACGCAATTAAACTCCTCCAACTCGCACTAGATTAGCGTGCTTGATAGGAACTGACCCCTCTTAAGCATGGAGTAAGGCCGCGCCCACCAGTGGGACAAATATAGACTTCTCGATATAGCTAGTGTATAAGTGAATCTAGAAAGAGGATCTACTTTTACTTAACTGCATTATTCCTTCGTTACACCTTTTTCAATTGTAAGGATCGGAGCAATCTGTCTTCGAAATGTAAGAAGAAACGATCCATTCATTTGCTATCAATTATTGGAATCATATTGTCGAGACTATATTTTTTAGTTAATATAGTAATTTCTCCACATGCACGTTACACTTAAAACTTTTAAATTTCCAAGAAACATGAACAACAAAAATGAGGAACTCCATGCTCCATGCACAAAAATGGGTTTCACATTCATAAGCCTCTCAAAAACTGGGTTTCAATGCAGTCTTAATACAAGATCTCGAGGATGTACACAGGACAACCCTGGAACTAGACATACCTGCCATAGGCTAGCTTGCACCTCACTTGAAGTTTCAAAAAGATTCCTCTATAATTTCTCTACCTTTATATCAGTCAGTAAACGTCATAGTGCTGGACGCAGGTCTCCTCTACATAATTTATTTAGACTTTAATTGTATAGAAGAACAATTCCAGTGATCTCGTAGCACAATTTGATGCATGAACCCAAGTTCGACTATTCCGTCCGGTACTATGTTAAACGGCTTTTTGCTAGGCGTTATTCATAATCTGCTGAGCGCTTTAAAGGTCGATTACAATCTCATATAAGCAACATGGAGATTATCTATTACAATATTCTCTATACCAGCATAGAGTCAATAGACTAGCGGCTTTTTACATGGGATTAGAAACGCTGTCGTAACATGAACATAACTGGCGAACCAAATTCTAGGAACACACAGACTATTCCTTCGAAATTCAGATGTATTAAAAGGAATGAGGTCAGGTTATACGTACATCAATCGAATGACGTAATTTAAAAAATATAAAGACGGTACGTTCCACACGGCAACGAGAGATGGTAATTGAAAAGCGATGCAACTGGGTCAAACGCTGTATCTATCACGCGAAGGGGTTAGTTTGCACTCCAACATTTACTTGGGAATTTTATCTCCATAATTTATTTTTTTCAATTCGATATTAGAGTAATATAAATGTATTTTACACGTGTGTATATATCGCCTAAAGTTTGTTTCCAAATGCCTTACTAAAAAAAACTGTCAATCAGTATTTAAAAAAAAAGCCAAGCTATTATGGCTGAAAGTGATATCTTGATGTTTCAAATCTAGTAAACGTACAGAACATAAACATATCCTTACATTACGACTAAAAGTCTCACTGGCCCAATCCCAAAAGTCAAAACTGGTTAATTCCCGCTTCGAGACAAGTATTTTATTTCAGATTCGAGTGTTTGTAGGTTCTTATAACCGCGACACAAGACTTAATGTGTTTATTTGTTTAGCATAATTTTCGACTTATTTCTTTTAGCCTATTACAATTTTTCATTTAGAATGACGTCAATGATAACCAGACAATGTATAGGCAGATATAGGCAGTTCATCATCATTCTCCTGCCCTGATCCCAATTCTTGTTTGGGGTCGGCGCAGCATGTTTTGTCCTTCCTTCCTGTGTGGAAGGACAAAACATGCTGCATAAGAGTTTTGGCAGATGTTTTACGGCCGGCCGCCTGCCTGACGCCAACCCTCCTTGGGAATTTCTATGTTTTAAAGGGAATGGTGTGGGGATAGCGTGAGTTTGGGTAAAGGATATTAAGGGAAAAAAAAAAGAAAAAAAAAAAAAAAGGTATGAGGCAGATGATACTATAAAAGCAAATTATCTTCATGCTTGGCAGAAATATCTTGCTTTTCATTAAGCAAAAGTTGTAACAAGTAAACAACAAAAAAGAAAAAGTCCGTTAATGGCGTAACAGAAACTGAAATAATAGTATTTTTTCACTTTTGTAATCAAAATGGGTTGGCTCTTAGTACTTCTAACATTAAACAGAGTACGGATATCATAATAATTTTCCGTTCATTCACCATGACACTGAATAAATTAATCATTCTTTATCATGTGACGTTGCATAAATTTTATTAGATTCCACACTCACTCAGCCCCGAAGTTCAAAAGGGTTTGATAGGAACATTTCCTCATTCAATTTTCGGGACCAGTACTTTATGTGCCACGTAGGCATTGAGTCTATTTCCATTTTCCATATGTATGTCTTGGACTCTGTGCTGCTACGGAGAATTTCCCAATGAAAAATCCCAATTACTCTATCAAGATTTTAGGCCTGGAACCACTTTGTTTCAAAGCCTAACTATTACTTAATTCAATGAGTAACACCTTGCCCAATCAGGAATCCAAGCCCAAGATCCATGGACTCTACAAAACTGTAATAAAAAGACCGTTCATATACATACATAGATGGTAGCATAGTACTTTCCCATTGACGTCAACGCAACAGGAAACCTTTTTACGTAATCATATCTTACACTATCAAGAATTTCCAGTAACCGCCTTATCTATAACAATGGATTAGCTTTACAATGTTGGGCGCGTGCGTTCCTTAAGGTTGTAGCGGGCAGAGGCTTCCATAAGGCTGGCCAAAAACTAATATGGAGAAGTCTTAGTAATCCCCATTGTTATTAAAGGATGTCTTAAATTTTTAGTCACAGGTCTCAATATCACGTTTACTGATTGATAAAATGGTATCATATAACATTCAAGTTTGGTAGACGTTATTATTATTAAAAAAAAGTTTTTATAAGAAGAGTGTATTTTATCGAGAGATCGTTGACGTTTCTTACTATTAAATGTATTTAATGATATAAGTCTTAAAATACATTTTTCTAAACGTACCAAACGGAAGATAATCGTAAAGTTTATTTAAGAAAATATCTCCATATCTCTTTGACTCAATAATCCATTTGAAATCCACCACTATAAAGTGAATCGCGCATTACAAAACGAGGTAACATAAAACTGCATACGGGCTCAGTCGATATCATATCAAGTCATCTCGTATAGCCGACATAGACGACCTCAATGTCCCGGGTAAGAGTTGAAATGTAACCTAATTCCGAGCTTTCCTCGGATGAGCACCATTGTATATTGTTAAAAGATTTTTATGCTATAAAGCGGACTAGACTGACGAAAGTTGCGAGAGAAATAAAAATTGTATTCTCAAAGGAAGATTAAAAGTATTAAGTAATGAAGGTAATTGCATTGGCTATTTTATTTTGATTCGTAATTTATTATTTCACAATAAAAATTCACTTCTGTGTTAGGGATAAGGCATAAAAGAAAATAGTGATACATTAAAAAAAATATTATTTAAATAGACTGCCTATTTGAATCCGGAACATAAAAGTGTAGGTTTCTACAAAGGCGTCCTGGGCTAATTTCTGGGTCGGATCAATGAAAACAGGGTTTTTCTATTTATTTATTCATTGTAAAAACGACAATATCCCACCCCTATTACATGCATTTATTATACAGCTGGACCAACGTCACAAATGCGCCACTGCCTGTCTCCTCAGGTATACAGGCTTTAATGTACTTATTTATTCTGTGTACGCAATAAAGCACTAAGTCAAATATTACTTACGACGCAAAATAAGTGCGCAATATGGAATCTACAGCTTTGATTAACCCTTTGCGTAATTCTTTGTATGGTTTCTGAGCACAGGAAGACTGTACAGCAAAGGCTTCTTAGATATTATTTCTTATATTTATTGTTTGACACGTGCTAGGGGAGACAGTATAGTTATTGGCCCCTGTACAGTTATTAGCCATTTCAACTTTGCTACCAAAAAACTAGCAATATTCTATACTAATAGTAGATTTAAAAATTATGTAATGGCGACACTTTTATTCTCTGTCATAAAGTCTCATCGAAATTCCGCTAGGTATGTGGTTAGTTTGTTTTACGATGTGTAATGTTTTGCCGGAGGGAGAAATTTAGTTAAGCGATTAAAAATAATGTTAAGACTGCATATTTTTTGGCGCTATATTTTGAAATGAATATGTAGTTTGTCAATGATTTATACTTCACAATAGATGGTTTTTTTATGCGTTATAACTATATTAAAGGTGCAATATAACTTACTTTTTTTATAACTACTATGTTACGGCCAATTACTGTGATTTTGAGTTTAATATTTTTGAGTTCACACTATTCTTAACATGTATAGTGAAAGTTTATATACAGTACCTTCTTTTGTAGTACATTAACAAAGCAACATAATGTGAGTTT
This sequence comes from Cephonodes hylas, assembly GCA_030295005.1. Taxonomy (NCBI): domain Eukaryota; kingdom Metazoa; phylum Arthropoda; class Insecta; order Lepidoptera; family Sphingidae; genus Cephonodes; species Cephonodes hylas. The sequence continues at coordinate 6,698,681 of AP025382.1, forward strand.
TATTTATTTTTAGTAAGGATATAATTTTTTATGTGTTTTTGTTTACCAACTGGTCGCTTAACTGGCCAATAACTGTACAGTTTCCCCTATTTAAAAATAGAAACATTAACACATGAACTAGCACTCATATCCTTCCATACTGCAAACAAATTAGGTAAATTTACATACATTACTTGCGCACTCACGCCTGAATCTCACAAGGGTAGACAGAGTACCTCAACCTACACATACTCGTACATCAGTTATGGGCACTCATAATTTATGCTTTGCTAACTTAAGTAATTCTGACTGAGAGTGAGAATAAAAGGTAATAAATAAAAAATAAACTTCAAAAAAAAAAAAAAATACCTTCTCGCAAACTCTTTCAACTCTTTGAGCGCAAATGTTTGATAATAACCGAATTACAACGAAAACATTAAATAGCCTAAAACAAAGTGAAAAAAATCGATAACAGGAAAAAATATTATGACGTGAAGCAAATGTTTGAGCTACTGGTAAAACAAACGAATGAATAATTAATTAAAAGTAAACGTTTGGAACGTGATGAATTGACCAACATATTTAGGTGTTATAGCAATTCTTTTATTATTACGTATATTTTTATGGTTATATTGGAACAGCAGCCCATATAGAGATTCGAAGTTAAATACTACTTGAATTTTTGGACATTATCAATAGCTACAAAAACTCTGGGACGACCCAGAAAGCAGGAATATTGTCGTCACTATTACATGGGACATTATTATTACTATTGTCTTACTAATTGCGTTTGTTAAAATGTCTATCTACATATCTCTCGGTTGATAATTTGAAAAAAGAATAAGTATCAAATAAGAATATAATAGAGTTATTATTGCACTAAATTGTTTACCAGTCGACCGGTCAAAGTATATATAAACTAATTCTGGAGCAAACCAACGAGAAAGACACACTTGAATCTTTTATACATCGTATTCCATGTAATTTCTAGCATAAATAATATAAAAATAGAAAACTTACCATTCATCCTGCAAAGAATAGGTACTTATTAATATATAAAAGGAAGGTACCTACTGCTCCACTATTGAAGCTTCACAAACATGGACAATGGAAATCGAATTGAATTTACCGACGAGTCTTGCCTAGACTGGAGTTTATTGTGTTTCGAATAACAACCCAATTCAATTCTACCGATCCTTATTTATGTACGCAGTACCTACGGTTTTAACTAACCTTAGAATATATAAAGAAATATGTATTAAAATAACAGATATAAAAATATAAGCCTATTTATTAGTTATCAAACTCCCTCACTCCTAGATACTAATAATTATTATCTATTTTACAATTATATTGGGATCTGGTAGATTTAGTGTTTACTTGTACTTTTGGTATTTATATGTGTCATATAAAATCAATTAATTTCAAACTAGAATTCTGAAATTTAAATATTTTTTCATAAAAAAATCATCTTTATCAACCCGACCTACGTTCAGCAGTGGACGACGGTAGGCTAAGTATATATGAACTCGTACTAGACTCAAAGAAACAAAGGCTGACAGATATCACATACTGGAGATAACATTTTAATAAGAAAGAAGCAAGAAAGATATAATTTACCAACATTTATTGAATCAAAACAAATAGGGTTTGAAACATTTGCTGGATGTGCTACCAGGCTAATGCGTTCTCGCCGATCGATCGCGAGATGACCTGCACGTCGCGTGACCCCGTTTGGTGCTATCGACAGCCTCCGTAGCGTTGTGTGTTAGATACCAGCTAGTAACACGAGAGGCTAGGAGTTGAATCGTGTTGAATCCTCGTCCAGAGACCAATTTTTATCATGTCTACAAATATTTTCAAGTACTAGCTGTACTTCTTTGCTGGCACCGCAAAGTATTATACAACACTTGTAGGTGTAAGGCGAAAAAAAGTGTTAAATGTCAAAAAATTACTCGTTTCATCAATAACACATGTTACCATAGACGACCTTGTTAGGTGTAAAATGATGGCCAATAAGTTTGCCTAGATGTATCTCGCTCGTAGTCTCGATATTATAGTCAATATATCAGGGTAGAATTCTTGTACCGATGCCAACTAACTTGTAGCTACACCTGTAGCACTGAAATGGGAGCGATAAACTCCATTGTTTATAATAAGAAGCTACCTATAACTCTAAAACATGGAACAAATTTAACTAATTTTCTCCTTTATTTTTAACGAATATTACAGAAATTTAATTAATTAAATCATGTAGGTATAGACTTATCAAAAGTACAAGACAACAAAAGGTAGGTTTATAAAGACATAAAGGTTCAAACAGACTGGTTCACGTTGAAATGTCACGTTTGTAAATGTCATGAAATGAAAACGAACGGTTTCCGCCATTGCGTTTCGAACACAACCAAACAGAATAATAAATGCTTGTTACATTTTGCATGTTTTAATACCTCGCTTCTCCACGAGTTTATAGGCGCGTGTCATTCACAAAGGTTTCGATTTTTAGTTAAAATATTTTGAATAATACGGTTTTAAAGATTAATTTTGTTATTTATTAGCACTCCAATATATAGCTCTCGTGGACTCAGCACTGTTCCTTATGTAGGTAAATATATTTTTCTTTAAATTAATCATTTTGGCCCTTTTGATTGTAGCTGTCAACAACATCGGCATTCCTTTAATTTAGTATACCCTCTCAATGGTAGAGTAGACCCGTGCTCAGCAGTGGGCGTATATGGGTTGATGAAGAAGAAGAAGAAGAAGTATTAAAAAGCCCATCAAAGATTTTTCTTACTTGCCAGAGTACTCTTTAAGTGGTAAAGTCATATCTTAGCTACTTTTTACGAATAAGCCTGCTTAACTAGGGCAGTACCGCTGACTTACAAAAGTAATTTAAAATAGCTAAATAAGAGCAACTTGGTTGGCTGGTTGGCTTGGTTGACTTGACAAATGGCACACATATATAAAAATAAATTTTAGAGAAATTATAAGATAATTTTCATCTAAACCTTTAAAGGTCAGAACATTATTTTACACAAATAAAGGGCTTATTAAAAATTCCCTGAAGCGGCTTTACAAAGTCGAGCTCAATGTTGGTTTTAACAATCTCCCTCGTGCAATCTGTTACACGTGTATGAGTGGGAGTAAATACCAAAGGTTTTCACAAAACTAGTCTCAAAGAGGAATAGATTAAATCTGTTTGAACATTATTTACAAGAGGATATTAAATGGAATACTTATTCAAAGAAATACCTCGCGTTGTTTACATTACAAGAAGTCAATTCTAAGTAATTGTTGTTACGAGACACGTGTAAAGAAATTTGTATATTTGCCTACCTCTAGTTCCAGGACACGGTTATTAAATCTGCTTACCAACAAGGAAATTTCATAAGAAGAAATTTTTTTTAAGCGAAATAAGTTCATAGTAGATTGAAGGCACTCATAACATACAAGGCATATGATCGTGGATGTATCTTAGATAGATATAGAAAACTAATTAGATAAGGACTAGGATATAGACCTCCTCAAAGGTACAGGAGGCCGGTGCCCAGCAGTAAGACGTGTTTGGGTCGATGGTGAAATAACTACAAACATCATACCTATTACCCAGCCTAGTCAATTTTTGATCTTCCTTTCTGGAACCCACATTACACCGTAACTCATTCATTTACAATTAGCTACTCATAATTTACTTTACTCGTGTTTCTGAAAATATAAATTGTGAAGTAAAACATGGTTGCTAATTAAACATTTCCAAGAAACTTGTTGTGATGTAGAAAATCAGATTTGTATCTAATCTAGTTCAAACCAATTATGAAGTTTCATAGGGCTAACTCCACAAAGCCTAATAAAAGGTTAATAACCAGAAAATAGATATATTGTATCCTCGGAAACTGTGTTAAGGCAAGGCAATTCAATGAACTGGGTTTAGTCTAGTTGTTTAGTGCTTTGTTATGCCCTAGGTATTGCTTTATTTTCAGTATAATTTCATATTACCTAGATTAACACGGACCTTATTATAGGATTTCATTGTTAAGATGCTAATCCACAGATTCCTAAAAGATTTTAATTTATTTTTGTTAATTCTCAAGTTTACATAAAATTATATGAAACTCCATTCGAAGTTGTTATTTCACCCAACAAAGTAGATTACCAAAAACACATTTACTGTTATTTGCATCGTAAATACTGTATGCGAAGCACAAATTCGTTACAGCTTTAGAGATTTTTCGAATTCCGGATTCATCTATACATAAATCACATCATTTGAATGAACACGGAACTAATTCACTGTAATGCAAATAACGAAGACCTGAAGTATTTCAATCAAGACCGTAATTTAGCATTCGGCAATTCCAGTTCCATCGACAACCACAAACGTACCGTTGTGAGTTCGTCTGGATCAAAGTAATCGGTGAAATCGAATCGAATTGAAAGGGCGATGTATCGCTTAATTGTGCCTACCATCGACACTGAAGTCTGTTGACCTCGACTTGAGATCGGATTTCGGCAGCACTTACGTGGATAACGAGGAACCCGCTTTGATTTATCCGATCTTCGGGAGCTTGTTATCTGGTATTGTTTTATTGGAAAATGGGGTACTTAGTATGGATTAAGATGATAAAATGTGTTATAGAAAGTACGTCCTTGGTTCTGGAAATTGTTATTGGGTGATTGGCAGTGATGGCCTCGAGGTTTGGGCGCGCGGTCGAGAATCTCGGCGGTCGCGGGTTCGAACCCCAGGCACACACCTCTGACTTTTCGAAGTTATGTGTGTATTCAAATTGAATTATCACTTGCTTTAACGGTGAAGGAAAACATCGTGATGAAACCTGCACACCTAAAAAGTTCTTAGGAATTTCTTAGGAAAAATTCTTCTTCAATTCCGTTCTCCTCGAGGGCTCAACGCCAGAGGCATGGAGCAGGAGCGTGGTGGTACTGTTCTTCAAAAAAAGGTGACAACACCTTGCTGAAGAATTACAGGCCCATCTCGCTCCTGAGCCATGTCTATAAGTTGTTTTCGAGGGTCATCACAAATCGTCTCGAACGCAGGTTTGATGACTTCCAGCCGCCCGAACAAGCTGGTTTCCGAAAAGGCTTTAGCACCATAGACCACATCCATACGCTTCGGCAAGTTATCCAGAAAACCGAGGAATACAACTTGCCGCTTTGTTTAGCGTTTGTGGACTATGAGAAAGTCTTTGATTCGATCGAGACGTGGGCGGTGCTAGAGTCTCTCCAGCGGTGCCACATTGACTGTCGGTACATCGAGGTGTTGAAAAGCATATACAGAAACGCCACCATGTCGGTCCGAGTACAAGATCAGAGCACGAAGGCTATTCCACTACAGAGAGGCGTGAGACAGGGAGATGTTATATCTCCGACACTGTTCACTGCCGCGCTGGAAAACGCCTTCAAGCTCTTGGAGTGGAAAGGATTCGGCATCAACATCAACGGCGAGTATATCACACACCTTCGGTTTGCCGACGATATTGTAGTCATGGCAGAATCGCTGGAGGACCTTAGCACTATGCTCGAAGACCTCAATCGAGTCTCCCAACAGGTGGGTCTTAAAATGAACATGGACAAGACGAAAATCATGTCGAATGTCCATGTTGTGCCCACCCCAATCGCAGTTGGGGGCTCGACTCTCGAAGTTGTAGACGAATATGTCTATTTGGGACAAGTGGTCCGGTTAGGCAGGTCCAACTTCGAGAGAGAGGTCAATCGTCGATTCCAACTCGGTTGGGCAGCGTTCGGAAAGTTAGGAGACGTCTTCTCGTCCAATATACCTCAGTGCCTGAAGACGAAAGTATTCAATAGTTGTGTGTTACCAGTGATGACATATGGCACTGAGACGTGGCCTCTCACTAAAGGCGTCATGGGTCGGCTCAGGGTCACTCAACGAGCTATGGAGAGGGCTATGCTCGGGGTTTCCCTACGTGATCGAATCAGAAATGAGGAGATCCGTAGGAGAACTAAAGTAACCGACATAGCCCAACGGATTAGCTCGTTGAAGTGGCAATGGGCCGGCCACATGGCGCGGAGAACTGATGGCCGATGGGGCCAGAAAGTTCTCCAGTGGAGGCCACGTACTGGAAAGCGCAGCGTGGGACGTCCCCCGACAAGGTGGTCCGACGACCTTGTCAAGGTCGCGGGACGTCGCTGGCTGCAGGCGGCTTCCGACCGATCCCGGTGGAAGTCATTGGGGGAGGCCTATGTCCAGCAGTGGACCACGATTGGCTGACATGATGATGATGATGATGAATTTCTTAGGTGTGTAGTCCGCCAACCCGCACTAGGCCAGCGTGGCGGACTATGGCCTAAACCCTCTCAATGGTAGAGGAGACCCGTGCTCAGCAGTGGGCGTATATGGGTTGATGAAGAAGAGAAGAAGATTCTGGTCACGAAATCAGAAAACTGCCTGGAAAAGGATAATAGATTAGCGCCTTATTGCGTATTTAGGTATGCCTAAATACACACATCTGGAGTAATGTTGGTGTGGAATCGGACAATCCACATCTGCCCAGCCTTTTGTAAGCCTTTTGTTAAAAATGAAACACCTTTGTAATTATCTGTTTCGAATAGACATTGTTAGGGTTAGGATGGAAGTATGAAAGAGATTGAACCCGAGCTCTAAACCCCTTATATTTACGTGACCTAATTAAGCGAGTCTGCTGCTCTGTATGCGTAGGTAAGCATGTTTAATAAATGAGACAGAAACAAAGAATCTAAAATCATGTATAAATCACGCAAAAAATATTTATTTTTATTTATTATATTGTGACCCCATATCAATAAGTGAAGCAATATTGCTATAATCGACTATACGTGTATAGTGTAATAAGCATTTCGCCCTTATTAATGCCATTGTGACGTCACAGGGCGACAGAGGGTGGCCTGGCGCCCAGCGGCGATGGCGACATGCCTGTGGGCGGACCGAAGACGCCCCAACAGATAGCTGCCCAGCGCCGCCTGCAACAGACGCAGGCACAAGTGGACGAGGTATTTATATCCTTTTTTATTTTATAATTCCTTCGAGAAATGGCAAAGGAACATTGTTAGCCAACAGCCAGGATAGATATTTTTAAAAAGCTTCGATTTTCGAAAGGGCATATAGCGGTATTAATGCGTTAAGTCTTCACATATGATTACATTCCTATAACTTTGTTTTATTAAACGAACCATATGCCTCCTTTGTACTATGTATTTAAAATTTAAAAGGTTAAACAAAGGATCGCGTGTCATAATGCCATCGTAACAGCTGTTTAATTGTTAGGTGGTTATTATCGATTAAACATTATTTAATTATGTTAGTAAAAACTCGGGACGAAAGTATATTTCTAAAAGTATATTTCTAAATTTCTAAATGTAAGGGTAAATATTAATGTTGTCGTTTATCAAAACTTTGCCAACTGTTCATCTATAAGTCGACACGTCAACATTGCCTTTCGTATTTGCTATTATGGCTAATTTGTTAACTTGTTTCAACGAAAAAAAATTTTATTTAATCTCTAAATGTGATTAACATATTTCGAATAATTTATAAACCGCTTTTACTTATGATACTGTACTACCATCTCGTCTTATCAGCACATTCATACCATATAGGAAGCTCAAAGAGAGATCTAAATAAAGTAACGTAGCGGAAAATTTTAGAACTATCTCGAACAAAGACAAAATCCACGCGAGTACAATATCCGGAGAGGTGGATGCGAGTGGAGGCAGGAAATTAAACGTCCGCGCGCTAACAACTATGTCGACTCACGAAATGTTTTCAACAATACAAACGGACGGAAATTTTCCATAATAAAAAACTTTATATTGTGAAAGAGTATACTCGCTACATGTATGTAGCAATTAACAAAAAATGTATCCACGATCCAGTCGTTGCTTTCGTGAAACGTTAAAATTTTGTCAAAATAATCTATAATAGGTTTTAAGTATGGCATTCATTGAACGAAAAAAGATATTAAATTAGCAACCAAATATGCTTCCTCAAATATGTCTACTTTGCAAAGTTTTGAAATACTAGATACCTATTTCGCTTCCCATTTTACCTGATTCCTAGTAGAACAAAAAATGTTTTCACTGCCAGTATTTTTAAAGATAGTATTTATAGAGAATTTCTATGTTATATTTTTTAGTTAATTTAGTTGCGTTCGAAATACAATCTAGGACTTTATAAAGACTCACCATAATGCTTAGTGTACAAGAGCTGCAGTACCGAAATGGGACGGCTGACTAAGTTCTTACTAATTTGTGAACATTCTTTAATCTAACAGAAATAATTTTTATGACATATAATGTATTGAGTTGCCTATAAAACCCACTGAAGGATAAAGAAGCTTTTCAGTAATGATATAAATAAAGAGACTGTCCTGCAGGCTTATACAATGCCTACTCTTTAACAAATCCCTATAGACACAAATACTCTTGAGAATATTTTAAATATAGCTACAAATATCAACATTGAAGACACAACAAACCCCGAGGGAAATTCTCTTCAAATCACTCGGTGGTCATTCAGTCGCGATGTAGGGCAACGGATATTTGAATATTTCCGAGAAAATTGTTACATAAATAACTTCTACGTCGAAACTTCGAGGTGACGTGCAAAGTTACCAAGAATTTCTCATGTTTAGTTTTCCAAGAAGATGTTGCTTTGGAAACACAAGAAGTTAAGCCTTTAAAACAAGTTTTATTCATATTTCAAAGTTTACGAAACATGAAGGCTTTAGGTTACCTTTTGTATGTACATTCGAAGTTTATGGGTGGGCGCTAAAAAGATTTTCTTCTTTCTGTGTCTGTTCCTAACAAGACTAATTTTGTCAAGTAGAAGACTTTAAAAAAAGTATATAAGCCAATACATCCTTCAAAATATAACTCAACTTTATATATTTGTTATACAATAATTTAAGTCAATGTACATGCAAATATTCGGTTCATACCTCCAGTACAACTGAAATGTGTAGGCCACATTACTTCAATGCAAGTTGGAGGTTAATGTTTAGGCCTTCATCTGTCACATTACTTCAGTGCAAATTAGAGGTCAATTTTTTGTGACATAAATAAGTTAATTCTGTTGTAGAGGAGATCACATTACTTCAGTGCAAATTAGAGGTAAATTTTTTGTGACAAAAATAAGTTAATTCTGTTGTAGAGGAGGCTCGTGCCCAGCATTCAGACGCATTAGCTGATGATGATGAAATAAGTTAATTGGTAATTTGTTAATCAGTAAAAAAAGGCAATAATAAGCCAAAATTCATACCTGCACATTGTGGACACTCTGTGACTACATTCAAAAGTAAAGAGTTTACCCTTAAGTAACATAAACCTCGACATTAAAATTTCAGGTGGTGGATATCATGAAAACGAACGTTGAGAAAGTACTTGAGCGAGATCAGAAACTGTCAGAGCTCGATGACAGAGCAGGTAAGATAGCGAAGTAACTAATTTTAACATATAGGTACACTTACCAGACAATAGCTTTTTTAATTTTCTCTCTCTAGCAATTCATTAAGATATCGAATTGACAAGTTGTAACTTAAAGAAGATTTTCAGATAATATAGCTCTCGGAAGTGGTATCAGCTTATTTTAATTCTGTTTTGGGAAATTTATTTTATAAAAGTTTTTGGTTCAACAAGTATTAATTTCAAATTCTTATTCATGTACGTATTCCTATGTATCTAACTCAAATTGAATAAATGACCATCATAAATGTTATTTATCTTTGTACTGATTTCATTAGCATACCATTTAAACATTGTATTTTTTTTTATTTTTATATTTAATTTCAATCAAAGTTTGAAAACTGTTAAACGAAAAGTAAAATTTTTTAATACTAAAATTTATATAAACATGATTGACGCCATCCACTTTAAATTATGACCGTTAGAAGCTTACAATCTCCAAGCAGCCCTATGCCACATATAGAGAAAGCATTGAAGTCAGTCAAAAAAATGTCGCTGGTCTAGAAAACGTCACGAAACGTTAAGTAAAAGACGAAGCGACGTAGGAAGTAGGTCAACATTTCAGAGAGTCGGTACGTTAAAACTCCCCAAACAATATGATAGGTTTTTTAAGTGTTTTAAGGTTCTTGGTTTCAAGAATTGGAACAAGATTTATTTATACACATATCACTGACTGAGTTAGGTGATTCTGAATCAGGATATTAGTATACATTGATACTTTTCATGATTGCTATAGTTTTTTTTTTTTTTTTTTTTTTATTCATTTTTACAGTAAAGATAATATGTGATGTTGTGTGTTCTTGAAGTGTTAAGCGGCGCCTGCGACAGGAAGGTAAATTCGCTATTTGATACGGTTTCACCTTCCTTCGCAAGCATTTAGTGCATAATGTGATGTGTGGTGGTGTGTGGTGTGCTTGAATGAGTGCTGGTGTTACATATTTATTGAATTTGATATATATCTACAAAAAAAAAAACTTAATAAAACAATACACACAAAAAACACAATACAAAAAGAAAACACAGAGAGAGAAGTACAATTCCTAAACTAAAAATAACATAATGTCTAATAATAACAATAAAATTAATAATATGACACTAAAACTAACCAAAATAATTACAGTAAGAAGTGAAACAATAAAATTAATAACATGACGCTAAAACTAAAACTAACCTAGATAATTACAAAAAGAAATGAAACAATTAAATTAAATTAACAAATTAATAAGCAACAATGATTGCTATAGTTTGATAAGTTAAAATCATAGATTTAAATTTAAGTAAACGCCAGGTATCGTTATTCTATTCGAGAGAAACCTACGTTTTACTCTGATGCCCAAAGTGTATTTATGGCTTATGGTACCTGTACAAAATATGTATCGGTAGCATTACTATAATGTAGTGTACATGGATAGTGTACATTGATTGAGCAATTCATCACATTATAATTTTTGGATTTATTTTACCCAGATGCACTGCAGCAAGGAGCCTCACAGTTCGAACAGCAGGCAGGAAAACTTAAAAGCAAATTTTGGCTGCAGAATTTAAAGGTAATAAACACGATTTGTATATTAAACATTCCAAATAATGGCGTAATAATTGTGGATAAAGCGTACGTATTCATTGTATTGCAATCTTTTTCATAAAACATTCATTAGGTGTACTTTGGATGGATGCCAGCTCGTACAATGCCGGCTGTTGAATCAGAAAACACATTCAACCACGATGTTTAAGCCATAACACTTTCGCATTACATAAACGTTTCATATATGATGCTATGTAACTTTTTCAAGCTACTATTGTACCAGTTTTCAATACATTTTTCTTCCTATGTGGAACAATGCTTTTCTCTGTATAATACTTTGTATTATAACGGTTGAAAAACTTTCCTGGTGAAGCACACGAGCAAAATTCTCAATGTTCTGTGGAACTGTTTAACGAAACATTATATTTCTATTAGTTGTATTAATTTAAATAACTCAATGTGTAAGACAGTAATAGCAAGTGAACTTTAAAAGTCGTGACGGATCGCAAAACGTGTGTATGTTGATACGCCGCTATAAGATAGGAAATTATCAATAACAATTTTAATAAAAGTAGTAAAGCTAGTTTTAAATTATAGGGGCGCCGATGCCCTTCATTTAGACCTCTTTTTTGGATGCTATCTTCGCAAGCGTTCACGATAAAAACAAAGCCACAGGTCGGCCTTAGGATCGCTATAAGTGAGAGTGCACTGCCTAGGCTACAAACTCAGCAATCTCTATGTCCTCTTTAAGTTGCCTCTTACGATAATCAAGGAATATCATGGGAGAATTACAAGGGAAAAAAGAGTAAAATAATAATAAACTTCACTGCCAATCTATTACTATATTTATCACCATTCCAATAAAACATAACTATAGGTCTCACGAAAGTCCACCTATTACATCTCGCTCTATATTCTTGACATCTGAGTTCCGTTGAGGTAAAATTTATTGACCGTATTTCTCATCATATATTTTTAAAATACCTAATTAATTATTTACATTTATGTTACACTCATTGATGTCCCGAATTTTCATGCAACCATACATATGACTGCCTCCTACGATCCTTTAAAAAAAGAGGTTTTGTTTGTTATGATGTGCACAATAAGAAATGTCAATATTTTTTTAAAGTGAAAATTAATAATATTCAAATTGTGCCACTCTTTGATCGAAGGTACTTAATACACTTAATAATACCTAATTACTGAAACTAGGTTGAAGCTGTAATCACTTCCCACATTTCAGATGATGATAATTGCAGCTGTGATCGGAATTATCATCTTGGCTCTAATCATCGGTACGTATAATTACTAACTATTACATAAACATACATGTCTCTTTTAAGTTTTTAGACTAATCATGCCATTATTTTTTCCAAATTTTCAGCCAACTTTGTGTGAACAAGTTTCGGTAACCGAAGTTTAATTTAGAAGTTACTTGTTATAATGTTAAACCTAGTATGTAACGTATGTTGTTATTTTTATCATTACATTATTGGTACTATGCCTATATTGGTAAGTGGGCGAGTTGTCGTTGTTGATGATAAGTGTTGGCTTTGTCTGTTCTATTGTCGATTCGTATCTGTCTGTCGGATTTCATGCCATTTCGAAATCTTCTAGCCTCACTGTAAGTTATCATTCGTATCAAATGACGAATATTTAACACAATCACACATAGTACACAGCAGCACTATATATTGTACAGTCAACGAATATCATGATCATAATATAACATACCTTTAATAATAACCCTAACGTGTACAATAATATATTTAAATACAAACGCTCCTAAACTAAAATCTTAACATTGATATGAATGGTTTTCTTATGGTTAAATTCAGCTTTATTTTGCAAATGTGTTATTCTTGTGTCTGGAATTGCTCTTCGTATAAATGTCTATTAATTTTAAAATATAAGAAATATTAATTAACAATTAGACATGTAACTAGATCTTATAAAATGCTTGACATAATATTTATTCTACATCCAAGAATGCGTTGCTTGTCCCAGATAAAACCCCGTCTTTTAGATTGCTTATAAATATAAAAAAAAAGCGAGAAATTGAAATTTTTGACAAATATTAGGAATATAAAACGCATTGAAATAGCTTTAAGGTTAAAGCTTAACATAAATATATTAGCTGAGCTTTTAATGCTTATGAAAACATCAACTATCTAAAACTATAGAAATACATATTTAATAGAAACAGTAAACAATGAAAACCGAATCCATTTTAAGTCTGAAAATTTCTATAAATGTCTATTGATCGGGAATTTCCCTTCACTAATTGTTTCAACTCGAAAATAATCGACTATGTGAAGTCATCGATGAACTGTTCTATGCATGATTTAAAATTACACAAAACAAATTAAGACCACTTTACACGGTTTCATACAATTGTGTTGTCTGTTAAATGGATTGTTAATAAGCACTTCAGTTTTGCCACTAAAAAATACATATTTGAAGTCCTGACAATGTGGTTTTGTAAAGTATGGATTCTAATGACTTTCTTTTAATATTTTAGGTCTGTAAACAACTCATAGGAAGGATAACAGCTGAGGTATGGTATTATTTCGATCCAAAGAATGCCGAATAGAAGTTTTAGGTAACACTTTTAATTTATAATAAACACTTTTTGTAATATGACTTTATTTGCAGATACACCAACCAGCAAGTACTGTCAACAGTCTACGTTAAACCTTTGTAATATGTTTTTCTTTAGAAGTTACTTAGTGTTGATCGATATATATCGTGAAGTTGATATCATATAATTACAACTGTTTTTGCCTCGACATATTCTATCAATCAATGTATCGTAAAAATTGTATATTTTCAAAATCACGCGTCTTAGACACGATTTTTTTTTTGTATCACTCGGCTCTGTGAAATATAAATAGTGTATTTTTAGATGATCTTTCTTTGTTATAAAATTTACCACTGAAATTGAAACCTATTTGCTAACAATTAGATAAGGCTTGTAGAAAAATTATATTGTCTTTGTAATATTTATTTTGTCACAGAAATAGTCGACGTTGTTGCGTTTTATTGGACCAATATTTTTTTAAGATGGTATATTTTAGAAAATTGACACTATTTGATAAATCCAAATTTATTTTTTGCTTCAAATTTATTAATGGCACCCTGAAATTCATACATATTGGTATTTTTTTACTTATTGTGAAGACTTACCTACTCCTTTTTTATTTGGACATTTTATTTACAAACATTTATAATTTGTTTTGGTGCGTTAAACCACTGGTTAACATAATATATTTTGAAACCATTTATAAGTAAAACATTAAAATGTATAGTGTTTTAATCGCTTTCGTAAAAAAAATGTAGCTATATAAATCTATAACCGTGATTTCTATTTGAAACGAAAAATTGTACTTATTCAAATTGTTGTTTGTTTAAGAATTCTAGGTTTAACTATAAGGATGAAATTCGTGCTATCTTACGTTTTTAAATAAAATTATTCGTAACTGGCCAATATTTTTAAAAATATTTAATCTATCTGATGTAACTGTATCTAACACATTTGATATATTTTATTGTGTGTATTTAATATGTGTAAAGACAGCTTCGTAGTTAGAAATTGTAAAAAATAATCACATAGTTGAATAGGTGTTTCAAATGAATATTCACTTATCTGTTCATAATTATATTTGTCATAACATGGGGAATAATAGGCCAGTACTTTCCGCAAGTTTAAACAATTGTAATGATATTAGAAAATCATATGTAGATAGTCGATTTAGAAAATTAAATTAAATCCTGTGAGAAAATAAAAAAAATGTCGTACCATGAATGGTTGAGCCGCGGAAAAGTGGTGTGCCCATTTTTCGGAGTGGGTGCCCTGTCCGTTCCATCTTGATTCGACATGTTTTTTGTCTTCCTATATGGTTGAAGTCGACTTTTCATTAAAACGTGTAAAATGCACTACGTTATTGTTGAATGTCTTACTAGGGAATGTCTTTAGATTAATAAGAACATGCCTCGGTTTTTGAAATTCGCATTTATAAAAAATATTTACATTTGTTTTAGTTTACATAAGAAACGTTTTTTGACGTAATCATTTTGTTTTATTGTTTTTGTAATTTACCAAATTTGAATACAATGTTTAATTCTGATTAAAAAAAATTGTTCAGATTTATTTTTTTCTTTTATCCGTATTTCGAAAATTGGGGCTGCATCACTGTAAGGTACATTTAAACACACCAGAATATATTATTATATAAGCTAACATTAATGGTGTAAGAAGTAGAAATGTGGTTACTTTTAATTCAAAATAATTAAATATAATCTACAGGCGAAACCATTTAGTATTTAGGAAAATAGAGAGTGTATAGAATTACGGTGTGGTTTTAACTAGCTTGATTGTTAAAGGTTGCTCTTCCTTATATTATCTTAGGTCGTTGAAGTAACGTGTAGAAAATGAAAAGAATTAACAATTGATAAGTAGACTGTAGATTATTTTTAGTGATTCGAAATAAGAGTAATCTCATTTTAGGTTAAATTTAAAATAACCGCGCTTCTTTCCCGTATTTTTATGTACTTATGAATGTTGTTTGAGATACACTGAAAACATAATTCAAACCAAGGCATTATGAATTAAATGATTATATTCAATAAGAATTTACCAGTTATTACTCACGTATAGCTGTCTTTTATGTCTATCTGAACACTTAACACAAGTCAATGAAGCATTCACAAACAACATTTATGAGAATCAATTTAAAATCGTGTAAATGACTTAGATACAGGGGAAAACATATAAATACAACTGTATTATGTATCTCCTATAAGTTATAAAATATTTAAATGTTAATCAATTAAAAAGCATAATATGAGTGTAGTTGTTTATAAAACGATGTTAAAATATAAAAATACCTAAATATTCATTTATGGCTTAATATATTAGCTACTTAAGTTCGATGGTTTAAAATTTCAGCATACATCTATTAGTAAATATCAAATTGGAATATCACTGTAATCCTTATCACATCATCAAACGAAATCTATACTTAATGAATTAATAGCATATTGTACTTATGTATGTACCAACATATTGTAATGATTGCTTCACTGAAATAAAGAAAATTTAATACCATTTATTGTTTTCTTCCACATTTATTATTCTTGAATTTATCGCACAGAAAATATGTTTTACGTTGTATCTTTTATATTAATCAGACTATTACTATCAACAATAAAAATAACTACTCTCTATAAATTTATTATGTCACCAGATATGGCAACCAACAAAGGCACAATATTATAAAAAATCTATTAGAAATATAGTGACTAGATGGGATGGTGAACAAAAATATTTCATAGCAACATTTGCTCAATTAATCCATGATCACTTTAGAGTTTAGGGTATACGGTATACGTATCATTTAGACATCCGAGATCACGATGGAGACAAATCTAAGGATAATAAAAAAATGTAACCAAAAAACAGCTACATCACGCATTTAATTATTTAAGACACAGAATATCTGATGAATCGTGATTTTACGAATATGGTATGGTATGGGCGCATGTGTTTGTTGCACCTAGCCTACACTATAAAGCACAATTAAATGTGGACATCTTCTATTAAGTTAATTAATATTTTAAATTATTTAAAAAAAAAACAGTAGTTTTAACATATATTCGCTACATTTTAGAAAAATGTCTATTGATATGAGAAATGTATTGGTACATGCTGTCTATAAATCGACTATTTGACGCCGCGCCGTAGACTAAGTTGACAGTTTTTTAGTTGAAATTTCCATCGGCTGTCACGTTGAAGTTTCATCGTTCGTCAATAGAATCAGCTGTATAATTTTTTAATCAAAATATCAAATAATATACTATATTATTTGTATATATTTCATTTTATTCGTATAGTTAACTTTTAATTTTAAGTTAAATTATTCATTCACGTTTTCTCGGTACGTAAACATTATATTAAACTAAATCTTTTACATCGTCGAAGTTTCGTGTATTGCACCATGTTATAGAATAATAAATGTGTGGAGATAAATATTTTAATTATGACCAATGCGGCTACAGTTTGCAACATATTATTTTTTTATTTTCCTTATAGGTTACCATCAAAAATACAAAGAAACACGAGAACAGCATTTAATCCACGTTGTAAAAAAATAAAGTGAAAAAGTAGCGTAAAACTAATTTGATAACCGGCGCCTTGCTAGTCAATATTTTTTTTATTCAGATATTTTTTTATTAAAAAGGTATTCAACAATATCAAGGATGTGTTTTTACAAACCCATACAAATTCGGAAAAGTATTAAATTAAAAAGAATTCCCTTTTTAAGTACAAATTCTTGAAAACCTCTTTAACCATAAATCTGTTTAGATTTCAATTGGTTCACTAATTTATAATTAATCACTGAAACAAATGTGAATATCTATATGACAGAAAGTTGCCCTTATGGAATCTATAATAGTTAGATATAAAATGAATATGACACATGATAAATATGATGTGAGGCCTAACACCACTGACTCTAGAGCTTGATTTCTTACAATGGGCATTATATGTTACTATTACAATTTTTTTCAGATTAGACATAGTTAAATTATAAGAATGATTGAACTGCCTCGTCTAACGAGAGCCCTAAGGGCACACACACAACTGGATAAACCAAGGTGTTTGAAACCAACATTTGATCCTACAAAGCCTAATTTGGTCAAATCACAAAGTTTGCAGAGGTGAGATAATTAGTTAAAAATAATCTTATAAGAAATATCGTAATATTTGAACACTAAATGAGTAACTAATAACCTTATATAAAGATTTTCACTATTTTGTATATTTTATTTTATTATAGGTTCAAGTCCTACGCAGACATACAAAGTTACATCAAACAAAATGAATCAAACACATCAGAACTTTTGAATCTCCTGGCCCAATTAAAAGAGGCATGCAAACTCCTTACCGGAGACCAGCCAGATGAAATCATAGAAGATACTGCAGTACTAACCCTCAGGATGTTTATTGATGAAGACATTGTGATGCTGAAACATCTCTCGCAATTGCGGCAGATGTTTGGAACTGTCATGTCAAGTACTGCAAATAAAATTTGTGGGGTAAGAAATTATTGATTTGAAATTATATATTTGAGGCAATATCTGTAAAGGAGAGCATATGAAACCATGTCAAGTTTGATCATGAGTATGGTATAAAATCAAAAGGTGCTTATATTATCTAACCCAGGCGAAATGGCTAAGACTGTGATTTTACATTGGAGCATCTTGATTTATATATAGCCACAATTTTACTTTTACTAATACTAAATATAATATAAAAAGATTAAACCTATAAAATTTAAAGTCATATTTATTTGTTATTGCAGATTGTGACAAACATTTCCAATGAAATATCAGAAGAAACAAAAGATTACATAAGGACTGAAGTGAGTGAATCAAATAAAGAAAATGTAAAACTTTGGGGTGAGAACATACAATGCCATTACATCCCATACAAACCAGTCAAGAAACCTCTCGCTAAATTAACTAAAAAGCCCGCTACAGCAAGCAGTTTCGTAAAGGATTTCTCTATGAAGTATGATAAAACGAAAGAAGTGAAGGAAAATGTTACTGCTAATAAAGTTAGCAAACCTCCACCGGAGCCAAAGGTAACATTGTTTTATTTTGTTCTTTCTTTATATACTCATTAAATAGGATACTATGTTTAATTGACTTATTAAATACTAAGTTGCCACATAATAAAATAAAACTATATCAATGTAGTAATCAGTTTTTCTGGATATTATTTATGGTTTTAGTTTGGAAAAACTTGGCTGGAGATTAAAATTCAATCGCTATATGAAAACACAGCGGACATATCGAGTGCCGACATTCTGCAGTCCATAATAACGTTGTTAAATTCACCTCGAAATAATGACGAGATGCAGAATGATCTGTTTGAGTTGCTCGGTTTTGATAAATTTGAATTCATACAAGAAATACTGGAACATCGGCAAGATATCATTAATAGCTTAAAGGCGCCTCCACCGCAACCTACATTGTCTGAAAGTAAGTATTTTAAATAGCTTAATATTATTAGAAATTGGTAATTAACTTTGATGCCTTTCCATGTCTGTACCAAAGTAAATTGGTATGGAATAATGTATCCATTACATGTTAAGGAAGGCAGATTTCTGTTGAGAATAAAGTGTATGAAAACTAAACTTTTAAAACTAGTTTACAGTATGACCATACAGATGGAATAGAATCGTGAATCTTAGCTCATTTATTCACTCACAGCAGAAATTAATTAATATATTATGTCAGTTGCAGCCATTCTGCCCGAGAACAAAATGCCACAATATCTATGCCAAGTGTCAGTTCTGTCAGAACAAGAGAAGATGCTCGCCAAATTGGTAAGAAAAGAAGAGAAGAAAGCCAAAGCTTCTAGAAAGAACGATAATGATGAGGAAGAACAGGAACTCAATATAGCCCAGATGAGGGCTAGGAGGTAATTTTTTTTTAATACAACAATGATAACTTGACTTGCATGATGTGAACCAGTCGCAGTTTATTCTAATTGAGTATGTTATGCCTCATGTTTAGTATAATTTAGTTTTTTTTTTTCTTTTTAATCTTCATCATCAGCCTCTACAAATATTGAACCAAAGGTTTTCGTAATATTTTTTCATCAAATTCCGACAATCTCTTGTAATTTTCATTTTTAACTCCACCTACATATAAACATTTTTGATTGCAGGATAGCGGAACTATCAAAACCGGTGGTACCGTTTTCAACGTCAAGATCGAGCAATATAGATCCTCTTTTGCAGAAGATATCATACTTTCAAACCAAAGTGCAGTATCCTAATGTTTACGATTCGTCAATTAACGCCAAGAATTCAGCAGGTATTATTTAATTTGTCTTCATCGTATTCATCATCACCACCACTATCATCATCATAATCATCACCTACATCATCATCATCACTATCATCATCATCACCATCATCATCATCAATACCATTACCATAATAATCAGCACATGTTAGTCCCTTTGCTGGGCACGGGCCGTCTCTACTACTGAGATGGTGTAGGCTTTAGACCACCACGCTGGACTATTACGGTTTGGCTTTATTGCCAATTCCGTTGGCATAAAAATATCTTGTTATTTTTATTGGTAAATTATTAGTGGCACAAAATAAAATATTAAATAAATACACCCAACAGTCACATACATAGTCCTGACCCCACACTAAGATACGAGTCTTGCGTCGTGGGTATCAAAAACTACGAGAGACTTTTCGGTCTCTCAAACACCCAGACCCGAAACAAATATTTGTGGATCACACAAACATTTGTCTCGGTGCGGGGATCGAACCCGCGGCCGCTCGTTTCGCAAGCTGGTGTCTAGCCAACTGCGCCACGGGGCTTGACTATAATGAATACATTATTTTTAATTGTCAATCATCAGTGATATGTAGAAAAGCTGATGATGATAAAGGAACGGCAGACGATAAAATTTGTTTGTCTGTCCCAACAGGTTTTGTCTCCGGTTTGAAGTTGATGCTCCCTGAAAACGCAGTACGGAAAGACACAAAAGAGTATGAAGAGGTTTTAATACCCAAAAACGAACCGGCTCCACTTGAAGTTGGCAACAAAAGAGTTCCTATATCCGATTTGGACGAGGTTAGATTTTGTTAATTATTAATCGGTTGGTATTTATTCTCGCAAGACAAATATATGAATGTAGAATATGCTGTGTGTACTTTGATTCCGGGTACGATTTCCAGGTCGAACGGAATGAAATATTTTCGTATTTGTTCTCGTAAGATAAGTGTATAGTGTTGTTTTTTGGCACCGGGTTCGATTTCCGAGTCGCGTGAATTATGTTTTTTTTTTTTGCAAAATTCTCAGTGTAAAGACAAACTAAGTCCATTGTTTTTGTTTTCTTCTTGTATTTGTTTGCATTAGAAACTTTGCCTTGATATTTATCCTAAATAACTACTGTGTTGTCCTTCTTGTTTTTATGAGCACTAACGTTATTGCAAGCGAAAAATATCGACAAAATAAGTAACCCTTTTTTAATTATTTTTTTATTTCAGATCGGTCAAATGGCGTTCGAAAATATCAAAGAGTTGAATCGTATCCAGTCTGTGGTGTTTCAAACGGCGTACAACACGAACGAGAACCTGCTGATATGCGCGCCCACGGGGGCCGGCAAAACGAACATAGCCTTGCTTACTGTTGTACACCAGATCAAACAACATATTGAGAACGACGTTATCATGAAAAATAAGTTTAAGGTGTGTATGTGATTTTATCTGTATTTTGTAACGAATTTATAATAAAATAATTATTATTATAATATTATGTCTGCCACCTATCTCCGTAAACTATTTTTAAGAGATACAAGTTAAGATCTTCAAATGTGTCACTTTTTCCATAATGTGAATATTACGATGGACAGATTTCGTACGACCTAGTATGGGCCTATGTCCAGCATTGGACGTCTTCCGGCTAAAGTATGAATTTCTACGATTGTAAAACTGTATGCTCATTACAATACTATATTTGTGTATCCTGGGCTTTTAAATGTTTTTTTTTTATACTATTACTGGGTAAATGCAATATGATCTTCACTGCCATCAGCTAAAACACATTCACTTTATATTTTTTTCTCCATATTAATACCTAAAATTCCTACGCCTTTTAGTAAAACATGGGTCTATTTTGGTGTTAATTTTTTACCATACATTCAATTTTCACATACTATTCAATTATTAAAAAAAATCGTATGAAAACATTTTTTTTCTTCAGATCATTTACATAGCGCCAATGAAAGCCCTAGCTTCAGAGATGACAGCGAGTTTCGGAAAAAGACTGAAAGGTCTAGGTATCTTGGTTCGAGAACTGACTGGGGACATGAAATTGACCAAGACTGAAGTTCAACAGACACAGATGATTGTCACCACACCCGAGAAATGGGACGTAGTTACTAGGAAAGGAGCTAGTACGTATATCTTTCACTATTGTTTTCTTTAAAATATGTTGAATTAATAAAACTGTCATAATTTTTACCGAAGTTTAGACTTAAATATATAAAAGAACTGCAATCCTACTCAATTAACTATACCAAACAAAAGTGGATAATAATGCATTAAACTTTTAATAATTATTTTGTCCTCGTGCCAGGGTTTTTTTATGTATCTACTCCTAACAAACTCACCTAATTGGTCAAGCCTTCTCCCGCTATTCAAAAACGTATCCTGAATTGACGGTACTAAGAAGTTCCCAATAAAAACACCCCTTTAAAACTTCACCCAACTCAACAACTGATCCCAAAATCACTCACCCGCCTATCGCTTACCATAGAACCCTATCATTCATAAAATATCATCTTCATTCCCCTGGCCTGGTCCCACTTTATTCCTTGGGGTCGGCGCAGTATGTTTTCTCCTTCCACACATCCCTGTCAGACGTCATGTCTTCATTCACCCCTTTCTTTATCATATCTTCAGTCACGCACTCCATCCATCTCTTCTTTGGCCTTCCTCGGCTAAATCATATCATTCATAAAATATCATATCGACAATATTTCTTCTATTACAGCCGACACAGAACTAGCGTCCATAGTGAAGTTGATAATAATAGACGAGGTACATTTACTGCACGGCGACAGAGGGCCGATAGTGGAGGCCATAGTGGCTAGAACGCTGCGCCAAGTCGAATCCACACAGAACATGATACGTATCGTCGGTCTGTCTGCCACGCTGCCTAACTATCTTGATGTGGCGAGGTAAGATAAATTTATCTATGTAAGTTTACAGTCTTAAACATAAGATAAAAAAATATTAATAATACATATAAAATGAAAACATATTACAGTATAACAAAGAATTAAAATTCTAATTACGAAACCATTACCAACTATTTAAAAATAAATTAAACTCAATACAGTGTAAACTCCATGTAACGCCATTCGATTTAATGACTAACTGCCTAAAGCGTCGAAGTCATTTGGCATTCATTGGTTTAGCTTTCCTTCCATACAATGATTCATCATCCACTTGCCCTTTTCCCAAGTCTATTTGGGGTCGGCGCAGCATGTTTTTTCCTTCCAAATATCTCTGTCAGCCGTCATGTCTTCAGTCACCCCTTTCTCTTTCATATCACCTCTCACGCATTCCATCCATCTTTTCTTTGGCCTTCCTCTGCTAGCCCATCCTTCGACATTCATACTCATCACTTTTTTTCCAACATACGTTTCATCCCTCCTCATAATATGACCATACCACGACAGACGGTTTCCTTTCAACTTATCTATCACCGGAGCTACTTTCAAACTTCCTCTAACATAGTCATTCCTCACTCTGTCCATTCGTGTCACCCCACACATCCATCGCAACATTCGCATTTCTGCTGCATGCAGTCGCCTTTCGTCCTTCCATACAATGATTATCTTCTCTAAATTTATACAACTCTATAACGCTATATAAATCACAGTCCGTTATATAGTCCATCATACTTCTCCATTTTAATAAATAAATAAAAATAAAAAAGCCTTTTATTTCTAAACAGAAGGTAAGTAGTTAGTAATAATTAATTAAAATAACATAAAATCATCATCCCCCTGCCCTGGTCCCAATTTAATCCTTGGGGTCGGCGCAGTATGTTTTCTCCTTCCACACATCCCTGTCAGCCGTCATGTCTTCATTCACCCCTTTCTTTTTCATATCTTCAGCCACGCACTCCATCCATCTCTTCTTTGGCCTTCCTCGGCCCGCCCATCCATCCACTTTCATATTCATCACCTTTTTTCCTACATATGATTCATCCCTTCTCATAATGTGCCCATACCACGACAGACGGTTTCCTTTCATCTTTTCTATCACAGGAGCTACTTTCAGACTTCCCCTAACGTATTCATTCCTCACTCTGTCACACCGTGTTATACCACACATCCATCGCAACATTCGCATTTCTGCTGCATGCAGTCGTCTTTCATCCGTCTTCTTCGTTGCCCAACACTCTGATCCATACAGTACGACAGGTCTTATAATGGACTTATATATTCTGCCCTTCAATTTGAGGGGCATTCTGGGGTCACATATTGTGGATGGGACCTGCCGCCATTTCATCCAACCTGAGTTGATTCTCTGCCTTACGTCCTGGTCGATGTCTCCGTCGCTTTGCAAAAGTGACCCGAGGTAGCGAAATTCGGAACAGACTGGTACCGGTATTCCACCCAGTGTGACGGACACAGAACTTGAAAGACCGCCGTAGTCGCAAAACATATATTGTGTTTTGGTTTTGCTGACTTTAAGGCCAACATTTTCAAGTCTATGCCGCCACACCTCCAGTCTGTTCTGCACCTCGTGGCCAGTAAAATAAAGTAACTAAAAATAAAATAAAGTAACTAAAAAATAACTTGAAAAAAAAATAACAAAATATTAAACGAAAAAGTATTTATAATCTACGGTTTTTAATCTTCTTTTTTTTTTCACTTCTCCATTTACAAAAGTATAATTACACAGCTTGAATTAACGCTACTGTCATCATTATCACCAGTCCATAAATCTAACTACCGCTTATACGAATAAAGCTACAATATTACCCAAATATGTTCATAGTACATTACTGAAAATATCCCATTATGGTTTATTCCAGGTTCTTGCGTGTCAATCCAAACATCGGTCTATTCTTCTTCGACTCCCGTTTCCGTCCGGTGCCGTTGGAGCAACAGTTCATTGGAGTGAAGGAAGTGGGCAGCGGCGGAGGAGCTCATCTCAGACATGTAAATATACTCTTCACTACATAGTATAAAACAAAGTCGCTTTCTCTGTCCCTATGTTCTTTGTATGCTTAAATCTTTGAAACTACGCAACGGATTTTGATGAGTTTTTTTTTTAATAGATAGAGTGATTGAAGAGGAAGGTTTATATGTATAATAACATCCATTAAATATCAGCATTGCACCCGTGCGAAGCCGGGGCGGGTCGCTAGTATATTATAATATAGAAACATTCGAGATTCATTATTAGATGTTTTAACTATTTCACTTGTGACTGTAGTACTAAGAACTACTTTAAAGGGTATTTAAGACCCACCTAATAAACAGTAGCTAAAAATTTGGCTGATGAATTGGATTGGATTGAATAAACAGTAGGCCTTTTTCCGTTGTTTTGCTTTGTGGCGCTAATCATAAACTCTATAACATTTATACTCTACTTGGAAACCGATGTCGAAGTATTCCAATATTATATCGATTACTAAAATACATAATTATTAAAATCATTATTAGCCCACATACGTCTTACTTTTGGCTGAGCCTCCTCTATAACTGAAAGGGCTTAGTCCTTAGTCTACCACGCTGATCTAGTGCAGACTACACACCCAAGAAATTCCTAAGAACTTTTCAAGTGTGCAGATTTCATCACAATGTGTTCTATCACCATTAAAGTACGTAAAAATTCATTGCAAATACAAACAAATAACTTCTAATAGTCAGAAGGTGTTGTGACTAAAGTTTAAAACCGCGCCCGTAGGAACTCAACTGTACTACTAAACCCCAAACCCCAACCCAACCCCAAACTAATAATACATATAATTTCACGCCTTTCAGATACAAATAATGAACGAGATATGCTACGACAAAGCGGTGGATATGGTCCAAAAAGGTCACCAAGTGATGGTCTTCGTTCACGCCCGTAACGCGACCCACCAGACCGCCATGATCCTCAAAGAAATAGCGCAGAAGAAGGGCCATCTCAAATACTTCGAGCCAGAAGATTCTGGAGGCTTCTTGAAGGCCAAGAAGTCGATAAGCAGCAGCCCTAACAAACAATTGGCGGAGTTGTTCGCGTGTGGATTTGCGTGCCATCACGCTGGCATGTTGAGGAGTGATAGGTATGGTGGAAATTTGAACTGGGTCGATAAATTTATAAGGGTGTCCTAAGAAGTAAATCTTAAATAGTTTTACAATGTTTGTTATTTTCTACTTGATTTGAATTGTCATCATCAGACTACATACGTCACACTGTTGATCAGAAGTCTCTTCTAAAACTAAGAGGGTTTTTATTCATATGATTGCAGCCTTCCTAGTTGAAACAAGAGGTCGCAAGTTCCATTTCTTCTCCGGTACATTAAGAGTACTAATATCTTTAATATTTTTAAATTATGTTTTTTTCTCCGACGCCACAATAAAGTGTGTGAGATTGTTAGTTGTATTAATATATCATCATAATTTCGTTCACAGGAACATGGTCGAGAAATACTTCTCCGAAGGCTACATTAAAGTTCTAGTTTGTACATCAACTCTCGCCTGGGGTGTCAATTTACCAGCGCATGCAGTTATAATCAGAGTAAGTTCTATATTCCTATTTGAATGTACCCGATTTTTATTCAGAACCTCTCCAACGCTTTGTCGATATTTTGACAATTCATTGTTGACAACCACTTTTACAGATGATTACTCCTTAGAGTCCTATTTATGCCCATACCAACAATCATACAAATTGGTCAAATCACGTGAAAGCGTAACGCGCCGGTATTGTGCACTTGATGATTATTTTGAAACTGCGATATCTTCTAAGATACTCATTGAAATCAAATGATGTAAAGGGCAAATTTCTTTTAAATTAAACACTTATACTAAATAACGCATTTATTTGGATAAGGATTAACCCTTCGTAGCCCAAGATCATAAAAAATTATAATACTTTGGTATATGATAGGCTTGAACAAATAAAAAAACACGTGTTTCGTGGAAATTCAAAAATATTTTTTATTCCGTATGTATTGGATCTTTTAGGGTTTGTGACATTACTGTCACATTGGGTTAAACTGGAAGAAAATGTTTTAACGTAGTATGGAAGGATCTAACAGATTTATTTTGTTTTTTTGTAACAACTACTATTGCGAACTTTTTAAAAATTGTTTGTGCTACATCAGGACACCGAAGAAACTTGGGCCAAATGATTTTCAAACCTAATTCGGTCAGTAGCCAATTTGATACTGCCCCACCGCCAATCGGGGGACATGTTGCGCCGGACTCTTGTGATTTTGGCTTGTATTTTATTTTCAATTAATCTTCGCTGTTGGACATTAGGATTCAAGCAAAACTTACATAAAGTCTCCAATTTCAAGTTGAAAATCTGCTGAAGACATTTGTTTGTCATTGCATAGTTTAGTCTGCCTTACTCTCACATACATCAGCCAAGAACTGGCCATGGTCAGGTCTAATAATTGGTAAAACATCCAAACCTGGCGTCTTTTAATTCGTGTCAAAATACTATAAGCACCCATAATGCTGTTAATAAAATCTACACCTCCAATATACCCACTACATTCTTCGACGATATGAGACCGATCAATGTTGATGTACTTCTATTGGCCTTATCGTAACGACTTGGACCTTCGACCACTCACCAGCAAAAAATGAGAGAAGCGTGACAAGTTTGTTGTCTTTTCATATAAATTTTGACACATCAATTGCGTCCATATTTGCTACGTAATCAACAGAAAATCTACTTTACTTTTTATTACATCCTCGTCAGGGGGTAGTTTGCAATCTGGAACGAGATTATTCCGTACGGTCCCAGGACTCCCCAAGTCCTAGATATATTCACTTCTGCTACGTACTCCAGTAAAGTTTCAAACCACGGAAGTAAAGTTATTATCCAAATATATATGTTATTTCTGATGTCTGGGTATGCCCGCGTCATTCTAAATACGACGTTTCAAGATGCTCCTTTTTTATTCTACTAGGAGCAAAACTCTTTCAGTTCCTGTTTCAGGTTCAATATTATAGACAAAACTTGAAACTACGCTCAGTACATAAAACTTTTAACGCCAATTGTGTTTTTTTTTATAGCCATATATCTATTCAAATTGTCTCTTCTCTTAGTGTAGCAAATCTATTCATCCACACAAAGGTATACCTCGAATAGAACTCCACTAGAAGTCCTATTTAAGGCTTATATTATAGATCTAATTTTTGTGTAAGTACTACCCCTATCTTAAAAAATAGGAGAAAAAAATCATCAATATATGGATATACATTAGTTGTATTTTTTATGACATTGTCACCCAATGTAACAGAAATGTAACAAACATAAAAAGTTACTTTTTACATATGAAAAATCAAAAGTATGAATTGGTAACGATATATAAACCAAATCATTTACTTACCTACGGGTATCAACAAAAATTATACAATTTTATATACTTTTAGTATTTTTTTATAAATTTTAAACTTTTTGCAAGTTCAAACATGGCATTTTCATCAAAACACGAAATTCAAAGCCAAAAAGGGAGCAAGTTACACTACTTATGATTTATATTTGATGCTAAAATGTTCGGTGTGTTATTTAAGAATATATTGATATTGATTTGACAAATCTTAAACGTTTAGTTTAAATTTTATAGAGACTTTTTGGGTTTGTTACAGAAATGTCACCACAGGCTATAAAGGGTTAATATAATCTTTATAAAAATACCTTCACAAACAATGCTTTTTTTATAACAAATTTAGTTAGCATAAAAGAGGTTATAGTGAAGCAACCCTAAAAGTTAGACATATGCTACCGCTGACTTTTTTGTAGACATTATCAAGCTCTACAACTTTTCTCTAGGACTCAACTATATATCTCCCATGAAAAAGGCAGCGTTTGCAAAAAATGGTTTCGTTCGCCCGTTTTTTCTCCGACTTACTTCACAAATCCTGCTACAGCGAAAAATTCTTATCATTTTTCGGACTAATATATAGCCTATGACACTCACAAAGAACGTAGCTTTCTATTGGTAAAAGAATTTTCAAAATCGGTTCAGTAGATCCCGAGTTTACTTTCTACAACCTCACAAACATACAAACATACAAACATTCAAACATACAAACATACAAACTCACAAACCTTACCTCTTTATAATATTAGTATAGATAAATAATTCCTTTTCTTGTATAATTTACGTGATTTTTAAAATTCAAAACGGGACAAGAAAATGACATCATCATCAGTAATAGGCCTCCCCCAGACACTTCCAAAGTGTGCTATCGGAAGCGGCCTGCATCCAGCGGCTGACAAATAAATATAAATTTCACCTCCTCCATATTGATGAGTGATGACTACCTTCCGAACAGGGTGGTAAAATTTGAAATGACTGAATCTAAGCGATGTATTGTCAAGGTCGCGGGGCGTCGCTGGCTGCAGGAGGCTTTCGACCGTTCCCGGTGGAAGTCAATATTGGCTGATGATGAAGCGATGTTTTTTGCATTTTATAGATTCAATAAATATGATTGAATTAATTCCAGGGCACAGAGATCTACGACCAGGCGCACGGCACGTTCGTGGACCTGAGCATCCTGGACGTGCTGCAGATCTTCGGGCGCGCCGGCCGGCCGCAGTTCGACAGCAGCGGCACCGGCGTCATCCTCACCAGCCACGACAAGCTGTCGCACTACCTCAAGTGCATGACCAACCAGTTCCCCATCGAGAGCAACTTCATCAACCTGCTCGCTGATAACTTGAACGCTGAGGTCAGGAAATTTTTAAACAAAATCACATTTTTGGTAGTTAAACTCTAAAATCTTTAATGAGTCACATGTGACTCACGATGAGCCTAAGGAACGAGCTCACCACGCACGACAAAATCGGGCACTACCTAAAGTCAACTTTATCAACCTGCTCGCTGATAACTTGAACGCTGAGGTCAGGAAATTTTTAAACAAAATCACATTTTTGGTAGTTTAACTCTAAAATCTTTAATGAGTCACATGTGACTCACGATGAGCCTAAGGAATGAGCTCACCACGCACGACTAAATCGGGCACTACCTAAAGTCAACTTTATCAATCTGCTCGCTGATAACTTGAACGCTGAGGTCAGTCGAATAACCAGAGGCGGAATATCTTTAAGGCAAACTAGGCATATGCCTACAGGCGCGAGGTTACGATTATTAAAAAAAACAAGGACTTTTTAGCCCGAAGGGGCGGAAAATTTGAATAGACTGGCGGCAAATGTGTAAATCCGCCACTGTCAATAACAAAATATAATATATACTTAGGTGTATTCAAACCGTGATCGAAAACGTAGGCAGGTAATAGCTAGGGTGATCGAAAACTCATTGGCGTTAAAAAAAGCACGACAAAGATTAAAAGTTTTGATCCATACAACTATCGCTATTAAATGTATGTAGTTTGTATGAAAATTTTATTTTTTTTATTTTTTGTCGGGATTTTCTTTAACGCCAGTAGGTTTGTAATCACCTTAGCAATTGTCTGCCTCAGTTTTCGATCACGGTCTGAATACACCTTTATATGTGTGACTATTGTTCGATTTGATATTTATTTATTACATCTAACGAATAAGCAATCTGTTCTTGAAAAGGTTAATATTTCATCAGCAATACCTGTTTGACTAAATAAAAATTATGTGATCAGAAATTTTTAATTACTATCGATTTTTTCAGGTCGCCCTCGGCACCGTGACTAATATCGACGAGGCTGTCGAATGGCTGAGTTACACATATTTGTTCGTCAGGATGAGAATAAATCCACAGGTAAGATATACTCTGTTAGCAGAATTATGATTTTTAAAATTGTGTCAGATAAGGTGTATCAATAATATTTAATATCGATGCCACTATTACATACTTTCACAAGTACATAATTTATTGTTACTACTTTGTCAAATGCTACTACAATAACAGTTTAACAAAACATTTAATGATATTCGATTTTTCAATAATCAATTTTACTACAACCGCAAACATAAATTCGATATTATTGTAAGGCGTTATCGATATATTGACTTCATTTTTATCGACTGCCTCGTGGTCTCGCGGTTTATCTATGTGCTGTATTTTTACTGTTCGATTTCCGGGTCGAACAGAGTTCTTGGGATTCTTAATTAAGGAATTCTCGATAGCAGTTCGAAGTCTGGACTCTGCCCAAATAACGGCCACATTGAATTTTGCAATTGACATTTTCCTTACAACATCTATTTTTGGTTGGTTATCAAAAAAAGTCCGCATTTTTGTTTTTTATCGGAATTTTTTTTGACGCAATTTTGTAATCACTGTGGCTCTTACCTACTAATTTCCAATCACAATGTGAATACACCCTTTCTATATTCGTATGTGTTATCGATATTCCCCCCAGGTGTACGGTCTGACGTACAGCGACGTGCAAGAGGAGCCGATGTTGGAGACGAAGCGGCGGGAACTCATCACTGCCGCGGCGATGCAACTGGACAAGACGCACATGATACGGTACAACGAACGGACCGGCGACCTTAATATCACTGGTTAGCGATAATATTCGATTTTAGTATAGGATATTTATTGTATGAAATGTAAAAGTAATTCAGATCCCCACTATGATTACAGATACCCACTATCTGTATTTTGAAAATGTAAAAAAAAATAGTTTTTTTTAAAGGAGTATAACTTTTCTAGTCCACCACGCCGTCTTAAAGCGGATTGACTGACTACATATCTAAGAAATTTTAGGCTGTTTAGGTTTCCTTATGATGTTTTCTAACATCGTTACAGTATGTGGTAATTAATTGTAAATACGCACATAACTAAGAAAAGACAAGCGTGTGCCTGAGATTTAAACCCGCGAAGTTTACTTTGTGCTTAAACCTCGAGGCCATCACGACTTAACCAATATTTATTTACTATATTGATGTGCCTCTGGAAAACATACAGCATTGCTTTGAAGAAGACGTGCATACTTACGCGTAAACTGCGGACTTCCGGTACACCAAGTCATCCGGTTGTTACAATTTTATGTGGCGGTAGTTTTTTCCCACCAGCTAGAACCTACCTTTGGAGGTGCTGTCATTTTTCAATTCATAGCGTTGTGTACTTTCGCCGAGTGCGGACGAAATTACTTAGTTCATTTTCATGATACCACATATATAGTAAAATACATTGTTTTGATTTCTTATAAGAAGCAATATCAAAAAGTTTAGTTTGAAATTTAAAAAAATATACGGTGAATCGCAAATGGATAGTTAGTCGGAAGGCAAGATCGATATTATCGACAAGGCCAATCGACCAATGCTTGTAAATTCGCCGGCATCCGAGAAGGAAACAGAACAAGATAAACGGGGACTCCACTGGCTCTGGCAGTTCCTCGTGCAGCGAGTGGGATGAATCACCACGTAGAAAACGAAGTCGTGTCGCACAGGTAACCGTCGATCCTAGTATCGATGAGTTATATGCCCGGGTGAGTCTCCTCATTTTATTATTATACAACAAAGTTACGTCCACAATCTATACAAGGACAATTATATCATGGAAGAGCATGACTAAAATAACAATGACTACGCAACGAATTTACTTAAATCATTAAAATTGCAAAATTGTTTTTGACGAAAAGAGGGTATTATATGCCGCAAACAAAACACGTGCGCAACAATTACGTAATCTTTAGCATTTTAATTTGCTCCTGTGGTAGCACATTCTATACAAGAATTTCTCTATATACAAGAATATTAGTAGTTACGTAACTTACTTTCCCAGGTTTCTTGTAACCAAAACATTTACGATGAAATGTGTTGTTTTTATGAGGGAAATGATCTTTTGGCTACCATCGAGGAAGCAATTGCGGGTATTACCTATGCATTGTTTAAATCAAAGAGAATTATTAGTCTGGTTTAAAAGGTATCTTTGATTTGGACCCACATATGTCCATATGATTTTATTTCGGATAATAATATTATCGTTATGTAAATAATTAAAAATTAATAATAATGCAAAATTGTATAAATAGTGACACCCGCTTTATACCTCCGATCTCTCCAGTCCATCTAACATTTGCCCGAGAGAAATCGCTGGCAGCGGTAAAGCCCCCATTTGTGACACTACGTTATTTCGAGTTGCTTAAAACAATGCAGTTTTATTATGGTGTACAATAAAGAATAAAAATAAGTAAATAAATATTACCGAAGCTTCCATAAAATATTTTTCAACAGACGGACTGTTGATTCAGTAAATTGTTTGCGGTAAACGAACCCGATAAAGGTATTCAAAGGTCTATAGCTAGTTTACCTCCTAGCGATTAATTCTTGTTCAATAAAACAAGATTAAATGTTCAGATTGCTGTTGCGAAGATTAAATGCCTTGGACGTCTCAAGTTTATGGTTGTCATCGCAAAGCCAAATTATAATAATAATATCAGAACAATTGTTGACGAAAACAACATTGGAAATAAAGCCGTTTGGACCGAAATCGACATCGGATAAATTATTCAAGGTCTCTTGAATCAAATCTTTCTCGAAAGAGTACTCAGAAAAATTCTCGAGTTTTATCTCGCAACATTTTCGTAAAAAAAAAAAAAAAAAACGCGATGCTTTTGTCTGACAAAAGGCGATGCCTGATTTTCCAGTTATGACATGAATTTGACTTCAGACGATTCTGTACAAGATTTTCGGCTACCGAGGCATTGGGCCGTAAAACTATATGCCACGTGACAATAACAAAATCACACAAGCTGTTTTTTGAGAATCAGTTGAGACCATTTATTGGAATGATATGCCAGCCTTTTAGGTCCAGCCTAAACGCCACATCTGTTTTTGACGTGTAGGGTCTCGGCGACTCTGTGCACGAAGGAATGTCGAGTGCTAGATGTTTCTAGACGACTTCCTTATGGTCAATCAGGACCATTTCCAAGTTATGTACTCAGGCTGCGGAAGCCGTGAGGCACTTGGAACTTCTGGGTTATATTATAATTACCAGAAACTTTATTTTTTGGACCAACCCAGGATTGGAATATCTGAATATTCGATGACAAATGGCAAAGAACATCATATTCCTTTGAAAAACGAGAAAATTCTCAACGATGACTTAGATTGATGCTCTGAAACATAAAGCCGAATGAATCTTCGTAAATAACAAAGCATGCTGGGTTATTTAAATTTTGCCATTTTTGCCGTGCCTCAGGGCAGATTACAAAGGCGCAACGACCAAGATTTTATAGCTTTTCAACAAAAGCCAAACGAACCAAACACAAGATATTCCAAGAAATTTGCGTTACAAGAAATGGTAGCGCGGAGCTACCATCCACTCTTGATCAATACTCAAATTACTCATTTCTGAGCGGCGGACGCTACGGATCTGAGTTAGGGTGCGGAACCCTATTGTCCGGCACATGGACACTTCGCCAGAAAACGGTGGTATTGCTACAAGAAGGCATTTGTACACAGTCACAGCAGTAACCAGGCCAAAGCGACTGGTTTAGAGAACTCTCAATTATGCTCGTACAATCAAACGATCAAACCTTGATAGCATATATACGAAAGGAGGGAGAAACAAGGTTACTAGCCTTACTGGCTCCAATTTGCAACCAGTTACGGTTCACAGTTAATAAAAATAACCATTTGACAGCCCTTGCCGCTATTGGTTGAACACCGCCTTGCGAAAAGCCGCGGGGTTCGTTCCCTGCACCGACCACTATTTATGTGATGAGCAAATATTTGTTTCGGGTCTGTGTGTTTGTGAGACCAAGATGAGTCTCTTATGGTCTGATACTCTTGACGACTTTTTTCCTGCTGTGGGGTCGGAGCTGTGCTTGTGACTGTTGAGTATATTTATTTATACACTTATTATCTCACAAAGAAGTATAATACATATAATAGCAGACAGGTTTATGCGAGAAAAATAGCCTGCAGAATAGCATCTTTAGTCTCAAGCGACTTTAAAAGTCTTTCAATAGTGAGACCAACCCTGAATAGAGCTATTTGCAAGTTGGAAAGGTGCTATAGTGAGAAAATACGACTCCATAGAGTCCAATCACTAGATAACATAGATGCCTACAGCAAAACATTGAAATTAACAAAAGTATTCACACTTCCTAACCTCCTACCAAGGGTGCTCCTGCACTCGTACAGTGTGAGGAGAAAATACTCATTTCATTATTAATAGCACTCTACCACATACTATTGGGCCAATCTGCCTCATGCTTTTTGTTTTGAGGACCTGACCAGCAAAGTCCAGGACCAACCACAGTTACCCTGGAAGATGCAAAAATGTCATTACCCCCTCTACAAGGAGATAATTCAATCTTGATAGGTTGGAAAATGGGGGGGGGGGCAAAATAATACTGGTAAAGAGAAGAGAATACAAGGAACATCTCATAAGTAGCCGGGAGAGAATTCCACTTTGTCATCATACCTACCAGTCGAAGGAAATAGACAACATGGTGTTTCAAGTTCCTCAACCATCTGAAATTGATAATTTTTTAATGGTGGTTTTGTTTTTGTTTTCTTTTTCAGGAAAAATTATATAATGCAATACTTGTTTATAAATTATCAATTTTGGCTTTTTGTGGTCCATATATAGAACAAGAAAAAATTACAAATTTAATTATAAAGCAAACAGTTAAGTAATTAGGTTGGCCAGATCAAAAAGTTGTACTTTCACTTGTGGCTCAAGAGTGGTTTTAGAATAGCGTTTTATCTATCTCCATAATATACTCGTTTTGAAATAGCTCCTAAAAACCTCAACGGTTCTCAGGGAGTTTTAATAGTCCATGATCTTACTGTACTTAGATTTTAAATCATAAATTTTTTGATAATGGATCAGAATTTTTATTGAACATAGATACTCTGTCAGATATATATATTAATCTTCATGGAGGCTTTCTTAACACTGTGTTGTTAACAGCTGCCTAGTATTTTTGATTACATCACTAATGAAATAAATAAAAAATTACAGAATAGAGCACAAATACCACCAATTAACACAAACAACCTTTTAATTTCACTATCAAATAAAGTAAAGGCAGTCTTTACAGCCATGCTCCAAATTGAAATGGAAAGCATGTTTTACATAGATATTTGAGTTCATCCACCTCCTGCAAGTTGTAGGTCGGTTGTAGTGTCTTCAGTGGGTTAGAGATTGAGCCAATTACTAGTGGATGGATCATGGATTTTATCTTGTGGTCACCAGAAATCGTCTACCACAAGCCTTATTGAACATTGTCGTGAAGTTAATCTTACTAACAATGTAGTAACGTATTTTTATTTTTTCCATCCTAATTAGTTAAGAGTTAAATATTGACATTTTATTTAACTAATCATGGAGTTTAGTAATTATGTATACAGTACATTCTTGATAGCCTTTTTGTCTGTCTACAATCAGTTTAGTAGGTATCACTTTTTATACTAATAATAACATTAAATTCAATCTTATTTCCGATTATTCATTATTTATTATTATCATCATAGCGTTGTGCTTTTACTAATCACCAGCAGATAACAAACACGTCTTCAAAGCAATGCTGTATGTTTTCCAGAGGCACATCAATATAACGGTTTTACATAACAATAAAACCGATATTATGTGCCGAGAAGGAAAACATACAGCATTGCAGGAAGTTCTTCCTGGTGAAGACTATGAATTGAAAAATGACAGCACCTCCAAAGGTAGGTTCTAGCTGGTGGGAAAAAACTACCGCCACATAAAATTGTAACAACCGGATGACTTGGTGTACCGGAAGTCCGCAGTTTACGCGTAAGTATGCACGTCTTCTTCAAAGCAATGCTGTATGTTTTCCTTCTCGGCACATAATATCGGTTTTATTGTTATGTAAAACCGTTATATTAAGCGTAGTACTAACACAAATAAATGTCTTTTAGTCATCAACCCATATTCGCCCACTGCTGAGCACGGGTCTCCTCTACCATTGAGAGGGTTTAGGCCATAGTCCACCACGCTGGCCTAGTGCGGGTTGGCGGACTACACACCTAAGAAATTCCTAAGAACTTTTAGGTGTGCAGGTTTCATCACGATGTTTTCCTTCACCGTTTAAGCAAGTGATAATTCAATTTGAGTACACACATAACTTCGAAAAGTCAGAGGTGTGTGCCTGGGGTTCGAACCCGCGACCGCCGAGATTCTCGACCGCGCGTCTAAACCTCGAGGCCATCACTGCTAATATGTATATGTATAAATGTCTTTATGGCTTTGTATTGATATTTTATGAAATATGATAGATTTGGGTCGCACGGCGAGTCACTACTACATAACGTGCGAAACTATGGAAGTGTTCAACTCTATGGTGCGCAAGTCTATGACACAGGGATATGTTTTGGAAATGCTTACAAGGTGCTCCGATTTCCAACAGCTCAAGGTAAATTTAAGTAATTAATTTAATTGTACACGTTTATTAGCCTTTTTAACTATCAATCTGGAGAGTACATTTTCGATAAAGGTATTTTTAAAACTGTTTACAAAATATAAATATGATACTAACAGTCATTTTTGTAAAAGTGATATCACAGGTCACATTAAATACCGATGTCTGAAACAAGCACAAGTGTTTATCATTTTCAATATTCATCATCATCTTCAGACTTTATCGGTCTTCTCTAAATACAAATTCTACTAGACCAAGAAACCTTCGATATTTTCAACGACTTGATTACACATAATTAATAAACTATCTTCAAATATAACAAAGACCTACACCTAGCATTAGATTTCTCTTTGCATATAATATTGATTGATTCATTATTTAAAATCTTTCAGGTTCGAAAAGAAGAATTATCCGAACTATGGAATCTCAAAGACCAGTACTGCGAGCTTCGTATCGAAGACGCGCCTGAAGATATCCACTGGAAGATTAACATTCTACTGCAGACTTACTTGTCGAAAGGACGCGTTAATGGATCCTCTCTGCAATCTGACTTGAATTATATCAGCCAAGTTAGTATAATATTATGTTATTTTAATGAAGTAAAGAATATTATGACAATCAATAAAGGTAGATGTATTTTTAGATGATTTACCGCAGTGAAGTTGTTCTATTGATATTTGATGGGATGTTGAATGCAAGGTTATATTAATATGAAATTGTTATTCACAAGTTGCTTCATAAAATTAACATATTTTAGGCTAAATATTATGTATCGAAGTCAATATTTTATCGACAATAGTTCAGCGAAAAGTTGCTACATCACTAAAAAAAATAGATAATCAAAGTAAT
Source organism: Cephonodes hylas (assembly GCA_030295005.1). Taxonomy (NCBI): domain Eukaryota; kingdom Metazoa; phylum Arthropoda; class Insecta; order Lepidoptera; family Sphingidae; genus Cephonodes; species Cephonodes hylas. The sequence goes on from AP025382.1 coordinate 6,736,630, forward strand.
CGAAATATTATTTTTAATGTATAAGCTACTTATTTCAGAACGCAGTCCGCATAGTAAGAGCCCTATTTGAAATAACTCTTCGCAAGAACAACGCTTACATGGCCGGGTTATATTTGAAAATGGCGAAAATGCTCGAACTTCAACAATGGGACTTCTACAGCGACATGCGACAGTTCAACTGTTTCACAATAGAAACTTTGAAACACATCGAGTATCCCATGTTGAAACCGGATCAGATACGAGACATGGATTGGAAGGAATTGGGTGAGAAATAGAATATTTATATCGATAAAGTGTATTTCTCATAGTGAGACATATCTTTAATAACTAATGTGATCTAAAATTTGGAACGTCTTTATAATGCCAACCATGCAAATTGCAATATGTTTTATTTTTATCCGCATCAATATTTTTCTAAAAAAAAGTTAGTTTGAAATCGACCCAAAAAAATAACCTAGGTATACCAAATTTAAATCGTGAATGAATTTATGAATAACTATGAACGATTGTATTTACAACGAATTTTATTTAAATTATCTAGTTTAAATATTGTATGAAATGGTCGTATCATAATATTCCCCCATTCCCCCACACATGAAAAAACCTGAACATTTTTCAGGTGACCTAATACGCAATCCTAAGAATGCTCGTCACCTCAAGAAGTGCGCTGATGAATTCCCACTGTTAGAAATGGAAGCCAGTCTACATCCCATCACAAGGACAGTGCTCAGGATACGGCTTACAATCACGCCTAACTTCAAGTAAGTTAAACCCCAAACACACACACATACATACTCACAACTGTGTTTTGTATAATAAATTAATTGGAAATTCAAGACGATTTGGTGGCGCAGTTGGTTAGCCGCAAGCTTGCGAAATGAAGGATCTGGGGTTCGATCCCTCGACTGAGATAAATGTTTGTGTGATCTACAAATATTTTGGTGTTGATCTACCTAGATGGTGTTTGTGAGAGCTAAAAGTCTCTCCTAGCTTTTGATATCTACTTAGTGTCGGGTCAGAACTATGAATGATGGGTGTATTTTTTTTAACGACACGTTTGAAATAGCAAGAAAATTTAATCCAGACTTTTATTCCCATATGATACGGCTCGGAGAATAGATATTTTGATAAAACAATTGCCAGGAATTATAATGTTAATTTTCTCAAAATAAGATCAGAATAATTATGGTCACTATAAATAATAATTTTATTCATAATAAATACAAAATATTGACAGATGGAACGACAAGTACCACGGTAAGGCGCCCGAAGCGTTTTGGATATGGGTAGAAGACCCGGAAACCGACATTATGTACTACCATGAATACTTCCTCATCACTAAGAAACAGGTAATATTTAAATTAATTGATATTATTAACCCCATCTTTAGTTTATTTCCTTCACCCCTAAATGGAAGATGTAAAAAGTCTATTCTAATCATCATCATCAATATAATGATCATCATCATCACCACCATCCTCATCATCATTACCTTACACGTCCCACAGCTGGGCTTATTTTTAGCTAGTAACTTTTAATACTTACAGGTGATCACTAACGAGCCACAAGAGTTGATAATAACAATCCCCATACAAGAACCTCTGCCGCCGCAATACTACATCAGAGCGACATCAGAAAGGTTAGAGCATATTAAAATATATGTTTTATCGTATAATTGTTCAACAATATATGTATCCTCAATTTAAAGAAAACATCAATTGGCAACTTTCACACGTAAAAGTTGGACTAAGGCCCAAAACCCTCTTAATTGAAGTGGAGGCCCGGGCCCAGCAATGAAATGGATAAAGAGTGACTGATGATATAGAGTACCTTATGTATAATTAGGATAATTTATATTGTTTCAGATGGCTCGGATCAGAGAGCGTACTTCCGTTGACATTCCAGCATTTAATTTTACCAGAGACACATCCACCACATACAGGTAATTAGAATAATTATTTATAATCCTCTCATTACTAGCAATAAGAACTTGTATTTTTAATTATCTTGTCGAATCCGTTAAAAAAAGACAAATGAGAGCCCCATGGCTCAGTTGGCTAAATACAAAAAATAGATTGGCTTACTAAACAAGATGGTTCGATCCCCGCACTGAGACGCATATATGTCTCCAAATTTTTGTTTCGAGTCTAAATTCAGAGTGATTGTGAGACCATAAAGTTTCCCGTAGTTAATGATACCCATAACAATATCTTAGTGTAAAGTCAGAATTTAGAACTATGTATATGACTGTTGGTTGCATTTATTATTTACTCTACCGATAACACAAGACTCCCGCCTTAGTTTGGGTTTAGAATTAGAACTATGTTCGTTGAATATATTTTTTTACCTTAGTTTGGGTTCAAAACTATTGAATATATTATTTACTCTACCACTTTTAACCCCCTCCAGACCTGCTAGAACTCCAGCCACTGCCAGTAACGGCTCTCAACAACTCATCCTACGAGATGCTGTACCAGTTCAGCCACTTCAACCCGATCCAGACGCAGATCTTCCACTGCCTGTACCACAGCGACCACAACGTGCTGCTGGGCGCTCCCACGGGATCCGGGAAGACCATAGTGGCCGAGATAGCCATGTTCAGGGTCTTCAACCAGTATCCAGGATGCAAGGTATAGTGAGACGGAAGTTTGATGTACCGATATCGATAGTGTTTATAGTACTATACTAACAGTAGATGGACTTGTGGTGTTCGGTTGGGAATCTCGACGGTTGCGGGTTCGAAACCCAGGTTCCGACTTTTCGAAGTAATCTAAATTGTCATAATCTCGCAATAACGTTAATCAGAGAGACAATATAAAGGAAGAGTTGGTTTCGAAGTAATCTGTAGTTACAATAAGTTATCACCGGCTTTTGACGGGGAAGGTAAATGTCGTGAGGAAACCCGAAATCGATGTCTTCATAGCACGTAGCACGAAGATAATTTACTTGAACGTATTCCACCTTTTTTTTTAATTTCAGGTAGTCTACATCGCTCCATTAAAAGCACTTGTCAAGGAACGTATCAAAGATTGGAAAATTCGCCTCGAAGAAAGACTAGGCAAAAAAGTTGTCGAATTGACAGGTAACAAACTGTTGAACAGACTTGTAATAATATATATGATTAAATATCACTGATTAGTATTGCATTTATAAAATAAAAATCTTGACTGTTTTTGTCGGGATTTTTTTATCGCCAATGAGTTTGTGATCACCATAGCTATTACCCACCTTAGTTTTCGATCACGCTCTGAATACACTCTTTATATAATAATCATTTTTAACCTATCCAATTTGGAAGCTGGATAATCTAACACTCTGACAACATCACACAAAACCCGTCATCAACCCATGTACGTTTCACTGCTGGGCACGAGTCTCCTCTACCATTGAGAGGGTTTAGGCCTTAGTCCACCACGCTGGCCTAGTGCGGGTTGGCGGTTTTAAAATCCCAATTGACTCAATTATCCCTTCTATTCCAGGCGACGTGACCCCCGACATTCGCGCGATAAAGTCCTGCCACGTGATAGTAACCACTCCTGAGAAGTGGGACGGCATCAGCCGGTCGTGGCAGACGCGCGGATACGTGCGAGATGTTGCGCTTGTAGTCATCGACGAGATACATCTCCTGGGGGAGGATAGGGGACCAGTACTTGAAGTCATCGTCTCCAGGTATGGGGGGATCCTTCAAGGTTTTTGGCGTCAACGAAACGTGTTTTTGAAGAAAACTTCTAATGCGACTTCCAACACGGTTGCGTTAAACGTTTAACGCAACCATGGAGGTGGTATGAAAGCAATGTTGTGTTAAACGTTTAATGCTCCTGGAGAAGGGGAATCGACACAGAGCGCGAGTGAATAAATTCCACACGCTTTTTTTTACGTAAAAATTCATCATCGTCTATCACGCCATCTATGCCTTTTTAACCCGTAAATAAATAAATAAATAATGAATAAATACACCCAACAGTCACATACATAGCTCTGACCCCACACTAGGTAAAGGACCTGTATCGTGGGTATCAGACACTACGAGAGACTTTTTCAGTCTCACAAACACCCAGACCCGAAACAAATATTTGTGGATCATACATACATTTGTCTCGGTGCTGGGATCGAACCCGCGGCCGCACATTTTACAAGCTGGGGCGCCACGGGGCTGTCTACGAATTCAACTAGTTTTTTGAAAATACACCAACCGTTCGTGCGTTTCTTCATCGTCAACGGTTGACCCAACTATTTCGTTGATTCAACACCCATCCCTATCTCTAAGTAACCCTATTTCTTTTTAATTTGCCAGTCAACCTTCATGCCATGAAATTATCATGGTTAGACCACCAGTTTTACGGGGTAACTAACATTCAAACTTACATGCACCCAAAAACTTTCATTTAAATAATATTAATGACAGACAGCCTCATTGTGCAGTTGGCTAGACACCAGCTTGCTGGACAAGAGGCCACAATCTAAGAGCCCTAACGTTTCCAAAAAAGTTCACCCCCTTATTCAGGCGTACCATCTTCGAAAATAAAATGAAATGACTGAATTATTTTCAGAACTAATTTCATCGAGTCCCACACATCTCGTCGTCTCCGCATCATCGGTCTATCAACAGCGTTAGCGAATGCCAAAGACTTGGCCAACTGGCTGAATATTGGTGAAATGGGCCTTTATAACTTCAGACCGTCAGTGCGACCCGTGCCTTTAGAGGTAATTTTAAACTGATCTAATGTCGTTCTATTAAATTTTATAAAATTTTGAGTCTATAAAAATCTTTGTAGAGGTGAGAATTACATTGGTTGAAATTTTTGCTGTATTGGATATTGATCTATGAATCACTAAAAGAAATTCACTACAAATAAAATACTACTATTATCAATAGTAGCACGTAGTCTGGAAATTTGCCCGAAAAACGGCAACAGATTCTCCCCTATTACGTAGTACTTATTCACACCTAACTGAATATGAGTGGAGGAATGCACCTCTGCCTTCCGCTTCGGAGAATACATCCGTGAGGCGTACTTATTATGTATGTGTATTTAATGCCTCTTCTATGGCACGCCACTGGGCTCGATCTTCGGCTCTCCTCATCCAACCGCTGCCAGACACCTTGCGGATGTCGTCACCCCACCCAGCAGGAGGACGTCCTACACTACGTTTATAAACCGATACTAACTGTAAAAATATTTCCCCCCAGGTGCACATATCCGGGCACCCTGGCCGGCACTACTGCCCGCGCATGCTGTCCATGAACAAGCCCACGTTCCAGGCCATCCGCACGCACTCGCCCTGCGCGCCCGCACTCGTGTTCGTCTCTAGTAGGCGACAGACCAGGTATGTACTCGTCATCATCATCATCATCATTGTCATCACCACCATCATCGTCGTCGTCTTCGTCGTCATCATTATCAACATGAGCCAATCAGTCCATTAGGGCATAGGCCTCCCCCAACCACTCTTCATACACAATTATAATACCTACTCCACTACCTACCACTGGAATGACTTGATCGCGTTCATTTTGCGGTCTCATACATCTTTCAAATCTCTGAAGACGGTAGAACCAATTGGCAAAATATCAGCAAACCCTGTTGATACCCATATTTCAAAGCATTTTCCGCGTGAAAAAATACAAAGATTTGCTTTCTTTTCCTCCTCCTCCTCCGCCTCACGTCTTTTTCCTCAGACTAAAAATACGAAATACTACAAATGTTATTACATTAACACCATATAACATTTTGCAGGCTCACAGCGTTAGACCTCATAGCATATTTGGCAGCAGAAGACAACCCCAAACAATGGCTTCACATGCAAGAATCTGAAATGGAGCAAATCCTATCGAACATTCGAGAATCGAACCTAAAACTCACGTTGGCTTTTGGTATCGGCTTGCATCATGCCGGTCTGCATGAGAGAGACAGGACTACTGTCGAAGAGTTATTTATTAACCAGAAAATTCAGGTAATTGTATATTGCAGTGTTTGGGTTCGACGAATAAACGCAATCGTTATGTAATAATTATCGATATGATATCGAAAATTGATATGTCATGAACGATTTCATTAAAACTTAGAAAAATTGGTGTAAAGTTAATAGTAGGTGTTTTATCGGGGTTTTAAAAACCCAGTGAAACGAAGGAAGTTGTATTAGGAAAAGTGGAAAAGATTGAATGCAAAACATCTTTATTTTTTTATTGGAACAATTCTTAATATACCAGTGGGTGTAAATTGAAATTGATCAAAAACCCTTTGGCAAAATCCCGACAAAAAAATAAAAGAAATACGTTTTCCATACAAACCACATAAATTTAATACCAATGGTTGTATGAAAAACGTCAACATTTTTATTTTCTGTCGGGATTTTCATTACCGCCAATGGGTTTGCTATATATAATTAATATCAAAACCTAATATTTATATTAAAATCTAAAAATTAATTACAAGAATCGATATATATTCGTCTCAAAAAACCACAAAGGCTACTTTTATGTTATACCCATTTTACAAGTTAAAATTATTATAGTGTTAGAAATGAAATTAAAAGAAATTAAATGAGAGTAATTATATGAAGAGACTTGCGTAAAAACGTTCGGGCCGATAAAACAATACCATTCTGTCATTTTTCCCGCGCTTGTTATATAGTCTCCAGCGCAGTGTTGCCACCCACACCAACTTATTTCTGACAATGGTATATGTTTTTGTTGGCAGGTGTTGATCTGCACGGCGACGCTGGCGTGGGGCGTGAACTTCCCGGCGCACCTGGTGGTGATCAAGGGCACGGAGTACTACGACGGCAAGCAGAAGCGCTACGTCGACATGCCCATCACCGACGTGCTGCAGATGATGGGCAGGGCGGGCCGGCCGCAGGTCAGAGCTTTAGATATATCTGTAGATACAAATGGGAAACAAAAAAATATATTGTAGTCTAAATTATGAAGGTAAATAAATAGTTCAAACTCCAAAACTAAAATTCAGTTAAAATTGAAAGAATATCCAAAATTTTACGATTTGATGAAGATCGCCGGAGTCGATGAATGCAGGCCGCTTCCGATAGAGCTAAATAAAATTGCAATTAGATTAGATTTGAATATTTAAATCAAAATATTTACTTAGTACTGTAGTGCTTTTAGTCTTTACGAATCTAGTATTATTAAAATATTTCAATTGACTATAAAACTCCTTGCCAAGTGCTCAAATGTATGAAGATTCTAGGTATAAAACGAAGCATTATATACAGCTTTAAAAAATTGATACTTGAATGTTGAATAGACTTCACGTTGATTCAACAGCTCAAGCAACTTAACTACACTAGCACGGACTTTATCATCACATTGCATCATTTTCCTTAACTAAAATATTATATATAAAAATTATAATAATATAATTTCAGTATGACAACGAAGGTGTTGCTGTAGTACTAGTACATGACCAGAAGAAGAACTTCTACAAGAAATTCCTGTACGAGCCGTTCCCAGTCGAGTCGAGTTTGCTAGAAGTGCTGGCAGACCATCTCAATGCTGAAATTGTCGCTGGTAAGTTTTACTCATTAACGGGGCGTTACGTTACACCCACTCCATTTTCTTATATATTTCAGTCCATCTTACGATTGTTTGCCATTGTTGCACTCTTTTTTAACTTATAATATTTTTTAATCACGTCTCAATATTTTTTGTGGTGTACAACAATGCAGTGATGGCCTCGAGGTTTAGGCGCGCGGTCGAGAATCTCGGCGGTCGCGGGTTCAAACCCCAGGCACACACCTCTGACTTTTCGAAGTTATGTGTGTATTCAAATAGAATTATCACTTGCTTTAACGGTGAAGGAAAACATCGTGATGAAACCTGCACACCTAAAAGTTCTAAGGAATTTCTTAGGTGTGTAGTCCGCCAACCCGCACTAGGCCAGCGTGGTGGACTATGGCCTAAACCCTCTCAATGGTAGAGGAGACCCCTGCTCAGCAGTGGGACGTATATAGGTAGATGAAGAAGAAAAAGTACAACAAAGTGTTACAAATTGATAAATAAATTACGTAATATTTTTCGAAGTGACGTGTGTATTCATATATAACGTATATAGGCTCAAATGGTTATGACGAAACTTTGGTATATAGCCATTAATCCAAGTTATTTAAATCGTCCATTAAATCTTTAGCCCCACCCTAAATTAACCAGTGGAGGCCACGTACTGGAAAGCGCAGCGTGGGACGTCCTCCGACCAGAGGGTCCGTCGACCTCGTAAAGGTCGCAGGACGTCGCTGGCTGCAGGCGGCCTTCCACCGATCCCGGTGGAGGTCATTGGGGGAGGCATATGTCCAGCAGTGGACTCAGATTGGCTGATGATGATGATGATGATGAAATTAAAGGATCATCTATAAAATAGGGTCATAATCTCCATACATATTCCAGGCACGGTACAAACTAAGCAAGACATACTGGACTACCTGACGTGGACGTATTTCTTCCGGCGCCTGCTGAAGAACCCTTCGTACTACAACCTGGACAGCATAGAGCCGCAGGACATCAACTACTTCCTCTCTAACTTGGTGCAAACATCACTAGATGCGCTGTCTAGAGCCAATTGTGTGGAGATTGAAGAGGTAAATATCATATTTTATGTGGTGGTACATAGGTGGTTTTTAGTTTGTTGTTGGGTAGATATCAATCTTTGTGTGTACATCATACATAAAATTCATAATATAACTTATAACATATAATAAACATACATAAATGTCCACAAATATTTGTCGAGAATCTTGATAGTCACGGGCCCAAAACCCAACCACCTTTCACTTCTCAAAGTTAGTTGTATAATCTCAATTATCGCGTTCTTAAATGGTGGAGAAAACCATTGTAAGGAAACCTGCATACCTAAAAGTTCTTAAGAATTTCTTAGGTGACTAACCCAACAAAAGGGACTAAGGCCTAATAAACCCTCTTAATATGCTGGGGAGGCTCGTGCCAGCAATAAAACTGATATGTGCTGATGAAAATGTCTCTACAGCACTCAATTAATTACTTAAATTAAATATAAGCCATAGGAGAGGCCTATGTCCAACAGTGGACGAAATAAAGGCTTATGATGATGATGAAATATGAGCTGATAATAAAAATGTCAATATTGTAACTAAATAATATTTGTTTCTATTTGCACAGGACCAACGCACAGTACACACAACATGGATGGGGCGAATAGCGTCATACTACTACTTATCTTACAAAACAATGGCGCATTTCACAGCAAACCTACACTCTGGGTTAAATGCTGACGATCTATTAAGAGTATTATCTGACTGCGAAGAATATGCCACATTGCCTGTTAGGCATAACGAAGACATACTTAATGGGTGAGTTTGGGTTTATGCCATAGAAAATATTAGTAAATGTATCGATATTGGGCAAGGAATGTCCATGTTATGCTTAATGATGGTTGGTGTGATAATATACATCTGAAACCATAGGTTTATGGAAAATAGTATTTTAATTAACATTTAAAGGCAAAAGGTAACAATAAATAAGTGGATAATTTTGTGAATAAAAGCTGGCCTTTTTATGGAATGAGGAATAAAAATGAGCCTCGAAAACTGCAATGGCTTCCTATAATTTGGACACATAGACATTACTAGCATAATAGCAATACAGCCAGTACTTTTATTTATACATACATATATAAACCATCGTTGGGATATGCAGACCTTTACAAGTCCAAATGCAATAAATGTTTTTTTAAAATATCCCAATATATAATACATCCTGTTTATTTCCAGTGAACTATCCCAGCAATGTCGGCTGCCCGTAGACGCTCTCTCACTAGATTCGTCCAATGTGAAAGCGTTCTTGTTACTGCAAGCCCACATGACCAGATTACCGCTGCCCAATTCAGATTATCTTACTGACACCAAGTCTGTACTGGATCAGACAATTAGGATAATGCAGGTAATACATTACAAATTTTATTTCTTAAAATACTATATGCTATGATGATGACCACCCCCTTTAATTTAAAATTAATTGTCGAAATAAAAGCATATATAACAAGATACTGAATGCGTGAGAGTATATGAATAAGTCACGCAATTATGTCACACCAAATATTTCTCTTTACACCATCTGATGATGATGGAGTCTCATCACAGATGATGTAAAGGTATTTACATAGGCATTACATAGGCCCAAAAACGTTTAGACTACTCTTCTACAAGACTCAACATCATCAACATAATTAAACCTTTTGTCACATTAACTGCTGGGCACAGGCCTCTTCTATGACATTTAACAGCTGCCAGGTATCTTGTGAATATCATCATCCCACTAGAAAAGGCGCCATTCACCATGTTCGCCGAGTTATGGCACTCACTCCAGAACACGTCTTCTTTTCATCATCATCATCATCAACCAATCGAATTCCACTGCTGGACATAGATGCCTCCCCCAATGACTTCCACCGGGATCGGTCGGAAGCTGCCTACGTTTTCTTTCATTTCTCTAAAATTAAAAGAAACTACATTTTCTTTTGTTTCTCTAAAATTAAAAGAAAAACTTCTTTCCCCAGGCAATGATAGACACATCAGCGGAGAACGGGTGGCTGTCTGTATGTCTCTCCTGCCAGGCGCTGATGCAGAGCGTGGTGCAGGCGCGCTGGCCCACAGACTCCCCACTCACCACACTCCCACACGTGGACTCCCAGCATCTCTACCTCTTCTCACACTTGACCAGAGACACCAACAAGCCATGCACCATGCTCAACGGACTGAAGGTCGCCTGCATGAGGAATTATGAACTACTGGCAAAGTATCTTAGGAAGGAGTTCGAGGAAAACCAGATTGAGCAGATTCATCAGGTGAGGGTTTTGGAGTAGGTTTTAACATCATCATCATCATAAGCAACAGCCTTTATTTCCTCTATAGTTGGAAATAGACCTCTCCAATGGCTCCTAACTTTTAATTTTCATTTTGTTAATGATTTCGGGATAAAACTAATATCGCCCTAAGGAGAGGTGGGTTTCTTCATCTGAATTATTATTGTTCTCGTTTCAAGAAATTAGAGGGACGCTTTTTAGGCATATCACTAGACACACATTAGCTACTGAGGAAAATTATCAACGGAAAATCCAATAACACTAACCGTGCGAAGGAAACAAACTTGGAAATTTTGGGTCATACCAAAAGCACTTATTTTAGGAGAAAATCTAGAAATATTTTAAAAACATAAATGCTTAACGCAGGTGATATGCGAGTTGCCGACGTTGGATTTGAAGCTATACATCCGCGGGATATGGTTCGACGCCGACCACGAGCAAGACAAGCGGATACCACAACCCGCGGGAAGAGATCAATGGCTGCCCGTACATGCTGATCAGGTGATAATATACTTTATTTATTCTCCCAAATTTATCATAATATATCGACCTTTTTTATATAAATTCTGTCTTAAGTTAACGTTAATCTAAAACTGAATTTAATTAGATACTAATTGTATCGTTTACAAATACTTCAAAGAGATCTTTGTGTGGTACAAGGGTTTTCTTACAACGATCGTTAATTTATTCGCACTAAGATTTTTTTAATATACCTATTATTGATAGAAATTAAAAACTACTTATTTTTGCTTATTGGACAGGAAAACTACATTTCTCAGTAATAAAAATTAGTCTTTATTACCTCTTACCATACCATCTATGTGTATCCATGCCAAAAATCATCCATATTGGTATAATATCCCTTCCCCTTTTGTTCTATTTCCATTCATAACTTCCACTCTAACCTATACCCCATAGCAGGGATGTTATGGAGCTCCGTAACCGTAACCGAAACAATCGGATATCCGAAATAAAAAAATATCCGTAACTGTATCCGTATCCGATTTAAAATTTCGGATAGTTCCGGATAGGGGCGGAGTCTAAATAACACGACACGTTTCGACAGGTTTTTGTTTCACCGCTCGCGCGCCACGTGAATCTTGCAGTGTGTTTGTTATTTCTTGTCATAAACAACATATCTAGTACCTAAGTGTTTTATTTTAAAGTTTATACTTAGCTTAAAATTAGCCTTAAGTCTTGTGATATTATGCGATCAAAGTCAAGATTCATTTGGACATTTTTTTAATCAAATAAATGCGATAGAAACTTTTCTCGGAAAGGAGGAGGTGGCACTACTTCATTGAAACTTCATTTCAAAACAAAACACCTGATGAATAGATAAAACCTATAAATAAAACCAAATTATTACATACTATTTGTGTTTATATAACTCAGCCTATCGCCGTCCACTGCTGAACTTAGGCCTCCCCAAGATAGCGCCAACCATCCCGGTCTTGAGCAGCTCTCCATCCATTACCCGCCACCTTTCTCAAGTCGTCGGTCCATCGTGCTACAGGACGTCCCACGCTACGTCTGCCTAAGAGCGGTCTCCACTCCAATACTTGTCTGCTCCACCGGCCGTCCGAACGTCGGCAGACGTGGCCAGCCCACTTCCACTTTAGCGTGCTTATCTTGCGGGCAATGTCGGTGACTCCGGTTCTCTGGCGGATTACTTCATTGCGAATTCTATCCACCAGAGAAACTCCAAGCATTGCCTGCTCCATAGCACGCTGGGCGACCTTCAATTTGTGGACCAGACCTTTGGTGAGTGTCCACGTTTCGACTCCGTATGTCATTACGGGTAGGACGCACTGATTGAAGACTTTCGTCTTCAGGCACTGAGGGATCGACGACTTGAAAATATGATGCAGCTTCCCGAATGCCGCCCAGCCTAGACGTATTCTTCAGTCTGCCTCTTGCTCGAAGTTGTGCCTGCCCAGTTGAATTGTTTGGCCAAGGTAGATGTATTCTTGGACAACTTCGAGAGTGGCATCCCCTACGACAACCGGCCTCGGGAGTACATGACGATTGTACATGATCTTTGTTTTGTCCATGTTCATCCCGAGTCCTATTTGTCTTGAAGATCGGTCTAGGCTGTTAAGCATTTCCTCCAAGTCCTGCAAAGACTCCGCCATGACGACGATGTCATCCGCGAATCGCAGATGAGAGATGCACTGGCCGTTAATGCTGATGCCCCGTCCTTTCCAGTCGAGTGTCTTAAAAGCGTCCTCTAATGCATTAGTAAACAATTTCGGAGAAATGACGTCTCCCTGTCTTACCCCTCGCCGCAATTGGATTGGCTTAGTACTATGTTCTTGTACTTGGACGGCCATCGTAGCGGCTTCGTATAGGCTTCTCATCACCTGGATGTGGCGGTAGTCAATCTGGCATCTCTGCATGGACTCCAGAACAGCCCAGGTCTCGACGGAGTCAAAAGCTTTCTTGTAGTTCACATACGCGAGGCATAAGGGATGGTTATACTCCTCAGTCTTCTCTATTATTTGCCTTAGTGTGTGTATGTGGTCTACGGTTTAAAGCCCCTCCGAAACCCAGCCTGGTCCGGTGGTTGGAATTCATCGAATTTTCGGGCGAGACGATTCGAAATGACCCTCGGGAACAACTTATAGACATGGCTCAAGAGTGAGATGGGGCGGTACTTCTTCAATAAGGCTTTGTCTCCTTTTTTGAAGAACAAAACCACCACTCTTGCTCCATGCCTCAGGTGTTGTGCCAGTTTGGATGACGGAGTTGAAAAGCTTGACCAATTCTCTCAAGACAGGAGTACCTCCTGCCTTGAGAAGCTCAGTGGTTACTCCGTCATCTCCCGGAGCCTTGTTGTTGTGAAGTTCTAGGGGCGGGCCATTCTAATCTCGCCCATTTCGTGGTCGGGAAGCTCGCCTGAGTAGTGGCGGGTCAGTCTGGCTCGCGGATCATCCACGTTGCAGGCCACAGGCGGAACTGCTCTTTGAGCATATAAGTTTCCGTAATACTTTTCGACCTCTCCGAGAATTTCTGGGACTGAGGTGACGGTGGTGCCTTGTTGTGTTCTGAGTTTCGTTAGGTGACAAAAGGAGGTGTGTGGCTTAGCGAATACTTTGGAATCTTTATTTTGTGCAATGGCAATTTCAATTTCCAAAGCATTCGCGCGCCTATGTGTTTATAATTTACTTCAATCTAATATCCGTAACCGAAACTATCCGAAACTTACGGATAATCCGAAATAATTTCATATCCGTAACCGAATCCGAAACCGATATAATTTTATTCCTATATCCGTATCCGTATCCGGATCCGAAATATCATATCCGGAACATCTCTACCCCATAGCAATGATAATAACGTATATACTCTTTTCCAGGAATACACACTAGTAGTAGAGATGCAGAGACGCGGCGGCAACCCCAACAACGTGGTGTGCCCCCGTTTCCCCCGCGGCAAGAACGAGGGCTGGCTGCTCACGCTAGGAACCATAGACAATGGAGAGCTTCACGCACTCAAACGAGTTCCACCCAGGGGAACATCACAACTCACCTTCTATACACCTTCGCAGAGAGGTGAGTCTATTCTTTTTAGAGAAAGGGGCCATCTTTAAATTACGTAACAAGTTAAAGAGGAGCGTGGGGATCAACGGAGTCTGACATTGTGTGACAAGGGAGTGGGAAGGGACCTAAATATCGTAACGCTACATTACAACATTTACTTGTTAAAACACAAACTGCAGTGTTAACGAAAACCTCCAAAAATTTTGCGACTACTTACATAAACATAAGTTTCAAATTGTTTTTGTCGGCTACTCGCTCTCTTAGTGATATGTGGCAGCGCTGACGACTTAAGGCCTTTTGATAAATGCGGCTTGCTATTTTTAAATTTCTTGAAATGTTTAACTTTGTATTTCAGTCTTTAATTCATACTGAAGGCCTTAATAATAAACTTGCATGTTTAACGTCATTAATATTATTTCAAGGCAAATTATAATTACTACAACTTTAATTACCCACTGGTGTATTGAATATTTTGAAGCAAATAATTCTTAATTCTTGTGTTTTCATTTTTAATATGTAGCTGTAAATTGTATGCTAAAACTATCTCTAAATAATATTGTTAAACCATAACTACTGTAATCTCATTTTCATTTCTGCTTAGTTCAATAATAAATTTATTATTACTTATTCGATAATAATAAAATAATATTTTTAGGTCGCATTATTTACACCCTATACATAATGAGCGACAGCTACATGGGACTTGACCAACAGTACGATTTGCAGTTCGAAATTATGGACCCGCTGCCGCCAGAAAAAGTGGATAGAGTATATGATTATGTGGAGAAAGTTATTATTGAATAAATTATTTTGATATGATCATGTTTTACTGTTTTCCTAATGAATTAAAGTCCTTATTTGAAGGGCAATTATATTTATAGCAGCTATATACAATTTGTTTAATATATTAACCTTCTGGCTTGAACATTCATAGCAATCCCTAAAGGAATTTAATTAGTACTTGTTCACCATTCTTATAACCCTTATGATATTCATAAATCAGTACCTGTTTGAAGTCTGGAAATGCAGAAATGAAACTTAAATATAGAACAATATTTTTAATGCACGATATTCACAACATTTACAAAGCTACACTTCAAGTTTAGCAGTATGTAACAATATGTAATGGCTAATAATTTAGGAAATTTTGAAAAAATGTGTCCATAGTAGTGTTTTATAAGAAATGATAGTTAACAGCTTATAAAGAGGAGCTTATAAAGATGTATGGATGATATTTATGGACAATCAACAAAGTTTTTTTTTCAAGTTGAAGTAGATAAGGGGAAAACTCTTAATAGAATTACTTTCTAAATCAACTGTTACATTAGAAGAAAAATTGGAAAGTCACAATATATTTGTGTCAATCAACATTTTAGACAATACCAAACTAAGACATGGGTTATAATATGCTCAGTTTGACTGCAACATGTTACATCTATGGCCACTACCTACTTTACTTCATTATAAAATCACAAACACTTACACATACTAATTTGTTATTGTTTTCATAACCCAGTCTAAATTTCAATCCCTATAATTAATTTAAAAATTTTCCACTGACACATGGTTTCTCATATTCTACAAAATCCTTTTACTTTGATGTTAAGCTATTCAAGAATCCTAAACAATTAGTTCACTTATGACTTAGAATTCTTTAGATATCAGAATCTATTAAATATAGTGTCAACAATTACAAAATTACACAGTGATAACTTTTTACAATTATCTACTACTACACAATATTAATAAATATCACACAAACAATATTTTAGTCAAGTTTAAGTATGTTAAATTTAAAACTAGCTTTATTACAATAGGGAAATGTTGAAAATGCATATGATCACAAAATTCAAAGCAGCAATTTGGAAATTTCTTTTACAAGCACTTAAGTTTTGTAAAAAAATATCTACATAAATTGAATGGTAGTATTTTGTGTGATACAATCTCTGTTACACAATATTTTTTCCTATTAAATTAAAGCATTATTGAAGCATATATCAGGAGTTAAATATATATTTAAAGGGTTTAAGATTTCAAAAGAAAATATATTTTTGTAACATGAATATTGTATACTACCATCCAATAAATGTCTTATAGTTCAGTTATAGTTTCATTACTTCAGCACATTTCTTAAGAGGGGTACACTCAAACAATATCATATATTGTTGGAGTGTCAGCACTATGTTATTTCTTTTTCTTCTGCTCATACTCAATAGCCCTATGTTCAGAAACTATTTGCCTCTCTCTTGTCAATATACCATCCAGTTGTTCAGTGAATGCATCAAAGGAAAACTTTGTTTCAAATCTCTTTAGGCCTGCTTCACCTAACTTATCTCCTAATTCTGGGTTTAGCACCAGCTTACTCATTGCATCAGCAAATGACTCACTAGTCGGTTCACATAAGAATCCTGTAACCTCATTCACAACAGTCTCCGTAGGACCACCACTATTGACTGCTATGACTGGCTTCTTGTAATACATAGCTTCTAATGGTACAATACCAAAATGTTCATTTGATGGAGTGTACACAACAGCTTTGCAGTTATATAACAAAGATATTTTTTCAACATCTTTTGGTGATTTCATAAATGTGACCTTGTCTTCAATGTCTAATTCTGCAGCTAAATCTGTTAACTCAATATAATGCTCCATGTTTTCTAAATTTATGGGGTCAAAACCACCTGCCATTATTAAATGCACTCTATTCCAATCATTTTCATTCAGTATATGCCTTAGGTGGTCTAGGGCTCTCAAGGCCAATTGCAAATTCTTCTTCCTCTCATATCTGTTTATTGACAAGAAGATAAACTTGTCCGTACCTACAGGAACTATCTCCTTTAATGGCTTTGGTTGAGTTGATCTAAAGAACTCAGTATTTATCGAGGGGTAACAAATATCAGGAATATCCTTAATACTTTGAAATGCATCCTGATACACCCTAGCTGTATATTTACTATTAACTAATACCTTGTCCGCTCGCGCCGTTGTCAGCTCTTCCAGCCAGTTAAGAGGCGCTCTGTACAGTTTCTTCAAGAAGCTCCCTTCTGAACTGAGCAGTTTGTCGGGATAGTGGCAATAGAACACGACCCTGAACGGTCCTCGGGCCAGTTTAATAAACGGAATGCATAACGAGATAGAGTCGCAAAATACTAGAGTGGGCTCTTCAGCGGGAATGACGTACCAGGCTAAGTAAACAGCGGCGTATACCATGCGTACGTACGCACAAGCTGCTTTGAATCTGCCAAATATAGATCGCGGGATCCAATCGCCAACTACTGTAACAGGAAGCGTTCCGTCACGTGTCTCGGCGAAACAGTGTGTAGGATCGTGATGGTTGGTGTATAACGCTACTTCATGGCCCTTATTCTTAAATGCTAACGCAGCGTCCAATACTAGCCGCTCAGCTCCGCCGATACCCAAATCTGGGTGAAGGAACAGTATTTTCACCATAATTACAAAATATATATTGTTACTAATTATTTAATTTACCACCGGAACATTTAATCACAACGTCACTCAGTAATTTTAGTTGAAACACGTAAACAAACTACATTGGTGGTTTGTCAGTTGTACTTGCCACAGTTGTAAATTATCCAAAAACACAGGAATTTAAAGTCTATTTGACATTAGCTAAGTGCTAGCAAGTAGACTGAGTGCACACGAGCGAGTACCACGACCACAGCTCCAAGTACAAAAGTACTCTGTGGGCCACAGATAAAAAAGACAAACTAAAAAGCAATACCTAATCGACTTGGGTTATACGAGCATTACATTTTTATATGGAATGGACTCTAGTTGAATAACTATGAATTTGAGATCTTAAATTATTCGATTTAGATAAGAATCGTTCGTAATTATCTTTTTCGGTGATACTTAATTGATAATTTGATAAATAAAAATTAAAACCGCGGATTTAAAGCGCTTTGCATGGCATGCTAAACTTACTATCAATCCAATTTAAATTCTAATACATTTTTGTAGTACAATATTGTATTAACAATTTGTAAACAGTACAATTTTTGAACTGTCTAACGAAGCGATCCTAACTTGTCATATCAAACTTAAAATACAATAAAATTCAAATCATTTCCATTTATTAGAATAAAAAAATTACAATTCATCTTTTCTTTCAATCTTTACAAGATCAACATGGAATGTAAGCGTTGCAGACTTTGGTATCTTCGGCGGGGCTCCAGCTTCACCATAAGCTAATTCTGGAGGAATGACTAGTTTTCGTTGTTCTCCTTCACACATACCAATTAAACCCTGATCCCATCCCTTAATAACTTGGCCAGATCCAAGAGTAAATGTCAGAGGGTTTCCTCGAGGAATTGAGCTGTCGAATTCCGTTCCATCATCTAAAGTACCCTGAAAAAAACATATTCCTTGTAATTATAGGTTACATAAATAAAATCGTAATAAAAAGATAAAAAAAAGTTACCGTATAGTGCATGTGAAGCAGGTCACCTTTCCTGCTTTTAATTGGACATTCAGAAGGCCTCTTCTTTACTCCTATTTGAAGTTTCTTAGGCGAATTAGCTATGACTACATGTGATATCACGCTCATTAAAACTATGACGAATAGAAGAATTTTACACAACGTTAGAAGATTGGTATTCATGTTTGGTTTAATTACGAAACCGTCAACAAAATGCTAATTAATTTCCTAAGACTAATCTAATACAAGCACTACAACTCGAATACAATTTACAATCAATTGATTACAAAGCCAACAAACGTCAAATGTTTTTTTTTTTTCCGGCTATTGTCATTTTCAGTCTTTTACACAGATTACATCAAAGTACTTGCTTGTATCTATTCTCTTGATATTAGTATCCTACTGAATACTGTATAGAAATGAAAATCGTTTACACAGTACAAAAAATCATTATAAATTTGGCTTCCCGAATATTTCAAAGGAAGTGGGATATTCGTATGTGCCCGCATCAATTACTACGCGCACTGAGCGCATTTATGTTGTTCTTAAATCGCTCTAAAAACAAGTTAGGTGGGTTCCTTAATCCTCAATCACTTTCGTTTGATCGGATGTTAGTAATTCTAACAAATATAAATTAAGGAACCTTTATGAGGTAGTACCTAAGTTCTATCTTTTCCGCGACATCACCTACGAAATTAAATTAAAATGAAAGAACATTATCATTTATCACGCATGCTTTCTGTTTTGACTTATTAAGTCGAATTGTCAAATTGTTGACATTTGACGTCACAATTTGTAACCAACATTTTTGTTTACATGTTTACAGAAAAGTTGCAAAATATAAGTGTAAAAGTTTTGGAATATAGTATTACAGACATAAATTTGTCTATAAAGAAAATTAAATAAAGTCAAACCTCAATTCAATATTTCCTAATTCATGTGAGACTTTTAAAATGCACTTTTATATTATATCAATTATATTTGTTTGATAATACAATACAACATTTACTAGCCCAATAATTTAAATCCCAGTGCAAGAATAATGTTTCGCGGGCGTCTTACTTTTCGACGTCACAAATATACACAAAATGTGTGTTGGGAATTTAGTATAAAACAATCAATTCTTTTAATTCAGAGGATGCGCTCCGCTTATTTAATTCCTGGTTCTTTATCTGGTCCTGGTCAAATCATTAATTAAATAATTATTATACCCTTTTTCCTATAAAATAAGAGATTAATTATTGAATGAAATACTTTACTGTAGCTACAATAAATTTAATAATATATTTTTATTCTAGTTTTGAAAGATTCATCTCAAGAGTCGATAAGCAAAATTCAGATATAATTAATAAATATGAATCCAAGTAAACCTGTGCCTACTGAGTACAATAAATATCTACTTAACAAGTCAACAGTCACTAGAGGTATTCAAGCGTACATTGAAACATTAAGCATAAATAATGACACTTCTAACTACTCATTCCATAAAATTCTGGTAAGTAATTGAATGATTAATAATATATAAGAGTATTTTCATACCTAGAATAATATGGAACTGTGTGGAACATGTCAAGCTTATTGTGGTTGTTCTCAAACTTACTGCTGTACAGGTTTCGGAGGGTAGAAATCAATTCCAATGTATTTGGGAAAGCAGAACACAAAGGCAGGATGCATTCAATAATCAGATTCTACACCTGTCAAGATCAAAAAGGGGATAATTTAGGCTAGAGTAAAAAGAGAGATGTTTTATAAGTTAAAGAAATGGTTAATTTTATGTTATTATTCATTTTTTGATGTTAAGAGGAATATAATATCTTCCCTTTAGTGCACATTACACATGAGAGATAATCCAGGCAAGCCAAAAATTTACAGAATTTTTACAAAATTATTGTTTTTTTTTTTTGCAGGTGAAAAACTGGGTTTCTAGTTTGGACTCCCTTTTTAACACAATGGCAGACTATTTTACCTCAGCTCTGGTACCAATCCGCCCATACTCACAAGATGAAGTAGTATCATTCTGGACAAGCAATCTGAATTTAATACTAAAAATAATCAAATATGATTTTAAATTTTATTATGAGAGAGGAGTTATTGACATTGATATTATCTTTGATGATAAAACTGCTATTGAACTGTTCAACAAATTTGAGACGGAGAATGAGATAGTTTCTGATGTTGTTTCAAGCAGATACAATGATGTATTAGAATTGGACCTTTCTGACTTTAGAAATGACCCTAGTAAGAAATTATGTGTCTATATTTGAAAATGATCAAATTTTTCAACCATGTTATATAAATAATTTATTTTACAGAATTCCTTAAAAAGAAAATTGAGTTTTACAATATAAATGTACTCTGTTATTTCAAGAGTGTTATGCTGAAAGTAGGGAAACATGCAACATCATTAAATCTAAGCAAAAATAATTTAAGGTATGCTTAAATTATATCTTTTTGAATTTAATAGTATATATGTGTATGATAATTATTGTGTGATTTGATTTTAGAAAAGCACCAGCACAGATTTTTAATTTCTTCATAAATGGAGAACTCCATTCTATAGATTTAAGTTATAATAATGTAAGTACTGTTTATTTTATGTAAAAAAAATGCCCTAAATGCCCTCTCTTGCAATAGATTTCCAAGGACCCTTATGGTATTATAATACAAGTGTTTACCATGTAATCAAGAGTACCTGAGTTCAATTCTTAATTAACTGAAACATGAATGAAATGCCCCTCTGTCTATCCCATATAATATTTAATGTGTGAATATCAAATCAATCAAATCAAACATATCAATCAAAAGAATCTTTAAAATTTATTAGGTGTGTTTCCAACTATCCCGCATTTGCCCAGCATGGGAGACTAAGGGCTAAATTCGTTTCAGTTGTAGGCCTATGCCCAGCAGTGGGATGTATACATGGTGATGATGGACTTTTTATTCATTTTACAGATAAATTGTCTATCAGATGTATTCAGGATAGATTTGTGCAATGACAACAAGAAAATCAAGAGATTATGGTTGGAAGGCAACCCTCTGTGCGATGGGTTGGAACCATGTGAATATGTAAAAAGGGTTACATCAAAGTTTCCCAGGCTGTTGGAATTGGTATGTAAATAATACAAATTGGTTTAGATGATCACTAGTAGTAGTACTTTCATAGAAGTTGAAAACACTTTAGTTTACTTTTTTTAGGATAAAATTGTTGTTTTGATTATGATAATTAATAAAAATTAATATATTTCAATAAGATTATAGATGCATTCAGGAAATAGTTACTATTAACTAATCCTATTATTTAGTATAGAGGACACAAGGTTTAGGCTCGCGGTCGCGGGTTCAAACCACAGACACACTACTGAATTTTCTTACTTATATGTGTATTAACAATGAATAAATACATACTTCAACTGCAAAGATAATCATTGTGATGAAATACACCTAAGTTCTTAGGAATTTCTTAGGTGTGTAGTCCGCCAACTCGCAATAGGCTAACTTGGGGCACTAATCCTCTTAGGTGTAGAGGAGTGGTTCCCAGAAGCATAATATGATGATGATAATGATTATGGTGATGTTGATGATTATGCTGTTGATGATGATGATGAAGTTCTGAAATTTATTTCACAGGACGGCGTAAGGCTGAATCAAAATCGAGCCTTACCTCCTTTTCACCAACATTACCTAGCGACGCCGGATACATGCACGAAACTGATTGTTGAAAAGTTTCTCCTACATTATTTTAATGCATATGATGAGCCTAGAAGGCCGAAGTTGATAATTTTTTACCATAACAACTCTAAACTGTCTATATCAACACGGATGTCTGGTATGTGATTTTCCTCATTTTTATCTACAACGTGTAAAAAATCCGTGATCGTCATTTTTATTGAGATTTTTTTTGTTAAGGTTAATATTTTTGTAACCACACTTAATATTGCCTTGTCTTAGTTTTCGATCACACTTCAGGGGTTAATTTAAATAATAGCAAATTTGGAGCAAAAGTGCAAGTCTGGAAATGTGCCCATAAATGCCGCCTATTACAAAGGGATTGATACATATCTGGTAAAATGTGAGTGCAAAAATGTATCTGTCTTATCTTTGGGGGACTACAGGCATGAGTCTTTGGATGTATCTAAGTACATTATGTAATTTTTGTTTAGTTGCGGCAATTGAATCCTCGTCTTTACGTTTTGAAACTGCTAACAAATTTTGCTTTTATTTTTATCATTGCATATATTTATCCTTTGCTATGGAGAGGACGGAATGGAGACGACTGGAGGAGGCCTTTGCCACATGGCAAGCGGACAGTCAGAGATGGAAGAAATGTAGAATGTATGAGTGACTGGAGAGTCGAAATTATGTCCGAAGGAATAATAAGGCTTATAATATTTATCCTATTTGATGAAGAAAGATTTTAATTTATTTATATAGCTCAATAAACAATGTTTGACAATAAATAGGTGATTACTTGCAGGTAGTCAAGAATGTACGCTGCCCCACTACCGTAAATTCTCGCGGAACACATATAATATCCAAAAACGTATGAATTTCGACGAATACATTCACACACCTCGCGCCTTTGTGATGAACGCGCTGAAGAGTTTGCCCCAAACTATACACGACCGGACCTCGTTCAATGTGGACGTTATCAGGCACGAAGTAAGAACATCTTTATCATACATTTACGATATAAAAAAAATCCCGATTTGTTTTTACTTTTTGGTAACAAACACAAGTATAAAATGTATGTAGATACATATTAGGAAAGAGTAAAAAATGTATGTATATGTCCGCCAACCTGAACTAGGGCCTAAACCCTCCCAGTTGTAAAGGCTCGTTCCCAGCAATGAAACATATGGGGTGATGATGATACAGTTGTTTGAAGTTGGATCCAGCTTGAGCTCGTTCCACCACTAGTACGTACTATTATTTTTTTTAAATTATCTATGTTCACATTACATTCATTGAGCCAGCGTGGTGGCCTAAAGTCTACTAAATTCTACTCTCAGCAGTAAAAGTGGCCCTTTCCCAGAAGCGATGCGTATATGGGCTGATGATAATAACGATGATTCGTTTCCATTATTCCAGGAGCTATACATGATTCTAGTCATAGACGGTGTTTACTTTGAAGTGAAGTCAAATTTGCACATTCCATTCAAGTTCAGAAGAACATTGACCCTCAAGCTGTTTCCGTACAATCCTCCAAACCCGTTGGCGACCTGCACGATATGCCATGATATGCTCTTTGTAACACCAATAAAGACATACAGGACTTTACCGGTAATGAATTTGTAGTAAAAGTCAACGTAAAATCTATTCAAATAGGCTTTTAAAAGTTCATTTTAATTGTCAATAATTAATGTTGTCTCTCGGAATCTGTATAGAAGGAACGGCAAAATAATGCAATTTTTTTAAAATAAGGAAGTAATGTACTTAGGAAAAGATGAATGAAAACATCGTGATGAAACTTGCACACGCAATTTATAGTCCGCCAACCCCCTCTAGGCTAGCGTGATAACTAAGAAACTAAAACCTCTCAATGGTGGAAAATATATTTACCTTTTTTTGTGTAAAGAGTGCATTTATGTGTAATTATTTATCATTTTTACAGACACCACCACAAGCGGAAGAAACGGAACATCCATATGCGCTTATAGACCCTACTCCAGAGGAAAAGAAAACTGTGATAGACATGTTCTGTACTCTCACTACATTAAGCAAAATAGAAGCTATGGAGTAAGTACTTTTATACTATAGTGTAATAAGTATTAAACTTAAAGTGTAAACTAAGGTCTAACCTCCCTCATTTATGAAGAAGGCCTGTGCAAAAAACTTAAAAAAATATTTTTCCATTTCAAACATGCTGTCTTATTTCAGACGTTTAAAAGACGCAAATTGGGATTATAAGAAAGCTGTGATAAAATTTTCCGAAGATGTAGATTCTAAAGAAATACAACTTGAGAATTGTAATGATGAACTACTGGATACAGAAATGGATCAAGAGTATGGCACTCCTGCAGATACGTAGATATTTATCCTTATAAGAAAAAACTTGTTTTTAAATAAAATAAATGTGATGAAAATACTACTAGGTTTGTTTTTGATTGCTTGTATTCCTTGGATGTAATTATTGTTACCCATTATATAAAAATGAACCTAAAACCACTGTCTATAATAGTAGACTTCTAATGGAGTCGTCTCATTTGTTGAGATAACATATGCCGATACAGTTTAACATTAATTTTTAATTAACTCTGGTATTATTCCAAATTGTTCTAATGATGAAATGTCTCAGTAGCAAACAAAACTATTGTGAATATTTGTTATAAATGAGACAGATTTTTAATGTAAACGAGTAAAATTGGTATTAAACAGAAATAAATCAGCGGTATTGACCAACGAAATACCAAAATAGTCAGTTTTTGAATTTTATGTGCTAACAACACTCATGGCTGTATGACTATGTCCTTTGCCTCTCCTGAGGAAATAACAAACAAGTATTCACTTGACTTGTCAAAGTCAAACATTTTACCTTGCATTGTTTTGCAACAATCAAAAAGTTTGTGTTTAATCCCATTTAACATTCTAAAAGTTACAAAAAACATAAACCATGTCGAACAACTCAATTAGCCAGTCGTCAAACATGCCTTCTATAGGTAATATCAGCCAAGGAGCCATACAGTATGTGAATAATTCACTGCAAAGTCCTCAAGTCCAGTCGGGTTCGGTCCAGAGCTCGCCCACACAGCACAGCCCGATGGGAGCACAGACACAGGTTGGTGCGAAAGCTAATCAGACTGGTGGTGGAGATCAGGCTACTCAGGTGAGGGTTGTCATAACTGGGTCATTCACTTTCGTCTTCATGAACGTAACTGTTTTTCTGATATTCATACTCACGACTGTGTTTCAGAGGACTTTTGATATGTTTTTTGTGTAGTTTTTACTAATGCTTTGCTGTTTTTGTTGTTACATCTTATAAATTTCTTATGTTGACACAATTTCATTGATTGTACCATCTCAGTGAGGTAGCTGGTTTTTACTTTTTATATAGCAAATATTAACATTAATGTACAATATTCATTTTAAATACAAAACAATTTTATTAACAGCACACCACCACAGCTTATAAATAGTTGGATTCAATGTTTTGGTCAACTTGACATCTAAGCGAAATGAAAAAGCTAGCCAATTGATCCCTTATTTTTTAATATCTCACTCTGTTTTACCTTTTGCATTAGTGAGGTCTTAAAAACTTAGAATGCACCCCCTATTCATAATATTTTGGGTTTCTATAAGCTCATTTTTTTCAATTGTTTTTTTTTTAAATACTAACATTGCATAGCATTGGTTATCTCTATATGGATGCACTCCTATTCTTGGTTTGTACTAGCATGCAAGCTAGTTGCTTGGGTATCAGAATGTTAGTCTAAAATTATTTTACGATTTGTGTGCAAAAAAATTATATACACATTGAAAATGCTTGGTTATTGGTGGGCATTAAAAATTATTATGTGAATGTGATGTAAAAGAAATTTCAGAATAAACAATTTTTTATGTTACAGGATTTACAAGTGTTCTTATAAAATCATAACTTTCTCATAGGTGGGTTGTTACTGGGTACAAATATTGATAAAATCTTCTATTATGATCTATTAGTGAAGTCTTAAGTCATTTAATATTGTTACAAATATGTAATTTTCCATGTAAATTATGACATATAAAAATAAATAAGTATACATCTAGAGTACAAATAAGGACTGTAACTAAATTAAGAAAATAATTTAATCAGAATTAAGTAATATGAGATTTTTAAGGAATTAAAGTATTTCAATTGCAATAACAGCATTCGTTTTGCAGTATATGTATGTGTTGTGTTATTAAAAGATCTTTTCTTTAATTCTTGGACTGGGAAGAACATTATTTTTTTTAACAAAGACATTTATAGGCAAGTGATGTTAAATGTGATGGATATGCACCAAGTCAATTAAATTTGTCTATTTATGCGATGAAAAAAGGGGCATAATAAGATTGTATTTCAAATTGTAGGAAATTTAAATACTTTACACTAAAAAACGAATTGCTAATTTCACAGCTTCTCAGTCGCCCTCGCCTTCAGGAATTAGTTCGCGAAGTGGACCCCACAGTGCAGCTTGATGAAGAAGTTGAAGAAATGTTATTGCAGCTTGCTGATGATTTTATTGACACAACTCTCAACGCCGCTTGTTCTTTGGCCAAACATAGACATGCTCCAACTGTGGAGTTGAAAGATGTTCAGTTACATTTAGGTAAGTTTAAGAATTTGCCATGTATTATAAATCAATGTATTCTTCTCACAATATCGCCATAAACAGCTGAACGAATGCCTCCCAAGTAGGAGTCAACTGTTTCGGTCTTGAACAGCCCCTATCCATCCACTATTGCCGATAGGAATATAAATATGAAACAATATTTATATCTGGATAATCATGTCATCTATTGAGAATTAAGGCTCGACCGAGATGGATTATTTGTTCTCGGCCGAGACCGAGACCGAGAATAAAATAAAGTCTCGGCCGAGACCGAGAACCGAGACCGAGAATAGACAAAGCGTGATTTTTTTAAGACTGTTTATTTTTTTAATACGCTACTACTACTACATGTCCCTCGACATAAAATTGAACAGCTCTCCTAAACAGTTGTTCACTTGCTTAACTAGTAGGCGGCGCAGTTAAAAAAATATTTGTTGCAGGCTTAAGCACTATAGCAGCAGCATAAGCAACTTATAAGGTGACAAAAACCAATACTCAAAAATATTAGCATTTCTTTGATTACCGAGCTTGTACTATATTTACGCGTGGCCACGCGCGGTAAAATTTTAATGCCAATTCGAAAAAAGTTACAGTCTCGGTTATGACCGAGAATCTCGGCTAGAAACAGCCGAGAACCGAGACAAATTTCTCGGTAGGATTTGTAGCCGAGAATGCCGAGACCGAGACCGAGACCGAGATCTCGGTCGAGCCTTATTGAGAATGAACCTCTAACTCACAGAGGTTAGGCCATAGTTTACCGTAAATGTATGTGAAAAAGAATTGGTTTTCAGAATCATTTAAATATTATTGTGTGTTCCAGAACGACAATGGAATATGTGGATACCAGGATTTGGTAATGACGAGTTGAGGCCGTACAAACGGGCGGCGGTGACCGAAGCTCACAGACAACGCATGACCCTCCTAAGAAAAACCATCAAGAAATACTAATTAGTTAATTGTTATGTAATTGTAAGTGTAATTGATTAAAGAGATACATATATTAGTGTCGTTTGTGTAAATTGTACTACTTTAAAATTAACTGTAAAATGAACTATAAAGGATAACAATGGCAGGTTTGTATTTTCGCGGAGTTTAACATAGGAAGCGTATCGCCGGATCGTAAACATAATATAACATTATTTACATATTATATATAGGACATAATCGGAGTTGGTAAGTAATAGATATTGTAGGTGAAAGTGTACAGCAATAGTTGCAAATATTATGTCTCCCAATCAGTAAACAATTCAATTCGCTATAATTCATAAGCTTACCAATAGATGTCGCTATTCAAATGTATCTCCACTTATTATGCTATAATATTTTTGGGGGTGTTTATTCACAGTGCTATATTTGTGAAAGACGAATCGAATAGGGTATAAATATTCGAAACACTATTAAAATCATCGTAAATTGTAAGGAACAAGTAATTCACTAGTTAAGCAGAATCAGTATCAGTCTGTATAAAGACTGAATGGACAAGTCCCTAGGAGTTCAGAATTCAATTTGAAAAATTTCGGGAGTGACCTCAACGTGTTCATTATAATATTATTGCAACATTCCTAATTAATTTTGTGTGTTGTTATAATATGTAATATGTGGTGGGTACATAATTATAATTTCTAGGTAATACTGAGTTAGAAATAAATTTACCAAAGAGAGACAACATTTCTATCAACACACCATTTATTTCATAATTAATGTGAAAGACGATTACAGTACATGTCATACACTTATAAGTAAACACATTAAAAAATCACATAAAAATCACAAACTTAAAAATATTAAGTCACATGGTCATAAATAAGTAGACAAACATCACGCAATACTGATTCATACAAAAATCACAGATTTTTGTGGTAAAAGCGTATGTTAACACTGAACAAAACGAATTCATATTTACTCAAAACAAATCTTTTGGAATGTTCAGATACACATTTCAAGCAGAACATTACCAATTACTCAAAAAGTTATGCCGAAAAATAATTAATTTTTAAATAATTTTAATTATTAACTCATTTAACTACACCAATTAGCTAAATATCAAGAGTTACTAAACTAAAACTACTGCTAAGACAGATTGCTTTGATTTGCTTTTCATTAATCTATTTCTGATTGTGACACACTTCAACCTTTGTTTATCGGACAGTGCAAAAAGTTAAGCAAACGCAAAACAACTGTGGACCCAATGTCTACACTGGCCACAAAACTGTTGGAAATATGATAAAACTTAAATCTAGGTCATGGCTATGCCACGTTAATACCTGTTCGATACTAATGGTTATGTTAACAAATAATCTGATAAGGTCTCGTAAATGCTCGCTTTATTGTAAACATTCTTCTTATAGGTAATTAAGAGAATGTTATTTATGTCCATGTCTATTTTAGGCCTTTCAACTTGATGCATGTTAATTTATTGTTAAAATTATTTATTTTACCAACGGCTGTTTACATCATCTTTCTTTGCCTTTCATTTTCAATTCGCACGTATCTCTCTCAATCATTCCAAATAAACAAAGATTGCCAAATGCAAACTCGGTTTTCTACAATTAAGTATCAGTTGCTGACTATTTTATCAAATTAATAGTCCCTCGTTTAAATTTATCCGTAGAGTTACGATGGTAACACATCCTTTTGACCTTCAAACCGCGTAAACAGCATCGCCAACAATTACCGCCAAATTCTTTTGTTTTTTTTTTGTTGTTGATGTTACGGTTTTGGATATTTAGTGCCATACTTGTTTGCTTTAACAAGCGTATGTATGGGTCCAAGCAAGCGTGCTTTAAAATTAACTAATGATGATTTACGCCTCGCATGCCGCTTCACGTTTGTCGGGGATGTAGAGATGGTCGGACGAGTCCACTTTCTTCCAGTGAAGCAGCTTGGATTTGATTCCCACTGGTTCCTGTAATAAAAGAGAAAACATTTTAACATTATTCTAGTAAATAAGCATTATTTAATAAGGACGCGAAAGTAAGGACATAAAACATCTAAAATTACTTAAATAATAAATAAAATGTACAATTTTCTTTTTATTTAATTACAACAACAGAAAAGAAATTTCACAATTTGATTTGATCAAAACATTACCACGCCAAAAGCGTAACGTAATTTCATACTGCATGCGTGACTCGAAGATAGTAAGTGAAAGGAGGCGAGTATTTTCGACGCATGTTCTCAAGGTTCCATGGTGTAATGGTTAGCACTCTGGACTTTGAATCCAGCGATCCGAGTTCAAATCTCGGTGGAACCTAAATTTTTTAATTTTATTTTTTTTCATAAAACTTTCCCCAACTTAAATTTCTCTTAAAATATTTTTTTCAAGTAATATATATAAAAATATATTTGAGTATTTTGATACTTTTTTATATCCTTTGAGCGATCAATATAATAAATACGGATTTTTAGATAGCAAAACTTGTTTATATGAAAATAATTGAATGCTAACAAAAATCATACACATGACGTGTGTACCTATATTGCCAGACAAAATATGAATTAACATATAAACGATGTCCGGCTTGTATATTTATGCACATTGGCATTCATACAATTATATGTTAATATTAATTGTTGAGCTTTGATAACGTTTGTTATGCCGATAAGGAATGTTGGCGACCAACCAATCATGTGTTTGGAACGAGACACACCCTGGCTACGTATTCTGACGTATCTTAGCAACATACTGTATTATCATTATAATTGCAGTTTCTGTTTACATAGAATCTGTTCTTAAAATAAATATTCGCAATTATTATTAACGACAAGATACCTATCCCCCTTGTTTTTGTACTCGATGTTTTATTTTTAAACAGTCCTGATTGCAGAAAAAAAAACTTACATGTGCCTAATTAGATAAACTATAAATCAATGTCATTGACAAGATAAAAATTATCAATTGTATCTATCAAAGTACATTTCAATATCACAAAGAACAAAAAATCAAAGAACTCGTTTGATGGCTAATACATATTTATGACACATTTACATACATAAAATATACTGTTATAAGTAATCTATAGCTTCGTCATGTATATGTTAATATTCTATTTTTATATTTATATGTTTTTGCCCTAAATTGCGTAGTTAAAAACATTAGCCTCAAACTGTTCTCTTCTTATCTTAGTTGAAGAATTATTGTATCTGGAAATTATCTCTTGGATATAGGTTAAGGATCTTGTACTCAAATGGAGAGTACTATATTTAAGCTGCAGCAGCTCCCTTTGATGTTTGAAGATGTCCATTACTGAGTTTAACGGACAGTGCATCATTAGTAGCGCGATAGATGTTTGAAGAAGACTAATAAGTGTTAGTCGTTATTCTAATAATTGAAATATTCCAAGGTATTTATTTGGTTAATAACTGCCTTGGTTTTCTTTCAAGGTTTCTAAGATTCATATTAAGATTTTGTTGGGAGTAAAATACCATACGATGTAATGGTTTATCAAGTAATTTATAGTTATCAATTAGATATGAGATATGTGCAAGTAATTCCCCTAGGCTTATTACTTTCAAAACATTATAAGCATAACTTCATGCTTATACAAAAAAAATGCCTTTTGTATGTCATACATTGGCTGTAAAATGCATAAGCGGATCGCTTGCAAGTAATGCGATCTACGTTCCTGTCGTCAATTAAACCCTTCCGCACAAAACGCATTGAAACGGCAGTATAATGCAAAATGAAAGCTGCGTTCACGAAAAAAGAAATCTATCGCTCTACTTTTGGGATTTCTCGTTTTCTCTAACTAAATATTATACTAAGAGATTCACGGTAACCTTTTCATTCTGTCACTATAACGGCTCTTTGCAAAAATAGCGCTAGTATTTCGCTCAGTTAATATAATAAAAATAACTAGGATGTATCGTTTGATTTTAAATAATCGATTATTTTATTTTAAAAATATATTAATTTAGTGTATTTGATAATCGTCGCGATCAATTACATCAACTATTTTGAGCTGCAATTTTTTTTAATGTTTTTATAACGCCTAAAATGTACCTATCTAGTAACGTGCATGATTTACAGATACTGTACGATATTACTTTTCTTCGTACATATATTGCAGTATGATCATTTACTGAAAACTGATTAGATATAAAGTCACGTAGTTTAAACACACACAAACAACAAAAGCATTTTATTTATTAGATCAGTAACAGACCAAGGTTCCTTATCATTGCTAAGCAAAGAGAGATAAGCCACACAGTATCGATTAATCTAATAAGCATTAAGTCGGTAGCAAAGAAATCCCTTTTATACCACGCAATATTTTTCACATTTAACAAATAGAATTGGCTACCGGAATTTTATAACGCTGTTATATAACAATAAGCATTTATGAATGCGCACTGAAACACAATGAATGCAATAATCATAAACACCGTTTGAAAAATAGTATTGTAAGCTTGATAAGAGAGCTGTTATTGACCAGATATTTGATAACGTTATGATATGCGACACAAAACACAGAGAAAAATTATAGAAAGATTGTTGTTGCGTAAATTATTCATAGCTAAATAACAAATGACGCCCTACTTAAAAAAAAATTTTTAGTTAAATAATGTTTTTATGGTATAGGGTATGTATCGAGGTAAACCGTCAGAAACAGTTACTTAAAAAATCAAATATTGTAGTTTGATAATGCCAATTTCAGTTTCAATTACTAAAACATTTATTTTATAATAACTCAAACAAAATTTAAAGTTATGAAATTATTATTTTAATTGCTTTTAACTCTTTAGACAACCATAAAATAATCTTCGTACAAGATATATGAGAATTATTATTGATAGACCTTTTACAACATGCGGTGTTTATTGTTTAATTTATATTGCCAATGACCAAAGTACTTATCGTATTTATTTCATATTGATTGACTATAAAACAAGACATAAATTTTATTGTAAGAGATTCAGAAATACTGCTATTAACTATTAACAAAACTTTTATGATATTTTCTACTCAACATACCGAACACAGATTAAAATATGTTTTTTTTTCACTTACCAAATAAAAGAATCGAAAAAAGTACATAACCATTTCTTTCGCGATAACAATTTCTAGGTTTTTATTTGAGCATGTAAAATATTCAAACCGTAAATACCCGGCTATATCTAGAATACTAGAAAACATATACAAAATAAAATTTATGTATTCGATTTTATAACAGCATAATAACATCGGAACGTTTTAGCACGAAACATAAATTTATAACCAATATATGCAAGGTATAATAATTAACATACTAAAATTGACAACACAAACTATGTAGGTGTTTAAAATATTCACCCGTTTCAAGTGATTTTATAACCTCCATATTAGAGTTATTGCATCAGACGTCTCGGCATCTTGCCAAATATTAAGAACTGAGAAAACATGAGACATTGAAAATATGCTTCGCGATATAATTTATGGGAATTTTATCGACGGTAAATTGGCAAGATCTCATTGTATTTGTTTTGTTTAATTAATTTTAGTCTGTTGCATATGTAGCCAGTGCATTGAACTTGAATCCAATGAAAACTGAATTGGGAATAAAATCAATATTTAATAAGATACTGTTGACATTCAACGAAAGGTAACAAAATATACCACATTATAATAGGGATAATGAAATCGATTTTTTACTTCACTGAGTTGCTATTGGTTCATTCTTGTGTTCTTGGACTAAGCCTCTGGCCTATGTATCGCAGTGTTCTAATACGTGGTAATGAATATATGAATATGGTTAGAACGCAGTGGCTCAGTTGTCATTCATATTCTAAGCCACATAGAAAGTTAGCTGGCTTCCCACACCTTGGCACAGTTATTTATAGCTGGTTATTTAAATGCTGCAAGAAATAACCACAATAAACCTTAAGTGCAGAATATATCCCACAAATATTCTACTAGAAACCTGTAGGTGCAGGGTCGAAAATGAAATTGGAAGAAATCTCGAAGCGAAATTCAGTGAGACTATAGGATCTTAGCTCGTCTTGACTAATAAAAAAATAAATGAGAACGAAAATAGAAACAAGATACATTAAGGCATAACATCAGAAGTATTAGTAAAATGTACAAAATAAACATAAAAAATCTTGTGTCGGCCACCAAAGCGACTAGTGATAGATCCCGAATGATTTGCGGAAGTGAATTACTATCACTATTTTCACCGTCTCCATGTAGCCGATTGCCAATAGCTATTATAGTGCATAAGTTTAATTGCTCCATCTAACATCCTTACGTCAGAACTGCATTATAAAATAATGAGACACGTCAATAACAGAACGATAATAAATTCGTCTCTATGTCCTCAGATGATCGCTCGTAATTAGGGATGTATAGTCATAGTATTGGCACTAGATTTTAAATGGCAAACTCAAATTGAAATCACGCATTAAATACGAGAAAATTGTAGTCCTACAATGCAATTAATTTATGATATGGACAACGATTAACGCGAGCCCCACTAATAATAAAAAAATAACTATTAATATGACAAGTATACCATCTTTATAATTAATGTTGTCAACATCATAAGTAATATAAATAAGGACATTATCTACTGTTTAAACTACAGAGCTAAAATCGGAAAGTAAGTATACTCTCAAAACTATAAGTTTATCTTATCGAATACAATGGACACCTAACACATAGTCGTTACTCATTATGATCGTGTACTCATCTGCCCATGTACCTAGAACAATGCAGCCGTGCCTATTGTCAACACATAATGAGATCACACAAACACAAGAAGTAGGTAAGCGAAGAAAATACCAGGAAACATTTCTTGCAGCTTGCGTCACGTCTCAAGTATCAGACAATGCGCTGTTTTTGTAAACATTGCGTGCATTGACAGTCTAACACTTTCAAACCGACGGAAAAGATCAATTTGTAAAATGGCGACTGATCAGCTAGATGGGAATGGATAGGGAAATAGTTTAATCGATACACGACATTAATTCGACTAATGGGCTTGGAAACGATGAAAAGGCAATATGCTATTTTTTATGTAATATTTTTGCTGGCCACAGGCCTTCTCTATTCTATTCTTTTAAAATTAATGCCTACAACTAACAGTCATACATAGTTCTGATGTCAAACTAAGATACAAATCTTGTGACGAGCAATCAAAAACAACGAGAGACTTTAAAACTCAAGAATCTGTCAAACCGAAAATCAATATTTTTCTCGTGCGGGCATCGTACCTGGTGCCTCCTGTTTGACAAGCTGGTGTCTATTCAACTGCACCGTGAAGCTTTCAAAGTTGTTTACGCTTTGGCCCACCATGCTGATGCGGGTTGAAGAACTTGTAAACAATTTTCTTATCTATCTAGGGGTATTGCAGATAAGCGCGTTCAGAGAATTAAATGATTAAGTGTCACCTTTACGATAGATTTACCAACTAATAATAGAGTGTCTATCGTAGTGGAAGTAATCTTAATAAATTTAGATTTGCTATCGATGTGTTGGGGATATCTCTATTAGCACTCAAACTTTGGTTGTTTAACAATGAAGTTATCAGAAGTTATCAGAATTAAAATTTATCTTATAACCTTCGTTTTAAAATCATTATATTTTCATTTAGTAGTTTTAATTTGAAATATTGTCAAGTAATTTAATAACAGTTCAATTAGTGACATAGAATTGAAGCTGACCTAAGAAATCATGAGAACCCCTAAAGATTGAATAAAAACAATAACATTGGAGGAAAATAAACGAGGAATACCAAATAATAGAAAACATGTTACAAAGCGTCAATCAAATTAAATGCAAAAATCTTTTCTAGTACATTATTCCTTATCACAAGGAAAATCCAAAAAAAAATTATCTTAGGGTAAAAAATTATTTGACCTGTTTTTTTCTACTAATGAAGGCTGAAATACACGTATGATTAACGAATAATCTACGAATCTACAAGTAGATTTCAATAAACATCGGCAATGGGCACGGACATCTATGATAAGGGGTTTAATCAATTTTTAGTCCTTGTAACACATAGTGCGTGAATGATATTGCAGGAAATATCCATTACATCTATAATTTGCTGCGAAACATTGCATTTGTTATTGATGCGGAATTTTTGGCGCATGCGCAGTAAGGCGCTGACGACTAACTTGCATCGAATCGATTCGGTGAATACTGAATGAATAATATCAACTAATTCAGTCTAAAATCTTAATCGACCTGTTTTATAAAGCGTTTTATGAAATTATGTCATTAGATTTGGTAGATAGGTAAGGTATATAGCATGTAAAATGGCGATCATATTGACATAACATGTCGATTCATTCTCAAATACCTTTATTTTAAATTTAAAATATCATTTTACTTTGCGTTTAGCATTTAGTAATTTTCCTTTTGCTACCAGAAGGTTACGGAAAATAAGAGAATAAAAAAAAACACGGAATTATTATTTTCTTATTTAAATCAAATTGCAACGACTCAACAAAACCATAAATATGATTTATGTGCTACGAGGGAAAATCCAGTCATTATTAGAGAAGGAAAATTAAGTTTATAGACGCAAACAGTGTATAATAGGTTGATTCGTTTTAGTGTTTCGCTTATCTAGTGTCTGACTTTTTGAAGGTCACTAAACATAGAACGCAATTCAAATAACTGCGAACGATCACGTAATTTATTAACGGCATTTTGTTCTAGAAATCACTAGATGTTTTACCGAATATTGAGGTTTAAATGGTGTTTTTTTTTAATAATTTCAAAAGCAATTTTAAATTTTACTAAGAATTGTTGTTGTTATTTACATTTACATACGTTAGTTAATAAGACGGTTATCAAAAATAGCACAAACCTCTTTTAAATTAGAATAAAACAACATTACTTAAAATATGAATAGCAGCAATAAAATAATAATATACGAATCGGAAAACCTGCAACTATGCCAATTCCATGCAAATGTCCCGCCTTTTCCATGTAAAAACTGATTGGCATTAATGTGTTGCTGATTGTGAATTTCACGTACCATCGATTCGCTAAGCCTGAGCCTTATACTGCGTAGTATTCCTTACATAAAAAATCGCGATATTGCTAACGAACTGGCATTGTTTTTCACTACTACATGTTAAACGATGGTAAAAAGACCGCACAACCATTATCGTTATTATCGAATTGTTGTAAAACACACTTCGCGTCATAATGAAGTCTACATTCGCTGTAGAAACAAACCCGGCAATGTAAAGAGTCAAGGTCTTGAACACTTTTGCGTTATAAATATTCCGTGATTCACATAACATGTACGCTATTATTTTATCATTTATGACGTGATAATAATTTATCATTCTAGAATAAGGAAAAATTGTAGGGTCAACTTTGAGTCCTTTGACATTGTAATTTGTAGTCATTTGTCTTTTTAGTCATTTTTTTAATAAAATTTAGTATTTTCACGCTATACCCTATTTAAAAATGTACGCATATGCTTTTATGTCTGTTAGCAAGATTCTATTATTCCCAACCACTAGGGCAAGAGAATGAAATCCTTGAATAGTCAAAAAGTTATTTAATAAAGGACATAACATACAAAAACATGTATAAAATTGTATATAAAATGTAAAAAATAATTTGAGATTAAATATCACAACAATAAATAGTCACAGAAGCGATCTAATACTTACATTTCAAGTTAAAGCAGGTGTTATTGACAATATTAACGTTGGATCTTACCTTAGCAACAAGCTTTCCATCGTCACCAATCAAGAACTCTTCGAGACCGAAGACAAGAGGAGAAGCGTTGCCCAAGTGGAAGATTCTTGAAGATGTGCCTCTGGTTACTCTGAACTCTATTGTCTTCGCCATAAGGACGTTTGTGATCATGTAAACCGACTTCTTGCCTTGCAGATCTGCGAGAAATAGAAACATCGTATTCATTTTCTATTGAGACGTAGTAGTGAAGCAGTGTTAATTCAATTGCTAATCAATTTTATTAGTTAATACTGCATGAAACTCCAAAATAAAATGCTTTCACGGAAGAACTAAAAATAAACCAGCACTTGTAAAATAAAGATAAAGAGTTTCACAACAGCAACAGGAAAATACTTTATCGCTAAAATCAATATTTGTTGTACACAACTCATTGAAAATTTTACACGAATTATTTTTGGATGTTAATATGCCGCCCCAATAAATCATTCCGTGTCACTAGAGTATTCAGGAAATACTGGTAAACAATGAAAGTGCTCACTTCCACATGTTAGTTACCTCCCGCATACCAATCCATCTTGTTATGTGACTTATATTGCCCGTCATGCATGTTTAATCTTAACAACATTATGATCGATAGGCTTTGTAATACCACATGGGCCCTCTAGTCTTATGACAACCTTATTAAGACGATAAAACATAATCAATTTGGCAAAATTTGATTCTCATTGTGATCTCATACCACAACTGCACGATTTCTGATCGACAAGGATATATTTTTGTTAATTGTATTTTTTGTAGGTCTACTATTTTTTACTGCTACTATTATTACTACTACTATTTTATTTTTTGTAGGGAATATAACGCCACAAAAAGCAAAACCTATATGAAAATTTAAAACATTGCTTCTTAATTTGCGGACTCAAAAACAGAGCATAATGGCTGATAAAGATTTTATTCCGAGTCATTTAACGCTCCGTTAAATCTCAAAACGTGTTTTATGCGGTTATTACAAAACCAAAATATAAACTTATAAACCGAGCCATAAACTTGAGCGCTCCACATTCTCTCATGAGAATGTTTTGAAAATATCCGCAACGATTATTTTTTACTTTTATAAAAATACATACATTTATGTATATCCGAAAATTCAGAAACAATGATTTAAATAATGAACAGACAAATTAAATAATTCTAAAATAATTACATACGATCTGCATACATGTTTGTTAACTGGTCGCGACGGTTAAAAAAAAAGCGATACGTCGATATTAAAAACTTTAATTTTATGCCGTTATCTATAAACTTTTAAATTTAAATTTTCTGGTAAAATTGCCTTCATACAAGCGTTTTATTATCATAATATTTTTTTGTTTTGTATTGGATCCCTTAAGGTTTATAAGCATTTGCAAAAAAAGGTTGCCTCAGAGATCGAGGGCTTTATATCCATGATAGCCTTCGGTTACATTAATCCCCTTATTGAAAGAACTTTATTCTGTATTTTTTTGTCGGTTTTCTGCATTCATTTTATATTATCGTTTTACGACAAGTCTATCGGACTTGAAGGTCAACGGTACATTACCTTAACCCGGCAAAGTATGTAAATGTGAAGTAAAGTGAAACTTTTTAAAAATCGACTTATGAATTTTAAAAAATGGTAACGTCATTATACCTGCTGTTGGAAGAGATATTTTATTAAAAGGTTATGGAATCCTTAACAAAGTTGTCGGGATAGTAATTAAAGACAAGCACTATTCGACAGCTGTTAAGTTTATGCGTACGTTCATAGCAAAGCAAATCATTACAATGATGAAGAGAAATTTATTTGAAAACCATGTAATCTTGTGTGTTTTGTAACATTTAGGTCCACGTACAAGTTAGAGCTGGTTGCTGTTAACCAGCCTACTTCCAAACGCTAAATACAAAAACACTGGCCTA
This sequence comes from Cephonodes hylas, assembly GCA_030295005.1. Lineage (NCBI taxonomy): Eukaryota > Metazoa > Arthropoda > Insecta > Lepidoptera > Sphingidae > Cephonodes > Cephonodes hylas. The sequence continues at coordinate 6,776,325 of AP025382.1, forward strand.
AGGCATTAATCCCACACATATTATTGTATGCATATTCTATACCCTACATCAACCCATATACACGCTGATGAGTACAGGTCTCAGGCAATTGCTAGATTTTAGTTGATAACGATATCCTCGAGTGCCTTGGCTTGAAATATGCTTATTATTATAATAGTGATTCCTTACTTTTGTTATTCTCAACGTCCAGGTAGATGTTGTTGACGAGTTCCTTGTTTCGTGGCACAATGTTCCTCGTGAAGTTCACCATGATCACTCTCACTTTGTTCTTGATCGACTCGTCTTGAAGTGTGATCTGGAACAAACCGGGTTTTAACTCACAATGAATGACAACCACGAGGTTTTTCAGCTTAGAGGTGTGCTGCCAGATCTGGAGGTGCCGTCTTGGATGCTACTTGAGGTAAAGTGTTAATAGATATTTACAATAAACGCTTCTATGTAGCGATATGAAGTCTAAAAATGTATCCGAAAATGGTAATACCAATTATACGTTAGTCCAGTGGCGGTACTTCCAAAAGCGTTGCAAGTTGAATCGGTAATGTCTACTTCATATTTGTTTAGTTTTTATGTGGTGTTGGGATACTCTCATTTATATGTCAAATTGTTTTTGGTAAATAAACATTTAACGCTTATTATTTCGAGTTTCGAAGGGCAACCTAAGCTAGAAGTATCACCAGTGGTCTAACATACAGGGTGTATTTAGACCGTGATCGAAAACTGAGGCAGGTAATAGCGATAGTGATTACAAACCCCCTGGCATTAAAGAAAATCCTGACAAGCAATAAAATTTTTGAGGTTTTCCATACAAACCGCATCTTTTTAACACTGATGGTTGTATGGAAAACGTCAAAATTTTTATTTTTTGTCGCGATTTTTAATATTGCCACTGGGTTTGTGATCACCCTCGTTATTACCTGCCTCAGTTTTCGATCACGGTCTAAATACACCCTGTATAAAAATGGCGAGACGTGGGTGCAGAAGTCTTTGCCTTCTCCTTTCGGAAATAAAAACGTGAATACGAGTGTATAAATAACACAGTCTGGTGCAACGCCATCGGGTTAACGCTACCGTGATATACACACCTTCCTCGTTCTTTGAAATGTTTACGTAAATCAGTGTATTTTTACCCGACAAGCAAACCGATGGCCTAATTTATAGTAATCTTGCTCCATTTCTCTCTAAAAATATTTTTCAATGGTATTTTTAGGATGCAATTCAACATCCAACAAACCTACGTCATAAATTAACTCAATTAACAATTAGTAGTGTATGGTCTGTGTGAACTCTCTCAGTAAAAGCGCAAATAAATATAGCAGTGCGTAATTGTAACTTCTAATTATAAAGTGAAAACTATTTTTCCCCATGGAATGGAATTTTAAAATCATTGTGAAGAAACAAATAATTACGTGAAATCAAAGATTTACTGGAGATTTGTATTCGTGACCGCGGAGATTTTATCTCGATCGCGCTGCGTAATCCTGGAGGTTATCACAACGCTAATAAATGTTTGATTTCTGGCTTAACAAATTGGAAAACCATTGGGTCTTCCCTTTAGCATTGTATGAATGATGCTTCGTAAACACAAAACTACATAAACATATTCTGGTAAATACAAAATACAACGTAAACAATCGTATGAAAAACCTATTTCTCGGAATTCCTTACTTATTGCAGAGTCAGTGGTTACTCGAATAAAGTATTTGCTCAAGTGGCTTGCTAAATTTGTAACACGTCTGTTTAAAATCACGGGGCAGTCGAATGCCTTAATTTGTTGCAAAGCATATAGTAACAGGTATCCTTATGTAAGTATGTTGTACATTTACAATACCATATTCTTTATACATCAGATTACAAACATTAAACGGATATAGTATTTTAAAAATAACATTTCTCGATCTGGATTTTTTTCTTTTGACACTTCTATGTATTCTATACATTCGGACTTTAAGTAACGGAGAACCCATTAACTTCCACTAGAATCGACAATCAAGAAAATAAGGGAAAATTCTCTAAGAAACAAGGCAATAACTACAAAAATGAAGACATCTTGCTTTTTCCTATAAATTTTACGTTCTTCCCTGTCCTTAATACACATTTTCAAGCGGATACTCCAACAGGTGACTAACACTACTACAAGCTATTATAGATAACATTAGTAGGAAATGTACACATATGCAACATTTGCTCAGCGTGTTAGTATAGCGGCGCATGTGTTTGATTTGCTTTTAAATATACTATGTGGGTTAATACGTTTCGAGTGCGTGATTGTCTAGTTGATAAGTACGTTTGTAGACGGGATATAGGTATTTGCAGGTTTGAATCACGCACCTTTGAGTGGCCAAAGCAATTTCCATACTCAATTAGAAAGTTTGAGACTATAAAACATAACCAATCAACTGGGGGAAAGAGTTATTAAAAGGACCCTTCTATATCTTTATGCAATAGATTTAAATTTGTCCAGCAATTTAGGTGTCAAAGCGTAACATACAATCTCAATGGAGTCATTGTAATTGATGAACCTATGATTGAGAAATCCCAAAATTATAATTCATTGTTTTTCCTAAATCGCCTTTGATTCATATCAATGTGAGAGATTTTTGTATGGTGTTCTTTATTCTGAACAAAATGTAAACTGTAGCATAAATAAATTTAGTTTATAAAACCAGAGCAGGTGCATGTAAGTGATATGCGTGCACAGAAATATATTTCTGTGTTCGCGTGGCTATCATATCCGACGACTTATGACATAGGAAAACACCGCTCCAATACGTGATCTTTTTGTAAACGGCTATAACTGTTGTCTATTACCTAATATACTAGAATTAAAAAACACGAAGCCAATGATAAGAATCAAAGAATTGTTACGGCTTAATTGCCATGAAGATGGAATCAAAGTACTTTCTTATTATTTTAATTTCTAATTTCCTGGATCTTTCTCCAAAAGAAAATATTTATGGATATCAACCATATTCACTAGTCCGGTGTGATACAAAAAGCCTTTCTTTTCTTACGAAAACAGCATTCATGGCTGTCGCTGAAAAGTTTGTACGCTAATATCTATAAAAATATACGGGCAGCGTTCTATTTAAATAAAAACTTTAAAACAGCGATAAGATATTTGGTAACGGGAAGCAGCAGTGACTACCGGCACGTACACAGATGGTTCACAATTACTATGCGTCAGGCCAGATAGATCTTGCGTTTTTTGCGTAGCAGACTACATTATTATGTAGCAAGAAATAAAAAACCAGTTTGAATAGAAATGAAGTTGAATTTTCGATACGCTTAACACGAGTTCGTATCAAAGACGAAAAAAATTAAAGCAGTGTGGTTCGTTTTGTTAAATATAAACAAAATGAGATGATGAAGTTTGATGTCCAAATGAAATCGAATATTTGATTTGTTTTCTCTTTAGCATATTAAAAATATTAGATTTATTTTTAATGATTTTCATGTCAGCTGTGGATGGACTTAAATAAACTGCTGTAGATATAAAGAATATTTGAGAATTGTTCACAATTATTTATAAGGATTAGCTTGTACATTCGCATTTATAGTCGATTGAGGAAAATAGTAATTTCTCATATTCGCCAAATCATGAAACTCATGTCACAAAACATTCAAGTAAATGTGTCATCATTTGGAAAAAGGTGAATGAACACCTTTCTAGGTATTTTCATAGTTTTCATTCACACTAGCAGAATAATGAGATCGCAAAATAAAAATATATTTCTAATTTATATAAATACAATGCCATGTTGTTTTCTATCCATGTCTATACCAAAATTTATCATAAAGTATTCAGCAGTTGAGAGTTTAAAGGCCTATGATATATGCATAAACAATAAAGATCTCATTAAATAGAAATTGCATGGTGCATAACAGCAATGCAAGCACAATTGTGTTCATCATACATCAATTGGTTGCACATGAGTATGCAATAACCTTTATAATATTGATGTCAATGAATTTCAATAAACATTGGGATTTAAATTGTCTCTGACATCAGGAAATTTATTAAAACCCAATTCACAGTATAGACATTATTACTTACACAAGCATGGTAATAATTTTAAGAAATATCTACCAGTGTCATAAATTTAATTTCATTATCATATTAAATTAATTTATGAGATGATGAAATTGTATAACAAATGAACCCTATTAAACATTATGCAATAACAAAAATATTTAATGTTACAAATGTACAACATTTGCCATATGTTTCATCACAACTGTGTAAACTTCATAAAAATAACATTTAGCCGTAATATATTGATCTGACAAAAAATATTTCATGGATTCATATCATTTTACATTTAGTTTAAATTAATATTCATTTTTAAGTTTATATTTAGAACATATGTTCGAAAGAGGTTTTTAAAATATTTGAATTATCTCAAATGTACTGAAGGAAAGGGCACTGGTGTAAATATTTGTAAAATTAAAACCACATAAAGTATACCAAAATACCTTTCTAAAGACACTAGCCTTTTTAATTGCCAATCAATTGAAAACAATAAGCATGTCATGTAAAAAAAAGTCTGGAATGGGCAGAATGTTTTAATAAATAAACTCATACATACAATTGAATGTACAATTAATTTCAGTAGGAAAATTACACAATTGAAAATAGGGGTTAGTTCATTACTAGCACACCATGTCAATATCACACAACATGGTGACCACACACACAATGCATGCATGTCCTCAACATAGATTAAAACTGTTACATTATTCATTATGAACAATAGTTATGCTAATTTTCATTTTGCAAGTCTAGTCTGAACAATAGTTATAAACTTGAAAGCCCTTCTTAATTGTTTTTTTTTCACAAGCATGTGCCTTGTAGATTATTTGAATATTTAAGTTACTAATATACTTACTTAATAGATGAAACTATACTTTTTACATATTCGAAAAAATAGTGTTCTTTCTCTGTGTCTTAAACACGCTCTATAATAATTAGAAAATATCTGATAGCATGGTTAATTTGAAGATTAAATAATAAGATAATTTTGCAAATATTATGATAACTTAAATAAAGCGTTGAGACAGGTGTTTCATATATAAAAGGGCATTCAATTAATACGAGTAAGCAGTTTTGACTTTAGGCGAGAGGTCAAGGTCAATCGCCCTGGATTATGTAGCACTTGGTCTTAGTACCAGTCTAGTAAAATAAATCATATGAATAAATACCAAACAAAATAGACTCACCTTTACACTCTCATGTGGGAATTTAAAGTCGGCGTCCTGGAAGTCTCCTTGTTCAAGCCATTTCACACAATCCGCATTGGATTTCTCTTTATTAACATTTTTACTTAACTCGCCAAGCGGCGTGAACATTTTACCGTTAGTTTCTTTTTCATTTGGGACGAACAGAGACGTGACTTTATACAAATCGGCTTCTGTTATATGAGGGATGCAGACCAACTGGCTACTGCCGATTTCGATTTCGATTTCCTCTCTGATAAAGGGCCACGCGTCTTCCAGTTTCAATGATTTTAAATTCTCCAAGCTAACATCTTTTCTAATTTCATGTGAATATAAAGATTTCACAACAACTTTCAGTTTCTTCGGCATTTTATTCTATACTTCTTGCTCTCGTAAAATAACTAGCGTGCTCTCAACACAGATGTCAATTCCTGACTGATTTTCCGCCGCATCGCTTCTCGCACACTGAGCAAGTTGAAATTTCCGACAAGGATGGCTATAACAAATCAATACGCTACCTTTACATGCGAGTAAAAGAGATGGCAGGTGTTGTGTTACCACATATTTGCAACAATTTTCCCAGGGAGTAAAATTTTTCCGAAATTAAGTCATTCCGAAAAAATCTTAATCTTATTCCATATCGACATTGATTTCATGTATTAAGATCCATATTTTTCGTTCTCATTACAATAAAGTTTGTTTTTTATATCCAGGAGATATTACTACAATTATTTTTTGGGTTCACATAAATTTTACAGATAAATAACGAAATTTTTAATACTTGCATTAATATTTTAAGTTATAGAGAAGAAAACACAAAATGTTTGAGAGAACTTTATAAAGTATATTTAATAATCTCGTAAATAGCTTGTTAATTATATTAACAAATGGGATACCTATAAGTATTTAATTGGCAGACAATTCGTTTTTGCGAGATCATTTAAACAAGCAATAGCATAAATAAGAAGTCAGGATAAATAGGTATATCTGAAATGAATCACTGCTAACTTTAGTGATTCTTAAAGAATTATCAACGATAGAAAGTAATTACTTTTACAACATTAAGATATTTTTATAAACGCATTGTGAATAATCAGATTAACAGGAAAATCGGATGACGGTCCAGTCACGGCATCACCAGCGGCACGTCACGCAACCGTCACGAGCATTTCACGCGACCGCGGCGTTGTCTAGAACCAACTGCATGCAGTCTACACGAACGAAAAGTTTAGCCAACACAAGACACGCATGGATGACGCTCGATAGTTTTTCGTGAAGTCATTAACATTGCATGACGTAATTTGGCGGATAAGTTTTACGTACATAGTAGACAGCAAAAGAATCACTGAATGATTCATTATTGTCTATTTATTTTGGCGCATTACACTCAATGAAGTGAGATGCCGTTTTGGTTTCGCGGTAGATTATAATTTCGATTTTCGAATGTATAATACATCTATCAAAATTAAGTTTCATTATATGATTCTGTCTATCTCTTCAATAAAAAACAAAGTAATCTTAAAAGAAGAATAATAAAACAATTATAGATAATGGGGATTATTAATAATAATAAAACACAACACTATTGGTAAAAAATGTATTAATGTAAGCTTAAAAATAAAACATTGCAAGTTCTTTCACAGCAATGCACATAAAGAGAGCAGATTATCATTAGATGATAAATATTCGTTATTAAATTCTGGAATGTATACATATCTATTTATATAATATGGTGCATACAGATGACTTAATTATTAAAAATTTATGTGATTAGGTCACTTGTCAATTGTTACTCACATTTTTCTAAAACATTTACATATTATATAGGGCTTTATCTTTTAATTCTGTTCAAAATGTGGTCTGCACAATTGTATTTATACATTTAATAATGCAATTTCTATACTCTATACAAAAACCTACATGGTGATTAATTTTGATAAATTTAAAATGCCCTTTGTAAATATATTCAGTGTTTAAACCTAATTATAATGCAGACATAGTATTGGATATATACACATACCCAATGGATTTTACCACCGGGTTTTGCAAAACATTATACAAATGTAATAATAGCCGTACCTACACAAGTGTTTAAATGCTTTTTATTTTTGCAGAAACAGAAGATGTACATATAGACAGTACATCTAAAATATGCATGTATATTTTAAAAAGCTAAGCTCCACTTATTATAATTTATAATATACACTCATTTTTTATAAAGTACTGAAAACTTCAATGTTGTCAGATATAAAAAACGAAGTGTTCTATAACCTAAAATCAAGTTGGCAACAATAACATAGGTGAGGGGAGTCCAGTAGCCAAAAGAAAATAAATTAGAAAAGAATTAACATAATATTATAAAGGTACAATGGCCACATTAATTTTGTAGTATTTTTCTAAATCTGATACTCCTTAAATAAACTTTTCACAATAAATATAGCCTTAGTTTTAAAAAATACTACTCAGCACTGGCATGCTACATGATGTTTCTTGACTTGAAGTTATAAAACAATCTGTATAAACTTTAATAATAACGTACAATTAGGTACTTTGAAGTGCAATGTGATGATACAAACAGTACTTTAAAAACAGTTCTAGGGTATACTATTTGATTTAATTCAATAAATATTTTTTTATTTTAAATCATACAATATTCGTATTTTAATGTTGTAACCATTAATACTGAACAATTTATAACTCTTATTTATATGATACAATAAATAACATAATTCAGATCATTTTTTTAATATTTGGTACGAGAAATAATAATTCATAAATTTAAACAGTTTTTTTTTATAATTGCAGCAACTTATGACATGATTTTTAATATTAAGTATACATTTTAAGGTAAGCTCAATTTACTCCCATTTAATTTTTTTTGTGAATACAGACGCACAGCAAATTAGTTGGGCTACAAAAGTAATATCAGAGTAAGCCATTGACAAACCATTACTTTTCAATAGTAAGTCTAATATATGTGTGGTCTGCCAACCCACACTAGGCATGAGTGGTGGACTAAGGCCTGTGCCCAGCAGTGGGATGTATATGGGCTTATGATGGTGATGACAATGAAGTCTAATGTGAATAATAATAATGCATCAGGTCAAAAATAACATGGAAATATAGTTGCTGCCACCTTTCTCATTTTTACAACTAATGTCTGTGGCTATAATGTGATATACAAGAAATTCAATCATGAAACATTAGTTGTGTGCCTTGTGCATAATATTTTTTTCATTAAGGAATCATGTGTTGCTGTCGTAATTTTGAAGTCAATTTCTTGGTCTACAATAAAATATTTTCACTTCATTAAGACCCTATAAATTGACAATGCACCATCACTACATAGTATAAAACAAAGTCGCTTTCTCTTTCCCTATGTCCCTTTGTATGCTTAAATCTTTGAAACTACACAAAGGATTTTGATGCATTTTTTTTTTTATAGATAGAGTGATTATATGTATGATAACATCCATTAAATATCAACATTGCACCCATGCAAAGCCGGGGCAGGTCCCTAGTTCAAGGATAAAATTAAGTGGTCAGTTTAGAGGCAAGAATAAAGTAGGTAACTTATTACTTCTTATGTACATTAGGTGTGGTTGACTGGAAAACTGATGATGCAGACATTAAGTTTTCTATGTACTGTCCTAGAACTTGGTTTTCTGAGCGCAGCTTCAAATTTTCTTCTTTGACCGAGTCAACCCTTTGTGAAAGATCTGGAAAAAACATGTTATGATAATTTAAAATAAATAATGTTATTTGAAATACTATTTCTGTCACTAGCAAAATGCATAATAGATTATTAAGCCTTAACCCGTGTAATAAATCTAAAACAGTAATGTCATGTTGTATCATGTCTCCTAGCTGTGCTGGTAATCATTTCTAAACAATTCCAATATATAAGAAGACAAAGGATAGTAGTCAAAGTAAATAATACTGATTATTTACTCAAACTATAATAACATATTACCGATAAACAAATACAAGAATAGTCTTAGTGATATCATGAAATTAATACAGCACTAACACCTACCATCTAATGTGTTCTGTAGCTCCAGCACTTGTGAAATAAGACGCGCTTTTTCCTCTTGCTCGTCAATACCAGAATCGGGTTCAAAGCTCGCTGGTCCATTCAGCCCTGGACTGGAAGACCCACCGGTGTAAGAACTTGGTAAGGAGTCCATGGACCGTCCATGATCCAGATGACTGTTATCCAAATCATCAGTAATAATCACTTGAGGGTCGTCGTCAGCCAAAGGAATGTTGTCATCGTTACACTTCTGCATTATTGAGGACATGGATCTATGTAGTAATTGGAAGGAAGTTAGAAAATTTTCAAGGAAACTGGGTCAAGAAATCGATTTTCTTTGGATTGTTTGACGTTTTATTATTTGTCAGAATGACGGGTGTAAACTGAAAATTGCCACATGTTCGCAGAACTTTTGCTATCATGTTGCAATTCGTAAAAATATGATTATAAGTTAAATAAAAAAATCTGATTAGAATTTAGCGGCACCTTGGTCTTGGACTCTTGGGCCTGAATATAGTTAAGCTAAAGTACCTAGCTTGAAATATGGATTTGCTTGGGACATTTTAAAAACTTCATTATCTACATCAAAACCGGCACAAATCATCTTGAAATATATAAATTTCATGATTATTCAAAAAATGGGATTATTTAAATGTTTTAAAATATCCTAAGGTATAGGTACCTATAACACCGTTTTCAAAAAAGAATGTAGAAAAATTTTACGCAAAAGACATTTTTTTTCTTAATAGGATTAACTAAACGTCAGTTTATATTATAAGTTCTAGCATAACAAAACGTTCTGTCAATTGTTAAAAAGATTGTGATTGAGAACCGTGAGGAATGTTTTGTAATAAGAATTTTTGAACATTTTTGAATTGCAAGCGCGGACTTCGAAACATTATAAGTAGGGGATAATGGCAATGGCCCTCAGAAAATCGACTGCGGACATTTTGTCCACTGCTAAATGGTTATTCCGAAGAGGTTATATTTTGTTCTACTAAATTATATTTTGTGTATTTAAGGAATGTCCTCTTGAAATTACTCCTTTTTTTTAGATTTTCGGCCTTTATCTACGCTGCCGGAGAAATTGGAAGAGCCCCTACAGGAAAATACACCTGAACCGCCACAAAGACGGGGACCTAAAAAGATAAATCCCATTCTAGAATATAGACATGCTTATCCTGAATTTCTACCTGACCCCAACCCTGATTGGAGAAACAGCCTGCGTGAAAAACTGGAGCGAGCTGACATGCTAAAACGAAGGGAGCAAATTGATATTCCAGAGTTTTATGTTGGTGGGTATAATATTTTTTTACAAAGCACTGTAGTAAACACAACAGCCTCAATTGCAAGTATTTTTATAAGTTTTAAGCAACTTTTATCAACTTATAACCAACAAGTTGATAAGTTATGAGTTGATGGTTGGTTGGTTGGATATGTTATTACATTCAAATACAAAAGAATAATATGTTGATTCTGCAGTAATAGTAACATATGACTTTTGTTGCAACTTTGCTGAGTATAGTCTAAAGCTGTGAAATAAAATTATACTAAAAAAATGTTTTATCTTCATTTATTTGAATACACTTTCAGGTTCCATCCTTGCTGTGACTATAGCAGACCCTCATGCACAAGGAAAAACAAATAGATTTGTTGGGATATGCATAGAACGCAAGGGAAGTGGGTTAAGAGCTGAATTTACATTGAGGAATGTAATTGACCATCAAGGTATAGAGGTAAACCATTTTACATAATTTATTATTCAATATGAAAATAACTCTGTTAGTCTTAAACATCAAAATTTAACTAACTAAATAAATATGGCGAGAGATGAAATTTGAAAAAATAATAAGGCTATTTTTGTGCATTATTTAAACTATTTAAACATTTAAGACATCCATTTAATTTAGGCAATCATTGCTTGATAGTTATTTAATAAGTAACATGTACAATACTTATTTGCTTTGAACTTTTATTTAAATTCTAGCTTTTGCCCCATGACTTTATCCACAAAGACTATACAATTTGGTTCAGAAAAAATAAGTTGTAGTCTATTTTACCTATAGATGGGCATTTGCCCGGAAAAAACCCCGACGTGGGAAAAAATGGGAAAATATCCGAAAAATATGCGGGAATGGAAAAATATTCGGGTTTTTTCATATTTAGCATATGTAACATTTAAGTAATGTGTAGAGATATGTATATATCAAATAGTACGTCCTATTACTACTAGTTAGAGCTAATCTAACTTTGTTTATATTCATAATTCAATAAATCCATATTAATATTATAAATGCGAAAGTAACTCTGTCTATCTGGAAATAGGCTCGCCCCCTATTACGTGGGACTGATACATACTTGGCGAAATGTGGGTGCAGAAATGCATCTCTGCCTACCCCTTCGGGGAATATAGGCGTGAGGTATGTTATAACTCTGTCTATCTGTCTATCTGTTACGCTTTGACGTAAAAACTACTAAATGAATTTAATTGAAACTTTACAATAATATAGTTTATACATCAGAATGAATTTTATCCCGGAAAATGTAGTATTCCCGTGGGAATAGTTATTTCTGGATCTACCCAAGCGATTTGAATGAAATTTGGTATAAAGAGAGGTAGAGCTCACAAAATTAACATGGGATAGTTTTTATCCCGGAAAATGAAGTATTCTCGTGAGAATGGGTATTTCTGCGTCTACTGGGACAAAAGGATTTATGGTTTGGAGATAAATAGGAACCAAGGAAGTAACATAGAATACTTTCTATCCCAGAAAATGTATTCCCGTGAGAATGGGTATTTCTGGATCTACCAAACCGATTTGAATGATTTCTGGTATGTGCATAAACATGACTCTGAAAAGTAAAAAAGATTATAACTTATTTTATATCTGAACTCAACCCTGTAGTCTACGCGGACGAAGTCCTAGGCAACAGCTATACGTTATATATGCTAAAAACTTGTCTTGTTGTTTGTCTGTGTGTGTTCATCCGCTCTTAGTGACAAGTAACCCGAAACTACGTACGAGGGTGGGGGGCGGTGAAGCAAGTAGTTGCAGCGGCGTACGCGTTGGTGATCTATTTAACTCAAACGTTGTTTTGACTTCGTACTGCGAACTCGTGTTAATTTGTAGGTTTAATTGACGACATGGATTTTGTTTTGTGGACTTTGATTGCCTAGTGAGATTAAATACGTGGTTTACTTTGGGTTGACGACTATTGCGACTCTTACGGACTTCGATACCTTCTTCTTATTACGAGCCGTTATCAACACCCAGGCAATTGTTAAGTCCATTGGGTAGCCCTATAAGTGACGATGATTGATTCCATACTGCAACAATTGCAGCAGCTCCGTGGGCATCAATGATGACGTAGAAGACTGATTGGTTTTTATTTTTATAGTATAAAGTTGATTTGATCTCTTTGTTAGTATATAAGATTAGTGATTCCTATTATAAGATCAAAACTCAAAATATAAATATGTTACGTTTTTATCGTTGATTTTTTCATGTGTTATTAAAAATAATTATAAAAGTATATTTCTAACATGTAATTCTTAATATTTTTATTTTACCATCTAAGCAAAGAATAATTATAATAAACACTATTTAAAATTGGGGTAACTCATTATATTTATTAAAAAAAAAACATTCAAATTCGGGTCAATATGACCAGGGGTCATCGTCCTATTAACTTTTTTCACGTCATTTGCACCGGATTAATCATCATGACTACTGCGACGGTGACAAAAAAATTTCAATTGTAAAAAAACATTTTAGTAACTTTTGTCAAGAAATGATTTATCATCATCATCATCATCATCATCAGCCAATCTCAGTCCACTGCTGGACATAAGCCTCCCCCAATGACCTCCACCCGGATCGGTCGAAGGCCGCCTGCAGCCAGCGACGTCCTGCGACCTTTACGAGGTCGTCTGACCATCTGGTTGGAGGGCGTCTCAGGCTGCGTATTTCAGTACGTGGCCTCCATTGGAGAACTTTCTAGCCCCATCGGTCATCGGTTCTCCGCGCTATGTGGCCGACCTATTGCCACTTCAACGAGCTAATCCGTTGGGCTATATCGGTTACTTTAGTTCTCCTACGGATCTCCTCATTCCCTATATGAGATATTTTCTAAGTTATAAGATATGTCTATAAGTTGTTTTCAAGGGTCATCACAAACCGTCTCGAACGCAGGTTTGATGACTTACAGCCTCCCGAACAAGCTGGCTTCCGAAAAGGCTTTAGCACCTTAGACCACATCCATACGCTTCGGCAAGTTATACAGAAAACCGAGGAATACAACTTGCCACTTTGTTTAGCGTTTGTGAACTATGAGAAAGCCTTTGATTCGATCGAGACGTGGGCGGTGCTAGAGTCTCTCCAGCGGCGTCACATTGACTGTCGGTACATCGAGGTGTTGAAAAGTATATACAGCAACGCCACCATGTCGGTCCGAGTACAAGATCAGAGCACGAAGGCTATTCCACTACAGAGAGGCGTGAGACAGGGAGATGTTATATCTCCGAAACTGTTCACTGCCGCGCTGGAAAACGGCTTCAAGCTCTTGGAGTGGAAAGGATTCGGCATCAACATCAACGGCGAGTATATCACACACCTTCGGTTTGCCGACGATATTGTTGTCATGGCAGAATCGCTGGAGGACCTTAGCAATATGCTCGAAGACCTCAATCGAGTCTCCCAACAGGTGGGTCTTAAAATGAACATGGATAAGACGAATATCATGTCGAATGTCCATGTTGTGCCCACCCCAATCGCAGTTGGGGGCTCGACTCTCGAAGTTGTAGACGAATATGTCTATTTGGAATAAGTGGTCCGGTTAGGCAGGTTCAACTTCGAGAGATAGGTCAATCGTCAAATCCAACTCGGTTGGGCAGCGTTCGGAAAGCTAGGAGACGACTTCTCGTCCGAAATACCTCAGTGCCTGAAGACGAAAGTCTTCAATAGTTGTGTGTTACCAGTGATGACATACGGCACTGAGACGTGGCCTCTCACTAAAGGCGTCATGGGACGGCTCAGAGTCACTCAACGTGCTATGGAGAGGGCTATGCTCGGGGTTTCCCAACGTGATCGATCAGAAATGAGGAGATCCGTAGGAGAACTAAAGTAACCGACATAGCCCAACGGAAGAAATGATTATCGTGAGTGTTATACCTAAATGATTATCGTACGTGTAATAATGATTATCGTAAGGGTAATAAATGATTATTGTATGTGTAATAAATGATTACTACTACTCTCTCGTTCTTTTTTTTTCAAAGATTTTTAAAATTTAAATAGTAGTTCCTTCTGCAATTCAGCAACATTCCATCACAATGCACAGAAAAAATCTTATTATAAAACAAGAAGACGTCTTTTTCTTTTAGTTCCTGGATCAGGCTACACATTTGGACGTTTCGAACAGCAGGCAACAGCTAGTACCTTATATACGCTGGTGCAAAGTATGTGCGCATTGCAAAGTACCTATTTTTCGCTGCATTTGTTCTATAAAGCAAAAAAAACGTTATTTTTTTAAAAAATCGCGATAATCACGTTAAGTGATGAAAAAACCCGTCGATTGTTTTTTTTCCCGCATAAATACCCGATTTTTTTCCCAAATGGAAATTTCCCAGGGAATTTCCGATTCGGCTTTTTCCCACCGCCCATCTATAATTTTACCCTACAGAGTCCCATTTATGTTCATACCATAAATAATTCACATTGGTCAAATTGGTCACCCCTGCCTGCCTTGTACATCATTAAATTTTACACACTTGATCATTTACTTATCATATCGCACCTCCGTTCAAATAGTGTCACAACTCAAAAAACCAAATTGTGAAGAAAAATGCATTTGAAATTTACTCTTTCATACTTTTTTTACTTTTCTGCTCTTATTACGAAAACAAAAAAAAAAATACTGTATTATGTTCTAAAGAAAGGATTTTTGGTTTTTAAATAGCTATAAAATGGTAAAATGTAATGATGGAATAAAAGGGTGACAGTATTCGAATGGAGGTGCAATATTATATCATATTTTACTGTGAAGTGTAAGCATATGCATATAAGTGATAGCTAAGTACTACTTATTCTATTCTAGGTTAGATATGAATTGTATGACCCAACAATTCACAAGATACAAGTACTAAGACTTGAGAAGCGCCTTGATGACAAACTGTTCTACTTGAG
Source organism: Cephonodes hylas (assembly GCA_030295005.1). NCBI lineage: Eukaryota > Metazoa > Arthropoda > Insecta > Lepidoptera > Sphingidae > Cephonodes > Cephonodes hylas. Next base: position 6,791,757 of record AP025382.1, read on the forward strand.
AGATGCCCTACCAGAATACAGCACATTTCCACTGGACATGGACCCAGAAATCTTACCTGAGGGAACACCAGTCCCTATTAATCCAGTACAGGTAAATAAAATGTTTTTCTATATGTAAACTCTATTAAAAAATTAATTCTATTAACAAATAAGTAATGCTTAGTTCAAAGCAGAATTCAATAGAATATGTCATTTAAAACAGTAAATAAAAACCTTTACAACATATTTTTCAAGTTCATAATAGCCATAAATATATGATACATATGTTGGTAGTATTTCTTTAAATGAAAATTGATTATTTAGGTGAAATTGAAACCAAAACCCTGGCTAGAGAGGTGGGAAAGACAGGAGCTCAAAGGAATTTCTAATATTGAGGAGTATCTAACAGAGAAAAATAGACGCACACGTGAATTAAGGAAGACACCTTGGGAGAAATATGATTTGATGAAGCAATACAGGTAATCCACGAATGAATTTTCCATTTATGTAACAAAAATCAAAAACTCTCTAATATTGTAATTATTCATTAATTTTTATACTTGTTAAGACTCTTATTCCATTGCTTATACGCCATTATTATACTGTTTGGAAACTATGATCTGTAAAATTAAAATACTTGTAAATTGTAATGTATGATAAGTAAATATATTGCAATATAATAATTAACATATTAAATGTAATTGATATGTCGACATGTATTATAATTCTTAACCTTATTTCAGAAAAACCATACCTATGGAAGAACAAAGTGAGATCTGGGCTGAGGTGAACAACCAATTACAGCAATTGCAATTGGCTCGTAAGAAGATGTCGAGAAAGCGTACTTTTAGTATGCCTAAAACAAAGCTTGGTTAAATGTGTTCTGTAAGATGTATAGTAAATGTAATTCATATTATTTAGAGTAAAAAAAAAATTAAAAAAAGTTTTTTATTAATTCACCAACTCGTAATTCCGCTATCACTTATCTTTATTCTTATTTCTTATTCAAGATAAGCGACATCTATTCGACTATATCGTAGGTTCTGATGTTTCATTATTCTTACAAAAGATGGCGTAAGCCTAACCTTACGTTAATAGTAACAGATGTCGCTATACATCTAAAAAAGTTTTGAAGGTCGATTCACATATCTCCGATAAATATTACGAATATTTAGATTTTAATGTGAAAAAGGTGCAGATCTCGTCAATTGATATACCGGTACTAAAAATAACAAGCAAGAATTTTGATATTACAAACTAAAATAAAATATCATATCAAGGTTTCTTAAAATGTTGTATTACAAGACTTACAGCAAAACTTCGTACAAGTTTCACGGCCCTTTGAATTAGACCTACAATCGTGTTTTATTGAAAATGTGACTAAATGTCGAAAAATAGTGCTTATTGCGCTAGGAATACGGGCGCATCGTGTACAAATTTAATTCAGTAGAGTTATAGACATTGCTTGCGTGCGGTACAGTTGGTTTGTGGGGAAGTTTGTTGTTCGTGAATGCACTTTTCATGTATTTTTACAATTTATTGAAAATATACGAGATTAGTGCATAAAATAAGTGCTGTTTGTGATGTGATAGTGATACCTAACTTTTCTTTGTGTTTACGTGTGTTAATGTTGGACCAATGCAAGTTTTGTTGCATGCACCTGTAGCCGGGTAAGTTTTAAGTGTTTAATTTTGCGAATAACTTCCATCTGATTCGTATTTTGCGAAGCCTTATAAGAAGAAACATGCCGTAATTGTGGCATAATAAGCGTAACCGTTATAATAATGTGAGCTTACGGTATCGTTCTTTAGTGTTTAGTTACTTGGCTACAGTTTGGTGCCATAAAACTGCAGTTGCATTTCTTTCAACCTTGATTTATCGATTATGCGTCATTGTAACTGGACGGTGTGCGCTTCGCCTTGATTCTGTAATTATTACCTTATCACAATTTTTGCGAATTGTAATGTGACTGGTAATTCTTTACAGATTACTTTTATATCAGGCATAGATATCAGTGAAAACACGATAAACTATATGTTTTATATAATATGGATTGGAAGCTTTACATTCTCCAATCTGCCAATGTGATTCCAATTGCAAATAAAAAAAAATGGAATTGTACCTTTATTAAAAGTACATAGTAAAGTGAAATACCTTACTATGGATGCAGTGTATTTCATAAAATTATTTATTAATCCAGTCCTCATAATTAAAACTATATTTAAGAGTTTGTTTCATAATATATATTACCTTAAAATTCATAAATTAATAATAAAGTTAAAAGCTGTAGATATGAAAAAGTAAACTTTTATACAATTAAATTATTGATATACATTTATACGATAAATATATTGTTATATGAAATAAGAGATATAATAATAACTATCAAAAACTGGGCATTCACACATCAATACTGAGTATTCGTAACGGTGCTATGATAATTTAATAACATTTAGAGGCAGTTAAACTTCAATGGATAAATGACAGTATAATTTAGTACTTGTTTACATTTAAAAAAATTCTACTATAATGTATATAAACTCTTTTAAGATTTTTCGTTTGCCAATGGATCTTCTATCTTGAATACTCACAATACCTGTTGAACAGTAGCATTTTTTATTTAGCCTATAATTATGGATAATACATTTTTATAATATGTTAATATTTATATTAGGTAAATTAATTTTTTATTAAAGCTGAGTTTTTTTTTTAATAATTTTTTTGTCTAGTTTTTGTGTTATTTTTTTTCAATAATGTTCCTTTATTCTTATTTTTCTCTATAGATTATCAGTTCTTTTACTGTAAATCATTTTATAATTTTTGAGTATCTGTGTTCTAATAAGCTCAACCTTGAATATATATAATAGTGGAATTACAAACACTTCTTTAAATAAGACCCTGTATATAATTCCGATTTTTTCCAAAATGTGATTGTGTTCCTTATTATAATACTTATATTTAGTTTTCTATTTATTATATTTATAAAATTTAGTTTATCTGATACACTTTACACAATTTTTAACCAATAATACTACTTTTTTCTTAGTGTGTTTTTTAGAAGTTTTGATTCCCAGGTACATCAAAATGTCTACCTGCTCCTTTCGGGCATACAGGCGTGATTGTATATTCTATGTGTGCAGAATATATGTTTGTTAAGCGAGCGTAACCGCGGCCAAACAATAAACAAATTCATAAAAAAGCCTGAGCTAATATTATCTAGAACTGTAAAGTAAGACAGTAGAATTAGTCATCGGATTCCTCACCCGTAGTTCACGGCTTCACGTGTGTTTGGGTTCAAAGGTCACCGACCGATAATCCAATCAGCCGGTGACAAGTTACGTTCAACGTAACGCGACTACGCCCCACGCAGGGTTGGGGCGCCTTTTCCGGGTGCACTTAAGGTTTTCTGATTCATTACATTGACCGATATTGCCCGTACTTCCGCATGAGTTAAGTAATAAATGATGAGAAGGGAAAATTGTTGAGTTTGAAGTATATTGAAGTGGGGTCTTTGTTTTTTTTCTATTTGCGTTCTTAAAATTATCCGCGCAAAACCGTCTGTCGATACAAACATCTGCTCATTTTTGGGCTTAAAAGACGTTACTTAAATTTGCAAACACATTCCTCTTAAAGTTCAGGTATATGCATAGTCTTTGATTTATCCTACCAAAGTTTATTTAGAGAGAGTTTTAAAATATATCTGATGTTAAAGCCCTTTTATGGTAACACTTCGTAACATCCAGGAATAGACTGGCTGTCATTTGTTTTGATGTAGCACGTTTACACGTCTTACGAAAGCGGAAGGGCACAATAAAAACAAAATGGCGTCGTAAACGATGCTTCTAATCGCACCACCTGATGAGGAGAGCCACTAAACTCAGGAAATTTGGTATTAATTTACAGTGCCTAACTTTGTGTTAGGAGAAGGAAAAGAGTTCGATTTTGAGTCGAATGGAAATAATTGATCGTAATTTATGTACGCTATAAGTAGAAGTCCTGGATATTTTATCTACTTAAAAATATATATATATGTCGATTTGCTGGAGATCAAAATGATGTCCAGATCCCCCTCATGTTTAATGTAGATTTTCTATAGAGAAAAATGTAAATAGGAAAAGGGAAAAAAGGAAAAGGAGAAATATATAAGAAATCATATATTTTTATCAAAACAGCCATTTCTAACTGAAATGTATGATTTTAAGAGATCTGCATTGCAGTCTTTAAAAGATTGCGGAACTTTCAGCGGTCACGTTCTTTAAGACAACTGAGCTATAATTGAGCTTCGTAGTCGCTAAGGAAATATGAACTAAATCGAGTATTTATTTTTTACTGCAAATATCTGCACGCGAATATACGAGTATTACAGATATCTATCTATCTCATTTAAGGCATAATTTTGACATGGGCACTTTTAGATGTGGTTCAGTTATATAATGACGTAATTACTTAAGACAGAAGGTCCTTTACGTAGGGATTGAATAAATTTACTTGGTATTACATGGATCTCATAACTTTTACTTTTTGTACCTTTTAGTATCTTTAAAGATACATTCCATATCCTTCTATACTATTTCAGAGATAACCTTAACTCTTTGTGTGGGATCTGCTCTCTGATGTTATTTTTACATGCATATTTTGCTTTTATGTTTATGATCCGTTAAGGAAAGAAATTTTCTTAATGTTGAATATTAATAAAATTCAAAGTTACTTTGATGTCTCCTCGCTAAGCACAATCGCTCATGACAATGAAAAGTGTGCGCAGACAAAGTTCAAGATTTCTGGAATTAAAAGCAAAGTTTTAAGTTCTTATTATTCTTACGTGACAGTAATAAATTTAAGGTATTTATTCAATTACTAAAAAATCTTAAAAGTATACTTACATGTTTATTTGGAAAACGCTTAATAATCATGTAGAAATAACAAAAGAGAGGAGACTTACAAAACCATTTATAGTATAATTGAAGTATATAATTATTTGCAGGAATCGAATTCACGGCTTCTTATTGCCGTGAATAGGCTAAACGGTGTGAGACAAATACGTAACGCCTTAAAAGCTCGATGCAATTCAGTAATTAGCGATAAAATATTACTCAAGATTGAGATGCGCAACAAGTGCCAGTGATAGTATATCTAGCAAGTTAAAAGGTCGATAAAGTTCCGCGTTCACGCCAAGAAATTATCCTATCTAGTGCACCACTTGAGTCTGTGCCGCTTTCTAATTTTAATTACCCCGCCTTTTCCACCACTTGTTCGGTACGCATTGTCAACATTCTTCCGGGTCATTATCGCCGTTCTTCAGTTTTATCGGCTTCCTCGACGTTCAAGAGGGCAAAAACCAGGAAATATTCTGCATAAAAATTAAAAAAATATTCGGATGTTTCCGCCCGGGATCGAACCGGGGACCTTGTGCGTGTGAAGCACACGTGATAACCGCTACACTACGGAAACGTTGTCTGTATCGGCGAAATTGTTGTAGTATTATGTCGCTCAACGAGATATTGCGAAATCTAGTTTGGAACAGTAATATAATATCATAGGTCAAGATATCATTGAGCAAAGTGCGCGTAGCATTAACCAAATATTTTTATATTGGCACGATAAAGTGTACTGTCGCCTGATAAGCGCAGTGTGGTCTTCGTGAAAGTAAAATGGCGAAACACGATTACAGCCATCTCTCATTAGTCGATACGGTCATGCCGGCCTATTGCTGGTTGGTGTACACGGGCTGATACCAAAACATAACTGCATAAACATTGATACACTTATGTTCGATTGCCGTCATTCGGACGGAACATTCTACAAGCATATTTAGCCCCCGGCGATCTCATTTAACCTTAGAGAGTTAAGATACGACTAGGTAGCCTCACTTCACAATATTTCAAATGGTTTTCTAGTATACAGGCAAAAGAGTACAAACTTTTCTCACCGTGAAATTAACAACCCAGCAATAACAACCGATGTAATTATTTACTAGCTAATTGTTACAATGAACTGGCGTTGAACAAAAGGGGTTTCAATGCAATGCGTTGACTCACACTTGCGCACAAAGGGCCGTTGCTTTACCACTAGTCAAATACGCGATGGGTGCTAAAATATAACTTATATGTACCCACTATCCAGTATGCATGAGTAGTGATGGCCTCAAGGCTTAGGCGCGCGGTCGGGATTCTCGGCGTGCTCAAACCCTAGGCACACATCTCTGACTTTTCCAAGCTTATCACGAACGCAAGAATTATCAACTACTTTAACCGTAAAGGAAAAAATACTAATATTATAGAAAATTACACTTGAAGTAATTCCGTTTTGTTTCTTTGGCAAGTCGTCAGCTTACCTTTCAGTTTTCAATTGGTAGGATAGCTCTGGCCGCTTCGCATACATATTTCAGTAATTCACGTGTGTCGCGCTACGGAATCACTATATGAATCTCTGATTACAACAGCCCAATATGAAATATTTCTTTAATTCATTGTTTGTTATTGATTACAAAAAAAATACTGCTCGTTACCTTTTACTTATGACTTTATGAAGGGCCTAATAAAACGCATCTAATTCTACATACGCCGCAATGGTGTGTAAAGTAATTGAATTGTACAATGGGCGGATAATGACACGCAATGAGATAATAGTTGCGCAAGCGCGCCCATCAGCTGCTTCTATCAATTATATGCCGCGTAGCAATCAAGGGCGCTTCGAACTTGAGTCTATGTTTTGTTTATTGTTAGATCTCAGTGCTGGATAAACTACAGTTGTTTCTTTTACTTCGGCCATGTAAAAACGATAAATGTGTGTTCCTTTAAATTTTGAAGCATAATTATGTGTACAATGTCATACATAGTTCTACCCTATATTTTGATACAATTCCTTTGTCGTAGGTAACAAAAGATAGCACTTTGATTTTATTAATACGCAAATACCAAAAAATATTTGCGCTCTCCAAAAATATTTAGGCACATTCATATGCTGGTGTCAACCTTGCTATATAATAGCAAAAAAGTTAGTAGGGAATAAAAAATATTCCTTAAAAATAGTTGCAGTTAACATTATAGACAGTATATAGAAAATACAAGCATCAGTGCTGTATTTAGTGATACGCCGACGCAATGCTGCAAGTATTTTCATTTGACTTGACCCTTCAAGGTTATGTTTATTACTGATTGTATTTAATTATTGTTACAGAAGATAAAGTTTGTGTCGTGTTTATGTAATAAAGATAATAAATTAATGTAATCGATTGACCCGTGTTAATTATTTTATAAACAAAAATATGTAATTTATTACTAGGTACAAATAACCATAGATAAAGCTTATGATAAACTCATCGATAGGTCAGTGAATTTAAGACAAATTTAAAAATTTTATTGTACGTTTAAATTTATATTAAGGTGTGAATAAATTAAGTGCATAGTAATTTGACAATTTTTTTGCAGCCTTACATAATGTTAATATAGTTATGTTATTGTCAATTCCACGAGCCTTGTTTTATAAACTATTTTCGATTCTATATTGCAACTGAGGATTAAAGGTGAAAAACTTGTGAAAGCGGAATTTCTCGGTATTATCATTCGTCATCTTTCACTTGCCCTGTTCCCAATTCTATTCCCTATCAACCGTCATGTCTTTAGTCACCCCTTTTTCTTTCATATCTCCCCTCACGCACTCCATCCATCTTTTCTTTGACTTTCCTCTGCTAGTCCACCCTTCGACTTTCATACTTATTACTTTTTTACCAACATATGTTTCGTCCCTCCTCAAATTTTGACCATACCACGACAGATGGTTTCCTTTCAGTTTATCTATCATAGGAGTTGCATTCACAATATTATAACTAAAGAATATATTGTAATCATTAAACAATAAATGAACAATGAATACCTCGATCGGATTGAATTATGCTCACCTATGAAATATACGCGTAATTTGTTCTTTAGCACTACGTCATGTACAAAGTCCTAATCATATGTCCGTAATCATAAAGTTATCTTTGATTACAGTCCATGGTATCTTGCCAAGCGTAAATATTGAATAAACCAACCAGATAAAGCACACAAAACCTTGAGTTGTGCTTATTATTCATATTATCTTAACAACATGGAATCTTGTTTAATATTATGATAATGACCCAAATTCCTCGTGTACAATTTGTGGTAGATTAATGTTTAAGATTTTCTCTATCTATAGTGCATTACCACTGCGCCTAGTTGTCCTTAATATAAAGAGTCAATCCGTTGCAATTGATTTTTAAAGAGGCTTGTATCTTAGTTTGGGTCTGAACTTTGTAAATATGTGAGTATTCGGTTTATTTATTTTATTAAACATAAAAAATGGGTCAAAATTCGTTGAATGACATATATAAATACTTGACATAATAATCGCGTCAGGTATCACAAACACAACAAAGAAATACAAACAATCGACCTCCCCATTAAATAATGTACAAAAGCCGCTACAAAATTTCTTGTTATGATTTTCACTATAATGCGTGTCTCACCCATCGCATGTTTGTACCTCATAAATATTACGCTCCTTTGGGCGTAGTATAGACAAAATACGGGGGTTCCAAACTACCTTTTCGTAGCATTTCCCTATTTTAGGGCAAACTTGTAAAAGCGAAGGCCCGCGTGTCTAACGGTATAATGTGTGATATTTTATCTCGTATATAATCACGAATTCAGATGAAAATACACGCATGCTATCCGAGTGATAAATGCCATCAGATTCTTTTTAATGCTATGCAAATTGACGTAACGGGCTGTAACATATATGCTTAAGTAGGAGAACGATTTATTATGTCGTATATAACCTTTTTCTGTACCGTAGTTAAGTTATGTTGTGAAGATATCATTATGCGGTTTTAAATTTAACCACACATTAAAATTAAAACTTTAAATTACCTAATATTAATACTTCATTGTATATGGATATAATATATAGATATAATCGAGTAGGAAAATGTGTACTCCTGCTACAAGTATGTACCATCCATTATGTTGTCTTGTGTATTAGGGGCCAAGCTCAATTTCGCATACAAGTATTTCTGATACTGAGAATTTCGTAACGGAAAACCCCAATAACGCTTTGCCCATTTCAGAAATCGAACCCTCTATATTTATTACTGACGCAATTTGCTCCGTGGTACCTACTACTTATTAAATTAATTAACTTTAAAATTCGTCTTTTCTTTAAAAAAATAGATGACATTTTTTAAGGCATCATTTTAATTTGATGACAGAAAATGTTTTGCTTTCCGGTACCTAATTGATGAATAGTTTCACAAGTCAAAGAAAATGTCTGTTACTACTTTATACACAAGTATATACTATACTAAGGTTATCATTGCTATAAATATTTTGTTCATCTATTGCTACATTGTGGTAGTTTTTGGATTGCGCTAACGTAAATGGAAAAATATATGTCAAACTTCGAAGGCCTCATCTGACATTGACGAGGATTACGCCTATCATATTCATGTATTTGTAGATAATAGTCATTTTAAAATGGTCAATGTCCTTTCCTAGTACAAAAATGCTGTGGAGGAAGTGTGTGACCGACGTATTCGGCAATATCCATACCGTTCGTGATAATACTGTTTCCTCACGACCTTTACCAGACCCCCCTGTCTTCCGTCTTTCAGTTACATAACAAAACTTTCAATAGTTCTAATATATCTGTGATCTCGGTACTCCATTGACCCTTACCGTCTCGCCGATCTCAAGGCAGAGTCGTTTGCATGTGATCTTTCATTTCGATGTCCGCAATCAGACATCTCTCACGACAGGGACTTTCTACGTTGCCTTTAAAGGTCCCTCCTATTCCTTGAATCGTGTACGTACACGCTTTTGCACGTGTTTACGTAATTATAATTTTGAGACGTTACGTAGCCTCTCATGTTTTGTAATGTGTGCGTTTTTGATCGGTTTCCTGTAAGTGATCCTAATTGATGGATTTGCATATGATGAAAAAACTCACGTCCTGTCTTTCACTTTCACATGTTTTTTTATGTGTTTGAATAAAAAAAAAATGTTAAATAATTTGTTGGCATGTGTATAATTATGGAGATATGTGATAGTAGCATTCCCATGTTTGGTTCTAATGTTGGATTTAATGTTATTCATTAATGAAAAAAAATGTTATGCCATAACACTGATATTATTATCGTATCGCTATTCTAGTTCGCGATCGATAAAGCAGTTGATTACCAATGGATAAACTTCGAACTGTTAGCTGTATAACGGTTTCATAAAATAACTCAAACATTATAATAAAAATCTATTACTAGCCATGACTGTATTTACTTTATATTTCCATTATTACCTTTTTATTCATGGTTATATTATACGTAACGCTATATTCATTATCCTATGTTTCTAGTTCGTGATTTGTTAATATCGCCATTAGTAAAGTACTGAAGTAATAACAGAGCTAGGGCAACATTTACTAGAACGTTCCACAATATGTTAATACATTTAACTACATAGTATGGTGCTACAAAGTAAACATTTCTATTGATTTTAGTTGAATATCTAAAGAGGTTGTTCGTATAGGATCGATATAATAATAAATTATGGATGTACGTGCGAATTCGCATGCGCCCAGCGATCGCCGCACTGCACTATCAAGGTCTGCCGCACTGGGCCACGCAAGTGTAAGGTTACGCATCACTTTTTGTTGTACATATACGTTGCTGATGGCAACGATATTACGTCTATCTGTCGTCAGCGAATTAAATATGTTTGTGTTTTATATGTCCTTATGTTTAATTTATAACAAAACATGTATAATTATTTGAATTACTAGTTTAATCGTTGGATGTGTTCATTTTAGACAGTAGGGTGTCTTGAATTCATCACGCGAAAATTAGGTATCAGTTTGGCACATAAAATAACATTGTGTTATTTAATGTGTCTCTTAAGCTGAAACTGGGTAACATTTCTTCGCTTTTGTTTATTATGAAAATTGTAATTTCGGTCATATTTTCAAGTGTTCCTTGACTATAGATTAAAAACATAGACATAGACGGAGCGCTACAGGTTGCTTAGGAAGTCTTTTGTCATTACTATCCGCGTCTAGTCTTTTTTTATGACAATATTGTATTTGAATATAAACACTGGGCCGTCTATCCACAATATCAAGTACATACAAGACGAAGACTATTTTAATATTATTCCAGATAGTTCTTTCGTTCATATTTCTTGGCGGGAGTCGGCTAACCCCCTCGATAAGTTTACATTAAGTGCCGTGTAAGAAACTTGAAGTTAAAAATAATCCGTCGTGTAGTAAACATAACGTAATGTTGTATTCGCGGGGTATAATGCGTGCACTTGTGTAAGTAGATTATGTGTGTGTACAAGGTTTCGAAGATGTTCAAGTGTTATTTGAAGATGTGTGAACGACTCATAGATCCAACGCTATTCTTGAACTGGATTTAACTCTTTTGCTTTTATGATCTCTTTTTATTTTGCAGTTACAATGAGTCGATATGTGTTGATTTTTATTCAATCTCCTTTTTTCATTATTTCCAGTTCATTTTCTAATGTTGTATACTATATGTAATGAACTCTTTTATTACTCGCCATTAAACGAAATTCCAATTCAAAGACTTTTTTCAATGTTCTCTTAAAGGACTCAAGGTTATATAGAAGATCAACGGTTTACTTATTTTAAAGAAAAAAATGTGTATTTCAAATTTGATAAAGTTAAATAGGATGTAATCGGCATTTAGTTCTTCATATGTCTCAGTAATATCAACTACATCTGCGATCGAGGTTGTCAAATTCAATGTAAATGTAAATATTTACGTTCACAGATAACACTTTGCTTACATAACAAAGCTAGTAGTTTACACGTGAGATCAGTTGGTACGAGTTGTACTGTCAAAACATCAGAGGAATGTTGCTATTTGTATTTTGGTAATGTGGTTACCATTGTAAGATCGCCACAACTGAGAGAGGGTTTAAGCAAGATGGATGATTATGGATTTTATAAGGCTAAAGCTACTGGTTTCAGTTTGTTAATGTAAAATACAAATTGTGAAAATGTGTGGGCGTAGCGACAGCTTAATATACCTACTATTAATAAAATATGAGATCCAGTTCCATAAAACTTTTCATTATTAGATTAGATAAACTGTGAAAAGCGCGATTTCAGCGATCACTTAAATTTTGTGATGTAAAGCTTAAAATTATAATTTAACCGACCCAAATTTACTTTTCGCCATGAGGATGTCGCTTATATTATCTTTTTGTTGGTTGTCAAAAAATTAAATAATTTTATTGATTGCTTTTGAAATTTATCATTTACGTAATGAGAATTCCTCTCGGTCTCGCAGCCCAAGTATGTGCCCTGCAATATAGAGGTCCCGGGCTCCATTCCCGGGTCGGACAAAGTGAGGGGTTATTGGGGTTTTGCATTTGGAAATTCGTAGTACTTGCTCGGATTCTGGAAATGTGCCCATAAATAGCAATAGCTTCGTCTTATATAACGCAGTCCACATGTACATCAGTCTACCCATTCGAGTAATAAAGGATTAAAGATATGTATGTATATAATTTACGTAACTTCAATATTTATGCGTCGTGTGCATAAATTTATTCATGCGTTACGTAAACGCTAACGATAAATCGATTGAACACATTCAATTACGAATAAATGTATAAAGCTGTATCGAATACGCTGTCATTTAATATGACTTCCAGGTTTAGCACGTGGACGACCTGTCGCCTCGCCCATTTAGCTTCGGGTTTCCTTGGAGATTACATAATTACTCGTATTTCTAGGTAATAGGACAGTATGTGTGGGATAAGATGTGTCTATCAGTGCGTAAATAGCCTAAATAAGTGATTTGGTTGATTTTTAAGAACAGGATTTCGAGATGTGCGTCTTCTCGTGTTGAACTATAATTTTTTAGATTATTTATTCAGTCGCGTTATTAAGGTTTTTATGCTTTAATGAGGATGATTATAAAACTTCTATATTGTCTCTTAATCAACAAAAACAAAAGGATATATGTTTATTATTATAAAGGATATAGTTTTTGCCTTGGATTGCGTGTTTGTCGTTATTCCGCGTGATCGTATACTTTTATAATTTCTTGCTTCTATAGTAATTATATCCTAGACATATCTACATGCTATTTACGTTTGCTGTGGTTCTGACGTAAATGGTTCCAGTAGCACTATAAGGGCTGCGCTTCGCAATAGAAATTATTGAAACGTTAGAGCCGAGTGTTGTAGCTATCAATTAAGAGTGAGTACAGAGATTGACAGAAGAAAGCCACAGGGAAATGCTCAAGACGGCGAAAGTGGCGCGTTCAATCGTTAGCTTTGTATAAATCCGTTGAATTATGTCCAATGGTACGGCACCGGCCTGAATAAATGTCAATTTGTACCGCCGAGTTGTGACCGAGAGGAATCGATTTGGTATGCCATCGACATGTGCCGGATTGTTAGCTAATTATTGACGAATGGGCTGAGGAAAGAGTATAATAGTTGTACTCATATACAAGTCAATTTATACGTGTTTTACGTCTTTGATATGATACCTATAGGCTGTATGTTAAAGTATGACCTCGAGACGACCAATTCATCCAATACTGTATCTTAACTTTAATCTTAACCCTTCGTAGCCCAAGATCATAAAAAATTATAATACTCTGGTATATGATAGGCTTGAACAAATAAAAAAACACGTTTTTCGTGGAAATTCAAAAATATTTTTTATTCCGTATGTATTGGATCTTTTAGGGTTTGTAACATTACTGTCACATTGGGTTAAACTGGAAGAAAATGTTTTAACGTAGTATGGAAGGATCTAACAGATTTATTTTGTTTTTTTGTAACAACTACTATTCCGAACTTTTTAAAAATTGTTTGTGCTACATCAGGACACCGAAGAAACTAGGGCCAAATGATTTTCAAACCTAATTCGGTCAGTAGCCAATGTGATACTGCCCCACCACCAATGGGGGGACATGTTGCGCCGGACTCTTGTGATTTTGGCTTGTATTTTATTTTGGTATTGGTAAAACATCCATACCTGGCATATTTTAATTCGTGTCATAATACTATAAGCTCCCATAATGCTGTTAATAAAATCTACACCTCCAATATACCCATTACATTCTTCGACGATATGAGACCGATCAATGTTGATGTACTTCTATTGGCCTTATCGTAACGACTTGGACCTTCGACCACTCACCAGCAAAAATTGAGAGAAGCGTGACAAGTTTGTTGTCTTTTCATATAAATTTTGACACATCAATTGCGTCCATATTTGCTACGTAATCAACAGAAAATCTACATTACTTTTTATTACATCCTCGTCAGGGGGTAGTTTGCAATCTGGAACGAGATTATTCCGTACGGTCCCAGGACTCCCCAAGTCCAAGATATATCCACTTCTGCTAAGTACTCCAGTAAAGTTTCAAGCCACGGAAGTAAAGTTATTATCCAAATATATATGTTATTTCTGATGTCTGGGTATGCCCGCGTCATTCTAAATACGACGTTTCAAGATGCTCCTTTTTTATTCTACTAGGAGCAAAACTCTTTCAGTTCCTGTTTCAGGTTCAATATTATAGACGAAACTTGAAACTACGCTCAGTACATAAAACTTTTAACGCCAATTGTGTTTTTTTTTATAGGCATATATCTATTCAAATTGTATCTTCTCGTAGTGTAGCAAATCTATTCATCCACGCAAAGGTATACCTCGAATAGAACTCCACTAGAAGTCCTATTTAAGGCTTATATTATAGATCTAATTTTTGTGTAAGTACTACCCCTATCTTAAAAAATAGGAGAAAAATTTCATCAATATATGGATATACATTAGTTGTATTTTTATGACATTGTCACTCAATGTTACAGAAATGTAACAAATATAAAAAGTTACTTTTTATACAGGGTGTATTTAGACCGTGATCGAAAATTGAGGCCGGTAATAGCGAGGGTGATCACAAACCCAGTGGCGATATTAAAAATCACGACAAAAAATAAAAATTTTGACGTTTTCCATACAACCATCGGTGTTAAAAGTATGTGGTTTGTATGGAAAACCTCAAAAATTTTATTGTTTGTCGGGATTTTCTTTAATGCCAGGGGGTTTGTAATCACTATCGCTATTACCCGCCTCAGTTTTCGATCACGGTCTAAATACACCCTGTATATAAAAAATCAAAAGTATGAATTGGTAACGATATATAAACCAAACTATTTACTTACCTACGGGTATCAACGAAAACTATACAATTTTATATACTTTTAGTATTTTTTTATAAATTTTAAACTTTTTGCAAGTTCAAAGTTGTCATTTTCATCAAAACACAAAATTCAAAGTCGTAAAGGAAGCAAGTTACGTTACCTATGATTTATATTTGACGCTAAAATGTTCGGTGTGTTATCTAAGAATATATTGACATTGATTTGACAGATCTTAAATGTTTAGTTTAAATTTTATAGAGACTATTTGGGTTTGTTACAGAAATGTCACCAGGGGCTATAAAGGGTTAAAGTACGCTTTTAATACAGGTACTTAAAGAGATTTGTAATTATCTAAACCAGTCAAGAGGTTAGCATTGAAATAACATCAACCTCATCTTTCGAATTATCTTTCACTCGTAACAAAAGCCCCATTGTTGTCATTTCTGCTTAGTGAAGATTGGTCTAAAGTACTCGCATACAGACGAGTGAACGCACCGAAGGCGTTTCACATAATGACCGATAATGGCTTAATATTTAATCAAATCCGTCAGCCATTGTTGCGTACGTGATAACCTATCATTATCGCCTCCCATTTCGCGCGTAACCGAGTGTTAACCGTCAAACTAGAACGTAAAGCGTATAACGCCCGCATGTATGCTAATGCTTTATTGTGCGTGTTTTCAATTAATATGCATGGTGGGTTAGAAATTGTATTTAAAAAAAGGTTTTCTAAGGTGTAAATTATCTAGAGAGTGTATTTTTTCGAGGCGTTAAGTAGTGTAATGTTATTATTATCTATGTAGTGGCCGAGTTATTTACAGACCATATCTGATCTATAATCCGCATCGGATTAAAGATGCAGTGCGTAGTCAGTTCGTCGTGGTGATAATGGACAATAATGTTGACGAGCTGTGTAAGATAAGCATTGAAATGCAAATATTTTTGCGCTAAAAGTTAATATTTCAGATGTTTTTGTAGTAGGTGTAAGATATATAATTACAGGCGAAGGAAAACATTGTGCGGAATCCTGCACATCTAAAAGTTCTTATGAATTTCCTGGGTGTACAGTCCGCCAACCCGCGTATGCTCTTAGTTACAGAGGAGGTAAGCCATGCCCAGCAGTGGTAAGTATATGGACTGATGATGGAGATAAACAATTAAATTTACTGTAGGCATAACCGTAAAAAAAAAGTTTTACTATGTAAAGAATCATTTCGAATACCTTTGGACGTCACCGACATATATTTTTTACATCTCATGAAGGAATTTATCCAAGGGGACGGAGTAATCTAATCATTACGTGTCATTATGATGGCTTGGGAGCAAAAAACGGTGGTATCCAGTAATGGCCGAAGTCGTGACTTGGTAAAAAATAGATCATATTTAGGAATTTAATGCGCTACGTGGAATTTGATGCATCCTACGATCTTTATTAATGTTGAAATGTAATTTGATGAGCTTGATAAATTCGACTATCATAAGCTTAATCATCGTCGCATCGTACTAGGTAGAGTTTTATTTGAAGTTATTTTGTAAAATTAATACTTAATAATTCTAATATGATTGCATTGTGTAGACTTGCCGTTTTATTCATAAACGTTTAACTGCAGCGTTGTTTTAACGTTTATTATATAAATTACGAAAGGAGGGAAATCGAGACCTAACAATAAAAAATACAAATAATAACATCTATACAAATTTTATCAATAGAGTTAAAACTGATCTTTTAGGAGTTAGGACTAGTAGTTGTTAGATAATGTTTTATCTAACATCAAGTTATTCAAATGTAATTTATATTTTGTATACATAGATTTCTTGTCATTGATCCTTTTATTAGGTGCGATACAACAAGCCACACCCGCCTCGTTACGGTATTATGATATTTACGGTACCACCACACATTATCTGCGTTCACATCTCGAGGGGTTGGTGTTTTTTTATTTCCCCACGGCGTAATTTGTGACTGCAGCAATAATTTCGACGAGAAATTACTAGGGCCGTGTGTGGTCGTACATTAGTATAACCAGTTTATATTATTCTAAAATTACAACATAATACTTCAATCTGTTTGGTGTAGCGGAAGATATTGAATAGAAATTGGTTGTTATAAAGATGCTTGTTATTGTAAACTAGATTGTGAATAGGCCAGAACGATCGGGCTGGCACCAAGGTTTTTAAAAGTAATGTAATATGTAGGACAAGTTATTTTTTGGGCAAATATTGAGGCACTGTGACGAAAAAATTTAAAGTTCTAAAATGTCTTTTTTAGTAGTAATGACTTTTTATCTGTATAGAAAATATTGAAGAATTACTCGACTTTTGCGCTTTTTGGGGTGCATTATGTTTACTTTTATGAGTTGTCGTTTGTACAGACGAAGATAGCCTTTGTATAACTATAAGTATGTATATGATAATACAAATTATGTATTTAGAGTGTCGTAACCTCAACAGAAAACATTTCCAGAAACCCTAAACATTCACAAAGCGAACAAGATATAAATGTATCGTAATTTTCCCGAAATTGTACACAAAGAAAGTAAAAGGGCCTTAATTACATTGTATTGAAAACACCTTTTGTAAACAACAGTAGTGTAGGGTCGAATTCAATTTGTTCAGCTGTTTAGGTTATTACAATGTTAGTAACGAAACGTTGTTTGAAGTTGCCCTGTTTAGATAGATTGCTGAATAAACGTTAGAAACACGGGCAGGTGTGTAAACGTCGGCTCAAGATGTTTCACAATGAGCTTAGACCATTATAAGGTCACACCTTTTCCTTTGCGCCGTTGACCTATTTGAATAGCAATAGAAACCTACAAGCTTTTTGTTTCATTAATGTTTTTTTATTCTTTTACAAAATTTGATCGTAGATCTATGTAATTAATACATCCTGCGGAATGGCTTTATTGCACAGCGTTTGACACATGCCAACTATCTAGCCGCTGGCTGTAATATACTCATCATCGTAGAGTGCAAATCAGTGTGATGTTGGCCTCGATACAATGGCCATATCGATGCCTTATAATTTATATGAATAGAGTTAAGATTGAAGTTAATGCGATATAAAGGGTTAGCTTTGAGTTTAAAATTATTTTTTTTATATTTGTTTTTTTTTTTATTTTAGTTGTGTTTTAATTATAGATTACTCATCATCATCATCATCATATCAGCCATTAGTGGTCCACTGCTGGACATAGGCCTCCCCCAATGACTTCCACCGGGAACGGTCGGAAGCCGCCTGCAGCCAGCGACGTCCCGCGACCTTGACAAGGTCGTCGGACCACCTTGTCGGGGGACGTCCCACGCTGCGCTTGCCAGTACGTGGCCTCCACTGGAGAACTTTCTGGCCCCATCGGCCATCAGTTCTCCGCGCCATGTGGCCGGCCCATTGCCACTTCAACGAGCTAATCCGTTGGGCTATGTCGGTTACTTTAGTTCTCCTACGGATCTCCTCATTTCTGATTCGATCACGTAGGGAAACCCCGAGCATAGCCCTCTCCATAGCTCGTTGAGTGACCCTGAGCCGTCCCATGACGCCTTTAGTGAGAGGCCACGTCTCAGTGCCGTAAGTCATCACTGGTAACACACAACTATTGAAGACTTTTGTCTTCAGGCACTGAGGTATTTTGGACGAGAAGACGTCTCCTAACTTTCCGAACGCTGCCCAACCGAGTTGGATTCGACGATTGACCTCTCTCTCGAAGTTGGACCTGCCTAACCGGACCACTTGTCCCAAATAGACATATTCGTCTACAACTTCGAGAGTCGAGCCCCCAACTGCGATTGGGGTGGGCACAACATGGACATTCGACATGATTTTCGTCTTGTCCATGTTCATTTTAAGACCCACCTGTTAGGAGACTCGATTGAGGTCTTCGAGCATAGTGCTAAGGTCCTCCAGCGATTCTGCCATGACTACAATATCGTCGGCAAACCGCAGGTGTGTGATATACTCGCCGTTGATGTTGATGCCGAATCCTTTCCACTCCAAGAGCTTGAAGGCGTTTTCCAGCGCGGCAGTGAACAGTTTCGGAGATATAACATCTCCCTGTCTCACGCCTCTCTGTAGTGGAATAGCCTTCGTGCTCTGATCTTGTACTCGGACCGACATGGTGGCGTTGCTGTATATGCTTTTCAACACCTCGATGTACCGACAGTCAATGTGGCACCGCTGGAGAGACTCTAGCACCGCCCACGTCTCGATCGAATCAAAGGCTTTCTCATAGTCCACAAACGCTAAACAAAGCGGCAAGTTGTATTCCTCGGTTTTCTGGATAACTTGCCGAAGCGTATGGATGTGGTCTATGGTGCTAAAGCCTTTTCGGAAACCAGCTTGTTCGGGCGGCTGGAAGTCATCAAACCTGCGTTCGAGACGATTTGTGATGACCCTCGAAAACAACTTATAGACATGGCTCAGGAGCGAGATGGGCCTGTAATTCTTCAGCAAGGTGTTGTCACCTTTTTTGAAGAACAGTACCACCACGCTCCTGCTCCATGCCTCTGGCGTTGAGCCCTCGAGGAGAACGGAATTGAAGAGCCTCTGAAGGACTTTAAGTACCGGCGTTCCGCCCGCTTTCAGAAGCTCTGAAGTGATTCCGTCCTCACCCGGCGCCTTGTTGTTCTTAAGTTGTTTCAGGGCCATCTCAATCTCACACAGGCTGATGTCCGGGATATCATCGCTGAAGTGGCGGATCAACTCGGCTCTCGGGTCTTCGGCCGAGCGAACAGCGGGCTTGGCAACCGAGGTGTAAAGCTGTCCGTAGAACCTCTCGATCTCCCTTAAAACCTCTGCCCTCGTCGACACTACGCGGCCGCCCTCCGTCTTCAGCCTAGACAACTGTCTTTGCCCAATAGACAAGTCTCTTGCAAACACTTTGGAGCCTCCGTTCCGCTCTATTGTCTCTTTAATGCTCACAGTATTGTGAGCACGGACATCGTGTCGCAAGGACTTCCAGATCCGTCTATTGAGCTGACGATATGCTTCGGCATCCTCGGAAGACTGCAGCGCCATAGATCGACGTTCGGCCATAAGGTCAAGAGTGTGGACCGAGAGTTTTTGTGGTCTATCTCTACGGCGAGGTCTAAAATGCTTAGATCCCACCGCATGGACAGCTTCTACCAAACCGCTGTTTAACTCGTCCACGGCAAGGTTTTCTTCCAGGCACTCGAAGCGATTTTTCAGCTCGAGTTGAAAGCTCTCGGGGTTTTGGATATGGGCGCGAGTAGGTCGTAGCGTAGACTTCATCAAGCGACGTCTTTCTAATTGGACGTTGATATTCAATGAGCCTCTAACCATTCGGTGATCGCTACCGGTTTTCACCCTGTTGATCACAGAGACATCACTGAATATCCGTCGTTTCGTCGTCAAGATGAAATCTATCTCATTTCTCGTGGAACCATCAGGGCTCAGCCAGGTCCATTTCCTGTGAGGCGGCTTCTGGAAGAAAGAGTTCATCGCAAAGAGTCCCTCTTTCTCCAGGAATTCAGCCAGCCTCTGACCCCTGGGGTTCCGTTGCCCATGTCCAAATTGCCCCACTTTCAACTCCGCATCGCTTCTCATGCCCAACTTTGCGTTAAAGTCTCCCATAACAACATTGAAGTAGGTTTTAGAAGTATGTATGGCCCGACTTATGTCCTCATACATCTCCTCTACTTCTTCATCTGGGTGTGTCGAGGTCGGCGCGTATACCTGTATGACCTTCAACGAATATCTTTTGGATATTCTGAGTATCAGGTACACTACCCTGCTCGACACACTTTCGATGGATACGATGTTGTTAATGAGAGACCTGCGGACGAGAAATCCGACACCTCCTCTGGACTGTTGGTCGTCCCCCCGGTAGAAGAGCAGGTTACCGGACTTGAGGGTTATCGTGTCCTCCCCAATCCTGCGGACTTCCGACAACCCCAGAATGTCCCAGTGTAACCCGCTCAATTCTTCTTCCAGTTCGACAATCTTCTCGTCTGTCCTCAACGTGCGTATGTTGTGTGTTACCAGGGCCAGTCGTCGTCGGGGGTGGTAGCCGGGGCCAACCCGGGGATTCTTAGCACCCCCCGCCCCACCGTTACCATGGCCGCTACCGTAGCCAGGAATAGTGGGGCTGCCGGGGACTGGGGGCCTGGTCCTAGTCTCGATCATGAGGGGGATATTGCCGATACTCGCCACGCTTGGCAGGCGGGTTGGCGAGCGCAGTAGGGGAAGCGCATTGATGACGCTGCTGCCCGTCATCAAGCGGGGGGAAGGGAATAGTGAATGAGAGAGGAGGCTATGGGAGGGGAAAGTATGGTCTGTAGGAGTGGATACTGCAGTCACGGAAGGGAAAGTTGATAGTGACTGCAGCAGCTCGGGGGCCGAGGTCGCGTACTCGCAGCACCTATTCTAGGGCAGACCATGACCACTAGATAGGAGCATCCCTGACCTATTACTCATACCGCTTCGTAACTAGGCCAGTTATCTCTAGACAATTATTAATAGGACAGAATGAGTGATATCCTCTCGTTGAAAATGGAACAAAAACACCAGTTTTTTGCCACCTCCTATTATATTCTTTCCATAAGCATAAATGTAAGTTTACATATGGTTAATAACACTCCTATTTTTTAAAAGAAAATGGGTTTTGATTAAAAATACAGCATGGCGTTAAAACGAGGTTAAAAGTCCCCATATTATCACATCCACGTTCACTTTTACCCCAAGAGCGTACAATGAACAATAAATATGCATGAAGATTGTTGGACGTTGGTAGTCGCACTAGCGGCCGACACCACAAAGGTTTCTATAAAACGGTAGTTGTAATGTAAATGACGTTTCGCCTTATTGTTTTCGTCGTGACGGCAATGACTTAGCGCGCTTTCCCGTTCGGCCCCGGCATTTGTGTTTCTGGGATACTGCGTTTAGTTCGGATGCAACAGTAAAATAGCCAGTGGTGCAGCATCTGATCAATGCTATCTGCCATTGTTTTGTTTATGGTTTTATAGCTTTCACATGTTTGTAATAACCTACTTTGTGTCACCCATCAAGAACTGTAAGTTTCTTAATTAACAAATGTAGTAAAATTAGTAGTAGAATGATGAAAATACGTAATGCTATGCAATAATTGAATTGCTATCGAATATATCCTTTTTATGCTATTCTTTCCTATATTTATTAACACCAGGCTTATTTATCATCAATATTTACTATAAATAAAATCTGTTATTCGACTTATGAAACGTATCCACCACATGAACTAACTGTTATGCTATGTACTATGATATTTGGTTTCTTAGATGTGGTTGAAGAAGTTTTCCTCAGAGTTTGCATATTTTTTGACTATGAATCAGGAAAATACTGTTGAAGTACCAATTTATGTATTTTTTTATAATCGATGTCTACAGTGTGTTTTTTACAATAAATTGATATTAATAAAATTCCAAATCTTACTTTACCGCATTCATATTTTACTAGGACCGTGTGTGAAAAGTGACGTTCGTTCAAACTTATGTGGCTGAGTGACCGCTTAACTCGCTGATTTCTTGTTTATGTACGGCGGAATTGTCTCTATTTGTACAATTTGACCTTAGGTTATTCCGGCGAAAGCTGAGTCCAGTGAGAAATTGCAGAAAATCGTTGCACGCTCTTGTCGAGATCTCGGAGTGAAAATGATTAATGAGTACACTAACTATCCTTAACAAGTATTTTAATATATTTACACATAACTGTGTCCGCATTTCATACACTTTTCATATCATGACCTACTTTGAGAAGCAGGTATAGTTAAAGGAGAAATAGAATTGTTATAACGTAAAAGTGGCAAATCTTAGAAGAGTTGTGCATGGGTTGTGCTATAATATTTTGAATTAAAAAATAAATTACATGCACATATATGAATCAAGAGCTAATAATGATACTGTTGGAAGTACAAAAAAGAATTAACCTAAGATTTAAATAGGCCAAATGACAAAGAATCAATGTAATGGTTACTTTAAATTACTATAGAAAGCTCGTGTACATCATAATAATCAAACTATTAAATAACGGCCTTAACTATAAAACTGATATGAGACCGATTGGTACCGAAGATGATATTTTCACTGAAATTAAACTTATATTATCAAACATCCAAAACCAACAAACCGAATAATATCGATTAGATTTCTATCGACTCAAATACCATATAATCGCAGCCAATTAAGGAACGAAGTATAGAAGCATAAGTCACATCCGCTATTCATTAAAGAGCATGACACTCGCTCGTCTCAGTCATCCGCAGTTCACTCGTCTCGCATTGCGTAACCGCGCGCATAATATCCGACTATCCCTTACAAAATACTATGTCGTCTAAATTGTCGTGATCGGTTAGTAGTCACGTAACATCTTTTTTCAATAGTTTACTTTATGATGCATTTCTAAGAAATTTGAAAGCTGTTTTTGGATGAAATAATATGTTATGGCGTTGACTGTAATGTAAAGAATTTGAAGAAGTGTTAAGTTTACACTAAGTTTAAGTAAATGCTAGCTTAATTACCTCCTAGTGACTTATAGACTGCTTCTTATGTGTATACAGGGTGTAAGGTGAGTGCAGAAATGTACTTCTATCCCTACCCCTTCGAGGAATAACTACAAGAAATTTTGTTTTTATAATATGTACTATATGTATTTATTTCACAATAGATTTTTGGTCCTGTTTATTTAGCGATTGCCCTTCTCTTGCTCTTAATAGTTATAAAGTCCATAGTTTCTTCTAAAATATAAATGTTTGTAAATTAATTATTTCAATTTGTGTCTGAATAAAAGCGATAAATTGTTTCCATTGATTTCTTAGATTAAAAATAAAAGTATCATTTCTGACAGGTTTAATTTGGCAGCCAATATTTCACTCGATGTTATTGTAGAAGACGAAGTTTGTTCGAGTGCGACATTGTTAGCGGAACTTTCAATGCGGTTAAATTGAATTCTCGGCGTCGCCAGTTGCAATTAGGGCTGACCGAGTTTATGTTAGATAGTGAGGTATGCGCTAATAGGGAATGGTTGCAGTTTCAAGATGTCGTTAGTTAAAAATAAGTGATTGCGTTTATACCAACGATTTGGATTTCCATTTCATATATGAATTTATGATTTTGTTAATGTGACAGAAAAATGAATCTGTTGTGTGGTCACGTTTATTATGGACCCGAAGTTAAGTAAGTAACGCACAAAAGCAAAACAGAAGCTCCTTAATGAGTTTGCTCTAGCTGCACTAATTACAATAGAACTGTTAAAATTATTATTTAACGAATGCATTGAATAATGTATTCAGAGCGACAGTTAGTCGATTCTCATGCTAATTGCGGGTACACACTCACGTGGGACTTTACGACATTATTGAACTCAAATATTTGTGTCTAAATTTGAAAATTATGCGACTATTTACAACTGTGGGAATTGGGAAAATAGTTTAATACCTCTTTTGACAGCGAGCTTAACTGTTTTTTTGTTGTTGGATTTATGTTGGTTCCATTCCCTTGCACGTGGGTTAATTTGTTGTAAACGAGGCAATTTGTTACATGGCAACATTCTTCGTATTAAAATCTCCGGTATCATGTTTGATTAGTGGCTGTAACCCACTAGAAATTTATGTCAACTTGATATAGGGCCTTGTTAAATCATATACTCTTTAGGCGACCGTTACTTTTGCAGTTTCTTGATGTATTCCAACATACCGTAATTTGAGCATATTCTTAAAATGTGATACATTTTCCTTATTCCAAACAAGGCTACTTTCTCATCACGTTCCTACCCCATTAACATTGCTGTATTAATTTCGCACAGCTTCGGTGCATACGCTAAATAACTACCTTATCTAAGGTTCTTAAGCCGCGCAATAAACTCGCCTTTTGTAGTGTTTACTACGGCACTGGCATTAAATGTGGAAACTACACGGTTCTCGGACATCGAGGTCTTATTAAAGGTTATGGCCAATACGATGTACAGTTATGTGCAATCGACGGTCGACTCTGTGTTTTGCAGCGACGCAGGGCATTGTTTAATTGGACAGTGCTGGAAGAACAGCATATGGAGTTAATTAAGCGATTTAGAAACAAGATAAGGCAATTAACGCTCTATGGTGTTCGGAAATGATTTAAGGAAGATAAATGTTTGATGTAAGAAGTTATATTGTAGAGTTAGGCAATACGTTATTAGGTATATTATTGTTTACCTATTGAAGTCAAAAATGCTTGTAAATTGAATTGATAAAGCTAAGGCATTCTTTAAATTTTTAGTATTTATCACTCAACTGATCATTGGGTCTTTGCTGTCCCTGACCATTTCATCACCGTTTATGTAAATTTCGCTATTATAACATATTTAAATCCACCAATGTCTTTTAAATCTCTATTCATTCTTCTTTTCTATTGCTTTCCGAGTTAACGACTCACATTTCGAAGTTGAGAATTAACCTGCAAATTGATTCAACAATTCACTGTCAATTGTAGTCTTAAGTGGTGTATTAACGTAACACATAATGTGTTTATCGGGCCATTATTGAACAGTCAAGAGTTTACTACTACCAAACAGATGAACAATACACACATCAACAACAATGGAGGTGTTAAACAATAAATATAACCTTCCCAAGTGGAAGACACAGCAAAAGTGTGTTAAGAAGCAAAAGAAAATTGGAAAGTGCCACAAGCAGGTCATATCAGTAAATACGCGTAAACGCAAGATTGCATCGTGACTGCTGTTATGGACGTTTGCAGGTTTCACACTGACCGACAGCCAGGGGCTTGCTGATCAACTATCGCCAGGCAATATCGACGCGTGGGCTTTCTAGATAGTCGTAATATAAGTTCGTGAAGGACATTCGGTCTGTGCCCTAATCTTGAGCTGAGCAGGTTTTGAACCAATAAATTAGTAATGTTTATTATTGTCAACTTTATTAATTCATGTTGGTCTAGCCAGGGTTGACGGCTGTTAAATTCCTTCGAAACTTTTTTTTAAACACTGATATGAAAATTTATGCAAAAATTCTTCATAACCTTACAGTCCTCGAGATCAACTGGCACTAATTGCTTGTATAAAGGTTGCGAACTATAAAATCCCACTCCCAGCTTCAGATATCCTTAGCGGATATGTTTTGGTACATTCGGTAATGGTTTCAGTTCAACGGATGGTCATTGCTAATGTAGAATTACGCGAATGGTGATGGATTGTTGATGCAGGTGGCATTACACATCTAGTAGGGAGGTCTGTCCCCACTGTTCGAAATTATGATGAGCGTAAATAATATGCGCAGGTTGAATTACTTGTATTCGTAATGATTACAAGTTAGTTCTAACGGTTGTTCATCCCATTGGCTTAATGACAGTGTAGATTGGAAGTGAGCGATGAGATCTTAGATAAATACGCAGAATAAAAATTCAAATTCTTCGAATTTAAGAACATGATTTAATAGTTATTGCTTTGTTAGATATTAATTAATTATCTAGATATCAGTTATAGCATCAAAATTTTGCATCTGAATTACGATAAACGTCTACGTCTATGTTTTAGAATAAGTGTCATAATTCATTTTATTGTCTCTGTTATATCTCAACTGCAATAGGTAATGCATTTGAATAAATTTATCTGAATATTAATGTTCCATAGAATAATAATTTTATGGCAAATTACGTCAACTATAATGCGAAATTGCGTCCACATGATTACAGTACAACAAAGGCGATTCTTGTTCCTTTTCCCTGGTTTTATTTGTGTGTATTTTTACGAAGTATGATGACACCTATTTAGAAATTTATTTTATATACGTTGAGTTTTGAAGCTGGTGTATTAATGGACGGATTCCTTATTTAATATTGTATTTGAAACTGGATGTACTTGTCACTGGATTAGGCTGCTCGTCTCTTGGTCAATAGTGCTTCATTAACTGGTGGATTTATGGCTACAACTTCCAAGTTACATACAACTATACAAAGTTTTACAACATTGTTTCCAACCTCAAGTTTCCAATTAAATTTCTTTAACACATCTAAATCAACTGGTTTCCGAGCCAGAAGCAGCCGTTTGTGGTGTTGTATTAATTGCAACAAGTGTGTCAAACGTGTAGGCGCCGACCAATTGACAATATTGTGTCTCGATTGCCTGCACATTGTGAAGTGTTTGATTACTTGGCTGTCTTAATTACCTTTGTATTTTGCAAATTGTTACTTTATATGCATCTAGGAGGGCAGTCGAGATAAGATGATTATAAATTATGTATTGATATAATTCTCTAATAAGTCTTTGAGTTATTTTAATGTTTATTTTCAAAATTAGTTTCAAATTTAGATACTCAAAATACAATAGTTTGCTTGAATTAAGTGGTCTATTGACAATGAAATCATAGGCGAGTGGAAGGATTGCAGATTGATAGTATGATTGATATGATCGCAAAATCATCACAAAGGAACATATCAGATTTCTTATAAGTTACGAAAACGATTGCATCATTGGATTCTTGATGTTAACGTTATGTATTAACTTTCCATATTTCACCGCCTTCTAATAACTAAATATGTCTATATCAATACACCAAACATCTAAGATCTGTCGATGTGTACGCCACATTGTACGCTACAAGCGGTGACTCGACAACACTGCCAGTTCCATGTATTCTATGGAAATGGTCGTAAATGAGATGCAATGGTAATAGTAAACTTTGACGTTAAAATGTTACACATTGCGCAACCGTTAACCGTTTCCCATTGATCCGTAATTAGATTAGTTCTCATGCCCTGCCGACACTTTGGAAGTCTTTTCTACGATAAATAGATAGACGTTCGAGGTCCGTCTGCTATTTGCACGTTTCATTTAATGCTGTTTATGTTA
Source organism: Cephonodes hylas (assembly GCA_030295005.1). Lineage (NCBI taxonomy): Eukaryota > Metazoa > Arthropoda > Insecta > Lepidoptera > Sphingidae > Cephonodes > Cephonodes hylas. The sequence continues at coordinate 6,819,762 of AP025382.1, forward strand.
GATTTTGAATTGTAGTAAGTGATGTTACATAACTTTAGTGTAATTGTACACGAGGTTATTGATCTCACGAATTTCAAATTGATGTTATGAAAAAGTCGATTTTTCTTGTATCAGGCAGTTTTTCAAAAATGTATCAAGAGAATCGAATTGACTATAAGAATAATTATAATAAATAGATCTACAAATTTTCATTTCTCAACATTCGACACCTATCTCCAAAGGAATGTTAAGTTAGTGTCAAGCTCATCTCTTCACTAACTATGGAATGAATGTGGTGTGTGCCTTTTCGTCGTTTTAGTCATAATTAACGACATAGATGTAAAAAACCTCCTCTGTCTTCTGAATTAGATGTCATTACTATTTTTCTTCTATTTGTGTCGTAATTTATGCAACTAATTCAAAGAAAAGTTGTAAGACGTCCCATTTGCAACGTCTTTTTATAGTTTTGAACGTAGTAGTACTAGTCAAGAAATAAACGAGGCAAATTAATAAAACACATAAAAGGGATGTCCTGAAATACACTGGCATCTGGCGGCTTGCCAATGCAGCTCCGGTCATCGCTTAGATTAGAACAAATATGGCGTCCCGCTATAACCTTACCAAATATTTACTTTAAACTATTTCATGTTATAACTTTAATGCTTCTAGTTAAATGGAATACAATAATATATCTATAAACTTAAGCGACGTTACTATCGTTTATTTGATTGTTTGTATTTTTTATCATTTAATTCTAATGCAATTTCAGTCAATTGACGTATATCGATTCTCTTGTATGATTTTTTTTCCTCATCGGCCTACGTCGTCTGTATACGTCCTACTGCTGGGCACAGATCTCCAAACTGAGAAGACATATACTTTAGTCCACCACGCTGGCCTAATGCGGGTTGGTGGACACACACTTAACAAATTTCTCCGTTGAAGTAAGTTTTAATTTGTGCCAAGTACACACATAACTTCGAAGAGACCATCTGAACTTACAGGCCATCGCAATTAATGTAGTAAATCTTATACCTATTATAGACGGAGGTAACTTTCTATTGTAAAATAATTTTATGATGCAAATTAAATTAAGATTTCAAGTTAAGCATCCCATTGTAAAATAATAAACTTTCTGATATAACCCTTAATGATATCGTGATCACCCGAGTAACATATTAAAGTACCTACTACTTATAATACAATTAGTGACAATATTTAAATCGATATAAATAATTTGGGTATCATAAAGTTGCGGCATGCTGCATAAAGCCAATCTTTTGACATTAATCTTTGGTATGTTTTAATCTTTAAGTGTAATACTTGTCGTTCGTTTTATTATAGATTTAGTTGAGTTAAAACAACACTAACTTTGTCGTAGGTATGACAAAAAAGGTTTTTTCTTTTAAGTCTAAGGGTTTGTTGATGTATTGAAAAAAAAAATCATAAACTAACCACTTTGTTACAAAGGAATAAACTTAGAATATCTTTCGCTTTTGATCTTCCTCTTTCTAAGTTATTAGGATGCTTGGTAGGTACTATTTTCGTTCACTGCATAGATCTTTAACCTTGGTTGCTCGCGTTTGTATTTAAGTAAACTAACGTTTTTTAAATGACTTTTATAAACATTTCCTGAAAAGCATCCTTTAATTTTAGTAATTTTTAATAAATGCAAAGATCTTTTGAAAATTTATCATTTGCTCTTAATTATTATATAGTGCGGCAGTAATTACTTATTCGTATTTGAAATGAACTAAATGTTAAAAAAATCTTTTAATTATTTTATTTTATACATTAAACAAAAAAAGTTGAAGAAGTTTCAAATTAGAATGTACCATAGTAGAAGAACCTCATAGGAAACAAGGTTTATGATGTACATACAACTTTTCTTCCTAATTATAATTTGGTAGAAAAATAAGTAATTATAAAGCGCCATTATTATTTATAACGAAATAGTTATAGTAAAGTATCCGAGATTGTTTAAAATCCAGTTCTCAGAACTGACAATTTCTCGATGTTTCGTCGCACGACCACGCCCACTGTTGCCAGCTCGTCTCCGGTGTTGCTAACGATGACATTGTCTCCTTTATGTCCATCCAACGTGTCTAAAACTGGAAGTTCTGTCAATACTACTTTTCCTCCATTTTCGGAGTGACAAGTTTCCGCTCAAAAGGATGATCTTTTGAAAGACGAAAAAGCTTAATGAAGTTGTGTTTTTTATTTTTCTTGCAAAGTGCTTGCGTGTTTGTTATGTCATTAATGAAATTATTTCCTTTTTGTTTCAGGTGCCGTTCCGGTAGTGTGGATATAATGGATTGTACTATATAGGTACGTGTTGTATTTGTATTAATGAGGTATATTTTTTTTGGAATGAAGTGAAAATGTATATTATAGGGGTAATTTCTGAACTTGTCAAGGACTAGTGTAATTAGCTCTTTGTATTGATTCAAAATTAAAATTGCGAATATTGATACGCTTTCATTCCTTGCACTGCTAAACCGATTACTATGAGTTTCAGTACAGATATATTTACGAAATGACACGGAGGTACGTAGAAGGTGAGCCTTCTACTTCTTTTATTTCCTTTTTGATTCAATTTCAGAACCAATCGTTATCGGGGGATAAAGCTAAATAATCCTAACTCCAAGACGACATCCGTAAAGTAGGTTGAATGTTGAATTTCCACTGCAAGTAGTCATTTAAAATGGGTGTAATCTCAACAACAGGCTGGTTAAATAGAGTTATGTATAAAGTCATCTCTGCCACGGTCGAGTGCGCGCCGGCACGATGGTTGAGACAAAGCCGTTTCACGGTCCGCAGCCCGCCCTGTAGATGTTCCACATCTATTTTCTGATTACTACCATTGCGAGGCAAAACGACCAGCCATGGATGGAATTTATTTGAGTTATTCAACCCGGCTTAACGTGCAGAAATTGCTGGCATTCGTAGGAGTAAATACTTTTTGTTCAAATCTGTATGTACCATGGAATTTGATGAAACGTTTTGAGAGTGTTGATTGTGCTTGCGATAAGGGGTGAAGTTATAAAGCGTTAAAACATTGTAAAATAAGTTTGAGCTTTAGACTATAGCCAATAAGGAGTAATCACCATCCTTTGGATCCATTTTATAGTTTAAATTATGTATGATCAATATTAAAACAAGAGTTATTATTTTAGACCATAATTAATACAGCTTCATTAATGAACAAGGAAACATCAAGGGATATTCAGGGAAAACCGTTACAAGTGCTATTCTAGTCCCGCCAACAAATACGTATCGAATTCGGCCTCATTTACTAATTTGTATCTTGTGTTCGTCATATTTACTCTATGATTTCATTTTCTTTAAGCTAAAATTTAAACCAAAATAAAAGTCCAAGGGACACCATTAACATTTGTAATTCGTAATATTATTTTTTCTTTGAATACATACAGTTAAACTTTATAAATATCTTGAATTTAAAGCGATTGTAATTACTATATAGCTCCATCCGTTTATATAATTACTCGTGCCTTTCTTATTTACTATTGTTTATAAGGTCCATATATGAAGGCATAATGAAGATTGCGATAAAGCTTTACGAAACAAATAATCTTCGACCTCACTGATTATCTAATTGAGGCGGCGTGTTCTTTATCTCAGTGATTGAATACAACAAAGAGCAATTATAAATCCTGCCTGTTGCTTAAACAACGCGCCATGAATATGGAGGGACGCAGCTTCCGATTTGTAGGTGCTCGATTATGATGTAACGCTGTGACAAATTTTGTAACTGGGTGCGCGACGTGGCAAAGAATATGCTGCTCGTAGATACGTCACATATTATATTTTGCTTGTTGTCAATCTATATATAATAATTTAGTTAAGGATAAGTTAATTTAAAATTAATGTGATTATTTTGTTATATTTCACTGGGGCGGCATTATCACTATAGTGATAAAGCTTCAAAATAAATAGAAAGCAGTATTTTGTTGTCGCTTACTTTTTAAAAGATACGTTATGTTTTCATTAAATTCTTCAGATTCTTTATAAAGTCTTTTAAGGCGAATAACTATGTATTTCAAATTACTGAATTGCACTAACCGCAATAATTGTTAAGGATTTAAATTATTTTTGTCTATGCGTCGCAAAGAAGGGTTACCCGAACATTTTTTAAAGAAATAATGTTAAAGCAATCAAATCAAAATATTCCCTTCTCCAGGTCTTTTATCTATGTGACACATGCTACTTGCACATCGTTTAAAACAACTCAAGCGTAGGTGTGCCCGTAGTCAGCTGGGACCGCCAACCTAACTGTCGTCAGAGTAGGCGCTGAATCTCGTATTGTTCCGACCGTTATGACTGGCAACTAGCGACCGGTGCTTGCAACCAAGCCGGTTACCGAAGTGTTATGCGTTTTTTATGAATGATTTATAAAGATAGGCTTGGCAATCCGTTTATTGTTTACGATACGCTTCACTGCTTTACGAGTAACAAGACGCTTAAGGCTACTAAAATAACAGTTGGAGTGTTTGATGCTTTGTTTACGATAAATTATTGGATAGTAAATTCGAAAATTATAAGCTTATTTCCGCACTGATTGTAGATGACAATACACGATGTATTTCGAAATTGCTGCACGATTGTTACCTTCATCAAATCCTTGACCTTTATTTAGAATTAATTATCTTTCCTTGTGAAAACTTTTCATAAAGTTTATAATAATTTTATTGAGACCATCCGGACTAAACACTCTCTGTAGTCTTTAATATCCAAGAAACAAGTTGCATATTGATATAAGTATCTTAGTGTGGGGTCAGAACTATATGTGTGGTCATCGCTTTATTCGTGTTTATTACCGTACATATGCTGATGGCTGGGTATTTGTATGCACCCAGATAGCAACCATTAGGCATAATGTAAAACCAGCCCTTAATGACTTACATAAGTGGGCCGCGAGCCGAGATTATGCCTAGTTTGGAATAGGTAATATTTAAATCGCCTGACGAGAAATGGATATCATTTTTCCTCCTGGGCTTATCATTAGGAACAGTGTTTTAGTCCTGTATTGGTGGCGTATTATTTCCTCATTTAGAACTAATCTACATGGCTTGATGATACTTCATCAATTACGGGTGATGTGTGTGATATATCACGTTTAAGATAATACTTTTAATAATTTCGCTTGTCCGTGGGTTATACAATATCCTCCATACAGATCGAAATAAAGCTATTGGCTAAAAACAGATGCACAGTTTGATGGTGTATTTGGGGATTGAAAGAGGAAGCGATGCAACCGGCGCCTGTCAGAATTATGCTGGCGACGAATTTTTTATCGCGTGCATTAGCGCGCTATGTGATGTAACTTGCAATTTGGGATGTCTTGTTTATAGGTTTATTTTGGAGACAGTTTCCCATTATTAATTAGATGATAATAAATTCAAACATGATATATAAACTTCTTATATTATTGCTTCCTATATTACACTTCAGAAATATTTTCTACAAGCACGATAAAGTTACTGATGTGCATCTAATGGTAAAAGAAATGCGATTCAAATCGACGGTAAGAATATCGACAGGCGAGAAAAGACTGCGATTGATTCAATTACGATTTGATGCAGGATGTGTAAATACTGATCTTAGAATGCGACATTTATGCTATCGTGGGTGTCTATACTCGTTTAATGGTTGTTATTCACGCGAATTTCACCAACGAATGATGTTAATCATCATAGAATTTTCCTTAACGTCAACAAGACTCATCAATCCGGCCCGTGTCTCTAAAACAGTGAAGTAGATCACGTCAATGCTATTTACTTTAATTTTAACATTGCATTAATATTATTAACTCAACATCCATATGAGTGCATCGCGCTGATATACAAAAAGTGTGTAATGCCCTATCATAAAGCAATCACTCCGATGGAAGGCGGAAGCTCGAAATTTCTCTTACATTGGTGTGTTACGAAGGTATTGCGGCTCATTTGTGATTATTTGCTCTTTCATACATAACTAACGCGTATTTAATGCCTTCGTTATGAACGTAATTATTTGTGACCGTATTGGTAAGGTTTTTAAACTGTGTGTAAAAATTGGGGTTGCATTTAGATGTAGAAATAACATTTATGAAAAGTTAAGAAGTCCCTGTACCGATCCAGAAAATATATTGGTTTTTATTACACCTGAAGTGTTTTTGAATAAGGAACAGGAACTTTGGCCAGGAGTTGGAAATATGATTGCTGTTATTAAATACCTGCAACATTTACATAGATTCGATTTTTTCTTAGAAATTGATGATATTCAAAGAATAGAGAGGAGAAGATGAGGAACCAATAAAATCTTTTATTGAGCTTTTTAGTGGTTTTTAAAGTTATCAAGCAATTGACAGCTATCTTCATCAACCCATATACGCCCACTGCTGAGCACGGGTCTCCTCTACCATTGAGAGGGTTTAGGCCATAGTCCGCCACGCTGGCCTAGTGCGGGTTGGCGGACTACACACCTAAGAAATTCCTAAGAACTTTTTAGGTGTGCAGGTTTCATCACGATGTTTTCCTTCACCGTTCAATACACACATAACTTCGAAAAGTCAGAGGTGTGTGCCTGGGGTTCGAACCCGCGACCGCCGAGATTCTCGACCGCGCGCCTAAACCTCGAGGCCATCACAACTATATCATCTGCAAAATATTTCTCTCATGATCGTTTGAGTTCCACGTCACGTAGCATCTTGTGAATAAAAAGGCTGGACGGAAACGAAGTCGCGATGTTGAGAACAAAAAGGCAGATTAGTGTTAGTTCTTACGCGCTCCGGTATGTGATTGGGAATTAAAATCACCTAGACTGTGTTTAGTAATGCATTAGTCATAATGCATGGAGTGAAATGAACTGTTCTGACATTTAGTTACAACAGTCGCGTGTTAGCTTTCATGCGAAATTGTAGGGTTTGGGAGAAAAATTCATCTTCATGCTAAAAATATGTGGACTAAAGCCTAACTCCTCAGTGGTAAAGAAACAATTTTGATTGATTCAACAATTGATGATTCAGAAAATACTTCTACTCGAAACATAATGAATATCCTTGTTATTTTACAATGCATTATGGGTGGTTTTTTCTTTTCTATTTTTTATTCATTATATTTTTTTATATTTTATGTTATGTGACATTCTTTAAATTTAATTTGAACGTAGGAAATCTATATACTTTTTAATTTTAATTCGGTAATTTTGAACGAAAATGGCGTTAAAATAAATCAATTCCAACTGGTTTATTAATTGGAATTGACTTGCAAGTTGCAATCGTTTAGTTGTGTGCAGTTGTGAACAGACATTAACTGATTAATGCTCCGTATTATTGTAATGATAGCTTAACCCACTTGTAAAACTGGCAGGGCTGCTAACTGATTGGATTGTTATCCATTTTACAACGTGGGTTTATCGGATTTACGTTGAGATTTAAGGAATAATAATATTTTACATAATAGTACAGTAATATTTTTATTACACTTGGCATCGAATGCATTCTTCGGCTCTAAAAACGCATATAATTTTTATCAATACCTGATTTTATTTTAATTAGATTTGTTTTATTGGAGGGGCATGGCAAAGTTGTATCCATTTATTGTTTTAATTTTTTTAAGAGGAATTCAAATTTAACTCCGTACAAATCGAAAATGGAACGCGGCACCTCTTGATGGCGCGAAAAACAATTGCCGCTCGATCAAACAGCAATAATAATAAATAAAGAAAATAAATGTGTTGTAGTGAAATGTAGTGAATGAATGTAGTGAAAACACTATTAATATCATCATAAGAGGAATAAAACAAAATTTACAAGAAAATAAAATGTACATTAAATTAAACGAAGAAAACTGAGGCCGAGGCAGGTCGATTCAAAGCGGATCTATCTAATCGGAGACTTATTTATAACTGGTATCAATGGCTCAGTCTGAATTTATATCCAGTAAATGGCAACTCCAGTTTCGTTCGGCTTAAGGTCAAGGGTTACCACAGAGAATTGATTCAATGATTCCAACGTTCATTTATAGTACTCTACCGTTAAGGTGCTTTTATTGTAGTTGTATAAATCACTACGCATTGTGATTCACTTATGTAATTCGATTTACCGTAAATATTATTGCCATGCTGGCTTTATTGAATTAATATTATAATGCTTCATGACACACTTAACTATTAAGAATGCGGTTATTAGATTTTATCTTAAGCAGAAGTAAATTATTTAACCCATATTTCGTAGACGGTGTCAGAAGACAGACAATGAACTTAAGTCCACATTGAATAAACAATGAGTCTAGTAATGTTTTTCAAGTATCTACATATCTATTTAATGACGGCGTATTGCTACTGAGAATTTTCTATCTTACTCGTAAGACACGTCCATTGCGCCAGGAAAATGTAAATGCAAGTAGATTTATTGAATGGTTAATAATGCGTGGTATCAATATATGTACATATGTTAGTGCCTTATAAGCACATTATTAGTTACTTTTCATTATAAGTATACCTATACATGATTGGGAAATTTACATAAGACGATTCGCTTGTCCGTTTGCCGCTTGCTATGAATAAAATGTAGCACTGGAAGTAGAATTTCCATTAAAATAATCAATATTTCAATCATAACGTTAACAAACACGGAACAGTGAGAACAATACGTCTGAATATTGCAAATATTCTTACGGTTCTGTTGATTTGTGTCGAACTGAATTTCACCGGAGAAAGCGATATTATACCTATGATAGGCGACGTCTGACACAGGAATGCTAGTTGGAAAACAATGGGCCGCGCTACGATACGAGAAATGTCCGCGATACTTCGCTATTTATAGTAGAATGGAAATACAATAATACCATTTGAAAATATCATAACTTGTTTATATTTACTTACTGTCTTGTGCGTATTTCCGTACAGTATAAATTATAGAGAATATACCTACGACAGAACCGCCGCTGTAACTTCGGTAAATCAGGATCAACGATGTCAGGCAGAGAGATAGCACTAAGAAATAAGATGAGATAGTACTCGCGGAGCCCCTATTTTGCATTGCATCTAACGCTATACAAAATTAACGATAGGAATTTGAAAACATGCTATTGTCGCCAACTTAAAGTATGAATTTAAAACTATTGTGAACCAGAGCAGACTAGGTACCCCTTGGTTTTTATTTTTGTTGTATTTGTTAGATGGCCTTTTGTTAATATCAAATATTTTTAATATTTTATTTGTAATTTAATAAAAAAATGTATTATTTTCGTTTACAAAGAATGCAATAGGCATATGGATAGTGTTAACAGAAGTCTCCAATGATATTTCTTGGTTTACATTGTTTCGTAACCCCAACTCTCACAATTCCTGGATGGGTTTAATTCACGCGGCTGCGTCTGTTGCAATGATTTGCAGCATTCCGTTCATAGAGAGATTTGTTGCTTATCGGCTGTAGTCGCAAACTCGGTCAGTACGGACGCCGTTGCCTTAATAGGATTTGTGTACTCTGGAGTAAATAACGTTGTTATGAATACGGATTTGAACTCGGCTTAATGTCGGATGAAGTTGGTCTGTACATGATTCTACATTATTTATTATTGAGGAAATTGAATGTGACAGATTGTTAAATCGTAGTATTGGAAATAGCTCTGGTAGCAGTTTCATTAGATAACTTTAGAAACTAGTAGGTACCTTTATCTGGGTATGTGAAGGCTCGAAAAGACGACTCAGTAAAAGTGATTATCGTAGTTATCAGTCGAAACGAAACGAAAACTTACAACCAATGATATGTCTGTTGATTGCAGGTTTTACCGGGTTAGTGATGATTGTGGATTTATTAATGTATTGTCAATAAAAAAAAAGATTCAATTAAAATGCTTTACTATTTTAATAGTTGTCCTTTACCTTCTGTTGCGTGGTTGATACTTAAAAAAATCTTGTCTCACCAGTTATCGGTGTTATGAGAAACGCGGCCCGCCCACTGTCACTTCAAGCCCATGTGTGGACATGTTGGTAACAATGAATCTTTTGTGTTTTCTATTTCTCTTATCTTGTCACGTTAAGATAGCCGTTAAACTTTCTAGTGTTGGTCAGGTTTGTGTTCACATTAATAGCATACAAACAATTCGGTTGTAAGTAATGTTTTTTTTGACAGCAACATTGCAGCAGTTCTATGGAGTATCTTGGATATAATCTTTGGAGATTTATTAATGGTGCAAGGGTTTGTAGTGAAAGCCATTGTGATAGAGAAAAATTATAAAAGTTATGTGATATTTTTTGTTATGTTTTGTAGATCATGTCGACATAAGAGTACCTATGTATGTTAAGTTTAAAAAAAAATGGTTGATTAAAATGACTGACCCATGATGACGAAAACATAAATAGAAATATAAAAAGTCCCTCCCTGCGTTCTCTCTTACTATAGCTGTGCAACGGATTTTCACACAGTTACCAATGCCATTTAGATAATATTTTCCGAAAGGATTATATGTATGTATCCTTTATGCATATTGCGACAGAGTGAAATCGATCCCGGCGATAAGATGTTTGAAGTCTTAAGTAGTAAAAGTTAAACAGTCTTTTATACATTAAGTTATATGCAATGGCTAATTGAATTTCTATAATTGTAAAAACAACAGTGTTGTCGCGCAAAGCGATTGCAACTGGAATCAATTAAATACGGTTTTTTGCAACGCTAAATGTTTTATTGAGAAGTAAAAGCGGACTTTCAGTTAATCGTAAATTAGTGCAGGCGAGCGAATGATTGATGGACTTTTTTCGATTTTGTTCTTCTTTAAAACTTTTGTTAGATAGACTCTTATTATGATATTATTGAATCATGTGCTATTTTCGGTAGTAGACGAGAGTCGTACCCGCGATTATGGGAAAACTAATACTGCCAACTATGACGAGGAGTAAACGTATACAAAATCCACAATAGCTTAAAATAAATTTTCCTTGAATCCAATTAAAAAGAAATGCAAGATTATAGTTACTGATGACATTTATTCAAGGCTAAAATTATAACGCTATTGTTTCTCACAATAAGCAACTCAAAATAGAAACGGTTTATTATATAAAAGACATAAGAGCAAACAAGGAACCACGGCGTGTCACTCTTAATCGTACAGATAAGAGTGCAGGAAGCGGCGCCGCCCGGTAATGTAATCAAAATATTCGCTCTCCACCCTCCCACGCGCATTGTCTACGAGAGTTATTAGCCCCTAACAGTTGGCCTGGCCGATTGTCTAGCCGACACTTTCACGCGTGCACAATGCCTGCTAAATGACCAATTTAATGACATCTACAATGATAAACAGTAAATTAGAGTGCGCATTCGTAATGGCTCTGTTCGCGCTCGTGTTTGTCGCTTTCAACGACCCGTGTTGCAACCTTTCTATGATTTACCTTTGTATTGGATTATTGATTGCTAGATCTCCTTGCTGTTATAGAATAAGGAGTACTCAAATTAGTTTTGGAACACAAAAAAAAAGAAACATTGTAATTAGCTACGAATTTGGGTGCCGTGAGCTCGTAGTTTCCTCATATACAATACTGGTGATTTGATTGTTGTTGTTCCTTTAACAAATAAATAAATACACCTAACAGTCACACACATAGTCCTGACCCCACACTAAGATACGAGTCTTGTGTCGTGGGTATCAGAAACTACGAGAGACTTTTCGGTCTCACAAACACCCAGACCCGAAACAAATATTTGTGGATCACACAAACATTTGTCTCGGTGCGGGGATCGAACCCGCGGCCCCTCGTTTCGCAAGCTGGTGTCTAGCCAACTGCGCCACGGGGCTGCCAAGGGACTTCATTTTATTAGGACTCCTTGGTGTACCTAAACTTTGGAAAAACATCAAAGATCATTCCGACGTTTGTATAGGAGGACCCCGCACTGACTTGTATAACAGTCATATCTTCAGTTCTCACTTACAACAATGCGAAGGCTGTCAAATGCCAATAAGTTTCATCTTAATTAGTATATTGTTGTTCGCAGCTGGATAAAAATCAATTGAAGGGCTTTCGAATAAACATTATGCTCCGTCGGCTCATTTTAGTTCGTTGCAAACTATTGTTTTGTGAGTCGTTATTCAAATTAAAATTAAAAGATGGAATTTTAAGTTCACGTAAGCATGATGTGGAACGGGGTAAGACTTCTGATGTTTGTATGTTCTTTATTTTTGTTTTTTTTGAATGATTTTTTTTTTGATGGCTGAACCGATTTTTTCACTTTAAAACCTTTGCTGCCTATTTTACGTTAATAAAGCTTGTATCTAGATTTAAGTACTCGTGATTACTTAGTTTGAAAATGTTAATAGTTATAAAGTTGGGAAAGTAATCTCTAGACAACCTTTGATATCATAAGCTAACTGGCTTTTAAAGGAGCTTGCTCGTATCTTTTATATTTTGAAGAAAGATTTGTTTAATTACATAATTGGCTTACACTTATTGGATACATATTCTACAGTAGGATTGCTTTACAAGCTTTTAGTAAATTAGGTCACTGTGGTTATATGTGTGTCCTGAAACCGTATGAAAGCAAACTGTTAATTTAGGATGTGTTTTTTTTAAGGAATACATGGCAAGCAATTGACTTAGGTTTTAAAAAAATATAATTGGACACATGAAGCCATGTCTCTATTTATTTCATTTTGTCGAACATTTGATATGGCCAGTCTTTGCAAACTCTCTCCTCTTATCCACACTAGGCATCATTTGTCAATCTGTCATTCATTGCTCTACGTGCCGAAACTACATTAACATTTAACTTATATGAAATTGAATTGTAATTACAAACTGTACCAAACCAAGTGAAAACCTTGAAAATTCAATGTTAAGTACTCATAAATATCTCTCAGCTGTTTACATAGTAATAAATTTGGTTAATCTATGCAAGCATAGCTTTCATTTTCAAGTTTATATTTGCATTTATGATATCTGAAACGCGTAGGTGCGCGGACATGTCGATTAAGCGTACGTTATGTTCCGTACAAACGATTTATGATAGAAGGTCGCACCCTATAAATTGTACTTTCGTTTTCGAACGATCGAATCTGTCCCCGTATTGTTATTTCTCGACGACAGTTATTATTGATGGTGATGATAGACTGCCGATGGGAGATCGGATCCGAGCCATTAGAAGATAATAGATAATCTTGCGGTTAATCTGCGGACATAAATATAACTTCGTAGAAATACAGGTAGGTATTAATTTATTAAATGCTGAACTTAATAGTTAAGTAATGGGGAATTTTATTTGTTTGTATTTCTTTGTTGATATCGTCAAATATAGTCTTCAAGTATGAATATGTGAAAGAATTTATTTCCTCAGTAATATTTGTTTATGTGGTGGACTAATACCTGATCACTTTTAGTCGTTGATTTTTTTTTTATTAAGTTCAAAGAGTAAATAGAACGTCACATGGATAAATAGTTTTCTGACGCTATCTATTTGATTGCTATTGAGGTAAGCAACATTAGCAAGTGCAACCATGTCATAAGAAAACTAGTTACGTAAAGATAAAAATTAACTAACAAAAAGTCGCCATATAAACCTGCGAACAGCCAACCCGTATTATTTTCCCAAGATGCCATAAAACAAAGCCGAAAACCATAATGGGAAAGCGTTTATCCCTTAAATGGGCCAGATACCCGATCATATCTGTACAGTGGATCACAATTTAGCTAGAAAGGCACATATCGCGCTCGTGATCCTCCATAGACAATCGCTTTCACAAACGTCTGGTCTCAAGGCGGTAATGTGTCATATCAATGCCAACTATTTACAAGCTTTTATTTAACTTCACTTTTGTATGTATGTATGTTTGTATGTTTACAAATTTTGCAATGAAGATTTGAACCACTTCCAATAGACCGATTGTGCTGAAACTTGGTATATCTACGTAACTTGGATGACAATACAATAATATGGTACCATGGAGCTGGTCTGATGATGAGGTTGGAAGATGACCATAGAAACATCGGTTCTTGTAGACCGATTGAGTTAAAATTTGGTATGTCTTTGTAACTTCGACAACAATACACAAATATGGTATCATGGTGCTGATCTGACGAAGAGTTGGAAGATGCCCATAGGAACTTCGATTTCAGTGGTCCAATTGAGCTGAAATTTTGTATCTCTTCGTAACTTCGGTAACTATACAAAAATATGGTATCATGGAGCTGATCTGATGAGGAGTTGGAGGATGCTCATAAGAACTCCGATTCCTATGGTCCAATTGAGCTGAAATTTTGTATCTCTTCATAATTTCGGTAACAATACAAAAAATGGTATCATAGAGCTAATTCTATTGAGGAGTTGGAAGAAGCCCACAGGAACTCCAATTCCTTTGGACCGATTGAGCTGAAATTTGGTATACCTATGTAATTTCAGTGACAATATAATAACAAGGTATCATAGAGCTGATCTGACGAAGAGTTGGAAGATGTCCATAGGAACTCCGATTCTTGTGGTCCAATTGAACTGAAATTTGGTGTGTCTTCGTAACTTCGGTAACAATACAAAAATATGGTATCATGAAGCTGATGTGATGAGGAGTTGGAAGAAGCCCATAGGAACTCCGATTCCTGTTGACCAATTAAGCTAAAATTTGGTATGCCTTTGTATTTTCAGTGACAACATAATAACAAGGTATCGTTGATCTGGTGTCATGAGAAGTTGGAAGGTGCCCATAGGAACACTAGTTTCCATGGACCGATTGAGTTGAATTTCGGTATGACTACGAAATGGATAGACTTAGAAATATTTCCAACTAAAAAGTTAAAAATAAATTAACGGTGAAAAACATATTTTAAAATCAAGCTTTTATTATGCACGAAAAATTAAAAAAATAAACTAAGAAAACATTCATAAAATTCGTAGTTTTTTAAACTTTACAAGTAAAAATTTACAAAAGTGTTCGGTTTATCAGTAGAAGTATGATACATAAACATATATTATCTATAACTAGTATATTAATATTCTTAAGTGATTTAAAAGCTTGTCGCGCAATTTCGTTAATGCAAAGACCTCGGCCGCGACGAGCTTTTAGACGTGGGTTGGGGAGGAGTATTACTAGCCGTAAGAAAAACTTATTCTGTACGTTTACTAAAGGATATAGAGGGCCTAACAGATGAAAAGGAATTGTTATTTGCTAAGATAATGTGTAAGAATGTTAAGTTAATTATTTGTGTAGTGTATTTACCCCCTAGTTACAGCGAAGCTTTATATTGTTCTGTTTTAGATTGTATAGAAAACGCAGTAAGTAAATACTCTGATGATCAGTTTATTATTATCGGTGATTTTAACTTAAAATCGTGTAATACCGCTACTCTAGCTCATTTCAATTGTTTTGTTAACTTTTGCAAACTTAAACAGTTGAACCAAATCAAAAACAACTTTGGGGACATCTTGGATCTCGTTCTTGTAAATTTTGATGCTAAGAAAATCAGTGTATGCCGGGACGAGGACCCATTGGTGCCTATGGACGCGTATCATCCTCCTTTAGATGTAGAATTTTCAATTTCTTTTAGAGTGTCAGGTTTTCCTGAGCGACCACTTCGGGCATCAAATAATGTGTCGTCTTTGAATTGGGATTTTCGTAAAGCAGATTTTTTAAACCTCTATCAGAGTATTGCGGACATACAATGGGAAAATTTAATAAAGCAAGAAAATGTTGATGAGGCAGTTTGTATTTTATATGAAAAATTATTCGACACATTTTTAACTCACATTCCTTTGAAAAGCGACAGGCGTATGAGCAATGCTAAGTTTATATATCCTACATGGTACACAAAAGAAATAATACATTATATAAAACTTAAATATTTTAATTTAAAAAAAATCAAGTCGAATAAACTGGAATTTAACCGCCAACTATACCGATACTATAGAACTAAAGTCAAGGAACTAATACGTGCTGCCTACAAAACATACATGGAAAATTTGGCGAATGACATTTACCGAGACCCTCGCAATTTTTGGAAATATCTTAAAGATAAAAGGAAGAGTAGAGTTACCGATAAGGAATTTATGTTCAATAATGAAGTAATTTCAGGACAAGTAGCAGTAGACAAATTTGCAGAATATTTCAGCTCAGTTTTTCAGAATGAAACTCCAAAACTGGACGCTAATTTTACCGAAAAAAATACAAAAGAGCTGGACAGTATGTTGCAGATAGGGTTTGGGCAGATCACTCAGGCCGACATAAAGCTTGCAGTCAGACGCCTTAAAGTCTCTTCAGCTGTAGGACCAGACTCCATACCCACGTACATTGTTAAGGATTGCATAGGTGCCCTGGAGAAGCCTTTACTACATATTTAATCTTTCCATAAATTGTGGTGTATATCCAGAAAGGTGGAAAGTAACAAGAGTTACACCAATCCAAAAAAACAGTTCTTCAACCGATATAACAAACTACAGACCTATAGCAATTCTATCCGTATTTGCTAAATTATTTGAAACTATCATTAATTGTAATATAACTCGGCAGATTAAATGTCGGCTGGATGAATCTCAGCATGGTTTTAGATCAGCAAGATCAACTTTAACCAACCACATAGCATTCATAGACTATGTGACTGCCAATATGTCCGGTGGCCATCAAGTTGACTGCGCATATTTCGATTTCAAAAAAGCGTTCGATCTAGTTGATAACGATATCTTACTCTTGAAGTTATCATCTGTAGGATTTTGTCCAAAACTTATAAATTTCTTCGCCAACTATCTCAAAGATAGAAAACAATACGTACAGTTAAATAACTATCGATCAAATCATTATTTCACGCGTTCGGGTGTAAGTCAAGGCAGCACTCTAGGCCCTACTCAATTCTTAATTATGATAAATGATCTTCCTAGAGTGCTGAAATCCGCAAAGTGTCTTATGTATGCGGATGACTTAAAACTATATTTACCTATTAAGAATGGTATGGATTGTGAAGCTCTGCAGAATGACATCAATGCAGTTGTGACTTGGAGTAAAACCAACAAACTTCCCTTAAATGTCACTAAATGTAAAACGATAACTTTTACACGATCTCATAATCCTGTCATTATCCCATACAACATAGGAGGAACGTTTTTAGATCGAGTCGATATGATCCGAGACTTAGGAGTTACGTTTGACATGGCGCTTAATTTCCACGAGCATATTAATTCTACTTGTAACAAAGCAAATAAAGCACTAGGTTTTGTTATAAGATCCTCAAGAGATTTACAAAATTCAACTGCCTTAAACATATTATTTAATGCTTATGTACGCAGCACTTTGGAATACAATGCTGTGGTCTGGGATCCATATGAAAAAAAGTATATTCTTATGCTTGAAAGAGTGCAAAGGAAGTTTACTAGACACATTTATAAATGCAAATATGGTTACTACCCATATTTATATCCTTCTTTATTTGTGTCCGGGATGGTCGATCGGGATACCCTGACTCTCAGAAGAAAGTTAGCTTTAATAATCCATTATTGTATGCTACTCCACAATAAAGTAGACAACCCAATGGTGTTGGAGCATATCCATCTATATGTGCCAGATATGTATGTCCGCTCGGGTGTTCGTCGAAGGCATCAGTTGTTCACTGATTTAACACCAGTGCGCTCTCATTACGTGGCCAACACTCCGACAGCCCGAGCTGTCTCATTGTTAAACGCGCTCACAGAACAGATCCAGGATATCGATATGTTCCATGACAGCCTCAGCTCACTGTTTGCATCAGCGTTTTCCTATCTTAACTTGGCATCAGAGTTTTACTATTGATAATATTTGTATAATTTGTGTTAGATATAGATAATACTCATGTAATTTATTAGTTGTATGTAATATTTTTAGATAATGCAAACATTTTGGTATACCTGTAAGTTTGTATTAAGTGCTTAAATAAATAAATAAATAAATAAATAAATCACTTAAGAATATTAATATACTAGTTATAGATAATATATGTTTATGTATCATACTTCTACTGATAAACCGAACACTTTTGTAAATTGTTACTTGTAAAGTTTAAAAAAACTACGAATTTTATGAATGTTTTCTTAGTTTATTTTTTTAATTTTTCGTGCATAATGAAAGCTTGATTTTAAAATATGTTTTTCACCGTTAATTTAATATTTAGATGATATGAGAAATTTAAATTCGCACGGCCGTTTGTGGTGCGAAATTTATTTTATACTAATCAACATGTTTGGCTAACATAAAAATAGATTTCAATCTAATGGGCAGAATATATGACTTAGTTTTACCAAGCTTAGGACTTTGTTCTCCAGAATGTATAAATTTGAAACAAGAGTTGCAAATACATTATTTACGCAACAGATGCCGTAATTATATTTTTTAAATTTGATAAAAACATGCACACCTCAGAAGGCCCTGGACTTCTCATGAGGATCGATTTATAAGAATATTAGGGTCCCTACACAACACGTTTTCTTTGGTTAATTGGTTTTTACACCTCATATTAATTTCGAACGAACAGAAATACTCTGAACATAAACTATTCGAGACTGATGACTCACAAAATTATTCTCACGGGGATTGCTCAGGCAACATCAAGTAGTCAATAAGTATAAATACCTTTAAAGGAGGTTATTTAGGTAATTCAAATTGTCGTAATAAATCTGTCGTTTCACTCGTGCCCTAGGCAGTATTGCGATCAAGAAGACGTAGAACACATAATTTGTTAAACGTTTGTCACTGATGGTGGACGAGGTTCGTGCCATTTAACTCTTCGACACCTGCCGGAGACGTGTGGTGATGTCGGTAAATGTCAACCGTTTTGACGGGTGAATGGACGAAAGTTACACCGAGGTGTAAGTTACTATGAATTACAGCGCGCGGTCATGTCAGTCGCGCAGCTTGACAATTGTATTCAGGTTTGATTGGTGTCAGTTAATTTATTATTTGTTTATATTAAAATTACCTGTTGAGGAAAGTGTTATAATTAAAAAACTTGAAAATATTATCAACAGTCTTTTTCTAACTCACATTTTATTACTCTCTGAATTAAGTATCAAATATAGTCTACATAAGATAATTTGAATTCATCCACACAGATTTGTGTTCAACTTGTTGAGTCGAACTATAAAAGCGGTGTAAAGCAATGGAAACAGTCAGTTGCAAAATGGCTCCGACCTGCACGTTTAATGTATCGAGAGCAGTATAAACAAACGCATGCGTTTTCAATTAGCAATCAATGGTGAATAGTTTCTGATCACTGATAGCGTGTGCATATGTTTCAAATGAAGATACCGGTCTAAACAAATCAAACAACTGTATAAATATCATCTTGAATCAATTTGCATGGCACGCCAACTAACTTGTGCCCCTACAGTGTATCGATGCATCGGAATCTAGTGCTTATGCCAATAGTATTACGGAATGGAAGTATTTCTGCTAAGGGCAATAAATGATTAGGAGAGTTCAACAAGCCGTCATATTTACCAGTTGGATTGTCACTTTCAGAATGCGTACACACAACGCGTGTCAAAAGGGAAAATCATGGTGAACATGATAATGCGAAAGTGATTCACCATAACCTTACACCTTGTTAGTTCTCGCTTTTACTATGAGTTAACATTGATGTTCTTTGCACATGCTGTTATGACTTTGATTTGTTTATGTATCTGGTCGTGTATAGCTAATTTGACATAGACCTTGAAAATCGATTTTGTATTTGTTAATTTAAAATCTCTTTTTTCAATAATAAGAATTTCTTGTTATTCATTTCACTTGACGTAAAGTTTAGTGTTGACAGTGGCAATATATCTGTGTTTTATCCAGGATACGCTTAAAAGGAGTACGAAATATTGACATGTTACCGTAACTTTATACATATATGTCCGTGATAGTTGATTTAGCGTCGATAACTAACGGTTTTTATATGAAGACGCATCTCAAAGTTTTTGCATTACTTTCTTTAACTAAGAGAGAAACATCGCGCAGAAGTTTACATAGAGAGTTGTTTACCCAGGTTTTTTAAGTTTTATTTCTGTGAATTAGACTATAAATGTACACATGACTATGGGCCGATCATAGGACTACGGCGAGACATGTCTTATCCTTAGAAGTCCAACAGGGTGAGAAAATATGTGCCATAATATGAGTAAATTTACTGTTAAAGCAAAGATTCTATTGTCAGATACGGCTAAAGAAATAATACTCTATGTAATTCATTTAACAGTCACCACGTTGCCGGCTGTCGAGACGATTTCGCTCTTTATTCTCGTCACGATTACAGTAATAATTTTAGTATGCGTAATTGCTGTTAAATAAGTTAGTTCATTGACATTTGTAAATGACAATCATTTAGACGTTATGTCATCGTGTGTTTTGTTTGGTTAGTATGTGCAGGTATATCTTTGTCAATGTAAGTTGAAAGTTTAGTTTTAATCAACTAATAGTTATCTTTTTAATGAAATTACTTTCGGAAAGTTGTTAAAGAATAAGTTTAATTTTAGCCATTTCTTGGGTCTAAGGTTTCTTTTGTGTTATTTTCATATACAGTGCTACTTCATGATGTTAGTTCTTGAAAAACTGCCGTGTACGAAAATACATATAATATACAGTATATATTATAATATACATACGTGCCACCAGTTCGCAGGTCTGCGTTAATGTTTTTCTGTGAACTTATTACAGGATTATTTTAGTGCACATTATCGTCATGTCTAATCTCCTTTATGTCTTCACTAACCTTCGCTGCTAATGCGTTATTTTGAGTCGTGTCTAAATATGGCTCTGTCTTAAGGATTGTTTTGGCTACTGAACCCGCCGGAATGTCTTCGGTATGAGTGCGAGGGTTATGAACACAAACCTGACTTACTTCAAAACATTTACTTCGTTTAAGAGTTAATTGATTTTCTTGTGATTTCTTTCTTACCTACTATGTTTTCTAAAATGATACATTTCATAAAATAATTGTGAAAATCTGTTTTTAATTCTTTGATATTTCTCATTGGGTTGCAAATATTGTTTCAAATAAATGAAACGATTGAAGGGTGATTGTTTTTAAACTTATAAGTAAGTGAAAAAAAAAAAACGTAAATAGGGAACAAAACATTGCGAATCAAATCAGTTTTAGTTAAACTAAGATGTTGAAACACAAATCTCCCTGTGAGCAGCAAGGAAACGGGAAGCCAACTCTATCTTGCCGAATGTCTTTTTATTTAACATACTGGTGAATGCGGAAGAATGACCTATATGGCATGATAAATGTTGGGTTATTTCATCAGATCTAAATATATTCGTTCTATACTTTTGGATTTTTGTGTAGAATTCGGGAGGTATTTTAAAAATGTTTTAAAGTTTATTTTAGATGTTTATTTTTAAGTTCTACTTTGAATTTTTGAAACGTTAATTACGTTAGTCACAGCCGAAGGACTTAAAAAAACCAAAAATTTTATAATACTAATTTATTAACTAGATACTAGTTTCTTGATCGATGTTAGATACAAGAATTCTATCTTTCTACAATAATAACAATATATATATAGTAAACTTATAACTAATAATTGAGGTCGCGGAGTCGGCGTTTACGCGGCCTTGATCCGTATGTGGAACGACGAAGCATCAGCGATTTTGGGTAACCGGGCCATTGTGGTCATCAGCAATCCTTGTATGTGTGTCGCACGTAACACCTCCCCCCTCAGATCAGCAACTATTTGAGAACGTTGAGCGAAAATGTTGCTGGGGTGGATGTCTGAATTTTTCTTGTTTCAGGGGTTGCATATATTTGATCCTCGCTGGATGGGGTGTCCTTTTCAGATAGTGAGGGCTTGTATCCTTTAGACTTTTTGAGATAACGGCGTGCAGTAACTCCAATACTTATTGCGGTTATAACTAGTACCACAGTGTAGAGAGGTATTGTGGTATGATATATAGCATGGTCCAAATTTACTGGATGCTGGGCTTGAATCTTATCTTCAATATCATGTAGTCCTTTCAAGTTGATTGATGCTAGTTCAAGATGAGGGATGCTGGTATCATCTCTTGTAAGGTAGCCATTCGGTATGTTTGCTATTTTCAGCGGCTGTCCTTTAATTTGTCCATTGATGTTAATAAGGGTGAATTCGTCGGTGCGCAGCGAACATTTCAGAGGAATCGTGACGAGGTAGCTTCCGCTTAGCGTTACGTAGTCCTGGCGTCTACATTTCAGTTCAGCCTTTGTTGGTTTAGGGATGACGATTGTATAGTGTTGATCATCTAGCTGCTCCATAGCTTCTCTGGTGAGAACGATTTCCGTCGGCTGGCATGATTTATGTAGGGGCTGGTTTCCGATGAGACTCTGGATACAGTCGGCATGGCCTCGGGGCTGATGATTGATGCTCTCCTCACAAAGATGTCGACGATCGAACTTCGGGCATTCAGCCTCCATGTACATGAAACTTATCCCATTAGTTGCCATAAAAGGATATGAAGGGATAAAGGTCTGGTGGTGTTTATTAGGAACAATGGAAAGCCTATACAACTCGAAATTATCTGGGGAGACTATGGGAAATTTAAAAATAATGACTATTCTTTTATCTATGTAATAGAATCCTGGTTTAATTATATTATAATATTCTCTTAACTCCGCGTCCAATATTTGATCCTTGTTGTATAAGGATTTTAGCTTACCTATTATATTAACTAAATTTTCTATTTCTAACATACTATGATGAGTGCTCGATGCACTTATAAATGCTAAGGTATTCTCTAACTTAATTAACTCTAAAGATAAATCCTTCACGTTATCGCCTATAATAGTTAGCAACTGTGCAAATTTGGCAAATTTAATCAATGTGTAATCTGCGTAAACGGTTCTGTTTAATAAAATTTCTAACGTGTTGTTAATTTTTTCCTGATTATCAACGATATGTGCGATTAAACTTGAATATTGCGTCATCCAATTTTTATTGAGACTTATGTGTTCGTCCAGCTCAGATAACAACTTATGTTCATTATTTTCTAAGACATTAATAGCATGATTGTTTCGTTCAGCATCGGAATGGTCCAAGTTACCGGTCACACTCTTTATTAAGGATCCTAGTCCGTCAACTAGACCTCTTTTGACGCGGTTAGGTTCTAATCCTCTTAATTGCGACTTCAATTTTATTAATTTATTGCTAAGATAACTTATCTGTATTTCAAACAGGGCTAGTGTATGATTGTCTAATTTATTTCTAAAATAATTAAGTTGATTTTGAACAGAATCAATTCTGTCCTCTATATCGGATAATTCAATATACTGTAAGAAAGAATGATAATGAGTAATAAGTTTTGTGGGTCCGAGATTAAATGGTAAGAGGCCCGGTCCATCGTCGAGACTCTCAAGTCTTATGTCGGCCGCCAGACTCAGTTGGACTATTAGTAGTAGTCGAATCCTGTAACAATCGAGATGACTTACATGTACGTTTAAGTCTAGACTTTGCAATGGGTCCTTTCTTTTTAGACGTATATATGTGAATCGGAAGGTTTGCAAGTACAGTGTCTTGCGTGTATTGTGGCGCTAATTTTTGCCTACTCGCTAACGGGTTACTTATAAATACTTGTTGGTCGGGTTGATACTGTTCTTCCGGTTCCCTATTTTTATTACGGTTGTTCATTAGGTTAGTGCGATCTACCGTGGTGGATTTATTTATAAGATCATATACTACTTTCATCTGGTCCCGGTGGCTTAAAATATACTGCTGCATAAGATGAGCTGTCAGGTCTATATCTAGGGGGTCTCTGGGGTCAAAATGACCTCGTATGATATCATGAGGCCTGCACTTAGTAAAACTATGAACTGAACTGTTATACGCTAATACCGCATAGGGCATTTGGTTCACGACAGGTTCATCTTTTTGCTTTAACTTTAATATACGTAAATGTTCTATTATAGTGGAATGGAATCTTTCTATTATGCCGTTATCATTAGGTGAGTTCGCCAAAGTCTTATGGTGGTTAATTTTATGTAATCTTACAAATTCGGCAAATAATTCATTCGTGAATTCTGTACCGTTATCTGTAACTATAGTTAAAGGTAGCCCATGATGAGTACAAAATGTTAATAATCCTTGTAAAATACTTATTGCAGTTCCGTCGCGTAAATGATAAGCCTGCCCGTACTTAGAAAATGAATCGACAAACGTTAGGTACTTTTCTGCTTGAGCGGTAAATAAGTCCATATGTACTATTTCAAAGGGTTTGGTGGCTGGGGGCACGATGTTAAATTGTGGCCTGATAGGGTTTCTATCATACTTCGACTGTCCACAAATTGTGCATTCGTTAATGTATTTGCTTATCTCCTCTTTCATCTTCGGCCAATAAAAGCGCCGGGAAAGTGATAAGTAACATTCGTTTATTCCCCTATGATTAGTCTTACCCTCGTGATAGTTTTTAATTATTTCCTGCTGTCTTAAATATTCTTTTACGTCTTCTAGTTCAGTCTTTGCTAAGACTAAATTCATAGAAGAGCTTTTAAAATTATTTTGTATGATCGGAATTATGGAATACATCCCTAATGGGGGTGTTATTTTAAGGGCAGTTTTTACTTTCGGATTAACGTATTCCTTTATGGCATTTACTACGTCTTGCTCTAAATTGGATTCTGATACTTGAATGTGAGTACGGGTGTGTGTGTCGAATGGTTTTGTGGCTGTTGTTCGTCGTTTAATATCACCTACTATTGTAAAACAAATCTGTCTATGGAACTTATTCAACGGCTCATCGGTAATGGGAACTTCAAGAATCGGGTTTTCATTACTAGTGTGAGCTGTCTCAGTTGACGAATCAGCGCGACTAGGTGGTCTCTCGGAGGGGTTTACGAGCATCGAGTCTGTTTCCTCATTATTAATTTGGACTCGTGATAAAGCATCGGCATTTGTGTTACATTTGCCTTTTTTATAGACTATAGTATAGTCGTATTCGCTTAACTTGAGCCGCCAGCGAGTTAACCGGGAATTCGGCTCTTTTAGATTCATAATCCATTGAAGGGGTTTATGATCCGTTAGAATTTTGAATTTACGACCGAATAAATATGGTCTAAAATATTTGGTTGCCCAAACTATGGCAAGCAATTCTTTTTCTATTGTGCTATATTTTTGTTCACTATCGTTTAAAGTTCTGGACGCATAACATATGGGCTTATCTGAACCTATCGGTCCTTGTGAAAGGATGGCACCTATCGCTACATTAGAGGCATCCGTTGTTAAATTAAACTCTTTCGAAAAATCCGGGTATTGTAATATCGGATCGTTTGTTAATAAATTCTTACATTTTTCAAAACTATCGATATACTCGGGGTCAAACGTTATCTTATTGGTCTTTTTGAGGCATTTAGTCATCGGTTTAGTTATACGTGCGAAATCCGGAATAAATTTTCTGTAGTAACCTAACAGTCCTAAAAATTGTTTAATTTCTTTGCTACTCTTAGGCAGTGGATATTTTTGAATAGCCGCTATTTTATCAGGGTTAGGTCTTATACCCTCTCGACTAATTATATGGCCTAGATATGGTGTCTCCAACTTCAGAAATTCAGATTTATCCATTTGGATTTTGAAATTGGAGTCACGTAGCCTGTCGAACACTTTTTCTAGATTTACTATGTGCTCTTGCAGGGATGTACTAAAGACGATAATATCATCGAGGTAAACTAGACAGATTTCATTTTGTAACCCTCTAAGCACATTGTCCATCACTCGTTGGAATGTGGATGGTGAATTTTTTAGGCCCATTGGCATTCGTAAGAATTCGAAATGCCCATGTTCGACATTAAAAGCTGTTTTTTGGATATCATCGGGGTCCATCTCGACCTGATAAAATCCTGATGCTAAGTCCAGGGTCGTGAAGTATTGGCATCTACCTAGTTTATCCAGAACATCCGTGATGTTAGGAATCGGATACCTATCGTCTATGGTCTTGTCGTTTAACTTCCTAAAATCAACAACTATTCTCCACTTCTGCTTCCCTGAAGCGTCAACTTTCTTAGGGACTACCCATATAGGTGAGCTCCAGGCGGAATCGGATGGCCGAATAATGCCTTGTTCCAACATCTTAGTAATCTGTTCCCTAACTTCCTGACGATGAATAAATGGATACCTATAATTTTTACTATATACCGGTAATTC
Organism: Cephonodes hylas; assembly: GCA_030295005.1. NCBI lineage: Eukaryota > Metazoa > Arthropoda > Insecta > Lepidoptera > Sphingidae > Cephonodes > Cephonodes hylas. The sequence goes on from AP025382.1 coordinate 6,845,827, forward strand.
GTCCGTTGTCCTAATCCTATGCTTAATTTTATTCGTAAACGTTAAGGGTTCGCCATCGAGATAGAATACGTCTGCGTAACGTCTGCACAAAGCTTCCAAATTGCATTTCTCCTCTACGTTCAAGTGATCAGTTCGCAAACGATTTAAAACATTTTTAACACGTTCCGAATCCGGCCCTGGCGTTATGCATTCGATATTAAATACCTGTATGCGCGGTTGTTGTTCAAATTTAATAGTAATATCGTCACAGGTGGGGTTTTCGATTTCAATCGTGCCTACTCTGTCCGAGACCTTAGTAACGCACTCATGGATAATGCAATTAGAAACTATTTGCTGGGGCACATGTACGTCACCTTCCGAGTCATATATCGGTACGTTTATTAGTTTGGATGAGCCGGCTGGGATCGTTTCGTACGGGTTCGATTTTCGACACTTATAGCACTTGAGATGTATTGAAGCATGTTCCGTAATTAACAAATTATTCTTTAAATCTATGTTACAATTTTCTAACAAGTCCAAACCTATAAGTCCGTCGAAATAATTATGGAATCTATATATGAAAAATTTCGCATATCTTTGTTCATTAAATTCCTGAAAGTGCGGGATGGCAATTGAATGTTCATGTATGCTAGTACCTCGCGAATTAGTAACTTCGAAAGGATCAAAATCACGTGGAATAGTGGGGAAAAATTTGTCACATGCTTCAGGGCTCAAAAAGGATTGATTCGCGCCGGTATCAACTAATAACTTAAGTGGGGGATCCGCTATTTGTACGTAGCGTAATTCCCTTTTGGAATGTAGATTTAATTCTATCTTGGTTCTTTCGTGGAACGGCCCTCGGAAAAATCCTGCTTATTATCAACCGGGCTTTGCGCTTCCGCGTCGGTAACATTATTCGCGTTTGTATGATCGTATTGAGACTGATCGATAGCGTATTCATATTCCGGATTCATGTCGCAGTAATATTCCGAATAAGGAGGATATGTAAATGGCTCATAATAACACTCGCCGTAATAACTATCGTTATAATCGTTGTAATCTGCAATTTCGTTAAAATTCATCTTCTTCTTCTTCATCAACCCATATACGCCCACTGCTGAGCACGGGTCTCCTCTATCATTGAGAGGGTTTAGGCCATAGTCCACCACGCTGGCCTAGTGCGGGTTGGCGGACTACACACCTAGAAATTCCTAAGAACTCTTAGGTGTGCAGGTTTCATCACGATGTTTTCCTTCACCGTTAAAGCAAGTGATAATTCAATGTGAATACACACATAACTTCGAAATGTCAGAGGTGTGTGCCTGGGGTTCGAACCCGCGACCGCCGAGATTCTCGACCGCGCGCCCAAACCTCGAGGCCATCACTGCTTTATAAAATTCTACTCCCACTAAAATTCATCTCCCTACTTTTAAAATAGTTTGATGGCGGAGGATTACCGTGAACTCTCCAATCGCGTCCCGTTAAGGTTGGTGGTAATACCTTCGGTACGTAATGGCTTACACCACTCATGGGTTTCGGCCCGGCATTATATACTGGTACATTTTTAGGAGGTAATCTAAAACTGTTATTCGGATTATAATTTGGCGGCGGCGCCCGGAACATTTGCTGAGTACGCGTGGGATATGTAAGCATGCGTTGCTGCGGATGAGAAATCTGGGCGTTCGGACGCCATTGGGGTGCCTGTTGCGATGTATAAGGGTGCGCAAATACGGGTGATGGTTTCGGCCACGCTGGACTAGGGGTAGGTACACTAAACATTTTAGGCATGTTCATATTAAAACCTAAGGATGGTACCTTATGTGGTGTGCTCGGATGTGCTGGAGTGTTACGTCGCTCAGGTACGGAATCATTTCGCTGCTGTAGGTACATTATATTAATCTCTTCTTGGACAAATTCCAGAGCCTTTTCAATTGTCTCGGGTCTCATACATCGAATACGTGACCCGAGGGGTTCTTTTAACCCTCTTACGAAGGCTTGCTTAGCCAAGTTACGGTAAAGATCGCGTTTAGCCTCTATCGTGGTTGTAACTGATTCGTGTAAGGACACATATGTCATAATTGTACTAAATAAGGTCTGGCATTTGTCGTAGAATTCTTGAGGTGTATCATTGCCTTGAGTTGCGAGAGAAAGATCGTTATAAAGGGCGGTTTCATCCCTTTGGTCTGCGAAATTATTTATCAAGGCGTTTTTAATACCTAGCCAGTTTGTAGGAATGCCGTTAGAATTTATTGTTCTGGCGGCAGGACCCGTGATTTTATTTAAAATTCCGTTTATGAGACACAGATTACTTAATTGATATGACGGTTCGTTTTTCATGTATTGTGCCACTATTTGGTCACAGATTTGTATAAACCTAGTTAGGACATTTGGGTTCCCATCAAACTCAGGGACCGGCCGTAGGGCCTTATAGATATTGTCCGGGTCAAATGTCATTTTATCTAAATTATTATCACTTCCTAAATTTCTATTACTATCTAAATTCCTACTATTATCTAAAGCGAAGTTCCTATGAATCTGTCTTGAAGAGACAGATTCCTCCCCTTTATTCCTTGGATGGAAAATTTTGGAGACAGGAGGCAACACTTAGGATAAAATTTCAGAGTACTTACATAAGTTGGTTTTTCTTTGTACTGATGTTTGAGTACGTCCCCGGCCGTGCCCTCGTAGGTTTCGGATTCCAGACGATGGCTTAAGAGCCCGCCAGCGACTATGCGGAGTCAAGCTAGGCAACGATTTTTGATACCTATGACCGCCACGCACTGACTCTAGAATCCTACCGACTGCGCCAATTACGTTAGTCACAGCCGAAGGACTTAAAAAAACCAAAAATTTTATAATACTAATTTATTAACTAGATACTAGTTTCTTGATCGATGTTAGATACAAGAATTCTATCTTTCTACAATAATAACAATATATATATAGTAAACTTATAACTAATAATTGAGGTCGCGGAGTCGGCGTTTACGCGGCCTTGATCCGTATGTGGAACGACGAAGCATCAGCGATTTTGGGTAACCGGGCCATTGTGGTCATCAGCAATCCTTGTATGTGTGTCGCACGTAACACGTTATTGTCATTACATCTGAAATATTTTTTATCCATAAATTCCTTATCTCGTTTGAAACACATGTATAGATGCCAAACATAATATATAATCTTAGTGTTGGTTCATTACTTAATATGATTCAAACATGGCAACAAGTGTCATCAATATCATGTGCTTAGTCAATATTTACTTTCATATCAACGTTGATCACAATTTGTTTGGGCAAATATCATTAGGCAATACAAACATTGCTAAGGCCCATTCTGTTATGTAAGTTTTCATTCGAAACTCTTCTTCTGATCATGATTAATGTTGCAGGATTAATAGTGTATTTACAATTACACTCAGCGACGTCTCTGCGTTGGTGAGAACACATAAATTATCTAGTGTAAAGGAATGTTTATTAAGATCGTGGATGCTGTTGGGTTAATCGAATTTCATGATCTGACCTAAGGATTGGTGAGGTTAATTTATTTAATACATTTGAAAGGGAATTTAGATTGATATTGTCACTGACAATCATTTCTACTCGTGATATATATTTTTATGTCTTTTTCGTTCAACACTTTTACGCCTAAAAACAAGACGCACTAAACCGTTAATGGCTCTCAAATTAGATTGTCGGATTGCGTTTCGGACACAAGTTTCCTGTCCAACCGCAGAAGCACGTGTAGCTTGTGGATCAGTTTCATCAAAAACCCTAAAAAGATTTACACCGGGCCATATAAGATTTATTAAGGCACAGTGTGGTCGTTTCTATCTGTGATGTGTTCAGTACGGAACGGAGAATCGTCTCAATCCGTGGTCTGCGCTATGTCTTCCGCATTCTCTAATTGGACTATTTTTGTATTACTTTCTTTTATGTAACTTTACGTTTTGACATATTAATAAACAAAAACTTTATAGCTTCCTGTTAATGTATGTTTTATTTTCGCTAGTTAACCTCGTTAGTGTTGTTTCATACGTTTAGGAAGTTAAGCATCATTTTTGTGTCATGTGCATTGAGTTTCTGTGCTAAACTTTTTTCTTAATTACACAGTATTTAAACTTATGGCACAGAGGAAGTACAATGCGTCCAATAACGTTTAAAGATTATATAAGGTTTTAAACTGCAAATAAATCTTAATTATCCTTCGAGGTATGACGGATTTAAGAGGAAGTTCTTTGCACATTTTTTTAGGTATATTCTCCTAACCGTCATGAGCCTAGGCTACTTTAAATTGTAGAGGAGAGCTGGAGATAGCAGTACTGGGATTCAAAATGTATTGATTGTCATATCTACGCCGCTATATGTGTATCGTACCCATCGATATTGATAACGTAATCTGTGAAATTATTAAGAAATTCTCCTATCATCTTGCACTCTTGCATAATACGTGCGTTTGTATGCAAGCGGTGTACCTAATAACTTGGAGTATGTTTGTGGAATGGTTCTTTATTATGTCACATGCGTAGGTACAATACCCGATATATAATTATTTGCATTATGTCATTGACCTATGGATATTTTAGTGAGATCCGTAAGGCGACGCCGATAGAATAAAAAACGTGTGGAAAATTGATTATGTACTTGTCGGCTGTTAACGTGCTAAAGCTGTCCGTAATAAACGCGTCACTGTAAGGCATTCGCATTCTCAACATTAGTCGACGAAACCTGATAGAGATAGACTTTAGTCCACCACCTTAGTCTATTGCGGATTAGCGGACTAGATTTTTCAAATATATTTTTTGTGAAGAACTCTAAAACGCGTTTTTTAGCGGGAACTCGCGATCTTTTAGTATATTATGAAACAATTTTTCTAGTTTCTTTTTTTAAACATATCAAACTTCATTTAAAAGTTAGGCAATAAGTATTTTCACATTGTATTGACGATCTTTTTTAGCTACTTCACCTGAAATTAAAAACATCTACATTTTTGAGTATCGACAGGTCCCAATATAGGCAAGCGCATAACCCCTAACATACCTTATCTATATTATGGCGCACTTCCTTATCCGCTCGAAGGATCATTGCGTAATGTAAGCCTTCTGAGGTAATCAGCATTTCTGTGTACATTGCTTATCATGAAGAAAGCATACTAGAAAGGAATTTTAGATACGGCAGATCCCTTGGTGGAAAAGGAAGTATGGCTTCAAGTTCAGGTCATTGACTTCATTTCAAAGATACTTGGCGCTAGGTGATAATTATTATAGGTGATAATTATTTGAATTATACAGGAGGTCGAAAACAGCCGTATATTATAGTTATGGTAATTATAGTTATATGAATGCTAAAAAATTAAAAATGAAGATTAAAAATTTTCTTAGTCACCTTTACTAATATCTGTTTTAATTTTCGATCACATTCGAGAACTTTCGATCTTGTTGATAAAATGATGTTTAATAAAAGTTGTGCATACCACAGTGGTACCACCACTGTCCGAAATAATTCTGCTTTTGATCCGCACTTTTATAGTCTGTGGTGTCGTCAATCTATCATCAAATAATCAATCAATGTTATAAGGTTATAGTTTAAGCGTTCTTTATTATACCTCCTTCAAACTAATACCTCTTTACCCTGGCACAATACTCCAAGTGTTATGACTTGTTTCACTTCTGGATCGATGGTGAGAAAAGGAAAAGTAATCAAACCGCACTTTGTTCCATCGATAAGACCGCATATTGACTATAACTTGTTAATAATATTAGTATTTTTATAGCAAAAGCGTGACTCACGAGCAATTGGCTTTCCTGATGGAAAGTAGTCAGCGTCGGCTCTGAATACTCAGCAGAATTGGCGGTAATGGTTGATAGACTATTTATAGGAGGGACATTGATTTGATTCCTTGTCTGTTTCTATAGCGCCTTTGCACAATGGACAAGTAGCGTTATTTGGTAAGATATGCATTACAGACTTTGGTAAAAATAAATAACGTAAGATTTAGTCCTAGCTCCTGAGGGAACCATGATTTGTGCCGTCAAACACATTCAGGTTCCAAGTAAATATTCATGGATCACGAAAACATTTTATTATGAAAGTGCAATAGACCTTTTTAAAAAATAGTCATTTTTTATTAAAAATGTATTGAAAATTTTGATAAAAGAAAAACTTGATTAGATTAGTTGTCAACAAGCATATTGTGTTTGTTACAAGGTAAAACTAGAACTTTTTTACTAAACGATCAGTCACGTCTTTTGTGAAGACGACTTTCCCTTTCTACACTTGATGGATTACAGCAGAAATAGCGCGCCTCTTCATGAATGGCTGTGCCCTAACGGTTTTTTATATTAACATAGTCCTTATGCCAATGCTGTAAGGTACATATTAACAGGCATAAAATCTAGAGCTGTAGATGTCATCGTTTGGAGGTCAACGATTATCCGAATGACGAGCAATGAGTGTGGTCGTGCTAAAAATGTAGCGTGCGTTTTACTGTATGAAATGCATTTTTATTTATAAATTAAGCATCTTTGAATACTGTGGTGTCGAACAGTAATGAGAATTATATGAGTAATATAAATAATGAATAACATGTGGAGTAAAAACCGAAGAAGAAGCAGTGATGGCCTCGAGGTTTGGGCGCGCGGTCGACAATCTCGACGGTCGCGGGTTCGAACCCCAGGCACACACCTCTGACTTTTCGAAGTTATGTGTGTATTCACATTGAATTATCACTTGCTTTAACGGTGAAGGAAAACATCGTGATAAAACCTGCACACCTAAGAGTTCTTAGGAATTTCTTAAGTGTGTAGTCCGCCAACCCGCACTAGGCCAGCGTGGTGGACTATGGCCTAAACCCTCTCAATGGTAGAGGAGACCCGTGCTCAGCAGTGGGCGTATATGGGTTGATGAAGAAGAAGAAGAAGAAAAACCGAAAGACGAATGCTTAGATGCTATAGACTAGATGATAAAAGTTAACGTAATGGAAGTCGCTTGCAATGACCGAGCTAAGTGGAGATCCCTTGTCTATTCCAGCCCCTTTTATTTAATAGTCTTTGAACTTTGTATTTTTATGCTAAAATCTTGCTCGAATTTGCGAGTGTCAGCTTCTCGTCCTCCATGCCAAATATTAAAAGGTAGCTAATTATTCTATGCATACTGACTCAAAAAATACGGAAGGTGTAAATGTAGTTCATTGCATTTTTATGTTAATACTTTTTTGTGTTTACAATTGTAATTTTTTAATTATCGTGTTACATGCTTACGAATACCGGCTAATTAGGAATAAAATAAAATAGTGCCATATTTGTGTCGCTATTTAGGCCACGCGTAAGAAATTCATTTATGAGAGTGTCTATAAACGTTATTTTTTACACTTTCTACTCCCCCCAATCTTTTGCCTTTTGAATCATAAGACCATTGTCTTCTTTTATGGCGAATTAACCATTAATATCTGTACCGAAATGACCCAGTGTTGAGAATTACTTAGAAATAAATATGTAGAAAGCCTTTGTTTTTGTTTAAGGTCAACAGTGTTCACACCATACATAGTAAAATATTCAGTGATTAAGATATAAGAACTCAGTAGACGGGATAACATTTAATTCATATTTTATAATTGAAGTTTGGACAATGATATCTTGTAGTTCGCGTGATAATCTAAATAAAGTGATCGGCTATAAGTTATTCTGTATGAATCTTTGTTTATTCAAAGTTATAGGACAGTATTTAGCTGGAGTATTTCGTAATTATTGACTCGTTCCAAATTTCTCAATCTTGATCACCTTCGTAGCTAACAATGGCTCGCAAATACCATACTTGTCATTTATGCCATGGCTGGAACGTACTTAGGGAGGACCGGAGCAGTTAGTTGCCATAACTTATGTAAGAAATGTAATTTATTCGTCAGATGAAACATACTAAGTTACTCCAGGTATATAATTGCCCACAATGGATTTTTGTACAGAAAACTGTTTTTAGTATTTAATACCAATAATATGCCATCATATTGATAACTTGAACCCTTACTGATATCTTGCTTAGGAGCTCGGCTCTTTCCGGGTGAAATTTTGGAATTTCTTGCTTAGTCTTGGGTAACATTGCATTACCGGAATGAAAACTATTCTGTCTATCATCATACCAATAATCAGTCAAGTCAGTCCAGAGGTTAAGACGTCAAAGAGAATTAGACAGAGAGTCACTTTCGCATGTATGACAATAGTATAAATTTATTGAGCGAAAAATTTAAATATTATTCCTTATCATTTTGTTTGGCATAGTCAGCGTGACTAACTATTTAATTCCGCCTCGGTATCCCCTACCTGTCGTAAGAGGCGACTAACAGGGATACTGGGGTAGCAGGGCGTACTACGGGGGCGGTACCCTATAATAGCAACCCCGAGATTGGCGGCAGAGGACGTGACCTCTTAACTGTCGCGGACGTTCACGAAAGGCGAACGTCCGAATAGATTAAGTGGAGGGCATACCAAGCCCTCCCAATTTGGAGGGGTCCATAATTGGACGGTGCGCTGGGCGGTGTAGTGTTCGTGCCTCCACAAGTATTATGTATTGGCTCGTTACGTCACCAGCAGTCAGGGTAAACACGTCCGCTCTCGCCCACGGCGCGCACGAGACTGTTCCCCCACTACCCGTGTCACCGAGACAAGTATACAAACACTACATCCCTCCCTTAATGTATTTATTTTAAATAATCATTTACTTTTAAATACAAATCACTTTAAGGGTTGGTTACTTTGTCTAGCACATCTTTTCACAAGTGCTCTATATTTGCTTTATTTCCTTTTTCATTTTTTTTTTCATACACGCCATAACCACACAGATTGCAGCAACACAAGCTCCGATCAATTTACTTACTCATAGTCTGTCTTCGCATAGTCTGTCTACCTTTATTCCTTTTGCTGTCTCGTGGGTACCAATACGTTACAAATGTAGTCCATTTTTCCTCGTTTCTCTCAACATATGATCGTGTTCATCTCCATGTCCAAATCGTCTTTTTTTTTCATTTGCGTAACACATCGTTATACAACCACGACCGACAGCTTATTATCATCAATCTCTCTCTCTAGTCGGTCTCTCATATCTGAAGATCGTGGTCAGCATTAGGGTGACATCTGGAGCGGATGATCTGTTTCCACCGGTTTCTGTCAAGCTCTTCCTTTATGGCAGAGTAGAATTTGGAGGACGACGACTCTCTTACTTGAACAGACCATCTCGTTGGTTATTATCATGTCGTTTTATTAGTCTGATAAGATCACGTACAGTTTTCACACAGAAGGCCTGTACTACCTAACACTATAACGCACAGCTTTTCTTTAATTTGAAGCCTGCATCATAATTCGACATGATTTTCGTTTCATGAAGGCTCATACTGCCTGCAACATAATTATTTATTTATTTATTTATTTAATTCAGCACAACCACATCACATATATTAATACATTTGTAGCTTAATAATTATTACTTAAGTACTATATCCGATATATATGACACTTAGGTAAGGTGTGCATAACATTCTACAAAGTATTACAAGAAAAAGACAAACAGTTAATAATGTGCAATAGTAATTACAAACAACTTAACAATTAATAAACAATTTATAATGTAAAATATAATAACAGAATTAAAAATAAAAAATTAAAATAACAACAAACAACATATTAATTTAACACTTAACTATTTTTAAATAATTTTTAAAACATTAGAGCACATTAAGATTGTTTACTTTAGCAGCGCCATCTGCAATATATTATGTACAGCTTTCTTTAACTTGAAGCCTGCATCATAATTCGGTATGATTTTCATTTCATGAAGGCTCATACTGCCTGCAACATAATTATGTACAGCTTTCTTTAACTTGAAGCCTGCATCATAATTCGGTATGATTTTCGTTTCATGAAGGCTCATACTGCCTGCAACATAATTATGTACAGCTTTCTTTAACTTGAAACCTGCATCATAATTCGGTATGATTTTCGTTTCATGAAGGCTCATACTGCCTGCAACATAATTATGTACAGCTTTCTTTAACTTGAAGCCTGCATCATAATCGGTATGATTTTCGTTTCATGAAGGCTCATACTGCCTGCAACATAATTATGTACAGCTTTCTTTAACTTGAAGCCTGCATCATAATCGGTATGATTTTCGTTTCATGAAGGCTCATACTGCCTGGAACATAATTATGTACAGCTTTCTTTAACTTGAAGCCTGCATCATAATCGGTATGATTTTCGTTTCATGAAGGCTCATACTGCCTGCAACATAATTATGTACAGCTTTCTTTAACTTGAAGCCTGCATCATAATCGGTATGATTTTCGTTTCATGAAGGCTCATACGGCCTGGAACATAATTATGTACAGCTTTCTTTAACTTGAAGCCTGCATCATAATCGGTATGATTTTCGTTTCATGAAGGCTCATACTGCCTGCAACATAATTATGTACAGCTTTCTTTAACTTGAAGCCTGCATCATAATCGGTATGATTTTCGTTTCATGAAGGCTCATACTGCCTGCAATACAATGATGTACAGTTTTTATTTATTTCACGGTTTTTTTATTAAATGTCTTGATATCTCACATTAATTTCCAATAACGCCTTCTTTCTTCGAATAAGGTTTGATTCTGTGGTAATAGTTTAGTCTAGTTTCGGTTTACTCGTACAGTGGCGTATTTCTCATACCTTCTTTTGGTGTTAATCATCCTCTGTCTTTCTTGATGCACTTGAACTTAAATTTAGACAGGATTTTTTTTTCATTTTTTTTTTCATTCTATTTGTTTTTAATTTACCTACCTACCTTTAATCTCTGCATCACCCTAAGGTTGACAGTTAGAGAATGCCTCAGGCATTATGTTCGCCTTTATACACATTGTATAAAAAGCATAAATAAATAAATAAATAAAAATAATTTATCACTCACTTCGGAAAGCAGCCATTAGTATTATAGAGAAACGGACAAGAAACTCCAGTGATACTCTTTTCCAATCAAGATACGGTACATAATATTATATAGATAATTCTCCCAAATTTTTTTTTTTAGGTGTATGATATCTTTTATCCAGTCTATAATAATATATGTATTTCAACTTGCAGTCACTCATACCAGCCTGTTTCAGTTCACTTAGGGAAATTGCCAAATGTCGAGGCACTATCGACTATTGACGTAGTTGTTATCAAACGGCTTTGGTGGTTCTCTACACACACAAAATCGCGCCAATCAAGAACTATGTTTTTCTTCCCTGGACTGTAAAGACATCACATTTATACATGTGATTGTAGATGCAACACCCAACGTTAAATCCGGGCACATGCTTTCAACTTCTTGGAGAACGTGACCTTCAGAGGCCAATGGTTGTCGACTCAATGTGAACAATATTTTCCAAACAAATGGGACGTATTAATAGGCTTACTATCCAATCCAACGCAAGATTCCCGTTCTCGATCTGATAACGCTTTTTACGTTCTCACAGACTTATGTTGCTATATGCAACCAACCTCGGCTTATTGTAACGAGTACAGCCCTCAGTACAACTGGACCAGCATATGCAAACACTTAGGTTCTATCAAAGGTATCACAATACCTAATAATCTTTTATTTATTTAATTTGACACAACGACATCACATGTATTAATACAATTTATAGCTTTATTATTTTTAATGAGTTACTATATCTGGTATATATGACAGACATTTAAGGTGTGCAAAACGTTCTCTAAAACATTATTAGAAAAGATAAACAATTAACAATCTGCAATATTAATTATAAACAACTAATATCAAAATTAAAACAATAAAATTAAGTAATTAAAGTGACATCAAAACATAAAACATTTAACATGGAGAAGAAAACAAGACTTCTTATTTTAGTTACGGGCTATGGCCGTTTCAGATAGTCAAGGCTAATTCGGGTATCATTCCAATACGAATCTATATTCGCGGTCTTAGCCAACTTAATTTTTTTTATAATACAACTTTCGTAAAAGTTGAGTGTATGTTCCCAAATCTGGAACCCACTTGCCCATGTTTCTTACTTAACTCAGAAAACTTGAACTTCGTCACTAGAAACAGACTCTCGATTACTAATATATTAAACATTTTCTTCTAAAGGTTTTATTACTCTTATTAACATTACGCATTCTTCTCTCCCAAGATGTTTTATTTATTTATTTATTTTTTTTTTTTTTTTAGCTTATAAAATATCAAACACGAGATGTTATTTTTTGACTAGTTCTTGACCACAAGTGAAAATTATGCTGACTTGAGAAATCAGTTGAACAGACTCCCTCTATTGGAATATAGCTTTGAACATCCTTGATTTGAAGAAACGTTTCCGCAACTGCATTTACTTCAAGACAAAACTTAAAGTTTAGTTGAAATTTCTTTTCTAAGAAAATTTCTGGTATCACTTTTTACCACATGATTTGTCGATTTTCCGAACTGCACCCATTACCGATCTCGAAAACTCGAATCAAATCTTCGAATACAGTAAATTTATTTTGACATCAATAGGCAATCCTTTTTTTTTTCTTGATTTTCCAAGTAGCGTCATTAATGACATTTTACTACTCGTATTTATAAACATATCTATTCCCACGTCCTTAGACATTTAATAGGGTCAACTCCATCTATTCTTCGGATTTAAGATTCTGTGAAGAATTCCAAATAAATGGTACAACCCTCCATTAATGTATTTATTTTAAATAATCATTTTCAAATTTACGGCGAACGGTTTTTTTAAATTATTTGCTTCAAAATATTATTGTCAATTATGAAGTCGTCACCAAGGATTAAAACCTTTTTCTATAATTAGACTGATGTATCATCAACCAACCCACGTCCCACAGCCGGGCATAATACTTCTCCACCCCTGAGAGGGCTCAGGCCACAGTCCACCACGCCGGCACAGCGCGGGCCGGCGGATCACACACCCGAGAAACTCCCACAATCCCCTAGGTGTGCAAACTTCATCACGGTACCTCTCTCCGCCGCTAAACCCAGTGACAAATCAATGCGAACACACACACAACTTCGAAAAGTTATAGGCCCGGGACTCGAACCCGCGACCGCAGAGATCCCAAACCGCACCAAATCGCGAGGCTAACACTGCTTTAATTAGTCGTATGACTTTTATTAATTTGCTCTCTGAGTCGGGTCTAAGTCTGAAAAGTAACTTATTTCTCTCTTAACTGCTGTTTCATTATTTGAATAAATATCGATCGAAAACTTCATTTAGGTGCATAACATTTATCTATTTTAACATCAAATTTGTAGATTTACTTATTTATTATTATTTTTTTTTTTTTTTTTTTAGACCGCCGATAATACGTGGAAGCATTGCGGCATGGTCACAATTGTTGCCGTATGACATACCTAGCTCAATGCCACGGTTCCACTTTTCCATCTTAAACAATTTAAAGCTTTACAGTTCATAGACTCACAAATTATACATATAAATTGAAAGCACATACTTTTGTAAGCAAAGTTCAAATATTCATAGCACGTATTTTATTTTTTCAGTGCTAATGTTCCAATTTTGATCTAACGATCTTTAGATTTATTTTAAAACAAAAAATCATTTAGGTACTCTACTGGCGAACCAAACTACCTCTTTACATACAGTATTAAATGTATTGGTGTGAAACTAAAGCATACGATAATAATTTTAAATGTACTACATACCTTTATAATACATATCTTTATATGTGTACTTGTAGTTATTGTTTCAAGTTTCACTCACAAAGCTAGTTTCATACCAGTTGAACGTAAAACATTCATAAAACAACCAAGTCTCTAAGAGAATTGAAGGCAACGTTTAAATCTTTCTTGGATAAAAGTATGCTTTTAATCATTACATAATTTTTCAGGATAAACAAGCCATTCTGATATTAAATAACATAATGTAAGCGTTATAACCGGCTATTTTATATCTGTGGGTACGCAGACGCACAGGCAGCGTCACTGACCAGTGAAAACAATTGAAACCACATTTCAAATAGATAAGCAAGCAACCGGTTTGAACATTTGTATTAGAACACATCTGTCTTGTTCGACAGAAAAAAGCATTGTTAATGTTTACTTTTAATTTATCACAACGTATTCTTAACGTGACTGGACTTAAGATTACGGGACCTGCATTGTTCATACACATATAATTCGGTTATGCAAGGTCTCCTACAATCTATTACTTAATTTAGTTAAGAATAATTTAGCTCAGGAATCGAGTATTATATTTGATCGTACAATTTGCGCACTAGTTTACTTATGTAAAATGACCAAGGCATTAATAAACAACTCCATATATTTACATTATTGTGTACTTTTTTTTTTTTTTTTTTATACTTTTTCCTTCAATAATATTCTTGGAGCACCATAACATTTATTCACTGACCTTTTACCTCGTCGCCATTTGTAGTGTTCGTGCCTCCACAAGTATTATGTATTGGCTCGTTACGTCACCAGCAGTCAGGGTAAACACGTCCGCTCTCGCCCACGGCGCGCACGAGACTGTTCCCCCACTACCCGTGTCACCGAGACAAGTATACAAACACTACAGGCGGCAGCGGATCATTTAGGGCACTTCTGGCCCTAAGATGCCACAAAACCGCCCTAAATGCGCGTGATGGTCACCGAGAGGTTTTAGTCGGTATGCTGGCGTAGCCAGTGACCCCGACATACCCCTTACGGCCTCCCCCGAGGTACCGAACAGGGGAGCTTAAGGCGCTATCCTCTCGTGATAAAAAAAAAAAACAGCGTGACTAACTATTTGTAATATTCAAATCCCTTCATACTTGAATACGTCCCGCAGTAATATTTATCGTTTGTCGCAACTGCACGCTGTTTGCCATAACAACTATTCATCGTATGTGGCCCCGATACCGATGGTGTTGTCATGTCCGGATTAACATAACTTGTCATTTGATAATGGCACGATACTAATAGATTATGTCAAAGTATTAATATTGGGCTCGATGACGCCATACGCAGATGACGAATTGATTTCACTGAATCTCTGACGTTTTTAATGTTGGTGGTTTTTGCTTGGATATTTCTGTTGAATGTGTTGCGTAATCTCACATACTTTTGTTTGATTGATTATAATTAGTTACTTAAGTTACTTTTCAGTTTTCTTTTAGTACTAAAATTGTTTCTACTCTGTGTAAAGTCGATGCAATATGTTTCTTTAACCACGATACAGATTCGTGAAAGATGCCCGAAGCGTGAATTTAAGAGATTATCAAGAGTTGGTTCATGAGATCACTTAAGTCCAGAAAAAACCTTCTGCAAAATAAATTTCTAAAGGTTTTTAATAATGTTAAGTATTTCATATTTAATTTTACGAGTTGCTTTTGACGCGATCAGGCAATATGCTACAAGTACTCAGCCAATAAAAAAGTTGTAATAAATCATTTAAGTATCTTAAGACAGTGCTGCGACGAAAAAACTAGCCTTTCAAAACCATCAATTACTAATTTCTCTAGTTAAGTTGTTTTTTATGCGACTGGCCGGCACGCCAGAAGTTCTCTTAAAATAAAAAAAATTTAGCATGTGATAAAAAGGAATTGTTTTGATCTAAGCTTTCTAATCGGCATTAATAAATGATTTTCATATACATTTATATGATAGTCACGTTGTTCACATTTATGACGTAAGTACACGTGTAGATCAAACGGCCGCCGCTGCGTCGCCTTTGTGAGGAAGTTTGCGAAACTGTGGACGAGTGAGTGGTAAACTGAGGTACTCACAGCGCTTCTGCTCGGCTAGGGCTGCTGATGGTAAATGTATTGAACCAGATTTGGTTACATTTAGATTTTTGTTTTGATGACGGAGTAGAGGTCTCGCGTCTCAAGTATATGCTGTGTGTCCTAGGATTAAATTAGAAATATTAGGGATTCCGGGTTTTGTATTGAGTCTGAAAGTATGCTCGAATAGCGGCAATATGCTCGCTGCTATTACATAATACTGACACATATCTGACAAAATGTGTGTGCAGAAATGTTCTCCTGCCTATCTCGCTGGGGTATACAAGGGTGCGGTTTTGTCCTAAAATTTGGTAATTTTACATTTAACATAAAATAGGTTATTGTTTGTGGCTAAGGCGTTAGTATCAAAGATATTACGGTGTAATCGTTTTTACTCTGTTGCAATCGTCTCATTCATTTCAATTTGTATGATAATATCAAAAATGATATGTGCTGGCAAAGAAATGAGAAATATGCAATATCTTCATGTGTCTATGATCCGACAGAAAAGTTAACTCAAAGTATACATATTTATAGGGTAAAGCATTAGATAAAAAATTGATTCATACCTCTACTACTGTATTGAAAATTTATATACATCTAAATATTAAAGTATAATCGGTGACTTTGATATAAAAAAAAAACCATATAATCATAGACTATCGCATCCGGTGAGTGTATCAACCCTATCCCAGAAGCGTATAGTAATATGTGACAAACAATGAACAGCATTCGTTGTGCTTTACGACATTTTACCATTGTGTAATACGGAGATAGTAAAGCGTTGCGTGTGTTTGGAAGGAAATGGGCACGTTTGTTGATACGATAAGTGTTGTTTAATTAGGGAACGGGTTACCTCGTATTAGCGGTGATTAAGCAGGGAAAAATTTTGGGGATCCGAATGGTTTATCTGTGTCTAAAGGTATTTCAGTGGGGTTTTATAAATAAATAAATAAATACACCCAACAGTCACATACATAGTCCTGACCCCACACTAAGATACGAGTCTTGTGTCGTGGGTATCAGAAACTACGAGAGACTTTTCGGTCTCACAAACACCCAGACCCGAAACAAATATTTGTGGATCACACAAACATTTGTCTCGGTGCGGGGATCGAACCCGCGGCCGCTCGTTTCGCAAGCTGGTGTCTAGCCAACTGCGCCACGGGGCTGTCAAAATAATGCTGCTGTTTATACTTGTAAACAAACGCGAACTTTCGCGTTTTTAGTAAATAAACAAGAAATCTTACTAATTTTGACACGACTACACCCTTTCGAAAACTCCTATAGATTTTGGTTATTTTAAAGCAGTTATGAACGTTTCATGATGAATGGGAATGTAAAAATTTCATAAGAGAGATATTGGAAGTAAGGACATTTAGATCAGCGCTAATATTTCTTAGGTAAGTAAATATAGTCTTAAGATACGTATGCAAAGCTTAATCCATTCATACTGTTAAGTTGTGGAAAGCATGGCTTTACTACTTAGATTAATATCATGAGATCCTGTAATATAATTATTAATCTAGGATCCTTCAGACAATATTTTTTCATACACTAGCTGATGGTTTGTTTGACTTAATAATACTTTCGATAAGAGGATCCACTTAATACCACTGAATCTATAGCTATACAGCATTTCAACCAAACGCAATGGGGATCCGTATCTGTCAGTGGGAGGTACATTTACAACCTCATAAAAAATATTAAGATCTGTTTATAAAGTTTTTGAATATCGGATTAAACTACGACGACGCTTTCTCATAACAGTAAACAGAAATTAACAGTGTTCTAAATAAATGTGATTATTAAGCTGTCGATTCTATCTATTGGTTGATACGAGTAATTGGAGTTTAAGTAGGTAAATATAGCCAGATGGCGGTTAAAAAAAACCTAGCCGCGGTAGTGGATAACCTTGTCGCGTTGCGGTCGCCGACTCTTGCGCCTGACTTGATGTATTAATTAGTACTGGCCCATGGTTATTGTATACTACAGTTTATATGTTTGTACGTTTATTGATAAATTACGATTTGTTATGTAATCAATAAAAGTGAATATGAGTTTTATGTATTCAAATTTTCTTGCTTTAATTGGAACGTTTTCCGGGATCCCCGGTCATACTTCAGTCCCGAAATTTTCCCGGGATCGAATCTTCTACTTGTAAAGCATTTTTTATTTGCAAGTATTAGTCAGACTTAGATTATATTTTGTAAGATAGAATAGATTGTGGGAATATCTTTTTATCATCTTCTATAACAATTTTATGTTACGAGTAAGTCTAAATGCATATCAATGATTGTTTTTACTCGATTAGTATTTGAACAGGATATAATAATTGTCTGCACTGCAAAATTTTTAATATATAATTGATCTCCACAGTTAACTACTTTCAAATAAAATTAAGTCTGTGATGAGGCAAAAAACGTTATAGAACAAGTTCGGACGGATCCATTACTAGTAACGTTCATAATACTAGAATGTATGTCTTTAAAACTAGTATCCTTTGATGCGTTGCAATTTATATCAATCGTCTTTAACTAACTCTCGTTAGTAGTAAAATGTTAATGTCTACCATAGATATGTATGAAGAGGATTCTACAGTAAAAATACTATAACATATAATTTATGGCATATGTGAAAATGTTAATATTTTTATAACTTTATGCTTCTATGACGTTTGTTATGAGTATATTCAAATTTTTGTGACGGCTGCGTAGTGAATCCGGTTTTACTTTTTTATACAAAGCAGTAAGACTTGTATTGTTTTTGTGCTTTAGTCGGTGAAGTGTGATTGTTTCTAGTACCGATGGGGCATGGCTTTTTTTATCATTTTCACCGATAGGCAGTAAGCTCATATTATCTAAATGTTTACGGACGCATTAAATTTATCTCCTCGTTTTCTCATCACTAGTTTTATAAAATAAAATTATCATCATAACATTTACATGGAGCATGATTAATTACAATGACCTATAAAATTTTAATAATAGTTTAGTAATTTCATTTTATAAAAACAAGCAGGCAGCTGTTCTTCAAGCCCTTTAAGTATACGCACCTGTAACACTGCCCTTCGGTTAGCACAGATGATGTCAAATTGGTGGGAACTTAAGGGCCTATTGGTCATTATAGTGTCGGTATGTTCGCCACATATGGGCAAAATGGATGGCTGTACAGTAGACGAAGGCAGATGCTAGCATTCTACAAGACTGCGACGTTGAAGGTGTTTTTAATGGCGTTGTTTACCTTTTCTGGTGTAAAAGAAGCGTGACATTTTATAATGCGATATTTGATCTTTTAACGCGGTATTTGCCGTGTGTATTTTTTAAGGGGCATAATTAAGAGTAGGGCTTCGTATAGTGATGACTATTTGTTATTATAAAAGGAAAATTTTTAAAAAGACGAAGGTAGGCAATCCACTTCCAACTAATCTATCGCTTAATGTACAACTTTGTAATATTATACTACCACGTCGAGTAAAACTATCGAGTATCAGTCTACTATAGGCGCTTATATTTTTTCAAGTAACACTTTAAAATTATTATGACCACATCCGGGTTTTTTTATATCATAAACGCCTACCTAAAAGTGAAAAAAAAGCGAGATAAAGATCGGTTTTAATAGTTTCATCAAGAATCTCGACAAAACGAGGTGAAATAGAAAAGAGCGCGAAATCAAGATGGTATATTTTTTTATGGAATTCACTCATTCGGTCAATGGTGAATTAGGAGAATCGTGTGAACGATACGACCTAGATTCGCTTCTTTGTTCTGTTTGTCGGGTGTATTAGGTCATAATGGTGAGCAATATTTAGACAATTTATAAGTAATAAATAAAATTGTTTCTGCGTAAGTTTAAAGAAACATGGTTTCGCGGTATAAGTATATAGTGTGTGCCGTGAAAATCTGAAGTCCGGATTTTGATTCCGGGTCCCACAAAGTCATAGCAATTGTCAGTAGCAGCATGAAGTCTGGAATTGTGTTCATAAAACGGCAATGGGGTTGCCTCCCCTTATATGTGGCGAAAATACAATTAGCAAAAAGTTGGTGTAATGCAAATTGATTGACCGCACAAAAACGTGCGAGTAGGAAGAGCACGAGGGTTTTACGTAAAGCTGATATTTTGTGAAACCGTTACATCGGTGGGTAATTGTGTTCAGCTACGGCGTGATAATGATACGTTGCTCTATCTGGGAGTGTTACTTTCTGCCGCGGATTGATTGTCAGTACCAGCACTTAGGCGTGATGTTGTGTCTACTGATGCCCCCACTGATGCGGTAAGCTTCTGATTCCGTCATTTGATTGCTGTTTAACGTGTGAAGTACTGCACTACATTGTAAATTGTTAAACAGTTTTGTTTTAGTGATATTTTTTTGCTTGAAAGACGTTAGTAGTTCGTACATTTTTGATATGATTTGATTTATCATTTAAAAAAGCTGTAGGATTTTCCCGTGCCTAGAGCTCTATAGTGGAGAACTTATATTTTATTCTTGGTAAATAGGTACGCTTTTTTACCTAAATTATTTTTATCCTGTCGTAAAAGCAATGAATGACTGCGTAAGTATTAAACGCACTATTTGACTTGCAAGAACGCTGAATATGGTTTTCAAAAAATTCTTTAAATCAATTTAAAGTTTTTTGCATTGCAATAAAGCACTGAAATTATGATCAATTTTGTTTTACACTAGTTTTTGCCATCAACTCTAGATGCGAAAAATAAGAGATTACCTATGATTCCCCTCTTTATCCCACAAAGGAAATAAAATCGCTGTAACAACCCGGCCTATTAATGCTATAACCAAGACTTGTGTGGCGCTACTGCTTTTTGAAGGATATCTTTTTAATGAAGTGAAAAAAGGATATCGACGTATTGGATAAGATATTGAAGTTGTTTATAGCGCATGGATCTCGAGTTTGTTTGTTAATTAAGTTATAGAAATATATTCATAGATACAAATACGATTTACGTGTTTGATAACGTCTTGGTATTTTATTTATCTTCGAGATGTAATTTAGGTGTGATTTCTATATACTTTTCATTTTTTTTATATAAACCATGGAGAGTAAGTAGAGATAAATGTATTTTATTCAAACTGTTCAGTAGAGTGGCACAACTGCAAAACTTGAGACGTGACTTATTCTACTCCACTATCACTTCACAATTAAACCCGTTTTATTATCCAGAGTATCATAAGAAAGAGAGAACACGTTACGTTTTTGCTTCAAAAATACCCAAAAAGTTAAAAACAAATCAGCACTAGTTTTGTCAAACAAAAATAGGTCGCCATGTTTGAGCCGATAATTTCCCAATTGGTACATGAGCAGGAAGCTGTCTCGTCTCACGTGGAACGTTTAACGGTGCCGTAAACGTACACCGTTCGGTAAACCATTGTTCTGATGTAACACGCGTCCCCTGTGAACTTCACGTTATGTCAGTTACATGTAATAAACCTGTTTCTTTTGCACTCGCCGCCATTGTGTATTCTTATTTTAAAATGGTTTCGCGTAAAAAATTTTTAGTGATAATTCTCTATGGTACTGCTTTGTTAAGACATGTGGTTATGTAATTAGATTAATCGGCGATGCTGTTTTGTTTTACGTACAGTGTTGTGGAGTTGGTTAGACGGTGTGTTTCTGATGTAAAGTCTCATCGATTCTAATTCACAAGTCACAACTATTAAGAGTGTACCTTTATTATTGTGTCTGTTTATATAATAAATGTATATTTTGAATTTATTTTGATATTATTTGATAGTAATATTGTTATCATCTCATAAATTTTTGCACGTAGTATTACTTTCCATATCACGTCAATAAGGTACAAAACAATATTTTCATTTCAACATAAATAAAATGCGACAAGAACCCAATAAAACATTAACTATTCGAAGTATATTGCTCTTAGCGTATAATAAAAACAGAATGAACTCTAATTGTATTAATGTCGACCAAAAGCGATTAGCGTAATGGTGCTAAAATTAACGTGGTAGGCTCCTATATTTAAATGCACTTCCATTAATTATCATTTATCTCTATGTATTCCAGCCTTGACCTACGTCGGCGCAAGTCAACGTTCGCACGGTTGCGCGGTACATTTTCAACGTGTAATTTCTATGGAAGTTAGAAATCATCAGTACGAATAACATTATTTATGGCTTAATTTGTATCTAATACGATGTTTTGGATGATTGTGGAATTGTAATGTGTTTAATTGTATACGTTTACGTATAATAGCCGAGTGAAAGGCTTTGGAAATACAGTTGTCTGTTAGTTGTAATGTAGAATTTGTGGTGCAAAACACCGTAAAATTTCTTACAATATCTATCTCTTATTTGTTTTTTTACCTTCTTAAAAATATATTTTGAAAATTATAGGTACTTTCTTTCACAATTTACTGCCAATACTTACAATCTGCACATAATCTGATTTGTTTTAGTGTTAGCTCGTATTAACACAGTATGTAGCTCGACATGGTAATTTCACATCTATACCCGTTAATATCGAAAGTAATGTAGGTAATAGTTCCATGTAGAAAAGCTACCTTCTCCGCACATTAAATTTTGATATGGGAGTTGAGACTCCTGGTATGGCAGTATCTATAATAGTTGATTGTGAGAATAGCTATCATATTCCATTACGTCAATTAGTTGTTTTCAGTTCTTCTATTATACAATAACACGACATTACGTATTGATATTTAAAATAACCATTGTCATGTTAAACAAACTTTGGACTTGTTTTTCTTAACCTTGTTAAGTTTCTTTGTCGATTATATTTAAAAAAAAATATAGTACAGCAGATCAAACTTGTATATTAGTTACACACATATAAATGCAAGTTGTCACCCTCGTTTTGCCAACTATGTTTAAAGTCTATACTGGACTTAGAGTGCGTAAAACTGTTGGACATAGGCCTCCAATAGATTATTTTTTCAGGCGTCTCCACATTCACGTTTGGGTAACAGACGCTTAAACAAAGGTCAGGGGATGCCTTTTCCATTGATCTAGCCAGTCATGGAACAGGGCTACGAGTACGCGAGCTCGGCCCCCCGAGCTGTTACAGTCTCCTAATACTTCCTTATCCGGGACTGTAGCATCCTTACCATCAGGCCAAATATCCTTTCCCTCAATATCCTTTACCCAAACTCACACTATAACACAAACATAGAAATTCCCAAGGAGGGTTGGCGTCAGGCAGGCGGCCGGCCGTAAAACATCTGCCAAAACTCTTATGCAGCATGTTTTGTCCTTCCACACAGGAAGGAAGGACAAAACATGCTGCGCCGACCCCAAACAAGAATTGGGATCAGGGCAGGAAAATGATGACTGGACTTAGAGTGCGTGGGGATAAGGTAGCGAGCGTAAAATCATTTTTGGGCAAATTTCCAGACTCTATGATGCTACGAGAAATTTGTAGGTACCCGAGAAACCAGATAGCACTGCAAAAACATCAAGTACGAGTCTTTTAAATCACACGGTACATACTTGTAGCGAAGTGTCAACAAGAGTACATTGTAGATATAAGACTTTCAAAATTTATAAAAATAACATTATGATGAAAAGAGAAACATGTTTGAGACACATAACTAATACTTAATACAAATATATTATGCATTTAAATGCTATATGATGTTAAAGCACAGTTGCATCATAGATTAAGTTAAGTAAACGTCAAAATTTTGTGATATATTGGAATAAGCTGCGAAGATTATATCTTTTCAATGTCTTCTATTGGTTACGTATACAGATGCTACAAAAATTATGCATAATGAGAATTTTATGACACTTTTTCCCACAATATGAAATGTTGTAATATTTTCATAACTGTTTTTGAGATTAAACTGATTAAATAATTCAAGAAAAGCATCTACCGTCCCGTACATAGTTCTAACCAAAACTAAATCTTAGTAGAGTATAGTTAAAAGCATTCAAGCACACTTGAACAGCTGACGGGGTGAAAAATAACGCTGGCATAAATATAACACAAACTGGTAACAACAGGGTGAAAAAACACTAGGGGCTGCACGCTCTTGGGCGTTTTACCCCTTGACGATACTTCTGCTAGTACTTTAATATTTAAGGGTTCTAATTTAAGAGTTTTATGACTGATGGACGGCAAAGTCAACAAAATATGTTGTAGAATTGATTTTTAAAGTATTAGTTATTCTTGTTTTGTTATTATCGTTCTGTAACAAATTTCCTGGAACTAAAACAATGGAGCGTTTTTGTTTGGATAAGTTGGAAAAATAAACATATTACTTGCATGTTATCAATGGGTGTTTAAAGTATTATTTTAGGACTGTTGTCCAAAATTGCTGTTTTACCAATGCTAATACCCAATTACATACTTTTTTAAACTCATTAGGAAGACATTATACTAACTGGAACGAGTAAAAATCAGGCTGCGTCTCAGATATCTTCGATTTGTTTTACATTTGTAACCAACGGATTAAACAGAAATTTCTCTTTCTGCATGCATTTGCATATTAACACAAATCTTATCAAGTTTTCTAGTTTCATTCGAACTGCCATTAAGTTTCGAGCATTACAAGAAGATATTATGCTGAAACTCGATAGCGACTTGCATCTCGTTCCAATATGTAAATAGAAAACCGGGCATTTCTTAATTCACAATAATTTCTCTTTCAATTGCACACTAGATACGAGGACCACAAGCGCAAAATCATATGCAAGATCTTGGTATAAATTCAGTATTTACCCGCGCACTTGTTGGTTACCGATTGCTCGAAGGATTACAAAATAGCCATGATTCTGATGTTTCCTATCGTATCTTGCGATGTGCAACTGTCATCAGTGCTCTAGGTTTGTAATTTCCGATTCTCGGAACGTCCCTGTTGCAGTTGCATTTGCAAAACGAGAAAAACAAAAGTTAATCGGCCTGAGATGTTTATCGTCATACATTCTTGTGTTCAACGAGACTATATATTGTTATTGCCGATGGGATGCGTCTACTGCTATCTGCACAGGAGTCATTTGTTTTTTTTATCGTTCCGAGGGATGGAATTCCTGCACTTTTATTAGATGCAAATTAGAATTCGTATTTATAATCATCTACATTAGAAGTCAGATTCTTGAGAACTACAAGGATTTTATCGATGGCTCAAAAACAATTTGTATCATTTGCTAGTTATTATGATAGGGTATTACGGTCGGTTAAGCAGATTCTATTAGGCTTATGAATATTAATTACATGTACGGTAGCATCTGCCTCTAGGCTGTAACAAGTTTAATATTAAGCTGAAACTCCTGCGGCGTTAATTTTCAAGGCCAAGTTGTAAATTCTCAAAAGTAGTTATTTCTTTTAAATAACCAAGTGTGACCAGTTATGAATGCGTGTGCATTTTTTCAGTACATTTTTAATTAAACCTTACTACTGTTTGAATATTTATGATGTTCACAATTAAAATTGTAGATGTTTCTATGAATGTATTAAAGTTTGTTGTTGTAGCGTGATGCTATGCTAATGTAGTTTGTATGTGGATTACAGTATTGTGTGGCTGCGGTAACGTGTGATATATTTTTATATGACCATTTTATATCCGTATTGCATAAGGTCACTTAAAATTATATAACAGCAACTTTGTATTCATTTTTTAAAATTGTGATATCTACTGTTGTAAATTTACGAAATACTTCACTTCCCAATTTGGGATATTCAAAACGCATTAAGATTATTCCGGATTAATGTAAGTTTTAAGAGTAAATGCTTTTTTCTTTAAATACAATTATCTTAATGACTGAACAAGTTTATCATTTCCATATGTGACTCTGATGTCATCGTATATGTTCTACAATTTTATTCACACCATTCACCGCCTGTTTTCTGATGTTTCTCTCTCTTTAAGTAAAGTATATCCGTGCACAATACAATTGTTGGATTTATTATGTGTTCTGTGAGAAATTTATCATTTATTGCCATTCACTCTGGCTCTAAAACTATAAACAACGAGATGAAACCCCTTGGGAGATTAATGCTTGAGTGTTTGTTTTGAAATATTATTTTGATTCTTATATAGGTATTTTATTATAGATATTTACAACAAAGGCCTTGTATCTTTGATAAGTAAATTTAAAAAAAAAACCAAAATACTTCACAAGTCATTTCTATCCATAAAATATACTCTGCATGATTGTAAGTGACATTAACAGGTTTGAACTACATTAGACGTGCAGTCGTGGTTGTAAATAACCTCACTTAAAACGTATTGAATATGCATCGAATGCTTCTGTAAATGGTGTTGCGGGTTAAACGGTTTCCACGCAAACAGATCTGCACGTCGCCATGTTTACTAGCTAGTCCAACCGGGCCTGGGACGTTAAATTCTACATGAGCTGGACAACCTAAATTTGATCATAAGTATAGTTCCAAACTCTTCTAAACCCGTAAAAAACTGTGTATTTTGACCATTAGGCATAAACTAAATAATTATTACATACATCTGATACATTAAGATTCCTTGCTAACGAGAACTGATTGAATCAGCAATGTTATAATTATTGTAATTTTAGTAATATATAGGCAGTCTAGTTAAAGAATCCTATAAAATCTTATTAATCAAACAAGAAACAGTTTAAAAACGTATTTTCCAGCAATTTCAAGAAAACTGTAAAGCGAGATAATTATTTAGATTCCAAAGTATCGTGGCTCGGCAAGAAAGTGTTATTTTTTATTGCTTAGAATGGTCAAGTCGATATTGTGGGCAGGCCAAGGACCGGCGCGCTCTTTAATGAGGCTAAATGCACTTACTTTGTTAGTGCCAACCACATCGGCAGCTCGGCTAGAAACACTGACCGCCGTTTGAAAAGTATTGTTATATTTTTAACGCTAATTTCACAGATAAATGGATAAGTAGCGGCTTATTGTATGGGAATTATATGTCTGGACGGCAAGGGTGGTTATGTCAATTATAAAGAGCGGATACGTTGGAACAATTTATGAATGTTAAATATAATGTTGAAGAGATAAAATTATTTTCTTATACGGTTTTTGAAAGGCCACCTGGTTATGTAAGCGGAATCCTATTAGAATAATGCTAAAAAATATCGTCTACGGCAGATTGACGGTATTTTAAGATAGTCCTAGTTAGAAAGACAAGTTTAATCGTGAATTACCTAGGTCTTACACCGCTATTATATTTCCAAGGCCACAGCTCATATCAAAGGTTGATCTTGATCGGAGTCTACATTCCGTCATGTTCATCGGCTGTGAACCTTGTCAAATATTATTTGAAAGATATTATGTTTGCTTTTCTAATGTCAGTATGAGTTATTGCTTTTTCGATATGCATATTTATTTAGGTTTGTTTGGATAGATCAGTTCTTAGAAATGCTGTTGTCTCTTCTTTGTTTTCTTTTTTGCATTAACCACGTGTCTTGCTTTAATGGCGTAATAAAGATTCGTTTGGAATTGTTACGATTAATATTCTTGTACATGATTTCTTTTTCTTCAGCTTGTGCTTTTATTGTTACTTCATTTAATAATTTCTAATGATACATTTTAATTTTTTGAGCACAAATTTCTTTCAGATTATTTGTACGTTTCCCCAGTGTCCTTTGTTTCATATATTTGAAATCGAATAAGTAACAAGTAATGGTTGCTTTAATGCTTCGTTTGTCATGCGGAACGAGTATGATATTTTAAACCACTGAACTCTGGAATATGCTAATTTTCCACCAGAACAGGTATCCGTCGCGCATCAATACTTTCGTTTACTCGCTCAACTAATGGCCGGGTATTTAACTTCGCTTGCAGCTTTTTGCTAAGTACTGTTTTCTTGATCAGTAATGATTCTATTTATAGTATTGTATATTTTTAATGCTCTAATTTATCTATAGCATTTACGAAAACAAAGAAGAAAGATATTTAAGAAAAAGTTGGAAGGCGCTATGCCTTTAATTCATGTCGGTATTAAATTCGTGTTATAGCAAATATATTACTTTATGTTTAAAGCTATAATCAGTTACTTTTTCATTCGTTTTGTGTTTCCTGTTAAATTTAACTCCGCGTACAGCAGACTCGACTCCATCCAATTATACCACCAGCTGTCCTTCTTGGAATGCTCACAAACAGATAGTTGTTTCCGTAAAGGAATTCGGATTGCGTTAATTTGTATAAACACTGCATTAAATCAAGATCTTACGCCTCAAAGTCCCCGTCCCCGTTTCTCAATGCACCATTCTCACTGTTTGAACAGTTATTATTGTATCCGCTTTTGGTTTGACACTTTAATTTTATAATTCATATGATCTTACCGTTAACCTATAGGTAGATGTTTAGTTTCATATTAGCTCAGGGTTTGAATAATTATGGATATTTGATTTGAAATGGCATTGTATACAAGATATGTAAATAATGTAATTTAGTTATTCCGCCATAAACTCAATAATCAATGAATTGATTAAATATTGATTATTATCTACGTCACCAGATATCGGTTCGAGAGCGTTTACTGTCCGCGCAGTAATCGTTGCGTACATTCTTGAATGTCATATCTTGAGA
Source organism: Cephonodes hylas (assembly GCA_030295005.1). Classification (NCBI taxonomy): domain Eukaryota; kingdom Metazoa; phylum Arthropoda; class Insecta; order Lepidoptera; family Sphingidae; genus Cephonodes; species Cephonodes hylas. The sequence goes on from AP025382.1 coordinate 6,874,071, forward strand.
TCCTTGTTCAAGTGACTTGCCCATGTATGTAACATGCAAGTTTATTTGCAAGCTTATAACCCGGACGATTTGTATATTGAGGTTGTGCAGGAAACTCGGTATGCACGAGGTTGCGTTCGATTCGGCCGAGTAAAAGTTTGAAGTCCATTCGACTCGGTTAGACGCGACGCGTGGTTGCGCACAGCGCGAGGCGGCGCCTCAGTTTGCTCGCGCTGCCCGCGCAGCTCACTCGTGTGTTCAACCTGCGTTGCCACAAACGAAAACTGACTTACCGATTCGAATTTGGAACATTTTCGACCGGTAAAGACGGTTGAACTGTCGCTTTTAAACGACAGAACCGCGACCGCCTAAATTTCGCATTGCGAATCGGACGTGTAATTGCCTCACACTGTTACGCTGGTGTCTTAACAGATAACTGTGAAGGAACGTGTGTGAGCCTCTATCGCTCGGAGTCAGCAGTGTTGTGCTATAAGTGCTGTGGAATTGGAGCATGTGTTTTGTGGAAAGTGTTAATTTATGTGCCGTATGAGACTAACCATACGTTTCACTAAACTCGAGACAAAAAGTTGTTTCGTGTTCGAGTTTAAGTGACCGCTGGAGTGTTGGTACGCAGTGCTTTCCCCCTGTCCAGAGCTTGATTTATGGTGAGTCAATCATTTCACGTGGCAATAGTTCAAACAATTACCTGCAAACTAATCTTAGTCAAAGTCAATAGATTTCACTTGTGATCTTACCGAGAATGAAGCGGCGGTTTCTTGTAAAAACGTATATTTCTACACAAATCGAGATTAGCCAAGGTCAACGCACACATGATGTTGTACACCCAGTGAGCATAATGAATTCAATGACTGTTCACGCCTTGGACTTCCTTAAACGGTCACAGTGTTTGATCAATCACAATAACAAGCAGAAAGTTGTGACATTGAAGAGCGCGGCTTAGAAGAAAGTGACATTAATAAGTTTATTACCAAACCGGCACGCATATACATCACGCCAAAACTCGAAGTTGTAAAGCTCAGCATTTGAAATTAATTAATACTAGCAATGAATCGACGATTCTAAATGTACGACATAGTGGGTCAAGTTGTTTATTAATTGCGAATTTGTGCGAACAAGTAGTACCGCCATTGTAAATAAAATGGGACTTGAGAACTCCATTCACTTTTAAAATTAGACAATAATGCGTTAGTACGTAAAGTACTTGGTACTTCGAACAAATTGATAGCCCAGATTGCGAACGCCATTAATTAAGTTGGAGTTGCTTGCGCTGGAGACTAGAGTAGTGTTATGTTGAATGATTTCGAGACTTGTAAGCATTCGTCAACAAACAAATCTGTTAATACGAGATATACAGACGTAAATACAATAATAAAAAGCATCAAACAAACATTATCTTGATCAAATACACAACTTCCATGAAATATGTTTCTACGGATTTGACCACCTATGTTGATAAAAATCAGAGTCAGGTAGATCTTTTGTATACGCATTGAAAAACCTGAGGCATCTATTTTTGTCTTTTTATATTTGTTTTAAATGTGGCCAAAGTCATTTTATAATGATAATAATAAAAAATATTATATTTAAAATTTTAAGCTGTAGTTGTTATAGCTAGTAATAAAACACCTTTAACATTAGAATTATAGTTTGAAAACAATAGTCTCAGATAGTTTGGCCACGTCGAATTACAAAGTTTAAAGAGTTTAAAGATTGAATTACAAAGTTTAAAGAGTCACTCCAATATGATTTGTGGCCGCACCGTGACCTTAGAGTCACGAACTCCAAGCGAAATATAAAGAATTGACTCTTGTGTTGGTGGTTTCGTACATGTGATGTGTGTATCCATGGTGGCTGACATAGATATTGATTTAGGATTTTTGCTTTTTATAGTAATTTAACTTTATTGGCTTATAACATAATTTTAAGCAAGGGATTCAAGTATGCATTGCAAATAAATCCAATAAGTGAAAAAAAAAAATTATAGTGGTATAATAACAATGTTGGAATTTAATATTGTTGTAACATTTTTATGTGTAATCATAATAATTAATACTAAAAAAGACTATTGAATTAAGTGTTAATATAGTACAACTATGGTAGCTGACGATGACCTGTGAAAAAGGATGTAATAAAGTTGTATTAAAATTAAGATCACACTACGTAATTGAAATATTTCAGTGCCATTTAGTGATTGACCTACAACTTACTCGTATTTTATTTGTACATGGATTCCGATTCACTACGGTGAATTATACGTTACTATTCAAAGCAATGTCCGTAGTTTTTATGTGCCGCGAATTGTCGTCGGATGACTCACGACATTTTAATGTTACTATAAAAATAGGCCGATGTGGAGGTCTTATTATCTCTATCCCACCAAAAACATAAATGTAAAAAAGGAAAGCCAAGTTCAATACAAAAATTATTCTCGACTGTGGGCTTCGCCGCAAAAAGAATGGAGATCTAATTGAGTGCCAAGTTCTATGCAAAATCCAAATATAAATAATAGGAAAAAAATATAATTATGAACAAGTATTAAATCTATTTCTGTGCTTTATTAGATATTTATATGTAGCCTAAGGGCTGACTTGGCTAGTTTTCTTACACGAATTATTATTAAGTACCTACTTTTACACAGTAACGGAAGAGCCTTATGTTCGATGGGTAGTTTCTACCAGCAAGCCAAATTTTCGGAATAATAAAATAAGAACCGAAAGGTACCAGGTTTAGAACATGCGAAGGCTATATAAATTGTAAATGAAAACTAGCCAAGTCAACCCTTAGGCTACATATAGATATCTAATAAAGCACAGAAATAGATTTAATACTTGTTCATAATTATATTTTTTTCCTATTATTTATATTTGGATTTTGCATAGAACTTGGCACTCAATTAGATCTCCATTCTTTTTGCGGCGAAGCCCACAGTCGAGAATAATTTTTGTATTGAACTTGGCTTTCCATTTTTACATTTATGTTTTTGGTGGGATATCATTACTTTTTGTAAAGAATATTATGCAGGTATTGAGATTTTAACTAACTGAATCGGTATTTTTAAGCAGTGCCTATGTTTATGTGTCGCTCGGGAGCGCTTTTATGTATGTACATTTATTTGTGTTCTGTGTATATTTATTATATTATATGTGGTGCCGCGCGCCGCGGAGGACACCGTTGTGTTCGCCGGTTGTTTAGCGCGTATTACAAGTTTTTTGTATGGGGACACCACTTATTTTTTGACTTAACTTCATTTTTATATTTCTGATATATAGCAAGTGAGTATACTAATACATATATTGGGATAGTTTTTTAAAATATCTGCTTGTAACCGTTCTAACGCTACAATTATAAAAAAAAATGTATGGGGACCCCCCCTATTTTTTAACTTTTTTCTATTTTTAGATTTTTTCCTACGTTTACACATAATTACCGAGCTGTATTCTAAATTTTATCCTTCTAGGTCATCTGGAAGTAGGTTAGGTTTAGGTACTATCAGTCAGTCAGTGCTAAAATTTACAACTTTTTGACCTCCATATCTTTATAACCGTTTGAGCTAGCTTCATGAAATTTGGGCTTCTAGATGTCCTTATAGATATAATTAAACACACGTAGTTTCAAGTGTTTACGTCAAATAGGTTTTTAGTTATAGAAGGGTCAAAAGTGGCGCCAAATGGTTCGTGTAATGATACACTCGGCGCTGGCTAGCCAGTTTTACTTGAACTTGGCTTGACACGCTGCCGCGTGTCTAGATTGACTTATTCTGTGATATCTAACTGCTACTTGCACTACTGGTACTTTATGGGCTGACGATAGGTGATATATAAAGACATTTTTTTATTCCTTGCACGTAGATAAATCTAACTTAAGATTTTATGTGAATTATTGTGGTAAATATCTTAATTTATTAATTTTGAAGAAGACTAATGCCGTAAATTATCGAGGATAAGTTTCGAAATACAAAAAAATAAAGTAACAAAAGTTTTATAGTAGTTCAACTTTTTATTTCGATTTGAGGCGCAATAATAAATGATCGAATGGTATTGATAGTGCAATGTCGTGAGTGCAATGCGTTTAATAGACATTGCGGTTAATACAACACGTCGATACCAACTCGGTAATTGTATATAGTCTCACTGCATTCATTGTTTTAATAGCAATATACTTTTGTAGTAGATTTGGGATACATACATAACCTGACGCCTATATTTCTCAAAGGAGTAGGTAAAGATGCAGTTCTGCACTTACATTTCACGAGGTATATTGTTCAAAGTCAGGATGTATTAACGAATCATTTTTTAGAAGTAGTGATTAATCAAAGCATGAAAACATAACGTAGTACGTACAGTTTGACAAATGTAGTATTTTGGTCACCTATTAAAAATATGGTCTACGATTTCGATTGTTAAAATTGATACGATCTGAGATATTAATTATTATATCTTTAGTTGAGTTTGCAATTAAATCGCAACGGATTTCATGAATTATTAAGAGGAATTATTACAGAAATGCATAGTAATGATTAATGTCTCTTCGAGCTGTAGACTCTACTTAAAACTCGTTACCTATTAAATCATATTGAACTAGGTTACTTGTTTTATGTATACGGGTTTGAGACACGCTAATAACTTTGGTCAAGCTTATTACCTTTATCAAAGTTTCTATTACATTCCACTTGTAAATTGATTGCAGTTTAGAAACAATATTTATGTAATCGGTTGAAAAAGAAAGTGTTGACGTAGCTTATGGAAAGGCTGGATAAATGTAGAATAATGAAAGGTAATTTAAGGCAAATCTAAGTCAAATGGGTAAAATCTGAAAGTATATAATATATTTATTTGTGTGCTTGGGAAAAATAGATTCTCAACGGTACGCTTGATTAATATTTAAAATACATACTTGTAATTAGTTATAAGTATTATTATATTGTAGTAATGTATTTTTTTTTCTGAATATGGTAAACAATTATAAATTGACAGAAAATATAGTCAATAGCATATTTAGCAAAAATCTCTGTAAACAGAAAACAATAAAAATAAGAAGTTTAAATAAATTGCTAATATAAACTTTAAAAACATAAAAACTGTAATTATTGATTGTTCACAATCCATTCTTTGGCAATGCGTAATCACAGATATTATGTAAAAGTGCATTAGAAGATAATTCTATAATGAAATATACTACTTACTAACTTAAATACAGCAATTGGCCCTCCATCAAACCTTATTATGAATGTACAAATTATACTAATGGAACGATAAACGTGGTTCTGTATTATGTTAATGTTTAATGATAGTTGAGGTTGTATTTTGCTTTCAATTTGTTGCATCCTGATCAATTATTCTTAAAGAATATTTGAGTCCAGCGTCCTAGTCTTCCATAAATTCAACAGGTCGGCAATATTCTTAAAAAGTAATAAGTCATTAATCTCTATTGTTTCATTTCAGTACTAATTCTTCGAAGATTCAATCAATTTTTTAGACCTCCTTTCAAACCTTAAAAATGAGATGAAAATAATACAATTAGTTAAGACTATCAATGGAAAATAAGTCAATAGTTTAATTCCAGCCGTAATCTACAAATTAAATAATACAATGAATGTGTTTGATTCTAGGCCGCATACTGATATGAAGATAACTTTAACGCGATACGAAACACATTGCCCAATTAATTCGGGAACGTCTAATTCCATCGCAGCATTTTTATCTACAACTTTCTCATAAGAATTTAAAGTTCAGTGACCAGTTTCATTACCTCTCCTTGTGTCTTGTGTGGAGTAATTTTTATTCCCGTCATGGGGTCATGGCTTGCCTTACAAGCGGTTACGGCCCGGACGCCTGGGCATTCGTAATATTTACTTTTTCTTTATTGGTCAGTTTGTCTTTAATTAAGTATGTTTTCACTTGTAACTTAGTATGTTTATGTTGCACTCCAGAAATTCGAATAAAGAAGATATGTTTATGAAGTATAAATATCAATAGATAATGTTTTAAAAAGTGCATAATGCACTTTGTGGTCAGGGATGCTCCCATCTAGTGGTCATGGCCTACCCTAGAATGGGTGCTACGAGTACGCGACCTCGGCCCCCGAGCTGCTGCAGTCACTACCAACCTTCCCTTCCGTGACTGCAGTATCCACTCCTACAGGCCATACTTTCCTCTCCCATAGCCTCCTCTCTTCTTCACTATTCCCTTCCCACCGCTTGATGACGGGCAGCAGCGTCATCAATGCGCCTCCCCTACTGCGCTCGCCAACCCGCTTGCCAAGCGTGGCGAGTATCGGCAAAATCCCCACAATGAAGGAAACTAGGACCAGGCCCCCAGTCCCCGGCAGCCCCGCTATTCCTGGCTACGGTAGCGGCCATGGTAACGGCGGGGCAGGGGGTGCTAAGAATCCCCGGGTTGGCCCCGGCTACCACCCCCGACGACGACTGGCCCTGGTAACACACAACATACGCACGTTGAGGACAGACGAGAAGATTGTCGAACTGGAAGAAGAATTGAGCGGGTTACACTGGGACATTCTGGGGTTGTCGGAAGTCCGCAGGATTGGGGAGGACACGATAACCCTAAAGTCCGGTAACCTGCTCTTCTACCGGGGGGACGACCAACAGTCCAGAGGAGGTGTCGGATTTCTCGTCCACAGGTCTCTCATTAACAACATCGTATCCATCGAAAGTGTGTCGAGCAGGGTAGTGTACCTGATACTCAGAATATCCAAAAGATATTCGTTGAAGGTCATACAGGTATACGCGCCGACCTCGACACACCCAGATGAAGAAGTAGAGGAGATGTATGAGGACATAAGTCGGGCCATACATACTTCCAAAACCTACTTCAATGTTGTTATGGGAGACTTTAACGCAAAGTTGGGCATGAGAGGCGATGCGGAGTTGAAAGTGGGGCAATTTGGACATGGGCAACGGAACCCCAGGGGTCAGAGGCTGGCCGACTTTCTGGAGAAAGAGGGACTCTTTGCGATGAACTCTTTCTTCCAAAAGCCGCCTCACAGGAAATGGACCTGGCTGAGCCCTGATGGTTCCACGAGAAATGAGATAGATTTCATCTTGACGACGAAACGACGGATATTCAGTGATGTCTCTGTGATCAACAGGGTGAAAACCGGTAGCGATCACCGAATGGTTAGAGGCTCATTGAATATCAACGTCCAATTAGAAAGGCGTCGCTTGATGAAGTCTACGCTGCGACCTACTCGCGCTCATATCCAAAACCCCGAAAGCTTTCAACTCGAGCTGAAAAATCGCTTCGAGTGCCTGGAAGAAAACCTTGCCGTGGACGAGTTAAACAGCGGTTTGGTAGAAGCTGTCCATGCGGTGGGATCTAAGCATTTTAGACCTCGCCGCCGAGATAGACCTCAAAAACTCTCGGTCCACACTCTTGACCTCATGGCCGAACGTCGATCTATGGCGCTGCAGTCTTCCGAGGACGCCGAAGCATATCGTCAGCTCAATAGACGGATCTGGAAGTCCTTGCGACACGATGTCCGTGCTCACAACACTGTGAGCATTAAAGAGATAATAGAGCGGAACGGAGGCTCCAAAGTGTTTGCAAGAGACTTGTCTATTGGGCAAAGACAGTTGTCTAGGCTGAAGACGGAGGGCGGCCGCGTAGTGTCGACGAAGGCAGAGGTTTTAAGGGAGATCGAGAGGTTCTACGGACAGCTTTACACCTCGGTTGCCAAGCCCGCTGTTCGCTCGGCCGAAGACCCGAGAGCCGAGTTGATCCGCCACTTCAGTGATGATATCCCGGACATCAGCCTGTGTGAGATTGAGATGGCCCTGAAGCAACTTAAGAACAACAAGGCGCCGGGTGAGGACGGAATCACCTCAGAGCTTCTGAAAGCGGGCGGAACGCCGGTACTTAAAGTCCTTCAGAGGCTCTTCAATTCCGTTCTCCTCGAGGGCTCAACGCCAGAGGCATGGAGCAGGAGCGTGGTGGTACTGTTCTTCAAAAAAGGTGACAACACCTTGCTGAAGAATTACAGGCCCATCTCGCTCCTGAGCCATGTCTATAAGTTGTTTTCGAGGGTCATCACAAATCGTCTCGAACGCAGGTTTGATGACTTCCAGCCGCCCGAACAAGCTGGTTTCCGAAAAGGCTTTAGCACCATAGACCACATCCATACGCTTCGGCAAGTTATCCAGAAAACCGAGGAATACAACTTGCCGCTTTGTTTAGCGTTTGTGGACTATGAGAAAGCCTTTGATTCGATCGAGACGTGGGCGGTGCTAGAGTCTCTCCAGCGGTGCCACATTGACTGTTGGTACATCGAGGTGTTGAAAAGTATATACAACAATGCCACCATGTCGGTCCGAGTACCAGATCAGAGCACGAAGGCTATTCCACTACAGAGAGGCGTGAGACAGGGAGATGTTATATCTCCGAAACTGTTCACTGCCGCGCTGGAAAACGCCTTCAAGCTCTTGGAGTGGAAAGGATTCGGCATCAACATCAACGGCGAGTATATCACACACCTTCGGTTTGCCGACGATATTGTAGTCATGGCAGAATCGCTGGAGGACCTTAGCACTATGCTCGAAGACCTCAATCGAGTCTCCCAACAGGTGGGTCTTAAAATGAACATGGACAAGACGAAAATCATGTCGAATGTCCATGTTGTGCCCACCCCAATCGCAGTTGGGAGCTCGACTCTCGAAGTTGTAGACGAATATGTCTATTTGGGACAAGTGGTCCGGTTAGGCAGGTCCAACTTCGAGAGAGAGGTCAATCGTCGAATCCAACTCGGTTGGGCAGCGTTCGGAAAGTTAGGAGACGTCTTCTCGTCCAATATACCTCAGTGCCTGAAGACGAAAGTCTTCAATAGTTGTGTGTTACCAGTGATGACATATGGCACTGAGACGTGGCCTCTCACTAAAGGCGTCATGGGTCGGCTCAGGGTCACTCAACGTGCTATGGAGAGGGCTATGCTCGGGGTTTCCCTACGTGATCGAATCAGAAATGAGGAGATCCGTAGGAGAACTAAAGTAACCGACATAGCCCAACGGATTAGCTCGTTGAAGTGGCAATGGGCCGGCCACATGGCGCGGAGAACTGATGGCCGATGGGGCCAAAAAGTTCTCGAGTGGAGGCCACGAACGGGAAAGCGCAGCGTGGGACGTCCCCCAACAAGGTGGTCCGATGACCTTGTCAAGGTCGCGGGACGTCGCTGGCTGCAGGAGGCTTCCGACCGTTCCCGGTGGAAGTCATTGGGGGAGGCCTATGTCCAGCAGTGGACGAATATTGGCTGCTGATGATGATGATGATGATAATGCACTTTGGTCAACTATATCAAAAATGTTAGAGAAGTCTCAGTTTTATTTGTATTTATTATATTTGTACTTTATTTTAAGCTGCCTCCAAGCTGCTACTGAGAATTCTTGAGCTATTGCATCGATATAAGTATTACTTTATTTTATGTCTTGCGCTTAATTATAGAAAATTCCTCCAGGAGTGCTATAAGTTAGATCTGTGTTCGCCAGCTTTTTATTTTGGTACTGAATTGGCAAAAAAAAGAGTCGCAAGCGTAGCCACTGTTAGCTGTTGATATTCTTAGCTTTTATTGCATGCTACGTATCATATGCAAAGAAATGACTTAGTGCGTTGCGAAAATATATATGTTCAGAATAATAATTAATACATTATGTTTAATAATTTCCTCTAAGAGGCAATAAAAATTCGATTTTAAATTCTGCAAAAACCATTACCAGTTATTTAACACAAATTTTATGCGCTTCGAAGCGAGACTAAAGATTTCCATACTAATTGCTTTGTTAGGCTTTACGCAATACGGGATTGTGTTGCTACCGACGATCACTACTTCCCTAATAATGGCGTCTACTATTTGCTTTTTTGTGAACATTCAGTGACTTTGAATTTTAGTTTTTGTCTGTTTCTGCGGTTGTGTTATGATTCGGAGTTAATGTAATGTGTTATTTTTTGCGATTTACATAAAATTATTTGAGAACATAAGTTTGTGAATTATTGAGTGCGGTATTTATGAAGTTATAGTCATTAAGATTCCGATATCTATATGTGTTATATTGAGATCGCAACTAGTTGCCGTGGCACACTTATCGCAATAAATTAACTGTTTCCTTATAAGCGAAGTCTCGTTTCTATCACACACATTCTATAAATTGTGAATTTGTATTGGTCAATTGCATTGTGCATACATAAACTGGTAACTGTAAAGTCTTGAGTACATTGCCGTGGTAAATTTTGTAATTAGCTTTAAAAAACTTTGATGAAAATATATAACATAAGACAGCTGAAAGAATAAACATATTTGCAATTTTATGGTAATATGCTAAATCTGATTGCGTTTTAGCACGCCGATTCCATCAATTTCCCCTCTTCCTTTGTTTAATATTTGCCCACATCTGCTCGGCGCATTGTCATGGGGCATACAACCGCTTTAATGAACGTAAACGCATTTTATAAGCACAGCGGGCGCAATACGTTTGAGTCACTGCACGCACGTCCGCTCCCTTCAACATCGGTTATGTGAATGCACAACACAGCTTAGGGTTGATCGATGTCGATCGATGCAAAAGAGTAATCGATATTTATGAGGATGATTCACAAAGAGCAGAATGGAGGCATGTGTGTTTAATTTTTTATCTTTTTTGACAGTTGTTTTTGTGACGTAATAAAAGTCCAGAACTAGACTATTCTGTAACTAATTCATATTAAAAATTGCTCCAGTAAGGTTTTGTCAACAGTTAAACAACTTAACCCAGTTAGTTGGTCATCGTAATATTGACTATAATAATTAAACTGTTAACGCGACAAAAATGGAGGCGCACGTCCCTAACTGGCATTATTGGCTGATTCAAAAGTTCAATAGTCGCGCCCTTTTCCGGTGCGCACGCGGCTGCATTCAGGTAACATTTCTGCGCATGCGCATGTCATATTGTCTTCTATCACGAACGTTTTTGTTTGAGCGCCGTTTGATTCTGTTATTGAAAGGTTTTTGTGCACAGCTTGTATAAATCGAGTGCCGTAATAGCGCTGGCCTAGATACTACCACTGTGTTTTGTACAAGATTATGATAGCACGTTGTGCTATTTGTTAGACCATTTCTCTGTACTAGTATTTTCTTAGTATTGTTGGTGTTTTTACATAAAGATACATCCATAACCGCACGCCTGTATTCCCTGAGGGGATTCCAGTGGCGCATTTCTGTTCCCACATTTCGCAATTTTTTTGTTTGCTTCCTATGCGGGCGAGCTTATTGCCGTTTTGGAAAAAACTAATAAAATGACCCGTAAATTGAACCCAGGAACTTGTCATCCTAAATACTATAAACATGAATAAGTAAATACAGTGAAAACCTGTTATAACGACACCGCTTATAACGACGGACCGGTTATAACAACCGAATGGTAAGGTCCCGGCACATTCTATATAAAGTAATTACTATCGTTTATAACAACTATCGGATATAACGTCCGAAATATAAGGTCCCTTCAGTGTCGTTATATCCGGTTTCGACTGTATTACCAATAACGAAGCTATTACAGAAAGTCAAGTTTAGTTTCAAGGAACGGGCAGTGCGCCGTTTTGCAACTTCTCAGGATATTGAATAATATTACCTACATTTCGTATATTAAACGACTAATATAAGTCCCAGCAGCCCCATTAAGTAATTAATACTAAAAGTACAACAGTAGTTAACGGACTTATACGATCACTATTTTTGAAACAAATTGAACCAAAAAGTCATGATCCAAAACTGTCCCATTTTATGAATTGTGGTAACCGTTGTGAGTTGTGACACATTTACAGTCGTTCATGGAATCCTTTAGTTAAAAGCTATTAATGATACATATATTTATAAAACAGAGAAAATATAATCGAATCTGTCCTCCATGTATAATCCCTTAATATTGCAGTTGAAAGAAAAAAAACACGAATAAAATTAATTAAAGTCTAGTAGGATATAACATGTGAAAAAAATGATATGCATCGTATAATTCTTGGTAGAACTTGCTTTTCTTATGTCCAGCGGACGTCCGTCCATCAATGACTGGTGTTAGTCCGCCTCGGGTATGCATTATGAGTCATCGTGGCGATACGTGCTTCCAACGAGCATTTCGTTAATACGGGTTTAGTGACGCCGCGGGTAGCTGAGCTGTTAGTATATTGCACTGCTATCATTATGTATTTCTAGTATCGAAAAGTCTCTCGTAGTTTCTGATACCCATGACATAAGATTAGGATTTAATTTAAGAGTCAGAACTGTGAATGCGATTGTGGGCTGTATGTATGTATTTACACTGGTCTACGGGTTTTTAAATGTCTGAAAGCTTTAATACATATTCATTTTTTTTGCTATTTAGCTTGCATTAAAGCTGGGTCCTTCTCTATAGTTGTATATTGTTATGTCTTACTCGATCATAATAGTGCGTCCTGGTAATATAAAATCACCTCAACAGTCTTGTGCAGTAAGATATTATTTATGAGGCTTCCTGGCGCCTTTAAAAGTGAAATTTCATTATGAATAAGTAAGTCATAAGTTTTCTATCCGTCGTATCCATATTTAGAAGCCCAAGTCTTTTAATCAGCTATAACAAACTTAATGTGCACCTCGATATTATAATCCAAGTAATCACAAAGTTAATTGTAAAAATAACATAGTAACAGCCTATATAAATCACCACGAAGTATTGCTATTAGCTTAAAAATATCACAGATTAGCATAAACGGTGAAACCGTCACTAATCTATTGGACCGGACCGTAAATTGTTATTAAAAGACATTAATCCACGGATTTAATATCCACTTTATGCTCCTAGGGCTACGGTGCTTCTATACATATAAATTGGAGGTAGTGTGGTCAGAATTAAACGTTTACACGAAGCCGGCCCTAGATGGTTTGTTCAATAACAATTTAATTACAGATGCTGTTTAGTGTTGATCGAATTGTGGCGATACTATAGTTTCAATTTGTGTTGCATTCAAAATGGTGTACTGAAGTTTAGTTCCTTTTATCTCACGTACTCATTTTCTTTGTAGTTTTATGATACTTATTAGATTTTGTTTCATACAAATATTTTCAAGATATTTTTCTTTACATATAACTTCGAAGAGTCGGAGCTGAGTGCTTTAACCCGTGGTCGCCGAGATTTTCGGCCGCGCGCCTCGAGCCATTACTACTTATTAAAATTATTTAATCTGACACAAACTAATTTGAGAATTCATACCTATATTACGTTCACAGTAAGTTCGTTTAGAAATGACACTCATTAAAAATGATCCGATTATACATTTCTATCGACTATTTTAATAGTGTGGTCTATTAAATCAGTGTAACCGCCTTTGGGGGTCATTTGGAAACAGTTTCTCGATTACATTTTCTACGATGATTTATGTCCGGACATATAGAACTGCGATACTATGTAAGTTAACTGTTACTTAGTAATTATTCAACACTTCCCTGTAATTACTCGAGAGTCGCATGCACAGGTGTGTGCTGTTCCATCTCACTTCGTCTGTGCGATTGTTACAGTTATATAATTCGTTTTTGTTCAACAATCTTGTTCAGCGTACTTGGCGTAATCACATTACTTGGATTAATTTTGCACATTTTGGGTACGTTTTCGTATCATTTTATTCCCTTTTCAATAAAAAAAAAACTCATTTTATTAAGGCTTTGGTTATTATGAGACACATAAAGATGTTTGAAAACAGATTATTATTAGATTATTACTCCGATATTGTTCGAGACGTGGCGTTTTTACTTATGGTGTCACTCTACTCTCGCGTCCTTGTATTTTGCATGAGCAATGTGTGAATTAAGAGTAACAAACTCGAATAACCAGTTGTAAAACCACATTTTTGGAGCTGTACGCGCTATTAGGTGCTCCTGTTTTGACTTTATCTTGTAGATCATCTGTTCCGGTTTGCTTGGCCTTTTGTTTATGTCATACTATGTTGTCTGTGCGAGCGGTAGAGCTACTTGTTCCTATTTCGATCGGGGATCAGATTGTTTTATTCTATTAGGATCAGGTTAGACCCAATAATGTTATATTGATTGCATGCATTCATTGCTTATTATTAGATTCAGAATATGCTCAGTCAATATAAACCTGGACACAAAGATTTTTCTTATATGCTCATATTTACTTTCTCGGCTTAACCCGCAACAGTTATGGATAAATGTCATCACTAGGGAATGCAATCCCGACTCGAGATTGCAAATTCGAGATCCCGCGGGATTAGAAATATCAATCCCGCGGGATCCCGGAATTTTCGGGATCCCGTCTAGTTTTAAAAAAATAATTAATTTGGATGACTAAAGAAACTAATAAATGCTTGTTTGTGATAGTGAGGTTAAGTAAAATAATATAATAAAATATGACATGACCACGTCTCTGAATTTCGTGATAAACTCAAGTGGGTATCTATGCGCCTTTCCCGGAATACTCGTATTCTTTTGCTACTCTTTCAAATTTTATTCAATCCCACTGCTCCCCGTTATCTTAAAGATAGGTTCCGTTTTCTAAGCGCTACACATGCACGACCGCTAAAAGAAAATAGCACCAAATATCTTAATAATTATTTTACAGTCCATGCTGCACGTCTGTGGAATGAATTGCCACTAACAATTCGTAAAGCTAAATCGCTTTCCACTTTTAAAAAACTTCTCAGAACTTACTATTCTTAACTTTATATTTTATTAGGTAAATGCGTATATGTATCATTGTATGTATGTCGTTTAGTATATATATTTGTTTTGATTTCTGTAAATTACTCATGCAATCTTTACACTAATATCTTCTATACAATGTTAACATATCTTCTTTTTACATTCATGTATGTTTATGTATTGAGAGGGTTTAGGCCATAGTCCACCACGCTGGCCTAGTGCGGGTTGGCGGACTACACACCTAAGAAATTCCTAAGAACTCTTAGTGTGCAGGTTTTATCACGATGTTTTCCTTCACCGTTAAAGCAAGTGATAATTCAATTTGAATACACACATAACTTCGAAAAGTCAGAGGTGTGTGCCTGGGGTTCGAACCCGCGACCGTCGTAATGTATTTGTTATTGATATACATTATTAGATTTTTTTCTGTTTCTTTTTTACAATTCTGAAGACAACTGCCAGAACTACGACCTTTCATTCCAGTCGCGTAGGTTGTCTGGAAGAGATCGCAGCTAGCGATAAGACCGCCTATTGTGCCTATATTGTATTCGTTATGCTTCATTAATGTTTTATATTTATTTTTTTGTATAGTGTACAAAAAGTATACAAATAAATATTACTCGAAAGAAAATAAAAACCTTTATTCTTTAATCTTACCAACCAAAAATAATTATCAGGTTTTAAGGAAATTAACATAGGTAAATTAGGTAATCAAAATAATAAACATATTTCAAAGGAATTAGAAAGTAGTTACCTAAAACGAGTGATTTTGAAAATGACTCCTTAAAAAACAAAGGGTACCTATATTAATAGGTAAGATGATACTATTAAGTATCATCTTCTAAACAGCATCTAATGTCCTTTGCAATGTAACGCGCTGCTGAGAATGCCCTCTCCGACTCAACAATGGTTGGCAATAGCGTGGCGAAGCAATTATATGCAAACTGCAAAAATCGCCCCCTTGTTCCTCCACACTGAAATAAATCCTGACTACTGCCGCCCAATCCCGTCAATCTCGAACGGGATCTCGTCATATGATGCGTCGGGATTGATCCCGAAAAATTACTCGGGATCCCGCGGGATCCCGATCTCGCGGGATCGGGATTGCATTCCCTAGTCATCACATGAATAAAAGGATCGGAAAAAGCCGCTCGCCGATAACATAAGGATCAGATGAAGTTCTCCACAAAGGTCATGTTAAGTATACACTTAAAATTATCTTAATTTATTTTATTCTATTGTACTTTAACTAGAAGGTTACACAACCGACAAAAGAAACGAAGCAAAAGAGATTCGGCTTTTGGCACTTGATAGTCTCTGGCTACCCCTGTGGTATTCAGGCGTCAGTGTATACCTATGTATCTATGTAGTACTCGACAATATGGGTCCAAGGTTATGTCTAGTATTTGAAGTACATACAATTTTATCAAATTCCATATTTTTTTTCTTTACTTTTTATACGTTGTAAGTTGTTCGTGACATTGCGTAACAGATTTGCTTTATACAAAAGTAAGTCATTATCAACGAGTCTGATAACTTGTCTACACTGTGTACCTTTCACGAAATTGTTATACATTCACAGAGATAAGTTGAAATAATGTGGCATTACCTGTGGTATTTATTCAGGATTTTTTTTGTGTGTAGACTACAGTTTTCTGAGTATTTTACGTTCATTGAACAGTGTTTATCGGATATCATAGGTACTATGGGAGGTGTAGATTATCTCTTGAAGTATTTATGGCTAAATCTGCAGCTTGCACTACGCAAGCTTGATGGACTGAGGCCTAAACCCTATTAATGACGGAAAAGATCCATACCCAGCAGTAGGACGTATGTATATGACTGATGAAGAAATTATCTCCTGTCTAATTACTGATATAGAAACGTTATAAAGACAAAGAGCACGACTACCTACTTCGTTAACTATCACTTGAATAAGTCTTCCGTTGCACTTAATTATTAATGAGCACAGGAAGCCATGATTTTTGCGGTACGTTTAATTTCAATGTCTGCTAATAAAGAGTTTTGAGATACGCGTTTGTTTACGCAGATGATTCGCACCACTTGTGTTCTGACTTCAGCATATAGTCGCTTGGCGCACCTTCATACAGATACAAAAGTTTGTGAGATATTCGGTTCACTTATCGGTCATTTAATGTGATAGCAAAGATATAATTCGTGGGATCGTGTTTAACATAGACTTAGGTACTGCTGCTTCATCATCATTTAAAAAATTAAAAAAAAAAAACAGTATAAAAAAGTGTTAAAAAATGACGATTCAAAAGAACTTGTAAAAGTCTATTTGAATAAAGGAGATTTGACTTTGACTTTGACTTTATTATGATTTTCACTGTTGATTATATTGTTGCCAATATACGTCACTGGCATGGGCCTCTTCCACATTTAGTGCGGGTTGGCGGACTGCACACCTAAAAAATGTTTATGAATTTTCACGCGTTCAGGTTTCCTTACATTTTCCTTTAACACATAAATACACACTGTTGATCTTAATTATCTCTAATTGTACTTTTCTCTTCTAAGAATAATAATGAAACGATAAGTCTAGTTGCTTCTTGACCAAAAGGTACGTCATAAGTGAGCGATGGAAGAGGATGGAACGTTATTCAGGAAGTTCTCGCCTAGTGACCTCGAAACTTAGCTAAGTAGTTAATTAGCAGAAGCAACAGGTATTATTTCCGAGACACAGGAAATGTGTTCTTAATTTGTGGGGAAATGTAGTCATAATCATATTTAGCGTTGATGATTGAGATAAGCTTGTTATTAACATTGCCTATGATCCCGCTAAGATTGTTCTAAGATGACGGGATGTGTGTAGTTTAGGAATACTGCCAATAAACCAAGATGCATCCTGGATTGTCTTGATATATTTATTAAAGTATATTGAACAGACGCAAAATTCATAGATATATAGTATTTGACTAAATAACAGATGGCCTCATCTGATTAACAAAGGCTAAATGGAACTGTTACAAAAACGATGTACAGTCTGTTTGACAAGAGCGTGTACGGCAAAACTCGGGAATGAATTGGGATAAAAAATAGAAAAAAAATACACTCATTATACATGATATAGACAATGATGCTTTATTATTAATAACTTGTCCAGTCGCCTCCATTATCAATAATTGACTGGAGTCTTCGAGGCATACTTTCTACAAATTTTATTGCATAATCCAGGGACAAAGACCTCCAAATAAGTGTAATTTCACGAACTAATCGTTTTAAAGTCCAGATTTTCTTTCCTCGAAGCTTCAACTTCATGAGTGCCCAAACATTTTCTATTGGATTTGCATCCGGCGACTGTGATGGCCAATCTAGTACTTCAACGTCATTCTCTTGTTTCCACGCTGTACAAAGACGACTCCGATGTTTCGGGTCATTGTCTTCTTGCAATAGCCAATATATGTTTTTCCTTTTAAACCACTTTTGAGCAGATGGTAATAAAGCCATTTGATATATTTTGACCATTTTAGCTGCATTTAAATTACCTGTAAATATGTGCAAGGTACCAAATCCCTGTTTTGAAAAACAACCCCAAACGTGCACCTTCACCGGATGTTTAACGGTCCGCTGGATGAATTTATTGGCGTGGGTACACCAGGTATGAGTGATAGAAGAACGTGCCCAAAAAGAAGCTTCGTCCGAAAAAATTACATTGTCCCAATCCCGGTCCAAATGTTCCTGCGCCCAAGTGAGTCTCTTTTTAACATGATTTTCCGACAGTAGCGGTTTCTTTATTATGCTACGAAATTTTACATCATGAGCCAGTAAACGTCTTCTTATAGTATCACATGCCACATTAAGGCCTTTTTTAAGCAAAACCGCTTGACCACCACGTAACGATAGGCGAGAATTCTTCTCGAATACCCGTAAAATCATTTTGTCCTCCTTTTTCGTTGTTTTTTGCGTAGAGCCACGATTAGGCAGATCGTCGACATTTTTTACTTCAGAATAGCATTTCACCCACTTACTAACAAATGTCTTTGACTTTTTCATGTATTTTGCAGCGGCTGCGTATGACATTTTAGGTCCTTTTGGATGCAAACACAAGAACACTGCTTCATAACGTGATGCGTACGTAGCACTCATGACGAAATGCGTCCTCCTCTGAAAAAGATCGAACGACAACTGAAACTCTATACACAAAGCATCTGAGGGGAAGGGGCTAGCTACCTGCCAAATTTACAACCAAGCTTCTAGCGGTACCTAAAAAAAAGTTTTGCCGTACACGCTCTTGTCAAACAGACTGTACGTAAGATTAAAAAACCTATGTTTAGTCGCAGACACAAAATATTTTTTAATTGAACCTCATCTTTACCGTTATTTACCTTCAATGAATGAATGAAAAGTATGGTATTTTAAGACTAATTCCGATAGAATCTTTAAAGGATAAAAATGCTCCCTTTCCTTAGACATTTTCAAGTCTTTAGTAACACAAAGTGGTGATAGTTAAGTGATTAATCACGCGCGCAGGATGTTGCACGCGGCGATGATGAGCCTCGTGGAACAGGTAATATCCGGCGCAAGCTTTCCCCTTTCATTCGCCAGGAAGTGCGTGAATTGTGCAAACACTCGGTGATGTATTGTGCTGACAGTGTCGTGCCACCTAGTTCGTCCTTCTAGTTGAAGAGCGTACGATATAAGCACTAGAATTATAGTCATAGGCTGTAGTGTAAATTCTTAGCAAAGTAAGGTGTTATTGGGAATATAATTGTTTTTCTTTTTTTTCTGTTGATCGGCTAGTTGTATTTATGGATGCATTATTTGTTTGTTCATTCCGTAAGCATAATATAACGATAAAATAATCTATCAAACAGACAATAAAATAATCTTCGTCTTCCTTTTCCCATAATTATCGCAAACATAGTGCACAAACATTCAATGTGAGAACGGCAGACCAATTTACCGATTCCGTAGTTTCTTCACTTCAAACGTCTGTCAAATATGGCATCTAATTAAGAGGTGTTTGCAGTAAAACGGTACATTACCAGTCAGGACCGCGGGCTGTGCGCGGTCCCAGCACTTACTATAAGCTCCGCGAACTAATAGCTTCACAAGCTATAAAAGTCCTATGCTATAAGTTTTACAAGCTATAAGGTCCCCGAGCTATTAGTCGTTATGGTGTCCGTCGCCCTGTATCGCGTCATGACAACTTCATCGAGTCTGTTATTGTGATTTCCTCTGTTTAACGAGTTAGTTTTAATTGTGATTCGCTTTAACAAGTTTATGAGCGAGCGGAAATTATGTGCCGCCGTGTTTGATTATGTGATAGGTGGTAATGACCTAATGAGTCTCGATTGTACATGACATTAGGTATCTTGTGATATATTTCTGGAAATAATTTATTGAGAGATATATTTAAACACTTGAGATATTTTATCCAATTACGTGTGTTTATTGTATTTTTAAGCTCCCTAGATTTAAACTAGCACTTTACTTTTCCGAGTAGTATTATGAATAAATACCAAGTAACTTTCATACTATACTCGAGTAGCCATATTTATCACTATTGCTGATTACGTAATGGCCGAGCAACCCATTTCTTTGCGTAAACTTTCTAAGAAAAATACTCGCGATTTATATCTTACGTCACAGTTTTCCGCATGTACTGTGACCGTGACCTCCAACACTCGCACTGCAACGCGTTATATCAACTCACAAATGTGACGTCACAAACTTCATACAACTGGTAACACAGTGTCTAGTTCTGGTTATGTTCCGACCGTGTGAAATTTCTAATTAGCGTTAATTATGGTATGGGAGACATTTATGTGTATCCTGTTTGTGTCGCTTCTTTCACATTAGTACTCGGTGATTGTATGAATATAAACATCCATTTATAGGCTTTATGAATTAGAAAACCCTGGAGACGAGTATTTGAAGTGTATAGTTTTGGTATCGTCTTTATTACACGCTATTGATTTTTAGCATCCGTTTGTGCAATGTTGCTCATTTGTATTCTATTCATATGACTGTGGGCTCAGGATATTGTCATATGTACGTCAAATTGTTGATTTTTCTATGATCTTTTATACGAATCTCTATATGATAATAGTTATTTATCTTCGTAATTTTCCAAGAGGATATAATTAAATGGCGCCAATACTATTTCATAGCCGGTCATAGCCACGACATTTCTATCGGCTGATTTTCACCTCGTTACACGTCAACCATAATTTAGCCGTAATTCTACTTCAATATTAATTAAAATCTCAGTGTCTCTTAATCTATATCTCTTGTAAATAACCAATAACTATATTTCTTCTATAAATTTATGGTAATTGGATTAATAAAGTGATCGAATTAATCAATCATGGCGTATAAAGTAACCCTTATCTTGGGAAAGCAGTGCTTCCAGGAAGTTGATGAAAGCAGGAGCATCATTAACCATTTCAACCATGTTGATGTAGTGAAATTCATATTAATTGGCAAGTTTATAAATCATGTGTTCGATATAAATGATTTAAATATTGAAAAAAAAAAGATTCTACCAAAATCTATAACACTTTGTAATGTTTAAATCTCTCAGATGTATTTTAATTAAGAAGGATTTCGAAAATACAAATATTAATATTAAAAAAAAGAAGACAAACTGTTGAAAACTGTTGTTGCTGTAGTTAGAACAATAATCATTTAATTGTTGTAAAACTCCGCGAATTGAAGCCTCTATAAGCATTATCGACGTTACATTATAAAGTTAATAAAACAATAAATCAATACAATAAACAACTTTATGATACTCTGCTTGCCAAATTATTAATGTGGTTTCTTTGCCTTTAGTCCACGACATTAGATTGTGGACATGTCGCAACAGAATGTTTGAATATTTAATCGAACTGTTGCTCTCATGACAAGGTGTGAAATAGTTCATAATTTTAAGTAAAATTGATTTACCTATGAAAGTTTTAAAACAATACCCATTAAGAGAAAGCTACTAGATAAGTATGTTAACATACCTATTGTTTTCATAATGTTCTCTTCACTCTAACTTTTTGATCAACCGTGACCGCATCTCACCCTCGACCCTATCTCTCAGACCTCAGTAATAAGGTTGAAAATATGATATAAATAGTGTAATATATGCTGGATAGTCGCATCCATCTTGACTAGAGGTATCGATCCCGGGATCCCGAAGCCCGGGATCCCGGGATCCCGGTCATATTTCAGTCCCGAAATTTTCGGGATTAAATTTAATAAATCCCGGGATTTTCGGGATTGACATATTTATAATAAAAATCAATAAAAATGTGCTTTCTAAGATCATTAAACAAGAAATTACTCTTTCTGAGGCTAGTTTTACACGAGGCAATAATTTGGAGAAGACCTATAAAAATTTATAGATGATTCCTCCAACTTCCATCGAGTCTGAACGCGCTTTTTCTGCTTCTACATATGCCACAAATTAAGAAGTATGCTTTCGGATGAGACGTTGGATGCGTTGTTATTTCTAAGATTTTATTTTCGTGGGTTAAATAAGTAATTTATAGTTCCTATATTTATATTTTATTTAAAATACATTGATCTCTGTTGCATGGTCTTTTTTATAGTACAATGGCGTTTCTTTGTTTAGATAAAAGGGCTTAGTTTGTTTATTTTATCAGAAGAAATTATAATTTTGTATTATTTTTTAATATTTAAGTAAAGATTTAAAATAAAAGATTTATTTTAAAATGCTTTACTTTCTTTTTGTTACCACTTTTTATTACTAATACAATCCCGGGACTACCCCGGGATCCCGGGATTAACTGTTGATAATCCCGAAATCCCGGGATTACAAAAATCGACCGGGATCGAATCCCCTAATCTTGACCCAAGCATGACCATAAATAGTCTAAACTTGTAGCGTTCGCGCATGAATGGATCCGTTTTTTTTGTCGGCGCCGTGGAAATTGTCGTTCGGTCGATCTTCATTCAAATTGTAAACAGCTGACTGCGCTTTGTTGTCATCGGAAGGTAAAGTTTTCTAGAAGGTTTGTAGCTCTTCATGCTATTCCAAAACACTTTTTTTTTATTTATATGTTTCAGTTTGGTATTTAATTCGCCACCTGCCCACCATGTTTGAAGCAGGTGCTTGTATAATTAGTTAGAAAGTATGCAAAGGGTGTAAAATTATAACGTTATATGCATAATCAACCTTAAATTCAGAATTAAGAAATTTAATGCGCAAATTAGTAGAAATATTTACGATAGACTTCCTAGAATCGTGCGTCATGTTGTGCATCAAATTGTGATTATTCGTGTTCCGATTTGTTTGCTTTATTATTTCCGAATTCGTGACGTACATAAATCCGTAAAGTGCAATAAAATATATTTTACCTTCACAATTAGACTAAACAAAGCGTGGGCAAAGTAAATCGTGCATCGTGGCGCAATCATCATATGTATGGAGAAAACGTGACGTGAGTACCTCAATTGTGGTTCTGTTGTGATCAAAATTGTCAATGCCATCTGTGGGAGGAGGTTGGGCAAAATCTTTAAAGATGTTATGAAAGCCGTGTTATCATCGGTTGGCGAAACATTTCGTCATTTTATGTGAATGTTTGTCATAAAATTAGGGCCTCGTGAGATTACGAATTTGGGTAATCACAACCTCTTTGAGACTGTTACGAAATGAATGACCTTCTTCTTACAGTATTTAAAGCCTAAATATGTAGATACTTCTTTGTTTTTTAATTTAATTATAATGTCATTGGTTGTTTTGAAAAAGAACGATAAGGTTTGTACGAAGCCTAAGAGAGTATTTGAAGGCATCACAAATAATTTATACCTCTAATTTTCCAAATATTCAAAACACCACAGACAAGTGGCAGGTCAATTTTACTTACGCTTACTATCACGTTTATGTAAGAAATCTTCTGAAGTAACCATTAGAGTACAAACTATTAAGTAACGTGTTTATCACTGTTAGCACATACACCGTACTACTTGTGAGAACGTGTGACAAGTGTCAGACGATCACACACCGATAGTCAACTGTCAACACACACATGATCACGAAGCCATCCAACGGTACTCTGTGCGATGAGACAAAGCGTTTCTTCCACCGAACGGAAACGCCTTTTTACGGTATAAAAGTGATTGAGTAACAATGGTACCTACAGTGATTGCTGAAGTTTGGTTGTGATTAAATTTTAGCGCTGTTTTATTCGGATTATCAATGGTGAAAAAAAGTAAATATGGTATATTGTTGTCACAGCTAGGCGACCCTTATAAAATTGAATTATTGATGAATGTAATAAATAAATAAATACACCCAACAGTCACACACATAGACATTAAGATACAAGTCTTGTGTCGTGGGTATCAGAAACTACGAGAGACTTTTCGGTCTCACAAACACCCAAGCTCGAAACAAATATTTGTGGATCACACAAACATTTGTCTCATTTGTAATGCAATTCTTATACAGATTTGACTATAATAAACATTCTTATTTGTCACCTGTGGACATAATTATTACTTCCTATTGTAGACAAATCCCGAATAAAACTTTATGTCCTCATTTTTACTAATAAAATGCCAGCTTGCTAATATTGCAGCTCATTTATAAAAAAAGGATATTAATTGCAATATAAGAGCCGTTGATTAAGTTTGTTAATCTTACTTTACTTTATTAAGAACCTGGTCATTTTAAGTGCTTTCGTGCTTAAGTCACATAAACCATTAACATTATGATGTTATAATGTAATACAAAGCATATTTTGTTAGTACAAAGAGTGACATTAATAGTAATTCGTATGCGCAAGCAAATTAACTTTAAACAAATAAAAAACAATAAAATAACTGTGTTAACTTTATCGGCAAAAAGACCGCGTACACATTTGCAAATGATTGCAATTTATACAGGAAACATAATGGAATTGCTGACACACCTTTTACTGTTTTGCAATTTTATTGTTTTAATCGTTTACTGTTATCGATTCTGACAATAGTGCTGTTTAATTGTTCAAATGCTATCGATAACTCGATGATTCCAGACTTTGTACACTTTGATTGATGGTAATTTTTCTTTCCAGGTAAGGAAGTGTCGATTCTGCTGTTACGATGTGGCTGCGTAAGTTTTTGCCTACTGCGACCTACTTGATGTGAGGTACAGGCATGATCGTGTCAACCAATATTGCGTTTTTGTTTATTTTGTAGTGTTGTGTTAAGCGTACTTGTGATGTATGAAGAAGATTAATGTTGAAATAAACTTTTAATAACGATTTGCTAGTAATATAAATTTAAAATAAATCTGCACTTCCAGTACTTTATAAACCTTAGAGGTGTTTTTGAAGAAAGCGCATTGTGAAGTGTTAGTTATAACTTTTAAATATCCACGTGATTAATAATGTATGTCTGACATAGGCATTGACGTACTAGTAGCAAGAAGTTTTTTTTTCAATTTATTCAATTTTCCAAACCATTTTTCATATTTTAACGTAAGATGCAACTAGCGCACCTGTGGATATAATATCTGTAGTGAAATACTGCGTGTAAAACACAGAGTCGCAAATACGTGTGTAACGTATTGTAATTTTGTCTCATTAACTAAAGAGATACATCTGAATTGTGAAATTGTGCGCATTGTTTCATACTGTACTCACTGTCTAGAGTAGTTCTCAAGTTTAACACTTTAACATAGCAAATGATAAATTTTATATTCGTAGTAATTAAACTGCGAATCCGAGAACAATCTTGCAGTTTCTATAGAAGGTTTTCTAGGAAAACTGAAGTAGTGGTGAGTGTGCGTGTGGCTCGTAACACATGTTCATTAACCAGTGGCTACCACCGGCCATTAATCATGTTCGTGCGCCGACCGGTGGTCGACATTCGCGTTGATAACATCGAGATGCGCCATCGTATGTAATGGTCGTAACGCTCATGTAACACGGCAAATGGTTACTGCAATTAGAAACTTTGCTAACGTTTTTTGATGGCGATTAAATTTTGCCGACTTTTACTGGTAATTTTGGCAGGTAACAATGCTGTGGTGCAGGTGGTTGATAGCGAGATTGTAATATGTGGTCACAATTTCGGTTGACATATTATTTGTCTCTATGAAGGGTAGTCAAAGAAGTATTTTATACTCCTCCGCAAGTGAAAAAATCAATTTAAGTAAAAATAGAAATACGCCCATAGAAAGAATACATACTCAATTAATATCGGAACACATTGCCTTTAAATACACGTAATAAAGTTATTACAACAATATCGCGTGCAGCTGCATTTGCTCTAAAGGGATTTAATACGAGTTAAACGTCAATCTGAAGAGCGTTAGCGCTATTAATGGACATAACATAACCGTATACGCGTGCGCACAGCTAAGTCATGATTTGCTTTTATAGTCTGTTGGTAAGTAAGCGGTAGGTAAAGCTACATATTTTTTACCGATGGGGATTATTGGCATGGACGGATTTATTTTTTTATAAATTTATTAGAAAGTTAGTGGCCACAACAAGCAATGTGGCCTTGTAGTTAATGCTTACAACGGAGGAAGAAAGTTGCTTGATAGCTGAAATTCAAAAGCACAAGAAATTATTGAAATGATAAATGGGTTTATCGTTAATTGGCAATGAATGTTTGGATATATTTTTTTATGACGTAAGGGTTATGAGGGGGGTATCTTAATCGAAGATACCCCCGTGTGTAACAATGATAGACATTCGAAGTTTTTGATATCCCTAGCAAAATATTCCTGAAATTTATTAAATCCGTACTTATTATCATAAAAAATAAATTAATATTTTAGCCTCTGTCACTGCAGGCCATTTTTATTCAATTTTCTTGGCTAAATTGGCGTGTCTTACAAATATGGTAATCGGTCTAGCGCAGAGCTTGTATTCTAATGTTCAAGTCTGTCTGAAATGGTTATTTCATACAAAGTCGTAACTAGAACAAGGTGTCGCGTATTATGTCGATTCCGTCCGACCGCGAATTGCGGTTAAGTAATAATTGATAGAGCGATTCCTACAGCCCGTAGTTATTGGAAGTATCAATAATAAATAATATTTGTTCGTGTACACTTCCTTACAGATATAGAAATTATTTCAATTTCGCTGAATATAATGAACTAAGTAAGGTACTAAAGTCTGTTATTATCTGTGACAAAGTAGCAAATTCTTAATTATTCATCACGGATACAATTCGCATCATGTCGCAATTAAAACCTTAAGCAGTAGCGTATGTTGATATAAAGACAAACTAAAGTAATACTTATTTGTTACTAATCCGAGTTACATAAACAGACGAATAAACAGTTAATGTGATTTTTTACGAATAAAAACTTTATTTACCCACTTTCACATTATTGACGTTAAACGTGATTAATCATTTTGCAACTTAATAATATTGGGTACAACACAAATCTTCGTCGAACTCAGAGTAGGTAGTATGACGAACACATAAAGCCAATTAGAAAGAAATAAAGCAAAACTGTATTTTTAATGCCTCTCATTCGCTCTAAACATTACTGTTGTCGATTTTATACAGATTGTACCAGTCATAAAAGAGTGAAATGGAGACACTAATAACCTAATAGAGCTAACATGATACGAAGCCTATATTTCTCAGATTGGATCACATCACTTTAATCACATGCCGTACAGTCCACGGAGTTTATAACCGAAGCGGTTGTAACGCTAATCTCCATCGGTCATCAGCGTTCCGACCGACATAATACTAGAGGGGCGAAAGTGAATCCGGCTTTGAATAATTTTCGCGAGGATATTGTTCACAGCGTGAGGCCAAACGGTTTCCATAAATCATTCGGCTGTGTCTATCCGAGACGGATTCGTGTCGGATTCGCGACGACCAGTGTCTTCTGATGAGGTTGTTGCGTGTTGGCTCGATGTTTGTGTGTTTTGTGTAATTATTGGTGGTAAAATTTGTTTGTACATGTGTGCTTATAATAGACATATTATAATACATTACGAATTGTGTTGCTGTTCAATCGTCGTATTGTTGAATTATCTTATTAAAGATACGATCATCATGTTTTTTTTGTTTTTGCGATTTCCGAGATAATAAGAATAAAAAATAAATTAAAATTTCAATATAAAGTAGGGCATGCAAAGATAATTTAGATAAATTTCTTCTTACATATTCTTTTCTTATACCCAATTGTTTGATTTCACGGTTTTAGGTTTGAAAAGTTTTTTTGGTGATATCCAATAATATCCAATTTCCAATCCAATACTTTCTTCATCCACATAAGTATGTAAATTTTTATATCTATTAATAATTTTTGATGTAATTGAAAATTGGTCAAACGTGAAAAAAAGTTCTTGTATTGTAAAATCAAACGATGTTTTCTAAACTATTTTACGTCACTCGCATTTAGAATACTTTACAAGTTTTCTCTGTTATAAAGTTCAGGCAGTATCGAAGCAGTGGCGGTACTTCCATAGAAGCCCAAAAGCCTGGCTTGCCTTACATTACACCGAATAACAAACCTAAACTAGATATAACATTATTAAATACAGACAACAAAATATTTCATGCAAAAACATAAATTTACGTAAATACAATTTTGCCGCGCCGCCATTCCACCGCGCGCCAAATCCCGGCCCATATAATTTCTAACAAACGAAACGCGGGCGCACGAACGTCTTTAATAGTTTAGAATTTAGAGTAAACATCAATTTTTACATAATAATATCTATCTCCCTCACACACAATCTATCTCCCTCTATCTTCGTTGGGTTATGCCGGGCTTAACTTTTGTCTTCCGTCCCTCTCGCACTCGTGGCGAAATCCCATTAGATTTTGATACATAGATATAACTATAATACCGTTTATATAGCAATTAGTATGGGGACAAGAAGCCCGCTTTAGGTCTGAACAACGTCCAACGTCAAAGCCGATTGGCCTATGTCCACTAAACAAAAAGGAACTTCACACAACATAACGTCAATTGACAATGTTGACATTGATCTAGTTGTTTACATTTTACTCCATGTTTGAACCAAATTGAATGTGTTGTGTTATTTACAATTTTAATTCAGTAATTTTGATATAAACAAACAAAATGAGTGTTGTACTGTTCGGTGGTTTAAAGTGTGTGCGTGTTTCTGTGTCGTGTCCTGTGAGAAAAAGGTAAATTCACTAAATTATAATAACATGAAACAGCTCGTCACCGGCTCATAACCTACAACAAATTGTAATAACCATATAAAATAGATTTCATTAGATCGGTTTACTAAATTAATTAGATTGTTGGATATTCACATAGGAAAAGTTATACTGCTATTATTGTATTGCATATTATTTTCTAATGATAAAAATGTTTATAATTTTAGCAAACGATTTGAATTTATTTGTTTAGTGCTTGCAAAAAGCACCCCAATTCACAAATTATATCACTTGAATGCGTCAATTTCTTTTCATGATTTTGGTTAACATTGCATTGAAACACCCATTTGTCGTCAATTATATGTGACGAAATTTCAAAACATAACACTCGCGTTGATCGTAATCCAGTTTTTTTTTGAGATTGACAGCCGATATTATTCTCATTTTACTCAACATCTCTTCCTGATTCCATTCAAACACCATGACATATCAATCAAACTTATAAATTATCGTAGTTAGGTATTTATTTTTAAGTGAATTCATTTTTTTAACAATTTTTCAATCAGAGTAGTTTTATAAAAACATGCAACAACAGAATGGCGTTAGTGAAGATTTGAGTGATTTGTTTTATAAAATTTGATATGATAGGCATTATTTCTTTCCGTGTCTGATATTTAATGGTCTAGTATTCAAATATAAATAAACACGACGAAGCTCCCGAGTACTTTTATGCATAATATGGAGATATTTATCACTATAATACTAATAATATTAATTGTCGTCGTTTCCTGCGATTTTATATTGTTTTCATTTTATGTTTAAGTTTGCTAATAACTTGGAGCGTATACCGCAAAGTAGCGCGAGAAAAAAATAATCATGTTCAGTTTTACTTAGCTTAACAATACAAAGAAGCAGTAACAATGTTTTCAAAGCCATAATTCTGTTTAATAATGTTATCAGTGTGTTTTGTCAAAAAGTATATTATTAATAGAGGTCCAATAACAAGCGACAGTTTATCTTTGTATACCTATAAATAATAACGCTAGAAACGTGAATGTGAGTAATTAACGATAGGTATTTATTAGGACTTTGGTTTTACGTACTAAAACAAATATGCCGCGACTCAATAAAAATTTAGGCTTGCCTTAGTTTGAGACCCTAGGCACGCCACTGTATCGAAGGTTCCTAACGTATAATTTAGTAAAGAAGACAATTTGTGGAGTAGCAGCGGACCGTGAAGTGACGTGACCTACATAACCATTTGTCTTGAAAGTCACGCTTTAATAACACACCATTGGCAGGGGTGCTTTATCGTGTTTTGAATATCTTATACCCTGCCTATGGTAATGTTTTAGGGGTTCATTTAAGTTTATATTGAAGTTTTAGAACTAGTCTTAGTACTTGACGCATGCAATTGTCGCCTTATATACTGCAAACATAGCTTTGATTCTATCCATCTAACCATTCCTCTTCTTCGTATTCTATTTATATACTATTTTTTTGGTTGACTTAATCATGTTGGTTATGCTGACCGTACTAAACATGAGTATAATTGAAATAAGTCTTACTAATGAACTTGTTCTTAGAACGCAGGCTTTTGGGTCATTTCGACCAGTACATACGTTCTGACATGTCATGAAATGTATACCGCCTTTGTGTTCACAAAATACAAAAGATTTTCAACTTTAATGTACTGTGTTAGAATACAATATAACACACACGACTGACAGTGGAGTAATAAAGAACATAGCAAGATAAGATCGATGCCAACTTTCGTTACTATTCAATATTGTTCATGTACCGAAAGGGTTTCGAACGTTGTACTTTCGTTTTTATTATGACGTCGCCGTGCCGACCGGTTCACGCTGTTATCACGAAGAACCAGTTCGTATATTTTCAGCTTATATAAATTAGCCGCTTGAAATACCATTTAGCATGTTTACGCAAGAATTGCTCGTTTATGCAGTCTAGAATGATGTTCTGATCTCTATCACAATATTAGAATAAATTTATGCCTTTTAAAGTAACGTTGACTAAAATAGGTGTGTATTTTTAATAAAATATGTTTTAACGATGTGATTTGTTAAGTATAGAAGCAATTGAACGAAGATGATGTCTCTATTCAGTGTTAAGTTTGTCGTCTCTGGTTACTTGATATTCCGATCCGGATAGAACTGTTAGTACTAGTTACAAAGTGCGGTCAGTTATCCACAACATAATATACAATTATAAAATATAATATCAGAATTAGCAACTAAGATATTATAAAAATTATTTGATTAAAAAAAGGTATACTATCCTTTCATTACACAGCTTTTTGTCGTTGTTACCTAGACACAGTCGAAGCCCAGTTTTGGTCGTAAAATCATAATACTTATTGCATTTAAAAATAAACGGTCGTGGTAGATTGTGCTGACTCGAATGTGAAAGGTCTAGGCCAAACATAATACTTAATTCTAGTAGGTCTCATATTTACATAGTGAACGCTTTTAAATGGCGGGACATAAAGAATTACAAATGCAGATCGCGTAAAGAGCAATGCAACGTTGGATAACTACTTATGAATGAGTTCGTTTTACGACAATATTATCTAACATTACAGATGGACATTACTAGTCCCTGAACGGTTTAGCCGAAGGGATAATATCCCTTCAGCCAAATATATATTATATAGACTTGAAATGTGTCTTGTCTCCTTTATTCTTCCCCTTTGTAAATTTGCCTGCGAAATTTTTGGAAAGACCACGCTAAAACAGATCTGGAAGTGCAGATAATAAAGTGACTTAAAAATTATCCACTAAAGATTTTGGAATCTAATCCCGGTCTATCTTTGAAATAGGTTTGTTACATTATTACTTTTATTAGTTAAGTACATTGCATATTTAATCGTCTACTTGTTTATGCGTTCTTTCTTCTTTTAATTATTGAATATGTTATTTGTCGTAATGAAATGACGAATATGAGGATGAATTTTAATCATTTCATTTTAACATGCAATAATTAGGATTTTCCATTGTAATAATTATTTGTAATATTTTCCTCTAAAAGTTATTTCGATTTCGTTTTGTCGCATTTTCCTTAAATACATATTAGTTTACCATTACTTTAATAAATATTAAAGTATTAGAGAAACGTGATTTATTAATTTAATTTAAGCACTCATTTTTTATAGGCTGATATTTTGTTAAACAGGGTAGAGCTACCGCAAAAAATATGTACATTCAGACACCTGAGGACGGATTTATGTATTTAAAAGTATTACTCTATGGCTAGGTACTTCAATAACTAATATAAAAAAGGCAAAAAAATCCTACTCGCCATTACCGGGCACATGTATGTTGACGGAAGCGTGATGTGAAAGTGATCGCTCCCACAGAGCTGCGGGCGTTATCGACATTGCCAACAAGTAATTAAGACAGGTTCACGTCTGATATATCGAATGAAGATTATTCCGCGCAGTTAACCGACTCGCCCTCTCAAGATAAGTTAATGGTTAGAGTGAGTGCTGCTGGAAGAACCGGTGAGAACTGACGAAGGTTTGTTGAAGAAGAAATGTGTAGATTTGTTGACTTGCAATCCATGTGAGGTAATTAATTGTATATTAAGAAAAAAATCGCTATATCATATTCGTATCCAGTCTGGACCCTGAGTTAGATAAAACCTAGGTTTTACCGTAAATTTTGAGTCACGAAACAAAACTTACACGGAAATATAGACCATGATTTTTCTGACAAGTTTTTATGAGTTGACAATATTGCCCGTTGGATTATTGCATTGGTACTGTTATTTTTAAATAGGAAGACTTAATTATCGTTGTAAAGTTTGTTGTTGGGTATACAAGTATTCATATTCTTTTCATTAATCACGTTCTCCACTCTATGATTTAGGGACCAACAGAATTGTACGTCAAATGGGGATGATTGATGGAAATTAGAAATTTCGATCCAGCATTAAACAGACAATTATTAATATAATCAATACAACGAACGGTAACACACGAAATTATTGACAATAAGTGGCACGAAAGAGTAAACCATTGTTCAACCATAGCAAGTTCTGATTGGATACTATTGAATGGACTTTTTTCTCATTCCATATTCGATGAAAGTTAATGAACGACGTTGGAGGTAATTTTTATGCATCAATAGTTTATTATAAACAGTTGCTTTTATATTGCAGCTCTTCTGTAGCTGGGTCGTCAGGTCATGAGCAACTTTTTTGTAAGCTAAATTCTTAATGTATGGAAATGACATATAACTACATATTAATGTCATCATGTCATGTTAGGCGGTACTAAGAGGTATTTTCATATCGAATTTTTATCAGTATAGCTTGTATATTTTTGATTTCTTAATCGGTGACTGTAAAGTTACAGTGAGATAGAAGTTGCCTGCCTAGCTGTATATGCATATAAACCGATATAAATAGCATGGACATTGTTAAACGCTTTTTTAGCACATTTAATTAACATACTTTCAAAGTGGCGCTCGTATCAATAAGGCTCAACTTATCTCATACGCGCCTAAACGATCAGTGACTGTACAAATGTTTGCAAAGTTTTCGCGTACAGAGCGTTTGCAGTAGTAACCTGTTTTCCTTATCATACTGTTGCCCTACAGCCGCCGACCAATGTTTATTTACTGAATCCAACGTTCTCACGCTGTCGGCGGCACAGCTCGACCGATTTCTCAAATTGGATCCGATTCGACATGCCACGTTTTTACCAACGGTCGGACATAATGAATTTATTTTGCAATCTAGTATTTACTTTAAAGATTACTGTTGAGTAATACTGATAGAATATATTCATAGTGTTGTGTATATGGAGTGTGATAAAAATGCTGACAAATTGAGCTGAGTATTTAGGTGATTTTTTTAGGAGTAGCATTGTGTGTTTAACGAGGTTTGTAAATGAGGTATGAGTACGTGTTTTTGCCTATCATATTGAATATTTTATTGAAAAAATAATGTGATTCAACGTACAGTGGTGATTTATGAAAATATATCTATAAATTTTAAGTTTGAAACAATTAATTTTTAAGTAAACTGTTGAAGGGGAGAAACAATATAGTTTGGAAATGTCGGACTTGTGGTCTATATCCATGATTAAATGTATGTTGAGTCCGAAACTTAACATACTCAAGTTGATTTATTAATCACTTTGTCCTTGTATATTCTGAAATAGTCTTTAGGCAAAGTTAATCTTATATTACCGCAAGAAAAAAACATCTTCTGTTAAAGAAATAATGCGATCAGGAAGTAATAATGATTCCTACCATTTTATAGCTCTTATATGTTTCGATTGAATGAAACGTCATTATTTTTATATACATTTTATGAGACACGGATAATAAACCGAATACGTTTTATTGTCTCCTACAGTTAACGGGTATGGTACGGCCAGTGTATTTTATGGGGTTACTTCGACGCAGGTTCTCATACAAAGTGTCTATTTTAGTGCTTTTGTATGTTTGACGTAATAAATAACATTTCCTCTGTTGCATGGGTTAATTGTAGCTTTGACGGACTGTAACAGCTTATCTCAACTTTGTTTTATATGTATTAAAATAGTGACTCCCTAGCGCAAGTATCCTCAGATGAAGATCTGGGTTCGGTAAATACGGAAATATTATAAAAATGGAAATAAGCTTGTCCTCTTTTAAGAATACATCGCTACCGCTTCGGAGAATACAAGCGTGGGGTCATGT
The DNA here is from genome assembly GCA_030295005.1 of Cephonodes hylas. NCBI lineage: Eukaryota > Metazoa > Arthropoda > Insecta > Lepidoptera > Sphingidae > Cephonodes > Cephonodes hylas. The sequence goes on from AP025382.1 coordinate 6,908,516, forward strand.
ATTCATATGTAATTTGTAAAATAGACATAAAAAGAGCACATGTAAAGTATTGGTAAAAAGTTGGTTCCCGTCTCTATATTTTATACTGATCGTTTACAGCTTTACTTATTTAAAACTTGGCAATGAAGTGTGGTTTTTATTAATGAACTGAGGTAGGGTCAACTAAAACATATGCCAGATTATACTAGATTTGTTTCAGTTTAGAAATGTAATTAATGTAATGAAACGGGAATTATTTTACTGTGTTATTGTTCCATTGCTTCACAACTGCAGTATTAAACTTTAAAGCACGTATTGGGGACTCGTCGTGTTTATGACACGAGCTCTTACGTTTACGGCTATTCGGCGCCACTTATAACTTGTTACGAACGTACTATACCCGGCTTAAAATACTGATTTATAGCCGTCTCTAAAGATAAGCCGATATTACCTCTCTTCCTTCGAGTATTATGAAACATGAAACACTTTTGTTTTTTTTACTAGTTTGTTATGTTATTGTTGGAAAGGGTGAAGTATAGATATGGTTTATAAAGATATAGTATGGTAACTCCTGCTATTTTCATGTATGCTCAAAAATACTATTTCATTACATTTCACTATATATTTTAGCGAGAGCTTTTGGAAGCTTTTGCTAGCATTTTAAAAGAAATCCGTGGTTTTGTTTTCGTACAGTAGCTAGCGATTCTTTTTCATATAATCTACGCATTTATCAAGGATCTGAGTGTCTCTAAGACCGTTAAATCTCTCCTAGTTCATAGTAACCTGAGACACAATACTTGTATTTTAGTCTTGGTTCGGTATTATGAATGTAGCATCTGTGTTGTTTTTTATTTATATTTCAAATTAGCGTAATCTAATGTTATTACCAGACTTGCTCTAGTACGGAGAGCGAGCTGTGTGGGCCGAGCTGCGGTCAGCGGCGCGCAGAAACTGGATTAATCATGCTTGTGATATGGTTTAATGTTTCCAACCAGGCTACTGGCGATGATAACTTTATTTATATAAAATAATTAATTTTACGCTCATAGTCAAGGGACCACACTAAAATTCAATAATTGTTATTTAATATCAATTATGGAAAGCTTTTATGCCGTCACAATCATATTAGGCAGAAACTAATGTTTGTGAAATCGGGATTCAATCTAGAGAGTCTCGGTTTCGTAGCCCGGTTCCTAATCAACGGCGCTATAGCACTTTTTAAAAATCACTTGTTAAGGAAAGGTAAAACAGTAATTCCCCCTAATATTAAGTGGGGTATAAAATTTAGTTAGAAATACACTGGTGATGTGCATTTCTGCCTTCCTCTTCGGGAAAAAGGTGCGATGTTAGCTAGTAATAAAATTATGACATTTTTTATGAACCAGTACACGCACTAACACCAGCCCTTTTACCTCTTATTAGATTAAAACTTTCGTGATTCCCTTTATTTTTCCATTACTGATTTTTCTTTTTGTTTTTGGCATGTTACACGTGAACTAAGGCATAAACCCTCTCGATGGCAGAGGAGATTCGTACACAATAGTGGGACTTAAGGGCTGATGACGATGATGTTACATATTCGTTTTATTGACATGTGTTTGCATCATAAGACTGCAAACTGATTGTCACTCTCGCCTCATCGACTCTAATCGAAAGTGTAAACGTTTTTTTGTTGTTGTTAAATAGTAGAAACTAGAAACGCGTGTAATTACAGAGGAGCTGGTCGAGTGAGTCGTAATCAGGTATTGACGACTGGCAGGTGATAACGATGGTGACGTGTGGCCCATTGCAGAGGCTAAGTACTGTTTAAGTCGCAGTCAAGCTTGGAATGAGTGTAATAAACCTATGAGTTATGTGTTATACTACCTCGTGGTCTCAAGGGGCAAATATTAGCTATGCTATCTAGAAATCCCGGGTTCGACTAGGTGATATTGGGTAATTTTAGGAAATGTCGCCGAAAAACGACATTAGGCTTTCTCCCTTTTAATATGAAAAGTACAATTAATAACAGTCTCTTCTTAGTTTAACATAGTAATTTACATACATAGTACATCACATAGTAATTTAAATACATACAAAATTCGTATGCACAATTATTAATTAAACTTTATATTACAAATTTATCTGATGTCGTATCTTGTAACGATGTCAAAATCTAGACATTTCATCTTATTAAATACATGTAAAAATATTTATAGAATCGACCAGCATTTTTCCCAACAGTAACCAACGATTAACCGTTTCACATCTGGAAATCAACTTCACCTCCTAAAATTTAATTGGCAATCCTAGTATTAGAAATTCATAGAACTTTTGCAAAAGGCGCAGAATGCTAATAGTCTACTAATTTTCAACGTTGCATAATGGTTTAACAATACAAGTAAATAAGTTTTCTTGCACTTCCGTAGGTCGGCGTGGACGTAAACCGCCGCTACCGGTATTAACGGCAACAGGTATTGAACTGCGAAAGAAGCCTTTTAAGTGATAATAAATCTGACACTAGACAGGGGTCTAGTCTATCTAATTATCTGTTCGTGTAGTGAACTGTTTCGGTCCAGAACGTAGTGAGGGCTAGAGACTTACGTAAAAGTCTCCAACATTTATTGTGGTAATGTATTATGCTTATCAGTAGATGAGGTGTATGCTTCTTATTCAAAAGCAACCAAATTATTGAAAAGGATTTTTTGTAAATAAAATTCAATAATGTTTAATTAGTTCAGTAAAACTTCATCAAACTTGTTCCTTATTAAGAGATTTCGTTTAAAAAAATACTAGACTCGTTCGTTACAGCCACTATAAAGTAGTTTATTTTTTATCATTGCTAGTCCTACAATGATTAAATCATCTATCCATCAGCCATTTTTGTCCACTGCTGGACATGGGCCTCTTCACAGTAAATTTTATTAGCACGTCAAAATCCCGCTCTATTCTTCTAACTTAATTCGATCCTAGAACTACATTAAACGTGGCGCCTTATAAGTGCTATTGCCTTTGTTTTTTAAAAGAAAAGTATTGGAAGAAAGATTAAAAGCCAACACTGTTCCACTTTTTATCAGGTATGGCGAAAGTTGTTACATGGGATTTTCATTAGCAATTTCTCTTCGTCAATTTTCTTATGGTAATTTTGTTTATTGATTGGATGAATTCATAAATCTGTTAAAATATGGATGGTTCTATTTTAATTATCATTAGCGTGAATAAATAAAAACAAATCTTCTAACATGTTACTTTCATGCTTTAAAAGTAAAAGGAATTTTGCATATTGAACTTAAAAGAGAAAATTATCTACTTCAATTTTTTAATATAGTTTAATGAAGTTTATATTATTAGACTTAGAGCTATTATAATTTATGTCGCCGTATTAAAATAAAATCTCTTAACAATTTCCATCAAGGAATCAATTTAAAAACTGTATATTATTATTCGAAGTCACTAAGTTTCATTGAAGTTTAAAAATTAAGATATTGAGTGTGTTAAAGATCTTTCCCTACAATGGAAGTGTTACGATTGTAACTCAGGAATTACTTCAGTTAATACAAATAGGTCAATCAAAGGCTGTGTTTTCATCCGTCCGCACCATTACAAAAAGATGAAATCGTTTCCGAATCGATTAATTTCGATTTCACTGATGAAATTGTTTTAATCGACTTACGACCTTTCTTTCAACTCGTTCACCGGTGATGATGTTTTAATTATTATTTTTAAAACGGTTTTTTTGAGATTAGAATGATGATTGCGAAATGGTTATGAAAGACCGGTTGTTAATTTAAACGTGGGAAATCAATTAGAATTTGCGTGCTCCTTTCTGCATACTATCTGTTTATTGTATCTTTAATGTTTTTTTTTTACTTTAAGACTATATAAATCTTAAGTGAAATTTTTAAAACACTTCACTTGGAATATGATTTTTAAAATAGGTGTATCCATAATATTACCATTACTATAGCTCAGAGTATAGTTGTTATGTATACATTTAGACCTTGAGTTTTGTTATTGTCCACGTTACTAAAACCCGTAAACTCGTAAGTTACCAGTCCTATTTAACAATTTTCTAATTAGTCGCGCGTCGCGTCCACAAGAAAAGGTTTAACACGTTTTCTCTAACAGCTAGCGGCGATGTAAATTACCTGTTCACTTTATTGTTTACATTATTTAGCGCGCGTTCACACGTTGTTCAAATGTATTTAATACACGAATGCTTGTTATGTGCGAAATTCTATTTAGGGTGCAATGGCGGTATACGTCTTACTATGTTCATTGTGACACCTACGAGTGATTTCTTTTGTTGTGCTTTAACGTTTATTGGTGGATTGTCTAGTATTTTAAAACATTTAAGGAAATGAGCACTTCTTTACTATCCTTTATGTATTTGCCGTAATATATTAAATGAGAATGATAGAAGTAAATTTGTATGTAGTAAACGGTTAGTGTTTGTATGAAAAGTTAATTAATGCAAACTCGTAGAATTCGACTATAATATTTCAAGCTTATACTTGGAGGTCGTAATGACTTCAATGATCAAGAATAGAAATCTTAAAGATATGATGTAGGTTCCAATTCTATATAAGGTCTTTCACGCAATTTCTTAAAAATAATGAATACAAATGCGTGCATGTTAACTATGTAAGATTATAATCTTTAAGGATTTCTTTTTCTAACCCTTAAACGGACATATAGAACAAAATTTGCATGTTTTACGCAATTAATATCATAACTCTTAATATTTTTGGTTTACGGAAGCTTGTTAACAAAATAAAACGACCATGTCATTCATGTTCCAAAATCGTGTTGTTGCATGACGGATTAACGTAAGAGAACTTCTAAAGAAAAAGAGAGTAATTTTTTATTTTTAACAATTCTGCAATGAAATGGCGGGAAATGCTCGGGATTATTAATAATTTCTTTGAAAATGTGTTACTTAGAGCTATTCTTAGTATATTAAGTTTGTCTACTCAACATTGTTTGCACTTACCATCAGCAAGTCTGTTGAAGTTTTAATACCATTTAAACTTTCTCATTTAGGACTGATTCCTTAAAAGACAAAAAGATTAAAGGCAGTAATTTATTACCCCATATATTCTTTTGATTAAGAAATAGACCTTTTCTTTTTTAAACATCCAGTACCACACTCTAGTTGTTACTCTACCCGATAGTACATACAAATTCGTTGGCAATTGTTTATCTATTGCCCCATTATAGCCGGTGGCATTCCAGTAACAAACTGAACTAACTATGCCCCCGATCGTGTGTACAGTTTCAATAAACCCGAGGCTATCGTAGTGAAAGTAATGTTATCACCTGGTCTGCTAAGTTTGCACTGACGCCTTGTCCTCGGGGTTTATCGTTTTAGACGCTGCGAATAGAGTATTATCATTAAAAATCTGTGCTAGTTGCTCTTCGAAATCCGCTTTATGTTCTGTATGGGTCGATAGTTGTCTTTTAGTCTGTGACTTCGATGAGTGACGAGCATTCTTTCCTTTTGTGGTTACAGTGACGGAAGATGAAGTCATATGTGGCATATTTAGAGGATGATTATTAGGTTAATATTAATCAGTTACAATGTAGCACAATATTTTGCAAGTGATTGTTTGAATAGCCTTCCAAATATCAAACATAGAAGTTATTTCTTATTGAATTGTGAGTTTATTTTCATATATTACCAAAGGTCTGATTAGCCAGGGATTCTCTAATTTCAATACAATATTGACTAATGAAACGTACTAAGACAATAACATGCCATTTACAATCAATTTCAAAATCGATCCATTGGCAACACACGAAAGTACTAGTAGATATGGATCCTAGATTAACTTCACTAACCAGCGGACCGCCCTCGTTTCGCGCAGATCTAATTTATGCATTCAAAGATAACATTCAAAAATTGTAGTATAAATTTTATTGCCTCCAACCAAATCACGTGTGAAATTATACATTTGATGTTTTTTTATCTGCGGTTTTGATCTATAGCAATAGTTTGGTAGGGTAGTAATTGAGCAAAGTTGTTCGGAATTTTTTACTTGTAAAGTGCCTGCGGTTCCGATTTATGGCCCATCCTTTCATTGAAAGTGATTGTGCAATCATATCAATTTATTTTAATGAATTTATCGGCGCAGTTTTCGTAACAATCCCACAACCGGATAGAAATTACAACAGACAAAATGATGAGCAAATTAACGAGTTATAGTGGTAGTAGGCAGGCGGACACATAGCTCAAGGAATTGACTGCTACTAAGATTTAAAAAAATTAGAGAAGAAAAACATCACACCGTTGAAAGCATGGAATTTGCATAAATCTTATTCCAGGAAATGGATATATCTGTAATTAGTCTATTATTTTTTTAAGTACGTTATTAACATGCTGGGAACTCAAAAAAGCTCAACGTTCAAATACGACTACACAACAAATATGACTAAACAACTACGACTTGAAATCATAATAATTGTCAATGCGTAACTTCTTAAAAACGTGATTTACCGAATTCATCACAATGAATTATCCCGCTGAATCACCGATGAATAGCACAAGTTATTTCACTCCGGAATTATTACATCTGACATATTGCCCGCCGACCCAGTCACCCGCCTTTTCTTGGTTAACTGCAGCACACGGCGGGCACGGCTAAAGTTCATGTTGTTCCCTTGCCACGAGGCCAATAAACCTTAATTGCGAAACTGTAAAACATTTAGAAGGGTGTAAGATTTGATCTGCGTGTAATAAAGCAGTCGCGTGTCGGCTCTGTCGATGTTTTGTTGGGTAATCTATTGTCTTTGGTTGTTGTGACGTTGAAGTTTGCATTCATTTGTCATGTCATAATGATTTTATTGATACCGTGAGATCGTTTAATTAGATTTATAATAGTTTGTGTTTAGTAGTTTGCAGCTGTATTTATATTGGAAAATCCCATTGTTTAAGGCTGTTTAAGTACATTTGTGTTTGCCATTAATAAATTCATTTAAAGTAGTTTATATCCGTCCATGAAAATTAACACTTATAAAATATATTTTGTCCCTCATTGCAGGACATTAATGATTAAGATTTTGTTATGCACGTCATGTTCCATATAAAAAGCAAGCCTTTGTTACCGCTTTCCTTATCACATAAATTTTTTACACTTTAGTGCGTCAGAGAAAGTTATACGTAATTGCAACTGTTGCTTCTGTAACGGACGCATAATCATTGATAAGGATTCCGTATTTCTTTGAAAATTCCTTATTTAAGTTTTGCATTTTAATTAAAATCATAACTTAAATACTCATAATTCGGTTATTTAATGTAATTACGGTGTCGCGGAAATATTTTGCACCGTTACATATGCAAAATAAAGGAAAGTAAGTCGCAAATCGTCTTATCATTATGAATGGAAGATGGTTTGTTGCGTTTTTACGTAATGTGTTTTATGTAACAAGGAATCGTGGCGGGAAATGCTAAATGCGCTTAGCACTTAAACTATTCATTAACTTAATTTTAGGTTCACGTTGTGAGACAATTGTTTCGTGTGAAACATTAGAATAAATGTTTCTAGGAGTTAAGTACTGGGTAGGAAGCGTTTTTCGTTTGAGTCTGGTGTATTAGGAAATCTTTATTTAGGTTCTTGCTACGTTTTGAGGTTAGCGTTTGTTTACAATCAAACGGATTCGTTCAATATTCCTTTTAACAATGTAAACGTTCATGTCTATGTTAAAATTCTCTCAAAATAAGATGACGTGTTGTAAAACGAATCACTTAAAATTTTTATTAAACCCAGCTTTTAGGCATTACGTCGACTCTTGAGAAAGGACATAGGTTAAATATATAGGAAATACTTTATTATACCTATCGTGTGTTAAAAAATATAGCGACAAAAAATAAAGTTATTTTGTTACACATTAACGAATATGTATGAAAGTAAGTTGAACATGTGTTGTTTACTCATACTCGGCTTTAGTGGCCTTGCGTGTAGCAACCTTCTTTTCATTAACTTATCACGTGTACAAATAGTTTTTGTAACTTAAGTATTATGACGTGAAGATCTTTGTTTGTAAAGTTTGACAAACTATGTAAAAAATATGTGTAAGGTTAATTTATTTTTGAAATTAATATAATTAGAAGCTATGCAGTTTCTTTGTCGGTATAAAATTGTATCTTCTTTAATTAGGTTATTATTAATTAAATTAGCTGTTAAAACATTTATCAAATCTTTGGTAAAATCGTTTGTTTTATTGAGGCCATTGGTACCCAAATTTCCATTACTATTTTCATTTACCACACAAACTACGAATAGTCGTTCTATTTGTATGAAGTTCTCATTATCTCATACCGATGCTAATACTTCGGTTCAGTTTACGCAATAAAAAGCCGTACCCAATGTTATTTTCTTCCAGTAGCGGAATGCTATTGCTAGTACTTTTGAAAGAGTAATTTCTTATATCAATAGCAATCCCTCTGAGTTGTGATGCACTCCTCCTTTATAACTCGTAAAGTGGGACGTATATACGCCAATATTGGTACAGACAGTGTTTCATATCTGTTTAGTTTTATCAATGAGATCTGTTTTCCACATGTTACACGCTGTTACATAGTAAACACTAAGCAACATTCCGTTACAGTATGAATAGTAATTATGTACGCGATTTGCAAATAATAGCCCCTGTCCTCAACGTCGGGTGTACGCCTCAGCAACAAAGATTGGTCACGTTTCCCATGGATAGTTTGTTGAACTAAAATATGCAATATATTTATGCGGAAGCGCGCTCGCTGCTCATTATACAAAGTTTGTTAAAGTTTATGATCGGTGTATACTTAAACTTGAAGGAATAGTGAGTTAAAATAGGGACGGAAATGTTGATTGGGAAAGATATTAAATATCGAATAATATAAAAGGAATAACAAATATGTTTATCAAATTAATCGAGGATTGGAATTCTGTGTATAAAACAAGTTATTTTTTTCCTCGAGCATTGAATTATGAAAGGAATCAAGGATAATATATTAATTGTATTAAAAGTGTTAATAAGCCAGCTGGTGTATTTGGTTTTCAATAAATTCTTATGCAAAAGACTATAGAAACAAGTTGTACGATGCACATAAGGCTTCTTCAATTCCCTTATCATTTCAATGAAGTTGTCATTCAAGATTGTGTACTAAGAATGATTACTGACGGAATACGTGACAGAATTAACAGGACATTCTGAATAATTGAGTTCATCGAAAGGAAAATGTATCAAGTTTTTTTTGTTTGCTTTGCAAACAAGTTCAACATTGATAAACCACTTTCATCTCGTTTTTCATGCAATTTCGCAACATACAGCAGGAATTCGTCTCGTTTGTATTTTCACCGTCAATTATCTTGCTCTTATAAATTTCGCTTTTTCGTAAAATCGCTTTTTTATAGGCATTATATAATTTAATAAAATGTATTTTTAAAATGCGGTAGTAAGACACTGCGCGTGATCCGACATTCTTTAAGAATATTTTCGAAAAATTCAGTGAACAAAAAACAAGTTTCTTGACAATTGTTTCGCAATATGTGTAAATACTGGTAGAAAACGTATGTGGTTCATCTGATTTAATATAATCAATCTTTTCTTTGCACACTTACACATCTAAATGAAGTGTTTAATTTAAGAAGGTACATTTCTTAATAAATGACTGAATTAAATCTGCCCATTTTTGCTATCCTAAACTAAAAGACACATCGCTGTAATAAAAACATTTTTCACAAAAAAGAAAAGAGGTAAAAATTTCTAATCTGCTAAATTATAATTCTACCAAACTATCTATATAAATGAATTGCGTAGTTGTACCGTAACAGAATACTCAGAATCATTATTAGCATGTACATCAATATGTCAATACAAAAAGGCATTTCCGCCACAACAGGTTTAGCTCACGAACATAAAGCGACGCATGCGTTGAAATAACTTGCGGTACGAAGCACAAAACGGTTGAACCTCGCTGATTCACACTTCCGTACTGTCTATGTTTTGTTAAGTTGCATCGGAACGCTCGTTGGTTGTTTGAGCGTTCCTTTTGATATTAAGAAAGTTAATATAAGGTTTGTAATGACCATCATAATAATATCGACAGCGGCATCATAAAGAATTTTGGAATCCAATGCACACGTTTCTTAACTATTAATGTTTGGTGTATAGAACAAAGGTATTTTTGGAATATAAAGATCATAGAGTTTGTAAATTCGTTATTTTAGTGATCATAAACTATACCACTATGAATTTGGCGGCAGAGACTAACCGCTCAACTGTAAAGAATTCCTTAAAACTATTAGAATGCCTAATTCATAAAATATGCAGCCTGTAATAGGATCGATAAGGTGATCGGTTTTTGCATAATTATTACATTAGAAGCATTAGTTAATACCTATGTAATCATCTTACACAACATGATTTAGAATGAACGTTCAATTTACAACTACAATAACATGTGTCGTTATCAAGATATTGTTGTTGATAATTAATGTCGTAATTACAAATAAGTGATGTACGTAGAAAGTTCCCGGAAGTCTTTTTAACTAGCCCCCGTATGGCCAGAAGCAAAACCGATCATAATATTTTACACAGTCGTTTAATAACAATATGCACGACTTTCTACTTTAATTAATGGGACCATTATTAACGCTTATGTACGGTGTCATTGGCGGACGTGAAAAATGGTGGCTGTTTCGTGGACAACAGGATGTAGGTAAAGTGCCTAGAGTGCTAACTGTCAGGCTCGAATATTTAATATTTCCTTGAATATTCAATACTGATAAAATTTAACTAATAATGATAGATTAAGTTTATTTTGAAGGACATTACCTCCATATATAAGCAAATATATCGTCGTAAGTTTTCACTAAGAGCCAGTGTTCGAGAGATTTAGAAATGACGTTTCGGAGTGTCTAGTATTTTAAATATTCTGTTTTGTGTAAGACCCGTGTATATAAAAATGCAAGGGCTTACTTTGATTTTAGTTATGAAATTTAAAAAAGGATATTGTTCCGCCTCTACAAGGAGAAGTTTCGAACGGAACAATGAACTCAGAAACCACTTCAACCGCCGGTGTTCTCCGCAGTTAAACTTTTATTTAAAGTATAAGTTAACTTTTTTTTAAATTGTAATGTTTTTCTTTTTTTCAGGTAATGCCATTTGCCAGTACGACACTTGTAACCAAGTCACGAGTAAGTTGTGTGTAAAGAGTAACGCGAGTATACATGAAGTATTGATAACAAAAACACGTGCCCTTTTTAAATATGCCAATATTAAGACAGCTTCTTTAAAGGGTTGGTAGTTAGGTAACCATCATAAATCAGTTATATCCCATCAGAATGCTAATGAAAAACGAGTGTTTATATACAAAACAGAACTGAACAGTCGAAATATACTAGATAAAGTACATAAATATTATGCCTCAGCTATTAATATGTATTGACGATAATTATTCAGTATTTATTTATTTATTTAAACTTCATATACTAACAATGTATACAGGCGGACTTAATGCCGAAGGCATTATCTACCAGTCAACCTTACAATGGTGCAGAGAAATATGATAGGTGCATAAATAATATGTACATAAATATAAATCAATAAACATATATAAATATTATATATATAGGTACTATACACATACTTATATAAATATATAATAAACATAAATACATAAACATACATATACATATTATGATGATTCTGACAGTTGATTCCAAAGAAGTTGCCGAACCCTTAATTTAAAAGAAAAGCTATTTAATACTTTTATTTAGTTTAGTATCAGTATAACCAAGAAAATCTCCACTTTATTTCGAACGAAATACGCCAAGCGCCAGTCCAAAGCGACACCGTACAAAAACGTGGTCCGTTTAGAAACACACGGTGACCTTCGAATTGGAACGCTCCGCTGTGTGAGGTAACCGAGATGCAACCAGCGGTTAAGTAATCGATAGTCGACGGAGATCTAGGTTTAATTTGGCACTCGATGTTGCCGTAATCGATGTGGACGCTCGTGGAACGTGTTGAGAATCACATCGATGCGTGTAGATGGCCGTTAGGTTGGTAATATTGCTTTTTTATGCGGTGTACCAAAGTAATGGTAAAGCACGTTTTATTTATATTCTGTATTTTAATTTACTTTTTTTTTTCGAAAAGGTTGTTTGAGTATTGGCTTATTATTGGCTTTTTATTTAAATGCTGAAAAAATATAACAACGTAAATGGTAGGAGTGGTAATTGAAAAAAAAATTACATAGGAATCCGCCATTTTATTTATAGGGTTTACGTATTTCAACGAACAGTAACCTTGTAGTAGAGCACCTATTTTATTTAATTGAAAAATTTCTTGTATGTTCTCATCAGAAACTCAATTTTATGTTCATTAAGAAACTAATTTACATTTCTCAATACATCTTTAGTAATCAAATCTTCGTTTATTAAGTGCGTTTTATTGCCCGTTTGAAATTAAAACACTCAGGGTAATTCGTTTATCGTCAGTAATGTTCTGACTGCATACCGCAATTGTTGGATTTATTATCTAATAATTAACTTCAACTTCTGCCCGCAGCTTCCATCAAGTTAATGTTGATTACAAACTGTCCTTGATATTTTTTATAGTCTCAATGTGGTATATTTCTACACCCACTTCTAGTTAGATGTGTTTTAAGAATAACAGAGGGCGAGGCTATTACTACACAGCCTTTGTTACAAATTCTCAAAAAACACTTCTCGTGACCTAAAAATATATTCCGTGACGATCGATTGTATATATCCCATATTAATGACGCGAGATCAATAGTAGATGCTGTCTTATCTCTCAGATATTCTGTATTACCTTACAATTTATCAAAGATGTATTCGCCTATAGATAGTTCGAATTTTCCCCTATTTTACCATCTTTTCGACCCCTAAGTGAACGAATAAAGAATATTTTCCTTGCAATACTGCATCTCTTTACACAATATGACACACAAATCGCGAGTTCATGGAACTCCGTGCGAAACTGTACCGCGGCACAACAATAATAAGAAATCAGATCAAGTGTTCCGCGGCGACACTTAATCACGTGTTCGCCATTGTAGTGAACCATTTCCATCGGATCCACTACTCCAACCGGTTAGTTTTTATAACCACTAGTGTAGTGTAGGCGCCACGTTGTGTGAGAACCAATGAAGCTTTTTATGAATGGACAATCTTGACGTGTCATTGAGAGAGTGCGCGACGAAGTCGATATCATATATTTTCATAGACACTCAGTATAGTTATGGGTAGATTGAGATGACGGTGGACTGAGGCAGTTTGGCTTGATACACGTGAATTGTGGGATGTGAATATTTTAACTGGATTAATTTTTTCTGTTTCATGTTCAATCAGCTCTCAATTATTGTGTTTATTTGTTTTAATATTATTCTGCATTACCAGTACGAAAAGTATATCACTACTCGAAGATGCTTAGATTCCATTAGGTACTCTGTTTAGTATCGAGAGAAGGTGCATCTTTCGTCACTCAGTTTGTGCCAATAAAAATACTACTATAATCCAACATGGATTATACGTATATTGGTTCAAGGTCGAATATAATTAATGTCAGTCACACACAAATTTCACGTTGTGAAAAAAAGTACGTGCATTTAAGTATTAGCTTAGATAAGGAAGAATTAAACTCTCCTATTTACAAAAACAATTCTTTGCACAAAACTGGTAAGGTTTCACATACAAATCGATCGAAATTCCTTGCAATTTTCGTGGGAAGCAAAAACATTAGCGAGCAGAATGCGCCGGTGAAAAGGCAGGCGCGTTTGTGAATTTAGATTTCGCAGTGGCATACCTCCGTTCATTTGTAACGGTACGTCTTTAGATTCATGCAAGTGGACGGTGTATCGATCGCCGTACGGTTATCGTCTTATATTTGCGATGTAGGTTCTGTTTTTATACATGTTATTGTTGTACCGAGTCATGTTAAACATACATCAATGTAGTGGAAGAAATTTCGAATGTCATGGATGAACAACCGAGATGCCAACAAGAGATTCAATGTAAGCTCGTTGGAGCTTGTTGACCTTTCTATGATACTGATTGATAGTATTTGGGTAATAGCATTTGACTTTTACCCATTAATATTCTTATAATTAAATTAATTCATACTTAAATGTAATGTGGTGATTATTTAAAATCCTACCAACTGAACTGCTCAAATGCACGGTTATTTGGATATCCATAATATGTAATAACCACAAATTGTATTTCGTTAGTTTTACATAAAAATTCAAAGCACACAATAAAATATTATTTACATAAATAGACTTTTCTTGATTTATGACTAACTAGAGATATCGATAAATATATTCCATATTTGTTTTGCTTTTCTTGTTCGTAAAATCAAATTCTATTTATTGTTTCCTGTCTAGCGAACAATGTCGAAGTGTTATCAGCTGTCAATTTCCTAAACGAGGATCAAACGGCCATTTCTCATCTTTTTGCCTTTGATTGTATTTACAGTTCTTTCTTATCATCAGCAAATCTGACATTATCTTGATGTCGAAAGTCATCATTCGTTAGTCAGATGTAGAATCTTAAATGAGATTCTGTTATTTAGGGTATTTTGTAGAAATAAGGCCTTTAATGCCTATACTGTAGTATGGTCGACTGTGTAACCGGTTATATCAGTTAGTATTATAAAATTTCCAGAATCTAGAGCATTGATACGTCCTATTCCATAATTGACGGATAGAAGACATTAAGTCCAGTTTCGAAATAAGAACAAATACCAGCTTCCTATCCAAAACAATTATGCTAATGCAATTGGCATCCGACCCGTTCCGTCCAACGCAGTACGTTTTTAAAGAAATTTAATAACATTATGCGCTTATTCTACATTTGCAGTTGTCGCTATCCGCTCTACATATTCTTTTAACGTGAGTAGCGTCTGTCTGTGCGCCGCGTCCGTATCGTGTGTCTTTGATGCCTCCGTGCCTTTGAAAGAATTGAATTTGATACCGCTTGTTTGTTGTTTCACTTGGCCTTATTATGTGTTGTCATTGTCAATCACTTCGTTCATAGTGGTGTATTATGCATCGATGGGAACCTTGGTTTCTGATATTACGTAAATAATGATTTCTGTCATTTTATATTCAGATAGTTTTGGATATTATTAAACAACATAAATGTATATAAATCTGCGCAAAAAATATGTTATTATAATTTTATTTGATATATTTTGATATCCGAATTCAAATGCAATTTTATCTGTCTATAATATTCACTTTACACTTATTCCGAAATTTTACAATTAAATTCTAATAATTTTCACCGTGAATGACAAGGGATATGTGATCTAAATATCTTCTTAATTTTTTTTAACTTCATTTTTCTGGTTCCAAATTTTATTTCCTAATAATTTATTTATTCTTTTATAAGCTTGTTCTCATTGCAAAGCAATACCTAAGTTTTATGATCAATACTACGTTTTTTACTGATATTTCAAATAGGAGAAACGTTCAACAGATATTCACATACAGAAAGCGTTTTACGATCACAAAACACACATTTTACATCAATCCGATCTAGAAGTGATCGTAAATCCGATAGCAACCGCTCGCAATAGGTGTCTGAGAAAGTCAACTACGGTCAGTATTAATGTAGTCATCAGAGTTATTGCAAAATGCCTGTGGTCAACGGTGAGTCACATAAGCCACCTACCACGTTTCTAATTCCAATGCTTGTTAACCAAATGTTTGTATAGACTTAAATAAACTCAAGTTTATTGGCTTTCCGCGTACATTTTGGCGTCGCTTCTTGTCGCCCATTAAATGCACGACTATGTCCTAGTTATTTGATACTTTGAATATTTTGTATAGTTGCTGCATTTTTTGGTATCATGTTTAATAGTAAAAACGATGTTTTGTCTATTTTAATATGATATTTTTTTGTGTAAGCAAATCATATCGCACTACTATTGATCGTCTATAATAGTTTTTGTCATATTAAAGTCATGAAAATTACTTCGTATTTACATGGTGAAATGAGACAAACTAGCTATTGAGCGACCTGATTTTAAGGAGTTAACATCGTTAATGAACATCTATAATACCAAAGGAATAATCGGCGTGTTGGGAAAAATATAGGATCATTTCTAGAAGGGTCCAAGTCGCATCTGTTTGGAAATACCACCGAGGAAAGCTGATTCCACAAAGATCTTATGCGAGAAAGGAAACCCGGTTTAAACCGCACTACTGTAAAAAATAATTGCAAATTCCTGTTTTGTTTCGCTTTTATCGTCATTCATCATATGAGAAAGACAACGTCCAGCTATTATGATTTTTTGATTGAAATCTTAAACGCAGCAGTTTTATATAACAGTAACATAAGTTACTCTACATGGCAATAGGTAGGCGTATTATATCTTTAGAGAGCGCCGATATAATTGTTATTCGAGACATTTTTGCGCAGTGGGTGTAGTGAAACGATTTGGTAACATTTTGCCAAGATATACGAGGCGCCACAGTTCTTACAACACGTTCTTACATGTTTATTGATGAACTGAATACGAATTCAAACATTGCTTGCACATATTCCTAGTTTAATAATTAACTATTTGAGAGTAAATTTTGTAGTTCATGGCATAAAAAATATTCTTCATCTTCATCAACCCATATTCGCCCACTGAGCACGGGTCTCCTCTACCATTAAGAGGGTTTAGGCCATAGTCCACCACGCTGGCCTAGTGCGGGTTGGCGGACTACACACCTAAGAAATTTCTAAGAACTCTTTGGTGTGCAGGTTTCATCACGATGTTTTTCCTTCACCGTTAAAGCAAGTGATAATTCAATGTGAATACACACATAACTTCGAAAAGTCAGAGGTGTGTGCCTGGGGTTCGAACCCGCGACCGCCGAGATTCTCGACCGCGCGCCCAAACGTCGAGGCCATCACTGCTTCCATACAAAATATTACAGTCGTATAATTATTATCATATCACACGGATCACTAGAATTATAACCATAGGCAAATCTCAACATGGGAATGGAATCCGTGGCCTCACCATCACAAATTTGTGATCTACCAACAGGGACCACGGAGGTCAATAGACACAGTAGGATTATTATCAATTGAATTTCACAAATGTTTTAACACTAATGGATTTTGATTAAGTTTTGTAATCAGTTGCACTAGATAAAAGTTTCATTAAAAGTGTCATAATAACATTTACACAGATGTCAAAACAATAAGTATTGCTAGTAAACTTTTATTTGTCTCAAATTATTTTTTTGTTATATTTATTTATTATATCACAATTAATAAAAACTACGGCTAGAAATTGTAAACTTATCTTGGACACAAGATCATAAATGATCATAGCTATGCATGCATAACATATAAAGATTGTTAAGACTGATCAATAACACAATAGGAGTAATAGCTATTAGCCACATATATGGACGAAGTATCATTAAAAACTCAAAACATGATTCACACCATACTAGAATCGTATTTAACCACACATCGTTCGCAATGGTTCCCATTTATTGTTTCTTCTATGGAATATTAAAATATCTCCGCGTATTATCGCCCTCGAGTGCGAATAGAATACAAAATGCTAATGAATTTAACACGCATGACGAAATGTTACGTGGTTCCTCGGTGTGCGTATGGAAAATTAATATCCATAAATGCTTAAGCGTATATCTTTAAGAATATGTAGTTGTCAGGATTTACTTAATAATTTTGAGTTATGAACATGATATTACTTAACCCATTCTTGACCGCCGTGCCAATTTGGGAACACTTACTTTTTGAGGGTACATGAAAAAAGTATTTATGTAAGTTAATAAATTCTAACATTATTGGATAGTTGAAAGTGTGGTGATTACATATAATATTAAACAATTTAGTTATATATTATAGATTAATTACAATAATTGGTCGAATTTTGCTTTTGAAGGACCTGTCGAGGTACTTGACTGTTTGCAATTATTATATTTTGCACATTAAGTTTATCATCGTAAATAGTTATTATTATTCAAATACGATAAATTGTCTATCTTATAAACAGAATTTAAAAAATAATGATTCATTTTTTACCATTTTATAGCACCTTAAACATTGCTGTGCCAATTTGGGTACACTGGCCACAAGTGTTATTTTTGCATATCATAAGGAGAAACTGCTAACGACGTTATAGTGTCAGTAACAATTGCCGTGGATAAGAGGAAGAGGTAAATACAATCCTCGAAGATTGTGACGACGGCTTGGACTATGATTTGGCTATAATTCCATTGGAACTTTTTATTGATACTGACGAAGGAGATGGTTTTGATAATGAACAAATGTCTTCAATATTGCCAATTCATGTTATAGGAGAAATCGAGGTATTTAGGTGTTCATAATGTAGATACTCTTTCTGAGTATGAGGATAGCAGTGATGGTGAACTGCCAATGGAAACGAACATAAGACCGCAAATATTAAACCACCGCTAGTGCACCTGATGTATCTGCGATTGGACGAAATTGGTCAGTGCTGATTGTGCCTCCTTTTTTTTGTTCTCGAGGGGAAAGCTGTTTATGGCTCTACTTCCCGCCAGCCCGGGGGCAGTGGGGGGCGGGAAGCGTATATCAGGGTCACAGGCCTTCCAGCCCGGCGCGTGGCGACGTCATATTTGCGCAGTTGTTAGTGACGGGCTGAGTCCTTAATACAGTCTCTAAACCGGCATACCGGCCAAAACCCCCCAGTGGCCATCTTCGTGCCGAGTTGGGCGACCATGGTACGTGAGCGAGAGGCGGCCACCGTTGTCCACAGGCACCCGGTGCGCCTCCGAGACGTACTTGTCTCGGCCGCCTCGGAGTCAAAGGGAACGCAGTTAAACAACCTCTACCTTGTTTCGGGCGCCCCGGTTGTGGGTGGGGGCCCCGCGATGTACAGAGGCCAAAGTGCCGCCACCTCTCTTGGAGTCACTTGAGGACGCCCTGCCCCCGCAGCACGTCCAGCGACCCCAAGGGAACAATTGAGTCGCCTTTTACGACATGCAGGGGATACCGTGCTGGGATTCAAAGCCCCCTTTACCTCAGGGCAGGCTGATTGTTCCTCCTTGGCTCCTTCTTATCCTTAGACTTATCCATCATCGATTGACCAATTACTAAACGAGAGTAGTAGGAAAGAAACGTTGAAAGAACAGAGATCGAGTATAAATTTGATACAAATAATGAGATACTTTAGGTTCGCTGAAAATGGCCCAATCAATATCGTTGTATGGAGTTGATGTCCATGGCAAACAAATGGAGGTGGGTTCCCTTCAAACACATGATAGATGTGGCATTACCAAATGCGTGACCATTACAGCTACGTCTAAAGAAGATGTAATGGATCAGTTATATTTTCGCTGAAGTATAGCTACATTTTGTCTTGGACAATCACCTCATCATCATGTTACTCGTCAGATATCATTGTCATCGAATGGTTACAACTGGACGGCAGCGAATATGTTAAAGAAAAAGTTTCCAAAGCGTTTTGGTGTACTTATCCGTTATAATAGGATCCGATAGACTTGCACACTATTTTACCCTCAAGTGGCCAATGTGCCAATTTGGGCACACCCCTATAATTTCAAAATTATAAATAATTTTTATTTTTTTTTTCATTTTTATACTTATTTGTATCCCCAACTATGATTAAATAAAGAAATTTCTGAATTTGTTCTTGTAGTTTCTGCTTGGCCACAAATGGGTTAATACATAAGAGTCGTAGCTGATGTGAGGAGCGTCATGGCAATTCGTGGAATAAGTAAAATTGCTGTTGCTGTAATTACATAAAGTTTATATATTTCGAGATAACTGACGTAGTTAAGAAGTAGAATATGTTACATTCACTTGTGTGTGAGTTTCGTTGAATTAGTTTAAAAATATTTCGAACAATATTCCAACAATCGCATGTGTCGTTCCTATTCCACACTTAAATGTAAGCTTGGTGACGTATCAAAGCTACGAGACTTTTCGATCTCACAGACATCCAGCCTGGAAACAAATATATGTGGATTACACAAACATTTGTCTTGGTGAGGGGATCGGAGCCGCGGCCTCTCGTTTCGTAAGCTGGTGTCTAGCCAACAGCGCAACGAGGCTGTCAATATGTCAGTATAATTGGCCATTGGTTGGCGACAGTTAGTCTTAATGTTTTCGCGCCAGTATAAACTCTATTTGAAAACTCATTACCTTATATTATTGGAGCTGCATTTTGCTGTGTCTCTATAGACAACAGGTTTATTCGAATCAGAGGTTTCCTCAATTGTTCCACATCTTGGGTCCAATTTAAAATGATTTGTCGTCATTAAACCTGATTGTAATGTCATTTACTCGAGTCAAATGTGGATGACTATGCTTTCTTATATTGTTCGCGTTATCATTGTTGGAGTAAGAAATCTTTTTATTAGTACCGGTAATGTCTTCACTTATAAAAAAAAATCTCATAGGCTTGGAAGATAAACTGTAAGCTCAGGTTACACTAAGTTTACTAAACCTATACATTATTTAATTTTTAAAAAATATATACCTAGTTTTATCAATAAATCTGTTTAATTTAATAGACAGTAAAATAAAATTGTCAATTGAGATCACGTAAAATATTTAATTTACCATCAATGCAAAGTCAAGTCGCATTATAATACTTGTATTGTTAAACCGTTATTGTGATGCAGCGACAATGCTCAAGATCCACAAGTATTAAATTCCTTTTAGCATTACGTAAGTGAAATGCAATGTCTTTGTGATTTGATGTTTCGTAACGGGTCAGTTTAGTTTCATTGAACACGATTACATGCCCGATCCATTGTAATTTTATATGTGAGATCATTATTGCAGTCGGTGATGTATTAATTCAACACTCTACCTTTCGTAATGCATTCAAGTGTATTTAAATTTTGGGAAGTGATTAACAATTTACAAGTTGATAAAGAATGCACTTCTACAAAGAAAGAATCAGTTGAACTTTAGAATAAGGTACTTTATTATGAATCAGTATGTTGGTGTCTTTCATCCGTAGTTTAATCACGTGTTTTTTACTTTTTACATGTAATAAAACATTTAAATTATTTATAAAACAAAAGAATTCGTCATGGAACATTGGTTGCTAGTCACAGAAACGATCAAGTTTAAATTTAGATTATCATAAATTTGTGACCGTCGAATACCCAAAACTAATTTACCATTCCGCAGGTGTCGTCGCGTGCAGACGGTTCATTGTGTCGCAAATCCAAGGATGTCCGAGGATTCCGGTTTTAGTGGTGTTTGCCGCTGTATTTTTATTCGTCTGTATCGGCTTATCGATAATTTGACGCTTGTATCACTAATATATTGTAAACGATCAATTTGGTACAACTTTACGTAAGAATTGAGTACATGACATAAACAATATTATCAACCCCAGTTATACTAGGACATAAAACAGCCAATATTGCCTATTTATTTCCTTGAAAACTGTTTGGATTCACAGAAAATGATTAGAAATATTGCAATGCAATTCAAATAGTTTTAAGACACCTAAGAAGTCCGTAGACATACAACAAACAAACGTAAATGGCACTAGAAACATTCAAGAATTTAAATATGTAAATACTTCTAGCGCTACAAACTATGCTACCCCTCCTTCGTTTAAAGGACACGAAAGCGCCAAGCAACACGCAAAGGAAGTGCCTACCAAAGTTTAACGACACGAGGAGGCACGGAGTGGTAATCTTTTTGGTTCGTGCCAAACTGTCTCGGCTTTGAAGTTAGCTTGCCAAGTCTGTTATTCGTACGACAGGGCTGTTAACTCATTACTTTTTGCATATTATTACCATAACGATCATTACCACTTAACTGCTTTAAAGTTTTGACTTTTTATCGTGAAAGTAAGGTGAGGTACTGTAACTTTAACTTTCGCATTTTATACGTAGACCAAGAATAAACTAGGTATGTTAACGTTATGTCGGTATCTCCTAATCTCAGAAATTGTCAAGTGATAAAGGTTCTTAGGATCTATTATTTATTATAACTGATTCGCATGGAAAGAAATCAGTTTTTGGTCAAATTGTTACATTTGAATTTGTCAATAGTATAATTAACCAATAATATTGACTTGGTTTAGTAGATTTGGAAGAATGATCTACCAGATTCGCTCTTTTTCGTAGGACTGCTAAGTGGAATATATGCTATAGCGTTCATGATAATTCGTATTATGTCATGTACCTTATATTGGTACATCGGCTTCGTCATTCGTGTCTCATTCGAAGAATTATGATTCATACTTTGTCGTGGTTACGATGCAATTTTGCTGTTACCACCATATGTAAGACTTATCCCACTAACGCATCCTTTTATGCAGCTTTGATTAATGTATTTATCTGAAACATATATGTTGTTCATATTACGAAATAAGGGAAACTATTCATTATGAAATTTTATAATTTCTTCCGCTGGGCACGAGCTGGGCTTCGAACTTATACAGCGAAATTCCTATCCAGAAAAACCCATACCTCTGTGAAGAATGCAAGTCTTGATCTAAAATATATACACCTATAGGCTTACAATATAACGGGACACTCAAAAGCAAACACAGAGTAATTGCTCGTTTTGTATCGATTTAATTTATGCGCGAGTAATCAGGTCGCGGCAACTAACTCGAGCAGTTTTATTCGTACCCCGGGTTGCGTGTCCGACGCCGTTTTAGGTCTAAACGTTGTAAACTGCTATAATTCAAACTGTCGGCCCGGGGCTGAGACCCCCTTGTGTTGGTTAAACTTTGAAATCGCCCAAAGAATGTAGTCTAAAAGTTGGAGTATATTTCGTCGGGTTCATGTTGCTGTTTTTGCCTTCTCATGTTAAAGCCAGGAACTTAAAAATTAATGTTTATGTTATCATTAGCGGTTGGGTATAGTTTTGCTCAAAGGTCTCGTGTATCTTTATACTAATTGATCATATGTGAATAGATATAATTGGAAGCATAACTTAAAATGTCTTATGAATGAAGTCTACGGGACTGCACTAGAATAAGCAAAAGTAGTCTAGCCACTCAAAAATGCTGAGAGCTGAGTCCAGTATTGCGGGTTACTGCAATACTAAGCTTATATTTTATAGAGTAATATAGAGGGGTCGAACAAATGAATCATCAATTATGCACTCGTAATGTAGAAAGTAATTTATACAAAATATTTAATGTTTAAGTCCGACGAAGTCATTTCCTTACTTTTTCCGGTGCTTTATGACCCGGCAGTGTGACGTCACTGCCTTGACAGTTTGTTGTATAAAAATAACAAGAAAGTTTCGAGGCTTGTTTGGTCATTGTACTTATAATGATATATTTAAGTTTGACGTATTAGTCAAGGTTTCTGGACACGCGTGTGAAGAGTAAAACGCATTTTAATTAGTAGGTCGTTATCGTATAAAAATAATGCTTGAAAAGTCTTATGAGGTTATTTAGAATTATAATTAAGGTATCATATTATTTATCGCTATACATTATGCATAATATTATGTTAAATTATGATAATTTAACAATGCAGAATTAATGTCTTCATTACGAATAGAGGCTTGGACCTTACTCTTCTAGTAAAACGAAATTTTATCGAAGCTAAATAAATAATGTATACTCTTATAATCAGCCTATCGCCGTCCTTTGCTAAACGCAGCTATAGCTATAGCTTAACGCATATAGTTTGAAAATTACATTGGTCTTTTGAATGACTCCATAAATAAAATTGCAGAGTCACGTGACCGTGACTTTGTAGGTTTGCTTACGGAACATAAAAAAGCCGACTATGATAGCTGACGATATATTCGATTGCTCAACGCAACGTTACAAATAAAAATTAATTGCTTTCTCGTTCATATTTAGTGTTTATTAGACGCCGGCTCTTGCTACAAAAGGTAAACGTTAACACCCTGCGACCAAGCAAAATTACAATTTACCATTACTAATCTGTATTCAAGCCTTATCCCATTAAAATAGAGTCGACAATCGTCTGAGAATTTGGCATTTTAGAGCACCATTAGCATGGTGGGATCAAAAAGCCCTTCAATTGAATGTTTAAACAATAAATATTTATCTCCATACACTTTCATTTTCTTTATTGAGAGTTGTGAAACGAAAACAAGAGTGGTCCACTAACAGATGCAGTCTTTTGTTTCGTACGAAGCAGTTTTTATGATTTGTTGTTGAACTTTATAAGAAAAAATCTCTCATAGGATAGTAAAATATATTATTTCCTATTGTTGCTTCATTGACTTTAATTCTACGAAGAAAAATTCCGAATTGAACAACAAACATGCAACTTATATATATCATGAAAAATCTTACTTTGCTACTTTGTCAATTAGATGAATGCAAGTAGATCGAGCTTTACATGTTAGAATTTAAATATAACGAGAAAACAAAAATATAAATACGTACATAATAATATTGGTTCAATTTATAAAATAAAATGTGTCTACACAAATGTAGCCATATCTGGTTCTCCCGTAGTCTATGATGTTTAGATATCTTTGATATTCACGTTTAATCAGCGCAATCGTTACGTGGGTACGTTGGACATTGACCTAAAGATGTTAACGTGGTACAGGTGGCAAAGGCGATTTACACTTGCGCGTCAACTCATAGATAACTCATCTTATATTCGTTTTGGGTAAGTAAATATTATATGTATTTCCTTAAAAGGTTGTAAATTTCGGTAGATGTAGGTATCTTTCAAAATGTAGCGCTGGGAATCTTTAAAGGGGCGCTATGCTAATCTTCTATAGTTTGTATTGAGAATTTTTTATAGGACAGATCCTAGAATTAAGTAAAAGAAATTTTTAAAATAACGACAGATTGTAGTCAACCGAAATTGAATATTAGAGACAAAACTGTGCTTTTAATCCAGTAAAGCGTTATGCTTTTTAACGCACTTAAAGCTAGGTTCCCAAAATAAAACAATATGCATAAACTGTTCTTTTTTGTTCTTTCTTCTGCCAGCACTAAAGTGAAAGTAATGTTTAAGTCCAAAACAATTAACACGCATCGCTCGAATAGATCACTATGCGGCCCTCGAACTTACTGCAGCGGACGTGTATGGTACGAGCTGATAAACATGATGGATTGAACCGCTGTCTAATTTGGCTCAGGGCATTTTACGCTTAATTGCATCCAAATTGATTTAAACAACGCGATAATCATAGAAAGTTATTTTGTAGGTGTGCATTCGTATCATGAATCAATCTATGAACGGAAAGGTATCAAAAACAGAACGTTTAAGAGTGCTAGAGCTCTGCCACTTATGGTATGATGCTATTACATTCGCTTGAGCGATCGTTAGATCCCAGATTGGATTCCAGGGTTATTGAGTTTGCCTAGTTGTTCCCATTACGGAGACTGGAAATATGCTCGTGAAGCGGTAGGCGCGTCTCCTATTTCAAGTAAATATAGATGGAGCCTTTTCAATAAAACTGTCTAGGTATGGACGTAAATCAAATTTACGATTAGGATGTTAAAATATGCTGGTGTAGATCGATTTAGTAGGCTTAAGATGAAGAAATTCCTCACAACTTATAATTATGGAAGTTCTTTTACCATAATAATGACTTTTAATGACTAACATCTCGAGCTTTATTAAATGAAATCTCAAGTGGGAATGTAGAAGTGCTGTAATAATTCAATAGCGTTGACGTTTCGATTTAACACAACCATTCACTTGTTGAGCGCCGCATGTTCATTAATACCGCGGTAAGTGTGGGAAGTATTTTATGATTGAAAGTTTTATAGAAATAATTCTGTAGTTAAGTGTAACGTGTAGGTGTTACGCAAGATGTGTCCGACTGAGGAAGTCGTCAGCTAGAATTTAATGAGCGCCGTGGAGAGCTCGGCGTTAACGAAATCATTTGTTGACTTGAAATTACTATACGGCTGAAACGGCGTAACTGACTAAAGGAGGCTGTGGGTACGCCTGTTTTAAATAAAGTAGTTTCTATATTTAATCCTTTGAAAATTTTAAGATTTTCCGTAAGTATTTAGAAACTTTAGGGGAAGGTGGGGTAATTGAGAACGGCGGGTAATTGAGAACAGTTGAATATCAAATACACCCCTTGCACTATACCGCCCGTACACATCTAAGCCGATGCGCTTGCCATCCCTTAGTATGCACGCAAAATTGTGATTGAGAGAACCCACGCATCTCGTCACGGTGAGTCAAACAATATTGAATGTAATTTTGTTACAATTTTTGTCGTAAGTAAAAATCAGTGTAAAAAGTATCTTTTTTAAGTTAACGACAACATATTTTGTAGCCATCTTACATGTACTATCTGTTTATAAATTCCAAGTAGTTTTAAGTTCACGGTCAATAATGATGATGATGATGTCATCCTGGCCGATTTCGGCTATGGCGACTGTTTCTGCATAAGTTCAGTTCTGTTCAGGTAGAGCGTAGTTGACATGCTCTTGTGTGGCTGATATAGCCAATTTTGGCAGTAAACGTGCGTGAACAGCGTGCACATGTCAAGGTGCCATTGACATAATTATAACATATAGAAGCGGGTGGTCTGCTTTTTATGAGGTCACGTTTAGAGTCAAGTTCGCGCCTCCGTTCACATTCAAATTCGCTCACGCTGCTTTGAATGGTGGCACGCCAATGCAGACGATCTTCTGCCAATGATTCCCAAGAGGAGTGGTCAATCTTGCATTTTTTCATATGTCTTTTCTGAACGTCCTTGTACCTAAGGTACTGGCCACCACGTTTCCGCTTACCATTTTCCAGCTCAGAAAAGAAAATGCGCTTCGCCACTCTCTCATCGGGCATCCGAGACACGTGTCCGCACCAGCGAAGTTGACGCCGCATGAGGTAGGCTTCCATACCGCACACATTGGCCCGGCGAAGGACGTCTGTGTTCCTTACGCGATCGGACCAGTGGATGTTCATGATGTTGCGGAGGCACCTCAAGTGGAACCTATCAAGCGTGCGTATGTGCCTGCGGTACAGAGTCCATGTCTCATATGAGTACAGTATATTCGGCAGAACTACTGCCATGTAAACTTTGACTTTGGTGGTCAACTTGATATCGTGCGAGCGGAGGACGCGGTCGCGTAGTCTACCAAAAGCAACCGACGCAGCACAGATTCGGTTATTGATCTCTGCATCAAGGTTGCATTTAGTTGTAATGTAGCTGCCGAGGTATTTAAACTTGTCCACCTGTTTTAACATATTTCCGCCAAGCTGTATTTTCAAAGGTGCAAGATCTGAGGTATCCATTTGCATCACTTCTGTTTTTGTGATGCTGATCTTGAGTCCAAATTTACAGCACACGATATCCAGCTTTTCGACCAAAGCCTGCAGGCCAGCAGAAGAATCCGCTACAAAGCATAAGTCGTCGGCATACATAATCTCGGTGATCAGTTGGTGTGATACTTTATTGCGCGCTTTCAATCTTACAAGATTGAAGACACTACCGTCAGTGCGAAACCGGATACGTATGCCCTCTCCTGTATTGTCTAAGGTCTCTCGTATGACCACTGCGAAATAGAGGGCAAACAAAGTTGGTGCCAATACGCAGCCTTGCTTAACGCCACAGCTTACTGAGAAAAAGTCAGAAAACTCTCCATTCACAGCCACGCAGCACTTCATACCATCATGCAGAAGCCTTATAAGTCTAATAAATTTGTCCGTACAGCCCAGTTTTCCAAGAACCATCCAGAGAGCCTCACGAGGTACGCTGTCGAAAGCTTTTTCTAGATCGACAAAGCAGATAAACAATGGTTGATTTTGCTCCCTACTCTTTTCTTGAATTTGTCGTAATGAAAAAATGGCTTCACACGTACCTCTGTTGGGACGAAAACCAAACTGAGTTTCGGGCAAAATTGTCTCAGACAGCGTAAGTAGCCTACGTAGAAGCACTCGTGCGAAGATTTTCCCAGGGGTTGATAAAAGCGAAATGCCCCTATACGAGTTACAATCAGCTTTGTCTCCTTTGTTCTTGTACAGAGAACATATGCGCGAAACCTTGAACTCGGCTGGAATTCGTTCTTCGTTCCACATGCATGAAAAGATCTGCCAAATTGCATCATGTAACCGCTCTCCGCCGTATTTAAGGAGCTCGCCAGGTATGTTGTCTAACCCTACGGCTTTCTTATTTTGCTGTAGCTTAATGGCTTCTACTACTTCATTTAATGTTAGAGGTTCGTCCAGATTATCGAGACGAGGGTTATCCGGCAAAGATTCTATAAAAGTCAGGTCAGCCGAACGATCGACATTAAGTAAGAGATTGAAGTGTTCTGCCCATCTCTTAAGTATATCAGATTTGTTAGTGATTATTGACCCGTCCATAGACTTGAGAGGTACGTTTACTTTATATGGTGTCCCAATAAGGTTGCGAATTTCTGCGAAGAAAGTTCCCATCTGATTGGTATCAGCAAGCCACTGTATCCAATTGGCTTTTCGCTGCCACCAATCATCTTTCACTGTACGAGTCAATTTTCTTAGTTTATTAGCACTTAACTTAATCTTATCTGATATGTTATTGCGTTTGCGGTGGTGCTGATGCAAAAGAATTCTATGATCTGTATACACTGTATACACTTCTACAATAAAGTCCCTAGTCATATTAAGGCTTTGAAGTATCATACATTTAAAGAAACTACTAAGAAACAACTATGTAACAAAGCCTACTATACAATATCAGAATATATGGAGGATAACGAAGCCTGGGCATAATTAAAATGTTACTGTAATCCCAGGTTTGGCTGAGTCTACTTTAATGGACATGGCTGTACGTACTTAATTATGGTTTTAGTAATCTGTAAGCAATTAGGTATGTCATGCTCGCTGAAACGTCTGTGCTTACGGCGGCGTCGTGTGCCGGGTCGGTCACTTCCCTATGAAATGGTTGAGGAGGCCGATGGCTGGCACATGCGTCATACTCGTGAACGGGTGCTGTTTGTGTGGACTGGTCTGCCTGATTTGCTTATTTCCATTCATGAAATTTTAACTTGGTCAGACGACAGTTTCTCCATTTAAGATGACTATGCTGTTCTAATATGCAACACAACATTCTGATTTTGTATCAATGAGCTGCTCTAATTCGGGAAATTAAGTCTTTGTAAAACAATATTGTAAGCTATCTCTTGATTGGAAAAGAGCAACACTAGAGTTTCTTGCCCGTTCTTCTCTAGTGATGACTGCCTTCCGAACAGGGTGGTAAAATTTGAAATGACTGAATCTAAGTGATGTATTTGACATTTTATAGATTCAATAAATATTATTTCATTTCATTTAAATATTATTTCATTTCATTTCATTTCATTTCATTTCATTTCATTTCATTTCATTTCATTTCATATGATCGGCCAATGCGTCCATTAAAACCTTGTCGTTGTTATCAAACCAGTCCTCATGTATACGAAGCTTGGCTCCGAGGGTATCTGCAGCTGCGTTGAGTATAGATGTAGAGAGCTTCTGCCATGAACTTTGTAAGTCGTTGTCTTTCAGATCTATTAGAGAGATAGCCGAATCAATTTTTTGTTTGTAAGTTGACTGGATTTCTATTGACTCTAGTTTTTGTATATTTAATGAAATTGGTCTAGTTCTGGTTGGTCGCCGCGGTGGGTGAATTCGGAGTTTAAGTTTTGTTACGACCAATCTGTGGTCAGACCAGCAATTTGCTCCACGCATCACACGTGTGATTAGTACTTGTGATATGTCACACCGCCGAACTATAACAAAGTCAATCAAATGCCAGTGCTTTGACCTCGGATGCATCCATGTTGCCTTATACTTTTCGGGTAGCCTGAACAAGGTGTTGGTGATGGCAAGATCAAATTGCGCACATAGACTCAGTAACAATTGCCCGTTACTATTCATTTTACCAACACCATGTTTCCCCAACACTCGAGGCCAAGCATCAGAGTCTTGCCCAACTCGGGCATTAAAGTCACCCAGCAGTAAGATCTTATCAGTGGACTTGATTTTTAAAAGAGCTGTTTGTAATTCATGATAAAATTTGTCCTTTATGTCATCACTTTTATCAAGGGTTGGTGCATAGACACTGATGATAGATAAAAAGTTGTTACTACCAGAAGGGAGGCGTAAGGTCATGACACGATCGGAAATACCGACTGGATGTTCCGTTAACTTTGAAGCCAACTTTGTTTTTATAGCAAAGCCTACGCCAGACCTACGAGGCTCAGATGCAGGAGTACCTTTCCAGAAAAACGTGTAGCCGCCGCCTTGTTCCACGAGCTCGCCTTCCTCAGCCTTATGAGTTTCACTCAAGGCAGCTACGTCCACATTATAGCGCGCAAGCTCTCGCGCTACGATGGCTGTCTTTCTTTCGGGACACGCGTTGCCTGGTCTATCTAAAAGCGTGCGTACATTCCAGGTAGCAAAGATGGTCTTAGTTGCATGTTTTTCGATCATTTTGTTTAATTTTCGACCACGAGAAGAAGGATGTGCAGGCAGCCGTGGTTACTACCCCCTTGACATTGTTGGGGCAAGCATTTGTTTGGGGACACCTTTTCTAGCCCCTTCCCCGGCTAGGCGGGGGAAGCAGTGCCTCTCTAAATAGAGCTGCTTCGTCGCAAAGGGTGCTGCCGAGACGCACTGTCACCCCAAATGCAGTGCGGAAACGACCACTCTCCCTAAACCGCCTGTGTGCAAACCTCAGACAAAGTCCAGCCTACATCAAAGCCAGACCTCTCTACCTTAGTTCATCGCCACAGGACTTGTTTTCTCAGTGTCCATTGAGCAGAAACAGGTCAGATGCGCGTGATAATTTTTTAGTGCACAAGTGGTTGCGCTGACACAAATGCCCTCTCTCGTCCGCTCACTCCTGCACCCGGTGGAGCGGGAACCGCTACGACCGGAGGAGATCAGGATGCAGTGTACAGGCCGGTGGCAACTCAAGACTCCTACCACCGCCCTAGGCTGTACACGGTGCCTCGCTGCCCTGCCGGATCCGCCAACTACAATCGCTTATCAGCTGTCGAGTTGCTTTCACCACCGGGACAGACTTTGTGCACATACGGGGAGTGACCGTAGGATGATAGACTCTTAGATGACATGAGCCCCTTTCTACCAGATTTAGCCCACGGGTCGACGTGGTTTACGGGGTGTGGCCGCTGCGTGCACACGCAGCTACTTGGAGCCACTGGTAGAGTGGGTCGCAAGGTCTGACTCCTCGTTTTTTTTGAAAAACCGACCAAAGAGCAAACCTCTCCTCAACCCACAACACCCCACGGTCAATAATATCACAAGTAACGATCATTTTGTTTCGACTTTCCAAGTTCGGGTAATTAGGAACGGCATCAGGAGGGTAAATGTGAACGTTCCTAATTACCCCTAATAGTTAATTGATCATGTAAAGTATCTTATATTTGATATTGTTTTAGAAGCCTAGACATTACGAAAGAAAAACCACAAAATTGAACCACAGAAATTGAAAATCTTCGCCGTGCAATACAAGATGTTAGAAGTAAACAGCTTTCTTTAGGCAAAACAGCGATCAAATATTCACTACCAAAACAACATTACGAACATAACATAACGTCAGTCAAACTTTAGAGTCAAGTACTTGCATTCGTGAAACTCCAGTTGAGCAAAGCTAGAGTGAACGGAGTGAACCTATTGACAATCATAGTTAAAATGCCGCCGCTTCTGATCTTATAAATCAAAGTGTTATGGGTATGCCCCTTGATACTACTCCTCTATCAGTTTCTGTGCTTCTTTCCGAAATAACTAACGTACCTGTCATTCCAAAAACAACCATTTCTAAGAGACGAAATAAAAAAAATCGCAGATTTTGTACAGCAGACCTATAAAATATCAATTAGAGGAAAAAGAGAAAAGACAAGTTGAAAGGAAAATTCAAAAAGAGAAGATTGTAACGAAAGAGAATACTAAAACTACAAAAAAGAAGTCACTACTTCAGCGGATAGAGGTCAGAAATTTAAAGGAGTTTGAAGGAAATGAAAATGAAGAGAATTATTTCTGCATATTTTTCGGTGAAGAATATGAATCTCCACCAGCAGAAGATTGGATCATGTCCGTCATTTGCAACAACTGGGCACATGATAAATGTACCAGCAGCCAATGCAGCAGGGGTTATGTCTGTGATTTGTGCCAAACTAAATAATTATAGTACTTACTAAGTCGTTCGCAATTACCCCATATCGTTCCTATTTCCCCCGCGGACTGATCTCAATTACCCCACATGATGTCGGGTAAATACGAACGCATATGTTTTTTCTTTTCTTAATTTTTTTTATTATAAAGTTTATTTCCAAGAGTTTTGAGTTAATTTCTTTGTAGCTAGATAAGTAACGTTCATGTTGCAATCAAAATTTGATTACATTTATGATTTTTTTTATTACTTTACAGGGTTTTAAGTTAGGTGTTCCCAATTACCCCACTTTCCCCTAATCTTCTGCTTTTGGAAATCATGAGAGTATTTCTACTGGGACGCACTTCAAATGCCATAAAAATATTCGTAAGATAACCAACTCGTAAGATAAACAACTTAAGGGCTTTTTATCAGCAATTTTTGTACATAATATGCGAAGTTCACTAACTCGCATTAGGCCAAGGACCTTTTCGCCATCGGAAGTAAGTGGAAAGTACAATTATAATGAAATGTACTCCTAATACTAGTTTAAGGAATTTTTACTTCTAGAAAGTTTTCATATTTGTTAATTGCTTACACTTGGAATGTTTAGCCTATCTGTTCTTCAAATTGCATAACAAAGCTTCTATCAATTTGAGAAATAATTCTAAGAATAGCTGGAAGGCTTAAGTGCCTTTGATTGATAGAAATTATGCAATCACTCACATTTCTCTATTAAAATAGATAAAAATAATTAAAGTCATATCTATCAATCGACAACGTTACGTGTTTTAATCTATGATCAATGAAACTGTATCATTCGATTACAAAACTGGCGTTGGTTTTAAGTTTCTCAACAGACAAAGCCGTAAATTAATCCACGGCTCAGGCGTTCAAACAATTTTCCAACTTTCGTACAATCAACTGAGCCCCATCGCCAATTAAGAGGCAATTGAATTGAGATTAACCATAAAATTCGGTCATTAATGTTTTACTATGTAACAATTACTGAAGCGGGCGCGACGCGTGCTCCAATGAAGATAAATTAACTTACACATGTTGGTATAGCTTTCTATTCACATGCGAAGGGCAGGCGCGTAGTTAGAGCGTAAGGGCGATATCTGTTAGTACAATCTTAGTATCGAACACCATCAATAAACATTTGTTAACTGAAGACATAACAATCCATTTAAATTAAGGAATCTAGGGAGGTTTATTTTCCTTGGGGGTAAATTATATTGTGATGACCGCTTCCAATAACCCACTTAAGAATTCTTTGGGGAAGGCCTTTCCCAAGTATTTTATTATAAAATTGAATGATCTGTTATACCTTACTTTCTCATAACCATAACGTAAAGTGCGATAATATCTTTTTTATTTCTTAGCCTATGAATTTTATGTTTAAATTCTAGGCAGCAGCGAAAGATTTTGTTTTCGGTGTATGGAGTAAGAGTTTCAGTAAAAAAACGTCAGTCATTCTCATAGCTTTTCTTAAATTTTCGCCTAGCCTTTTGCTGCAACATTACTAGTTCAGTTAATCAACCCACGTACTAATTAAAAACTACGTAATGTCGATTTCGTTACTGTAATTCAAATAAAGTATTTGAAAGAATCAATTCTACAAACAGATTTATACTGTTACGAGAACTTTATAAAGGTTAATCACTTTACGATAGCTCTTCAATATGGCCCTGTGTGTAGTGCGTGTCTTATTTGTATGAATGACTGCCATTACATTACTAATGTGTAATGATGTTCAATTAGAAAATATTTCTTTATGATTTATTTACCTTTGCTTGAGCAATACATTTTTTATATCATTCCCATTGTTAAGTTAATTATTTATAATATGATTACTTTTGCAATTATATGGTAGAATGGTATTACGTTATTAATTTAATGATTATGATTGTGTGAAATGAATTAAGTGGGCTCTGGTATTAAAATCACATTTGGATTTATAGCTTGTCAAATAAATTATGTATGAGCAAAGTTGTTTGTATTTGGCTTAATAATACTCATTTTCACTGCTGGGCACGGGTCTCCGCTACCATTGATTTACCAGGGCTTAGGCATTAGTCCACCACCTTTTTTTTTTTTTTTGTTCTCGAGGGGAAAGCTGTTTATGGCTCTACTTCCCGCCAGCCCGGGGGAGGGGGGCGGGAAGCGTATGTCGGGGTCACCGGTCTTCCAGCCCGGCGCGCGGCGACGTCATATCCGCGCAGGTGTTAGTGCCGGGCTGGGTCCCTAACAAAATCCCTAAACCGGCATACCGACCAAAACCCCCCGGTGGCCATCTCCGCGCCAGGTTGGGCGACCATGGTACGTGAGCGAGAAGCGCACACCGTTAACCACAGCCGCCCGGTGCGCCTCCGAGACGAAATTGTCTCGGCCGTCTCGGAGTTTTAGGGGGCGCAGTTGCACCCCCACTTCTTGGTTCGGGCGCCTCGGTTGTGGATGGGCGCCCGCGACGTGCACAGGCCAC
The DNA here is from genome assembly GCA_030295005.1 of Cephonodes hylas. Taxonomy (NCBI): domain Eukaryota; kingdom Metazoa; phylum Arthropoda; class Insecta; order Lepidoptera; family Sphingidae; genus Cephonodes; species Cephonodes hylas. The sequence goes on from AP025382.1 coordinate 6,943,028, forward strand.
AGTGCCGCCGCCCCTCTCGGGGTCACTTTCAGTGAGGACGCGCTGCCCCCACAGCACGTCCAGCTACCCCAAGGGCCCCTTTAAGTCGCCTTTTACGACAGGCAGGGGATACCGTGGTGGGATTCTGACGCCCCCTTGCCACAGGGCAGATTAGTCCACCACCTGGGCCTAGTACAGGTTTTAAATTTAATAACTAGAATACATCCTTATTATTACCCTGGATATAGATAGCAACGTGTTTTCAATCCAGAATCTAATCTTGTAACTGGTAATTATCAAGTATCGAAATGTAAGCAAATCCCATGTGTTATGCATTGAAAGTGAAATTGCGATGTTATCGCTAAGAAATGAAATCGACTGTGATCCATACAAAGAGTTGTCTGTTTATGAGTTAGGCATATATTAGCTGCGAACAAAGAAATGTTTAGAATGCTATCTAGATTATCTGCTTTCATAGATTGTGATAAAGGATTTTGTTTTCATGATATTGATTATTTGAAAGTTTCGTTCTTGAAAAGACAACGATGATTGTATTTGACCAAGCCTGCAAACTTGATGATTTCAAGATATAAGAGATATATATTTGAGTTTAAAAAATCAAGCGGGATCTCATGACTTTTCATTGTAATTTTCTGCGATAAATAGTTAAAAATACAAGCTACATCTCTCCGCGACCCTAAGGCGGTAATGACTACAAATTATTCGGTTAGTAAGGTCTTTACGCCGATGAGAATTTTTAAGCCGAAGTAAGTCGATGTGGAATGTAGCGGCGATTTTGATCACCATTCTTTACCATAAAAAATGATTTTTTCCCCGGTCTATCGTCAGGACAGGATTCGTCTTGCTGTACAGGTGCTCGGATTATAAAAACTATGGGGTGTAGCACTTTAGTACATACACATCAATATGAAACTCAAAATACTTTTAATGTTGTTGTTATTTATTTCATCTGTTTTTGTTTTAATGAAATAAATACGACAGACGGTTCACATTAGTAGTCGTTCTGTTTCTAAATCAAAAGTTTGGTTATTTTATATTGTAAATTTAATGCAAAAAGAATGGAGAACATATTATTGTGCATGGTAAAAGTCAAGTACAAAATCGCGTCGAAGCCACTTAAAGCCATCCTCCACTAGATATTTTCAAGTAACCAAACCCTAAGTTCCAATCCCTACTATTCGTGTTCGTATGGAAAGTCGGTACCCAGTAGAAAATTATTATTATGAATGTGGTTTCCAGTAGCCTCCTGTATAAACAGGAGTGCATCCAGTCCTGTCGTGATATCCTTTCGATGCGAGATAATTACACTATTGTGTGCGCAGGCGCGCCGCAATTCGATCCGATCCGATTCGACACACCAACAGGTTTGAACCTCAGTACAGAAATAGTAAATATTCTATAGTCATACAAAAAATTGTTAATTACGCACTGTTGCTATCGAGTCGTTAGATTGAATTGTTATGGGTTTTCGGTTACATAAAATCTTGTGTTTTGAATTTTATCTTGTATATGGACTGCTTCTGAGAAATGGTCTAAGAATCTTGAAAACCAGACAACTGTTTTTTTATACTGGTTTTATATATTTGTTCTTATATTATTTTTATATTTATCATGATTGTCAAATAATCAAAGCCAAGTACTAGTAGCCAAATAACTATAACCAATAACAATTGACGTATGATATATATTATTATAAAAATTTATTATAAACACATTCTTCTTACATAATAGTTATAAGATTCCCTAAATCTAGTAAAAGACGATGACGTCATTTATACGGTGCATTTAGATCCTGCACCATATTTTTTGAAGTTCATTCAACGTAAACTGGTTTCGATTTTTTTTGTTTTATTTGTAGCGCCTCCTGTAGTTGCTTATAACTGAATAGGTAGTACTTAATAATGTTGAATGAATGTTACACACCTGCATCGCTCCTTTTATTAAAATGCTTTTAAATAAGAAATACTATGTTTTAAATGACTTTATGTTCATTTATTCTTAATCAAATATGGCGTCCACGAAGGTGGGTCAATCATGAAATTTGTTTTTTAAAATCATTCTAGTGGCTACAGAGGTTATTGACTAGAACTAAAAAAACTTTTTTGGGCGTAAGTGAGAATGAGCATTAAAATTTTACGCCAACCTTTCAATAAATATATGCATACTAGTTAATACGCGTATTCTGTTAGTAAATATGATGAACATCAAATAAATCACAGTTGTACCTCACGGAAGCCTCGTCTGCTAAAATTCAATTTGATTTATGACTCCTCCATTAGAAATTTCCCAATTTCACTATAATTAGCTCAGTGATCACGTGTCACAACCCTTTCACCCGTCAACTTGAGTTCTGGCACAACGTGTGAATTTTGGCGAAACATTTTTTTGTTAACACTAAGTGCCCCATTAGCGATGTTATCTGCGACACAATCATTCGAAAGCAACACAACTGTTAAATATGATCTGATAATTTTATGTTGTTCTCGAGCTCTTGAAGCTGCTGTTATATCCTACTATTGTCTCGTCATCACAGGTTCAATCAACGGGTAGGAAAAACTGTAATTAGAATTTTTAATTGGGAAATTCTCATTAGCAGCAAGGAGACTAGAATTGTGCCTGGAAACCGACAAAGCGTTGTCCCCTATTACGTAGGGCGTAAACAAAATTGGCCAAATGTGAGTGCGCAGAATTACATTTCTACCTACCACAACAAGAAAAACGTGTGAGGTTATGTGTGTATGTGTGGATTAAGGCCTAAACCCAATTAGTTGTAGAGGAGGCCCGTGCCCAGCAGTAGGCCGTACATGGGCTGATGATGATGATGCATGTAAGAATTTATTGTAGTGACTTGATATGCACGAACAACGGAACTGTATCGGCTACTGTACAAAACACTTCACACAAACAATTTGATACTCTTTTGTTTTGCCTAATGTAAAAAACTCACCATTCATGAAATTGTTCATTTTTTGTTCATTATTTCAAAATTAGAAATTAATTTAGAACGTAATCATTGCTCAGAGAAAGTTCCGGTCGGTTCTAGTTTTTTTTATCTTCATTGTTTGTTTAAGATTCACACGGTGTTTCGTGATAAACATATTTGTACGCTCTTCGCTTGAAATTAAATAACTCGTTCAGCTGTCAGTACTTTTACTCTGATATGATTAACCAAATTATGATGATCTCCGAATTGTATTAAATGTAGTTGAAGATGCGGTTCTTCCGTTCTCAATGAGCACTTCAGCGATGGAGGCGCACTCATTGTAATTTATTAGAATGTTTTTATGATGTTTCCTTATTGAATGATCTTTTTGTGGCTTAATAATATCTTCATTCATGAGTTTGGGAGACGTGTGCATAAGATGTTGATTGATAAAACTATTGACGATTGTATTAGTATTGAATCTTTGCGATTTAAATGATTTCGTTGATGTTGAAGAATTTCGATGATTTTTTATCAGGGACTCGAACAATGTTATATAAATAGAAATAATTAATACAGCTGTATCGTGAGTTATAATACAATAAGGGTTTGCTTTTAATTTAAAAAAAATGTCTTATTAATTTATATTAAAAAAGTACCTAGATAATGATTTTCCATAGAGGCTGCACTGGTTCTTTATAAAGCAGCATAAAATAATAGGAGTTTAGACAGTAAAAATGGGACTGCCTTTTTGTATGCCGTACCGTACTTAGCTAAGAGAAAATGAATATTTTCTGCATGCCTTATTTTATAAGGTAAAGATCTACGAATATTTCATATAACCACGAAGCAACAATGTATTTCCAATAGGGCTGGTTTTAGAGATACGATGGTGTTGTCCCGAGTATGCAAGTAAACAAGACGCCAGTCACGTATCACTATTATCTTAAGTCTTAACTCCATACCGTCTACACTTACGTACACTTCTAAACATAATCCTTACGGTACATATCTCTGATTTTTTGGAAATTAGGTGTCTTAATAAAATGTTGTTTAGAAAACTACCTCAAATGACACAGCTATATAGATGAAAATTCCCGAAAAACGAGGCGATACCGGGAATTAAAAGTTCCTAATAATGATAGAATTACTCTTAAATGGCCGTCCTTACGATACTGAAACGAAAGCTAAAGGCCCTTACAAGGTTTCTTCGTAATTAATATAAATAATGACTACGTATAACGGTATGCGAAAATACGATATTTAAACTGATGTGACTTGTTTAGTTATATTAGTCACACTTCTGAGGGGTTCCTCAAAAGCTTAGAGAAGAACAGTACCGGAAGCAGTTACTTGTATTAAGTATTAAATGGATGACTCGACTTATCTATTTTCAGTATCAAAATTGATAAAACACGGAAGTGTCGATATGGAAATGGAGTAATAGCGAGAACATAGCTAAATTTCATATTAAACTTAAGTTATGTCAATTAATTGTGTAATAAATTTCTACTGCATTTTATAATGGACATAAAGTTACTTTATAGATAGCCAACATCAAGACCATCTTGAGTAGGAAAGAATTTATCATAGATTGAAGACTTAATGGAAGCTGTTAAATTATACGAGAAATCATGTTTAATTAATAAATAGAGAGTGTGGGAAATGATGGTTATTGCATTGCACACAGTGGACACAAAAAGCATTAAGTCTGAACTAACACGAACCAATGAATGATTAATAAATGTAGCTTTGCCATTTGTGTCTTCAAGTGTACGTATTTAGAACAGTAGGCTGATTAAATTGCTGCACGAGATTTTCCGAAGGTCAATACGGTCTCGAAGCGAATTGTGGGTTTTAGAAAGTGTTTCTATTTAGCTAAATTGCTTTGCATGAAAGTGCTTATTAGCTGATTCTATCGCGGCTAGTTGTTTCGATAGTTTAGTACGGAATAGTATTTATTGATATTTAACTTATCATAAGCTAAGTGTGAAATTCTAGTTCTAGTTTTGAGTCGTTAGTAATCAGTTATAATGCATTAGGCATTTGTTTTTTAAACGGATTTGTATTATAGCTCATCAGAACTTACTGACGATATCAGGCTAGTTTATTAAGTATAATAATTAGTAAGCTTGCAGAGCTTTAACATTTGTAAAAAATAATGACTACCCTACCACATCCAATTGTCAACCTAAACCAACATAAACTAAAATGAAAAGCAACTAAAATTGTTCACCCATTTAGGAACTATTTGTTACCCTAAAAATTACCCTAAAAATAATAATAAAAGATAAGGAGATAATTCTTACTAAAATTACAAGATTAAATTTAAAGGAAACGATAGAAATATATGAGATGTGACAAGAAAGTTCATGGTTGATGTCGCGTGTGCTTTGAGACCGGGGTGTCACCCCGACGCTTAGTGTGATTGAGTCAAGTCGACACATTTATAAATAGCACCGTGAATGGCAGCTTGAAGCAGCTAGAACGGTGCTTCGACACATACAGACAGATCAACGTTTGTTATTTTGGTTACATGTGAAATTGGTGCCGACTTCCGTGGTATGTTTATGTCTTGTGATGGTATTTAAGGTTTTATATATTAGAGACGTTATGGTCTCGAGGATTAGACGCGCGGTCGAGTCAAAACATCAAAAAGACTTCAAAACGAGCTTAGTCTTTCTGAAGTTAGAAAAACCTGCTAAAGGTGTTTCTTAGGGTTGTGTAATTCCACAAAGCACACCCATTTCCCGTGGTAGAATGAGACTTGCACCGCTCTGTTATTTAAGAGGATCATGGACCAGCACTAGTGACAATATTGCCTGATGTATATAAATGTAACTCAATCTTTGGTGCGTTGGCTACCGGTGGACGTCTTTCAGCTGATGGTAATGAGTATTATTATGACACACAATCTTACACCTATTTATATCGCCGAAACAGACATGCCATGAAAACTCATGCACGTCGTAAAACTTCTACCTACTTCAATAGCATGCAGTATTAATTCAAACAAGTTTCCCTTATCGAACACTGTAATGACATCCGTTCTCTGTCGTGCTTCGGCGATTCGTCTGGTAAACGCGCAAATTGGTGTGAAAATGATGGGAAATTGCTGCTTGCTGCTTTCTCCCACAGTCTCGGAGTCCCGACGATTCGCCCTTGGAGCTATTCGGTTGAAACGTATCATGTAAATGCCTCTAGCGCCAAAATTCAATAGTTAACATAAGTGGGACGAAAAATAATTTTACAAAGATATTATTTTAAAAATAAAGGTAGATAGCAGAAGCTTTAAGAATTATTTTCTCTGTTTAGGAATAACAAGCTACTGCTTTTTTTAAATGATGAACGCTGCATCAAAGTGACAATAAATAAATTAACTTTATCTGTATGGCTCCAGGTATTCCATTTTTGAAAATGGTTCGTGATATGATTCGAAACTTTGTTTTTTAACCCATGCATTCAGTGAAAGCTGACATTGATTTCAAATACGAGTACAGCTAATATTTGCGAACTAGAAGTTTCTCAAAGGGCATGTTTTCAAATATTTACTCTGGCTTGGCTGTTTGGAAGAATAATAAATAGTGGTAAAAAATTTTAAGTATGTTTGATTAGCATTTTTGTAAACCGACCATGGCCCTAAAAGGTTTATTTGCCAGGTCAAGGGCGCAGTTGAAATCTCTACGATTCGTCTCTCCATTATCATATTTCTAATCGTAGAATTTAATTCAACGGGAAAGTTAATGATAAAATAGATTTACAGTAAAATAAATTTATTATGGCAAGTAAATTACTTTCCATACGGTGCAGATTATATAAAGTGTTATTTAGTGGCAATTGCAAATAGTGCATTAAGTAATCGCCGCGGGCGGCCGCTAGATGGCGCGAGCTTGTGATTATTAGTTGTCCGTGTCTTAACTCTTAATGTACCTTCCGAATTCCGATGATATGATGGGTGGTCGTAATCGTTGTTGTGGGAATAAATTAGGAAATTATGTATTCATTAGCTTTTTGATAATATTTCGAAAAGTAATAATAGTTTCAGGTTGTATTTGTATGTGAAGTTGATATCTGAAAAGTGCACTATTTTCATGAATACCGTGCAATAGATTTAAAAAGTATTTCGTTTTAAACGCCAATGACAGACTGATCAGGCTTACGGATTAATTTTGCTCATATAACTTTCATTGTTGCGACTCGTCGGAGCGTCAACATTTTAAAAATATAAGTTGATTTATGCGTTTGTTTTAAAATGTATATTCTCTTTATTTCCAGGATCGGCCGGCAAAGAGCACACTGCACAAGCAAACACACAAACGCGGCATGAGAAATGTGACCACCGAAATACCGACCAAAACATGCAGACGACAAACAAATAAGTCTTGCCCCAAAATCACGTGAACTGCACGATATTTATTTTGTACTTATAACTTTAATTAACGAATCTAGTCGCCATAGCACTATTTAAAACGAAGCAACTTAGAGTAAAACAGTAATAGAGGTGTGAGCAAGTACAAACGACGGAGAGTACAAACCAGCCGGGATGAGCTAATGTTGATTTAAACTATTGTAAATTGATACTATTAGAAGTTCCCGGTGCGCAAGAAAATGTCTACTACAAGTGAGTATTGGTTTGTGTTTATAGTCTAATTGCCTCCCTTAGTTATCTAATAAATTACTTTTATATCATTCAATGTTTGAAGATTGAGAAGAAGAAGAAGAAGATATGAAGAAGATATGGAAGAAGAAAGAAGAGAAGAAGATATGGAAGGTCTTACAAGTGGTTGGGTGGAAGTGGCTGACTTTGTTCTTCAATAAGTTGTTGCAGGACGGCACGATACCCGATGAGTGGTGCGCCAGCTATTTGGTGCCTATTTTTAAAAATAAGGGGGACGTGCAAGATTGCAACAATTATCGAGGGATAAAGTTAATGTCACACACTATGAAAGTATGGGAAAGAATAATTGAGCGACGCCTGCGAGAGGAGTGTGAGGTTTCACGGAACCAGTTCGGTTTTATGCCTGGCCGTAGGACAATGGATGCCATTTTTGCAATTCGCCAGCTGTGCGAAAAATACAGAAGAGCACACAAAAACTTGCATATGGCATTCATTGACCTCGAAAAGGCTTACGATCGGGTTCCGCGTGAAGTTGTATGGTGGGCCCTTCAGAAGAAATGTGTGCCTGAGAAGTACCTGCAGTTGATTCGGGCCATGTACCGCAGATGCAGTACACAAGTCCGAACTGCGGTCGGTCTTACGGCCAGTTTCGATGTCGCTGTTGGTGTGCACCAAGGGTCGGCTCTTAGCCCTTACCTCTTCCTGTTGATTATGGATGCCGTTACGGCAGGTATACAGGAAGAGGCACCCTGGTGCATGCAATTTGCTGACGACATCGTGCTGGTGTCAGAAAGTGGCCACGAGGTGCAGAACAGACTGGAGGTGTGGCGGCATAGACTTGAAAATGTTGGCCTTAAAGTCAGCAAAACCAAAACACAATATATGTTTTGCGACTACGGCGGTCTTTCAAGTTCTGTGTCCGTCACACTGGGTGGAATACCGGTACCAGTCTGTTCCGAATTTCGCTACCTCGGGTCACTTTTGCAAAGCGACGGAGACATCGACCAGGACGTAAGGCAGAGAATCAACTCAGGTTGGATGAAATGGCGGCAGGTCTCATCCACAATATGTGACCCCAGAATGCCCCTCAAATTGAAGGGCAGAATATATAAGTCCATTATAAGACCTGTCGTACTGTATGGATCAGAGTGTTGGGCAACGAAGAAGACGGATGAAAGACGACTGCATGCAGCAGAAATGCGAATGTTGCGATGGATGTGTGGTATAACACGGTGTGACAGAGTGAGGAATGAATACGTTAGGGGAAGTCTGAAAGTAGCTCCTGTGATAGAAAAGATGAAAGGAAACCGTCTGTCGTGGTATGGGCACATTATGAGAAGAGATGAATCATATGTAGGAAAAAAGGTGATGAATATGAAAGTGGATGGATGGGCGGGCCGAGGAAGGCCAAAGAAGAGATGGATGGAGTGCGTGGCTGAAGATATGAAAAAGAAAGGGGTGAATGAAGACATGACGGCTGACAGGGATGTGTGGAAGGAGAAAACATACTGCGCCGACCCCAAGGATTAAATTGGGACCAGGGCAGGGGGATGATGATGTTTGAAGATTGAGAACATCTTAAAGCTCTGATAGTAGTATCTTTTTCAAAACTTGAAGTTGCAACTTAGTATAATAGAAGTCTGTTGTATTCCTGTTAAAGTGCGGTTGCAGTAAGCTTTTTACTAGGGCTTTAGTGATTCAATAATCATTTGGGGATTGTTTACATTTCTATGATTTTTTGTTCTGTTTATTTTAGAAGCTTACAATCAATTTATTATGCTACATCTAATGTAATTTTCTTTCATCTCAAACGTCCTTTTACTCTTATTTCCATGTAATATAAATAAATCGTGTATCGTTCCAGGCTTTGAGCACTCGGCGATGAAAAGCAGCTTCTCGCTGTCGTCGCTGCGCTCGGCGGCCGCGCCCCCCGGCCCGCAGTGCGACCAGCTTGAGAGGCCCTATCACAGCCTTACCAAAAAGAGGTAACTACTCATATTTTCCTCGATATATTTCATGTGAAACTACTGTATTTCAAAATTTCCTGTGACTTAAAAGGGTTTTATGGTAAACATAATACGTAAGTATTGAGTAGCCCAAAACGATTGTGATAAATTCCGTCAATACAATCAGGTACTTCTTGAAAAGTGATATGCTTTCCTGGATATACTAAATGTGGTAGATTAAATAGTCAGTGGGATTATTTTGGCTGAAGCTATTTTGAAATTCAGACAGCTTTTCAGTAAAGAATAACAAATCTATTTCAGAAAGGAGCCATGTCGCGAGGCGTGGCGGCGCAGCTGGGGCTCGACGGCGAGCGGCGGCAGCGCCGGCGATGACCTCTGGCCGCTGCTGCAGAGGCACTACGACTACATCATGGACAACCAGATCATCGACACGTGCAAGGTAAACAAACCTCAAGCTTCGCAACCTTTTTAGAACTATTTTGAATAATTCAAATTGAATATGGTAGATTCAATAGTAAAAAAGTTTTGATTTTGTTGTTGAAGGTTTTCATTTTCCTGTGATTTTATCAAGGAGAACCTACAGAAGAGCGTTATTATTTTCCTTACACTGAAATATCTATATCTATCCAGCTATAGAAGACCCGAATTTATACCTTTGATGCCTTTTAATATAATTAATCCTTCATTGTCACTATTCCAAAGTAAATTAAGGCCAATGTCTTAGAGCAATTGTCGGCAACCTTTTGACAGGCAAGGGCCAGAAAATAGTAAAATAAAATAAAATACAACAAAACCTAGACTAGGCATTTTTAACTTATTTTCAAAACATCCATTAGCCGCATGCGGCCGTGGGCTACGAGTTGGCGACCACTGTCTAAGACTTAGACTGTGTAATTGTTAAGTAATCATAGCTAGACCATGAGTTCAATTGATTTGGACTACAAATATTTGTTCTGAGACCAATGAGTCTCCCGTAGTATTGCATTCCCCGAAACAAGTCTTAAAACTACACATTTGTTTGACTGTTGTATGAACGCTTGGCTGCCACAAGCCAAGCCACAACAAGTTATCCCTGTGGTAAGTTTTCCAGCACCTCTTGCTAAAAACTTTTTATAATAAAGAATGGATAGGCCGTGCTTTCGCAGTCCCTATGCGTACTGAACATCTGGATCAAGCCAGCTTTTGCCCTTTTACTCCACGCGAGGACAGAAACTGTCCTCGCTGAGCTGGCCTTAGGACACCGTTATTCTTAGACAGATGTACCGCCCCAGTCGCTAATTTGTCTCTTTATTTCACCAGGAAGCAAACGGCGAGTTGCAATCGCACAACTCGTCCGGTTTGCTGACGGGCCCGCGGCTGCTGAACCCGACGTCGGGGTTCAACCGGCAGTGGTCGCTCAACCAGCTCATCGCCGAGTTCAACGAGCTGTGCCAGTGGCTCATGCACGTGCAGGAGGAGATATATTCTAGTCCAGAGAACCTCTCCAACCGGCAGTTGAGGATGGTGAGTTGTTTGATGATATTTAGTGATGGTTGTGTGATGGTGAACAAGGGATGGAGTAAGTTTAAAGTATTCATTTATTCAAACTACTCGGCACGAGCCTGTTTTAATTTTTGTTATGAGTCAATAAAGTGACAAAACTGCATTTTAAGGTAATAATAATAGTTAATAGACCAGGTTCGACAGTTTTCAAAAGAATGGAATAGTAGAATATAACGTATTGGAGAAAGAAGAGAAAATAACAAATAATTTACGACATGATCCGAGGTCGAAGATGAAGTGGTAAAAGAGTCCCACTAATGCGCGCCATTTCGGATTTATCATCACACTATGTTAATATGAAACAAGATAATTACATGGAGGAAATACGTGGGTTGGAAAACTATCCCTTAGTTTTGTGGTGCGGCAAAGTTACGAGTGTGTAGTTTATAATGACGAGATTACTAGATTTTGAGAAGCGAAACTAATATTTGTTGCGTGCTTGTATGAGGTTGCCAACGTTAAATATTTCGTTACATGAACTAATTGTAGTGTATATTTATTTCAGAATCGCATGTCGGAGTTGATATCGGTGGAGCCGCGTCGCGCCAAGTTCGTGGAGCAAGCAGCCGCCATACTTGAAAGAATTCCAGAAGCCAGCGGAGAAGTGAGATCCTCTCTGAACAATTGCACATAATCCTTCATTTTGGACACGTTCTAAAGAAACTGCTAATGATAAAAAGCTGAGGAATTGGTTTAAAAAATTCATAAGAGACAGATACCCTATTGTAGTAATGCTTGTGAGACTTTTATAGGATGTCAATGGGCCCGATTTTCCTCTACAATTGAGAAAGATTAGTTAGCCCATAGCTCGCCACTCTAGTCTACACAAATTTATAAGAACTTTTAGTTATACACAGAATTTTAGATTTACGACACTATAAACAAACTTCTATTCATAGGTAACGTGGCGAATAGAACACTTGAAATTAAAGTGGGAAGCACTTCGCTTGTTACTTACACCGGAACAACAGAATCGTGATGGAGACAATCCTGATGCAATTGGTAAGTTTACTTTTTATTGTTTTGAAAATAGCGCCATCTTTGGAAAATTTTGTGCAACTGATCAAGTCTTTGTTGACGTTATTTCGTGCTAGTTCAGTTAACTTTACATAGGTGGCGTTGTACTCAAAAAAACATTTTTTGGCCAAATCAAGTAAATTTTAAATTTAAATCGTAGGTAAATCGAAGTAAATTGATTTTTTTTAAAGTTTAAGTGTTAAAATTATCGAATGCCTCGAAGTTTACGCTCGCGATCGAGAATCTAAGCGTTGGCGGATTTAAACCCCAGCATTTTGATATTTTGATGTTATTTTTTTATTTAAGAGTATTAATTACTTGCGTTAAAGATAAAGGAAAACAGAGAGAGAGAGGAATCCTGCACATGTAAACCTTCTTAATTTCATAGAGTTGTCAAGTTAATCTGTTCTAAAATAGCGAAGTGGTTTAAGGCCTAAAACCTCTCAAATATAGGAGACTCTCGTGCAATGGGACTATATGGGCTGATGATGATGAGTATGTGTGTGTAGACACGACGCACGAGCTGCGCTGCCTGCGGCGCTGGCTGCACGGCATGGAGGGCCGCCTGCCGCCGCCCTCGCTCGCCGCCGCCAAGTCCGCCACCTACCACGAGCTGCTCAGGAAACTCAGGGAACACCAGGTAAGGACACCCTCACATATATACCACCAGGGAGGAAGAAATCTCTAGGGACGAGTAGCTGTGTCGTATGACAAATGACTATTGGCAAAAATATTGTGTCGCATTACATGTCAACACCAATATTTCGCTGTCATATAATGAAAATGAAAGGGAAAGTGAAGCTCATGTTCTGGTATACATCATCAATAAAACGTTGTATATTAGTGTGTCCAAGATGTAACCAATGTGTATCGTCACTGGTGCTTTAAAGCTTCAGGTGATCGTCATAAACAAGCTTGCTTGCCTCATGAACGTGGCTCACGTTAATCATGAAATAGGACACCATCCTCATTTAAAAAATTTAGAATTACGTGCTTACAGAACACAAATTTAGGGTGAAAGAGTATTGTTTCTATTTTTTAAGTTTCTAGTTTCGAAGATTCAGAGACCACGTGACAACAAGTGCAGGGTTATGTTAGGTACATGGAGTCTCGAATCGCATCAGCCATTTGCTCCTTTACGATCCAATAAAAATCGGTGAAACGTAAAAGTAAAAATACTATATCTACTCGCCTGTTCGGAGATACAGACATGGATCATACATACGAAACCTCTGTATTCACCGAAAGGGTAAGCAGAGGGGCCTTTCTGCACCAAGGCTTCATCAAATATGTTTCAGCATTAAGTAATGGGGGGTGAGCCTTTTGTCAATTTTCGGGAAATTTACGTAACACATTAAGTGAGTTTTGTTCTTATAATAAGGCAGATATAGTCTACTCTCGAAAGTAGCTTGCATAAATTTTTAATAATTTATCTGTTGAATTATGTTTGGTTTCAATAAATCTATGATCATTAGTCAGTGACGTCGTTTGTGAGTGTAATAAATTGTTTAAATTTAGAATGTCTGTATGACTTGAAGAAGCACCGTTATTTATATCATAAAATACCTGTCTGATTATAAATTATTCTAGCCCGCAAAATGATATTTGCAGACTGATTAAAAAGTTATTTATTACCATCATCTGTAGAATAGTCGTTTTTATTGTCATACTTTTAATACACAATTGAACTAGGTCTAGACATTAACATTTATGACGGGGAAACGAAGGGTAAACCCATTTAGCATTGCCTATCAATGCCAGTGTTCAATCTAAATTACGATTGTACCTCATAATAGACTACTTGTTCGAAGCACTATCGACAAATGCACAATGTGAATTTCTCTCGGAGGTCACAATACGCCATCCTTAACGATCACTAGACGCCGATCGCCGAACAAATTGCCTTTATATCATAATTTACACTGATTGACTAATGCAAGGCGTCTGTTTAGCGCTTTCTATAGCCCGCGGGCCACTACCACGAAATTGCTATATTTTGGTTTGGAAATTGTAACACGCTTCGATTTTAGGGTTCTGTTTTCGGTTGGGACTGCGTTGTTAGTCTCGTAGTATTAACCCAGATGACTTGTTTCGATTTCCGAGTCTGCTGAAATATTTTTGTTTTTGTCTGCCAAAATGTGTCGAACGGCTGCCCTGTATTACATTAATCTGAAATTACCCAGCTTGATTTAAACATGCAGTTCTGTTTATCCTTAATAAGTATTAAATGGTATAGATCTATAAATTGTGCACGTAGCTCCAGTTTGTTTTCTTTAATCGAAACAATTTCTGAAATTCCTCACAATCTTTTTACGTGTTACACTAAACCGAATCATCTTCACTATTTACTTTTATAAACAGGGTTATGTTATGAAACGTAAAGAATTAGGATGTGAAAACACGATAAAAAAATGTTATCTATATGTCCATATACGTCACAATAACATTTTCCCAAAGTAGCTTTCTCTGTTTCGTAGTAGGTTCCCACGTAGCGAGAATATCAGATTTTGACATGACTATCCGGTATATTGATCTTTTAGGTAATGGTGCAACTAGCATCCATTGTGAACGTTTACTGTGAAATATTGTGTTTTCTCTCCGGCAATATAAAAGTGATCGATGGTGGGCTATGATGGATTGCGTGGATTTTTAAGTTAAAAGTCTGAGGTTAGACAGAAGTAATGGACATTTATTTGTATGTTTATCATAAAAAAAAAATGGATCTTCGATACGTTGAGAAAGATTTGGAAAGATTGGAGTTCGATTCTCAAATTAACGTTCATTTAAAGTTATTTTACTTAGTGGTAGAAATTGTTCGAAAAGAGACGGGCCTATTAATTTTATAAAATAAAGCACCCTATGTCCTTTTCTAAGTTTCTATCTTTCTTAATTCCAAAGTCATTTGAATCGGTCCAGTGATAATGGCGTGAAAGCGTAACAGACGCATAGTGTTACAGAATTAATTATGTTATTAGTTTGAATTATACATATTTGGGAGTACATGCCGGTACAGGAGTACAGATAGTTGTATAGCAATTATGAATAATAAATTAATTAATAAAGTGTTGGATTGTATTTTCAACAAGTAAAAACACATCCAAGGACGGAAGCGCCACTTGATATCGGCTCTGATAAGATTAATTAAATTTCTCAGTAGAAAGTTGTTATACATATTTATTGAGATTAAGATTTCATATCATACGTATTATATTCTTCAACTCAAGTAAGCGGAGGGGGCCGATAGGAAATTCCATTTTTTTTTACTAGCATGATCATAAATTTGGACCCAAAGCTAAATAAATATAATGACATTTAAAATATATTGGAAAAAGTGATGTCAAACTAGTTTTAAACTAAAATGTATACGTCACACTTATTTACTATGCAATGCGCGTTAACCATTTTAAATCTAGTAAATGATGCATTCGATTCCTTTTGCGATAAGCTCCCTATTTAACGTATTTTTATAAGCTGAAATATTTCCCAACCGTAAAAATGACATTTTTCTAACTATAGTATAGCAGCACGAGTACGTGCCATGTGGTCTTAAGATGATGGTAGGGTAACGGGTTCGATACCCGGGACGGTCACTGTTGTTGGTTTTTATAATTAGGGTTTTTAATAGCACTATAACGACAATAGGCACGCTCCCTATAACGTTGCATTGAGAAATGCATCTCTGCCTACCGCTTTGGGCGCTGCAGGGTTGAAGTTATGTATTTTTATAACCCAATCTGTTACCAAAATTCGATTGTCATTTCTTAAACGTTGCGTACGCACTAAACGTTTCCGTTGGATCAATGATCGTAAAAATTGATATTAAATTGACGAAACTTTTCATCTGCAAGACATGTTCGTATAAAATTACGAAATCCAATAACCGGCCGATTTGACGACTTCCTCACAAGCAGAATTATGTACCGAATGTTTACTTGTAAGTTTTACGACCGTCGGCCATGTAGGGACGGATAAATGCTCCCTTTTACCATATCTACGAGACATTTCTTTTACAAATACATGCTTATATGCGTGTGTGGCACTCGAAATAAGCGCCACTATTGTGATGTGGGTGTACTTGTTTTTTATTTTTAAGAAAATGTAACACATTATGCCATTATAAAATTGGATTGTGGTTAATTAAGATATTTTTTTTATAAATATAGACTTACTTTTTGTGCAATTTCAGCTAGTGTTTTGTCGAATAGAATCGTATAAAAATGAGGTACGGGAAAAAGGAAATGTTTGAAATGTTTCCGTTGTGAGAATTAATTGCGATACGCTTATTGATTTTCTTCTGGGCAAAGATAATAAATTCTGTCTAAAACTAAGTCTATTTTATTTGTTAATTTCAAATATATGTAGTTCCGAAGAGTTGTATTTGACTTTGTGTGATAACATCTGACATTGATTTCTGTTTAGACATCATTGTTGCATACTTTATGACTATTCTTTATGCAAGGTAAAATGCATATTTCAGCACTCGTTTAAATTCAACATAACTATGTCACATTAAAATAATATTGTAATAAACTTGCATAAATTTCTAATTCAGAACGCAAAATGCCCTAGCGTTCTAAAATTAAATTATGCCCAAGTATTTCGAATATAAACGCGCGCAATAATTTATCCGAATAGCTAATGTTGTAGCCACTAGCCACCCAGATACGGGGCGGTGTAAGTGATTAATGAACTTATCGTGGACGTCGGGCCGCGGTCGAGCCCGGTTGGGCGGCCGATCCGGTAGCTTTCGCTCCCCCGGGCTCGTGCACCCGCGACGGCCGTCCGTGCCGAACAGCTCATGAAAGTGAATCTTAATGGTGCTTTAATGTATTAATGTGTTACAATGTGTAGTTTATTTCATTGTAAATAGTCGTAGTTGTTGAGTTGGAATAGGTAGGGTTTCAGGATTTGGACTTGAAGTATAAAAATTGGTATTTTGAGATGTATAAAAAACAAAATTATAACTAAAATAATTTAGCTTATCTCTATAATTGTCACACAAATATACTAAATGATAATAAAAACTATGATAAACATAACACATACGTGCCTATGTTCCCGAGTTTTTGCAAACCTTACACGACCCGGCAAGTTTTCATCGCATTTACAATTATTCCGCATAACCAATTCCTTACCGTAATGTCTTGAGGATTTGTAATGTGAATATACTAAAAACCTTTCATTAAATAAACTAAGTCGCTAGAACTAACAGTAGCAGCGACAGAGATTCCAGATCAATGGCAACGGCCGCGCGCCGGTGTAGATTTTAAACAGATAATAATTAGTTTCCTTACAAATGTATCGTGTAATTCGATGCGAAACAATGTTCCATATCCCATTCTGATTGAAATTGTATCCTATGATGAAATTCTAATCTTTACATCGTGTGGAAATTTATAAGATCTTCACAAAAATTTTGATGAATTTAAAGTTCCTCAGTAGGATGGACCAATGTATGTTGCTCTTGAATAGAGAAGATGTAGGCTTAATATTGCTGGTAGAAACTGTTTATTTGAATTGACCCTAGAAACCATCAAAATATCTGTGTGTAAGAATATCCTTTCTACAGCCCATATACGTTCCACTACTAGACAAGGGTGTCCTCTACAACAGAGGCTTTAGCCTACCAAGCTGGCCTGCGGGTTGGCAGACTACTCCTAAGAAATTCCTGAGAATTTTTAGATGTGCAGGTTTCCTCACGATGTTTTCCTTTAAACCTAAAATAAGTTTTAATTTATTTCAATCTGAATTATACATAACATCTGAGGTAAGTGTGCCTGGATTTGACCCCGTTACTGCTGAAATTTTAGGAACATTTATCGCTTTTTATATCATATCAACCTTCAAACGAACTACACTAAACAGTCTGTCAATCGCATTTTCGTTGACAAGAGATCAGTATGACAATATAGCATCGATAATATTGTTAAACAACATTGATCGATCGTTATCGTGTTTCATCTAGTTGCGACGTCGCGCGCGAAAATCTCGATGCAATCTGTCAGGGAAAGCTTTAGTTGGACGGAGAGCCGACGTCATAATCCGACGTGCTGTGACAATTGCTGTGACGTGTCCTCAATTATGACAGATTCCTTTTTTGAATCACGACTTTTTTTGTTTTTTTATTCGTAGAAATTAGAGTAAAGGAATGAAAGCAAAGACATTGTGATTGTAAATGATTGTATTTTATCATAATAGTAATGTTTTTGGTTGTAATTTATATTTTTAATTTAGCACACTTTAAAAGTTTATATAAATATTTATTAAAAATATAACGAAAAAGATTAAGTGAAAAGCATTTCACTTTCATATCTTTTTCTGATTCAAAACAAGTTCACATGAACTTAACTAAAGTTTGCATATGATATTATGATACGTTAAGTTGAACTTTAATAGAATAAACTTATACAAAATATGGTCTTATGATAAAAAATAAATTATGTCAAAGGAAATCTTCTAAAACTAGCCGAAGTAATATACCCATAACACGTTCACGTTATAACGGTGTGAATGAACAAATTGTACATGTTATTCATAAGGATTTATTTACGGAACCAATGGGATTGCAACACAGATCACGTTCCGTTTTACGCTGCACACTGGATGTGGGTGAGCGAGCGGCCAATAACTCTCGTGGTGTGGACGCGAGATAGCATCGCACTGCGCGATACCGCACACTGAGCTAAACTCTTGTATGCACATTTAATGTTAACGTTAATAATCTTGTAATAGACTAAATGGGATTTTGTTCCATAGCTTTTTTTGTTTTTTTTGGCGCGGCAAAGGCATGGGAAAATAATGCCATTGCATTACGACTGTAAAAAGTTAGGGGTGTTTTTTTACTTTTGACATTGTAATGATGTCTTCGTCTTAGAAGATTTATGTACAGACTTATCATTTTAATAGATTTTAAATAAATCTTGTTAGAGCAGCTAAGGAATAATTCAACATTTTGGAAAAATAATTAATTATTTCGTGAATTATTTTTGTCTCTTTTTTATTATTTTAATTTGAAAATAACGATAAAAATTAAACACTATCAAATTATTTAACCTAGTCCATACACTAATTAGTGCAATTTCTTTGCTCCATATTGATGTCATCCGATAACACCGTCACAATAAATCATTCGAACATTGAATTATTGTT
Source organism: Cephonodes hylas (assembly GCA_030295005.1). Taxonomy (NCBI): domain Eukaryota; kingdom Metazoa; phylum Arthropoda; class Insecta; order Lepidoptera; family Sphingidae; genus Cephonodes; species Cephonodes hylas. The sequence continues at coordinate 6,962,244 of AP025382.1, forward strand.
GCGCGAAACGGATGCACGAAACGTTTTGACAGCACAAAAATAAAGATTACCATCGCTGTCTACGTTCGTAGCTAAATTATATATATGTCGCCGCGAACATCATAAATCTAATATTATAAGTTAACTTTAGAAATATTTCATTATCATTCATTGATGATTTAAATATCATTAAAACCTGTTTATTCAATATTGTGATTTAGACATGTCTCGTTAATAAAATTAAACAATCTTTCAATTTTATAAGTACTTCTATTGATACACTTCTTTGTAAAGCTTTGTCTGAAATAATTCTAATGAATGTTTCGTTACTTTAGGACATTGAAATAATGTTTAAAAATATTAAAATTAATTATCATGATTTGTAATGGTATCAATTTGTTGTTAAATTAAATAAAAGTATTTCAAGTTATAATAAAGATTGTTCGCCAATGGAGTGGCGATTGAATGTCAATTTTATAATGGCGTATTGCGTGTGGAGCGCACTCACGCTGCGGCTATTGCGAAGTAAACATTGTAAGTAGAAATTCTGTTGGTTTTTATTATAAAAATACTTGATATTTATTGTTGTTTGATTATTTTGCTTTGGTTATTCCCATAGTTTGCAATAAATGTAATTACAAATAGTCGTCATAAATTACAAGCTAATATGGCGGCCATTAGGCGTAATGTAAGAAAACAGAGCCGATGACCAAACAAAGGTCGACGGTTCTGCATTTTATTCTTATAAAAAAATAACCGCCCTGTCTTATATTCGACATCAGAAGTGGGATCACCTAGCTTTTTCTGTCCCTTTAACTGTATTTCAGATTTCGTGTGCCTGCAACAGAAGTGTGCTATTCCGTGCCACAATGAATACTCAAGATCGATCAGAGTCAACAGTGCCGAGTGAGCCTGCGTGCACCGTGCCCATGTCGAGTGCTGAAGACTCGGGGCCGTCTAAATCAGCTGGAAACTTGGCACTACAACATCAGGGCGGTAATGTACCCCCTGAATTCTACTTACACATGATTACAATGATGCAGAATATGAGCGAAAGACTGTCGAAACAAAATGAAAAAATCAAAATTACCGACGTGTTTTTGCCTTCGTACGACCCGGATGGTAATGTTGGGGTCCGTGAGTGGTGTAATCATATTTCCTCTGCTAAGAATAATTATGAACTCAATGATTACGATATTCGCATGAAAGTAACTAGCTTGCTCAAAGGTCGAGCCAAAATATGGGCTGATGACTGGCTTGTTACAACGTCCACGTGGGATGAGTTGCGTCAAAATATTATCACCACATTTGAACCAGAAAGCCGCTATTCTAGAGATGTGCTAAAGTTCAGGGAACATAGTTATGATCATAGCAAAGATATTGCTGAGTTTTTATCACAATCCTGGGTTTTATGGAGACGGGTCACTAAAGATAAGCTTGACAATAATGATGCGGTCGAAGCAGTAATAGGTACTATTAGTGACGAACGCCTTCGGATTGAATTAATGAATGCCAGAGCCACCTCCGTGCCAGAGTTAATTTCTGTAGCCTCTTCTATTCGTGTTAGACGTTCTCAACAACAAAATTCAAACCAACCGCCTTCTAAACGTTCAAGATTTTCTATTGATCATCGAAACTCTACTTATTGTAACTTTTGTAGGAAACCAGGCCACACTTTCCGTGATTGTCGTGATAAAAACAATGCGCAAGTAAATGATGATAAAGCACGTGGTAGTAACACGGTAACGTCATTACCTAAACAAAATGACACTAGGGTTTGTTCATTTTGTTCCAAAACCGGGCATACATTTGAAACTTGTTTCCGTCGGGAGAAACAAATTACCTCTAATATTAACGCTATTGTAAAAAAGAAACATTCCTTGAACACTATGCGTATGAAACTAGGTGACGTAATTATTGACGCGGTGTTTGATAGTGGCGCCGAATGTTCTGTTATGCGCGAGTCCATTGCAAATAAGTTACCGGGTAAAAAACAACAAGTAATTAACTATTTACGTGGAATAGGCCCGTTTCCTGTAATATCGACAGCAATGTTGACAACTATCGGTGTCATTGACAATATAAACGTCGAAATTGAATTTTACATTTTACCTGATTATGAGATGACGTCAGATGTACTAATAGGCGCGAACCTCTTGCGTGGGACGGGTCTAACCGTGATTGTAACTGAGGATAGTGCGACTTTGCGTTCCCAACCACGCGTAATGCATGTGCATTCAACAGTCGGTCTGTTCGAAAACATAAACCACGATCTAATTGACAAATCAGAAATCGACCAATTATTATCTTTACTTAATAAATATTCCATGATTTTCACCCGCGGGTATTCACAAACGCGTGTTAATACGGGTCAATTAGAGATTCGTCTAAAGAACCCTGACAAATTCGTGGAGCGAAGACCCTATAGGTTAAGCCCTGTCGAGCGCGAAAAAGTTAAGCAAATTGTTAAGGAACTAATAGATAACGATATAGTGCAAGAAAGTAAATCGCCTTACTCTAGCCCAATTATTTTGGTTAAAAAGAAAAACGGCGACGACCGCATGTGTGTTGATTATCGCGAGTTAAACTCGAACACAATTCGCGACCACTATCCGCTCCCATTAATCGGAGATCAAATTGATAAACTGGGGGGTGGTTTATACTACACAACTCTAGATATGGCTTCTGGGTTCCACCAGATCCCTATTGCCCCTGATTCCATAGAAAAAACTGGATTTGTCACTCCGGACGGATTATTCGAGTATAAAACTATGCCGTTCGGACTATGTAACGCGCCTTCTGTATATCAGAGATGCATTAATCGCGCATTAGGTCCCCTCTTGAATCCAGGCAGCGCAAATAATGTAAATGATAGCGTAGCCCAGGTATATATAGATGACGTCATAAGTAAATGTCGCGATTTTCCATCGGGTCTCGAATATCTAGAGCGGATTTTTATAGCATTACAAAAATCTGGGTTTTCAATTAACATTAATAAGTGTATGTTCTTCAAGAAGTCTATAGAATACCTGGGTAACGTAGTACAAAACGGTCAAGTACGCCCCAGTCCTAAGAAGGTTGAAGCCTTGATAAAGGCTCCAGTACCAACTAACATTAAGCAAATACGCCAGTTTAACGGTCTCGCGGGATACTTTCGCCGATTCATACCCGACTTCGCGCGAATCATGACTCCTCTCTATGAATTAACTAAGCAGGGCGTTCGGTGGCAATGGACTCATATGCATGAAGAGGCACGTCAAAAGATCATTAGTCATTTAACATCCACTCCTGTCTTAACAATATTCCAAGAAGGGAAACCTATTGAACTGTTCACTGATGCTAGCAGTCTTGGTTTTGGCGCGATACTCATTCAAATAATCAATGGCCGACAGCACGTAGTGGCCTACTTTAGTATGCGTACAACCGACATAGAAAGCAGGTACCACTCCTACGAACTCGAGACGCTGGCTGTAGTTCGAGCTGTTAAACATTTTCGCCATTTCCTGTATGGCCGCCAATTCAAAGTAATTACTGACTGCAATGCGCTGAAAGCTTCTAAGCATAAAAAAGACCTGTTGCCACGTATACATAGATGGTGGGCATATCTCCAAAATTTTGAATTTGATATAGAATACAGGAAGGGCGAGCGGATGCAACATGTAGACTTACAGATATCCGTCTATATATCCATATAGACAGGAATCCAGACCCCCTGACCGTCAACGTGTTAACCAGTAACCTGGATTGGGTAATTATTGAGCAAAGACGTGATAGTCAACTGCGATCTATCATAGACGCTTTAAACAATGGCGAAGGGATCCCTGGATATCATCTCGAAAACGGCGTACTTAAATTCGAGAGGCAAGACTCCGTCCTAGGTTCACAAAAACTCATCGTTGTGCCAAAATCTTTTCAATGGAGTTTAATCAATACCTTCCATAACGCTCTTAAGCACCCGGGCTGGGAGAAAACTCTTCATAAAATAAGAGAAACTTATCATTTCGACAAAATGAGCACCGCCGTACGAGACTTCGTTAACAATTGTGTTATGTGCCGAACTTCCAAACAGACATCTGGAGCTACGCAGGTACAATTGCATCCTATTCCTAAACCAGTCGTTCCATTTGAAGTCATACATATGGACATCACAGGGAAGCTGGGATCTCCCGACGAACAGAAGTACGTCGTGGTTACAGTGGATGCCTTTACCAAGTATGTATTGTTGCGTTATACTAACGATAAGAGCCAATACAGCACTCTGGCGAGCTTGAAGCAAGTCATTCACCTGTTTGGAGCTCCGAGGCAAGTTATTGTTGATGGCGGACGCGAATTCTTGGGAGAATTTAAAACTTACTGCGACATATTTAACATAGAAATCCATTCCATAGCACCAGGGGTTAGCAGAGCTAATGGACAAGTGGAGCGTGTGATGGCAACATTAAAGAATGGACTCGTGATGATTAAAAATTACGAAACGCCTGAATGGCACACTGCACTAGAAAGTCTTCAACTTGCCCTCAATTGTACTGTGCATAGTACTACCGGTGTAGCCCCGCTTACACTATTAACACGACGTCAAAACTGCGTCCCACCGGAGTTGTTAAATTTAGTCAATTTGGACAACGGCCTGATTGATATCAGAACTTTGGAACGACACGTTCAACAAAAAATGACACAAACATCTGCTAAGGATAAAGCTAGATTTGACAAAGGCAGAGCAAAAATTGATCATTTTAGAAGAGGTGACTTTGTTATGATAAAAACTAACCCCAGAAACCAGACTTCTCTTGACCTAAAATTTAGTGTTCCTTACGAAGTCCATAGGGTCCTTGATAATGACCGTTACCTTGTGAAGAAGGTAATAGGACATCATGGGCGACCACGCAAGGTCGCGCATGACCAGCTGCGACGAGCCCCACAACCTGGAGAGAACGCGCAGGCAGCCGTGTCGCCCCCCCGTTAACCAGCAAGCTGGATCTTCGGGCAGTTCTGGCGCTCCACCAACCCTGCAACAGCTGGCTACATCAGAATTATCACTGTTTTCACACAAATCATTCATTCACACAAATCATTATCACACAAACATCTTTCATTTGTGTTGTCCCTCTAATTGTTGTCTATATCACAAAGTAAAAGATGCTATTGACGCGTGGAGCAGTTCAATAAGCCACTGAAAATATTTAAAAGATGCTATTGACGCGTGGAGCAGTTCAATAAGCCACTGAAAATATTTAAAAGATGCTATTGGCGTGTGGAGCCGTCCAATAAGCCAAAAAAAAAAAATATAAAAAATAATAATAAAAAAATGCAACATTAAAAGATGCTATTGGCGTGTGGAGCCGTCCAATAAGCCAAAAAAAAAAAAAAAAAAAATTTAAAAAAAAATGCAATATCAAAAGATGCTATTGGCGTGTGGAGCCGTCCAATAAGCCAAAAAAAAATACAATATTAAAAGATGCTATTGGCGTGTGGAGCCGTCCAATAAGCCACTTAAAACCTATCATCATATCATCTGAATCATCGACATCATCACATCACAGCATCGACCTTTATTCACCTATCCATTCCCTTATTGCATTTATTCATAATTACTGTTGTCATGTGGAATGAGCAGTAAAACCGAATGTGTAATCTGTTGTCACGTGGAGTGAGCAGAATCTATAATTTACAAAAACATTAACAGGGTTATGTTTACTGTGGAAGTACATAGCCTCACAATATTCTATTTATCTTGTTAATCAATGAGCCAGGAGCGATGCAGAGCACGCATCACTCATCAGAATGGCCGTGTCGCCGCGAACATCATAAATCTAATATTATAAGTTAACTTTAGAAATATTTCATTATCATTCATTGATGATTTAAATATCATTAAAACCTGTTTATTCAATATTGTGATTTAGACATGTCTCGTTAATAAAATTAAACAATCTTTCAATTTTATAAGTACTTCTATTGATACACTTCTTTGTAAAGCTTTGTCTGAAATAATTCTAATGAATGTTTCGTTACTTTAGGACATTGAAATAATGTTTAAAAATATTAAAATTAATTATCATGATTTGTAATGGTATCAATTTGTTGTTAAATTAAATAAAAGTATTTCAAGTTATAATAAAGATTGTTCGCCAATGGAGTGGCGATTGAATGTCAATTTTATAATGGCGTATTGCGTGTGGAGCGCACTCACGCTGCGGCTATTGCGAAGTAAACATTGTAAGTAGAAATTCTGTTGGTTTTTATTATAAAAATACTTGATATTTATTGTTGTTTGATTATTTTGCTTTGGTTATTCCCATAGTTTGCAATAAATGTAATTACAAATAGTCGTCATAAATTACAAGCTAATATGGCGGCCATTAGGCGTAATGTAAGAAAACAGAGCCGATGACCAAACAAAGGTCGACGGTTCTGCATTTTATTCTTATAAAAAAATAACCGCCCTGTCTTATATTCGACATATAATATAAATTACGGTCGATGGATCAAAAATACCGCGATAGTACCTGTTTAGCGTCTGACCTCGCGTTTTATTATGACATGTTGCAAAAAATAGCAGTCATTTAGTTTGATTCACCACTGAGCAGATCAGAACACTTTCTAGTGTTATACTTTTGGCGTAATTATTGTAATCAATCATATAGTGATTAAATGTAGTGTAATTGTTGGTTACATAGTTCTTTTGCATGAAGACAACGAATTGTTGACTAATAAATTCTTATATATGACGAAGATTTATACATTAACTTTTATGGTTATCTCTTATAGTCTGCGTAGTAATAATAGTCAATTATCTTAAAATTTGCTTAAAATATTCCCATTCAATTTCTAAACATCGTAGGAGGTAAATACAATTCTCGTTTCAAAGCCGTAACAATAATTTGCATTCAATAAGCTGTAGACAGATGTTGCACAAGCGCACCCGTAGATATTTTTTGCCGATACAATATCAATAATTCCGGTAATAAATCCGTGCTCCATACCAACCGGTAGTGTTTTAGTTGCGTGCTAATCTTCCTGCGCATTTAGAAAGCACCGGGAAAGCGGCCCCGCTACGCAGCCGCCGATAACTTAAGTAATATGGCAAAAATCAAGCACAATGGTCGGTTCAGCCCCCGGCGCGGCAACCGGCAGCCGACACCCAACCGCCTCAAAACTGGACGCAAATCTCACGATAACCCGGATTTATGCGACACTACATTACACCGTCACCATTGGTTAAATTTGCCTGTGTTACAAGTATCAATATTTATGGTTTCTGCGTGGTGTATTTGCAACGCTTCAGGAAATGTATTAAAATCTGTTACCTACTTAGCACGTTTTGCGGTATAGCTTTGAAAAATATCTTCCGAATTTGACGATAGAGTTACATTACCATCGTTCTTACAAATAATCATATCCATGCTTATTTTTGCCAAGAAATGTAAACGCAAGTAAAATTTCTCTAATACGTATATTGTCAGCTAATAAACATCCAACGCAACATCACTTACAATTTCTTTAAGCTTATCCGCAGTTTAGTAGTAATTACCCGTCAGTGAGGTTAGAATTTCATCCTACCGTGTCATCGGGTTAAACAGCTCTTACGAATAATCTTACACGCTTCCACAAATAACCTTTCATTATTGCAACATGTTTATTAATCATAGTTTAATGAAGGGAAAACATCGCTAACAAACCTTGTTTATTTAAGCCGGGATCCAATTATTCAGCAATATCTTCGACCAGGTCGTCAGTTCAACACGTTGCGTGTAGGTCGATTGTAAAGAATATGTTACTTTCAGTTAAGAGAAAATGTTCTCAAACTGTATTCAAACATAAATACTGTTCCTTTGAACTTCGAGAAAAAGATGCTTGAAGTTGTTCATCTGGCTTTTATGTTAATTTAAAAAATATGTTTATATACTCACTCAATGGTCAGCAGAGTTAAATTGCTATAGCTGTGTTTTAAGTGGGTCCCAAAGTGTGCCTATTGCCATTGAAAGTTGTCAGTACAATAACACTTTATCCCAGATTCGCGAGCACAGCAAAATTATAATAATTGTCCAATCTATTCCCACAACTTGTCATTAATCACTTTGAGAAACATTGCCTCAGAGTGAATTTTAATCACGGAATGTAAGTGCTTGTAAATTCTCTAATCAACACTTTACGAGATTCTTTGTTGTAAATTTTACTAAACTTAAGAATCTAAGGGTCCAATTATATGTCTGAGTGGTCGTATCTTCATCCTATCGGGTCGTTAGGTCAGGCGTTTCTTATAAACTACCGTCACACGTAAAGGCTCTCAACAATAAACGCTGGCACCGTGTATTTTCAGTTTTCGCATCCAATTTAACTTTCTCGCTAATTTAATGCCTCAGTTAAACTCTTGTTCCAATTTTCAATCAATTAATGGGAAGATATATTTTACTATCAAATGTTATTCATTAAATAGACGATATTTAAAATATTTTATTTGACTTGTAAGATTGATTACAATTATGGGACATTCGATTTATTCATTGCTTATTATAAGAAATTAAATGAATATATTTGAACGTTATTATGTAGCATATTAATTTATCAATCCTACAATAGAAAAATATTATTCAATTCCATATATTTCTATAAACTGTAAATTTATTTTTAATATAACTAATATCGTTTGCTTGCATGCGAGCTTTGCGCTTCCACCCGTTCATAATTTCCGAATGCTGTTATCTCATTTGAAGCTGTCTATTTATTATCAAGATCTATTATTTATGTCGTGTCAAATGCTACTCTAATGAAAATGCTCATTATCGACCGAGATGGCTTAACATAAATTACCCTTATATTGTAATTAACTCGTAATATTGCATTTTACTGTGTCCATATGTCTGCACGGGTCGTCTTAATTGAGACCTATTCTGCTGTCTTGCCTTTATCGTGGAAAGTTTCCTGTCAAGCTACTGAAAGTGCCTCTTCTTTACTAAAACGTTAATGAAGCTACACCAGTGTTTACTATGGCTGTAACAAATTTCTCCGTAAAATTTAATGATTAAAATTTTGTCTTCAACCTTTTTGATGGTTTATAGTTCTCCCTGAAAGCTATCAATGTTCAAAGTTGATTAAGAAAGTTGTGTATAGTGTTCGCTTTATGTATCAATTATTTACTATTAACGCAAACTCGTTGAATGTTATCTCACAAAATGGATCGCTTCTCGCTAAGCGGTACAATTTTGTTAATTAATTAAACTTTCACATTTACACCTCCTGCTCGTTTATTGATTTTATTAAAAACTAGTAGCACTTTATTGATTTAATGCAATTAATTTCTAAATTTATAGTTTAATTTTATTGGTATAACAGTTCTTATGGATTCAAATTAAGCAATTTTGAAGCGGTTAAGCAATTTTGCTTAAAATCTACCAGTAAACTTTGACGATGATGTGCCACCACTTCCCCATTACTCTTTTAAATGCGTTATGAGTCTTTAATTAAATGATGACGTTAAAATAGCTTTACACATATTTTTATTTTAGTATTAGTTTAGCAGTCAAGTTTGGTCTCTCATTTCCACGATTGTTCGCCCGATTTACCTCGTTCAGTATTCCACGGCACACACGATGTATTACTGAAAGGAAAATCGATTCCAGGAGTGGCTTTATCGCACTGCATATCGATTACTGTGTGAATTATTCAGTAGTTTCAGCAAGTACAGGGGCACGCTGCATTATACAAGTGTACAGACTGCACGCGAATTCTTTCACGACGTTTCCATGACATACAGCTGAGTTGATTGTGATAATTAGTCCTACACACGCGATACGCAGACACAGATATTACAAATAAGTACTTTTATCATGAACTTATTTAACGCTCCGCTGAATATGGGACTTAGATTAGCGATGACATAATTTTTGGATTTTTTGTGTATAAGTGGCAAACTAACGTTAAGATGGACAGTGGGTAGTTGGTGCTCATATTTTATGCACAGCTTTAACTTATCTGTGTCAGTTATTTATTTAAAACTATGTAATATAATATTAACATTCAAAAATATTTTCCTGTTTTCTATATTTGCGTTAATATTCATTATTATGTTAGTTTATATGTAAACCTCAATAAAGAGGATAAATAGCAGTTATTACCATGATCTATAACTTCAAAATCATGAGTCATCTTTAAATTAACTACAGCATTATATGCTATTACAAAATCGATTATATCTACGCATTGTGTGTAACCGTTATCGATTACAATATCTAATTGAGGTGAATAGTCTCCATGGTGTAATGTTTGTATAAATTATTCAAAGACCATATTCACTGGTTCGTTAGATAAGATAGCGCAAACATCTAATCGCCACGGAGTGTCTACAAGTGAGATAATCTTAAGTGTCACATTAATAGCTGCAACTATTAATTACTCACGATTACCTTTATCAGTAAAGGCTCCATAAGCATTGCTCAATGTAGTTTGATCACGTTTTTAGGAGAGAACATTAGAGCGCCGATGTCTAAGGGTGTGGTTTACATCCAATTAACGTTTCAAAGGTTTGTGAAAATAATATTTTAATATGATTTTTGTGGATTATGTATCTAGTTATGAAATAATCCAATGACTTTCCATTTTTGTTAAAGCATTGCTAATGCTGTTTTTGCCGCGAGGTACTCTCCACCTTTAAGAATATTCTTTTTCTTCATAGCTTATATTATGGTTATACCAATATAAGAGTACATTTATTGGCTACTTTTTGTATTTGAATATAATTTTAGTGGAAAAATAATAGCCACAATAGCCAAAGATTAAAAACAATATTGAATTAAAAGCGTCGAATCTGCTACAATACGCAAAGAATCTGTGATATGTAAGAAGTATTCTTAAAAGCACGTAACGGGTTTAAGAAAAAGCAGGTGCACTAAAAATGTTTGTTTTATAACGTGTAGTTTAATTTTCCATATAAACAATCACACAGAATATTAAGCTTCACATTCATTTTTTTCTAGACAGTGTTAATTTAATGATGCCAAACTATTCACACGGTAAGCTTACCTGCTAAATTGATGAAGTTGTTTTCCAGATATAGATCATAAATGACGATGATATTTTATAAACTGGCACTACTCGTACCCAACAATACACCAAGTAATGATAATTCTGTTTCATTACACAAGGTATTCTTACAAATTGCACCCCTATTTGTTGTTGCGGATTGAGTGCACAATGTTAACATCTATCATTAGAACGCGCTTTAGTTAATATTAGTTGAGGTCGTACATTATGTCCATGGGCAATAAATTCACCAGCACTATTCAGAAGTCCAGTTGCTTTCGAGTTATCTAGATCGGCATTAGAGGGTCCATAATTCAACCCCGGGGCATTATGCAATTACCGCACGTGGATTAAGAAAGTTCCTGATGCAAGCGTGATTTCATTAGCGCAATTACTATTTTGTTGATGGCTGCACGGATCACGATACGTACTGTCGGGTAATGGTAGCAAGTTTATCATGCCACTTCAAGTTGGATTTCATAAAAATATTGATTATTACCAAATGCACCATGCATTTAGTAATTAATTATTAGTATGCAAAGTGGTCAGAACTAAATTCTTAGGATTTGGCATAAGTTACGGATATGATGTACTGTGTTATTGTACCTTAATTTATTTCTTTATATAAAAGAAGCAGTTTTTAGAATGTGATAATTCTGTGAATATACATAAATTCATATAGTGTTATATCACATTGCTAGGATAGGCCCGATTCTTCCGTTGTAAAAATGGCTGTGTGTGAGACGCGCTACAAGTGTGCAATTTGGTTGCGTTGACGTGCCCACAACATTCACAGAAGAGCAAATAGATTTTCCTGATACTATTAGAAATTTAATATGTAGAACGGTGAGAGATAAAACGATGATTGTGCATTTTTTATGTTCGCTTAAAGGTGAGGTTACTTGAATGTCAATGAGGTTAAAATTAAAATGGCTTCTCACTCCCATGGAGCCACTAATGGCGTATATTAGACTTTTATAGATGATTTTATATCTACTTGTAATTTTATAACCTTTATCGTAAGCGTAAGTAGGTAACATGTTCGCTCATTTACGCTGTATCTGCGCATTTATCGTTTCTTACATTCATGTTGTGCATACTTTTAATCACATTATCGTCAACTGAATCTCCAGTATTTTCTAATGGCAGACATAAATTTATTATCTACAACCGTTTTGCGTGGAATTAAGTTGTACGAGAGATTTAAGTTCCGATTTCCGATTGTTGAGTCCCAGTTGTACTGAAAGCCGGCGTGTGCCCCCGCCTCCTTTATGATCGCAGCGAAAACCTTCTATTACAACTCGATAACAATTATTATGACTTTAGTTCCTTCCCGCTTCGCAGATACTTCGGGTTTGTTTTCGGTTTCACTCAGAATTAAATCCGTATTAAAATTGCCATAATTTAACATTGTGTCTATAAAGTGATCGTATGCTACTTATTCTTTATGATATGCTGTAGATTTTTTGATTGATTGATGTACGATGTTATATTAATGTATTTGTATAAATCATCAAAGACATACAGTAGTTTAGTATTTTATATTAGTGGTACTTTTTATTGCATGTACTTTTTGCTTTAACTTCAATAATTATTTATTTATACATCTGTTTTTCATCTCTGTGTCATCTGAAAGTTGATTGGTGAAAAACGTCTGCGGCATTAAGGCCTTTGTACCATTGCGATTGAGACATAAATAAAATAAATGCGAAACTCTTAGAAATTATATTGTAAAGCACTAATGATTCATTAGTAAAACCATGATGGAACCTACCAGTATAATAATAAACCTTTTAGTTACGTTGAATTCTCGCTACAGTGTGTATGCTTCCAACCCCTCGCTTTAAACAATAATTCGTAGAAACTATAATCGGTCACGATTTTTAATTCAGTCAAAATCGATTTAAAATTGCATTCAAAGGGCTTATCTTAATCAGAATCTCAATTTGACCTCACTTTTATCGTTTTCGCCGTGACAATAGCCATGCGTCTATCCGTTGCACAAGGTCGGACCCCTTCCGAGTTGCACGCATCCGGAGCTACCATTGTCAACGTTTCCTGTCGCGCCTGCATTCATTTACTTTTACGACTTATTACTTGACGATGTAATGATGTCGGGTTCCGGTAACCATCACATGGCATTTTTTATTTACCCATTTAAGTTTCATCACCTGCTACTAGTTTTACGACCCACTTTCCAATGATAAGTTTTAGAAAAATATCTCTAGGACGCTTGTTGTCTGATGTTTCGTCAATTTACACGATGAATTCGTTTTTGAGTTCATCATCACTTATCAGTTTCACTATCCTCGCAGTCACGTCACCGAAATCATGCTAATTTCCATTGACACCGATAATCAGTGGACGGTTTAATTGTACGCTGGTCAATTTTCCGTTATTCACTACGATTAGAGTAACACAGCCGCTCACGCACATGTCACTTCGGTTTTGCTTGGTTGACAGTCAATAGCCACCGTTATAATGGGCGAAAAATTACTTCCTGTTCTTTACCTGAACAGTCTGGATCCATTAATAATGTCGTGGGCTTGTGATTTGCTATTGGATGCAAGTTGCCTTTCAAACTCTGAATTAGTGGCAATTTCCAACGTGAAGTATTTAAAGGCGGACTTGCGGTTTAGAAATTAAATTTTAATTAGGAGAAAATCTTCACGAAATGCTTTTTAATTTATTTACTCGGGTAACCTAGCACCATTGCTTATGCGTGCCGGCGTGGTATCATATTTTGAACGGTGATTTGTGCAACATTCAGATTTCCATGCAAACGGTTATTTCACTTTCTGCTCGTCACCCATTGACCCGCACACCCATGGCTTTCACCCTTAATATATGTTTTGTCGTCATAATCTCTCCGATTGTCTGTAACACCACTTCGGAGGACGGTTTCACCTACGTCTCGAACATTTATGTTACTTCTAACAACACGCTTAAAGTCGTGACTGTAGATTGTTATTCCTTTATTTTAAAGTACTTGTATAAAACATTAGGCCTTATCTAAATTGTACAACAAGGCGTTTTCGTCAGGAGATAATTGAACCAGTTTGATAGCGTCTACGGCGAGAACTTTGGTCACTGTTGCATAAAATGCACCTTAAGTCATTAAATAAGTTAGTTTTTATTACGCTTTTGGGTAACTCTGTTCTACTTTATGATTAAATACGTGTTTCGGGTTAATGTGTTAGATTATTTTTACCATGAACCATATTTTTGTAAAACATAACTAAATGAAAAGCAGTTGGTTGTGTTTTATGGCTAAGGAAGGAAAAGTTCATGGGTATAAAATGGCCTATGTGGTTAGAATCGTTGTATTAGAATACTCAATAGATATAAATAATATCATAACCACGTTTTGCAAGTAATAAGGAACTCCTTGTTATTATTTACGATACATTTAAGTAAACCCAGATTAATACAATAAATAATACTTAGGGTCCGACGTAACGATTTGTTTACTTCATTTCTTTCTTTGTGTTCGCAAAGTCGATACCTATGCAAATGCGATTTCCTTATTGAATGCAAGTAAAGTCGTAGTGTGTGCTCGCGTTCAGTTTTGTAGACATGCATTTGCATATTCTTGTAGTACACCTGTGTTCTGGTATTCATTCATTCTTTGTACGCGTTTGTTTTCTTTGTGTCCACTTTTGCATGCTGTTTTAGTTATCATACATTGAGTTCTGGTAATCTATTATTATAAAAGGTTTAGGTGGCTTTTATAGATATCGTTGTTTTGTCTAAAACGTTGAAGTTTTATTGCACGTCTCGGCCAGAACGTTTTAAAATTAATTTTATATCTGTTGTCTGAAGACAATTTCGTGTTGTTGGTTCACCAAAATGAATATTTGTCGGATCGGCTAATAATGTATTGTATACTGTTCATTTATTTTATGCATCATCACCTTGACTCATAATAATGTAAAAGAATAGGCCATATTTCTATGATTCAAAGATTAGTAAATAGTTGGTAATGTGCTCTTTTGTGAGTGAGCAACAACAGTTTAACTGTTACTTCATGACTTATTCTAGTATTTTTATTTCGTTCACGTCGACGCAGAATTTATGTTTGATATGATCAGCTTACATTTCAACCGGCTTGCTGCTTTCTCATGAGGTTACGTTGCTTTACGTGAATTTTTTATTAACTTTACATAATCAGTTTTTTGACTTCGTTCCACGTTATTACTGCAACGAATTGTCTGTGTCGAGATTTGAGTTCGGTTTTTAATGCAAATAGGAATATTTTCACATTTAAATATTTTTCTGTGAATAAGTAGCTGTTCTACATTTCTTGATATGTCGTCTGCCGTAACTTTACTTTCTTTAGGTAGTGGGTCTAATAAATCTGGTTAAAAGCGGCCAGAGACCTTTCCGAGGTCGTTTATACGTATATCTTACGGATAAATGTATCTACATGGTCTCAAAAACCCTTATGTTTTATCAGCTATCAGCCCTGCGTAATATCTGAACAATTCCCTTGCATTTCAAGTTGTTAATCTATTAAAGTTGGTGGGTAACTTTGACACAATCAACCTTTTCTTTGTCCATATATCTACAAACACCATTATAAGTCTCATGACGCCATTAATAAAATTAATTTGGATGATGTCATGTTCTATTTAAGTTTAGAATTGTCGATATTAGCTTATATGGATTGTGTCTAAACTAATTTCAATTTGGTTTGACCTATAAAATCTTTATTAGCCCGTCGACGTTTCTTTATTTTAATAATTATAACTATTCGCCTTGAAGGTCGGTCAGTTGAATACTAGTATTCTTCCAATAGAAAAAGAGAACTTGCTTATGGTCGCTGTTTAAATAAAAAAGTGAGTTTGTTTAGCTTTAGAAAATACTTTATTTATTCAGCAATTTAATTCAAACGACGATAGTGTCGTTCTGAAACCTAAAAAACTAAACCGCTTGTCTTATGTGTAATGATTTGCTCCTTAAACACACTGTGTACTAATAACTTACTAAGTGAACAACAAAAAGGAAAAGTCTGAGTGACTCCTCAAATGCTAGACTGCACTATCATATGGTCTTTGTCATGCTTCATTTATAAACAAATGTTCATAATAATAACAAAAACACATAGTTACATTGTGATGTCGCAAATCGCAAGCTAACACGGTCCGTCGCCGTCACACACGACGCGAGAGAAATCCCAGCACAATGGTAGCCATAAACTTCCCCCTGACAATGTTTCTGTCGGTACTTGACACTCGGCAAGTTGAATCATGAGGTAAGAGGGCAGCTTTCGCATTTGTCTTCTATCATTATTCCTATTGTAGAATATGTTAAGTTTTGGAATGATTGCGATTTGTTGCACGATTTGAGAAAAAACTTCGGTATTTCGTTGTGTCACATATATAAGATTTTGGTATTAGAACAACTTAACTAAATGTTACTGAGGTCAAAATGTTATTGAATTTTTTAGTTAAGCGTTGAGAGCATGGATGGAGACTGGAATTGTGCCCGAAAAACGGCAATGCTATGACGTGCGACTGATAGTTATTTTATGAAATCTTTCGTGTATTTAGTGTGTATACGTTTTTTTGGATCTATATAGAAATACGATTAAGAATTGTTTAGTAAAATCGATTGTATATCATCTAGGATTCGACTTACCAGCTGTTGTTCCACAATTAGCTACCATGCCTTATCTGCTAAGATAGCGTCTATACCATAATAGCTGAGACACGGCTGTGAAACTAGACCTGCTGATAATACTATAATATCTAGACAGGCGGTTGTGTGATAAGTAAATATTAGCTTTACTTCTTCTATAGAGAGCAGGTGGGTTTTAATATGTTTTTGTATTAAATTCCAATGTTTTTTTAGTATTAGTGCAAATAGAAAATTATCGAAAAAGTCCTCACCTTTCTCCATCTTTATTCTTTCTCCAAGTTTCATAGGAATTCGCTTAGCTATTTACTTTTTTGGGGATCCTATTTGTATCCACATGTACTATAATAATAGGCGGTGAGACTGCATTCGTTTGTGGACAAGATTTTTAAATTTCCGAGTCTAGTAAAATATGAGTTGGTGGGAATTAATTGAATGTAATTTATCTGTTATCTTCATAATAGCTTAAAAAGGTATTTTGTCAAAGCACCAAAATGAACAATACATTGTTGAGCATTTGTTTATTCTGTTTAATGCAATTTTACGACATGATAAGTTTATCAAGAATGTAAATTACAGTTGAGATCATCAATATTATTGCGGTGTTGCGTTCACTACTTTTACATCCGCCGTTGAAGAATGTGTATTGTCAATAATTGCAGTCACTGTGAAGGTTTTCCATTCATTCAAAGAAGAAATGACTTGATCTGTTTAAAATTGCTTTCTTTAGTTTATCACGATTTAATTATTGTTAGGAAAGTTTATTACTACATGAGTATTTGGCTCATGAGCTGCACACTCACGACCTTACTATTGAAGGGATAGGCTGAGTTGCATTTCTCCTACAAAAAAACAAACCTACTTATTGTATTCTAAGTCACAAGATTTAGAAAGCCAACCTATTGCTAATGTTCGGGCAGACATTAAGTCTTCGTACTGCAACAAAAAATTTAGTGATGAAAAAATCCAATAAGGTTTTTCACGCCCCGGGAATCGAACACAAAATTTTTAGATTTAAAGGAACACACCGCAAGTAAAGTCAGTGAATGAATGAGCCAATAATGCATTGTATTTGCGTTCGAATTTATTTTCATTTGTTGATTATATTTTATTGCCTGTAATTTATAACACCTTATCTTTATTCTGCTTTCGATTAATTTCGTTACGGATAAAATACTTATAAATCTAATAGACTCGCTAACCATACGTTATCATTACTATTTTGGTATGCTCCTTTTGAGTACAGATAGCCGGAATTGCAGTAGGCACTTGAGTTAGATAGTGTTTATAAATCTGAATAGGTAGTGTCTAAACAATGTTTCTAAGCCATTCTTCCATGTAATAAAATTGTAAACAATAAAAAGCGTGGCGTCGTAAAAACACTGGCTGTTATCTCACGCCACAGTTTTTCTGCTTGTGTCATAATAGATTGTAAACGAGACTGTGTATCTCGTCTAATTTTACTTTCACTGGAAAATGTCGTTTTGCTATTTATAATTTTATATACAAAATAACCCTATTAAGTCAATATATTTTTAAATAAAAAAACATAGATTTCTCGTCTTAAAATGTTGTCTTTGTGTGTTATGCCTACGTACATTACAATTTACTAGAGTGAACGATGAATAATTCCTCCGTGAATTAAAATCGTAAAAGGGCACTAAATTAGTGCGGGGGAGTGCACAATTAAGACCTATAAAAATTAAGCGACTTGAGCTGATAATTGTTTGAGAAAAACTTTCATTCACCCACACGGAACTGCAAAACTCTTTGTTTCAAAATGTTAAGTGTTGCCGCGAGCTAATTTGAAGATATTAGTAATGCACTATTAAGGTGTCGTGTGCTGACACGCGACTGCAGGTTTGGTACACGACAGGAGAAACTCCGGAATCGAAGGCATCGATAAATAAGACGTGCCATCGTATTTCAGCATGTGATGTATGGAATGACACGGGACACGCCCCAACCTTTGGCACGATCGATATATCGATGGTGGTGTTGTGCAATCGATTATTGTAACTGTCGTGCGATTGTTTACTTCCCGTGGAATAAATAAATAAATAAATACACCCAACAGTTGAATGCTTGTGTCAATAACTCTTCTTCGTGTTTGTTTACTATATTCAACACTTTCCCTGACTGCCGCTTAAAGCTATTCAATATATTACTGAACTAAAAAGTGTATTGTTTAGTAAATAATAATTTCTAATATGCATTTTTTTTGTTACAGGTAAGCTAGATTTTCGGATATACTAGTTTGGTAAGTGTGGGATACTGTCACTGGAACGTTTTTAATAATCAAGTACCATTTATCACCAAAGCCGATTACGTATATGTCGATCATCGCATTTATGTAATCCAAATCTATGGCAAATGCTACGAAAAAACGTACAAACAAAGCAAAACCATGAAGGGCTTAAATATTGTGAAAGGTAACCATTTCGTTGCGTATCTACGCTGAGATATCGATCAAACGCAACGAATGGAGTATGAAATGTGCGATCGTAACACATAGATAGTGGGCACTGATTTTTCAAGTACCTACCTATAAATTTATCTTTTTGAAAGCAGGGTAAAAGTAGTAAACGGAATAAAAATGTTTTGAATATATAGATTAATTAATATTTAACTTAACACATAAGAAGCAGTATTTTTTCTTTTGCATTATGAGCTTGGTTGTTCAAATCGTAATTAATTATATTATCAATAAATATACTCCATTTGACATTCGCCTGGGCCACCGCTTCCCTCGGTCGTAGTGTAATATAAAAATATAATTCAGCATATTTTCGACTTTATTTATTAATAGAAGAAGCAAATATAAAAGTTTCAAGAAGGAAAAGCTATTTGTTAATGGTGTAGACTGTAGGGAACTGTCATGTCAGATTGCATAATAATTTTTCTAGTTATTTGAGCGTCATGTAGTAAAAAATATGAAAACAAACTCACAAACATTTGCGTTTATAAAATTAATAGAATAGTCTAATATTACCTTTCATCGCAATTTCCGAAATGCCACATACTAAAACTTTATCGACTCGATGAAGCATATCGTCAGAGAGATAGTAACGGATCGATTGCTTTGTTACATACATATTGCACATATGTTAATACAAATTTATACCGTTACGTTTTACATCTGCTCGCACGATGTAGTGACGGGGAAACAGATGAATATGTACGAGGCACTTTGTGGCACCACTGCTTTGAGAGTGATGACATAGTACAGTTTTGGAGTACAAGGGTTATACTCTGGGACAGTAAAAGTTCCAAGTTCATAGACAAATCGTAAAATCACTTAAGTAGCTTTTAGAATATTGTATTTATGTACACAGAATGTCCTGATGGAATAATTTTAAAGGAATCAGTTAAAGAAAGATTTATAAATGTAAATGAAGAAGTTTGTCTCTAGTTAGGGTTTTGGTCCACATGTTCGGCACTTGTTCGCATTGATACCTCCGTTTTCAGTATTTAAAAGTTTTTGGTTAATTCCGAAGTTAATAAATATGATAATGTCATGTTTAAATCTGGCACGATATACTGATAGTCTACTAGTACTTCTGGACTTAAATTTGTTTAGTTATTTAAAGAACAACAATCGTAGAGCAGGGCGTCAGAATTAAGGTGTAATAGCCCTAATCAACAAGACAAGTGTTCGTGACAAGGCACCATTAGTGAAACAATTTTCGGGCCTGTTTCAAAACTAGTTGAAGTGTTTTTGTCTACGTGGTATTTTGAAATATTCATTACTACTAAACGTACCTGCTGCCTTTACCTTCTCGTACTATTATTTTGATTGACAAAGAGCAAAACACTTTATTCTCCTTTCAAAATTCATCTTCAATAGACGTACCAAAAACTTCTTTTATGAACAGTTACCTGTCCATTCGCCAGGTGGTTTCAACAATAGGAATGCGTATACAGAAATAAGACACACAGTCAGTTTTAAATTCAGCTTGAAACAGCAATCATAATTTCCGCAATCTAGATTGTAGTTAATCAGCGTTTGACCGTAACAATATAACGTTTAGTAACACTCGATACTCGTAAAGCTATTACGTCATGATACCTACGAGTCAATTCACACGAGAGTTTGAATTACGCGACTGCTCCGGGCAGCTGGAGACTCCGCTATCTCAGTATATCGTAAGATGCTAAGCATTGTGACCGCACTGGGAACTGTGGTGTGAACACTGAACACGTAAGAATGTGCATGAGTTAATACATAAGGAATTACGTGAAGGTGTTCCGTGTCAATATAACAGGTATAAAGATGAGGTTATAAGGGCGACATGCTTGCCCCCTGTTACGTAGGACTTAAAATAGAGATGGCGAAAAGTGAGTGCAGTACTATGCCTTTAACTGCGCTATTTGTCTGAGTTTAATGTCCATGAAATTTTCCACAGTAAAGTAAAATATAATAATAACAGTTTCTATGAAATGTAGCTAGAAATCACTCCTAACATTTTTGATTCAATAATATGTATAAATGAGGGGACTTAATTTATTGTTTTAACTGCAAAAAATTAATAATGATGCTAATAGTACTAGTAGCGTATATGAGAACATTTGTAAATAGATTTTATAACAGTATGATCAGCATCTTGTTGCGAACTATGATTCAACGAATGATCCGCTGTGAAGCGACTGCGCTTACGTAACGTCTATCTTATTACTCGACTTTTAACAAAGAATCCAAATTCGTAGGATCCTGGCACAAAGCAATTAAAAAGTTGAATTCATAAATATTCACATTCTGCACATTTAGTTAGGAACTAGTTGATGACTCATTTGAAGGAAACTGTTTATTATATTATACAAGAATTTGAAGGTGCAAGATGTAAATTGAAAACTAGTTTCGCGATAGTTTCGTTACTTTTATGGTCTTGCAATTTAAGCAGCATATTAGCAATCACATTTTTAAACTTTTGTTGAATTCACGGTAAGTTTTAAACAATGCCCATGAGAAGAGTGTAAACAATAGTAGTCTGCTACCTGATGCTACACAGCCAGGTTATGGTGGCTTATCTCCAGCGGTGCATCATCATTAGTTTCCACGTGGGTGTGGGCCTGTAGGCGTCGCTTGCAACACCGAGCTCACGTATCAAGGAAATGACGTCTTGCTTCCAATTATTGATCGGTAAGATATAATGTCTGTTATCGATGTGCTAGGGATCTATGAGCTGTGTTTACCCAATAGGCTATTGTTTTGATTTTAGTTTCTAGCTCTTCACCACTATCGGATATCTGTTTAGAGTCTATATAAAATATATTTCTTATACTGTAGTTCTCGCAAAGGTAGATAAATTTGGTGTTAGATTTTAAATTGCAACGCCTAAACCGCTTATGAAACTAAAACACTCTCTTACATAATACACTTATATAATAACCCAGGAACGACGAAGATGTCTCGAAGATGTCTCAAAGCTGCAAAAATAGGAGACAGATAAATAAAATGATGAAGGTTAAGTATCCGGTTTGAAATGATGGTCAGTTTCCGTTGCGTCATATTTACGTGTGCCAACTCAAATATAAATATATTTCTTCATTTTAACGGCGAAATCGAGTTATTTTAAGCTTATAGTGTCTTTGCATATCGAAAATTAGGATATTGTTTTAGATCTCTGTACATCAATATATAAACCTTCAAAAGGCGAATAATGATTTAACTAAGAGTATATGCGGCGATACAAAAACATGTGAATCTAAAATATCTACGTTGATACGGAAATGCGTTGTGAGCGCTCTGAACACCGGGAAGCGTAAACTAATAATTGCAGATACAAATGAAAAGATAACGTCTATTACCACAGTTTGAGGAAGCACACCACCGCTCTTTGATATATTGTTCGCACAGGTGTTCAATTTGAATGCGGTTTCATTTAAATTATGTGCTTTAACTGAATTAACACTAAGCTCTCCGTCTTTACTTTGTACGGTTGTACTGTTATTACTGGTTCTGCAAAATATGGTTTTTACATCAATTCGAATATGTTGCAATGACTGTTTTTGCCCAGGAGAGTTTCGCTGATACGTATTCTGGTTAGATAAAATTGTCTTTGTCATGAGATTCAATGTTCTTCCTTTGTCGTCCATATATAGACATAGAAGTTTTTATAATATTTTCATAAATTACTACAAACTCAAGTTCAAAAAGCTTACAAACTCATCGCCAATGTTAAGTTAAAGCAGCACTTTTTCTTTTGTCGAGGAGTAATTACGAAAACGTGACTGCAGTACCGCGCGCGAGGGAATTTTGTTTGTACGTCTAAGTGCATACCCACCGTCTGTTGTAATGCATTTAACATCTTATTGTGTTGTTTAAAATATGCAAGTTCAAACAAATGAGCTTTGTTTACTAAGATGTTTGTCACATATGGTTTTGACAGACCTTTTCTTAAAATTGATAGTGCCAATTTTAATATGCTTTGGCGTAATAAATGCGTTTACTGATGCTTTACTAAAATTCATTAATCTTGCTCATTGGTTGTTTGCTAATCGCTATGTCTTAAGATGTAAAGTTACCATTTCATATTGATATTACGACAAAAGGTTATGTAAGTAACAAATTGTAAATGCAATTACGTCTATCCGAGCAAAAATTTACGTTTTGGTTAACTAACTTACAAATTCTTAACAAAATTCACACGAACTATTAGCACAGACATGTTTGCTATTATACTAAAAATATTTATCGTCTTTCGTGTAATGACTAGAATATACAAAGTTTCTTTTAACTCGATGCTCATTGAGTTTAAAGGGACTGGTGAAAGTTTGACGGTACTTTTAGAAATTAGTCCATCTCATTGTTGTTTGATCCAGATTCATGTCGAAATGTCATCGTTTCAAAAGCATCAATCTTTTGCGTTTGCCACTTGCTTTTTTTTCAAAGTATATTGTGTTGAATGTTTTTTGATATCAGCTTTTTTGATATTCACGAAGAAAATGTAGAAGTAAAAAATGTTTCCATTTTTTATACGTGCCTTTACCAACTTCGTGTCTAATTAATCGTGAGTGTTGTTGTGAGTGACTATTGGTGATTCAATTTACAAAAAGTAGCATTTGATAACGCATATGCGTTTAATCTTATTTATTTAAAAAGTTGAAGTAATGAAACATTGTTATTATTGTTAATGCAAAATTGAATGTCACATTAAACAATACCCTATACTGAGAATCACGACTGAATCTGAGAGCCAATAGGCAATAGATACATCAATCAAACAGTTTCACTTCAATGCACCAATCATTCACTTCCAAAAGCGACAATTATCAAACAATCTTGTTAACTACCGAATAAGAAGCTTTTTATCAAATTGATCGGTGCCAGTTGCCATCGGAGCATACAAAATCGTTAAATTATTATGAATTTCACTGTATTCATTTTTTCAAGAGTCATCGGTCGGCCGGCACGGAGATATCTTCACGTGTTACACATTGAGAGAAAGTGTGCATCCGATGTCCAATTAATGTTTTTTTCTTCTTGTTTCGCTTGCGACAATTGCTCGTATTTTTTATTGTATTCATTTCCTGCAGTTTGCATATCGTTTAATTAATTCATTACTTAATCGTTGTCTAGCAATTTGTTCGCTGATGATTTACATAATACCTTTTAGAAACGATTATTCTTTATCAGATGTTCTAACAGTTTCTAATTTAGCGGCCGGTATGAGTTGTTATAATCGAAAACTTTTGGCACGGATTATTTTATTTTTCCTGTAATGTGAATACATTAGATCACTAGTTTATCTAAAGTACCGATATAAATCTCTCTAATATATATATTTCGTAACGTGGATAAATATTCTTGCTTTTCTCAAAGGGATAATAGGCAGGTAAATATGAATGAAATGGTAGTATAGGGGCATGCATCATTGGATGACTGTCAGCAAGTTGGACAAACGGTTTTGCTGTTACTTTCAAGTTGTGACTAGGGATTTATTTAGAGGAATTTATCGATAATCGTAATTTGACTGACTATAATTAAGACTGCCGTATGCCATAGATTTTTTAAAATATTTATTTCGTCAATCCAACATAAATATATGTAAGCGTTTTAAAAATTGAATTAAAATAGACAGGATTTTTTTGAGACCAATAATGCAACCCATAGTACATGTTTAAATTAATGATATAGGAGAATTAAAACATACTTGTCTGAGTTTTAGCTTCATTCTAGAATTCTCAGCATGTGCACATATTTCCATCATTAAATACTCATTAAAGTTCGCAACTAAAGGCTTGGCATTCACATCTGGCCTCTAAAAAAGTTTTCAACGGCTGTCTTTAAATTGTTTGTGTGTATCAATTGATCGATTCTTTCAAACGCGACTTCCTCTACATCCGCCGATATTTTTTTATTATGAGTTCCAAATGTATTGTGTAATGTATTATTGCGATTATGACTTGTTTCTTTAAATCACTCTCGGCGGCAATTGTGTTTGATAATGGATACATTTTGAGATAAGTTTGTTTGACGATAGGAAGTGGCGAAATTAGTACAAATCAAATTTTAGCTACCGTCTGTTATGCAACTTAAATTACAATGCGTGAATTAATATTGACTAGCAAATAATCAAGATTTTACGATTGGAAAATATAGTAACGCGGGTTACTTACTTCATAGTGCATTATCGATATCGTATCTATTTTGTTGACTGCTGTGGTGGGATTTATAACATTTTATTTTATTGGCCCGAGATGTTTTAAGATAGCGGTGAGAAATTGGGGCCAGTGTGCGTGCACGTACCCACTTACATCAAAACTCGTGAGATGTCAGCACTTGTTGAAATTGTTCAAATGTGGATCACTGAAACGCACATATAAAGTATCACCCACACGTTTAGTACATTTACATCACGCATTAAGTAAAGCCAACAGAGCGATTGAATCCGAAACGCAAGACAAAATCCCGTCAAACATGAGTTTATTAATATGAATTTGTAAGCAATTTATGTATTTTTTATACAAACGTGAACTAACGAAATCTGTTATACCCGAAAATCTTATTATTTTTTTTGATTTGAAGTCCCCTCCCCGTAGGAGAAACCCACGCTGCACACTGTAGACTATCTTTTATACAACATATACAAATATGATTTCATCAATGGCCTTGAGCTGGAAATGAATCTATTAATGTGTCTATCGCTGCCGCACAGTACCATTTTAAATACACTTCCGAGAATCCTTGGTCACTCATCACCACTTCCTTTTCAAACAATGTCTTGTCTCGCGCCTCTCGTTCCGCCCGAACGGGCCGCGATAACAAAAATAGAAGTTCAAACCGATTCAACATTCGACACGAAGTAAAAAGTCCTGCTAAATGCACAAAAAAACGTAATCGCCCCATTCCTCTCTGGCATACGTTCGGAAACTATTCACGTCGCTGTAAAGTTTATCCTGCGATAAGGCCTGAACAACGTACGATTGTCGCCGTCCCGCTCGCACACGAACGATTCTCGCATGGTGAGGGAGACGGAATGGTAGGGCGCCCTCCGCGTGGCCGTTGATGTTTAGTTTTGAAACGAAATGGAACAGTTTGCGAGTCGCCGGCTCCGCGCACGGCCGACTGATGCAGGCAGTTTGTTGCACTCAAACCGAGAATTTACTTTTTTTATAACAATCACAAAACTGTTTTACAATAAAATATTTGCACCAGTGCCTTATAATTGGATGTGTTTGTGAATGCATGGATTTACTAGTTCGTAAAACGGAACGTTTAATGGAATTTAACAGCGTGTGAATATTCTGAAGCATCAAGTTTGTGTCCTTTTGGTATATAAAATTTGCTATAACCGTGTAATAGTTCATAGTTTAATATGTTTCATTGTTGGTTGTGTGGTGTGAGAGCACGTTTTCGCCCGTATATTGGCACGAGCCTTTAATAATAATAGTGCACCGAAACCAGTTTGCCAGTGCGGTTCGGTTGTGGTTATCCTGACGTATGCGGGCGCCTTTCTTGTGAACGAAATTCGTAACATCTGTAGGTATCTTACATCTGAAAGGTTATTCATTCAATTACATCATCATTATTTACGTGACGCTATCGACGTATTGTGGTTATCACCTGCAAATTTTATCACCCAGCCGGTGTTAGTGTCATGATTAATCAATTCCAGTTTCTAAACTTGTGAATAAGTTTGTTTGTGCGTTCGGCTGAGTTATCTGCCTTGACCGTACGCCAGAGTGTGAATGCAGCCTGCGACTTTCTGTTTCGAGGTTAAACATCTCCGTCTCCCGCGCTGCCTTGTATAGCTGTGCACTGCACACGGGCTCAATTAACATATCTATTCGGTCGATAATTGACATTTTAGTTATGGACCACGACGGTGATCGATGTCTTGCCTTGTTAAAATTCATTGTTAATATATACGATTTATGAAATAACGGACAATTGAGAATTGTGTTTACATTAAGAGGCTGTATAGTTGCAATTCCTTTGCCTTTAAATATCAACCCGAAAAAATTACATGTGCGAGAATCAGAATAGTCGCAGGCGCCACTTGCTAGTTATTTTTACAGCGGTTTAGTAATTGCTCCTTATAACTAACGTTGTTAACTTCGAGATAACTGGGATAATTGTTATGCGGCGGATGTCATAATAATTATAGTAAAATTATATGTTTATTAATAATATAGATTTTTCTTATTGACGCTTCATTTAACCATATTAGTTGTTGACGATACTTAGCTAACATTGAAAAACATCAATATATAAAAAGCACTCATCAATGACTACTAGCTCGTCAATCATCAGTAAAAGTTGAGACATAATCAAACAAATCTGAGCGAAAACACACAAGTTGTGAACGAGCGCGAGATCGCCTCCAAACCGCCACTTTTCTTGCCACTTGTTGCACGCTTGGCTACGTTTTAAAACGTGATTTCATTGCTTCGTTTTTTCCCCAGTTGGCCGGCGTGAATTCTCTTATCTAACAGAAACTAGCAATCTTATTTCAAATTGCCCAATTCACCTTCAGCGATTTGTTGCTTTTTGCATGTTTCTACATATTTGCACCCGCTTTGTGGAGTCGATGGCCCTGTCTCAAGCAACAATGTATAATATAGAATATCCATGTTATTATTATATTTAGCGTTTTAATTAAAATACTGGTTTGAAAAGAATGTATGTCTCCCTTTTACACATTATATCCGTCTGTGTATCTTGCTCTCTGAAATAGATTCGAAATTAAAGAGGTCTTATTAACACCCTAGAGTTATGCGGGTTTGGGTATTGGGTATTAACAGATTAATTAATTAATATGGATGCACGGTATCTTTAACTACGCAATGTCACTGAATTTTATTTCTCCAATGCTCAAAAAAAAGATTTTAAACTTCAGTTACAAAATTCTTTGCTTGTCCAGTAGTCATGCTTAAAACGATAATTAAGAATGTTTTCAACGGTCCATTGATTTCAAACTATTAGCGAAATGAAGTAATGAAAGCGGCGAGACTGATTCATTAGTTAAAATGCATTTGGCGTTTGCACAAACACATATTTCCTCAATCCCCGATCACACGAGAACAACACGATCTAAAGATTTAATATAGTACTTTAACTTATTAAATTATTTTTATAGCATTGGTAACCACACGTGTGTTGGACGTTGGATACTTTAAGGTTCCATTATCTGCATCTATTTGCAGTTTATGCGTGGAATAAAAATAATAATTGATATTAACGATGGTTTTTACTGTTCCTCGGCGACTTAAGACTATTTTATCTGAATGTAAAAACACGTATGATGATAGTCATAATCTAGTCTGGACCACTGCATTTTTTAACTTTTATGTCTGTTTTCGTCTCTTGGGGATATGGGACTTAGTTGATTACAAGTAATATTGATGTATTATTAATCTAAGAGTTACCATACACAATATATTCTTGACTAGCTTTTGCTCGCGACTCCGTCCGCGTAGACTACAGGGTTGAGTTCAGAAAGAAAATAAGTTGTAGTCTATTTTACTTCTCAGAGTCCTATTTATGTCCATACCAAAAATCATACAATTCGGTAAAATTGTTCAAACGTGAAACCGTAACGCGTCGATCGGCGCCTTGTGCATCATTACTGCGCGCTTGATCAATATTTTAAAACTGCAATATCTTCTTAGATACTCAGTGAAATCAAATGATGTAAAGGGCAATTTTATTTAAAATTAAATACTTGTAATGAATAACGTATTTATTTGGATAAGGATTAATATCATATTTATAAAAACACCTTCACAAATAAAACTTTATTTTAAAATAAATTTGGTTAGGATAAAAAACGTTATAGTGAGCCCACCTTAAAAAATAGACATATGCTGTCGCGGACTTTTTTTTAGAACTTTTAAAGAGGAATATTTCTCTCAAACATTATTTTAGCGAAACTTTAACCGTTTTCGCAGCGCACGCAGCGGAAGCTCACAAAAAGGAAAAAATGTCCCCGATTTTGCAACATTCTTTATTGCTGCTCCGCTCCTATTCGTCGAAGCGTGATGTTATATAGCCTATAGCCTTCCTCGATAAATGTGCTATCTATCAGTGAAAGAATTTTTCAAATCGGACCAGTAGTTCCTGAGATCCTAGCGTTCAAACAAACAAACAAACAAACAAACAAACAAACAAACAAACAAACAAACAAACAAACAAACAAACAAACAAACTCTTCAGCTTTATAATATTAGTATAGATTGTCGGCAACTATGTTACTTGACCATAATCGAAACCTTCGTGTCTATCAATAGTTACTGAATTTAAGTTTAATCAAATAAACATCGCTCGTAAAATTAACCTTTTTACAGCCGAAGCGCCTTGACTTGATTAATTTCACCAATTGTATTTTAAGCTTTATCACGTTGGAAAAAGATTGGTTATCGAATACCGTTCACAAGACCCGCATTTCTCCCTTTTTATAAAGCTAAGGACAAGGTCCATTAAAGTAGATTCGATAATATTTTACGGTTTTTTGTTTTTTTCTTATATTTTTTTGTAGGCTTGTCGAAAAAATATCGATACATCGATATATCGATATTATTTTTTAAATGTATCGATATTTTTGGGCGATATTTAATGTTTCGATATATCGAGGTATCGATATAAAATTACAAGTAATTAAAAGGTATAAAAATCGATATTTTTTATGATTTTAAAATCCTAAAAAATAATACTTTTTATACTAACATTTTTTAACAAATTACATTTTTCCTACAAAATTCTGGTTTGACTGTCGTCATTTTACCCCAGTCCTTTCCGACATAGCTCTAAAGTATTTGATATCGCCTGCGTCCTCGGTTTCCTCAGAGAGAGTGGCATCTGCTGTAAATCTCACAGTACCCAATAACAGAAGTCGGCTTACAGCCGAGCACGTAAATCAAAGAGTCTTTCTTATGTCTGTATCATATAAATATTGGCTTGATTAATAAATAATTAAAATTTTTATTGTTGTTCTTCATTTATTGAAAATTATGTCTATTGATTAGTATTTATCTAGTAATGTAAGATGATTGAAGTAAATTAGGCCAAATATTTTTTTTTTCATATCATACCGATATATCGATATATCGATATTTTTAAATAAAAATATCAATATCGATATTGATATATTCAAAAAATATCGATACAATATATATCGATATTTTATTGCATTTCCGACATCCCTATTTTTTTGTGTTGAATAACTTGTATTAACCCGCATCTAGCTAAGCGGTCAAATGTGACCATTCGTATTTTTTTATTCAATTGCATGTTTGATGTATATCAAAAGGACATAACATTTATTATTTCTAGACGAACAATATCGAACTTTAAACAAGTGACCTGTAACAAGTGCTCTTATAGTATAAGTATAAAGTATACGAAATATATTGTACCACACAACTCAATGGTTATTTATGGGATGTCCGCTGCCATCGTGATGACGACATCTTCCGGAGCATTCTGCGATTTGAATGATGATACAAACTTATAGGTAAGTTTTTTTGTGAGACTTGAACCTTTGAACTTCCTATTTAATAAGTTTTCCGAGGAATCAAACAAAAATGTGTTATTGTCTTTATGAAAACTCCTGAACCGTGCCAACTTTTTATCCTGCCTTAGTAAAACAACAGTGCAAGAAGCTTCATAGTAGGTAAAATTTAATAATACATTTTATATTATCAAACTTGCAGGAGCATCATTTATGAGTTACTCATAAACATTCGTAGAATATTGTTCGGTCATTAATATTTGTTATCAAGTTTAATTGAATAAGTCACATGGCTTCCGTGGCGTGGTTAGCTAGAACTTGGCCATCACGAGAGGCCAAAGATCTGCTTCCCGTACCGACTTATATTTGTGGGATTAACAAATGTTGTATAATAGTTTTGTCGCCGTGGTATTACCGTCAGATAAACTTCTTTTTTGCTTGCTAGACGAAGAGATTACTAAAAGTTGCTCAGAATACATACGTACATCCGTCATATTATGATGGTACAAAAGCAGTTGAAAGCGAACATGCGCGATAGATAGACTTATACTGTTATTGATCAGTAATGCTTTAAATAAACTCGCATATCATACCAATCAAAATATAAGTATTAAAAAAATAATGCATTGTCAAACCATCTAAGAGGCGTGGCGAGGCATCTAGTATCGTCGCCATAGTTGAATGTAAGGAAGAGGCTCGTTCCAAGGGATTAACTTTCGTTTTCAACGGATGTGCCGCCGCGAGCGACGTCCACCCAGATAAAGTAATCCGTACTTAACTTTCTATGTTTGCGAAACCACCCAAATTATTATGCATTTGGTGAAATCTCATATAGCAACGGGTTTTATAACAATTAAAGTTAATTTTACTTACTTCTTTTAATATAAGAACAAATTATCTGTGTTGTACAACTTGTAATACTTTTGATATTTTCTGAAATGCACTTAAAGTTTAATGCTATATTTAATAAGTTCCGATGTCTTAAGTGAGTTGAATTAAAACAGGAGCCTCATAAATTTACAACTTAGCGTGATACATTGTACTATGTGCCCTCTACTAAACGTTCATGCATGTAACATAAGATTTTCTCCAACATAAAAACTAAGGGAGCGAAATGTTTATGAAACACCACATCAATATTGTTGCCAAGCTAATCAAATTTATAATTTAACATCATCGAGTGTAAAATTGTTTTTCAACATTTTAATCTGCGTTACAAATTTTAACACTTTGAGCAGCCCTTTGATTGATAGATCTGGTACACATAATATGAGAGCGTGTAAGCTATTTTTACATTGCCGTACGTAGTGCATTAAATGCGGTTGGCTCACTGACCTATTGGCCTTACGTATTTACGTCCATGATTTATTACTTTAATTGGGCTTATGCGCATTTGATGGCGTTTATCTAGTCGATGGTGTCGAAATGGGAGTGCTTGTAAATATGTCAAGATTTGTTGCTTGTTTAAAGCACTTTTAACGCAAATGGTTGGTTTTGTTGATTTGCGACTTAATACCATCATCATTGTAAATCTTTGTTATCTTTTTTTTACCTTAAAGTGTTTATCTATGTTTAACAATGAAATTATTAAGAAGCTGTTTTGCCGCTGAAGAAAGCAGCCTGTAAAATTTACATGTAATGTTACAATCTTGCAATATTGGTTTAGTCCACGATTGTTAATTTTTGGATATTTGTAAGACCGATATTTTCTGTTCTTCTGACGACACGAGACTTATTAGTGGGACGAATACCATTTTACTATATAGGTCGATAAACACCTTGTCAGAATGAAAATATTTTAGATTTTACATCGTTTTTTTTACTTACAGCAGCAATAAAAGTTTGATATGATGAACAGAATGTGATGAGTTCAATATAAATCTGCGGGCGCGCGTTTTGCCGCGAATCCGGCTCTTGCAACGTTCTCTTCACGCCCTGATTGGCGGCTGTTCGTTTAATTTGTTTTGCTTTTGTGTACGCCGCACTACGCCTAAAGGTTTCCTTTTTTAAAATTTCCCCCGTTTTTTGCTGTAATTAGTGTTCATATATCAGCTCAGTCAGTTTCACTCGGATTTAAATTAGGAATTGTTAATTTAAATTCGGTTTTGTTTAATACAGGCTGCTGTAAATTTCATTTTACTGTATGTGTAAAAGTGTTCATTTTTAGAAACCTTATATTTGTAACTTTAAATAACACTCGTTGATCAGTAAAATATGTTATTTGTTTACAATTTCATCTCTCTCTCTCTCTGGTCGGTCCCTCATATCTGAGGATCGTGGTCAGCGTTAGGGTGACATCTGGAGCGGATGATCTGCTTCCACCGGTTTCTGTCCAGCGCTTCCTTTATGGCAGTGTAGAATTTGGAGGACGACGACTCTCTTACTTGATCGGACCATCTTGTAGGTGCACGACCCCGTGACCTTTTGCCTTCGGTGGTTCCAATCAAAATCAATTTTTCGAGGTTTTCGTCGCCTCTGCGCACCGTGTGACCGAAATAGGAAAGGATGCGTTGCTGACATATACTGGACAAGCGCGTTTTTATTCGGAGTTGGGTCAGAATTGATGCATTGGTGCGTTTCGCAGTCCATCATCATTTCATCTCAACTGTTCAAAAATTGTAAATACAAAAGATTCTGTTTGTTTTTCCCCCTAAAACTAAGTATTTTTTTAAAGCTAAACATGCTTTACACGAACAGTCGAACTTACAGCCAACAGTATCATAACTTAAAACTAGATCATTCATTTTTTTTCATAGTTGCACGCCATTCGCAAACACAAATCGACGACAATGGTCGGCCGTGAGTGGCATCACTCCGAAATGTAATCTCGTTTTACCGTTACAAACTGTTGCACTCAGTTGTTATCCAGACTAGGTCAGTTTTTGTGTCCGGCCCGCGCACAGCTGTGCGAATCTGGCGATATTTCTTAATTTGTTGCAAACGATGCGACCCAACATCACTCCTGAATAGGTCCTATTAAGTACTGGAAAGTAATTTCTACCGCAAATTATTGATTGTCGGTTTTGTACTACCGTGGCGCCAGTACGGTTAAAATAGAGATGCCAAAAAACTGTCAGCTTTATGTTTGTTCAATAAACAAGGATAGTGTACAGGAAAAGGCTCAAAATCAAACACTAATAATTTGCGTAACTATTTGCGTATACCCTATATGATATTTTTGTTTAAACCCTCCAATATCGAATGAGCAGAGAAATTGGTCCAAAATACTTCATAATATAAACCTCAACGACAATTAACCACGTTTAGCTTTACGCGACAATAAAATTTCAAATAGCAGCCATTTATCTCATAGTAATCCGAATGTAAGGCGACGAAATAACGACCGCTTTCAAGTGCCACTGTTGACTCAAATAATAAAACGTGATCTATAAATAGTAAATATAATAAATGAGCTCGTCGCGGCCGTTCCGAATAACTGTCCCCGGTTTCCCATGCTTGTTGGGCAAACGTGTATTTGTTCAAATGTTGGAGCCAACGGTGTTTCCAGCTTATCATAAACAAACACAGCCGACCGCCATACAAAGATGATGCGACGGGCAAACACCGATCATTTACTGTTACATTCGTCGTAAATTGTAAACAATCTGTATTTTAAACCGTGATTTAATATATTTTATAGTCTTTCCTTGTTCTCTTGTACTAAAGTGGACCGAAATGAAATACTTTAGCAAAGTGTTACGACGAGTATAAATGCATAGAAGCCGATAAAGCCATTACCTTATTTCATTGCTGCTGAGGGCTGATAACCGTATTTGCTAAATCTAGAGAAAGTTCCCCTTCATAAATTACGACATGAAGTTAATGTGACAAATTTTCAGCATAATATAATTAAAGAATTGATTTCATGTAGGTATTCGTAGATTGAGAGGGGCGAAGCCATTCTCGTTCGATTTCATCGAAGTTATTACACGTGACAACTTTAAAGTATGTCGGTTTCACGATGTTTTCTTATAAATGTGGATGTGGAGAGTGGTTTAAGAATTCTAATCACCACAGCGAATTATCTGAAGAGAAAATATTCATAGTCCCAATGTCAATTTCTTCAATATTCCCCAACGGAAATGTAGATGTTAATTCCCATGACATGTTGTAACAAACAACAAATTGGTTATAATAACAGTGGGCCGGTGGTCACAGGAAAATGTGCACCATTTCCTCGCGGCGCATCGCACGTCGCGCGTAGATATTCTATTTATTCCGCTGGTGAATAACGCGAGCTGACTAACGTTAGTGAATCAGTGCGATGGAAATTCGCCACGGTGCCGAACACGAGAAGGCTGGTGGAACAATACGGGGTCTTTATAGTCTGAAATGATGTTTGTAGAACTGGAGTTAAAAAAGAATTGGATACTTTAGTATACATTATAGAGTATAGTAATCTAATATAAGGTAATAAGTTGACGATTTTGCTGAAGTAATTCTTTCAAAGCTTTAGTAAAGTTTTCCTATAACTTTAAAATTGTTTTTATCACTCGTTATCCTCCTGTGAATATTATTGTCAATCGTCCAGAAGACCTTTGTCTAGCGAATAATAAAAGAAAAGAAAAATTTTATTGAAATATTAAGCAATGTCATGATTGTAAACATACTCAATCTTATGAATTATGATATAACTCCAGTTGATCCAGTTATAGTAGATAAGACGTCTCCCTAACCCACTTCAGTCAGGTATTTAATTAGACGAGGCAGACGTCGGTGTAATTGACGAATGACAGATAAAAGTTGTTCACAGAACAATTTAATTATATTGCACTTCAGGTCCTGACTGTTGATATCAAATCATTAAAGGATTTGACATGAATCTGCCAATAGCATTTGTAGATAGACTGTCTTCTGTCTTTGGTAATATTTTAGGTGAATCTAGAATTATGATGTGCTCAATGTTGACGCCGTGCTTATTATAATCGCCTTAATAATATGAAATTAAACAGATCTAAAGACAGTTGATAGTCGAGGGAAGTTCAATTGAAACCCACAGTTATATTCAACAGGCATGTTCCTAAGGCATTTTCCAGATTTCACGTGAAGTGCGATGAATCAAATACTATTGTATTTACGAAGGTTACAATTTTATTGAGATATTAAAACTAGTAGGTTAACAGCTCCAACTGTACATTCTGTTTGATTATAATTTAGTATTGTTTAAAGAGTAAACGACTGCGCTCACGTAAAAATCTCATTAGGAACCGGCGCAACGAACGCCAAGGGCTTTCTAAATCTTTGACGACCGTTTAAAACGCTTATGGTTTTGCCAAGTACTTTACATGACACCATTCTGTAATGTCTTTCGATGTTGCTTCGCAGTTTTGTCAGTCTCAGGGTGCATTGTTATGGCTTTGTTGCGAAAATGTGGGTGCATTGTTTGTATTTTTTCTTTCTTTTTTAATTTATTTTTTTAGTCTTTTGTCTCGCACTTTTTATATAAAATTTTACAATAATTTTACTGTTTGGGTTATGGCTGAAATCGATACTAAGATGACGGGGAATATGAGAAAGATTATAGTTTAAAATTCATCTTTGTATCTTGGCTTAAAGCTTTTTCATTGACCATTTTTATCACCGTGATAAAATTTTAATGGTATTTATATTTGGTAGCAGCACGTACCTACATTAGATTTAATATTTTGAATAGCAACATTCCTTATTTTTTGCAGACAAAGAGTGTTTAAAACACTCAAGCCGTTGGCATGACTTTAACCTCAATCCATCCGCAAAGTTTACGTCTTCCGAGCCCAAACAACAGATCAAAAGTTTAAAATGGGCCGATCGCCGCTCTATTTATATCTATTTTGTACGAGATGCGTACCGTTTACATAAATCTATTTGACCGTTGTAACGTTTCATTGGACGCATTGCGACAACTTAATAGTTTCCTCTTGTTATTAAGTCGCTTCATTCATGTTTCCTGTCTTGATCGGGTATACTGCGTTCGTTTGGCCATTGATGTCCTTTTAAGGGTTAAGCGGTAGCTAATAAGATTATTTTTTACTTGTGTTATAGGACAGAGAAGCACTACAAATCATTGTTTTTAGTTATTGGAAGTTCCTTTACAATTAATGTGGTAAATTAAATTGCAATTGTAATCATATTCTACATTAGGTGTTATTAGTAATAGTCAAGCCTGCAAAGCTAAAAGAGGTTAGGCCTTAGCCCTACTAATGCGTGAGAAATTTAACTAATTAACCATAAATTCTAGTGCAGTTTCCTTCGTTTTCGGGAGTGCTTTAACTACATCCTGTGGAATATTCTAGATCTAGTTTTATGGCGTTGTTTGTGTAATCAGTACTAGAAATTGTGTTTCATACCGCCCATGTTACTCGTGTAACGAATTAATTACTGTCATTACACTGCAAAGATATGCAATTTGTATTGTTTGTGAACAAAATAACTGACTATTAATGCATTATTCTGAAACTCCTTAACCCGATTTTGAGGTCGGATGTGGTGGGTATTACCTAATTTGTTATAAGTGTACAGTATTTCCTTTTGTAAAGACTTCTTTGTTATTCCCTCTTGGTCTTTCTTTACATTTCTGAAAATAATTAATAGCGTAACTTTCTTATGTTTTTGCCACCACCAAATTGGTGATTACAAATATTCCAATTCTAATTTCTGAAGTGAAAATTTAAAATCAACTGTTGCCCTAGAGCCACCGGACGTAGGATATTCTGTTACCCCTAAACTAGTAAAACTTATACAGCATCAATAAATTTGAAATGTTAACAGCCCCATCAAATACTGCACTCAAAAGATTAAGTCATCCATCGCAACTTGTTAAATGTCATAACGCAATTAAGTGGTTGAAGGTATAAAATGGGCCGAACGCAAATGGACCAATGGGCCGTAACCATACGTTAGCACTATTATTTACTATCTTCACTTTCAGCCGGACGTATCTTTGAGGTATCTACATCGATTGCAACCCGTTGCACGTCCCCCGGAGCGCACTACAATAATAAACCACGAGATTTAATAAAACCCGGAGTGGAGAGAGCCGACGATAAAGTGTTGGGGCTACGCGGGCCGGTCATTATTTTGTTAGCGATTTGAGTGAAAACACTTGGAAATTCTCGATGAAATTGCCAGTTACAGGGGTGTTTGTGTGCGAGCGGCCGAGGCGCTTGTTACACATCGCCGCCTTCTTAGTTATCACTTTTCATATCGACTATGTGCGAGTTAACACTTAATATATCAGTTCATTCGTTGAGCTATAAATTTGAACATTAAATTAACTAAATATCATTTACATGGCATTGAGTAGTCGTAAACTCTGTAAGTGAGAATCATTAGAAATAGAAATCGCAAATTTCTGATCATAAATAATGATGCGATATTTAATGGCGGTTAGTTAATATAAACGAGAAACTAATTAATATTTTCAGTTGTTAAACGTGTAGCATTGTGTTGACTTTTTAGGGATTAATTGTACAAATTATAAGTAGCTAGTTTGTGTATTTCCGAACCGGACCAGTTTACAAAGTTTATATTATAAAACCAAAAATTGTATTTTTTTAGATGATGGTTTTTTATTTCTTTATTAAAACAATTTTTATTAAAATCTTTTATAGACATTCAGTGAACTGGTTTATTGACAAATGATAGCCGGTTTCGTTGTTCAGGAACTTTGATCGTATCAATGAAACATCTAAACTGCCTTATTTCACCATTGAGTCCTAATTATAAAATAAATAACTCATATATTCTCAAGAGTACTAAAGCTGAGATAAACACGACTACTCGCTAAGTTTACTATTAATCCTGATTCTTTAAAGTGGTAACATAGTAGACCTTGACATCCAATGAAAATTAGCGCAGTAGGATCCTAATTGGGCACATTAATACCAATTACTGTCTAACGGCTTAGCTAAGAACGTTTTGAAATATGTTCCATTCAATGATATAAAAAACGAGACGCTAGCGAGTGCTTTTTTTTAATAAAAAAATATTTTTATCAACATTTTTCTTAACTAATGATCAAAAAAAGAAAAGTAATACATGGATAAAACACTTTTCTTTTTATTTTCGTATTTTTATTATTTTTCTGTATGTATTCCATTACTTTTTCCTTCCTCAAGGAAAAAATCAACAAAACGTATCTTATTATGAGTGAATAAGAACTTCAACAAGCCTGGAGCTAAAAATCAGCTAAACAGTTTTCCACACCCCCATTGAAACTTACAGGCGCGTAGATAATTCTTGTTTTGGTGCGTTTAAAGGCCCTGTATCCGTTATCATCGGTCTAGACATGCAATATGCTCGCGCCAGACAAATCGCCCGGCCTATTCTGCTGACAGCAGTACATGCGTTTTCTCTAGATCCTTTTGGCAGATATTCCAATGGGCTGTGAAATTATAGAATGGGATTTCGCCCGCGGCGCTTGTATGAATAACATCTGTAGGCTTGATTGTGTGTGCGAGTGTATTGTGATGTTGAATGTTGATAATAAATGTTCATGATTTAGGCTACTTTATAAATGATTTATTTCTATATAAATATACACGTATCTCAGTCCAAGTTTAAAATTGAAATTTTAATGTTTCCGTTCTTAAATTTAAAACATTGTTAAACATAATTAAATATTATAAAGTTACCCTCACAGAGGTTTGGGGCTACATTAAAGGACTCATCATGGCTCATTGACTTCAAACAGTGGCTTTCTAGTTTTACAAAATGTGTATAAACTAATACGACATTCAGTTATTAAAACAATATTTGTTCTAACATCAGATATAAATTGCTTTCAGCATTAGAAACTATTTCTCTATTACGAATATTGCAAGAAAGTGAAATTTACACGGCGACAGGCTTTTAGTAGTCGTTGTTGACACAAATAACAGCCACATTCATTAAAACTGCGCGAATGGAAATGCGCATACTGAATGCAATTTTTAAATACTTATCAATGTTGTAAAACGTATATTAGAATTGTAAGAATTTTGTTATTATAATTATGCGCCCAATGGTCACTTACATAGTCTACCCTAAGATATAAGCCTTGAGACGTACACCAGAAATTGCATAAGACTTTTCGGTCTCCAAAAACCAATATTTGTGAACATTTGCCGTAGAAATCGAATTTGCGGATTCTCCTTTCGCAACTGATAGTTAATTGTGCCACGGGGCTTACATTAAGAAAGGAAACATTTTATTCCGGGTTATAAATGCTCAAGGTGTTATAACTTTAAGTGAGGACGTAACGATCACTTCATTTTAGAAAGGTCTGCGGTTTAATGATTAATCAGAGATGACACGTCATTTTGTAATTGTTGTGAGTTAACCAAATTAAAGTTAATGCAGTCGACAGACAGATGAGACGTTTTGAAAGCGATGCTCTAATGTCGGTTGCGGTTGACGTCAAAGCGACTAATGATCTTGCGCAATTTATGCAGTATTGTTAGAGATTTTTGTTAAAATTATGACGAATCTATTAATAGATGAAAATAAGCGATCGGAAGTCAAGAGATTGGTTGGACGGCTTAATAAGACGAATTTATATGGATTGATCAAAAACTGTTTCTTATAATTGTATGTTACGGTTACTAACAAAGTAAACGAGAATGATACAAGTAAGTGCGTATTCCAGAAAAGATTTCTTGCGAGTTTTAGTATGTAGTCTACAATGGAGATATTTGTTTAACTTATACACCCATAAAAAATTGATCTACCTTAATCAAAATTTGTACATGTAATGCATCAAGAATTACGAATGTGGATGATTAAAATCGTAGCACACAAAACTAATATGGTGAATAGTTAGCATTGTGTAAACACATGTGTAATATCACTAGTATTTGATTACACAGTATCGTATTAACGTTTTTGCTGCACTATTTAGGTTAATGATACACACGGACAGACGGTGTGGGCAGAATGTTTTGCTTTTGTAATTTTATGCGTTTGTGTGATTTGCAAAATGTCGAATGTTCCCGCCGATCATTTCACTCAAGGAGATCGACAGGTTTCGTCTCTTTGCAACGTGATTATTGTGCTGGTGAAATAGAGTATTGCAATGACTGAGGTGAATTGTTTGTGAAAATGATGTTTGGTGCTGAAAATTTTGAAGCTAACGATGCTATACCTATAAATAACAGTATGTAATGTATGAATGTTACAGCAGATTAAGTAAGTTTTATAGTTTTGATGTCTTCCTCAAACTTGATGAAAAATACCTTTGCGTTACTGAACTCTGTACAATTAGTACATTTCACTCTTTTGTTTGAACTATTAGGTAATTTAATTTAAACTTTGGAGGTTTATGTCTATATCTATATGGATATCGAACCTTTTTATTTGCATTTGAGGAATTGTGAATGGCTGTCGTTGTTCTGTTGTTAATGTCTTATCTATAATTACAGATCATTCAATGTCGAAAAATATGTCAATAGGAGAGTTGCGTGAAATACTCATTTATAGGTGTACGACTTGGGGTTACATAATGTTTTTTTTAAACGGAAACATACTCGTATTGTTTAGGAAACATGAACTTCGCATTATACAAAAATATGTTTTATCCACAAATGTTTATAATTTTATTCCTCCCAAAATACTAAATATTTTTCTTTATTTTTTGTCATCAACTATTGTCGTCATAGCTTCAATACATTTTACCCATGTTTTAATAAAGTCAGTATTAAACGTGTTAAAGTTAATAAAAGCCTGCTTACTGTCTTTAGACAACAGGAAATATGATTACCGATCGCTAACAACCATACTTGACATCATTGTTCTATCTTATTAAAATGCATTCTACTACTTTAAGCGACAAATCTCAGACCACATCTACTTTATGGCACATGTCACAATGATAAACCTATTCTTACGACACTATATTGTCATTCTTCTGACGGCTTCACATGCGTCTAATTAACTTCTATCCGATAAGGTTTGAATGGAGCGAGCTCTCGCCATACAATTAGACAATGTGTAATGCCTAATTAATGCTTAGAGCAAGAGATCTCGGTTTGAATGGACGGCTGTAACGAGCCGGTGTGGGACGCGCAAGATGGATGAATGCACACGCTGGGTTAGTTTCTCGGGATTGTCTCAAGGATGCAGTATATGAGATGAAATTCGAACGGAGCACGAAGTCTGCGGTGGGGAATCATTTATATCAATAATATAGGTTGTATTTGTTTTGGTTTGGATGCGTTGAGAGTGTGAAGAAAACTTATTTATGCAATTTTTGAAATTTATTTCAATTAAAGGTAATGTCTGTATCTTATGACTATAAAATGAGGGATATTATAATAGAAAATTGATCAATTTAGTTTTTGTTTAACGCCCGTTTGACTTTTGGCTCTTATATATTTTAACGAGTTGGATATCGACAACACTTTAAGGTTCGACTATAAGGTTATGCTTTTTAATTTGTAGGAACAAAATTGGTCTTTAAGAATGGTTTATTATTAGATACACTAAAAACGT
The DNA here is from genome assembly GCA_030295005.1 of Cephonodes hylas. Classification (NCBI taxonomy): domain Eukaryota; kingdom Metazoa; phylum Arthropoda; class Insecta; order Lepidoptera; family Sphingidae; genus Cephonodes; species Cephonodes hylas. The sequence goes on from AP025382.1 coordinate 7,004,276, forward strand.
TGACTCATTACTCTTAACGCTTACTACTAAGGAAGAAACATTTTAGAAATTTCATTTCATCTACATCTCTCAAGTGTTCTTCACGTAACGATAATGATATTTGCGTGTCCATATTCCCTCCATTGAAAATACGTAATAGTGTGTCCACAATGACTAACAATTTAATTAATCTAACAAACATTGGAAAGTGTCTGAATGTCACTTTCGAGTGAAGGTTTACTCGAGAGTTCATTGGAAATACGGTGTTGTTTACTGACAACTTAAATTTTATACATCGCGTATGTGAACGCCTTATCCGTCACTTTAATCCTCCGTAATTGGCACTTTCAGATGTATCAAAGGTGAAATGGCTACTACCCACACGTAGCAAGCATTGAGTGAGATTTCAGAAGTGGGGAAATAGTTCTTATATTTCAAGTATATTATAATCTTTTGCATTATCCTCCTCAACTCTTCTATTTACAGCATCATCGTAATAATCCCCTTAAGTATATCCCATATGTACCGTACGTCCCATTGCTGGGCATGGAACTCTTCTACATCATAATGGGTGTAGGCCTTTGTCACCATTTTGGCCGAGTACGGGTTGGCGGACTACACAGTACACATCTCAAAAACACCTAAGAACTTTTAGGTGTGTAGGTTTCACAAATGGTTTTCCATTTACAAGTATGTAACATACATTTAGTATATTTATCAGTTAAATTTCTCGTCCATATGCCATTAGAAATGTCAGAATTTTGATAGTAGTGATAGTATTCAATAGTAAGTTACTTAAACTATTCGTCTTGATACTAACAGTAGGAATAGAAAAATTTATTACATGCAATTGATAAACTTAGTAGTGCTATTACTAACGCTATCAAGAAGTAATACATTCACTGTTTGACTAAATTTACGAGTTAATTTATCTCTTATCTCGGATTTGTAAAGTGTACATTTATCTTTCGAACTCATTACAAATTGCCAACTATACGTTATATAACCCATTAATACCATTACAAATATTCAAATTGGCAACATTGTAACTTCAAGCCGTGACTACATCCATTCAATACAAAACGATAACGAATTAAATATCTATTCAAAGTGTAATTCATCTGTTGGCTAACTAATTATTTTCTATAAAAGTTATTCAAATACAGTTGCAGAGGGGGTGAATGTTAGTTTCACATTTTTTATTCATTCTATTCGGCATTAATCTTTTCGACTTAACTTAATCTTTTCTTTATTGGTTATGAGACCTTTGAGGTATTGACGTCACCTTACTTTTTTATCTGTCTAGTTTTTCAATATCATTGTATAGTAGACTGTATTTCGGGAGAGATAATTTTCGCCAATTGTGTTTAGGTTAGAAGGCGAATTTATTGCCGTTTTTGGGGTAAATTTACAGACTTTATGTTGCTTCTGAAATTTTTCTGATGGGATAACTAATAACTAATAACACTGCCCGACTCTGGAAGTTGACCATGGCCTCTCTTCATCACTTAGCACATATCTTAGCCTAAGATCCCACAACTGATTTACTACATACATTATGACGTGAGTCAAACACACATTTTTACATTCGTGTATGAATAGGAGAATACTCTGATACACCGCAGCCAGTCAAAATATGCCCGCAAGTAATTTTAATTAAATTAATAAAAAATAATTTTCGTAATAAAATTTCATGCACTTTGTATTTAAATAAAATATCATCCACGCCATAGCTATGCATGTAGAGAATTCTAAAATCCATAGGTGCCGTTCCACACTCAGCCGCAACTACCCCGCAGCCAGGTGCAAACAGGTGATATTTTGGAGTTTTTTTACACTCATTGCGTACTCGGATGATTTTGGTATCAAATTAAAGCTGATTTTTTTTCTAATATGATGATATATGTCTGCCTGTGAAATAATAGCCGCAAATTAGTGGTGCCATCTCTTAAAAACGCGAGTTAGCGAAAATTCTGATTGCGACGTCGATAGCGACAGCTGCGATTTTGAAAGCAACGAGGAATCTGACTCTGACTAAACAATAACAAAATGTAATACACTGATAAAATATATAATTTGATTGAAGATACTGATTTTGAAGAAGCTGATATTTCGGCATTTCCGATAATTAATTATTGAACGACCTTTTTTAATTTTCAACCTTTAAAAACGCAACAACCATTTTCCTAGTTAATTCTTTGGTTATGCTATTTTTTTAAATCAACATTTAATTACTAATTAATATTTGTATTACCGAACTGTAATAGAAATGAATATTTCTTCAACTATGGTATGCATAGTATTTGATTTTGTAAAAAAATAAGACAGCCAAAATTGTATACTTCATAAATACCCTTTTATAATTTTTACTTGGTTAATAAAAAAATTGATTATGAAATAAATCTTTTATTTATTTATTCATATACTTTTTTGTACACTGTACAATATTATACATACACAATATTAAATGACACAAAACATACCTCACGCCTATATTCCCCGAAGGGGTAGACAGAGATCCATTTCTGTACCCACATTTCACCATGTATGTATCAGTCCCACTTAATAGGGGGCGAGCCTATTGCCATTTTTCGGGCACATTTCCAGACTCCGTGCTGCTACTGAGAATTTCCTAATAGAAAAACCCAATAACACTTTGCCCGACCCGAGAATCGAACCCAGGACCTCTAGATCGCGCGGCACATACTTGTACCGCAAGACCACGAGACAGTCAATTCATGAAATATTATGAATGCAGTATAGGCACAATAGGCGATCTTATCGCTAACTGAGATCTCTTCCAGACAACCTACTTTAAGATTTTATTATTGCTTTAAAGTATTTTTTTAAATATTAATTACATAATTATAGTTTTTGAGTCAATGTAAAGTCAGTTCTACTATTTGAGCCGCCGGCAGAGAACATTTTATCTCGGTTATCTCGCGTTTTTAAGAGATGGCACCACTAATTTGCGGCTATTATTTCACAGGCAGACATATGTATATCATCATATTAGAAAAAAAATCAGCTTTAATTTGATACCAAAATCATCCGAGTACGCTATGAGTGTAAAAAAACTCCAAAATATCACCTGTTTGCACCTGGCTGCGGGGTAGTTGCGGCTGAGTGTGGCCGTTTCACCTATGGATTTTAGAATTCTTTACATGCATAGCTATGGCGTGGATGATATTTTATTTAAATACATAGTGCATGAAATTTTATTACGAAAATTATTTTTTATTAATTTAATTAAAATTACTTGCGGGCATATTTTGACTGGCTGCGGTATATCAGAGTATTCTCCTATTCATACACGAATGTAAAAATGTGTGTTTGACTCACGTCATAATGTATGTAGTAAATCAGTGGTGGGATCTTAGGCTATCTGTAATGCAAGACCGCGGCTTAGTCTTATTGGTAATTAAATTTTAAGACGATCCTGTCCTTGCACTGGGCTCATTATTATTACCTGATTAAAACATACCATATCTGAACTCTGCCATAGTTATTTTAAACTATACACTTCTGTACGTTTTTATAGATACACAGTAAATAATACATTGAAGCGAGTTTAATAAACTCAACCTTTACTAACTGTATCCTTAATAAGTAAGTGGTATGTGCGATCATTAATATTCAATCAATCTTTCTGAGTCACATCGAGTTGTTCCGCAACTATCCCACGATAAAGGTAACCGTCTACTTAAGGGCGTTGCATCGTTGCACCCATACACCTTTGTAGATCTATAATGATTCATTACTGCCCAATGCTAATCTAAATATTTATTGAATCCCAAAAACACAGCTTGCCTTACAAAATGCTGAATAATTAACTTTAAGTTTTAATTTTTTATTAAAATACTAATTTGACATATAGATGCGATTTTCCTAACCCAAATTCCAATAAACAATTATAAACAAGACATTACTATGGAGGTACCGCCACTGGTGCTACCTACCCGCAATAAAAAAATACAAATGAATAGGCTGTTAAGTTAGCTTTCCCACTGTTCTAAAATAAAGGGTTTAAGCAGTGTTTTATGGTTTAACATTAACGCATCGTCGCCGCTGCAACATAAAGTGTCACTTTGTAAGTGTAACGTTTTTTGGAGGCCCAAGGTAGGAAAATTCGGCGTTGTTACGACTTATTTTTATGTAGAAATAGTTCACAGTTGTTATTGATTTTTGAGAAAAGATGCTTGAATAATAAGTGTTAATATTGGAAAAGGTAGATGTATTGGTTGAAGACTTCATTATTCAAGCATTACGTACCTATAAACGTCAGTTTCATATTTAAAGAAAAAAATGTGAGATAAAAGTATACAAAGTAGAGAGAACATTTTTAATTTAATTATTGTTGTAGGTACTATACTTGCTATATGTGTTACTAAGTTAACACTAGATGTAACTTAATTAAGTTACGAAAGTTAATATCAGCGTAGATACTCCTTTAGTCACGCATTCTCAAGGATTAATGAAGTGTCAGCTTGCACACAGAAATGAAGAGGCTTCAACCTTGTGCGAACCAATTTGCTGTCGCCAGCTCTATTCATTAAAGGACTTGTTTATGAATTACGTATAAAGATTCTTGGGAAAAAAATATGGTTTATTTAGTATTTGTGTAATAAATTTATCCCCCCCCCACTCAATTGCTGGTAAGCGAGCACACAGTACATAGCTAACGCTTACCTATAAGAAACATAGTCAATTGTGATTTGAAGATATTTTATTAATAAAGTTATTTGTAAAAATATATACTTGAACAGTACATACAATAAAAGATAGTTGGGAAGTTATTTATTAACTAATTTCTTTTAGATTTTAAAGGGCCAGTATAGAAAAATTAAATTAATGTTTTTTTTAACTCGCTCTAGCTCATGCCTTGCGCATCCACAATGTAACACAAGATTGTGTACAGTTTAATTTAACCGTCAGTCAAACAGATCTTTTGTAAGGCGACCTTAAACACGCTCGGATGCACTGACAAAATGAAGGTTATTGAATTATACCGATTATAACGTCCGCTCCGGTAACAAGCTAGCCGCTTTTTGTTTTGTCATGCAATGTGATACTTCTCTTTATTGCTTTTTTATTTTTGTTCATATTATACTCAGTAACATAAAAGGTGTCTTGTGGTCTTGGAGTCTAAGTATGTCCTGTGCTTTTTAGAGATTTGGACGGGACTTCAAAAGCAGAAACGTTAATGTAAAAACAATATCAAATACAAAAATTACCTAACGGTATGTTTTAGTCACGTAATACTATTTTTGAGCCTCGAACATAAATTCTGATGTCCTAAATAAAAAAACACAATTCATTTCGCTTATCACTCACGTTGTTATTGATTGCGTGCATTTTATCTCTTATCTGGCGCTATCACTATCTTATCACTAATATTGTAATGTGTGACACAAACACGGTGGTTGCAATTTTTTACATTTTCTATATTTGTATGTTTTGTTGTTTCAGGTAAGTTTCCGAGTGTGCTGACTAAAATTAATGACCTGAAAAGCGTAGCAGTGAGGTGAGGAATTTTTCGATGTGACAGATTTCGTGTAGGTTGTTGACCCGTTCCATTTTTCCAAGTATGTGTTATTACTTCGTAGATATTATGTAATTTGGTTGTGTGATTATGACACTTAAGTGTCCACATAATCTTATCGTTATAGTAATTACATTATGTTGTTATGGTATATCGGTGATTAAACTACATAATTTTGTCCATGAATTCTATTGATGAAGACTTTTTAACATAGGTATCATTGCCTATAAATTGAATGCCATTGAAGCCATACTTTAAAAATAATTGGAAAATGATCTACAATATTCAATATTTCCAAATCGAGCGTTGTAAATCAATGTCCTTTTAAAGCTATACAAACAGTCTTAAGATAAAGCACGATTCCATCGCGAACGCAACATTATCCATATTTGTATCGATAAATCCGCTGCGTGTTAATGCGCCAAGTGGACCTGCAAACAGGAGTATTTCCCACGGGCGCCACCTCGTGGGAACGCCGCGAACTAGAAACTAGATCTGTCACAAAACGTTTACACGTGCGCCACGTTTTGTGACCCTTTTGTTGTTGATTGAGATCAGAGCGCTTGACGACTAGGCACGTGTAGGTACCGATTGTTCTAGGTTAGACTATACTCAGCGGGGCCGAGGACTTGAAAAGCGCTAGAGAGTTTATGGTCAATTGAGGAGATTCTTATTGATCTAGAGGGCAGGGGCAATTGAGTACAAATTTAAAAGTATTAATGTGGTCAATAATTTTAGTTCAAAAATTGAAAAAGAAAATAAACAAAAAAAATACCTTTTTGTTAGAATAAAAAGGTAAATAAGGTATGCTATAGGTCATAGTCAAATTGTCATAATCAATGGTGATGAGACGTGGTGTGATGGGATTAGTAACATAGGTATTATTTGTATTTTTATATCTTGCACATGTCTGATTATACTGAATGTGAACTTTGATCTGTATATATATAAGTGATTACGGAAATATTTTCAGTAAAAGTCGATACGCAAATATTTTCTTTACTCCAAGCAGCTCGCTCTTATCTTATCTGATAAGACAAAATATACTAATTCATTTTTTAAAACATACTTTCTACCAAAGATTTTTTTATCTCTCCTTGGAAGAAGTAGGCATAGGCATTTTGATAGTTATGTGACAAATTGTAATTTTTCGGACCAACAAATATATGCCCAAACTCCGTACAGAGCGTTATTAGGTGAAAAAGTCTCTCGTTTGCAGGGTTCGGGACCAACGAAGCATTAAATTTATAGATATACGTATTGGGAAATATGTCGAATAGTTTTAAATTGACCTAAGTTGATCTTTATAATGGAAATTTCTAATTCTGCTTAGATGCTTTCAATAGTCACATACAAACTCAATCGTTCCGAAGGCTCATAGAAATTGCAATAGATTAACAGAAACGATTCTTAATTAAGTTTAAAGATAAATTGATTAATGATTAGTTTGAACGGCCGTGAAAGTTTATACTCCTGTTTTCTTTGGCACTGCTTAAAGAACTGTTCATTAAAACGTTAATGATATTTTCTTAACAATCATAGTTAGTTTTTTATGCTCGGTTATAGTCAAGGAAGAAGTGGTTAGTTTCTGATGAGTGATTATAGCCATCAATAAAAAACTAAGATACACTGACTGTTTTGTGCTACCGTTCTTCAAAGCAAAGAAAGGACTTTATGACGAATGAATCAGTTATATAATAATAATTCAATACGTTCACCCCGTCAACTTTTAGAAGATTTGAATGCTTGAATCGTTTCATTTATACAAGAACCGTTTGTTTTTAAGAGAAATATCAAGAGCAAATGTGTATATTCTAAGATATACGTAAAATAAATAAATACCAACTCAAAAAAGGATATCTTTTTATGCACTTTCCTATCATTTCTGGCGGAATTACCAGTTGGGCAAAACGAAACTGATGTTGAATATTGTTCATAAAATGATTAATGATTTTTTCTATTTCATTTGTGTTAGTTATTAGTCGGTTCGCCTGGGAGCGGGCCGGGCGGATGCCATGTCTCGATGCTTGTTTGTTTATTGGTCACAGCGCATTGATTTGTTGGAAGTCACGAACGGGCCACGACTGTCGTCTATTGTACACGATGAATTGTGGACTCTCCTATATGTATGTTAAGGAGCTTGTTAAGCGGTTATTAGAATTTGAGTAAGATAACAATGATAGGATACGTTGTTTTAGTTATGTATTATGTAAAGTTTTTACGAAAATATTGTATTCTCTTGGTGTGTACTCCACCAACGCTTAATAGGCCAGCGTGCTGGACTAAGGCCTACACCGTCTTAGTTCTATTTAGTATCTGTTATATTGACTCGTATATCGTAGGGTTCTATAAAAAATCATCATTTTCGATTGTGAACTAAATCGCGTCCATCCAGTTGCAATTATCTTTAACACAAATATTTGCTAATTTAAACAACATACAGGCAGTCTATAAACCTGAAAAGATATTTAAACGTTGCACAGATACACTTCGCATAGAAAATAAAAAACATTAACTATAATAACTCTGACACAGAAGCTCATTAAACACAGTAGCAGAGAGCGTATGTCGACGATAATTGTTTCAAAATAACACCAGAGCGATACATCTTGTGAAGTCCCCAACAAACTTATGAATCGTTCACCCCGCGAGGTAAACACGCGGCGGAAACGGGCGGACACGTGTTCGATTCCCGACCCTCCCGTGTTTCCTACGGGCCTTCATTAACCGTGTCGCCACTATATAAAGAACCCGCTGACATTGTCTAGTGTTGAGTGATTCTGTTTAATTTGTTTTTACCATGGTTTGGATTTTTATTGGAAATTTTTGGAGTTGTATATAAAGATGTTAGTTTGTTATATTTTATGTTAGTTTGTTTGTTATGTGAAGTTTTTCACTAATGATAATTAAGAGAAACAACAAGTGAGAGTTGAAGTCTGGGTCACTTGGTAAAAGATTTGTGTGAGCATTTCCTATACCTTCGATTAACCAAAAATAAGTATATTAGGATATAACCTTGAACCATTTACATTTGCTTTTTATTTTTTTTTCAATTGAGCTATAGACGCTGTCAGAAAGTCATAATATTTTGACTTATAAAACACAGATCGCAATTAAGATGTTAACATACGTAAAATTATTTCACAATAATAATGTGTTTGTACAGACATCAAATGAAATAATAATTAACAGTGTCCTTGCCAGTCAAGGGAGCGTTTATAAAGAATATGATGCTAAACTTTTTAACACATGTGTAATTAAATTGTCATTTGAAACTTCTGTCTCGTGGGTCAACTCTACAATTGTAAGAATTACAATCGAAATCCCGGGTCGAGCAAAGTATTATAGTTTTTTTTTAACAGCCCGTAGCGCCGTTGACCATACACCAGCTTGCGAAACGAACGGCCGTGGGTTCGATCCCCGCACCGAGAATTTTTTTTGTGTGATCCACAAATATTTTTGTGTTAATGACATCCAAAAGTTAGCTGGGTTAGTTTTATGTGCGTGACTGTTGAGTGTGTTAATTTATTTTACGTTTTTTCTCAAGAGAAATACAAAGTATGATAACTTGTCCGGTAATCGACTAGAGGCTCATCCCCAAAATGTTACGATAAGTTAGGGAATTTCAGTACAAGTGTTATCCCCCCCTTCAACATGGAATTACGCAATATTTCTCACCGAGGATTTAAATTCGTGTCAATCAAACCAACAGTCACTATGTAGCAACGTGCAAGCAAAATATTAACACAGTCTGGTGAATTCACAAAATTTGCCGATTGTTTATTTGTACTATTCGCACCGTGTGTTTGTGTGAAACGGCCTTTGTGACGTCAGAGGGCGAATATATTAACTTTTTTTATCGCAAACTATAATAGAAATATGCTTAAGAATCTTGAAATATTCACTTCGCTTTACAAATGTTGAAAATCACTTACAGTTTTATACTTCTTTTTTACCGTCGTTGGCACACTGATCGCACTATAAATTCAGATATTTCTGGAATTGGTTATTGATCTAATTATGGTACCAAGCGTACAGTACTAAATCTGATAATGCTACCAATGAAGGTACTCTGTCAATCTTATATGCTAAGGAAATCTTCATTATTCATAGCCACAGATATATTTAACAGCCCCGTAGCCAACTACACACCAGCTTGCGAAACGAGCGGCTGCGGGTTCGATTCCCGCACCGAGACAAATGTTTGTGTGATCCACAAATATTTGTTTCGGGTCTGGGTGTTTATGAGACAGAAAAGTCTCTCGTAGTTTCTGATACCCACGACACAAGACTAGTATCTTAATGTGGGGTCAGGACTATGTGTGTGTATTTATTTATTTGGTAAATATATGTTACTTTGCCAATATGTTTTTACTAAACCTAAGATTCTTGTCTCAAGAATATTTGAATTAACCATCTGTACAAGCGCGGGAATAGACATAGAAGCCCCGTTCACCGACGGCAAAAAAACACGGTAACTTGGTATTGAATGTGTGACGCCCAGCAGTGAAAATACCTATGGACAGATGATGAATTCCGCTACTTTCCATCACATTACGCTTACGTAACGGTGCATGAACGGCACAGATTTGCCGGCGAAAATCATTTCTTTATAATTTAGTGGCTCTGTACGAGTAATAAATTGCCCATTGTTATTCGTATGCGAACGTAACTGTATGTTAGATTATATGAGCATTCTGCTGATTAGATTCCGGATTTTGAAGTATTTGAGAAGTTGAAGGCATATTTAGGCAAAGGAATAAAATTGAGAGTTTAGTGTTACACAGTTGTTTCCAAAATGCTTCTGCCACTGTGTTACCTCATACGATGCAACCAAAGATAATGCTTATTGTTGTCTTTTGAAATAATAATTTACCGGTTGAGGAAGATCATTCTACAGGACCCACAGGATCATATAGGATATTAGTATTAACAGAAGTAGCAGTAAAATATGCTCAGTTTTCCACGGTCTTCTAAATTAACGTCACAAGTAGTAAGCATGTAACGCACAATGTAGCACATAGGACTGGGTAATTTTATCACATAGTAAAGGTAAACGATTTCTTCTCAATTATTATTACTATTATCGGTTGGCGGTACTTGTTATGGTTCGATGTTAATGGCATCATCTTCATGAAAAGCCATAAGGGTATGTAGTACCTGTGACTGTCTTAGTGTAATAATTTAATATTACGATTTTTTCGGTAGCACCAAGGAGTTTTAAAATACCCAAAAAGCGGCATTAGCTCCCTATTACGCAGGATTAATAACATATTCTTCTTCTTCATCAACCCATATACGCCCACTGCTGAGCACGGGTCTTCTCTACCATTGAGAGGGTTTAGGCCATAGTCCACCACGCTGGCCTAGTGCGGGTTGGCGGACTACACACCTAAGAAATTCCTAAGAACTTTTAGGTGTGCAGGTTTTATCACGATGTTTTCCTTCACCGTTAAAGCAAGTGATAATTCAATTTGAATACACACATAACTTTCGAAAAGTCAGAGGTGTGTGCCTGGGGTTTGAACCCGCGACCGCCGAGATTCTCGACCGCGCGCCTAAACCTCGAGGCCATCACTGCTTTTTAATAACATAGTCGGAGAGAAAATTCAGTGTTGTAGTACACCTCTGGCAATCTCTTCAGGGATACAAACGTAGATATACATCTACGTATCATACGATCCTAGCTTCTCCGACCCTACACTCGAGAGCTAGTATAAAACCTATGATGTGATTTAATGTTAAAATGTTATTCAATTTGTACTAGTGCGTGAATTGAATGCACGGAATGAGGAAATACACGTGTGCCAGATACTATATTTTGAGAATATTTGACCCATTTCCAGCAGTCTCGCCATCGTGGCACTTAGGAACTAGTTTTCGGTGTTCCTTTTAGCTTTTTTCGTGAATCAGCTCAAATTAGATTTTTTCTCTCACATTGAACATTCAAGGTAAGCCGGCTATTAGTCACGTAGTGTTGTTAACCTACAAATGTCCTTCAGAAGACGCGAATGTATAGTTTTTGTGTCTTAGACTGCTGTTTCCTTGAATTTTGTTATGCGAAAATTTAGTTTTGACGTAATACCTGTTGAGTTGAGGCATGAGAATTAGTTTAGGCGGTAAAATTTAGATAATTTTTCTCATATCGCACTAGTATTACAATAGTGTTGTAACTCAAAATACATCGAAATTGACATAACACTATAATTAAACGTAAAATTAATTTCCTCACAAGTAATTAAAACTGTCATTGGAATAATGCAGAAAATGAATAAGTTATGACGTGTTAAGACATTATCCATGACTGACCGGTAGTCTAACCCTCCATCCCAATATTGTGTCATCTTTAGTTGCGACCAACAGTGATCGAAAAAGTGCATGCCGCTTGTTGCATTATTTCGAGTTCCAACGTTATTACTGGATCAGGTATGTAAAATTCATAGTTTTATTTTGAAAGAATACAGTATTGTTGATTTACACTTGACATGGTTTTGTTCTTATTTTTAGTTAATACACTATCACTGATTTACACAAGCTTTAATAAAAATAATATTTCTACTTAAGACACTATAATTGACTAAGTTAGTAATTTTTGACATAATACAGTTTTGTTGAATTATAACTTTAAATCGATTTTTTGCATGGTCTATATATTTATTAATAATAATATTTACTTTAAGTTACAGTATTACTTACAATTCGATCGAATGTGTAGCAGTTTAATGCAAATAAAGCTTATAAACTTTTTTATTTAAAAAATTAGAGTTACTTCACTCTTTGTGACAAGCATCAGGTTGGGAGGTGGGTAGGAATGTATTTAACAAAATAAATATTTATTTAATTTGCAGGTTTAGTACCTATCCATCGAGGGCCACCAGTAGAAGGCAAATGACGAACTTGGTGTGAATTCATCACCGTCATTATTGTCACAGGTGAATAAAAACGATCAAACTGCTATCCAGGTAGAAGACATTGATACTACGAAAGTGCAATCGACACTTTCGACACCGTCATCATCTACAGTTCATTCAGTACTTCAACAAATCGACGTAAACAGTTCCCCGAGTGTGATTGTAATCAAAAGAAATATTACATTTCACCCCTCCACTAAGACCAGAGCGACGATGTTGATTCCCATCATGATCCACATTTCGTTCCTAATTCACCAAGAAAGGAATCTAGGGTAGATTGCTAAGAGGTCAAACAACAAAATGTCCAGGTAGCTCTTTTTCTGGAAGCTCTTCTTCAAGCGGCATGGATGATAGAGTTGTGAATAATGTGAGTCCCGTTGCTGGAACCAGTGGGCTGACTACTGAATCAAATATTTCATCGGAATAGCAAAACAATAATACCTGGGGCAGGAAGAGATGGAGAGGATACATATTGCGAGACCTGGAAAATGCAGGTTAAATTGTTGTGTAAAAATAAACGAGACATCAAGACAAGATTTTGTTTGCTAAAAATTGATTAAAAACAAAATTTTAATTATAAATAGTGTAGTTTATCAAGATTAGGTAAGACTGTTTTTGTCTTGAAAGGTTTATGTTATTTTACAAAATGTTTCAACTTGTTTTTAAGTAGGTATAGGTAGACAAGCATTAGTTTTAGTACACTATATTTCAATTATCACAGCTAAAAAGAATAATCTGGTTTTATTTAATAATATCCTAACCAAAAAAATAAAGAGATCGTATTAAATGGTATATTTTACTACCATTTACTCGGAATTCGTTTTCGATTTATTGTTGTAATGCCAAAAAGTGAGTTTAAAACGTAAAAAAAATGACTTATTCAAACTGTCGTAACACAAAATATTTCAACAATATTGACGTAATTAAAAATAATATTTTATTTTGAACATTGTGCTTGGAAAAATACTGTCTTAACTCAAAATTCGTTAATAATTTCCCTATTATTATTATTTTTTAAAAAAATTAAAAAGGTAATGCCTTCAATTTCATTCCAAAAACACATAAAACATTCATTATATTCGTACCTATTACAGAAAGTGACAAATTAGTTTTTCGTTGATTCTGAAAAATCGTCTTTTTTGAGTTACAACACTATTGTAATACTAGTGCGATATATAATACTAGTATGGATGACTTATTGCGTTATTTTATTTACTTCCAACACCATAACTAAACATAAGTCAATCATTCGTAACCGACTACCAGCGAAATATTTATTTTCACTGCTATTGTTACTTGCCTTTAAACCCATTTATCTCTCATCGTTTGAATGGCTCAAAAGAGAAGAACTACATCGAATTACGGTTTGCATGGGTCGTTGACCTCGCATCGGTTTGATCTCGCGAGATGTACGCTGCATTCAATACGCGAACTCCTGTGTGGCCTTGCGGAATACGTGAGCTCGGAAATTACCACATCTCAACGGTTTATCGTAATCACTTCGACTCCAATGCGCTGTGGACATTGTTGTGGATTGTTTTTTTTATTGAACCTCGGAGGTTTTAATGCAGAAGTTTTGTTTTTTATTTTTTTTTATACCGGCCAGTTTGAACTAAAAGCGCAACTATCTGATTTTTCAAAATACATACATTTTTTTTTATTTTGACGGGACTACAATAGGAATAATGTTTTTGATATGATTTAAATGTCGCTTTATATAATTTAATGTTTGTGAAAGAATTGAGGGTCAAACTCGCGACTTTTTATTTAACAAACAGTTTTCACACCAGCTAAATACATGCTGAATATCATTATTGATTCATTATTATATGCATATCATTATTTGTTCCATTTTTTTTATATTTTATACATTTAAAAGTTATTAGTTTCCATTGTATAGTGCTATATACTCGTATTTGCGCAATTTCCTAGAAGTTATGAACACTTTGCGTTTATTTGATTTCTTAGTTCGCACGTCCTCCAAATACATAGTAATATATAACACCTCGAGCCTTATGTTACGTGTAAATAGGATTATGACAATATTTTGTTGGTTTCCGCGAAGACCTATGGTAAGATTGTATTGAAGAACTTACATATAGCCTTGAGAAATATTAATTGTATCTATTAGATGTTTCTGGGATCCATTCTCATTTCACAGAATTAGATTAAAATATATATACACCTAGGGCAAACTGCATTAGGCACTTTCTCTATTACATGGCGAAATGTAAGTACAGTAATGCGTCTTTCTACCTCTTCGTGAAATATAATGTACAGGGGAAAAGTTATGTTATAAAAACCACATTCATTCCGCTTATTAGAAAAGTTATAAAAATCAGGATTACAGCCGCGATAACAGCACGCACGTTACTAATCAAACGAACATAACAATAACACACAACCGATCGAACTGATATAGGTTAGAATTAATAGTGGTGTCAAGTGATTGTGGGGTCGTTGACCCCTCGTGCCCCACTTAAGGGCCTCTCCCCCTGAAAAAATCAAGGTGCGCTACTCTTTGTAATTTACTGGAACGCGTTTATTGGTAACAAAGGGATATTGTGTTTTTCCAGTCTTGAGTTCCTTTTATTGATTTTTATTGTTCATTTCCCACTGCGTTCGTTAAGATTTGTTTGTCGAACTTCGGGTGCTGTTTTATTGAATAATTATGGTTTAAACTGTTACTTTCCTCGATGTGGTAGACCCATAAGCTTTCTAAATGTATTTTTAAAGTCCAAAGAACCACGTCTTAATCAACTTAGAATTGGTACAAAAAGGCCGGCTCGATATCAATGGTACCACTGGCTCATGAAAATTCGATTTCAAAGCAAACGCGTTTCCTTCACTGAATGATGTTGCTGGATGCAGAATTTGTTGCTAGTAGGATATAAATTTTCGCCTTCAGGGCATCCACTGTAGGTATATAACAGCCATAGACGCATTAGTTCGTCTAATCGCCTTTTGTGTTCAGCCCGTGGATATACATCTTAAGTTATTGATTGAGGAAGCATGATCATTACATCCCATTACCCTGTAATATTTTACGCCCCCCAACGACATTCGTTCGACAGAACATAAATTGTCCGAGGAATGCACAGTCACGCACCAGATTCCAGTATTTGCATAGGGATATGAGGTATTACCACACAATCGCATCGAGGCTGTGTGGAGGGCTGATGAGCGGTCGATGGTATGGGCGTGGTGACCACACCCCGACGGTAAAGTCACGCGACCGGCACAGGTGCGACTCTTGTACTGATGCTAATGTATTGTGTACTTAGGCATGGCCATGCAGGTCTGTTGCTAAGGAGGTTTTATATCAGTACGGTAGAAGAACATTTAGAATTAAATTAATGAATATGTGTACTGGTCTATACAATCAGAATCTTGTTCCATTGTGTCATGTTGCCTGGGACTGGTCCTAGTTCTGTCCATGAGGCGATTTTGCCGATACTCGCCATGCTTGACAGGCGGGTTGGCGATTGATAACGCTGCTGCCCATCATCAACTGGGAGAAGGGAATGGGGTTTATGGATGGGGGAAGTTACGGAAAAGGAAAGTGTGGCCTGTAGGAATGGATACTGCAGTCACGGAGGGGAAAGTTGTTGGTGACTGCGGTAGCTCGGGGGCCGAGGTGGCGTACTAACCACTAGATAGGAGCTTCCCTGGCCAATTTTTACTGAATTTAAATTAGTAACTAGTAAATTCAAACTGTTTTAATTCAAATGACACGAAAATTTATTAAAAATGTTACTCTTGGGAACTGAAAACTCGTTATTCCTCGAATTTGAATGAAATTTATGTGATTACTACGCTTTTTTGCGTTTTGCCGCAGTTTTTTGGTACTAAAATATTTTTTATAACTATAATTCCTGCTTATCGGTCCGTGGTCGACCTCATTTCGTATGGATTTTTTATTTGTTATTTATGTGCACGCACAAAACACGCCCTCACGAAACCGTAATCCCACAAGAAAATAGGTCAAATGGGGCATTATTTTACTATTAAGTTACTTTACTACATACTTTAACGGTGAAGGAAAACGTCGCGAGGAGACCTACACAACTAATAAGTTCTTACGTGTGTAGTCTACAAACCCGCATTAGCTAGCGGTGTGTACCATAGTATATCCCTATCAGCTGTGAAGGAGATCTCTGCCTAGCAGTAAGACGCATAAGGCCTGATGATGATTCCGTTTCGAATGGTAACTGCAGAATTTACCATTCGGAGGCCAGTGCCCAACGTCCTATATGGGCTGATAAATATCGATAGTATTTCACATGGTTTATTGTCATAGGCGGGTATTGCGGTCACTATGGATTTGTAAAGTTGATAAATTGTCGAGGAGAGTGTCGATCAATCATTTCTTTGTGTAATCAATGTCGCTTGGGATTATCTCGAGCGATAGGAATCGGCAAATATCTAAACAGACTGTGTTCGGACATTATTGTATCTAAGGTGTTAGTTACGTATATACTTATACTAAAATAGAATGCTTTTTTATTTTCTTAAAGTAATTAATCACTTCTTGTTCAAGTATCAATATAATTCCATTCGGGTACATCCTGATTTTCCTATTGTGCTATTACATGCAATTATAACTGAACAATGAACATAATTCGATTCCAATTGCATTTAACATCTATTCAAACCGTTTTCATCCAACAATATCTCTATAATCGCGCCTTATTAGCAATAACGAATGCAAAAGTATAATTTCAATGTTCACACAAGTAATTACTTAGTTCTAAACGCTCGCGTGCTCGGTCGCGATAAACCAGTAGAAAGCTGACAAAAAATACCCCGGGTCACCGACCCCGACCTTTTTAACCTTGCGTCTTGAAATTGTACCGAGAAAGGACCGTTTCAATGAACTTGATGATGTCTTAATAAACCGCGATTATTTAATGAACGTCTTTAAGTCCGCGGGGTAAAGTTCAAAGTTGATCTGTTTTCAGTTCCTTTAGTCGCAGTGAACACTTTTTGTTACAATGTGTTGGAAAACAATGTATACGTTTGTGCATACGAGTTTTATGGTCTTTGTACTTAGTGTTTGTGAGGAAACGAGCACTTAGATGGGGCACACTATGGGCCGATTGCCTATTTTTTATACCTGAAACAAAGATACGCTGTGTTGTATTAGGATTGCAAGATTGTAGTTTAAAGTTATAAATAGAATAACGCTTTTGAAAATTATTTTAGTAATACTGTTTATTCTCGCAAAGATTGAAGCGCCGCGTACAGTCAGATAAATTTTATTTTAAATTTCTTTCCAAATATAATTGTCAAATGAAAAAGGAGCGAAGTAATTGCCAAGTACTTTTATTAATGTCGACATTGACTGTCAAAATAAATCGCCCTGTCAACAAATAACTCAGTATCGTATTCAAGTAATGTCACCGAATTCACTTTAGGCCAAAGGGTGTTATGTCTAATTTTGTATATCCGCGTGTTGCCGCCACTGATGTTCCCGAAAGGAAGCGCTAATGGTGGGATAATTTCCTTTCCAGGAACCGCTGCTAGTAAACATTGGCTATTTTTGTGCATAATGTTTCACTGTTTTATAACTCGATTTGTTATGCAATGTATTATGTTATTGTTTATATCGATGAAACTAATTTTGACAGTGTTAAGGTCCCCTTCTAATTTTGAAATAAATGTGTCACACTTGCAGGTTTCCGTTGGTCGTTTCTTGTTTTATTCTTACAAAAAAAAAAAACACTCATGATGTCATTATTTAAAAAAAAGATGCATTTATTGTCATCTCATAGATCCTAGTATGAATTTGTGTAATCGACAGCGTTGTTGTAACTAGATTAAAGTTTCCTAATGACTAAACATACTTTTGCAACAGTACACAAAATTCTCAGTAGCCAATCTCATGTTCACTTTTCCACAAGCATATTCACTTAGCGGGCGCGCAAGATTGCGTCAAGTGACGAGAGATTGTCGCTACTTCATACGTCTGAAGTGCATTCTACTTACGATCAGGTGAAGTGTGCTTTTCTGAGCCAATATAAAGGGGGAGTGATTTTTCTGCCTCTTAATTAAGCTGAGTTCAGTGACCGGCAAAGAGACATGTTATTCCTTACATGGCAATCGTTTCGATTTATGATTTCCTGAATCCGTTCTTAAATATTGTAGTGTTTAAGCAAAATCAATTTTGTTCAATCGTTTTTGTCGTGCAAAAAATCGGCGAACATTTAACCTTGTCCGCTTTGTTAGATTGTTTACGTGACTGAGATCATGCGTCGGCAGTCGACCGCCAGACCGGTGCACTTCAGGTGGGGCTGACGTCAGCTATTTCTGATACCTGATAAAGCGTTGTAGTACGCAATTATCGAAGAATAAACATTACAAGTATTTATGGGATTTGTATGACGAAAGCAGTGATGGCCTCGAGGTATGGGCGCGCGGTCGAGAATGTCGGCGGTCGCGGGTTCAAACCCCAGGCACACACCTCTGACTTTTCGAAGTTATGTGTGTATTCACATTGAATTATCACTTGCTTTAACGGTGAAGGAAAACATCGTGATAAAACCTGCACACCTAAAAAGTTCCTAGAAATTTCTTAGGTGTGTAGTCCGCCAACCCGCACTAGGCCAGCGTGGTGGACTATGGCCTAAACCCTCTCAATGGTAGAGGAGACCCGTACTCAGCAGTGGGCGTATATGGGTTGATGACGACGTATGACGAAAAAGCAAACGGTTTTCTTTACTGTGGATGTCATTGATGCGTTGCTATTTGCTCCAAATTCATACATTGGCCTTGATGATTTGAATTTACATGATCAGGCAGATAAAAGACACGAATAAAATATGGATACTTTCCCCGTGTTTAGTGTGGTGGCTGCAAAAAATATATATGCTTTGAACTTATTAGCCGACTGCATTCATTAATAACTTAAATATAATCTTACTATAATATTCTATTATACGTGTGGTTTTACGACCTTTACGTGTCAATGAGCCCGATATTTGATTCGCCCCGTACAGCTGTTGGTCGATTTTGATGATTCATAATTAGGGGATACATTGGACTACCGTCATACAACGTGATGTGTTGACAGTCTAAAAATATTACGTTTCTCTTAAATACTTGAACTAAATAACATTTTAAATCAATGAATTCAACAAATTTAGAAGTCCAAATTTTAAAAGCGTATGCTCTGCGTTGTTTGATAACGCACAAAAGACTTGTCTTTTAATATTGATGAATCCTTTAGTAAAGCGAAAAGATTTCATACTCATATTTTCACACAATCAACAAACATTAAAACACAAACAGCGCTTCGAAAAGCGTAAATGAAAGTGTTCAAGCGAGTTCTCCTGCCCGTTCCTTGAAACCAGTGCCGACATCCTGTTCCATCGTAACTCGTTTTTAGGTAAAACAATTGAAACAAATAATATTTTACCACCGGCCTTCAGTGCGCAACCTTTTGCCAGAACAGCACTTGATTATTGTAATTATAGTCGCATACATTCACTCGTAATACAGTTCGTGGTCGTATCAAGTCTGCCGTAGTTTTAATCACTTCAAGCTTGATCTAAGGTCATAAAGCAGTTGCAACGGATGAGATTGAATTTTCTTACATTAATTAAAAGTAAAAAGTTTTAATATCCAGTTCTATGTTTAAACATTTCTAGTTACTGGCTGTAGCTACTGAGTTAGCTATTTAAATCCTATCATTTCTGAGAAACTCTAATACATATAAAACAGATTGATTATGCTTGCACTTCTCTGTATCGTGTGGTTAAATTTGGATCTTAGTCTCTTGAAATTGTGATTAGTAATTATTGTCATCAGTACCACCGCATCTATATTCTCCAACAATATCGTTTCCTCTTAAAAGCAAATGCACAAACCTTATTTTCTAGAAAAGGGTATAATTGCCAACGGTTTATTATGCCATGTTTTATAATGCACTTTCATGGAAGCGTAGTAATAAGATTTAAATGCACCTTAAGTAAATTTTATGAATATTCGCGCTTCGTCAGCCCTGAGATAGAACAGAAATTACTGTCATTAAAAGGAATGAAATAATGAGATAAATGGCTGTTCAGATGAATAATTGAACTAAAACAGAAATTTATGATTCGCTTCGTAATGAAATTACTATTATTGAAATTATTATTTTTTACTATTCTACGTTTATCCCTCTTTTCTTAAGCACATGTCTTTATTTGTTCACGTGCCTTCGCACATTATTCTCAGTTCAGATTTCGACGCTTTTTGTTAACATGAAAATCTTCTATACGTCCAAAAAAATCCTGATACATTTAAGAAAATATGTGATGTACATAATAAAAACACTAGGAACAAATGTAATCTTGTACAACATGTAACTCGTCTCCGAAAAATTAATAACTCTTTTATGGGGCAATGTATTCGCTTCTATAACAAACTCCCGAAGGGCATTAGGGAGCTTCCCTTGGAAAAATTCAAAAAATCAATTAAAGATAAGCTATTTAAAAAAGCTTATTATAAAATTTCAGATTATATTGAGGATCCTAACCCCTGGGAGCAAATAAACTGATCAGAGGAGGTGTTGCTACAATTTATATCCTTTGACATATTTTATAATATGAGTTAATATTGTAATATGAATTGAATTTATTTAAAAAATAATAATAATAAAAAAAAATGACATTTCGTGTTGCTGAGGGAGTTTCTTGCCGTTTCTTCTCCACAGCGATAACACGTTTCGAAGCGGCACTAGTTTTAAAAAATAGCATATAATATTGACGATTCAAAAGTGCTTGTGAAAGTCTATTTGAATAAAGGAAATTTGACTTTGACTTTGACTTTGACATCTTGTTGCCCATGATTTATTAGCCAATTGTTCAGGCGGCTTCTTTAAACCATACGGCTTTTATGGGCACATAATTATCTAGGCAACCTACTATCTACTTCGAAGCGGTCAATTGTTGACCTTATGCTGTCGTCGGTCTATATTCAAACATCAGGATAGACACTAAAGAACAGAGGACCACGTAAATAATTTATATTTGAAATCCTTTACCACAATCATGATTGCTGATCAAACGCTCTCGGATCAATTTAAATACAGCTGTCTTGTGTAAATACATATTGGCATTTCGTTAGCCACGGATAAAATCGAAACATGAAAACTCTAAATCGTGATTGATGAGTTTGTTTCGTAAATATAATCCTGCTTACAAGTTCCGAAGAGCATAAAATCTAAATCTTATGATAATATGATCTTATTGAGATGGAATAAACAAATGCTGATGAAATCGTGACGTAATCACACACGCTATTCGTTGAAAATCAATCGTAAATTTCCAGAAATCGATAACGTTATCGCAAGATCTAGCAGACTGGTCATCAACTGTCAAATGTACTATTATGGGATGCTGTTATCTTTCTCTGTATTCAAGATTGTCTCGATAAGACCTGCTAAAGTGTCGAGATTGTTGCATATTTTCAAATGATTTGATGCAATAGCGGTGGTTAGTACAGTCATTGTATTAAAGTCGACGTTGTTCTTACTCAGTCGGATCAGTTGGAATTTTCTAATCATTACTGTTTAACTCATTTACAATTTCGCGTTTGCTATCAAATGCTATGCTACGCTTGGTGTGTTTGTATACCTTCTATGAATCAGACATATTGCATCATTTAATTCCATAATATTATTGAAGATTTTTCTCGTTATATCTACTTTATGGTTTAGTTTAACTCTGTGTTTGTTATTTTTTCTCACATGTTTAAAGTTTAGTCGCTAAATCATTTGGCAGACGGTGAAATTATTTATGGAACAGCTGTTTGATGTACATGCGCCCCTATAATTTCGTCTGGTGGCCGGTATCCATCAACATGTATCCCTAAAAAGGGTCGTCATGGAGGCGGCTGATCGTAAAATCATACACCATTACATTGTAACATATAGAGTCCACCCCTCATAGTTACATGGTGAAATGTTGGAAGATTTCTTGTGATCTCTGTAGTAGGTACCTTCTATTTCTTTAAGTAGCTTAATTGATTTAATTTTTAAATATATTTTGTTATAATGTTAAATACTTTTTATTGCAAAGTTAAAATATTTGTATTTTGTTTATAATTATTTTAAAAACTTTGGGAATGATTAGAATGTGCATGTGGTGTATAGCTCAGGAACCGTAACGGAGGGTATCCCTTTGGGCGTCGAATATGCATTCATTATAAGAATAGTAAAAGGAGAACCCAACGACAAGGGTAATAAACATCTTGATTCATTTATTAATTCTTCTAAACTGGAAACACTAACTGTATTTCTATCAGTTTTACCGGCTATGTCTTCTATCTGACCACTTGAAACTTTATAATGAGTTTCTTCAGTTGTATCCAAAATTATATCGCCCGTGGCGTTTTCTATTATAAGCTACATTGAGTATCACTTCCTTATCAATACAATGACAGAAAAATGGGTCCCGCCAATAGCCAATGATTTTGAAAGAACCTCCACAGGCCCACACACTGCGACGCAATTTCGCCGAAATTGAATTCGTGATTGTAACACAGCCAAGAATTTGGTCAACACCGCGACCATACGCGTTCTAGCTCTAACGATCTTGATAAGCTGTCGGGTTAACACATTGTAAGGCGACAATAAACCGTGGGAGGCGCAACATCTGGCACCACAGCTTCATATTACTGAACACAAAATGATGTGTAACGGACCGACTGAATTTAGGGTGTGCCTATTATAGATTTAAGATTAGCATAGGCGCAGTGTAGGTTCGTTGAACTTGCCTGACTAAAGTTTGATTAGAGATTAATTGTAGATATTGTATTGTACACTTGGGTATTGTAACCACGCAAAAAGGATTTTTTTCAAATTAATTTAGATTATAATCGAAGGTATGAAATTTAGGAAGGAAGGAATAAAAATTATTAATTGACCATGTTACACACTGAATACTAATTTCATTAATTAAATTAAACAATGCGCACATCTTAAATAATCGGCAATTATTATTGATATTATTTTTTCTGTCTGGAATTTCTTTTATCCTGTAAATAAAATTAACACTCATTATAGCACTGCTAAATTGAAAACATCTTCCTGATGGCCCGAGACAACATTGTTACCTTGACCTAATTATACATATAACATTGGGGAATATTACTGGCTTATTATGGGATAAACGGCTTTTGTGGTGTCGCAATGTAACGTTAGAAGACACTAGCTAGAAGGACGCCCTTTTTTCATGTGGATAGTTCATGTTATGAAGGACCGTTGATTAAACCGAGGAATATAAGTAAATCACCTTTTCAAACAATTTTTGTTTCGTGGGTATAGTAGTAGTACTATACGAAAGGTGTAGACCTTTGCTGGATACAAATCTTTGAAGAGTCACGCTTAAAATATTGAATGTTTAATGTTAAATGTGATACATTTTAATAGGGCAACATTGTAGTCTAACCCAACTTTCATCATCAACATAAGAAGAATTGCTACCCATCTAATGTCTTATGAGTCATGCTTAATTCTAATTATGTAATTTTATATTTTTTATATGTAATTCGTTTTTAATTGTGCACCCACTTCTTAAACTATGTCTAATGATCTCATTGTCTTTTTGTTCACAGGTAAGACCTTCTACAATGTAACATGATACAGTATTGTGAGTAGACATTCTGTTATTCTATTAAGCATTTAAGTTCCAATCCATAGACAAAACAATTATTCACGCGCAACGCTTGACAGATCGAAAAGAAGATAAATTTTCTCCTTAACACCTGAGTAAACGAGATTAAACCTTACGTGAACAATTTTAGGGTCCTTATTGGTTTGTGTGTATCGTTATGTGTGATAGAAACCAGAAGCAATGCTATTTATTTTAGTGTCTCGTGTCCAATTACAATAATAATGAATCGTAGTGTACTAGTCAACGGCGTTTAAATTGAGTGCGGTTATCACGCGTCGGGTAGATAGAAATGTTCCTCTAATTAACGTCTTCAGTACTGTATTGGCGAAAAAGCCAATTATTTTCGTGAGAGCTGAAATCTCCACGATGTTTCTGGTCACGGTTTTGTTTTCCGGGTGTTGTTTATATTATATTTGTTTTGTATAATGGTTAATATGAACGTTTATAACTCGAATCTGTGATCTTAATAATACTTCTTCTGTGGAAGTTAAATTGGTAAATATCCTTACAACCTCGAGATTTCCTCGAGATCCTTACAACCAGACCCTTTTCTTTCTTAACCACTGTAACTAAAATGCAAAGTGTTTCAAAAATCGTATTTTCTCTGTTAAAATAAAATTTTAACACGCGATCTTGATTTCACTCATTCATCATCATAAATATGCAGTATAATAAAAGAGTTGACAAGTTTATTTTAAATGTTAAATGATATCTGAATAAAATATTAAGAAATAGGTTAATTGATTCTCAATAAAGTTTTCTCAGTTCATATTTAACATGAAAAGGAAAGTCAAAGAAACCTTCACGTTTTTCTAAATTGGACTAAATTTCACCACGTGCGACGTGTTTTGTTTGGCACGCGAGTAACTCAAATGATCTCTGATGGCCGATGAATTTAAATTTGTATGAAAATCTCTATTTATGAGATTTATAATTACTGAGGAAAGTTAAAATTCAAATGATTTCTTTACTCACTTTCATTAACCGTCCGGTCAATGACCGGGTACCCGGGTATCCATTTTAACTTCGCAGATAGAATTTAATAACTTTTTCTGAAAAAAATTACAGAACCGTCTGGATCCCCAAAATTTAAGTAGTTTTAAACCCAATTCTTGTTAACAATGATTATAATTAATTATGTAATAACAGTAATTAACTACCAAACTTGACACCTCCTTCGTTCAATGACCGGGCACCCGGGTACCCACAGAAAATATAACGCATAAACGTCGTAAATAGTACACTAAAGAAACTAATTGTTTAAAGTATTTTGGTAATTTGACTTTAAAATAAATAAAAAATAATATAGTTTATAATTTATTGTACTCAAACATTTTTTTTAATTAGCAATAGCGAAAATAGTAAGTAAAACACACATAATTCGCGTTATATTTATATTAGTATGATTTTCTTTTATAATTTATTTATTTACATTGTTTATTTTTTTTATAATTATACACTGCTACTCGGAAATAAAAGTAAGTTTTATCATGACGTATACCCAACACATGTTCATCACCAATAGGGTTTTCACATACAGAACATATTTTTCTCGTTTTCGCGACGTTTTTGTTTTAATTTTCTTAAAAATACTGGGATCTTGATTATACAGTTGTTATCGATTCCACATATGGATTGATAGCTCGGCCAGGAAAAGATTTAATAGCCACTTTCGTGGAGAAATGCCTCAAAATTTGAGGAATCTGCGAACGATTTATAACGAAAGGAGTACGCAGTTCTTTGCCCAATAGCCGATAAAATAATCGTCACTTATGCTCATTTTTAACAGGCATTTATAATTTTCATTATACAGAAGATATGGTGACAGTCAGGTGACATCGAAAATATTATAGAGATATCCTAGAGGCTATCTAGGCGTTGCAGCATATGTACCAAGCATTTTCTCCATTGTGTCCACTCCAGCTTTTGACCAGTCATAAAATTCAATGATTGCGGGTTGTTTCTTTACACTAATACAAATTTTTGCTTCGTGATGCATTGACGATAATGTAATTAGTAGCTGTTTGGCACATAACTGCACATAGTTATGTTTTTTATGAAAACTAAACGCAGTAAATAATGGCCTCTCGCGTTTTCGATGAAGCTATTACTGCTGGAATTATTGCCTTATTTTTCTTCAAAATGCCGACTATCGCCAAGTATCACGATAGTAAACATTTTACCAATGGAAAAGTAGTAAAATTATTATCCAATAATAATGGTATCCAAGTAATGTTCCTTCTCGATTCTTTGTACGGAGCCACCAAGTTTGACAATTCTTTCACCAACTTTTTTTTCACGTTATTATTTATTAATATTTGTACATATATTTTTACTATTACAGTAGATTTTAAACGTGATTGGCAATAAGTTAAGGTAGTACCGACATGCAACGTCTGTTCACTGGGATTCTAAAATTATTGTTTGGGCTGAAGGGCCAATTAGTCCCAAATAGGTCCCTGAAAGGTCTAGAACCTTCTACGGGGCCTATAAACTGTGTATAGTGTCCATAGTTATATAACATGCCACGTAGATAGCTTACTAATAACTTTTCTACGGTACATCATATGTGGGTACCCGGGTACCCGGTTATTGAACGAATGGTAAAAGTTTGGTCATTGACCGGAAGGTTAAACTTCTTGGAACTAAAATTTCTCCTTATGTTCCACACGTTTACTAAATTCAAAATTCGGAGTGATATTGGTGATTCCAAAAAAGAAGCTACGGTACTTTTTGTTTTTAAGTAACAAGATTGGATATATTTCCTACTCTCAGTTTTAAAATTTACGGACAAAGACATCATGGGCAATTTACATGTCAATCTCGTAATAAGCCCACAGGGGTCTCATTCTGCAGATTTATGATTATATTATTAAAGTAATAGCAGTAATTGAAAAGTAGGGAGAAAGTATTTCGCCTATTACGAATATGATTTGTAACAGGTGGCTGCCGAAGACTGGTTCGCTGCGAATAATTTCGGCAGTAACAACCTTGTCGTTTACATGTGTCGTACAAGTTTAATGTTTGTAAGATATGTTGTTATGAAAGTGAAATCCAACTAGCATCAAAGTATTCTTGAGCAACATACCGCTATGTCCAGATTACAACTTATAAACTAGATTTTATATAGAAGTTAAGAACAGTACGCGCAAGATAGCTAAAGAACATGCATTTAATAAGATGTAGACTTAGTTGGATGCATCCTGCCGCGTAATTAATAGAAACGGTTATATACAGTAATGAAATAAGAATAATAAGAGATAAGGTTATGGATTCTAATTATATTGTATAATCCGATAGTAAACAGTGTAGTAAATATCATACTGAGTGTTCCTGTTGAAGGGATATCTCTCTAGTCGAAACGACCTGATCATATTGTAGTCTAAAGCGACTAGAACCCAAGTGAGGCTTAATACAAAGATTAAATACGTCAGAAATCCTAAGATTTTATTTCATTGGAACACAACTACAGCTTACAAGGAAAACCACTTTGGTTGCAATAATGTTTGACAAACACTCCACTACGAATATTACAATGAATCAGACATGACAGTGCGTTTATTGCATCAAACGACTAATATGTGGGACTAAATTGAAAAAGTAAATTATGTAATAGATTGAATAACTTACGTCAAACATGACTTTTGCTTTTGTGATGTTAATTGTAAAAAATATTAATAAGATTTTCAGATCCTTGAAGTCTCTTTGATGCAAACTAAAACTACATCTAAATGTTGTCGATATTTTCCAAAGAGTATAAATCGATCAGATGCGTTATTTACAACTGCAAGCAGCATTAACAACTCAGATCATTACAGTTGGCACTCTCTAGCGAGATGTAATCGATGTAAATGAGAACGGAAGAAATATATTTTAATCTAAAGGGTCATCTAACACTTACTGGGTTACGCGGACAACCAGCATTGTTATATTCGCTGATGATTTTACTGATAACAGCCGTGAGTGCGAGATGATGTTTTAGCCTTTTTTGTGTGTTCATACTTTTTTAAATGTACGTCAATTACTGACTGCAAGAGCTGAAATAGTACAGAGTGCTGAATTGCATAATTATATTGCTAGCGATGTAAAACAAAGATATTGATGATGTTATGAATGTTAATAGTGATGTTTTTATTTTTTTTAAACTAGTTGTCAGTGTGAACGGCGGTGATATACAGTTCTATTTTTTTCTAAATTTTTTCTTCACGGATATGTAGTTTTTGCTGAACGCTATACCGCCATTGATTTCAAAATTTTATAAAATCAGACGTTATAATGTATGCGTGTTTTTATCGGAGCTAATTATTCATCTAATCCGTTTAGTCTGGGCTTTATTCACTAAGCATCAAAATACATTTGATTGTGAAGTGAAGTCTGTCTTTATATCAGCGACTAATTTTAGTCTTTCAACAGTTAGACGTAGATTGATTGACGTGGACCTTTAGGATTGATTTCTACACCTCTCCGTTTTATTCCAGTCACATCTGTCGCTTCCACAGCAATATTATTCAGGTTATCTGGGCATACGTTACTTGTGATACCATTTATATCTCCTAGTTTTTACTAATGTTTCTATTAAATGTATTTTAAATCAGTTCTAAACCATATTGAGTGTATCGGAAGAATAATGTTGTACCAAACGTGTAGGCGAAAGTTATGAGGCATAATTTTATGCTTGTATAAACAGTTGCACATGTCCATACATAAGCTTCTTTTTTCTGTCCCTCGAAACTGGTTTCGGCCATAAATATTTAATATGACTATGTTTATAACGACGTCTTTGAATTATTGGTTTCTATGTGCTTCACAAAATTGACTCCTTAATTCGTTTCATTTGTGTTCACAATTTATTTACTTATTGTGAAATTAAAATGTTCTTCCCAATGCATTTACCCTTTTACGATTTCTTTACCTTACGTACAATTATACTGGACAGCTTAGGATTTGTATAATAGCCTAAAACTTAATACCCCATACGAGCGCTTAAATCTCCGGTTGTATTCAGAGAAGCAACAAGCTCAAGGTCGCCCTACAATTTATGAGCCTCGGCTTAAGCAGCTAATCCTCTTGTAATAAATCGGAGTGTTTCTACGGTCGCGATGAAGGGGCTTTTGAACTTTGTAACACAATACATTAGTGACGTATCAATGTCATGTGAATGAGCCGTACTGTGAATTGAAGCTCAGTAAGAAAGATTAATCTTGTAAGTTGTATTAAGTCTTACGTTTGTAGTGTATTGTTTTACGAGAGATTTTATAATTATGAGCGAAACGAATATATTCCATTGGAACCTGTGGCAATATGCACAGATTTTTAAAAATAAAATTGCATTATAAGCACTGGGAATATTTTATAAAATTAACCATTTGTGCCGGGTCTCAAGCCCTGGTCCAGTCAATAGATTTTCCCAATCTGTGATGTTATCAAGAATGGCTTCCTATGAGCAAATTAAAAGGGTGCTTGATGATACAAGCGCCGATAACGCCCCTTAATAACATGTTCAATGGATATAACTTCCCGTACGGAATATTAATATTTTAATAGCCTACAATTATTGAGCTCTAAAAGAATTTCTCTCGTTAGCGCTTAACGGGTTCGCGAAGGCAACATGATTGCCACCTTTTAGTACCGAGTACTGCGAGATGATTGCTATTGTTATTCTGACAATATCCGAATTAATATGGAAAGTAAACAAGGTAAATCACTACATAGTATAAAACAAAGTCGCTTTCTCTGTCCCTATGTCCCTTTGTATGCTTAAATCTTTGAAACTACGCAACAGATTTTGATGCGATTTTTTTTAATAGATGGAGTGATTCAAGAGGAAGAGTTATATATGTATAATAACATCCATTAAATATCAGCATTGCACCCGTGCGAAGCCGGGGTGGGTCGCTAGTATATGTATAAATAAGTAACACAGGTGTTGGCTGTCAGGAGTCCAAAGAAGTAGCGGTACTCTCAAAGAATCCTAAAAGCGTTACACGTCAATTGCGTAATGTCTAGCTTATTTATTTTTAATTTTTTGGGGTCAGGATGTTCTCATTTATATGTCCAATTGCTTTAGTTAAATATATATTTAAAACTTGAACATTTTTGTATAATATTTTCTAAGGGATGCTAGGCTTTTGCACTTCTATTTAAGCACCATTTTTAGGAATAATAAATTTTAAAAGTATAACTTTTATGGTGTTTGTATTCTGTGTAAAACCAGATCATAGACAACACCGCCCATGTTATTGTAATGGGGACATTGAACCTTTTAATTATCATTATCAGAAGACGATAACGGATGTGATAAAATGTGATTAACAGGTCTTCTACGTCTTCTTTATTACAAGCTATTTTTATATTGTTTTCTTTTCCAATGTGTTGCGTTTAAAGGTTACCTTGAAAGGCGAATTGGATTATAAGATTTATTTTGTACGAAAATATCCAATTTGTGATTTCATTGAAAATATGTACATTTTTAATGTGGAGTAATAGATATGAGCTGACTGTCTTGTTTTAATATTCACAGACCAATTAAAATCCTCTGGGACGTCGACAAATTGTTTAAAAATACCTTCATAACCCACAATATTTTATACTGCATAAATTAGTACTCCTTTCTACTATTCCCAACACAAAGTACAGGCGAAAGCTTTAACAATTAACGCTTTTACAGAACGTAACGGAGTGTGGCGTTAAAGAGATGAGTAGAATCAAGTTTGTAAACAAAGTATAAATCCGCGCGCACACCATACATTTTTGGTTGACGTTTTCTCATGGTTTGAAAATGTTGGTTTCATAATCATTAACTTATTTGATATAGTTATATTTTTGTGATATAAGGACATTAATTTTATGAATTTAAGTGCAGGCTTCAAGTATCTTGTCTTTTCGAAGTAACGTTTCATATTTCCTAATTGCCATCCGCATCTAAGCAATAACTAACAAGAATTGTTTCAGAAACCCATATAGGCTCAACAGTATGCTTAGCTAGTGTTGAAAGTATGTGCAAGCCCTAAAGTTCGAATGCTTGACCACGTGTGTGGTCCTGTTTGCTTTCAATGTTTGATTAAAGATTAACGCGATTCATCAGTAAGTACTCTGGTAGTCTCACACGAACGGCGGTTGACCCAATTTTTGCACCGAATTCTATTAACACATGTGCCCGGGAGATTGTGAAAATATTTAAGTCTTGGTCGATTGTTAAAATCTATTGAGGCGTGTTTTTGAGTAAATGAACTGAGATGTTTTGAGACGAGGTCTGCTAATACAATACGGAATTGATTTTTAAACGATCTTCTATTAACAAGTTAAACAAATTGTTAATGCAGTTCAGTTTTGGACGACTGAATATATTTTTTACATTAAGAAAGATCAAGCTGTTATGGCCCGCAGTAAAACCTAAATCGAGACTTTTCTACATATACGTACATGATAGTGAACATCGTGTATAGATATTTTTATAGTGTTTCTAAATATTAATAACATTGACATGTTATACAATTCAATTAAAATAATTGTTAATCTCTTCGCAGACACGACAACAATAGAAACTTTCGATAATCCACGTCATAGAATAACAAAATAACAGATGAGCCACATCAACGTGTCATCACAGCTATCAATAACAAATTCTTTAATCAATAAAAATCCAATAACGGCGTTGTATAACAAATATAACAATATCAATAACAATAATAGATCACGCGATATTAGAAAGTGTTTGACCTTATTCAATAATCGTGCGTTGATTGAACAGTGTGGTCGGATGACAAATTCACTTTCGGTCACTGAATTTTTATTTCAAATCAGATAAGCCTGGGTAGTTTAGTTTTGTAATTTGTGATATAATTTGTTCGTGCATAAATCATTAGTCTATATTCTTTGGCAATACTGGCGCCTAGAATTTAGGAACTGTAAGCAGGACATTTTATTATTGATTGGAAATTTGTATGATTTATAATATCAGTAATAAAAAATAATTATAGTGACATCTATAGGCAGTGATAAAACTACTTCTAACAAAGAAAACTTCATGCATATTATTTGCAACATTTAATCTCTGCCATGTACATACCTTCTGTACTGTATATTTTATCGATACTATCAATAGCCACGACGTGATTACAAGAATTTTGAATAGCCTGTACCGCAATTTTAATGGAACATTATGTTGCCAAAGATTACGGAATCGATGGAACATTAAAAGTAATGAAATTTAGAGTGTCTCAACCAACATTGCATCTTTCAAATGAAACGTGTTACATACAAAAACCACGTATTGTGTGATGTAACTTTTGTATTGTTGTAGTAATTGAATTTAACAGTTTAGTTTATGCTATCCTAGTAACCTTAAATTTGGATCATAAAATTATTATTGAAATCCTAAAACCTAATGTAAAATTGAACAGGAGTGGACTTAGTACACCCAGTAGTAAATAGTAAAATATATTGGTACTTTATAATAAAGTAATAAATATGCAAGTGATGCAAATCTAAGTTGATCAAGCTATACTAAAGGGCTCGCATTATGAAAAATGTTGTAACTAAACTTGAAAAGCGTTTAAAATTCTTTGATTAGTTTATTTTGAGAATTATAATAAAAATACACAATTTCGAAAGCATTGGGAGTCGCGAAATCGGCTTGTGTATGTACTTATACGAATTCGTCTACATTCCTGTTGGATACAAATCATTCCTAGTCATTCACTATTTCAGTAGAACTGCACTTGACATTAGGTGCTGCCGAGTTAGATTGTCCCAATCTAGCCGTCTCTACAACAGCAAATTGCCTCAATTTAAGCTAGACAAAAAATAGCGAATCGGCATTAGCAGATTATTGCTCCTTAAAATCTAGGTCAGTACATAATTTATAAGCAACGCGTGGGCTTACAATTCTTTATTACTAACGGGCCCAAGGTCGCTGGAAGTGGTCCAGATTCTTTTTTTGTTTCTATGACGTAGTCTCTTCAGTAAATTTTGTTATTCAAGGGCTTTATAAACTGCTGTACCACAAATTTATGAGGAATATTGTTATTGCTTTGTTAAAAGGTTTTTGATAGTTTATATTACAAATAATAGTTTTGATATCGTTGTTATCGACTACACATTGTAATTGTTTTATCTATGAATATTACCTAAATATTTGTTCCAGATTAAATATAATCTATATTTCTGCTACTCGTAGCTTAAGAGTTAAAGATGAAAAAGAATTGTTGTAAAGAACTCAGGTGCACGTTTTAACGGCTCTCGTGGTATTGGGTCAAACGTTTGTCACGTTTGCAGTGGAAATAGATCACCGGGCCACGTGAGAAACAGATCTTTTGTCCACATTCACTTGAGAAACGTGTGCGATGTTAAAGCCCCTAGTTGCGTCGAACCATTGAGAAGAATCATTTGATTGTCATTGCTGTATCGTTGTCGACGTTTTTGTTAACAACGGTTGGATATGAAAGAATATGTAGATAATTTTTAGTGTTAAGATATATTTCAACTTGACTTCAAAAGGTGGGTCCATTGCAATTATTAATTTTATTTATCTCGTTGCATAAAAGAAACTCATAAATAAACCAGGTCCAATACATCAAGCTTATCAGCATAAATTGGATCAAGAGTCTGATCCAACACTTGGATCCAGTGCAAGGGCGATAAAAATCCATATATTTCCTTCATCTCGTCACGTTGGAAAGCCGTTCCGTACGGTGGCTCGCGTTTCTTGTGTGCCCGTGCGTAGGTGAAAGTGGGCCCGCAAATTGCCCATGATTCCACGCCGTATTATGATAATACAAGGTGAACTCCGGACGAGGTGTTATTCGAATTTGATAGCGTCATTATTGTTACATTGGTGCCGATTTCGTGAGCGCGCATATTTTTTTAGGACGCCTTGAGTTCGAGAATGTGATTTTTGTGGTCATTTTGCGTGGTTAATTTTGCATCTGTTTTTAAAAGTAAAGCACCGTTTATGTCTAGTAGAGATTAAATAGAAGTAATATAAATTTTCATTGGGAATATTCCGATTCAAGTCTCCAATGTAATCGTTGAACATTATTCCTATCCCACCACACACCCGCCACTGCAACTCCTGTACTCCAGGATCAACAGTGGCACGCACAGTATTGGCGCCGAGTAATGAAGCTCAGCTAATCTAAGGGGACCTAACTTGTCATAATCCGAACGAAGTTAATCAGAAAAATTAATATAAAGGAGGAGTTGGAAAAACAAAGAGTTGTCCACTTCCCTCCACAGCAAGTCGGGTGACAAAATATTGAGCTATGTGGTTTGACCTCACACAAAAAAAGAAAATCATTGAACTTTTGACGATTTCTTTTTTGTCTTTTCCATTCCATACAATGATTGTTATAAGTGGTAGCCACAGTGGCAAAAAAATGATGACTATCTTTGTATCAGAATTTGAGCTAGTATTAGGAACTGATTACTATAAAAACATTATTGTCAGAATAATTATCGTATACTCCTCAATAAAATCTTCACACAGATTAATAAACTGAACAAATTGTACATTGGCTGCACTGCACTGAACCCAATCGATTACGTCATCAAGTGAAGAGCGTACTGACATCAGCGAATAATTTGTACAACGACGTCGAACACATGTTCTTAAACATTCTATTTGTACATTCAAATCCATACATCACGCGCGAGCGATTTCTCCACAATGACACTCGATGCTGACCCTACACCGTTCAAGAAAGCACAAAACCCTGTTGATTATGACGGATGAGTTGAGTCAAACGAATAAAGTGTATGTCGGTTCACGAGCCCATTCGTTCCGGCTGTAATATGAATATCCTTTCTGTGATACTGTTTGGAAATTCGATGGAAAGATTTATGAAGTATTGATTTATAGAAGCCAAAAGCCACTGTTTCATGAATATAATTGGTACGAAATCTGTTGTTGCAAGGTGACGTAATTTAACTCTCGTCGCGATGTTATTCAGGGTGAAAAAGCTTATAGATATTATTAAAAAGTCACGGCTTATAATAATTTCGGATGTATAAACGTATTTTAAAGGAATCACAAGGTAAAAGGTAAGATCAAGTCTTATAAATAAATTAAACATATGACATTACTTTTTCTTCGCTGCTACTAGTAGTTAAACCAACGGCTAAGGCGAGAGTTTGAGTTAATGTTGAAGTCTGGTTACCAAGTTTGGACGTGTTTATTTATGTTAAGATCGAGACAGCGTTATTAAAACTTGCTATTTTTAGTTTACGAGCCGGGAACTGCACACTTATGCAAATCGAACATAAGTCATCGACTTGTCTGAGTTATTTTGTTGCAGTGACAGATCGACAAGTACACGACACACGATATGCATGTCATAATCACACATCGGCTGACATGACTGTCGATGTGTTGAGCGCAAATGTTCACGTCGGATTTCTGAAACACTCGATTGACGACGAAGGTGAAATCAAAGTTGGGTTTGCAATTTTTTTGATAAGGTTGCTATTGTATATGTTTATCGGCTGATGTAACACTTTTCGATGAGCACGGTTTTTGGATAGATTTTCTGTATATCTTCACGAGTAATTAAGTGGAGGAAATAAGAAAAGTGAAGTTTTGACATTTAATTAGGAACGGTTTAGATCTGCTAGCTAGCATTAGTTTCTGCAGGCCTCAGGGTTTATTGAGCTTCAAGAACGTTATTCCCCAAACTTAAGTGTTTACATCAACATGAGTATGTAAAACACATACAGAAATAGTTTTAATAATAAGCCAACTGAGGTAAAGTATGAGTAGAATTACCACAATGCGAAGTAAAATATTTTTAAAAATTCAATTCAGTCTAATTTGCTGGGAAGATATTTTTAAAAGGCACCATCGGATGTTTATTAAAATTCTGACGTTTTGTTTCCTTAGCGAGTCACATCCGTTCCCAGTGGTGCCAGTTGCCAAAATGTATTTTTTAACTTGGCTACGTGCGTAAAAATGTTATAATTGAACAAAACAAGTTAAGCAGATATTCAAATGACGTGGGTCAGGAAACTGCAAATGAGGTTTTTTTAATCTTGTTTTGCAAAGTATAAAAAGGAAAAATATCGTGATGAAACCTGTACTCCTAAAAGTTCTTAGGAATTTCTTAGATGTATAGTCCGGCAAACTTCTCTAGGCCAACGCGATGGACTAAATCCTAAGCCTTCTCAATGGTAAAGGAGGCTCGTGTCCAATTGTGAGACGTATATAGGCAGATGATGATTGCATATGCTCGTAGGGTAAGCAGATGTTAACAACAGTATGCTCTCCAAAACTGTGTAAAACAAAAAGCAGTTATTAAGTAATTTTCTTATCATTAGTTCGACTTTTGCAAACAAAATGTACATTAATTGTGCCCTTTGTTCCTCATCTGCATATCATACACGCGTGTTTCTCGGAAGATTCACTCTGACTTTGTGTTTAGGAAACACAATTGCGATATAAGGTATAAGATAAGATCCACCGTACGATTGTGCACTACACAATGGAACAATTGAACCTAAGCCCACGTATTAAAATATCATAAAGCTGTCTTATTAACTGTTCTGTGATGTATGCGGCCCTTTCTATTCGTCTGCCGATGTCACGTCTTTAACTCCATATTTGACGAGTTATTCCGTTCGTTCTGATTTTATAACTGTCTTTTATGAATAGTAGGATATTTTAAATGGGTAATGAAATGCTTGATTCAAAGATTTTTTGCTTTAATGATAACGCTAATTGTTATGTAAATGATTCCGTATTTTGTACGAGAAAAAAAAACAGTAAGAAGTCTTCATATGTTCATAGCAAGAAGGGACTTGTAGACCTCAGGAAGTGAATAAATTGGGGAAGAGTGAAGTAGATCGTAGTCAAAAGTGAAATAGGTAGAGTGAGATCAAAAAAATCGATGAGGTGAAGTCGTGTAAGACTGTTCAAATCTAATAAGTTATATCCATAACTCAGTGCGATTAAATCGACACCTCTGATCGATATCTATACGATTATCTTGTAGTGTTATGGGCGTGTTTTTATATTCGTGTATTGAAATAAGCTCCTCAGCTCGTACCATAATAAATACTTGTTTTTTTTTCAATCATACATCTGTTGGAGATTGATTGGTTGTGTTTATAGAGAGTTTGCGTTTGCCAAAATTAATGTGTGTGGCCTGACCGTTATGTAAAACATTACAAGACGTTTTATGGATGAAAATTGTTATGTAATGCTCCGTTGACCTTTATATATTTTAAAAGCAATATGTGATTATAAAGTTTCTTTTGAATTAGTATCAATCTGACAGAATATGTATTGGTTGATTGATAGACATGAACGATAGGAAAGACTATCGAGGATATTTTTATATGATCTTAGGTAAACAGGTTTCGCTGACCCTAAATAATGAATACCATATGATAAATAATGGCTTTGACAAGCCTAATATTCATGCTCAGAATTCGAATACAAGACCTCTATCTCAACGGACCACTGCAAAATAAATTGTTTAATACGTATGTAATAAAGAGTAATTATTTCCTGTATAACTGTTACTTCTGAATGTATGATGTACAATTAACATTAAGAAATTAAATCCTCATTAATACTTGTTCGAAATCAGAGCGGTTGTAAATAGACATTAATATGGTGACATAGAAAGTAAATAAAACTAGTCTTATAATAAAAACGCAAAGTATAGTATATCTCCTGCAAGGGCAAGCCTTTTGCCATTTTTTTAAGGAATATTTTAGTCTTTGTCCTGCTGTTGAGAATTTCCTAGGATAAACCCAGCAACCTCTAAATCTCAGTATTTAAATAAATAAAATTCAAATTTGTATAAACACTTATTGCTGAAGTTATTTTTAATCAACATACAAAATCACTTTCTTTATTTGACCTTTAAGTGGTTATGTTATGTGCCGAGTCCTTTTCATAATATAAATGGTAATTTTTCCCCGCACATCTTATTAAGATTGGTTATCTATGAAGTTTTTAATGTGATGACTTTACATATTTAATAAAGTGTAGGTCGGAAATCGTTAATGAAAGCGAGGTAAGAGTTTTTAATATACAAGCATAAATTATTATTATCGCAATGAAATGAATAACGAAATTAATATTTATTGTTTCTTTATTTCCCCTAAAGTATGTTCCTGCTCTGATTTATTTTATACGGTATCATAAATATATCGTAACCTAAAGAAATTTTATAACTTTCGCCTAAAACTTACTGAAAATAATGATGAAAAGTTGTTCATGTTTTGAATAATTTATATTTCACAAGGCTGAGGTGTTCTCGGCGACCTCGCTTTTGAAACTATTGTAACATTTATAAAAATAGTGAATGACAACAAAAAATCTTGCCTAATCACGATCGTTTTTACAGCGCTGTGATTTTCCCAATAAAGCATTTACAAAATTATGAAGCATAAGTACTGTAATAACATTAGTTACTATAAACCTCACTTTAGATTCATAATAATATAAATAGTATTAAATGGCCAAATACACACTCACAATTTTATTCTGTGCAATGACTACATCAGTTAGAAACTGTGTCAAAATCATTAAAATTTACAAAGAGCTGAGTTGACTTTATTTTATTTTTTTGTACAGCTTGAAAGATATGAA
Organism: Cephonodes hylas; assembly: GCA_030295005.1. NCBI lineage: Eukaryota > Metazoa > Arthropoda > Insecta > Lepidoptera > Sphingidae > Cephonodes > Cephonodes hylas. Next base: position 7,042,958 of record AP025382.1, read on the forward strand.
GGGTATTTATTACTATTGCATTTCTTAATGTAAGTAATAAATGACCATCGACTTCATTATCAGATCGTCAAATGTTTTTGCTTGGAACACAAAGTTTGCGTATTATCTTCACACGAACATTTGTTAATGTCGATAATTTTTAGCCTTACATGGCACCGTAATTCGCGTGTCATTGGAAAGGTATAAAGATAATATAGACATTGACTACTGTCAAGGTACTACTGCTCTGTTAGTAGATAAACGACTTCAATTGTTTCATTGCGTCGTGTTACGTGTTACTACGGAGCGTCGATACTTTGATTTGATTAATATTAGATTTATTTGATACTTTGTGTCTACTACATTTCAAGGCCTAATCTCGCATGCATTAGTCCATCACCGTATCCTAGTCTGCTAACCACATATACAAAGTAACCCAGGTTCTCAACACTATTTAGATGTGACAGTTATGTTGTAAAATATTGACTTTAAAGTGGATAAAATGATTCCGTTTAAAACCGCTAGATATGTTAGGTGTCCATATATTACAGTATAGCTGAGATACCTTTATCAAATGCTCGTATCGAAAGGCGAAAGTGAAATTTCTACGGATACGTCGAGTATATCCTGAGCAGGTGCTTGTGCGGGCTTATGTGATTTTTTATTACAATTCCTTCGGCGCTCTCTCACGCCGCCGGTCAACGAGGCATTGGTGGGAACTAAGATACAGACAGTATTACGAGTCTCATGATATTTCTCTATGAGAAGTTTTATGGCAGTGTTAAAATGTCTAATGTTCTTTATCTCGCTTCGCAATAAGTAAATGTTTTTCTATAAAATAATATTACTAGTCAAAACCTGTGATCAGAGTTTTAATAACTTTGGGCAAAGATTAACAATGCTGATTTAGTCGCCATCTAAATAACATGTTTCATCTGATTCAAAAATATTACCCGAGGAATAAATAAATCTTTCGTGTTTTTTAGCTTTATACAATTTGAATTCACAAAATGTATCTTCTTAAAACACAAAACACCCACGCTTGGCCGTAATCGTATACTTTTCATTCATTTCATAATCTTTTGTCTACGATTAGAAAGCGAGTTAAGAATAAAGTGATATAAACGAACAAGTCTAAAAAAACAATGCAGTGCTAAAAAATGCATTTTCACAAAAAATACTTTCTCTTAACTAGAATGTCACCCAGATTTGCCTTTTATCTCAAAATGGACGTCTCAAAGATTTTCTAAATTAATTTTAATACTTTAGTATATACACAGGTATATTATTTATCTTTTATTCCCTTAAAAACTGATATTTAATTCATAATTCCTAATCATAACAATAAGACTAGTTAGTGACAATATTAGTTACTTTGTCATCAATTTCGAAATATTAGCATGCAATTGTCTAATGCTTTTAGACTGTATGTAGAATGCCTTGATTGCTACATGTTACAAAAGAGAAGGATTAAAAGAATCATAAAAACAATAATATGTTTCGACGTTACCACCAGCACAAAGAAATATCACAGCTCATTTTAATATCGAAGCAAAGATAAAACTTTGGAAAATATTTCCATTTCTAAAACAATAATGTACTAAAATGAATTGCTACCTAAAGCAGTCAAGCAACAAACTACACCTGACGTTGGTGTAATTACCAACCGAGTTCGCCTACCGGATTTATTCAGCGAAAACTCACGATTATTGTGCTTCATACATTATGCGCGAGGAATTTATGAAGTCATTCGTTTATGAAGGGACTCGTTGACTGCACTACGGGCTTACATCACCGGTGATGAACTTTTCTGCTTATATCTCACGACCGCTAGTCGGAAAGTTGTAAAATCTCAGCGTATTTTTTTTTTAGATTTTAATCTGTGTTTATATATTTTATCTAATTGCGGTATTCCATCGTATGTATAATTCTAAATTTAGTCACGCTTAAGTTTTTTCCGCGACTAATCATCAAATTAAGATAGCCGCGGGCTAAATCACCAAGATTTATTACATTCAATGCCTAAATTATCTTGAGATACGAACAGGCGATGCGTTTTCAAGCACAAAAAACGTGTCGGTAACGGTACGTGAACATCCGTTTGTGCAGGTGTGAACGCACCTTGCGCATGCACAAGCTCCACAGAAATAAAAAACAAGGATCGCTTGCTTTGCTCAGCAGTTGTCCTGGGGTAAACATTTTTTTTTTCTGAACAATGTAGCGTTGATGTTCGATATTTGAATATCATTTTTATTCATCGTGATGCACGCGATAAAAAAGTGTTTAATTTTAAAATACACTAAGAAGTCAGTCAAAAAAGGTTCCATTGGTTTTGTTGGATTTCATTAATGTGTTGAAAATAGCTCGATTAAAAAAATATATGAAATAGGATGCATTACCGAAATGTATTCAAAAACCTATACAGTTTTTATGCTACAAATCATAAATGAACGCGGGTTTCATGTCTGCATTCTTGATCATTTAACCTCGTTGATCGAATTAACTTGAAATTCTGTCCACGAGACAGGTGTCGAGTTTCGGACGGGTTTTTAATATTTTGAACATTTGTGTAAAGTGCTTCCTCTTTTTGTCGGATAGTAAGAAGCGTGAAGGCGCAGTATAGTGTACACTGTACACAGTATATTTGTAATGCATATTTTTTGCCCAATGTCTCAGTCTTTACACGTCTCGCAAGAAATAGGACTGTTATTATTTAAATGAAAATCACAAATTTAATATACGTCGATTTTTAATAAGACAGTTGTACCGCACCTATTAATTCTTCCCGCAATTCTATCACACTGCGTCTTTACCGCCTCATGTCTTTTCCTCTTACGGAACCTAATAAAAAATAAAATAAGTAACACACGCTATTACAAAGCTACCGAAGCAATTAACAATACAATTCCGCACCTACTCGGCGCCATCGTCAAATATAACACTTATTACAGATAAATCATTACACAATACATTAAATGTTTCGTAACGGACAAAATTATCGACTTATTTTTTTGCCGGCCCACTAACTTTCGCGCTTTCTTTTCCAATGTAACACTTCGAAGGCAAACATTTGCCAAATCAAAACACATTACTGTCATGTGACCACTCGTGTTGTACACAGGCCATCCATTCCTATTATATCAATAGTGGTTATACATTCCGTTCCGATGAACAAAAGTCAGACGTGGTTCATCTGGAGCTCGAATCTGCGAACGCCGAGATTCTCAAACGCGTGCCTAAACCTTAAGGCCATCACGACTTTTTTCCTTCTATTAAGCATTTTTTCATCCCATCGTAACACAACAGTTACTCCAACTGACATAATACTAATCTGGCTTCATACAAAGCTAATATCAGCAAAATAACCATTAAATGTAATGCCCTAAGGCGATCTACAGTAACGCGAATTTTGACAAGCGCCCCGCCAGAGAAAGCAAGTCCCGAGACTAATCATGTTACAGATGCGGCACGCGTAATTACACTGCCTACGATGAACGTGTTATTATTATATTACGCTAATAACTCATTCGGTAATTGAGGTGTCGCGACAAGTGAGGTAATTAGAAATTATGTGTTGTTCTTCTTGTATTGTTATGTTTGAGATTTGATGTCTCATTAATCTAGCTTAAGTCTGTTTAGGCTGTGAACCCTCGTAGCCTACATTTCCATGTTGAGTAATTCATTATAGATAATTATCGATGCATTCATTCTACAATTTTATTGGAATTGACATGGATCTGTAATAGTCTTGATTTGGCGTTAAAGATGTCATGTGTTTATCAGAAGTGAAATATTTACTTATCACACGTACGAGTCGTTTTATGCCGAATACAAGGAAAAATATATATGTAACTAAAATAGTACACTTTGCTTTATCATCATAATCATCATCAACAGCCCTTAATTCGTCCACTGCTGGACATAAGCCTCTCTTATGGCACGCCACTGGGCACGATTTTCGCCTTTCCTCATTGACATGTCACTTCATAAATATGTTTTCTATATTGTCCTCCTATTAACAACAAACAAACAACATTAATATTTAAACACAATCCTATTATGTTCGTCCCTGTTTGGTATTATGTTTATTATTAGTAGCAAAATTTTTAACGTCATTATTGACGGATCTGTTTAATAACCCATCAATAGTCGCTCCTATAGTCGTGGACTCAAGTGATTTGACATGACATGATGCACCGATGTTGCTGATGACGCAGCAACTAGTGCAGAGTTTGGTAAAGTGTATTCGATATTTATGATCTAAAGGCTGTATAGTTTTATTTGACGTACGGTAGCTCTTACAGTAATATTGCCGTTGTTAATCTTGTTTAAGCTTAGATGCTGGTATTATTTATGTTGCTTTTCAAAATATTAATGTCTATCGCGTTTCTATACATCACTCATACAGACATTCTTTTGATTGTAACTATTTTGAACCCAGCTTTCTCGTTGATATTTTTTTCTTTTGTATTTACACATTTATTACCGATGTAATCATTGGTGTGAAATAATTCGATTACTCGACCAATAATCGAATGTTGTGAGATAATCGAATATTCGCCGCGACACATCATTAGACGGAAGTGGTTGCGTAAAGCTTTGTTGCGTCGATTTGCCATTTTTTTTTACTCCAGCACAATATGTAATTTGCGGGCGTGATTCGTAAACGATGCCTGTTAACTGACAGCACCATCGTCGTTCATAATTGGAAATAACTTGCCATTCGCCTAACAATATATACGATATTTTTCTATATAGTATATAGATTGACAGTTACTAACGAGGTGTCGGTGCGTTTCCACCTTTCTCGCTGTTATGTATTTTTTATGGGTTGCCAATACCGGCGGCAATATATGATGTGTCCCAAATACTTTAGACCGCAAGTCTATAATAAAGTTTGTGCGAAGAAAACATAAATTGACGGTTGTTTTTCAATAAGAGTCTCGTTAGACCCGAGGCATTATGGGGGCGAGTAATCGAGTAATGGTCCCAGGTTTGACTCAAGTTGCACACCTAAGCAATCTAATTGAATACAAAATATTTGTGAGATACATTATGTTTCCATGGCATAGACAAGTTTTTTATTTATAATGATATATTTAAGACGGAGATCTCTTAAGAAGGGACCGAATAAATTAACCGATTTGGTATAACTTGATCCGCAGAATATTTGTGGCAGAAGAACTGAGTTGCGAGATTAATTTTTAATTCAAGAAGTTAAGATTTTGATTGCATACATATTCCTACAGTTTCGAACAAACAAGCGTGACAATGTATACGTAAAACCAGCTTGACATACCAAGCGACATACCTAACGATACCTAGACAGTGATCATATTTCAGCGGTGTGTTCATATCGTATAAACGTTGCAGTTGCTACTGGCTAGTCTCGCATGACTTCGTATTATATTAATAAAGTTTAATTACCAACGTGAAAGTGCAATGTTGCACGCGTGAACTGGTTTACATTGTGACAAAAAATATCATTTTTTTCATACAAGAAACTCGATACCGAATATCGAGGTTTGAGTTCACACGATGCGGTCGTGAAATTCAATACACGGTCGGTCCTTCAAGATCGTTTTTGTGTTTACAAAAAAGGCGAATTGTTGGTAGGTTTCAATGTATATTGTAATAATCGAAGTTACAGTGTTTTAAATTATCTTTAAATGAAGCCGGCATTGAAGGAAAACCGTTTGCATAAGAATTAAAATTATGCTTATCTCTTATTTATGTAAATTTATCTACTAAGTTTGTTTATTTCGAATGAAAAGGTTTTCTATAAAGTTTCACGCTATTAAAATCTCCACTATACAGTAGTATTATAGGTTTTAATTCTGAACCGGTTGCAGTGCATAATAAAGCGATAAAAGAAGAATGAAAGTTAATACTATTGTATTATAATATATTTATACTAATATGTAAACCTGAATGGTTTATTTGTTTGATTTTGTAATCGATTTCTCTTATGTTGAATGTTCCATTTAATAAGGAACGTAATTTGCTATATATCATTATCCTACGATCAATGGGAGTAAATGATGAATGAAAACGGCCAAAAATAGGCAAAAAGTATTGATTTCTTAAAGTTTCACGTAATTGTAGGCAATAGCTATTATTTAATGTTATACGAATACCGTACACATTCTCAGACAGACTAACACATACATTAGCTATTTAACTTCCTCAAGATTTAATAAAGGAAATTATGCTCAAGCTGAATATTAAACATTTGTGTTGCTAATATAAAATATTAGTTAATATTGTTAATTCTGTACACGTGCTACAATCTTCGTGCATGAAGGCTAGACTTGTTTTGTATGCCTTATTTCGATATACCCATAATTATGTACATATGCTTTGAGTCAATAAATATTAGATTCTAAAAACAATAGTATTGTTAAGAATCTCTTGAATTTTCAAAATATATATTTATAAAACCGTTAAATAAGTTTGTGAAATGACGTAAGATATATCCTAAACCAAAGACGCTGTGTCATCTAAAACAAAATCGCAGCGCGTTGTGCTGATTTATTTTCCAAATTGCAACACTGCCAAGGCCACGTCAATGACCCTTGTGTTGCCAGCGTAAAAACTGTCTTATTAATGAGAACAATAAATTTCAAGTACAGAGGTACCGACTTCGCAGGTGTGCCAAGGTTTTTGCTCTATTTCAGATGTGTTTAAGCGAGTTATTAATCTCTGCGGATCAATTTGATAGATTAATGCTTGTTATGTTACACCGTGTGCGGGGCGTATAGCGTGATGGTGTAGTTTTTGTATGTAACAAATTTGTTCTTTAGTTTATACTAAGTTGGCTGTGGGAAAATTAAAGTTGAGTACATATTTCGTTTTTTTATGCGGTTAGTGTTTTCGTACTAAACATTTTCTATGAGGAAAATAAATAGTCGTAGTCATGGTTATAAAAAGTAAGTCTGTGTTACATCCGTCAGTACTTTAAGTATTGTTCAAAATTTATTCTATATTAAAAACAATTATATCTTATACCAGCCTTTTAAAGTTTACCCACGAACTTGATAACGTAACAAATGACGTTTCATTACGAATGTAACTGACCTAACGCCATTCTTACCAACTACACGCTATGGTAAATTTTATGTTCAATGCAAAAAGTATTTGGAACTAACCGCAATGGTGCTATAAGGAAACGTAAACTATAAAAACGAGCTATAAAGCGAAAATCGTGATAGTAAATCTTAATACTGAAACGGTATCCGGACTTGCCTTGCTATAAATTATAACCATGACTGTTAATATCACGTATAATTTAAAGCAAGATACTTACATTTTATCAATTAAAAATAACATGTACCTATAATTACACATAAAACGATACACATATATTTATATCGCTCGCTACTACGAAACCAATTTTTCAAACAATTTTTTTTGCTTCTTCTAAGAACAATGATTGCGCTAACCACGTCTCAACGAGCGAAATTCGCTTTTAAATCTGTGATTAAATCGTTTTTATACGCCTCGTATAGACTTCTTTAATAGAGCAAAAATATTTAGCGAAAATAAACCTTATTTCGTGTTGAATAGTTGTCACTTCCGCATATCCACGTTCACAGTATCCGGATTCTTTAGAGTATACTAGTTTAGGAGTTATATTTGAAAGATAAACATCATGTTCTTATTGTTTGACTTAAACTATGACCCTACGAACAATGAATGCGGTTGTACATTTACTTCCAATACGATCGTGTTGTTTTTTTGTCAAACAATAATCAGAAACAACTCTATAATTCAAAACGTTCGGATACTCGAAAGTGGGATCCGGAAACATTAAATTTTAAAGCGTGTTTATTTATGTACGACAAAAAATATGGTCGTTATGTTTTATGCAGCAACATCGAAGTTTACCACAAATATTTTATAGCCTTAACAAGATCTTATGCGTTTGGAGTTGTTATATTTTAAAGTTTCTTGTACTTTGAGATGTTAAATGAATTTCTGATCAAATTGACATAAAAAAATAACGGTTTTCTTTTCTTTATTTACAGGTATGTTACCAGTCTATAGTACCAGTTCAAATTAAGGTAAACATTAAACATTACTTCTTAGATGTATTTTAATTCGTCTTCAATTACGATTGTTTATGAGCTCATATATTTTCAATTGCTACTACAATTTCAATAAACTACTGGAGAGTAAATTGCCAATTCATTTGTGTCGTAGTTTTCTCTCCCCACATTTCACTCTACCGGTGTTCAGCTGACGATCATTATCCTAATGCCAAAACACTATTTACTAAAATGACGGAACCAATTCATTACATAAGAGGTTGCGAATCATTAGCCGGCCATAATGAAACTGTATGGGGTTCGAGATGATTAATTGCATCAACGTTCCCCCTAATTTATTGGAAAATTATCGATTAGTACCAGTTTTGACGCTATGAGTTAGGAGTATTTAAAGAGACTTAATCAAAATATTTATTTTTAGTTTTGTGAGCGATTGTCGTAATTAGTATTTAAAATTAAGGTATTGAAAATTCATGTGTTGTGAATTATTGTATTTAATACATTTATGTGATAGCCAAAGCAGTTCCAGAACGTTTTACAATGAACAAGTTCCATCAATTGAACCATGTACAAAATCTCACAGAGAAACAAACGCTAGGCTTCTAGGCATTTCACAAATAAGCTAGCAGTTGTATAAGAGTTATTTATGTCATTGCTTGATCAATTTATACAACTGGGTTTATTGCTTGTACTATTTCTTCCAGATAGGTTTATTTGGAAACGAGAACACCGGTGCTTAGAGATATTGATAATTGAACGTGTTATTGCTTTATAACATCAGATATGAACCCTGGAAGCGGAATTGTTACTATTTTAATAGAATTATACTTGTAACCATACCATTTTTTTCTTTAATTTCTTCTAGTCTGAGTATTTGTCTATAAAAATACTAAAAACTATAATTGGAAGATATTTTAAGTTATCATCATCAGCACCAGTATTTTGACAAATATTTTCACTTACGTCTAATTTATATCATAATTCACAGTAAGGTCAAACATACTTCAAACAAAATCGACCTTATAATATTTGGAAACTAAAGTGTATCCGATTATTGTTAAATATTTCCGCTATTGTAAAGGATATAGAGTCACGAACCGTTCAGCCTTGACTGGCATTTGTACAGCTGCGCGGCGCACCGAGTGCACGGCGGTAAATGAATTATTTCGCTACTGCACTCCCTGTCCAATAGCGTGTGGCTTATTCAAATGGACAATAACAACTTCAAATTCAAAACTAGGTCAGATGTTTCATGAATGCATACAAGCAAGGACATATGATCAAAGTTTGAGGACATTTTCTTTTAAGTATTTAAAATATTAACTGATTTCAAGGTACTATTATAAAAGATTGTTATAAATATCTATTTGTATGTAAATGAAACAGACGAACGAGAAACTTTGTTATTAGTTGCAACGACATTATTAAAGCGCCGTTTCCTATTTAGTTGATATGTTCTTTGTATGATTGTATTGGCAGAAATACATTTGTTACCTAATTCTAATGCATTCATCATTCCAGAATCCACTTTCCACTAGCTCGGCATATGTATTCTATTCAGTGTATACAATATTTGCTACAGTAAATCAACCGTTCGACATTAGATGTCACACAGATCTGCATAATCCAGATTTATGTGCACCGCACTTGTGCTAACTTTCGATTGTAGATTTTCTAAATTCGTCAACATCATCACAATGGTCACGCTCCGTTTCTTGCCGTCATCAACACAGCGGCCCGTTTGGCTCGGAACGTTCCTTGATCGATTAACTTTTACTGCTAATTGCTAATCGATTCGATAGTTTATGCTTTCACTATCGGATTGTGTTTTGTTTATCGAAGATCTTTTTTTTCGGGTAGACTATTTGCATTTACAGATCACGATTTTTAATTAATTGGTAAACCGATATCTTTGTAGGTTTTTGTATGTGAATGATACTTACGATTTTAAGTTACGTTGTTGGTGTTGCGTACGTGTGTTCGATTGCTATTACAAAATTCCCTGAGTAATTGTTTCCCCTTTTCATTTAATTTCGTTCTACGTCCATTTCACCTTGCCCCGTAATTTCCAGACCCCAGTAATGTCCGTTACGAGTGTAATTACCTAAGATTAAATAATTTCATACGGTTTTATTTGCCTCAATTCCGCTAATAATTTAATAAAGCCCTTTCTCTTAATGTATGCTGTATTAAATTTAAACTGTGAAGTGCTTCCGCTGAGCACGTTTGCAGGTCGGAATGTTAGGAGCCCTTTCGTCGATATTCGTCCATTACTCGTTATTGTTCCTCCATCTGCTCTCGGCTATTATGGAACCGAGTGTAATTTGACAGATGCTGTTTCAATACCGTGGTTGTTCAGTGCTTTATTTGCTGTCAAATTGTAGGTTCTTACTTTAATTATGGTATACTGACATTTTATTTATTGGTCCCTTTGTTAGATCTTGTCTCTAATTCACGGTGAGTAGAATTAATTCCGTCATATTCTTTGATCTTTAATAATATTAGCAATATAGCCTTACGGAGTCCAATCTTAATAGGTATACTATCTTGTATATATTATTGTAAAAATATAAGTGATTTTCTTCAATGTTTTTATAGATTTTCTATTACAACAATTATATCATTACTCAATCTTTAAATTTGAATAATAATTTATACCAATGCAAGAGATTTTCTTTTCTAATTAAACACGTTAATTAATGGCTTCCATGTTAGAAAGCAATATAAACTATTTTCTACCAGGCTTTTAAAATATCATAAAATTAATCATATTTCGTCGGCTTCACATCTTATACCAATCAGTTAGGTTTACTCGTCGTTTAAAGCTTTTAATTTATGCAAACTTTATACATATTAAATCGATCTTATATACAGGTTTTTGTCCGCGGCTCATCAATATAACTGGCCACATTTAATATAAATTCAACTGCGTATAGTAACATTACATGGATTTTAAATATTAATATATAAACTGTATTAGGGGGTTTTTGTAACGTCATATTTAATTAGTTTTACATTGAAAAAAAAAACAATAGTTGAATACATCAACAAGAACTACTATAACATCTAGCAATTCTTGGCGAAAGTACTAGACTAAAGGTTTCCTACTAAGAAAGACAATTATCAATATTTTTATTAATTATTCATTTTATTGCTATGTTTAATTACTCAATCTAATAGCGGATGCTGTTGCATCACAAGTAGCAGCTTTTACATAATTATACAGTAAGCGATCCTTTTAAGATATCAACACGAAATGTGATTTTCGAGATTCGTTTCTAATCATTTAAATGTTCTTTGTTTAGCAAATCAGGTCGTTTGGTATCGATCAGTACCGCTTGATAAGAACGTGACTGTTGCTGACACACTTTGTAGAAATGATTTATTTAATATTTTATGGCGCAGTTAAATATTCTTGATCAGAAAGAATGATGCAGTTGATAAATGTCAAAGAACTTTACTAGATACAAGGGAATCTGTGTCTGCAAGGGTCTAATGTTGATTCTAATGTTTATTAGTTGTTCAGTTACGGATAAAGATAGAACATTGTGATATTTGTCATCATCAGCCCTAAACGTCCCACTGCTGGGCGCGATTCATTGTTCACATGAATCGATGTATTGCGTGTTAGATTCCCGCAATTCAAAAAATATTTATGTGACCCAAAAACATTATTTAAATGAGCCAAAACTTTAATATGCATTTAGTATCAGCTTGTGTATTTGCAGTTTAAGTTTTATCAACGTTTCGAAACCTGTTACTATAATTACCCAGAAACAAGTCTCGAAATGCTCTTAGCAACACGAGAGAGATATCATATTTTCAGTCAGTGATAAGATCAATAGCATGGAACAATCTGTACTAAGGCATCTTATTGGTGATGCGTGAAGTGTTCAAAAAATTCTAGTATTGTTTTAAATACGTTGATAAATGTTTTTAAAATATATTTTTTAACGTTTTTATTTTCAGTCGTTACGTTAAATACAAGTGTACAATCTCGATATTTTTTAGATTTTTTTAGTTATTTGATAATTATATTAACTTGTTACAAATCAGGTGATACTAAACTAACAAAAATACTTGGAGTTTATTCCCAACGACAAAGTCCTCATTCATGTGTCTTCTTAATATTCATTCCCATTACAGACATATTAAATTGTGTACTCATAAGGTCTCGAGTGTTGATTAGACACGGGGTGAGACCCCGGGGCGGATGTTGCTCACTCATCACACTATTATCTACCGATGATTGAATTTTTCTATAGGGTAGTTTTGTTACGAGGATTTTTTAAGGTTTAATGAAGGCAGATGTTTTGATGAATAATAGTAGTGATTAATTGTTAGTGTCGAAAGGGTGTTGTACGTTGCTTATAAATAAGTTTTGTTTTTTATTGTTACCATTAACCACGATTGTCATAGTATTGACAACAGTCTAAATAAATTTCGCAAAAAAAAATTCAGCCCGTACCGTAATTTACTTCCTAGCGACTACTTATGTATTTGAAACTGTAAAATCTTCTCTTAATCATAAGTTTCATACGTATAGACTAGCGCAATTCAGGTTTAAGAGTTCTTCACAGCCTCGCAGCTCTTGTGGTAAATCTCAGGTTTATAGTTCCGCTGCCTGTGTCCTTTACGGTCTATTAAAAGCGAATTATCTCCGCTGTATCTGTTATTTGTGTTATTATGTTAACACGTTTCAGCGGGACGGCCGGCGTTTTCAGAACAATAAACAATGCACTATAAACATCGTGTTGTGCTCTCGCCAACCCTTTGTCGCATTCGCCGCGCTGTTTTCGAATAACACCAGTGTACTCGGAGAATTGCAGTACCGTTTATTGTTCAAGTTCACTCGGCCCTTTGGCAATGTTTTTCTTTAAACAAACAACGCCATCATTAATGCATTTTCATACGATTTCGGAGAGCTTTGACTTGGCAGTCATAGTTGGCACCCGTACTAGGCTAGCGTGGCGTACTAAGGCTAAGCCCAAGAAGAAGTAGAAGAAAAGAAGTATTTTCTATGAGAATTGAGTAGGACATAAAATTAAACCGATGTACTTAAATAACTAATTCAAAATTTTTCGAACAATTATTATCAGATTGTTTATGCAAAAAGAAAATAAAAGCCGCAGTAAGTTAATCGTCAGTCTTGTAATTTTACGTCAGCAATGCCGTAATATAACTTAATAAATTAATTACACTCAGAACACTGTAAAACACAAATAACTTTAAAATTACATCACGCTGTAACCACTTAAAGAATTCCTGTTAAAATAATTCATTTAGTAATTATAAGAGTTGTGTAATATCTGTCGCGCACTGCTCTGTACATCGTACTTCTGTATATCGTGTTTCGGTTTAAGCTGTAGGTAGCAACTGTGCGGGTTAATGCAGCCCGCCTGTGTAAACAATCACTTCTCTAGGGTGGTATCGTGTTTACGGGTTGGGGTTTGTGGGACAACTGTTTTTTTGGACAGTTTTTTGATGGCTTGTTAACTTACATTAGGTTCGGTGTTATTGTTTGATATGATAGTGACGGTGATGATAGGGATAAAAAATGTTACTCAATTTCTTAAAACTATTCCTATAATATTACTCAATGCCAAGTGTATCTTCTGACTGTTAAAAAAGTCCTTTCCATAATTTACGCAAATCCCATAGTGGTATCAATAAATGATAAATATCATATTCTTTTGATAATAACGGACATAAATAGTTACAAAAAGCATAGAGAGACACAATTAGGAACATTTTCACTTCACCTCAAGAAACGTTATTAATATCTAAAAATACACACTGACAGACAAGCTTAATGACAACAAACGTTATCAACATGTGAAAACAGGCGTCGCTTTCAATCTGCTCTCCATAAGTCAATTTTTGTCGTAAAATGCACATACATATTCTCATTAGTTCTACTTTCATAAGTTGTACACATTAATGCCTTTCTCTTTGACAGCCTTTATATTGAGGTGTAAACTACAACATTTACTTACACACACGCCGTAATGGAATATGACAGTGATGTGACTAGATTAATCGATTTAATCGACCGCATTCAATATTCGAATGATATAGTGACAGGTATCGATGAATTGAAAAACAAATGTTATGTCGAAATAAATCATGATCGTGCGTGTGGCATTTATCAACAGACATAATAAAGAAAGAATAATTAAAAAATATACTGCAACTAAAATATAAAAAAGCCGCTTATAATTTCAAAGTCAATCAGTCTATATAACTTTGATGAGCATATACGGAAAACAAACTTATAAAAACTTATTAATTTTTATATGATCTCAGAAAAGCAAGCTTTTATTTTCTATTCCATTTGGCCCACGTTTATTTTACTCAATTAACACTTTAAAAATCTTAATTTAACTTTTAAACGTCAAAAACAAACTATTTATTTACCGATTATTCCATTCACTGTACACATCTCTATTTAATCTATTTGACCACACAAGCGCGATGCGATCATTAACCGTTTGTGTATGTAGGTGGTCAGAAATGACTAATGTTTAGATTGAAACTGTCCTGGAAGCAAATATGAGGTCATTTTCTGCTTCAACATGCAGGAAGACAGTACCATCACCTCGTTCGAGAGTGTTCTTTATTAACTTAATTCGATATTAAATTACATGTTTACAGCATCTTTAACGGCGGTTTACTCTCGGACGACTGAGATTAACAAATTATAACGGGCTACCGAGTTGAGTAATAGTGATAAAGTTAATGCTAGATTTTATAAGGGTTCTTAACGAGTATTGCAATGTGTCTTAGATAATATAAGTGGGCTCAAAACAGTTCCTACTTGTTACAAATTTATAAAATAAACTATAACAATTTATCAGTAAAATCATGATCATTCAATATCGAATTTCTGAGCCCGGAACTGTGAGTAGTTAAGCCTTAGTCAACTACGCTGGGCTATTACGGGTTGGCGGATTACAGATCTAAGGAGTTCTTAAGAAAAATCGTTAGCAAAATTCCTCACAATGATTTTTTTCACCGTTAAATCACCTGATATTCATTGTGAATACTCATATGACTTCGTTGAGGCAGAAATTTGTACCTGATGTTTGAACCAGCGACCGCCGAGATTTTAACTCGATCGCATGCTTATACCTCGAGGCCATTAGGTCTTTGAAATTCTATAGATCTTGGAATCTCTGATAGGCGGTTCAAGATGTTATTTCTGATTGCGCCTCTTTGACCCTTGGTCGATAGTTCAATAGATGGTGAACCGTTTCGTTTATGCGGCGATCAAGTTCTTACGTAAAAAGCAAATAAGCAAAATTATGCTTGGAATTCTTAGCACTGCAGTGAAAGGTATAGATGACGTTGATAGAGATAATATTATTGTTAATAACGACTGCTTCGTGGTATTACGGGATATGAGTGCTGTTTGATATAAAGGGGTCGGGTTTGATTCATTCAAAATTTAATAGATTTTTTGATCAGAAAATTCTCAATAACAGCAAAAGACTCGGACTCTCTTAAATAAATTTCGCCAAACTTAAGTAGAAATGCACTTCTGTCTATTTCAACTATTTCAGGAGACACAGGGGTGAATGTCTTTTTAATTGCACATTAGAAAATTGGATGCAACGTGATATACAAAGTAATAATTAGTGTAGCATAAAAATAATGAGGATATTAACATTTTAAAAACAGTGCGAAACTGCACTCTCGCCAAGTCATTAATCATCACATTTCGATTACACCTTTGAAGTTAAAAATTGTAATAAGCAACTATCTAATTCATTCATTAACACAATTTCCGTTTCGCCGGCTCAGCTCGGACTTCGGCCAATTAAATCCACGTTGCTAATATAAAACATGCAAATTAGAATTATTATCATAGTAATGATAGGAAATCTATCATCGTCGGCTCTTACACAACCGACATTAGAATGTCGGTCAAGGTTTGCGTGCTAATCGTATGCGAATTCATTTTGATAGTCAAAGAGAAATTATTAAGCTTTCGGTCGGTATTAACTCTTGATTATTCATAACAAATTAACCTAGAATCAAATGTAGGAAATATCTCATAGCAAAGTTAATTAAATGTCTTACTTATCACATTCAATAGTAATTAAAGGAGTATTTGTTGAAATAATAGAAAAAATCATTATGACACGAAAGCCTAAGAATACAAGAATATAAGAGAAAATAAAAAGAAGGCATATCGTTAGTGGTGTAATCTATATATGTCTGAAATGTTTCAGAAAAGTAAATGATATGCCGCATCACAGTGACATAAATGGTGATTTAAAAGCTCGTTAAGCCGAAATTGGGCCATATTTATTCAAAGACGCTCTCGGGAAATAAATGAGTTTATTTTGTAATAACAGTAATTATACAGTTGTATAAGTGAAAAAAAATTAATAGAGGAAATTGAAATTTCTATCAAAACTCGTACCTTTGCTGTTACCGAAAGCGGACGTCGTTACGCTCTTTACTACTGAGCGGTTTTGTTTGTTTTGCCCTGACGTAACTGTTAATTGAAGGTACTTGTTTTTTTTCGTGTACTCGACGCCTATTTAGCGAGCGACCTCGTGAACTCTGTTTCCGCTTCCTACACGAATACGAATTCGTGACTGGCAGAAGACCGCCCGATAGACCGCCCGACGTCGGATCACTTAGGACCGTGCCGTGCGCACGACAGCATTACTGAACTAGTGACGATAAATTATAACACAGATTAATCTCCTTTGGACTTGTATCTGCTAACGTAGACAGGAAACTGTCTTGATCTGGTTTAGATTCCTCAACTTGACGGAGTTTCATGGAGTGATTTGATTTCGATTGGTTTTCTTGTGTAATGGTATAAGAATATTTTATCTCCGATGTGATAAACGGTGGTCTCAACAGTCTCTTGTGTAATTCTGACCTCATCATATTTAAGGATAGAAGAGTTGTTGCTTTGAGATCATAACCAGATCCAGACCATTCTTGTAAAGTTCAAATGAATTCAGTTAATACCTTGAGGTTCATCATAAGCATTAAAATAATAACGGTAAATCTGCAAAAAAAGCAATAGTTCCAATTCTCAACATAACACCATGTAACAGAATCCCTTTTATCTTTTAATTGCGTTGTCGGTACCTTAAACGGTGTGCCATAATTACATAATACGCAACAAAACCATGATATCATCAAGATTAATAAAGTCGATCTAAGTCTCACATCTTTGCATCAGTACCGTGTGCTTAATTTATAAAGATGTCAAATTTAGTATCACCAAATCCGGTTATGCTGGTGCTAAAGCTCATGTCTCCGAATTTCTCGGGGTTATCATGACACGAACCACCCAACATTATGATGTAGATGATATCAGATATACAGACGCTGCAACGCGCAGTAGCATAGATTTTACTGTTACAAAGGTGATAATTACAACTAATTGTGCGTAACGTGGAGTACTGGAATTTTCATACTTCACTAACGCCTGGCTTAATGAATTGTAATAGTAATGTTATACAATTATATATAATGCAAGTCATTAGTTTAACACTCTGAGAGAAATTCTTAGTAAAGTATTAATTCGCTTACGGTTGGTAGCACACGTAATGATGTTATCTCGGTTGAGTTAGTTTCAGTTTAGTGGCAGCATGCTTTACTGGTCAGACTTTGTTTTTTATTATTTTGGATTTAGTTGTATTTAAAATGGAGGAATAAACAATTGTCGCCAGTGCCAAGTATAGAATTAGTGTACATTGTTTTAATATACAGAGTCACCCTCTGTATGTTAGCTGAATGGAATGCTGAACACAATAAAATTCATGTTTGATCACATTTACTATAAACCCTCAAAAGTTGTTCTTTCATTCCAAAATTCCGATAACCAAGCTTGAAGCAAGTAATTAACTATTCTGAGCATTAAAATAATAAACACATTTAACAAGGATAACCAAAACTTTGTAACCAAATTTTTAAAATAGCACCAAACTATGCCACATTCGAACAAAAAATAATTGGAGCTCATTTGGTAGCTAAACAAATTCCTTTGAGTGTTTTCGTTGACATGTCAAGCACCCATCACGACTCGACGATGGAGAGACAGAATTGTCGCGGCTAACGATTCCAATGTTTACTCAGAAAGTCAGTAGTAAAATCCTTGTCATTCGTCGATCACAATTTATTCTGTGCTTCTGTTTGTCTTCAAATTGTCTTTTTCTTTCATCCTTCATCCTTCGCGGAATTGGCCACTCAATATCGTGACGAAAGTATCGTTCGACTGGTAAAAGATAATGTGCAGAAATTGTTTAACTTTTCGGTGGCAGTCGTAAAATCCGAAGATTTATTTTCTGGCATGTAAAAAAAAATCTGTAATGAATATGGACAATTATTTATATTATATAATAAAAACTCAATATGTAGGTTTACCCATGGCTTTGGCGAATTCAATGAGTAAAAAGTTTTAGCAGCACTATTAATTTCGTACGATCGCGTAGTCTTAATTTCAAAGAAATGTTTTTAGCTAACTCTGGTCTTGTAGAATTATTTTTATGTCTTTAAAAGGCTTATATATAGGCTTTCTCCACTAAAATATTTTAGAAAACTTTGCATTAAATTACTAGTGATGAAACTGGCGTTAGGTTTATTTTTCCTTTTAATTACAAACAAATGAAACCCAACACACGCATTACCGTAATCAATTAAACTCACACAAGTACCGTCCAATCGATTTATACAGGAAACGTGATTGTATTGAAGAGCCCTTGCAATTTGCCAATAGCAGATAGTATCTCTGTCACATTCGCGGATAGATCTTTGTACATAATTGTTTCCTGACAAACCTCTCCGCATAAATTGATTCCAGCTTGGATTACAGCAGTTGCAATAACCAGTACTGCGCTTATCTGTTCAACGACAATAAAATCTATTGTTACATTGTGCTCTGTTGCTATGTATTTTACCTCCGCCGTATTAAATGCATCGTCGACGTCTACCTCATTGTGGTTTGCTGTTTTGATTGTTTTATTTGTATTGCTTTATTATCTTTCAAGGTTATAATTAGCTGTTACAATGTAACGGGCAATGTGCTCTTGTTAATGGTGGCTATAAATTTATGCTTTAATAGTTTTTACTTTTTGTGACAATGCTTCTAATATTAAGTATGATTGAACTATTAGTTTGAAGGGCCGGAGATAAATATGCTTCTTTATTATTAATATAGCATGCTCCAATTACATTTTTTATAGTATAGCATAAGATAACATACAGGTGGACTATGATATTAAAACTGACTATACTGGTATATCAATTATTACATGAAAAGAAAGCAAAGACGAAAGATTGGGCGTGCCAAAAGTCCCAAAAAAAAACGGTATGCATGCAATGCTATTGCAAAGTGTGATTGAAAAATTGCGTGAACTTATACAGGGTGTATTTAGACCGTGATCGAAAACTGAGGCAGGTAATAGCGAGGGTGATCACAAACCCAGTGGCGATATTAAAAATCCCGGCAAAAAATAAAAATTTTGACGTTTTCCATACAACCATCGGTGTTAAAAGTGTGTGGTTTGTATGGAAAACCTCAAAAAAAATATTTTTTGTCGGGATTTTCTTCAATGCCAGGGGGTTTGTAATCACTATCGCTATCACCTGCCTCAGTTTTCGGTCACGGTCACTCTGTATAATGTTAATTTAAACAAAATTTTTGTATTGAGGAATTTCAAAACAAATTGCAATAAAATTAATATAAGGGAAAATCAATACGAAAATCCATAGATTCTGCCTACGCCGTTTAGATACTGTTATGCCATTAGTTATGTAGGTAAACAATATACTGAATAATTCGAACAGGCGTGAAGATAAGGCAGTAACTACAATAAATTGACTAAGTACAAGTGAGCCTTCCACAGTGACAATGTTATCGAGGATCGTGTTTGACTTAATTTACCCAATGATACCCAATAGTGGTCAGAATTAACAGGTCTGGCGGAAGGCATGCCAATTGTCTCTCGATACGGTAAATTCTGCAATACCCCTCATAAATCCGTACTTTCTCTTTTACAGGCGCATACACGAGTGAGCGCGTAAGTAATTGATAGCGAGCAATACAATGTCAATCAAGTTAACGCTTTGCATTATTTACGTCGAGTTATTCATAGTAATTGTTTTGTTCAGAAACAACGTGCTGGGGCACCGATTTGCCTTCCATTACACCGGCGCCGCGGAAATTTTACCATGAAAGTAAACGCTCTAGAAACGTTTGCGGATATCGTTATTTATTTTATGGATTCTACTAGTTTAGTTTTATATTGGAATTATGTTCTTTACAAGCTATTTCTGTATCAATACATTCTTTGTTAGTCTTAACATCCATGCATTAACAAGGTATATTTTTCATGAAATAGGTAACCTAAAAAAGGCATTGTGAGCTGAAAGTGAACTCGCGGCCCCATTTTCACATTCCAAATAACGCTGTCAAGAACTTGTAATATTATAAAGCAATAAAAATAATTACCTACTTGTTTATTACACTTAAGAGCTTAATCAAATGAACTGTAAGGCGTTTAAGTATGTTAACCACGCGTTGTGCCAGCGTTAGTCATAATGAATTTTAATTAATTACCATCTAAAACTTGTAAAGTTTCACCATTCAATTGGTGAATATTTTCTATTTTATGTCTGGCCTGTGACCTCGGTTTAATTTGTAATTTCAAAGCCGTAAGTGTTTGTTGATGTTTTTAATGCATCGTGAGCACACCGAGTTTAACACCTATACATTTTACACACATTCAATGATCTTCAATTTTAGTGCCATTTAATAGCTACTCTACGTCACGTCAGGAGATATCTTGGTCGGAATCCGAACGGTCTGTTGTATTGCAGGTATCTCTTGAACTCTTGGTGTTATAAATCTTTTATTGACAATGTTATAATTTTAGGAAACACGAACTCAAGAAACAGTTTGCATAACAAAAATAGTAACAGCCTCCTGAAAGAAAACAGTAATTATGGTAACAATAGACTAGTAATCTGCATTTAAACGTAGTTAGAAGTGAACGCATTAATATAGGGTAGGTAAGAATCATTCACCAAAACCATTTTTTTATCAGCCGTCTCGTAAGACTCGTTGGCGTTAAAACTAATAATCACTTTTCGTTTTCAATGACGAAAGTACTATATTTTGATTCTGGCTACATTCCAAGTCATCGGTAAGTCGTTGACTCCATAAACTTTTCTCAATGAGTTGAAACGTTACAGTCTAGCACGTGTGACATGAGCGATATTTAGGAATGAATCACAGCTCAAAGTACCCCATGGTTTTGCCAAGATTTTAGCATTAAATAAGAATGAAGTAAGAAATCGTCTTGGTTCTAGATGTGGGTGGTTCTACAATACCTTTATCGACTTATGAAATTTGTTCATTTAGTTTTTATTTGCAGCATGAATTACATTTTTTTTTTGTTTCATTGCAAAGTACCTCTTTGGCGTTTAAGAGGTCAATTTAAACAAGCAGTAACAAATTGACCAAAAAACGGCCGACAAACGTTCAAAACACACTTTCTGCTTAGACGATGCAATCAACAGGTCAAGTGCCGGAACATTGGCTTATGACTCGGCCCCATTCGTGTCACTGCTTGATGTATAGAGAGCGAACAATGTGAAAGTGTTGATAATGTAACATCTAGGGCTTGAACATTACGGAAATGATCACCGACTGACCAATAACTTGCTGGGAGTTAATATGAAAGGACAGGTGACATGCAGGGCTGTGGTTGCACTTACAAGTAGCTTTATAGATACATACGGAACAACAGATCAATCAGAACCAGATGAAATTTAAAAGGATAAGATAATAATTGACCATGAAAATAACAAATAGTTAGATAGAAACTTTTTAAAGTTAAAATAATACTTTCTGCTCTTAAGGTAAATAAATTTAATGACACCGTAGGAATAGTTCGTTCATCCTTAACTACACAACACAATGTCAGTTGCTTTTATACGTTTTATCGCAGAAACTATGACGACTAATCGGCTGTTCGCATCAGCATCGGGTCGTATTACCGATCGCGTTATCGAGTTCTTAAGTAGAAATCGAATAGATGAAAGTGTATGTGCATGTCTACTGCAAAATATACTCTTGACTATATTTCTAATACAAAATAGAAATATTGAATTTTTTGTCATAAAGAAAATAATATTATTTGTGTCAAATGTTAAGCAAATTTTGACAGCTTCAATTGGATCACCGAATATCGTGTCAACCTAAGCTGCAACTTGGTCGCCCACATTAAAATTCAGCAGTCGATTGAATTTGTCATTACTACATGTGAGGCGTGATCCAAATATTTATCTGTCGTTTAAGACTTTAATGAGTTATTTATGGAGTGTTATTTACATTGGAATTAAAATTACTCCTTCTGCTAGCTAAAACATACAATAAAGTTTTCATTATAGGTACTAATGTCACTCTCCAGTACAAAAAACATATATTCATGTCGCTTTCTAGAAAGGTTAACCGCAAAGCATTAAGTAAAATGCTTTGTAATAAATGAACAATGGAATTGAAAGAATTTTCGGACCAATTAAATTTACAATGATAAAAATTATCTGAATCAGATATGTGACATGCATTACGTTTTAAAATTCCTTTTAAAGATAAATTTCGCCGTAACGGATAGTAGTATTCTTTTAAAACGATTTGGTTAATAAAGTAACCTAAAGCAAAGGAAACGTTTTACGTGTTCGCTCTGGTCACAACTCATATCAATAAGATTATTTATAGTCCATTGAAATGTTACATGAACTTTACATTTCTTAGAGGACGCAATTTTATTTTTGGGATATGTTTGGGGGGTCAATAGAAGCTTAACCTCAAGTTTGTGGGGTTGCCACCCTTGTCCCACGGCTGCCATTTTGAAAAAAGGGGTGAAGCACTAATATTGCGATATCTCTGAAACTATGCGTCTCACAGAAAATTTGTAAAGACATAATTTGTAGCTAATTATTTTGCCTACAAATATGTTTATATAACTTTTTGCCCTAAATTAAAAATTAAAGAAGTTATAAGCAAAAAAGTGAGAAAATATTTATAAATTTTTTCTTTTTTGCTCTATAACTTTTTTTATATACATTTTACCAAAAATTGCATCAGACCAATCTTGTAGATTATCTTTTGCCAAAAATTTTACCCATTATATTTCTTCAATTTAATTCATTTAAAACGCTGTTACAGCACTTCAAAGTTGAACGGGTTTGTCAATGTTCATGAGAATCCGGTTGAAACGAAATGTTTAACTTATTTTTTCTTTATGTTTTTTATTGTAAATATATTCCTATTTTTTTTTTTGTTAAATTCGTACAATTTTACTTATTTATATAAGACTAATCTGGCTATAACAGTGACTAAATATTCATTTAACTTGTCATCGCTGCCTCCAACACAAGATGCCGCTCGTTTCCATAGTCTCTGAGTATATCACCAGGTCCAGTCATGGCTCGGAAGATATCAAAATCCTGAAAATTTGGGCTTTAGGAATAAATAAGTAAAATTGTACGAATTTAACAAAGGAATATATTTACAATAAAAAACATAAAGAAAAAATAAGTTAAACATTTCGTTTCAACCAGATTCTCATGAACATTGACAAACCCGTTCAACTTTGAAGTGCTGTAACAGCGTTTTAAATGAATTAAATTGAAGAAATATAATGGGTTAAATTTTTGTCAAAAGATAATCTACAAGATTGGTCTGATGCAATTTTTTGGTAAAATGTATATAAAAAAAGTTATAGAGCAAAAAAGAAAAATTTTATAAATATTTTCTCACTTTTTTGCTTATAACTTCTTTCATTTTTAATTTAGGGCAAAAAGTTATATAAACATATTTGTAGGCAAAATAATTAGCTACAAATTATGTCTTTACAAATTTTCTGTGAGACGCATAGTTTCAGAGATATCGCAATATTAGTGTTTCACCCCTTTTTTCAAAATGGCGGCCGTGGGACAAGGGTGGCAACCCCACAAACTTGAGGTTAAGCTTCTATTGACCCCCCAAACATATCCCAAAAATAAAATTGCGTCCTCTAAGAAATGCAATATTCGGCCCCTGAATTGTAACATTTCAATGGACTATTAAACATGTTGATTATATGAACACTAAAATAAAATGTAGGAATAATAACTACCATTTTAAAAACAAGTTTGATGCTCTCTTCAATGAGCAAAAAAGCCACATTGCTTGTTATCTTTTTGACAATATATTACATGAGGAGTTTATCAATTACCACCGAGGTTATGAAAAAAATTAGTCCTCAACGTACCATTTGTTCGTGTGTGCGTGAATTAAGTATGGTAAAATCCAGTTAATCATACATAGCTTTGCACGCCCTTAATGCACTTGCTCTAGATAACAACAACAACAGCGGGGTCCCATTTCATAACGAAGCTTTATGGACCGATCAATATTTTATCTGGCGTTTCTGGCACGGCATTATCACGTCGGCTTATCGTTGACTCTCAAAAGTAATGGTAATCGAATGATATACCGAACCTTCTCGAACTGTATTAGCGGCAAGCACTAAATCTTCATTTGCTGGTGAATGCTTTTTAGAATCCTATTCGCAGTTTCCTGTATTACTCTTGCTATATTTGGCTTTTATTACTGCAGTTTTCACGTCGCCTTCCGATTTTGCTTCACCTTGTTATTTATCGACAGGGCTGATCGTTCTGCTAATCGAATTGTCGCTTTCTATAATAGTTTTATCATTATCTTATTCTTCACTTCCAGGAAGCACTCCTTATAAAGCAAAAAGGATGCAAAAAAATATTGTAGACATTCTTGATTGGCTTTTTTGCATCAACACAATAGAATTTAAATAATATAGTAATCGTGCCTTATATAATACATCTCAATTTGATCGTTATCTGCTCTGCAAACTAATGAACGTAATTTAATATCCGCATGATATCATACTATGTTATTGTATATTGTTTTAAACTGGCAATTGTTTTTGATTAGTGCAACTATGCGGCCCACAAATTAGTCCAACTTTAAGATTAGTCACAGTTTCATTGTACGAGCGTGGCGAATTGGAAGTTATCATAACAATGATAGAATAATTGGACCATCGATAGGGCAAAATGCATGCTCCAGACATTCGTGATTTAGTATCATAATTTACATTTGCAACCGCTTCTTACGAAATCACCAACAGTATAAAACGCTACAATAACATACTCTCTTAAAATAACACTTCTCTGATCTTAATAGTATTTCTATAACAAATATGTCGTATCTTGTCCTCCATTCACATTATTGGTACCAGTATTTCTAGTTGTGTTCGTTTCGCGTCAAATAAAGATTACGTTCATTATTTTTGTGTTAGAATATAGGTCACGTCAAACGCGTGTTTAATTGCATATATGTACTACGTCAATTAACTAACCAACGTTTCATTTCGCTGGCGGACATGTGTCCGATTTCCAGCACGTTTTAATTTCGTTGCCATTTTTACCTTTCTTGTGTGTTGATGTATCTTGTTTATTCTTTTGTTTTGCTTTATTTCTTTTATTCCTTTCATCTACAATCCACTTTAAGTGATATCCTCGTTCTGACATATCACTACTGCTAATTGATCTTTTTGTGCTGTTAATAATCGTGTGTTAATTGTTGTTTTTAGCGTTGCATTCGATATATTCAAATGTTTATCATCATATTATCAATTTATACAATTTTGGTCTTTGTTGTCAAGCAATACTTGCATAATTGACGTACGCTGCCGACAATGGTATTATATCAGAAATTCACATAATAGAACTTGGCGACGTAATTTTATTTATCAAATAGTACATCGAGAATGGGGCAATTTAAATCCAACGCCATTAAAATGGTATCGATCCGTCGATATTGTTTGCGGATGCAATATACTCACAATCGGGACCACGTGGTCGCACCGTTATTTCTGTCTGTACGCTCATACGTCTCCTGCAGTTCACTGTATAACATTAATATAAACTACAAGGAATATGGGTTAATGTTGATAAACCTGCAATTGCCAACAATCCCGTTTGCATCTTAATAGAAACTCCATAAATCCGTACGGATATTGCTTAGTAAATTTAATGTTTGTTTAACAAGAAACGTTATTGTTGTGACCTTCTTTTGTGTAAGTCAATAATCATGCTGCGTTATATAGATACTAAATTGCTTCCCTATTATGTGTTTCCATGATGACGCGTCAATTTTACCCTTTAAAACAAAGTTGTATTTAAACTCATCTAAACTCAAGTGTTTAAAATTGAACGAGGTAAATCACATAAAATGAAATTGCCTCTCCGCAGTTAACGATGCTCAAGCATTGATTGGACATCAAAACAATTCTTATTAAACTCTCTATTATCTCATAGATACGTTGCTAAACCTAAAGGTAATGCCATGAAAACAAGCTCTTTGTGTTTATATGCACACTAAATCGCATTTAATGAGCATGTGTTCGGAGATTAAATTACCAATGATAAAACAGCACTCCGAATGCCAATCAATGCTGTGATCAAATTTCCTCACCGATTAAAATATTTCCCCCTCTTATTTATAC
Source organism: Cephonodes hylas (assembly GCA_030295005.1). NCBI lineage: Eukaryota > Metazoa > Arthropoda > Insecta > Lepidoptera > Sphingidae > Cephonodes > Cephonodes hylas. Next base: position 7,069,548 of record AP025382.1, read on the forward strand.
TGTAGAGTGTAGACAGGCAAATCGTTCGTAGCGACTTAAATTATCATCAGCCGAATTCATCATAACAAGACTTGAATCATAGTTTGGGGCCAAAACTATGTATGTTACTGTTGATAAATATTTATTTATTATATACATTAGCGTTATATTGACAAGAAAGCTCTTATATCTTATTGATTGAAATATTGATTTTATACAAGAACTTTAGATGTAACAAAATGTATGACTTCTGATTTTTCGCTTATTGATAAAAAAGAGCCTCCTAAAAAAATTGCGAGTGTTAAAATTGAAACCGGTTGCTACGAGCGGCAAATTACCATTGTATATAGGTCAATGGCATGAGTGGAGCAGAAATTCTTGGTCCTTGTCTCCGAGCAAGTTAATAGATTACGTGACTCATGCCCCGGTGATATCATAGACAACACTTCATATTTTTCTGTATCTCGTACGTAGTGTGATAAACACTTCCTCGTCATGACTATGATATATTTGTTACTGCATTTTTTATTATTACTATTACTTTTCTTGCTTTAATAGATATTGCTTTGTGGTTATGCTTTTGTGCCGTGGTGTTATAGATATTTTTATTAGCTGTGATTTCAGTGGCTTAAAATTTGTTAAATCAATTTTGGTATCTTTGATTACATCATTTGGTATAATTGTATTAAACAATAATTCTTCAGTCGCCGGCACAATACTACTTACGGTAAATAACTTACAATACTGTGCTTTTCTTTAACATGCTATAAGTTTTCGTCTCACATTATTGAACTGGCAACGTAAGCTATTGTTTCTTTTTCATCATCCTATAGTCACCATCATTGACAGTAGTAAGACTTAGATCTTCAACATCCGTCAAAGACTTTTAAAAGGTAAACGTATTTTTCTGACCTTAGCATTTAATATACTAGCAAATGAGTTATTCCAAGGAAAATTTAATACTACACAATGTGCCAGGAAGAACGTGTATTAACTAATTTTAGCAAATGCAATGAACACCTTGCGAATTCATTCTCATCATTGCGATGATCTCACATCGGCGCTAATCATAGCTGAGGTCTACACTTTGTATTGTCAAGGTCTCATATAATTTCCTGCGTGAGTCAAATTACGCTTTAAAGTAACGTTTTGACTATTGTTACTGTGAAGTTATTATTATAAAAATCAAATGAAGGTTGTTTTTCTCAGTCATCTATTTAAGGTCGTTTTGTAAAGTAATTAAGAATTAATCATTAATCTTTGAATTTACAGCGCATATTTTAAAGCGGTCTAAAAATCGGAATATATTACTTATTGTGTACCAATGACCCTAAGTATTGATAATTAATGAACCGTTTCATTTTTGACAATTATAAATGTGTCATATAAATAATATACAAACACACCTCACGTCTATATTCCCCGAAGGGGTAGGCAGAGATGCATTTCTGCACCCACATTTCGCCAGGTATGTTTCAGTCCCACGTAAAAGGGGGCGAGCCTATTGCCGTTTTTCGGGCACATTTCCAGACTCCGTGCTGCTACTGAGAATTTCCTAATGGAAAAACCCAATAACACTGCCCGACCCGGGAATCGAACCCAGGACCTCTAGTTCGCACGGCACATACTTGTACCGCAAGACCACAAGGCAGTAAGTATAAATAATATAGTGACAACAAAATTACCCAAGCAATGTTAAAAAAAAATCCTTTTTTAATTCCCACAAATGATTTACATAAAACAAATCAGTATAACTTATCTTCGGGTTCAACAAACCAAATGTTTCCTCTTGCCGTCCATTTTATATGGCTATTTGATTTAAAGTCGGAGTATTGTTGAGGGCACTTCGGTACGTGTCAAGTTGTTTTGGTCATGCATCAGGTAAATGTTGGAACATACGAAACGGCTCAATTTGTCTTGCGCTGTAAGTGGCTTCATGATTTAAGATCACCTCTTCGCCCACTCACTTTACTGGAGGAAGCCGCTAAATCTCTAGAAATGGTCGCAACAAGACCTGGGGAATTAGATTTAGTCTCCGTTCCAGTCGGCTAATAGCGGGATAGTTGAGTGATTCTTCCTCTAGTATGTAGGTTAGGAAGTTGAGAATTGAATGATTTTGAAGCTATTGAACATTTTGGAAAATAATATATTTTACATTGAGTAGAAAAGGTAGGTCGTCTTTAAAGAACGGAACAATATCAATACCCAAAGTAGGAAAATTTTTAAATTTATTAATATAACAATACCTAAATATTACTAAGATAATAACGCAATTAATTATGATATTCGGAAAACAACTTCTATATAGAATTAGTGACTGTTTGCATTTGTACTCAGGTATTTATTACCATCTTTTACCAAAATGATTAATATAGTAAAAACGATAATTTAATTATTTACTTGAATTACACGTCAGTGTTTTGGCATATAACATTGAAGTAATAACATAAGATAGTGAACCAGAATATAATAATTTCGCATTCACAGCAGATGCTTTATGTATCGGCGATACATTGAGTTATAACCTCGATAGTTCCGACCGACTCGTCGGTAGCTTACTTGCGAACCTCTCACATTTTACTGTTAATAACGGACACCAGTTTGTTAAACTCTAATTTTATAGCAAACAAAGAGCTTTTTTAATCGCCAGCGGCCGTTCAAATTACTTTTTTAGTCATTAGAATAGTATTGACATTGCTTCAGATAATGTGTTAATTCGATCAAATGGCATCAAATCGAATCGTACAACTTGTTTTATGAGATTGAAATTTTTTTTTATCGTTTATTGCTTTCTATTACATTAAAGTCAATGAAGTTTTACTGTAAGAATTTAGGGAAACATTTCATGTCTTCTTTAAGATTAACCAATTTTGTTTGAAAAAGCATTTGGGCCAATTTGTGGCATACGAAGGTCAGACTGCAAATTACGAACAGTCAATTAATATAACTTGAAAATACTGATGGTTGCCTAAATGATATAAAGTACCTACAGCGTGTTAAGACTTAAATTGTTTTAAAGCAGGAACGTTCGACTAGTTCTCGGTGCAACAACTGTATTCACGCGAAACAAGTTCGAACACAAGGCTCGTTTGTGATGCAAATAAGACGTGACACATCGGTCTCACTTTCGATGCAATGTTCGCCACACCGGCAGCTCGGTTCGTCTCTGCAATAGCAAAAATCAGCGTGTAACTAGTTTAACCGGATCGGGTTAGGCATATGATTAAGTTGTTACAGAGAGATGTACTTTTTACCATCTATTCTGGTGCATCTAAAAACGTGCTTCGCATTTATGAAGTGGTATTATGTCTTCAACGAGAAATGAGTTGTGATTGCTGGTTGCAATGTTGGATCTCACATTTTGCATTCCTTTGTAGACGACATTGTTTAGGATATTTATAGCTTCAAGGTTCAAGGATCTTCGCCTTATAATTACTGGTATGTTTTGAATTAACTAGGCGAAAACACGCGCATTTTATGTATGTAATAATCGTCTTTGAATTTAAGTTTCAATGAATTTAATAATGAAAAAATAGGTCATATCAACTGCATTGTGATTAGTTTAAAGGTACTGTTGTATTTATTAGCTTCTAAGACGCATCATGTATATTGCAACAAGTACATTAATTATGTTCTAAGTTGTGCTCCAAATTAGGATGTTCTAATAGGAATAGGAATGTAGGTCGTGGTTTAAAGACATGTGTCGAACACACACTAAATCTTAATTGGTTAATTGGATGTGATATAGTAAACAACTTATTAATGACGTAACATTAACGTAAAGGAAAATCTAAATTTCACTGGTGTGGCTAAGTTGTACGAGTATTCTTTCTCTTTATTCCAGAGAAGATCAGTATTTTTGATTCGTTCTATTATACAATGCGAAGACGTCAGTTTTATCAAAATATGTAATTCTAATGCGTGTAATTTAACAATTTTGTTTGTGACTTGAAAAAGCATTTACGTTATTATCTGATAACCTCTGCAATCCATAAAGCTCCATTCAGTTACCATACATCCATCTTCTCAAACGTAACATTTTTTCTTGACACCCATAAATATTTTACCACGCCTTCTTATCACTGCAACCCGATCTCGACTTTCTTCGATCTTTCGTTAGCATTAACTCTTCAGTTCATACTTAAAATTCAATGCGCGTATCGTATCCAGTACATCATTGTATCTTCATCAACGCCCGATGATGAATGGGCACATCACTAGTGGGTGGGTTACTACGCCGTTCGTTTGTTGAAATTGTAAACGCATTAGTAATTTAATGTGGGTAGGTGATTGAATCTAATTTCGTTTTCGTACCGAGGTGAATAACCCGGCTCCGTGTGATCATCTTAATTTTAAATTGTCTGTACATCGTGGGCTTGTATTGTCTCGTGTATGAGTATCCTTTGCTTTGACCCAGTTTTTAATATCATTCGGGTGTTGCAATTGACCGCTATTTTTTAAATTATGTGCTCTACATGTCCTATTTTTTTAAATCATTGTTTGTGTTTGCTTCATGCTTGTATCTCAATAAACTTCTATTTATTTGGTGGAATATTTAAATGTCTCAGAATTTCTCTACTAAGCTTATTTATTCCTGACACACTTACCGTTATCCAATGAACTAATTTTGTTCTATTTTGTGCAATGTTGTCCTACTGTAATGTAGACCGTTCCTGCTAAGCCATGGTAAGCCGATTGTAACTTGTGTTTCATCAAAACTTAGCTCATAAGGAAGCGGGTTAATAGTGTTTACCGCCTACACATCTTTCATAGTTGGTTCAGATGTATGGTACGTTTGCATTTTTAGACAGTTGCATTTAAAATTCATTATTCAACTGAATCTTTACCAGAGCTAACAAATACAGGTTTAATTTACGATAGTTGTTATTGTTATAAACAGAATCTTACATTAGTAGAGCGCCGTAAGGTTTATACCTCGGAATCCAGGGCCAGTCAATGAATCTTAATATAAACCTTGAAAATATGTTTTTAATAGTATATAGAAAAATGTTAAAAAAAAATTTTTTCGCGCTCTCAATTTTTTTTTTATTATTATAAACATTTATTAATTTTTTGGAGTTTTAATTGATTTATATTAGTGAAAAGTCATATTTTAAAAATAACAACTATTACAAACTTGAAAACTTGATCTTGGATCTTTAGGGACTGCAGGTATACCGATGAATATAAATAAATACACTACTGGAAAAAATTAAAGGATCAAAAAATAAATCCAAATTTTTGGGCCGTAACTTCGAGAAAAATGGTCGTACAGGAAATTTAAAAAAAGAAAATTGTAGCTCCAAGTCTCTAGTTTTTGGATTAACACATTAAAAAATTGTAGCATCAGTGGTTTTTGAGTGATCTTAGGAAAAGCAGCAACAAAACGATTTCAAAATTTTTAATGCTTCTTTTTTTTACATACGGGCGTGGAGAAAAATGTTCTTGCTTAACCCTTATAAAGATCGGATACTTTGTTTATTTAGCTTTAATTTCTATCTTTTAACACCTCGATATGTTTAGTTCTCGCCGAGATATCAGTCTACAAATGGAAAAGGATCCTTTTGTCTTTAATTATCGATATCTCAGCAACAAATAATTGTACACCAAGTTTAGGGTGCGTTTCAAGAATTAGAATAAATATCCTTTAACCACCAGCTATTACTTTTTCGAAAAAACAAGAATTCTTCTTGTTACACGAATTTGAAAATGCATCAAAAAATGAGCTTTAGATGGTGTTTTGGAAAAACGAGCGCTGGATCGAAAATATTGTGAAAACCAATAATGTTAAGTGTGCGTTTTACAGTTCAATATGTCCACAAAAATCCTACAAAGTGCCAAATTAATCCATCCAGCCATTTTTTTGTTTCACTCGATCGAATTTTTGAAAAAATAAGGGATCACGTTTTTGCTCTGCAAAGCTCATAATTTAAGAAATGAGAAATATTCTTTTTTAAGAGCTTTTTTCACATTTTGTTGTATAGATTTATTGTTTTGGGGCAACTTGAGGAAATTCAAGTCACCAACGCCAATATTGCCCTTTGTTGCTATTGCGTGTGATTAAGGAATTTTCGAGCAACAATATTCGCATTGACGAAATATTGAATTAATTGGGCGTTTGTACTAAAACTTAAAAGAGTATTTTTGCAAGTTCAAACATGGCTTGGAATGCGGAATATTGACACCGCAAACAATGACGCAACGACCAGCTCCAGAATCTTTATTAAAAATTATTTTTTGCTCATGCAAAACAGGATGTGGAGCATCTTGTGGGTGCAGGAAAAGTGGATTAAACTGCACTGCAGCTTGCTTAGAATGCAATAGTGAAAGCTGTGAAATGTACACGATGTAACAATGTGAATAGTTAATGATATTTTTTTTTTTGTAACTTATTTTTTACGATAATCTAATAAATTAACATTGAAGTTACTCTGCACATATAATTTATTACAAATAAAACTAAATTTTTCACTATAAAAAAATTTTCTCTCTTCCGTCTCTCATTTTTCAGTGAATTGTTGTTAAAAATTGTTGTAAATCGAGATCGGTCAATTTTTTTTTTTTAACTTTTTTATTTGAGGTTTTAATAATGCAGTCTCATACTTCATATACAGATTCATTGACTGGCCCTGGGTTCCGAGGTTTGACCATTTTTATGTCTTACGGCACTCTACTACATATTATGCACTGAGAAAAATATAACCTTTACAGTAGAATCGTTTCACAGAATCGTGTCAATTTTGCCAGATCCAAATGAAAATCAAATATTTTTCGTGCAACTCTCAAGGTCTGGTTTACCTGAATTGCTTGAAATGAAGTTTCCGTCTGCGTAATATGCACCAGTTTACTGAGTATGATTCAAGGTTAAGTTTACCTAACTCTGTCTGCTGAATTGGTATCTTCTTCTTCATCAACCCATACACACCCACTGCTGAGCACGGGTCTCCTCTACCATTGAGAGGGTTTAGGCCATAGTCCGCCACGCTGGCCTAGTGCGGGTTGGCGGACTACACACCTAAGAAACTCCTAAGAACTTTTAGGTGTGCAGGTTTCATCACGATGTTTTCCTTCACCGTTAAAGCAAGTGATAATTCAATTTGAATACACACATAACTTCGAAAAGTCAGAGGTGTGTGCCTGGGGTTCGAACCCGCGACCGCCGAGATTCTCGACCGCACGCCTAAACCTCGAGGCCATCACTGCTTCTATTGGTATACTCTCGTTTATTTGCAGAAGGAACTGTAAGGCTGGTATGCTTCAAGATTATTTCTCCAAATACATTATCTAAAAATTAAATAAAAAATACAAAACATTCGTGTTATCTTAATACGTCACAAAAACGACTAGGTTGTTGTCCAATCCGTTCGGCATTGTTGCATTAATGGCTTCACGCAGACATTTATAGTTTTGTGATTTAAAACGCCTTTTCCATAAATAAACTGCGTTTGTATTTGATTTTCTTGCGATTCTCCGTTCACTATTTTGTGTCGATAATTTTGCACCCATCAATTAAGTAATTAACTGACGTTACCAACTGCAATACACATAATTGGCGCTTGTATAATAGCACCCGACGTTGTTAGATCACCATGTTTTGCTTTTCAGCAGTCAATGATTGTTGTTATTTAGCCGCTGGCTGGTCATCGGACTTTCATTTCATTTTGCTGAAGTAAATGATGCGTTAATTTGGTATTTAACAAATGGTCTATTAGATTACTTGTTTTATAATATTTCCATAATGAGAAATTTTATAAATTCATTTATGCGCCATTTTAAAGCGAAACTATTAATATTTTTTCTAATTATTATTTAATAAAATCACCAATACTTGAAACTACTCTTGAAATACTCTGTTTTAATTTTTATTTAAACAATCCACGCTTCACGGCCAATACTAATATTTATTTGTAAATTGAGTAACACAGAGAAACATTGTTCCCAATCCATAACAACGGCGAGTTTTCTATTATTACGATATTGTTTGAACAAAAAATACCTTTTTCGAGTGTTCTTATGCAATACGAAAGTGAAACAATGTGTTCCACGCATTACATTTTGAATGGGAATTTGTGTTGTTCAAGTTAAACAACTTTTTGTCGTCTACAGTTTCAATTAAGCATATTTTCAAAGTGGGAGTGTTTGTTAGCGGGTCTGAACTCGGCGGGGTCAAGTGGCACCTCGCAATATCGTAATTTTTAGTGTTGACATTTTAATCATGTTTAACATCTCTTGTTTCAGGTAAATGAACTCGCTAATTCCCTGTACGTGGGTAACGTGTAAGCAAGGTATGAATAACGTTGTTAAGGAATAAATTATGAGCGCTAAAGCATTAAATCTTGTGTTTTGTTATGCACTCTATTGTGTTACTGTAGGTCGTGACTATCGCTGCGTTTGCGACAAAAACTTATTGCAGTGTTTTACTTATCTGCGATAAACTTATTTTAGGCTTTATCCGCAGTGTTATCTAGGTGTAGTGTCGATTGTTTATTTATTGCGTAGTTCCATTGTTCCGATGTCGGATAAGCAACTTACTTTTATATAGATAATATGACTTACTTCAAAACCAACAACAATATCATTACTTGTCGTTTTTTTAAAGATTCTATTATAAATAAGATTACAATTAATTAGAAAACGTAAAGCTAGCTAGTTCAAGATTCATTGTGAACTCTGTCAATTTCTGAATAGTTACGGCATTATAATTATTTGGAAGAACTAGTAAGAGCCTGCATCTGCAAGCTTTACGTATCCACAACTATTCGCTCATGCGTGACACACAAACACGAATATGCATTAAGATCCCACAGTAATTCTTTATCAGCGAAGCCCGTTAAGCTATAAACGTTATCAGATTAGCCCGGTGCGTTGCACCGTACACGACTGGTAATTGGTGATCCGAGCGCATTGCGTTCACGTATTGATGCAATGCTGTGGGAATTTCTCTTGTATCGTTCGCTTCTTGTTCTTCATAATTGATTATCTGGTCTCGTATATGTGGAATCTGTATTTCGTTTCCGTATTATTTTACTTCTGTTTCTAACTTGACTATGTTTGAAATGACTGGTTTATGTTTTTTGAAGCATATTTCGTCGATTACAAGTTTCTGTACTGCTACTGAGATTAACGTAATAGAAAAAGTATCGAATCTGGCAAAAATCTAAAGATCTTCACTGCAAATGTCTACCGAAATCAAGAAAATAGTTTTAGGTTTTAAAAAGAATAATTTTTTATACATATTTATCTGCTTTTCAACGTTGATAATAATTTCACTTAATTTTCTGTTATCCTTGTGTTAACACTTTTTAACTGGGCAGTAAACTTCTCTAATATATTTAAACCAGATCGTTTTATCCTAATTAATGATAATGGATATCTAACGACCCCAATGTCTACACAGTTTACAATAACTTGTTCGATATAACTTAGAATTTTAGTTGTAATTTAAATGGGTGCGTAAATTAATGGTTTTGTAACGCTATTTAACGTTTCACGAACATAGTCACTTTAATAATATATTTCTCAATTACAACGAATAATAAATTTAATTAAATCTAAATGCTTTTGATCACAAACTGCTTTGATTTGTCTTTGTGGACTGTTTCGTGAATATTGAGACCATGAGCAAACAATAATATACCTTAAACCTTTATTTAGGTATTCATTCAAGCCTATGTTTACATCTATTTATCATCACAGCCATTTAAGGCTAAACACGTAAAAACATTCAGTTATCAACGTCATCCAATAATTCAGGCAAGGCTGCACAAAAACACAGTTTGACTTACTCGTCAAACAAAGTTCAAAGTTTAAACGCGTTTAACTATTGAAGGGATCTGATGCGCGTGGGCAGACCAATTGGCAGGGCCAATAAACGTTAAATCTAAGGTCTATCGCACACAACCGACTTCTGTGGGTGTTACATTTTACATCTAATTAATGCCCTACATGCTTATTTTGCGTCATTAAATTCGGGCCCTTTTTGAAATTAGGTCAACGATAATGAGCCAAATTTATTTTAACTCTTGCCCGAGTACGCTCGCCCCCTATTACGTGGGACTGATATATAACTGGCGAAATGTGGGTGTAGAAATGCACCTCTGACTACTATATCTGGAATACAGGCGTAATTTTATGCATGTATTTTAACTCTTCAGCATTATTACCAAAATTTACATTTCCAAAATCCCTAGAAAATATACTCCATTTCACATCCGATCGCTAATCGTTCAATTTCGTTCAATCCAGCACTTTAGAGCGCTCGCGTTGACTTTTATGTACCTCACGGGCTATTGTTATCGCCGTTCTGTCAGTAGGATTATTGTCGGGAGTCTGAGAGCAATTTATTGAACAAATTGTCGTGGTGCCCCACTGGTTGCCCGCGGCGTTGTGAAACACGTGCGATACATCGGCGCTGACGCAGCTGCGGGTTGAGTAACGCGCCCTACCAAGGGTCTGGGGCCCTAGTTATAGCATTATAGAAGAGTAATAATCGTGATTAACTTATGAATTTCGGACAATTGGAAGAAAGTTTTGTTGGTATACGTAAATACCAATTATAGAAGGGAAAAGTAAAAAGGGAGCATGAAAGTCTGTTTGATACATTTATTTGGGGATTAGTTGGGTATGAATGTTTTGATACAATTATATTCAACTGAAAAAATATTTTGAAATCATTCAACTCTTATTTACGAACTACGCTTTGTTTAAACAGATCATTTAATGTACCACGCAAATGCGCAATTTGATTGAATTTATCTCTAAAAAGTTCTTGCTAATATTCAGGAAAATATTCAGCAACTCCATATTGCTTGTAACTTACGCTACAGTAGAACACTTTAAAGACGGTTCCACAAAAGGACCTGCAAGATGCGTTCATTCATGTTGCTGTATTACAATGAATCACCTGTATAAATTTGCATACATTGGTTTCCATAATGAGGCCTCGTAATGTATAGGCTGTTACCGAAGTATTACATATCATGATAAGGACATGGCCCTTTTGTTTGTGTGGGTTTACTGCATGTTGCAGCAAAGTTAGAATTTACAAATTGATGAACGACTAAAATTTGGCACCAAAACATTTTTTAACTAGAGGAATTTATGTTTTTAAGGTATCTAATTAAAGCACTCAAATTGCAGGCGAGTTCTTTTTTCCAAAAAAATAGCTAACGCTCGTGAATAAAGTTTTATTAATACAACATTAATTATACATAATAATACACAGAAATAAGCTTGAAGAAACTGGTTATAGATAGACAAAAGATCATATTATCCATACGTTGAAGATTTTTGCTGATTCAAAGATTCGTATTTCATACGTTAAAGTTCCGCGAACAATACTAACGTTTCTCAGGATAATTACATTACGCTTAGTCTGAAACGTAACAAATTAGATTGTAAATTCACCACTCAGTAAGCAGCAAGGACACATTTTGCAATCATCTCTGGATTGTGATGAGTCACATTCAATAAACTTCGCAACTTGCGATCACTTGATAATTAATTTGTGTCCCTAACATTATGTCTTTGTTAATTTAATAAATTATTTCCTTTAAAATTGGTTTTATATTTTGTAATGCATTTGTAGATACCAAGTATGGTGCCATACAGTAGCAGTAGCTACTGAATATTTCATAAAAGAAAATCCAATAACTATTTGCCTAAACCACGGATCGAATCTGATATTTCTAGATATCATGGCACTTTTTTTGTTCCCTTAGACACTATAAATTATATAACATAAACGCAAAGAATACTCTGGATGACTATGCAAATGTAGAGTTAGAAATATAACGTGTAACAATTTTATCGCTTTAATCTTATTAACGTGCCGCATTCTTCGCGGGGAGTCCTGTGTTCCACATACCACCTACAACATATTTGTACTGTACTTTTTTAAAATACTATTACGACGAAGTGAAGACATCTCTACCCGTGATAAACGCTTTGTGGACTAAACAAAGTATCAATTTATCAATTACCCTAAAAGAAATCGGTTTAAAAAATCTTTTAGGATAAGAAATATACTTTAAAAATTTTCGCGCAGTAATCTCGGACATGTTTCTTCATGACGATTATGGCTGTAATAATAATATAATAATAATAATAATAAGCCCCCTAAAATCCAACCACACGTCCGAATCCGAACACCTGATCACGTGGGGGGCGGGCAACACTACCTATTACTACTGGAGTGGCTAACGTGGCAATGGTAACCCATTTAACATGGAGACCCGTTCCAAAAAGAAACTGAGAGGGCCGCTTCCCGGGGGCGATCGCCGGGGCACACCTGGAGCTGGCGCTGGGTGTTACAGCATGCAAACCGTCAGCGGTGAGGAGTTGAGCAGGCGGGCTCCCACCGGGTCACCCGAATCTACTACAGCCGACAATAGTACTGACAGACAGACAGACAGTAGGAGCAATAGCCCAATAGAACCATATAGCCCAAGTACAAAATCATATACACCGTCTACGTGTACATCCCCTTCAATATCCACATCACCACCCACCCCTAATTTTATTGATCCGATTACACCAGCTTTAGATGTTACACGGGAGGCGAATGCCTTTTTACCCGTGTCCACTAAAGCCGGTAAACCCAGAGTGCGCATGTCTTGGAGCAAAGATGTAAACCTTTTCATCATGCGCACCTATTATTACATAACAAAACTAGAGACAGACATGACGATTTATAGAAAACAGCTGCATGAACATTTCTCACAACGGTATCCAAACATTAAAGTTACAGAACAACGACTATCAGATCAGAAAAGGGCAATAGAACGAAATAAATTGCTGCCACAAAACGTGTTAGATAAATTAAAAGAAGAAGTGAGAAGACAGTTAAATGAAGAATTAGAAGCTACCGACAGCGAACCCCTCCTAAACGTAACAAACCAAGATAATAACGAGACACAGTATCTTAATACATGCCAACAGACCCAAAACCCATCTCATATTACCCAAACATCACACACATCCACACAAACCGAAACACTTACCTTAACACTAGAAAATGATATTGATAAGTTAGTTGACACTGATTCACCAACAGATTCATATATTAACGATCTACGAGATAAGCTTACAAGAATCTTAACTCTATATTCCGGACTCGATCCGGGTTCTCGGCCTAAATTACCTAAACTCAAATATAGCCCTAAACTGTACCTATTAGTTAAAATTTTTAATGATAAAATACTTACCGATTTCTTATCTGAAAGAACACAATTAACAGATTTACACACCCTTATTTATTGCACAGCCTTTGTTATCACAGAAGAACTTGATTATAAAATAACAGAAAATAGAAATATAGTTAAAAAACCCAGAAAAAATAATAAGCCCGCGTGGCAACACCGACTTGAGAAGGATATAGAAAAACTTAGAGCAGATTGTGGAAGACTAACTCAGTATATAAGTAACAATAGAACAAATAAAATAGTTAATAAAGTAAAGGAAATATTTAAAAACCACTCAGTCCATACTCGACATGAAGAAAATAATAAAAAACCGGAAGAATTTTTAGATACTTTAAAGCAAAAGCTTGCACTTAAAGCCCAGAGACTAAAACGATATAAAAAATCTGAACAAAGAAGAAAAGATAACAATTTATTTAATAATAACGAAAAAATGTTTTATAAACAATTACAGAATAAATATAAAAATAAAAATAATCCGAATGAAAGTGATAATGAAAGTAATGAACGTACACCTTCAAAAGAAGACTTAGAGAAATTTTGGGCAGGCATATGGGAGGAGTCAGTGGAACATAACGACAAAGCAGTTTGGATCAAAGAAGAAGAAAATAGATGGAGTACAATAGAAGAAATGGAATTCACTGAAGTAACAGAATCCGACATAAAACTAACCACTACAAGATTACACAATTGGAAATCCCCCGGGATTGACAAAATTCATAACTTCTGGTATAAAAAATTAACTTCATTACATAAAATTATAGCGAAAAATTTCACAGACGTAATATTATTTAAACAGACTTTACCACAATTTATTACAACAGGAATAACATATATGCTGCCAAAAGATAAAATATCATCTCAACCTTCCCAATATCGTCCGATAACATGTTTGCCTACATTATACAAGATCCTGACATCTGTAATTTCTTTTAAAATTAATTCACATATTGAACACCATAAAATAATAGCGGAAGAGCAGAAGGGGTGCAGGCGGGGCCATATGGGGTGCAAGGAACAACTTATAATAGATTCCACAATTCATAAACAGGCTACCACAAAATCTAGAAACCTACACTGTACCTACATAGACTATAAAAAGGCATTTGATAGTGTTCCCCACTCTTGGTTAGTAGATATACTTAAAATATATAGAATTAATAAAAATATAGTAGATTTCTTACAAAATATAATGAAACAATGGAAAACCACCTTACATTTAAACAACCACAGTAACCCAATAGTAACTAGACAAATAAACATAAGAAAAGGAATCTATCAAGGTGATTCCTTGAGTCCCCTTTGGTTCTGCCTTGCCCTTAATCCATTATCACATATACTACATAAATGCCGTTCTGGATACCGCTTAGAACATAGTTCAGAAGACACGAACATATCACATCTCATATACATGGACGACCTGAAACTTTATGCGAAAAATGAAAAAGACATGGAAAAACTATTAAATGCTACCACCACTTTTAGTCAAGATATTAACATGCAGTTTGGCCTAGATAAATGTAAAACAGTACACATAGTTAAGGGAAAAATACAACCTGGCGACTACACCGTTAATAACTCAGAAATTATAACCGCGATGGAACCAACAGATTTATATAAATATTTAGGATTTAAACAACTTAAAGGATTGGATCATAGAAATATTAAACACACCCTAACAGTCGAGTATCAAAAGAGAGTTAAATCTATTTGTAAAAGTCAATTAACAGGTAAGAACCTCATTAAAGCTTTAAATACTTACGCAATTCCAGTCCTGACGTACTCATTTGGCATAATAAAATGGTCAAAAACTGACATAGAACACATAGAACGAACCACAAGAACCACACTCACAAAACATAACCACCTACACCCGAAATCTGCTATAGAAAGACTCACTCTTAAAAGGGAATTGGGAGGAAGGGGCATGATAGATATCTTTAGTCTCTGGCAAAAACAGATATACAATCTCCAAACTTTTTTCCATGAGAAATCACGTAGTAGCAATATCCATAACGCAATAGCCCGAAACGATAAAAATTTTACCCCATTAAATCTCCATGAAGAAACCAATCTGCATAACACCAACCCTGTTAACCGACAGGAACAAAAATTAGGAGACTGGAAGAAAAAAGTGCTCCATGGAAGACACCCACACGATTTAGAACAAAGCCATGTAGACGCAATAGGATCAAATAAATGGCTTACAATAGGTAATCTCTTCCCAGAAACCGAAGGTTTTATTATTGCAATACAAGATCAGATAATTAACACTAAAAACTATAGAAAATTCATTATAAAGGATCCCACCATGACAAACGATAAATGCCGAAGATGTCACGCCCAACCCGAAACCATTCAACATATCACCGGAGCATGTATTAGTTTAACTCAGACTGACTACACCCATAGGCATAACCAAGTAGCTAACATCATCCACCGTGCACTCGCATTAAAATATTCGCTTATCGAAAATAGGAAAATACCCTACTATAAATACACCCCAGAAACTATACTAGAAAACGCCTCGTATAAATTGTACTATGACCGCGCAATACTTACCGATAGAACAATCCATTATAACAGACCCGATATTGTACTGCAGGATAAAAAGAACAAAATAACTTACTTAATCGACATATCTGTACCAAATACCCATAACGTTCAAAAGACAATAGCTGAAAAAAATAATAAATACATAGAACTAAAGGATGAAGTAACGAGAGTCTGGAAACAAGAAAAAGTTTATGTAGTGCCCATAGTTCTTTCCTCTACAGGTATTATCCCGAAACACCTTCATCATAGTCTTAACCTATTAAATTTAAATAAAAACTTATTTTGTACATTACAGAAGGCAGCAATTTTAAATACATGCAGAATTGTGAGAAAGTTTATGCAAATAGATGAAAACGAAGTAGTGCCACACCATATTACCCCCACAGTAACTTAGACATGATTATATATATAAATATGTACATATACACAAACTAAACTGCGTTTGCTTGGCTTTGCCCGCAACCGTGGTATTACCCAGCTTATAGCTGGAGATACAGGAACAAGAACCAATAATAATAATAATATAGCCTTTTATTCGGATCATCAACATATACGTACATACATTTAGCAAGTTTAAACCAAACAAAAACAATTAAAACTTCTAAGTAAAAATTACATAAAACAGTTAAAACTTATTTTACATAAAAATTGAAACAGAATTGAACAAAACAATTAAAACTTAAAAAATATTCTAAATAAAAATTAAAACAAAATTAAACAAACAATTCAAACTTAAAAACTTATTTTACATAAAAATTCAAACAAAAATATAAATAAAACATTTAAAACTTAAAAAACTTATTTTACGTAAAAATTGAAACAAAAATTAAATAAAACAGTTAAAGCTAATTCCACATAAAGTTAAACTGATCAGTTACAACTTAAAACTTATTCTACATAAAAATTCAAACATAATTAAACAAAACACTCAAAAATTAAAAAATATTCTACATAAAAATTAAAACAAAATTAAACAAATAATTAAAGCTTAAAACTTATTTTACATAAAATTTTAACAAAAATATAAATAAAGCATTTAAAACTTAAAAACTTATTCTACATAAAAATTAAAAGAAAATTAAACAAACAATTAAAGCTTAAAAACTTATTTTACCTAAAAATTTAACAAAAATATAAATAAAACATTTAAAACTTAAAAAACTTATTTTACATAAAAATTTAAAAAAATAAATAAAACAATTAAAACTTAAAACCAATTCTACATTAGATCAAACAAATCAATTAAAGCTTAAAACTAATTCTACCTTAATTTAAACTGATCAGTTAAAACTTAAAAATTATTCTACAATCTGCTGTTTGGTAATCTTTTGCAGATCCGTTTGCCAGTCGGCAAAGGCCTCCTCCAACCTTTTCCTATTGCTGGAGGGTTGTGGTCTTCATCCCCCACGAGGACCAGTCGGCTTGGGGGAGATTGTTTTTTAGTTTCTATGGTGTCAATTTCTTTGGTTGGGTTCGGTTTCCAATTGCTGATTCTTAATTGTTATTAGTGTTTTATAGTAGAAATGTTAGAAATAGAATTTGATCTGGACCGCATCATATCAAAAGCATTTGTTCTATTTACTTTAGTTGTAGATACAATCTGTTGTTTTTTAGCCTGGTTGTTGTGATATGAGGGTGAGGCAGATGGTTCTCTCTTTCTTTTTTCTTGGTTATCTTTGTTCTCTTTAATTATGAGTTGGTCATATTTCAGATATGCAATATTGCCTTTTTTCCTCTCTTCAGCTAGTTTTGCTTTCAACATTTTCCTCTTATCTAAAACTTCTTTGGAGTAATCTTCGCTAATATTTATTTTCTTGAGATGTTTTCTGTTTTTAATTATTTCTGACTTTTTCCAATTTGATACAAACGAGCAGAGTACCGGCCTCGGCTTGTCACCTTCTCGGTTTTTTCCTAAGCGGTGGATTTTGTTGATTTCGTAGTCTTCAATATTAATGTTTATATCTCTATTCAAATTTTCTTTCAATTGTACAAGTAGCTCAGAGGTTGACGTTTCATTTTCGTCAAGACCAAAAACTATTATATTGTTGTTCCTCTCACCTCTCCTGAGAAACTCTATTTCTTTTTCTAGTTTTTCTACCTTAATCTTCAGGTTTTTGTTTTCTTCCACTAGTGGAATTAACTTCTCTTCCATTTTGTCCATGATGCTTTTAATTATTGTTTCCTTTAGTTCAGCTGTTTGGTTTTGCATCTCAGTTTTCATTTTGTCAAACAATATTTGGAATTGACCTTCCATTGTATGAAATGAGTGGTTTGCGATTGTTTTGTTTGTTTTTTTTTTCCTTCTCAAATTTATTGGTAACACTAACACTCGTATGCCAATGTCACATACATAAATGTCAGCTTGATTGATGTAATGTCAGTGAAGGATCAAAATTGGTATTCGGATTCAACGAACAAATATTATTTTCATACAAAAAGTTCGATGGGTACTGGTCTCGAACTCCCGCCTTTGAGCGTGTGCTCGCCTTCGACCGTCACCTACAGTCCAATTCTTTGTAGTAAATGATAGCGAAATAAAGCTGCACTATTTACGATTTTGCTATAGTGCGACCGTTATTGTTTGTACCTGTTGTTATGTTCGAATTTTTAACCACTAATAGTTCTAAGTTTTTCACATATTTTTGCAATGTATCACTTATCACCAATAAAAGTAGATGACCGTTAGTTACTTTTTCACTTTTATATATGGGTAAAGTTTGTCCACAGTATTTATTTATGTCCACATTCACACAAATCACTTAGATTTTTAACGTCTACAATAATTGTTCCTTTGCAGCGTTATTATTGAATAATATTTGGAGATAACACTCGCACTTGGTTGTTATACTTTAATGTTGAGTTTTTTACTGTAATCACTTTTATAAAACCACAACAGATATTTTTTATGCAAATTAGTACAGAGACAACGCTTGAACCGAACCGCAACCTACCCACTTTTTTCTATATGTCCTGTATGGCTGTAATAATATTACTGGCTATTCGTATAGGGATATTACATTTCTCCTTTCCCTTCCTTTATATCCTCGAAGGAAAACCAAAGCACTTCCATTTCCCAGGTGATTTTACGGATATTAGTGATCATTTATCTTAAGTAAGCCGACTGCTTACATCTTTGATGTCGTTTTAGTTACTCAATAAAATTTACATATTTAATAGTCATGCTATAGGTTTCAAGTAAAGTAAATCATGACTTATCGATTAAAAATCACAACCCAAATGACCGCTCAATCAAACTACCGAATCTCCAAAAAGCAATTCAATTTTCTCCGCCGTGCATTTACGGTGTGGGGATCTAATTTCCCAAATTAGGTAACGCAGGTGCAACGCAACAGGCGGTGACCATCGGCGGTAAACAATGGTCGGCCATTACGTCAGAGCTGTACCATGATCGGCAATTTCACGGCACTATTCCTCCACGGCTCATTAAGTTTACCTAACGCTGGTACTCGCCATTACGTGTCACTGCAACTTACGACTCATCTGTTAGGGCTGTTGAGGATATCCGCCAGTTGAAAGTAATTCTTTAGTGTCTTAAAACCTATGTTTAATGTAAGTAATTGTGAGCTTATCAATTACTGCAATGATGTGATTAATCGTTACGGCGTGGTATGAACTGTTGACTGTAGACCGGATGAGTTGTAAAAGCTATATTGGAGTGTGATGGGATATATACATCAAAATAATTGTTTTTTCTTAAATATTTTATCAAGAGAACTTTGCTGCATCGCTGAGAAAAAGAAGGTAAATAAAGAAAGACTTTGAAATATCGTACTCCATCTTTTAACTAGGACGAATCTTACGTTGTATATTTATATTTAGGTTCATAAATAATTTTTACACGGTATATTTTTTCGCCTGTGGAGAGATGGAATGTGCTAAATTATTAGAATGAGTTAAAAACTCCTCACTCGCCTTAACAATCGATTGCCTAATGTTTATGTTTTAGCGACAATTTTTTATCATTACAAATTGAGTAACATTTCGTTATAGCAAAAAGTTGGATGTTGTTTAAGTTGCACAAAATTTGTAAAATTACATAAAGTACCAGGAAAGCATAAACTGAAGACAATAGCGCCTTGCTATAATCCGGATGGTTGTCGCAAACGGTGATTCGACAGCCTCCATTTCATTGATTCGCCATGGCGCTCCGCCCTGAGTGGTTGTGCGATTCGATTCGCCTGTCTGTCAACTCGCATGAGTGTGATTTCTACTTCATATTTATGTAATGCCGATGCTGCGGGCTGTTTTGCAGGAAGTAGATCATATTAATTTGTGATTTCACTTTCCTGGGTTATGCGTTGTCCCGTAACACTTTACGGCACAGCAAAATCGTGCCAATTATGGAAATTTATTATAATTTTCTTCTTTTGAAATTAGATTCAATAATCCGGTTGTTAAACTCACGATAAATGAGTTGATTTAACAGTACAGGATAGGCTACCAACTTGTCATTTTAATCCTTTCTTAGTCCTAACAAATTTTAACTGGGTCTGCTCTCACCAGCTTTAATTGGGTGTCGTTGCCGGTAGTTAAAATTTTAATAAACCTACATCTTGTGTCTTACGAAGGAAATACGCTGTAAATTTTATTATATCTCACTTTCTTAATTGTTATAATGATCACTGAGTCCGTTACGTGATTACTAAATTATTTTACAGCTTCATTACTACCAAAATGCATTCACTGTCTCCTTTAAGTTTTACCACGTACAATCAAATCTCATGCGCGCTATTTCTCATCATTAGCTCTTTGTTAATACCACCTATGATTAACCATGAAACCGTTTAATATTAGTCATGGAATACTTTTGGTCAGTCTTTTTTGTACCGTAAATACTCGTATACTAATTGCTGCTATTGGTAAGCGTTGGACTGAAAGCGAGCGTAGAATTAGATCGCGCTATGGTTGAAGAAATGTTAATTTTATTCTACACTTTAAAATTATGGAGAAAATTGGGGTAGAATACAAAATAATGATGAAACTTTTTACCAGTTAGGTACGCCTTTACTCTTAGTATGGGAGCTCTGTATCGCGGAACTCGCCAACAGATGGCGCCAGCGTCGAATTGAATCGCGGTATGGTTTACTGCACAACGATAGTACTAATAGTCTCGGCTGCGACCGAAAGTTAACTTTGCGCAGAGGCAATATCGTAACCAATGAGGTTAATCCGAGGTGCGATTATTGCTAGTTGAAAACTTTACCAATACCCCGCCTTGTGGACGTGAAATACCGTCCGCTATGGCAATTTTTGAAAGGTTGTAATGGCCTAATAAACCCATATACAATGTCGCTCAATATGTTTCCATGTAATTATCAAAACATGAGCATTTGCGCTTCCATCGACAGGTGAATTGACGCGGCACAAATAACGGGCAATTTCAATTATTGAATTTAATTGCATTTGTACAATTCCAATGGCGCGGCTTTATGTGTATCTGAGTTAATTTGTGGCCATTACACGAGCAATGTACGCTACCGCTGTGGGAATCAGGAATGGGGGTTACAATAATTTGTTCTACCGGTATACTAAACAGTTAAATGTACGACATGCAACGAAAGTTTTGAACCAAACCCACATTACAGTGTTGGTTATGACTTAGAACAATGTTAATGTACTACTTTTATATTTTATCACGTCTGAGTAATTGCAACTGAGTTTAGACGATTTAATTGGTAATATAATAAGTCGATTGTTAAAGAGATGAATTAAACTATCATAAACCCAAAGTTGAACTCTGCACAGAAATTATTTTTCTGTGTGATCGAATTTGTTTATTATCTTACCTAATGTTTGTTTTATTTTAATTTTAGATTAAAATAATTTCGACACAAGATTCCTAACTTATTATATGTGTCCCTCTGCTGGACACAGGCCTACTCTACGACTGATAGGGCTAAGGCCTTAGTCCACGAAGCTGGCCTAGTGAGGGTTGGTAAATCAAAAGTAAATTTTTCACTCTGTGACGCTTTCACATCGAAGCAACTGGAGTAATTTGGATGATTTTTGACCCATCGCCATTTAGATACTAACAAGCATCCTCCATATGTCTGAAACTTAATACTTTGCTATCCAAGTACTTATTTACGCATCGTCTTCTAAATCGTCTAAAATCATTTACATCGAGAACCGTAAAATAGTGTTGTTTAGTGCGGCGGTAATTATTATCACGGCTATTTAACATGGTAATGCTTATGTATTTAGTTTTGAATATGCATGGTTTTTCTACCAATGTGGCGTAGACCATCATTAAAAAAAAACAAATTAAGCTGAAGTGTATTTGAAGTCCATCAACCCGCACTAGCCCAGCGTGGTGGACTAAGGTCTAAACCTTCTCAGTAGTAGAGGAGACCCGTGTTCAGCAGTAGGAATTATATGGATGTTGATAAATTGGCAAAAGAATAACAATGTTTTAATCAAATAATCCCTTATTTATTTTTCTTCTTATTTCAATCTATTAGATACATCGTAAATATTTGATCGAAGATCGTAAAAATTATTTTAAATCGGTATTAAAATAACCCTTGTCACTCAACAAAGGCAAGCGTCCGATGTTCAGGAATTGAAGGAAATGAGATGCAAACCGTAAAACGTAAAGTGCAAAGCGACAGACAGGACACACATTCCCTTATACGGCACAAAGCTCGGCCACTCCGCTCCGTTGCCATCTGTTCACGTGGCACCAATACAAGCGTAGTAAATCTATACGGGACTGCGCAACGGATATAATCAGGCAAAGAAATAATTTAAGTTTTACGGACATATAATTGGACTAGCTGTTTCAAATTCTACACAAGACCGAAATATTTGGCGCTTTCTTGCGGAGGTGGACAACAATAGGCTGAGGTAGATAGTCTCAAATTCTACGTAATCGACAGCAAGTATACCGTATTTTAAGATAATTTTTCTGATCGTCGTGCTGCTGAAGAAACTCCTTAACATTAAGCCCACGAAGAACTCTCCAACCAATTAGAATAACCAATAGTAATTATTATATTGTAGACATCTAAAAATAATTTCATGAAAAGTGAGATCACAGTCTATCAAAATTGTTTGAAATCCGCAGTTGTGTTTCAAAAATTAAAGAAAGTTCCTTTAACGACCCTATAATATGGTGAATGGAGACTAGATAATATAAATAACTAGGATACAAGAAAGTGAATTGTTTGCTACAGTATAAATATTTTAGTACATAATTCAAATAAATGTATCGAACAAGGAGTTGTTTAACAACAGAACATAAATATATTTGTCACGTTTATAGCTCAGTAAACTCAAATATGGATACTTCATAACGGATTATCAGTATAGTAGCAATATTCGATGGTAATACCCTGGGAAAGTCACGCAATATTCAGGGCTGAACTGTTTATAGGAGATTTATTAAGGTAATATTATTTACCTACCTTTATTCAAACAAAACTGTACTCAATTGTGTATTGGAAGGTGAAACATATTTCCAATATGTTTATTGATTAAAGTTAAAAAATTACAAAACGCTAAGCTATAAGCAATTTTAATATCCGATTCAATTTTGTTAAAAATATTTGTAAGAAAAACGCGGTTGTAAACTATAAATATTTTTGCAAATTGTGTATTAGCAGCAAGCAAACATAAGCAGTAAAAAGGAGATATGTAGCGGTTAAAACTCACTTTTGACCTTTTGCGGTGAGATATTCAAATCCGGACGAGACACGTGCATAATAATAAGGTATTTTTTAGAAACGTCCATGTTTTGTGGTAATTTGTCGTCGGCTTGTCAGCGCGGACGTATTCTCGCCTCATCTTGTCTATTTACGTAGAACAGTGCATTTCCGCTATAAAGTTTGTCTCCACAATCCACTTTTTTATTTGTCAAAAGATATAAATTCATTAAATTTATTATTTAGTTTTAGAAGTTAAGGAGAACAAAGTAAAAAATATTTTAACAATATATTTTTGTAACTAAGTAGCCTAAAAACTCTTCTACAACGACATTGGGTGAAGTAGCATAAATTTGAAGAGGCTCATGCCCAGCAGTTTATAAAACAGTATAAGTTTATAGGTTGAAATTGACGATGAAATTGAGCTGTACTGTAACCAGGAAGTCTCGTTTTGCCAATTTCTTTATATAGCATTTTTTATAACAGTCTTATGTAAAGCCGAATAGAAACTAACAGAAGATTGCTATTGTTCCTTTAATAGTAGCATTAAAGAGCTTCAGCCCTAGGATAAGTCGGGGCCATTCGCACGTCCGTCCTTCCTTTTGCGGTGACATAACCTATATTATAACGGTGTCTGTTAGATTGATTTCTTCGATCAGTGATTTATCTAACCGCGGTGCCTCAAACACAAGATCAATACCGTACGCACCAACGCTGTAATTGGATACAATTACATATAACTCAATATGTCTACTAAAACCGTAATGGAGTATGTAAAAGTGACATTCCTCGGGTAGGTGCGCGATTTATACGTGGAAGTATGAATGGAAATATTTGTCGGCGCGTTTCATTAGTTTTCTGCTTAGCGTCAACGCACTGGCTCATTAGAAGACCTTGCTGATTCTTTATTTTTTATATAAAGCGTTTTTGCAACTGAATCGTTAATAACTATTTTGGTAAGTAGATTGTTAGTCAATTAAATTTCTCATGTCATCCAATGCAGCAGCTTTAATAATTACCTTAGTAAATGTAAATCTCCATCCTGAAAATATATACCTATAGCAAAAAAGGAAGTAACAAAGATTCATAACATAAACAATTATTAAATAAAAATCTGCAAGCCACAACAAGATTAATCTTGAAACAGAAGTTTCTCCGTAAAACCACCTACAAATGGACATGTAATTCATACGACACCTACGGTGTGCCGCCGGACGATGTCACTACGTGATAGGTCGCAGGGTCGACGCCATTACTCCAAGGAGCATGTGTACTTATCACAGATCAACCTTTACCATACGCCGGTATAGGGTATACTTTAGCACTGGAATTAGGCTAGATATATCTCGTTGAGTTAGATGTTTCCGTTGAATTTCGATGCCCCCGTAGATGCAGGTCTGGTTTAGTTATGAAGATTGCCTGGACATGTTGTTATTTTGTTGGTTAGTTGGCAGAATATGGTACGTGTAACATGAAGGTAAAATCGCGTTTGTGCCGTTTTTGGTATGTCGATTTAAGATTATTATTGCGTTTATATCAGATTCTGATGGGACTTGAACGAACTGGAATAACAGTCGAATAGAATACAAAAAATAATCCCTCAAGCAAAGCTAGGACGGGCCGGAAGAAAAATAATTGTCCGGATTGCTTTCGATTCGTATGTAAATTGGACTTTAATTCAATTCATATTTATGCTTTTACAGTTATAAATCCATATGCATCCAAAGATTTACACTGTTTAATCGAACCATATTACCGTTCGCAACTTTACAGATATCCCTACGCTAGTTTCAATTAATCTCTATAATTGATTTACAAATTATGCAATTCATGTCTACTAACTGTTTATCGTAATCGAATTGATGTTTTCTGTCAGGCAAATCTTGTATACTTTTGTATAAGATTCCTTCGTTGTGATTAATCGTTCTTTAGTTCTGATTAAGATTTGAATTTAAGTTTAGCAATCGTTTTACCTATTACGATTCTTTGGATATTTTCATTCAAAGTTGAAATTTATTGTAAAATATAAGTACCTATTTCTTTATACAGAGTTTTAAACTTTTTTTTTAAATAAACAAACGTAGGCTGTCCATACAGCTAAAACTACCTGACATTAGAATAGCGTTTGCTTAAACATGTCCGGTAGATCGTTTACATTAAAATTTCGAAATACTCCAGGTTCCATTAAACCATTTGATATGCTAAGCAAAATACGCACGTCGTACGCTTCATTCTTTTTTTGACAACGCCACGTAATTACATGGATAATCACTGTTGAGGTTTCAAGGTCTCTGAATTGAGAAAGCTGACATCAGTAAAATTTTAATTCATTCGTTTGTTTGAATTCCTATTCAATAGATATAATATAGAAAATAAATCAATCAATTCAATTAGAAATGTTATTATTATAGCAGGAACATTGTTCTTCTACAAACAAAATTAACCATCGATAGAAGAAATTAGTGAGTTTCAAGTTCAAAATTCCCTAAGGTCATCTTATAGACATAAAAACTCTTCTCTACACCAGCCTCCGGTTTCTGTCGCAATTTGTATGTTCGCAGAACAATATTCGTAGTCACGGACCTTGAAATCGATTCTCCACGACTGGTCACGATGGGCGCACATTCGGACACACACAATGAAGGTTTTTTCGTCTGAACTCATTTAGTTTTGCGGACGCTGTGAAGGTTGGAGCTACGAGATAGGAGTGCTTTACAAAATCGAAAAGCCGTTGAAAACGATGTTGAATACTTGATTACTGGAATATTCCTGAATGTCAATTCTACGAGATATTTTATCGCTAAAATAGTAGGAGTGGAATCAAGTAAATATTTATATTGTAAAGACGTCTAACTTGACTTGATTACCCTCCTAATACTCAAGGAAGGGATCTAGATTTGTTTGAGTATTTCCTCGTTATATAGTCATCTAAAACGTAAAGAGAAAATATCCGAGACAAACAAAGTATACGTTTGTAGTTGATCTCGGATTGACACTCTAAACATTGGCAGTAAGGCGGGCACGCGCGTGCTTTCTGGACAATCGGCTATTTCCGTCATTGGTTCGGCTAAATCCGTCGCTTACGGCCGATGACTCCGGCGGCATGCGCCAATGTTGGACCTTGGGCTGGATTCGCGCTACCGTGATTTTCATCTCGTTATCAAAATTGTATCTGCATTGTGGGGAGATAAACTGAATTACGATGACTTGTAACTTCCTGAATGTCGAATGGTTTAAGAACAGCGCCGATTGATTCGGAGCTGTGAACTTTTGTTGTGTTTAAATAAAAGATCGATAAATTAAAGTTGGAAATTTTGTGGTTTATTTTCCAAGGGTACTGTTAGTGAACTAGACTGAGGTTTGTTCTTTGTATGTATTTAATTTATTTATTACTTAGCTCGGTTGGACAAGCGCTGATTTTGGTAGCGTGACCGTTATAATTTTAAAGCTAGATTTTAACTTTCTATATATTAATCCCTTGTAATAATTAACGAGTTAATTAACTTCATTTTCTACTTGTATAAACTAAATGTAGCGTGATTTCAAGCATTCCAGAACGATCTGCTTGAAGCTTCTGTATCCAGCAATATCCATAGTCATTGGTTCATCCGACAATCTTATAGACATTAATGTATGATATGGATTACGCAATGTTATATGAGTAAAGGCATCTGACAGACAAAGGCGTTAATAGTAACTAATCTAATTGAAAATAGCGGAAACTTAAGAGACAATGCGGAGTACTGGAATATTGCTTAAAATCAAGCATCAATTTTTTTTTATTATGACGATATCGGTTAATTAAAAACTTTGTATTATTTTCATAAAGCGATCTAGTACATTTCTTGTACACTGTTTTATTAAAACCCACTATTGCCAACAAATCCTCTCATCAACTCTACAAGCCTACACACAAATAGTACAACTGTTGAAGAACAACGAAACCCAATGATCGGATCGCACGCAGCGATTAGCACGTGGGTGTTATTACCTAAACAATGAGAGTGGATGCGCCTCGGCCTGTCAATTACAGAGATAACACACGTCTATTTGGGACCTCGGAATTGTTGTTGCGACATAACAATTGTTCTTATTGCTGTTCGTACACGGGTTGGGTGTCGTCGTCTGAATGATTTTTTGAATTAGGATACCGTTTTAAACCAATTGCAATTGTTTTAATATTAAGATCTTAAGATATTGGTTATGGTTAATTTACTCAAAGTGTAAAGTGTCAAGTTTCGGTCCCAAGCTACGCCAGGGTGCAATGTTTTCGTATCTACTTCATGCAATTTAATTATTTCCCATTCCCTTCGATCGATCCGTAAATCACCACGATTTCATCCAAAATATCAGTAACTTTTAGTCGCCCTTACTTATTTAATTTGTCTTTTAGTTCTGAAAATTGAAATTTCACAGTAAAATAACCAATCTGTTTTGTGATAAAACCAAACAGTTGAACGATCAAGAACATAAATACTATCCATTTTAAAACTACAATATTAGAACTTTATAACGGTTTCGTAGTTTGACAATTCAACTACAGTGGATATAAGTAATTATTATTCAATTTAGTAAATTCTTGATGTTGTGAAATGTGTACGTAGGCACAACAACAATCGCCAACCCTGTCGAAGTTGATTCATTGTTGTTGGCAATGGTGTAGTGGTAATAGCACCAATTACAGTTGTTAGTGTGATAGTGTGAAGGAAACAAACGAATTTATGTACTACATTACGTTCTCCCAAAATAAACAATAATCTGTCAATTTGACTACGGTGACCAGTAATTTTCCAACCAGATTTCCAAGTTGAGCGTTTGCTTCAATCTCTTGTTTTATAATTACCCCTTCTATCAAACTACGTCGTTCAAGACAATGAAAAAACGCTTTGTATGTCATTTTTCACTTGATTTGCTTCTCCTTACCTGCAAACCTCAAAATAAAATAATATATGATTCTTTATCTAAATCTGCATAAAGCCTTCTCGTAACACGGGAACATTCTACCTCGTTATCATGCCAATGAATCTACTTAATCGAAGCCTTATCAGATCCGGGTCCCAAAAAAACCTGACGTTGGGAGTAATGATGACAATTAGGAATGATGTCATGATAATTTTTTTACCGGTTATTTATTTAAGCGATGCACATATTTAGCTCCTCACAGAGCTACCAAATGGACATAAACAAAAAAACTCATATTGTGCCGAAAAATCGTGACCATCTCGAAGTGCCGAATCAGTGCTCCGTTTCGTAATAACAAAGTGTTATTCAACAGGCCGTGATCTCCGGTATTGGATGGACACGCTCGTGAATTTTTGTATCAAATTTCTTTTGCTATGTATAATTTGGTAAATAACATTTCTAAATTATACAGTAGCGCCGGTTATACATTTTGGTGTTATGATTGCTATTACTGACAGGAATGCTATATTCTATTTATTTCTGGAACTTTTTTATTGCCTTCTTTTCGTGAGGTCTTTTTAAAGTAGTGTTGTTTGTTGTTCTATAGACTGCAGACGTTTTTTTCTAAGTCGAAATATAAGACATGCTCTTATATTTAGAATAAGCGATAGGCATTTCTATCGTTAAGTTTTTACTTAGAAATCAATGCAATTTTTACAGAGCCAACCACTTAACAAATATCTGACGAGTTTTTACACGAATATTAAACACACGAGAAACATTTCATTTGTCATATTTATCGCCTCACATATCGCTGTATCGTAGATTAATACGTCTGATATAATATTATCGGTATCACGACGCATACTCTAGATGTGAGCTATCAGGAAACACATGTCTCGCTAATTGCCGTACAGACGAGTCCAAATACTCAAGTCAGCGCAAAAAATACTATGCGATCGACTGGTCTGTCTACCATGTAAGTAATCGTATGAGTGGATTTGTTCTTTTTTATTGGTATTTGGTTTTTAAACTTCTAATGTAAATACATATGAGAAAAAATGACTACGCGAGGGAACGAATGTTATTGTCTTTTGTTTAGGCAACAATACGGTCAAGTTTTCAAATCTTTATCCTTACTTCTACTTTTTCGAACACCTCAACTTTTGATCCTTAACGATTTTTGTTTGTTTAGATGTGTTTACTAGAGAAAAAATGTTAATTTCATTATTTTATGCTAAAATTATATATTGTACGTGTTTCTAGAAAGCCACGACGTAGCTATTGTGTTGTTTTTTTCTTGCTATCATATCTTATTTATGACAGTGTAGATAGATCAAAAAACTTAGTTCGTGTTCATCTAGATAGCTTGTCACATTTGTATCTTTGCGCTGTACGTACTTTTTTAGAGGTAAATCATTTTCTGCTACGTATGCGACTGCCCGTAGAATATTTTTTCTTCCTCCATACCTAATGATAATAACAGGATTTAAGTTACAAGAAGGATAAAAGGTGTATTCCTCAGTATGAAACTGCAAATTGAATTTTCTACGCGATTTTGGATAGATCATACATATCGACAATCATATTCACAAAATACCGAACATATTACCGAACGTTTACGTAAAACCAATGTAATGATTCGACTAGAGGGCTTCAATCGTTTCCGCTGCGCCTGCGACCGACAATGTAACGTCCCCAGGTTCACAGAGCGACATATCACGATATCGATCTGGCCAAATGTCACCGCGACATCCTCCGCACAGCCTTGACTTTACACCTTTCGGTATTTCGACGAGAGAGTCGGCCTAATCAACGGCTTTGAAATCACATTTACCATAGAGTCTCGCATTCGTCGCTAGTGTTCGTGAAGGTGATGTTTTAGAGAAGGTATTATCAAGTGTATTAAAGATATACTTTACAAAAATATAATTTGAGAAGGTTGTGATTTTTGGTTTATAACTTGATAGATCTCTAGCAGTATTATATCGCCTACGAACAGTAGCGGATTTACCAGCAAGCTGAATAGACTGCCTACTGGAGCATAGGACGGCAAATTAGCTCCAAATTTATTTTTATCGATCCGATCGATCGATATCGATATTTTTTTTTCCTTCTTTATTTTTTAACAACATGAATAGCCAGTAATTATTTTTTATGAAGTGTTTCATCTATCGACTCATAAATTTCATGAAAACCAATTTAAAAATGGAAATCCGTTTGATTAAAGCAATTAATATAAATATTGTTGAAAAATGTAATATTATTTTAATTAATAATAACAACCAGTCAACACACGCATAGTCCCGACCTCAAACTAAATTGTGTGTCTCGTGTATGGTTTTAAAATATATGTGTGCATTCAGAATACATTTATAGACCTCAGTTGGTTCATAAAAAACGTGTAAAGGTCAAATACGTGGTCAACCATTAAGTGTTCACGCCAACGCCTCTTCACAAATATTATTTTAATAGGCTATCAAAAGCCCATATAATTATTGTAAAGTATTTTTAGATTTTACGATGACAGTTATACGCAGGGAACGTGTTAAAATATGCATAGAAAGTGCTTATCTACTTTTTTTGTTGGGTGTTTAATTGCATTTAAAAAAATCTAATTATCTGTAAATGTGCCTGTTACGAACGTTAAATGCAGTAGTACTATTGACATGTAATCGTGAGTGAGACTATTCCATTTATCCAGTTTACTCATCAATTTCCTGAAGTTGTAAAACTTTTTTGAGACAGCCAACAGTCACCGCTTATAAAACAATGGAAATTTTAAAATCACCAGATAAATTGTGTTGTTAAATGTTTACTTTATAATTAAACAGGCGTGGCGCATTTCGAAACACTGCTGCGCAGGCGCAGTTTCTCCCTAATTTCGTAAATTAAACTTCAATAAAGCTAAAACTCGAACTTTCTAATTCCACTAACTGACTGATGATTTCCCGGGCAATTGAAAACGAATCGGGCTGCCATAGACTGCCGACGATCTCGTACGATAAATTTGTAATTTGGTATGTAATCGGCCCGAACATCTGTGTACATACATCGTTGTTCAAATTAGATGTAGTTTTATACGGATGTTATTGTCGGTATCGACTTTCGACAACGAATACCATTTAATTATACCTGTCTTTAATTTAGATAGGGATAAACAGGTGTAAAAGCTAGCTGGATTAAGAGTTTATAAGAAATCTTATTGTAATACAAATATTTTTCTATGACCCGTTGCAGAAAATGATTGACTCTACGTCAGTGAATGAAACTCGGTTTACTTGTTGCTTCGCGTCAATTTTCTACGTCCGAGGCAAGCCATTCATCAAAAGTTTACATTTACAGCAACGTCGCTCTACCATCTACTGTTATTCTCACATAAAATTGTGCTGCAATCATAAAAATTTCATTTATTATTAAAGCCACATAGAAAATGGCTACGTACCTCACGCTTTATTCTTTTAAAGATGTGTTTTGCGGCTGTTAAGGTGTCATCTCCGCGTTACAGATTATCTTGAGCGGCGACATTGGTTGACTGAACGGGTCCAGTTAGCCAGTTCTATGTACCGTAATGTGGCGTCACCGTTCTTGGAACAATTTCATGTATATAAACAAGCTCCGTGCGCATACTTTTTGTTGAGACCATTATTGCGATTCTCCTTTGAACATCCAGCCAGAAGAAATTTATTGAAATTAAATTGCAACGCCAACATCTTCCTTATTGGTACATTTGTTGTAAGCACGAAATGAAGTATTAATTGCTATTCATAAATTAAATGTACACGTAATATTCAATTTAATTATTATATAATTCGTACAACAAGACTGTTTAATACAATCGGCAATATTAATCGGCTATCGAACTAGGGAAGTTAATTGCAAGAACAACTGTGAGGCGTTACAAACTTTATCTGTTTATAAATTAAGACACTGAGTTTATATTATTGTGTTAACTCAGCTGGCTGAAACTATAAGTATACATTGCATAATGAAGCTTAAAGATATAGGTACAGAAACTAAACTGCATTTCTATTATATGATGAACCCATGATTTATAGAGATTGATGTCCAAAATGTCAGTGTTAATAGGTTCTATTTAAGCGTGATGGACGCACTTCGGGTCGTTCAATCATACTCCAAACAGTTCAACAAAATTGGGCAGGTGAGATTTATTTGCCACTAACTAACAGTATTGAACTGGTATATGCAATAAAATTTATGGAAGGAAATATTGATGATGGTGTTTGGAAATTCATACTCATAAAGACATCAGACACTGCCAGTGAAAAGCTACATAAATGTAAAAAGACTTTTCCAACACCTATTTAGGCACTCTTGTAAAACGAATACCCAATTGTTTTTCAATATTATCTATGTCATGTTCTACATAAAATCTACGGACAATCAACAGGAAAATTTTCATTGTATAACTCATCGTGTCGCTTTTGCAAGGTTTTATTGTTGAATAAAATGTACCGTAATATCGCCTGTCATAGACGAGTGCGCGCGCGCAACTACCGCGGCACGTTCCGCCCTTTGTGTTCACTTTTCGAATTTCTTTTTTTTATCGTCAACTTTTTTTTCACTATCCAGTATCCACAAAGGTTTTAGTTGTTGTGTCAACCTCCATTGTTACCATTGATTGGTTGGTATTATTTCGCCCTTCGTCGACGTATTGTGCGGAGTCAAATTCAGTTCTTTTTTACGTTCCGTCGTGCCGTAGGGCCGGCCTTCCCTTTATAGTTGGCTACCTATCATACCTTATTACACAACGCGCTCTCTTATCGGATTCATTTGATCTTATTTGTTTGTTATTGGTACGAGATACGCATTCTCGATGACTTTCAAAATTTTCTTCACCTTTTATGAGATTCGTTTCGTTAGCGTTATCGTTTGCATCTGTTGGGTTGAATAGCTTGTTGTTTTACC
This sequence comes from Cephonodes hylas, assembly GCA_030295005.1. NCBI lineage: Eukaryota > Metazoa > Arthropoda > Insecta > Lepidoptera > Sphingidae > Cephonodes > Cephonodes hylas. The sequence goes on from AP025382.1 coordinate 7,102,777, forward strand.
ATGACTTGTTGTAAAATGTTTGATACGTTTCCTGACTTTGTTTACCAGCATTGCATCATATTTTGATAGTGTAGGTGAAGAGATCGAATCGTGACAATTCCGTGTGTTTGCGTTTCACGTAATAGTGTAACTTTATTTGATATTCTGTAACTCAATTGAATAAATGTTTTGACTTTTGCTTTAAGATTACACTATTATTTAAACACAGTACTTGTTGGCTTGCTGGCCCTGCGACAACTAAACTTTGATGTTGCAACCTAATTTTGTGGTATCTAACCATGTTACAATGCTGTCTATAGAAGTTAACATGGCCATTTTTATAGTGAACTTCAACTAAATATAGCCAGATACTATGGCTCTATTGAAAACCTGTACTAATGTCAGCGATTGTTATAGGTATTGCAACGTGACGTGGAATGCCACGGTCGTGTGGTGAGCTCCGTGGTGCGACTGTGCGGCGGCGGTGACACGGCGCGCGCCCTCGAACGTCGCTGGCACCTGTTGTACCTGCGGGCCATCGAGTGGCAGTGCCATCTGGAGGCGTGCCTCAACAAGATTAACAATCAGGTAATAATACTAGAGGCTAAAAAATTACATTATCAGATGTTGGAAAACAATGGAGGAAAATATGTGGCATTTTGGTTTGAACTTCGGGGTAACACATACATGCTATACTTTCCTACATGTGTTTTAATTTAGAGTCAGCCTTTGACAATCTATATAAACTCGTTGTTTGTTTCAATAGTCTTATGTTTTTATTTGTGTACTAACTTGTTATACTAGGTGATCAATTAATCAACTAATGAAATAATTATTACAATCAAGAGTCATAATTTTATAATGAGATATGTGTATATCGTTTGATGTCCTAATCGTTGACATTCACAAGAAATGTTTCCGATCCGGACATCAATTCTTATAATAAGTCTAAAGGGCAGGAAGCTGAAATTTGTATGAGGTTCGTCGAATTTTAACGTTCCTCGGATGTCAAAAGTATTTCCACGTTTTGTGTTATGAAATATCTTCGTTTCGTTAATATATGTAATGAGTTTTTGATGGAAGCACGTCCAGTTTCATACTTCTATAAAAAGACGATAGATGTAATGTATTCGTTATTTATGCTTATCTTAAAGAAACAAATAATTAGAATAAAAGTCATAAAAATATTCACAGTCTACGATATTAATAACTCCCTGAATAATTTTACTACATCAATTTACTAATTATAAACATGAAAAGGCTAAAAATAAACGAAATAGCAACCACAGTTCAGAGTAATGTAGGTGCAATTATTTATTTTATCACCCTTAACCCAGCAACGCGCAGTGCGTGGCGTTTTGTACCATTTGTGGCGGAGCACAATGCGCCAATCAGCCACCCGCCGATACGATGTTTGCAAACATGACCGCGGGACCCCAAGTGGCGTGCAAAATTATACCATTACCACCCCGACATTTGCACACAATCACGCTTGATTTATTCCATATAAATTTATCGCGTTTTTGCTGATCCATTTCGATAGTTCTGTCTTATTAAATTTGTTTTCGATGCTATTTTTAAATGAAATAGTTTGATATACTATCTCTACAATATGATCTTCTAGAATTTAAATTAAATAGAATGTATTAAAAAAAACTGAATTACTACCTTAATAATTTTTACTTTCTAACAAACATAATTTATTTATTTAATCTTTATATATACGTAAGTATAAAGGCGGACTTAATGCATAATTAGCCTCTTTCTCATCACTATAAATCAAGATAAAGCCTTATTTATAAAATAGGTAGAAGAATTGAATAAAGAATTTCTAAAAACGAATATTAAGAGGACCCTTTTGATCATTACAAGTTTCGCTCAATTACAACCATGGGTACATACGACCCCGCACGAACTTAATTGCCATAAACTATTAAATGAATTAAAGGGTTAGCCACGTGTCCTCTGTTGCAATGAATAACACTAAATATGATTTGTGACGCATAGAACCCATTCATAGTAATAGTAAAGTTTACATAGAGATAGTTAGAGGTCTTCTATTTCTATCGCATTATTAATTTATAGCCTTATTTGACCGTAAAAATATCCTATGGGATATTAAAACGGACATAAATTGTGCCGTAAATAAATATGGAAAAGATTCGTTTTTATATTTAAAATTTATTCTACAAATAGAATTACGAAGTCAGAGCGGTGATATATCATGGGAACGCGCGGAATAAAATTTTAATGAATTGAAATAGAACTCTGGTACATTGTAAAAAAAATCATTGAGTCAGTTTATTTACACACACAGTGGTAAATGAAAGTTATTTAACACGTTAACGGGAGCATCCAAGAATTTCACTTCCTTTAATTATATTTAAATTGCTGACTGTTAATAGTAAATAAAAAAAAAATGCCATTAAATAATTAGATAATGATAGATATTTGGGTATTGATGTGAATGATGTTTCTTGAGGATTTTTTTTTCTTTTTACTGTGCAAATGTCAATATATTATTTGGTATAATTACATTTACTAATAAGAAATATCGGTTTTCTGAAAAAAATCAAATTAATAAGTCTTAAAAAATACTATTTATTGAAATCTTCATCAACCCATATACGCCCACGAAACGAAATAACCACATAAAAATACCAATAATTTCAAGGTTTACAATGACAAGAACACATGCTTCAACCCAAACCTATGTTGTTACAGGCAGTATCAGTTGAAGCAGCAAGCGACAGTGACGACGAACCAGTTCTGAAGCAGCCGAGGCTTAGCAAAAGAGGATCCCCCAAAAGTCCTCGAAGCCCAAGAAGTCCTAGGAGACAACGCACACCCGTCAATGCTAGACCTAGAGAAAACTCTACTGACAGCAGGCAATCTGCCTCCGAGGTTAGTAAACTCATAAACTGGTCCACTCAGTCAAAAGTTCTGAGGTAACAAACTTAAAGAAACAGACGAATTGATAACCTCCTCCTTTTTGGAACTCAGTTAAAAATTTTAAAAATTTAGATCGTTAGCTTAGAAACTGCATTTAGGAATTTCAGCGATCCTTATTGTCTATAGCATGACGTTTTAGAATGCATTAAAAAAGTTTGTGTTTACTTGCATTTATAAATGTTTTTTGACATATAATGATAGGGTATATTTATAACAATCCCTTAAATCTGCAACTAACTGATGATAGTTAAACCCCTTCCTATGTTCAAGTATCAATCACTAACAATCAACCTATGGAATATATTATTTCAATTGTTGACTAGGAACCCGTGAACAACAAAATTGTACTTGTTACGAACGTTTCAAGTATATAATTAAAATAGACTATGGCAGTTTAAATAGGTTAAGAGTAATTTCGAAACACGCGAGGTCGCAATACCATTATTTGCACAATAAATATCTGCCTTTTGTCTTGTCTATCATGGTAATTACAGTAGAGCTGTAATCAAAGACACCATGTACATAGTTACATACTGACAACATTGCAACGATTTTGTATTAGGTAATTTACTTACGTCACTTATTTCCGAGAGTAAGAGATGTTTTACGAGTTAAATTTGTAGGATCTTAAAATTTACAATGTTAATATTTTTCTTTTCGTCAATACCACTTTTTCTTGCCATTTCAAATTTAATAAAATTTTTAATAATATTGAGGCTTTAGACAATCTATTTTTTTTATAATTATTGATATCTTCAATTTATAAAAAAATATTTAAAAAATATTTAAAAAATTCGTTTGACTCTAGGAGGAACAAGAATATGTGTTGACATACACGTGGCGTGGCTTCGGATCGGACTGTGAATCTGAATTGATGAGGGATCAGAACAAAATGGCTGACGAGAGAAGAGTTCCCGGCGCCTGCGACGACATCAACGCTAAAACCACCGACCAGACTGTGCCAGTTAATGAAGACCAAGTTGATGGTGAGTTTCAAAATATGATTGAAATGCCAAATAACCTTGAAACTATCATTATATTAAACTCTGTGTAACGCTGCTACATTCAGTTTTAATGTTAATAATGGAATACTTCGATTATACCCAACATATTGTCTAATAGCATTAAATTAGCTTATCTTAATGGAAACGAATGAAATATATCTAATTCTCGTTTGATTTGTGAGATTTCTTCCAACTTCAATGTATTTGTAAAAGCACACTTAAATATTTGATAACATCAAAAAGTCTTATCCATGGGTCTCATATACCACGACTATATGCCGTTTCCATGCTCATCAGCCTATCGCCGTCCACTGCTGAACGTAGGCCTCCCCTAGAAAGCGCCAACCAAACCGCCGTTTCCATATTCAACAAATATTACATCATATTTTATGAGATTTATTCTCGATATCCAATTTCACTCCAACGGGACATATGAGACATACATAACGTATACTGGAATCTTGTAAACTTTCGAAATTCAATACACATTCACGGGCAGTGAAGGGAAACATTGCACGAAGGACTGTTATAAATTCCTTTTTAACCACAGGGTTTTTACATTTTGACACAATATTTGATTTATCCTTCCGTGAACACATTAGTTTTAGTCTTTTATTTGACTTTAAAATACGGTATAATTACGATACACTGCCTACATCATTGAAAAAACGTGAATTCTTTCCCATATTTTATTCTTATATATGCGTGTATGACTTTAACTACACAAAGACCATAATTGTTTACCGATAAGTCAATCTCGCTTTCTATTTTCACCGCAAATGTGAAACATTCTGTCATCGTTCAATCGTCGATTTGCATTCGTAAACAATAGGCAATTGTTGTGATGAAAACATCAACAAACAAACAAATGAATGCCAATACTCATGCACATTACCATTTTACTGTTACAGGGCTCGAATTAAACACCTCCGCGAATATTGAAGAGACAATCAGAACACCACCCACAGTTATAAAAAGAAAGAAACCAGTGGACACATCGAAATTCAATCAGACTGATAGGAAATCGAAACACTTAGCAACATTCTACTTCAGGCATCATGATACGGACTCTGACAGACAGATGATCGAAACAGACGAGAAGAGCCAAGAAGAATCTTCGGAAGAGGAATGGACATACGTCGGCGGTGGTAAGATAGCTAACGAGGATTCAACGGACTTAATGACGTCATCAGTGGAGATACAATGCGAATTGCCATTAGACGAAAAGAAACCAGAGGAAAAACCAGCGTCGCCAAAACCCAAATTGGAATCTTCTACGCCAGACCTGTTGAGAGTTGAAAACACTAGATGCAAGGATATCGAAAGACTGGTCAATCAAGCTGAAGAACTAGTTCACAAACAGGCGATGGCAAAGAAAAAGGGCACGAGGAATTTCAAACCGCTGAGTTTCGAAGAGGAAGGCAAAAATGTGAACAGGAACAAGATGTCTAGAATCAAGGAATGGTTGAATCAGAGTTCAGATGGCAAAAATGAAAGCAATCAGGTATGTTTTTCTGTATTATATTTGGTTTATTTATTGTCATTCAAAGACAGATCCTAGATCGATCAATTAATACTGTTTCTTTTTATTGTAAAATCTGACGAATTTAGTAATTTTCACGACACAAAATCTTTTTAGCATAGTCAGAGGAGATAAAAATAGCCATGGAATTAAAAAAAAAACACGATTCGATCGGAATGTAATACTAAAATCAATGTAACAACTTTCTTGTAACCACAATTACAGGGCACGGAAAGCTATGACGCATCGGGCGAATACACGACGGAAAGTGAAGTGGACACATCGCTGACGTCAGAGGAACGAAACCTTCACTCTTCGATGGACATGAGCACTTCCACGTGCACAGTCACTCCGACACATCACGCCAAGGTGAGCCTCAGTGTTATGTGTGTGTTTTATATGTTGTGTGTTTAATATTTGAGACGGTATTATGAAGTTAGGAATGCTAGTTGTGATGTTTAGTAGGATAGTGTTTGTAATTATAGAAAAGATTTAATGAATTTCGAAGTAGTAAGCTAGTTAGTAGTAAGCTACAATATGAAGGGAATCTTTAAATCAGTTTAACAATATAATCCATAACACTTGTTAGCGAAAACGGAAACTCTGTTATAAATAAAGTCTTAAATGTTCTTAAGTGTATTACTAACATCGTTCGTTACAGAATTCATTTACAATATGTCACGTGTATTTAAAATTCACGTTTGTCAGTCACATTCTTACACACACGTCACTAACACATTTGGGGGTTCAGGTACAACTGCGCAAGAAACGTGGTGGGAGTGGCGCTAGGCCGTGGTCTGTGTCATGTCTCTCCCAGCTGGGAACCTTGGCTGGGTTGGGAGGAACGCCTACGTCACTAGCCCACACCCCTTCAGCCACCGACGCGATCTCGCACAACATGTCCATCTCGGAGTCAGCTCTTAACACCCTCGCATCGCCACATAGAGTCACGCCGGGAAACTCCAGCTCCAAGCTACGCGGAAGTTCTACTACTGTGCAGGTATGGTAATTTTGGTGGTGGAGTGTGGTTGTTGATAACAGTAAGATGAAGGTTGAGGGATCTTTTTTCTGAAAAGTAAAATACTGTGTGTCAAACCAATTTGGTGGATACCTTCACCGATTCATTACGAAAAAAATTGACCTTGTGTATAAAAAAGACCATATCGTGTTGACTTTAAACACTTTACTGGAAAGTTAGGTATTCAACACACATCGATTTTAAATTCTGGTCCGTTTACGAATAAATAGCAGATTACGGATCAAACAATAAACAGCTCAATTGCAGTATTTAATATTTAATAAAATAATAAATGCATCAAACAGTCAGTCCGTCACAAAACAACTGGAGACTGGGTCAAATATTTGTCAACTCCACAAACATTAGTCGTCAAAACAACCGCCAACTAGAATCTCTTGTTGCAACCCTCAATCATTTCCTCTCCAGGGCCACGTGTCCAGCACAAACACGATGACAGAGGCGTGCACGTCATGCGTGGAGGCCAACGACAAGCAGTGCTGGCTGCGACGCAAGAGGCTCAAACTGCGCCGCCATAACAACACGGGCGTCCGCCGAGAGAGGCTGGTGAAATCGGTCTCCTTCTGCGGCAGGCTGAGTCCAGAGATAGAAGATAAGCATGAACGCAGCGCGGCTAGCGATCCGGCCACCAGTAGGAAAAGCAGGTTGGTGATTAGCATTGAAGTATTAGAATAAGAAGAGTTTGAGGTTTATAGTTTATAGTGGGGGGCAAGAATGGGGTGTCAATCAGAGAAGTCATTTTAGCAACTCAATAAATATGCTACCCGATATTTGCAATGAAAATCACAAGATGTTCGTTGAACCATATCTCAAACTTTTGGCTTTACCTATTGATAAAATCTATCAAAAGTCATACTTATCGAAGTGCGCAATTTCTTTAGCAGATATAAAATACCAACGTCCCTATTTTTTTCAGATTCGACACCACTTCAACATCGGGTAACGATAGCGACGAGGAGCTGATCAAGCAGTCACAAGCCACAATAGCTAATCTTCGCAAGAGCATCGAGAAGACCCACATATCCACCAGAGAAGACAGTGCCATTCCCGAACAGAATGAACAGACCGAGCCTCAAGGCAATGTTAAAGCCGATTTTAAGCTGGGACCGGCTGGAGGCGCGGTCAGGCCGAGGTTAGCCAGGAGTTTGGAACGGGAAAGGAACTTCTTAGCGCTGAGTCTGGGCGACCCCAGCCAGCTGTGGGATTTGAGCATGGACAAGGACTCTGACGTGGACAAAAGCGTGACGGCCGGCACGGAGGAACACAGCTCCTTCTCGGAGCAGGCGTGGGATTTTTATCAGGTAGGTTATTGGTTATGGTTGGACATTTTCATATTACCTTTTGTTAGTGTTGAATTAATTCAATATATAATGTATTAATCATATGTACATGGAATTAACTTATAATATTTTGTCGCCAACAGGAAAAATACAACTCTGAACCATATTCGGAAGCTCCCGACTCGGACGCTGCACGCCGATTGCTGGAATTTGGCGACGACTATCGTGCGTTTTTGGATTCACAATCGGACTGCTGTTCTAGTCTGTCTGCGCAACCAGAAAACGATCTGAGCCCCAGTGGCACGCGCAGACGTCGACCTCCCTCCGAAATGTCTCGGGAAAGGAGCTTACCTCGCTACAAACGCCCAACCAGGAACTCTCCCGTGGAAACACCAGCTAGGAAACCGAAAAAGTCCATGTCCAGCGCCGAACGCAAGAAATCACTCCTCGACAGTCTAGAGAGGTCCAGGAACAACACCAGCATAGAGAGCAGCGACGGAGCGCGTCGCAGGAAGCCGTCCGAGTGCGAGAGGAAGAACAGCAAACGCTCACCCGAATTCGATTTGCTCAATGTCCAGGCGCTGAGCCGCAGACGGCACAGCTCAAACTTGACCAGCGACGAGATCAACAGCTCCTTAGAATACACGGAGGTGAACAACCGGCCCGACATCCTGGACTCGCTGGGCCGGCGGCGGCGCGACAAGGAGGGCGAGTCGGAGCTGCAGAAGGTGGCGCTGGCGGAGCTGCGGCGCCGCTCCACCGAGAGCGCGGACTCGGAGGACGAGTCGTCGAGCCCGAAGAAGGCCAGCCGGCGCTGGAGCGGCGCCTCCGAGTCGTCGTGCGAGGAGGCGCGCGCGCTGCTGCGGCGCTCGAGCGCGGCGCTGGACGCGGCCGAGGCGCTGCTGGCGCGCCACGACGCGTCGCCCGACCTGCTGCGCGCCTTCGACTACGTAAGGCCCCCATTCGATAGCTCGCCCGACCGGCCCGAGCGCCGCCTGCGCGCGCGGCTCTGTCTCGCCGTCGCCGCCCTCTCAGTCTTACTCATAGTTTACATACACATACAATGACATTTGGCTTCCGCTTGTGTCATATTTATTATTATTTATGTAAGTATACGTATTAAGTACGCTGCGATCGTCAGATTGTCCGGTCGGGTGCGGTTCTATGGGGATTGACGTGCGGCCTCGTGGTACACTGACGGCCTAATTTGTACAAAACGTTACGCATAACATAACAAATGTAGTATGCAGCCTTCGATTCTGGAACGTAAATATCATGTAGCTTATAATAATAATTGCCATATAACAACCAATATAACAATGCTAACTAGCGACCTTCGCATTCCTAGTAACGCAATTCTACACGTTACAAAATATATTAGCTTTTTACACTTTAAGGTCTTTTATATGCATTTACACATAATCTTTGTAATAGGGAACACATTGATATCTTCTAAACATTCCTTATGATATTTAATGCTTTTGTATTATTATGATGGGGATTCATTTTGATATAATGTCTGACTATCGCAGTAAATCGATATACTAACATATTAATTTATTTAACAACATTCCTAGTGAGAACTTCACTTTTTTAAGTTCTATATTTAAGTTCTATTTAATATATTAAATTAAAATCTATTTTTAAGGAAATTATTTATTTAAAAGTGAAGTTGTCTTGCATAAAACATCACGTCCATTTATTAAATTCATGTTCGAGGGCCCTTATTTTTAATATGGAATGTTTGATTTCTCTCACTAACACTTCGTTTGTCGTGTGATTGTGATTTGTGTAGTTTTACTAACTGCCTGTTATTTTCTTTATTTTTTTTTTTTAATTTAAACCATCCTCATCTCTTTGGTGGTGATAATCCGGTGCTAGATCATGCGAAACGTATAGGTATTTATTAGCTAATTAATTTAAAATTTAATATAATGGTGCAGAGGTTACTGAAAGCTTCAGATAGGAATCATTCACAGTTACCAGCGTCATCAAACTCATCCGTCGAGTGGAAGAAGAAACGAAATGTCAAATTGACAGCTGTCATATTTGACAATTTCGTTCAGAAACTAGGGAAGCTTAAAATCACTAATATTTATTTCTAATAACAAGGTACTTACCTCATAACAGAACGTGATTTCTTGTCATTGAGTGATATAGTTTAAAACGATGTTAGCTTTGTTAAATAAATATAAAGTTTGGTTGTATATTATTTGTAAAAAGAAGATATGTTTAGGAGTCACGTATTTAATATTTATTTCGTAAATATACGATTTGACTGAACTCCGCAATATCTCACAATATAGTTTTGTAAATGTTATTATGTTGGTAGGGATAGGTTGTTAATTGATCTTTCTTCTTTTATATGAAAAATGTTAAAAACAAACTTTGTAAAGTGTTTAGAAGAATAAATGTGTCAATTTGAAAATTAAATATGGAGTTTCAGTCAATTAACACCCTATTCTCTCACCAGAACTTAACACGAGAATGAGCAAAGCTTAAACGATCATATACCACACAAAATTCTAAATTCTATCTCCTCACTTTGGATCTTCTCTAATTGCTTTCTAATTGTGTTTGGCATACTTTGATGAGCTTTGGCATTGATCTAATGTAATCCTATAAGCGACACAAGGGATGGATTGGATTTGTATCGGATTGTACTAATATTAAGATTAAAATAAGTGATTGGTGAAGTAATAAGAAGATTTGGCGATGTACTAGCGCAATAGACATAGACAACAATGTAGATGACGTTCTATTTTCAAACAGATGTGACAGATGTCAAGATGAAAATGTTGCTGGCTTTTAAAATTTTTCTTTGCAAATAGAGTGTTTTTGGTTGCACAGACGGAGGTCGTGACGCGTTGTCGCGACAATATCAACTTGTTGGACGCGACGTTGACTGGGGGGGCACTGTCCCCGACGCTGCAAAGAGATGTCAGAGGTTAGTACATTTGAATATTGTCTATGCTTAATTGATTACGTCATCGACTCTTAATCATGACGGTCAAACGGTTAAAATGCGTATATTTTCTAAACTTATACATTGGAATGAGCATTTATTTAATTTTTTTCGTCATTGATTAATAGTTAATAATATTAATATAAGGACCCCCTAGTTTACCCTTCACATAAATTGAGGTTTTGGAAGGATATAGTATTATTTTAATCAATTTTAATTTTTCGTCCATTTACGTTTTCTGTAACAATCTCAATCAAAACAAGAATATCAAATTTTAATAATGCTGTAACAAAAATAAATTAATAACATTACATTATTATTCTATACAGTCCACTAATTTCATCGCATTCGGTGAGCTTCACCTTATAATTACCAACAATAAAAAAAAATAAAAAAAAAAAGCAGTTAAGTGGCCTGAAAAAATCCCAAAGCAGACACAATGCGATTGCATTAACAACGCAACATCGAGCACTGAGATCTTGTTTCATGCAAAAATACAGCGGTTGTGGTCGTGTGTCGTGTGTCGACCGGTTATTCGCAATCCTTATGTGGCTTGCACAATCTCCAGATCAAGGGGCGTTGTATTTGGCGAGGACGGGTTTTTAGGGACCCCTCGGTCTAATTTATTTATTTAGAAAACTCTTTATTGCACAAAAAGAAATAATATACAAAACAAACAAAGAGAAAGAAGTACAATTGGCGGTCTTATCGCGCAAGGCGATTTTTTAGAGACAACCATTAGATGGACAAGAAGAAGTAATAGAAGGGAGGGTACAATAAAAATAAATATATTAGGTACATACATACTTACATACATACATACAATACATACATACATATATACATACATACATACATACAATTATTTCTTGAAATACCTGACAGAAGTAGTGATCTTTCACAAGTCTTTTGAATTGAGACAGTGTTTGAGAACGTCGCACTTGAACTGGGAGTCTTAATATTTAAAATACAACACTCCTATAGTGCATTTGGATACCAGCTTGTGATATTTGAGGTATTGATCCCCGCACCGAGACAAAAGTCTTATCCACAAGTATCGGTTTCGGGTTTCGGTGTTTGTGAATATTTTCTCGTAGTCTCGGATACCTACACACGTCTGTAGTGCAGTTGGATACCAGCTTGACAAACCTGAGGGTTTTAGCCCTGCACTGAGAATAAAGATTGCCCTACCGTCAAATATAGGTTTTGTTTGGGCATATATCAGAAGTCTTTGGTACCCATAACCCAACGATACAAGATTCGTATCTTATGGGGTCAGAACTATGTGTGAAGGTTGCGTGTATTTATCTTTTAAAATGCCCTTGTATAGTTTTGGTGGAACTACATAAAAAGCAACATTATAATATTGTGCTGATTATACTGTTCAAACAAGATTTTTTTTTACATAAAATGAATGAAAAAGTCTTCGCTTAGATGTTGAAAATTTTGTACATTCAAAAAATTCTCATATAATTTGTGTCACTTTATCTTATCGATAAGCTACTTAACATTGAATGGCATTGGCCTTAATGATAATAAATCTTAGCAATAAAATACACGTTATATATATTTTTCAAATTCTAAATGAAACCTCCCAACGTGAAATCTTACAAATCTTTCAGCAATCAGATGGTGCTAAAGAATTATATGAGACCGCACAAACTACAAGACTCGTTACAGCTATCTATAAAGATTTGCCTCTAAAAATAACAAACCTACAGAACCCCATAGCTGGGATGTACAGTTCCCTTTTGGCTGATAAACTTATTTTTTTCGTGCACTTGAAATCTGCGCATGATTTAAAAGAGGTGCAGTTTTTTGGTCTCGTTGTTTTTAACCAGTTTCCAGTTAATTGCGAATATTTTTAAGATATTATCTCAGCAGTGGTCCACTTATATTGAAGTTTTCAGGATCCGCGTAGTTATTATGCATTTTTGTCGTATTTTCGTTGTGGATGACGCAACCAGTTTTAATTTGATTTCTTCACACTGTCATGAGCTTCGGTTCTGGTTTGCTTATTTTAACAAAAATGTAGCATGCCCGAGACGAAACTTTGAACTTAACATTTGATGTCTTCTTTCTTCTTCTTCATCAACTCATATACGCCCACTGCTGAGCACGGGTCTCCTCTACCATTAAGAGGGTTTAGGCCATAGTCCACCACGCTGGCCTAGTGCGGGTTGGCGGACTACACACCTAAGAAATTCCTAAGAACTCTTAGGTGTGCAGGTTTTATCACGATAAAATTATAACATTATTAGCTGAGTTTTAACACTTTTTTATTGCTATTACCATTTTTTGACTTCCCCAAACCAAACAAAACAATAAAATACATACAAATCACATACTACTCAGTCATTTGTAACACATTCACATCATAAACGCAAGGAATGAAAAATATTTTTCAACATTTTCACAATTCATTTTGTATTTATAAGACAACACACTGTAAACATTTGAGTATAATAATAACAATTTTAATTATTAAAGGTACATGTATGCAAACATATTTTGTACTTTATATAATTTCATCAGCTAATACAACTGCACTCAGTACCAAAAATCATGTGATATAAAATTAAAATAATATTACTGTTTGTAATTGATCCATGGGATAAGTCTTAAATTGTGAAATGAACATGAAATGAACATTTGATGTACTAAAGAAAAATATTTCTACATTGCAAAATTATTGATTGCCACTGTTATTTGTTTTTACCTGACTAATAATCGAGTGGGAAAGTGACATTTTGTGTTTTACGAACCAAGCGTTTTGATAGTCGATAGAAATTGTAGATATATAATAAAATAATAGTTATTACAACTCCAATTTATTTTACTGTTCATTATATCTGTGTAGGTTGTATTATAGCAAACATCAAGCAAAATCATCATCAGCATCGAGAAAATTTATTGATTTTCATACGTTTGATGTTAACTTGTAGACGACTTGACAAAACAGGCTAATTTACAGTAAAACCATCAACACAAAGAAAGCGAACGCTTTAACAACCCGAAACAACCATATTTTAGTTGTTATAAAGTGAATTTGATTCGGCGACGCGCCCTTTGATGTGATTACTTTTATAGCCGACAGACTGCAGCGTGTATCATTCGGGCTGCTCCCCTGTCGCTCGATTTTGTCGGTCCCCATGTGTAGGTTTAGGGTTGCCTGCTTTAAATGTTATAATTTTTATCAAGTTATAAGAAAATCTTGCTTTTTTTTATTTTTTCGTCTTCGTCATCAACCCATATGCGGACACGGGCCACCTCTACAACTGAGAGGGTTATTTTACTTTACTCTATAGGCATGATTTCTACGATGAAGTGCCGTGTCAGATTAAATATTTGTAAATCTTTAAACATGTCAATTCTATTATTTCATACTAGCTTTTGCTCGCGACTCCGTCCGCGTAGACTACAGGGTTGAGATCAGAAGGTAAATAAGTTGTAGTCTATTTTACTTCTCAGAGTCCTATTTATGTCCATACCAAAATTCATACAATTCGGTCAAATTGTTCAAACGTGAAACCGTAAGGCGTCGATCGGCGCCTTGTGCATCATTACTGCGCGCTTGATCAATATTTTAAAATTGCAATATCTTCTAAGATACTCAGTGAAATCAAATTATGTAAAGGGCAATTTTATTTAAAATTAAATACTTGTAATTAATAACGTATTTATTTGGATAAGGATTAATATCATATTTATAAAAACACCTTCACAAATAAAACTTTATTTTAAAATAAATTTGGTTAGGATAAAAAACGTAATAGTGAGCCAACCTTTAAAAATAGACATATGCTGTCGCGGACTTTTTTTTAGAACTTTTAAAGAGGAACATTTCTCTCAAACATTATTTTAGCGAAACTTTAACCGTTTTCGCAGCGCACGCCGCGGAAGCTCACAAAAAGGAAAAAATATCCCCGATTTCGAAACATTCTTTATTGCTGCTCCGCTCCTATTGGTCGTAGCGTGATGATATATAGCCTATAACCTTCCTCGATAAATGTGCTATCTAACAGTGAAAGAATTTTTCAAATCGGACCAGTAGTTCCTGAGATCCTAGCGTTCAAACAAACAAACAAACAAACAAACAAACAAACAAACAAACAAACTCTTCAGCTTTATAATATTAGTATAGATGTGACGTATTTTTTTGTTGTATAAATACATATTTTCTAGCAATATAGTGTGAATGTAATTAACGTCCCATCGAGATAAGTCAATGACCATTTCAAATCATGAAAGCGTAGGTTTGATCTGATAAATTACTGCTAGTCGAAGCTCTCGTAAATACTAATTTATAGACTGAATTTAATAATATCCGCTATTTGATGAATGCCATAAAACATGTACCAATCTAAGTAAGATTAGGAAATGAAATGCCATATTGATTAGTAACTTTAACATCCTGTGTTACTTAGAGTTATATTCGAATCGTTTTGAAAGTGAATAGAAACGTATCAGGGTTGCCCAACATAGGATTTCTACGAAACAGTAGTGCCAACTGACGCATACTACACAATATTGCCACCTTAATGAACGAGACTACTTTTTTTTAGAAAAATTTAAAGAGAAAAAAATGAAGAAAAAATGTTCACACATTCTATTTATTTTATAAACGTGTTGTGCTTATTTATTTTACACAATGTTTATTCGTGATACATTGGGATGTCACGCGTCATTTGTTCAAACTCTTGTCAGTATGTGAATGGAATAAATACATTAACCTTTTGACCGCCACGCATAAAAACACTCGCCGTGTCCCCCACGCCAAGCCCTCAAAACTGCAATAAATACCTAAAAAAATATAGGGATGGGAATCGCATGTCGATAACGTTTTATTTTCTAATAAAAATAATGTGCATAAATCTACCAACATATTAGAAATGAAGTTTTTTTTAAGCCCACATCAAACTAGTAATTTTACATAGCAAATACTATGGCTTACAACGATGTTTCTTGAAGATAAATACATTAGTCAAAAATATTACACAGTAACATTACCCCAGCACTACTCAATAGATGTTGTCGGCTCTAGCCGACATTGGCGTAGTCGACACGGTGTTTTCATACATGCTCGCGGTTCATTATAGAGAGGGGACGCGCGCGGCACGGTTCACGATATTATGTATTAGCATCAAAAATTAAATAAAATATTAATCCGTCAAGGATTATTTTAGGAACTACATTAAATACAATTACTTATTTTACTTACAATATGTTTCGATGCGATGGTTGTATTGTAAGAAATACTTTAGTAAAAGCCGCTTTTGCAAAAAAAATATCATAAATCTTTTATTTTTGTTACTTCTTTGTTACTATTACAAAGAATACACGAGTGTAATATTAAATCATAAAAGTATATACCAATTGATGTCGTAAAAAAATGAAATACACTGTTTGTGGACGGATTGTTGTTGTTTGGGAAAGAAGATAACTATGACAAAAATATTTGTTTGCCAAATGGCGGTTAAAGTATGGGTTTAGAAGAGTCTCCGTCTTATATTATGTTAAATAAATCAATTTGGGACAAATACAAAATGTTTAATAATCTACACAGTCGCCGTCACCTTCGCCGAAACGTCAGGCGCCAGATAAATCCCCCGAAATGGGGATTGGCAATTGGTATTTCACAAAAGAACGACACGAACACAGGACAGCTTTATTTGAGTACTCGTACGCGGACAGCGACTAAGTGAGTCGTCTAATGCCGACCGTGGCGTAAAGGACAGTCATAAAAGACAATAAAATAAGAATGGGCACACTGTACTCTAGGACTATCGATTGTATAGGGGGTAGGTAAAGAATTTTAAATAATTCTTCAATTAATTAATCAATAATGAGTTGTTTATTTTATTATAAATATAATATGATATTTGTTTTATGAAATAATACAAAAATTTTATATTTACTTCGTACATTAGCGCACAGTTTGCTTATTATTTATAAAAAATTAGCACAACACTAGCGGTCGGCTCTTGCCGACAATGGCGCCTGGAGTCCATCCAATACGGACTTTTTTTTGGCATCTTTTCTCTCATGGATTTCTCACATATAATAAATATTTATAGGTAGGTTTAAGGTATATATGAATTATTATATCCTTGTTACTTCAATAAATAAGATATGATAGACAGAAACTCATTTATTGAACAAATTTATCGTTAAATAATAATGCTACTTTAATGTCGGCTATAGACGACCGTGGCGTAGAGGGCACGGCGTTGCATGTCGGCTATAGCCGACAATGGCGTTCAAAAGGTTAATAGGGCGTGGTCTTTGTTTTGAATTCAAAGTAACAGGGCTTTAGTATACTGATTTATGTTTAGCGCATTTTAATTTAGCTTGTATCGTTCACGTTTAAAATTGAATTGCAGTTATTTAAGTGCCACCGTAAATATATTAAGTGTCTGATATCTAATTTCTATTGTTTTTGAGAGCTCTGGGATCAACTATTTATTTGTAATACGTAATATTTTTTTAGATTTAAATATCCGTAATGTTAATAACCCATTACGTATTATATTGATGCTTTTCTACGTATTGTAAAAGCTTAAATTAATTTATTTAAAACTTATACACAAAACTGCACACAGTCGGACTTAATAAAATGTGTACATAGTATAATGTCTTAATAAAGCATTTAGTTAATTCACCAACTAAGCCAATATCAAATATCCAAGAAATCCCGGTTCCCTCGAGTGGCAGCCCGGGGGTCGAACCCCGGAAACGGTGACACGGCGATCGCACGCATCGCCCCGCCTGCTATTTCTGCCAACGAAAGCGGAACCGTCGCGCCCACGACAGTGACGATACGCCGTGTTTCGCCACTAGAATACAACGTTAATTAGCAAAGAGGTTGTTAATGGTTTCATTGTTGGAAAAGAAATTCATCTTCAATGGATAGCAGTGGCTGTAGATGTTTTGCACTTATAAATTAAAAAACAAACTACGCCAGCGTGGTGAATTAAGAAACCCTCTCAATGGTAGAGGAGGTCCAACCCCATCCGTGGAACTCATATAGGCAGATAGTGAGGATTTAAAATTATGACGTATGATTTAAATATCTAATAGAACATCGAAAGCCGTTAAATATGAGTAAAAAATTAAATAGATATTTGTAATAATTTCATGTTATTCAAGGGGAAATGAAAGTAACAAGTTCGCTAATTTTATCGACTGAACATAAAATAACGAAGGCGCTGATTACGCTTTCCGCAAAGCAATAAAATCATTGATAGCGGATATCGTAAAACCTGTGTTTAAGAACTAAAAGAGCACTATTTTTTTTCCTAACTTAATATTGCACACAGTTGCGTCTACCTATTTTAAATACCCGCATTTCTGTTCTTCAGTATATACTTTTGACTTCCGTTCTTAATTTTCACAACAAATGTAATTTAGGTATAGTTCCTTGGTGTACCATATCCTACGAGCTTACAAGTTTAAATAAATAACATAACTGTGCTATGACCTATGTTTAAATGATTTGGAGTAAAAGAAACGCTAAATTTGTTCTATACCTTCAGGTATACGCCCTTTTACGCTGCAAGATAATTCTGATTGATTAGAAAATTAAACCTTAAGTCATAATATCTAGCATGTATCTATGTAGAGGTGCATTCCTGCTCCCATATTTGCCTAAGAGATAAGCCTATAGCCGATTTTTGTGAAAATTTTCATAAAGAAAAATCCAATAACAAGGCAGATCTTTTTATCATTGCAAGATAACTCCTAATCTTTGAACCCATGTTTGCTTCCATTAAACAAGCGAGGCGTAAATTCCCCTAGCAACTAAAAAACTCCATTCAATCCCTCAGGAGCTATATAAACAACTCGAAACACCCTTATCTTAAAAGCGTAATTTTAAAACACTCAAAATCCACCTCGTACCGGATGGCACAGTTTGAACTTTTCCTTTTCTCGCGAGATAAGTAGCCATATGTTAACAAATAGGTGTTTTAAAAATATATCCCTCTAAATATAAGTATGCGTTGAATCATTCCTATTTTCTTGCATCTTTTGTTACCCTTTCAGCTGTTTGGTTTAAGAGATTATAGTTGTTATTGTTAGCTAAGTAAAGATTTTAATCGTGTGCTTAGTGCAGGATAATGTTCAACGCTAAAATCCACATACAAAGTAAATATGAGGCAGAGGAAATTAAGCTAGGGATTATACATGAAGT
Organism: Cephonodes hylas; assembly: GCA_030295005.1. Classification (NCBI taxonomy): domain Eukaryota; kingdom Metazoa; phylum Arthropoda; class Insecta; order Lepidoptera; family Sphingidae; genus Cephonodes; species Cephonodes hylas. The sequence goes on from AP025382.1 coordinate 7,121,706, forward strand.
GCATAAATTAAGCGCTTGTAAGCTGAAGTTTGTCAGTAATGAATTAAAATTCTTCAGCATAGAAGGTATACAGTGTTTAAGTTTCGAGTGAAATGCAACTTAAATGTTTTCTTTCAGGCATTTTGAACCCTAACTTAACTTTCGCAAACCTATATAATAATGGTTTTTATAGATATCATCAAATGTTTTTACGGTCCATCAATTATTACTTTTGCAATACGGATCGGACCCTTAAATGGGCTTAATAAATTTGGATTGAAGAGCTCAGACGCAGTAAGCCAAGGCTATAATATAGTCTAAAAATAATTAGTGTTAACAAAATTATGACATAGCCTCGAGCTATGTAAACAGACAATATAAACGAGCTATGATGCATAATCACCTAACATGCAAGACACATAATAAACACGCAAATTGATTAGAATAACAGTCAACATTTTTTATAACACAAATCACGCAACGATGACATCAGTTGAGAAAATAAATAACTTATTGAAGTAAGTAAAATGTCTCGAATGTTCAGTGCAACTTTGTGGCTTACAGGATTTGGTCGTTTACCAAAAAAAAAGAGTAATTATGGTTGTCAACGGTAAAGTTTTAGTGATTGTGCAAGACTTCAGACTCCCTTGCTCTGTACGTAAATGTAAGTGAAGGCTTTTCTAGTTTTGATTTTTAAAAAAATCTTTATAATTATACAAAAAGATGTAACGCATATATCGCCGAAGATGAGGGCAGAGGTGGAGTCATACAACGACAATTCGAGTATTGCCGTTTTTCATTGATAGTCTTCTTGCAACTATTGTAAATTCCCCCTAACGCTACCCATCCACGACAGAACCCGCATTAAAATAACACAAAATTTGTGTTTTCAGTATAATATTTTTCTGAAAGTCGACATTAAGTAGCACTCGTCAAAGCCTAGATAATATTGTAAGATATGTTGCAACAACTACGGAAGCGATTAGCAAACAGTTCTCTCTAAATACTCTTTCGTTTCCCAACAACATTAAACTTTTTTCCAGCATTCGTCATTGTTTTCGTATTCGATTGTCTCCTTTTGTTCATTTCAACATGCAACAGATAACTTATGTAATACAAAATGGCGGATGCATTTGGCAATGGCGCTATAGCTATTGTGATTTAAGTATCAACAGGCAGCCTCCGTGCCCTAGTTTATTAGAGACTACGAAACTAAAGGTTTTAGATTCGATTTCCGCAAAGGAATAATATGATCAAAAAATCGTCGGGTTTGACACTCACAACTAAAGTAGTCATAATGTGAAATCGTAAGGGTATTTATGACATATGAAGTTAATAAAACAAGGCAGAAAATAGTTAAAGTCTATATATTCTAGCGCCACTTAATCTTTAAGTAAACTTTATCAACGGCTCTAATGGATTTCTAATGTGTAGGTCGCAACTATGTTGTCATGAGCCCACGCGACTAATGATTATTGAATGTATTTACCCGGGTCTTTAGTAAATTTAAAACTCCAAAAGTCAGTATTAGAAAAAGATAAAAAAAAATGAGACAATTGCATGAGCCAAGAAAGATAACATTTTATTATGTTAGGTGTAAATTCACTCGTATTTTGCACTATATTTTTATATATTCGCAAAAATTGCGCCAAAAATGTATAATTGTTTTTCTTTATCATTTACATTTGAAAGTATTCCCCATAATAAATTACTTTGTTAAGCAAATTCAAACACTTAACATTAATTATAAGCTGCATACGGGTTTCCTTACATAAGGTTCTCATTAGCGAAGATTTATATAACGTATCGGTGGGTTTAGAGTTTTCTCGAATTACTCAATTGTGGTCACGACAGGTCCAATAATAGAATGAGCATATAATACAGACGTACTCAACCGCATTCAGAATAATAGAATTATGTGTATTGCTTTACCATACTAACGGTCTAGGTTTCATTCAGTTGTGAATGAAATATTATCGTAGTATTAAAAACAAGCATAAAAATATAGCTGTTTGAATTTACAAAATTAATAAGTATCGCTTCAAATAAACCTAAAACAATTAATACGGTACCACAAGTAGACATACCATTGACTAAAAGAGATATCGTAACATTCGAAGAAAGCTTACATTTTCTCTATTTCACGGTCTCATCACGTACAGCTCTAGTTGCAGTGATAACTCATATCTAAACATGGAGTAATAACGTGAAACACATTCTGCGCATGCGCACGCCCTTATACGCCACCGATTACTATGGCGGGCACATAATGAAACACCGCTAAGTCGAGCTTTTGTGAATCACTGTTGAAAAAGGACATGCATCCATTATTCACCGAGTTGATTGAACTATTCGAAAAACGAATGCAGCTAGTTGAAAAGATGCGTCGTCTAAATACGGCACTTGGTTTTACGGCGTGCGCACGAGCCTTTTGGGACAATCTGATTTTTATGACTTTTAAATAAGGGTGTTATCTCGTAAACGTCATAAATGTCAGTATCCTCTTTCTAAGTTCTTAATGATCTTCCAAAAGAGAGTAAATCATCGTCATAAATGTTATTTCTTTCCGTTTTTCAATTAACACAAATAATTTATTGTAAAAGTGTAAATTGGGGAGGACACGATAACCCTGAAGTCCGGTAACCTGCTCTTCTACCGGGGGGACGACCAACAGTCCAGAGGAGGTGTCGGATTTCTCGTCCACAGGTCTCTCATTAACAACATCGTATCCATCGAAAGTGTGTCGAGCAGGGTAGTGTACCTGATACTCAGAATATCCAAAAGATATTCGTTGAAGGTCATACAGGTATACGCGCCGACCTCGACACACCCAGATGAAGAAGTAGAGGAGATGTATGAGGACATAAGTCGGGCCATACATACTTCCAAAACCTACTTCAATGTTGTTATGGGAGACTTTAACGCAAAGTTGGGCATGAGGAGCGATGCGGAGTTGAAAGTGGGGCAATTTGGACATGGGCAACGGAACCCCAGGGGTCAGAGGCTGGCCGACTTTCTGGAGAAAGAGGGACTCTTTGCGATGAACTCTTTCTTCCAGAAGCCGCCTCACAGGAAATGGACCTGGCTGAGCCCTGATGGTTCCACGAGAAATGAGATAGATTTCATCTTGACGACGAAACGACGGATATTCAGTGATGTCTCTGTGATCAACAGGGTGAAAACCGGTAGCGATCACCGAATGGTAAGAGGCTCATTGAATATCAACGTCCAATTAGAAAGGCGTCGCTTGATGAAGTCTACGCTACGACCTACTCGCGCCCATATCCAAAACCCCGAGAGCTTTCAACTCGAGCTGAAAAATCGCTTCGAGTGCCTGGAAGAAAACCTTGCCGTGGACGAGTTAAACAGCGGTTTGGTAGAAGCTGTCCATGCGGTGGGATCTAAGCATTTTAGACCTCGCCGCAGAGATAGACCTCAAAAACTCTCGGTCCACACTCTTGACCTCATGGCCGAACGTCGATCTATGGCGCTGCAGTCTTCCGAGGACGCCGAAGCATATCGTCAGCTCAATAGACGGATCTGGAAGTCCTTGCGACACGATGTCCGTGCTCACAATACTGTGAGCATTAAAGAGACAATAGAGCGAAACGGAGGCTCCAAAGTGTTTGCAAGAGACTTGTCTATTGGGCAAAGACAGTTGTCTAGGCTGAAGACGGAGGGTGGCCGCGTAGTGTCGACGAGGGCAGAGGTTTTAAGAGAGATCGAGAGGTTCTACGGACAGCTTTACACCTCGGTTGCCAAGCCCGCTGTTCGCTCGGCCGAAGACCCGAGAGCCGAGTTGATCCGCCACTTCAGCGATGATATCCCGGACATCAGCCTGTGTGAGATTGAGATGGCCCTGAAACAACTTAAGAACAACAAGGCGCCGGGTGAGGACGGAATCACTTCAGAGCTTCTGAAAGCGGGCGGAACGCCGGTACTTAAAGTCCTTCAGAGGCTCTTCAATTCCGTTCTCCTCGAGGGCTCAACGCCAGAGGCATGGAGCAGGAGCGTGGTGGTACTGTTCTTCAAAAAAGGTGATAACACCTTGCTGAAGAATTACAGGCCCATCTCGCTCCTGAGCCATGTCTACAAGTTGTTTTCGAGGGTCATCACAAATCGTCTCGAACGCAGGTTTGATGACTTCCAGCCGCCCGAACAAGCTGGTTTCCGAAAGGGCTTTAGCACCATAGACCACATCCATACGCTTCGGCAAGTTATCCAGAAAACCGAGGAATACAACTTGCCGCTTTGTTTAGCGTTTGTGGACTATGAGAAAGCCTTTGATTCGATCGAGACGTGGGCGGTGCTAGAGTCTCTCCAGCGGTGCCACATTGACTGTCGGTACATCGAGGTGTTGAAAAGCATATACAGCAACGCCACCATGTCGGTCCGAGTACAAGATCAGAGCACGAAGGCGATTCCACTACAGAGAGGCGTGAGACAGGGAGATGTTATATCTCCGAAACTGTTCACTGCCGCGCTGGAAAACGCCTTCAAGCTTTTGGAGTGGAAAGGATTCGGCATCAACATCAACGGCGAGTATATCACACACCTTCGGTTTGCCGACGATATTGTAGTCATGGCAGAATCGCTGGAGGACCTTAGCACTATGCTCGAAGACCTCAATCGAGTCTCCCAACAGGTGGGTCTTAAAATGAACATGGACAAGACGAAAATCATGTCGAATGTCCATGTTGTGCCCACCCCAATCGCAGTTGGGGGCTCGACTCTCGAAGTTGTTGACGAATATGTCTATTTGGGACAAGTGGTCCGGTTAGGCAGGTCCAACTTCGAGAGAGAGGTCAATCGTCGAATCCAACTCGGTTGGGCAGCGTTCGGAAAGTTAGGAGACGTCTTCTCGTCCAAAATACCTCAGTGCCTGAAGACAAAAGTCTTCAATAGTTGTGTGTTACCAGTGATGACTTACGGCACTGAGACGTGGCCTCTCACTAAAGGCGTCATGGGACGGCTCAGAGTCACTCAACGAGCTATGGAGAGGGCTATGCTCGGGGTTTCCCTACGTGATCGAATCAGAAATGAGGAGATCCATAGGAGAACTAAAGTAACCGACATAGCCCAACGGATTAGCTCGTTGAAGTGGCAATGGGCCGGCCACATGGCGCGGAGAACTGATGGCCGATGGGGCCAGAAAGTTCTCCAGTGGAGGCCACGTACTGGAAAGCGCAGCGTGGGACGTCCCCCGACAAGGTGGTCCGACGACCTTGTCAAGGTCGCGGGACGTCGCTGGCTGCAGGCGGCTTCCGACCGTTCCCGGTGGAAGTCATTGGGGGAGGCCTATGTCCAGCAGTGGACCAACACAGGGCTGAAATGATGATGATGATGATGATGAAAAGTGTAAATGTTATTGTAAGAATTTCGAGTTATCTGTCAATTTAGGACAATAACTTGTAGAAGCAGTCACATTTAAAATAATCATAGTATACACGAATAAAAGCAATTACTAAACCGTATTTATTGGTTCTACGTTTCACGAATTAGATAAGTAAATGAACGAGTATTAACTAGGCAATGGATAATTTGATGTTTCTCTTTCACTTGCTTGACATGAATTCATTAAAAAGCTGTTGCAATAGTATTTATAAATGCTAATATGTATATCAATTACCTAATAGATTGAATAAAGTTGAACGTCTTTATTTTTATTTGCTCATTTAAATTACGAATGTTTTTTTTTTTCACTAGATTATTATTACGATAATTAACGAAACTATGCATTCAATGGGTATTATAATCACTGATTTTTATTATATAATTTGTGCAAAACGCCATGTACGCGACTCCAACGTCAATGCAAAGACAGGTCGCATTATGACCTCAGCCTTTTGTTTACCTAACACAATAGACGTCTCAAGCTGAAAATACATCGATTTCAGACTTTAAACCCGCGCTTATTCACGTCTTAAACGATACATCATAGCTGCAGCGCTTTATATTCATATTTAAGGATTATCCGTCCAGTGATTCAAGCAAGTTGGCTCGCTTGAAGCGCGTTTGTGTATTTTTGTTCTCCAAGGTAGTTTGAACAGTGCATCAGCTGAGCGTTGCGGGCGCGGACGTATCGCCCGACAACGCATTTTATCGCGATCGTTTCGTGTTTACACATCGATTACGCGCACTAAGTGTTTGTATGGTGATACGATAGCTTCAGTGAACTATTTCCATCAATAACACATAATTTTCACCCATTGGTAAATAATTATTGTCGTCAGAGAAACTAGGCTGGATGCGCACGAGTGATTTGACTTTCGCCTCTGTCAATGTGTATTAAATTGTTGCGGTTGTGTTCTAATTTTGAATTTGTGTAATGGGAGAAATGGCAATGGAGAGTTTTGGGCAAATAATTGACCAAATATTGGCACGACCTTGATCGCTAAATGCGTTTAATACCTATGTTTATAATATGCCAGCTGCGATCTCGCTACTGAATGTCCTCGTATAACTAGTAAACACTGTTTTATACGACCGGTATAAATGACTATAACAACATACACATGAAAATCATTATTATTTTGCGAATATAATAAATAAGTCATTTATTTGTTATAAACAATAGGGTGCCAAGATTATGGTTAAATTTGGAAATCGAAAATCCATTAGAAATTATTAATATTATATGAGTTGGAATCAATATATTTTACTTCTCCGTTGCAAATACAGCGTTACCTAGTTTCCTACAAATAAAAGCATAATGTTTACGTGTTCTGTATACGACCTCGATTTTTATTATCTCGAACACAATCAACATTTGTATAAGTACTTTCAATAATCATTACCAATGATAGCTGATGTAATAAGGCAATTTCGATCAATAACAAACATTCACTTGAATAGAGTTATAATTTTAAATTATTTTTGCGGGAACACGCGTTCCGAAACTCGCAAAAGTAACAAATAATATCCTTACGATGCGATGTATGCAATAGTCAGTTTTAACACTAGTAAATAATTCATTCGAAATTTGAAAAGTTTTAATGAGATCCATCGATCACGTAATTCCCTCTTTTTTCTAATAAGATTTTTTTATACATTATGCCAATGACATCATGTTATTGATATTTTTAATCTGTTTAAATCTTTCAAATTTAAAACACAGTTAATAGTTCGTTTAAGCTATGATAATAAATAAATTCATATAATTTATTTTGCAAAATTCAATTTAAGTTTAAGCAAACACTTCATGGACATACGTTCACATCTGCATGGGATTGCATAAAACGCAAAAGGTCAATATTAATACCCGACACACTTGCAATAAGATAAAACACTATCATTAACCAAACCGAAAAAACCTGACTGAAAGTGTATTTTGATCTCAGTTAGAAGTATAATCATAGACTCGTCGATTTTATACCAGATCTTGCCTGTATCTTCCTATGAGAAATATCAAAATGCAAAAAGGCTTTTTTACCCCATTGTCGACATATGTTTATTCTATGCTCAGCTCTTACTGGTCGTAACGGGATATATAGCCTTACTCGATAAATGGATTATTCAACACAAAGGGAAAATCCTTTCAATCCCTTCCATGACAGCCCCGTGGCGCAGTTGGCCAGACACCAGTTTGCGTAACGAGAGGCCGCGGGTTCGATTCCCGCACTGAGTGTCTGGGTGTTTGTGGGACCGAAAAGTCTCGTAGTTTCTGATACCTACGACACAGGACTTGTATCCTAGTATGGGGTCACAACATGTATGTGACTGTTGGGTGTATTTCTTTATCGTAATTCGAAATAGTACTTTCTAAGATTAGCGGGTTCAACCAAACAAACAAATTCTACTACTTATATGTTAGTATAGAATAAAATATAGCCATTAGTTTCATCAGAATACATCTAAGTAATGTCCCTTTCTATGATAACTGAAACACTAATAATAGCATCTGGGTCAAAAAGACCCACAATTGTCGAAGCGGCTTTTTGTAAAATCACCAGTGTGACGTAACAGAAGCGCTTGCGCAACGAATTTCTCTTTGTAAAACTACAATGGGCCGATCGATCCACGTTTAATTCTATAGATATTGTCTATGATAATGTAACGTAATAATTACGAATAATAGTGACTCAATATTACAGTATTGTCGTGAAGTATTCTTATCTATAGTTACGACATTGATGGCGTAAAAGAAATTTCAATATTATTAATGTTTTAATTATTTATATTTTATGTCTCAATTTACACTTTTATGCCTAATCCTTTTTATGATCATGAAATTTTAGGCATTTGTTCTAGAGGATGTATCGGAAAGGCATATGAAAATCATTTCACATACAGGAAAAAAGTACTTTCTCGTCTGATTTCAACATTTTTAAATATACAACGTTTTAAAATGCAGCCGCAGATAAAAGCTTATAAAGCTTATGAGTATGCGTTTATAAATACGATCGGAAAGTGTGTGGGCTGTATGTACCCCGCATTATCGTTTCACGGTTAATTCAATAAAAATATGCCTTATAAAACAAACCGCTTTGCTTAATGACGTAATTAATTATTTTTAAACGTTTTATACTCTTAAACCTGTATTCCCAATTAGGTAGTTGGAGATGTATTTATTTGTCCAATTCCATATTATAAGGGGTTTGTCATTTTTCTTTGGCAATATTGAAAATATTTTCAATGATCTGAAATCGAACTTTAAACATCTCCATCGTACTTAGCTTACTCCATCATTATCATCATCAGCTTCCTACGTTCTACTATTAAGTACGGGCCTCAACTACTGCAGAAAAAACGCTACAAAATCTACCATACCATTTCCATGCTTTAAATAACTACAGCTACCTATTTGTCTGATAAAGGACTTGAAAAACGCACATACTGTATTGCAGTTATTTGCATGTCAAACAGTACATGCAACATTACAGCAAAAAAGGTAATGCGCCACGTAAACACACGACTTGTCCATATTATTATGATAAACGGGCGAGATTTCTCTGGCACATCGTGAAAGTTTTTTATGTTGGCTAACCTGTCGATTTTTTACGGCGCAACCGCACGTTGAGGAAAATTGCTAAAAACTGGTAGCTGGTTAGTGTAAAGACTCACGATTATTAGCAAAACTTATTTGATTTCGGATAAGTTTGGGATATTTAGGAGAAAGAATATTCCTAACATTAGGTCCATAGAAATCCCTATCAATGTCTCTTTAATGGCTTTACCAGACGAAGATCGACACTGGCCATTTTATTTAAATAAAAATACACCTAACAGTCACATACATAGTTCTGACCTCATCCTAGGATACAATTCCTACGTAATGATTATTAGAATCTACAAGTCTGAGACATTGTAATGCTAACGATGATAATAATCATAAAATCAGCAGCGTCTGAGATAATTGTCTATATCGTATCTCAACATTTCCAACCGTTAGAAAACTATATGTTTAATAATCTGGTTATCCTTGGCAAAGACGATGTTCTGAGGTCATCGTTCTATACGTATACTTGGATGAGATCACAGCCGCTCCTCGATTGTGGAGAGGCACACTCGGCACTCCATATAGGGATTGTGTCGTACCAGCGAATGCACACGATTTCGTTCATGACAATAGTAGCGCTTCGTTGGTTTTGAGTTGTAAATCTGAACACGGCTCCCGGGTCAAAGAATTGGTAAATGAAGTCACTTTGACTCTTCATTGTCAATTTATAAACCTAGAACATGATGAACTACAGGTTAGTGACTCGAAGTAATAATAGGGCTATAAATTCCAATAGTTAATTGAAATTAAAATGTTTATCATTGTAAAGAATACGAATACTAAAAGTGAAAATGGTAAAAAAATTATTCACAAATGTCTATAGCGTAGTTCTACCAATATTATCTCGAACAAAGGAGAAGAATCCAAAGAATCTATTGACAATCCAAAGTACATGAAATGGCATTGGTCATTCATTATCAATATTACCACGATACATTGATCTCTAACACCGATAACAAGGTTATTTTATAATTGTTTATGGTCAACCGAAATATTTGCCACTTTATTCTGTCGATTAACAGGGATAGAAAAGTTAAATATGTAAAGAACACAGTAGACTAGAATTACAAAACCCTACATTAGCTTCCATAACGAAATTCATTGCCGAAATAGTATTAAAAAGAGACCATAAACTGTGCAACAAATCTAGTATGGGTTACAGCAACACTAATGATATGAATCAATAACTCGATTGCAGCTGCTGATATCTTTTGTTGCTTAATTAATTGATTTGACAATAAACGAGATAAGATATCCAAAATTTTATTTTGTATATTAATGATTATTTACGTAAAAGGAATGATGTAATCTTATTAAGGCTTATAAAATTTCTCATGACAAATATTTTAAGCATCCTCGGTATAACCTGTAAGTCAGCGATGCCTCAGAAATGTATAAAATTACATCATACAACTCCTTCTATGCACACGTCGGTTATGGATACTCCTAACTTGGCCTATGCGAAGACCACCACGAATCTGATCTTTATATGTTCTCCCAGGGGTCATTCTCTTGACTTACTTCTGGTTAGGTATACGGGCACGAATCTACAATGTATATGTACTCGTATATGTATGTATCTTTATAACTGGTTAGTGTTGATATCATAATACCAAAAAGTAGCCTTGACATCTCCTTTTTAAAATATAAAAGGATGTCCATGAATAGAGTTTTACATTACTGTCGAGTTTCAATAGGCTGCCATAAGGACGTTGTACTCTAAGTAGATTTGTTCCGCTGTAGGGGCCACGTGAATACGTCTGGTCGTAGGGACCTAATTGGTGTCACGCAAGGTCGGAGCCGTCAAAATGTACTGTTAATTTGACACCGCAGGATGCGTAGAGACTTTTTGTATGGAAACCGTTTTTATTGTACAGAGAAATACAGAAATTAACGAGAATGTACAATTACATACGTGATTACCTTCCGCGGTTATTACGTATCTATCTATCTATATCAGTCTACGCACAAGTATCCTCTTGGTTCCGTTTCTGAGCCAATCTACTTTACTTCATTCAATTACTCTAATTACAGCCTCTTTCAATTAACTTAACGTGGCTACCATAAATATATTTAAAGTTAACAACCTGTTGTTAATGTCTGAAAAAGTCTCGTCGGCGACACCTCGACGGTTCTCGTCCCGCCACCTCGGAGCCGTATTTGTAACTGCACGTACAGCAACCAGTTTTTATGCGCCGCTGTGCATGAACTAAAGGACCAATTTTGGCGAAAATATCGTGTAACGCTTCCAAAAAAACTGCTGGGATTTTTTTAACCGGATTGATAAATACGCAGTGTAGGGTATTGCCCATAAAAACCATTGTGTTTATGATGGTACCGATGATCAGTTATTGCTGTGGTTCTTTGGCTACTGATCTACGCACACCGAGTACACCCCATTGGTCATTTCTGATTTCAGAATCAATTTTTAGATCTATTAAACTTTTGAAATATACTTTTGAATTGTATTCATATAACAAAAAAATCATAAAAAGCTGAAATTTTAGCTAACATTATATTATCTTTTGGCACATTCCCACTAAATATTCAACAAATTTCCTTTTTAACACTATTACGTGTAATCTCAATCGATCACGTATGTGGCGTGTTGCATGTGTTAGGAAAGTGGAAAAGACAGGTTCCATCACTCATGGCCAGTAATTTCACTTCCACATGCCACCAGTCACGGTAATCATGGTGACAACCTGGAAAGCCTAATCTGTTGCTGCTCGGACGTTAATCTTTCCGATACGGATACGTCGTGAGCAGGCAATGTATCTGGTACAGCTACTTTTCATTCGACACTTAATCCGATTTGAAGGAAGTAGTTATTTACAGTACTAGATTTTGGTATCGCTTCAATGTCTAGAAACTCTTGATTTAAAACCGTTCAGTATCGCAAAGTGACTAACCAGTGATTGGATACAATCATTTTACTATATAGTTATTTTTAGAGATGGGCCGAGTACTCGGTTGATACTCGATACTCGGCGTACTCGGCGGGTTTTTTGATACTCGTACTCGGCCGAATAACTCGGTTTGAATGCCGAGTATACTCTGTTTAAGAAATGCAATATATTTCGGTAGATATAATTTAAACAACAGTCATCATCATCATCAACAGCCAATATTCGTCCACTGCTGGACTTAGGCCTCCCCCAATGACTTCCACCGGGTTTGGTCGGAAGCCTCCTGCAGCCAGCGACGTCTCGCGACCTTGACAAGGTCGTGAACAGGGTGGTAAAATTTGAAATGACTGAATTTAAGCGATGTATTAAACATTTTATAGATTCAATAAATATTATTTTATTTCATTTCGTAAACAATTGTGTTAATCAAAATTATTTAGTAATTTAGGAAATCTTTGAAAATCTCAATTAATAAAATCAAAATTATAGTACATAATAAAAATAATTAATATTTAAAATTGGATAAAGCTAAGTTATGATGCAGTGATGGCCTCGAGGTTTGGGCGCGCGGTCGAAAATCTCGACGGTCGCGGGTTCGAACCCCAGGCACACACCTCTGACTTTTCGAAGTTATGTGTGTATTCACATTTAATTATCACTTGCTTTAACGGTGAAGGAAAATATCGTGATGAAACCTGCACACCTTAGAGTTCTTAGGAATTTCTTAGGTGTGTAGTCCGTCAACTCGCACTAGGCCAGCGTGGTGGACTATGGCCTAAACCCTCTCAATGGGAGAGGAGACCCGTGCTCAGCAGTGGGCGTATATGGGTTGATGATGAAGTTATGATGCAGGAACTCAAGCCTCGCTGCACGTTCTGGTAACAGCCTATTCCTCTATTCTTCGTAGACGTTACCGGCCTCCGAAAACAGGCTATTTAAATTCTAATGTACCATGCGCGAATTGGAAATTTAATTGAGCCGAGTTACTCGGCCGAGTACTCGGTTGAAAAAAAATTGAACCGAGTAAAACTCGGTACTCGTTACTCGGCAAAAGTGTAACTCGGCGCATCTCTAGTTATTTTCTAATAGGCTAACTACTGGAAAAAATCTTTAAAATCCTTATTCGATTCGATTAGAAGCCAATAATACCCTGAAACAAAATCCGCCACAGTTATGTATATTCACAACAAATATTTTGTTATTGTTTCCATCTACATGCAAAGTTAGAAACTTCCGAATAAAATAAAATTATCATAATATACAAATAAATGGAAACACATCCGTTTATATTAATAGATAGATGTGACACTAAATTTAAAACAAACATTAACTTTCACTGAATATTTTTACATACACCTCCGATGTATTAAAGTCAGTTGACAAATTGACACATATCAACGGATATTTGATTAGCATCTTGAAACGCTACATTACCAGCTCCAGTTTCTAGCACTTTATCCCAAGTAACTCGATCACGTGTCACGACTCCGTCGCCCATTGTTGGTATGAGATTAATCCGTTAATTATTATGTTTGTCAGACGGTAACGGTGTATCAGACCGGCCATTCTAGTTCATCTTGTTTACCGCTACGACTCATTCTTAATGTCCAATAACAACATGCTTATAATATTTTTAATATTAGAAATTAAAACGGCTCATTCAACGGTGGCTTTATAAGAAATTTTAACTATAAAATTGTGCCAGAATGATGCTTCATCATTAAATTTTCATGGTTCAAAAAATTAATGCAGCTTTTTGAAGTTAATATGAAAAATAATATTAAAACGAAAAAATAACAAAAAAACAATCCCAAATAACATATTTTAACAACGCCACACGCTAACAAAGATGTCTAAAATAATGAGACAATGGAATTTCAAGTTCCTCCTCAATATTTCAAGCAGTTTATCTCAGTAGCGTACAATTAAAACTGGAAACTAGAGAGCTATTAACATGTTTCCAAGAACGCCAATACTGCACGTTTAGAAAGGAAAAAGCTGAGTATCACCACAGCATAACTCAACTATGTAACAGCAATTAGTCATCAAAACTATTGTTTACTTTCACAAATTTAACATTGATGCCTTTGGAATTTGTTAGTCATACGCAAGACCCTTTACTGTATTTATTTGCCAGCTAAGCAGTGAATTTAACTCGCTAAATATTGCTCCAGTAAATCTTTCAATAATAACCACGCAAATGGTTTCCACAAATGCAGCAAGAGCAAATGAAATTTTATGACGGTCGTGTATTTCTTGTCTGTTGAATGAATTTGTTAAGAATTGTAATTGAATCGTAGTTACGTTGGTATTGTTGTTAATATAATCAAGAAGATTAGAATTGTATTTTTAAATTACTAATTTGGAATATTCGTCGTTGTCAACTTCTTAACAAACGTTTTTTAAAATAAATAGAACACTTCTTACGACATACCAAAGAATACCAAAAACTCTTTCATTGCCAAATTGTATAGTCTGCAATTTTCAAAAGAAACATAACGCAACCAATTTGTTACACTAGTACACGATAACACAATTGGCTGCATTCTTTCTAGTTTCCACTAAACTCGGATTCGTCATCTTCAATGGCTATTATTGCAACAAGTTTATCTTTTGTGTTGTATTTAGCGTATCTTATTTAATTTTACATATAACTTATTTTTCTTTGCCCTAAACAGATTTTCAAATTTCAACATTTGCATGTCATAATTTACTAATTGATTTGTTGTTGAATAAAGTCATTAGACATGATAAAAACAAAGAAACGTGACTTAAAAAAGTGAGGCTATTAAAAACTTTAAAACAAACAGTTTGTATCTTAAACAAATACTTTTCGTTCCACAGACCGGTCTATAAGATCACTTAAAAGACAATTCGAAGTTGTGATCGTATCTGAGCTCATATTAGCTTAGGAATGCACATTTCGTAACTTGAATGCGATGACTTAACTAGTTTTTTACGAACATCATGTGTAATGTGTAAAGTGATGTGTCCATAAAGAAACGGTGTTCAATAAATTATACGGAAATGAACGCGTCTGTATCATCGGGTAACAACGAGGGGGAGATCGGTGAGTTTCTATTGATTTTATTCTTTTTTGTGTAATTTTTGTGTGCAAGCCCTTCTTTCTGGCCAGTCATTCGGGTTTGATTTTACGTTGACTGACTGTATAAGAATTTATTATATACATAATTGAAGGGTGATCTACGTCACCATACTTCTATTAATTTTTAAATTGAGACGTTTTTTATTTTTGTTTTGGTAAGTTATTTAGTTTTAATTTCGTCGTTTTAAACTTTTGTGTATCTACTACGAAATGTTTAATCTTTTCTTTTACGACGAAAGCCAATAAAACGTTTATAGCTGAAATTCAAGTAATCAGGGCGAGTAAATATGAATCTTCCGTCTTTACGCCGTGCTCAAGCGAAGTGAGCAGTGTACTTGACCCGCCCGGTTCACCCACAACACTCCCACACGCTCCATCATTAGAACTTGCTATTTCCATCTCAGACCTTACTATGTTTTGCATCTCCTTGTTTTTATGTCATATATTACCTGCCATGTAAGGCGGAGCTGCAGTTATAAGCAGTGATTGTGTAAAGTAAATTACTTTGGTTTGTAGGTTTAGTTTTACCATAACAATACGACTACTGAAGGGATAGGTTGAAGGTTCTGTTGCGATTTTTCATTAGCGTTGTTTTCAAAAACCTTATGATGCAACCCTTTTTCCAAACGTGGGAATTGAACCACGAGTATCACTATTTAATACATCAATTTATAACCAGTACATACAAGAGAGTCAGTATTACGTTTGTCCTCATTCGATGTCTGGTATATGTTATGTCAACTGTTATTTTATAGCGTGATTTATTAAATCAGCTTCAGCTGAAACAAATTTTCTGAAGACGTAACAATCAAAACCTGCCAAAGCATAGCGTTCAATTCGCACAAAAACAATTCCATTCGACCAGTGCCAATCGATTCAGCGTCAATGCCAATATCTTTGCAAAATATTCCTCGCGCAGTCGTGTTTCTAGCACGTTCGCCAACATTTCGAGATGCATGTAAACAGTTGAAATCTGCCTTTCCAAACAAGTTGAATGCAGTGACGACACCGTTTACGTATTCCGCACAGATAATAACATGTTGTATTGAATCCTATTTGCATACTGCACTCGCTTCTTTACATAAATCACTCGCCGGAGAAAATCCCATTAAGTAGAGAGCAAACTGTTTTCAGGCTCACTTCTTTGACTTTAACGTGCGTATGTTTATAAAATACATTTTGTTGTAAACACTACTTAGCTTAGAAAGTGGGTTGAATGTGTTTTAATTTGTTTGAAAATTTATCATAGTTTTGTATTACTTGGGTCGCATCAGAAGCAAACATTATTAGAACCTTTTGCAATTAATTTCATTAGTTTTCATAAATAAAATATAAATAAGATATGCCAACGATATTCGTTAACAAAAATAAAACAAAGGAAGCAACATTATTCAAACGTCAGTCGTCTAAATAATAGTTCCCATTTGGCAACTGAAACATGAGGACTATTCCAAACTCAGTATTGCACTTGATAGTTACACATTTTAGTGTACAAACGCCTTGTCAAATTGCCTATTTGGCTGCATGATGCAAATTTCCTTGGCTTCAAAACTGGTTGTGAAAACTGTTTGAGATGCAACGTTAAATATAAACATGCAAAGGGAAGCACAAAACATTTGCGGAACCCCCACATTGAAAGCAGTTTTAAACATAGCGCACTATTTTTACCACTCGACCTCCATTCCGATAATTATCTCCCTTTGCGTTTCAACTGTGGCGTTATGCAACGGCTGTCAAATATGACAATATCTGTCACTGTGACAGCTGTCCTTTTCATAGACAACCTGCACTGTGACGTCACGTACCGTTAAGTCTTAATTGTCGATTACGCAATGAATTAATTATTCGGTATAATTTTATACGTTTCCCAGTTTGGTCGGTTCATTCAATAGAGTTACGTGACAATTTTTTATTACAATTTATAATTTGTTTCACGCAATAAGTTCCGGTGTAAAATTGATTTTGGTAATCGATCGATTTAACACGTTGCAGCGTGACGTAATATAAATATTGACATTGTGTTGGTGTGTGAGTGGAAAGGTTTAATTCTATACTATAAATCTTTCAGTGTACTGTGTGCGATCGGTTACTATAAATCATCTTGTCGATGTTATTTATGTCTCAATTACAAAATTACTCCACGAGTTTCATTAAACATTAAAGATAATTGCAAATGAAGATGGAAAGTTCTAAACATCGATCTCACAATATCCAAAGCAACGAAATGAATTGTTATGAAATTGTCATTGACCAGTACATTGTCTTATTTACGTAGGATGATGCAAAACCAATAGCAACAATAGAAGCAATGGATGCTGCAATCAACAGCCAACATTTACAAACGAGATCACAATCGCTTTGACGGATGTACTGTCAAATAATGACCGTTACACCGTCCCCTGCGTCCACCGCGGGAATGGACGATTACATTTATTGCAAATGTCCGTTGTAACTTCCTCGCGGTTCCTATCAGATCCACCAACAGGTTTCACAACGCAGCCGAGTGGTTCCAGTCATTCGACATCTCTATCAACTCGCCAATAACGTTTAAATATGCCGTTAACACGCAGTAATCGGCGGGCGAGAGTTTATTGAATGATGTTCAACAAACGTTTGGGTGGGTTTTGAATGAAAACAAAATATTATGAATGCGTTGATGATTTACACAGAAAGCATACATAGGTTTTATTGAAGGGTCGTCATCATCTCAACGTCTTTTTCCCATTTTTTACTGATATGAATAACTTTTTATCTTTATTCAACGTTATTAATATCTGTAGACTAGTTCCTTTACAATCAAATTGAATTCCTGTATTCAAATTGAATTATCACTTGCTTTAACGGTGAAGGAAAACATCGTGATGAAACCTGCACACCTAAAAGTTCTTAGGAATTTCTTAGGTGTGTAGTCCGCCAACCCGCACTAGGCCAGCGTGGTGGACTATGGCCTAAACCCTCTTAATGGTAGAGGAGACCCATGCTCAGCAGTGGGCGTATATGGGTTGATGAAGAAGAAGAAGAAGAAGAAGTTCCTTTACATATAGCATATTGCCAGGACATTATGACATACAATAATGAAGCAGAAAATATGTTATTCACTTCGCAAAATAACTTTAACTATGTAGTTATTGTCACTAGTCTTATCGCCGTTAACGACTATATTTAATTTATTCTACATATTAAGTATGCTCACCTTGGTACAAATGCTTGTACCATGCCACTGTTGAGTCTGTTACATTTAAGGCAACAGCCCTGTTCGTTCATCGTTGGCAAGGCCTCGTAATTGTCTGTCTTAGTTTATATAATGATTCGATTATAGCCAAGTTCGTGATCTTGATAACCTTTAATGTCAGCTCAACCCATGATCAACACAATTATTTTTCTCATTGTACGGTTTTTATTTTGTGCTGGTACTACGCTTTAAGTGTTTTTCTTGTACTATTTGCAGGTGGACAATTTGAAATTATAGTTAAATTCTATAGAAGTTGAATTTTGCTAATAAAGTGTGTTATTTTTTATGTGAGATTGTGCACGTAAAATATTTCTGCAGTGACTCGCAAGCTCGTGACTATCGCACGACCCAGTTTTCCAATGCCCTTGCAATTTTCTTTACATCTGTATCATATTTACTCACAAAATAATCTTCGTGAGACCTAAGACGAAACTCAATAGCTACGACATTGGGGTCAGCGTCCATTGGTCACACTGTATAAGACAAAATTGTACATGCAGTTGTGCAAACGTAAAATATGCTATCTCAAGGCACTTTTTCCTGTGACCCATTTGCAAATACAAATTTGGCATCAACTGCCGTTAGTTTTCCGTCAATCACACCTTGTTTGCTAGCTTACGAAGCTATATTTGCGGCAATTTATGCTCTATCACGAAGTATTGGAGGTGCATTATGAAAATCTAGTAGCTGCGTTGGCAAATTTAAATTTACGTTTGCTGCAATAGTTCCGTCGATCAGCTTTGCCGTTTAGTTGTCCCCAAGCGTTCGCAATAGAGGCGTTGCGTCAGAATTTCCAGCTGCAAATAATTTGCGAAGGTTACTTGTATATAGCGCAGGCTACGTGCAGTGTGACCTTGCCGCCTCGTCAACTCCGGCGCATGAACGTCTGACTGTTTTGTAATGGATTGCATCTACATCCCACCGTACCCAGGTATCTAAATCACAAGATTCAGCCGTCCAAACTTTGTTTTTCATTATAAAAGGTATATTTCAATTACTAGTATCAGCCAGTTCGATGATGACATTATTGAATTTTTGCAAGAAATTGCATTATTTTTTGTGCTTTGTCACGATTTCTACCCGTGTCATTGACTCATCCATCGTCTTTATTTAATATACCTATTTGTATTTCAAAGTTCTTTACCCTTTCAAGTGACTAAGTTTTGACGGAATTCATCCGTTGTCGCGTCAATTTCTTTTTTACTTTTTTAGTTGAAATCGGTGAATCAATGTAAATTTTGCAATGTACTTTAATATCTTAGCTATAAAACTAGACTCTTTAAAAACATGTTGTCAATTCACACTGACTTGTGATTTATTAAATTATATCAAGTTTATATCAGTATTAAGATTATCTCTAATCGGAGGCGTATACGTAATAGTGTTTACGTGATTAAGTAATTCTGAGCGGGTTACCACATAACATTTTAAATTGCTTTATTAGCTATTAGGAAGAGGCGGGTATAACAACATTTACGAAGGCAGTCACAAAGCGACCAACGAATGAATAAAGAATGCATTGTAGTACAGTAACTACAATTTATTTGCTTTCACCGATTCTGTATGTGAACATGACTCGTTATGACCATATGCGTGTGAATTATTTATTTTCGAAAGGTACGAACGAGTATTTACGGTTTTAAGTTAATTATGAACGCCTGACCGTAATCCTTCAGATTTAAAAAAGAAGCGAAGCTGTGGGCTGTGGCCGTGACGTTAAAAATAAAAAAGGAATCACGTTGGTTTTGGATTTATTTTGTGACTGCGGTGTAAAATGTTGTCCTTGTTTAACTCATTTATGACTTCGAGGCAATAATTGATGTTAACGACGTTTTTAAGTATTGGTTTTAAACGAAATACAGAGAACCAAGAAATATAATATACGGTACTTTCAAGGGCTTTGGTTAACGACTACTTTTGAATTAATAATTTTTTTGCCGTAGGTACATATTATGAAACTATATTTTAACACACACCACTATTGATGATATTATTCTTTATAAAACATTAGAACAAAAGAATTCTTAGTTGATATATTAATAGTTAAACTTTTCCACGGTTGGAAAGAATGAAGGGGGACACTATAGATGGTTGGAGTGCCCCAAGGGAAATATCTCAGCGTCTCGATGGGAAGCAATTTGTATCTCGTTGTCTTTGAGTGACAAGATCGCCGACTCGCAAATTGCTTTCCGTTCTTTGCTGAACGCGAAACTGTTCGTGCCATATTCGATTCCAATTGGTTATGATTTCATCATAGCTACCTTTATCCGTCCCACATACAGCTAAATTGATATGAACTCGTTTGCTAATGTAGGTGTTGTATCACCAATGTTTGAACAAATGTTTTGACACGTATACAACAAATATATTGAGAGAATTGAATCACTTATGACAGTGCTTGGTAAAGGAAAATAGTTGGAGCGAAATATATTTACAAAATGAAAAAATATTCAACGTTGCTCTAAAAATTATTTGACAGTCAAAACCCCGTTTCTAAAGGTTGACATTCTGGGAATTTGTGGACAAAAAAATTGCAGACAATGCTCTAATTCATTGTTGTAGGTGACCTAGTTAAAAATTAAACATTTTAAAAGCTTTTGTTATTTAATGCCAGAATATTCAATATGCAAACACGGACGCCATTTTGACACCTTGACAGCGAAATGCGCGCGAAAATAGTGTTGCCAGCAAACCAATACTTCCATTGCAGTAGATGACAATTATAGACGCGTCCAGATGTCTAGACGTTTTAGAAACGTGAGTGCGTTGACTCCAGTCGTAAATTTGGATGATTATGTTTACCGAAACATCAGAGACAAGTTCATGACATTTAGGGCGCTATTTCGGCGGTAATGGCGCGAAGAGTTTTGTCCTATCTACACTGATTTATGTTATACTTTACAGCCCATACGCAGAAACGCCTTTAACGTTTCGCATATTTCGTACGAGAAAATGCTGCAGCTAAATTTAATCTAGTCCATTTCCTGCATTATTCCTAAGATGTATTTATTCTTGTTATAAATAATGGTATATTCTCGTCTTTAAAGGGATTCTAATAAACTTTTAGTAATTGCCCTAAAGGACGATTTATTATGACCGCATTCTCACCTCATGTTTCTGTCAAAATGACACTTTCTCATTATGCGCTGTCAGTTAAATAAAGTTACAAACACTGAGGAGCAGGATATAACTAATGTTTTATTTTTAGAATAATGTTATTCACTACCAATCAAATAAGGAGTTGCATTTCAATGCGTACTCTTTGAAATGTTTTTGTTCTTTTTTTCTATTTTAATAAGCTATCATTCCACGGAAATCTAGCCAAGAATGTCAAGACTAAAACAAAGGAATTAAAATGAGAACAAAGCTTAGCTCTGTATCGAAAAGGAATGCCTTTGAAGAAACACTAAACTCAGCCGCTTGGAACTTAAGATAACTGGTTGTGTTCAAGCGGTTATAATATCTTGATGCGCAGACGCAATCAATTTCCTCTCTATGAAATATCTATCTTTAATGCACATCGTTTCCTTCCTTCGAAACTGGTCTGCGCTGATTGGAGTTAAGTAATATATACGGCGATTTATAGTTCCTTGAGAAGTTCTTGATTGGTTTGACGTGGAACGCAACTTGTTTTTAGACTTAACTAGGCAATAATTCAGTTTCGAAAGCTGTCTTGTTCGTAATTAAATGTGTAAGAACGACTGGGGTTGATTTAAGATTGCGCACGATACGAAAGGATAATTGAAAAGCGACTGTCGAACTGACTGACACATGAATACTTGATTGACACGAAAAAATGATGATATAGATTTTTATTTGTAATTTATTTTTAGTAAAATCATCAGTAGTCGTAAAGAAGATGCTTTGGTGTCATCTTTAAACATGAAATCGTTAAAAAAAAAGGCAAAAGGTAATTTCAGTCAAAAAAGTTAAAATGCTTGTCGTCTTTTAGTTACTGAAATCTGTAAATTAAACAGGAAAGAATCTTAAAAAGGCATTTCAGAACCGCAGAACAATTTTCTGCGGTTCTGACTGTAACAAATTTGAAATTGAAAATTGCAGCGAAATTAAATCGAATTCCTTAGAATCCTTACTCGAATTGGAACATTCGAGAATACAAAGACATTTATATTGCTCTTAAACTTCTTGCGATAAACAAATTTGGTCCGGTTTGAGATGTTACACATTACGTAATATGTAAATTGATTTTTAAAATTACACCCGTCAAGTTCAAATGAAGCAACATGTGTGTTGTATAATCATCATCAACAGCCTTTAATTCGTCCACTGCTGGACATAGGCCTCTCCTATGGCACGCCACTAAAGTGAAGATCGAGCCCAATGGCGTGCCCAGTGTTGTATAATGATCACTATTAATATAATTTTATCCACTATTTTGAATCTTATAGTATGTATATAGGTGCTGAATTTAGTAAACCGTGTAAGTCCAATTTAAAAAGTTGTAACTATGATCTAAGATACATAAACTGAATTTCGTTATTTAAAAACAAAATTATTCATAAAACACTACCTATTAGTTGCAATAATTAATTCCAACGCATAAGTAAATGAATTTCAACGACCATATTACTTTAAACAAACTATTGGCAAACAAATAGTTTTTTCGTATAACTAAACTACAAATTTTATTTGCTTTGTAAATCCAATCACCATATTGACTAAGATAAGCAAATCAAAATTCTCCTAGACTTGAGATTCTCTAGCATACATGGAAAATCTAGTAGCAACAAAGAAAAACGCATCAACATTCAAAGCCACACAATACACACGCATATCAAAATAACAAATAGAGGTTGGCAATGCAACTGGCACCAGCTCGCATTAACCCAGTAACAGATATACCGATGGTTCAACCGACCTACATACATACGCCAGACGCATCACCACGTAAACATTAACGTACTTTTAACGGTAACTACTAGTGTATTTTGTTCTAAACTAAAGGGCTTTTGATAAAAATAAACTTAAGTCAAAAAGATAAGGTAACAGATAATTTCAAAGAAAAGTTTTAAAAGATGACGCTACCAAAATCTTCGAATTTTGTTAGAATCTTACTACCTACTACTTAAAATAACTTAGGATCTTACAAGTGACCCCTTGAGTTCTATAAAGATGAATACCCAAATAATCTTTTGGACCATTAATACCATCTCAAGAGATCTTTTAAAAACTCTATTAATAGGACCATTTTTCTCTTAATGAAGGAACTATGCTGTTCCTGTCAGCTTTTGTAAATTTTCTCCATTTCAATATCTGAAAATTCAAAATGGACACGATTTTTTATATTTTTACAAAACATTTTCGTACCTACGTTATATTTTTTTTAATCCCTGCAGAGCTTAGAAATCTATACAATTAATTTTCAACTCCGAAAATCCCATATGGGCTGATATCATAAAGGATTCATTGATTACATTCTCAGTTATTAAAGTCGCCATTGTCCTCTGACTTTGTAAATTCCAATATTTTATTTCGTCTGTGTTCACTAAAATTGTCAGCATAACTAAATACAAACTACATAACATGTATATGTAGCATATCATGCTAGACGTATACAATTCCTTCTAATTATAAACTAGGAAGTGTTATGTTGTGGGGAGACAATTATTCCGAGCCATCGTTTGCAATTGCATTAATAAATGCCCGTCAGCTGCCAAGACTTGCGTTGAGCTAAATCTATTCGTTACATAACTTGGAATTGGCATTGAATCTTACGTAGGAGTCGTGTTTATAACTACGCATTGTACACCTACGTGCGTGCATATTTGTTGCCGAGACTGTGTTTTGCTTCGATTGAAGTGTTTTGATAATTTGGGCAAATGATTTTTCGGATCGATTTTTTTAATGAGTGTTGTGCTTTTTACTTAGTCCTTTCTTGATTGATCTTCAGACAATATCATGACGTGAAACGAGATATAAGAGTATGAAATCTGTACTTATTGCGACTGTACAAATGCGTCTTTACGAATATTGGATATCTGATTTATTAAAATAGCCATGTTATAACAGCATAACTGTATATCACCTTCCAAAACCTCATACCAGAATTGTCACAATGAACTTAAAACTAACCCTAAAACTCATTCTATGTTCCTAACCTACAAATGTTTAACCCCATAAACTATTGTACTAAATAAAGCACCGTTCACACCAGCGGTCTCGGCGCGATGGTCGGCGTTGCGCGCGGCTGCCACGCGGCGTGGAGGCGCTCGACGCTTGCGCCGCGAGATGGCAGCACTGCGGGAGACACTCGACGACGTCTGCGAGCCAGGGGACTGCGCCCCGCAGCCACATACACGAGCGCAGCTGCACCGCCGGATTGAGGAGTTGAAGGTAGACACAAAAAATATATATACAAAGATTTTTTCACTACAAAATAGGAAATAAAGCCTCGCTCTGCGATAAATGAGGCCCATTTAGTGTAATAATTCAAAGTATAATAAAATAAATTGCCCTTGTATGTTTAATAGAGTAATATTCAAAGCACAAGTCAATAAACAGTAGTAATCAAATAGAAATTTAAA
This sequence comes from Cephonodes hylas, assembly GCA_030295005.1. Lineage (NCBI taxonomy): Eukaryota > Metazoa > Arthropoda > Insecta > Lepidoptera > Sphingidae > Cephonodes > Cephonodes hylas. The sequence goes on from AP025382.1 coordinate 7,146,475, forward strand.
TTAACAACTACGCTGTCATATACTTGACATTTATAAAGGAAAACACTAACAGCCACGTTCGAATGTAACGTTTAATTTATGCGTGTACTCGTTGCGGTTTAGTTTCGAATTGCACTTCGATTGCCCACAATCTAAAGCTGTAATCAAGTATTAAAACGATAAAGTTATAACGTAATTATCCCTTTCAGGATCGGCTTTCTCGTCTGCTGGAGTGCAAGGTGTCAATGTTGAAGTTGACTGTGTCTGTGCGTCGCGCGCTCGTCGAGATGGAATCGGACGAGACGGGCCTGGCGGCGGATTTGGCCGCACTGCTGGCCGCGTGGGATGACGCGCACCAGAGGTGAGTGTAAATGGAGCTTTATTTTTGTGTCTTATGCGTTTTATTAAAGATTTTTTTTATTCTGTTTATGCAATCTTCTTCTTCTTCATCAACCCATATACGCCCACTGCTGAGCACGGGTCTCCTCTACCATTGAGAGGGTTTAGGCCATATTATTCTTCAGATATTGTAACAACATACAAAAAGTAAACAAATGACACAAAAAAGATAATGAAAAGATTTTCTTTGTACAGTATTTCATTTGTCCTATGCTCTCTTATAGCTGATAATAGACATCGCTGCAATTGGATTTGTATAATAAATTCATAACATTATTTAAAATCGTATCATTATTTTGTCAACAAAAACTGTTTTTACCATTTCTCATCCATAAATAATTTAAATAACACAAGCTAATCCAACTAAACTAATAATCATTTCCACAGGACCTCAAACGAGCTTCTATCGCTGGAGAAAGCGGTGTGCGCGTGGGCTGAATGGGAGAGCGCTTTACGCGAACTGCAAGGCGCTTTAAGAGGAGATCTGGCGACGCTTGAAGCGCTGCGGGATCGTGGCACCACTGCGGACCAAACTGAAGTCGCCGCGCAAATCAAGCAACTAGCCGCTTCACTCGTTGAGAAGAAGAAGGTATGTTGAAAATGTGTTTTTATTTCAGGCTATACAGAATGTTTTTGCTCATAATTTATTTTTTTATGGTAATCTATTCAAAATGACTATTTCTTCAAACGAAGCCATTCGGACATCGGTCACTGTAAAAGCAAATGAGGATATTCTTTCATGGCGAATCTGATTGTGCTATATCAAGCATCGCTCCTTAAACAACTAACGATCACGTCAGAAAACTATCAGTTCTTCAACATCTGGTCTGTTAAATGAGTTTCCCTTCACGCTGTTCAGCAAAGACACCCAGTAGGTACTTCTTCTCCCTACCCGTTATTCTTAAAAGTTACCCTTATATCTCTTCTGGTCTTCGCTGTGAAGCTTGCAGCATTTTCCAAAATTTGAATGAATGACCAACTGAATGTTTATTTTTGTTTCCAGGGCAGTTCAACGTGCGACTCGTTGTCCGATTCGGGTATATCGGACGGCGACAGTGAAGGCGTGGGGCGACGGGCGAGAAGACTCAGTGCTCTACGGGAGCTCGCTAGGAGGCTGCAGGCGGCGCTCGCCCCTAACTCGCCGGCGCATAAGACCATCGCCAAGGTAAGTCATACATCATCAGCATCATTCATCATCGTCACCATCATTCGTCGTCATTATTCAAAGTCGTCATTTATCATCATCATAAAATAAGCTGGTCTAGCCAGTGTTTTCTGAGGTATTAAACAACAAGATCGCTCTTATAAAGCTATCAAACATAACTAATGAAACAGTCGTGTAGAAATACACCTGTGATCATGACGTTAATGTTAACTTTTTTTACAGCGTATGGAACAGACAGAAAACGAGGTGCGCATACTACAGGAATCGTGCCGCGCGCTTGTCGAGCAGAGCATTCCCGATCTCAAGATCGATGAGGAAACGTAAGACTATTTCTTTTTTTCGTTATAAATGGGACCATGACCTAAACATACTTTTGATATCTACAACGTTGATAAAATTTCTTCCTAATGAAAATCCACTCAATCTTAATTTACAATCTAAAAAAGACTAATATCTCTTCTCGAATTTATCTTCATCAGTTCATATACGTCCCACTATTAGGTCCTAACTTTTGTTACAACTGAGAAGGTTGTATATTATCATGTATTTGTAAACAATTATTCAAATCAATAAAAACCTATTTTATTTATATTCACAGTGACAACAGCGTGGCTACAGTTGCCGGGAACAAAACTGGGTCAGGCGACCCGGACTACAGTCCCCGCGGCGGCTGGGTGTGGCGCGTGCTGCGCTCCTCCCTGCCCATACAGCTGTGCCTCGTCGCGCTACTACTCGCCGCGTGGCTCGTAGAACGACCGCGCTGCTGCGACGCCCTCAATTCATTCGCTCAAAGCCTCACCCCGCAACTACGCTACGTACGCGGACCGCCCCCAGTCTGAATCAACCACAACCATAACGTTGTGATCATCGTTAGCTAAATTTTTAGCTCGGAATTTGAAGTGCCTTCGCACGTATTGCGTTCGGTCGCAACCCATTCGTTCACGAATGAACGGATCCTTCAACTGTCATGTTGACTTTTAAAACACGGACTAAGAAAGCCGCCATGTGGCGCCAAATGGACCTATTCGAAAGGTATTGCGAGGAGCAATAATTTTTATTAATATAAGAAGTGGTGGTTTTGAAGATTTGACTCGCGAGAGTACAGTTTGATTGACATATACTAACATATCTTATACAATATGTACCTTAGAAAATCCAAAAATAGTGTGTTATAATCGATCGATTGTGAATGACAAGAGTAAAATGACTAATGGTAAAATAGAACTAAAGGCCGACTTTCAAGTAAACCTAGATTTGCTCATAGGAAAAAGTTCAAATAAACAAAAGTGTTCCAAAAAAAATGATCATCTGTATCAGATGAAGTTCAAACTAGTTAGTCTATGTTTTAAGTATATTAATACTTACTAACAATTGACAAACGGTAGAACGTTTGTACTTAGAGTAGAAGCATGACTATCTTAGTACAATTATTTTATAGGTTACATAAGGTGTGAAAGATAGCAATTATCCGTTGCATACAATATTTTTTGAATCTTTGTAAAAACTTGTGCCTCAGAATGTTTGAAATACTTGGGTAATGACATACACATTTTGAAATTGTAGCCTTACTTTATTATATAAGACTGATAAGAAGATAGATAGAACATTCATTTTCAACAATTCCCTCAATTATGAATATTTGGAGTTTAACAAATATGTAGCCATATATACTTTATGTTTGTGTTGTCTTACTCTGATAGTGAAATAATAAAATATATAAATGTACCTATTATAATTCTTCCTGATTACTTATGACACTGACATTACCCATAAAATGGGAAAATTCTTTTATTATGTTCTCTTAGTTGATTATAAATCAATTTTTGATATAACTTTTTAAGTCATATTTCACAAATATAATTGAAAACTATTCACTTCCATAAGGATTTTCGATGATTTTTTTGACATATTTTGTAGTGATGCCAGCTTTTATATTTCTTTTTTATGCTGGCAACTAGTGGTATGTATTTTGCAAGCAAGCATATCGAATATATTAGTATTATATAATATTTATTATAATTAATATGAATTCATGATAAAAAATACCATTGAATTAATATGTGCCTGATTATTATTTTTATTCATTGTTATGTGTTTAATAATTTGTTTATTTTGGGGGCTTTGTTTACATTACTGTATTTAATTTTAAAATATGTAATAAATTCAAAATAAATATAATTTTAAAAAAGACATAAATAAAAACCAATAGTTATTATTACATTATAGCAAAGACAATATATACTATAGCTTTCCAAATTTATCAAAAGTAGGTACATTAATGTGAACAAAGCAATATAGCGAAATATTTCATAATATCTTGTTGAGTATTTTTACAGAACTAAGTCGAAATATCATTATTATGCTATGTTTAAAGACAAATTATTATTCATTGGTAAACGAACTGTCTAATATACTACTCTGAAAATCTATTGCGTGAACAGAAATTTGATAGCAAACGGAACTTATAAAAAAAACTGCCGAAGTGTAAATGTGTGCGTGGTTTTATTGATTATATTGAATGCACGTATAACAAATACTATAGGTAGGAACACTAATCTATAGTATTTTAGTAGCTAAGTCATTGAAGTTTCTCTGTGGTTTTAATTGCAGTGTGTCATAAAAATTTTTTGATGTTTTTTACGAATAGTAGTTTTTGTCCTAAAGTGTGGTAGTATTAAATTGTGCATCTGACCACACTGAAGTTTTTAATAAAGAAAAACCACAGGGAAAGCTTTTCAACATTCTATATTCAATTTAAGGCAGTAAATGCCGGTATAGTGTGTCATATTTCTTTTAATTTTATAATCTTAATTTTAAATAAGCAATTGAAAGGAAATAGACATGCTATTAATGTGCATTTAATTTTTCGTTCTTCGGCAAGGTTGTGAAAGCATTATAAAATGAACGATAGCATAGAGGCATGTTCGCTTTGGAATGGAAATAAACATTTTTAAACATTATTAATTGTTTCATTGTTTTATGTGTATGTACCTATGATTTAACTATGAGAATTTACCTACAACGCGTGTGCTCACGTATTCCTACAACAAATTATTAATTTAAACATCAATTTCTAAAGTATTCATAATAACTTAAAGAATTAAAACTCCTAGTAAAAGTTTTTTTATTGCAAGTTTTTTCTTTCAGACTTCTTTTTTTATTACAAAGTGATTTCTTATTCTCCCTCCTTGAGCTAGTTTTGAAACCGTATAGTAGTATGTTTTCATTGAAATAATAATCTTTTAGCCACAAGGATACCACTTTTGCAATCACTTATTGATACGATAGTTATAAACAATAAATATGTAAGCCTAATTAGGAAAGATCAAGCTTTTAAATTATTTATGTGGCAAAAATTGTTAGGAATAAAGAAAAATCTGTTAAAAATGCCAGTACCTATAAGGTTTCCTTTTCAATATTAAATACTTACAAATAGCAATCTTAGCGACAACGACGCCAGCTCTCACATTAAAAACGAACTAATCTAGGTAAATGCTAAACAAACTGAAAGGAATCTGGAAATAAAGTTACATTGTGTTTTATTTACTATGTTAAGGGTTCTCTAGTAGGGTTGCTCCATGGTAGAAACTAAAAAGCTTCATAAAACAATACGTGCGTTGCGATTATAAGAAGAAAATTGTTAACTCTTCTAGGTCTTCCATTCATTCACCATGATAAATATATAAATAAAACAACGCTGCGACTAAAAGTGTCTCTTTGTCATTGCATTTTATTAAATCTCTTTTATGTATAAGGGGCCCTATACACCTACAATAATATTGAACAATCTTTTTATTGTTCAATAATATTGAACACCCCCTTTGATTCCAGACGTTCAATTAATTCTGTCAATAAAATTGATAAACCACTCTGATCAATATTTTCGTGCGAGCAACATGTCTGACGACGAAGTTTTGGCGGCAGCCACGCTGGTGATTTTGTTGAAAAGAAAAAAAAAAGAAATATATTGCGCAATATTAACCCTACACAGCGCAATAAAAAAATATTGTTCAATAAAAATTAAGCTCCATCAATCTTTTGGTCAATCACGGCGCAATGCTTCAATACTATCCCTACACGTTCAATAATATTGTACAATCAGAATATTGTTCAATATTATTGAAGGTGTATGGGTGCGGTAACATAAAATCATTGTTGTGAATTTCCTTGGTGGGATACCATTTTATTTTTCCAAAAAAATACTAAGTGCTTCCCGAATACTTAACGAATCTATAGTGAATAGTCAATTAATTTACTTACCGATATTTATTACATCCAAATTTAGAAAAAAAAAACAGCAATAGCAAGTAAAAAACGAAAAAAATCTGCTACCTAATGGTTTTTTTTTCTTCCTTATGGCAAGGCGCGCTTTGCGCATCTGCCAGCGTCAAGGTATAAAGCGTAGGTCAAAATAGGATTAACTTTCTAGGGTTAAAAGTTAGGGAAACAAGATGTTGCAAACACTAAACATATTTAAATTACCTAATGGTTACCACCAAAAAGTTGCAGAAAATATAAATTGTGCTGCCAGTATTGTAAGGAAAAATAAAAGCTGTTACCTACACAGCTAATGCCCGATAAAAACCAGGCTTACAGTAAATAATACGGATATCTTATGAAAATTATTTCTGTGTGTCTTAAACTATGTCTCTAGTAGAATCATCAACAACTTTTTATTTTGTATTGTTTACTTCTGTTAGTTTTAATCGTTACGTTAATCACTTTTTACTATAATTTGCGTTGTATTATGTATATGGCAACACTGTTTGACAATTGTATTTCCGGATTTAGCAAAGCAAGCGTGCACGTGTCGTGAACACATTTTGTATTTTTATTTTATTATTAATGATTATTTCGTAATAAGTCAGTGTTAGAGTAGACACATAAGCCTAATTTTCGTCTTGGGACATAATATCACCTACTTCATAGGGTAAGTAGAACGCAAATCTTTTAAAATGTGTATTTCAGGTATGCCGCCATGTTGTTGCGTGACGATAAAGCTTTCGAATGGCGTGGTATTTTAAGTCGGAGATCTAGGCTACTTTTTTAACAGGTTTTTGGTGATATCGGCCGGTTTTATTTGGAATATCAACTTAATCTTCATCGAAATTTGAGTGGATGTGTTTTTTGTCAAGTTCGTTTAGTTGACGACCGCTTAGTATTTTCAATTCCATAAGGAACGTTAAAATAATTGAAGTTCGGTTCCTAAGTTAATATTTTTGCTTCAATCAGATCAAATACACATAAACTAGAAATCGATAAACGCGCGCCATTATTTGCGTCGTTTTATTTCTGTTTAGCGCACGCCGCCGGTATCTTCTTACGGTAAGTTTCAAGTCACGATGAATCGATTAAATTGAAATTGAACGATTGAGTGGCGTTACAAACGTAATACTTGTAAAACATTTCATTTAGGCTTTTTTTTATAAGACAACCTTCGAAACCACACCACCCACGTGGTCTTTCCCGTATTTTGGCGCCATTGCTGGATTATTCTAGATAAATCGAATTGGTTGTGGTTATAGTTTATACATTGGTCCTTGATTATGGCCACGTGTTTAATTAGTTATCAGTGTTATCAAAGTTAGCAATCTCCATAGCAATAACAATCATTGTGAGATAAAAAATAGATTGTTTTAATACTTGAATTTTGAATGTGACATAGGAGTTATCTATTGTTCATAGCTCTTCCTCAAAATATGAAAACTGTTAAAGAAATGTAAATATCAATGTAATCTTAGAATTTGTCAATTGAAATTTAATAATTGGTATCATTAGGCTTCCCTAAAGATTTAGCTGGATTACATTTTTGTCACCAAACAAAATAATCCTTACTGTATAAGTCTAAGTTTAAAAATAAAATTGTCCTACTTTTGCTATTTCTGTTCTGGTCTGGAAGTAGCTCCATCCTACTCAATATTTAATTATGTCACTAAACAAGAGAAATACCTAATTGTACAGAATATTTATACACAATTTCTACTATTCCACAATAAAATAATCATAAATCAGAGGTAGCCTAGCATGTGCCACTTTTATTATCAGAGCATAACATCTGGGCAATGTTTCTCTGCAACTGGGAGGGTTTTAGGTTTTAGTTTACCATGCTGGCCTAGTGTGGTTTTGGCAAGCTACACACTTAAAAATTCACAAGGAGTTTTAGACCTGTTCTAAGTTCAATGGTTAGGATAATTTGTTGGAATAAAAAAATTTTTTCTTTGTAAAAAAGATGATTAGTCCCACTACCCAACGCAGTGTCTTCATTGACTATAATGATGAGCACATTTTAACAGTGGGCACAATAAAGCTCTACTAAAACACATGCAGATTTCTTCAATAAATTTGTGTGCACCTAAGTTTTGCGACAGTCAAATAATATACTTTTTTTTACATGTATAATTTGGACTGTATGTTATAGTTGTTACTCTTTAACAGTCTCATTTTAATTTTCTGCTGTTCTTTAACAGAAAATGGTGGGATCACGAGTATATGTTGGTGGTCTACCATTTGGAGTGAGGGAAAGAGATTTGGAAAAGTTCTTCAAAGGTTTTGGCAGAATCAGAGATATTCTCATCAAGAATGGATATGGGTTTGTGGTAAGTGGCAGTTATAATAGTAATTTGCATTAATTTATTTCATTTGTAGAAGTTATACAGTTGGGTAAATAGTTTCTACTTAAATTATGTTGTTACTTATTTTTTTAGTTGTTTATTAAATACATTTACATATTTGTCTTCAAGGTTATAATCTCCTATTAAAATTAGATATTTATGTTTCCAATAAAAATTTTTGCAAAATATGTTACTCTTATATACCAAAATATCTTAACTTTTTCTATCTCAAAATTTATTTCAATTTAACATACTTTTACTTTCGCAGGAATTTGAAGACTACAGAGATGCAGATGACGCAGTCTATGAACTCAATGGGAAAGAATTACTTGGAGAAAGGTATTTTTATTTTCATAATAATACTAGATGTTTCTGTGTGTAGAGTAGAAACTTTATTTTTAATTGTGTCTTATCAGCCGGCTCCACATGAATGAATTGTATGGAGAACGGATATATGACAATGTATGGGATGCATAGCATGCTGTATGAGATGGCTTGTGTATTTTTTTGTGTTTGATGTATTTCAGTTATCAATGTTGGATTGGTTGAGAAATTATTATTAAACACAATATCTACCAAGTTGTAAATTACGAAATGTTGATAACATGCAGCTTATCAATTGACTAGGTTTAAGTAAACATGCAGCACTGTCTGATATGATAATTCACTTGCCTACCTTGTGTGTTTAGCATTCGAAATTTTGCTTTTATGTTTATTCATTTTTATATTTTTTAAAAATCCAATACATTTACTTATAAAATTTACATGTATTACTACATTTGGCCAAAATTTGGCACACAAAGTTCTCTTTATTCTTTTTTGGTGCAGTGACGGTTAGGACAATTATTTAGATGGTGTAAAAGTTGCCATCATTTGAAATAGCTCAATTTAATTCATGCATTTTACGTGTTTTGCTTTCGGAGCCAGTATGTTCAATTCATTTGATCTGAGTGAGTTGAATTATCACTTGTTTTTATGGTGAATGGAAACATCGTGATCAAATATGCAAACCTAAGAATTTTTAGGAATTTCTAAGGTGTGTGGTCCGTCAACCCGCTCAAGGCCGGCCTGGTGGACTAAACCTACTCAATGGTAGAGGAGGCCCGTGCCCAGCAGTTGTCGTATATGTGCTGGTGAATGACGATGATGTGGAAAGCAGCGTTGTTGCAATCTGGTGAGCGTATCCGCGCGTGTGCCGCAGGGTGGTGGTGGAGCCGGCGCGGGGCATCGACCGCAGCGCGGACCGGTACCGGCGCGACCGCTACTACGAGCGGGACCGCGGCCGGTCGCGATACGAGTGAGTGTCGCGCTCTGTTGTAGGGTGTCGGTGGAGCGCGCGCGCGGCGTGCCCCGCGGCTCGGACCGCTGGCGCTCGCGGGCCCCGGCCTCCGCCCCCCACGCCGCGCCGCCGCCCGCCGCCGCCGCCCGGCGCGCCGCCCCGCCGCACGCGCGCGAACCGTCTGTATAGCGTACTCACACACACAACCCAGCCAGACACACCTGTAAATATTATGCATCTCCTGCTATCTATGTCGGCTTCTCGCCTTATCGATGTTAAAACGTTCCGTATCCCACTGTATAGGTATCTCAATGCCTGAATTGCCATTCCAACCACTTAAAATTTGAATTCCCTCCCCAATGTAAAACTCCTCGACATTCCCCCAATTAACCAAACAACTTTTAATAAAAATCTATAATTGAAATTCGTATTACCTCGAACTTTTTAAGGAAAACTCATATTTTCCGTTTTCGTGTGTAGTAATTTCGTTGGCGTAGATAATTTCATATAAACTGATTACTACTACTGATTACTACAAAAATCCCACTTTTATTCCTATACCCTGCTAGTATCCCCATTTTCCACAGTGCACTTTTACAGATTGTTATGTCATTACTTGTGCATCCCACATAGCTTATATATTAGGATGTAGCATCCCCTACTCAATGCAATTACTGCCTCATAATTCCCATTTAATATCTTTTTTTTTCTTTCCCATTCCTTAAAGTTTTTTTTATTCTTGTGAACTACTTTTCTTCTTATTTTTTTTTTTTTAATTCAAAATTGTCCTTAACCCTGACAATGACTTTATTTCAAATTGCAACATTACATGCAACATAGTAGAATGTAATTCATCAATAATAGACTATTCACATTTTTTTTTACATTACACAACCACCTTTTAAACAAATCCCTTTTCCCCTGACCTAGCATTCAAACAAACAAGCATTTGAGCTTGGTAGCAATGTGATGATGCTTAAGTATGCAACTTAAGTGCATGCATATTTATTTTTATCTTTACACTACATTAACTTTCATTTAAGAAATGAAAATATTTTCTGTATATTTTTTAGAACTTGTTAACTCATAGAAATTCAACTATAAAGGCTACAGATTTTAACTGTTAATAAATACAATTATGCTTAGCAATTGCATTAAAAACTCATAAAAAAAAAAACTAAAATATATAGAGCTTACTATAACATAACTCTACACTTCAATATACTCACTACATTTTCCCAAGTTACACAAAGTAGTTATCATGTAGTATATCTTAGTAGTTTGTTGACAAAGTCATTATTTAACATTTCAGCTACATGTAAGTACATAAAATACAAAATGGCCTAAGCCAGGGCTTCCCAAACTTATTTACACTATGACGCCCTATAGAACTTTACTGGAAATAAAAACAGCAGTAGTTATGAGGTTATCAGAAAAATACGGACAGCGAATGTTTTCCGATCGCCTCGCGACGCCCCCACGATGTTGCCGCGACGCACAGTTTGGGAAGCTTTGGCCTAAGCCATGAGACAACTTTTAGGGACTGGAAAATTGTTGAGTTGTGTAAACTGATGGTACATAGTAGGGAAATGCCTTGAACTGTGTATTGAATAAGTGTCTATCTAATCAAACAATTATTGTTTTGAAAATACAATATGCTCACAAACATTTATCTTTAGATAATCCTATGATTTTTAAATGTAATGATTGCAACTTCCAAGGATCTAAAACATAAATTATTGTTATATACTGAGTATAAACTCTAAAATTTAATATAATTTCATTTAGGATGTGTTAATACACATTTCTCAATTCTCGAAATTTAGGTACTATTATAAAAAATACATAGTTTTGTAATATTCCAACCTGCAATTGATCAAATAAGCCTCATAGACTGCAATGGAATTTTGTTGGCCTATGTATAGTAAATTGGCGGTTTGATTTCCGCCCAAGGTTTTTTGACGAATATTTTTTTGCTATGGCGATTTTTTATGTATGTGACTGTTTATAGTAGGAAATGATAGTAAGGTTAACCTGATGGAAACTTCTAGCCGATTTTTTTGTTTTTAACAAAATGCTTAATTTTCTTGAATATTTTGTATGCAATATAAGAATATATAAGATTAGTCAATTATATTTAGGATAATAAAAAAACATAATGTAATTGTAATTTTCCTTTCGCAGTGACTACAATTATAGATACGGACCGCCCACGCGCACCGAGTACCGGCTGATAGTCGAAAATCTGTCTAGCCGCATTAGCTGGCAGGTAAGAGTCTGAGGGAACGCTCGGTATATCATCACCACATGCAACATCACTCAGGGCGCCGGAGGTTTGTCGCACTCGGGAGGCCACGCGGGCGCACTCGCACTATTCGCAGCACTGCCCTAGGAACTGCAAACTAAACCCTTCGCCGCTGCAGACAACACGGAATTAGCAAGAATTGGTACTCGAGCAGAGATAACGGACTATCAATGGAAATCGGAAAGACCAAGGAACGCTGGAATGTTTCGGAATGCAGAGGAGTTGAATGCCACTGACTAGATGTTCGGATATGTGCCATACAATACGTACTGTGGAGAAGACGCGGGTTCCAACGGACACGGGCTGGAGTTCGACGCCATGGGCTTTGGACGCGCTTGGACCAATCACACGGGATCGTCTGGACCACTAGGAACATAGCCACTCACATCTTGTTGCTTTACTACTAATCAAACAACGGTCTGTTCTAATTTATATCAAACCAAGTAGTATACCACCTAGCATATTTATTGTAAATAACTTAACAAAAACTACAAACAATATTTATCACTAAAGTTAGCAGTGCATTAACATTCATTAATATGAAATTGATATGTACCAACTTACTTACGAGCTTATAGAATAATTTTTAAAAACAACAGAAGGTGGCCAGTGCCCTCGATGTGGCTAGCGCTGTGTGAGATGTGTCTGAGGCGATGTTAGGAGGTATCGGTCCGGAGGTGCAGCCGATGTGTGGCCCCCGCCCCCGCACGCCCCCCGCCCCCGCCGCCGCCGCACGCCCTCCCGCGGCCACAAGGTAAAGTCGACAGGGGGGCACACAAGACAGGAGGCGTAACACGTTATGTGCAACACTCCCATTTTACTTCATTATTTTCATTGATATAATTTTTTTTTTCTCTTTTATTTTTTGTTATTTGAATGCCCACAACTGCGCATGCATAGACTCGATGACTATAGCTTTTGTGGGCATTATTTAAATTCAGATATTTGTTTCGTATGGCAGCTTTTTGTGTGCGGTGATTTGGTAGGTATTATTGTTTACTATCGATTGACGTGATTGGATCGGATGTTGACGGTTAGCGAACGTTGCCGGTGCAGATAGCGGAAGGCGCTTTCAATTCGCAATGGTATGCTGAGGCGGTAAATGGCACTAGATGAGAGGAAACCGAGGAATTACAGGAGCAAATTAAGATGCAATATTTGGAGCACGATGGATATGGCGAAAGATAGTTGATGGAGACTATTCAACCTTTGACGATTGGATAATTGGAACGTGGCACGATGTTTTATTAAATGAAGTTCAATATATCGGAACATTGGATGACGCTAAATTGGACAATGGCATGACTAGCTGCGATTCGAGTCCCAAGTCAGACGCCGAGGCGAAAGCGGCACAGATGACTGCGGTTCGAGAAATGTTGAAAAGTGTTATGACCCTATTATTTTGAAATACCTGGATAGATTTTTGAGATGTTTTCAAACTGTACTGGACAACTGAATTCCTTAAGAGAAATTCGAATACCAGTAGGAAGGCATAAAAACGTTCTACGCAGAATTGAGACGAAGATTGTTAAAGATGATCAACAGAAATTACATCGATGTAAACAATAATGACCCACAGGTGACCGATTACAAAAGAGCTGCAAATTCGTATAATTAATATATATATTCTTTCACTTTTCACTTTCATTCGATATGCGTTAGGAAACAGGCTTGTTCGAATCCAATGCAAAATCTCTTCCAAAAATCTCTATATTCATTTTTCATGATGATATCGCATTTTTACCATCTTTCGGGGCTGAAGTACCCTGATGATAAATTCTATTCTGAGGTAGATTTTTGGAAGAGATATAAAAGAGTGGTGTAAGTGATGTGCTAACGTGGTTTGTTAATTTGCAGGACTTGAAAGATTATATGCGTCAGGCTGGCGAAGTTACTTATGCTGATGCACACAAGCAGCACAGAAATGAGGGGTGGGTAGTTACTGTTCATAAAACTATTAATAATGCCATAGTTGGCCTATAATGGCTCATGACCTGAAAGTCAATAAGACAAGATAGTCCTTGTAATGTCTTTATTAAATTGACCGTTTCATTAGTTGAGGGTTCGAAACCTTGGTAGTTATGATCTAGGCCTAATAAAAAACAAATTGAGCTGCTTATAATTTCCTAACAATTAATCTCTCTATAGCTTACCAGGCTAAATGAGGTCCAAGCCAGCTTAGCCATAGATAAGTAGTAGTGTGATCAGGAGTAGATGGATATCTCTTGGACATTCTTATCAAGTGTTGACTGCCTTCCGAAAAAGGTGATAAATTTTGGAATGATTGAATCTAAGTGATGTATTTGACATTTTATAGATAATTTAATTTCTGAGGCTGTTGAAAATATTTCCTCAACTAACATGTACATTGCAGCGTGGTGGAGTTCGCGACGCACTCGGACATGCGCGCGGCGATCGAGAAGCTGGACGGCACGGAGCTGAACGGGCGGCGCATCCGGCTGGTGGAGGACCGGCGCTCGTCGCGGCGCCGCACGCGCTCCTCCTCCTCGCGGTCGCGCTCGCGCTCCAGGGACCGGCGCCGCGCCTCGCGATCCAGGTATACACACAATATTACTCTACAACTATAGATGTGGAGTACATTGGTGTGGCTAAGAGGAGTAGGAATGTAGCTAACCAAAAACACATGCATCTTACAAAATTCCGATAAGTAATAATCTTTAAGTATGCCTTTCTGTATGATGAAATGAGAATTATTTTTGTATAAGGACTTTCAGGGGTATCTGTGTTGAGGCAATGTCTATACTATTACCACTACATCAAATCCATTGGGAAGTAAACTATTAAACTGGATTTCAAAATCTGTTAACCTATATTTTTGGAAAATAGAATGCCAAACTACTTATAATTAATGCCGAATTTTATGTAAAACTGTTGCCAAGAATTCTTTTACAGAAATTAAGAAAGGTTAATATACTCAAACTCATTGGGGTTGCTTGGTATAGTTCCAATAGTTTTTTCTTCCAAATTGTGTCATTCATAATATCTTGTTTACATGATGATATTGCATTTTTACCATCTTTCGGGGCTGAATGCCCGTGCTGAAAAAATTACTTCTGAAGAATTATAAAGTTATAAATTTATAAAAAATCTTGTTTGACATTGCATCATAATACGCGTTGCCTTCTTTCAGATCCAAATCACGTCCAAAGAGCAAGAGTCCCGCCGCCAAGTCTCGCTCCAGATCGCGTTCCAAGTGAGTATTATCAGTCATTTGTAAATTAAATTTAAAGTTTTGCTATGCGAATTGATCACAACTGTGCTACTTTAAAACAATTAAGAATATATACTACATATTTTAAAGTGATTAAAAACTAATTTACAATGGAACTTGACAAACATTACTTAAAGTACTGATGCATCATTTCGCATAGGAATTCCTTTGAGAGCAATCGATTGTTCTGTCCCTTCACAATATCTTGTGAACCTACTTTCTATCGTAAGTTAGCATTGGAAGTCGATTGCTTGTCAACACTTAGCGTATGAAATAGAATATCTGGTCCCCCCTCGACAGTTATTGCAATCATCTTCTCGAAATTATATATTACCCTCTACCACAATTTCTTGCATGCCAACAAAAAATCTTATTCTAAAACGCTGGAAGCATACTTATCATTTCTCAAAGTATGCATGGATATGTATAAAATTAACATAGTTATTCATTTGGCTAGGTGTGTTATTACTTGCGCTGAGCAAAATTTAAAAATGTAAGTACTTAGCCATAGTTCCTAAGTAACTTGTAGTTCTATATGCTAGATGTTTTTTTTTTTCTATTATATGTCCTTGATGCGAAGCAAAATCAAAACATTTCGGGTTTCATCTTGTTTCGCATTTATGTAGGAGCATATACCGTAAAGAATTGTGTAATTCTGGCAAATGGCATTGTTGTTTAGTAGATGTAATAAAAGATGGCATTTGTTAGTATCAATTCTTTGTTGGTCTAGTGGATGTAACTAAACCCACCTTACTACAATTTCTGCGTCTCGTGCACGCGCCAATAGGGACCGCAGTCGTTCCAAGTCGCGCTCCCGGTCGGCCTCCCGTAGATCTGACCGTCGCTCGGAGTCTGGACGATCGCCCTCCCGCAAATCCACCGACAGGAACGGTCACCATTCCGCCTCCAGGTCTAAATCGCGCTCACCAAAAGCTGATTCCAAGTAAGTCAAATGTGTGCTTTCAATTATTTGCCTTTGACAATTGTGCGTTTTTGCGAGATCATCTTTCATTCCATTAATCATTTTCGTTAATAATTGAATTACTAACATTATTCCATCAAAGAACTATTAAAGAAATATAATCTCGCATTCAATGGGAAGGCATAGTCGTCAGGGCAGTCGGTCCGTTATAACTTTCCATTGGCTTTCATTTATTAACAAAATTCATAATTTATTATATTGATGGCACAATCTATTCAATTATTAACTCGAACTGTTTTCCCGCATCGCGAAGAGACGTCGCAGAACAGAGGTGAGCATTTAAGCCGATTATTTTCGTAGCTTACTGCGGTGTTCACATTTCAATATTCCTAATAGCTTTTCATGCTTTCTGTGCCAATTACTTGTAGTTTTTTCTGTATATTTCATAATATTTCTGAGCTGGACTTTTGCTATTGCAAATGTTATATTTACAGCACGATTTGCATTTTTTACGCTTGCAATAAATGCTCAATGCAAATAAACCATTTCAACTCAATCTTATCCAGCCTTCTAAAACGCCCTTTTAATTTTAAAAGTATAATCTAAAAGTGAATTTGGTAAACCCAACAGCCTGAGTTATTTTGTCAAGTGACGTTAAACATTTTAAATTCCATAGCCATTTTCGTAGAACGATTTTTACACGCAACAAAGAAATTTAACAAATATGTTTATGTTCGCCAGGGAGAGGTCTCGATCACGCAGCAAGGAAGTGTCCCCCAAACATGAAGAGGAGCGTCGCGTCAGCAAGTCCCGTTCCCGGTCTCGATCTCGTTCGCGCTCGGAGTCGCGCGGCCGCTCCGCCTCTCGCGACCGGTCCGCGTCCCGCTCCCGCTCTCGGTCCCGATCGCCGCGACAAAATGGCGACGCGCAAGACAGAGCCAGTACCGATCGCTCGCCTCGCAGCGGCGAATAGTACTTATAGTCTAAGATTAACATATTGTGTAGGTTTAACTGCTAGTTTGTATGATCTCGTGACTCGGATGAAGCGTATTTTATTTTGTTACGTTATTTAAAGCTATTTTTGTTCGTGAAACTGCAATATTGTTTTATTGGTGCGTGGTATGTAGGTACATAAATGTAATTTATTTTGGAAGCATAATCATCTCAATTTTTTCATATCATGAATTCATCAATATTGCGCGTTAAATAAAATAGAATTTTACGATCCTCGTGTCCTAGGATAATATTAAATTTAATAATACGATTCATTAACACATAGTGTGATGTTACAAATTATGTTCTTTCAGAATAGTCACAAATATACAATAAAATCATTTTTCAGAATAGGTTGTACTAAAAATTTCAAAATTTCACCTCTAATCTATTTATAAGAAGTAACGATTTTATTTTAATTATTAACAAAAATTTATAAGAAGCGCAACCAGTCACGATTTTATCATAAGATTTTTAACGCGCACCGTATTTGCGAGGTTCGCCATCACACGATAAATTGGTATTATGATTCTAATTTGTCTTGGGGCTAGAAAAGATAGTTAATTTAAATTTGTGTAGAATATTAGACATTGAATTGAAGGACTGTAATTTACTCTATTAGAATTTTTTCAGGAATATTTTTTAAAGTTTAAGACAAAAAATGTCTTTGTTAAAGTTTTACAATTGATTACTTCAACACAGGTCCTATGTACTATTTACCTGTTATTTCCAGGTAATAGAAATTTTTGACACAAATGTAGAGCAAATATGGTATTTTGTAAATAGTGAATTTATTAACCAAATAAATTTAGTTAAGATTCGTTGTTTGTTTTATTATGTTTAATGTTGTGAATTATTTTGCTTTAAAAGTTGTAAATTTTCTGATTTTAAATTTGTTGGTGCTGAAACACGTAGAATTTATTTGGCTATACTATGTGTGATACCCAACGATCTCAGTGTATTAAATCTTGTGGCCCCTATATTGACCTATACGCAGAATAAAGTTATATGCTTTTGCACAACTTGTCTTTCTCAGCTATTTAATCTTAATTGGGCACAAAATTATCAGTGAATTTTTATGTTCTTCAAACAACAACAAAATTTATGATCACTATTACTTCACTAGTGCAATATATAACAAGTTTAACTCTATTATAGACATAAAAAGTACTTTGGTGTTATAGTCACAAGTAACCTCATGCAACCTCTATGCATAGGTCGATATATGTACGACTTGATCCTACCCCTCTGGGACACTTGGTCCTTGGGAATATATCCCGAATTTGGGGTCGATATGATACCATTACAAGAAAAAAGTACTAAAAATATGTTCAAGATTGCTATAATCAAAATTATTTAATTACTCATGCAAGGAATAACTTTCTAGTATTATTTAAATCACTGATATATCTTTTTATTTTCATAACCGCTAGTCGCTACTCTTACGGTACCGCTGCAACAGTCTTTCCCAAAGTGGGCGATAACGCCCACTTGTGGGCGCTGCGGGTCTCAAGGGGGGCGGTAAGAGACCCAGAAAGAAAATGGGGCCGTTGTGTAGAGGCCCGGGGGGTGATTTGTAATTTTATTTAGCTAGGAGGCCTCTTTGACACCGACTTCACGAGCTTTCGACTCTCAACAACAACTTGTGAACACCATCTAATATGAATTAAAAGATTGCTTAAACTCGGTTCTATATTTCTCTCCGCGTAGTTCATATATCGGTCCCATTTTATTGAATATAGAAAAAATGAAAATCATGTCAATTGGTCGCTCCGTTTCGTAATGAAAGTAAACACAAACAAACAAATAAAAAGGCAACAGACACACTTTCGCATTTTAATTTCCTTCACATTAGTTTTTACATAAGGATCGATTATTTAAGTTTTATTTTTAATAAAATATACTCTGTTTTAATACTTTCAAGTTGCGTTTCAATAATCATTCTCATTGGCAGGTGGAGTCCGTAAGAGTTAACTTGAGACCTAAGCGCCGTTGCATGTTACCTACTGCGCTCAGGTTTTACGTTGCGGGTTATAGTAAAAGTTTCGTTTAGAATTCTCCGATAATATACATATATAGGTCGCAATAATTGATTAATTAAATTTGAAGTTAAAGTGGTTTTTAAATAGGTGAAAAAATGGGGGCTCTAAAAAAATATTTATTCTCAAAGTGGGCAGTAGACATAATAAGTTTGGGAACCACTACGCTACAACTTTTGCGAACAATAACATAATTCACAGCCAACGCCATTATTTGTTTATCGATTGGTACTATATTTTGTGCACCTTCTCTTGTTTTGTAAATTTGAGGCATTGGTCCTAGGGATCAAGTGTCCCGTAATAACAAGGGCCATGTGTACCCTACAGCACTTAGGTTTCAAAACAATATATAAAAGTATTTTAAGATGAACGCTTTTCTCTGTTACAAAAGGCTAGAAACATGGATAAATATTGCATAAAGCCGTACAACATCGTAAACATCTTTTCTAAATATCTTTAAATTCAAAATTAAAACTTACGAAAAAAAAGATTCAGCTACACAAACCATACATCGTCCGCTATCTGCAAAAAGTGTCAAATCTGGCAGGTGTACCACTATTAAAATGTTGGCGAGTACTATTAACTGCCAGTTAATCCACTTCAAACGTTTTAATTGCCCTTGGTTGCTTTGTAAATTTAGTGTACCTAGTCTCCCGTAAGGATCGAGTGTCTACAGTTTCCCCTATATATAGAATTGCGCTTATTTTACATTGTCAAGTGGAAGACGATGCCTTGGGTAAGTAAGATATTTAAGTTATTGTTCAATTTCATACGTGAGTCTGCTAACCCGCATCTTGTGGACTAAAGGAGGTTGAACTTTTTCTGTGACAGAGGATCCTGAATCCAGAAGTTATATATTTATAATGCTTCCAAGAATACTATTTTGTATAATTTCATATTGGGCAGAATATCAAAATGGCTGCTCAAATTCTGTCCCATTCTCGTTAAGATATTGCTACACGAATCAATACCCAGCCCGTAAGCCATTACTTAAATCAAAGGACAGGACTTAACGTGTATTTTTGATGGTTAAAAGAAAAAGGAGTATAGTCTAGACACTTGAAAACTTAGAAGTAATTCTTTAATAGGTCTGGGTAGAACAGTAAACTTGTAGTAAAATTAAGTAGTCTCGAATAATAGTCCGAGATACCTATGTATATCTCTTTAGTCTAATTATCGCCATCAGCCTATATACATATGCTCCAGGCACGGACTTACTCTACCATTGTGAGCGTTTAGGCCATCACGCTGGCCTAGTGCAGATTGGAAAAATACACACCTAAGAACATTAAGGTGTGGAGGCTTCAACACGATAATTTTCTTCAACGTTAAGAATATGAAGCTCAAAAATTTTAAACCTAATGCAGACTTTAATTTCGGCTAATGAATTAGTGCATTTACAATAAAGTATCACTTGCTTTATCAATAGTAAAATTTATAATAATGATTAATATTCAAATAGCTTTTTTTAAATTCAATACTTAAAAAAGAACCTTTTCCCGACCCGGCAACTTAATCTGCGATTACTTAAATTAAATTCAAAGTACACTTTTTACAACTGCCTCGTGCTCTCGCGGCACGAATGTGTGCTGTGCGATCTAGAGGTTTTAAGTACGTTATCTGGGCCGGGCAGTGTTATTGGGTTTTCAATAGGGACTATTCGCGTATTAGGAAAATAATTAAGAGGGAGGAGGTTTTTGCCTTGCTTATTTTTCTGTTATGGGTAAGGAGGGTCTGGATAAGGATTACCTGAGAAATATTCTACTTTGTATCTAAATTTAAAACACAATGTAAATTTAATCGCGATTACCAATACTAAATTGCTTGAATAGGTATCATAAGTTTTTTTTATCCCAAGCTTATTTTCGACCAAGCTCATAAAGAAACTAGGACAGAATATAGGAAATTCTTAGCCTGATTGTGGCAAAACAGTTCGAAACGCGGTTTCAGAACTTCCTCAGTCCTTAGGGTTATGGGCTTAGTACATATGTAATTCTGTGGTAAATGCCGTGTGAATTAAGTTAGCTGCGATTTAATTGAAAGGCGTTAACGCGACTAAATAGTTTTGTGGAAGTGACGTGCCACTTTCACCATCAAGTGGCGGCAATTATGTAGGTATGCGACACATTGACAAGATTTAGCTTAAGTATGCTAATACTTTTGATTTAATGCTTGTCAAGTAAAAGCTTGTAATTTGAAATAGTAAGGGAACAGGCCTGTGAATCGTAAAAATTATTTTCATTTATTGAGTACGGATTTCCGTGTTTTTATCTTTGACTTCTTGAAAATATAAGTTTGGTAATGTCATAGGTGTGCTATCGGCGTCATAACATAAAATAAATAACTCATCTACAAGTTTTTTAAAAAAACATGGAATAAACTTTATTATAACGAGTTTTCAGAATAAAGGGACGTATAAATCATACGTAGATTCAGTTGTAATAAGAATTAGTAGTATTATTTAATAGAAAATGCATTTAAAAATCATCGTAGACGTACCCCATGGAAACAAGTATTTTCAGATTAGAGTAAGTCAATTTATTCGCAAAAGAAACAATTGCATCATATTTTCTTACATCATTACACACGTAGCGTTTGAATTGCGTAAAGCTGTAACGCAGGAGTGTGCTGTAATCTCTATCTGTGATTCACGATGCCTATTTTTGTGTTATTGAACTTTACCGATATTTAGTAGGTAAGTGTAGACGTATGTATGTACGGAACACATACCTTTTGTGCTTTCTGTTTCATTAAATAACTACCCTCGTTTCAATGTAATAAAAAATATAATTCGGGGTCGTTTGGACTATGGACTAAACCCTCTCAATTGTAGAGGAGACCCGCGCCCAGCAGTGGGAGTTGGGACGTATATGGGTTGATGATGATGAGTATATGTATAAGTTACTGAACCTACCGAAAATAACTTTTTGATAGAAAGGTACTTTTCCCAATATGAGACCTTTATATAAAGTCCTATTAAAAAAGAAAATCGTTATACCTGTTTGAATTTAGCTATTGTAATCTTAATTTAGTTCTGTGTTTAATTTTTTATTTGCGTTTGTGTGTTTTTAAAGTTTTAGTAAATTTGGTTTCATCTTCATTAGAAAGAAGTAGACTTAAAGCAAATATTGGTTACAGACATATGAATATTCCATCGTTGTGTATGATTGTTGATAATTTTTTTTCTAATGATAAACCACATTTGTAGTGCGAAAATATTGGGGTAAAATAAAATACATAGTTATATCTTTTGTAAACAATTGTTTATTAACATTTTATCTCGTTGCATCGCTGCACATAATTATACACATTCGTCACACACTCGCTGGCAATAATATCACCACATTAGCAATACAATGACTTTTGTTCGGATAGGATCTATCTATGGAATTACGACTGCCTCGGTACCCTACCATTGAAGATATCTTTCATTTTTCTTTTGAATACTATGTGAATATACCAAAAGGTAACATTTTAATTGTAAGAAAATAGACGAACTCATCTCATCGACGAAAAATAGAACGAGTAGACAATAAATACACTGTCGCATGCAAAATTATCTAAGAAAATAGAAAAAAATAAAATAAAAAAATAGGATTAGATAAAAGCTACTTAGCTAAGAAATGGAATGATTTGAAATTTTATCTTTCAGTATACTCACACATACAGCTAAATACATTCATGATTGTTCAATAAAAATGAGTCCAAAATAGAATTCGAGTCAATTTAGCATTCAGTCAATTGTAAACTTAAGTTCAAAAAATAATTACACAATGATTTAGTTTATAAAAATTAAGACATTTCACAATAATTACAATGATGTAATAAATAAATTAAAAATACTGTCATTTTATTGTTCGGAATGGAAATCAATAACAATTTGCGCACGCGCATCACTAAAATATTCTCAAAAAGAAAAATGAAAGTGGTTATACTGTGATCAATTTTAAGTACAAAATCATGGTACTGTTTAGTACAAAGTTTGGTTAATTTTTTTATTTCCAATTTTACATAATTTAAACTTACATTTTGTCACCTTACAAAATTAAATACAAGAACATTATTATTGATCATCAGTCTATTCATATTTTGATATAAATTTTACAATTTTGTCGATTAACTTTTTAAACTAGTTTCTAGTACACCAGGCAACATAAGAGGTATAGCTATAACTTATCGTGTAATATCTACAAGTGTTTAAAAAATGTTATTTAACATAAATTATTTCATAAAGGAGATTCTCGGTCTGCGCCGCCGGGGTTCCGCGGAGCCTCGCCGGCGCGGAGTCGAATCCGCATAAACACAACGTCATACGAGAACTGTACCTATTAAAATAAATAAGTTAAAACAACCTGAGTTATGTCCTATGTTGCCTGATGACGCATTATATTGTCTCAGTACTCTTATATGTAATGGAGAATATACTTACAATGCTAAAACTTAATAGTTTTTTATACACAATGACTTAGGTTTCGACAATTTGTTTCTTATAAGTACAGAAATTATTTTAACCTATGGACTAAACGTGCGTGATGTCGCGGCGGCCGGCGGCCCACGTCCGGTGCGACGCCGGCCGCCGCGGGAGGAACGTCAGTGTTGCTCGCTGGACTACATACCGAGTACACAAGCCAGAAGAAGGAAAAAATCTACGTCGATTTTCAAGAAAACCTGAACAAGATTTTTACATCCACTACAATAATCATAGGAACAAATGACAATAATTAGTCAATCACAAAAAATATATAATCAATGTTAAACTGATGAACGCATCATTCGCGTGATTTTTTTTTATAAATTAGTCTAAAAAAATAATCTTATTTTACGCACGGTTTGGTTTCTTACTGGTGCGAGTCTAGAGGGATAGCGTTAGTGGTGTGAACGTTCGCGGGGCCGGCGCGGGCGCGTGCCGGTGCCGGTCCGGCCGCGCCGTCCCCCCGCGGCGGCGCGCAGCGGACCGACACTGCGCGGCGCCTGCGCACCGTTACCTACAGAGATCGCATGCTGTGGACCGAGTCCACGGCCCCTCGGCCGGCGCGGTCTCGCCCCCGGGCCGGGCCGGGCCGGGCCGGGCGCTGCGCGGGCGACGCCGGCCGATACGGGGCGCTCGCGATCCGTCGCGCCATTACTATTTACAGGGCGTACGAATCGCACTCACAAATAAATACATCCGAATACTTAAACTAGCCGTCTATACAAGGGTCACTTTACACTTTACGCTATATGTACACGCGGCGCACAGCCTGGTTCGCGAGAGCGTCCGTAGTGAAATAAATAATTTAATGTCTGTTGTCGCGTACGTATGCACTACACTTGCGTGGCGAACGTCGGCGGCAGACAATGGTCGTCTAACACGTACACCCCTCCGCCCTCTAGCGCCCGTTTCACAAGCGACGTATCACTGCAACAAACAGAAATCAACGTTAGACAATCCGCCGAACAAATGTTATGCTATGTTTGTGGTAGTGTTGGATAGAACTTGACTTGAACTTTCTTTCAGTGGAAATATAAATTCAGTAAACGAAAGTAAATAATTGAAAGCAAGTATCAAAATGTATCACTAGGCAACGGGAGTGTGTAAGTTAGCTGTGATACTGACCTATTGGCGCAGTAGGCGGAGTCCGCGGAGAGCCGCGACATCCGGGGGTCGAGCGCGGCCAGCAGGCGCGCGTTCTCCGTGTTGAGCGTCTTGCGCTTGCACTCCTCGGCCGCCGCGTTGTGCGCGTTCTGGCACTCGGGCGCGGGCGCGTC
The DNA here is from genome assembly GCA_030295005.1 of Cephonodes hylas. Classification (NCBI taxonomy): domain Eukaryota; kingdom Metazoa; phylum Arthropoda; class Insecta; order Lepidoptera; family Sphingidae; genus Cephonodes; species Cephonodes hylas. The sequence goes on from AP025382.1 coordinate 7,171,147, forward strand.
GCACTTGCCCCACGTGTTGCGGATCACGTGGCCGCCGCCCGCGTTGGCCGCGTTCTGCGCGCGCGCCTCCGCGTCCGCCGCGCTCTGCTGCCGCTTGCGCCGCCGCCGCAGGCACAGCAGCGCCACCAGCGCCAGCGCCGCCGCCGTGGGCACGGCCGCCGCCACCGCCGCGATCCACGCCCACTGCGCGCCCGACAGCCCCTCCGCCGCCCCGCTCCCCGCGCCCTCCTCGCCCACGCGCCGCAGGTGCCCGCCCGCCGGCTTCTGCGCCAGCTCCGACAGCGACACGGTGCACGAGCGGCCGCCCCAACCGTGCACGCAGTTGCAGTGGTACCCGTCCACGCGGTCCTGGCACGAGCCCCCGTTGCGGCACGGCGACGACGCGCACTCGTCGATGTCCAGGCTGCAGTCCTTGCCGGCGAAGCCCGGCCGGCACCGGCACTCGTAGTCGTTGTCCAGCACCAAGCACTCGCCGCCGTTCGCGCACGGTTTCGTCAGGCACAGGTCCACTCTCGTCTCGCAGCGCGAACCGAGGAATCCGGGCGCACATTGGCATTTCTGTCCGTTGACGAGGTCTACGCAGGTGCCGCCGTGCTCGCACACGATGCCGGCGCAGTCGTCGATGTCGATCTCGCAGCGGTTCCCGCGGAAGCCCACCTTGCAGGTGCACTTGAACCCGTCGCCGGCGCGCGTGCAGGTGGCGCCGTTGCGGCACGGGTTGGCGGCGCAGGGGTCGGCCTCGAGCGCGCAGTCGGTGCCCGCGTACCCCACGGGGCACACGCACACGTAGCCGGCCGGGCGCGGCTCGCACACGCCGCCGTTGCGGCAGGGCTGGTCGAAGCAGGTGAGGCGGCGCGACTCGCAGCGCGCGCCCTCGTAGCCCTGGGGGCAGGCGCAGGACAGCTCGCCGCCCTCGTCGGGCACGCACGCGCCCCCGTTGAGGCAGGGCCGCACGGAGCACGAGTGCAGCGACTTCTCGCAGTCGGCGCCGGTGTACTCAGGCGGACACATGCACGTGTAGCTGCCCTGGCCCGTGTTGTGGCACGTGCCGCCGTTCCTGCACGGCCGGTGGTTGGTGCAGTAGTTGAGGTCCTGGTTGCAGAACAGCCCGCCCCAGCCCTCCTCGCAGATGCAGTCCCAGGGGCGCGCGCAGGTGCCGTGCACGCAGCCCGGGTGCCGCTCGCACTTGTCGCACAGCTCGCCCACCCAGCCCGAATGACAACTGCAACAAAACACAGACACTCGTCAGCGAACAATGCACGTGATAACGAGCGCAGGAGAAATGTATGTCTCGCCGGCGTCCGACAATGCGGCGGATGAATGATTCAGAGCCGGAGGGCGGTGGTCGTTTAGCACAAAGGTGTGAAGTGGACACTTACATGCACTCGTCGGGCTTGAGGCAGTGGCCGTGCTCCGCGTCGCAGCCGGGCAGGCACCTCGCTGTAACAAAAACCACGTTCGTTAGCGTCTAGAAGACAAAGGCGCGGCGCAACACCGGCGCTAATGAATTTCTTTAATTATTAACACGGGGGGAAAACGGTCGATTAATCATTGAGATGGAGGTGGCGTCGGGGCGCGTGCACCAGCCCCGGCCGGCGCGAGTGCAACAAAGAGCGCGGTTCGTTAGCGGCCGGCCGGGGGCGAGGTCGCCGCGCCAACCATTTATCTCCAGCGCCGTATAAACTGCACAGCGCTTCTTGCACTTTATACCCTACATTAAATTTTCATTACGGATTTATGATGCGCATTTTCTAGGTATGCATATGTGCGCGCACCGCGTCATGTCGAAACATATATATCTATAAAGAGTTGGAGATGCGCTGTGCCGCGCGGCGTTCCCGCGATGCACTATGGCCGCACGATGAGCGCCCGGCGTAATGCGCATCGTTAACTTGGTGATTTACGTGTGGTGCCCGCAGCCCGAACCTCACCCCATGCGAGCGATACAATGTGAATATATTCCGATACGAACGCCGACATGCAGGTACGTGTCTGCGCGAACGAGCCGCGCCACGAGTGCGCTAAAAGCAAACGTGGTAATGTATGATGTTTGATGGAAAAAAGTAGTGTTTTGAAATAAGACGCTCGCGCGGAGCCGTGTCGGTCGGGTGCGCATGGGCAAGTTATCGGAGCGAATACAAAGGGGGCAGATAGCGCGGGGAGACTAACCGTCACTCGACCGTTACCGTTCCCCTAACTCGCTAGAAAAATACTAGACGCCCGCGCCATCTTGCACGTAACCACTGCGGCCGAATGCGAACGAGCGTTGGCTTATTCCCATTCTAAATTGAACGAGGAAGCAATTTGAGCGAAGCCCGTCTATATCGCAGACATCGCGAGGAATTTTCAGAGCTGAGCGCCGCTCGGGAGCCAAATAAAAGAGATTAGCCTTCCCGCCGCGCTCCTGCTCTCTATTATAGGTTTAAACTCGGCTGGCGCACACAGCCCCGACCGTCGCCGGGGAGTTGCAAATCCGCTTAAGTATCACTCCGCCGAATTGGCGAACTGGCTCTATCGCCCCTACGTGCTCTTTATCCGAGAGGAAATTGAAAAGTATAATCCGCTTTCACGAGAGTTTTACACTTTCGCGAATAAAATAAATGATCGTTTTAAACAATCGCTTCTCATGACCTTTTCTCGTCCATTACAATAATAAAAGTTTATGGGACGCATAAAGACCGGTGGAAAAAGTATCGGAGTGGCGACGAGCGCGGGCCGGCCGCACGGCACATCAAAGAAATTTCAAGTGTCGGCATTACTGATCGCAACGCTCTCGGCAGCAGGCCTCCACTCCAACTTATCTCGTACCCTCGAAAGGTAAAACGGTAGTAAAAATTACACTTCAAAACTAATTTAGGTCGTGAGTGGGCCGGGGGGAGGCGCGTCGCCCGCCTGGGCCTCTTGCGCCCCATCAATTATTATGTACGTGGTATTGATTTCTAATGAAAAACTGACGAGCCGCAGCGCGCCCAAGGTCTCAGCGCGCGACACCTGAGGCCAGGTACCCGCCAGCCGCGACCTGCCCGCGGGATCGCGGCCTCGACAAATATTTGACGACCTACGACTAGCCGAAACATAAGGAGCGCGTGAGATTCGCGACCGGCGCACAAGTTAATATTCGTGAGAACCTCAGCCGGTCACAATTAGGCGGCCGCGAGTATCCCGCTCGTACCTATCATTAGCGGCGAGAGGGGATAATGCGCGCACAACATGCGATTTTTTCGGGATCGCCAAAGCTTTCCCAGAAGGCAGGATACTGTACGCAGATGTACGAATGTCGTGACACGGTCAAGTGCGGAGTTTTCGGCGCTCGGTTCTCGTTTAAAGGTGTTTTTGACCCGCTCGCCGCGTGTGTGCGTGCGGGAACGTGGAGCGTTGTTTTCATTACATTATAGCCGCTTCTCTCGCTTTTACATTTTCGTAATCGGCGATGCTAACTGCGCGGTAGGGTTGGCGGCGCTCGCGCTGCGGCCAACAGTCTGACGGCACCGCTTCTCGGTGCATACGTTATTGTGGAGCGTTTCCAACACAAAGAGGCAGCGAGTGTCTGGTGGTGGCGCGGAGGCTGCGGCGGCGCAGCCCTGCGTGGAGCGAGACGGCGGCTGCGTGCGTCTCTGTCTGGCGCGTTTTTTGCGGCGCCCGAGTGTGGGAACGGCGCGGCAGGTGGGGCCGAGCGCTGAGATTGTGCGCGACATCCGCCCGCCGCGGCCAACGCCACAATACATCTCGCACACTTTGTTTTACAACACGCATTGTGTGCGCCGCTTTAATTACCACTACGCTCTATGCCATCTACGGAAAATCTATTAAAAACTAGCTTCCATATCGCATCCTTCGCTGCCCAAATCGCGCGTTTTTCGACACCTGTTTCCTTTCATTTTTCCCGTCTGAATCGCGTGAAGCATTGCGAGTGGCGATGTGTTTACAAACTATAAACTAGCCCGGGGACCACACTGGGCGTTCGCACGGCACTTGCGAACTATGACTGAGGTTACGGCACAAATATTAATAGTTTTGTCACTAAATCTCCCCGCTTATGAATCACTCGCGTATTTGCGAATATGTGTTTTCAGGTTGAATTTATCAATTGGTTGTATTTATAGTCATGTTTGTTGATAGACCTAGTTGGATCTTTAAATCCGGAACGCAATATCTATCACTTTAGATGTTGTTGTATGTTCAGTATCTTATATTCTGTTAATTATGACGTGAGCAACCACACGCACACTTACGGTGTTTTTAAAACAATTAGTCCACATTATCCGCGTTGTATGAGTTCATCGGCTTTTAATTACGGATGGATAATTATGTATTTTCATTGTATGTATGGAAAATTAGGAAAAAATATAATAAAAGTTAATTAAAGCCATTACAGACAGATATAATGAAAATTTAATGTCCCATCGCGATGGTGTGAGTCAGTTAATACTTTTATGTGGTCGAGTTCTTTTTAATTAAGCATAAATAGCCTGGATGACAAATAACGTGTTTGGAAATCAATAATTTAGTAAAAATATTCAATACATTTTTAGTTTTTACTAAAACCTTAACGATGTAGAAAATCATCGCGATGAATACGCCTAGATATAATCTACGTACATGGTATAACTATAAAAGCCATTAAACTAGTTTAAATAATCACATTATTACGGAGCGTTCATTATATTATTTTACGACAGCTTGTACAAAAAAAAGACAAAATTTATTATGGTCCACTGTGGAGGTCGGACAACGCCACGGGAAGTTGCTATAGCCTTATAAATAACACACATACAGTGATGTGAGACTAATTAAAAATACGATTTACGAGCACTACGCCATAAGATAATTAGTTTTGTTACTATTCGCATAGCAATGGCTCCGTACGATATATTAAATGATATAAATGTATTAGGCGTTTGTATAAAACTATTAATTGGCCCATTTGAGCGTTTTATTAAAAAAACCAAGAACATCTGGCACGCTTGAAGTAAATTTAAATTTCGAATAGTTTTTTCCTTAAGCATTTAATTGATCGCGTTCTTAATTTTAAATTTTCTTTTTTTGAATTAAGGATTGCCCGCCATTTTGCGTCATCGTGGCTGAATATACGAGACTTTGCTGTTCCGTTAAAAACATTGTTATACCGCGCTAGAGAATTTGTATTACATCATTACGCGTGTGCCCATGCGAAAGGCCGTAATTATTATGTTTATGAGAGGATGTAGAGCTAAAAATTGTCATAGCTTTAATGAGGAAGAGTGAATTGTGGGTCGTCCCATATTTATAATTCGTATCGGAATTCGGAACGATGTGAAAAAAGTACTATGAACAGTTCCGGTATAAAACATGTGCATCATAAACCATAGACGAAAATTTGGAGTTTTATGAGTCATTTACACACTAGATGGATTTAAATTGGGAATTTTAATTGCACTTACGTTTTGAACAGTAGTCGCCGGTCCAGCCCGCTCGGCAGACGATTTCTCCCGCCGGCGAGCAAGTGTAGTGACCGAAGCTGTCATCTCTCGGCCTGCAGAGGACTTCGCAGCCGGAGCCGTAGTAGTGCGGGGCGCAAGTCACGCGGTATGAGATCTTGAGGTGCGCGCCCCCGGGACCACTCCACCTCTGCTCCTCCTCAATCCAGGGTCCGCCAACATCAGCTATGCTCTGCTTCGTCATCCGCGCGATCAGCGTATCTGTAATTCGAAATTTCTATTAAGACTTCGTGTGTTCCTTTTGACCAATAAATATTTTAACAAAAGCTTTAAATAAAGAACCATTATGACATAACCATTCGCGAACGCGCTCCACAGATCGGTGAAGGCGGAACGGATTCATTTTACGACTTTTGTCGTGCTTTCCGATGTTTCCATTGGAATTCATTTAATTAATAAAATAGGGGATAAAAACTTATATTTGTTTATCAGCGTGGGAAAGGGTTGGATGAGTAAATTGACCTGTTAATGTGCACCGTTTGACGCCCGCATTCGACCGTGAGATTTCATTGTTCAGTCGTGATTCACTGTTTTGATACGTCCGTGGCGCCATTTGTCATTGATTAATACTTAACTACATTCTTTTTACTCGTTACTTGTAAACTAAACGGACGAAATGGACATAAAAACACGAGACGAGACCGGTAGCCGGCATTGCATAACTGGCGGCAAAAAGCCTCATGTGAAAAGTGTCCATGGCTCGCTTTAAAAAACTGCCACTCCATTCATCTGGGCGAGGAAGTCGATTCGCACAGGGCTGGCCGCAGTGACAATGCCGTTCGCTCACACGCGATTTACAACAACACGAGTAACCTGACTACAAACGAACGTTTAATAGACAAATATTTAGGGACACAACAACGAATGGGCCACGGAACAAAAACAAAACAAAGTTATCACGCGATGTGAAACGAATAAAAGTTTTTTTATCTGTGGCAGTTAACGCGCCATCCCTAGCTGAGAAATCTCAGCGTCGACCAGTTCGTGGCTTTATTTATTTCTCATCGTGTATGGCCACTTTTTATTCTTGTTGCATCGATGGATACATTCCTAAGCCGGTAATCCCGACAGATAAAATTAAACCAGACGCGAAACAAAATTAAAAGGTATGTAAAAACGATCGATCCCTACTAATTTCGTGGCGTATGGTATGTTCTTTTTGTTTCGACGGCTGTCAGAATATCATTAAACGGGGGGACGTCACTAAATCGATGTCGGAAAATCGATGATTGTAATCGAACTCGAATGAGTCACATACTGAAAATATTTTCGTGATTACAATCGTTTTATTATGCAACAGGGGGGACGCCGAATGCTAGTGAAGCGAAATGTGAAGACGAAATAAATCGATAAAGCGATTGTGTTTCCGTTAGGTGCAATACACAAAGCAACGTTTTATCTTACGGATTTATTGTGGGGATAACATCTTTATATTGAAGCTGGCCTCACACGGCGGATGTTCACATAACGCGTGTATTTCGTACCGTATGGATGATTCACGCGAAAATGGATGTAAGCACGACATAATTAAATCCATCATCCGCCGCACATGCATGAAGACACAGGTCAGTGCGGAGAGAATTAAAGTCAAGTGTATTAGAAAAATGACGTGGGAACCGCGCGAGTGCAATTTAGCTCCAATGTGCGCGCGAGAGTTATGGCAACCGTGCGCCTGCGCACCATCACCTGGCTAGGGCTGCGACACGCCAATATCTATACACAACATTTGTTTTTACACCTCTATTCAATATCATCACATTGAGGTTTCGCTACGTGCTGATCACCAACCCTATTAAGGGCAATTTACAAGATTGCAATCGATGTCCCGTCTACACACTTTATTCCCCATCGACTCCGGGAAAAACCACACAAATTACAGGCATCATCCTAATCCAACGCAGTGAGTATATTAAATGAAGGTGTACCCCGTCGTATCTATTAATGTTATTCCGATTCACAAATAAATAACACATTTAAAGAAGGACGAGGCGATGCGCCGCGCCGCCGCCGCGCCGCTCGCCGACCAACGTGTAATTACGAACCAGAGGTCACTACAAATAAAACGAGAATAAATCCCAACAGCAAACGCCGATAAACAAAAACAAAAGAAAGGGAAATAACCGATAATTTGACTCGGCTACGCTATCGGAGGCGGACGAGCACCATTTGGGAGACCGAAACGCGATTTTCAGGATGCAATGGGATGCGATCGGCGATCACGCGACGTTTCCGCGGCGGCGATCGATCTATCAGCCGGACGCGCTACAGGTCGATATTGAAGTGGATCGGGCGGTGTAATTAATCGTGGGAGGCTTTCCGAACGAAATCGAAAACGCACGCGTCGCGCTCGCAAGTTCGTCGACCGTTTTCCGCAGCTGAGGCCCGCATCATTAGCGTATGTGTCGATTTCCACTCGTCTCGATCGGGACACCTGGCCGGCCGGTCGCGCACCGCCCGCGTACCGGTCGCCGCGCTGTGGGAATCTCATCAATGGAGCGCGCGCACGACCGACGCCACTCCCTTTGTTTATAAAACTGTCCACTTCTAACTGTCGAGTGGTCGGAGACGAGCGCCGCCTCTCGCGCGACATCAATTGCTCCGTCTCGAGAGCCAACGCCGCTGAGCAGTGTCGTCAGGCGATCGGCGCCCGAGCAGGACACTCCGCGGGGCCATTGTTCCGAGGAAGTGGGCATTAATGTTCCGCATGGGGAATTCGATGAACGTTAAGGATTGCGCAACCGGCTCGGTACGCGCCGTGTAAACCTTTGGGAAAGCCAATTAACAAAGTAATATCATAATGAGAGACGCTAGGGTTCCGAGAACGGCGCACGGGGAGCCGCGTAATGAATTGACTAATAATGCACGGCCGGATAAGCAGATAAGCAGCCGTCACAACATAACTGTATCGATAATCGCATCTCGGTCGTGTAATGTCAGGCGACAGGGCGGTAGCGCCGGGAGCCGCGGGCACTGCGGCCCACACAAGTAATTGCCTCATTGCATCTCTTATCGATATTTTTCACACGCTCTTTTTCTTCGGCGCGTCCGCTGTCCGCGGCCCGTGAAGCCAAGAAGTGCCATAATGGTAGCGGCCCGGCGCGGCGCACAATAAACAAAAGACAGACAAGAGGCCGGGAGTGTGCCCACCTATTATCCGCGGGGCATATGCCGAGCATCTGTCGACAGCGCTTCCTGAGAGCGCCACATCGCCTGTTACATCATAAATTGAGCCTTCCGGGGCGTCTTCCGTGATTTTTTATCGAGTTCAAGCCCTACGACGACGAAAGACGTAGTGTAAACTAAAAAATTCCCCGGTTACCCTGCGAGGTATATTTTTTAGTATCCAGTGGGTAAACAATGCGCGCTGCGGCCCGTTAGTGCGGCCCAGGTGCGGCGGCCGTGCCTCGGGCCATACACAAAAGATTTCGGTGAAGGAGCGAGCGACTACGTCTTCGATCGCCGGCGGACCATTGTGTTCGTTTGGCACAAGAATCTCTTTATTGGTGTCGCGCGGGGTGTTTGTCTATGATATATTGGCTCCCCGGCCGAGTGCCGCACAATCGCATTCTTCTGCGAGTGTCGCGCGCATAAAAATGGCCGGGGGTTCGCTCGGAGCGATTAGTTTTGCACAACGGTCACACGTCGCCGCCGCAGCTGTCCCGGGACGATCGATAAAAATCCGAATGTGATTTAATTAAGTATTATGCACTGAACGGCTAGCGGTGAACAAACGGCGTGCGTGTAACCTGTTATTATGCTTGATTAGATTTCTGTTGGTAACATTTCTCGGTAGTGAGCCGGCGCCGCCCATCGCTCCCGAGCCGTATTAAAAATATACCCTACCTAACCTATGCGAGGACGCTAATGATTTTCGGTAAACCGGCCGCGGCGGACACACCTCGTATCTAAATCTCCTAAGTAAATCACCGGCTTTTTGTTGCGCCGTCGCAACCGGTCATTATGTCGGTCAGAGTGCATCGAGATGAAAATCTAATTAAGATATGGGCGTCTACGGTGAGCCGGCGCGTCTGCCATTTTGTATGTGGGCGCGTTCGCGTATAATGTAGCATGTTGTTGTCTGCGAGCAGCGCGGTGTACCGCCGTCACGCCACGTCGCGCCATGTCGATAATCGGAATGAAAATTCGAACACATGCCATTTGGAATTAGCTAAGCGGCTCGGAGCTCGCTGCGTGTCGGTCAACGGCCACAGGAATACATTAGAACATTTCTACTAAATTTTCGTCCTACAGAAGGCTGAGTTTATTAGAATAGCGCACGCATTGTGAGGCGGATCACGCGCGCGCCTCCGTGCCGCGAACGCCAATCGGCTACACCATGGGAACATTTTTGTCTTCCACGATATGATAATATGAGCATTCAAATATACATACTGTCCGTTAAATGCACGATAAACACCCAGAATTACAGTGAAACCTCAATGTGAGCGCGTCGTGGCGCGCGTGATATGAATTTTACATGTTTAAGACGATTTTCATGACCCTTTTTATCATAATCAACCGTCACAATGGGAACATAGGATGGACTGAAGCTTATTGTTTTAGAAAACGGCGCGAGCGCAGGTCAACACCGGAAGTCTAGATATACGTTATGTTACTAAATTTTCTGATAATAAAAACAAAGCGAGATAAAGGAATTCAAATCTCTAAGACATTAAGAATGTATTACCCCCATTCAATTACTATTATGTAAGTATATAAGCCCCACAATAGTGTGGGATAAGGTTGTAAACTCACCGTCAGATCTCGATGTCTCGTTGGTGTCGTGCCACGCCTCAACAATGAGCGAGAACGTTCCCTGCAACACGAAAAATACATTACACACTGTACAAGTGTACTACAAGATAACAATATAAACAAACATTACGATTCGGGGGAAATTTGTATGAACTCATGTATTCCCGAAACGATATAATAACGTTAGCGCACTGTTCACTACATTATCCGTATGGTAAAATTTGGTTATGTATTCGTAAAATATTGTTATATAAACCGTAACAAAAAAGCATGAATTAATTTACTCATTCAGGACGTATCTTTAGCTGTGTTAAGATAATACAATTAGAACATAAGTTGAAAATGTACGTGAACTTTAAACAAACAGACGACCAACATTCCGCGCCGCATAACAATGTTAATGCCGGACGTGGAAATTAACATGATAGACAGGTGAACCCGGGGCAGATGCTAGCCAAACTGTTCCGTGCTATATATAACTTTAATGGCGCTTCCACATAACCGTCCAACCTTACAACCTTTGACGTGTGGAAGCGTCCTTATTGCAAACTCATCTAAATTACCAATTACGATTAATTAATATTCATATTGAGAATTTATATCTATGTATAGAGTTACATGTTAGTATAAATACACTTGCCGGTATATTGTCTGTCCAGGTTGGGTGTTGGAAGGTTGGACGATTGTCTGGTTACACCACAACGCACCATAAAAAACCGACGATACCTAACTATTGACACAATTCTGTTGACACAGGGAGGCGAAACGGCAGTATATCGTTTATAGATTATAACTGATAACGCGATGTCAACAGCTTTTAGGCGCCTGAGGTGCTACTTATCAATGAATTTTATGGCTCACTTGGGCACTGTTCCTGATGCAAAAATGTATTTAAAATTTCTCCACAACCGGTTTGGTCTATCGTCGGTACGGTAAACGGGGTTTACGGTAATCGTAAGGTGTGGATGACGTGACGTCTCGTAGCTTTCATATCGACATATTCCAACGAGTCGTGAAAGATTTACATCTCCCTCATGAACCTATTAAAGTTACCCATTTATTACCCATCGGATCGTCAACTTAATGACTTGTAATTATAAGCTATGCAATATACACAGTCAAATGATAAATACGCATCGATACAAAATGAATGTTCGTATGTTAAATATTTGAATAAATATGGCCGGTTAATAAATGTAGTGTACGTACAAATTAGTGTACCGGTCCGTATGTATATGGACACTTTTACCAATTTCATAAATTATCACCGGCCGACATGATGAAAGTTCACGCGCTAGTTGTTTAGAATTTTGACACTTGAATGTCGAATGAGGCCGGTATTTTTGATGCATTCTAATTTCAAATTCGAAATAAGAACACGTATGAAATTTATACTTTGTGGATTATGAAACCTACATGGTGAATACGATATAATGTAAACAGATCAAAGAGGATGTCTATGAAAGGTTTTAGACCAGTACAGACACTTGAAAACATTTAAGACGGAAGAATCGGTGAGTGTAGAATGGTAATTATAAAGAGCGTGTCACGGGTCGGCGGCCGCTCGCAGCTGCGCCCGGCGGATATAAGAGGTCACAAGTTATACCTCGTGTCCCATCTGACCACAATGATTCAGTTTTTCCTGACAGATGTCGCCCGACGCCAATTAAGCTTGATGAATGAAAACTTAATTTGCATGCAGTAACAATAGAACCATTTGCATAGCGACACAGCCACCGATACGCGCATACACGCCGCGAACAATAATCATTGTCGATGGAAATCAATACTAGAAATCCGACGTTTCACAAAGCGCTGCGGGGCAAAAACCACCGATCGCTTTTTCAGTCGATAGCTCTCAATTAAACTTTCGTTACGATGTCGGGTTTTGACGAATTTATAATAAGTTTCGTTAAATACTTGTACAATGCGAGCGGACGTGTTATCGTCTCTTACTGAATACTAAACAGTGTTGAGGCACGTGCAAGCCAATCTCGACCTTACAGCTCGCCAAGCAGTATTTATCAATGTTTGTACAAGGATAATCGGTACAAGGAGCCAATGAAGATCCACAAAATAATTATGAACCTTTTTTGTGCGCCATATACGTTCGATCAAATATAGCAAGTCGTAGTATACGCCGTATTGATTTGTTAATCGTGTATGGAGAACGCATTTCGGTCAGCTGTGGCCGGTTGTAAGTATATGCCGGTTCCCACGACAGTGACTCTCGAGGCAGCCCATAAAAAGCGGCCGACGTAAGCGTACGTGTGCAGGTAGCCTTTACAAACGTGTCGAGCTGCCAGTACCGTATACTTATATGAGTCGCACAGACTGGTTGCCTAGAGATGGCCGGCAATTAAGGAAACCGACGCGCATGTGTCGTCGCATCGTACATCACTAGTTATCATCCGATATCAAAACCTACCCAATTCATATTTAGAATTTGTTGCCGGCCAGCGTCAATTATTGACCGTTCCAAATTCAAATGGTACGTTTTTTCCAAAGTTTTTATTACGTATGTAAAACATGATATCGGAAAGAGATCGCGGCGTATCGGGACACATTAATTCCTATCCGAGAGCGATGCGTTAAATTGTATTAAAGACTTATATACCAATAGATACGGACGCAGCCCGAACGTCGGGAATTATTTGATAATCGTTTTATGAGGGTGGCTAAAGAGGCTACTTCCATATCGGTGCTGGTTTCGGCGTTATTTCGTTATTAATTAAAGAACCGAAGGATACGTGGGAACGGGCCCGTAGTTTTGTATTACTTGTTTGTGAACACCATGTGTTTCGGATTTGGAAGGTTCGTGACAAAAGGAAATCAGGTGAAGTGTCTGGGCCGAGGCAGCCACGTGGTGCCGACGCTATTGTGTTTATTGTTTAGTTAAATGAAGGCGGCAACAAATCGCAACAGATGTTTGCCTTGTTTGTTTCTTTTTGTTACGGAATACGGCCGATTACTATGCGACCTAAAAAAAACTTTTGAAAGTAGAAAAGGTAAGAACGAATTTTCTCAGCGTCCGACTGTTACGTTTTGTATTTAGAACAAGGTCGTTACAGTACTCATCGGATTCGGTCAATACCAACGTTACAATATTGAAAGTATAAAAAATGACATTACCATAGTTCGTTCTCGAGGTTCGTTTCGACACGAGAAAATATTTGGAACACAAACACCGGGCCCAGTGGATGAGTCGTGATTTCATATTTCACACTTTGCGCCAGTGTGGTAACGTCGCTTTAGACAGGTTTCTTTTTCACTTGCACCCCGACAAAGCTTTCTTTGCGTGTCTATGCTTCAATGTGAACTGTCGAGCCGAACCATAAGGTTCGTTGTCAAACTGGCATTGTCTATGCGCGTCGGATGTCGATATGTACTCATTCGGACTTGTCGTACAATACATCAAATTAAAAAGGTACATTCATCTCTTGTTTAATTTATTGAAATCGGTTTAATTTATTGATGCATTTAATTTTTGTTTATCTCCATTCGAATTTTGGCATCGGTTCGGTGCTTTGACCCCAAGACGAGGTTGACTTTTCGATTTGCGACGAGACATAACAAAAATATTTGGCACTGACGACTTTTCCATAAAGCCTATAGGTAATGGTATAATATAAAGTAAACTTAAATGGTAAGATGTTTACGTAAAAATATCAATTTCACATGAGAAATGTTGCGTAATATACCGTGTGAACAGGAGACTTCCTGTATAAATGTTATCCTACAAAAAATCCAGGTCGACAGTTTATTGGCGACAGCATACACACGTGCATTCTGTTAGAATGTTAAGCAGTTTCATGTTAAACTCAATGTATAGCTTGGCCGTGTAGCCTTACCGAATAGAGTAGTCACGAGTTCCAACTGTCCTTAATCCGTAAAATGCCTTTCATACACGGACGGATAATCCACGCCGGTGTACGGGCACGTCTGCGCTAGCGCACATAGACAAAAGTGAGACGTTCTGAAAGCAACGGCGACCTCGCAGCCTATGAACCTGACGTTCCAAATTCAAATTTGTTTAACGAGAGAACCTTTTGTTTGAATTCTAAAATGGAATGCGTTCGAAAATTAAAAAAGAATATAACGCTGCCATAAATCATTTGGATTTGTGATAAAAGAGTTTTGGAAGCATTCCAACTGAACTTGTGAAGATTTATGACTTTATACTTAACATCTGATATACTTAATGTGGAAATTTATAAACATTAGTGTTTTGGTTTTCAATTGCATTTGTTAGTTATAAATTCATTCGTGTAACTCAAAATACAAAGTGCATGCATAACATAGTTTTTTACAAAAGCCAAAAAGATCATCATTCAATTACTTAATATAGCTCATAAACACTTTTTTATGTTTCGTTTTATCACCATCTTTTCAAACAATACCATCAAAAACATATACCGAATGATTTAAACCAGAAACAACGCATTTTTTACTCTATTCGCGTAGCATCAATTAATATTTTTATGTTGCAGGTACGACACAAAATAATGTTTAACCAATTAATACGTCAAACATTTTCACACGCCAATCATACGTAATAACCATTAAATTGGTGCTATAATAAAGTCTCACTGTTGTCCGTTCACGTGAAAGTGAATAAAGGCGACCATGGTACAATCAGAGATAATTAAAAAGGATACTAACGATAATTTAACGGTCCTTTCACTCGTTTTTTTTTTGAATTTAGAGAAGTAGACGCAGATAGCAGATTCAAAATAAGTACGCGATACGAGTAACGGTGATGGATAATAAAATTCTTAAGATTATAAGATAGGCCCCAAATTAACTCCTAGCTCCGCCTTAAGAACATTATGAAAGGATTAATTACCCACAACGAGTTACCGAGAAGCATTAAAAAGGTTGAAACACGAGTCGGCCCATACTACACTTTGTACATGTGACGATTTACGAAACGCTAGAAAAACATTATAAAGTGGTAACAAGTTTTTATAACGAGCGGTCAGCCCGAGTCGCCAGTGTTGGACATTAACAATTTATTGCACTCAATTACGATCATCGCGAAATAAAAAGCACACGAAAAAGGCATTCGGCACCGACGACGGCAACGAGCCGCTGTGAAAAACGAACGCGCTTTTAATTTTCACATGGAATCGAGCGGTGGACGGCGCACCAGGAATTCCAAAAATGAAAATGTCGGCCATAAACAACGCAACGATTTGAATGAAGCATTAAGAATTAAAAAATAAACATCGATTTAACAAATTTCGTAGAGGTGCCCGGCCGGTCTGATGCGCCGCTGTGGATCTGATAAGCGCTGAGAAGGGTACGTTGAAACCGAAACCCGACTAAAACAAACAATCTCGTGATCAATTCATCCGGATTTTATTAGAAAATGACGCGAACCGTCCTCCTGTACATGTTTCGACGTGATTCGTTTATTTGATATTTATCTGTTTTTTATTTAATCCACTTTGCATACCTGACCCGTGAAACTAGGCGGCAACGCGATGAGTAATATCTTCTATTATAGAAAAATTGACTGTTTATATTCCAAACACGGAAAGTAGATGGAAATGTATTTCACGCGCAAACAAATGTCTGAGAACGTACAGCGCGGCCCGGTGCGATGTACCAGGGACCACCTCGTGGGTGATCCAGCTGACATATCTTTAGCACTCAATCATTCTAATATGGCAGTTTCGCTGGCGGTGGTTCCCAGCCTATGATCGGCCTTTGACACGTTCATAAATTCGTCGAAGTATTGTACGTACGTAAGTGTCGGCGCTTCTCCCATACTAAATAATGTTGACGATTTATTCGCGAGGTTGCGGATACGAGCGGAGCATGTGAGCCGCTCGCACTGCCTCGCTCGGTTCCTAGAAGCGGGGCGCGTGTGATGAATAAACTTAGGAACGCTAGGAATTCCATCATTGCAGATTTGAGGGCTCGTCGCACCCTGCGCTCGCACGTGAGAACGGCCCACTGCGCCGACACTACAATAAAAATGGAACGAGCACCTCCAATACCGATGACGGATTTAATTTTGGAACGCGACCAGAACGGGCCATTCTTAATTCGAATTTGAATTTTGATTGACACACACCAATTACGTTTTTAATCCGTGTATTTTGTTCCATAGACAAAAAACTAAGCGTGAGCTAATCATATTTCGGCCAGCACTATAAATCGGGCTCTTTGAACAATTTTATTAGCGGCCGTAAATGTTACAGAGACGCTGTTAAAATGTCAGAACCTGACCGTAAACGAGTGTCCAGTTGAAAAAGGAGTGTTTTCTTTGCACTCGACGCGTTCGAGACGGGCAGTAATAACAAGCTCGGCGAATTTTATTGTCTATTCACGGGCTGATTAGCTTATTTTCTCTATCTTCTCATCGGTGACTAGACACTATGGGCGTGCGCAGCGCGAGGGCGTGTAGTGTTATTTCAACACTTGAAATAATTGTTACATTATGTTGTTGTGCGCGTCAAGTTTATTTAGGCGGATTGAGTGGAACCCGCGCCGGTTAATTGATAGGTTGCTGAATACCTGTGCACTGGCTCCGAACAATGCAAGCCGAGTAATTATACACGCTCCGATTGTTTAAATTTGAAACTTATGAAATCGCGTTACAAGTTGTATTGTAATGGCGCATATCGTGCGCTCACCGACTACTTTTACGTGGAATTTCATTCGCGATGCTTTTTTCTTTAATTGCCGCTCGTCGGAAAGGAGAGAGATAAAAGACGGCGTAGAAGAGGGTACAACATCGGCCGAGGCATTCCTTAGCTTCGTGGACTTTATTAAAAGAAGCGGATGTGGGGGTAAGTATTTTAAGAGGATACCGGCGCGAGCGGATTGAAATAAAGGAAATTATTAAGAGCACTCTCGGCATAAAAACTCGGTAGACGGAAGCTGCGCCGTCTATGGTTCACAAAGCGTCCGACGGTACGTATCGCGTTACATTATGTAGCAATAAGTCGACGATCCGTGCGAAGGTTTTACGCGTTTTCGATGTGGAAACTTATATAATGCGCGATCGCCGGCCGAATAACAATGCGCCCCGAGTAACCGATTACGATTGTAACGTAATTATTCACCATTTGAGGCACCAGTTTCGGAGTTTGTGTGTGTTTACGGCGACGCGCGACGCGGTGCGGATCGTTAATTACTTTCTAATGTAATGATGCGTCGCTATTGCTCGCAAGAACTGACAGAGTTCACACGCGACAATAGCTATGCAACTATGGAACTGCGGCGGTCGGCTGCCTCGCATCGCTGCGTGCGCTAGCCTACTATTGTTTTGAAATTAGAATCTCTCGTGACGTCACTACCCTCGCGTTACTTTCCGCGAAACAACCTATAACTTATTTTTTTTTCAAAAATGGAACGCGGAATTCGTATGTCGCCAGCGCGCGGGCCCGCGCAAGGAGACCACATACTTTCATTCGAACGCCACAACCTATTTAGAGCGTGAAACTATTTACGAAACATGCAAAATAACTAACAATCTCTAGAATTAGTTACGCCGTTGCTTAGTCTACTTGTTCCACAATAAAGACGCGTGTTTCTTCACTTAACGACACAAATGCATTAATCAAACGGCCACTGAGCTTTTTGTACACGTAGTTTATGTTAACGAGATCCCTTTACTCGGCTACCTTTAAACTTTAAAAATCTAGTTATGTGATCGCGTCACGATAACCATCTTTATTTTAATAAACTCTTGAAGACGGAAGCGATTCATTTCGTTCGTTTAAGCCGATGATGGAGAATTATATTATTGAAGATATTAAGCTGCTTTCATCGTGCGACTAACATTGTGTTTGACTAATTATACGATTTCATACGTTCAACAATAGGGTAAGATCAGCCACAATGATGAGCTCTCTCACCGCTCCGTTGACCACGTTCTTACATTTAAAAATACATAAAAGCGGTTACGACCAGCGGTTGTGACTTCATTAACCTTAATTAAGTAAAAACATGAAGATTTTTCTTAACGTCCCACAGTAAAACATAACTGGATTAATTTCTTTCGTGTTCTAGATAAAAATGTCGGTGAAAAATACAACTTTCCGCTGAGTGTGATTATAATTTTATACGAAACGCTACTTACTCAAGGCAACGGCCTTAGGTTTTTGTTGTATCAAATTATTTTAGTTTCTTTTACTAATAAGCTGTTATATTTCGTAATCTTGATCATAAATGAAAAAAATATTGAGCACCTATTTACTCATAGTTCGAAATTCAAATTAAAAATCCATGATAAATCTTTCCGCAAAGAGGCTTTTATCATTTCCATTGGCCGGTAAGAATAAAAAAGTTGGCAATTGAATAAAGAATTCCAAGTGACGTACTCAGTAGTGGGTTAGGGCGCATTTTTTGTGGGCGAGCCCATCGCACGACCTTCGTAAGCCTTGTGGGAAAGTGACTTGCTTAAACTTCGAGGCTTTATTGTATTAGCTTACATTGTTTGCGTTTCTTCGACGCTAGTTAAAGTTATTAGTCGCACTATTATTTTATGGCGTGTTACTTCACTTGAATTTTAATATTCAAATTAACACGATATTTTAATAAGAATTTGTAATCGGGCTTTGGCTTAGCCTATGGTCCCTAATTACTAAATTATTAGTAATTTCTATGACATTGACGTATTTCAAAAGGCGTTGGAACAAACGTTGGATCAAGATATAACAAACATTATTACCCAACATTATAGATTCGCTATTGATTTGTGTAATTGCCCAACAATAGACGTCCAAGTTGAGATAACTCAACAATGGCGCCGATGAGTAACATCACGCAATACGGATCTATAGGCTTAATCCATAAAAAGTATAGTTCATGGTCATCGTAATGAGGCTCTTGGGGCGCATGCGCGGAAACATACTCTGACATTTGCACCGAGCAGGTGTACCAACATTGCATAAGAATTTTTAAAACGTATAACGGATCTTGGGGTTGAATGGGTCCGTTCATAAATACAACCCTAACGTTAAAGGTTTTTTGACCTCAGCATTATAAAGGCCGAGACGTCTGAATCACAATTTGAAAAAGTTTTTAATCGTAAAGTAAGGTGAATTCTTCATATAGAATTACTTGGGAGTGAGATATTATATTTTTAATTTTCTTAATATACTGACGACCCGGTATCGCCGGGGGCATCTATTCACATGAGATCTGATAATGTTCGGATGCGTTTACGTTTTATGTTACGGGGTTGCGTTACTATCGGCCGACGGGAGTCGAGTTTCAAAATATTACGCTCCCCGTTGACAGCCAGATGAGTTTATAAACTTAAATGCGCCATTAAAACTATCCGCTCGCCGCGAGATATTTGTGTGAACGCGATGTTGTAAGAGCCCATTCAGATCTACGAATGCCCTGTACTACCTAAATGTGGCGGTGCAAAGCGCACGGCAAGGACTTAAAATGTCGCCCGGCATATGGGAGACCCGCGCGATCCGTGTCAAACACATGACGTCAGCCGCAGCGCTCACTGGCCAACGCTCAAAACTGTCGCTCACGAAACACTTCATTCCGCATCGCTTTCGCTCAATTGATCGCATGTCAACACATGTCTCGGCAATAGAGAGCTCTATGTGAATTTAAACAGGAAGCGTCAATTTAGCGCCAATTCATACGGAATAGTGCCAGTTGCCGGACGCACATCCATGGGCCGAAAAAAAGTTTTAAATTTCATCTATGGAGCGTCCTCCGGTACCTGCCCCGGTCCAGATGGTCCGAGCTTGTGCAAGCCGGCTTAGGAGTGTGTTTGCTCAAACATTACGAGACGGTACGACATTTGAAGCGGGCCGCTAAACAAAATACAAACAGCACTCGAAACTTGTGTCCACACGGAGCGAGCAAACGCCGCCGTCGGACGAAACAACCGTAACTAAGTTCCAATTAAGACGTCCGTTATCCTTGGAATCGAGATAGATCTGAGCGCAATCAGTAAATAAATAACGTGTAATTACAATATTGAATCACGATCCGGCCCGTACGCTCTAATCGTGTGAAGATGGGAACGCGACGAAGGCTGCGCGCGCGCACCACCGCCACGGCACGTCGTAATTAATTAAAAATCAACCATTGAACGATGTAATCGTCCCACGCGCCCGCTCGTTAAACCATCAACTGTTCTTATCGTCATCGCTTCTGTCAAATTTGAATATCGAATCCCTTAATTTCTTTTTTACTATTGCGTACGAATACTGGCCAGCAGTGCGCTGTCCCGCGTGGATTATTGGAATTCGAACTCTCGCATCGGCACAACGTTGATTTATTGATGCTGTGCCGCTACTTAATGCTTCTTTTACGATGTATTGATTTTACTGTTGCCTACGATATTAATGAGGTGTTGTTTTGTTTGTGAACCGTCAGGATTGTGAGCTGTGAACCCCCGCGGCGACTGGCAGGGGTTAGTAACTATCCACACGTCAATTAAACGAGGTAAAGTTGAAAAGAAAACACTCGACTTACCGGCCACGTGAAGTCGAAGGGAAACACGATAGGGTTGCTGAATCCTTCCACGTTGAGGTTGGGCACGTCGAGGGAGTTGCCGCCGAGGACCGGCGTGGTGATGTCCCCGAAGGTGCACGGGGACGTGGTGTCGATATTAGCTTGATAAATCTTGAGGCACACGCGGAATTTAGTCCTGCACGGCGCCAAACACGGCGCGTCACTATTTGAGGAACCATCACAGCACTGGCCACTATTTAACCTACCCAACGAGTTCGTGAAACTTTTTATCCTAAGTTCGAAAGAACCAGACGTCAGCACCTGCAAAAGAAGAAAAAGAAATTTGAAATTCAAATATAGAATTCTTCACATTAATTTATAATTAAGACAATTGTTTTCATACGTTCAATAATTTCAAACGCTTTTATTATAATGGGATTAAACAAACAGCTTATTGTAAGCGTGTTTGAAAGAAAATGCAGTCGACAAACGAATTAATCATCTTAAAACGAAGATATATCAGAATCTATTTGACAGTTCAGCTTTCGTCCCCCGAGATTAACCCCTATTTGCACAACTGGTCATGTTCCATTGATGCAGTAACGGTTTTACTGGACTTCGCTATGCATTAGGGTGGCTCGTGTGGCACCCCTTACCTGAACAGTGGTGCCAACGTAATCAACGTATCCATTTGTTTAACTCGGCGGGAGATCGTTTTTAAGATAATTTTTATAAATGGAACTATTAATACTACGCACACCGTTTATATGCACAAAATAAAAGTTAAGATTCGAATAATACGTATAACTAAAGGTTAAGAATCGAATTAGGAAACATAATCATAAGTTTTATTATTGCTCTTTGTGTTTGAAATTGAACCGGTAATAGGCGTAGTGACGTTTTGTTGACGTCAGGAATGACGAAGTCATTTTTCTCCTGTAATCGTACTGTCAAATATCGACGACCCCCGCTTGGTTTTAAACGATGTTCATACTACTGTTCGGTAAAAAAAACGTGATATTTTCGACTCGGTTGATAGATCGACATTCGTGTTGAATTCCCTAGCGTTTTTTTATAGTTTTATGAATAATAATAACTGGTTTTTGTTGCCCTCCAGGGTGCGCAACCCTTGCTAATGTGCAGTCGGCAACGCTGGGGTCAGCCACTGCGCTTATTTCAATGCATTACCATGTTGAAATAATATTAAAAAATCAAGAAGTCTATAGTTTCTATGGTTTCGGAAGGATGTGGCGCGGAAGTCCTTACGCCAAGGGCTTGCAAGGAAACAAGGCCAAGTGAACCCATATTTTACTTATATTTATAATCGACTTTATATAACTAGTGAATAGTTACACTCGAGCTATAAATTAAAAAAAAACTTTATTACATTGTTAGGAATTATTAAATTTGAGGATCAAAGAATGTTTTAGTCAAATATTTCGTATGTTCTCAGCACGTCTTAGATAAAAAAGCATCATTTCCTGCACACTTTCCGAACTAATTGATTATTTATTTAGTAGAGTGTACAACAATAAATTACCGTCATAAAACTTTACAATGGATCTCATTAAACACCATCGTGACTTGAATTTTTAACTCGCCTAAATAAGGATGACTTATTTCACGTTTAAGGCTGACGTGTGGATCGCTTCAAGCCTAAGGCATTCCAAATTTGTCAACCCGACTTGATAAGAAATCGTTACAACTTTAATCACTGATCAATATGATTTGAATTTGGAATCTATCAATTTGAATTTAAATAAAGAATATATGTCAAATTTTAATTGAATTTCTTTTTTTGAATATTTCAAGTGCTTCCAAGGAGTTTACATTTACTCGGATTCCATTAGGATACGTTCCCACGCCGCGAGAGTATTATCGTTGAAATCTGTCAAATGTGAAAGTATGGGAACAATGATCCATTCAAATCGTGTTATCTTGAGACAACACACGGGACGTCAAAATCCTACCACCGTTTATATTGTGGTAAAAAAATACACCAGATTTCAACCAACTTCCTGCCGACAACTGGGGGTTGAAAACGCGAAAAACAAACGTCGTCTCTCTCTTATTGTATGCAAATGAGAGGGACGGCGAGCGATATCACTTCACACATGCACGTGGTCGTCAGGTACGAGCGGAACTGGAAAAAAATGGAACAAAAAATCTACGCACCACTCCAAACATCCCCTTTTTTGATGCGTTGTTTATGAAACGAATTATAGTAGCACCGATTTTGATGAATTGCGGCTTACTGTTTTATGTTGTTTATAGTTTAATAAATATGTCTGATTTTTAATTACAACCAACGTGTGTGTCAATAGGTCCATAACAAAAAATAGTTTACTGTATTACCTGGAGGGCTTCCGTTGACAAAATTTATTTACAAATTTTAAAAAATCAATTATGCGCTAGCAACACTATTTTAATGTCAATCGATTACCAATTCTTGTCAATTCATAGTAAATTATGGTGAGTTACAAATGCGGCCTTTATTTAAAACGAACGGGATGCGAGCGCTCGGCCGTGCCTCGGGGCAGCTACAGACTAACAATTAAATAATACTTAGCGGACTACCGAATAAGTCGTGTTTTATTATGTCTTCGGGCGGATTTGACGCGCCAAGCGGCTGATTGATGTAGTTCAATCTTATTTAACTTAAAAGCTTAACAGCCTTATTGTCGTTGCCTCTAATGACGATAAAAAAATTAAACATATTTAATCTGAGTTACGATTAAAACCTGTTTACTGTTTATGTTCGAAATTTAAAAAGGAAAATTTGTATTTTATGAAAGCGTATTATAACGTAACTCACTGGCAGTTTATCTTTTCGATTATTTTATTTACACTCCGTGTGGTGCTAACGTTATGGTTGTAATATAGGGAGATAATTCGTAAGATTGTGTTAGTGATTGTAGCCATCTTTCATTGTACGTCAGTAATCAATTACTCGTGTGCCTAATTTATTTAACATACAACTTCACGTTTAATGCATTCGACGTTAGAGTCGTGAACATCAAAATTCTTTTTTTGAACACGTTGAAAGGAAAGTAACATTAATTGCGCCGGCTCGGGCATCAAGCAAACCGTCCAAATTGATTTTAATACCTAATCGGCTGTCTCGCAATACCATTCCAGTTAATTTATTGAGTGTGCTTTTTTATACTTAATTGCATAAGAATCACGATCTAGACTTATTTTTATGTGAATTGCCGTGTCAAAATGATACATAGAAAACATTAAGCCAATCAAAAATGGAGCTGGCCGGTCACGGTTGATACGGCTCAGTCACTTGCAGCTAGGGCCGAAGATAATAAGGGAGTAATAATGTGAACTCCATTGTATGTAAGCGAACAGAGTAAACACTCGTCGGAGCAGGTTGAGCGTAGTCTAAAAATAACACAAATAATGAAACACAGGGGAATGTTTTTCATCTCTCCCGTTATACACACGCGAAATGTGTTAAAATAAACATCCAAACACAGGCTTATTATAGCGCGACGTTGTGGCCAGTGCATCAATTCGCAATTCCAAATTTAAATTTAGAATCGTCCTGAACGATTTATTTTTTCTATTATATACGGCGCGCGTTTTGTACACATGCGGAGACGTTCCGATTCACGAAGAATGCGCTGTCGTGCTAAATTTAGTGGACGCTAGAATTATTGTTACTAAAACCTCCTTTTACCAGCTGATAGCTTGTAATTAATAACAGATTTCTAAGACGTATAACTGAATAGTTTCAATATTCTTCATTGTCAGGAGGGAGAATTGCTCCTTTCACAAAGGGTGTTCCGTTTCACAGAATCTCTTTAGAAGCAAAATAAAAGGACTTGAGCGGGCAAAATAACGTTCGCGCGCGACAAAAGTTGCGATTCTCTTTTGTTAATTTCTCAGGCAGCTGCGTTGACACAAAAGGAACGTACAGAGACTTTTATAATAAATTTTAATATTTATTATCCGAGAGGTTGATATGTAGTCAAGACAGAGAAGTAATCTAGAAACGGTCTTATTCAGGAATTCGAAGTTAATGGAGAATCATGAGTTTGCAACGTAATAGGGCCTGCAGATTGCCCGGAACGTATATGGAAAGCGCATAATAAGGCATTTTGCGGTTATTTAAGTGTGTTGCACAAGGGAATTGAGATTTCGTGCGTCGGTGCGCCGAGCGCTATGATCTGACGAGTCGTTTTCCTCTCTCGTATCGTAAACCAGATCTTCTTGCTTCAATTGTTATTGGGATTATACGTGTAAACCATTCGCCGGGATGATTGTGAACGGTATCCTTTATGTTTTTTCTATTAACTTTAAGCTGTCATCGAAAAACACACATACAATTCTCAAAGCCATTATTCGCTAATTATCTATTGTATATTGTAATTTCAATTACAAAAGGTATTAAGGAGCGTCAAATAATTTTTAATTTGACGCCCTCGCGCTCATTTGCCACTAAATAATATTCACTGTCGACCTTAACTTTCGGCCCACGCTTCTAACACCAGACTCATCTCTCCGCTATGCCTATGCAGTTTTGCAACACAGTGTTACCAACTGACACATTTACCTATTTAGGAATCCAATAATTTGCACCGTCACTAAACAATGGAACCTTAAATTAGAAGGTTACCGGTTAAGTTACGCGGCATCCGATAAATTTCGAAATTCGAACGAGCGAATACTTGGGATTGGCTGGTAGATGAGTTTAGTTGGTTGGCATTACCTAACATATTTTATGTTCAAGACGAGTGTGTTATTAACTAACAACTGACTAATTTAAATTTGTTGTACAAATGTTCTGTAAAGTAGTAATTACTGTAATACGAAGATTTCTAAATTACTTTGTAAAACAAAAATTAGACGTGTGAGTAATTATAAAAGAAATAACGGTTACAAAAGCTTTAAAGTCGATTACAGAAGGGGGAAATTGCAATTGATCATACCGTTGACAAATACGGCCCGAATCCAAGCTATTACGTGCATTCAACGCACAATGAGACGAGTTCAAATTTTCACATAGTTTAGCGTTTAAAAAGGCAACGATTATACACATTTTGTTCATAATTGGAACGGTTCACATAGAACAAAACCCATTTTGGACAATGAATTTTAAGACCACGCAGTTTCACATATTTAAATGGTTATTTCCAACATGACATAATATGAGGATTTATTGTGTGCTGTTGTTATAATGTTGTGTGATTATTTTATGATATTTCGGTTTGATTTTCTACTATTATTCCGCGTAATTGTTGGGAAAATTCACAACAATCGTAAATAAGTATGAAAATTTTACTAAAACCGTTTCACAAGGGATGATTAAGCAAGTTGTGAGAACTTAGACAAAATTTGTACGACATGTTCATATTAGCCAATAAAAAGCGGCAAGTAGCGATTGTAATGACAGGACTTTTTGTGTGTATAATTTTGTTATTACGTGTTTACTGGACCGCGAACTGTTAGGTTTTTCCTAACCGCAATTTTAGTAAGGGAATATTCAAAGTGAAATACGAGAAAAACTCACTTGTTTGTCACATAAGCGCAATAAACAGTACGTTTTATTATGACGATTGCGACCATAAAGCGGCCATTAAAAGGGCCAGTTAACTCGGATGACGAACCCGTCGTCTATATGAACTTTAAATCATCATGCAGGCAATTAGAATTCGTGTGCGCGTGTAAATTATGAAAAAAGCAGATGGTTGGTGTTCTTAAGAGTTGCCATTAATGCGGCCGCACCTGCTGGGGAGCTATGTGGGACGCGTGCAGGGTTGCCAGCCGCGACTCGCTAAGCATGGTAATTGGCTAATGTTGACTTTTATAAGGAAGTATGATTTGGGGCTGGCAACTTTTATTAAATTTAAATTTGGAATGTGCTGTGTTGGATTACGTTAGACACACTGCGAGTTGCGCGAATGTAACGGTAACCCTATTTTACGAGTGCAAGCGCAACTTGGTGCACACACCGAAGCAAACACACCTAAAATTGTAATATATCGATTATATCACATTGTAACGCAATCATACACGCACAACGTTCCGTGCGAGCTATGACATGCTATGTCCTAGATACGCGACAGGTAGACGCCAACAAACACCAGTCTATAGACTACAACGTCTTGTGGAAATATCTCCGTATATGGCACGAATGAGGATGCAATTATTTTTAATAGTCTTTATCCTCCCGATAATTCCCAACGATCCAAACAAAACGTTCGTATTTATTTGAATTTGGAAATTATAGTTTGCGGTTTTCGGGTGAACGTGTTTCCGATGTTGTTTCCTATCTGATATTGAGACGGAGGGGCGATCACGCGATTTTAAATTTCGAACAATCCGCCAATTGCACGTGGCGAAGGCCAAAAAGAAAACTCGCGCCGATCGGATGCATTAGTAATAAAGAGAGGAGTCGGCGCTGACAATTACATCAATGCTGGTCACTCGTCACGTAGACGGGACCGGAGGCGAGATAAACCAGTCCGGTGCGGTGGTGCGCAAAATACCGTTTTTTTATGAAACAACGCGACTTCATTCATAATGTATTATAGCGCCTTGAAAACTCACTCGCACGCACACACACGCATATATCTATAAATAAATATAGATACATACGCAAGTGTGAGAAGCGATGCGCGGACCCACACTATTTAATTAAACCCGCCCGGAGTGACCGGCGCAAACAATAAAACAGGCTTGCGATTAATAAAAAAGTGCATGAAAATCACACGGACGGAGCCGGGAGTATGATCGATTCCCGTTCTCTAGTGGACCAGTTTTATAATTCGCGAGTACCATGTGAAACCGTGTTTGTGATTAACGGTACGCGCGCGGTTCGTCCGCGTATAATAACCATTTGCGCAGGCGCATACATTGGGGTAATGTTCCCTGTGTAATACTCGCGACACCGGTGAACGATGTAGAACAAAAAGTCAACCGATCGAGTATCGATTTTTTATCGCGCCCTGACATTTAGTTAGGGTTTGTAACAGTCGTTCGCGTTAGTTAGCTACGAGATGTTTTGTTAGGAAATTGCACTGCACCTACTTTACATTGTACACGCAAGAACAATCGATTAAGAAAATATCGAACGCCGAGTCGTGTGTGAATCGACGGTAAGATAAATACTATGAGCTTTCGTGTTTGTTTTGCTTTTGAAACGTTACTCTGCACAGATATAAACATGTGCAATTATGGACAGCGTTTGCAGAAGATCGAATTGATTGATCGATGTTATACTTATAGTTTTAATGAGACTAACCGAAACAATTCAGTGTTAATGCGCTCGGATTGTTTTGGACACAAATGGCGTGAGAACATGAAAACTCGGTAAGTTAACACTTCATCTCGGGGACACGAGCCCTAGTGTAGGACAAATAACCTTGACCGGTTCATAGGGCGATGACCCAATATCGTAGCGTTTATGAGTTGTGTGTGATTTTACTGTTTTTCACACAGCCCTGTGGTGGTGGCCTGACGCCGGAGGCGCTCGCTCATCCGGCGATTAGCAGCGGTCAATAAACACGGTCGGGGTTCCGTCGCGTAAACTAGACCGGACCACTAACCCTGCCCGAAATATCTTGCTCCTTGCGACTCGTCTGGATGAGTTATTCCCGGCGGCGGACGCGAATGGGCCGGCTCCTCGCGCCGACCCGACTCATCCGAGCCGTGGAGCCGCCGAGAAGCCTCGGAATGCATCTAATTTTAAAACGAAGAGGCTCGCGACCCGGCTGACCCCGAGCGCCGGTCGCATTAAAACCTGAACTTTCTTTATAACTATGTTTGCTCGGTAAACGTATCGAACGCTGAACGCACACAGCGGCGCGGGCGAGGCGGTGCGGCGCTCGGGCCGGTCACGACTCGCGGCGCGCCCGCTCACCTACACCCTCGCTCCCGACTATCCAGGACGATCTGCCGGCCCTCAGCACTCGTGGGAAAGTGAGTGTCGCGACCCGCGCGGAGCGGCCTCGCGCGCCGCACGCCGCACTCGCCGTGTTTATGTGAAACGTCGGCGACTACGTGTTTTCGACTGTATTACGCCGATGCGAAACGTAAACAAACGGGGATTCGCGGTTTTGAGTGTCGGTGTCGGTACCTGGGGTAGAAACCCTAGCAGGGCGACGAGCACCGCGGGGGCGCGCATGCTGGCGCGTCCGGGCTGCCGGCGCCGGGGCACACGCGTCGGCTCCGAGGCCCGACAGTCGTCAGCACTCGGCGAAGAAAGATCCGCAGTAATCCATCACTCGCACAAATGCACTGAGCGTTTCACTGCAAGTCACACAGCACAAGATATCGAGATGTCACTGGTCGCTCATCGGCTGCGAACCGGTCGCGGGATCGTGCACTACGTTCGAAACGCGCGCGTCGCGTGTGGCGGCGTACGGCCGTAATAACGTGTGATCACAGCGGCGCGTGACGACAGACTGAAGGCGGGCGACGGCCGCGGTGCGGGCGCCAGCGCGCACCTGGCGCCGGCCGCGACCCACGCCGAGAGATGGCGCTGTGCGGCGCATCTGCCCGTCCGCGCCCCGCCCCGCAGCCGCCGCGCGCCCGCCCCTCGCCTGCCTCGCCAGCCAAGCAGAAAATACACGGAAAACAGCCGTGTTCTGTGCGCGAACACGTGCCCATGTGTAAAAACTTCGAAGAAGAACATACTTCTCTGCAGTTTTATTGTGACACTGTCGACGCATTCCAGAGCAAAACACAGTATAACAATCTATATCAGGAACACTTCAAATTAAAAAGTAAATACAACTGTTTGTTTAAAATAAACTCATATATTAGCGAAAACAATAAATATTGTTATGCTGTTTAATTTTTTTACGACTTACCAATTATGAAACCCAGATTTTGAGCTGGCAGTCGATTCAGACTAGAGGATTTCCTTTAATCCCAGCCACTTATAACCAGTAACTGAATAGACAGTAGGTAAGTATCGGCGCCGCGAGCGCTACGATAAATAAACATTTTCGCTAATAAACATAACAATTTTGAATTAACAAGGAAACAGGATGCACTAATCTGAATGGCGAGTGTGCATTGCGTGCAGCACACCGTGTTACGTATGCAAATTTTTGTAAATCTTCACAATTATTGTATTGGCAGCTGCCGGCCTACCGATAGCCGATGTAATAAATATATTCATGAAAATAACAGGTACGCAACAGGGTCTCCGAATGAAATCATTTTAAAAACTTCAAGTTGATATTACTCAAAGTTTATTTTTTAATTTTAAGTAGGCAAAGGAATATGCGAATCATTTTTGAATGAGTGGACTAAAAATTCTATGAACATATTTGTAGCCTCAAGGAGACCAATTTAATGTCCAAAAATATTTTTTTTTATGACTTCACTAGCTGACATTTTAGTTTAATTTTTGTACAGGACCATTATATTTTTTATATTACAAGGTGAGCAAACTAAAACGTATTATTAGTTGTAAATAAATACTTAAGTACAAGCCTGGATAAGACTTTGATATCAAAAGTAGCTCAAAGGGACGTTTACCAGTTTTATAACACCCTGAAGCAATAACAGGAGGAAGGCATATTCATAACACCTGAATCAATTTATTAATTTTATGGTAATAGGTCTTATAAAAGTTTTATGAATGGCAAATAAATGATCGTATTCCTCTTCATTTTAACTAGAACATCACAATTGTAATATAAATAGTTCTTTCATTGTTTAATAGATTATTAGATTTTGTTCTGGCAGTCGATAAGTTCCTATGGAAACATTAAATACTTTTGTAAATTATTTACCAAATTAAGACTTTATGTTGACATAAACTTTAAAAACACTATGGTATTAAAGTAAGCACAGACAATACTGTTTTCTTTTTTCTTAAATAAGATTTATTGAGAGAGGCCTATGACCAACAGTGGATGAAAAGAAGCCTGATGATGATGATGATAAAGATTATCGAGGTTTACAATTTTTTTTTGAAATGGTTCTAAAAAAAGAAAAAAGTTTTCTTTTTTATTTTAAATACAGCCATAGGTTGACACACAAAGTTTAAAAGCATGTTCATTGCTACTTTCGAAATGACAGTGGATGGAGGCCCGAGGCGGTTTTAACAGCGACCACGGGCAGATGGGCCACAGCTCTCGGCGATTTAGTTGGATGACTTAAGTTGTGTAATCATACTCGAAAATTAATATTATAAAATGATTGCTTTATCATTACACGTGATGATATTATATTTTATGTTGATATGTTTAAAAAAGTAGCTAAATATAATTTTTGTGGATTTTATTTTTTATAAAATACTTGGATATTTGCCATAGACACTTGTGGTCTTAAGCCTAACCCATATAGCAATAGAAGACACCGGTGTCCAACAATGGCCGAAACAAGTTGTAAGTCGCTGAATTCATCAAAAGACTTGTCTAAATGGCATTATTATCATCCGCGTTTATAAAAGCAAGGCATAGCTTCCATTGTTCCTATGAAAGGTCAGACGTTCCTATGTGCCCTAGTAAAGTCTATTATTCGTTATTAGAGTATTTTCAGGAATTCCTTCCCGTGGGAATTGGACGCGACGAATAAATTAAGTTAATTAATGGAGTTCGTTTAGATTATTCTAGGCATACAAGCGAGCTATAACTAGACTTTCCAATGAGGGTTTTCAGGTTGTTAAGTGATCTTGATTGATAATTTAATACAGGCATAAGTTATATATTCTATGAAAATATAGTACCTACTTTTCTAAGGATGAGCGGAAATGGAACGTATGAAATTGACATGTGACAAAATATTCATACTTTTGATCTTTTCATAGTATATTGACAGCCCCCGTGGCGCAGTTGGCTATCCACCAGCTTGCGAAACGAGGGGCCGCGGGTTCGATCCCCGCACCGAGACAAATGTTTGTGTGAACCACAAATATTTGTTTCGGGTCTGGGTGTTTGTGAGACCGAAAAAGTCTCTCGTAGTGTCTGATACCCATGACACAGGTTTTGTAGCCTAGTGTGGGGTATCTATGTATGTGACTGTTGGGTGTATTTATTATTATTTATTATTATTTATGCACCTCTTAAAATTCTGTACAAAGTTCTGATAGAAACCTATGTAGTATGTACCTCCATAATATGTAGGTAACTTGGCATAATTGTGTTGCATTAGTAACTTAAGGTTACGTAACGAGTAACGACCTCACGATCTTTACCTCATCGCTATAGCTGTAAATAATTAATTAATTAATACATACATTAAAATATTCATTGATAATAATTCAAACTCCATAATACAGCATAAAAGTCCATCGTAAAATCAAATGTCAGAAATATAAATTTTTTTAATTATAGAACCTCCCGATTCACGCCATTGTATAGTCTGTGCGCAAAGCAAGGAGGTTGGCCATCGCAATCACTTAAAACCTCTTTAACACTCAATTAGCGAAAACAATAGTTTGGCAAACATTTCGCGTGTGGAACAATGCTAGGTGCGTGAACAAAGAACACTCCTACGCGGCCACGCCTCGGCACAGCACGCGCGGTTTCACTGCCGGCATCAGGCCCTGACATAGAAATGAGGTTTTTTGAGATACACATGTATGAAAATGAATCCAAGATAGAGGCTTAAGATAGCTTCTTTGCTTGATCAGCCTGCGGCAGGGTTGAAGTGGGTGTGAAAGTAGGGCTGCCGTGATATTTGCATTCTAAATGTATTGATGAAAGAACAAAGTTGTTTTTGGTGATCAGAAAAACGTTAAATTTGAGAGTGGTATCACCGTTACTTCGTCAATTAACTAACCTTTAAGAGATTAAAAATGCAGTTGAAATAAAATCTGCTTAGCAAGTTCTATCGTCTGAAGGGAAATGTTCTTAAGTTTCTTTTACTGTATAAATATTCTTTACATAAAACCTCTACACGTTCCTCTGAACCCTAAGTTTTGGGTGTTTTAAGAGGCTCATCGTCTTGTGCCTTTAATATTTTTCCTTCCTTTAATATTTTGCTTTTATATATTTGTAAAGTGAATTAGTAACGCGAGAGAATCTGCCAGCTAAAATTATTTTTGCACCAATAATACATAATTCATAACCAATGATAAATAATAAATTGATATTTATAATCTTTATCTATGCAACAGATATAAAAGTTCAATTCTGCAATTCATATGCATTCAGATCATTCCCACAATGTCAACGATCCGCTAAACATCTATTTACGATAATATTAGATATATTAATCTTAAATAATCAATTAAAAATGATGCTTAACTAATCTCAAAATCATCTTATCTCCAAAATTCTTATTCCTTCGAGCGTAGAGTTGAAATAATTATACAGGAGTTATATTTATCAAACGTAGAGATCGAAATCAGTAACTTAATTAATCCTCGTGCATATATGAATACACAATATTCAAAATTTATGTCACCGGCACCTGATATGCGAGCAAAAAAGGTAATAAAATAAAAATATTTAACGATGTTTTTCTTCAAGGAAATAGAATATTAGACCAATCATGAATTTTCTAGAATTAAATATCTATTAAGATACAAAAATAGACTCCTACATGGACTTAACGGTTGTATACCTGATAGGGTAAGCAGAGGTGTTTCGATACCAGGATCTTTCGATTGCACGCCGATTAACCATGCATCAGAACCAAGTAACAATTTAAAGAGCTATACGTTTCGAATACTGTACTTGATATCACGCGCGACTTTCGTTAAAATGATTAGTTACTAAGGATTTTATTACATCAACCAAAATAATAACTAAAGAAGCGTTTTTCAAATAAATTAACAAAAAATTTAAAACAGTTATTACTAAATGATAACAATCGCCGTACAGTCATTTTCACATTGGTGAAGCGAAATTCTGAATGTGACTTTTAATTTCGTCATATTACACTGCATCCGAAAATAAGGCCGCGGGTGTATCAATATCAGAAACATGAAATTCTATCACCGAACGATTGCGCAACATTTCTAATCTGTAAAACAAATGAAATAAAACCTCTATCCAAATAGACACGCGATACACCTGACGGAATAAAAAATAAAATTTAAAAATCTTTTTATAGTAACAGTACCTTGTGCAAAAACCAAAGCGCCTCTTATATTTAAAACCTGCAAAAAAAATTAAAAGTTTCTTGGGCTTTATCATTTTTTTTTACATATCTATTTATTATTATACTTTGTTAATTATTGACATTATTATACCTAAAGACTTAATAAATTTGACTATTACTGAAAGTACCACATAAAACAGAATTTTATGATTTCTTGTTTTTTGGACTGTAATTAACATAATTGTTAATTAATTAAAATCCATAATCAGCGCATGAGATACCTCAAACTATTGTCGCTTACAAAATTAAAGACACGTCTTTTTTCCTTTTAAAATTATTCTAAACTGCCAGTGTCTTGTGTGAGGAAATATAACTCTACAATTAGAGTTTTTATTTGATTTAATTATATGATATTGATTTGTTATAAGAAATCCGATTTATCAAGTGGCCAGTGACCGGATGGGACTGTGTAGCAATAGTTTAATTTATTATGACATAAAATGTTAGCATTAATACTTTTCAATTAGCTTGATGTAAGCACTGCATTAACACTATTAATAACAGATACTCTATTTATAAGAATGTACAGCTGCACCTGTTTTAAAAATATATTGGTAAAAGGCTTAACATATTAATTTACTTCGCCAATCAGTGCTTATCTGTTCGTGTTATGCTCAAAGATCTACCATTTCGATTCAAGAGATGAAGTCATACATTTGTTGATAACATTCATGATATAAGTATGGGTTTTGCGATTTTTCAAGGATGTTTAGACTGATGTTTTCATAGCAACACAGCTATCATTCATGACTTGTGTTCTCGTGGAGGGTCTGAAATAGTTATATGTTGTAATAATTTATATCAAAGAATCGTCGATTTTTTATTTTCTAAATTCATGCCAATCTCCAGTCTTACACTTTCCTCTTACTAAGTAAGCCTAAGTTAATACACGACCTAGTTTTGTACATACAGCTTCTGATACTACGGAACCACTACTACAAAAGGAGGCTGTTTCATTCGCAGTGATAACGGCCCGAAGGCCGGGCCTGTGGGTTAAGGTCGATCCACGTGTCCGATAACAATGTAAATTATCTAAGCATTGTTATACACAATTAAATTTCTGCACACACCGCATTATCTCGCCGCATGGACGCTGACTCACTCCCGTTCAGATAAACGACGTTTCATTCACTGAATTGCGTTCTGTTTTTCCTGAATTCCGCTTTGAAAACTATTTGCTTTTTATTGTTAGTCATATCCGCACTTCAAACGTTTTTAGCTGGGATTATTTATCGGTGATCTACATTATCGTAGTCTCGACTTTCGCAAGATTTAGGACATATCTAATCTGCATTTTTAGGTGAAAGAAAGTACACGGATTTCCTGACAATGTTTCACTCATTGGACATTTAAAAAATTCGTGACTATCATGGTTTTTTTTCCAATAAGATGGCAGTTGTGACGCATTTGTGTTGTAGTCATTGCGTAGTTCATGTTCATCGTCTGGTATGCCTTTCATACGATTCAAGATAATATGTTTACGCGTAATTTCAGCCGCGGAGTTTTGTGTTTCAAGCACGTTTGTGAGGCTCCAAGGATGTGTTACATCCGTAAAAACTCTAAAATCGGCAACACATATTTAAACTGTCTTATAAACCTTCCAATTAATATAAACACTTATATTTAGGTGAGTTACTCTTATTCTTGACCCGTAATTAAAGAAAAGGTTTTTTAGGAAGCTGTTCTATAATTAGGTACTAACTTTCGATACAAATATTACGACACTCATCAAATCAACGTGAATAGACAATCCTATACATGTTCAAATCCACACTGGCTTCGTAGTGAGTCATCATGACAGGTTCTACACCTTGTCAATGTAGGAGTCGCTGTATCACTCCTACGCTTTACTATCGCTACTAGTTTGACAATCAACAATGCTAATTAGAGATATTTTTTGCAAAGGAGCACGCGAGACTGCGTAGTTTTGTTGTTACTGCATGGAGGCAGAGTAAGGTGTGAAATATTGAGTTATGTATAATGCAAATAATTAATAAGTATAAAAGTTTAAATAACTAGTCTGAACCATGATGAGAGAATAATGTCAGTAGAAGATGTAAACAGTAAAAGAAGTATGTTTCGCCGTATTTAGCGGTCTATCTTCTTCTTCATCAACCCATATACGCCCACTGCTGAGCACGGGTCTCCTTTACCATTGAGAGGGTTTAGGCCATAGTCCACCACGCTGGCCTAGTGCGGGTTGGCGGACTACACACCTAAGAACTTTTAGGTGTGCAGGTTTCATCACGATGTTTTCCTTCACCGTTAAAGCAAGTGATAATTCAATTTGAATACACACATAACTTCGAAAAGTCAGAGGTGTGTGCCTGGGGTTCGAACCCGCGACCGCCGAGATTCTCGACCGCGCGCGCAAACCTTATCTAAATGAAAACTGGCGTGAGTGTGTATGTTACATCATTCTGTAGTTTTGACCCCACACTAAGATACAAGTCTTCTATCGTAGGTATCAGTAACTACAACGGACTTGTCACTTTCACGGTAATACTAGAAACAATTTTTTGTGGATAATACAAACGTTTGTCTTGGTACAAGGATCGAACCGACGGCAGCTCGTTTCGCTAGGTAGCGGCTAATCAACTGCCTAAGGGGTCTATCATAAAGTATTTAAGAGTTAGTATATTCATAAAAAATATCCTTAATCTTTTAACTTTATCGATTTCGTATTAATAATTGATACGTACACTTGGTCTAAACCCTACTTGTGACCCTTAAGTCCCTCTCGCTCAGTTTCCACAGAAGCAAATGCAGAGTATGTAAAAAATGTAATGTCCTATAACAATGGACAATAAACAGCGCCTCCGAGAGGAAATTGTCTACCGTATAAAATTCCTTACAGCGTTTGACATTTCCAATGCGTCAGTATTAGACTTTCACCAATTTAATATTTGCATACCGTATGTAGTTTATTGCATGGGCATAAAGTCTAAAATTGAATGTATATTGTCCTCTGAATGTTGTTTATAGACGCACGAATTGATTCGTTGAAGATGAGCGAAGTATGTTTATTGTTTTTGACCATAAACAATCTTTATTAAATAGCTTAGTGCATTAGATTTATATCGCGGTCTTATTGTCTGTGTTATGTTCAGAAAAAGTGTTTTTAATTTCCAGCTGACGTAATAGGAGATTTTTAGAGTAATATATATTGTTTTGAACGTATACTAACAAAGTAAGTCAAAATTATCATTTTAAATTTAATTGTCCATTTTTTGAGCTTATTTAACAGGTGTCGCGTTGGTATTTAGCTAGTCAACGTACTTCCATTATATCTAACATGTTAATTATCTTAAAATGACCATCATGTAGGAAAGAGTTCCGTCAACGTTAAACGTCAAGGTGCCATTAAAATATACAAAAAATTAAAATAAAGGTGAATATTTTTTCAGCAGCATAAGATAAACAGTGTTAAACTTAACAATAGTTTTTTTAAGTGCGAGGGTTTAATTATGCGGCGGCTTCTCTGATAGTAATTGGTTATTGCCGGGAGTTCGCTACAAAACCAAAGAAAATGTATGGGCGGCATCTTTAATATTTCTTCAAAGTGACCTTTCAGTTATCAGAAGCACAGTCTATAAAAATACTCATGTTTTAATTAGTAATTTAAATTAAGTTAAATCATAGAGTGAATTCACCATTAAGTTATTGTTAAATGTCAAAAACATAACGTTCCATTTTATGCAGAAATAATTAATCAAGAAATAAAATTGGAATGCTAATTTAATTTAAGAATAATATCCAGTTTGGACGGTAATCGCAACAAATAACATCGGATCGTTTCGAGATATCGTACGAACGCGAAAGTGCGATTACCTTCGTTTCAGTTGCGCTTAC
Organism: Cephonodes hylas; assembly: GCA_030295005.1. Lineage (NCBI taxonomy): Eukaryota > Metazoa > Arthropoda > Insecta > Lepidoptera > Sphingidae > Cephonodes > Cephonodes hylas. The sequence continues at coordinate 7,208,751 of AP025382.1, forward strand.
GCATATTGGCGCAGCCAAGAATGCACTGTTACGCAACCAACGTTCACTTGCATAAACCAACGCGCTACTAAATGTATTTAGGCAACTCATTCGATTATCGATTACAATCGATTTTAATATTTGGAGATTTCCGGAGAAACCGATGCAATTTGTCCTTGCGGTGATTCATCTAAGTGTTTCGAATTTTAATTTTCAGTGAAATCGATTCCTTACAAATTGCCCTTAGAAACAATGATATTTGCATTTAATGTTCAATCTTTATAATTGCCTATAAGGGCTATTTACCAAATACACCGGGGGCTTTTAAAGTTCAATATTTACGCAAGAATACCTTTTAAACTGAACCCATTATTAAATAAAACTAACCTAAAAAAATACCGCGCATTTAAAAAAAATGTTAAAGATGCGCAAAAATCCCGTTATAGTTGAATATGTATTTTTTACAGTAACGGAATACTGAACCGTGGTAGCTCAGTACAAAACAGGTCGCTTAGCCTATAGATTAGCGTGTCGTCTGCCGGTAATTAGCAAATTATTGCAGTGTAGTGGGTACATCTACCGATAATGTTTAAGAGGCAGTGGCGTAAGGTTAAACCGCAATGTCTTAATACAAACATTATTTACTTGTTTCATTACTCTTGCTCCTCACATAGTCGCGTATTAGGAAAGAGCTAATTACTTCGATTTGAAGCTTAAATCGGTTTTCTTTTAGGAAATTGTCCCATCACGGAATCTTGTATTCTGCTAACAAAACTGTTCTCTGCAGTTCCCATTCCTCTTAGCTGAAATATCTAGAAATTAGGAAAAGGAAATGAGTGTCTCTAGGTTTAACTAACATTGCTTAATGGAATAAGTCAGTCTAAACTTCAATTGTTTTGATACGTTTTTTAAAAATAGGTTTAGTAAAAATAAAACCTCCTTATAGATTCACTATGGTAATTCGTAAATCGCGTATTAGGTTATGGGTCGTTGGTCAAGTTAAACCTTATAAAAACGTAGGCAAAGGATATTTCGAGGTCTGAAGACATTAAGCCGAATTTTCAAACTGTAAATAATTTAATGACGCGCCGGATTACGGCTAAAAATGGCGAAAACGTATGACGTCAGAGGCGCGAATTTCTGGCGCGAATGCATTCCTTTGCGCGTAATTTTTTCCGGACCGGTTACGTGTAAATAAATTCATACAAACGACGCATTTCAAATTGATAATTGTCACCAGCCAGTATCAGCTTTTCGACATCAATGTTGTATGCTAAAACTCGTGGATTTATTGTTTAAAAAAAGAACGCGCGTGTGTGTATTCTTTTTGAATACATTTACATCCCAACTGGCCTCTTCAGGTGACAAGTCCTTACACCTTAGCCCATCTCATCGGAATATTCGTGTAAGTAAAATTCAAAGCATTGACGCTATCAGGCCTTATACGTCGGAATGCTGGGCGCTGGCCTTCTTTACAGTTGTTAAAGAGAGGTCTTTGAATATCAAGAAGCTAGGACTTAAGACGATTTTTCCTTCGTCTAATTTTAATACTCATAAAAATAGTTGCAACATTTTGATCCTGTAATACAACACACAGGTTAAGAGGTAAATTTTTTATACCTACGTTGCAAAAATATCTAGATTTTTGCCTCAACATTTCAAATATGGTTCGATCGCCTGTCAACTTGTCTTTCATATCGCAGCATGTGGTCCTAAAGCAAATTTATAATGCACTATCATTGAATTTCTCGTACGTAGCTTGTTGGAAGGTGTGTCGGCTACTTAAGTGTGGCAACATTACAGTTGATAGCGTTTCATTACAATAAAGATGCGTTTACGACGACGCAACGACACAGCCGAGGTCGGCCGCGTTCCTTTTCACGTACAAAATATTATTTATAATAATGTAAGGTTGAATATTTGTGCGTGCGTTGTAAAATTTTAACTAACGACAATTTTGAATTTAGAATATCTCTCAACTGAAACTTTATGACCATCAAGCGCACGGTATACTTCTTTTTACACGTTTTATTTTATTATGGAATATTGAAAATACTTCTTTAATATACTTTTTACATATGCAATTTAAAAAAATGAATTGAAAGTGCAATGCATTTGTGAAAAAAAAGTTTCTTTTACCGGTATAAATAAAAATCTTTGGCCTGAAATATCATAAAAAGATATTTGACGAACTCGATATAATTGTTATTACACTCAAATGTTTTTACATTTTAGTGAAACAACGAGTCAAACAGGAAGAACACACTAGTGTTGTGTATTAGAAGTTTCATAGCACGCAACCATTAAACTTACATCATAGGTTAGTGGATATAAAATGTTTAGTATTACCAACGTAAATGTCTTTCGTTTTAATTAAGCACTAACGGCTAATGAAACTATAGAAAGATAACTTCCTACATCACTACGCTTCTTTTGTTTCCTTTCGATTTTTTTAGGAGTCATATAGAATTTTTTTCAATGGCTACTACAAAGGATTGTATAAGTAAATTAAGATTGTTTTAATTAATTAAAAATACGTATTTAACTCATAATATCAAACAAGTATTTACGTAATAGAAGTCTTTGTTTATATTTTTGCGAATCTTAGATCGAAATATCAAAACTTATGATTTTCTCTTTTTTTTTAATTTTAAAAATCGAATACGCGGAATATTTTATTACATTCGTCCATAAAATTTTGCAACATAGATCGGACCCTTGTGCAATGTATCCGTAGGTACTATCATTGTAACTAACCCATTTTTTCTAACTAATTAGCACAGATCATCATCACATACAGCCGGGTGTGAGCAAATAATAATTACAATTTTATATTAAAGTTAATTAACTTAGATGCTTATAAATAGAACAACGGTGCACCGAATCTTCTATTTTTATTGAACTTAGAGCCGCAGCTCCATTAGTGGCGTGTGATAAAATATTCTGGTTCTAACAGGTGCGTATACCTTACAAAATATATTTAGACAACTATCAACAGCTGTTGAGTTTAGATAATTTTTTTATAGCGTATTTTAGTTACGAGACAAGTTGCAAGTGTGTTTCTAGAGGCAAATATTCCATTAATATATAAATATTTACTGCATTTATGTGGTATTTGCGACCTACTGGCGCAATAGTCGAATGGCAGTTTAAAAATAGCTGTGACTGGTTTAATACGATTTCGTTGAGGGTTTTCATAATTAAGTTTCAACTACGACTCGTGAAGCGTGGGATCGAGGATCACTATAAAATCTTTGGTAACAGTAAACGTATACAGGCGCATTCCAACCTATCTCCTAATCGTCGAAGGATAAAAGAATTCTCGCAATTTTGACCCAAATCAAACAGGGCCGTATTTAGAGACGAGTATGAGCCCGGCGAACCGGACTGGCCGGCCGGCGCGCCGCTTTCCTACGGTTCCGCCGGCTATTAATTACATAGTGACGCGTCGCAAGACGGCCCGTAGAAAGCTCGACCCGGGGTCACACGAGCCTGGATGGCACACGCTTAGAAATCAACTAGAAATGTTAATGAGATGATATTTTATTCTCATTTATCCGAAGCGATAAAGCCGAGTCATCAACGTATTGATGCGAGATGGCCGATGTACCTTGTTAATTATTGAAAATATGAACGGAACTTACGCCATTGAACTTGACCGATGTGGACTTTTGTGTCTTTGGTTATTTCGCTTTTGAAGAAAAATAGTCTCGATTCCACAGTAAGGTTTTAGTGCCAAAGGTATATTATGTTTCATCATAAAACCCAGACATAAATGAAAAGGAAATGTTAAATATTTTAGACCTACAACGCGATTTCACGATGTGTAATGCGGGATGTAGGGGCGCTTAACTCTCTACCTATTTTGAACTATGCTGTTCAATATAGTGAGGCTTTATCCAAAGAGAATTTAATCAAATGTAAGCTCTGACATAAATATGTTATAGATGGATAGATATTTAACTGAAACTAAAGTAGGTATGTTGGCGAATGTATTACGCTGTGAAGAAAGAAAGGAAAAAATCTTACATTTTACAAAAATGATGACGGCAAGAAATAAGCAGATAATAAAATTATCCAGTTTTTATTGGTTTCGTTAACTTCTTGCAATAAATCTTTCTTCGGCCTTCATAACAACATTTTATGAACATTACATTGTTGTGATTCTCTTAAAATTTAAGGAGTTATAACAGTGGGACCATTTATGATTTATGGATAAAAATATATCGAGTATTGACAAAGACAAAGGCGATCGAATCTTTCATATTAGTGGTATCAACCTATTTGCCATAAATTACGGAGAGCTAGCTGGAATATAGAAAAATTACGCGGGAACAGTCAAATGTCAAAAAGGTTATAACCTGTTTTTTTTTTATTAAAATAAATCCAACATCATAACCTTGTTCAGCCAGTTACGCATCGTGAGTGTTGTGAAATTATTAACATAATTCGATAGCATTTTTGTCATTATGTGACGACCATTTGTCTCGTCTGCGCTCATCTTAGAACTGGTTGTTATGCAAATCTGTCCTATTAGAGTTGGGCTAGACAATGCCAGTTTAATTCTAAAGGTGATGTGTCTAGCAACACTGGGATTGCGCAATTGTCATTGCGTAAATTCAGTCATCAATCAGACTTGAGTTAGTGTTGCCAACATAAGCTAGATATAAAAATGTTAGGACCTGTTTCTATGCAAGGGATCACTGAAACACTTAAGAATTTATTTCGCAATAAAATTTGCGGATCATACCTACAATTTAAATTACTAAATTACTGTCTCGGTTTAAAGGATGAATTGATGTATTAGTACATAAGTCTGTTAGCTGTGATATGTGTAGAATTCAAAACCATTGCAAAACTTACAGGTTCCTTCCAATCTTCAATCTTTTTTTGGTCTTTCAAGCAAAATCTGCTTTGAAAGGTATTTTACTTTTAATGTTTAAGCTGATTCTTGAAAAGTGGACAGTGAGTGATACCTGGAAGAAGAAGCATAAATCTCTATGTACAAAAATGAAAAAGTAAATAAAGGGAAATTTAATTCCTGCCCTTATTATTGATGTGAAATAGGTTGGATGCTATATGGAGGCTAGACTGGACATTGGCTTCCCCCAAAGATTTCTAATATGACCTGTACAAGAAGCCAAGCGGTTTTCCGACGACCTTCACGAGGTCAACACCTTATGTTAATATATTATATGATCGAGGTTGTCCAAGCTTTCTCGCTAATTTGAATTCTCATATGATTCAATAATGTTCAGTTCAGTTATTTTTAAATAAAAAGGAATAAGGCTCAAGTTCCATATGATAACTCCAATTTAGGTGATTTTTATGAATGTAATAAAAACATCGAATTGTTCTCGCGTTAGGAGTTCGGGCGCGCGCTTATGACCCTAATCTAATTCCATAACCAATCTTATTTAGGGAAACACAATAAGTGCCGTATCGAGGAATGTGAGAAATATAAACCTTTGTCGAGAATCGATGTTGCTAGATTTAAAAATGGAAAATACTGCAATGTTCAAAACGTTCTATTTTTAAACACCTGTCAATCAATGACATTTAAAGGCAAAAGGAAAACGTCTGTCAGCCAAAGTAGAACATAATATTGGTGAGTTACGTCATAATGCCCGATTTCGGGTGTTTTTGTACTATTAACCGGATTTCGCAGACTTTTTCCACTGACCGAGGGACGTCCCACGCTGAGTTGCCGTCACGCAGTCTCTTCGGTTACTCCTACGCCCAACCAATGTGACGTCAGTAAACGGGTTAAGAAACAAAAGATTGTGACGATTGCCTTGTCAAGGTACCCGTTTGTTCGGACTTATAAATTTCTAATGGAGTAGAGTAACTTGAAGAGCTTTGTTTAAACTTAGTTTTGTACAATTATTTAAACGTTGTAATAGGAGAGACCACGGTATCATTCAAGGTCGAAATTGAAAACGGTTATTGAGTTCAACTCATTAAAAAATCTTTTTTAGTAATTTTGTGTGACACTAAGTACATAAAAGTCTCTATTATCTTCGTTTTATAATGTCGATAACACTAGATACATTAATATTCGAGGTAGAAACGTTAGGTAAATCGTGAATCCTTAAGACATGGAGTTATGCGTAACCATAATTTTAAGTCTCCACGGATATTCCGTATATTAAGATGTAGCAACATTTGTCTGGAAATGAGGCCGGCGTAACAAATTAACTTTATACATAATATAACAGCGTTTACGACTATCATGTGTTGTTATATGAAATACATTTTACACTTTGTAACGAATTGTATGATCGTTAGCGATCAACACGCTTTGATGTCGTAAGAACTGTGACTTTGATTCGTGTTCGGATACACTACGCGAGAATTTCGGCCAAGAAACTCTTAGTATTATTACACCATTTTATATATTTTTTTAATTTACGTACTTAACCTTTTGTTACTGGCACTTTTTAGTGTTCACCTTTGCCCTTGTTGTATCTTAATAAAAAAAAACAACAATACGCCTAAACCTTAGATTCCATTTTCGAATTCAAATTTTAAACCTTTCAACTCTTCAAACATTGCTTGCTCTATATTCGAATTGTCGCAAAAATGGCGCTCAGTCCGTCATGTGGCGTATTCCCCTTGAAAATATAATTCAATTAAATTTTTAGTGAACATTCTCCCCCGTGTACCGAAGCGGACCAATGGCGGTCACGGCATAATTCCATATACGAGCCAGCAGGTTCGCGTGCTATCGGCTCACAGACAGTCATAAATGCACGCATTTTAACTATTAATAATAAAACGTTAATTGGAACGTGCGCCACATGTGTGGTGGCCGGCCTGTAAGCTATCGCTAAACTCGCCGTATCGGACACAAAAATTTTCTCGATCACTGACTATGGACGTTTTTGGATAGGTCGTTCACCTGTAGTTTTTTTTGTCAAGAGGTACATTTTTTTTTTACAGGTCCATCTTCTAATACACATATATTGGGTTAAACTCTATTGTCTGTGTGAGGGGTTTATAAGAGTCTTCTATGGGATGAGGCACTGAAAAATATCATTGAGTTTCTGTTATACATAACTTGAAATGAAAACTTAAGTTACAATATTCTTAAGTCCCATAACGATTATACCAGTCTAAGTAACAAAATCAAAGGCATCTTTGATTAAAAAAAAGGTCTTTTTAAGGAACTCTTGTTTTCTCAAGAAACCTCGTCTAAGATGTTTTTGTTATCATTAATAGATCAGCCAGAATACCTGGTCGGTTGTAAAAATTAAAAGTGGTAGTAAGGCAGGAATCTTGATAAAGTCATCCAATCAACATTTCAGATAAATCCGTGGAGTTCGTGATAAAATTGTAAGTGGCTATTCAAATCCAATTCTTGTCTTGGTATGTGAATACGAACACTATAACATAAATACTTTATAGCCAACATCATCAAAATCATTAGCCAGTATTCGTCTTACTGCTGGACATAAGCCTTCTCAACTCAACTCTCAAGATAAATAAATAAATACACCCAACAGTCACATACATAATACATAGATTGTGGATGACACAAACATTTGTCTCGGAGCGGGGATCGAACCCGCGGCTCCTCGTTTCGCAAGCTGGTGTCTAGCCAACTGCGCCACGGGGCTGTCAATTTTAGACTTAAAAATCAAAGAGGTTTTTAAGTCTAGTCCCCCACGCTAGCCTAGTGCGGGTTGGCGGATTCAACACCTAAGAAATACATGAGAACTTTTAGGTGTGCAGGTCTCCTCACGATGTATTTCGTCACCGTTAAAATAAGTAATAATTAATTGTGGATACACACATAACCACAAAAAGTCAGAGCTTGGGGCTTGTACCCGCGACCGCCGAGATTCTCAACCTCGCGTCTTAACCTCGAGGCTGTATATATCATTTGGTGAACATACAGAACAATTATAATTAAAAATATAGCACACAGCTCAAAACAATTTCCACTAATACTCTTGTATAAAAAATAAATTATTGTTTGGCTCAATATCTTGTCATTAAGAAGTCTCAACGTGCTTTAAAAATAATTTAACACGGGATACCACTAAGGATTTCCCAGTGATGGCCCACATTATTCTTAGTTTATTAGTTCCCACTCAACAAGTTGAAACTTGTCTATTGAAACAAGCATGTGACTCATACCAAGTCGTTTTGTAGGCCAACGTAGCAACTGTCATTCACTTTTCGTCGTCAGTTGTTTTTGTGGTTCACTGACCTTCATGGGTATTCCTATTTTCGTGTTGCGAGTCTTAAAATGAGTATTTTTGTTTGGTGTATAAACGAATTGTCATTTCGGTAATTGTCTTCAAAAGTGAGCGAGAAAGATGTCGTACTTATTCGATCTATGATTGTATTTAACATCACACTTATAAGCACTATCAAACTGTGGATAAGTTAGTTTTATATGCACATAATATGGCCTTACACTGCACCAATAGTCCCACGTAATACGGGGCGAGCTTTTCGGGCACATTTCCAAACTCCTTTCCACTGAAAATTTCATAAAAACCCAAAATCTTTGCCTGACCTGGAAATCGAATTAGGGACCTCTACATCGCACGGCACAAACTAGAGCTACGAGGCCACGAATGAGTTAGTTTTATTCAGAGATTATCTCACACTCAGAATTTATCTCTTTATCAGTATCGAAGTTTTCAAACATTGATACAAATGATCTGAAACTGCGATACTACATTTTTATTTCAAAGAGAAGTGCCTATTTCTGACATAGTAAAAATAATACTTACGTGCGTACTGATTCATACTTCGCTACATTTACACATATTCTACACGTGGCTCTGATAGAAATTAGTTGTTTTATAATCTAGTTGAAGGTTGTGTACCGTCATTCACTGATTTTTATACTGTGAGACGTAATATTTTTTTTGAGATCTATTTTAATAGGAAAATAACCAACTAATTATTTTAATAAATAAACAAACTCAAGAGGAATTAGTTACAAATTATTTCTATAGATAATACAAAAATCTTACATCAATTCATATGTCTCCTACAGTTAGCCAAAATCCAAGTCTTAGGGCAAAAAATCATGAAGATTATAAACACAATATTGATTCATAGGGTAGCTACATAAAACTAATAGTTTCATTTTGATTTTGGAAAATTTTATAACAATAAATGTATGTTCTGATAATGGTAGTAAATTTCATCTTGGCTTAACATCTCCCGTATGGTCTAGTGGCTAGGATACCTGGCTTTCACCCAGGAGGCTCGGGTTCGATTCCCGGTACGGGAAACCTCTTTTTGCATTTATATTTCTCAAACAATGTTTAGTGTAACTCAAAGCTACAACATAGTTACATTTTTACTGGAAATATATTTATTTTGTAAATTTTTAAATGGCTTTTGCAAACCAGTAATAACCCGCGCTACATTCGCCTACTTTACTGAAATGTTATTTTTTTCCTAGTCACTGACATTAGAAATTATATTTTGATCACCTAGAAAAGTGGTAGAGTTATTAAAATGTTTTTAGAATCCATTAACTTTTTACATCTAGGTAGAGTGCCAAATGATGACAAATAGAATCGCCTTCAATGAGTGTGATGTTTGAGAGATTTTAGTTTTAGTAGGTGCTGATTATAAATCTATCAAGTTTTTTTGTCCTAATTTAGGACTAAAGCCAAAACTCTCCCGTTTTAACGGAGGCCCGTGCTCATCAGTGGGACGTATATGGACCTAAGATAACTTATTTTAAAATATTTCTTATGCGAAAATTAAAATTACATTTTAAAATTAATGCTCAAAAACGAATGATTCAATAACCAAGTATTTTGCTAGTTTATTTTGGCACGCTTTGCTAACATTAGGTAATACGTTCAAGGACAAGATGAAACGTGTTTTTCACTGATTTCTATCGTCTTTCCGATTCTAAATGGGTCGTTTGCTTTTGCCATTCAGTTTGTATATAAATCGCTCTATTTATTAAATCCTTTCTCGTAAGTTGTCACATTTTTCGGCAATCATCTTCATTTAAAAGATTTGAAATTCGAATATTAGGTTTAAAAGTGTTCGTTAGTTACAACTGACAAATATTTTGTTCTGCTTTATTGAATGACCTATGACGTTAGAGAAAACTAGACAAAACATGTAGTAGCGATTTTATTAAGTATTGATGGGTCGTAAATATTTTCTTTCATATGTTATTATTGTAACAGTGGTCAGTCGGCGAATAACCACTAATTAAAACACCTCTTTATTAAGCAGTAACTACATTGTATTGATGCCAATCGATCAATGTCTTTATTAGACCATAAACTCATACCATCCACTATAGTTCGGAAGTATTTGTCAAAGCCAGCCTCGAGGAGAGAGCACACACAACTTAATTAAACAAGTTAACTTTGTGTATCTTATAAAGACTTTGCTTCATTGTCCTTCAATTTTTTTTATAAAAATTAGACTATGCTCTTCTTCAAAGTCGCATCTATGTCCACACCAAAAATCTTCCAGATTGGTTAAGTAGTTTTTTTAATTTATCCGCAACAAACAATTTTAAAAACTGTCAAATCTTTCTTTTGTTTACGCTTACTACAGATTTAGTTTAATTTCACCCTCTCAATTTTAGAGAAGACTTGTGCTCGGAAGTGACATATACGTGCTGAAATTGACTATGGTTTGTCACCTCTTATCTCACAAAAAAGACAAACATATCTCACGCAGAATGTTTACAAGCCCTAAAAGACTATAAGGCATCAACACAAACCGTTTTTCTATTAAGCCGCGGGTCAATAAGTTACTCATAAACTTCCACAAGCATCGCAATTTCCTTCAGTACTGTGCATAAACTGTTAAAATTTATAGAACATTACACATGAGCGTGTGTGCGAACATTATCTAAACATTCAAATTGGTTGCGAGTGAAAGTTGCTATATGGGAACCTTTCCACTCAAGGATGATACTGGAAAACCTGAGTGATATAACTCGAGGCTTGGATTAACTCGTTATTCGCTTAACAAGTAGCGTTTATACGACAACTGATTATACTGTGTAATTTGATGGGAAGGTGTTTTGTTCGTCTACGTAGCTTGATCAAAATTTTCTAAACAAAATTGATGTATAAAAATGTATGGAAAATTTATTAGGTACCTAATAATAATTTTGTAAGTAGTGATGGTAAACTCCGTGATCGCGGGTTTAAACCCCAGGTCCTCTGACTTTTGAAGTTATGTGTGATGAATTAAATTGTATCTTACTTTAACAGCGAAGGAATATATCGTGAAGAAACCTGAACGCCTAAAAAAATCATAGGTATTTGTTAGTTGCACAGTCCATAAACTCGCACTAGTCCAGCGAGCTGGACTAAGGCTAAAATCCTCTCAGATTTAGATGAGGCCCGTGTCTAGCAGGGGAACGTAGGTTAACAATGATAACTTTTGTTTTTAATTTTAGACGTTTTATCAATTAAAAGTGGCGAAAGCTTAATTTATTAAAATACTACATCAGGGACTGAGATGATCGTTAAAATTATAAGCCATGGTTTCGTCCTACAACAGAAGTAAAAAATGATAGTTATGGTTCCAAATGTCTCTACCCACATACATTTAATATCTTGTATACAACCCTTCTTATCAGGTATATCTTTACGTTTGTGCCTGTATTTTTTTCATACAATATTTGTGTGAGACTATATTATACCATATTTACTTACAGATGGGTCCAGGAATGCCATCTCATATGGACAGCAGGGAATGCGAATCCATATAAATATATTAGGCCACAAACTCAACACACCACGCTGGCTTCAACTTTAATTACGTAAAAAAAAACTTTTTTGTTGATTTTTTACAAAATGTCCAAAGAGTTTTTACTCTTTTTCTATAAACTTTCGGCCATCTACCTTGATTGGCAGTGAAAAAAAATACTTAAGACACGAGGAATATGAAACTTATCGCTGTGGAATTGGGTTGATTTTCGTTTGCAAAAAAGTGTCAGATGTGATTGCATTGAACAGGTGTGTATGGCAACAGGTGATTTTGTGACCGCTAATATATTGGCTACATTATCAAAATCGGCGTTCAACATTTTGGCCTCAGGGTTGTCAGGTAAATTAATATTTCGAGAGAAAAAAAATGGATTATTGAGTAATTTTAGTTAAACTGACAAAAACAAAAAAATATTGATACTTTTTGAGAACATTCTGCTACATAAATCAATTCGAATTTCAAATAAAGAATTCCTTGAATATAAATCAATTTGAATTTAAATATAGAATATCTTGGCCGCTATTTTCATTTGCGAAAAAAACAATTTTACATTTGCACTAACGAATTCGCTCAATAACAGCCATACATTATCTAAGTTTGACTGTTTCATACATCTGCAACAATATACCAATCTCCAACTTTCAACAGTTGACATCGAGTAAATCAATGTGCGCAGCCCTGTATAAACAAGAATCTTTGCATTTTGCCATTGCAATTCCAACTTTACCGTAATTCAAATAGAGTTTAACTTCATTTGTTAGTCCATCCAATACATTTTCCAAGACAGTTGTACGCATAATTGATTTATTTATATGCGCGCTACGCAACGTGATGATTGGAACAGTTAGATATGGAACACTGGAAGGTATTTTGGAATATGTCCTTGGTTAAGTACCGGGGACTGTTTGTGCATTCTTAAGTTGGTCAATTGTGCCAAAAACGCTCTTTAGTTTCGGCCATTCAGTTGTACATATCTCGAGAGGAGCATAATCCGCATCCAGATATTAATATAGTTCTAATTTAGATTGTTGTCTAAGTAGCGATGAAAAATATTGATACTAACATAATCTTAATCCGAGAAATAGTCTTACAGAATCTGTTTATATCTAAAATCAATTAGACAATGCAAGAAACGACTTTTCTGAATGATAAAAAACTTACACATGTGAGAAAAGGTTTTAGATTTTTCGACTTCTGTCTTCTACACTACAATTTTTAACATTGTCTTCAGAGAGTTTTTAGCCTGCCTGTTTATACCTTTTATAAATTTTAAAGAGATGATTTATCAATCAAAAACTGTACGTTCCATACTTCAACAAAAAATTCAAATAAAGAACAGTTCATACATTCGAAAAGCAATTGAATTAACAGCAAAAAATCGGTGCCGCAGAGCATCCTTGTATCATTAAGTTTAATGGCGGATGGTACGAATGTGTGTCTGTCTGTCTGCGCGACCTTTGGGCGTATGGCCTGCGACCTACACCGGCCGGGACGTATCATTATAGCTATTCACTTAGACGGTATGAAGCTAGGAGGTAGAGGATGTGGCATGTACTCGAATTTTTGAAATCGATGTGGTAAATTGGTTAACATTGTACGACTATAGACTTTAAACGGAAGGGAAGGGATGAATTTTACGGATTGTGACAGGATTTGAGGAATTATGTTATTAAGCCATAGTTTTAATGAAATATGTTTTGATTAAAAAATAAGTTATAAACAATTAAAAAGTGTTTTCTTAAAGTCTCGTGTCGCTGTACCTACTTTACTTAAAATATGTTGAAAATATGATTCCTCGATGAGTGTGGATTCCAGAATTTAGAAGATATAAAAATGTTTTTTTTAGTTCTTATTCAACTTAATCATACTTAAGTAGATTTTAATGAAATTATATTATTCCTCTACTCCCAAATATAAATAAACACTGGCAGTATTCATCAAATCAACTCATATTTAGAAAACTTAATCTCAGAACACCACAACAACGAGCACATCTACGAACACTTTCATAGATCGCAATTTTTGCTCGTGCCGAATACCGTCCGAGGAATGCCGGTGGTGTGGTCGGAAAGCAGACGTCTCCATGGAAAGCGTGGCTAATGCACCACTGATCATATGCAAAGCGTTTAAATACAACAGGTGGGTTTAACACGGCTGTTTATTTAATAAGTCGAGTGTCTGCATTATGATGTAGAAAGTTATTGACGATTAGAGTTGAGCTGGCTTGTGGTAATAGTACGTTGAGATGCTTAGACTTAGCGCAGGTACGAAATTTCTCTGCAAGGCAATTTTGTTTGTTGCAAATTATTTAGTTTTTATTTATGCTTTATTTTAGTTTTTTTTCTAGTGATATAAAATCTGCAAGTAAAGATTGATAGTCACCCATAGCTGAAAATTTGAGGTCAAATTACTGACGTTTCTTGGGGAGGCCTACGTTCAGCAGTGGACGGCGATAGGCTGATTGATTGATTACTGACGTCCCACAAATGCCTATTTTTACTTTTTACTTAATATGAAATATTTAATAAGACAATACAGAAGCGTAAATTAGGGGAAACATAGACGACAATAAGTTCTCAGTGTTGGGTAAAAAATAACCCTTTTATTAAAATGCCTAGTCGATAGTTTAGTCCGCGACTTGTCGAATGAAGAACATAATTGCAGTCGTGGAGTAGTGTAGGGTCACTTGGCATTTCGCCTGTTCCACTAATTTGCAGCCTGTTGCGATCTTGTAAAAGGATTTGTAAGGACGGAATTCGAAAGTATCTTATACAAACAGTAATTTATCTGATTTTAATTTGGCAGCACCAATTCTAACTTTAGAATATTATTGGAGTATGCCAACATAATGTCAATATATTATGTTAAATGTTTATGATAATTTCTTATTTTTAACTATTAAAAACATGATTAGAAATAAGCACTACATATAAACGTACTTCAAAAAGACAACACTAGGTTAAAAACTCTTTTATAGATCAAACTTTTGTTTTTTTTTCGATTGATCTGGATTTTAACTCAAATGCTTTTCGGTCATTACTGAATAGTTACGGAAATACCAATTAATCTGACCAATTTAACGTAGAAATAGAGGTGTCGATTGGGGTCCAAGAATTTTAATTGATTATACAAAATTAAGCGTAGTCAATTTCTTTTACATTCCTATTGTGTTGGTTACATGATACCAAGCTTTGGGAATGAATTGTCATATACTATTAAGACATAGTTTGTACGTTTTTAGTTTTAATTGGATTTAAAAAAGAAAACAAACTAATTTAAACTTTATTGTCCCTTGTTTTGGAGTCATCGAACAGATTTTTCAGACTAAGTTTTTAAGATTGAAGACATCCGTAGTCTCTTAACAAATACTTCTCATACTTATGACTAAAACATATTTAATTGTAGGAGTGGATCTTTTGAGTCTTGGTAATAAATGAAACTTGTCTTGCATATTATAATAACCATTAAAACTTCATGTATAATTATGCTAAATGCATAATGAAATCAACTCGAATTGACCTCATTATTATGCTAAATGTCAAATCAGCTCGAACTGGCCTCAAACTTGACCATATCGACACCAAAGAGGTTATTAATTTCACTAGCAATTCCTTCGAAGCCAAGGGCAGGCCGGAATGATTTGCAACAATGAATCAATGAATCACATCATTGATATCATCAACATCAGATAAGTTCTCACGATGATTCAGGGTTGCAGGGATAATTATAAACTACCAATGCCCAGTCACCTCTGCAAATAAGTATTGGGTCACTGGAAAATTTAAAATTACTACACAGTAAAATCGTAAAATTATTCTTGCTCCTCTTATTTTATAGCGCGTTCGGATAATCGTAAAAATACGTCAGCTGTTTTCGTTGTTTCAGAGACTAATTTAAATGTGAGTGGTACATTTTTGTGAGGTCAGTGTATGTATGTTGTTTACTTATTGGAGTTAAAACTACTCTATTTTCATGTGCATCATCACTACATAGTATAAAACAAAGTCGCTTTCTCTGTCCCTATGTCCCTTTGTATGCTTAAATCTTTGAAACTACGCAACGGATTTTGATGCGGTTTTTTTAATAGATAGAGTGATTGAAGAGGAAGGTTTATATGTATGATAACATCCATTAAAGATCAGCATTGCACCCGTGCGAAGCCGGGGCGGGTCGCTAGTACTTTATAAAATAACTTAGAAATAATGATTTGGTCACGTAGTTCGTAGAGTCAAGCATAAATACGTAATATTTGCAAGACTTATAAAATAAAATTATGATATTATACAATGGAAGACCAAAATCAAATGTGGCAATTGGTAGTTTCTCCTATAAGTCTGAAATCATTTTCATGATTTTTTAAATTTTATTGTAATTGCGATATAATCATGGACACGGATTTCCTTCTAATGCTGCTTTTTGTTAAGTCAAATATAAAGGTGCATTTTTAGAGAATTTCGGATGCTTAATGCTCAAAATAACGGTTAAGTTATGGATCCCTTACATAATATAGCTTAATATAAGAAATATAACAATAATTGCGTTCAAAACTTGCTAGAAGCCGTTGTATTTCAAACTTATCTTGGACGTCAAAACGTCCGAACATTTTTTGGATTCGTGCCAATACTGTGTTTCAAACTTTTTGGTGTCCTGGATTTTTATGGCGCTAACATGATATCGCAATGAATTTTATGTCATAACCAATATTTATAAGTAATGAATAATGATTTTTGTCGGGTTAAATTCTAAATTAATTTGATAGTAAATGATATTGCCCTCGATAGTGTCTTTAACAATTTTTCACGAAAAAGAATTATTTTTACACCTAAATAAAACCTTTTACGAAAATTGCTACCTACACTAGCTGCTGTACGATAAATAGAAACTTGTAAACAAAATATTTTTATTTACACCTGAATCTAATTTAAGACTAGTCGACCTCCTAATAATAAATCAACAACTGAATCGGTTTAGTACTTCCGAAGATTTAACTTAAACCCAACTTTTTCTTAATTTAATTATAGCTATACAAATGAGTCACAAATTCCCATGACACGGCGAGATGGAGTGACTCAGCACTGAGTTACATTGATCGTGCAGGCGTGATCCCTCGTATGCCGAGGACTCCATCGACAGTTAGACGGAAGGATTTTGCATAAACCATGAGCACGTAACGCGGATTCAGCGGATAATGTTCCATGTTTGAATAGATTTCACGATTCCCTTTTATTCTGTTTTAATCTTGTTTTTGTTCTTACTGACAGTGTTTTTGTTTTTTAAATATTTACTCGTTTTGTTATCTTGTTGACAAAAGAGATTATAGTCCTTTTTTTAAATTCGCTACTGGCGAACGTGTTAATGTAAATGTGTGTGTGGTTGTAGTGGAAGATATTTTTTTATTCTTCCTTATGTTTTTTGTCCATAGACGAAAGTTTTATATTTTTGTACGTTTGTGACGAATAAAATTTAAAACCGAAAATCCTAAAAGATTTGATATTCTGGGATGAAGAAAGACGAGATCAAACAAAGAAACATAGGCCACTTTTCCCAGGACTAATTATGTTATGCCAGATAAAATTGCACGATTTTTTAAACAATCTTTATCATACTACTAAAATTATCAGATACCTGACCGTGAGCTTCATATCTTTTTTGTTAACCACCGTAGTCCGTTTATAAGGTCAATTTAAAAAAAAACATAATAATTATGTTAATAAAATCTTTTTGTGTAATTACATTACGTACTACTGTTTTCGTCATAAGTTTAAGGCTATTGTTTTTTTTTTTACATTTGGTCTTTTGAGTTTCTAATGTAGAGAGATTATAGTTTTTGACCATCTGGACAAATTAACAACAGTTATTATTCAAAGAAACTATAGTGTTTTCCAAAAATCGGAATCATCCAGATGTTTAACTTAGCCTCTTTTACCTGTAACACGTGTATGTAAAACAAAAGACACTCGCAGATGTTAAAGATTTTCGGATATCTGCTCACCAGATGTTCCAAACTACGCCATTGTTTAAAGAAAGTAACGTCTTAATTCAATTGTTTAAACACGAAAATTTGAATGTATTAAATAATTTCATCCTTGCCATCTGGTGCAGGTTGGTACAAGTTTCATTGCAAATATTTGTTTTTAAAACTTAGGCAGAATAGTTTAATGATCTTTGTCATGTCTATGTTGTGCCGCCATTTGTATTTTTAAAGGCGGTTTAGTAATATTGAATATCGTAACGGTTAAATAGCTGTTTGTTTCGGTTGCACGTGCATGCCGGGAACTGTAAAATTAGGTTTTGATGATTGATAGATCTTGTTAGTTCGACTGCGTAAGTTAAAATATATGAAATGTTTATTTAATGTTATTAGTCGAGATTAATGTTACATTGGACAGTTCGAAGTAAACAAAATGAAGTTGAGATGTTATTATTAATGAATTGTTTTATTTACAATCTTAGATTTATTCCTAATAACAACAACTACATTACTAGATAAAATAACCACAAATAAAATTAATTTTACATTTCCGATTATCGATTATGAAATATCGATTTGAAAGCCATAGTGTGGTTGTAAAGGTATTGAATACAGCGAGTGAATAGTAAGCAGCATCCGTTAGTTAGATGGCACACAACAATGGCGATGATAAACTCGATAGTATGGTTAACGCCACAGTGACACAGTGACTCGGTGGGTCGGTAGCTCCTTACACGTTTGTATGACCTTTATCATCATCTGATACTGGATACATTTGAAAGTATGCTGTTGTTACTGGGTTTTACCATGAAGGTTTTTATTGTAAATACTCTTTGGTAGATATTTGTTTTTTTTTTAATGGATTGAATGTTGGAGCAAAGATAGTAAGTATTTGTATGGTGGTGATTGTAGAGCTTATTTAACATATTTAAATAAAGAATGATTCATTTTCTACAGTTCAGTCGACAAGTTGGTATAGGTTTGACTGATTTAAAGTTTATTGTCTTTAAAATTGCGATATAAGCATATATAACAATCTTTTAGATTCTATTAAATGCCTGCATATGATTAATGTTTCAAACAACTTATTTTGGGGATCACGAGTGTTTCACCCTATACCATTTATATTAAAGAAATTATCTTAACAATATCGAAAACAATATAGAAGTAGTTGCTTTGAACTATAGACATTTGTGCGTATTTACAGATCAATCAACAATAATTTTAAATATATTGGATCAGTAAACTTTGCAGACGCGAGTTATTCAAACAAGAATTGTTAAGGGCGCACATTAAGTAGGCAAGCGCTCTATTCCGTGTCATGATTGTTCGTGATCGTAAGTAGGTGCATTCGCTCATACAGTGAATCTCCGCGAAACTATAAGTTAGTGCGGTTGAAAATCTCGACATTCCTATGTTCCTAGTCAGTTGTATTGTATGCGACCTTTAAGGCCGATCGGGTCCTCAGATCGGGTCGCGTGGAACTTCGTGCACTGCGCTAGGGCTGCTGATGTTTGGTAATCGCTTGGCGTGCCGTAGGAGCCATTTGTTTGGAAATTCTGAAGGAGATCCTTATTCTGGGTAATATCGCGGCTGGTAGCAAGTTTTTAGGTATACTTTAACCTCTTTGTGTAACTACTGGCCTTACGTTTATATTATCTATGGTTTGATGTTTGATTTTGAGGCTGCGTTTGTGGCAAAAATGGCGGTGATAGAGTAGCAAGACCGTTTTAATACAATGAAATGTTTAAAATAAAACGACTTTGTCGGCATAAAATTAAAAGTTGTGTTAAAAACAATATTGAAATTAGATAAATTATCATACTTAAATAATTGCGTTTATTATACCGACAAACATTTGTCCACAATTGTTAAATATCCAAAAAGTATAAGATGTTAATGTTTAATATTAAAGAAAATTAACATTAAATACAATCATTCTATTAGTATACAGACTGTTTCGTCATCTAGATGTTAGTGTGAACCCTACAGCTCGCCGGGCTCCTGTTCACGCGGCGGGTCAACAAAACACGCCATGTGATTTGGTTATACGAATAAATTGTATTGAACTGCGAATGCATATTATGTCTGCTTAATTCAAATGTCTTGTCGTTTTTGCATACTTATATCAATTATCGACCGGCTTTAAATGGTATGAAATAGAATGTTATGAACGGGCTGGGTTTACGAGAAGAATTTATATGTAGTGTAGGTGTGTGTGTAAGATAGTATAAATTTAATCAATTTGCAGACAATTTTTTTTTACAACGCCTTATTAACTTATAAACTAATGTTATTATAAAGAAATGTATTTCTATAAATGAGATTTGGTTAGTGTCAAACCTGACATAAAAAGCCCATTACCCTTTTTTGGTGAAATCTAGAGATTCTATGCTTCTGCCGAACTTTTTCTTCAAGAAAATCCCGATAACATTATGCACTACTAGGAATCTTTCTATCACACAACGCGCATTCGTGATTAATGACGTGCATTAAACATGCAGTTTTATTTATTTCCTTTCTGAATTACATTTCGACATTTTTTGTCAACAAATCCGAACGCAAACAAAGATAGCGGCCGGTTGAAATCCCACCAACGTCCAATTCAATTAAAGCTGACGACACGCGGCTGTTACAGTCGTATAAACAAACCAAATCCTAAGCTAGGTCAGGCGAAGGTAGTTCTTGAGGAATTTCATCCCTCCCTCCAACCTCCTCTTTCCCCTTAAGCTCCCTTCTCTTGAAAGCGACTTAACTGAGATGATTCTTATAAACTAGGTCCTAATGACCTTTTGGCGCGTAACTGTATGAAGATTATAATAATTTATTGATTGTCGCTTTAATGTATACTAGATAAAATATGTAAAACAAGTTATAGTACTATCACCTATGTTACTGCTTATATTATTAACTAGCTTTTGCCCGCGACTCCGTCCGCGTAGACTCTAACTCTCTACTCTCGCGGGTTAAGTGCAAAGAGACTTTTGCATTTATAACATGTTTATCCAGGATAAAATTATCCCATGTTAATTCTGTGAACCCTACGTACCTCTATACCAAAATTCATTCAAATCGGTTTGGTAGATCCAGAAATACCCATTCCCACGGGAACACTACATTTTCCGGGATAAAAAGTATCCTATGTCCTTTCCTGATGTATAAGCTATATTATTGCAAAGTTTCATTAAAATCCATTCAGTAGTTTTTACGTGAAAGCGTAACAGACAGACAGACAGACAGACAGACAGACAGAGTTACTTTCGCATTTATAATATTAGTATGGATACTACCTACCTATTATTACAATAAGGTTGTGTAAAAATGGCGTCCTTTATTGCTATCGAAGATTTCTTTCAGGCAACCGTTTCGATAGAGTAATCAGTAGCATGGAATGGTCACAATTTGACAATAATGGAATTACGTGAAAATTAAATTTTTAATGTTTTTCTAACGTGTTTTTATGTAATAAATAAATTATAAATTAGTTCAGTGTCCCTGAATAATGTAATAAAGCGTTAATGTAAGACATGTTGTTGTGAAATTAATGTGTTATTTGTATCAATTAATTTAACAAATATTGACTGTAATTAGTAAAAATTTATGTTATTTTTATATTTGTACATAACGGATGTTTTACAAGTTTTGAATCAATAAATTTATCTAATGGTTGTGTACTGTTTACGTATAGGGATTCTACTCGATTTGATCGATTGGCTAATAGATTGGTTATTTCTCTGATCACTTCCTTTATGAAACACATGGAAAAATATATATTACTATTAATGCGAAGTTTATCCCTAAGAATAACACCATTCGCATTCTTATTACTTTTATTACAAATAAGAAAATCTCGCTTGTAAAATTAATTAATAGGTTAATACTATCAACATTTATATTCCTCATGTGTTTATTTTATTTTTTACATTTTTAAATATAAAGTTTTATAAAAAAAAATACATTTAAAAATATAAAAATTAAACCCGCAGATGCCGGGGTCTACGACCCAAGCCACCGGTGGTTAGGGTCCAAGAGTTAGAAACCGTCTCACGATACGTGCCGTGTCCAATAACACTGCTTTTTGTATCTGGGTTTTGACCCAACAACCGATTGAGAGCCTCCGAACATGTTGGTCGAGGCTCTTTGGTATCAGCCCATTGGCAGTAACGACTATCGGAACAATGACGGTTGAGTCAACATCCCACATATCAGTCACCTCGTGCGCCAAATCTAAATATTTAGACATCTTGTCTTTTTCGGCTTTCACAAGGTTATCATCATGTGGGATAGTAACATCAACCAACATTGCCCGGCGCGTCAGTCGATCCACTACCACAATATCAGGCTTATTTGTAACAATAGTCCTGTCTGTGATAATAGATCGATCCCAATACAGCGTTGCATGACTATTTTCGAGAACCGGTTGCGGGACATATTGATAATATGGCATTTCTTCAGTCACAAGGTGATATCGAAGAGCAAGTTGTCTATAAAATTAATCTATCAACATTATTATTATTGCAAAAATTACGATATTCGTCACGCTAATGGAGGGCTTATTCCCTCATAGGAAACTCTACAAACGCTGAGCTTTTGAGATTAATTTTTTATAACCTGAAAAATATTTTCCACGAAATTCGATATTCATATCACTTTCGTCTTTCCTTCACCAGAACCTCTATGAATCCTCCAACATCCATTCTAGAATTACTAGTTACTAGTTTCTAGAAACTACCAATTCAGAACATATTTGGTATCAAACTACCTCCAAAAATTATTATTCCAAGCCTAATGGTAAGCTGTGGCCCTCATTCACACCTCCCTCAGGTAGGGCCAGATGTTAAAGTGTTATAAATCTCTCGGCTATTGTCTGTGGGCTGTCTTTTTTTAGCCATCGACGGACACATGGCCCGCGGCGACTTGGAGCCCGTGTGGCATATGCTTCTACCTCGTGATTTTTGTATTAATTATTGATTTAATTGAATTAAAATAGGGATTGGGAAATTTATTATATTTTGATTCGGTTCAAGTACTTTTTGTTCTTGAATAATTTGCGGTGGTGATTTTTTTATTGAAAATTATAGTGTCAGTTTCTGACTGGTAAACTGTCATTGGTATTAGTCAAATGTCGTTTATAGGATATGGACCTCAGAACAATAACTCCAATGACCTGTGATCAGTCAAGTTACATAGACAACATATCGAAAGATGATGGAGTAGTCGGAAAACGGATGATAATAATAAAAACAAACATCAAAGATGTACTTTACCTAAAAAGATACAAAAAGAAGGACAAAAACATTAATGAGCAATGAATTTTTTTTTAAATAAAATATGTCGATAAAAAATCCAACTTTCTTTTACACAGAAGCAAAGAGGAATATTTAAAATTTTCCCAACATTAAAATAATAAGCCATTACAAAATAGAAA
Source organism: Cephonodes hylas (assembly GCA_030295005.1). Lineage (NCBI taxonomy): Eukaryota > Metazoa > Arthropoda > Insecta > Lepidoptera > Sphingidae > Cephonodes > Cephonodes hylas. Next base: position 7,231,856 of record AP025382.1, read on the forward strand.
CTTGAACATATCTCCGATACAACCGAATCCGAAAGTAATCACGATAACTCATACGAATTTTAATAAATTAGTTTCTTTTATCTTAAACACTATGGACAGTAAATCTCGATCGGTTTCGTATGAAATGTCAAAAATGTAATCAGGTAAAGTGACGCGCACGCCCACGGAGATCGCCGGAACATCCAATAAAAATATTAAACTGTAGATTATCTTATGTTAATAGCATTCCTGATTGCTTCAGATTGTCGTACTTGCCTGTGTTCTTGTTAGTGGAATCAGTGACAGCGGTTTCGTGGTAACATGTAGTATTTCACGTATAGCTTTTGTTTTTGGTAGATTTGGTGGCTAACTTTTTGAAATTGTGTGTGTTATCGCAATGAATTATGCCGTACTTTAACGTTGAAGGAAAACATCGTTAGGAAACCTGCACACTTAAAAAATTCTTAAGTGTAAAGTCCGCTAACCTGCACTAGACTAGGGTGGTAGACTAAGGTTTTAACCCTCTCAGTTGTAGCGTAGGCCCGTGCTCATTAATGGAGCGTTTACGTGCTTATGATGATGATGAATAATTTAAAAAAAAAAAGATAATGTAAACTGTTAAACATAATGTAGGAAATAATTCAGAAAGAACATATATTTTATAACCAAATAAATTTCCAAGGATAAGTATGTTCCAGTTTCCAAGCTTGTTTAAGAACGCTTAATTGCTTCTATTCAGACTCAAGTGCGCTAAATTATTCATACACTCATTTGGACGGCTGCTGTCCAAGGTTTTGGAATATAAACAGGGGATCTCATAATGATGTCAGTAAATCGCTGAATGTAGACTTCTTCATGCAGGCACCAATTCAAATCTTAAGAAAGTTATAGTATGAATTCCTGCCTTCTGGGCATCCTATAAGCGATGATATACGTCTTATTAATTGTTATATTTACATATTATTAATGATTTAAATCTTCTACCAGGGGATAGGTTAGTAGGTAGGTTTGGGCTTCTATGGTAAGACGATCACTTGGTCTAATATACTAGCCTATTGGTTATCTTCTGCCATAACGGGGTGATACTTAATTATCCGTTAGAAATGCGCATGGGGTTGTAACTACAAGAATTCTTCACATGAACATGTATGACTGTGCGACATTAACACCATTCATAAATTCCATGTGTCAAATTAGCGTACATCGTAATTTAATGCATCATTATATCCAAGCATCGGTTATAATTGGTTCAGAACAGGTCCTGTATCTCAAAACCAGTTGGAGTAAATAGATTTAAAATAATTCCAAAAATCCTGATACATCTGCAATTCCATTAGGCTGTACAATACACATTCCTTGGCTTCTTTAAATTATGATAACAATTATTGTCGCGTCCTCTAAGGGGTGGACAGGTGTGGAGGACAAACGGTTTCCGTTTCTCGTGATGGTCTTGTATATTCCCATATCTATCCTCTCATAGCATATTCGTATTATATTTGAATGGCATAAACTACATCTTTGTCACCTGTTGCTAACGTTACGCCTCACATAAGGTGTAAAATCTGCCATATTGACCCACGCAACACTATCTGGTTTCGGGATCAACATGTGCAAATCTTTTTTACCGAGATTATTTACGGTAATGTCATATTCACCTGCAATCTTGTTATGATCAACGAACCGAGTCTAGTGGAGAAATATTATGACTCCCTTTGCGTACTTATAAGGTTTACAATTATTAAACTGCATTAAATATACATATGAGTATATTTACATATCTATATTTAAGAGAAATAAGGAATAAGTTAATTAAGTTTTTATAGCAGTGATGGCCTCGAGGTTGAGGCGCGCGGTCGAGAATCTAGGCGGTCGCGGGTTCGAACCCCAGGCACACACCTCTAAGTTTTCGAAGTTATGTGTGTATTCACATTGAATTATCACTTGCTTTAACGGTGAAGGAAAACATCGAGATGAAACCTGCACACCTAAGAGTTCTTAGGAATTTCTTAGGTGTGTAGTCCGCCAACCCGCACTAGACCAGCGTGGTGGACTATGGCCTAAAACCCTCTCAATGGTAGAGGAGACCCGTACTCAGCAGTGGGCGTATATGGGTTGATGAAGAAGAAGAAGTTTTTATTGCTACTTCACTGCTTCGCAGGTACTAGTGTATCATGCAATCATCAATGAAATGGATTTTCGTCGCGCAAAGTGTTATAGGGTTCTTAAATTTTAGTACTAAGCCGAGGTCTGATAACATGTCCGAAAAATAGAAATGGGCCTGGTCATTATTACGTAGAAATTAAAAACAGTTTATACCTACGTTTAAACCTTTTCGGGGATACAGTTGTAAATCTATTCATTACCTAATGCGTTAAGAATTCACCCTTGAATTTCTTGTGAAAACTAAGTTATGCAGGTTTTCTCACCAAGTTTCCCTTCACTGTTGAGCAGTAGTTAACTGCTGAAAACCTCACCTATTTTAACCTAATTAGTTATTATCACGCTACATACTGGGCTTAATTGACTGAACACCCGACCTTTGCTAATGAGATTAGCATAAAAATGCATGCTGACATTACAGATGGATGCATAAACATACAAATGATCAAGTTTTTAGCAAGATATAAAAGGGCAGGACGATGTAGTTTCATTATTTGTGACAGCTAGTTTCTGTGACGTGTCAATTCTTTAACTTTGCCGCAACGTGCTAGGAAGAACTGATCTTGTGGTAGTATTATAACATTGAATGACTGGTTAGTTAGATAAAATTCCTGCTTATTACTAGGGAATTAGGTCATAGAAGTGTGGTTGTAAGAATACTCCTCTGACTAAATTTTAGCAGCAGTGACGACATTTCTGTTAATCGTGTGCCCTCTAGTTTAAAATATTTCTTTGTTAAATAGAGACTTAAATGTAAAATATTATTTTTTGTAATTTTTTTAAGGCAATCTGGGTTTTTGGGGCTCCTTTGGCAGTACCGCAACGACTTAGGAAATAATGCATTTTAGTAAGATGTTTTACATCTAGTTTGCTGAAACCGTAATAGCCGTTGCAAGTACGATCACTAGTAGTGTTAGAGCGATGCCATAAAGTCGATCTGGTCTATAAATTTGTTACTTCGTTTAGTACAAGGGTAATATAATTGACATGGATAGTAACGTGCAAAATATATACACATATGTAACCTCATTTGTAAATTATTTTTAACGTATACAGTCTTCTTTAATATGTAAAAGCCTAAATGCTAAAGTAGGTATTTCAGGTACGGTTTTAAATGATTTTCAAAGTTTTTAAGAAAAATAAAATTTTCTAAATGCTAACATTAGTAGTATTTCAAGTACGGTTTTAAAATGTGTAAAAGCGATGGAACATGACTGCACCGTGTGTGTAAATGGGCACATTTTTAATAGTTTGTTTAGAATTGATTATTCTAATTTATTATAAACGTGTTTTAAACATTAACAAATTCTTGAACTGTTCCACCGGCGCGCAACTGCTGCAGCCAGATGCTGGCCAATTGTCGAGTTGATTAATTTTTATAACTACCGACTGGTTTATGGCGAATACAGGCAGTAATTCCGTTTATGAAGTTTGTTTTTTAAAGTATTTTTTGGCGTTGTTGTCTATGTTTAGTAACAGATAATAATCAGATGTAGTAATTTTGATTTTTTTTAGTATTTTGTTTATTACATTATGGGGCGACTAAGGAAAAAATCATGGTAATTTCGTAACAAAATACTTTGGACATGGACAATCAACATTTAAAGGGTCAAAATATTATATTTACATGTTTTTTACGATTTCATATAATGCTGTAATTTCCAGATAAGAGGAGCTATAAAACACAAAGTTATTAATAATTCTACGCTACTAGAATTAAAATTGTGGTGAAAGAAGTACCTTTTTCATTCACATATCCCACATCTATAGGCGTTTGAAACCGAAGCTCTAACTAAATATACCTATATAACTTAAAATCCGGATAAAAGTATTAATTTCTTTAAACCGAAGCTCGCTACAAGTCAGCCGACCACGAGAGACACCTCGGCCCAGAGACACGTGCTCCATTTTGCATATGCCATCGAACAAATGTGGCGACACACGAAATGCCGCGTAATTACTTTATAACGAATTAATCCATGAATAGATGCACTTGTACGTCATCGGTCAGTGATAATCCCGTAGCGATTTGGGAATTACGCGTTCGATTAATTATTGTGTGGTTTTTATTGTATTGGATCGAGAATTTTCTTTGAGAACTGTCAAGTGGAACTCCGGTCAAGATATGCTTGTGGTAGGATGACCATTGTCTACCTCTTTGGTGATGCAAGGGTGTTTGTATAAAACTAGATGGGCAGCTTATGATGATTATTCGGATGTGTGAAATAAAAAGGATCCTAAATCGTTTAAATTATGGAAATACTTTTAGAATAACTTAGGAGTTCTTGGTTGGCCCCTTTAGCTAAGTTAACAGTTAACAGGTGGCAGTTTTGGTCTATGGAGTGATGAACGATGATATAATACTTATTTATTTAATGATAACTAAGATTCAGGTCTTGTATTTTGAATATAGGATTTGTATAAGTAGCTGGGAATTGATATAAAAAAAGTCTTAATTTTTTTCACTGCACATTAAAACTAGGCTCGTAAGTTAATGGTGGAACTTGTTCTTTCTCCACTCAATAAAAAATCCCTTAGTGATTACTGTTTGATTATATCTCCCCACATATCCTAAGACGCAATTTAAAATAATTGTTCGGCAAACAATAAACTGAGTTGTAAACGCTCACAGTAATTGTACGGGCGACCAATGCTAACCGATTGCATCAAGATTCAAGACACATGACGCTTTGGTGTATTTTTTTTTTAATAAAAAAAGATCAACGCACAGATATCACCTGCCGATGGAAAGGTGTAGATTGACAGAACCCTAAATTTCCCCCTACAGCTAACAAATTCTTATTTCTTTTTTTAATTACCGTACAGATATTAAGCCAGCCAAACCGCGGCCATATTTTGATGGGTAATTTAGATTGGCTGAATGAGTGAGTGACCATTGCCACTAAAAATCTTACTTCACGTTTCTTGCAACGCAGTAAATAAAGATCATTTTGAGTTTCGTATATTTGTCGCTTTAAAATGTGGCTTCTTGTGTTACTTTGTGTTGAATGCATAATTTATAATAATGAAGCTAAGGTAAGTTTTTGAATTGAAAATTTATCGGTAATAATGTTATGCACATTCCAAAATTAATCGATATACATAAGTAGCATAATGCGTGATGGGTTTAAAAATTACCATGCAAATAGTCGCAGGTTTGAATCCCTAGAATTTTCGCTGTTATGTGTTTTTTTATCATTTCTATTTTCTAGGCATTTGCCTGCAAACCAAAGTTACAGACATAACCCTCCATAGAGATTGAGGAGGTCCGAGTCCAGTAGTGTATGTATATTTAGACTACTGAACTATATGAATTCTATAAAAGTTAGAAAAAATACAATAAAAATAGCATTTTTATTCTTAAAATAGGACTAGTAACAGTTTAAGCGTTAAAATTAAAATGTACTTTTTTTTAACAATCATGGTCATTTCTTATTTGATAACACGAAAGGCCTAACGCCTAATTTGTGCGTGCGAGTGAAATAATTGATAGAAATTGTAAATACTCTGTACTTCCTTATCAAAAAAAATAATTAAATTAAAAAATCTAGTTGTAAAATTCTTTATGTAAATAAATCCACATAAGCACGTAAATTTTAATCTAAATCGAATGTTTCGAGCATTCTGATATTTTCATGACAATAATTTAAGCCGTTTATGACAGACAGTGTTGTTTTTGGACGGCAAATTGATGTTAAAACGTTTGCATGTTGCAAAAAAGGGCAAATGTGATTTCCCACCTGTTACGTGGCAATGTTTATATCCTCTAGATGATAAGTGGACATGCACCGAATAAATCACTATGAATCGATATACTTTGCAAAGGAAACGATGCTTTTGTTTTGTCGAAGGCAAATCGACAGATGTATCGGACGTCTGAAAATAATTTAAACGTAGTAAATAGTAAAAAAGGAACTTTATGCTGCAATACACATGGCCTGCAACGAACCGCTGGACGCACGTTAGGAATAGGGAAGGTGTGGCTGATCGGATCGGGCCAAAGAATAACTGTAACGAAAGAGGTTACAAACTCTTAGGTACAGTGGAAAGAGATGAATGGAATAATCTTCTTCGAATTAAACGTGTCAAAGATTCTGAAGCAAAGTCGTTGAGAAGGTAGTTGTCGATCCTGACTGCAGATTTTCTGTTGAGTAAATTGATAATGGCAAAGTGGCAGCGGTTGGATGAGAAGGGCCGAAGATCGAGCCCCGTGGCGTGCCGGTGCCGTATGCTCAACGGTGGGTCTGACAAAGGTCGCTGATGATGATGATGAAGAAGAAATGATACTTAATAAATTATAAATTGCTATTCAGGGTAAACATTTTGATTGACCTTTCAACCACTCATGAAGGCGCGATTTGGCTGCAATCCAAACTTGGGAAAATGGATGTTTTGAATGAACAAATTAAAATCTGAAAAATGTAAGATCTTATATATTGCCTCATGAACTTATAAAATCAAACTTGAAAGAAGATTTTAATCATAACAATAACCGAAGATTATTTTTACTAACGTATTCAAGCTACTGATTTTTCCATTTTTTTAAGCATTCCATGCATTGGTACATAGATACTATTCCATTACTAAATTAATAAAGTATCTTGAATCTTATCTGCAACTATTGCATTAACTGCTAGAGTCTACAATATCGTAATATATTTTGCAACGTGAAATTCCACCGAATATGCTGTGGAACGCAGTTAATAATAATTTATACTTACTTTCTACAAATGCACAGAGAAGACACACACAAGGCCTAATATATAAGGGACTATATTATGAGTATTATTTATTTATGCTTTATTGTACACAGTATAAATAAAACAACATAGGTATTGGTAACTACTCAATAAGCTAGTGTCACAAATGGCGACCTTATCACCATCAGCGATTACTTCCAGGCAACCGTTAGATGGACTGGAGAGATCTGAAACATAGAGTGGGTGGTCACAATTTAAGTAAATTACGTAATAGTAGAATAAATGTGTACACAAATTATGTTTAAAAATAATTACAGTAATTAATAGTTATTATGGTTGTCTTGAAAATGTGCGAAAAGGCCGCCATTTGTACCTTCTCCATGCAGTAAACATATTTAATTAAAAAGTTAGACTATTGCAAATAAATAGAACGCATCCATATTCATCCATCGCCGTCTTAGTTCACTCGAGAACGCCAGCTGTACAGACAATGTCCAATCACAGCGAGATAGTAAAAAATCTAATTAGAACTCGATTTAACGATTTATTTTTATTGTTCTAACCTATTTACCTACAGCGTCAAGCGTGTGTCGCCGCTGCGCCTACGCAACTCGCAGAATCCACTATGCGGTTTATTTCCAGTCATATTATTTTTGTATGCGTTTGCTATATTTTTACCGGCTGTTTGGTTGTTAAATTAGTTTTCTTAGAAGTTTTTGACGTCTATATTTAATTTTGAAATTTAGAAAGTGTTGGTTATTTTAGACTTTGTTTTGAATTAGATACTAGCGTGAAGTATTTTAATGAGTTATGAAGTTTTGGCAATACTTTTTCGCTTTATATATAGTTGAACTGAGATATATTTATTTCTAAGCTTTCATGATGTTTTTATGGTTAAATTGTGTTTATTGTTTGACCATCTTTTTGTACCTTGATATGTATAGATCTTTGCTATCCCTTCGAAGCTAAGGTCATAATCAGTCGTTATCCGCTTAATGATAACGGTGATTAATTATTTAACATTAATACACATACCACAAAAACAATATTCGGCAGTAAACCAGAGATTGTTTGCTTCTCGCAACATGATTTTGTAGAGAGATTACAAATAGGCCAATGGTTTTAACTACCCTTGGGTTAGGTATTTAGTGCCATTCATTGTCCAATAGAGGTAGTAATAGAAATTACTTTTAATGTTACCCATTAAAACAGTATTTTCCATATTAATTATTGTTAATACATTTCTCTTAAATTTCATGTTCCACAAAGTACTATTTAAGAATCAAATTTTAAGTGTATAACTTTTCCGCCCACATAATCAAAATCGATCTCATTAAGAAATTGAACGTTCCTAATCGTTAATATCAAAGCTATTTAGAATAACGTATTCCTTGTAGATTGACCATCAATGAGGTACTAGAGATGGAAATTAGTAGTAGAATACATATAGTCTTTACATAGATTTAGGAATCATTTTCAATCTTAACAGTTTCAGATCATGAATATAAAATTGCATATACTAATAAAAATAAGATGGCTGATCAGCTGATCAAAGACGATGTTAATAAAAAGAACCTAAACATTAATTTCAAATATAATTTTACATCCATACAAAGCCTATATTACGAAGTCACAACCCTCCAATGAACTACCAATTACTATATATTGAATACTCGAATTTAAATGAAACAGAAGTCCTTAATATCTAGGCTTTAATCATTACTATAAACTTATTATTGCTCCGTTAGAGTCGAACAGTTGGTATTAAAAAAGCAAAAGGTTCCAAACAGATGTTTGGAGCAAGATGACCCGTAACATGTGGGAGAGACGGGAATCTTGGGGCATTATCACAAAACCACCTAACGGGTTCGCGGACATCTGCTGATCTTTACTTCAGACGTGGTCCAACTGGGGAAATGCAGCGGTGGGTATGCCTTTTAAGATTTTGAGGCTTTAGGGACCTATAAAATTACTGAATGAAAAATTTTCAAAGGAGAAACGTGCTACTGCAATGAAGTTGATTGAAGTCTTATGTTGAAGTAGGTTGAAGGGAATTTAAGTTGGGGGTCAATTTTGGTAGAAAAGAGGGTAGTTGGTGAATTTAGATAGATAGATACAGATTTTGCTATAAATCAAGTTTTAGAAACAAAAGAATAAATTATGTATGACAATCAACGAATATTTTTATGTAAGTCTGTGATTGTTATATCAGTAACAGCTGCGAGCATTTTAGATTTTGACTTAAATTTTATATATTCATTTAATGTATTTGAATTGTAAATGGGTATGTAAAAGTAATAATTTCAAGTGACAAATATACTAGTTTTGGCGGAACTTAAAATTGATTCAATAGATGTTTTTATACCGGAAAATAGGTGTCATTGCACCGACAAAAATTGAAATTAGATTCAAAATTTACAAATGGGCTTTAATTTGTTGAGTCAATGTCCTGGATTCTATCGTTTCTTAAATGTATTCATGGCACAATTAAAAAGAAAGTACGCGGCGTTTTCATTTGTGTTTGCAGATCAGTCATGTTGAACCATGGATAGTCAAAGACAATATATTTATTTTCCTGACAGGAACTGTTATGTCTGCCTGCAAAAAGGTCTTTTATAAAACGACAACGAATCTCAGAATATGGAAGTTAGGACTAAAATAGGATCTGAAATATGTTACAGTCAAAGTACTAAACACAAAATATGGAATATAAAAGTACCAGTACGCTTAGTAGTTAATCTCAATCAACTTCTATTTTTTTACGTCTCGCTCAAAGTTTGCTTTTAAAAGTCGCTTTCAGTTCGTAATTGGGACACATGGGTAATAAACATTTCCCAAAGGGTTGCGCGGGAGTACTTACAAGGTGTTATTCTGCAGTATTCTGGCGACAAGTTGTAAAGAAAGGTGCATTTCGTGTATAGAATCTGTGGGAACGCTTTGATTTGTATGAAAAAAAAAACACTTTTTAAGTGTGGGAATAAGTGTAAGCTCGTATTTAGTGATGGCAAGGAAACTTAATATGTTAGGTGAAAAAAAAATGCAAGCGAAATTCAAGGTTCTTTACGTAATTAATTATCATAGTAGGTTTAAACCAGTTTATTGCTAATTTACGTCCTCCAAATTAACGCAGTTAAAGTGAGTTTTTTAATGTGAAATTAGATGTTGTTAACTTTTTATTCTTTAGTGTAAAGCATATACATTTATTATTATTGACATTATCTTTATAAGTGGATATCTACTGCATTTTTCTAAAACTAAGATATTTATTATTTTATTTTATGAAAATAAACATAGGCGATAACAATTGGACAAATTATTATCAAAATAAATTTGAGAATTTTTCAACGTCTAACCCAACAAAGAGAGCAAATAACGGGAACAGCTTAGCGACTTATATAAGTAAGATTGATTAATAATATAATGAAAATAACCTTGACTATATCAGTCTCATACGGATTTCGGATATGAAGTTTCTAAATGTTAATTAAATCTGCTAAATTTTTACGCCATATTGTTTTAATACCAGCTGCTTGTCGTAACTTGATAAATTGTTCAAAAACTATTTCGAAATTTTTAAAAAATTGCAAAAAAACTTACACATGCGACACTCATCAATGGCTGCTGATTTTTAAGAACGGATGTGTGTGAACGAACGGAAATTGGCACCTTTTTGTCTTAACAAACTTATTTTTAAACTAACTTCTATTTGGATAGCTCTTATTACTAGAGAATAAGGTAAAAAATACTATTATGAATGTGTGCTTCTAATGTGGCAAGACAAAAGGTCTTTTTTAAAGTTTTCTAGGTCAAGTTTTTGCTATCAATTCATTATGCAGATGTGCTTTAAAATACGTTTCCGAGGTGAGGCAGATGCACGAAAAAGGACCTTGAAGATGTTTGCTGTAAAAAACTACACCTTTTCGTTTCGTGTACACCATGTTTTTTTGAGCGCTGCGATATAGGAATCTCATCGTTCAGCCTACGGTACATAATTATGTATTTAAAAAAAAAAGTTATTATGTTTCTTGATGTTATGATGAGTTTTATACAGGCTAAACTGGATCTACTTCAGAATAAATGACATGTATTGATCCATTTTTCATAATCTCAAAAGTCATAAACATTTTAGTACTTGTTAATATAAGGTTACGTTAAATGGAAACGAGCACATGATGTAATGAAATTTATATTTGTGAGAGTCCCACACATAAAACGTACGAATACTTAGCAATCGTAAAGGCAAATTTATTAACAAGATAGTGAGTGGATATGTTCCGGCGGATATTCTCGTTAGGTTGTTATTAAACTGGACTTTATTACCTCCGACTCATGAAGGTCCGATGACAATGATCTTGTGGTCTAAACACACGTTTTAATAATAACGGGGCCCATACAAGTAGCACTTCCCTGAGGCGATCGGGGCCACGCGTCCGAAAAGAGCCGAGCGCTTCCGAAGACGCCCGAAGACGGCGCCAAAACAAACATAACCTCAAAATAATTTTAACCATAGCGTTCGTGTTTAGAGTTTATTTTCGTCTGAACTTTGTCCAAAAATATAAGCCGAATAATAAAACCTTCGGAGTTATAAAGCAGATGTGTTTCACACAGTTTTCAAGCTACTTTTGTATCTTTTGAGATTTTTTTTCTCAAGAAACGCATGTGCTTGGTCCAGGTAAAGGAACTCGTGGACAGATGCTTTCTTACATTTAAGATGGGTCATTTCTTGCTTTCCGGTGTGTAAGTGCCAATCAATTAATACTGAAGTAAGTGAATATTTTTGTTTCATTTAAATATACCTGTTATTGATTAAGGAAGTCCTAAAATGTGTAAATTTTTTATGAAATGAAATTATGAAAAATTTACACATTTTATTTCATAAAAAATTAAAACGCGAAAGTAAAATTGTTACGATTAAACGTCTCAATCGATTTTGATCAATTTTGGTAAAGATGGTTAAAAATATAAATGAATAAAATACTAATCTTTTATCGTGGGTATCAGAAACTACTTAAGACTTTCGGTTTTACTCAAATTCGAATCAAATATTTGTGGACCACTTAAATATTTGTCTAGAGATTTGAACCTGCGGCCTCTCGTTTCATAAGCTTATGTGCCATGGAGTCCTGGATGACTATAATTATTAATTACACAAACATTTTATATTTTTTATAGATCCAACTGAAAAAGTCTAAGTAGATAATCGAAAAAATGAATTTTTATGTTTATGATACAATTCTTTTTACAAGGTTTAAATACAAAGCTTATAACAAGCTATAATAAAATACTCAGCAAATATGTTTTTACTATGTTACAGTTTAATATTTCGCATGTACGTACAATTCTGTTATAGGACTATTTAAGAGGCTATAAAGATGTAAAAATGCGATACCAGTAGCATATGACCGGACTTTAGCAATTAAAAGATGTGTAGTGTGCTGGAGGACTACTTGAAGTGAAAGACCACTTGTACTGTCGTATGTCGAATGTGTATTTATTGAGAAACATGCGCTCCTTATATACAAATTAGACCAGCGAGAGTGGCGCCCTCTGCGGGCAAGCGCGGGCGAAAAAGCGCGGGAAACGAGCGCGTGCCAACGCGCGCCCCGCGTCCGTGCCCCCGCGCGCCCCGCGTCCGCGCGACTCTCGCTCACCTATAAATATTAGGCGCGTCGCGGTTTCGCGGTTATTCAGCGCGGCGCGTCGTCGGAAGAATCATCGGGCAGCTACTCGTCGTGTGCGGTGTGCGTCGCTCGTCGTGGGTCTCCAGAACTGTCGCCGGGCCGTGCTGCGTGTGTCGTCGAGCTTCGCTTCGTGATCAGCGGTGATGGCGTTTTCACGCCGCACTTGCTGTGGTTTCATTTGACTTGACGTCAAAAGTATGTGGCATTTTCATGCCGCGCCCATCCATTATCCAAAGTCTATAAAAGACTTATAAACGTATTATTATTCTATTCACTGTGTTTTATTTATTGTCCCTTCTCTGTGTTTTATTTCTTGCATTCCTGGTAAATGGTATGTCACGGTAAGGTAAGGTAAGGTGGTTGGTCTTGAGAGGTAACAGGTAAGTATGCATGTTCTCTGTATGTGCGCGTGACGCCACAGTACTCCCCCTCAAGTGAAACGCACGGAGGGTTTCACTGAGCGTCCCGATCGTGTGACGTAGGGCTGCTTTGACGGCGGTGCTGCTTCTGACGATCGTGGCTCCGTGACTGTGGTGTCTGCCGGATTCTTGCTTGAAGTAGGTGTCGAGGTAATCACGGCGCTTTCTTCATTGAATAAGTAGGCTGGTTTTAGTCTGTCTATTGATATTATTGTTGTGCGTAGTGGTAATTTTATTTTGAATGTTTTGCCACTACGCTCAAGTACTTCAAACGGTCCGTCGTAGGGCGGTGTCAATGAACTGCGTACCGTGTCGTTCCGAATGAACACGTGACTGCAGGTTGCGAGATCTTTATATACAAATGCATTCTTGCTTGAGGCGTATGTTTTATGTACTGGTGATAATGTTGACATAGTTTCTGTTAATCGGCGGACGAATTCGTTGTCTTCTATTTTCGGCTGAGTAGGCACAAAAAAATCAGATGGAACTCGTAGGGTGCATCCGTAGGTCATTAATGCAGGGCTGACATTGTTGTCGCGCAGGGCTGTGCGTAGGCCGAGTAACACTGTGGGCAAATCTTCCGTCCAGTGTGTGTTTGCGCCTCTTGCCATGAGCGCGGACTTCAGCGTGCGATGCCACCTTTCAATTTGACCATTAGCTTGCGGGTGAAATGGTGTTGTCCGAATACGTGTAACACCAAACTTTTTCATGAGTTCGTTGAATAGCGCGGACTCGAATTGACGGCCTTGATCGGTCGTCACTCGCGCGGGGCATCCGAAACGTGCGATCCATCCTTTGTAAAATGCGCGCGCGATTGTTTCAGCTGTAATGTCGCGCGTCGGGACTGCTTCGGGCCATTTCGTGCATCGGTCGATCATTGTGACGCAATATTTGTGTTCGTTTGATGTAGGTAACGGGCCGATTATGTCGATGTGCACGTGTTCGAAGCGGCTTGATGGCGGGAATTGACCAAGCGGGCTACTGACGTGTCGATTTATTTTGGCGCGTTGACATCCGATGCATGCTTTAGTCCATATACCAATATCTTTATTCATTGACGGCCAAAAATATTTTGATGTTATTATCTTCCGCGTCGTGCGAATACCGGGGTGGCTTATTTCGTGTTGCGCTTGGAATGCGGCGTAACGATAAGCGGGCGGTAGGTACGGGCGGGGATGTGTAGTCGTGATGTCACAGGTCAATGAGCGATGCATTCCCGGTACCGTTATTTGTGTAAATTTTAGGTTTGGTTTGATTTTTAATTTTTGTAACTCGGCGTCGGTGTCTTGGTCTTCTGATAATTTATTGTAATCGATGTTTGAAAAATGTTCTATTGCTTCTATGCGTGATAAGGCGTCTGCTGCGTGGTTCCGGTCTCCGTGCACGTACTTTATGGATGAACAGAATTGACTAATGAAGTGTAGTTGTCTCTCTCTTCTGGGCGTGTCACTGCTACTCGGTGGTCTAGTGAGTGCGTGCGAGAGTGGCTTGTGGTCGGTCCATATAGTCAAATCGTTGTTTCCTTCTATGAGTCGGCGAAAATGTTTTACAGCTGTGTAGATGGCTAATAATTCGCGATCGTACACACTGTAGCGGCGCTGTGTTTCACTCATTGTTTTTGAGTAAAATGCGAGCGGTCTCCATTTGTTATTAATTTTTTGTTGCAGGACGGCGCCTATACTCTTGTCGGAGGCGTCGGTCATGAGACATAGTGGTGCACTAGACGTTGGATGTGTTAATGTAGTGGCCTTCAGGATACTTTCGCGGCATAGTTCAAAAGCGGCGTCAGCTTCGGGTGTCCAATTAATTATTGTCTTATCGTTCTTCTTTTTGTTGTGGAGATATTTATTTAATTCGTGTTGTAGTTCGGCTTGATGGGGTAGGCAGTCGCGATAAAAGTTTATCATACCGAGAAATCTTCTTAATTCTTGCACAGTCTGCGGTTTCGGGTAACTTGATATAACTTTTGTGCGTTCGTCGGTAGGTTTGATTCCTGACTGGCTAACTTCATATCCCAGAAATTCTATTTTTTCTTTGCCGAATTCGCACTTATTAATATTGAGTGATACGCCGTATTTATTAAGGCGTTCGATCACTTGCTCCAAATGTTTTCTGTGTTCTTCGGCGTTGGCGGAGTAAACTAATAAGTCGTCCACAAAACAAAATACGATGTCGTCAAGGCCGCGTAGTACTTCGTGCATGAATCTCTGGAATGTTTGTCCCGAGTTGCGTAGGCCAAACGTCATACAATTAAATTCAAATAGGCCAAATGGTGTGATGATTGCTGTTTTGGCCGCGTCTTCCTTTTCTATAGGTATCCAGAAATATGCCATTTTTAAATCTAATTTTGAAAATATTGTTTTTCCATGTAGCTGGTATGTGAAGTCTTGAATGCGCGGAATTGGATATCTGTCTGGCACTGTTACTGCGTTGAGGCGTCTATAGTCGCCACATACACGTAGTGACCCATCTTTCTTCTTTACTACGTGTAGTGGACTGGCCCAGGGACTCTTCGACGGCTTACAAATACCCATATTGATCATGTTTTCAAATTCTTCTTTCGCGGCTTTGTACTTGTCCGGCGGCAGCGGGCGTGGCCTTGAGTATATCGGCGCGCCCGTCGTTTCGATGTGGTGAGTGACGTCGTGTTTCGCGGGCGTTTTCAGTGACATCGGGCGTAGGATGTCGGGATATTTAGATAAGATGTCGTGGTATGGATGATCTTGATTTAATGTGAAAACACTTGGGTCGGTGCTGTTTGTCTTGATGGCGTTTATATGTAGTTCAGTGACGCTGTCTATTAATTTTCTTCGATGCAGGTCAATGATTAACTTATGGCTCTTCAAGAAGTCTGCGCCCAAAATGGATGTTTTCACGTCGGCGATGATGAATGTCCACTTAAAGCTGCGACGTAGTCCTAGGTTGAGCTCTAATGTACGCTCTCCGTAGGTACGTATCGGCGTGTTGTTGGCCGCGAACAATTGATACGACGTGGATTCTTTTGATCGATCGCTTCTCTTGGCTGCAAGCACGGAGATGTCTGCTCCGGTGTCGATCAGGAATTTTTCCCGCGTGCGAACGTCAATGACGCATAGGCGGTGACTAATACTAGGAACATCGATACCCGCCGCTATCGGTGTTGTTTCTAGTTTAAATTCTTCTTAGAGCATGGAGATATACACCGGCGAGCTTTATCGCCGAAACGGTAATGGTATCGGCATACCCATTCTCTGTCCCCCGGTTTGATTGTTGAAGCGCTGCGATCAGCTGATGTAATACTGCGCGAGCGCGCGCGGCGGCGTGGATCAAACGAACGGCCGCGTCGCTGTTGAGTGTGGAATGTGTTCCTTTTGGCGCGTAACTCGGCGATCTCGATGGACATGCGCTCGATTTGTTTTGCTATTATGTCCATTTGGCTGTCTTGATTAGTAGTGCAGCTAGGTGAGGTGACGCAGGCGACGGTGGGGCGGAGGTCTGTGTGTTCTCGTATTTTGTCGGCGATTGTGGCGAGCGTGTCGAGACTTTGCTCCGTGGTTATGGCTAAAATGCTTCGTATTTGCTCCGGCATTTGTCTCAGCCATATTAATTTTAGCGCGTCGTCTGTGAGCATTTTTCTGTTGAGCTCTTGCATACGGCGTAGGAGTTGGCTAGGTTTGTCATCGCCAAGCTCCAAACCGCCGAGAAGCTTCTCCAGCTGGCTATTAGCCGACTCTTGGTAAACGGCTATTAGGCGTTCTTTTGTGCGCTGGTATTTATTTTCGCCGTGGACGTCGAGGATGATCTCGCTGATTTCTTGTATATCTCTCACGTCGAGCGCTGGGATGACAAGCTCGAACTTTTGTTGTTCGCTGGGTTTCGATGCGGCGACGACGGCTTCAAACTGCGCGAACCACAGTAGCGCGTTTTGGCGCCAAAATGGCGGAATGCGGGACTGCAGGGATACGGCGGCGATGTGATGTTCTTGATTTTGCATGGTGGAATCTGGATTTCTTGCAGAATGACGATGTGGAATAATCTTCGGGCAAACGGGCAGAGGTTCTTCTATTCAGATGGCTTCTTTTTTCTTCTTGCTTGCTGTTCTTCTTCGGGGTCACCAATTGTAGTGTGCTGGAGGACTACTTGAAGTGAAAGACCACTTGTACTGTCGTATGTCGAATGTGTATTTATTGAGAAACATGCGCTCCTTATATACAAATTAGACCAGCGAGAGTGGCGCCCTCTGCGGGCAAGCGCGGGCGAAAAAGCGCGGGAAACGAGCGCGTGCCAACGCGCGCCCCGCGTCCGTGCCCCCGCGCGCCCCGCGTCCGCGCGACTCTCGCTCACCTATAAATATTAGGCGCGTCGCGGTTTCGCGGTTATTCAGCGCGGCGCGTCGTCGGAAGAATCATCGGGCAGCTACTCGTCGTGTGCGGTGTGCGTCGCTCGTCGTGGGTCTCCAGAACTGTCGCCGGGCCGTGCTGCGTGTGTCGTCGAGCTTCGCTTCGTGATCAGCGGTGATGGCGTTTTCACGCCGCACTTGCTGTGGTTTCATTTGACTTGACGTCAAAAGTATGTGGCATTTTCATGCCGCGCCCATCCATTATCCAAAGTCTATAAAAGACTTATAAACGTATTATTATTCTATTCACTGTGTTTTATTTATTGTCCCTTCTCTGTGTTTTATTTCTTGCATTCCTGGTAAATGGTATGTCACGGTAAGGTAAGGTAAGGTGGTTGGTCTTGAGAGGTAACAGGTAAGTATGCATGTTCTCTGTATGTGCGCGTGACGCCACAGATGTTAACATTCTGTTTGGGGATGTAAATGGTTAAAATGTATTAATTTGCAAGAATGTCAAAGAACTAGATTGAAAGATATGATGGTTTAATTTGCACAAAATATGACTTCATTTGATGCCTACAAAGACGTTTTACTATTTAGCGATTATCAGCCAGCATATATTGTTAAAGAGTTTTAAAATTAAAATAGGACCACCGTATAATAAAATTTGTTGGTAATTACACCATACATTGTGGACGTGAAACTAAAAATTTTAAAGACAGTTTTTAGGATGTATACTTCCAGCCCGTAATAAAAGTATTCTGTGGCCTTTCAGAACTAAACGATTCTCAGTTGTACAGGAAACCCTTATAAATTGTTTAGACAATTGTTTTATTAAGTGTATAAGCATTGCTATTTAATGACATTTTATCTCTTTCAAAAAATGCCTACGAATGAATCTAAAATCTTTGCTTTCTAGAGCAGTAAGAGCCATTCGAAAACAGCCACATGTTAATTTTTTCGCCGCTATTTCTTACACGCTTTTTTTCGCTCATAGACAACATGTCGCTATGCTTTTTTCTCCCGATCGGCACGTACCAAATGTTCCCGGCAGCTGCGCACGCGTCTCAGGAGATCATTTCGCGAATTTTCGTTTCTTGAGAGACAGATGCCGCGGAGTAAGTTTCACAATCACTTACAAAGCGCCGTAAGCGCCATACAAATGCATCGCGTATGTTACATTTTCAAACCGCGTCGGTACACACGCCAATATTAACTTTGCGTTTATTTGCAACATTTTCGCCTTGCAGTTGAAATGCCGGTACCGTTCGGCGACGGTAAAAGCAAAATTGTGCTCGTGCATTTAAAAGTACGAAACACTTGGCACCTGACTACCGAGGCCTTACAAAACGTTGTTTTTTGTTGCATGCGGTCAAAAGACGAACTTTATGAAGAACTTCGCTACATTGTGAACAATTTTACGCCCCAATGGAGCTGTGTACGCGGTGGTGAAAAAATAACTCGGGTTTTTATACCCATTAATTCAATCAACAAGTGTCGCCAGACTGCTTTTTATAATGACTATAACTAGATTCATTTTTTTTCGATGATGACTAATTTTGCGTTAGAACTTTGATAAAAAAGTATCCTGCATGCTAATTTAATGTTTTGATGGCGTAATCACATCTTTCTTTTTTATTGGTGACCATTTATTTCGCTAGTTTTATCATTAGCATTAATGTAAAGTCGCGTAGTATCACGCACCGGTGATACTTAGATTATTACTGTCACATAGAAAATTGACAAAGACTGAGGTTCAAAAGTGAGTAAAATACCAAAACTATGTTGGTATTCACAAATATTTTACGTACTTTAACGGTTATGGAAAACATCGTTAGGGAATCTGCAGACTAAATGATTCCTAGGAATTTTACGCGAACGTAGTCAGCCAACCCGCACTAGACCAACGTGATAGACTAAGGTCCAACCCTCTCAATTTTAGAGGAGGCCTGTTCCCACCAATTGGACAAATGATGATTATGATAAAAAGACATATCATATTAAATCTTACATAGTGTTAAACATTTCGGTTTTAGCTAATATATCCTTGATCAAACTTGCCGCCATAATGGTGTTAACTGGTAAAAAATTATCGTTATCATTTCCTGCCAACCTCACGAAAAATAGGTATGTGACATTTTACACCGTCCAAAAGCGATCAATAAAACGATACCATTAAATCGATTGCATCGACACTACTCGTTTGAACCGGATGGTGAACTCAATTATAGAATAAAGAATCACCACCGGAGACAATTCGGAAAAAGTAATAAAAAAAAATTGTTAACACACACTTACCTCAGTGTGTTTTACATTCAAGTCTATATTCTCAAATTATTCGGCGTATTCGCAAATTATATGTACGTTTTGTTCTACGTTTTGTTCAGATACTAATAATATTGTTTTTCATAACATTGTGCTCGGACAGGGATCTGAACTATTGATAATGTAATGCAGATAAAGTCACTCACTGCTGGGCACATGCATTATTTAGAGAGAAGATAGGCCGAAGGCCACCACGCAAGAATTTCAGGCAAAAATTTCTTGGATAGAATGGTACATACACATTATACTACATACAATACATAAACTCACGCCTGTCTCCCATTGGCGTAGGCAGAGACTATAGAGCGCCAAATCCAATGCCAAAAGACACTTCTTTCGCTTCCTTAACTAACCTTATCCTTTACAAGCATACACGTTAGTTTCGAGGACACAATACATAATATATGAATGTATGAAAACATTGCATTTGTATGAGTTTGTTTAATTTATTCATTTTATTACTGAGACGACTGTTTTTCTCACAGACTAGCCTTCATGTGCGGAGTTGAATGTTAAGTAGATATTGTCGTGTAATGCTCATTTATTCTCATTTATATATTACGATTGTGTGCCATATAAAGGTTTGCGAATTAAACTTGATTATGTTATGTGTGAGTTATTTCTATTATGCTGACTAACCTATTGATCTTGGCCCTTGGGACACGATAAAAGATTACGGTTTCGGTTCCCGATTGGGGCAAAGTTATTAAAGCGTTTTCTTTTGGAATTTACAGGAAGAGCACAGAGGTTGACTGCGAGCCTAAGGCATTCTATTTCAGTATATTTCATGACTCAATGCTGCTACTAAAAATTTACAGTTGAGACCTCAAAATATTTTGATCCATTACAACATAAATCAGAAATCTATGGAAGGATTTTGATTTAATTGCTAATAGAGCAATGAGCCAACAGTAACTCACGGTAATGGACGCATTAAATACTTGTTATAACAAATTAGAGCAGACAGTAATATTTCCAATTAAAATTCTCGAAACAAAATTAATTTTATTAGAGGAAGTTGCGAAATATATACTTCGATACGTGTTAAGCAAAAGCTTTACAAACAAGTTGTGAGGTAATAAAATATACATTTTTATTCTAAAAAAATGCATTAAAATATTTGGTTCAGTTTTGTATAAATTCAAGTTTTCCTACATAATATGCCTTGCAAAGAGGTTCATCAATTCATATTTACAATTTAAAATTATAAAATACATACATAGATAGAATGTACTGATAGGAATCTCAGTTTTGATGTGACTTAGCAAATGCTCATTCAAACAAAGAATGACAAAGAGCAGCAGAAAGGTTCCTTCTAGAGTTACAAGCATGGTCTATCCTTACTTTACTAGAGGAATAAGAAAGAGAAGTTATCTTCGGTAACCATTATTCTACAATCTTTTCCTTTAAGAATCAATTTTATTATCATCATCAGCATTTCTTACGTCCACTGCTGTACATAGGCCTCTCCTATGGCACGCCACTGGGCTCGACTTCGGCTCTCCTCATCCAACCGCTGCCAGCCACCTTGCGAATATCGTCACCCCACATAGCCCGAGGGCGTCTTACCCTACGTAGTGTTTTATAGGATCAGCTTACACTTACATCCTTTAGCAACTAGTTGTTATTTGTATGAGACAAGCAACGAACCCGTTATTGACGAGACGACACCTAATAAAATGATCTCATGAGCCATAAACGATTTTGTCATCACTTGTAAATGGACCTGAAACGTTTAATCTAATCTTAGTGTTTCTTGATTGGATCAGTTTGGGATATATTTTTTCATATTTGTATTATAAGAAATCTGGGGAGGTTTTGCAAAAAGTTATACATATTTTCCTACTATATTTTTTTTTTATTTTGTGTCGTAAAAAGTCAATTTATAACTAGACGTGAGATTAAAAAGTAATTGGCTATTTTTAAATTAAGGCATAATATTTGTAATCTCTAAAATTAGCTTGTGTAATGTATAAAGGATACTGATACTTATACTAAGTAATTAACTGTCACAATTTCTGTCAGTCAAATATTTAGTCAGAGCAACTGAACAATAGATATGATGATAACCATTTGTGAGACTTTCCCCATCCAACCTTCTGTTAAGTTTAGGTATTCAATTACACTCCTTTTACAAAGGTCCAAACACTTGTTTTATGGATCTCATCAATGGTTCAATAATTAGATTATTGTCCAATTTAAAAGCAAAAAAATTAAGTTATGAATCAATGTATGAGTGAAACGACAAACCAAACAGGATGGATAATTTGAGTAAGTTCTGTTACAAATACGATGTAATCAAGTTTGGATAATATCTCAAATAAAATCCTTACTTCATTCATGCTTTGCTTTAATACCGTCAGTAACGTTTCACATTTTATTTTATCTTTAGTGTTTCAGAAACGGCACATTGCGTCCGTCAATTGATATGTAAATACATTTTTACACATTTTTCTCACGACTGCGACTTTTTTGCGGAGCTCCAACTTTTTGCAGTTTTATGGAGATCGTGCGAATATTCCGCTTCTATTTTTTTAATATAATGACCGCAAGTGAAGATATTGAAGCAGGAAGAATAAGTCGTTGATCATGACGATGATGATGAGGCGCTCTGGTCACTCATGTGATTTGATGTTCCCTGTTGGATAAGTCTTCAAAAACCTGTAGGAAAACCTTTTCTTTTAAATGCAGCATGAAGCAATGAGCACTTTGTCACATAGATCCTCATAAATCAATGATGGTCAAATCGTAACCCATTACAGAAGACATTGCGATAGATGTTTTCCAAGATTGAGATTCTCGAAGTTACATATATAACTTATACTAAGACAGCGTGGTTGAAGACCTTTTTCCTCTTAGTTATCAGGGAGACTTGTTCCCTGTACCTATTCGGATGAATGCAGATACAAAAAAAAGGTTCCATGTGAAACTTACCATTAAAGAGAGTTTAGAGAGATAAAGATCTAGAGTCTAAATTACCATTTTTTTGAACTTATTAGTCATATTTAAAGTGTAATAATTCTAGTGGTAAATTCGTGTCTAAATAGACTGTGTCATCGACCCCGTTGTCGGGAAGTGTGACGTCATTTCGTTTATTGAACCTCATATCCGGAACGATCAGCAAACATTTGTATTTGTGCTAAACATCAGACGATCTGTTTGTGTCGACAATGTTTAATTAGTTTCAGTTTACATTATTGATTGCGCCAATACTGACATAGACATTGCCTTGTTTGTTGGACGTGAATTCTTCGTACTATTGTGGGGGTTAAAACTGGCTGGTATCGTTGGTTAGGTAAAAAGTTTTGAAGAATTGTATTTGACTGACAAAATCTTGAGTTCTCTGAATTAAATTCTCTGAATGGTTGGAAGATCCTTAGAATGTTGAATTTGTAAGTCTGGTTACCTTTTAGTTGCTAATTCGTTTGTTTTTTCTACTATAATGTATTTAAATTATTCTTAGCAAAGAGTTTGAACCTGATATAGATTTTATATAGTCTGCTGTTCGTTGCTGTATGGAAACCGCTTCTAATAAGTCACTAAGGCGTCTTTAAAGAAGCCTATGTTTGGAATAAGAGTTATACCAATATACTTACACCTCTGTATACTTATCTAAATATGTAGGCAGATACCCACAAATAAAAACCCACATTACTGTTACTAAACTGCTCATAGAAGGAAAGTATTTTAAAAGGATATTTCTAGTCTGCTTTTTCTAAGAATTTTCTAAAGGCCAACATAAAGAGAACTTTGCAAGACGCTTCAAGATAAACAAGGCCGACAAATAAGAATTGTAATAGCAGAGATGATGTTGAACAAGTATTAGTCACTACAATCTGACTAACCCTTCTACGCACAAGCGTGAGGCTTTGTCCGTAAAAACAAAGCAAATAATTGCATCAAACATTCTCAACTTTCGAGTCGGAGCGAAAAAGTATGTACCAACGATTTCATTTCCGTCGTTGCGCAATTAAGTCAAACGTTTTGTAAAAAACATTAATTTAAGGAACTTGGGAAATTAACGTCCTTTTGCGATTTGCATACAATTATTTTGATATAGCAATTTCCTTTGAACAATGCGAATGTGACAAAAAATTGCGAGCACGGCCTGAATCCCATCGATTATTATGCTACGAGACTTGATTCAAGGTTTTTAGTGATTCGTTCATAGCGGTAGAAAGAAATTGTTGAATGAAGAAAACTTAATTAAACTGGGACAAATGAGATGTTTATAAAGATACATAGGATCTTGGGAGAGGACATAAATGAATTATAAGTATTTATAAAATCTTGCCCAGAAGAAGTATACTGTAATAGTATTTCACGAGTTGTAGACGGGTGTACTTCGGGGCGCCCCAAAAATTCGTGAGCCACTTGACAGTTTGCTAAGATACCACAAAAATCCCATACAATTTTAATACATGTGACCCGTCTTGCCGTGGGCCGAGCTTGCTGCTATTTTTTCTGCACCACGGAAGCCTTCAACAATAATACGTTTTTTCAGCAGCCAGCAATGAATGGCGTATGTTAATGTAAGGTAAACAATCGCAAACAAGATAATCCTGATCGCAAAACAATTAGCCTAACTCAATTTAAATTTGCGCGTTGTCTGAGCTAATGTCCAAACTGGTTGGCGTTAAAAAAATATGTGTAAAGTTCAGAGAGTCAGTGTTTGTTTTTTTCAGTTAATTCTCGAGGTCGTTCGGTTCATTCCTGACAGTGCTTTGTTTTAAGGTTATGGTACACGTAAACACTCGTTCTATTTTTTGTACTTTATGGCCAGTTTATAGTAAAAAAATAGTGTTAAATTTTAATGTTATACAAGTCTGTTAACTTGTAGTTTAGCGCTTTGACTTTCACCTTAAATATTTTCAATGTTCCAGAAAGCCTGTTACTAATGATAGGATAATACATAATTTACTACCTTTTGCTAAGTGATTTGAGTTAAGTTTCTGTTAGGAATCATTAAGTATTTCACAGGTAGGTCCATAAGACACTATAACGTAAATTTAAATTCAATTAACGTCCTTCTTTAATCGTTTGTAAAATATCGTATTAATTTCCAAATATTTTTAAATAAACACCACAACAGATTCAGAAAGCGCCGCAAAACACCAGTATATGTTCAGCTAGTTGTCAACGAGTGTCTAAACAAACAGTTTCCATTTCGCAACACAGGCAATTTGGTACAAAACGCACAAATAACAGCAATACGAGGCATTCGCGTACCAACCATCTAATTTTCGCTAAGTGTGTAACTGTCCTAAAGACGCTTCGGTGAGTCAGCTCGACTCGTCTCATGCGCTTGCGCAACGCACACACACAAACATACGGCCTACGAAACTCACACCAGCTTGTACACTGCACCCATAGAATCTTGTTAGACGGTGTACATTGCTTGTTTTGTATTGGACAAAACTTCAGTGATTCTTGCACAATTTGGAATGCGTAATTATTAATGCCAACTGTATTTTTTGATTATTTTTGAAATTACTCATTTAAACTTAAAAAAAAATAATAGGTTAGTATTGTATTTCTTTTTGGTAGTAACATCAAGGGTTTTACACGAGTGACTGTAAATATTCTCTTGTTAGAAATCGTCTAGTAGAAAAGCAGCAATGTAAATGAAACTGAAGTAATGACCGCAAGTTAGA
The DNA here is from genome assembly GCA_030295005.1 of Cephonodes hylas. Lineage (NCBI taxonomy): Eukaryota > Metazoa > Arthropoda > Insecta > Lepidoptera > Sphingidae > Cephonodes > Cephonodes hylas. The sequence goes on from AP025382.1 coordinate 7,257,092, forward strand.
TTCCATTGGTATAATCACGGATGTCAGTAAACTTAAAGCTAAGCACCTGTTTACCTACGTGCACGCCGCTGCTCGCTATATGAGATTTAATAGAGACATTTGTATGCACACGTACTTTTTGTTTGAACGCTGCATGTCAACATTAGTATTAGCTAATTGTTAATTATTTAGAAATAGCACGGCCTTTGACGGCTTTGTTGTAATTAATCATGACGGATATAAAGCTGACATACACGTAAATATAAAACTGTATAGTCTTAGAAATTGGAATATCCTGTCGTGGATTTGATCTTACTCGGAGAATTGGAGAAAGAAATTGTTCTACAATCTAAAAAAAATTGTATTGGTCTTTTGAGTAGAGAGCAAAATCCCGTATGTCTTATGATCCAAGATGTGTAACTAAGTATGAAGGTACGACTACATGCCATTCAGGCGTATTTATTCAAATATGGACACATTATAAACGTATATTTTTTATATTTACGTTGATTTTTTTTGTCATATCTGTCAACAATTTTTACATTGTTTCAATGGAAGCGTACATAATTTGCTTTAAATTGGTCAAAATAGCTTTTTTTCAGTCGATGCTTTATTTGGACTCTATTTACTCTTACCATAAGTGTTAGTAATACTTTTACTCCGAGTAAAATGTATACAAAACAAAATTTTTGTTTCGCATGGTATAGAAGAGCTCGTAATCCCTCAATACGACACAAGATTGTATTGAGTCGAGAATATTTGTATGATTGTCGCACATAATTCAATTACTTTATATTGGTACAAATGTAGTTGATATTTTAATATTGTAATGTAGTCTTATAAGATCATGCGGCAAGGATATGTTTAACATGGAAATCGATTCACAAAGGGTCAAAGGCATAATTGTGTAGGTTCAAACCGCGTATATAAACAAGATGATGTATTACTCATTAATCTTAAGTGTGTATATTTAATATTTCTTATTAGATTTCTGTTTTAATTAGAAAAGTTTCTTAGTTAAAGTTATATTATTAAAATTCTTGCATGTCTTGACAGAATTTTTTTTAAAAATAAATGACGACCCTAAAAAATTATGAGTAATATTTTGTATCACACGCAGGCTTTAAGCAAATATTTGTAGGTCACATAAACATTTCTTGAAGCGGGGGAAAGAACCTAAAACATTTTGTTCTTTACCCAACTTTTAATCAATAGCAGCTCAAACATGATCCTCAAAAGTTGCTATATTTATAGTAACATCTCTCTCGTCTATTTCGTTTAAAATCTCAATTCCTAATCTTCAAACAAATTTTTCCGGGCTAAACCAATTATTTTAATCAGTAACAATTTTAACTTAAATCACAAAAACAGAAATAAAATTTTTTCTCCGTATAATACTAGTCTACATAAAAACATTTAAATGGTAAGATCTCACTAACTACGGCTCTGTAATATTCTAACTTTTAATTTCTAGACTGGATTTCAAAGCGACAATTAACTCTAATGTTCTTTATTAAATTCCCGGAATGTAGTAAGAACTTTATGTCATGACAATTACTATAAAACTCACCAGTTTTGTTAGAAAATAACATCAAAGAATTTAATATGCACTAAGGATAAATACACATCATTTAAAAATATAGTTATTACGATCTCCCATTCTATTATGTTGACTGTAAAAAATAGGTCAAAATGAGTCTTCAACGTTCTGAAAAGTGATATTTTAAATAATTGAAAGTAACTCACAGTGCCGTCTCATAACCTTAACCAAAGTCCTCGAATTACTGTCAATGAAATACGAAGCCTCAAATGAGCCTAAAATATATAATAGTATGTTAAAAAAACTCGTCATTATACCAATGTCTTGATGTGGGCGCATATAATGGATAGATATAATTGAATATTTTTTGTTTTATACAGCCTAGACCTTCGTCTGTATAAAAAAGCTTCCGCAATCGATTAAGAATGTAAGAATCTACTTTGTCTATGGAACGTTGAAGATGTGAAGTCATTGTTTATGTTTTCTTCTGAAGTAAATACTCTTTCCTCTAAGGAAATCTTTAATAATTATTTTATTCCGAAATAACTAAACAGTTTTATCACAAACTTTAAGAATAATATCGATTGCTAAATCTGTTGATTTCAATTTATTTAATGCATCTTCAATTGTGAAATGATTGGTTTTAGTGCCATCATTTTGAAATACACGAAAAGATGTAACGAGACACTAAAGTACTGTCATAAACACAAAGGATCTCTCAGCAATCATTGGTTTCCCATCGTGACATTTATTATAGCTAATAAGGACGCCATTACGGCATTATCTTCATTACAATAATTCAAAATGTCAATTAACCATAGACTACAAACATTCTACATCAAAAAAGTTTCGTAAACGAGGTAAAAAAAAGTAAAACGAGTTATTTCCGAACTGGCCACAAATATAATCTAAGTAAAAGGCTGCAAAATTGGACTATTGCAGCCTCTCTGTTCCGACAGTCGATTATACTTCGCATATCCGACTTCGTTCCCACGGCGGCCACAAACGGGTTATTATTAAAACCTACTACGTAATACAAAGCAATTTATACCTTATATACCAATACTTCAGTTTACTTTGCAACAACACCTCTAACAGACACTACTTCACCTGCTTAAGATGAAATAGACTTAAATATAAAAGTGGTTAGGTTGGGAATTGCATGTTTTCTGCATAGGAGATGCCAGCCTCAAGAGTACAATTTGAAATTCGTATTTGGAGTCGACGGTGAAGGATTTTAAGTCCTCTTTCTGTTGTTTAAGAGTTGTTTAAGTTAAGTAGCGGTAAATTTTTGTTTTATAGTGGAGTTATAAGTAGTGAACATATAAATTGTGCCAGTTACCCGTGTGTCTGCTATCGGAACATTTTGGGACTCACAAATGTTAGGTGCGTTCGATACTGCGACGATATTTCCCGTGCATCCCAAGCCTTTGTTCTTATTATTGACTTTGTTAACGTGGATGAGTCAGCAGGTCTTGAGTCTCGGAGTAAATGTAAATAATGTTTAGTTCTTTTTGGGTCATATTGATGTTTTACGCTTGTCTTTGAACAATGTAGGAAAATTGCCGTGGCCTTATGTAATGCTTGCGTCATTATGCACTGTGGGGGCTGGCAGAACTAATAAATTAATATTGTTGATGTTGCAAGCGGTTTGTTTTATTCTAGTATTAATGTTATGTTCAGATTGCAGTATTGCATTTGAATATGAAGTTTGTTTATGCCTGCGTTTCTGTCTTGTTGAATTAACGAATACATTTATGTATTCAACATTCACCTGATTTTGACCTCTTGTATCTTATTATGCGTTGTATTATGAACATCAGATAGGACGAAGATATTTCGGTGTCTCAAATACTCCAAATAGAGCTTGATAGATTTTAGTCCCCGTCTGGTTAGAATCCGCTGCCTCTCGCTAAACAGTCTGATCTTTAACTACAGTAAGTTAGCAGTGAATCAGTGATTTATTGTGGCAATGCCAGTGTATTGTCAGGCATTATTTAGGAAAGATTTGTATTTAAGTAATTATTATTTGTATGAGTTTTTACCATACGGGATCCGAATGTAACTACAATGAGTTAGAAACAATTAAAACAGGTTAATATAAACAATTTGGAACAGTTTTCTTGTAGACAATTGTAATACCACATTTGGCTTGAGAGACTCTTAAACTATAAACCGAGTTACAACCTCATATTTCTACCATACAAACTAACGCCACTTAAAACCAAAGTACTAAAGAACACGTTTTTAATTACCAAATTAATGAGAGCTCGGGTTAATAATAAACATATAACGCATAGCAGACTCCATCAAATAGATCATTTTGGTAGCCGAGTCGTACCTTCACAAATGTATTATCAAAACATCAGAATTATAGTGTGGCGTGCAAGTTTTCTCATTGATCGTTATCATTGGAATTAATTAGTTGTTTCAAGAAATTACGGTTTGTAGATGCTTGAACCTCAAGTAAACTGACCGTTTTGAGATTATCACAATACTTATACTAGCTTTTAAAATAATTAAAATAGATCTTTATGTTTTAATGCGTGCTTCAGAGCATTTGGATGGAGTCTTCTAGTTGAATTGATACATAAATGAACTGTGAAAGTTTTAAAGTTAGTTCTTTTTATAGAAGACCAACGTAACTGGTGATAGATGTGAATGAAGAACGAAACAATTTTTTTTCTAGACCAATTACATAGTATAAAGTAGAACGGCTAAAGAAAACATTATAAGGAAACTTTTGGAAAATAATTATGTATTGATCTGTATACTCGTTAAATAAAAAACTAATCTATAACGTGGGTCATAGTAACTGGTCAAACGTTTGAGAAATATACCCTCGATTAATATATCAACCTCAAGTTAATAGAAACTACATCAGGCATAAAATTCGTCTTTTATATAAAAGCATAAATACCCACAATGTTTGACCTCCAAATATTTAAGTTTCCACTTGGAATACCCACAAAGATATTATAAAAGTCTCTTTTATATTGAAGATAAGGGCTAAGTATTTGAGGCCTGAACGAGCGTCGAGAATCTTTGATAAAGGATGAGAGCTTTTAAAGAATTGAATGAGATTGCGCCGCGGAATATTTGAATGAAATATTTGTGATGAAAAAAGAATAATGCTTTATTGAACTACTGCATACGAAATGTGAACTGAGAAAGGTCCAGTTTCGTAAAATTAAATTTTTAAAGCATTCACTTGGTATTATTACACCGTAATTGGTATTTATATTATTATTAAAGAACGGCTTAATGATTAATAAGATAAATCTCTAATACTTCTTATCACAGAGTCTAGCCTTAAAAACTCTAAAAACTAGCTTTTATTATATAGTGCATACAATTCAGCTAGTGAAATATATCATCATCTAAATCAGCCTACCATCCTTTACAACTTGAGAGGGCTTGGGCCTCAGTCCATCACGCTGGCTTAGGGCGGACAATACAGTTGCGAAATATCTAAGAATTTTTAAGTCTACAGGTTTCATCACGACCTATGCATCGAATAAGGTTACTTATGACTATAACACCATAGTACTTTTTATGTCTATAATAGAGTTAAAATTGTTTATATATTGCACTGGTAAAGTAATAATGATCATAAATTTTGTTGTTGTTTGAAGAACATAAAAATTTACTGATAATTTTGTGCCCAAATAAGTTTAAATCGCTGAGAAAGAAAAGTTGTGCAAAAGCACATATAACTTTATTCTATGCATAGGTCGATCACCATTGTTTTCTGCTGAAATACATCTCACTCTAATCCTTAAAGGATAGACTTGTGAGTTTACGTACGTATTAACATAGTATAGACACCAAAGAACATCTTGCGTTAATTTCCGTGACATAGCGGTTGTCATGCGAGGTACCCGGTCCGATCCCGGGCGGAAACAGTGGCGCTCGGCTATTTCCTTTCATTCCACAAAGCTATCAAGTTAATGTGTGCTGCGGATTTGTAAATTAATGTTTGCATGTGTGGGTTTAAATCCGACAAAAATATACAGTAACTTGAATTAAAGCTGGTTTTATTCCCGTATCGAGATTTTGTGTAGGTACATATTGTTTAGGCTTCTTTTTGATATTGATATTGTGTATTTGTGCAAGGACTTGATATAATTTCCAGTGTATTGATAGTCATTTCTAATGTGGCTATTAATAATCATTATCTACCTCTATGGTATGAAAGTGTGAGTTACTGTTTGACGTTAAACACAAGTCATTAAAGTGTGAATTTGTGTATATAAAAACCTACATTCCAATGCTACCAGGATTGTTCAAAAGTCAAAAGGTTCGTGGCGTTTCTACAATGTAGAATAAGGCAAGCTTTACTCCACTACATAGACCTAATGTAAATCGGAAGACTTTACGTATCTATGGTTTAATTTAAGAAGGACTCGTAGGTGCGAAATATTTTTTATGTACCTATTGCACGTTTGAAACCTTATTTCTGTTTGTCGCTTACGCTTTCTTACCAACATTCAAGCAGTCATCCTTGTGGTCCAACACTTCAAATTTGCAGTCAAAAACCCGTCTAACCGTAAGCACAGTACACGTTGCATACTTAATTTTTTGGAAATTATTCCATTATTTCCGAGAAGCTTGGTGTGATTCCGCGTTCCTCAACCTCCGTTGTACGTGATTTGAAGCGGGAAATAGCGATTCCCTTGTATTTAGCCTAAAATATTGTCGCCACTGTGTCGATCTGTGTCCATAGTTACGTATGGTAATTGGCGACACGCTTGGCGCATATAAAAAACCCTTATGTGCACACTTCAGTTTGTCGACTCTTTGACGTAGGTTGTAAATTAGAACTTGATTGAGCTTGATTAAGATGCTGATTTATTAATAGTCAAGGGGTGTAGAATGTCCTGTGCGATTTAGAGGCCTCTGGTTCGATTTCCGAGCTGGACAGTGTCATTTTTCCATCAGATAAAGTTAATAAAAATGTGGCGTAAGGGGTAGGTGAAGGTGCATTTATTGCACCCCAAAACACAACCTTCGAACCATGGGTCCAGGAATAGCACTGCCTACCCCAAGAGAATACAGTCGTAACAATTTATGAAACATAGTCCACGACTTTTCCGTTTGCGTTATACTTGGTACCAAAGTAATTTCCAGAACGACGAATTCAACTAAAACAGATCACACATAAATTAAACATTATTCGTCGTCGGATATTCTCACGAAACTGTTGTATGTTAATTTCGCAATTTACTTAAATTTAAACTCTTTGTAGCTTTACTTGTGATCGCATGATCAATAAGCGAATTGACCGGTACATTTTTATTAGCCTGTCTCTTTCTAAAACTGTTTTTTGCTTAAGAGTGAGCAGGACGAATGTAGCCAGATAGACACGTAGATAATCGCAGGAAGAAATAATTACTGTTCAATGTTCCCATTATTGCGAAAACATTGGTTTTGTGAGAACATTTGAGGCGACGAATGCTTGGTTTGCATACATAGATGCGTCGGGCATTGACATTCGTTGGACGATAACTATTTTCGTGTTTTACGTCAACTTCTTGTTTGCATTTTAACGTACGCAATACAGAGCGAGTAATTGTACGTTATAGAGTTAGACTTTTGTCATTTCTCGAGCATTTAGACTTTTGCTGCTACTGAGATTATGCACTCTACGCATTTACACATTTTTTTCTTATTTACACTATCCTTCATTTTTTTTTTAATTTGTATTTCCTATGAAAGCGTGTTTTTTGTTTTTTTAGCATGGAATTGTGATCGATCGATAAGTTTGCCAAATTTCAAATTAATCTGACCTTTTTAGGCGGGTCAAAAACATATTTAAAATTTCGGTTGGATACTATCATATCTACATGGATACATATTGTATGTACGAAGGAAGCTATTAAAAGCGTGTTTAAAAATTGCCCGACCTGTATATTACCGTCGTTCGATAAATTGCAAGTCTAGCGAGGCTAGTGTTTATAATTCAAACATCCGATACAATAGTGGAGATCGTCCAGTCCGTAGGTGTCGAAATCTGTACCAATTTGGAATTAGACATAGTCATAAAGATCGGCAACGCTGTAGTGAACGACCGAAATATTCTAATAGTCGCAGCATAAACGTATCCCTTTTTGGTTGTGAATGTCATAGAATATGGCGCGTCCTTGCGTTTGGTATTTTGTTTTGTTGTTATAAGGATAGAAGGATATTCGTATCCGTGTGGATAGTGAGAAGTAGTAAGGTAAAAACATTGATATAGATATTGCCGGACTGTGAGGTTATGATGCGTTTACAAGTTAAATAATTGTTTTATGAGTATGCGGTTCTATTATATTTATATTTGATTTGGGTCTGGGTATTTTTCAGGCCGAAAAGTCTTTTAAAGTTTCTGATACTACATCTTTGAGGTCAGAACTTTTGGGCGAATTGATTTATCCAAATAAATCCATAGCAAAGAGTCTCTTTGGTATTACTTCGCTGTACTCGCAGATTGGGATGTGAAGATTGTGATGTGTGTTCGTCAGATATTTACGTTTGACTAGAGGTAGATTTCTAGTCAGTACATAGGGAGCGTATTGCATTTACCTCGAGAGATCACTGCGGTCTCATTGCCATGCAAATGTATAGAGGATGAATTAATATACATGTCGTTTAGTGAAAGTGCTTAATAACCAAATAGGCTATGCGCGTGGTACGTTGAACCATTATGGAATCTTTAAATTTTGCTAATAGTGTTTTCATTCATAATCTGCGACGTATATTAACAGCGCAGCTTCAAAATATTCAAAGAAAAGTAAAAGGTTTTTTAATTGCAGTTCAATATGATGCTGAAATCTTTGTAAGGTATTATAAAAACATTAGCGATTTGATTCAATGTCATAACACAAAGACGCATGCAATAATGAAATAAAATAAACTTTGGTAACTCAAATAGTTATACTCTCCCACCAGTCGACACATTTGGGCATAAAAACCAACTTCGAAAATTAAGGATGACCTGAGAAAACCTCTTCCTTAGTTCCTAACTAGTTTGAAACCTATGGTATTGGCACTATCAGAGCGTCTGAGTTGTCTAGGGCCTTGGTTATTACCCATTCGATAAAAGATTTTTGAGACATTTCCTACAATTTTAGTCGACGAAATCTGTTATGAAATCATCAGTTCTAAAAAAGAGACTACATAGGCATTTTTTATATTTTGTCACGTAGAACATTATACTTTATTCACATGCCTACGCACTCGTGTAATTGTTGCACTTAATCCCATAAAATGTTACATTTTTATTAAAGTGTCAAAAGTTTATTATTACTGGAACGTGTAGAAGTTGATGCAATTGTCAAATGACAAGACTTTTGTATACCATCAAGGTTATTTTTTTAATTTACGTAGAGTTTAAATGGATGGAAAAACCCAAAAATTTTCCGGGTTTAGAAGTATGTGTTAACGTGGCAATCTAGAGATCTTCGACACTCTTAGTTATTAAGTTAAATGTAATCAAACGAAGGATTAAGCTTAACTTATGCAGCTTCGTAAGCTCTGTTCACAACTTAATAGAAGACAAGGATTTGTTGTTTTAGTAGACTCTCAGCTACTATACAATATAACACCTCATCTGGACACCCCTAACACTCAAACATATTCACCGAAAAGGCATATTAAGAAACAAAAAGTTTTGTCCCTCTATCACCCAGTCATATTAATAATAAACTAAATCTATAGACAACGAAAGGAGGTTACAAATCAAACCTCTAAGCAGCCGTAAATCAATTTGCTGCATCGCGTGGTATATGCAAATTGTCCGTTTACTTACGCACAATTGTCTTGGCTGCAAGTCGCGGGCCTTGGCTTTAATGCAAGTGATTTATGTAGCAATTATCGTTATGATAGACAAGAGATGAGATCGGAACAATGCCGCCCGATTGCCGGCCGCTTTGTGAGAACTTTTTTTGTGTTTTTGCAAGTTTGTGGTAAGCGTCCATTGCGGAATGGATTGCCGTTGTTTTTATTCAAAGGGTACCTGATATCTAACATTTGTCATGCTACCGATAAGGGTTAGGATATTGAAAGAAGCGTGAAAGAGTGTACATACTCTTATAAACATTAATTATATCATTTAAAGCTAAGTAGTTTTCTATAAATATTGTGTTTTACGAGTTTTTATTGAATTTGGATAGAAAAGGTTTGGGTCTTAGTTAACCGTGATTATCTGATAGATTTAAATGCGCTTGATTTCATTCCCGTTTTAATCTCTTTCAAGTTGATTGTTCCTACAAATGCCCTAAAGGTAATAAAAAATTATTCTGTCATTGTAATAGCTATGGTTAGAAGAAATAACCAACCATAAAAAAGTCGCTGCCATATTGGCGCAAATACCTTCTTGACTATCTAAAAGAGAAGTGTCCACCATTTTTTGTCAGTAGTTTGGTGAGAACATCTCTTCACTTCATTAGCACAAGGAGCGACTAAATCGTTATAATGTAGGATAATAATATCAGCCATTAAATGTTCCATTGTTGGGCATGAACTTTTTCTACGGCCAAAGCTGTCATGCCTTAGTTCACCGTGCTTGGCTAATACAGTTTGATGTATTTTCACATATAGATATTCTTATCAGTAGCGGTACTTATTGAAGCCCAAAAATCCTACCCTGCCTTATAAAATTCCGAATAATGTGTAGCTGATGAGCTATTTTTTTTACCAAAAGCAATATGAATAAGGATATCATGACCCCACTATAAACAATTGTAAACTAGACATGACACAAATACCGAATTATGTTTTTTGGCTTAAATGGAAGTACCGCCACTGATTCTTAGAAATTTTTCATTGGTAGAGGGTACTACTTTGTGAGTCGGAAAAATCTGGTAGTTTTTTTGTACATACATTTCTGAGCCCATGTTCGAAATTTTCGTTTTTAAGGCCTACCCTGTAAAGTGCGACTCTTTTGCAATATTTCGGGTAAATTTCCAGATTTCGAGTTTTTGCTAAAATTTCCTTATACAAGGTACCTATATAAAAACCAATAAAATTTTACGACGCGGTAATCAAACCCAGGCCCTCTAAGGCATACAATACGTGTCCCGGGAGACAGGACAGTCAGTCAGTAGTGTGGCGATCTATAAATGTGACTTGTATTATGGGTATGCAAGTTTCCTTACAAAATCCTTGTTCGCAGTTTTTATACTACACTGTTTACCGTTCTACGTTTGTAGCATTGCCAGCCGTTTGGACAAAGTCGGACATAGGCAGGCTTTTTGATTTCTTGTCCAGCCAAAATAAAATATGTCTGGCTTTTGTTAGGCATTTGCTTTAATAAAATTTAATAAGATTAATGATAATAATGAAAAAATATTTTACATAAATGTTTTTGTCGTACCAATTAATACTGAGATTCAAAATCCTCAATGTCCGGTCTTTCTATCCAAATATTCTGACAAAAGGGCGGTTCTGCTCATCTGTTAGGTTTCACGACGTGGCAATCCTATACGCGTGCATTTGTATACCAGTTCGCGACTGGTGCAGTGGACGCCCATCACGTCTTATAGACTCGTTGGCCGTCCAGTTGTGTTTCCTCTGGGAAGTCTGTTCCGACGGCTTTATGATTGTTTGTTGCTAGGCGGTTTCTTGTAGCGCTTCTTCATATGATTGATATGTTTCAATCTCTCTTCGTGAGTTGTAGAGTGATTTTTTATTGCTTTTAAATTAATGTAGGATTCGACGTCAGTTTCAATTAAAATGTCCTTCATTGTATTTTGAAATGATTATGAAATTTGTCAAATTCTACACTAAATCAGCGATGTTAATAAAGAAGGTACATAAGATAAATCATATATTGAGATTTTTAATAAATTATATTATTAATCCTTTTATCTTTCCCTCTTTCTCTTCTTTTTCAAAGTCTGCTTTTTACGTTTTAAGATAAACTCACATTCTATTGCAATCTCACCTTTTAGCTGATAATTTTTCGTTTATTTCTACAAAAACACATCACAAACCCCAACAATATCGACACACCAGCAAGATATAATCACATTTGTTTCCATATAAACGGAAAGATACGCGATCTGTCAAAGGGCTTACTTCCACTTGGAGCACAATTATCTTAGCCCTTTTATCCCTTTTCTAGTGTCTACCAATTAAAAATTATTTTCGCCAAAACCCATCGGAAGCGCTGGAGTATGGCGCGTGCTTAACTGATTAATTCAGCAGTTTAGGGGACAGTCGTGAAGGGCACTCGGGGTATCTCCTCTCCATCACGTTTTGGGGGGTGTTTTTGTAATCGATGAGTCTGAAGTTTTGTTATTTAGTTGTTGCGCCCGTGCTAAGAGATGCTAAATAGTCTTGGTTAGGAGTTAAGTAGAGTGGGGTATATAAATGCAAAATCCTAACGCTATTATCAAAATTAAATGTAACAGATTAAAACCTTTTTCGATTTGGAAATCTTGATGCTAGGATATGCATATAAACTTTAAGATCGAGAATTTTAATGGAGGTATAAAATTTAATGATTAATACGATGGATTAGTTCACCAAGCAATCATTCAAAAACTTAGAGAGATCTGTTAGGTAAAATCGCGATGTTTTAGTTTCAAAAAGTGTTTTAGGACAGATGAGCAGACACACATGACACAGATGAGCTCTGGAAATTTAGAAATAGGTGAATTGTTCAAAGCAGTAATAGCATTTACAATTACCAATCCTTCGTGCATGCTTAGACTTTGAACTTCGAAAAGACAAAGACTATTTGAATCTCAAATTTGACACCAACTTCAACTGAGATATATGAAAAATTTCCTGTCCAAAGGTCTAAAGTTCGCTTTCTCGTGCATTTTTTCCCAGAACGGTACTGTGGATGCGTCATCGCATCGTGGGACTGGCAGTAGGCGGCGAATGCCTACTACGCAGGACGCTTAGTAATTTACTCCGTCATTGAATAGCGCAAGACTTGATTTAGCTATTCAAGCTTTGACCTTCGTGTGGTGCAATTGCATGAATTGTTAACAATTCGGATGCTTTTTGTTGTTTATTTCTTGCTTTTTAATGCTTGCATAATGTAACAATTACTAATCTCTTGGGATTAGGAGAATAAAGCGTGTATGATGTTATTGATGGTGAAGTAAGATATTTTATACAGAGTAATGCAGCAAGCAGAAATAGGTATGGTTTTTGAATAGAAAAAGAGAGTTATCAAGTTCAGGCAGGCACAATTTACGTACCTCTATACTGTTATGTCCAAAAAATCACAGCACTTACGAAACTAACCGATCAAGATCAAAAAATGGTATATGAAATTACTCCTTCAAATTTCACTTATAAACAAAGAAAATTTACATCAATTACAAACGGTACTAAAATAATATCTAAATATACAGAAAATTTAACATAAAGGCTAGACCCTAAATACGCAAGCTTGTTGGTCGTCTATCAGTCGCTTTTATTACTGCGTTCTACTAGGCGTATTACAGCAGCAGGAAAAACTTACAAAAAGTATCCTATTATTACGAACCACAGGCTCCATCCATCGCAAAAACCTCTTGCAATTTCAACTAAATTTTTAGCATAAAGACATTTTTTCTCAATTTTAATTACTGTTTACATCAAAATGCGTCTCAATTCTTGCGATAAAAACGGTTCATACAATGCGACGTGTAAGAGCAAAAAGGGATCCACGTATGAAATAAGCCAATAATTGTGCATTAAGTCGATGAGACGGCGATTAGAGCGCCGCCAGAGATATTTATAACTTTATATTAAGGTGCTCTAGTGTACTTGAACGCATTGTTTCTTATCACTTTGAATATCTAGTACTCTTGTTATGATTAAGCACTTATTTATAGGAGTATGAGTAACTGTTTTTCCTATATAAGTGACTAGTTATTCGCTAAAATCTACGTCACTAACTTCGTGCTTAGTTTATCGTCGATACTGATTCTAAAGAGAAACCAGTGGAATAAAATAATAAATGCGACGCGTTTTAGCGAAGTAGTAGTCATATCTTTGCAATGCTTAGAGGAAAAAAAATAGTTATCTTTATGTAGATATTATGATGATTATTTTTGTATTACCTTTTCCTTTGCTTGGTTCTTTAACGTCCACAGCTTCACTGAAGAGTTTCATTGCCCTTTTGAAACGGTGGTAGATGTTTTTTAACGAAATTTTGTATTGAAGTATATGTAAGTAAGGAAAAGTGTACTAATTTCTAGTTTTCTCCCGTAAAGAATAGGATTAAAACTAATATATGGGCCAACTACCAAACTATTTATGGCGCCATTATTTTTTTTATTTTGAACATTTTTATTCTAAATTTAAATTCTCATAATTACCGAGGCTAGAAAGGCCTTTGAATCCCAGTTCTATAACAACGTTCCTTAAAGCTATTATTATTAGGTACATGTAAGGAGCATAGTTAAAAAGTTGTCTTCATAGCTAACCAAACGTGTGTTTTCTGCTTATAAAAGTGTATTGCTAATAAAAAAAAAAACATTATTACCGACAAACTAAGAAGTCTTTGGTCTGAAAAGACCAATATTTTCTATCTCTTTTCCTTTCATCAAAAATTACTTATGAGTAAAAGAGAGGGAATGATTTTGGATTCAAGTAGAACGGTGAAGAGTGCATTGTTTCGTGCAATTGGCGATTTCCTTTATTAACTACGGTCGATCATAGATAAAAGTTGTTTGTACAAACATTTTGACGGTCGCGATGCTATCTATTCAATGGGGCTATTGGATGTAGAAAAATGCACTGGAAAAATAAGTGGACGTAATCTTATTAAAGTTGATGACAAAATATTAATTTTGTTGAAGGATCGCGCGATAATTACTGCTGATGGGTTAATTAATTTTATAGAATAACTAGAGTGGCATACATAAAGAAGAAGAAAGTAGTAACATACCTTCTGATAGTATCACTGCAATATAAATGAAAACTTTTAAAATTAATTAATACTTTATTTTGTGAAGTATTAGTATATTTTATTTTGATTATCGTGCACGGCTTAGTCAACAGTTTTTTACTATGCTTTGAACGCATGCATCATTATACCTTAAAAATCGCCCTATTATTTTCTATTAATATTTGGTCAACCTAAAACCATATTTCTACATACATACAAATCACATGCATCATTACACTTTAAAAATACCCCTATTACACCAACATTTGATCAATCAAACGTTTCAAACCATTCTAACAATTACATTTGTTTACATTCCATACTCCCAATAATAGAACACAAAATGTTTTTTTTTAATCACAATTGTGTAATGACCAGCCCTTTACAACAATAGAATACAATATGAAATATATTTTTTAAATCACTATTGTAAAGGTGGCTAGTCCTCTACAACCCTTTGGCCCAACCTCTCGGCCCTCAGAGGGACGCACGTGGCCCTTCCAGCCCTCATATGTTCCGTTTTCCAATCCGACACTTCCTATGCACATGGGGCAATCGATTATGTTCAATCACGGGTAGACGCGCTGGATATGGCTTGGTGTAGTTTTGATATTGAAAAGGATTTTTGTGTTATATTTTTAATTATTATCATTATCAGGCCGTATGCGTCCTATAGCTGGGGGTCGGCCTGGACTTAGGCCTAACTAGGGTTTAGGACTAAGTCCGCCCCGCTGGCTTGATGCGGCCCTTAACTTTAAAGCCGTGCAGGTCTTTTCAGGGCGTCATCCTTTACGGTTAAAAAACGTGATAATTCATTTGTGAATACACACACAATTTCTTATATTAGTCATAGGTCGGTGCCTAGAGTTCGGATCGCGACTATTTTGATGATGTAAAATGCTTTTTTTTAAATACGACCATAGGACAATACAGGGGAGGCAGGGAATGGCCGGTTGTATGAAAAAGGCATAAATATAATGTTAATTAAAAAGAACCTTGTTTGTATCCTTGAATGAAGCCACAGTCTGATGTAATGTATGTAATAATACCTATTATTATACGAAACAGTTAAACCATAATAGTTCTCGTGTTGAACTAAACATACATTATGTTGCTACTGCTAATAATAAAGCACCCACGTATGTTTCTTAATTATAAGATGTAGCCATAGAGGATTTTTTTTTATTTTATAGTTATTTATTTTAACATATTGATGTAAGAAAAATCTAACTACGAAAATTAAATAAAAAATCTCACGGTTTTAACAAAGTGATGAAAGGGTCATCTTCCAGTCTACTATTAAAAAAAATATATATAAAAGTGTATTACAAATTTCATGAAGAAAAATCCTGTCTATTTTAATACAAACATTGATCGCGCTATCAATTACTTTTAAATAGAAAGTTGAAGCAGGAAAATAAACTTTTTAAATGAAGAAACCGGAACGCAGCTCATAGGTCTGTCATGCAAATTTATTATTCACAATTTTGAAACATAACCTTTGGCTAGGCGGATCGCTGCGGTGAAGTAACCTGATTACACAATGCAATTGCTCATCCGATATCTAGTTTATTTATTAGATTGTACAAATATTGACTGTGGGATTAATTAATTGGTTTGTTAATAGCACTTTGGTTATGTAAGAAACTTAGTTACTACATGGTGGTATGTGGTTTAATTAGACTTTTGAATAATGACGTAAATAATTTTCTAAAGGGGAGGATCTCTGAAAAGGTAGGCTGAGGTGAAATTTTTACCCAAATTTCGCTACATATTATATTTTGTTGTCCTATGATTTTTATAGTCTTTCACAGTATCAATAATCTTAGTTAATAAACACCTGTTTATTGCAGAATAGCTGGGACAATTCCATGAGCATTTTCCAAGGAGAATAGTTTTTGCGAATCGCCCTTACGTTCGCACGAGACAGTGCCTTTATCGATCCTAGACTGAGGAAGGCATTGCCAGTTCTACTGGATCCTCCAAAATTATACCCTTCATAGATATAATATCTATATAACTCAACGAAAGAATGTACACAGGATTCGAAGCTGACACCTCTATTTCGACAATCCAATTAGCTTTGATTAATCTATCGGTAAATTAAATATTTACTCTCGCATTAATTAATGATAGCGTAACTAATTGATATATTTAATTCAATTATAAATATCTTCGCTGGCGTTGATAAGGAATTTCAAGGCAATTCTCACAGTTAAAATCCGGTTAATTTTTATTTGTTTGTTTTGTGGTTTTCGCGGTTAAATGTATTGGTATTGCAATATTAAATTATAATATTTGAATAGAAGCAGTTAGCATAAATTAGGGAATTTTCATAAAAAAATGACTCCAAATACTGTCTTATGAACCAAATATTACTTAAGTCTGTTTTAAAAAATTCTTGCCTTAAAAATAAAATTCACAACTATTTGAACTCATCTAGATAACCGTAATCTATGTAAGTATAGTGTTAAACTTTATTAAAAACACTATTACTCCATTGTTGGGTCATTCGCGCCGCCCGCGCGGTAATTGGTGTATTATTGACGCGTCTATTCAAAGGGTTGAGCAGATGCATGATTTTCGAGCATTTCGCCTTTACTTTTTGTTTGTTGCCATTCAAACATCTGCTGATCAATTAATTGGATTAATCGATCCTTGGTGGGGCAATATTGTTCGCTTTCAACCCTTTATGTAATGGAAGGGTTTTGTTTTAGGGCCGGATGAGCTTGATGGAGACTACTTCTTTGATATATACATACATAATCACAAGTCTGTATACTTTGAAGGGACAGCCAGGTAGAGGACTGTTTCTGCACTCACATTTCGTCAGGTGTCACCATCTTAGCTGTTCAAGAAGAACAAGTACCAAGTAATGGTTCCCTTCTGGCAACTTGCTTTTATGCCTGCACTCTTCACAATGTTCTTAATAGCAGCACGAAGTACAAAATCATACAATTAAGTAAGTAAATAAAAAATACAGTATTAGACACGAGTGTTGCGGGCTGGGTATCAGAAACTACGACTTTTCCATCTCCGGAAAGATAACTTGTTGGTCACATACATCTATCTTGTAGAGGAGATCGAACCTGCGGCCTTTTGTTTCATTTCTAGCTAACGGCGCCACGGAACTGTTACCATGAGTGATCCTATAGGAATACAGACGCAACATTCAAATGTATATGAATGTAATAGTCTGAGTGGAATCATCGATGGGTATACACTGAGATCATGTCACGTTTTGCGAAACACTATTTGTACTGAATCGCATTCTTGTATAATGAATACATACTTGTGTGCTTAATAATTGCTCGTGTTTGTGGCGCCGTGGGAAAAATTGTGTAAGTGTAATAATAGTGTTTTTGTTAATAGCTACACTGGGGCCATGGGCTGACTTCACTCGGCCACAGAAGTCTTGTTGTTGTAGATAAGTGATTTTATTCAAAAGTGGTCGAGCAGTTTTTGATTAAAATTTTCTTGCTTAAGTATTAAGCTTTTTTGGGTTCATTTGCATTATACTTTGGAAAATATAATATGTACAATAATTAAAAACAAAAACAGATTTAAGTAATCGACGGGTTGTAAGTTTGAATTCTCAAAATAATACAGATCTTATGAAAAATTTAATGTTGTCAGCAATCAATGTATAATTTAAACGAGACGTGAAACATAATGAACAATACACTAAAAACTTTTTATATTCAAGATAACAATAATTTTAAACAATTGAAGTAATTTTAAATAGTTATTTGCATAAAGTATTCACATAAACAGAATATCACGTTACGTAAGTTGCGAGATTTTTCGACGATTTTGTGATTTTTTTAGTCCATTCCTATTGTTTGTAGCACTTTTTACGAAATTAATTTGTTTTTTCACACGACAGAAATTATTTTATGAATACATTTGGCCTGTATTGTTTCGAAATATAATTTAAAACTATTTTAAAATTCGGTAAAAAATATTATAAAATTGTATTTTATCAAAATTGTAGGTAAATAGAGGTGATTAATTATAGCAATAACGACTACCATTTTGCTCGATAGTTTGCGAATTTATTTAATGATAGAAATTTGGAGACACTAACGGGTATTTTATACCTTAAATACGATAACTTATGTCATTATTTTTATATAAATGAACTTTTACTTTTAAATAACTACTTTTTTAAAATAAGGAATAGACATTTTGATTTATAGACCCGTCCCGTTCGATAATTCAAACACAATTTTTTTATCATTCTCTATTATGTGGGCTGGAGTTACCTAAGCAAATCTATATAAGTTAATATTTTGAAATAATCGAAACTTGAGTTATACTCGTCTGTTTTGTGGCGTGGCGTAGGCCTTATCTTCAGGATCGGTTTACGAAAGCGCGATGCGCGGGCGCGGGGTAAGCAGAGCGCGACGCCCGTTACAGCACGCCCCACGCTTGCGCAGCCCACCATCGGGGATATGCACTCCGAAATGATAATATTTTATTTACCTACATTTGAGAATATATTTTATCACCTAAAGATTCACTTTATGATAAAAGATTGGAGGGCGCAAATCCTAGATTTTAACTTGGTGTGTCGATGGATTAGAGAAGAATATTAACGATGTAAATAGTTTGAATAGTAGGATAAATGATTTCAATGTTTGATACAATTTCAACGTAAAATTTTAAATAATTTCAAGACTATATCGATCTATGTCAAATCTCACGTTTAAGTCGAATTGACATCCAAATCTCAAACCACATCTAAAGTATGTAACAAAAGTTAGAAAGTTTTGCAAAAAGTTTGCTATTTTTGGCTGCCAAATACAGCCCTGTTGAAACCTTCAAATACAAATAGTTGGTGAAAGTGGAATTATTGTATAATTCACTAGGAATGAGGAAGCTGGGATGTGATAACTCGCCTCTTATCAACACGTCATCTCGCCGATCGTAAATTCACGGAAACTGAAAACTTGCTGGTTGTGTTACGGAATTAAAAAAAGAAAATTCGAATTTAAATTAAACATTAAACAGTAAAACCTTCTTTTCTTTTTATTTAAATTAAACAATGATCTAAATCTTTATGTTGGCATTATGATAATTGACAAATAGGTATTGATTGACAATGACGAATTGGCAAATAGGTATTTGATATTTCTACATTAACATTTGAAGATTGGTATTCATGTTTTTTATTTTCAAACAGCCGATCGTCTACGAGTCAAAGGATTTTAGAGTGGTTTTAGCATAGATATTAGAACGGATTTGTAAATGGAGAAGTTGGTACATGAAACATTAAGATTCATTAAGTGTAGAGTCAAGAAAATCAAACTTAAAATAGGGAAAATTATTTAATAATATGCTTTTATACAGGGTGTATTTAGACCGTGATCGAAAACTGAGGCAGGTAATAGCTACGGTGATCACAAACCCAGTGGCGATATTAAAAATCGCGACAAAAAATAAAAAAAATTACGTTTTCCGTACAACCATCGGTGTTAAAAATATGTGGTTTGTATGGAAAACCTCAAATTTTTTTTTGTTTGTCGGGATTTTCTATAATGCCAGGGGGTTTGTAATCACTATCGCTATTACCTGCCTCAGTTTTCGATCACGGTCTAAATACACCCTGTATAGACGTTTGTTTCTTTTAAAATGTCACATATTGCCGACCGTGTAACTTATTGATATAGGAAATTAAACGTTATAATATCTTTATAAATTAATTAAAAATCTTAAAGATAACTGTGAAATTAACACATTAAGGAAGACATAGATTTAATCGTATCATTTCATTCTGTATCCATTTTAATTATGACGAAAATATGCAAATGATTTCGAAAATTAATGATAATGTTTTAATCCTCAGTAATTATTTGAGTAACGTTTTCACATAATTGTATTTAAAAAAGCAATAGCTTTGTTAAAAGTACGTCGGATTATGAAGTCAATGGTCTCGGGTTCACTTCTATACACATGAAGCAACAGGTAAGAAAGGAATAGGTAAATATTAATTGATTTAATTTTTGTGTGGCCCATTGATATTTTATTAAGAAATTCCGCGACAAATGTGGAAAAGAAAAAAGAACAGCCATCCTCATCCATGATATTATAAAATAAGCAAAACGAAGATTCTTCGACCTCTTTAGTGTTTACTGCTTACGTCACACTCGAATGGCGCTGAGAAATAATTCTGGCGCAGTGTCAGCTCACCTGCTGCGCCGATCCTGAGCTCGAAGTCATCAGTTCCTTACGGAACATTTATTGTTACGTAACTCAGCGTAGAACACAGATGGCTGTTCCGTTGGCAATGCGGAACTCAGTCCACAGTTATAAATGCCGTCACCCATTGTTGATCGCCAGGTACGTATCAAATTGTGGAGAAAATTGTAACGTGCAATCTTTTCATATAACATTACTGGCCGCTGAACTATGACAGTAAATGCGACACCGTTAGGGAGTTAATTGATGTGGAATTTCATAGAGTGAGCATTTGTTGCGCTTGTGGAGGATTTTTTGCTAGAGCTAGATATTCTAGTATATTGATTGATACTGGTCTAGTATATATGTTAGTCGCCTTCCGAAATCAGCTTGTACGCAACGAAAAGAATTTCATTTCTATGTTGACTGGTAATCTCAACACTTACCAGTACCTAATTAGATTTCACTCCGATTGTAACCGAATGTAAGATTGAAATACTTGGGCAGTATATAAACATCAAAAAACTATTTTGTTGGTCAATTCTTAAATCCAACATGCCTGGTTATCTGGAAACGATCGCTTTGAGCGACAAGACTGCCAATTGTCCACTATATTATAAGTTGTTCCTTATCCTTGACAGCCCCGTGGCGCAATTGGCTGGACACCAGCTTGTGAAACGAGTGGCCGCGGGTTCGATCCCCGCACCGAGACAAATGTTTGTGTGATCCACAAATATTTGTTTCGAGTCTGGGTGTTTGTAAGACCGAGTCTGATACCCACGACATTTGACTTGTATCTATTGTGGGGTCAGGACTATATGTGTGACTGTTGGCTGTATTTTGTTTTTTTATTTATAAAGTGTTATATATCTATCATATTTTCGGTAATTGCCGCATTGGTATTACTGAATCTTCCGTTCAACATCGTAATACACTTGCACAATCGGTGAATCAGTGCTTCTATAACTAGATATAAGAATTTTAGCGGCGGATGTGAAGCAATGCCAATAAATATCAAGGATTCTGTTTGTTTTACGACTAACGTTTCACTGATTGTGTTCGTGCTGTTTTAACTAGACTTATTTGTTTTGCGGTGGAGGAAAACATCGTCAGGAAATTTGTGCTAGTTTTTTAGAATATGTGGAGGTGGCGAAGCGAAGGACATATTACTTTTAGTTACGGATTTTTTTTATCTGAAATAGTCTTTTTTACCAGAAAATTCTATAGGTTTTTGTGGAATATAATTGTGACAATTATAACTGTAGTAGACACGGATATCTTAGCGAAGTGTGTTTTCTTTTACATTTACTTTCCAGTATATTATTATTTTAAAACAGATTTGTTCTTTTAAACCATAGAGTTTTCGACAAAAAGGTTTTATTTCTATAATTAATATTTCTTACGTGACAGTTCCCAAAATAATCCACACATCCAAATACACTTATTTTAGTGCGCAAGCGAATGAACGTAAGAAGAGTTTAAATATAAAAAAATATTTTATAACTTCCTTTATTACCTGGTGTAAATTATCCGGAAGGCTACCGTCTTAATTATGCATAATTTATATGTTAATTGTTTTATATACTATGTGTCTTTTATCGTTGTTTCCAAAAATTAGATTTAGTTTAAGCAATCAGTGCGATAACCTTTAGTTGTTTCAGCTTCCGATAAGATACCATTTTAATAAGTACGAAAAATTACACTATCTGCATTTAGTTTTCGTGTATTTGATGCTGGATGGGCATTAATACGATGAAGTAGACTGAATAATCATACCTGCAATTGCTAATATTTCGATGAGTTTCATTTTTTTCAGGTTTCTTTTTGTATAATATATGTCCTCGAGAAAGCACCAACTCAAAAACTAAGGAACTTAGGAAAAGATCTGAGTGTATTAACGTGTCAGATTTATCATGTTGTTATACAATTTTCAACATTATTTATTCAATGCGATGCTGCTGTTTTAATAGATCAAATAAACAGTTTCTTTTAATAATATTAGTTCAGGAATTTTTAATAAAATTGAGTTATATCTACCACTTAGATTCAATGCTTTTCAAATTTAAAGCTTCATAAGAACAGGCGAGAAACTCTAGTGTCGCTCTTTTCCAATGAAGAGATTATATACAGAGCAACTCATTAATACAATTTCAGACTTTTGTATGAAATATGAGAATATTTAAGTCGTCTAGAATGAAGAAACTGACATTTATCCAAATTCAAAATTCATAAATCCAAAAAAAAGTTCTCACCCAGACCAGTCCACACAAACAGCACCCGTTCATAATTCGCGGACGATTTTTCATTCTATACCTACAGTGCCGTAAAATCTAGATCGGCCGCATTAATGGGTGCCATTACGTTGTACAGAAAGTGGAAAATTTCAACGGTTTCGCATGTTCTTCACATAATGGCCGATGTCTATTCACTGTAAGGTTTACTTAAGCCTTTAACTCGAAGATTTAGATTTGCCCCTCAATGGTAGTATCAAAACATCACATGTACATTTAATTTGTAATAACCTGTTTCGAATCGGTAATCGTACCCTGGACCTCTTGATGATTTAGCACATGTTGCATCATCAACAAAGGATGTTTGCTTAGTAAGTAGCTGATGATGATCTTATCTGTAGGTTGGCAAACTATTGCACAGAATTTAGCGGCAAAATCAGGCTTATAACATATTTCCAGCATTAACATCTTCTAACCTGACATTCACACTAACGCTGCATCATAGCGAGCGGATTTCATTACAGAATGACCAAACTCATTTCTGCTCACCCCTCGAAGATGGCTCGTATAATATTTTAAGTATCTTCCCGCGCCGGTGGATAATTATATTTACCACCCACCCACTTACGATGCGCACTTGAAGACACGCATACCAAACTCAATAGCCGCTGTAACATCCTTTTCTAACACAAAGGCAGCCACGTGGCAGTCCAACCGGCCTACAAAGACCGCCAACCCTCCTAAACTTACGTCACATTTTTAATTAGTCTCGAGGTCTTGTTACGCTGGTCATTGTCTATGGTAAGGTAAGCTACGTGTGGTGACCGCGGTTAGACCGTTCCGGTGGGATACCACGATATATGAGACCTTTTTATAGAGGCTTGACCTACGAATTGTTACCAAAGACAACAGGAGTATATTTTGATTATGGTCATAGACAATTTTTTTTAATGCTAATTGTAAAAAGGTGTTCGGATGTCATAAATATTGATGGTTATGTAACACGAAAACCATGGCAACACGGTATTAACATATTATTAATAGGGGAGCAAATGTCGAAATATCCAATAACGTTGTTATTCGAATTGCATTTACTTCATTTTTCGTTATTATACGGTTATGTTTAGTTATATTAACGAGGTTGAAATAAAAACATGTGAAATAATTTACACTCGTCTGATATTAAATAAAGTCATAAAACATCGCAGGCAAAAAATGAAGGAAATCTTTTTAAGATTTTAACAAAGATTATAGTATACTTAAAGATTTGTCGTGGCAATTTGAATTAAAGCACAAAATTAACCGTTAAAGCAAATAAAAAAAAGACTCAGTAGACAATTTATATTTTTAATACAAAATTAAAGCTGGCCGCAAATATTATTCTAGGGTTTAAAAATCGAATCTTTGCCTGCATGTTTTTCTACGTTTACAGCAAAAAGGCTATCAATAATTAAGTATGTATGAAGAGGTTCGTTTAATCTCTATTTAAAATGAAAAAAATAATCGATAATATCTCCACCTATACAGGTACGCTCTATAATTGAAATAAAAAAGGTTATTTCGTAATAGTAATCATGTGTGTGTTCCAAGTTTGAAATAAAGAAGTGTGTGTGAACAGGTGTGTGTGTGGTGGGGTGGTGCGGGTGTGTGCGTGCGCACGCGACGTGTTGTACCGGGAGCGTGACGTGTGCGCCGTTCCGGAGAGTGCGCGCATGCGCCAACCTCCACCACGGCCATAATGGAGTTCGACTTACAGTTCAAAGAGTTCAACTGTCCAAATTGCTCCTTGAATGTCGTCTCATTTTAGCTTTTGAAATGGTAACTCAAAATTTTTTGTCATTATTCTAACAATGAGCTGCAAAACTAGATACCGTGCCACTTAAACGAAACGCGAATTTTATTTCTTTTGCAATTCCAATAATTGGGAATATTTGCAATGTCACTCAGATTTGCTTGTTTGTTTGGAATTCCTTATTCAAAATACAGTTGCGACTATAGCAGTCCTCGTTTATTAAATAAGACGTAGGTAACGAGGAAACTGCTTTGTGCGCGTGTCAAATTGCGACCTTGCCTGAAACGAAATTAGTTTTTTCTGAATAAAATACTCCTTGTTAAGATATTTTTCGCGCAACAGTGCCAGATATGTTTTAAATACAGTTTGTTGCAAATTTAAATACCTTTTATATTTTATACGTAAATTTTCTAAAAAGATGCAAAAGCATTAACAATTTTTTAATAATAAGGCAAAGGACAGTCCCATACACCCGGAAAAAGTAGTGCTTATTGCTTGCTATAAATAATAAGAATCTCAACATATTTCAAAGCCGATATATAAGAATAAGTAATGTATTTCAGGCGAAGATTTAGTAACAAAGTATGCCGGGCATCTCAGACTGATGGATAGCACTTTGTAATCGAATTTATGGGCCGAGTGAGCCGAGTGGGGCAGTTAATGAATATTCATTGCGCTTTATCAAAGTTCGTTAGTTAATGTGAGATTACCGATAGCTTTGGCTTATTATTTTAGTTTATGCTGTTTGTGTAGGGGTGATTAATTATCTTTTTTTATTTAGGCTAAAGCGGCGAACCATACAGCCACATATTCTAATACTAAACAGACTAATTAGAGTCATTATTTTTTATTGGCAAAGTTGGTAGTTCTGTCACCTGTAGTATATTTAAAAGTTTCAAATATAGAGACGGTAATCTCACATCAATTAACGGTTATAGATAAGATATAGGTTGGAATGAAATGAATAAACATTAAATAAGTAACAATAAGTTTTTGGTATCAACTACATCAATTTTCGTTCCTTCATTCACATAATTCAGCGTCATTGATTGTTTCAACATTAAATTTACATGATTAATGTGGCAAAAAATGACATGACCAAAAAACCGATATCACATCTCGAACATATAAAAACTATAGATAGGGCGACGTCCCGTCATTACGCCAATGCCACCGGGGAAAGGATGTTGAATTAACTTTTTCAATCCGAAATATATGGGTGGTCAGTGGGAACAGCCAGATATACTAGATTTTATCCGCGCCTTCACGGTCGCGGGTTCGAACCCCAGGCACACACCTCTGACTTTTCGAAGTTATGTGTGTATTCACATTCAATTATCACTTGCTTTAACGGTGAAGGAAAACATCGTGATAAAACCTGCACACCTAAGAGTTCTTAGGAATTTCTTAGGTGTGTAGTCCGCCAACCCGCACTAGGCCAGCGTGGTGGACTATGGCCTAAACCCTCTCAATGGTAGAGGAGACCCGTGCTCAGCAGTGGGCGTATATGGGTTGATAAAGATCCGCGCCTTCATCTGCGTGAGAAATCGTCTTGAATGAAGTGATGAGTTGGTTTTGCGTTTGTGGAAAATAAAACAGTTATGACTGCAAGATTTAGTTGTAGAGTGGAGTCAAAACTCGGTGATCGCCTCGATCGATCGATTTTGCGAAGTGTGTATTTGTAACGGTGAAGGAAAAGGTTGTGTCATACACGCTTAAAGATTGGTATACATTTCTTACCTGTGTAGGTCGCAAACCCGCATTAGGCCAGCGTGGTGGATGAAGATCTTAACCCTCTCGGTTGTAGAGGAAACAGTAGGTAGTTGTACTATGCCCAGCAGTACGACGTGTATACTGTATGGGTTGATGATGATCATGATGTTATAAGTTTTTGTGTGTTAATCTTTTTTGTATAATATTTTGAAGCCACATTTCAGCTTAATTCGTTTAAAATATTGTCGCGTTTAGTCATATTTCGTTTGGGGTCAAAGTGAACATAATTCACTTGTATTTTCAATTCCTTTTACACATTAAACAAGTCATTACTAACACCAAGATTGCTTTAAATAACGTCGAGGTAATAGACTGTTAAATTTGCCAAATTTCGCATTTGCCAAAAGTTGGCCAACTGTTGCCAATTAATGCCAATTACGTGTAAAGATCGTAACAGTACCCTACATGTTTAGTTTGGACGTTTCGCAAGCTCACCTGACAGACTGTTGCCTAATTGATTTGGGCGCATCTTGAATTATTGCTATATCTGTTAAGCTAATATGTATTATATATTTTATATGTTGTAAATGGCTGTAAAATAAATGAGCAGTGTAGAATATTATTACTGTTTTTAATTCAATTTTTGTGAAAGAACGAGGTCTGGAAAACGTGGAAAAAACAGCGTGATCCTTTGTAACTAAAATTGACAAAATTAAGTGTGAGGATTACAAATCTGTGACTTATCTGTGTCAACGTATCTTCCGCAGATAATACCAAGATATAATAATCATCATCATAAGCTGAAAGACTTCCACTGCTGGACATAGGCATCCTCCAAAGTCTTCCAAAGCGCTCTGACAAAACGGTTTGAATCCAGCGGCTTCCAGCGAGTTGTCAGTAATATTAGTCGACCTTTTGGGGGGACGTCCTACACTGTGCTTGACGATACGTGGCCTCTGCTCGAGAACCTTTCTATTTAACCTACGATTTTTAGTAACAAGGCATCATCAAAATAGATATATTTTACTCATCGTCCTCCTTCTTCATGAACTACCCTTGAGAAACAAAAATCTACGATGCAGTTAATGGTTCTCTCATATATTGACAAATGATTTACATATTCTGAAAGCAAGCGAAGTCACAGACATAATTATAAATTGTAGGAGTAATCATGCAACGTATTCCGGTTGCTCTTCGTGATAAGATTGCGTAAGTACACGAACATCTAGGAAACAGCGATAGGTAGTTACGCAAAATCACTTTTAAAAATCATTGAACCCAATGATTTAGAAATTCCACAATTTGTTTAAGGTAATATGCTTTTGAGCTGAAAGGTACTTCCAATTAGCCCCGTGGCGCAGTTGGCTAGATACCAGCTTGCGAAACGAGCGGCCGCGGGTTCGATCCCCGCACCGAGACAAATGTTTGTGTGATCCACAAATATTTGTTTCGGGTCTGGGTGTTAGTGAGACCGAAAAGTCTCTCGTAGTTTCTGATACCCACGACACAAGACTAGTATCTTAGTGTGGGGTCAGGACTATGTATGTGACTGTTGGGTGTATTTATTTATTTTTATTTTTATTTTAATTCGTAAAAAAACCTGACTTAGAAAAGGCCTTACTATCAATGATAATATTAGAAATTTGAAATACTTTTCATTTTTTTTGAATCCGTAAAACAAGAAGTAATCAGAAAAGAAAGATTGCTTTGATAAGCCAACATTACCTTATGGGAACGGGGCTTCTATACAAGTGAGAGGGTTTAGCCTTTAGTCCACCACACTGGACTAGTGCGCGTTGGTCAACTGCACACCTAAAAAAATCCTAAGAAGTTTCAGCACGATGATTTCCTTCGAAGTAAAAGTAGGTAATAATTTTGTGTCTGGGGTTTGAAATAAAAATTAGGTCCTACTGGAAATCAAAACTATTATTATCAAAGCTTTCCAAGCTATTGGCAATGGTACTAAACTTAATTAAGATAATGCAGTCTAATGTATGTTTACCAATGTCTGAATTTCTTTGCTAATTCCGCTTCATGGTAAGTAGGGTGCTGCACAGAATGAGAACTAAATAGCCAATCACTCTAACCAAAGCCATGCGTACCACATGATTATAAATTATATACGAATATATGCGTTGGGGTTATAAAATTCAAAATTATAAGAAATACATACCCATAGGTTCCAAACAGACAAAATAAAATGGCATTTAGCAACCGTTAGCAAAAATATAATCCATATTAAAATAAAAATTGTGTTCTAGTGATGATAAATACAGCCATTTGACTAGCGTCATTTCTCAAGTCTATCGAAAAATGTGTTCAATTACACGTAAAGTATACGTTTTAAACCTTACACCACTGGCCTTACACTAGGTCAAATTACAATCGATGACGTATTTCCTGTACGCAGACAGACGGCAATAAAAATAACGTCCGAAAACCCAACGACACGTAACTTCCTTTACCCTAAGAAACAATAAAATATCATACTATACTGCGGTCAGCCCTTATTGCTTCGTGATCTGCCAACCATGACCCCAGCTATGAGACCACGATTTGTTTGAAAGTGGACTTTGTGATAGTGAAGCTAATGTTGTAAATGCTTTGGATGACTACTGCCAAAATGCTCAAGATTATGCCGTTGCTCAGGGTTCCGTAAAGTTAGGTTTTAGAAATGATGTTATACTAATTTCTGTTCATGTACTTACTCAAATGTTCATGTACTTACTCAAATGTGGTTTACTTATGTTTTGCCTATGTCCTTAAATATCACTTGTTAGACACACAATCTATTTGTAAAATTGTACGTATTTTAATCGCTTGACGCACCAAAAAATGAAGAATAAAGAAAAATCTTTTAAAATTGGTTTGACTCCGTTCCAGAAATCAAAGAGAATTAACAAAATGAACGTAAAGTAAGACGCATTTCTGTTTCTTCTATTATACGTCAAAAGTCACTGAAATTATGTTGATTCTAAAATCAAAAACCTAAGCTTTTTTAAAGGAAAACTGGGACTAGCTCTTACAGGGTTAAAATATTACAATTTCTAAAAATCACAAAAACAGTCCCATTAATTAAAAAAAAAATTCAGAAGACCTGTACATTCTAATAAGTAATACCAACGTTATATACATAGGGAACCACAAAGCGGGGCTATTCAACCGTCCAATGTCTTCTAAGAGCATTTTATCTTTGATATATACAGGACTACCCCATCGTCACGGTGCGCAGGCGCAGCCGGTAATGTGGAGGCAAATAGTTTTTTACTCCGCCCGCTTGCGTCGGATTGTTAGGTAATTTATTCCTCAGAAGTGTGAATTAGTAGAAAAATTTAGGATTTTTAAAAGTAACATCTGGGAATGTGTGCTTTGGTGCATTCTTGTTGCTTTTGCTACTGGTTCGGGTTTAGTTGGTTTAGCTTGACCAGTCTTTCGTATTTATGAATACTGGACTGTTAGTATTTTTATGAACGTTAAATGAATCGTTGAGTAGTAAAGATAATATACACAATATTATGGTTGAAGTTGTATTTTTTCAATGGTTTTTTAATGTAAAAAGTCAGAAGATGAGTTAATTATTGTAGATTTGATAGCTTTATTTTAAATATAATGACATGAAAAACATTGTCAGAAGTCTTCTGATTTTTATTGATTAATTAAATTGTATGTTCGAACTATTTACCTTTATATGTGACAATGTGAATTCATCTAACGTTAGTACTCCCAGTAATGAACAATGACGCGACTTCCCAGTCTAATTCTCTCAAATTGGATCTACGTTTCCAGCTTCTCAAGGTGTTAAAAAGAGAGTAGAACTGTAGTTCTGCTGCTGTAGCATAAGATTAGGGAAGCAAGCAGCAATCATTTGACACAATACCATTCAACATCCCACACAAAACTCATCTAATGAATACAAAAGAAATTCCCGGTAGTCCATATAACTTCGATTCTCAACTGTTTAATTTAAATCCTGTGAATACACTTGTAGTACGTCTTCCTAATCGATGAAATAACTCGATAGTCATTAAAATCAGATGTTATTCCGATCTCGCTTCGATCTCGATTTAATCGCTACCGAAACTTATAAACTAATTATCCCACTGGTTATATTGAAATAATTATGTAATTACTGCACTATTAACGAATGCTTTTATCGATATATGAAATAAGTAGGGATGTCTGTTTGTGGTTTGATTTTAAATGATTTTAGATGTACGTAATCGAAATATATTTAAATTTTAAATAACACAATATTAGTTTTAAATTTACTATTCGAATAAAGAAAGTTTCTTGGAATGTTGCGTTTAATCATAATCTAAAAAAGTTTGATGGAAATAGATTATATTGGTCTCCCAATATCAAACATTTGCAGCAACATCGTAGAATACACCCAAAACTTCGAAAAGTCGGAGGTACGCCTGGGGTTTGAACACACGACCGTCGAGAGTCTGAACCTCATGCCGTAGAGCCTTATTTCGAATATATTGGAAAATGACAATTTCTACTTTGCGATATCAACATTCCTAATTTTACAGGTAAAGTCAGAGGTATTTGTGTAACTATTAAATGTAGTAAATATGCCGCTTGCCCCAATTTTCTACCAAAAAAAGGTAAAATTTATAGCATGATATGCATTGGTGCAGAGCTCTAATTATTTCGTTATTTCGGTGGCAGGTGCATCGACCGGTTACGTATGTCATTAGTTGCTTTATGACGTAAAGGGTGGCTAGTAATGATAAAACTTAAGTATGTTTCACTGAGCTTAATTACTGGGGCGAATAAAATTCGTTGCTAAGAATTACCTGAAATTCAAAGTAATAAATTGTCTTTTGGGTTTTGATGCCTGAACTTTTTTAGTACTCTTGATAAATTTCGCATCAAAAAATATGGAGGAAAGATACCCTCAATGACGTTAAAAAATAAGAAACATTTCAAATAGAAGACTCTTAATTTGATCACGAATGAAGAGTAATGACGATTCGCGCACGAGATAATGTGGATGTCATAAGCTTAATATTTTATCCATTGAAACATATATTTGAAAACATTATAGGTAGACAAGGTGGACTAAAGCTTAGACCCTATCAGTTGTAGAGGAGGCCTGTGCCCAGTACGATATTTATGGGCTGATGATGATGAGGGGTAAATGAGGCCAGTTATAATCGTAATTTGTATTTCTGATTAATATAGACCATGAGAATATTGTGAAATTTCATCTATGGACATCATAACTAAACGAAATACTTAATCCATACCTTAGAACGTTAAATATACGTTAATATTACAGCCGTCGAATCAAAAAAACACAAACCCCTCAAAACAGTGTCGATAAATGTTCTAGCAACGAATTAGTGGAAATTGGACACACTCAGTGGACATAAAGTAGTCTAAAGGATTGTAATAACTTCCTGTTGTACCCCGACACGCGTCCTTAGCTAACGCGTGAAATATTTAAATTTACTCGCAGCCCCCCGTGTCTTGCGCCGCGGCCCAAGTTGGACGCTTAGGCGATTTTCATTTTGAAATGTTTTTAAAATGTAAAAGAGAAACCAGTTAACCAGTTAAGGTAACCAACCTTCGCATTGCTGTCTTTTTAAGGATTACTAAGGTTTCTAAGATAGGGTTTTGGTGTATATTTGTGGTTTGCTTAATACACTTATTACTTAAAAAATACATAGAATGGAACCATGATGTTGTTAAAGTTTTACTTTTAAAATCATACAGACGTAATTTAAATTATGTTCCACCTGTTTCGATATTCATGAATTCGCTATCCTGACGAGCAATCAAATTCATAATTAGTTCTAATTTCAAAATGAATGCCATCTCTTTATAGGAGTATGTCACTGAAGTCAAATATTGCGCTATATAAACAACAAAGACGAGAACAATCGTAAATAATCACTTCATAAACTTTGATGCAATTAGGAGAATTAGATTTTAGTATAGTATTTTGGTCCGCCAACCCGCACTAGGCCAGCGTGGCGGACTATGGCCTAAACCCTCTCAATGGTAGAGGAGACCCGTGCTCAGCAGTGGGCGTATATGGGTTGATGAAGAAGATAGTATTTTGTCGTAAGTAGCATTTCAATATTAAATTCTTTTCTCTCATATAAATATAATTTTGTTTACTCCTGAAGTTAAAAAATACATTAAATAATCAAGTCAATATACGCCAATATCTCACCTCTCGGACCATCACTCATTAGCGCGCCGCTTTCTCAGTTTTTTTACGCCATTATCTACGATGTAAACTATAAGGATGGCCAATACCAATGAATACGTTAAAAAGCAGTTTCCTGCACAAACCGTTATATTTATGTCAATAAACTAATAACGTAGTCATGGAGGCGCCAGTAAAAATAATTAGCGTTTCGCTCTATCCGATCCTAAGTAATATGCGAAAGTGAGTTTTTTCCTTGCCCCTTTGCGGCTTACTATAACCGATAAGGAATGTTGGGACACAGATAAAACCTAGTCACACGGTGCTTATATAGAAGACAAACGCTGCCCGCAGTTTTAACCCATTTTTAATTTGCGATCTTTTTGAGGATGATTATCAAAAATCTTTAGGTCTTATTAATGGCAAATTCTGAACGCTTTAGTTGCACGTAGATCAAAATATATATGCACGTTCATTTCATCATTGATTTCTGTTGCGTTTTTAGCTAGACTGTGAAACAAAAGTGTGCGGGTTCGATTTATTTTAAAACATTTTCCTCTAGGGTTTGAGTAACAATGGGACTAAAGATCCCATACCATATCTTCGTTATGTTTTGTATCAGACTATAGGAAAAAAATATATGTGAGAATTGAATGTATTCATATATTTTCTACTTAATATTTAATCTGTAACAGCCAATTATTATAAAAATTGAGAATTAACATTCTAAGTGGAGTAATAACTATTATGTCTTGCAGTTACATGTCATGTTTACAACATATTCGATCTATGGTCTAGCTATAAAAATATTCTCTATGGTAATATGTGCACTAACATCAAACTCCAAGTAGAACATCTCCATAGAGGTTGGCTCTAAAATAAATTCACGACTTAAATGGATGTTGTTAAACATTATTCCTACCCATCGGTTGTGAAAATAGTTTTTTACTCGATATATGAAGTATTGTGACACGTAGCATGTTTATGATAATTTTATTTTTGAATTAATTATTTTTTACATCAATATATTCTCTTTGCGGAGGCATAGGCAAAGTACAAAAGGAGAAATGTTTATTGCAAGTAGCAAAGAATATAAAATGTCTTGGTTGACTTTTACAGATGTAAATGACAAAGCATTTTTTGCTTAAAATGTCACAATGGAATACGTATTGCCTTAAAAAGCATGAAGCATATTTATTTACATAAGAACAATATCTCGAGATATTAGATAAACGAAAATAAAAATACTGTAGCTATTAAATTTTACAAAATATATGTTAAATGTTAATACAGAGTGTCTACAGACCGTGATCGAAAACGAACATGATTATGAACCCTCTGGCATTAAAGAAAATACCGACATTTCGTAGATTTCAAAAACATTTCCTTATGCACCCTTAATTAGCTATATGTATATGTAATGTATATTCATCATCATCATCATCACCAGTGTTTTATGTCCACTGCTGGACATACGCCTCTCCTATGGCACGCCACTGGGCTCGATCTTCAGCTCTCCTCATCCAACCGCTGCCAGCCACCTTGCGAATATCGTCACCCCATCTAGCTAGAGGGCGTCTTACCCTACGTATGATATCTATATTATCACATTTCATTTACAAATAATACCATTTACTCTGAAGATCTCGGTGTATTTTTCACTTCCATTTGAAACCAATTAGGTTGGTGACCGCGCTAGCGAAATTATTAATTGCGCTTGATCAGGCCATATCCTGTGACGGATGATAAAAAATAACGAGACCTGTACTCAGCAAAACATTCCTCACATGACTAATTATAATCTTAACTACTATAGAAATAGTGAGGTCTTAGTATTTTGATTATACGCGCGAATTTATTGAACTGGTTACATGGACCATACTTGGAAAGTTGCTAAGTTTTTTTAACAGTATTATGTATTTAACAAACGTAATTGGACTTTTTAAAATTATTTTTGGCATAATATTTGTAATTGCAATCTGAGTAA
Organism: Cephonodes hylas; assembly: GCA_030295005.1. NCBI lineage: Eukaryota > Metazoa > Arthropoda > Insecta > Lepidoptera > Sphingidae > Cephonodes > Cephonodes hylas. Next base: position 7,291,551 of record AP025382.1, read on the forward strand.
GGCTGTTTTATCCTATGGTTATCTTATTTCAACGTGGTGGACTGACGCCTAAACCCTCTCAGTTGCAGAAGAAGCCCGTGCTCGGCTGACTATGATGATGATAATTATTCTATGGCTGTTATCCTGTCATATAAAATAATATAATTTATCAAAAAAAAAAAAATATATTTTTTTTTAAATATAATTTATCCAACTAGAGTAGCTGTGCTATTATGTGTGTATTACTTACTTACTATGGATTCGATTGGGTGGGTAAGCTAGCGTTGTTTTGTTTTTCCAAAAGGATATTCCTAATACCTACATGGAATCTTGAAATGTGCCAATAGGATGGGCCATATTTGGGACTAAAAACAAGATGCAAGATGTGCGTGCGAAAATAAAATAGGCGTATGTTATGTTAATATTAAATCTTAGGTTATTACATTCGAATTTATAAGCCTGCAGTAAAACCTCAAAAACTGGTAATATTTTCGTCACCAATAGGTGTGCCGTTGATAATTACAAAGTTCTGTTGAATAATCATTAAACATTAATAAACGCTAATGTATTTCAGTTCGGACATTTACATAATTTTAAAAGTGAATCTTCCCACGGCACGCCATAACTGGTTGGATTATATTGCAAAATACGAAGATGCAACACATTTGCACTCGATTGTGTGATTGTGAACGGTGATCCGTCACTTTTTAACGTATTGCCGGCGGAATAAGAAATTCAACCTACATTTTGATTTGTTACGACATTCAATATTAATTTCATTGTTGGATAAAAAAGCTAGGATCTAATAGTGGCCCTCGTGGTACTGTCAATCTTATTGTGATGATGAATTTAAGTTAATTTTGTGTAAACTGAAGATTGAAGAGGAAGTAGATTCAATTAAAAATTTCTTCGAAAAATGGCGAGACACAGTAAAAGGAACTAGGACATGATATAACAATTTTAATTTCAGGATGAAGTTACATTTTTATTATTTACACGAATACAATGTTTAACTTACGAGTGTCGTCAAAAACAGTGACTCTATTCCTTTTCGCCAAATTCTGTTTTGAATATTCTCTGCGAATACCGTTTAAACAGGGCTTTGCAGGATGTTGGTGGGCCTGAAATCTTGAAACTTTGGTTCAAAGTGGATTTGTAATTCTGTTAAATAATTCTTGCGTAAGACAATATTTTTTAAAGGCACTTACAAAACAAAGACAACGATACCTAAAATTATGATATAGAACAAACTAATGTAACCGCAATCATTGCTAGTTTATCGAATATAACCAATGTTCCAGTTGATGTTCAAACACAAGATAATGTCCTCATATCAAAATACAATCTAAAACATTCGACACAGGACCATGAACTTTGCAAACGAAGCGATAAAATTAAAACTCGAGAGCCTACATAAATTATGCACACATAAAACAACTAGACATCAAATTAATAACTATTTTTGAATCAGAACACGTCTTTGAATAATACAGAATAACATCTAGATGCCACATCAGCTCTGTCTTCCGACTTTTTACAATACATATGAGTAATTACTAAGTGTTTTGTTTTCTGTACTTTAATTAGGATGTGGTACAGAAACACTGCCTTATATTGTTTAAAACTAAATAACATTGAAGCTTGATATGTCCTTTGAACTAAATTGTATAATAAACTAGAAAGGATGAGGTAAAGGTCAAATTGGAAAAAAAGGGTAATAGTACCTAAATCTGGTCACGAAGTCTTTATGAAATGATTAAGAAACAGGCTCTGAATCAAAGGTTTTTGGTTTGAAAATAATTCATCATCGTAATTAGTAAATATAAGAAAGAAACCAACGCCCATCTAATCACTTCAGTCCGAGCTTTTTGACATCGACAAGGGTATTGCGGCATTGGAACATGAGAGGTAGAATGAAACTGAAATCAGATTGGAAAAACAAGTAAAAGGTGTAAAATGAGTAACACAACCTCCGCTAAACAGTCGAAATGACAAAGCAAAGATGTCGCAGGAATCGAGGTCGCATGCATATAATCGAAGTATCGAGTATACAGGTAGTAAATATTGCATAAAATATGCCCCCGGGCTGTGGTATAGTAAAATAGATGATTGATATCGCTGCAGAGCGTCGAGTCGCGTGTTTGTGAGGAAGAGACCGCTGGTAGTGTGTGGATATGACTGCGCGGAATTCTTTGACGCCATTTTGATTTTTTGACATTTACATTTTAGGTTAGGTTTTAAAGGTTATTAGACGTATCATAGTTGAAATGAAGTGTGCTTTTGTTCATTATTGATAAATTTTATTTAAATCACCGTTGCAATTAAAAATGTAGTATAGTTAATAATTAAGAATGGTAATTGATGTATAAATAAAAATTTCGTGTTTGGACAAATTTTATTGACTCGTAGGTATATAATTAAATTGATTGTAATAAAAATAAGATTCAGAGCGAAAATAATTGGCTTGATAAATGTCAATAAAATTGCTATCTAATAGCGACATATGTAAATGCCATCAATAATTGCCATCGTAAAATATATTGCAAACTTTTATGATCTGATTTCAATAAATTGAAAGTAATTGCTCTTCGTTAATTTTCATTCTTTTAGCCAGTTAATTGTTTTTGTCGTAAATCTTGTACAACTTTTAATACCCACGACACAAGACCCGTATCTTAAGTTGGCGGACTACACACCTAAGAAATTCCTAAGAACTTTTTTAGGTGTGCAGGTTTTATCACGATGTTTTCCTTCACCGTTAAAGCAAGTGATAATTCAATTTGAATACACACATAACTTCGAAAAGTCAGAGTTGTGTGCCTGGGGTTTGAACCCGCGACCGCCGAGATTCTCGGCCGCGCGCCTTGACCTCGAGGCCATCACTGCTGTTTTTCCGACTATTAGGTGTACTTATTTACATTTATTTTTATGTATATGTACATAAACTAATTTACGCCTGTCTCCCGTCGGGGTAGAGAATATGGAGCGGCAAATGCTATGGCCCCAGACATACTTCTTTCGTTTTCTCAACTGAAATCATCCACTTTTTGCATGCATGCCGGTTTCGAGGACTTTACCTTACCCTTTTTTAAATTTATACAGAGCGTTAAAAGACCGTGATCGAAAACTTAAACAGGTAATAGCTACAGTATTTACACTGACATTAAAATAAAATCCCTACAAAAAATCTAAGTTCTGACGTTTCGTTAATAACCACATACATTGAATCTTCTTCTTCTTACTGCTGAGCACGGGTCTTCTCTACCATTGAGAGGGTTTAGGCCATAGTCCACCACGCTGGCTTAGTGCTGGTTGGCGGACTACACACCTAAGAAATTCCTGAGAACTCTTAGATGTGCAGGTTTCATCACGATGTTTTCCTTCACCGTTAAAGCAAGTGATGATTCAATGTGAATACACACATAACTTCGAAAAGTCAGAGGTGTGTACCTGGGGTTCGAACCCGCGACCGTTGAGATTCTCGACCGCGCGCCCAAACCTCGAGGCCATCACTGCTTATAATATTATACATTGAATACTTATGGCTTAAAAAAAAAACATTAATTCATTCATTTTTTAATCGGGATTTTTAAACGTCCATAGATTCGTAATCACCATATAACCTCTCTTTTTCGATCTTCCTTTATCTATAGTAGTAATATCAAAGCGAAGGATGTCCACAATAGTCCCGCGTCGAGCAGCCAGTCCGGTCGCACACCGCTGCTCGTCCAATTATCATATCTACTTTCTCTAGCCTATGTTATGGCACAAGCTAGGACCCGCCGATACACCGCTTAATTAATTTAATGATTTCGTGTTGCCGTGTTGTGATTTGACTCATGCTGATGGGTCATTTATATTGCCAACGTACTACAGAGTAACTTTTCGCTTCAATCTTACGTCGACTGGGTCTTGGGTTGGTCATGGTTTGTGTCAACGTACTTCGGGTTTTGTAGTGAACTGGAACACTGTGGTTGTACTCGTATGTAGGAACGTCTTTTCGCTTCAATCTTACGTCGATTAGGTCGGGTTGTCAATGATTTGTTAGCTGTTATGTAAGCGGTTTTATATGATCCGGGTTAAAGTTAAAAACTAGGATGTAATGTCAACTATGGTTTGTACTCTTATAATCAGCCCGTATATGTCCCGCTGCTGGGCACGAGCCTCCTTTACAACTAAGAGGGTTTAGGTGTTAGTCCATCATGCTGGCCTAGGGCGAATTAGCGGTCTACACACCTAAAAGATTCCTTAGAACTTTCAGGAATGCAGGATTTCTCATGATGTTTAGGTTCACCGTAAAAGGATAGTTCATTATGAATAAGCACATAACTTCGCAGTCAAAGGTGTGTGGTTCGAACCCGCGACCGCCGAGATTCTCGACACCTAACCTCGACGCCATCACTACTTCCCTCTCTCACAAGCTTCTTTTGTCCTAAACGCTAACTATGCATTTATTTTTTTCTCTCAACTGTCTATTGTAATTACGCAGCTATACAAAAAATGTCATTGGAGTATGTCTCGCCTTGGTCTATTTTAATCTTAGTTGTAAGGTCAATAACCTGTCTTAATTTAGATGTTACGTAGTGTCGATGATATAAATATGTTGATATTAATTTTAGTTTCCTTATACGATGTATAAAAAAATAAGTGTTCTCCTAGTAGTAAAAGTCTTGTGGATGATAATAGTAAATCTAGTTTGCTCAATCACGGAATCGAATCTTCGACATATAGTTCACTTGATACTTTGTGCCGCGAAATCATCGATAGAATGGGCCTAAAATTGAAAAAAGAAAAGCCTAGGTTTTGATCTTAAAACTTTAAACTAACGGACTATTGAGAAACATAATCCGAAATAAAAAATCACCATTGACAAACCGTAAATTCCTAAACGAATTATCGACGCGGCATTATTTACTTAACAGCGGGAACCGTAAATTGAATCAAATCAAACAGATTATAAAAGTAATACAAACTATCTGATACATACTTAGCGTGATTAACTGAGGAAATTCCACACGAGCTCATAATTCGGCAATCTCTGGCCCCGAATCAATAACCGATAGTTTAACTTTGTGCTGCTTCGTTTAGTAGTAACAGTCGGTTGGGCTAGTAACTTTTACTTGCTTACGAGTACTTACTTAAGTGAGTACTGGCCTTCGACATCATTTAGGCCATTTAGTCGCGGCAGATAAAGTTACTAGTGAAAAACGGTGAGAATCATATGTTTTGAAACATTTTTATTGTGTAAAATGAGATCACATCTAAAGCATCAGCGTTCGAATAAAACAAGCATCATCTAAATGAGTCCATCCAGTCGAAAGTTCGGGGGTAAAAAAACAGTTGAGCCAAATATAGACAACTTTTTAAAAGTCGGTTAAAAATAAGGATATTTGTATCAAGAACAAGTAATTCATAACCCACATAGAACTTATATTTAGATGTTAGACATGTGGGTAATGCGGGACAGTAGTTTGTATTCTTTGTTTTTAAGTAATTTGTATGTATTTCACATAAATATGTTTAGTGTTAGTAGTTCAAGTGTATAGTTAAAAGTGCCAACAATTTTATAAATAAAATGACAAATGGCGGTTTATTTTAAACCGTCGTTACTAAGCAAAAAATATTTTTATAAAATAAATGAAAGCTAAATTACATTAATCAATTACATTACTAGAACATGACAAGATTATCAGAATGAATAATTAGCATTACCCAATCTGATATTAAATTAAGTGAAATTCACTAAGTATTTAACATAAAAACGTATAAATCGTCATCTATTTATTTAATCAAATATCTGATACATTTTTATAATAATTAAGGAAAGTTCAACTGTAAAAGCATTCAAAAGACAGTGGTAAGGCAAGTCCTCACCGATGCAAACGAGGCACGACAACCGTGAAAAGGCCAAAGATTACGTACCTTAGCATAAACTTGTCATACATTACTTTGGTAAATTGATATTGCGAAGTAAAATTATTATAAACATAGCCACATTTATATTATTTAGTAATTGTGCTCACATATAATGCGGAGTGTATTTTAATGTAAATCTTGTATAATTTATTTATGATTTTATTTGGCTTCGCCTACGTGGGGTCGGGAACCATTCAATTTGTTTACTGAAATATCATTATTATGTCATTTTAATCAATGTTTGACCCCGTTTGATTGGTTTCTGTTGATTTTGGTGATAGGTTTACTTAGTTTTATAGCGGTTTTACTGTTTTCCATCTATCTTGAATACATTTATATTCATCCTATTATAATATTTGTATACGACTAAAGTTTGTAATGGTTTAACATTTACACTACGGAACTTTTTTATGAATTATTATTTTTATATTTTTCTTATTTATTTATTTCATTAATTCTGTTTAACACCACTAATTAGTTACCATAGACCACAATGAATGTATGTAGTTGCTACTAGTGTTTAGATAAAATCAATCAGATTAGCAATAACCTAATAAAGCAAGGTTGTGTAACAAAAATTTCATTTATTTGACGATAAATTGAATTTTGGGAAGCGTTACGTCCTTATTTTTACATTCACATTTTATTTTCAATTACGATTTCACCACTAGAGTATAACTTTGCACCCTCTGTGCGTTAGTGTAGGTAAAAGTCCCTTTAAATCAGAGAAGTATCCCTTCTTCAACTTAATCTAAGTACTTCCGTGTGCATTACACATGAAGCTTACCTTACGATGTTAGCACAGCGAGTTATGGTCCCAGTGTGAACTTGTTACATTTCCGACCGTTTCATCATATTGAACTAATTATACTTCGTTATTTGTCCATTGACCCTTGAATGATGGTAAGGCTTTACACGAAGAAAGTTTGTATGGGATCCCTAGTGTTTAGGAGAGAAATTTTTCGAGGAGTGCTTCCAAATACATTGTCTCTTTTATTCTCCTTCCCTATGATTTTGAGAAGAATATCATTGTCTTTTAAGATAAGATAGACATGCAAGGAGAGGCTGCGGGACCTATCTATGGGCCAAAACCAAATGTTTGTCTGGTCCAAAAATATTCTCTTACTAACTTTGCACAAGGCAATAAAGACAAGCAAGGATGGAGACATAGGAAGAGAAATAAAGGCCTTTTACAAAGTCAAATTAAAAAATAAATAAAAATAACACAAATATTGGGTGTCTGTGGAAGATTTCTCGAGGTTTCATTCATATAAGCATCTAAGTATAGAGATAGAAACATAAAGACAAACCTAACATAGGCTGCTCTAAGTTAGGGCTAAGCTTTAGTCCAATTGTATTAAATGTTTTAAATATAAAATTAAACCCAAGAAGATACAGATTCGACCTTAAACACTTCGAGAATAATTCTAAAAATACAAATTCAAATTTCGAACAACCTACCGAAAAGTGAAATTCTACCGTGGATGTGATTATGTAATCAGACACCAAGATCAATTGAAGGTTGGGTTAGTAAGGCGACACGTTTAGGACATCCGCACTGATGTTTGTACAATTGCGATACCTGCGAACGGGATGGCGGAGCGGAAACGCCCATGGGAAATTGGCTCAGTTTACTTTTACATCTCTTGGTGTTGTGTTGCTTGACACATCCTTGCGAGATGTTGCTGCACGTGTTCGGAGGCTTTCGAAGCGATCTAAAATTTTGCTGAGTTTGTGATGTAAAACTTTGTATATTTTTTTATTAATGAGACTATGTTATAATACTACTACATACTACCTTATCATATTTGTAAATTGTTGCTTAAAACATATGATCAAAACGCCATCGCGATGCTTTACCAGTCGATACAAAAAAGGCGGATGAATAGAAAGTGATACACTTGCTTAAGAGTTCGCAGTTCGATCATTGCACCTGGACAAATGTTTGTGTGATCCACAAACATTTGTTTTAGACCGAAAGTCTTTCGTAGTTTCTGATACCCATAACACAGATCTTCATCTTAGTGGGGTCAGAACTATGTATGTGTCTTTTTGGTGTATCTATTATTACATCCGACAGATGTTACAAAATTGTTCTTAATTTGAAATAACAAGCTAGTATTAAAAAAATAAAAAGCGTTAATCGAAAGCCACCCCTTTCACTTCAAAAAGAAAACGTTCTTAATTTAAAATAACTTAATTAACCGAAACAAAGAGGAAGTGAGAGCATGTGACTCAATTTTTTCCACTTCCTAAAAAGGGCTCCTACAAATCTTATTCAACAATGCTCCATATGCCTCGTATTGGAAATAGAATCATATAAAAAACATCCTTAATGAACATAATTCCTGTATAAAAGGGTTACTTAAAATAAACGGGAGATACGTCTCTATTCTGGGAAACGAAACGGTAACGTGACGATATAGTTACAATCGCGGTAGCATGGATTTGTGCTTATTATGGATTGGATTTTTTAAAGTAAATTCATGCCAAAAGAAATTATAAGCGATATATTTGCATTACTTCTGTATGTCAATCTTTCAAAAATATCAAAATTCAATAACTCCTCTAGTTATTCCAATGAATTGATTAGAGAAACTTAGCACTCTTTTAGGTCTTTTTCGGAACAAATAGTAACCATATAATATAATATGCCAAGGAAAATAAAAATAATTACAAAAAGACCGAAAAACACGTTTTCATACTACACAGTACATAAATCTACCTATTTACCACCAATATCCAACAAAGATGAAGCTACAAGCGTACATAAAATTAATAAAAATATTGAAAGCAATGACACGCGTAAATATCGATTCCGATTCGTTTAACAGAATAACCGCCGGCGTCCTATTGTAGAGGTATGTGTGGATGATTAATGGCTGCCCATGCCCGGCGCATCTCGAGCTATTTTTACAATCGACAGAAGTGTTTGAGACTGATTATGGAAACGGTGAATGATCAATAGTAAAATAAATTTGCTATAAGAAATACACCTAAGTGTCACTTACATAGTTATGAATCCACACTAGTACAAGTAAGTGCAAGTCTGTGTTGCGGGTATTAGAAACTATGAGGGATTTTTCGGTCTGTAAAACTCAGACCAGAAAGAAATATGTATTTGTGGGTTACCCAAATTAATTGTCTCAGTGCGGAGATGGAGCCCCCGGACTCTCGTTTTGCCAAGTATCCAGCCTACTGCTAAATTCTTGATGAACCAAGTAGAAACCTCGAAGTTTAGGCACGTGCTTGAATGAGGAGGAGATAACTTTTCGAAGTTATAAGTTACTTTACGTAATTAAACGGTGAAGGAAAATATTGTGAGGAAACCTGCACCGCTGAAAGTTCTTGGGAATATTTTAGCTGTATAGTCCACCAATCCTCACTAGGGCAACGTGGTGGACTGATGCCTAAACTATCACAATGTCAGAGAATGTCCGTGCCTATGATGATCAAGAGTTTTAACCACAGAGCAGTTCTTTTTTATAATGGTCTTTTTTATTATCTTTTAACTATACCAGTTCCAACGATAACAGTTAGCAGCTTAGGTAATGTGTAGGTGAAAAGACATTTTACATCGGAAACCTACATCCCCAACCACTATTTATCTTCAGGGACAGTATTTTGAAGTGCCTGAAGGCATTTCCATTTACGACCGTTTCACACCAAACGAGAGCGGCCATAATTCCCGTCATTTATGTACACTCACATCTCGTTTCCTCTAAACACGTTATTTCCCACAGAAATACAAATCTGTCAGCTCCCAGATGGTCCATATTTTTTACAATAAAACGGAAACGGAAAGACAAGGATTATAGCTATCTCTTTCTAAGTACACCCCTCTCGCTCTAACCTCTTCCTAAGTTTTTTGCTGTTGGTTTGGCGCACAGATTATTCGGAGCGTCAACCACCTGCCTTGGTGAAAAAAGTCGACAACTGACAATCATATGGTGCGAAGTATGGCAGGTCTGTTTGCTGATTGCAGTTTTGTGTTTGAGAGTCAGGTTTTTAACTCGAGTGCATGGGTGGAACGAACATTGCGAAAATGAGTGCAGTTATGATGAATGTCCCATATATTATTTGTACCGCTACCTTTCAAGCTTACCTTGTTATTATAATTTCAGTGTCGAGTGAGGTACAATGTGTTTAAATATGAAGTTTTGATTGAAGTTTTTACTTCATCATCAGTCCATATACATCTAATGCTGGGCAAGACCCTTCTTTACAATTGAGAGGGTTTAGTCCACGCTAGCCTAGCGCGGATTGACAGACAGAAACAGTATTTTGCACACTGATCATACAACATGAATGTAATGTACTAGGCTCAACTATACATGAGGATGATAAGTACTTAATCAAGGGAAGCTAAGAAGTTTTCGTAACAAGAAGCCTCGATAGATTTTTAAACCTTAAGGCAGGGAAAAGGAAGTGTAACATGTTATGTGTTTTATTTTTTAGACTGCCTTTTTCAAGATTTCACAATGAGCGTCCTTTCTCACAGGCTCGTCGTGGGAGCGGTGCGGGCAAACACACTTGTTGTCTCAGCCTATCGCCGTGATAGATCGCCGTGTGTCAACGACGCACGATTGATTGCTGACGTCTGCTTGCCAGGAAGATAGGTACCTCTATGCTATGCTGCCCTGGTACTTGATGTAGTAATTCACCCTTTCAAGAAAGATCCAATGAGGAAAAGTAGGCGTTATTTTTCCCCCATGATTTTGTTTATAAGGTAATTTGCTACTTAATGTGTTAATTGCGGAATAAAACACTTAAACGTAGTACAGTTAATCAAAATTGGGTTGTGAAATCACAAAGATTGCTTTCCCATTTATTAGGTCACTTTGTTGACGTCAATGAAAATCAAGGGATTAAATTCTTGGATCAGTTGCTTTTGAATTTATTCTTGAGAACTTCTAGTGGTATCAGCACAGAATGTGAAAATTTACTTGGGTACCAGCAAAAGAGTCACCCTCAACTATAAGACCCTTAAAACACAGGGATAGACGTGTGTTTAATCAAGGTAAGTTCTCTAGTAAGTGTAAACATCTCTCAAAGTCCAAATCAGTGGTTATTTTAAAACATTTATTGTAACCATATGAGGAAACTTATATGTTGACGTCAACCCTTTGAGATGTAAATCATAAAACCGTTGGCTAGGGGAGCGTGCAGTAATAGTCTTATGATTTATACAGCAAACTAATCGGGAATAAATAGACCCGTGATAATGGGATTATTTGACAGATGTGCGTTTGTTAAGGAAGATTTTGAAGACAATTGGCTTTGGTAAACGGTTTTTTAGTATTGAAAATCAGTGGTTCATATGAGCAAACCCATTATAAACCAACACGGCAGGAAATACAGTCTTATGCAGCTTCTTTGTCACCTCACTGAAGTACAGCTAAATTATTTGTACCTCACATGTAGTACGTCTAAATTGGATTAGTATTTGTTGTATAAACTTAAATTATTCAATTTGTGTATATCATTAAAAGCCCTTAATTCGTCCACTGTTGCACATAGGCCTCTCTTATGGCACGCCACTGGGCTCGATCTTCGGCTCTCCTCATCCAACCACTGCCAGCCACCTTGCGTATATATATACATTTGTGTATATGTGGAAAATATAACCTAAATCTTTGGTTCCTAACAGAAATTAAATTTAAATGTTTGTTTTTATTCCTATTTCGCGCTCTCTCGCATTTATTAATATAAACTTTTGATACATAAGACAGTTAAAAATCTGTCCGTATAATGTTTTTCCCCATTGTTAAATTCAATGACCATTAAATCACACACGAATTATGAAAATCTCTTCTCTTCATTGTACTGAGACCCACATATCAACAAGTTGTAACCAAGCTCTCCATTCCACACAACCTTACAGCTCCCCTCTGAATACATTATACACGTCAAAATGCAAAATGAAGCGAAACTTGCATGTTATTTGCAACCCTCGTCCATATCGGCCACCTGTTGGCCGAACTGATTTCACAGACCCCTGCTACAAATTACAATGTTTCGTAAATCATTTATTTTGGGGTCTGTACGGTCGCAGGACGTAATTTACATTGAATATTTTAAGTGTTTTAAGTTGTGTTTCATTTTTATGTAAGTGTTGGCTTAGATAAGCAGTGATGGCCTCGAGGTTTAGGCGCGCGGTCGAGAATCTCGGCGGTCGCGGGTTCGAACCCCAGGCACACACCTCTGACTTTACGAAGTTATGTGTGTATTCAAATTGAATTATCACTTGCTTTAACGGTGAAGGAAAACATCGTGATGAAACCTGCACACCTAAAAGTTCTTAGGAATTTCTTAGGTGTGTAGTCCGCCAACCCGCACTAAGCCAGCGTGGTGGACTATGGCCTAAACCCTCTCAATGGTAGAGGAGACCCGTGCTCAGCAGTGGGCGTATATGGGTTGATGAAGAAGAAGAAGTTGGCTTAGAGTGTGGTTTGGCGGTAGGCTTATGTTCGAATCCCAAACCGGTCATCTCTATGAAAGTTCTACGTAAGTCTCCTTCCCTTAACTTGGGACTTACTGAGGAATAAACTATCTACAAGGTGTCTCAATCACTTATAACAAAAATTCAATGTTTTTGAAATAATGTAATGAAATAGCTGGCAGTGGTTGGATGGAGAGTGCAGAAGATCGAGCGCAGTGACATACCATAGGAGAGGCCTATGTCCAGCAGTAGACGTGAAAGGCTGGTGATGATGATGATGATGATAACGAATGACAATAGTTATTACTTTAAAGCAACTCATTAGTCCAAAAATCAACAATTTGGATTGTATTTCTTAAGTAATCCATTAATTTAAATTACGAATATAAAAAACCTTATTATCATTACAAATATTTTATAATAGAGGTGGTCAATGCAGCTCGCATATGGGGATGCGGGCGAGAGCATACTCATTTCAAATAGTAAACATTACGAATGAATGCGCTTTTGTTTAGCCACACACCAAGAAAACACAAGAAAATAAAAAGCTTTAAAGAGGACGTAATTGTTTTTTTAATAACCACGAACTTCAATAAGAACCGGTAATAAAATATAACAAGCAAAGGGATGAGTTTTTAAAATAAGAATATGGAACAGGACAAGGGAAGGTGAGGGATGAACGGCGGTGTTTCCGCCGCGGACGGGTTGCAGACACATGCGCCACAGATTTCCGGTAAACACGTTCCGATTTTGAAGCACCTGGCCGAAAACAACTCCCAAAACTAACCCCTTAAGAAACTTTTTATTTATTTTTTAAACCCCTTCGAATTTCGAATTCGTAAACTCTTTCCTAGCCCTTTTATCCAAACGCATTGGCACAGATAAAAAATAAAGGGTACTTTTTTTATTATCTGCGCTGATGCATTTTTTCGTTCCGTTCCACACAGTTGTCAACTATTTTTAAATTAAGAAGGTCTTCGCGAAGTTTTTACTTAACACCGATGGTTATCGAATTGGGTCTCGCCGTTTTTCGATGTGCATATGGCGGATTGTTTTAAGATATTTTTAGGTTAGCATGTGCCGCGCCATTTGCAGCAGACGGTGATGTCACTCCTTTATTTTTTATTGTTTAGTTCGGGAAAGGGTAACGTTTTCTATAACGAGGTATCTTTACCAATTATAGAACATGACATTCCGTTTTACGCTGTGTTGTGTATGATTTGTGGCCGTATTTTTTCTCGGGACAAGAAATAAGTCATCGCAGATAAATGGCTTTTAATGGCCGACATGTTTATCAGAAATCAATGATTCATGTGGTGAAATAAATCTAATCTGTCAATTAATGTACAATAATAATAATATTGGCTTCTTGAATTACGATTCATAATTTTTTCTTCAGGAGATAAGGTTTACCTTATATGTTGGTTTATTGCGAATTGCCATAATTCAGATTTCTCCATAGTTCTTGCAGATCTTTATCATGAATTAAATAGACTGCTAATAGACTAATTATTCTCATATCAGCTATTCTAATTTAAATTTATACGTGAATATTTATTACTTTTTCTCTTAACTTAAATTAAGGCTCATATTCAGATTTAACCCACCATCTAAAAAAACTAAATTCTTTTTATCTAAGGCGTGTAGGATGATACACGCACTGTCATTTAATATGCGATTTTTTTCCCAGTGAAAAATATAGTTTGTTTGTAATCCGAGTGAGACAGATGCGCATGTCCGGCTAATGGATTGGCGATAGGTGAAAGTGATTGTGCGAGATGTGCTCTCTGACCCACCGGCCTGTCTGCGCCATTCTCACTTGGAATTGCGTGTGGGTAATTAAATGGAGGCTAAATACATATAAACATACTTCTAACTTAGTGTTTATCGTTTACAAGTTCCCTAAGAAATTACAAATATAATTTAATTAAAATGGGAGTAAAACTACGCGAAACAAAACTAAAGGAGTAGGCAGAGGTGCATTTGCGCCAACGTTTCGTCAAGTTAGTTTTCTTAGTATCACGTAATAGATGGCGAGCATAAAACCGTTATTTTAACATTCTATCCAGAATTCATGGTGCGACTGAATAATGAAAAATAATTTGCCCGACACTGGAATAGAACTGAAAATCTCTAGACCTTACGAGGAATATTTAATGCTAGAATATTAAAAAAAAATAGAAATTACTCTACCCGACATAAAAAGCCAGGGTTATTACCAATGTTGACAATTCTGTCGCATTCATCAAAACACAGTTGTTATTTCAGTGGACAATAAAATATTGTTGTTTCTGGCACTCGACCCTGTTGCTGAATGTCACAAACATTATTACTGCGATTTTCGTATTTATGAATTTTAAATATGCAATGACGCGTGAATCCCAATCTGAAACGCATAATGTTTAAATATAAACATTTATTCGACATAACGGTGTCAACAAATGAGAGATAGGGTTAAGAATCGTACATAGCCTCACGCCTGTGTTCGTCAAAGGGTTAGTCAGAGGTGCATAACTGCACCAACATTACGTCAAGTATGCATCAGTCAAACGTTGGATAAGGACTTATAACACCATTTCGACCCGAGAGTTGAATCCAGGACCTGTGGATCGCACGGGGCGTACCTACTTGTGCCGCAGGACCACGAGGCAGTGATAATTCTGATCGTTTTGCAAGTCAACAGATTTAGAGAATATAGCTTCAATAGATTTAAAAAGTTAAATTGCTATAACAAAATAACACCACAGTTTTATAGAAAATCTTCGAAAAGTTAGGACTTTGTATGCGCTTTTTCACTGGATATAAAATTATAATGCATATGTCATTATATGCCGTCCTTTCCAATTTTTATCCCTTCATTTCCCCAACAAATGACTGTGAGCAACGATCTCATTTAATGACCTGCTCAGACATAGGAAAATGATTACAGTTTTGTCAAAATAATAGTAGGATACCTAAGATTCCCACGGCCTATCTATAAAAAGTCTGTCAATAAAATTAATGTAAAAGATGATTCAATCACTGTTTCCATACAAGGTTAAAATGTTAATATATGGAAAAAATACAGGCGCAGTGCATGCGTCACCTAATAGATTGTAATAAGGAATCAATTAATACATAATTTATACAACTGTCTATGAATGTAGACGTAACCTTTATAAGGAATTAGAGAAACGAGAACTATTTCTCATTGCATTCATTCTTAATTCCTGAGTAATGAGTACTAGGAACACATACTTATGTGCTGGTAATTTAATACTGGGAGCCTAGCAGTTTTATAGAGGGTCTATTCAGACCGTGATAGGAAACTAAGGCAGGTATTTTTTTTTGGCGGATTTTTTTTTAAGTCAGAAGGTACCTATGTAATCAACTCAGGTATTATTTGCCTTAGTTTCCCATCAAGGTCTGAATACACCCTGTATATATGAAAATACAATATGTCAATATGTTATTAATTTAGGTAGAAAATTATTTAACGACTTTCTCATAACCCCTCGTATGTCTAGTGCGATCAATTTTTTTTCGTCCATATTTATCTATACTTGTCCTCCGCTAACGATCACCTTAGGTATAAATTAGGACATTGTGACTCACGCACAAACGGTATTTTGCAACATTTGTACATAATGAAAATTATTTACAAGCCATATTATACCCACTGATGAGAGATCCACGCAATTAGAATCAGGAACTTGAATAAAAAAGATGATCACATTAACTTTCAAATAAAATTGAGTTCCTTAATAAAATAAAACAAATGGCCAGCAATAAATTCGCAATGACTCGATAGGTCAAATGTATATCCATGAAGTATTTGTATATTGTCCAGTGCGTCTGAGTGCAACTAATTCGAGTAATTGTTATGCCAGTTCAAATGTTTGGTGAAAGTGTTATTTTCACTTTAAATTCGTATGAGAAATGCAAACTCCGTGAGAGTTAATTTAACTATCTGTGACCGATTATTGTTCTGAATACTTGGTGCTGGTTTTGAATCTCGTTTTGTGGTATTTTGCTTTGTACATATGGGCAAAAAAAGTTTTTTTAGCGTAGTAAGGTATAACTCCTTATCTAGTTATTATTTCTCATTAAGATAAAAACATCGTGATAAAACCTGCACACCTAAAAGTTCTTAGGAATTTCTTAGGTGTGTAGTCCGCCAACCCGCACTAGGCCAGCGTGGTGGACTATGGCCTAAACCCTCTCAATGGTAGAGGAGACCCGATCTCAGCAGTGGGCGTATATGGGTTGATGAAGAAGAAGAAGATAAAAAGACTGACACATTTAAAGTAAGTTTCATGTCGCTTGAATACAAAGATCAAAACTAATAGAGATTTTTAGTACTATAATAAAAAATACTCTAAAGAAGATTTTTAGGTGTGAAAGATTAAACACAAAACAGTATTACACTAAACTAAGTACGCTATAATTTCAGGATCGTGCCATGTGTTTTGACTGGTGATTACTAACTCTTTTCGTATAAATAACCGAAAAAAAAACACCAAACGCAAATGACCACTTAATACATAGATTTTGTGCCATTTTGCCTTCTTTACAACCGTATTTTATCAAAACCTCGTTTATTCCAAAAGTTATGCTGTTCTACAAACTAAACTTCATCGCGTCCCTAACACCTTGACGAATAAAAAACCCAATGATCAGTGGAACGGCGCACCATTAGTTATATAAAGTAAATAGTCGTTTAATATTATTGACGGATGATGTGCGTCGGGGCACAGGTCAGGCGCGAGAGCGGGCAGTTATCTGCGCATAACTGTACCGTGTGTGTGGCCGCACTTTTATACATTGGAATCCATTTGATTTCCTAAGCGTTTAAGAAACTTTTTGGATTGTGTGGCGACGCCGTTAGGTTGTCTTTAACTTGATTTGTCTGGAAGTACGTATTTGTTGTAGCTTTTCCTGTGACTTTGATATTAGTATTAGTAGAACATTTTTCTTTATTTTTGAAGTGAGGCTAATTTATAAACTGTAGGTCTTGTTCTGGTACTGATATAAATTTTTGCATGATCCGCTATTATTTGTGAACCATTTTTCTAGTATTACACATGACAAGACTAATATTAGATCTTAGACACTTAAATCGAAGTCATAAACGTGGTTCGAACTTGCCACGTTCTCAATCCTAGTGTCTCTACAACTCCTATCTCTATTCATTTCGACACGAAATTTAAATGACGGTGAGATATTTTACTACAATATTTTAGATGAGATTAAATTTAAAACGACAAGTTTATCGGCATTAACTTGAACTAACGAAATAATCTTTTATCTATTCTTATTTTGGATTAAAAAACTATACGTGGTTTGCACTATTTAGATTTATCTTCAATCACTAATTCACAGGGAAAATTAGAATAAAAACTAGCAAAAAAATAGTTCTGTATTTCTGAGTTGACATATTCGTTCCATAGGAGAGGCTTGTATCAATCAGTGGACGTGAAAGGCTGGTGATAATGATGATTATTGTGATAAATGAATAACTCTGTGATTAACAAAGGTTTTCGCCTTTGCTATAATGCCAAAGACAGTTTTCTACTTCCACTTGTTAAGCAATCGTGTTTAGAGTGGCTGATAGTAATTTTGAACACAATGCTTTCCTTTCTAGTGTTATCAAACTACGGCCAGCACGTGCTACAGCAGCTGCTCGAACAAAAACATGGAAGTGCATCGTAGAAAAAGATTTTTTTTCTAAATCCTTCAGGAAAACTATTAGGACAAGTTGGATTTCTAACACGTTATGCGTAATATGGATATGCAATGATGAAAAACATTTACTATTTTGTTTTTGTTGATGATGACATGTTAGTATCGCTAAGTGGTCAATGAGAAATCGGCAAAAACGGCTAAAAGACTCCGGGTTCGATTCCCAGGTTGGGCGAAGGCAAAAAATATCACTAAAAGGATGTACTCAAAAGCAGTTCAGAACATGTTTGAACGGCAATATACTTAACCTCTATTAAATGTGAGTTAAATATCTGGTAAAACATGGTCATACATATACTTACTTGTGTACCTATCTGTTACCCATACAACCATAATTATATGTAAAATATCTTCTGTTTATTAGCTCCAATACATCGCAAGTAATGTCGGCGTCAGGGCACGTCTTGTACCTTAACCTGTCGCTTCAAGAGTTTGAAATTTAAATGCCAGCAAGATTAGGAACGCCCTTTGCTTTGCCATTTAATGCGACACCCGAATAATTTATTTTCCGATAGAATCACTATTCGTATTGACATTGTAATCGTTGTACGTATTAGTTAAATACTGAATGATTAGGGGATAATTTAAGTGGAGTTCTGGTCAGTAAATAGTAAATTAATGTAGACAGCAATCACGGGTAGACCAGACATCAAAGTCTTAAGCCAGCGTAGTATCAGAAACTACTAGATTTCTTGGTGTCACATACCAAACCTTGGAGCAAATATTTGTGAATGCCACAAACATTTGCCCGCCGTAAAGATCGTAACTGCTTAATCGATTTCTCCTGACATCGGAATCGTTTGACCGGAGGTATGTTTTACGTTCTTCGATCATGTTAATATACAAACCCAACCGAGTAATTACATTAGGCCTTTTAACTGTGGTTCTTCTTCTTCTTCTTCATCAACCCATATACGCCCACTACTGAGCACGGGTCTCCTCTACCATTGAGAGGGTTTTAGGCCATAGTCCGCCACGCTGGCCTAGTGCGGGTTGGCGGACTACACACCTAAGAAATTCCTAAGAACTCTTAGGTGTGCAGGTTTCATCACGATGTTTTCCTTCACCGTTAAAGCAAGTGATAATTCAATGTGAATACACACATAACTTCGAAAAGTCAGAGGTGTGTGCCTGGGGTTCGAACCCGCGACCGGCGAGATTCTCGACCGCGTCCCAAACCTCGAGGCCATCACTGCTGCTGTGGTTCTTCGGCTGATCGTAAAATGGAAATATATTGCAACGTACATAGAAATAATTTTACGAGCTGAAGTACGCGACCGTCCTATATCGTGTGTATAGTGTTAACAGTTATAAGATGATCTAAGAAATGTGGTATATTTCGTAGCCAACTAGATATATTTGGTTTTGGAATAGTTCGGCAAATAGAGGTTGATTGTTAAAAAATATCTAAGTTCAATCCTTCCCCATCATCACTCGAATTAGAACATCAGGTATGAGGCATTAAACTCATTAAAAGAAACGTCTTATCCATACTAAGCTGTTCTTGGCACCATAAATAGTAAAAACTAAAAAAGTGAGTGTTAGAAAAAGCACAATCAGAGAGCACGTGTTCCCCGGCACATGTGCAGTAAAAAGAGCATTTTTTTTACATATGAAAAGGGCGAATCGGAAATCCTATGTCTGAATTAATTCTACAGAAATCACCGCCCCTTCCTCATGTGAACAGCCAGTCTATCTTGAACTACGATTCTTGGTACTTGCATGAAAAAATGTATGGGATCTAAGAAGTTTAGGATCTATGTAAATTTGTTACTTCTAGTCAATGAATGTTTTAGAGGTATAAAAACGCTTCCGATGTTTTTGTTCCTTCAGTTATTAAATTAGTAGGTATCGTTTAGCTGTGTGAATGACAGGTACATTGTATAACATATTATAGAAAATTTTTGATACTTTACTTTTGGGTGGCTGTAAGAAAATGTATTTTGAAAATCAATATGACGGAATTATATAATGATAGGTAATGTCGAATCGTTATGTTTATTAAATTTCATTTCTTTATATTATTTGACAAGGGATTGAAAAACTAATGTAAAGGACTGTACAGTAGGGTGGGTCGCTGTTGTATGAAGAAATTTTTTTTCCTCCTATTTGTTTTGTAAGAGCAATAAAAACATGACCCACCTCTTTTAGTCATAAAATATCGAAAAAATAACTTTCTTAGTACACTCCTTTTACCCGCGCATTAATTTTGAAAAATTAAAATATTTTGATTTTGAGTATAATTTAGACTCCCGATCATCGTGATTTTAAATAAAGGTAGTTAAGGTAATTTAAAACAATACATAGTTGTAAGACGGAAAAATATATAATTCAAAAGGAAAACTAAACATTCAAAGAAAAATCATAAAGAGAATTTTCCCTACGTTAAAACGTTACTTCAAACTTAGGCATTTGTTTTCGAGAACGAATATTGTTCTTTGTTATAGCTTGTTTCGATTTTTTTTGTGATAAAGCTGTCAAAACCTTCTATTATTGTCTTTACAACTCGTTCGATAGCTTGGGTATCACATGGTAACCGCAAAAAAGTACTTCATCATCACCACTTGATACTAGCAGAGAATAAAGAGTAACATCCGAAAAACATATCAATATTGGTGGTTGGGAATAAGTTTACTGCCAGCTAATCAAATCAATATATTATGACATAACGTTTAAATTATTTTTAAACACTTCGAAAATCTGAAGCTGACTTGAATCAGATGGTCCATGCCTTTAAAATGCGTCTAGCGGCGAGTTCTCTCACGTATCTTTTTTCATCAGACAGCATAGACAAAAGTAAATTGCCTGGGTGTGCAAAAAAGGCATTCTACTTAATTACAGGATCAAAAATACTCCTTAGTTGTTAAGGAAGATATCTAAAATAAAATACCAATGTCCAGAAGTGTCCTGTATCATCTTTGCATGAAGAGTGAACTTTAATTTAGAACCAGATGGGAGAAGAAGCTTTGACCACAAAAGTTACAAGTTGCTTTAGCTCATTTGCAGGATTTTCAGTTGATACATAACCGCAAGGTCCTATTTTCCTTTGTAAGCGATTTGAAAAATCAGAAGGGCATGTGCCTATGATAACAGTCGATGTTATGTCTTAAGGTAATTTTGATCAGACCTTAGATCGTTTATATTTAAAATATTTGGTAACATAACTACTATCCTTTTAAATATTACGACAGAGTGCTTCAAACAAATATCCAGTAATTTGCCAATAGCTCCTGAATAAGTAAAAGGTCCTGTTTTAGTATCATCAAGTTTTGCAAATAAGTGTCTAAAGGGTGGTTTATTCACGTGGCTTGGAACGGCATGTCATAACAGTTGACAGATTCTTGAGGGGTGGTATTTTCTTCTTTTTGTGTCTAGATTTGATAAACGTTGAGGCCAAGCTTGTTCTTCATCGCTATTTTCAGTTGTTATTGAAGGGTCAGGATTAACTAATTTGGCGGACTAAAACAATTACACTCATGATCGTATGACTTCAACCCCCGCATTTCCCGCCTGTTTATTCTCAAATTTTGATTCGATTATTATGTATCATTTCGTTTATTTTGTAGCTAAGCAATAAATATAATTAAATAACGTATAGTTTTTCAAAAATACAGTCATAGATGAAATCTGATTTTTCCCCTTTTTTTTCAAATGGAAACGTAATGCGCGGGTAATTAATATTATTTAAGAATAAAAATAAAATTAGTAGTTTGTTAGTCTCTAATCAGGTCACGTTTTTATCACTATTACAAAACGAAATTCCGAAAAAAAAAATTTCGACCCACCCTACTGTACAGTGTACACTGTTTGGTGCGATCCATAGCAGCGAGCATTGATTTATGTAATTCTCAATTTTGGATTTTTACTACGTACTTTACAAAATATACCATTTTGGAGGTCTTTGAAGTAGGCCTTTTTCCAGCAGAGGAAACCGTTTGGCTGATGATGATAATGATGATACCTAGAGAAACTTTGATGTACAAATTTCCTTTTTTACTCCTTTAATGACATAGGTGTGGAACAGTTTGTGTGCCTTTAAAGGCAACATCTTTAAATATCAAGTGTTTTGAGAATCAGAAAAAAACTCTAGATAAAAATAGTCATACAAATGGGGAATTTGTTAATCCTTTTAATATTCTTACTTTATATTATTAATACATGCTTGAGGCGGTAAGAATTGTCATCACGACTGCAATTTATGTCATCTTCTACTGCAGTATTAATTAAATATTTTTATAGCCCTTTAAGATTCTCACTGTATTCAGTTTTTTTTTATTATTCAATCGATAACGAGATTTGCACAAGCATTCATTTCAATGTCTTAAATAGAAGTATCTAGTCATTATAGTCCACTCACTTAAAACATACCTTATTTATAAAAAGGATATTAAGCATTAAATTTACTTTTCACGAACTTTCGTTCAGTTGGAATAGGAAAATAATTACTTTCATTTTTTCAAATTAGAAAATATTAGACATTACTTCACCCTTACATTAAAAACATCTATGCCGGACGAACGTTAAAAATGGAATTTGACAGGTTGATCCCGGAACACGAAAAATACCTATTAAATTACGGAACAGTGCTAAAATGTAAAAAACTCACTATCACTACAGTGTATAATAATTCTGCCACCACTGATTATATCCAAAAAAACACTGATGAGCCAGTTTCGCTTCTCACGGCTCAAATTCGAGATTAAACACTTCGCTTATCATTTACACACTTGATAACGATTTATCTTAGAACTTATGAGGTGATACCCCATAATCAGTATTGATTGATCTGCAATTTGTTAATTAAGATGCAATAAGCGTTAAAGCAATTTAATCATTATGCTCTGCGAGATCTAGGTTTAATTACCGCGGGATTGTGACACTTTAATGAATGTGGAGTGAGATGGTGTTGCAATGTTTGTGTAACTCTGGATTTGCTTGACGGATTTGATAGGTTATGTGCGTTTCCTGGTACTGGCTGTATGTGTCGGAATCTTTGTGTAGTATTAATAATAATGTGTGGTACTTATGGCACTAGAGGCGAACAGATTTGAATTGGATTTAGAATGTTTTTTTTTTTAATATTTTGGTAGAGTGTAAGTATTAAGGACCTTTTAACTATTTATTTTAATTTTACTTGAGATTTTAATTCTAATAATATTCTAGTAATGAAAGTCGCGGGGAGAAAAGGGGTTGTCTGGATATAAGACAACACTCTTTAGAAATATTATAAAACTGTTAATGTTTAGTAAACATAGTTTAAAAATGTGACTATCTACATTTGTATGAGTAAAAACCATTATTTACGGCATGGAGTCACAATTTTTAATTCAAGCTCGTAATGCTGAATGCAAAGCTTGGGTCGAGGAGCGGCAGATCCTAGTCAGTAAAATAGGACAAGATCTTTGCTTGTCAGCAATTGTATCAGAGATGCTGAAAAGTTCCTCATCATGGAATGCCGTGGCATGCTTTTGCGAAGCTGTCATGGCAAAGAAAGAGGCTTCAGAGAGGGACCGTGAAAAAGCCGATCCCACTCGAAGACGAAGACGCCGACAAAATTAGGACAGGAACCTCTAATCGGTTTCGACTAAGTTCTGTTTTAGGTGAATGATTTCTTAGAAATCTATAAGTGAAGAGCGCATAAGCAAACCGCATAAAGGACTACCGGTATGTGTTCTTCTTGAGACCCCGGTGTCCTTTTCACGTGGTAACCGAGAACCATGGGGTTTTTAGTCGGTAAAAGTCCGACATATCCTGCTTGTTAGTAGGAATCCAAGAGGATTTTCCCCAGGCATAAAAAAAAAAAAAAAAAAAAAATGTAGTATGCCACTAAAATTACATAACTACTTGAATATACGTAAATAACCGAATGAATCGAAGAAAGATTTGTAGAATACTATAATTGTGTCTTACATTTGGGCGGTTACTTTATTAACAGTATATTAACAGTTAACACGTATTTATAAATTAAAACAACGCAAAGAGCTGTTTATTAGCAGTATCAAACGTCAACATTTTTGTGTTATAATTTTTAAATAACTCAATTTTCATTCAACACCGTATGCCATAAGCTTTAAGCATCGTCGCACACAAATGTCGACACAGAGATATTCATGCCAATTCATAATTAATTTGAGCATTTCATATATAGAATCGCTGAGTAACACGATTATGTACGGTGCGAGAATAAAAATTGTTTCATACCTTTTTCGTAACTTTGCTCTGTATTGTTCATGTACGTAATGAACTGCGCAAGGTGTACCAATATGTTTAATTTATGAAAATTATGTTTGATCTACAAACGTGTTTATTTGCATAAATATATTGAAATTTTCTAGAACGGTCTCGCGTTACGCTTTTGTTTTTTATTTTTAATGTTCCGACGAGGTAGAGGCGGTACTTTCATAGAAGGGTAACACGTTGATTTTGTAATATCGAATTTATAATTATTTGTTATAGGGTCAGTATATTATCATTTATATGTCTAATTGCTTTTGTTAAATAATGATTTAAAGGCAAAAGATTATTATAGGGTATTTATTTTATTTTATTTATTATACTTTCTTGTACACTATATGATCTTGTAACATACAACTTTAACGGGACACAAAATATATATATAGCTACAACGGGCGGTCTTATCGCTAGCTGCGATTTCTTCCAGACAACAAAAAAAGGGTATTTTATAAGGCAAGCTATTTAGCTTCTATGACAAAGGTCGACATAAACTCTACATGAAAAGTTAACTTTCGGTGCTGTATTATTTTTAAGAGAGAGAAATCTCTTGGTATTATGTTTTCAGTCATGTTTCTCCTTTTCTATTAATGAAATAAATTGATTACATTCCATTTTAATTGAGGTCTTTATGCAGAAATTTACACCCAAATGTTTTAAATGTTTAAATTAAATTAAGTTATTAAAACATTACTACATTTTTGTGACTTTAATAAACAATAAGCCTTAGGATAAATAGAGTAATTAAAAACTATAAATTTAGTTGCCTATGCAATAGCTTGTAGAGTTTAACATATGCAGCGTAGATTATGCGGGTTCTGGGTTAGATATCAGTTTTCGAACAACACACGATATGAATAAAAAGGTAAGGTAACCTATATAGAGGAGAAAAAACTAAGCATATGGGCGTTTGTCGTATCCAAGGTGCGTGTAGCGCGCGCAACTATTCTTGATACTTGTATTATTAAGACGTTTTTTTATTATTTGATTATATTGAAGGAACATATTTAAGTCTGATATAATGATAAATATGTGAGGCGACTCGACCCTCAATATTCATTCACATCTGATTTCTTTTTAGTATACTTGTATCATCTATTCAACAGCAAAAATTGTTGCTTGTACACAGCGAATAGTCAGTAGCTTTAAGAAGTCTTTTGTATATAAAATTAACTTTTTGGCGTAAACTTATTACAGCATAATAATAAATGTTTTTTATAAATTAAGCATTGCGTCTTAAGAATTAGGTCTTAAGGCGCGTTCGATTCCCAGGTCGGGAAAAGCGTAAGTGCGGTTTTTCAAACTCTTAGTGGCACGAAGTTAAGAAATGTGGCCAAAATACGGTAGCAGGCTCCCCCCCTATTTAGTTGGACTCATTGATACAAATGATACGTAAGGGCCGAAAAGCATCTCTACCTACCCTTTTGCGCGAACACAGGAGCGAGGCTTTGTGTATATGTAACTCAGTGTAAAAATTATATCTAATATGAAATAGTTATATGTGTATATCTTACAGATGGGTATCGCCACTTTTTTTACTTGGATTGAAAATGGAATAGCAAGTATCAAAACCGTTTAGCCGCGTTTTCGAAATGACAGAGCTCCAACATTATCCCACATGTTTTGATTTTTTCACCCAAAAAATGTTTCGGAAATCCATTAAAAAAGTCATTTTATAAATCATTTCGCATCTGTCGATGCTGCAGGCATTCAATTGATGGCTTTTTTAAAGCTCTAATATAGTTACTGGATTTCGCAAATGCTTAATTTTCCCTAGAGCTGTGTCCAATTATTTTAGGGACGCAAATTAAAAACTAGAAATCCGTTACAATTTTTAAAAATAAAACTATTAAAAAAATGAATTTATTACCCATTTATACTACTAATATAAATGAGAAAGTAACGTTATTTTGCTTTCTGTTACACTTTCATGCTTAAAACATTAAACTAATTTTAATGATTTTATAATATTGGTACAGTATGTGGGCTTTAGGATAGCACATTGTCTACTTTTTAAATTCTGCCCAGACGATGATGATCCCAACCGCTTCTTTCAAATAAATCGGATTTATGTATTTATATTTAACCCTCAGTTAATCTGGTGCCTAAATAAACTCTAATTTATCTGGTGGAGTCCCTTGGACTCCACCAACAATTTTTTTGTTTAAATAAAACAACATTTACAAATAGTAACAAAATTAGATATTTATTTCACTAACGATTAGTACACTATCAGACTTTCAAATCAGACTTTGGTATTTATAATCATTTAAGTTTTTAACAATGGAAACAAAATTACCTTTTAAATTTAACTCACAAAAAATAGTGCCAGCTTCTGGCGTTCATAAAAAATATAAACTAAAGTAAATTTTAATTTTTCACTTTCGAATAATAATAACAATATAGTGAAATTTTAGAAATAAAAATAAAAAGGTATGTGTTTTATACAAAAATAAAAAACGTGCAGTAGTTATTCTCTAGTTGTGGCACCACAATGAGTACAATTTTTTTCTAGTACAGCCTAAACATACTGACTTCTTACCGTTATGACATAAATATTCAGTCTTTCTCTTTAGGCGTGAGGGAATTATGTGACAATATTTTCTTTGGTTTCTAGGCAATTTGTCATCATCATCTTGATGTTCGTTCACCCAAGGTACTTTTGCGATGTTAGATATCAACTCGCGCAGCTGACGAGGAAGTCTATCATAGTATAGAAGCGATTTCAAATTTGTTGCGTATAGTTGCTTAGCCAAAGTTTTCAGATAATTCAGACGTTTTATTTGACCGATACCTGCTTGATTTTTATAAATAACATAGCTATTCCATACACTCATATCCAATATACGGAGAAACACTGCCATTGGCCAACGACGCGTACGTCGACTGCACGAATATACATTAGCACAGCACACAGCACACCCGAGACCCTGATATCTTCATTATCGGAACCAGCTGAATACTCCAAATTTGTGTCGTGATCCGAAGGTATTCACCCATCTTCGGACTCGGAGAGCAATTCCGCAGGCATATTTTGAGGCACTTGCGACGGTTCAGAGTCATCGTCAGACTCTAAATCTTCGTCTTTACCTATCCCATTACAATAGATTCAGCATCTGGTTCATCTAAATTGACAATTTGCCTATTGGACATTATTTTGTAGCCTAAAAAGAAGAAATTGTATCATAAAACTACAAAAATACAAAGTTATGGAATTAGTGAAAAAGTTACACAAACGCTCTGGTGGAGTCCCGTGGACTCCATGAACCTAATAACTCACTAAATTATGAGTGCACACGCACGTCCTTTTGCTCCCGCACGCCGCGGGCTGCTGGAGGAAGGTACTGAGACGCGTGAACTTATAAGTGAAATAATAAAATTTTTACAACGCTTTGAAAATCGTGTGGAGTCCCTGGGACCTAACAGATCAATTAAGGGTTAAATATTTAATAATAGAACAAAACCTATCTGCCCTTCTAAATGATATTTTCCAACAAATGCCTGATCATATTGCGTGCTATCCCACAATATTTTCACGTTTGCATACATATAATAAAATTACGTATTTCTAACAGCACCCGTGCTAGTTACCTAGATAATGTTTTCGCAATAATTGCATGCTATTATTATTTTAATAATAACCTAAATAATATACTGGTATTGTACATGCGATCTGTCTTTATTTTATTGTGTACTTTCAAACTAAATATCTAAGCTAGTAATACGAAAAAAAGATTGTGTATATTTTATGTATATTATTTTTTGGTGTTATAAGGTTTCCCTTCACTTCATTTTATGTCTCAGTTATCTAACTGAGGGTGAAGAAAATGAACTCTATCTGTATGAGAATAGACATGTTCATAGATCTGAGGAGTACCATACCTTAAACCTATTTACCACGAGAGCATCAAGACTGCCTTAGTCTCTATTAATGTTATTAAGGCAATATAAATTATGCTATTACGATAGCAATAAATAGACACAATTTAATTAGAATCTCTCCTTTCGAAGGATATTAATTCGCCGTCACCATAAATATACAAGCATTAATGTGATGTAAACGAAAGCTCCTATGATTCCAACATCAATAACGAGCACTAAACATTTCAATAATTGGCTCTAATTACGTATCGCTAATAACGTGGGAAAGACACAGATCAAGCAAATTTTTAATGCCAATAAACGTCAAACACGTAATGATTCGATGATTGTAGGGTACGTGATAAAATTGCTGCTGTTTGTCGGGATTGAGTGTGCTGATTTGCTTGTACGAAAGAATACGTAATTGGGCAGTTTCGTAACGAGATGCTACTGTGCAGTTGTCATGGTGTTTAGTATTTTTTTTTTTGATGGTATTGGTTTTTTGTGATAGAAATAAGTCAAAGCCAAAATATGCAATATTCAAATATACTTTCATTAGTTCTTTTGGATGGTCAATTTCAGACTATTGCCGCTTCACAGTGTGTTATTGCTATGGATAAGAAACGTCAAGAAACTTTCTTAAAAAAACGAAACAAACAGAAAAGAAGATATGAAATGTAATGAAATAATGTTTAGTGAATTTATAAAATGTCAAATACGTCACTTAAGTCATTCATTACAATATTTAGTTTACAACCTTAATCGAAAGGTACCCATAACTAGATAAGTACGGGAACACTTGAGTTGCACTTTCCCAGTCAAGTAGATATTTTTTTTATAGAGCGGAACCATCAAATAGCTCAGAATTTCTATATATCGAAAAATTACAACGGCATTAGAACCATCCGACAAATAACAAAGTCACGTCGGAATATATTTAAATTTAACATTGACGTAAAGTATTTCGTAAAGAATGCAATGTAACAATTACCGGAATAATGTGAAACCGGCGGCCTTCCCAAGTTATTGCCAGTAAAAAAATAACTTGCCAAAACTATTTAAAATTACACGGCTAGCTTGTTTATGGCGTGGACACAGAAATTGGGCAATTTTCTCGCCAAATTGCCCAATTTACGGTATCCGAGGACGAATTACTAATGAAGATGTTATTATTTTTACTCGGTTTAAATAGATGAATGGTCTTTGTTTGTTTTGATGTTTTCATTCGCCGCTGCTTTGTTGACAGTAAAATTATTTTATTATTTTGCAAATATAATTAGTTCATCAAACTAAAGTAGTTAGAATGTTCATAAAACTTTTACAATCACTATATATACGTTTATTTATCCTGGCGGCCACTCGGTGCTCGGCGTCAATACTGTGCGTGCCGCTGTTGATCCTGGAGCATAGGAGTTACAGTGGCGGGTGTGTGGTTGGAAAACTCCACACTTATATTTCTCGTTTAGAAGAATCGTGCGTGATTCTTCTAAATACCTAAATCAAATCCTTATTACGATAGCACTTTTCTATTTTGAAAGTTTGCTCCTATCCTCAATATTAATTTAATTAACCATTGTAGCATTAAATACAACAACACCAACATAATCATGTTAACAAAAAACTGTCGCTCAAAATTCGCCGTCAATTGACGCCATAAATAAAGCGATATATAAAAAGCCACAAAACGCAAATCCTGCCTGATTACCCTTTAATGTCGGCACAATATAAATGCACATTATAAAGCGATCATTATCGTTTACCGGTGCAGTTGGCAAACACTGTGTCATCCATTACCACACGCCGCGCTCTCGACGCTAATTTCACAAATGAGACAATCTGTCGCTAATCATTCGGGTTTTTCTCCGCGTCGTTCCTATTGCTATGGTTTTCTCGTCGGTGAAACGGCTTTTAAGTCACTTAATGTACATATTTATAGCAATTAGGAGATAACGTACAATTATGCAGGCGTGCTAGGAGGCTTATTTAACATTTAACACTTCTTCTTCTTCTTCTTCATCAACCCATATACGCCCACTGCTGAGCACGGGTCTCCTCTACCATTGAGAGGGTTTAGGCCATAGTCCACCACGCTGGCCTAGTGCGGGTTGACATTTAACACTAATCAATAGAAATTTACGAGCCCTATAGAGGTCTGTAAGCAAGGACGCGATCTGAATTCAAATTAAATAGTTTATTTCAGTGGCTGTACTTCCATAGAAGGCCATTTCAGTCTGACAAACACCTAGACCAGAAACAAATATTTTTGAATGAAACTTGTATCTAGCCAACTGCGCCACGAGGCTGTCAATGGTCACGCTAATGATGTATCCGGATTATAAATACAATAAAATATATGTTTTGCTACGATTGCCCTTCAATAATTAATTAATTTAACGCATTGTTTACCTATTCATGTCACCTTAACATCAACAAGTTAATTGTCCAGTACTCGACAACTTGCGTACATCACCGACAGCTAAATTAGCGCGTGTCTTATCTGTAATGTACTATATCGGCTTATATATTATCAACCTTATTCCCTTATATTAAGGGTCACCCCACCCCGCATTCCATTCCTAATGCTTAACGGATCGCTCTGTGACATTTTTATTATGTTGGATTGTTTCCCACGTTTTGTTTTATTACTTTATGCTTATTATGTATCGGTAGTTGCATCGGGTTGCGACTGAAAGTGGGGTATATCAAAGCGAGGATGATGAAGAAATTTATTATCTTACGTAATACTTTTGATGTGGTAGATAAGACCTTTTTAATGTGAATAATATCGTGAGGACACTTTGGTATTTAAAGCTTGTTTATATCACGTATGTCCAGTTGTCATTAACGATATGAGAAAATATACCTTATTATTTGAATTTAAAGATATGGTAAAATGAAGCCTGGTTTAGTTTGATTTGAAAAACATTTTCAATTCAAAGCTGATATTAACATAATTGATTATTTCTGAAATTTGGTTTTTAAATGCAGACGAACGCAGTCAATATTTTATCACATAACCAGCGAAATAACTTATCTGATGCTAAGTAATAGCCACAGCCAATAAAAATATTGCCATCGCAAGACAAACAAGATTTCTATTGCCATCATAAAAACAATAACAATTGACATACACAAAATCGATCAACATATAAACACACTTTCCTTTGTACGGATTAACTGATTCGAAATACAAGACAATTGGCACAAACATTGGACACAATTCGCCTGGCTACAGATTTTTAAATAGCCACGTCCAATCGATTGTCGGCAAATGCTCATATTATTTTATTATTTACAGAATTGGAACAATAGTGAAAGCTAGATAACATAAAGATCCGTGGCTAATCGTATAGTTTCACCACCATCGCTAGGTTATACAGAAATTCATATCTGCATCGTAATTTAGACGGTGCAGTCTAAAACACACACACACACACACACACACACACACATATACATAATCACAACTGTTATTGAAGGGCAAAAATTGATTTCTATCAGTGGCAGTACTTCCATAGAAGCCCAAAAGGGTTACACGTTAATTGCATAATATTTATAATTGTTGATTGTGGGCCAGGATATTCTCAATTTTATTACCTATGTCAATTTGCCTTTGTTAAATAACGATTAAAAGTTTAAATATTATTCTTCAGAATTTAGTAAGGTAAGCAGGATTATTAGGCTACTATGGAAGTAGGTACTGCCACTGAATTCTACATCTACATTTCGCTTTAAGACCCCAGTAAAAGGGCCTAAATGATGTGCCTAAAAAGATGCAGCTAAAATTTTCTCAATTGGAAACGGGAATTAGACTTTTGATAAGTCATTAACAAGAACTTAGACATCTACATCGCACGTCAAACGAACCGTATTCCTTTACAATAAAACGTTTAAGTCGAGTGAAAACAAACAAAGTCACCTCTACAATAACAGACATTACTCTATGTTGGTATAACTATAGAGGATGAGGCTGTAAATTCTGGTTCAAGTATTCGATCGAACCGAACGGAATGCATGACTGTCATTGCAAAGGCAAAAGTTCAGTAGTTATGGTTTAGGCACCGCGCGGGTAAACAAACGTGGTGCGATGAACTTTAACGTCGCTGTGTTCGACATTATGGCGCTTCTGCGGTAACTCGCCACTCATTTTTCACTGACGAAAGATTTGGGAGGACGGGACAATGTTTTATATTTTGTTTCTAAAGCTTTGTAACGTTTAGTCTGAGAAAGACTCCAAGAGAAAGAAGTAAATATCTACTTATAGAAATGAATGTTACGAAATGCATTTTTTTTTTAAGATGGAGAGAAAAAAAAGTAGAGCGTATTTTAATTCGAAATAGCTCACAATTGATGGATAAGTTAAATCTACATTTATGTAAAAATTGAGCAGTAAGTCCTAGTCTTAAAGAACGACACCTTTTCTCAAACAGTTCGATTAACAAAGCATAATAAACTAAACCGCCAACCCACACTAGGCCAGCGTGCCTTCACATGCATTAGTCCTTACTAATGCCTAAACCCCCTTAGTTGTTGAGGAGATCTGTGCTTAGCAGTGTGACGTATCTGGTCTGATTATGATGATAAGAAACGAAATCACTATTTCAACAAAAGAGGATTCATTGCCTGCACTTAGAACTCCTTTGTTCTTATTATAAAAAAAAATACAAACAAAATTTTAAAAAAATAGCTACCAAGCATGTCCTCGGTAATACCACCGATGCCATCCCGCGCTATGAACGTCGACCGAACGGCTGGCTACGACTCCGCAAACCATAAATCTCGGCGCTACTCCCATTGTTGGCATCACGATCTATCCCGATATATACACAAAATGCACGAATATGACATAATGAAGATCCGGCCAACTCGGCTGCCATTTTGGCGGTTTATTCGACTTTGCCATCGTCTCAATCGATTTTTTTTAGAACATTGTTTTGCGATTAAACGTTTTGAAAATGTAAACTAAATTTAGTTAAATTATTACTAAATTACCCTACATACGCCACACTGCTAGGAAAAGCAGATCTTTTAGCTGATAAAAATGTTGTGAATGAGGTCACCGATCAAGTAAAAAAATCGGTCCTATTTGATTTGATTTCTAAATCTTTTAATTTTTTTAATCACACAATCCTTCGATGTTTACCAAACAGAATTTATACACAAAAGAGGTTTATTGACGGATTGACAGCAATAAAAAGAACGTACGAACAGGAAGTCAGAATGTGATTAACTGAAATCGATGCAAGGTGGAAGGACGTTGCAAAATCCAATTCAATATTGAAAATCAAATAAAATCAAAACGTGAAATGCGACAGGTGGCGCCGCGAGGGGCGCGAGTGTGGGGTTGGTGTGAACCAAGGACACAACTACAGAAGGCCAGATATGTACACAGATAGTAGGAAGAAAAGGGCTACATGGTGTAAAAATTCTTTTAAACATTTGTAAATTTGACGCCTTATATGTATAAAGTAGATGTCTACTTTTCAAATACAATTTAGACAAGGCTAAAAAATTGACAATTACTTAATTATATTTTTTTTACATCGTAGGTGGCAATGCAAAGGGTAGAGTTAGCACCACTTCGTAAATTGATTTACGAATGTAAATGAATGAATGTGTTAGAAAATGTAGTTTACTTGTCTTATAACAAAATCAGCGTTTCCAATTTGCACATTCAAACTTGTTGTCCCAATGAAGACAGGACATATGGAGTAACCTTAGACCATGCCTATTAAACAATACTTTAAAATTACTCCTAATAAAAAGGCTATTTATACGTGTAACACACAATTTAGTATCAGATATAAATTGTATTAAAATATGTTTCGAATATTCTGAACTGCGGTTTTGTTGTGTAGGACAGACAGACGGACAGATGTGGGTATTCGTATTATTACCGACTCTGTTTGTTGTTGGACAGTCTACCCTGCTTTATACTCTGTGGTCAAATCTGATTAAACGAAATAAAATAACTGGTGTTTCCGACATTTTTATCAAAATTATGCAAATTCGTTGAGATATTATCGATTTTATTCTTCAAACCACAAAAATTCTATTTTTTTATATTATAGCATGACCTCTTATATCGATACAGTATAATATTGGGGGACTATGTCGATAAACTTTCCATCATCTTGCATCATCTTCAAACCTAGATATCAGACATCCTCAAGGACAACCGGAGCAACTCATTGACCACCAATCTTGATCAAGTTAGATAAGTGACGAAACTGAACTGTAGATTTCACCTCTGCCAACCCTTTGATAATATATGTAGATATGAGTTTCGAATCACTTGATGCTCCATTTGGACGTTTTAGTCGTGTCGTTTCAATAGATCCTTCATGGCAAGAGGAAATTAAACTCCGTAGCATGACGTATTAGTGAAAAAATAGATCGGTAAAACCAACCTCCAAGTTGCGCAAGCGTGTTACTAAGTGGTGACAACTCACATATCGACCTATGCGCAGAATAAAGTTATATGAGCAAAATCTCAACTTCCTTTTCTCAGCGATTTAAACATTATCTGGCAAAAAAATCTGTATTTTTTTTGTTCTTCAAACAACAACAAAAGTTATGATTATTATAAATTCACTAGTGCAATAATTATAAACAAGTTTATCTCTATTAGAACATAAAAAGTATTTTGGTGTTATAGTCATAAGTAACCTTATTCTATGCATAGGCCGATATAAACCCCGTATTCAAAAGAAATTAAAAAACCGTTTTCTCATTTTGTAGTGTCAGTAAAAAACAATTATGACATAAACATAGGTTTAATACAAGAAGCAGTTCAACACTTTTATTAAAAGACATGTGAAGTAACGGTACTATCAAAAGACATCACATACCCCAGTTATGAACAGTTCCATCGCGCATATATCCTCGAGGCACTATCATTCTTTTATTTATCATGAATTCTGGGCTGTTAATTTTTATGAGTTTTACATTGTATCGCTAAATACAACCGTATATGTGTTAAGACGTATTACAATTACTAGAATTGTTTGAATTTTATGACGTTTAATTTAGACTAGCTTGACCATAAGTTGTCGGAGTAGTGTTTAGTTCAGCCGCAAGCAAATTAGGCCTCTGGAATTATTTCTCGCGAATGAAATAGTCTGCATAAGCTTATAAGTTGTCATTAATTGATCTCAAAAGTCACTTTATTTGCAAGTTTTTGTATTAAAAAAGTGTCTGAAATCAATGGTATTAGATACAATGAATTGATCATGAGATCATCATGAGAAATGTGAACCTATGAACAAATATGTTAATAGAAATTTATTTATTTCGTACTCTTTACGTCTTGATTCGCAGTCGACTTTCTTTTTATCCCCAAAGCTTTAAATACAATGTGATATAACTTTTGGTACAATCTTTGTATATTCTTTGTAACTATGTCCTCATGTAACTGTAATCTATTTGGAAACTAAAAACGACCTAATTTAATCGTACGTCCATATTGTCTCCTAGTCTCCTGGTGATCCAATATTCGAATCCCGAGCCGGCTAAGCAGCAAAACCCAGTAAGAGGATTTTGTTGCAAGAAAAATGTCTTGATATTTTCCAAAAAATACATCTTAGAACAATTTAGATGATGAAGTTCACTTCTGCCTACCCATTAGGAGTTACAGGCATGTGTGTAGTTAAAAAGGGGTGGACACAAACCAGGCGCTAAGATCAGGCGATGTAATGCATACTTTAAGATGCTGTCTAGCTTTGTAATGACAGCGAAAGTATTGTGAAAGTAACAGCGTGGGAACAAATTTAAATGCACTGCCGCTTATTGTACGAACATTTTTACATGCAAATCGATATCCTGCTGCTTTGATCCTAGCAGGACAAGTTGGTACAGGTTGTATTACTGTAAGTATTAAATTAAATAAAGACAGTAGAGTTTCTATTTACTGATAATAGACTAGCTTGGTATACTTAGGGTCTTATCCCTATGTTTGTAAAGGATATCCTGATTATCCTCTATCATTATCATCATCAGCTCATATACGTTCTGCTACTGGATATGGGCCTCTTCTACCAATATGAGGGTTAAGGCATTAGTCATTAATTATGCAACTTACTGTACATGAAAGTAGCTCCTATGATTGATAAGCTGAAAGGACACCGTCTGTCGTGGTATGTGCATATTATGAGGAGGGACGAAACATATGTTGGTAAAAAAGTAATGGGCATGAAAGTTGAAGGATGGACAAGCCGAGGAAGGCCAAAGAAAACATGGATGGAGTGCGTGACAGGAGATATGAAAGAGAAAGGCGCGACTGAAGACATGACGGCTGATAGGGATGTGTGGAAGGACAAAACATGCTGCGCCGACCCCAAATAAAAATTGGCAGCAGGGCAAGAGAATGATGATATGCAACTTACTGTACATATGTATAAGTAACTCCAAAACGCTAAACAAGGTCATCAACCAGCGATATACAATATATACGATATACGATTCAATATACCCATATCTAGACAACAGTTTGAAGATGCAGTGCATTTAATATGTCTCGCCATAAAAAAACAAGATCATGAAATATTGTCGACCTATGTGCGACATTGAGCGGCGCGAGCGCAGAGCGTCCCGACGATAATTACAGACTACTGTGACAGATTAATATGGCAAAAAACATAAGTTATTAAACGGTCCGATTTAATCTAACTGAGGACGGGTGTGCAATACCGCTTATAATTATAGCTAGATACTGTGAAGGAATATTAAATGGGACACAAATGAGCTATAATATTATTTTAGCATTGAGTCCTAAATGAAATGATTAGTTTTTCTGTGTTGTTTTTTTAAATTCACAATCTGTGTGTTTGGCAAGTGACAGTAATTTTTATCCCACTAGTTTATACCTATAGCTTTGCCCGTGTTAATATACTTCGTTCCAACATTTAACCCCCAGAAACATGATACTTTTTTATCTTTATTTAATAATCTGTTTTATGGCTTAATTTGATCAAAATCTGTCCAGATTCGTCGTGCAAATTTATATATGCAAGATATGAGAGGAAAAAATAATTATTTTATGAAACAATGTGAGAATGAAGTATCGGCAAAAAGTATTACTAAGTCGTGTAACATTTATAAGCCAAATAGAATAAAACATTAATTGTTTTGATGTGTTCTTTAATTTATTAATGTTGCCTTTTAAATATCTGTTACAGATACACGAAACGCTTAGTAATAAAATAGATTAAAAAGATACATTAATATAAGATTTATTTGAAGTTTTTCTTAAAGGTGAGCTTAGATATTTCGTAAGATATTGGAATGGAAAAACACATAATGTACATATTATGTAGAATAAGTCACTAAGATTCATTTTTTTTTTAATTTAAGTTCCTCCGAATAAAGGAGGAAAGGACTAGAAATAAGAGATTTTGAAAATGCTACCAATTTTCTCGTTAGTTGCCACTATTATATCCTACTTGCTTGTTCGTAACATTATAAATCTGATTGATCCCGCATCGTTAATATTATCGTGGATTCATTTGGCGAATTAATGTTCTTTTTTCAATAGTTTGTTGTTAATACTAACCAAACCCTTCAAACTCAACTTCAATAAACAGAATTCCTTACACCTCCAATGCGAAATTAAAACAAATTGCATCAGATTGCGATCATTCATCAGCCTTTCAACAACAAAAGCTAACGTTAGTTTTTGTAAATCAACTCGGTATCGCGCTATCAGATCCACGAACCGATGAGTAAGGATGTTCGTGAGTTCCTTACACACACTCCTCTGCACGCTATTTGCTAAAGAACCATGCATTGTGCTATTGCAGGAATTGATGAAATAAGGATATGTTGATAACATGATATATGGTTGAATTTTCTGATAAATATAAAAAAATTGCCATATCAAGCTTCAACCCTCTCAATGATAAAAAAGGGCCGTGTCTACCGGTGAGACATACAGGTGAATGATGATGATTATTTTAGTTCCATTTTCCATACCCATCTTTCAAAATTCTACCACCTTTCCTTCCCAAGCTATAAAGTTCGTTGGGAACATAGCAGAAAGAAGCCTAAGAGCAAGTTACCAGGAATAGAACCTATTAAGAAAATTTACTATCTCGGTATTCGATGCCCACAGTCTTTAATAAATTTATAAGTCCGTGTCCTGTACAAAATAAATCTCATTAAATATTGGTAGCAATTAGACTTATTATATTGGGTGGAAGTTTTAATTTTAATCATAATTCGACGGGGAAAAAGTTTCTAACCTAACTCCTATTCCATGAACGTCCTATTCACCCCATGACTTCATCAACAGCCTTTCTAAAAAAAATAGCGAAGATCGCTACAAAAATACATGAATGAATGGTAGTAAACATGTTTTGTTGGAAGCACCGATACAATAGCTCGGTACAAACGAGCGTCATCGCATAATTTCACTGTTTGTTTATCTACATCCCGAATCATTGTTTGGCTTGTTTTACAAACAGTGCATTCCAAGATGGCGGCGGCGTGACGTCAGCGTGATGTCACATTCCCCGTACCACTGTGTTTTGAGACGGCGCGCGCTGAAGGATTTACTGTAATGATCTGCTGTTTTGTTGGAATTATTATATGTAGTCATTGTAGATCTGGCTGCTGTCCTACACTGTATTGGTAAGAATAATGGTGGGGATTCTCCCGAATTGCGTTAAGGTATAAGTACCTACTTAATGTCGAAGGGTACAAGGTCGTCGCCCTCTAGAAACGCCTAATGAATTTCTGATTTGGACGTCCAAAAGTATTTCGTCGACAGGTAAAAGATAGTAAGAAACTTAATTTCTATCTCTCTGCTTTCATCACTTAAGCTTATTTCTTTTTAAGTACCAATGCTTCGTTTGAAAACATCATTTGGGAACCTACATACATAGGTGTAGAGAAGACCCGTGCCCAGTGGTGAGATTGTTGTTGGTGAGTGTTTAAACTGACGATGCTCCATTAATATAAAGAAATAAAACTTCATATCAATTTTCTTATCCAGCATTCCTAAGAGACACTCAATCTTTCGGGCG
The DNA here is from genome assembly GCA_030295005.1 of Cephonodes hylas. NCBI lineage: Eukaryota > Metazoa > Arthropoda > Insecta > Lepidoptera > Sphingidae > Cephonodes > Cephonodes hylas. The sequence continues at coordinate 7,330,722 of AP025382.1, forward strand.
CTATAAATCATAATGCTATAAATTTACCAAGTATTTTCCTCATCTCGGCCTTTTCTATGATTTCTAAGGTAGTCTTCAACGCGATGTAACATTGACAGTTAATAATCTTCATATGTTTAGGAATTTATTGCATAGAAACTCTAAGGTGCGTATATTTATTCAAAATCTTTTCCTACATTTAATTACGTAATCATTTAAAATAAATACACTTTGAATAACCGAGACTTAAGATTGAACTAAAGACCTTCGTTGGTTTGATCTAGACTTTGTCTACAGTCAAAAAATCTGCGTTTGTTTAGATCTCAGTACCCAGATCATTTCGTTAAAATACAGTCGTCTTGCAGAGAAAAGTTGAAAAATTTGCTTTTGTTTTGGAATAAACCTTAATATCATAAGACATATTATAAAATAAGCATTTTGCAAAGGATTCGTTAGTATTAACTGCAAAACTTCATTATAATCCTGTATCATAAATTGTATTTTTATTCAGAACTAATATCAAAATCCTTGATTAAATTTCGCTGAATTCAATGTAATACCAACATAACGCTTAACAAATCTATATTTATACATGACAATAATGTAAACACATCATATCGCCATCAGCGCATGCGCATCAGATGTGGGAATATCTTATCTGGAACAAACATAGACATCACAGCTGTCCATCGCAGCCTATTGTCCGGAATAAAGGTGTTTTGCGTACAAAAGTGCATTTCTAAAGCTCCGACGTAATCGAATTGTTCCATCTTTTATACATTTTTAATCGATATAACGTGTTATATTCATTATTGGACAATCGGCAATAAAAGTGGTTAGGCTGGTGTGTATAACGCACTTATAAATTAGATATCCTTCGATAAAATACCTCTTAATGTGTCCCACTTTATAGCTTTTAAAGTTGTACGTCCAGTTGAATTTTGATGTTTGTTGCGTAATAAAAAAGAAATTATATCCTTTCAGCTGCTTTTCATCTGCTTAGTGATAAAATACGGCCAATTGTAATATATTTTTATGCTTCTTTTATTCGCTGTACGTGTAAATATGTCCATTTGTTTCATTATCAACAGTAAAAGACGATTCAATTTGTACGTTTTAAGATTAGATAGTTTTTAAATGGATGCAACAAATACATATAAATAACGCCAAACTATTAATATTTGTCTCAGATCGGAGATAAGCAACATTAACGCCATGTTTTAATAAAGCTGTTAGATGCAGGCTATGTATTCGTACCTTATAACTTCAGTAACTTTGGTGTTAAGAAGATTAAACACAAGGCAAAGAGAAATGTTATTTCACCTGACATCGTCCAAAGCTTCCCTCACAATGAAGACTATGGTCTATGACTATGAAAGACTATGGTCTTTAAATATTAGAGGCTATATCAAAAAGAAAATCTATTTTTACGATTTCTCTCATAATCTGCGTTCGACTGTACAAATAATGGCGTCCACATCGATCTCTTATTTACGCGAGCGAATGATTTGCGATTCACTCCCACTCTATTAAGCTTAACATTTTTTATTGACAATTAACGATTGCCATCAATAAACGTTTTATAACCATAAAATACACACATTCGTGGCGAGCCGATGAAAGGTGTGCGCGTAATGATCAAATTCTGATTAAAACTTTGCCTCAGGAATTTGCTGATGTAGCGTTTTATTGCCTTTCAGTTTGTGACGAATTAATTCAAGTTCAGACTGTTCATTTTGGAATTAAATTGGTTCATCAATTTTATGCTGTACTAATAGTTGGTCCTGCAACATGAAATAAATGCGATTTCTGTTCGATACCTGGGTTGACCGAAACCCTATTATGACGTTTTTTTTCAAAATTCCGAGTACCATTACAGTGTCTGAAAACGCTAAAAGGTTAGAGCCAAGTTCTCTATTAAGTAGGAATTGAAACAGAATTGGCAAAATTTCGTTACTCCTCCGCTTATCTATTTGAGAACACTGGCGTAAAAGAATACGTATGTAGAGATATATTTTATCCTTTCGTAAAATTTTACTTAACTGCTTACTTTGTTTTAACTTCTTTAGCCATCAATAGCCCACATTCGACCGATAACTGGGCACGGGTCTCTTCCACAACTAAGAGTTAGGCCTTAGTCCACGACACTGGCCTATTGCGGGTTGGTCTTACCAGCGATCTATATCAATGCATTATCGTTTCAAATCTAGGCACTGAAATCTTCTACCATCAAGATGCCTAATAGCAATAATATAAAATCGTCTCTTTATTTGCTATCAGTACTTATGTAGGTATTACGCAAAAGCTCAATCGAAATCGTGTGCAGTTAAGAGTTATTTACATTTCGTCTATTTAATTGGATGTGGCAACTGAACCACCGTAAAGCTATTTAGATAACCAATATATTGGCAGAAGTGATGCTACTTTATATCCTACAATCTATTACGATTTACTCACACTTAAAAGGTGAAAGTGAAGAGTTGATAGTGCAATACAATATTAACTCATAAACGTCCACTAATTGGCACGGGACTCATCTATAACTGAGGGGGTTTAAGATTTAGTCCACCACACTGGTTTAATGTGGGTTAGCGGATTACATAAATAAAAAATTCGAAGGAATTTTTAAGTGTAGAAGTTTCCTCACGATGCTTTCCTTAACCGTTAAAGAATTCATCGTGTATACTCACATCACTTTGAAAAGTCAGAGACGTGTGCCTGGAGTATGAACCTACGAAAGCTGAGATTATCCGCATGCCTTACCATGTGGCCATCACTACTTGTTATGTGTGATCCTATTCTTTAGTCTTTCTTGCCAATGCTATACAGGCACGCTATATACCCTGGTTATTACTGCAGATTGGTCTAAATAGAAATTCTTCATTGGCCGGCAGCCTTAAACTCGATCAACCATATCCTTAATTAAATAATCATCAGCCCATAAATCTAGGACATCCTAGGCGTGAGGGGGGCGGTGTGAGGGGTAAGTAGTAGTGGGGGGAGGGGGGTAGATGTTCCCATAAAGCACGTCGTTAGCGCGCGCACCCGCCAGAACGCGTTGTAGGAAGTCGCCGCTTAGCCCGGCCACTGCACTCAGGAGCACAGCGGTCAGCCGTCTTGAGGTTATTGTGCGTGGAATAACAAGATGTTTGTATAAAATAATGATAAGTTCTTAGGTCTTTTTTTAGGTGTGCAGCCCGCTAACCTGCGTGGGCTAAGGCGTAAACCGTCTCAATGGTACAAGAGGCCCGTGCCCGGCTGTGGGATGGATAAGGGCTGATGACGGTGAAGGTTAAAGAGAATAGTCTAGTAAGCTGATAGACTTCATCCTTGATAGGGAGATGAGATAAATAAAGATGGTAAAATGAGTATGAAGAAATAAGTGTAGAGAGTAGATGAAAATAGTTTGTTCCCTTAGAGAAATAGCCTATAGAGCTGCATACCGTAAGTTTCTGACGGGGAGTAAGTTACAAATTGACTTGAGAAGTACATTGTTTAAGATTAAAATTACAAATTCTGCTGAATTTATCACAGAAACAAAAGTATAATTCTTTATCTTTTTTGTACAAAATTCAAATTCATTCGAGTGAAGCTACTAAAAAATAATTTATTTAAATATTCTCGAGTCCGCCTCGCGCCTCAGCTCGAGCGGTCACGCCCGGCGCCTCGTTCGATGCACGCTCCAAGAAATCCAATGTTACCATCCGACAGTCTACCACTCGCCGGCTACCCATACAGCGATCGTGTTATTTGCATATTATATAGAAAAATAACCATGTACTTTCGCGGGTTAGGTTATACTTGATGATCAGAGAAAACTAGCATTTGATTTTAAGTTCATTCTCATCCTACATACGTCCTACTGCTGGGGTCCGGGTTTCTATACAACTGAGAGGGTTAAAGCCTTAGTCCATCACGCTTTAGTAGTGCTGGTGGACGGAAAACATACCTAAGAAATTATCAAGAACTTTTAGTTGTGCAGTATTCCTCTTAATAATTTCCTTCTAAAACACTTTAGGTTTTTGACCCGCTACTGCCGAGAATCTTGACTTCGACTAACATCACCACTTTTAAGTAATGTTAGGCTAAAGAATAATGACGTTTCAAAACTTAAACTTCAAAGCGAAAATTAAGAACTTACATATATTTTAACAATCATTTTTAGCTGTTAAACGTCCAATGGCCAGAATTAGAAATGCACTGTTTGGTAAATGCATTTTAATCGGTAAAGAGGATACATACTTGGTTTTAGGAACGACAGAAATGGACTTCATAAATATCGATGAATAAAATAATGAATTCTTTAATGAACCCCGCATTTCTTATTTCATTACATTCTAACGCAATGTTGCAATTAATGATGTTCTTTTCGCCAATATATCATAAGATTCAAAAATCTTTACACCAATCAAATGTACACTATTTCGAAAGTTTGACTGAATCTAACACCTCATTGTAAGGACCTCATGAACTTTCTGCGCCAATCTTGTGAGATAAACGTAAAAATGTGTTTTTCCATACAAACATGTAAGCATATACAAAACTAAACAAATCGCATTAAATAGCACTAAAGTATATTTTAAAAGAAAAACAAGTTCAATAATTACATCAAGAGGCTAAAAAAATTAGAGCAAGAACTAGACTAACATAGTAAAAAAAATAATAAACATTTCTTACATTCTTTTTCTTAAAATACTCTATCACTCTTCATTTAATAAAAAAGCAATATCAGTGCTATTGATATTTACGCCTCCTTTCATACTAACTTACCAAGACATAGTACGCTTTAACTCAGAATAAAGTCCGATACAACTATTATTACCTCCGCAAGTGGAAGATATCTACGGGCCGAGTGGGCAGAAGTATTGGGGTGCAAATAAGGGGTCCCTCGGAGACATTATCTCGTGCACGAGGTGTCGGCGTGGCGCGTGCGCACACCACGTGCCCGCTCGGACATCGCAGTAGGGACGGGATGTTTGTCGATTAATTTCGACATTTATATGTTTAATTAGAATTATTTTTTGGGCAAAGTTCCCAAAGAGGAATGTAATAATACCGTGGAATTGAAATAAAAGTTGAGTAAAAAATATAACCACCTCATTATTTTTATGTTACTATAATTGATTTATGCGTTTTAGAGTGTGCGTTAGACAGTTAAATTAAAAGTAACTGATTTGTGGTTAAAACTATAGATTTTAAAAAACTATTTTTATAGGTTAAAGTTATGTTCATTGAACAAATAACAAATATCAAAATCATCACATGTCAAATGTGGACCTTTTTATTCATCACTATCCTATGTTAATAAATATTTATTAAGTAAATAAATAAGTCCTATGTCCAGCAGTGGACCAAAATTGGCTGATGATGATGATGATGAAATACATATCTATTTTATTATATTGGCGCGAACCGTAAAAAAATTAGGACTAATAAATTAAGAGTATTTAATTAACCAATTTATTTTATAATTACAATCCAACTCCCAGATCAAAAACTAATTATATCGAGTGAAATAACCATAAACAAATATTGAGAAGTAGCGCACATCACTACGGCTCGGAGAGGGGTCGGTGTAGCGAGTAAACACGCGGGGAGGGGTACCTAGCCTTGGATGAACCTTCGCAGCTGTCCTCTGATCACCTGCCTCCCGCCATATTGGACGGCCAAACAAGTACCACAACACTCAAACATTTTTTTATTATTTTTACTCACAAAAAACACACACATATCATGTGTCATTATGACATTTTGACATAGCATACTTAATAAGGCGTCTTTGCCGCGAATTTGGGATTTGAAACACATGCATCGTGGTTCTCGAATTAAAGTTCAAAAATCGATTCCAGTCCACGAAGGTTTTAATCCATCTCGGATTTAAATTTTATTTTAAATCTAATTTCTAATCAATTCTGTCAATGATTCATGGATATGAGATATGAGATTAGATATTTTAAACGTACATAACTTAATGCTATTTAATTATTTCTATTAATATTTTAACATTTTAAGTTATTAATTAATTTAAATAAAGTATATTTTAAACTATATCCTTGCGTAAATTAAATAATACGTCAAAGTATTTTCTCAGACGAATCCTTTTTAACCTATGTTGATGCGCTGTTGTTATTAATTAGTTTAATAACTTCCTCAATGATCTCAAAATAAAGCCACAGTTGACAAATTGGATCGCTTTCATGGCATTAATAATGTTTTTACCATCCACACAGCCGCCGTGATTGAACTCAATGCGGATGACAAATGGCGCGAAAGTTTTGAATTGATTGTTCCATTAGAGCTGAGCTACGTATTCTTTTTTTAAATTCAATTTGTCTGTTCACTGTGGCATTATTTTCTTTGTAGATTTTTTCTGGTAGTTCTTTTGAACATAATGGGCAAAGGAACATTGTCAATACAGCCAGTCTAGATTTCTTTTTTGAATTTTAATCACCAATAAAAGGTTCAATGACACCAGTCAAGCCAATGACAAATGTTTCATTTTGTGTCCAGCTGTTCATGCAACCGACTAAATATATTAGAGAAACATTGATAGAGTTACATATTATTTAAATATATGCCACAGCCCACAAATATATCAAAGGTATTCAATTTGAAATACAATCTCTGTGTATGCACAAAAAAGCAAAATTCAGTGTTATTAATATTTCCGTTGAGATGATGTACACACTATGATATTGGTAAAAATGCAATTTACTTATGTGACATGCATTAATTAACTTTAAAGTACTAAAACCTCGCGTGACTTTCTAAGAATGAATCGATGTGTATCAAGCGTTATAAAACATTTTATGGGTCCAAAAGTCTTGCTCTACAGCTCGTAAAACGTTGAAACATTTCGTTATTTTAACACTTAAATTGTAAAAACATTATTACATTACTAAAGTATTAATGTGATGTTATTATTCATTAATAAGTAATAACAACTACAAACTAGAAATATTGCATGCCTATGTATTTTTGTTTCTATGTCTTTATATAAACTGAAAGTTAATTGATTCAGCGCCAATGTTTAATAAATATAAAAAAATACAAAAAAGACTAAACAATTGTCAATAAAATATCTCACGGTTCTCCTGCGTTGATAAAATGGGAAAAAAATGTTTATGGTCCATATAAAAATGTAAAGACTTTTATTTACGTACTTGTTTAATTATTTACGACCAGTAATGGGCATTTTAAATTATTTTTTCAAATAACATTACGGACTTTTTTGTAAAGTAACCGGTGCAAGGTGGGACATTTTTAAATTTCGAACCGAATGCACGCTTATCGGCGATATCGTGTTTTTTGGATATTATTGCTCGTCGAATGATCACAAATCTAATGTTCCAAATTCAAATTGAATGCACGAAACACCTTGCCAGCCACAAAAACGCAGGCTAATGCAAAAGGCAGGTGGCTCCTCAACATTATTAACTTCGGCGTCGTCCTTGCTTCAACACCAATATCTTAATGAGAATTTTGGGATAAGATTAACTTTACTGCACGCCTCAAGTGCGCCATTGTATTAGCGACACGTGTTAATATCTACGCGTACTTTGTATAAGTGGCAAATTGTTCAATTTGTAAAGAAAAAATATTATTTAAAGCGGTAAAGGTAATTGACTCGTTTTTGTAACTAAAAGTTATCTTTATAGAAAGAATTTATTAATGCGTCTCCTTTTATATGCAAAATTATTCGATCGCTTTACTTCCTTTTTTATTGGTAGGACATGTGTTTCAACATTCACAGAATATCAATCATGATACATTGTTGCTATATTTTTAATGTTGGCCACATTTCTGCGAGTATAAAGAGGTTAATTTTCTAGAAAATCTAAATGTAACGCTGCTGGCATTTCCGACACGATGTTATTTATAACATTCCTCGTAAACAGTGATAATGTCAGATTCAACCACGTGCAAATTAGTGATTAAATGTGAATAATCGGTTAATTTAGCGAACCTTATTTGCTATGCTTTAAAATTAAAAGTAACAATCGGATTTTAATTATAAGTATTGGATTTTAATTATAAATATTCCATTTATCATTTGAAAAAAGGTTGTTTTGACTAGAATTTTTGTAATAAAAATCCTAATAACAAACTGCACCTTCCAGATTTCGACTTTAAAAGGCGCATTTTTAAATCGCGCTACCAAGAGACTATGTAACACAAAACTTCAAATACTTTCGAATCATTTCCGTAGTCAAGGCTCAAACAGCGAATCGTACTTCAATATTTCAATTAAAAAAACAGTTTCAATGTTGCAAATAAAAAAAGTTAAAGACAAAAAAAAATAATAATAAACTGTAGCCATCGCAAAATAACCGCCATCTTAAAATACAGAAATAAAATAACTAAAGCAAAGATACTACGCTCTAACAGCCACGAATACACTTACTAAGCAGAAAATCGTAAGGGTTGCTTCAAAGGCTTATTTTTTTTTTCATTGAAAATCCGTTTTTTGTCAAGAAAGGTTTGAAGCAGATGCCAAGAAAGCAGATGCACCGAAATTAACGATTTAGCTACCAGCCGTACTAGTTTCGTAATTATACGAGTAATAAAATTGTTAGTTGAAGTGTTTGCATACAAAAGTACGGTGGTTCTTTTTATTTATAAGGTAGCTTCGTCTGTGAAGGTAATTTATACTTAAAATTATAAGTTTTGGTCAATAACTATTCTGTATTGAGGTATATATTTTCTAGCTTCTTCCACGGTTTCATTACAGGACGTCTAATCTTGAGTGCAATGGTCACCTTCCAGACAAATTCTAAAATCCGATCTAAGATCTAAATCCTGCAATCTGAATAAGATTTAGAACTAAGAAAATATCATGCGAGGCATCAATCAAAGCTTCATAGTTTACTACAACTCTATCCGAAAAAAAAACTAAGAAATCCGTACCCAACCCTTTCACAAACAACCCACTAGGAACAGTTACCGTATGCATACAAAAATAACAAATATTCGCAACACTTAATGCCTCAAGTTGATACGAGATCACGTACCGTCCTTGTGTACGCGGTAGTCTCGGCAGCTGCTTTTTATTGATTTATGTGGGTACCTCAAGACGCCAACAACCAACAATTTGTACGCGCGAACTATTAACTCGAAACACTTTAATAAATAGGAAACTGTCTTCATCCAATACTTGATAATGCGACAATGACTGTTCTTTGATACATTCATAATGGCTAACCATTTCATTTACCAATAAAGATTAAATTACGTTAAAATTAATTAAGTTTTATTTTTCATACTTCTTTTTATAAAACAATTTATTTTTTATTGGTCTAAAACAATTTATTTTTTATCTATCACACATTACGCAAATATCATTAAAAATATTCAAATTTCGATCAATGGAAGACAATCTGTTATGATATTAAAATTTCTAACCTCAAACAGAACTTAACCTATAAAACCTGTACTCTATTCTCGTCATAATTAAAACATTTTGAACGTCGCAACAATGTATTAATGGTTTCATAACATAATTATATTTTTATACAGGTGCAGCGTCTACTCCTTCGAAATATTGTACACAATCCGTACATTTACAAAATACTCGGTCGTCTGTATGTACAGACGATATGTGTTTATTAATAAAATTGTAAATAAGATAAAAAAGTGAAAGAATGTTATAATAAAATGGTGAAAGTGACTAAATATCTCCATTTAACGAACAAATGCACTAATTTAACACTTAAGCTCTCAATGACTTTTAATATTGCAACTTGGGAATCACTCTGGCTTACTAGTTTACTCTGTTTCAATTATATATTATTTGCTTTGCTATCTAAAACATAATCTTCAAAAATAATTTGACCTCAATTCCTGATTTGTTAAAGATGAAGTATATAACATGAAGTATCTAAGTTAATAACCATAATAAGGCCACATCAGACCACGTCGCCAGCAATCGCTAGTACATAATGAGCGTACCCCGCGACCTCTAGCGGCGCTTGATGCGAAATTATAATGTTCACACCACGACGGCAACGATATATTCACCGACAAGCAGAAATGACAAATTGGCTTGAAGGAGGCTTTTTTTAAATACTACGTTACATTTATATTATCGTTTTAATAAAAACTGCATGGCATATAAATGTAGATCAAAAGTAATATATTTGTGGCGAGAGAGTATCATTGTTGAATGCTCGTGGCACAGATATGTACATTGTACAGTAATTTCGAAAAATGTTCAACTTCTCGCGAATTGTTTTACGTCTTCTTCGAGAAACGGAAGAATAAATATTAATATGTATGTTCATTCACAGTATTAGATGCCTACTACAACGACATGCAAAAACTGTCCTGATGAAGCCAAAAAATCTATTGACAGTATAAAAATCTCACAAAACAAACTCAATAAATATTTACATAAAGACGTATTTACTGTAATGCAATTTAAATGAATGCAGGTCTCAGTCATTGAGCGCCATTTACGGCATTAAATTTAACGCGTTGTTTTGCGATGTTGGAGTAATTCTGCCTGGACACCTGCCCTACGTGGTATACTTTCAAAGGACTCATTTAAATTAATATTGTAAATTACAAAGCTCGTGTATCTGACTTGTTGACAGACCTACGTGTAATCACTAGATTTCCTTGCAGCCAGCGGTAATTGTTTGTTATTACCGACATAAAGGCTGTTTTTGCTTTTTCTTGTTAGTGTTTTATGTTCTTTTATTTTGAAATCTATTTTGATACTTTAAGTGTCTACTCTTCTTGGGGCTTTAGCTAGACAATAATTTAAAAAAGAGGCTGCGGATTTGATCCTCACACCATAATAAAGTATTTAGTAGCGTCATCATTATTATTATTTCCAGTCTCGGGAACTCTGACATCAAAGAAGTATCGTAGTTTCCAATACCCACGTCACAAGATTTGTGTGTTATTTCTTAAACACGCTCAGTCTTTTTAATCAGAATTAGGTTAGTAACGAACTAAATCCACATCTTCAGTCAGATCAAGCATCATTTTATTGAAGTTCCATATACCACCAGCTTTCATCATTTTAAAGCTTTATCTCTAACTCAATTCTACTAACTTTAGTCTATGTTCTATGATTAGGTCGGTTTTATTTTATTAGACTTATTTCAGCGTCTAACACATCACGCAAGATAGCTCGCGGTTGTGGATGTTTTTTTAAATTGTATATCCAACAGACCATTTACACAATTTTTATTTTTTACAGTGTTTTCAACCATTTTGCAATATAAGGTGTTAAGAGACGAAGGCTAATAATTAAGTGCAGCCATCAACTCTTCACTCCATTACAATGTGCTCTGCTGATTAATACTATGCTTCATCTACCGTATAAAATACCACTTGATATTTACTTTGGATGTGCCCTGAACTAATTCGAGTGCCATTTACTACTTATATACCACTTATGTATATACCACTACATTGTTGTACTTCCATAAAAACATATACTTTGTCTTCCACTTGGTGTCGCACTAAAAGTATGGTACGCACGATTTAAAGGTTCGGTCTTCGATTTTCGAATAAAGCAGTATTTTTAGGAACCTCTCGCTAGCGTATTGGAGTTTTTATTCACGCCGAATTTTGAGGAGAAATGCAACTTTTTGGCTTTAAACTTTGATGTTACATATCTAAAGATTGTTTTACATTGAACGTCTATAGACAACGATGTAATAAAAGTAGCTTAAGAACTAATAGAAAATCGAATGTTGTTTCAAAGCTTAAAAGTAGTTTCGTTGTTTAATCTTTTACATGCCGTTCGACCAAACATTTTAAACTAGGACCAAAAAAAATTTTTTACATAAAAGTTCCGATATCTCTCGACAAAATCCTCATATTGGGAACTTCAAGGGTCTATCGACAGGCTATTTGATTACAAGGAACCAGGAAGTGGTAGCACGTGACGACTTGGGAGGGAGACCACCCACCCCTACATGTTGGCAAACAGGGGCTACCGATGTTGACGAAATACGGGCCTGCGATTGCAGATAACTTCGAGTGGTGAATTCCTATTCTTTCAAATATATCTTGTTACTTTTTTTTTTATAGGCCAGTATGTGGGTCTTGGGCTTGGTTATATAATTGTTCGTTTTTTATGAAAACAGATTGGTAAAGCCTTCGTTTGAATTTCGAATAGTAATATGCAGATAGCTAGATGTTATAATTTGTTGGTATATAGATTTGACAGATATGCAATCATCATTAACTTCAGTTTCTATAGGTCCTTTAATCGACTTAGACAAATTATAAACAAGAACTATTTTCAATACTTTGCTGATGCAAAGATGATGACTTAGATATAAGTATACAGTTGCGCTGTTTGTTAGAGTCAAACTTAAACAACTTTACACCGTCTTCATATGGCATCGTTTGTCAATGATTTATATTTTCTTTAGTCGTTTACCTTACCATAGTTGTTACAGAAAGTTTGAGGCAAATTAGTAAATATTTTATCTATATTTCACTTTGAATATATCTTAATGGTTTATGAAGGCCCATTTACCATAAAATATGCAAGTTTTCAAAAAGTACTAGAAGCTACAAAAAGTCACGTTTGGAATGCATTATACTTCCAAGGTACATACATGTTACAGTACTGTTTTAAAGCCTCCAGCTGCAAGCGCTAATCTCGAAGATTCATTTCACGGCATTCTCTCAGAAATCACGGCCGGCCGCACCATGCCCAACAACTTGTGCCCGCATATTTTTTCCACAATAGCACGTGCTACTTTTTGTGCGGCTTCCTTGTCAATGGCATACATCTGTCGCGGCAAGCTGTGGTTTTGACACTACCCGAACAAATTCAGAAGTAGTTCACCACTACTTGAAATTTGGACGGAAGGGACTCCTAAAATTGTCAGGGTAGCTAATTTGCAACACGAACCTCGGTACCTGCCGGCATCTGGTGCATTTCTTGTGTTATAAATAGTAAGCTAATGTTTTCAAAGTGCAAGCAGCTGAGTTTTGGGAGTATTTGGACGTTTCCGCCACCTGAACCGCTGTTTTGACTTCACGATTATATGAACGGAATGTAACCACTTTGCATTGTTTGTGTGTATGTCGAGCTCTTTTACCTGAGATTAAAGGCGGCTGGGTTCAGTAAGAGTATCCGCCAAGGCATGCCAAAACATGTTTCGCTAATGTAGTTTGCTAAAATTTTAATTGTGTAACTGTATTGATTCATTTGGAAATCAAGATTTTTTTACAACACGGTCTTGCTTCTTATAAAATTATTCTTATAAATAGTTTAATAAAGTAGCAAATTACAGAAGAAATGTAAATTATTAATTTACTACGAATAAGTTTCATATTCAAACATGTAAACTTCAAATTTTACTTTTGTCATTTACTTTCATCCAAGGACTTGCAAATATAATTACATACATCCTTGATGTGCTAAGCTATCTAGGATAGTGAGATAAGCTTCTTGTCATTTTCTAACACATTTCCAGACTCCGAGCTGCAACTTCAAATATCCGGATTGAGTTGAATCATACTAGAAAGGAATAGGATTAATTAGATAAATATTTTTATTAATGTGTGACAAATTATAGAAGCCTTTCGTTCATGTTTGAACTTTTATTATTGGCCGAGTGCTTGAATTTGAATAAACAGGTGACTAACAAGTAACGACACTCGTCCCGACACAAAATACTGTCAATTCCCCTTCTAATCTAATTCAATTGTTCTGTGAGAAAAACTAATAACATTGAACGATAAAGAAATCGAATGCTCTCTATCATACGCCACAAAACTACGCCGCGGGAGCAACAAAGTCTTCACATTACACCGCATAAAATACAGAATGTGTTACCAACTGAACTAGTAGCATCGGACCCCTCTTTATTTTACTTTGATGCAAGTAAATCTATTTCATCACTATTCAAATGATTCTCGAAGTAGACAGCTCCTTTCAATTGCGCACAAGTCACGTTCCCGGTTACTAGATCGAAGTTACCTCAAAATCTTTTATACGGGTGAATAGATTCTTAAATTTATCTCGTGGGGAATATTTAAGCACACATCATTAGTTCCCCTCGACCCATAATGCAGAGAACCACCGTTACGTAATATTTTTTTAAGCGCATCCTGCTATCCACAATGGTTCATAAAGATCATGAAAACGATACGATCTCGGGTCAACAATCGTTTGTGGTCTATGGTCTCGTTGTGGCGCATCGATAGTGATCGATGTTGAATCGAGAAAAAAATAAATCGATTTGCTTTACGAGACATCTTTGAAGATTGAATGACATGTGTGAATTGCCAAAGGGCGTTTATGACGTAAACTTTCTTAGAAATCGTAGAGATTACTTGTTAATAGATAAATAAGTAAATTTGACAAACTTGATTGAATCGTTGAAAGAATATTTACAAGAACCATTTTACACCATGTTAGTACAAAAATATACTAAAGAATTTATCTCGGTGTATAGATCAATCTCGTGGCGTCCCACTTCACAAGCTGCTAGAGGAGGGCTAGACCTTCTGTGTACAAGTTATATGCCTTCATATAAATATCAATAACAACAAGTGTTTATAGTAAGTTGCCACAGCTAATGTACATTCGAGGCTTCCATCTGCCAAAAGCGACCTTGGCTTGTTACTGCATTCCGGCTAGAACGCCTTAGGCATTCACTCATCTCAAAAAACTCTGAGGTCAAAAGTAAGTCCATATTAAAACATCGTTCTCACGATTTGAATGCGTGTGTTTTTAAAAAAGTGGCCGTGGTGTTCTGGCAATGGAAGCTTATTGACAGCCAAGGTGTAATGTAGGTGCCTGAAATAAGGAATAGGTTTGATGCAGACTCTAACATATTTTCATGTTTGGAAACAATTGAAATGCGTAAAACCCTCTCTTTATTCTTGCTAAAAAGCTCGTTAACCCAGTAAGATAAAACTTTATATACTATGGTCTCAAAATCAATTTACGGGTCGAGATAATTGTTGCTCATTTTCTTTTTCGGAAACGTTTGAATGGTCTAAACAAAACGGTTTGAATGTTAAAAATAATGTTATAATTTTGTCGCCCATTATATGAGATTTAAAAGTAGTAGCAAGATTTCTGTGTATATTTTCTGGAATACTTGCGATTTCAAGGCAACTAATTAACACTTCCTACACATATTCCTCTAACAGAGCGCACGTTATTTTTTAATTGACCCTTTTGATTTTCAAATCACACGGAAACATGCCTTTATAAAATAACAGATATATCTTACATCATTATCATCTAAATATGGTTAAAACCGCATGTTTTATATGGAATTGCGTATATGCTCGGCTATTGAAAGTTAAAATTGTTATTGTGAGCATTATATGAATTTATACATGAAGGGTACATTGTTATGTTGCAACGAATTATAGAGTACTATTTTTTATACGACAAATTGATCGCACTAGTAAAGTATGGTAATTGTAACGGTCTAAAATAGACTTGGAAATTTGTACTACGACGACAAATTGATAAAGGAAAAAGTAGAATGAGTTCAATTATGTATGTGCTAGAATCAACTACGGTTGTCGTCAAGAAAAATCACGAAATGCATTATTGATACAAATTTAGTGTAACTGAACTGAACAATACAATATGATGAATTAAATACTTTAAATAAGAACTCTTTTTAAAAATAAATTGCACGACAACACTCACAAGGCTCAAAAATACTATACAAATTAATTTCAATTTCGGTATAGAAAGTATCTTAATCTGTTTGTTATTCTTTCAACGAAAGATTCTACTTTTGTGGATTACATCTACTTCAACTTGTCTTTCTACAAATTAAAAAATAGACTGGACTTTCCATCCGCTGGGCAATTTGACTCTACCTAAGATTATTTGTCAAGAAATCAAATACTGATTCCCTCAAACTGATTTCTTTCACCGTTATAATGTATTTTAGATTATAAATACAATTCGAAAAGCCAAATGTATGGTGGGCTGAACAATAAAATCCACATAATGCTAAACGACCTACCCATCCCCGATGGAAGCGTTGTAAACTACATTCAAATGGTCTAAGTATTTGTCTCGTTTATATGTATTGTCTGCCTGTTACCCCGTTATACGCAAATAACTCTTATTATTTCTGACTCTTACTCGATTCTCATAATATCAACCTTTCTGCTACGACCAACTTAACTTTGCCGTTCAGAATCAAATTTCCAGCTACCTATCCTCTTTAGTACTACGGTATAGGGATCTATGTATGGTTTCGTAACAGCATACAATAACGTGGTTTATAGTAATAGCGTTTTAATAGAGTGAACTAAAATCGTCCTTGCATTGTCCCATTGTATTCTAAGAGGGTTTCACAAAAGAGATTGCATTTTGCACATTCTCAAAGATTCGTACGGTGTCGTCTGTGTGTTTAATGGCACCAACGGATTTGGAGCCAGCTGGCCGATTGTACAATAGTCAAATTGTTCAGGAACTTAGTGCCATTTTTATTTAAAAAAGAGTATATTCCTCTAGACATACATATGTTTCTAAGCTCATAAGAATATAAATATGTATATGTATGTGATAGAAGCAGCATCTAAAATGAGCCAGAAAGAATAGCGCACTTTTATATACAAAATTATATCAGTCCCAAATCTGTAATAAGAAAATTATTTCATATATCAACATTCTCATTAGCACATGCGTCCTACTTCTGGACATGGGCTTCCTCTATAGCTGAGAGGTTTAAGGCCTTAGTCCGCCACGCTAGCCTAGTGCGTGTTTCATTTATTTGTAGTATAGTGCACATTTTTGTATTCTTAATTGATTGAGAACTGTGGTTGGTAAGTATCAAGCATTCTATTACTAAAGATGTAAATATAGCAGAACGTAAATACATTTCTGCTTACACCTACCTAATGGAAAGCTTGCATGCATGTTCAAGCATTTTAAGTTTCCCATCGACTTATTAATATTCCGAATGTTTCTAATCACAGTCACGGAGAATATCTTCGGCATCAATTCACTGTTTAATATGTTAATAAACCCCCAAAATCACCTTTAATCACTTCATTTACAATACAAAAAGCGATATACTTCATTTGTTCAACCATACATTATGTCCATCACGATATTTACGATTTAATCTTTGAAATTACCATCCATGAGTGATAACTGTATTCAAAAATCATGTTTTAATTACTTTGTAATTGTGAGGTGTGGTTGTTCTTATATTTGGGGGATAAGGTTCAAATTCGCTTGGCGTTATCTGTTCCGGAACATAGCGTGACGCCAAGCACTTCTTTACACGGATTTCGATAGAACGTTAACTTTATAGTTAATTTTTAAACCTATCGAAATGTAACGACATTCACTGCGCGTAAGAAAGATTCAGTATGTAAGGTTTGACGATACTGTATACTCTGTTACTGTGGACGTTCATTCACATATTTTAAAACGTATTTTCATGAGCTGTATTTAAACTGTTACCAATAATAAATAACACAGAAACAAAATTTGTATATCAATGATGTTACTAAAAATAAATTTGTGCTAAGGACTGATTTTTTAAACACGCATTTGATTTTAGCGGGTAATATTGTCTAAAGCTTTACTCCAGTATTACCCTAAGAAGTACAATTCGCCATGTATCAGTCCTATTACCATTTTTTAAATACATTTCCAGGGTCCATACTACTACTAGAATTTCCTAATGAAATACCCAATAACACAGTCCTACCCTAACTAGATCGCACGCCGCATAATTATCATGAAACCTTGAGGCATTCTTAATATGATTAAAAAAAATACTTTTTATAAGACCTCTTTTAATCTTTGTATAAATTAAAAAGAAGCATACTGGCGAGTAATTTTAATTAAAAAAAAATAGCCTACATTACCATACTATTGGCTTCTCATACCCGTCCGTCACACCCAGACCTGTATTACTCCGCGCACGCGACATACTTCATCCAATTTTTACTAACATATCCGAAGTGGATATCGCCATGGTTCTAATCGTCCAACCGTTAGTTAACGTTATTCTTACAATTACAATCAGTGTGATTGATCCGGATATAAACCACGACCGTGGATTTGTTAGAAAATTCGATTGAGCAAATATCACTTAAAAACCTTATAGTATTTTTTTTACTAGAGCTTAATACACATTTCTTGCAGTAATTGCCTCCTCCGCATTAATAAGTACTAATTTATTTACTTTCTTAAGGTAGATCTATAAAGACTGACGTTTTGATTTAAAAGCTGAATATATACTCTCTGTGAATTTAACAAATTATTGAAAGATCGCTGTTTCAAATAAAATTACGGTGGAAACGGCGTCTAAATAATACTTTATTAAAGCTTTACTTCCCTATGTGAATTACTTACATTGTCTATGTAAGAAGTTAAAATAAATAAAAAAATAATTTTCCATTCATCTAGATATAACACAGATTGGCGTCATCATGGTTCTCAATTTAATTATATTCGCCTTTGTTTCCTCACCACCCACCCTTCCTCTTCCTAATTAGGGGTGATTTATAACATAAGCTTTATATACTTGAATTTACATATATGGGCAAAAACCCGCTCTACTTCGATACCCAAGCGATCCTAATCACACATGCCTCGATATAAAAGATGTCAACACAATGTATCGTACTTTCAGAGTTGCCTTTCTAAAAAAATTGCACAAGCCAGGTAAAGCCTTGAAGGCACGTGGTATACGTTCCCACGATATTGCACAAAAAGGCTTTTTTCAATGATAATCCTTAAAAAAATCGCAGATATGACCCAAACACGTGCGTCTCCAAAGCCTTGGGAATCAGCTGATCACTTGAATAACCCATGATTAGAGAATTTAAACCTTGTATCTATCCTTTAAAGTGGAGTTTTGAATGTAGGACTATCATTTTCGCAATCAAAGGTTTCATACAATATATCTTGAATATGACATTCACACAAACACGTGCAGTATCGCATAATGTCTGTAGACAGAAACGTCAAAGGCGTTTCAAATGGTTCTTTTCTTGAAGTAAAATATGTCAATCCAAGTACTTTATGTCGTAAGAAAAATACTATTTGTAATGAGAGGATTTTGCCAGCTGTTTCATTTTTTACGATAAGATGGAAAGTAAGAATTAAATAAATGTCATATAACTATTTCTTAGAGACCAGCTGAGGCAATAACCTTTGTCCATACAATATCTATGAGACTACGCAATATTTTTGCAATTTTCAAATGTTGACTTTGTTTTATTCGTATGAAAATGACACCACTTCGGTTGATCATTTATAATAGACTCCGAGCTTACCATACTGATTACTCCTTCGGCAAAATAAATTAAAAGCCGTTTCTAACATGACGCAGGTTCGATTTCAGCACAGAGATAAGTGTCACATTCGCTTGCATGTGTTTGAGATTTTTAGATACTACGAGTATTTACAATTTTTACTTGTGAAACGCGACTTTTATCTTTAAATGGAAGTAAATAGTTTTTATGACCTTTTTGTGCATTCATTGTATTATTTCAATTAAGTTTACGTTTATGCTGATGAAAGTTAGTTCTGTTATCTCTGCCCATACTATCATGAAGATCGTCTGCCTCGTGGTATCCCGGTACAAGTATGTGCCGTGCGATTCAGAGGTTCTGGATTCAATGTCTGGGTCGGGAAAAATGTAATCCCGTTTAAGAAGTTCTCAGTAACAGCTCGGAGTCTGTAAATGTGCCCGGAGATCGACGAGAGACTCCCATTACGTGAACATAAATTTCGTTGGTAAAATATATTGATACAAGACCTATTGGACTTAGGCTAATCTCACCTGAAAGTCTATAGTTAAATGAAAAACGAATGTCGGTATATATTATTATTATCAGATACCTTACATTAATAGGTGTAACATAAGCCATTTTTGAATTAAAAACCACAGTCAGCTGCAAACGCAAGTGCTTCCAAACATAACAGCGATTCTTAATTTTTTCTACAAGACGTGTCGTCTTCAAATCATTTTTCTTATCTAGAGCAAGACGGGTATATGAATTGCTACGTGTTAGAAAGGGACAGAAGACAGGATCGATTTAAGTAATGCAGCTGCCGTGCAGCCAGGTAGCAATACTTCTTGGTGGGAAACTAAGTGTATTGATTTTTTTAAATCGCTTTTTTGTCAATCTTAAACGCAGTACGACAATGGAATAGGCTTCAGGATTTCTTATTGTATGAATGGGCGAAGAACAGTGGCTGTTTAGGATAACAAATGATTTTTTATCGTACAAATACAGACAGCTTTGGCTTCTGATGATATTCCTTCGGCAAAGGCGAACTGCTCATTTGAAAGAAGGCGAATGCTACCTTAAGCCTTCGACAGAAATAACAGAAAACTAAACAACTCTTAATCCCATGTGAAAGACAGAACATATATGTTTTGACATTACGATCTTACCTAGAGTTTTAGAGGTCATTTAATACAGAGTTCCTAATGTATTCATATTATTCGAAGGTTAGGAATAGTTCTTAGGGCTTCAATACGGTTCGCTTTTGATATAGTTTCTGAACTATTAACAGATGGAAATATCTCATATTTTAATTAATTAAAGCTATTATACCAACCGGTAGAAGTAATCATCATAATTTTTTAAATTAACTGTGGTGAGATTTAGAAAATTTCTATCTATATATTCTATGGCCTAAACCCTCTCAATAGTAGAGGAGACCCGTGCTCAGCAGTGGACGTATATGGGTTGGTGAAGACAAGAAGATGAAGACTATCTATATATTTATATGGCAATGAAATTCAGCTCTACAATCCCTACCTTAAAAAAAAATGTCGTTTTGCCTACTGCCACACAAATTACTATATAGGAATCATGAGCGTGTAAATATCTCACACAGTTAATTTTGGTTGTTTTTAAAACAACTTATATTTTCCTTTATAACGATATGAAACTAATTAAGTGCCATTACTACTGTAATCACAAGTCGTACCCACTATCCACACAAATATTTAACGTTTGAGTGTGAGAATGTTTGGCTTTCGCACCGCGGTCAGTCACAATCAATCGAAAAACAAAAACAATGATTTATATAAAAGTGAACATCGAATCACTTTCTACGCTCATCACGACCAACTGACAGACTGATTTATAAAATCGTGCTTATGTTAATGGTGTTATGAACAGTTATTAATTCGCATGTATTAAGTACCTTTCGTATTTGGCAATCTAACATCAAAATTTAAGATTTATTTGAGGTGCATCAGAAATCGCTTGTTAGTCACCATCTCATTATTTATTTCTTCACGATTAGTACCTAGTACAAGTGTCGACGTTTAATAGTCTTAGCTTTGATACCTCATTCTACCGTAGTAGTTTTTTTCCAAAACGGTAATAAGGCCAAAGTCAAAATGTGCAATAAAATAAACACACACCTGACCTATGACTTTTAAATTACGTGACTCTATGAATACCCTAAGAAATAATAAAATGATATAAAATAGTAACTTATGTGAGGCTTGTCCTTTACTCTTTAAAAAGTGTTTTTTTTTTAACTTGAAAGTTTCATTCGCTTTTGACAATTGATCACGACAATGAAACAGAAAGAAATCTGTTTAAATCGCTGGTTGAGTAGAAGACTTGCTTTTTATATGTCAACTGCAATAAATTTTACTTAAACGGAAATAAATTTTAGATGTTTACATCCGTAGAAAATCGACTGGTTTAATAAAATATATCTGGTTTAAATAAGAGCCATTTATCATCGCGGGTATTAAGACCCTTTTGTAAGGGATTGTGCGTATAAGATTTCTAACAATCAGTACAACGTATACTTGTCAGCGAACAAGTAATATTTCTTATCTATTATGCGGAAGTTCGAAATTCAAACATCGACCAATCACGTCGCACCATCTGCCGCGGCGGCGCGTGCGCCGATCTTAGCTTTGATCCATGCATGTATGTGTGCGTGTATTCTTAAGTTTTTTCCTATAATCTATTCCTTTGTGTGTACCTTCTTAGATTTGGCAGATGGCACGTGCTGTGTTAGATTTCTTAGCATCTGTCGTTTCTTTGATTTTTTTTACAATTTTTTTCTGTATGTCATTTGGATGCAAATATCGATGATTCGATGCATATGGTGTTTCGGAAAAAATAAATCGTTCGTCGCAAGTGCTTTGTGTGTGCCATCTGCCTGCACCTTATTGTGGAGAATCTTCTCGAGTCAGCTTGGATTTAATGATTATGGTTATTATTTTAAAAGAACTATACCATACGGGCCGATCTGTTTTATACGGGTCCATTTTTTAAGTAGCATACTAGTTCAATCGAATATCAAGTCGACACAGATCGAAAATCGATAAATATGTCATCGGGAAAAGTATTACGGTACACTATACCAAGGTGAAAACAGGTGACCCTAATCGATTGTACGGGTTAACGGTTTAGGGGTTGACCTTGATGTCGGAAACGGTATTGCCATCTTCAGTTTCAAGGTCAACCCCTTTCACATTCTCCGGATAATAATTTTGCAATGTACTCGTAAATTGAATGTTATATTTAATATTGTATTCTACTACTTTAGTAAACTATATTCTAGTAGCGATTTCGTTTACGTAGAGCTAAGCTAATGGAATAAAAGATTTATGTAAAAAAAACTTGAAACTTAAAATCTTTGAAAGTATAATTAAAAAGCTTTAAATTTCCTCAGCTGTCTTTTCGTAAACTCAAACTTCCTAAAAATGTATACGGATTACATAATAAAATCTGGAAAAGATCCAGCAATAACAAAACGCAATTGTTTTTTTTTTTCAATTCCGGAAATCCCTTGCGTATCCTTACGTAAGATAATACAAGATTCCCACCATCCCAGTAACCCGAGTCCAAGGTCAGCGTGCACCTTCAACCTCGTCAAGTAGCTGAGAGCGGAAACGTCACAAAGCGGGGCACAGGCAAAAACCGCGCCGAATCTCATCTGCCAACATCCGGCGGATAAGGAACCGCCTGCCGCACCAGGAAGCGAGCAAAAACTATCGCGAATGCGTGCGCAGGTTGTGTTCGCAGTTAGTTAATTAGAGCACGCACACACACACACACACGCACACGCAAGCGAGTACGTACGTGCGTGTACGCATGATTGTGTTTTGTTTTAGTAATGTTACTTTTACAGTTGCGAGAAATGATTCCTTTTTTAAATGGCTTTGGAGTTTTTAAAGTAACGTAATAAACGCAATTATTGTAATAATATTAATGTAGTCTTGAACTGCATGCATTTTTAAGGTTTTGGAGGTATCGAGTTTAGTTTTGAGTATAATTTAATTATATATGCAAAAGCAATCATAATTCAGTGATAATTATTAGGCCACGAGAAAACTAAATCGAGTAATTCCTAAGCCAAGGTATATTCCCAAGAAATGCAGCAATATTGCATCCATCTATAGGGAAAGAGCGTGATTACTTCTTAATTACACGTTGTTAGTGATCATGGGATATAAAAAATCTCCTTTTACATTATCTGGCGATCTTCCCATGGTTTCGTATAAGCAATGATAGAGGTTCGTTAAATCTCAACGAATGCCCCATGCTGTGAGTCCTCTAATGAACTCGTATGTACGTCGAATAGGTGTCTTAAGTTTATACCTCTGGCAGCTGATGGATCAACATATAAACACTTATAAAAAAATATGTGTAATTATAAAAGAGGTCTTAATGGTATCAATACTACATTTCATATATATCTTTTATATTTAAAATTAAAAACGTGTGGAAAGGGGAATTGTAAAAATTAGTTCACAATAAAAGACTTTGAAGAACTGCGAAACACAATGGATAAAATAAATAATGCTCACAATTTTACAGAAAGCAAACAAGTCCATCCCTCCGTACGCTCGTACTGAAATGTCAAAAACATTACCTAGTTACAAAAATATGGCGTCGACAATGTCGTCACAACTAAAAAAAGTACATGGCCGTACGGTCGTTTACATTAAATTCCAATTTTAAAAGCGGAATGTGATCATCTCGATGTAATGACGGCCGGTGCGCACGCGCTCGCCGCCTTCCATATATGGAAGAGTGGTTTGTCGTAAATATTCGACACCTAATTCTTATTGCGGTCCTTGCCAGGTCCTTCCTCAAGCAATATTCATAAAATGCGAATATCTGTACCCACGAAATTTTATCGCGTTCCAATATTAAATATTTAAATCGGACTGGCCAATTAAAAACGAAGGAAGTGCAGGTGATTCCAAATTCAAAAAACGACAAATATTAACACGTAACAGATTTATTGGTGGTCGAGGAAAATATAAAAAGACCAAAATCAGACTGCGACAAAAACGATTGATAAGTTTTGATCAAAGCGATATTTAAAAGAGGTTGGTTTATAACACTTTTTCACTGCACTCAATTTCGTCTCTACGTGACACTGTCACAGTTAATTTTACTAAATTACGTAGTGTGATTTTTTACTTAATTCTATGCGACCAGAGCGATCTATTTTTTATAATCATTATACGATTATTTATGCCCGCGGTAGGTAATTCATAGTTACGTGTGTATCTTTTTATTAATCCTTCGACACTAAATTACACATCCAATTTAATTTGAGAAATAATTGTAATAAGATCATTCTTTGTTGTGTAAAAAAACGGGGCAGCGAGTTATGATGTCTATAATGATCAATAACCCTTCATCGGTCGTGATACAGCAAAAAAATTACCGCGTCGTGATTCTACCACTTAATAATCGTAGTATGGACGGTATCTCACGACTACTTTAAAAATAAAAACACCCATAAGAATATCTGGCCGGACGATAAGTCCGTTTCGAAAAAAGAACGCACTGATTTTTTTCTTTCGATCGAAAGCTGCGAACGGCCAGCAGGTGTAATCTACTACGTGTGTTTGAAAAAAGAGTTTGGAACAGGAGGCCTTTTTCCCACGCCCCCGTCGATATTTTAAATTTCGTATAGTAAGTTTGGAATCATTCAGTTCCTAATTTAAATACTATGTAGTACATTCAGTTTAAAACAGTTTTTTATAGGTAGCCTAAATGGTTTACTTTTACTGAAGTTGTAGCCATGAAGGTTACACATCAAATTTATTGGAGATTTAAACAAAATAGTGTACATTGTCTGTAAAAAGCATTACAATCATTAATAGTAACGGTCAGATTTACAATCATAATTTTATGTACATTTGAAAATCTGTCTGTACGCTTTTGGAGTGCTTTTGGAATGCTTTGTCCTCCTAGTAATTTTGGTTTACTTTTTCAAATTTTAATATTTTTTTAGGCTACAGGATTATATTGAACAGGAAACAATCATCTTTTACTACTATGTGGCCAGTGCACCAATTTTTTTTATTTATATTTCCCTTGTAAATTTATTTTACAAGCAAAGAAATAAAACCGAAAACATTACTAGCCAGATCACGCCACATCTAAGGATTTAAGATCATAAAGAGACAAAGTTTCACAAAAGCTCGATGTCAATTTTATAGTTTTAAAACTGTCATCGTAAAATGTCCATAACCTTTGGTGACCTACAATGTAGCACAGGCGCCCTCAACAATTCGCCACGTCACATTTTTGTGAGGCTGTATACTGTATAGTTTTTGCGCTAAATGTACTTTTAAAAAGTTGGCCCAACAGTTGCCGCGCGCATTCCGTCGTGAATTCGTACAGCAGTAATGCCTGGCTGCTTGTTACACCGTTGCGAACTTTTACATAGTTAGTTACCTCAAAAGTTATGTACACATTAAAATCGATTATAAATATATACTCACTTAAATATTCACACAATGTCATAAATAGTCGCTTAGTTCTAATATTTATTGCTTTACAAGTGTTCTGCACATTGAAACATACATTTTAAAACTCCGTATGCTCAAATTCTTATCGGAACGGAAGCTTAAAGGAAAATAATGCCCATAAATATTGCAGATTTTTTTACTTATTAGTAACGTATTCTCTCACATCCTCCAATTTTTCAATCATCTTCAAATCTTATAAGATTTTTTTTAACTACTGTTGATTATTAAAAGTGCATATTTTATAACAAAATTTAAGAGCTTTATGGTTTAAAAAATACACTACGGTGTGAATTCAGTTAGTCGAGTGCGATATGTCGATAATAAAAGGAGACCGGTGATGACATTTGGCCAATACAAAAACAATATTCTATGCTGCACTTATTTGCCGCTGCTACTTTATACGTGGGTATATTTTTGACATTTTACAAACAACAAAAGCCTTTCAACAAAATGCACTTGCCTTTTTATTAAAAAAAAAGGAATTAATATTTAAAAATAGAACTGTTAGTCAATGTTCATCTTACCAAAGAGGTTGCCAACGTAAAAACTCCTTCAAAACTAATTCGACGCAGCCAGTCCCCCGTCTCAATAAAACCTCTTATCAAACATATTTATTAGAACGTTATCACACGTTTGTAAGCGTGGAACGTGTTTGTGAACATTCCGATACATCTGCCTGCTTATTTTTACATTCGTGTATTAGAATTGTTGTTTTTGCTTGAACATTTAGCTGTCTTATTGGTAAATTCCTTAGTGTAATAATAAACGCCTTATTCATAAACGTTGTAAGACCGCCATATGCAATGTTTTGACTTATGACAAGCGATAATACGAGACAGGGCCTAAGACGCTAATTTATTTGACTTTTGGTACTAGAATTGACCATGTACTAATAGATGGTAAGGCTTACTCGGAACAAAAAGGTTTAGAATAAAAATAGTTCTAGACTTCTAATTTTTATTCTATTCATAGCGTTACCAATTCGTTCTATTTTTAAATTTGAAAATTACGCAGTTAATCTTGGAAGCTGCCTGAGAAATAAGACTTAGGTTAGTCTCCAAACACAGTTATTTATGTGACCCATAAATATTTGCTTGCGATGTTTGTGAGACAGAAAAGAAGTTTGCATCCATATATAGGAGCAACAATAAGTAACTGTCAGATGAATTTATATACATAGATATTAAACGGGTGGTCTTACAGAATATATTAGTCTATAAATACCTTACTATACAGTTACGTCAAAGTTAAAATAGATCATGTCTCGAGGCAACAAACAACCCTTTATTTTCTTTGCCAATTTGTCATTGGAAAAAACTTGGTGGTTATCGAAAGTGATGTTTGTGGTGCACTAGCGCCATCTGCCGGCGTCCCGTTACGCGCCTCTCAGGGACATCGGGCCTTTCACAACAAACACTATGTCAAACAATGAGAACCGGATCCTCGTTGATCTTATTGGAATATAAACTCCGGATCCAATCGGTTCCGGGATGAAAGGATCTCGATAGATCCGCGATAGGTTACGACCAGTATTTATAATGAATTGTTTATTGAGGTAAATAATTGTTAACATGTATTTTGTTTCACGTCTGATAATATTGCACTCTAGATCAAGTTAATGTTTTTTTTTACTATCCACATTAATAGCTTCTCTCACTACAGGATGAAAGCGCTGAACACCGACCAGGGTATAAACACTATCTACTAGAATTCAGATTCCTCAAAAAGTTGTTTCATTGAAAGTAATATAGTAACCTCCCAAAGATGGTAAGTAATAGATAGCAGGGAACAAATATATCCATATCCAGCTGAAAGGGGTAAAGCCTCATTCCACCGTGGCCTACTGCGTAGGCTAAAACAGACTGCAACCCTAACAAATTCCATATTATACCCAAATACTCGTAGATTTATCTGTACCATTCGGAGAGCCCAAACTCTCATGATTGGAAAAGAGCAACACTAGAGTTTCTTGCCCGTTCTTCTCTAGTGATGACTGCCTTCCGAACAGGGTAGCAAAATCTCGAAATGACTGAATCTAAATAATGTAATTGACATTTTAAAGATTCAATAAATTTCATTTCATTTCCACTACATTGGTTGGGCATCTCTGTTCTAGTCAAATTTTTCAGTTATTTGGCTGTATAGTAAGCTAACGAAGTAAACAGTAGTTACGTTGGAGAGCTAAAGATTTTGGCGGGGCGTTGCAAGGCTGCGCGCCTAGTACGGCGGTCACCTGCGCGCGCGCCACCTGCCGCGCATCTGACACAGATGCAGGCTAGTGTTGCCACACTTGTGTCACGAAGCGATGTTGGTATCGATTTTATTATTTGGTGACAAGTGGTCTATCGAGAGATGTAGTTGCCTCGGGCTGGGCAATGTGTGAATTAGATTATGAAATTTGTAGTACCAATACTTCCGATTACGTAGGTTTTGAAACACAATTTTTAACACTTTGGTGCAGAAATTCACTTCTGCCTATAGAGCATAGAGGATAGGAGACCTGCGAACCTAAGTGTATATTTGTGTGATTTATTCTGTGACAATATGATTTATAGAATTAAAAGTACACCTTGTTAATATACTCCTTCGGGGAATGCAAACGAGAGTTCAAATATAAGGATTTATAAATTGGATAATTTACTCAGTATTTAAAATAATGGTAAATAAGTAAAATACCCGAGCATTGCTCCTTTAATATCATAATTATTTAAACAAAGAAAGCGTTTATATTTAATGACACATTGTATTTCGGAGGTAATGAAATATTTAACATTGCGTATTAAAATAATTGTCGAGCGAGTAATGTGAACTCCCACGTTCAAACAAGCTTTTTAATGGCCAAATATTATTTTTTATTTTAAACATGCGAACTATGTCACAATACCATTGGTTAATATTATACTGCTGAGCACTACTAAGCAGTGATGGCCTCGAGGTTAAGGCGCGCGATCGAGAATCTCCGCGTTCGCGGGTTCGAACCCCAGGCACACACCTCTAACTTTTCGAAGTTATGTGTGTATTCACAATGAATTATCACTTGCTTTAACGGTGAAGGAAAACATCGTGATAAAACCTACACACCTAAAAGTTCTTAGGAATTTCTTAGGTGTGTAGTCCGCCAACCCGCACTAGGCCAGCGTGGCGGACTATGGCCTAAACCCTCTCAATGGTAGAGAAGACCCGTGCCCAGCAGTGGGACGTATATGGGTTGATGATGAATATTATACTAGATATATCTCGTGGCTTCACTCGCGTTTAATTTAATTCTCCAGAAGAAAATTTAGCTTATGAGTTAAAAAATCTTGTCAGCTATATCCATACCAAATTCCATCAAAATCCATTCAGGAGTTTTTGCGTGAAGAAATAACAAACATATGTACATACAAATTATCGCGACAATAAAGTAAAAATGGTTTACCATTGTTTGAATCTTGTCAGAGATAAGCGGATGAAACATTGTTTGCTTTTTGAAAGCGGGTCGCGAAAATGAAACCTCGTATTGTTAAAGGACTTTTTTGAAATGCAAATGAAAAAAGGATGTAACCGGATGGCACAACTTTCTCACAAACAATCAAAGAGAAATGTTTCGGTCTAAATTACTCAACACCTGAATTGGTGTCGAAAAACGAATCCATAGAAGCCCAAAAACTAAACTTACTTTAAAATATTTGAATCTTTATTTAAAATCTATATATAACACAACCACCGAGTAATGCTTCTGGGCTTCTATGAAAGTATCGCCACTGATATAAGGCTATCATAATAATATGATTGCGTTTATTAACAACTCATATAAAGAAAATATATTTTTTGATGCCATTTTACCATATCAATAAAAAATAAGGCAATTTCATATTGGCATAAAATGTTATCGATATTAATCTCGATAATTATTGCAAATTATCGATACATTCCCGACGCTACTCACCTATCTTCACACATCTGAAGCACATGATGAATACGCTTTACGCTGCACGAATTGCCCTAATTATTGTGTTCTATTGAATAAAGCGCTTGAAGGCTGAATTGTCGAATACCACGAACGATTGATTAATTGAAGGAAGAATGACCGGTGTAAGGTGTAATTGTTTTAAGATGCGACGGTGACTGTGTTCGCGCAGGTCCGTTTTGAATGCGACGTGTCGTCAACGATACGATTGTCGTACGATATTATGATCATTGACGGCTTCGTGGCGCAATTGACTAGACACCAGCTTGTGAGACGAGAGGCAGTGGGTTCGATCCACGCAACGAGACAAATGTCTGTGTGATCCACTAATATTTTTCGGGTATGGGTTTTGTGAGACCGGAAGGCTCTCGTAGTTTCTGATACTCAGGACAAAAGACTTCATGTTAATGTGGGGGCTTTGAAGCCTTGAATGAAGATATTGACTGACCAGCATTATTTTGCCTCATAAGCCTTGACATTTCCTTCTATTGGGCACGGGTCTCCCCTACATCTGAGAGGGCATCATACAGCCGACGTAATAAAAAAAGACGTATGGTGTGAACGAACCGACTACCGACTTTTTTCGCAACGACAGTTACAAATGCATTTCCTATTTATTATTTTATTCTGCGTTTGTGTCGATATTATAGTTTTTTTTATTCGCGTTTAGTATGGGAAGCGGATATGGCATCGTAATTAGAAGTCGCAATATATCTACATTAACTTGGTATTATGAGCATTTGATTAATGAACTATAGAAGGAATTTAATTGTTGTCTATACATAAGCGGCATTGAAAAATTAGTTATATCATCATCATTAGGCCTTACACGTCTCATTGTTGGGCACAGGTCTCCTCTACAAGTCAGAGGGTTTAAGCCTTAGTCCACCAATCAGGCCTTATGTGGAATTGGTGGTCTACACAACCAACGAATTCCTAAGAACATTAAGGGTATGCAGGTTTCCTCACATTGTTTTCCGTTACCGTTAAAGCAACTGATGATTCATTGTGACTACACACGTAAAAAGCTCTAAAAGTCAAAGGTGAAGATTGAACCTGCATCCGCCGAGATTCTCGACTGCGCGCCTAAAACTCGAGGCTATCACTGCTTTGGTAGGACATACTTCAATACAAGCTAAAATATTTTTTAAACATCTACACGTGGTTTCCAAAAATCGGAAATAATTTCTTTCGGATCAAATTACTTTCGCACAATAATTCTTTAAAAATGCTAATATGGCAGAGAAAACAGGGAAAAGGGCCCCGTATCTATAATTTATTGGCTCACAATTATCGTGAGAAATGCATTAACGCCAAACATCCACCGACTGGTTTACAAGGAAACGCTGATAAGACTTAATACAAATTTAATAACATCCGCGAACTTCGACGTTTGTGATATTTAATGCTTGTGCATTAGAAACATCGTAAACTCGAAATATTTTTGTCGCGCATTTTGTTCTCACGAAATTCTGTCAGTATGTAGGACTAGGGAAAACGTTCTATAAGTCCAAAGATATTTTGTTTTGAAATAGGTATGTATACTATGTACTTCTAAATTAATTTTAAACAACATTACACTGAATTTTTTCCTTTTACTTTATTAATTCATTCATATATAGGATTATAAAATCGATACCGCGGAATACAATCAAGCGACGAGCAAAGTGCATATTAATTAAGGCTCTGAGATCGATTTCCCAATCTTACAAAGCTCTGTTTCGAGTTCTTTCTTAAATCTAGATTGTATTAATGGACTAAAATAACTGCCTTAAACCTCCGCACGTCATCGAAAGTTCTAGAAAACCGCTGTCAAAAGTCATAACAAAGGTTAATTACGTCAAAACACCTCTATAATTGTTTAGGAAAGCGGTTAAACACCGTTTGGAGCGTAATCACGTACCGGGGAGACTATAAAACATGACCTGATTACTTTAAGCAAATCCAAAAGCATGTGCCCAGTAATTACGGGATCTTCGTGATCGAGCGCTGACCCGGTAACAGAATGAAGACACTGGAAGCCACCTGCTTAAATAATAGTGACATCTTCATTTTGTACTAATGAATCGACTGATTGGTGTTTGTAGTCTTAAAGTAAATATGAACAATATATTTTCAGTTGTTTTGAAATACCGATTTTTTACTACAAAGTGCTTTAAATAGCTTTGTATGGGTTTTGTCAAAGAAATTATATTTCTTTATTATTCGTAACAACATTTAACAACAAGACTTTTAATACACTAATTTGCGACGTCCTCTCAAATCTACGGAAAAATGCTGAAAACCGAATTTTCGGATCTTCAACTACTTAAATTATTTAAAATAATGTACTAATAATTCCATCAGGAACAGAGAGCAATTGCAATATTGTTCTCAAAAATAAAAAAAACTGAAGTTGATGGTAGCTTATATTCAACTGCCCAGATAAGTATTATAATACTCAATTACTTTCTTGTTTTTAAATTCTATCTCCTTTACATTTACTAACAAGCATCTCCAATATTAATTTATCTCTAAATCAGCAAAATTGCCATAAGGAAGAAAAAAAAAAGTGTCAATAAAGAAAATAATACGACTTCCTCAAGAAAAAAAAATCAGCAAAAAGAAGCTAACAACCTCTTTTTTAAATTCTCAAAAAAGTTCCATTCCTAATTTAAAAACTTATTGTTCGGTAGACGAATTATAGTGCACCACTTGATGCTAGTCTGGAATGACAAATAAAACTGTCAAATGCAAACAAGCTCGCATGTTTACAAGCGTGATATTGTCAGTTGAATGTGCTTCGGTATCGGCTACGGCGACGCATCGGGCAAACACGATAACATGGCGCCAAACTATATTGCCCCAATTAGGTTGCCATTCGCAAATATTCAACGCTACCGGAAGTGACGTATTATATAAATACTGTGGCAAGTGTAAAATTATTTTAAAAGTCTGCTTTTCGGATGACCTTGAAATGCTGGCGTTTATTGTGTTTCGCACCACATACATATTTATAAGCATATATATCCAGTATATTAGTTGAAACAACGAATACCAGAGAATATAATGTATTTAACCTCAACCTTTTAGGGATCACTCAAATATTGTCAGTCAAAATTCTTTATTCAAATAGACAATCACAATTGAATCTTCAATAAAAAACTACCATTGCGGATAAAATTCAATGATTTTTATGCAAATTTTAACACTTCCCGTTACACTAGGAAGTTTTTCGAAATACTTGTTATTGGTTTTCTATTCTAAAATGGGATATCACTGATGATGCATTTTCGACCTATGCATCGAATAAAGTTATATGTGCTTTTGCACAACTTCTCTTTCTCAGCGATTTAAACTTAATTGGGCACAAAATTATCAGTAATTTTTTATGTTCTTCAAACAACTGCAAAATTTATGACCATTATTACTTTACTAGTGCAATATATAAACAATTTTTACTCTATTATAGACATAAAAAGTACTTTGGTGTTATAGTCATAAGTAACCTTATTCGATGCATAGGTCGTTTTCATCCTTCGATTAAAGCTACTGTTTAATAACCTATAGACCTATATATATCTAGTTAATTAAAAACACTTTATTGTGCACCATTTAAAAAAATAATCACAACAAAAGTCATCCCACAAAATAGTGGACAAGTCGGCGATCGTATTCCCTAAAGCGATCTCTTCCAGACAACGAGGCATGACAGAATATTCAACGAGTTATCAATGTGATGTCTTTAAATAAAACAATTTCCTAACTCCACCAGCCTACCAAAGACAAGATATAGACCAGTCTATCCCACGATAGTATCCCTGGAATGCGAGTAACAAGCCATGCATACTATTTAGATAATATAAGTACCATCCTATCATTCATAAGCGGAAGCGAATTCCACGCAACGTGGATTACTATTCGACTGCTAATCAAATTATATGTTTATCATCTTGATTTTATATGCAGGTATGGGAAGAATTCTGCCAAGGACATAGTTTAAGATCAAGCGATGCTTGAATACTTTGGACTAAGTCAATTATGTACAGCCATAAAAAGGGGAAGAAAAAAACATTAATAATTAGTATCTAACACACAAGACTGACGCTCCTCAGTAATCAAGATAGCACTGGATTGTTATTATCAATAAGCCTTAAATGTGATATAACTACTATTTAATAGGAATAAGACCATCATTGGAAAGCACCAGCTTGCAAATAAAAAATGGATTTGAAGGCGAAGTTCTTGGGTAACGAGAATAAAGAATATAGACAAATTGAGAGCCTCCCCTATTATTGAAGTCGGTTAAATATGGTGACACTCCATGACGACTAAAACAACTCTTGCAACATCTACTAACGTTTCATTTGGTACCCGTTTCCCTAATACACAAATACTACATATCCCTCCCTACCGAATGAAGAAAAGAGCACGGAGAAGAATGAAAACTTTTTACGCTCATTAGCAAATACAGATAAAATATAAAAAAAACTTTTTCCTCTAGACAGCTTACTCGTTAAGCTCATTAGGTGCGCGCTCCACTGACCTTGGCTGAGCGCCGCGGGTTAATTTTTATGCAATTAGGCTCTTCCTTTATACTCTCAAGATTAAGTTTATAGCGGCATAGCGTTTAAGTTAACTATACGTCATTGTAAGAGTTAATGACGGTAGCACACAACGCCCGATGATCGTGTATCGAAATTGCGAAAAAAATAAGGTTATGGGAAAATGATTAGGACTTTTTTAATCGTGCGAGTTTACAGTAGCTTGTAAATTGTTTATAATGTAACTGTACAGGCGGTTAGCGATGTACCAATTTCACGTGGTCTTGTTAAGATAAAAATACATTGTACGAAAATGTCAAGTGTACGCCTGATTTGCGCACTTGGGTTCCTTATTTGACGAAATACCCGCACCGAACTTAGCTAATAAATATTATTTTGCTAATTTTACAACACAATTATCAATGTTTAGTATTAAAAATGTTGGACAAATGTTATGTTTGTCTTTATTATTTTTTTTCAAAATATCGACCATTTATTATCCTAATAAACTACAGAAACAAAACAGCAGAGTTGCATTAATAAATTTAAAAATATTTCTAACCATACAGTTTTTTATACTTAAAAATTAAAACATCGACAGAACCTGCAACATATCGCAAGCCAACTTAACTTCCAGAACAATTGTAGATCTATTTTTCCTAACAAATAATGTTTATTCAGACGACATATTATTTCGCGTATCTTTCACTGCGCGCACACCCAATAGTTTCTCCTCAAGGCATGGTGAGACCAAGGTTTTATTCAATTTATACATGTGTCTTTACACATCTCCGTAATGTCAAGGAGATTATAACTCTAGGTATTACGATCTCATTTCTCGGTATGGCCGGAGGACAATACCGTGTCCTTTTCATTGTGCTAACGGAATATTAAAAATGTCAACGAGGTGTAAACAGCTTTTATATGTAGTGTTTTAAGTATTATAAACGGTCATACGGTTTTACCTAGCTGCAATTTATCTCCAGAACCTTAATAGTATGAATAATTATATAATAATTTGTCTCTCATAAGATTTACAGGTTACTTTAATTTTGCTATTGCCTCTATATTTTCAAGTATAAATTTGTTTTATTCAATTTGTTTTTGAAATTGCTACCATAATCTCCTGCACTAAATAAAGCAAAACACAAAATTCGCAGATAGATTCAAAGTCTAATAAAATTTTTATTAGGTACAACCGTAAAGAATAATTTTTAGATGTATTATTTTACTCTCTACCTTTTCAATTGTCGTAATCAGCCCATGTACTTACCGCTGCTCGGCACGGGCCTTCTCTACCATTGTGAGGGTTAGGCCTTAGCCACGCCTGTCTAGTGTGGGTTGGCGGACTACAAACCTAAGAAATTCCTAGGAACTTTAGGGTGTGCAGGTTTCATTACGTTTTCCTTTACCTATAAAGCAAGATAATTCAATGTGAATACACACATAACTTCGAAAAGTTAGAGGTGTGGGCCTGGGGTTCGAACCCGCGACGAATTGGAATACACACCTATCCGCATACTAAATCTTGAAGCCATTATTCATCAGCGTTTTCGGTACCAAAGTAAAGTTGGAAATAAAGTTGAAGTGCTAAAAATCCGCTATACGCCGCGGTTGTGGTGGCGCGCACGCGATCCCCGCGCCATCTGGTGGGAACATCGGCATTCACACAACTCTTCACGTAATTACAGGATTTGAGGGCGATGATTCGACAGCCGGATTGCGGTTATTAAAATTTACTACGTCTTGAATCCCCTTATGCAAGTTAACATGAAACGGTCATTCATTCCTTACAACAGGCGTTTGGGTACCCGGTACATGAATAAATGCGATCTGGATACAGAGGGTTCCTGGGTCTCAACCCAGGAAACACAAAAACTTCTCAAAGTTTTTTACTTATTTCGGTTTTGTATCCAAAATTTTTCAGCATCAGATCGGAGTGTTAAAATGTGTCTAAGACTAAGACACGAAAACTTTCGAGGTATCTTTCATGCGCTTTACAAAAACATGCAGATTAATAAGAAACCCATAATTTGCAAATGTATTACACCACAGCACCTAATGCTTTCTTTTAGAAAATTGAGAGCCACACGAAATCCAGAAATGAGATCAAAACGTGCAATAATAACACGATCGACTCCTCTTCCATTAAGCTTGATACATCGATAGCAAAACGTAGCTACAGAATTCCTCATAGACCCAGACATGTATGCATACAATATTTGCAAAGCTGCACCATCTACCTAGTGTATCATTAACGAACGAAAATCAGCAGGTTACCCAGCGTTATCAGGCACACGGCAAGTGATAGCACGATAATAGTATCATGGGCAAACACAACTGTTTGCGCCATGCCACCGAAGCGTGTCTCGGGAGCCGCTGTTTTGACAATTTTCCCGGAATTTTACGGGTTCTAGGGAATACCTTTGTTAGGAACGAGAAAGGAGTTGTTCCATTATAATACCGTTTTGTTAAATACTATATGAGTGATAAATTATGTAAATTTAGCATATAGTTTAATAGTGACGTAATTTCTACCAATTATTAATCTGTGTCCTTTCCAAAGAACCATCTATCTTCAAACTATAACCCATCAAAATTCATTCAGCGAGTCAATTATGAAAGCATAAAAAACAGGCTGAATTACTTCCGCAATTACTTAAAGTATTAAATGTGGACATATTACATACAATTTTGACACTAATTAAACCTTAAACATGATACTTTTACTACAACAAAGTAACCGAAGTCCTTATTTATTAACCCTACTTCCTCAAGCTCGCTAAAACAATCATTAAAGCATTCAAAAGCAAGGCATCTGCGTGCAAGAAATACACCAACCGCTAATTCAGTAAGGAATTGGCCACGGTGTCAAATGGATCACTATTAAGGGAATCGCTTTGACGAAGTGGAACGCGACTTGGCCATCGGGTTTTGTCAACATTTTGTATGTTTGTGTATGTGAATTTATTATAGTTACTACTGTAAAACTTTCTAGACATACGGCTCAAATTTTATTACATACTATCATATTTTTTATCTAACACAGCCATTTTTAAGTATAAATAATAAATAATATCTGTTTAAACTTGGAAGGTAAAACAAGTAAGATATTAGCAATATTTAACTCAATACACACTTGCTAGTCCAACGAAACGTGATAGTAATGCTATTATTGTCAATACATCATCCATACTTGAAGTTATCAAAGAAGAAAGTACTAGTCACGTGTCCATTAATACAGAAGAATATCGCTCTCAAAGATACAAAGGTTATAGCTAAACATAACAATAAATCTGAATAACACCATACATGCAATCTTGATATTACAATAACAGCTTCCAATAAAGACTAGCCATTACAAAACGGGGTAAAAAAGGCCGAATCACACGCTAATGTGGAAATAACAGCAATAAGCACAGAGCAAGTAAGAGCGAACATCTCACAAAGGTCACATCGTTTACTTTGATTGATTGTCCACCATCGGCGACACATCAAGAAATTTCTTTAATGATACTGCAAATTAAGTCATTATGCGAATCCAGATGCTCGATTTTCGCCGATGATTTTAAATCGCTCTTGGAGAATTGATGCGGTTTCGTACAGACGAGTAAATTGCATTTTAGGAAAGATGTTAATATATATGAACGGGCCCTTAATTTTAGGTGAAATAAGAAAAGGAAATCAACGGAAGTAAACAATTGTTTTTACCTACCCAACTAGAACTGCATATGTTTTGTCTCATCAAAAAGGCATTGCAAATATTAACTAAAGCGAACAAGCTTTTTTCTAGTGATCATTAACTACATAAAAGTGCTGTCTTAGAGAAATAACATGAGGTAAAATTAGATCTTCACAGCTTGTATTCAGCCTTTACCTAAATTCCAGCAAGTCGACATTGTATGTACTTATAAAGTCCAATGTAGTAAGTTCGCCGAGCCAATAACAAAAACCACACAGAGTTTTAACTAGTTATTGAATAACATTATGTCAGTACATTAGAAGTATGTCTCAAATAACAAAAAACCTTTTAAGATTACAACCATTTGCCATAATTTTACCCTTATATGTACGCATGAATTATTCATTCTTAATCCACCTTTGGATTTTTTTTTAAATTCCCAATTAATTACTTTAAAAACTCCTTAGCGCATAAAATCAAGATAGTTCCATTTTTAAAACTCAATTAAGTGTCATAAACACGAACGAGCCGTTTAATTAGAGGTTTTATATCAGATCAAAACCTCCTTCGGGAAATTAAAAACTTGCAACGAATTTTGAATCCGCCGCATCACGGCAGGGGGCGTGGCGTGCGCATCCGGTATTCTTATCACTTCCGGTGAATATCGCCACTGTTTAATTACACGAATATCTTGTGTGAATGATAAGGGTTTTTTCTATAACATATTTTATCTGTATTTTTGTGTTTGAAAGAGGCCAAGTGCGAGCGGTCATAAGAGTCGAATTTTTTATCTGTCACCAAGTGATAACAGGATAGATAAATGTAACGTTATAAAGCTCACCTGTTAGATTTAAGATTATAAATTACAAAATGTCATCGGCTTCCAATGAACTGATCTTTTGCTGTTAAATTAAACGGCAAATGTTGGTATTTACATTATAAAAGCGCCTATGATTATTTAAAAGAAACCTTATTTAGGGTCTTATTAAAATTAATTAAATATGTGCTCAATTAAGAAACTCAATGGCCCGTAAATAAAAATACACAAAATATTGATTAAAGTACTTACATTAGCTTTATAAGCTTATTACGGTTTTTTGTTGCGATATAAAAGGTTAATTTTGTATTGTGTTTGGCTACTTAAAGTAACATTTTTTTCTGTTTTGTTACCTTGTAAGCCCTCTTTTTTTATGACGAGTAAAACTATTTTAATTAATATAACATCAACATTTCTTTCTGAACTTAAAAAAAATCAGGAATAAAATTGTTCTTAAGATTATTAGTAAGGAAAATATAAAATTCTATGTTATTGTTTTATAAGTAACTTTGCCACAATGGAATTCTTAACTTCAAACAAAACATATAACAATACGTTGAATATGACCCCATCTAAATTTTAAAAATCAATTTATAACTCCATCAAATTCAATATAACAACCTTATTCACGCAATTTTTTTTGTTTTGTCCAAATAAAAAAAAAACTTAGACAAAAACTCTTATGCTTTAAACATTTAAGATCTGGATTTGTAAAAAATTACGCCTTTAACATATTTCACACGCATTATGTTTTCTTGCAAATTTTGTTTTAACTGCTTCCTAGTTCTTTATTTTATTCAATAGTCTCAAACGACCTTGAATTAAACGAAACATTGTATCGCCACGAATCACCTAACAGTTCAAAAATACACCATTTTGTCTAGAAAAATATCTTCAAGTATCACACATTAAATTCAACCTCATTACTTACATACAAGTCTTATGTCTTATACCACAAAGTCCAGAAACCAATAAATCCCAAAAGCCCAGCTTGTCCTACAAAATTACAAAACAAACTTACAAATAAATTTTAAGCACTAAATCTTAATTTAACAATAGCAAATTGACATGAAAAAAGCAGTGATGGCCTCGAGGTTTAGGCGCGCGGTCGAGAATCTCGGCGGTCGCGGGTTCAAACCCCAGGCACACACCTCTGACTTTTCGAAGTTATGTGTGTATTCAAATTCAATTATCACTTGCTTTAACGGTGAAGGACAACATCGTGATGAAACCTGCACACCTAAAAGTTCTTAGGAATTTCTTAGGTGTGTAGTACGCCAACCCGCACTAGGCCAGCGTAGTGGACTATGGCCTAAACCCACTCAAAGGTAGAGGAGACCCGTGCTCAGCAGTGGGCGTATATGGGTTGATGAAGTGAAGTGAAGTGAAATTGACATGTAATTGAGAATATAGTGACCCCACATTAAACAGTCGCAAGCTAGACATTACACATTTCACGTGTAACTCTATTGGACTTAGATAGATCGCCATTGACCCACTCTAATCTTTTCCGAAGGGGTAGGCATTCCTGCACTCATATTTCGCCAACTTTGATTTCGTTCCACATAATAAAAGGCGAGTCTATTGCCGTTTTTAACTCTCAATAACGCTTTGGCCGGAATCGAACCCGATATCTCGTTATTCGCTGCACATAATTGTGCAAAACGACGATGCAGTCAAAATTATTAATATTTCGATCGCAAAAACGAAATTCTAAAATGGGTTACTAATCGAAATCTCATTTCATACTCGGTTATAGCAAAACCGCTTCTGATGTATAAAAACGTAATATAATGTCATAATATTCAATAGCCTTAGGCGCTCTAGAAACTTGAAGAGGCGTCTATTCAGGACGGTGATTTTAGGTTCAATATTAAATGCCGTTACAGGGACACAAATAAATAAGAAGAATATTAATAGAAATTATAATAGAAAATTTTGCATAAAAAAGCTAGCTACATCGGTCAAGCCCAAATCTTAATGCACAAAACGTAACATTTTTCGCTTGGGAGAAAGCGTATTTGGCTAAACCGTCACAGTTGTAGAGGTGATCCGTGCCCAGCTATCGGAAGTACGTATATGGACTGACGATGATGATGATAATGATCTTTATGAACAGTAATTTATGAAAATCCTTATTATAATTCATCACTTGAATCCCTTACGCTGAAAAATGGAAATAAAAAAATCCTAGCATTTCACACATTCCCACACTCCTTAGGTCATACAATCGTAATGCTATTTAAAGTCAAAACACTAAAGGTTGTTAGTCAAAACCTTGAACTTTACACGTCCAGATTTTTTACTGCAGTTAGTATTTTTCCGGCCCCTACAAAAAGATAATGAATCACACTTCTTAAAAGTGTACACAATATTTCGTGTAAGGAGTTTAATTTTTATTGCCTTGTGCTATATACTGGCATGACTTGGCACAACAGATCGAGGAATCAGTCATCAAATAACTGGTTTACAAATACTAGTAAGAATTTTAGAACAGTAGTAGAACGAAGGCCTAGAATTATCCTTACTAGTTGACACAGTTATCATACTGACATTTTATGAACGAAGGTCTAGAATTATTTCCAACTCCCCTTTTATATTATTTCTGATTAATTTCCCTGCGAAATCATAGTAAATTAGATTCCCTCAGATTAGTTGAGCTTCAGTGCTCTTTATCAATACTAAGCGTGCCGCTGTTGATCCTGGAGCACAGGAGTTACAGTGGCGGGTGTGTGGTTAGTATAACTTCATTCATCCCTACAGTCATATTCCACCGAACCCGCGATCTCATACATCATAGAAATATAACCAGGTGCGAAACGAAGGCTTTCATTAATTACCATTACGGATCATTAGCAACTGTAAGAAATATTGCTCAATTAACTTATTACATAATTACTCGTCTGAAGAATTACCAACTAACAAACATCAGGTGTTGTATACCTACGCCAAAACAATAAAAAAAAATATTCTTGTTATTCATATCTTTATGTGCAGTTGGTAATTTAAATATTAAATAACAAACACATTTATAACTTAAACTAACAATTTAGAAGTATCTAACTAAAAGTACAGTCATTTGTTATTCCATTACAAAAAACCGTAAAAGTGACAACTGTGAATTAGATTGAATGAAAGTTCAAATTGGGTTGATCAGGAGTCATCTCTGTTTTAATATAATTTCATACCTATACTAGTATTCTGGAAAGAGATGTATTGCGAGCTATTAAATCCTATATAAATGATTTAAGCTTCTTTTCACTTATCGAAACTAAACACTCATTCTTTCTACTCAAAATCCAATATAGAACAAGCATAGATCGGTTGCAAACCTGAAAGATCTCAAAAATTGATTATTTTGCGTAAAATCCAAAACCTGAACTATGCCAGCGTGGTAGACATAAGCAACTCAATCTGTACCTTACAAAAAATGTGCATAATTTCGATAATATCATTCAATTTTTTTGTAAAGTATAAAAGGCAAAAAATTAAACCAAAATATTTCAGTCTCATGATTTGCATCTACATTCCCCTGAGTCATTCGAACTCATTCGTCAAACAGATGTTTTTCTGAGACTGGTATTTTTATATGCGTTACAATTACCTTTTGTATGAAGTTGAACAGACGTGCACTAACTACAAATGATCGCATACAACGCAAATCGTGAGATATTCTTGTAACAAGCGCCATCTTGTGTCTAATAGACGGAACTAAACTTAAGAAAAATATTAATTATTAAGTGTTCATATTTAATCATATTTCAAAATTATATTTCATATAGAAATGTAGAATAATTTTTTGAAAGTAAAATTCAAATTCTACGCTAAATAATTAAAAAAAAAAACAATTACGATTCCATTTCTTGGACACAGAAATTATTTCGAAGTACATTCATATCTATTATCATATTGAGTTTGTGTCTATTGGGTAATGCAAAAAATTGTTGTACTTCTCAATTTTATAATACTAATCTCAGCTCTTTATGGATAATATTGAGGGTCGACGCAATATAATTGTTTCTTCTTTGTAACTCACCCATCTCTTCTATGACCCTATATTTTATTCTAGTTGTTTAATTCAAAAAAAAATATCTATTAAAATACGTAGTAAATATTATTTCATCAATGTTTAAATCTCTCGTTTAAAAAAAATATCAAATCTATCATTCCAAATATTTCCGTTAACATACAAGGAAGGAATTTAACAACCGAATCTAGAAAAAATCCACCGGTATTATAATAACAGGCAACCCTTTCCCTCGTTTTAAGGAATCATAAAGTTATCTGACCATTACAAACGGTCATCATTTTTTACTATAAATTGTGTTCAAAGGATTGTTGAGGCGGACGGTGGCTCACAAAATTACAGACATGATTATGGTGGACGGGGTTATGTCACAATGAATACATGCTAAAGTTCATGGGGCTTTGTTAGTTTCTTCATTTATACGGTTTATTTGTATTGTACAGGATATGTTTAGACCGTCATCGATGGATTCGTGCCTTAAGTTTCAAATACGGTTTGAATACACTCTGTATAAGTGAAATTAAGTGTTAGCTACAAATATCCTTTACCTTCAGCCAAACTTACGACTCATCACTGACTGATCCGGAATTGCGACACAATTTCTTAGGGCACTACAGAAGTGCCTTATTGAATACATGTTATGCCTTGTGTATATTGAATACTTCATTGAAGTAATGAACAGTCGAAGTCATACATATTTCAACTCTCACTGAAGTCAAAATTATTAATATTTGAACAATCTTTAAGAAAATGTTACACTACTGCATAAACAATACCAACAACTTGTTGATCAGAATCTTTTGTCACCCTTATCGTAACGGTCGGGCTGTGGACATCACACGATCGTGAAGGGTTGCTCCACACAAGGGGTTGAAATTCACACCCCACTGAGTTTTATTATACTACTATTTGCATTGATTATACTCGATTACGAATTCAAAGTATTATCACATCGTATGTCGCCTTGCTGGTGGGTATTCGTATCTGCTCGGATAGATATAACTTTATAGTTTGAAGCGTATCTTCTTCTTCTTCTTCTTCATCAACCCATATACGCCCACTGCTGAGCACGGGTCTCCTCTACCATTGAGAGGGTTTTGGCCATAGTCCGCCACGCTGGCCTAGTGCGGGTTGGCGGACTACACACCTAAGAAATTCCTAAGAACATTTAGGTGTGCAGGTTTCATCACGATGTTTTCCTTCACCGTTAAAGCAAGTGATAATTCAATTTGAATACACACATAACTTCGAAAAGTCAGAGGTGTGTGCCTGGGGTTCGAACCCGCGACCGCTGAGATTCTCGACCGCGCGCCTAA
This sequence comes from Cephonodes hylas, assembly GCA_030295005.1. Classification (NCBI taxonomy): domain Eukaryota; kingdom Metazoa; phylum Arthropoda; class Insecta; order Lepidoptera; family Sphingidae; genus Cephonodes; species Cephonodes hylas. Next base: position 7,374,757 of record AP025382.1, read on the forward strand.
ACCTCCAGGCCATCACTGCTTCAAGAAGCGTATCTACTCATTGTTTTTTATGTACAAGAGATGTATTTACAATCAAATTGTTCCGGTTTGATAGGCAAATGATGACGCGTGGTTGACAGAACATAATTTGACCTACCCTTCTAGGTGCATTCGCGAAGTAAACCTCTGACTTTTTGATTTTATGTGTACTCACAATATCACCATCGACCGCCATCATACGCCATATATTATTCGCATTATGATATTAGCATTGAAAGAGTATAGACCTTAGTCCGCCACGCTGGCCTAGTGCGGGTTTAAGGATTACACGCCTAAGAAATCGTTATGTATTGCAACTATAAAGGACTACATAGTGAGAATGCCTTACAAAAGGTTTTTTTCGATTTACCTCAGTTGTAAAGAGAGCCAGTGTCCAACACAAAACCTACATAACTCATAAAAAAGACTGCCTGAAATGTATTCCTTTGCCTAACTTCATACCCTGATAAAAAAACCATTACATCTGTCAAATTCAAAATTAGAACACGTGTGAATCTCGCAGGGTAGTTGTGCGTGCAGTGCGCGTGCGGCAGGCGCCCACAGCAGTAGCCCCGCCGCTGGCCGCGTGACCGTATCACCGGCAGCGCTGCGTTTGTACCGGCCGAGCTCGTGCCCGCACCACACGCCAGCAGGAGGGACGGACTGGGGATATTTCAATTATATGTACGGAGAGATTTAGGTTATAGTTGTCACCATAAAACCAAGCCGTAACAAAAAAATAGAGTATAGATTGTTTCAGTTTGATTAAAAATTAAAATTATCGTGAATTTGCCATTGAAATTAATAATTAATCAAAGATAATTTTTTGTGTAAGACACAGAAAGACTAAGACTATTAATATTCGTGACTATTATGGTCTAACTTATTGTTAGACCCAGTCATATGTTTGTCGATATATCAGTACGGGGGTCAAACAACCAACCTAGGCCTAAAAGCTAACTTGACCCTCGAATTTGATAAGGCAGTATTATTACAAAAATCTCATAAAACCCAAGTCCGGCCACATACCCACGCAACGGGCCGCGTCGGTTAATTTTTTTCCTACAAATTGTCCGATCACAATGCCGGCGCAGAAGGTGTCAAAGACGAACCCTTTACCTCGGCCGACATATGCGCTGTCGCATTTCCGCTTGCGATTACAATGTCACCCATGTGTGCCTTGAATAGATAATAGTTAACGTGAATTTTGTGTGGAAGTAAAGTTTTTTTCCATTATTAAGTACGCACGACTGTCTCGGTAGTCGTAAATTTGCGTCATAAACCTTCGATTATTCTATTTTTTTTTGAAAAATCTAAAATACTATCCTTTTGGAAGTGTCCCTGAAGACCGGAAAGGACTTGCCTCTCATAACGTTTGAGTTAATAAACATATGTTGTAGATTTATTTAAGAGAACTACATATTTACCTCTAATTATCCCTAATTTATTTCCCCTGTATTTTACTATTACCCAAAAAGATAATCTCAATACCTAATGGAAATTAAATACTTTTTTTCTCAACAACATATTTCTATTTGTAAAAATGCCGTTAATTCCAACCTCTAGACGAGTTAATGTATGTGTATATATTTAATTGAATTAGCTTGTACGGGCGACATGCGCTCGGTTCGCATTTCCGCTGGCGATGTAACAGCACTGCGCCTTGCATAGACAAATAGTACGCCACGTATTGTTTACTTTTTGTATAAACAAATATACAAAAAGTTGTAGAAGAGGCGCTATTGGCTAATATAGTTAGATAAATATTAGCTATGGAATTTTTTATGATAAAAATGACATTAAGAAAAGGCTAGATGCAAGAGTTAAACAAGTAATCAATATTTTCATCACTTTGTTATTTATTTATTTATTTATTTATTTACATTACAAAACACAATACAAGCTGACAGTACAGACCATAGCGCTTACATTGGTTAATAAGTACATATACAAAACTTAAAAAAAATAATAATAATAAAAACAAAAATTATACATTCTACACAACACACAAATACATTATATATTATACACAAAACAATTATAACTAAAATAATATTTAAATAAATTAATAATTAGCATTACTGCATCATCAAATAGGTCGACATCTTGGACCCCAGCGATAAATCGATTGAATAAATGAATGGCTCTTACGGTGGGAGCATTTCCACCCTGGAGTGTACGCGCTAATTCCGGGGGCATGAACAGACTGTTATAAAAGTTAAATAATGAAAAAACTAGAAGCATATGCGCAATGTTGTAAAGTGGCCTATGACAAGGATCTCATCGATGTAAATCATCAAAATCAGTTAGCTCTTGCGTCTAAGAAAAACAAATACTCAATTTAGGGATTCAAGTTATCTATTAGGCCATGCAAGATCATTTAATATAATTTCGTCTAAGTTTACATTCATACTACAAAAATACCAAAATTCACCCAACTTGTCAACTTTTAGAACTGACCGCGTCTAACCCTTGATTGATGACGTATTAGAATTGAACAACACTTATTGTATCCAAAACCCTTTGGGGCCATTATTGACACAAACAGCTCGTGCCATTGTACTATTTCCGAAAGGTGTACTTCCGGACAGTTGTACAAAATGTGTGGTTGCACATTTTGCAATAGTTACGTCATTGTTATCATAATGCCGGCCATCTGCATACACCTCTTGAGTTTTATGTCCGGGTGTGACTTGAAAATGGCAACTGTACGTAAAACCTTTGAAATTTGGCTGGAATGACAGCTTTACGCTTGCCTTTTAGTACTACATCTGGTGAAAATGAATACTATATTTTTGTATTTTGCATTACCGATGCTAAGGTATGAAAAAATATAGAATGAATGGACACGAAATTACGCACTTGAGATCTTCCTCGTATATAATGTGGATGTGGAATGATGGTGTTAGTTAAAGGAATAGCTGAGAAGTAGAAAATCAAAATAAGGAGAAAGAGAGAATGTGATATGCAATAAGGCATGAAAGAATGGGAGGAATAAAGTAAGTTAAATGAAAAGAATGCGCTACCTAGCAAGCATTTGACGTGCCTAAAAGACAGGCCTAAAAATTAAAAAAAAAACCTTCACTGAATTTTTCAACGATTTTACCGCGTAAAATTTATTAAAACCATCCACAGTACATACGGCCGGCCATTACAAAAGTTTTAAAAACATTAAATTTTCCAGACAAAGTCTAATTAGTACTAGCGAGCTATAACACGTCGGTGCGCGCGCATTAGGCCAGTAACACACGTATAATGGCCCCGACTTACTTTGGCCCCTAATTATAAGGCCAAGGACTCACTATATAGTTCTAACGACCCCTCTAGTGATTACAAACGTCGATATAATTGTCGATGAAAGAAATCTATGAATAACAATGAGTTTTTGATACTTTTTAAGGTTTTTTATGGCATTGATTGACTTGTGACGTTTTATGTGCATATTTTAGAAAGTATTATTGATGTCAAATAATCTAAGTTTTATAGGGTATTGATTGAACTTGGTTATTATTTGTCAGGATTTTGGAAATCGCTTTTATTTATTTTTCAGTATGATTATATGACATCTTTTTATTAAGTGCCACCAAAGGTATTTTGATATCCCATTGTTGTTATATGGAAAATAAGTCCGAAAATGTTTATTTTTCCTTATTATGTGGCTTAATCAACGCAACTATCCCTTAATCCATCAAAATTACTGCAGATGTTCGTGAGAGCAAACAAACAACAACAAATGGCGTATTTCGGTCTTTAACCCATTTTCTAAATAAAATCAGTGGAACCAACCATTATCATTATAATCGATACCAAACTTTTCTCAAATCGGACGATCAAGTAACCAAAACATTACTTTTATCACATTATTTTACATTAAAATTCATCATCATCATCAACCCATATACGTCCCACTGCTGGGCACGGGTCTCCTCTACCACTGAGAGGGTTTAGGCCATAGTCCACCACGCTGGCCTAGTGCGGGTTGGCGGACTACACACCTAAGAAATTCTTAAGAACTTTTTAGGTGTGCAGGTTTTATCACGATGTTTTCCTTCACCGTTAAATAATTCAATGTGAATACACACATAACTTGGAAAAGTCAGAGGTGTGTGCCTAGGGTTCGGACCCGCGACAGTCTAGTTTCTCGATCGCGCGCCCAAACCTCGAGGCCATCACTGCTTTTTAAAATTACTTATTTTTATTTTATATAATATTATATTATTTTCAATCCATACAGAACCACGCTCACGAAGCATCGATATAATACACTACTCTACGTAATGACACTCGTAGCGAAGTGTGACACTTATGAACTAACTTCAGCACTCAGGTAAGGACATTATTACGAAGCTTGAGGGACACATACGAAAACAGTATAATTTACTGTGAGTTACTAGTCTGCTTGACCGTGGAATGTTTTATTACAAAACTTTTTACACTGGCAGTGGTACATGTGTCGCCCAAGCAAAGAGGTCCCGGGTTTGATGTCTGTGTCGGGTAGTACTATTGAGTTTTTCTGACTTCCATATCAAAAATTACAAAAAATGACTTAACTGAATGATCGAGAATCAAACACGTAACAATTGCGTCACAAGTGGCCGACGAAGCCAAAAAATCAAGTTTACTAATCAAAAAAGGTAAAGAATATTTTTTCTTTTTTTCAATTTCATGAAGAAGGCAAGGGAATCTGACTCATTCAGCCTCCCAAATAATTAAATATTTTACCATGCCGTGGATTTGAAAAATATTATTTAAAAATCGATTTTAAGCAGCAAATACAGCTCTTATTTACAGAAATTTAGTATTACATCTTAAAATAGATGTGAAATTCAAAATCGTAGTTTCAACGTCTGTCGTTTAAACTTAACATAGCGACCTTAAGATAGCTGTCAAGTAACTCCAAACCAAATCCTCTTGTCACCAACGCTTTCAACATTTCAGCGAGATAATCTTCAAGAAGCATTTCACATGGCATAAATCAAAATTTTAGTTTAGAATTAAAGTTGTCTTACAAAGGCGTATTAATGAAGAAAATGCAGGCATGGTAAAAAAAATACAGGCGTAAACCAAAAGGTCTAAGATTGCAATATACATAATATTATATGGGTTAAATGCTAGGTTAAACAAATTGTACTTTATTTATTTTTAATACGTATATACTAATTGTATTTTAAGAATCAGAATAAGAATAAGAGGCTTTCTGCATTCCCATGATGAGAAATAAAAAATCTTCAAAAGATATATTTATATATATACTTAAAATAATCGGTTAATTAGTTCGGTACAGGTTGAAGGAGTGTAAGCGCGCGTGCCACCGAACACACGACGTTCTCAATATCTACACACACCGTTTATATGGAGCGGAAATATTATTCGGCTCGAGACTATATAAATTAAAATCAACTTTTTTGTAATATTTTAAGGCCATTGGGTATTTATGATCTAACTTCAATTCCCATCATAAGGAAATAAGAGTTAGACACCAGCATATTACTACATATTTTACGTAGCTTTTTTACATCTCATCCAAAAGTTGTCTGTTGTCTCCACAAGAAAATATTTGTATGCATCAAAAGCATTGTTACAGTTTCGGGTGATAGTGAGTATACGAAGAATACTATCATACCAGATTAGTGTTACCCACGGACTAAGACTAAGATGATAACCACGTCCGTATTAATAAGTTTACGATTTAGTTTACTATTTCTTAACACATATAATGCCGTACTAACAAATGAACTAACTGTATTTTTTTTTTTGTAAAATACGGTCATGGAATGTGAGGAATGTCTTAATTCACTATTTTCGTTACATTTTACATAATGTAATAGTGAAATAAATAAATAAATAATGGTGGCTGCCATATATGGCTGACACGGCCCAATTGGTTTGGAAAATGTCAGCCATATGTGTTAAGCGTTTTATTTTTTTTTCAATGCCATGTAAACCCACCCACAGCACCTCAACGTACGAAAACCGATACGTTTTTTATAAACAAACGCTAAGTATTGATAAGGTAGGTTGCGGGGGTTGCGCGGGGCGGGGGTTGCGCCCAGTACGTCACGACACAATAAGGCACGCGACACACGCACGTGGCACACGACCGCGTGCGCATGCGCAGACGTCGTGCCGTGCGTGCACACACCACCTATACTATTGTTTTCGTAAATTCTGTACCGATTGTAATGCAATCGAATAACTTTAATATGTTCTTTGGTAATGAGGTGTTACTATGCAAGGATGGGGCTGAATAGGAATCGCCTAATTTGTTAGGAACGTGAAAGACGCTTTTTACTGATGATAGACTAATGCACTGACTGTATTGACTGACTGTAATGACGATAACCTCTCTCTAGTTGATAAATTAACATACCACATGCATAAACTTAGGTCTATAATAGGCGGTGGTGCATTTCTGTACCCATATTGTTTTTCAGTTACTTTTTCACACTTCGGGCTGCTACTAAGAATTCCTAATGCAAAAGCCCAAATACACTTTCCCTAACTTGGGAAACTTAACTTGCTTTACTGTATGATATATACTGTAGGTATTGTAAAATAACAGATCTTTTTATGTGATCCTTCTAACAGGGTGATACTATACGTAATCATGTCTTGAAATTATAGTTATGGCCGCCGTTTTAATGAATATAACGGTCTGTTAACATCCTGTAAATATGAAATAATAATACCTCCGTCCTCCGTCGCGGCTGAAAGACATAAAGAAATTTCGCATCCCCCATTACTCGACGTATTTGGTAGATAATTAGGTGTGGCATCCGTCACGAGGTACGGAACACGTGTCGCTGTCGCCGCCTTTATTATTAGCCAGTGGAGACACATCGCTCACAAGAACAGGGAATTTGGATGAAAAAATCAACGGGGCTATATGAAGTGTGAAGAAAAAATATAGATATTAGACCATCCTTAGCAGATTATATATCTGATATGCATAAATGAGTATAAAGATCTCGTTGTATTTTAGGTGTTAGTGGATGTAAAACTCTCGGGGTCGATTTCCAAGGCAAACCTGATTAGAGGTTGATTCCCAATAACAGGACGAATTCGCTTGAAACAGCTTAAGAAATGAACATTCGATACCTCCCTGTTGTAATGTAGGGCAATGATAAAGGCGTAATTTTAAGTGTAAAATTATATTGAAAAATATAGGTGATTACAGTGCGACCCAAACAGAACGGAATGGAAAGAGAGACAAACAATTTTCGATCACGAAACTGCCAACTTGATCGTTCATACTACAACCCAACTTACGTCATCACATCAATAAATTACCCCGAATAATTAGAAGGTATGTTGTCACAACTGGGCCAATAAATAAAGTCAATTCCCTTCATTAACACTTCACAATGCAATAACAGTCGCCGTGTTTGCCGACGGGGCGGGGCCCGAGGGTGCGACGCGAAATATTGGACACAAGCATCGCGTAATAGCTCGCACGTTGCCGGCCTAGTTTCCACGAATAATGGAAGAAGTGCCAGTTAACCTCTTTTTTTTTATCCATTGTTGCGCCTGTCTGGGTTGCGTTTAAAACCTCCTTGCTGTTATAGCTTTTTGCATTCTCAACCTAATTGTTGTCACACGTTGAAAAAAGAATGTAATCTAATTTTAAAGACTTTAATTTTAATCGAAACCTTCTTGCTATTAAATATTTTTGCATTCTCCACTCACGATGTGACGGTAAAAAAATTCATTTTAAGAACTTTATTTTTAAATTGAAACCTTCTTACTAGTAAATATTTTTTTCATTCTCAACCTAATTGTCGTCACACGATGTGTCAGTAAAAAAATATATTATAATCTCGTTTAATATATAGATAGATAATATAGAATAGCTATTAACTAAGTATAACATCGTTTATTTCGCCTTAACATAACGAACATTAAAAAAGCTGGATAAGTTGTTTGACGCGTATGAATTTTGAAACAGCTTTGAAATCGTTCTGAGACTATATTTTATTTAAGCACATAATGTCATTAGACATCTTTACTCATTTGATTTCGAGATGCAGACATTCAATTATATGCAAGCAAAAAATACAATTTATTGAAATTAACCATAATTTAAGCGTCGGAAACTTATTTTAAACTTCCCAGCTTCATTATTAAATCGTCTGCTTTCTAATTGCATTAAACAGAGAAGCACTATATATTATTTCTACACTAAACTCATTAACAAAAGTCTTCCCCACTAATGTTCATTGCACATCATAATACATTCACTTTTTAAAACCAATTTGTTCTGCTGATGCGTTTTGAAATTGTTTTATTTTCTTAAATTCATATCACGTGTGGCAGCTGCGTCGCCGCATTCAGCCATACGTAATGCCAAAACATTAGTATTACTTAGTCCTACCGCAAACCATCAAAAAACGCAATTTTTCACAGTCCCAAAAACAAATACGCGCTCCGTGCCTAATCTCTTTTTACCAGAACATTCCGAAGTTTCACAAACGTTGACAAAGCTATCAATTGACATTAGCGCCCTTACCCGATGTTACACGAATAAACACGAAGTTATCAATTTGAATTAGAGTTCTATTTTTGAATTTTGAAAAAAGAAAGTGTTCGAAAGTCAGGGTAAACGCTCTTTGATATTTGAACGTAGCCGTTAATTAGGCGGGAAACGCGAGCTTGTGACCTAAAGGTGAACGCTAACAAAATCACTTTTATATAAATTGTTCGTACATTTATTGCTACTAAAATTAGTTGGAACGTGTTGGTAATTTCGATTAGATTTTGTAGTGCGATTAAAACTTAATTAAAAGTGAAAGTACAATGTATGTGCCAAATATTAGACTTATTAATGTTTTCATAACTCTTAAATTCCGACCTATCTGCTTTATAACCCAATGGCGTTGCCAGAACCTGACAACTAACAAATGCCTATGCAGATTATCTCTGAATAATCATTCAACAGCCTTCCCTCAATTGCTATGCATATATGAGACTTTGGGATTTAATAGTTTTCGGGGGCACAATCGTCGGTGGACGTACGAATAAGTTTTGTTTGAACCTCTGATATAAGACTTGGATATACTTCATAAGACACCTTGTATCAATCTCTATGATAGTCAAAATCCTCTACCAAAAACCTTCCAACACACATCAAATGATCAAAGAGTATGCATGGATTATGCAGAATCTCCGTTGGGGCCGAAAAGCGTGACTGTCGGCATGGGAGCGAACGTATCGCTATTGGGCTTGAATAATGTCCCCTGTTCCAGTGCTGCGACCACGCGGCCCCTATAAACAATTTCGCGAAATAAATTCACGACTTTCGCCTAACCTATACTCAGGATGCGGTGGATTGGCTGGGGCTAGTGTATTTTTAAGATTTAACAGTGTCTTTAAGAAATTTCTTTGTATCGTATTTTGTTCTTTCATAATACGTCGTAGTAATAGAAAATATTTCAGAGTTATCGACTGAATAAAATAAATAAAGTGCGTAAACGAGAAAAGACGACTTATAAAAAGCTTGTCAAGTCTAATAGTAGAGCTCTATAACATCAATTCCTATTCATCCTACTGCCTGTTTCAGGATTCAAAGTCTTCGTAAATACTCTCAGCACAAGTTTCAGGGTAGATTTTTTTTGCAATAAAAACCTCAAAGAAATATCTAAAGAAATAACTAGTCTGCTGTAAGGCATATTAATACTATGACGTTATCACTCCAACAGTAATCTGACAACTATCCTAGATTGCCCAGCTAGTTTGCCAGTGATTATTCAATCACTCAAATCAAGCACAGCCACAGCCACACACACAACAACACACACAGCCAGCCGTTGTACACTCAATGCAACGAGTTTTGACTGGATTTTAGCACCCTAAATTTTTCAAAATCAAGTCAATACTCGTTACAGTGAGTGTAGTGGAATCCCTCGCGGCAGAGATAGCATCGACAGCGGCGATGGGACACGAGCCGAGTGCGCCGCGCCGCGTACCTACTAAGTACTAACACCGTATGCTGCCCGCCTCTACTCGGTAATTGGTATACACAACATTCCAATTTTAAAAATAATAAATAGAACCGTTTCATCGATACCCCAGTTGCGATTGTTATCGATTATTGAAATCGATTTGGAATTATAAAGAGGTGTTTTAAAGAACTGGGTGGTTAAGTACTACGAAAATAGTTTCGTAGATCATGAACATAATCAATAAATGTCTTTAATAGGATCTTCGATGTAAACAAGAGGTATATTATCGCCTATCGGGAGGGATCATCAAGCAATACATAAATCAAAGAAAATTTATTAAACCTGGGGAAAATAATGCAAAATAAGCCGTAGAGGATCTCTCTTTCCGGTGAATCTTGTTGTTCGTGCAAAAATACACGAGAACCTACAATCTTAGTCTTTTGACATAATCGTTGTGATCTGATCTTCAACCTAAAAACATCGATTTAATTCTCAAACCGTAACAAATATTTCATACATCGGCACTAACGGTATTACACACTCAACATTCTTTTTGGCTCAATAGTAAATAATAAAACACACTTATAGAGGATACGTGACACAGTCGAGTGTGCACAGATTACACCCCCGGGCGTGCGCGTGCGCGGCCCGCTGACAGACGCGATTGAGATGTGTTATATGCTTACAGAATGTGTAGAAGTGACGTGGTGTAGACCATTGAAGGTGGATACCATGAAAAATGTGTCAGGAATTGTTTGGTTCATAAGTTAGAGTTGAGGTAAAATCGAAAGGTTTTCTTTATCAGTTATAGTGATTCAGAGATTAGCCATAATTGTATCAATAAAATGTAATAATAAATTATTAGATGTAGGTTTTATAAATTCATTTCAACCTCGAATATTACAAGCCTGTCTAGTAAATGATCATGCAAAAGTTAAAGACAAAAAGTCAAAACTTCTATACTTTCATACATCTACCACCTAAATATCTAAACATGATTATTCCTTAATTCGCTAATAACCAGCACGTGACAAACAATACAGAATTTCGGCTTTATTTTGCACAATATGCCCTCAACTATTGCATGTGCGATCGACTTTAACACCACATGATACGGCATGCGCAGATGTACGCGATAAACTGTGATAATAAACAATACTACATTATGGATATTACTGTGCTTTGTTATTTTATTGCGTGCAACGGAACGCATCAGACTCGATATGTCATTTTTGACAAGTCTTTCCCGCGCTTTGAAAATGTATTTAAGATTATAATTACTTTGTTAAGGTAAACATAAAGTTTATGAATTAGATAATTTTTTAAAAAATAACTTCGCCTTTGTAATTAAACAGTATCTTCCGAATAATGACGGTAAACGAAGTCTTTATTATTTTCTTGGTTTCTAAACAAAATATCACTCATTTAATTGGCTATCCATTGACAAAAGTTTCCATAAGGAGCCTATCATAAAATGTAAAACTTAGTTCATTCGCTAAATCTCTTGTAAACTAAATTTGGTTTTCAATACCTTGGCTTCATAAAAATAGGTAGCTTTTTTTTGTCGAATATGAAGAAGGTAATTTGACGACCTATTTTTTACAGTCCAGACAACCTATCTTGCCAAACAACTAAACAAATACTGCGTAAAATATGCATAATACTATTTTATGCACTGAGAATATAAACCCAATATGGATTATACTATCCATCAACCATTTATGACTGTTATAAAACTCGTCAAACATTAAATAGTAGTGCATGTATCGAATATTTCAGCGCGGTCATACAAATGTCAAAACAGTAATACAGAGGTTTTATGTCCCCATTTATTTATGTGTTTCCATCACGCGATGCGGCTGTATTGACGATATTAAAATTAATGCAACATAAACTTTAATATAATACGGTCATAATCTAATGACATGTATCTGCAAATTATTCATGAATTCTGCTAATATCACCGTAGTTTTTAAGGACTGCCTCGTGGTCTGGCGGTAGAAGTATGTGCTCTGTAAGATCTAGACTTCTTGGGTTCGATTCCCAGATCGGGAACAGTTTTGTTGGGTTTTCCCATCAGGAAATTCTTGGTGCCCATGAGTCTTGAATGATCCGAAAAAAGGTTTTTAGGTTTTTAAGGAAATTTCTTTATGTTGATAGCGCCTTGGTGTAGTTGGCTAGACACCAGCTTGTAAAAGAGAGGCAGCGGAATTAATTCTAGAACCGATACAAATAATGTTATGCACAATACTCTTTGTCATAATATGAAACACCGACCGACATATTATCTCGGTGTTTGTAAGACCGTAAAGTCTTCAGTAGTTCCTGGTACCCACTAGTATCTTAGTGTGGAATCAGGACTATGTATATGATTCTTGGGTATTATTACTATGGACAAAATGGACTGTGAATGATAAGTGTCAGCACATTTGTATTCCTAATTGATAAACAAATTTGTAAACCCAATTTTCACCAATTATGACTTAGATCCTGCCAGTAAAGGGAAGGGGCCTGCCCCCTTTATTGGTGTTTTAATTGACAATTCCAATATAGAATGTTAAAGTTTACTAAAGTCCTTTCCTCTGGAATGGTTCGGGAGACTTCTGGCCAACAACAATTTGATAAAGGTACATATTTATGTCGACACTCAACATGTAACATATTATCGATTTAGACACAAATTTTAAAATACACGATATTTTTCTGTATACAATAAACAATTAAAGAGATATGGACGTTTCTATCTAAACGTTGTTTTAAATTAATTTGCTTAAAACACGTCAAAGTATTCATCAATGGTCAAGCCATTACAACATAAAAGAAAGCACCATCACATCAAAAGTATAAGAGCCATACCGTAAAAGCTATTTAATCTCCGTTTTTATTATACGTTGTATCAAAGGATCTGAGCGTCGCCCAAGAAGCGGTATTTTCTAATTAACAACATTGTCCATAATTCATAAACAGACGCGCACGCCGACTTGCGCACATGTTTCACAATTCGCGCGACAAAAACATTAAGACTCGGTCGTACTGCTAGCGGGGATTAAATTTGACATCTTATACAGTACCGCTGTTTGAAAAAATAGCCTATCTAATAAAAGAGGAAATATAGTAACAGTATTATGATTATTTATGCTAATTATTCTTATTCTCAGCCTATCGTCAACTGGTAAACGAATGCCGGTCTTGAGCAGCCGTTATCCATCCGTTACCCGCCACCTTTCTCAAGTCTTCGGACCATCGTGATGCAGGACGTCCTACCCAAATTGCAAATAATGTCCCGTTCTTCAGTGTTCTCCATGCAAATATGAATATACAATACAATTTAGTATTCTATTATTATTCCGTTTAATAAATATCGTAGATAGACATATATTTACGGTAAATAACAACACTATTAAGTGATAATTTTCTTTTACACATAAACCGCTCAAAATCACATAAAAAATAAATTTAGTGCTATTAGTTGGGTCTCCAATAGGCCGGGTGAAAACTCATTTTCCATAACAATCATCACATCAGTAGCAGATTTTGCATTCATTCGCTACATACAAAAATACTAACGTTTCCTCTTTTAGATTTATCACTCGCCGATACTAAACGTTTATTTTAGGTACTTCATTTATTCGCTGTCAGTATAACCTTAGCTCGCCAGGCCCGTCCGGCGGCCATGTTGCGCCGTGGGATGGGGGCCGTCGACCCCGCCTGAAATAGCCAACCTTGACCGCCAACCCGCCTTAAACCCCACCAATTTAATTCGCCCTCCATAATCATGCAAATTACACTAACAAGAGGCCAATTGTGATATGGATCGGTAAGTGATTTTTTACGATTGATTTGATAACACTTTTTGGGTAAGGAGAAAGGGTTAGGACTAATACAATGCTGGAAATAAATTATATTTAATCGCGAATGACAACGAAAATCTGTGTTTGAAATTTTTATCATTGATTGTTTTATCACAGTAGAACGACAAACAAGCGGAGACACTCGTCCCCATGATGTTACGGTCTAATATTATTTAGCTGTTTTCTGGTTACAACGGTAGGAGTATAGGCATCCACTCGGTTAGCAAACCCCATAAAAAAAAACACCCCATAGTGACATTTGTATTACCAGAAACAATATACATAAATATTTACAATTCAAAGATGCCCGACAAATGTGGACTCTATCCCAGAACATGGGTTAAATAATAAGCTGATACTCAACGCATTCTCCCACCCTTAGAAAGGCGAGAGTACCGCTACTACTCAAAAACACTATTACAATAAAGTGAGTTCAACACGAGACAAAAAGTCTAGAAAAACTGTGCCCGATCGAAGTTTTAGCATGTCGCTACAAGTCAGGGCGGGATCGCGGTGGTCGCCACGTGGGCAGCGTTCCCACGGTCCGCGGGGGGTCACCGACAGATCCACGCCGAATCTCGGACGTCAATGTTTTTTACCAATTCGGAACGCGACCTCCACTGACAGTTTGTTTTTATGCAAATATTTTTATAGCTCAATATGACAACGGTGGAATGTAACTCGCGAAATGTTATATTGATACTCTTTGGACAACATAGTGCTCTTTTGTCGTGCTAGAATAAAGAAAAAAAAATATTTCTACCACACAAATAAATGCCGATAAGATCTATAAAACGGTGTATTGGATTATTAATGAGGGATGATTTATTCTTAGTCAACACTTTGTACGGCATTTACCAGATAAGTGATGTTGCTTCACCGTGTCAGTACATGAAAAAACTTGGAAAGCTAAAGCAGGACCTTGTGTAGAAATATGTCAGTCAATAAGGTAATTAAAAAAAGAAAGAAAAGCAAAAGGAGGTTTTATTTGAAGCCATAAGTGCTGCTTAGTTAGTCAGGCATAAAACAAAAAAACACTTGAATTTGAAATTTAAAGCATAGAACATAAAGACAACGCTCTCGTTTTAATAATGTCTAAAGGGATAACATTCAAGGCCGTTAAATTCTAATGAACAATATTACGATCTTAAATGTTTCCCATAAGTTCGTCTAAAAAATCGATCAATGAAGTTCTTTAAACAAAAATAATTATTTACATTTCAGTTGTTTCGAATGCAGCGAGCGCTATCACCGAACCTCACGGATTAACCCGAATTTATTATCAACACTTATCCACCCCATTAACTCGAAACCTTATTAATGCTTACATCTGTTTGTTTAACGAACACAGAATTAGTTTCAAACATTAACTCCCAAGTTAATCAA
This sequence comes from Cephonodes hylas, assembly GCA_030295005.1. Taxonomy (NCBI): domain Eukaryota; kingdom Metazoa; phylum Arthropoda; class Insecta; order Lepidoptera; family Sphingidae; genus Cephonodes; species Cephonodes hylas. Next base: position 7,389,950 of record AP025382.1, read on the forward strand.
CGTAAACAAATAATTAATCTGCTGATAAGTAAATTAAAGCGAAACCGTGGTTTGAATCAGTGATGCTTTTTGGTTTTTGGCAATGACTCACGAGAATTCCTGATTATCGATTCTTAAAAGGATTATTTTCGGTGCGGTGTAAATATATAGAGTTAGTCATTTGTACTGGGGAAACAATTTGGTAGCAACACGTGTACGCTCAGTTGTAACAGCTGAAAGTCGTATGACTTTTTTACTTTTTGGACACTTAACACATTAGCTCGATCCATTTGGAATAAAACCGCGTCTTGTGCCGAATTAAATTGGTTAAGAAATGACATTAAATTAAATGTTTAGCCCAGCAGTGCTTACCAAACCATCTATCCCTCTATACATCTTTTAAACCGTAATCAAGTAAAAACTCGCCAATCAAAACGTCAAAACTGAAACTCTGTCTTTTCGTGGTTATTGTATTTACAACAAATAATCATGTGCTCCCACGGTAAAAGCTACCTTTTACTATTGTAAGACTTAATAACATAACATACACATCACTTATACCTAGTTTAAAAAGATAATTGAGAACTAGCAAAAGAAATTGCTAAATCTTTTTCAGCAAATCGCAGGCTATCACTACATTGAGGAAAAGCAAAGCAAATATTAGCTCGTATAAGCCGATCTAACGGATCTAGATCAGCCAGAAATATCTAGGATTTGAGCTAGAGTTCTAATCGCTCGGTAAATAAGTTTGCTATCCTCAAATAACACGGACGGTGGATTCGGTGCAGATTCACGTTTGCATAATCCTTGGCAATCGGCACGGGTGCTCCAAATTGTGCAAGATTGCTTCCTGTATCATTATGCCTGTGGGTAGGTGGAGATATATTTCTAATGTGAATTTACGTCGGCTGTAAAAATATTTTTTTTTACAGGAAGGCTTTTTGCTACTTGTGATTCGAATCAAAATCGAACCCAAAAGCTCTTCACCGTAGATTGCAGGTTCGTATCACCGAGTGACAAGGCAGCTTAATAAATTTATCATCCGAACTATATCAAAAAACCGCATTAAAATGTTTTTAGAAATTGTAAGTATTTTCGTCATACAAAAGTTCTAAAATAGCTATGAGCTAAGTCGACAATAAAATGTAAAACCCACCACAGTGATACAATGTCACGGACCGAGATCTCACTTAATATATGGAAACAAAAAGCCGTCATAATTTTATTGGATGACGATGGATAGGAATTAAGCGCTCAGCGCCATCTAGTATCGAATGGAAACATCCAGATAATGTTATAGCAGTAACTTAGCGAAACATTTGAAATTGTATTGTTTCTTTTCTTAATTTTCTGTTTAGAAACATATTTATTTTATAAGTATAAAATAGATAGTTCTCACATTTACGTACTTTTGACAATTTATTCATGTTTAAGTTTTCCAAAAATATAAGATCCGCATTTTTAATAATTTTTCTATTATATTACAGTCAGAAAAAAAAATCTTATAAGGAGAAATAGGGATGATAATACCATATTAAGTTATTATAAACAATGCACCCAAGGTGCAAAGATAAACACAAATAAGGTTATTTTACCGTACGTCTTGTTCACTCAAAAGCTGGCCTGCTGATGAGTTCGCCTGCACTATAAATAGCTGAGTATCGTCACGCCGCCACCGAAATAGCATGTTGTCTATGGTAAAGAGCTTGTCTGTATAATATTTAAATAGAGGACTTGTTGTTCCATGTTTATACGGCGCCGGCGCTGTTTTTGGCGCCACCTTTATGTTTACCGTCACAATACAGAATTTTACGACTGGATTTTTTAAATAAATATGGCAACGTAATTAATGGACTTATTAAGATTATCCTTTGAACGGCAATTGCAGTAAACAACGATGATCGTTTTGATATTTTTGGATTTCATTCACTTATTCAGCTGACTGTACTGTGTAAAAATACAACATGGCTGACTTAAGTGATTGCGATGCATAGAATGTAATGGCCGGTAATTATTATTACTACAGTAGAATCCCGATTATCCGAACCTCGATTATCCGAACATCCGATTATCCGGACTCATTCGTCTCGGCTCTAATTATTAATTTAAAAATGTTTTGACGGCGCAACGAGACATGTTACGACAAGTTTATTCCCGCCTCCGACGGTGTACTCCCGCTCTCATTTGTTTGCGGGATAGTGTTTGTTATTGTTGCATTTTCTTTGATAGCGTTCAACTGAAAGGTTGTCTTTTATTTTTGTTTTCGTTTTGTGTTGGAAATTTAAAATGTCCAAGCGAAAAAGAGTAGTGTTGTCTCTTAAAGACAAAATGAAGATAATTGAGAGTATAAAAAATGGTGAATCTGGCAGTAAGTTGGCACAAATATATGGTGTCGGAACTTCTACGATATCAGACATTAAAAAGAATTCTGATTCCATAATGAAATTCATTTGCGCGCTTGAGCAAGAAGATGGAAGTTCGCAACGTAAAGTCATGAAAAAATCTCAAAATGAAATTCTGGAGAATGCAGTTTTTACTTGGTTCTTACAAAAGAGAGCATGCGGTCAGCCCATATCTGGACCTCTGTTATGCGAAAAAGCATTGGATTTTAATCAAAAACTTGGTGGTGATACTTCTTTCAAGGCGAGCTGTGGATGGTTAGCAAGATTCAAATCCAGACATGGAATTCGAGAACTGGAGATTCAAGGAGAAAAACTGTCTGCTAACGTTGCATCAGCCGACTCTTTTGTAGACGAGTTAAAAGAATTTCTAGATGAAAAAAAATACGATTTAGATTTTGTATACAATGCGGACGAAACAGGTCTTAATTGGAAAGCTCTACCAAGCAGATCATTAGCATCGCGACGTGAAAATGCAGCACCGGGGCACAAAGTGAGTAAGGACAGAGTTACAGTTATGGTTTGCGCAAACGCTAAAGGAACACATCGATTGCCACTGCTGCTTATTGGTAAACCAAAAAATCCGCGCTGTTTCAAGAATGTTAAAATACCCTTAATTTACGCTAACCAACAAAAAGCGTGGATGAACACAGATATTTTTCTTACTTGGTATGAAAATACGTTTATTCCTGAGGTGAAGAAATTTCAAAAGGACGTGGGAAAAGAGGGCGATGTATTGTTGTTATTAGATAATGCGCCAACGCACCCTTCCGCTGAAACACTAAATCGAGAAAATGGGAAGTTCACGGTTAAGTATTTGCCCCCTAACGTAACATCGATATTGCAACCTATGGACCAAAGTGTCATTGAAACTTTAAAACGTTTATACAGAAAGCAGCTACTGCGTCGTCTTTTATCAGAAGACGACAGTGAAATAGAAACGTTGTTAAAGTTTTTTAAAGAAATTAATTTAAAAGATTGTTGTTATATGCTGGTAGAAGCGTGGAATTCTGTGGAATTGCAAACATTAAAAAGGGCATGGAATAAATTATTAAAATTAACTCTATCTGATTCTTCAATTAAACCGCACGACGATTTTAAAGAAATAACCGAAGCAATGAAAATTATTAGCATTGGTGAAGGGTGCGATGAAGAGAATATTATGGAGTGGCTGAACTGCGATAGTGAAGACCCTGGATTCCAAATATTAACTGATGAAGAAATCATTGAGGATTTAAACAGTAACGAGAGAGAAGATGAAGAAGAGACTGAAACTGGGGATGTATGTCAAGTACCATCTCACGCAGAAGCTTTTGAAGCTCTAGATGTTGCTTTTAAGTGGTTTGAAAGACAGGACGAATCGGATCCCATACAGTTGTTACAACTGAAGCGCATCAGGGACTTGGCTTCGAGAAAAAGATGTGATTCATTACATCAAAAATCTATAACAAGTTATTTCCAACCATAACTTTAAATTACATAGGTATTATGTAATTTAAAATTATGGTTGGAAATAATAATATCAATCGTTATAGTTCGTTTTTTATATATCGTATTATCTAAGTAAAACCCATTACATAATAAAAAATTATTAAAACTTAAATATTATTTGATTTGCTTTGAAATCGGTTATCCGGATTTTCGATTATACGGAATACCCCTGGTTTTAATTGATCCGGATAATCGGGATTCTACTGTAATTAACCCTCTTGTCTATTAATATGCTTCGAACGCAAGTTACTCCGCGGACGATAACCAGTGGCTTTCAAGCGTAATATTATCGAATTAGAATAATAAGTATAAAGGGTAGAACCAAGGAGTTTGTTAGTATAGCGTAATAATAATGAACTGAGTCACTTTTATGACGTCAGATTGGACTACGGTGACACTAAATTTCACTCACCCACTAGGCAAATCGCCATCCTCGCCTACCCCTTCCCTTTTAAAACTCTGTCTGTACTTACCTACAGTAACTTATTTAGATAGTCATCAATTATTTAGGATCATCTAATCCATCATTTAATCATCAACTAAAATTATTCGCTAACTTATGTTTGGTTAAAACAGATATAAAAGCCGAAGAAACATAATTCGACTCGTAACTCGTTACACATACATACTCGTACGTTTCGCGATCTTTTATTAAGTTCCTGGTATTGAGATAGAAATGATCTTTGCATTATTTATATCCAAGATTTAAAAAAAACTCACACTTTACAATTAATCATGTATCAATGATATACTAAGAGTAGTAACCTAAGAGTTCTTAGGAATTTCTTAGGTGTGTAGTCCGCCAACCCGCACTAGGCCAGCGTGGTGGACTATGGCCTAAACCCTCTCAATGGTAGAGGAGACCCGTGCTCAGCAGTGGGCGTATATAGGTTGATGAAGAAAAGAAGAGCAATGATATACTCATTAAAGTCATATTTTCAGTACATAAAAATATTCATTCATTAATCGATCAAGCACTATCAACGCAAAGTAACGCCATCTAGCGGGACGTAGCGGCACCAGTTTCGCCAAAGCCGTGTGACAGTAAACACAGACAAGAAGGCTTGCAGACAAAATAGAGAATACATTCAACTAGTTCCTAGTTGCGCATTACGCAAGCCGCATTCCATGTGCAGAGCATCGTCCCGCCCAACTAGGTGCACGCTTATTATTTTCGCACGCTCGGCTATCAAGCCAGTTAAATCCTGTTATATTACAAATCTGAAAGCGCTGGTATTCGTATCGTCGTTAATGGGTCAGAGGTTGTCAAGCTAGACGAATTAAATTAAGAAATGTATTGGTTACATTGTTGCTATGCTTTCTAGATTAAGCTGGGAATGGATTTTGATAAAATTGGGTATTGATATCGACAGACCTACAATATTTATTATATATGTAATTTTTTTCGGATCTGGGGGCTCCTGAGTTCTAAAAGACTGTCATAGTTTCTTATATTCACATATCTTGACATCTTATATACAGGGTGTATTTAGACCGTGAACGAAAACTGAGGGAGGTAATAGCGAGGGTGATCACAAACCCAGTGGCGATATTAAAAATCCCGACAAAAAATAAAATTTTTGACGTTTTCCATACAACCATCGGTGTTAAAAGTATGTGGTTTGTATGGAAAACCTCAAAAATTTTATTTTTTGTCGGGATTTTCTTTAATGCCAGAGGTTTTGTAATCACTATCGCAATTACCTGCCTCAGTTTTCGATCACGGTCTAAATACACCCTGTATATCGTATGTGAGTGTGTCAAAACTATGTGACTACTGGGTGTATTTATCTTAGTATTCTTAATAGTCAGATATGCGATAACTGACACATCCCAGGTATCTGGAAGCCAGGTGCTAGTACACGACTCCACCAAAATCGAAACAGTCAGTTCACGTTATTCCTGATCCAGTCGGCAAAAACATCATAACAGCGAAGAATATAAATTAACCAGCAAAATTCCTACTAGGTGTGCTTTCAGTAGAGAGCTTACAACAAAACCGATATAACAAATACCAAATCTAAGGAGCCCAACAGGATTTGGTGGCTGTTGGATAAAAGGTTTTTAACTGACGAAGTATTGACATTAGGCATTAACATCAATGGATGCTTACAAGCTGCTCAAAATTTCCAGAAAACCTCATTTAGATAAAAATGATGGTGATTTGCCTAATCTTACCTACAAAACTTCATCTAATGCTATATACAACAATAAGCTAACAAACCGACTCAGTAACTCATGAACATAAAACACGAAATGTAAATCGTTTTGCTAAATTTTGTTGTTATGTTTCGTTTACTTCACGCAATAATTCTCATTACCTATGTATGGTGTTCGTATGTTAAATATAGTCGCAGGTTTGTCGAGAGACGGCACCGTTTCCATTGTTATTTAACACGACATTTATATAAAGTACATTTTATATCTTATAGACACGGATTGGATAAGCAGAAACTCAACGGAATAATAGATTTAGTTAATTTAAAGAATCGCTAGATTAATAAATGAATAATAAGATTAATAAATGAAGAAAATTTCATTTAAATTAATTGTCATACTTACAGTATTTCTTTTTAAAATTATGAAGCGAATGTCAGTAACATATCTAACAATGCAAAATAAATACATATTTGGTGACACTGTACTCCATAGGATTTATTATTTTCACTAAACCAATAAAAATATTCCATTGAAATTACTATACCTTCTTGCTTACAAGTTTTTTTTAACACCAAAAACGAACAAAAATCCCTAACAACTTACGACTTTAAAATAAAAATAATTGTCAAATGGCTGAAAAACTTGATGAAACTAACTCTAACTGACAAACTATTCCTGTTCATACGCCCAAGTTTAATATTACCCATAAAACCACCTATACCCAGTGGAAACAGTACAAAATGTGCATTAGTATGCTAGAGTGGACCGGCGGAGGCACGATTCGGATTTACTGTTACGGCCGTGCATCTCTCCACTCGCCGCATCTCCTACCAAAACATCCACACCTATACACAAATACCGTTCCAACGTTAGATATTAACTATATTACTCAGACACGAATTGCTGATGATATAGGTATTTCATTTTACAAATATATAAGATAATTTACCATACTTAGAATATTAAGCAGGTTGACAAAAATCTAACTTGAATACCAATATTATTACCGAATGCGTACTTGTAGCAGTTTTTCAATCATATTTTATACCTGTTAACTTAAGAAAACTTATTTAATCACTCTTTGTCAAGTCGTAAATCGAACCCGCGACGATACGATCGCACCATGTGCACTTATGCCACAAGCCTAACATGGAGGTAAACAGTAGCTTGATTTTTCCTTCATTTAGGAATCGGTATAATGTGCCATATGCCAGTATTATTACTGCAAAAAAAAAAAATTCACAATCCAAATTCAAATTATTCAAAGCGAAACAACAAAATATGCAAACAACAATAGAATTAATTTCACATGTCGTTTCTAACCTCAAAACGCGGTAAACAAAATGGCCGAATCGCTGTGACCTCGAGTTGATTGAGTCATTCAGTGTCAGACGGACAGACAGACGGCCCATGGGAACCGTTCGACCGGCACAACTATCATATTACTGTCATTGTACCCTCACTCATTGTTATGCAAACTCGGTTTTGGTGAAATGTCTTTGTGTTGGCGTTTTTGACTGGATTTCTCTCCATTTTGACAGTTGAATTGCACAGATTAAAAATTTTGCCGCTTTTATCTTAATTGTTGGTGGAATCTGAGTAATTAGGTCGGAGATGCAGCTATTATGTTGACGATAAAGTTCTATAACAAGGTCTAAATAATCTTGGGCCATTAAAAAATCTACCATGATAAATATCGAATTAATGCAACGATACTCAGAGGTTATAATAAAATTAGAATTTTACAATATACCTTGAATAGATCAAAAATTGTGTTTAACACTCTCTTTTTGCTATCGCATAAGATGTCCTGATTAGGTGTAATATAAACCGATCGTGTGTATGCTTCAGAAAATGAAGGTGATGTCTGAAACCCAATTTCAGAATTGAATTTCAGAATTCAAAAGCCTGCAATATCGGGACAGAATCGATTCAATCAATCGTTTATATGACCAGTGCTCATATTATAACCAGTGACCATATTATAACCAACATGACGTAAATATGATAGGTTTCCTACAAACAGGCAGCACAGTGTGTCGTCGTCGATTCCCGTGGCCAAGTATATGTAACAAAACGATAATTCAGCATACAGTTGTCGGCGTGAGAAAGCAGTTTCACGGTCGATTACGCGTGCGATACGAGCCGACACACCCACTGTGCAGTACTTGTGCGTGCACACATTTTGTACCAATTACTAAGCACATTTTCCTTCCCTGATCACAATCAGGACAGAGGATTTTGTGCGTATTTGGTGTGAAAAAGAAGCTTTCATCGGTATTGCAAAAAGATTATTAGGACACTGGGTAAAGGTATAGAAGCTCTTCGGCTATGTCGATTGTTCAGTAATTAAGAATTTATATGAGACAAAAAAAAAACAAATTGTTTGTTGGTATGCCGGAAATATTTTAGAACTACAACAGAAATATTCTTAGCAGAAGACACTGTTCATTTTGTTAACTAAACACAAGTGCTTCTAACAGCGACATCTACAAATTTCACGAGGAATAAGAAACAAATATATCGGTTGGAACGAAATACAATTCATATGTATGAATTAACCTGCTGTATGTATGTGGAAAAACCGGGAAATGAATACATCAAATTGTGATAAAATCCCACGAACACTCCTACAAATTGCTTTACTCTGTAATTTGACCAAACTTATTTATCAGACCATTAAGCACTGACAGAGTTGTCAATGGCTCATTGTGAAGTTAATATCGCGGGGAATTCGTGGACACTGAATCACTCTCATTAATCTTTTGTCCGCGCGCGTCCGCTTTTCAGCACTGTGCGAATTTCATTTTGTTTTGTTGTGCGCATTTTAGGTCTTTATTTAAAAAAGTATTATAAATTAAGAGGAAAAGTGTGCTACTATAATATTTTTACAAGTTCGTTTGAAAATATCACAGCAGAAATAAAAAAAAGTACAAGTATAATTTGGTGTGACATTCAGATTATTCCAATTCTGATTATTTTTAAAAAATATATATCCAACTTTGTTGGTCTAAGTGTGAGTTGGCACTCAAACTTATGATCTGGGATTTCATTCTCAACTTGGACATAATCTTTAGTTGAGAAACTTTTCAACCGATTCGAGAAATGTGCCTGGTAAAAGGCAATGGTCAATAAATAAGTAACATAATCAGTTTAATTTTAAATAAAGTAGATGTAAAAATACCTAGGCAGTGATGGCCTCGAGGTTTGGTCGCGCGGTCGAGAATCTCAGCGGTCGCGGGTTCGAACCCCAGGCACACACCTCTGACTTTTCGAAGTTATGTGTGTATTCACATTGAATTATCACTTGCTTTAACGGTGAAGGAAAACATCGTGATAAAAACCTGTACACCTAAGAGTTCTTAGGAATTTCTTAGGTGTGTAGTCCGCCAACCCGCACTAGGCCAGCGTGGTGGACTATGGCCTAAACCCTCTCAATGGTAGAGGAGACCCGTGCTCAGCAGTGGGCGTATATGGGTTGATGAAGAAGAAAAATACCTACCAGCAATGTAAAAGTTGTATTCAGACCGCGATCGGAAACAAAAGCAGGTAATAGCGTGGTAAAAAAATAAATTTTTGACAAACTTAGTTATAAAATGAATGGCGTTGTTAGAAATTTGTGGTTGTTATTTTTTTTATTCTAATGGGTTCGTAATTACCGTATTAATTACCTGTCTTAGTTTTCGATCACGCGCTAAATACACTGTGTATGATATAAGCATGAAACTGTATACATTGAAACAGTTCAATTCATATACACAGTATGTAGGAATACAAAAAATAACGTGTTTATTACGTAAATGCATAAAAACAAACATGCAACGTCTATTAAAAGTTAAGCAACACATTTCATTTCATTGAATGAAATCAAATATTCTCTTATACCTACATCTTGAGTATCTCTATTACCTAACGATATTATTTCACGGTTACATTATCATATTTAGAAGACGTGTGAGTAATCCGAAACGATTCTCAATCGTCTTCATAATTTTGCTCAGATTCGACGTCTGCATAGAATTAACCTCGTTTAAACTGTTCCGGTTGTAGAATAGTTGAAATACATAAAGAATATATTATGTATTACTCACGCCTGTATTTCTCAAAGCATTGAATACCGCATTTCGCGAGGTATTCTTATATATGTATCAGTCCCACGTAATAGAAATCGATGCTATTGCCGATTTTCAGGCATATTTCCAGTCCTTGTGATAGTAGGTATACCTATAGATTTTTTTTTAAGAGAAAAACTCAGTAAGATTTTATTCGACACGTAAATCGAATCCGGGACATCTAGATCACACAGTACATAATTATGCCGCGAGACCACGAGTCAGTACAGAATCTACCACTACTGAATTATGTTTTTGGTGAGGCATACGTGTAACTTTCCGGGGATCGAACCTGCGTTTCACAGACAACTTCACGTTAACCCTACGTTAATATATATCATCATAATCATAATATATCATCACCATCATTATCACCTCCTCCTCCTCTTTAATTGAGAGGGTTAAGGCCTTACTGCACCAAGCTGGGCTAAACACCTATGAAAATTCTTAGATATGTGCGTGTTGAAAATTGATAATTGTCTAAGTAGAGAGGAAACGATTAAAACCGCATTTAAATCATAAATGCAAAAATTATAAATTGCCTTTAGAGGACTTAAGCTGAAGTTTCGTTACGTAATAATTCAGGAATAAAAAAGAAACTTTTTATATTTATTAGATTTAAATCGCTATATAATGACTCTTATCTTATTACTGACGTTGATTATACCTCCCTTGTCAAACTGGTACCGTAGTAGCTAAATTAATCTAGTCTCTCTACATAATGACTCTAGCACTCACAAAAGACTATCCACCCCTTATTTAACAGGGCAGCGACATATTTCGTTTTAATTATGAATTTAAGATAAAATCACGTGTTAGCGTGGGTTGGGCTTTAAAATAAACAAAATTCAGGATACATTGCTGCATCAGTATTAAATTTTTTTAAAGCATTTTATTTTATAAAATGCAGTATCCATTGCTATATAAAAATTAAGTGGTCTAAATTGTATTGGTTAAGGCATTCAACCCGCTTCAAACATTGCTTAACGACACAATTACATGCAATATGTGGTCGAACCAAGACCCCCCATTAATATGAAATGTTGGTGAGATCGAAACTACGATTAAATGCTAGTGGAACGAACGATCTTGCAGTAATGTGAAAATTTTGCCTAGAGAAACATAATACAGGTCGAATAGAGAAATCCAATGAACCTACTCTAACAGCAAAGGAAAACATCGTGAGGAAATGGGCTCATCAAAATTTTCTTAGGAATTTATCAGACGTGTGGTCCGCCAATGCTAGTCTACCACGGCAGCCTAAGCCCTACACCCTCACAGTTATAGAGTAGACTAGAAGGACATCAAAATATTTAATTTTTTAATAAACGAAACATTTTTGAGATTTTCCATTAGAAAATTCTTGGCACCAGCATTATAGAGACGGCCCGTGCCCAGCAGTGGAACGTATATGAGCTGACCATCATTATGCATTAATTACGACTAAGAATATCGCCTAAACACGCTAATGAGCTGTCTAATGCTAATACGTCGGGCTTTATACATACACAGCTAAATTGGTGGAGTCATACCCTTAGTCTCAGGCAGGAACATCAACATCTCCTTGTCCTGTTCCTAACTTCATTAGGGGACAGCGCAGTATGCTTATCCTTCCGCACATCCCTATCAGCCGGCATGTCTTCATTCACCCCTTTCTCTTTCATCTCTTCATTCACGCACTCCATCCATCTTTTCATTGGCTTTCCTTTGCTCGCCTATCCACTAACTTCCATTTTCTTCTCCTCAGTCTTAGTCACGAATGCAAGTATGTAATAAAAAATAGTCATGTTTTTAAATACCGAGGGATAACCCGAAATCCGAACCGAGGGAAAGCCGAATTTCGTATCAAGCTCAAGTGGTTACCCATACGGCTTCGCCGGAATGCTCACATTCTTTCTCTTCTATATAATATCTTATTTGATCCTTTCACCCCTTCTTATCTCAAAGATTGCTTTGTTTTTCTCCAAAACTCACACTCTAGAACCTGGAGGTCGTCAGGGGATCTGAAATTGAGAATGGCTGTCCACACTACGACTTTTATGGACAAGTCATTCAAGGTCCAAGCTGTTCGATTGTGGAACGCCCTTCCACCTGCCATAAGACGAGCAGAAACAATTCACTCATTTAAAAGACAAGTGAAAGATCATTACCTGTCGCTCTAATCCATCTTCTCTCCACTGACCTGATTAAGAACTGTATATTTTGTATGTATATTTTACATGTTTATTTTGTATTTAAGTATATGTTTATATATATGTATGCATTTGTATGTTTTATAGATAGTTATATATTTACTTATAATATATATATATATATATATATATATATATTTAGTCTAAATTATTAGTATTACTTATATTAGTTGTTTTTCTTTCTTAACTTCTGTCTAACACTTTGTTCTACCCTATTTATGTTCCTTCTATATTATCCATCCAAAGGTTGCCTGTAAGAGATTGCCTTGAGCGATAAGGCCGCCTCTTGTTTTCTTTCTTTTAGTTTTTGTTTCTCTTTTTTTTTTATTTTTGTAAACAAGAAAGTGTTAAATAAATAAATAAATAAATAACCCCTTCGCATTGTCTAATAATTGAAAAACCAATTACGTCGACCTCATGTATAAATATGCAAGTATTTTCCCACTGCAATAATTATGATGGCAGCGTCTGCGTTGCAACTATGCTGTTATTACGCGTTACCTAATCTGCGAAGGATGGTAAAGGTCGCGTGACTTTTAAGGGGGGATTTAAACTGAAGTTAGGGTTACTCGTGGTAACCTTGGAAAAGATTTACTAATAGAATCAAAAATATATAACTTTTTTAAAAGATACTTCTTTAAGGTTGTTGCGTTTCTATTTCAATTTGTGATCGTCGATTTGGCAACAAGCGATCCAAATTGTGTTAAAATTACTATCTTAGTTTCTTCTTCTTCTTCATCAACCCATATTCGCCCACTGCTGAGCACGGGTCTCCTCTACCATTGAGAGGGTTTAGGCCATAGTCCACCACGCTGGCCTAGTGCGGGTTGGCGGACTGCACACCTAAGAAATTCCTAAGAACTTTTTAGGTGTGCAGGTTTCATCACGATGTTTTCCTTCACCGTTAAAGCAAGTGATAATTCAATTTGAATACACACATAACTTCGAAAAGTCAGAGGTGTGTGCCTGGGGTTCGAACCCGCGACCGCCGAGATTCTCGACCGCGCGCCCAAACCTCGAGGCCATCACTGCTTAGTTTAGCTACTGCTAATCATAACCATTTCCCTACAGTCGTATTTCTATTTGTACTTTACTAAATAATCATTAAAATTCGTCAGAAATCAAACTATAGGTACCCAGAAGGTCTTTATATACTGTTGAATATAAAATAAATAGCAAAATAAACAATTTCGCGGTAGAAATACTGCAATTGATCAATATACTTAAAATATGATATTTACATACCACGTGAGAAACCCAACCGGGCGCGTTATGTAAGCCGTTGCAAAAGCTGTATTGCAGTTACGGTTAAAACTGCGTAATTGGCAATAGAAACATATTTTACGCAGTAGAGAAAACGCACCTTAAGTTTTTAATTTTTGTTGTTCTTATCAAGTTTTTAAGACACTTTGGAATGTAAGGTCGACATATTTTTGTTCTTTTTAAATTGGCACGGTAGAAGAGAAGACCTCACAGGTAAAATTATGAGTAAAGTCAAATCCAAAGCCAAAAACACTATATTACGATCTCAAATGTATTTGAAAGTACTTGCTTGCAATATACTCTAAATCTTATATATGCAAAACCGATAAAAACTAGTTACCTACTGCTTATGTAATATTGATTTATGACTAACATTTACATATTCTTAAATTTGAAAATACGTCTTTGATGTTTAACAATATGAATCCAGATATATTTTTTTAAAAAATTGGAATGACTACGTTTTCGTTTTCGAAGGTATTCGACAAACCTATCCTTCCATTCTTTTTTCTGGCAATCATTTCCAACCAGCTTTCTTGTTTCCAATTTCAAAAAAAGTCGTAAAATCTCCAATCGCATTAGCGAAACCGCTCTTTAAAATTGAGCAAGCACTTGCAAAACCACCTAGCGAGGCGCAGTGTCCAATTTTTAGTCGTGCCAACCGAACAGCTCCTTACGTCCTTGGCTGTCAGTAATATGAAATTAAAGATCGTTTAGACTGGGCTCATTCGAGTGAGGCGCGCCGGTTGCTGCTCATGTGAACATGGCCTACGAACTATCTGTGTTGGTGTTTTTCGTGTGCGTCTATGGCAGTCTGCAGCTGCTGCCTTTGCGTGAGTAGTTGCGATTATTTTGTCGGCATTATTAAGTGGGACGTCGTTGTCTCACTTAGTTGATATAGAGTCTGTCATAATCTGTACCTATGTTAGTTGACATTGTTTCCACTGATCTTTAGACCAGTAAATATTGTTTTAAATCTCAATGTATTGGTTTTGTGTGATGCTTTAGCGGGTCTGATACTTCGGTCTGCCGTAATGTGGGTCACTGGTTCAAATCTGTAGCTCGCATCAGTAATTTCATAATTATGTCTCTGGTGTTTAATATACGTCCCACTGCAAGCGTGGGCTCTAAAACTTGTAGGGGATGGCCTTAGTCCACTAGACTAGTACTGACTAAGACTACACTTCTAAGAATTTTGTTTCATATTTAGATTTACAAGGAGGTAGATGTCCTTCTATACCAATAAAATATGTAATTATGTATTCTAAATAGATACTTACAACAAAATCTTAGCTCTGTGGTTGGGATTTGAATCCGCAACCGCCTAGTTTTTGTTGCGACCGCGCACCTAAACCTCAATATGTAATTTCAATATTATTTTATTCCAGTTGTAAAAAAGAGTCCACAAGTTGTACTGTACCTACTATGTTTTCTTTTGTAAAATTTGCACATGCGTAACAACTGTAGGTAAACTCCAATAACTTTGTTCCCTACCGGAGAGTCAAATACTGGACCTCTAGATCGCCTGGCAAACATTTGTGCCACGATTCCGACAATCATACATATTAAAATTTATAATAATATCTATATTGGGCAGTACAAGTATTTTGTGGAAAGTTGTACAGAGTTAAGGAAACAAATAAATAAAATAGGAAGTTATTTGAGTATCGACAGTGGAGGACATCATGAAGACAATAAACAACAACTAGTGAATGTTTAATTTGGAAAGGACAATGTCAACCACCACGCACCAAGCAGAATAAACAAAATATTTTAATAAATCCTTTTGTGATATACATATATTGAACAGCAACAAAACTTTAATTAGTCCATATTTGAATACTGCATATATGTGCACTATACAGTATTTCTATCGCATTCCATTTCAACAAATCGTCTTCATAACGTCTAGTCATAAAAGTCTCTCTACTTGACATTACATTTGGTCACTCATCGACTACGGTATATACCTTACCGGTTGAAAAGTCATCATCATCATCTTTTCTCACATCCAAACCATTACTACATACCTAGGCCTATTCTACGGTACGCCTCTGGAAACCTTAAGTCATTGTTTCTTTATTTCAGCGGACTACATCCGCCCCTGCGCAGACTTAAGTGATGAGTGTTTCACCAAGGCAACCCTGGATGCTATACCAGGTATCGTCAAAGGGATACCAGAGGCAGGGATCCCACCCCTAGACCCGTTATACCTGGACAGAAACATCAGCATAGTGCTCCCAGGGAATCTGAAGATGACATTCCATGATGCCAAATTGGTTGGACTTAGCTCGTGCGTGCCCGACAATGTTTCGTAAGTGGACATTTTAGTTTTTGATATATTTGTGCAAAAGGCCGAAGAATTACCGAACTGAAGTGTTTATCTCATGCTTTAGGGTGCAGCTTAGGTAATCGTTAGGGACTCCAAGCTGCTTCTAAGAATATCCTAACCGCTCAGTAAGATACGTGATTAACATATTACAGTTTAAAATAATATGTTAATTACTGACTAATAGAATAAAAGCATTTTTATTTATAAAGTTTGGAAATCTTTTGCTATAAACTATAAAAGTCAAGTTTTGCCATGAATAATCTAAAAGTATGTTGAAAGTTTTTAGAATTGCAAAGTCCCGATTTTGAAATTTATAATTTTTAACTACCGTGATTTAGTACTAGGTCAAATATGAATAGTATTTGTAAATTTGAAATTGTAGCGAAAGTTTATACATAGAAAGAAATTTACTTCTTAAGACTTTTCTGAAAGTAGACGGAATTGATGGTCTCTTTACATTATTTTATCGGATAATAAACAAAGTTCCGTCACTTATCGTACTGTGAAACAATAACCCATTTGTATCGCCTTATAGATCAAACATAGGCAATTAAACCCTGTATAGGCTAGAAGACCACACATATTCTTAACAAATGCAGTCTTAAGAACGCAGTGATTGATCAGCATCAACAAAATACAATTGACTTATCCACGCATTTTTATAAAATTAATTTATCAAGCCAACTGTCAATGCTTACGCTGGCGTGTGCTAAATTTCCGTGTATACTAAAACGTATACATGAAAATAATAATAGAAAACCTAAATACCTGTTCATATGCTTTTTAATTTCCACAACACAGCCCCCCTCCCCCCCTTTAAATTAAGGCATTATTTAATATAAAATTATGATCAACATTTCCAAATACATTTTCCAAAAAACCGCCTACCAATGAAGGTCAAGGCCCCACAACACACGACAAACCACAAACGTAAACATTTCGCCAATACGCGAACTGGCGTGGGTTTCCACACCTCTTGCGACACGCGGCGAGGCGCGCGAACATTCGAGCTCGTACTCGCAACCACATGCATTTTCATTAGTAACTTGGAAACACTTAGTACACGGCAAATTGACATACATAGTTTTCGAGGTTCCAATACTGTACTGTATTGGAAGAAGTTATATTAAATGACTATTATCGACTAACTAGTAATAGACTTAACGAAATAAGAATAAACACTTCACAATAGAAGGCTGAACCCAGCAATGAAACAATTAACAAATAGTTTAAGTAAAATATTTAACTTTGAGGTTTTATCCCCAAATATAAGACTCGTACAAATATTGACTCCATCATTATCCATTGACTACCACCACGAATATGAACCCTAAAACACCAGTTCTACGATGTAGTAGGTTAAAAAAATGTTGCGGAACTGAGTCTCCTCCCCGAGTAGAAATCAAATAAGGCTCAACCAGATCATGTATCGGGTCCTGATCAGTATAGAATGTGGCATGCCCGATCCGGCAAGCCCAATCAGGACCAGATCGGGACCAGATAAGGATAGCCTTATGTTAAATATTATCAAGTATTGTAAGGCATATTGGATCAGGACCAGATCGGGACCAGATGAGGATAGCCTTATGTTAAATGTTATCAAGGATCGATTCCAGAACGACTATATTATCATCAGTCCCATATACGTCCACGAGCGCGGGCCTCCTCTAATTAGGTCTTAGTCCATCACGCTGGCCTAATGCAGATTGTTGGACGTTGTATACGCCAATGATCGTTGTATACTACGTTCATTCGACTAAACATACGCTCTTATTTAGGACACTCACGGAATACGATATAGCAGATTCAAATCTTTAATCGTATCACTAAAAATTGCACTATTATCCAGGTCCCGTCGCGACAAACGCATGTTCATATTCGACATGCACTGCAACTTCACGATCCGCGGCGTGTACAGCCTGTATGGACGGCTGCTGCTCTTCAACCTCGACACGGAGGGAGGCGCCAAGATCAAAATATGTAAGTCAATTGTTTCAATGAATACCCTCATTTCTGTGAGCAGTGTAGTGTTCGTGCCTCCACAAGTATTAAGTATTGGCTCGTTACGTCACCAGCAGTCAGGGTAAACACGTCCGCTCTCGCCCACGGCGCGCACCAGACTGTTCCCCCACTACCCGTGTCACCGAGACAAGTATACAAACACTACATCCCTCCCTTAATGTATTTATTTTAAATAATCATTTACTTTTAAATACAAATCACTTTAAGGGTTGTTACTTTGTCTAGCACATCTTTTCACAAGTGCTCTATATTTGCTTTATTTCCTTTTTCATTTTTTTTTTTTCATACACGCCATAACCACACAGATTGCAGCAACACAAGCTCCGATCAATTTACTTACTCATAGTCTGTCTTCGCATAGTCTGTCTACCTTTATTCCTTTTGCTGTCTCGTGGGTATCAATACGTTACAAATGTGGTCCATTTTTCCTCGTTTCTCTCAACATATGATCATGTTCATCTCCATGTCCAAATCGTCTTTTTTTTCATTTGCGTAACACATCGTTATACAACAACGACCCACAGCTTATTATCATCAATCTCTCTCTCTAGTCGGTCTCTCATATCTGAAGATCGTGGTCAGCATTAGGGTGACATCTGGAGCGGATGATCTGTTTCCATCGGTTTCTGTCAAGCACTTCCTTTATGGCAGAGTAGAATTTGGAGGACGACGACTCTCTTACTTGAACAGACCATCTCGTTGGTTATTATCATGTCGTTTTATTAGTCTGATAAGATCACGTACAGTTTTCACACAGAAGGCCTGTACTACCTAACACTATAACGCACAGCTTTTCTTTAATTTGAAGCCTGCATCATAATTCGACATGATTTTCGTTTCATGAAGGCTCATACTGCCCGCAACATAATTATTTATTTATTTATTTATTTATTTAATTCAGCACAACCACATCACATATATTAATACATTTGTAGCTTAATAATTATTACTTAGGTACTATATCCGATATACATATATGACACTTAGGTAAGGTGTGCATAACATTCTACCAAGTATTACAAGAAAAAGACAAACAGTTAATAATGTGCAATAGTAATTACAAACAACTTAACAATTTATAATGTAAAATATAATAACAGAATTAAAAATAAAAAATTAAAATAACAACAAACAATATATTAATTTAACACTTAACTATTTTTAAATAATTTTTAAAACATTAGAGCACATTAAGATTGTTTACTTTAGCAGCGCCATCTGCAATTAATTATGTACAGCTTTCTTTAACTTGAAGCCTGCATCATAATTCGGTATGATTTTCATTTCATGAAGGCTCATACTGCCTGCAACATAATTATGTACAGCTTTCTTTAACTTGAAGCCTGCATCATAATTCGGTATGATTTTCGTTTCATGAAGGCTCATACTGCCTGCAACATAATTATGTACAGCTTTCTTTAACTTGAAGCCTGCATCATAATCGGTATGATTTTCGTTTCATGAAGGCTCATACTGCCTGCAACATAATTATGTACAGCTTTCTTTAACTTGAAGCCTGCATCATAATCGGTATGATTTTCGTTTCATGAAGGCTCATACTGCCTGCAACGTAATTATGTACAGCTTTCTTTAACTTGAAGCCTGCATCATAATCGGTATGATTTTCGTTTCATGAAGGCTCATACTGCCTGGAACATAATTATGTACAGCTTTCTTTAACTTGAAGCCTGCATCATAATCGGTATGATTTTCGTTTCATGAAGGCTCATACTGCCTGCAACATAATTATGTACAGCTTTCTTTAACTTGAAGCCTGCATCATAATCGGTATGATTTTCGTTTCATGAAGGCTCATACTGCCTACAACGTAATTATGTACAGCTTTCTTTAACTTGAAGCCTGCATCATAATCGGTATGATTTTCGTTTCATGAAGGCTCATACTGCCTGCAACATAATTATGTACAGCTTTCTTTATCTTGAAGCCTGCATCATAATCGGTATGATTTTCGTTTCATGAAGGCTCATACTGCCTACAACGTAATTATGTACAGCTTTCTTTAACTTGAAGCCTGCATCATAATCGGTATGATTTTCGTTCCATGAAGGCTCATACTGCCTGCAACATAATTATGTACAGCTTTCTTTAACTTGAAGCCTGCATCATAATCGGTATGATTTTCGTTTTATGAAGGCTCATACTGCCTGCAATACAATGATGTACAGTTTTTATTTATTTCACGGTTTTTTTTATTAAATGTCTTGATATCTCACATTAATTTCCAATAACGCCTTCTTTCTTCGAATAAGGTTTGATTCTGTGGTAATAGTTTAGTCTAGTTTCGGTTTACTCGTACAGTGGCGTATTTCTCATACTATTTGTATTTAATTTATCACTCACTTCGGAAAGCAGCCATTAGTAGAGAAACGGACAAGAAACTCCAGTGATACTCTTTTCCAATCAAGATACGGTACATAATATTATATAGATAATTCTCCCAAATTTTTTTTTTTAGGTGTATGATATCTCTTATCCAGTCTATAATAATATATGTATTTCAACTTGCAGTCACTCATACCAGCCTGTTTCAGTTCACTTAGGGAAATTGCCAAATGTCGAGGCACTATCGACTATTGACGTAGTTGTTATCAAACGGCTTTGGTGGTTCTCTACACACACAAAATCGCGCCAATCAAGAACTATGTTTTTCTTCCCTGGACTGTAAAGACATCAAATTTATACATGTGATTGTAGATGCAACACCCAACGTTAAATCCGGGCACATGCTTTCAACTTCTTGGAGAACGTGACCTTCAGAGGCCAATGGTTGTCGACTCAATGTGAACAATATTTTCCAAACAAATGGGACGTATTAATAGGCTTACTATCCAATCCAACGCAAGATTCCCGTTCTCGATCTGATAACGCTTTTTACGTTCTCACAGACTTATGTTGCTATATGCAACCAACCTAGGCTTAATGTAACGAGTACAGCTCTCAGTACAACTGGACCAGCATATGCAAACACTTAGGTTCTATCAAAGGTATCACAATACCTAATAATCTTTATTTATTTAATTTGACACAACGACATCACATGTATTAATACAATTTATAGCTTTATTATTTTTACTGCGTTACTATATCTGATATATATGACAGACATTTAAGGTGTGCATAACGTTCTCCAAAACATTATTAGAAAAGATAAACAATTAACAATCTGCAATATTAATTATAAACAACTAATATCAAAATTAAAACAATAAAATTAAGTAATTAAAGTGACATCAAAACATAAAACATTTAACATGGAGAAGAAAACAAGACTTCTTATTTTAGTTACGAGCTATGGCCGTTTCAGATAGTCAAGGCTAATTCGGGTATCGTTCCAATACGAATCTATATTCGCGGTCTTAGCCAACTTAATTTTTTTATAATACAACTTGCGTAAAAGTTGAGTGTATGTTCCCAAATCTGGAACCCACTTGCCCATGTTTCTTACTTAACTCAGAAAACTTGAACTTCGTCACTAGAAACAGACTCTCTCTATTGGAATATAGCTTTGAACATCCTTGATTTTAAGAAACGTTTCCGCAACTGCATTTACTTCAAGACAAAACTTAAAGTTTAGTTGAAATTTCTTTTCTAAGAAGATTTCACTTTTTACCACATGATTTGTCGATTTTCCGAACTGCACCCATTATCGATCTCGAAAACTCGAATCAAATCTTCGAATACAGTAAATTAATTTTGACATCAATAGGCAATACTATTTTTTTCTTGATTTTCAAAGTAGCGTCATTAATGACACTTTACTACTCGTATTTATAAACATATCTGTTCCAACGTCCTCAGACATTTAATAGGGTCAACCCCATCTATTCTTCGGATTTAAGATACTGTGAAGAATTCCAAATAAATGGTACAACCCTCCCTTAATGTATTTACTTTAAATAATCATTTTCAAATTTAAGGCGACCAGTATTTTTTAAATTATTTGCTTCAAAATATTATTGTCAATTATGAAGTCGTCACCAAGGATTAAAACCTTTTTCTATAATTAAACTGATATATCATCAACCAACACACGTCCCACAGCCGGGCACAATACTTCTCCACCTTTGAGAGGGCTCAGGCCACAGTCCACCACGCCGGCACGGCGCGGGCTGGCGGATCACACACCCGAGAAACTCCCAAAACCCCCTAGGTGTGCAAACTTCATCACGGTGCCTCTCTCCGTCGCTAAACCCAGTGACAAATTAATGCGAACACACACACAACTTCGGGACTTACTTCCGGGACTCGAACCCGCGACTGCAGAGATCCCAAACCACGCCAAAACGCGAGGCCAACACTGCTTTAATTAGTCGTATGACTTTTTATTAATTTGCTCAATGAGTCGGGTCTAAGTCTGAAAAGAAACTTATTAAATTTCTCTCTTAACTGCTGTTTCATTGTTTGAATAAATATCGATCGAAAACTTCATTTAGGTGCATAACATTTATCTATTTTAACATCAAATTTGTAGATTTACTTATTTATTGTTTTTTTTTTTTTTTTTTTTTTTTTTTTTTTTTAATTAGACCGCCGATAATACGTGGAAGCATTGCGGCATGGTCACAATTGTTGCCGTATGATATACCTAGCTCTATGCCACGGTTCCACTTTTCCATCTTAAACAATTTAAAGCTTTATAGTTCATAGACTCACAAATTATACATATAAATTGAAAGCACATACTTTTGTAAGCAAAGTTCAAATATTCATAGCACGTATTTTATTTTTTCAGTGCTAATATTCCAATTTTGATCTAACGATCTTTAGATTTATTTAAAAACAAAAAATCATTTAGGTACTCTACTGGCGAACCAAACTACCTCTTTACATACAGTATTAAATGTATTGGTGTGAAACTAAAGCATACGATAATAATTTTAAATGTACTACATACTTTTATAATACATATCTTTATATGTGTACTTGTAGTTATTATTTCAAGTTTCACTCACAAAGCTAGTTTCATACAAGTTGAACGTAAAACATTCATAAAACAACCAAGTCTCTAATAGAATTGAAGGCAACGTTTAAATCTTTCTTGGATAAAAGTATGCTTTTAATCATTACATAATTTTCAGGATAAATAAGCCATTCTGATATTAAATAACATAATGTAAGCGTTATAACCGGCTATTTTAAATCTGTGGGTACGCAGACGCACAGGCGGCGTCGCTGACCAGTGAAAACAATTGAAACCACATTTCAATAGATAAGCAAGCAACCGGTTTGAATATTTGTATTAGAACACATCTGTCTTGTTCGACAGAAAAAAGCATTGTTAATGTTTACTTTTAATTTATCACAACGTATTCTTAACGTGACTGGACTTAAGATTACGGGACCTGCATTGTGCATACACATATAATTCGGTTATGCAAGGTCTCCTACAATCTATTACTTAATTTAGTTAAGAATAATTTAGTTCAGGAATCGAGTATTATATTTGATCGTACAATTTGCGCACTAGTTTACTTATGTAAAATGACCAAGGCATTAATAAACAACTCCATATATTTACATTATTGTGTACTTTTTTTTTTTCGTTTATACTTTTCCCTTCAATAATATTCATGGAGCACCATAACATTTATTCACTGACCTTTTACCTCGTCGCCATTTGTAGTGTTCGTGCCTCCACAAGTATTAAGTATTGGCTCGTTACGTCACCAGCAGTCAGGGTAAACACGTCCGCTCTCGCCCACGGCGCGCACCAGACTGTTCCCCCACTACCCGTGTCACCGAGACAAGTATACAAACACTACAAGCAGCACTTAGTTTATATAGAAAGCACAAAAACAGATTAATATGTCAACATTGTTGATATTTTTTTTTGTACCGCAGACGTAATGAAGATTATTTAATTTAGTCTCTGAATAACAATTGAGTATGTATTATGCAACGTTAATTATAGTTAAGAATTAGAAATTAAACAATCCCAAATATGAGAGTAAATAAAAAATACGAAAGCCCCAAGCAATTTCAGAAGCAGAAGTCTTGATGTGATGATCATTAAAGAATAATTTTTCAGGGAACCAACGTATTCGCCTAGAAGTCGTAGAAAGAGTAGTAAACAACGAAAAAGGAGAAGGCCACTACAAGATCAACTCCTACAAATACAAGGCTGACTACGGAACAGATCTCAAGCTGAACCTCACAAATCTCATTAGAGGGAACCCTGAAATTAGTAAGTAGAATCTTTTATAACACCGAGAATTCAAATTCAAAACATAAGGAACCAAATTATTATTTTTATAATGTGTTGTGCCTTTTTAAACTCACAAGCTATGAAGCTATTGTTACAAAAAGATATAGACTTTTTAATGCCAATGTGTTTGTAATCACCGAACTTATTGCCTATTTTAATTTTCGACCACGGTCTACACACACTTTATTGTTGACCATCATACCCTGATAATTCCACCAGGTCAGAACATTCTTCGCGTGCTAAACTCCGACTCTCAAGCCTTCGCCAAGGAGTTCGGCGGACCTATCCTGGACTACGCTATAGACTATGCCATGAATGTGACTCAGCGGTTCTTCGACGCCTACACTTATGACCAGCTCACACACGTGCCCCTTACAGAAGAGTTCTTTGAGAAGGAATAGACTTATTGGTCTTAAGGCTTATGTGTAAGCATTATTAGGTTGGCAATGGTCTGATTAGTTGTAATTTTGTGGTACAAAAAAGTTAACACGGAAAGAAAAGTAGAAGGTAAGGATAGAATAAATGAGGATTTTAGAGACATATACAAAATATAAATATGTAAATATATGGTCATTTGCACAAAGTATTGTTGGATACGTATGAGAAGTGGTAAAAATTGATCCTGAAAAAACCTACCATACACCGTAATAAAATAGGTATGTTCGTATATTAATAAATAAAGTTTTTTTTTTAATTTATGTTATACAAAGTAAACAGCTGATTGTTGTGTTTTAAAAATAACATATGAATGTAAAACCCAAGAACATAAATCTATCTAAACTTTATGCTGCGTAAAGAGTAAATTGTTAGTAGTTTTTTTTTTAGTGTCTTTCGGGCGGGAAAGGGGTTACCAATACTTTTTGCTGTTAATATTTTAATACAATAAAAATACATAAGCATTCAGTATTATATGACACTTACTTCAGTTAAATAGATTTAAGTTGTCTCACAATAAAGATAAGGACTTTTAAGCTCTTGTTTTTTATTCAATAAATATTATCTTATTATGACAGTCAACAAAATGGACCCATATTACTGTAATGACCTGTCGAGATTATAACCACGGGTTTGTCACACATATCTTAATGCACCAAAATACATATGTATGATTTACTTAAAAAAATGCTTGCTTTATAATTATAAAAGTACATAATCACGCGACACGCATGTATCCCTCAAAGAGGTAGATCGAGGTGCGTTACTGCACCCATATTTCACTAAGTATGTATCTTACGTAATAGCACATTGCTGTTACATTGGGACCATTTCCAGAATCCTTTCAGTAATTATAAAAATCTCCAAGGAATTAAACCCAGGACTGCTAGTTCGCACGGCAAAAACAGCATAAACATGTGGGGTCAGGAGTCATGACTCTGTTGTGTGACGGTTGGGTGGATTTATTTATTTATTTATTTCGTACCACGAGACCAGGAGGCAGTCAAAATATTATCCTTATATAACTCTCAGATACAAATTGAGACAATGGTTACAGTTGCATGAATTCTAAGCCTACTTCCAATAGAAGGTTTGTATGACGCAAGAAAACAAAAAATATTTAAAAAAAAAAACCGATCGTAGAAACACTAGAAAAACAAACCAATAAAATAAATAACAAGCAATATAAAATTACATTCACATGCCGCTTTCTGATCAATATAAATATTAATACGAACATTAGAGACGACAAATAGACTTTGAATAATATTCATATTTCCGTTCTCAATAAACCGGTGTATATATGTAGAAAGAAATACATGAATTAGAACAGTTAGGTACTTAATTAAGAAAAGTGCAATAAATGAGAATTGAAATTCAATAATTAAATAAATAAAATTGCAATTAAAACGACAGTAAGCTGCATGAGTGTTATTTAAAATACGAATATTAACATCTAATAGAAATATAATTATTTCCGTTCTATAATTTTATATGCCATATATTATTTAATGTATGACTATATGCATTTCTTATGTAGATATACATAGTGAACGAAACGATGCCAGAAATTGGTACATTCTACCTTCTCTCGGATTTAAGCACAAGATATTGTACTGGTACTTATATGAAATGGTCTATGAAGTCTCACGACATAATTCAACCACATGGGAAATTTGCACAGACTAAACAAATAAAAAACACAGCATTTCACAATTTCTCCGATGATTCAATCTGAAAACCTAATGCGGAGTAACCAGTTCCTAAATCGTGTGATCTAATGTCCAACGAAGGCCCTTATAAGAGCCTTTTAGCCGAACAACTTTATATCCCATCGGTAACTTTCACTTAGTGATGGCACCGACGTTTAGGAGTGCGGTCGAGAATCTCGGCGGTCGCGGGCTCGAACCCCGGGCATACAGTTCTTACTTTTCCAAGTATGTGTGTATTCATAATTTCACTTTTAACGGAGAAGGAAAGCACAGTGATAAACCCGGGATATCAAAAAGGTTTTTATAAAATTCTTAGGTGTGTAGTCCGCCAACCTTCCCTAGGCTAGCGTAGTGGACTAAGGCTTTAACTCTCTCAATGGTAGAGGGGCGAAAGGGGAATTGGGTTAAGAAACTTTCTCTAAAACCCGAGTCACACAGACTAACCACAAATCAGCAATCTAAAATCAGACGCAAGGAGTACAGATGCGATGTTTAATTAAAGCAATCTGCAAGCCGGTTGAGAAATCCCAGTGCATGTTAACAATATATCCGAGTTTGGCAGGCGCGGGTAGTCAAAGTTTGTGATACTGCGTCCACCCACGTTGCGCTTTCACTGCGAGAGCGCATCGGTGCATCGGGGTTAGAATGCATCTTAGTTTCACGTACAGTAATCACGATATCAAAGGATGACAAAAGTATTTCTGCAGCACTTTTTGCTTGAATATTCTAGGTTCTGAAAGGCAGTCCCAGTGTAGCTGACGATGCTTATTTCTTAATTCCTATGTGCTGATAAAAGCTACAAATTTAATAACAGAAGAACCTCTCCACCATTGAAATCGGATTTGTAATTATAAGCTATAGTAATAGTAATATTAGTAGGTGATAGGTCTAACTCAAGTGGGCTCAGTCAGTGGCAGTTGTCAGAGGTTTTTGCCCCATATGTGCATGTGTGAATATATTATGTTAATGTATCCTCACAAAGTTCTTCTTTTCCATTGGGAAATTTTCATTTGCAACTCTGTGTCCAGAAATGTGCAAAAAATATACTGTGCTAAATATATAGACTCGCCTCTATTACTCGAGAGTTGCGACTTATTGAACTGACTAAATTTGGATACAAATATTGCACCTCTGTCTTCCTCTTCAGGGAACTTAGGCGAAAGGTCATGTATGTATATTCAACTTCTAGATAAGTTAAACCTTAAGATTGATATAATATGTGATAATAAGTTAAAAACAATACAGAAACCACAGCAATAATTTTATAAATTTAGTGTGTGAAATAAAAAACAGTGAACATTACAAGCATTTCGTAGAATTTATAAAAAAGCTTGTAAACAATAAGAGATAGACAATAGGCATTAAGTCGAGACGGTGCGATCAATATTAATCGTGTTTGTTCTCACCCCAGGAACGGTTATGAAAGTTTAATACAGCCGACGCCTGCGCACTGACAAATTGGGATCAATTTGCCCGTAGCCATTGTAAATTATATGATAGTTGGGCATATTGTTGGCTCTGCGAAGCGTATTATGAATATTTGTGCCAGATTTGCTCGGCGGACAATGTGAAATCTTACTCAATTCTATTTATGGGAGATA
Source organism: Cephonodes hylas (assembly GCA_030295005.1). Taxonomy (NCBI): domain Eukaryota; kingdom Metazoa; phylum Arthropoda; class Insecta; order Lepidoptera; family Sphingidae; genus Cephonodes; species Cephonodes hylas. The sequence continues at coordinate 7,417,874 of AP025382.1, forward strand.
TTTGACATGTATCGACGCTGGCAGTATAATTGGTAAAGATCTATATTTCTCCTTGAAGATGATTTTCCTGGACTTTTGAATCTTTATTTACACTGAGGATACCAGTTTTAATACCAGTGTTTTCACAGAAGCCTACAAGCGTTACACGTTCATTCCGTAACGATTCAATCCGATCCCGGCCTCTCTTTATATGATGTACCTAGTCATTTGTTTCGGAGCTTAGGACATAAAAAAAACCACAATCGTAAAAGGTACTTCTAAAATTATCGTCATCATCTTCATCATCACCAAGACGTATTCACTACTGAACACATATACATAAGTAGGTATTTGTAGGTTATAGTAATTTATTTCAATTCAACCGTTCAAAACTGCGTATTTACAAGTCCATTTGACTTATGTTTAATTCCATAAGTATCCGAATGAGATGAGAAAGCATCTATGACTTATCGAAGATAAATCATCAGATTGTTACGATCGTCAACAAGACATAGGCATCTCCACACCAAAGTTTTACAGTCAATATCCTTTTTAAAATATATCGCGGTTGTCGTGATCGGAATCTATTATTTCTGAACGAATATATCACAAAATGTTCTAGCGATAAATCAAACAAATACGAAAGCAATATCGCTTCGGAACGAGTTTCAAATTTAAAATGCGATTTTTTTCCCCATTATAATGTCGTTGTGAAAACGATTGTTTCAAACTTTTGAGACTAGAATTTTGCCCCGTGACTTCTTTCGCGTGGAGAGATTATGATTTTATTTTATTTGAAAAAGCATATACATTCCAATAAATCGATTTTTGTACCATTTGACTTACAAGCGTGCTCACAAAATGACATGTTTTTTTCTTTAAATTATGTAATATTAGGTACAAAGTTTATAAATCATAATCGAAAAATATCATATTTTTCATCAGATTATAAGTAACTTAAAACACTAGTAAACACAGTCGTTGAACCTAGCAAGTTGGAAGGTCAGCCAACTTATACAATCGTAGCTTATCACAGCTTATCGGGATAATTGCTACGGCTAAAGTTGATAATGTTACTGACAATCGTTGCCCGCGCAACAAAATGATTTTCACTATAGCACAAACTACCATTTATACCTCAACGTATATCAGTTTTTATACTAAAACTGTTGTATATAAAGTGCCAAGGTGAATAGTTTTAGATACGCACAATTGCTGTCAGCTACCAAGCTAATAAAACGTGTTCATACCAACTATGTGTTTTCTTAAACTTAATACAAACTATAACAAAAAATAAAACCAAAAAGACAGCCAAACAGATAATATTATTAGCGACTAACAATAGTCACGCAACCCCGAGCGAGACGTCTCCCAAACATGGTTTTATTGGCTCACAGAAGGCTGCGATATCGTATGGTAATTTTTAATGCTTACACTCGAACCTTTACGTAAAAATGTTAATATTGTCGCTGGGGTGAAGGGTATTGATTCTATTCTCTATAAGTTTATTTGTTTGCCTTGTCTTGTCCGCCGATAGAAATTGGTGTATAAAACTGAGTTTAACTACGGTTTACTAGTTAAAATTAGCTCGTCCTTCGGTAAGAGAGCCTTAAAAGCCTAGAGTTGAAATGTAGATCTGAAAATACTTCCTATGTTTCTTCATTTTGCTATATACATGTAGATTAGTAGATATAGTAGTGCAGTATTCATTGCATTGTGCGTTATAAACTTTGAATCGCGTTCCAGTTTAAAATTAAGTTAATTTTAGAAATAGTTTATATTTAGAAGCTTTCTAGGTGTTGTATGAAAAAACATGTTTTTTATGACAGTTAGATTGCCGGTGTAGTTGTAAAAAAAGTCAAGATGTGACAAGCAACTTTATAACAATGAAATATTGCGAGCACGAAAAAAAAAATTGCCATTCATGCTCCTTTGATGTTGTTTTATATAAGACAAAAAAGGTAAAAGAATCCTTACTACTAGTACCTAATAGAAATCATAGCAATTTAGTTAATAACACAAAGTTTCATGCTAATAAAAATGATAATAAATAAAACACAACTTTTAAGCATAACAAAATTGTTAACCTCAAACCGAATTTGCATCTCAAATACTTGATCAAAGTTTACCACGAAACGAGCACGACAATAACACACGAACAGGGGAAAACTTAAATTGCATTTTTAACGAAAACAATCTATTTCAACGTTAAACAAAGCAATAAAAACAATCGACTAGCTTCGGAAATTCAAAAAGTTATTAAACTTTTTAAATTCTGTTGACATTGGCTGAGGAACACGTTGCAAACTTCACAAATAAAACTACTACAATTTAAATATTTTTATTTTCTGCACAAATAAAGCTATTACTTTCAACGAAAAATTACATTTAAAAGCGGAGAAGCTTATAACTGCGGTTAATCTTCATAACTTTAAAATGCATTCTACTGCGCTAAAAATCGTTAAGACGTAATTCATGTTAATTATTTTTTCATAAAACAACAATAAGTTTAGGTCAGGACGGACGGGGCTTTGACTTTGCCATCTAGTATCGAGGTCTATATCCGAGTCGAGCAAAGAAATCGACTCTCGACTTGTTTCCGAAAAACGGCAATACTTCTGCCCTCTATGGTGTGGGACTGAAAACCATCATCTATACCTTAGTGCAGAAATCCACCTCCGCCTTCCCCAAAAGATACAAGCACTCATTTTCATGTATGAACTAAGTTTTCGGATCGAGGGGGTAGCACCAATGAAAACCAAATTAATGCAATACCCAACATGGATGTCGTGATAATATTCTTTAAAGCAAGTTCATTGACATTCGCCTTTGCATTTATAAATGCTTGCTCAGTCCAGACAATACACGTAAATGAACAAAAGCCAGAAAAGAGGTTTTCGATACGATCTCCTTAGTCTAAAAGAAAAAACCTAAGACTACATTCCAATTAAAAAAAATACGGATTTTCAATTTTTTTTACGCGACAACTAAGTAAAGCTAACCGAGGCTGCTTAACTATTTTCATCATATTATCACTTAAACATAGAAAGTAATTATGGTTGCCTATATGGCAGGAACACAAGAAGAGTGTGCGAAATTTCACCAGTACATTCACACATCCCTACCAATTACTGGTGCTGGTGCATGCAGGTCGTAAATCAAAGTTATTACCGACCATGGTGGCGTAATTAATTCATACGCCGTAGTTAATTAAACCGCAGCTCACTATAGACAATTGCACCTGAAATATGGTTCACGTACGCCGCATCAGTACTGGCACGAGCAGAAGACATTAGTCGGGAATTTGGAGTGATTTTTGAGCATGCAAACCCATCCTGGAATAACTAAGTTGAAGAATGCCTCTATTTTCAGGCATCCTTCAACATCTTTTTCTATATACGACCTTCCCGATTACGATCTCAAATTTTGTCTTTGTCAAAACGGAGCGGTCGCGGCTTCAAACCAGGCAACCTCTGAGTTTTCAAAGTTATGTGTGTATTCATGTCATCATCATCATCATCATCATCAACCCATATTCGCCCACTGCTGAGCTCGGGTCTCCTCTACCATTGAGAGGGTTTAGGCCATAGTCCACCACGCTGGCCTAGTGCGGGTTGGCGGACTACACACCTAAGAAATTCCTAAGAACTCTTAGGTATGCAGGTTTCATCACGATGTTTTCCTTCACCGTTAAAGCAAGTGATAATTCAATTTGAATACACACATAACTTCGAAAAGTCAGAGGTGTGTGCCTGGGGTTCGAACCCGCGACCGTCGAGATTCTCGACCGCGCGCCCAAACCTCGAGGCCATCACTGCTTCATGTCAAACTATTAGGAAATAGAAATTCTTAGGAAAATGTGGCTTGATGATGACAAATCATAATCCTACCAACTAACATTATAGCCAGACCAGACTAAACCATCAAGACCTAACAGCACTTTGACGTACTTATATAAAGATAAACAGCCCTCCTTTAATCACATAATTATGCTGCTTTTCTAAGCTTCTTCATGACTATTTTTTACGTACATCTGTATAAACGCCACACGCTCCGTTAAAGTTTTAAACTCCACATTCAGACCTCCAAGGTGGCGTTTAGATTAATTGGCATAATTATAACTCAATTTATACGCAAAGTTTATTACCAAATGGTCGTAAGTACTATCTTCTTCACGTAAAGGTCAGTTATGAATGGATTAACTTAGGCGGTCTAAACGTATACATCAAAGCAAAATAAACGTCTAATTTTACCGAACGGATGCGAGTAGTCTTTGAGCGCACCGACAGACCCTTTGTCGTGGACGCGTGATACAACCTTTAAGTTATTCATCTGATAATAATTATTTTATCGCTTCATTGATAAAGTTTTTACAATGTCCGCTTGAGGAACTATTGTCCATTTTCCACATGAGCAATCACATTTACATTTATATATTTTTGCGTTCAAGTTCTTATTAGATAATAGTCACGCAAACATCGAGCTATAAATAATCCATGGAATAAGGACATATTTGTTTCTTACTCTTTCACGACGAAATTTTTCATAAAATTTTGATCAAACCCAACTCTGGACTCAATTATTAGACATTTTTTGAATACCTACATTGATAAAATTTATATCATCAAGACGAAGCAATAAAAACTAGGTAACTATGAGACTACTTCAATGCCAAGACATCCGCATGCAGCGTACTCCTAAGAACTAAGCAAAAAAATGAAGAAAAACTAATGTCCAGACTTTTGCATTCATCAACGAACAATCTCCAGTAGGTTCAAACTACATAAAAATACTAACATCAATCTCCATGGTGGGCGTCTACATAATAAAATATTCATCGGTCGCCTCTGCATCGTTAGAAGTTCTAACTTTACGGCAAGTATGGCTCAATAAAATATTCATGATACAAAGTGTGTCGGTGTCTGTACCGAAGCCATTATCCGGCCAGACTCCCAGCTATTGATCTGGCTAAATTTACACCGCGCTCACAGTAATTGAGCAGTTTGCTGCACATAATGGCAAATCCATAGTCAGTACTTGTGACCAGCGGATACACACAGTATTGTTTCGCTGCCTGCTTTCATTATTAAATGTATTCCCCGAAGAAGTTGTATTTGTAATTTGTCAGGTAATATACGAGCGAGATGGTTGCCGTATTTAGGCACAATTTCCAACATCGATGATGGATTAATATTACTCAAAATCAGTGGCGGATTTAGCAATAGGCTGAGTAGGCTGGACCCTCGAGCGGTAGATTTTAGACGGCGGCAAATTTTCCCCTATTTTGTTACTTTTTTTTTTATTGTAATTTATTTTTGGGTACCAATAAAGTTTTGTCTAGATAGACATCTATCTATATTAGATATATAGATAGATAGATATCTATCTATATTTTAGAAAAAAAAAAACAAGATTTTTTTTCGGTTTGAAAGGGTGGATAATTTTAATAGCCTACAGACGGCAAATGTGTGAGTCCACCACTGTTTATAAGTATGATTTGTTCCGTTGACTCTGCGGCATCAACAGCTGAGGTATCTGTTTTGAGATTTAAAGATTCGATTTCCGTGTCGGGCAGTGTTATTGAAGGTGTTTAAAGAAATTATTGAGCAACACGGAGTCCGGAAATATGTCCCTAAAACGGTTATTACTTATTATTATTTGATATGTATAAACATCAGAATAACCACTCCATATTTGCCGGTATATCACAAAATAGCCCTGAATTTCGTGCTACCTAAGGCAAGATTAAGTCGGTGTACACAACTTGACAGAACTCAATCACAGCCCATTACCCACAGCCAGCCCCTGGGTGTTAAAAAACATCGGAAGATAAATTGGAGTATCCACAAAAAATAATGACGCGCCCTGTATTCACTAATTTATCTTCACAGATTTTCGCACCCCATAGACGATTTAAAAATGCATAAGGACGTGTCTGTCGTTGCGGACCAAATTAGACGGTGTGGAAAAACATACTTTGTCAGTTAGATGATTTCGTAAACAACACCATTCAGAAAAAAACACCGTGGTTCCGGTATGAATAAATATGGAATTATTTAACTTTTGAATTAGTGTAAATGACCAATAATGGTGTTGTTAGTTGTTTTATTGTTTGATTAAAATTGAACATTTTAATCAATTAATGACTGTTACAACAGCTAAGATACAGAAAACTTCCTATGCGATTATTTTGATCATTTTTATGAGAGGCCGATAAGTTTCTGATATCCATAACAAAAGACTTATATTTTAGTGTAGGGTCAGAACAATGAGTATGTATGTGAATTTTAGATTTTGGGTATATTTATATCTTAATATCCCAATGTCACATGGTCTCGCGGATAAAGTATGTGCAGTACAATCTAGAAGTCCCTAGTTATATTTCCGCGTTTTTTTTTTAAGTGTTATTGAATATTTCCATCCGGAAATTCTCAATACCAATTAGCATGGAATTTCTCCCCGATGTACGCATTATCTACATATACACAAACAAGAAGTTGGGTGTACCATCCTAAAGTAAAAATAATCATAAGTCTCAAACGTGAGAAAACTCTTTTAAAGTATATGCAATAAGAAGTAGACTTATTAATTATGTAGACGCTACAAGTGCGATCTCGTAATATAAACGTGTTCGTGTCGAAGATGCGTGATAAATAATTCATCTCTACTCTACGTCTAGGTTTTTAATTGCAATACTGACGCGCGTATTTATTTTTGGACATAAAAGTCAGCCCGGTCACTTTATGGGCTTGAAAATTTATTTCCTGGTCTTAATTTGAGTACTTCGTGATTTTGTGATAAAAATGATCCTGATGTTTTATCGGGTCTTTTCATTGGGAAAGATAATACAAACCCTACATCTATGTTTAATATAAGTTATTGTACAAACAAATGCTCATTATGCTCACTACAAGCGCTAATAACTATAATCAAATAAAGGAATACATACAATTATATCGTGCAGTAACTAGGTCAAGTGAAACGATTTATAAGACTTCTTAAATTAATCACAGAAGCCACAGTTGTAAAGCAATTCGCTTCAAAGCAAGAGTACGGAGAATTCTCAAACAATATAAATTATAATGTGTAGTACACCCTCTAGCTATAACTGCGATGAAGTATGAGTAGCAAATCCATCTAAACATGTTTTTTTATAACTATTTCTTAATGTCTAAAATTATGTAATTTCATCTTTCAAAATTAATATGATTTAGTAACCATAGGGTTATTAATTTTCATTTATTTTTATAGTGGTATAGATGACTGTAAGCTTTATTATATTGTTGAAAACTTTTAACCATAATAAATTTGCGTTCTTAAAAAAATCATTTGAACACATAAACTACCATTTTTAGTTTGCTCGCCAAATCATGAAACAGAAAATCTGCACGCATATTATTGTGGAATTAAAGAAAAACTCAGCCTCAAAACCAAAAAGATCCATTACGGATTCTATATCTGTACGAACTAAAAAAACCGTCAAAAAACACTTCATAAATAATGTCAGTCATAACAAAATCGTCACGTAAATGAAACACACGTTTTTACGTCACGTTATTTTTGTTTCTTTGTCGGTAAACCACCCCAGCGTGATCGGGAAACACGAACACGTTGGAAATAAGAAATACTGGCTTTTATCTGCCGATTCATTCACTTAGAATTGCATTGCAATAAAGAATCATAGCCTGTTATAATACAAAACTTTTAAGATGCTTGTGAAAAATATAGCTAGGCTTTTATCTACGGATATATTTACTTAGAAATGCATGGCACTAAATAACATACCTATACTTGACCTATTATATAATACGTTTAAGGTGCTTGCGAAAAATATTGCGTTCTCGCATTAAATAAAACCTCTTTCCTTAATCCCGAAGTACAACGAAGTCAAGGGTCAAGAGTTTTAAGCCATTTCTGCTAAACTTTGTGAAACTTACTGGTATACGTTTTGTGAAATAATCAAACAAAAACAACTGAATGGACATGTGTCACACAAACGAATTAAAATTTGGATGTACTAAAGTCCCATATGAATGCAAAATAAAATAACAAAAATTATAATATTTTTGGATTACAAGCATTCATTCTAGCTCCCTCGTGGCACGTGGGAATGGGTGAAATTCGATACACGGTTTTTTTTTATACTTTTTTGCTTCCAAAGTGTGCTCCCTAGTAACGTTTTAATTTGGTGAGTAAAAAACTTAGGATACACTCATCTTTCGCGCCCGATAGGATATCATTTACGAGGAAACGGTTCTCAATATGTGCTATGCTTTCTAAGGTTACGCTTTACTTAATAATTGAAATGATTTTTAAAACATTGATAATAATTATTACCCTGTTATGACTTATGGCTACTAATTTTATAGTAAGTAGTTGAAGAATCAGGCTCAACTTATTAAAATTTCTATAAGATTATAAATCTAATGTCAAATTTTATTTACTACTTCTTCTATTTCAATAATTTTTTTTAATCTTGTCTATATTCCCTACAAATAAAAATCACTCAGTTTGAGAACCTCAGATCTACAAAATCCCCACTGACAACTTCTCTAGCTTGTAAAGACATCCGTCATTCTACGCTTTGCGACGATTTAGCCACCCCTGAGCTTTTACATCCCCTTCTTATACGAAACCAGGACAAAAGGAACCTCGAGACATTTGCTTTTAAACCGCAAAATGCATTAGAAAAGAGGTCGTTCTACATTGGACTTTCTTGGGGGATGTAATGTGCCATTTCCGATTTATATTTTTAAAGTCGAAATTTTTGTAGTTAAATAAAATCCTAATGGATTTACACTTAGTAAATCATTGTCGAGAATTTTTTATACTTAAAAGATATATTTAAAGACGAGTCACGAATATTATTATTTAATTTAAACTTTTATCGAGGCTGTATGAGCTAGACACCTTTGCCAGCAGTTAAAAATTCCATTAATTATTTTAATGGCTAATCAAAAAATGTTACAAAATGCAATGAAAAAAAAATGTCGTATTCCAAATTTGAAATATTTCCTCTCCAATGAGAACAACTTCAGTTCAGTCTGCAAAAACGAACGGATGTGACACGTTGAAACGTATTCGTCGGGGCGTTGTGTGATGATGTACGAGCGCAAAAACTTCATCGGCACTTTGTTAATGTCACTGGATGATGAATGGGACACCGAGCCGAGGTGGAAAATGTTATCATTTGATTTATCGCGATGGGGTAAACGCTCGAGGGGTACAGAAAATTTCTACCTACATACCCCACCCTGCTAATTGGCAGTGTTTAAAATAGAAAAATGAATTATAGATTTCGACAGAAATATTAAGTATGATGTTTGCTTTACTCTAAAGCCTTTGGAGAGTTATTCATACTCTACTAATTGCGAAACAAACAATTATGTAAGCACTTTCTATTATGGAATTTTACAAAAAATCAAAAAATTCAGGAATAAAACAAAGCAGGTTAAAACAATGTTTACTAATGTCTGCGTAAGTAAGAGAGAGATTAATAATTTTTTAAAATGCTTACATAATACTTGGATGACCCCTGAAGAGTTGTCTACCCGGACTGAAACACAACCAAGTATTTATAATGTATTTATTAATTACTGACCAATAATTTTTTTTACTGGACTAGTATCCCAATAGAGTAGTGTGGTATATAATTTACCTTATTCTATAATCTAATCTCTGTAAGAACTATAAGCTGTAATCCAGATAATCGTGCAAAAAATTCAAGATCATTCCGAAGATTTAACTTTGAAACTCTTTAAATTGTTTTGAATTTCTCTTCACGATGTTTGTGGTCTCAAATAATTTATTATTCCGAGCACGCCAACACAACTGATTTTATCTCTGTGAGAGCTACGTTTACTTCTGGAAATAATCAATATGAGTAAGTTAGCTGTATTAGTAAAATAAGTATTAAAAATATTCTTACGGGAAAAAATCTGATTGTACGTGAAATTATATATAAGAATTATGTATTATTACTAATTTAATTTAGTTTATTTACCACTTTTATAAATGCGGGTTTTAAAATTTATCAACATTCGCAGTATTTTGAGTTACAATAAAATAGTATTACTATGACATCGTAATAATTCACATTAATATTATATCTTTAGAATATTAAACCGCAATACGAAACCATTCAAAATTATAACGCTGCATAATGAAATAGCTGAAAGCACTAATAAAATTTCATAGACAATATCTGCCTTATTGCACAAAGGCGTGGACCGTTTCAGTGAGCTGAAAGCGGTGAGTTTGCATACGAATGAGCGATTAAATGTGCGACTGAGCCAACGGGCCGATACGACGCCTGCCTACACACTGTTATAAAGGCTTTTGCATAATTTACTCATTTTCCTAGTAGCTTACTAACCTTTATTTAATGACTCCTTTTATCCCCGAAGAGGGTTATAGACATTTATAATACAGACTGTCTCGTGGTCGCGTGGGAGTTTGGGTTCGATTTCCCGGGTCAAGAAAATATATATTGGGTTTTTCCATTACGAAACTCTCGGTAGCAGCACGGACTGTGGCGAAATTTGGGTATAGATATGCCCCTTTGCCTACCCGTTCGGGGAATAGAGACGTGAGGATAAGAATATTAAAGGCATAATTAAAGTCGATGGCGTGGCCTTATTTACTATCTCGGACGCCTATGTAAACAAAGAAAAGTATACCTAAGTGCCCCTTATGTAAGAAAGATTCTTTTTTTTTAAGTAAATTTAATGAAATATAAGAAAGTTTACAGTGAAAAAACACATCGTATGCTACAATTGGGGATCTGTTGGCAACACCGTAGCTAGGGGGCTCTACCATAAAAGTTGTTATTTAAATTATATCTTCTAAACAAGAATACAAGAATTGCAAAGAGATATAAGCATGTTAGCAGGCCGATATAAGAGTATCGCCTCTTAACTTTCTATTAGGACGCCATCGTACCCATTAGACACGATATTATCACTTCCTAGTGCCAGAATTAAAAAAAATTAGTAAAATCAAGGTCCGTGCCCACACTAGCAGGACATTCTCTAGACACCACGTCAATGACGCGATGTCCGAACGGTCATTATCACCGCTACCGCGCGTACATACCAATTAGCACTCAGTGAATTACGCTTTTACTTACATTGTAAACAACTTCCATGGAAGCCTAAAAGCGTAGCTAACCTTATAAAATCCGAATCTTTAAGCTTTAAATCTTTAATAAAAGAAATTTGACACATAAAGAACGATATCCTGATCCCACAAAACAATTATAAACCAGTCATTACACAGTTTTTTTTTTTTTTACACACAATTACATTAATTACACAAATAACGTGCAACGCGTATGAGCTTCTGTGGAAGAATAGCCATTGATATGTTTCTCACATTCCTAGGAACGAAGTATTTGTTCTAAGTCAAAATTTACTGAAAAGGATAAATTCTAAGTTCTGTAAGTTGGTCCAAAGTTGACTAAGCAACTTAACATTCTGCCCTGTGGCAAGGGGGCGTTAGAATCTCACCACGGTATCCCCTGCCTGTCGTAAAAGGCGACTCAAAGGGGCCCTTGGGGTCGCTGAGCGCGCTGCGGGGGCGGCGCGTCCTCAATGAAAGTGACCCCGAGCGGGGCGGCGGCACTGTGGCCTGTGTACGTCGCGGGCGCCCATCCACAATCAGGGTGCCCAAACAAAGCTAGTGGGGGCGTAACTGCGCCCCCTTTTAACTCCGAGACGTCCCAGACAATTACGTCTCGGAGGCGCACCGGGCGGCTGTGGTTAACGGTGGGCGCCTCTCGCTCACGTACCATGGTCGCCCAACTTGGCGCGGAGATGGCCACCGGGGGGTTTTGGTCGGTATGCCGGTTTAGGGATTTCGTTAGGGACCCAGCCCGGCACTAACATCTGCGCGGACATGACGTCGCCGCGCGCCGGGCTGGAAGACCGGTGACCCCGACATACGCTTCCCGCCCCCCACTGCCCCCGGGCTGGCGGGAAGTAAAGCCATAAATAGCTTTCCCCTCGATAACAAAAAAAAAAAAAAGCAACTTAACATTCCCTTAATCTTACGTAGGTAGATGTGATTTAACAACAATAGTGACGTATAGTGAAGGATAAAAATAGAAGCATTATTATTAAATTTTATTTGAATATCGTGCATACTGATTGAGCTATGAAAAAAGGATTGCGTGAGGCTTGTAAAATAGCAACTATAAGTTTAGGACCTCCCTTAAAGAAACTGAGAAGAGTCAAAGAAGTAATATTTAGATTGACGTAAGTTTGCAATTTAAAGTCCCATTTCGAATAAGTAATTAATTATTAATTCCTTTTTAGACATCGAAAGTAAGGTGGAAAAGACTGAAAATCAAGTTATTTTAAAATGTTCATATTCAATAAATACGCAGATGTTAAAAATTCTACAATTAAGTATTAAACAAAGTATTGTTACTTTTATGGCATATATACGATTAAAGACACGGAGTAACAATTTGTACAAAAATAGTATTTTTTCAATTACATGTTTTGTACCTTATTCAAAACAAATCAGAAATTCTCTATGTTTAAAATGAGGTGCTCACACGCTCCCAACATTACATTCCATCGTGTTGCGGACAATTAGAGTGAAGTGTTACTTATACAGAAGTCATAGTAGTTACTGTCCGCTGTTACTTGCAACGATCGCTTCTAGAATGCCAAATATGCGAGCGAGAATCGCAAAACTTACGAATGGTGCAAGTTGCACACTGTAGCGAATTAAACTTATTATAGCAATAAGTAAAGTCATTGAGTCCGTCCGTAGAATTAAAATATAGGTACCTACTATAATATACCCAAATATACTGCAAATAGCTGTATACGAAAAATAAAGAATGTTTCCGATCCAATTCCACCACACACTGCAAATCCTGAACTACAGAATCAACAGCTGCACCCACAGAAATGACAACGTGTATAGTTAAGGAAACCTAAATTACCATGATCCCGAAAAAAACATTTTTGGAAAAAAGATATAAACTTTTAGAAACAAATAGTTGTCCACTTCCCTCCACAGTAAAGTAAAAAGTGTATTTTATAAAATCTTTTTGAGTTGCTACTTTTTTGTAGTGTTAATAAGTAGGAGTTTAGTTTAGGTAATATTTTAAAATGTTTTTTTTTTTTGTATAATTTAATTTAACACTTTCTTTTCTGCTTTGTCTACTAGTTATTTAGAACTATTTATAGAAATTGATTAAATTACATCCTTACTATATTTTCATTTTATATTTCTAATTGTGACTGTTCTGTTTATTTTCCAATTTTTTTTTTATTATATTATATACTTGACAGCCATTTTCCTATGCCTTGCACCGGAACAGAACAGCAATACGTCGAGACGAATGGCAAATGTCTCCACGCGTCCACCGAGGAATAAGGACAGTTCACACGGTGACTCACTATGACACCTAACATTAAATGTGTTCACCACTTTACTCATGGGATAATGATTGTACATGCAAAGAGTTCTATCTTCTCGGAAGTTGATCGCTCGATCAAACCGTTAGAAATTGACTTCTAAGTAATTTGCAAACTATTTGGTTTAGGTACAGAGAAATCTACATTAGTATTCTGGCTTTGGATATTTTTTTTCAACAAATATACGTAAATAAATCGGTCTGAAGCAAAAAATGTGTGTGTATTGGTAGAACAAAAATTTTGGGACAGAACCATTCATTTGACACTTAGATTGTCTGAAGCAATTATTCACTCTTTCATCAGTCGTCACTCATTTATAACACTTTCAATACAAACTGTTTGTCAAGTGTTACTGGTAGTCGAATTATTTTGAAACCATTTACAATTTATTTATAACGAGTGAAATGTAGTCATCGTTAATCCATTACTATTTTGTTCTCTCTTATGGAAGGTGTCATGCCGCTTACAACTGCTTTTCATTTTCCCCGAAGAAGTATGAACATGACCTGTCATTTTATCCAAATTGTCAACAAATAAATAATATACCTTCCACAAGGACAAATGCGAACGATGTCATAACAAAATATCCATAAGACCCACAATACGCGCTTAGAATACGAACTGCATGCTAATTTAACGACCTTTATGAAACGTCGACCAAGAATTCGCATGAGAATAAAATGGTGACGAATTATAGCTTCGACTTGACGGAAATGTTTTACGTCAATCATACCTATACGTCACTATAAATATAGCTCCTACTACAAATTATTATAATGCAAAAGACTTCAATACATCTACTCCGGTGATAGAAAAGTCTTTATTAGCCTTAAGAAGGAAAGTTCTATCTCCATTTATGCCAAATTTTCCATTACTGCACCGCTCCTATTGGTCGTGGCGTGATGATATATCTTAAGCCATCTATAAATGGAACATTTCAAACAATTGTAACACTGAAAGACTTTTCCTAATCGGAACAATATTTCTTGAGATTAGCGCGTTAAAGCAAACACTTCTCTAAGCAATAAACCAGGTAATACCTAAAAAAAAACTTTATTTCGCGAAGTTAATCTATTGCGAGACTGGAATCCTACATAAGTTATTAAATTTATCTATACACGAAATTACCATTATCATAAACAAATAAGAATCCTTTGAGAACGATCCCCGCTATCGCCCACCGAAACATAACATCCGCAAAATCTACATCCTGAATTAAAACAAACATTAAAGAAAACGCTCGTGTCTCGTTTTACGATATGATATCCGAACAAAAAGCCGCCACAAAACGCCGTGTCGGCCGTGACAGAGCGACGCATCACTAATTAGGATGTTTAGCGTGACAGACCTCCCTGGAAGTACCGCCGTGCATTCGATTCCTCGTTACATGCATCTGTTGTTCTCGTTTTTGTGGGAAAGTATCGTTTTTGTTACATTTACACGTTGTGTATCCGAATATACTGATATAATATACTGTGTTCTTGTCGATATATTTTATCTCATTTAGTTAAAAGTATTTATGTATTTTCATTTTGAATAAAAAGACAACGCAGTCGTTATATGAATATAGTAAAGTTATAAATTGTAATTTGGGCCGCTTGTTTCAAAATATATTTTGTGCTACACAGCCTCTTTTCATATATTCGTATAATGAAAAATAAATTATGCACTTTATAACGTCGACGTAATTATATAAAATATTTGTCATTTATTTGCACATAGTTTCTTCAACAAAGTTATTTAATGGACAATGAGGAATCAACGAAAATATTTTTATCGCCAAATTTATCGCACAGACCCAGCATTTGAAACAACTCACTTAATCTCACACGAAATTTAATAAAAACATAACATTTAACAAATATCATTCATGAAGCATATAAGAAAAATGCGTTATTTACAAACTCTCCATAATTATGCCTTCAATTTGAATAACAATAGGTGTTCGGAAGCTGATAATTGACAGCTACAAGACGCGACCCCAAACCTTTAACTTGACGTTGTTATGTTGTCTAACGTAATTCCCAATATCATATGTGTACTTATTTAAAGTATTCTTCAAGTTTAGTTTTATAAATGTAGTTCTACTTTTGGTGTGTTTATTATTGTTATTTTTATTTCTCCGCTACATTTTTATTGTACTACGTTTTTTGGGGTTGTAGTAGTCTGTAGATTTGCACGCGAAAATTAAGAAAAAGTAGGCAAGAAAATATATGTAAATAAAATTGTTACAGATAGCTTGGTATACGTAGCTTGGGTTTTTTTTGTCTTGTTCATAAAAAGCTACTTATAATTGCCTAATAAGAAAGCCTTAATATTGAATAACAGGGCCTTATAAATTAGGCGACACAATATCTCTGACGAAGACGATTTTAGTTTCTAAGCTCAGTATTATTGTCTTGTAGCATGGAGGTCCTTAGAAATCCATCACAGTACTTTCTGCCTTTCAAAGAGTTCCAAAAATTGCTTTAATCAGGATTACAAGTCCTAACTACCCAGTAGAAGGCAGCCGGAATTAGATGAATATGTTATTTAAGAAGCTCTTTTTAACATACTTCGAAATAAAACACATCATAGATTTTAGATCACTATTTATTTAACAGATCCGAAACTTCTGGATTAAAGCGTATAGTCACAACTTTGCATAACAATTGACGGCTTTTGGTTC
This sequence comes from Cephonodes hylas, assembly GCA_030295005.1. NCBI lineage: Eukaryota > Metazoa > Arthropoda > Insecta > Lepidoptera > Sphingidae > Cephonodes > Cephonodes hylas. The sequence continues at coordinate 7,433,954 of AP025382.1, forward strand.
TAGCATATTGTATTCAGTCATTGAGTGAAACAAATAATATCTTGTCAATAAATAACAAGACTAAAATACAATGAAACAAAAAAGTCGTTAATTGTCCAACATGTCAAGGCATCCTCTTAAATATTAATCTATACTAATATTATAAAGCTGAAGAGTTTGTTTGTTTGTTTGTTTGTTTGTTTGTTTGTTTGTTTGTTTGTTTGAACGCTAGGATCTCAGGAACTACTGGTCCGATTTGAAAAATTCTTTCACTGTTAGATAGCACATTTATCGAGGAAGGTTATAGGCTATATATCATCACGCTACGACCAATAGGAGCGGAGCAGCAATAAAGAATGTTTCAAAATCGGGGACTTTTTTCCTTTTTGTGAGCTTCCGCTGCGTACGCTGCAGAAACGGTTAAAGTTTCGCTAAAATAATGTATGACAGAATTGTTCTCTTTTAAAAATTCTAAAAAAAAGTCCGCGACAGCATATGTCTATCTTTTAAGGTTGGCTCACTATAACGTTTTTTATTCTAACCAAATCAATTTTAAATAAAGCATTATATGTGAAGGTGTTTTTACAAACATGATATTAATCCTTATCCAAATAAATACGTTATTCATTACAAGTATTTAATACAAAATAAATTTGTCCTTTACACCATTTGATTTCAATGAGTATCTTAGAAGATATCGCAGTTTCAAAATAATGATCAAGCGCGCAATAATGATACTCAAGGCGTCGACCGGCGCGTTACGGTTTCACGTTGAAACAATTTGACCGATTTGTATGATTTTTGTATATTTAAGTAAAATAAAGTAAAAAACTACAACTGCGGAGTAAAATACTACAACTTATTTTCTTTCTGAACCCAACCCTATAGTCCACGCAGACGGAGTTGCGGGCAAAAGCTAGTAGGAAATAAAACTCATTTTATTATATTTACAGGTTGAAAACCAAAGTTAAACTTTGCAATACTTCATAGATTTTGTACATTGATTAAATATTTTCTTTACAATATTTGATGCAACATTATGGCAGTCCGTGTGTTACTTGTGTTCGAGGCGTACAGGTGGGCTACAAATACAATTCATTTACATTTATCATTACTTGTATTTCCGTTTGGCACCAGGAGTTCTGCAACAAGGAATTTTAACTTTTAAAAAAATAGAAGTAATAAAATTTTAAAAACTATGTTGAAAATAATCTAAATAATAAAGGTCAAACTTAGAAGGAGTCATTTAATTGTTTACAATATTTTTGATTGAAATATTACACAATCAATTGTTAACAATTGGGTTACATTTAATTATCGAAATTATACTAATTCCCAATCATGAAAACATAATTTTGGAAATTTGGAAGTTACATTTTGGAAGTTTCTGGGGGAGGCCTATGTCCAGCAGTGGATATCTCTTGGCTGATAATGACGATGATGATGACATGAGAACTTGTACTGATTTTTTTTGGTAGTAATTATTTGTATGCTGTTTACCTCTGTGTATCCCTACGGCGGCGGCGCCAGCGGCACGAGCAGCGGCTCGCGGGGCCGGCGCGGGCGTCGCGGCGCAGTGCACAGGCGCACGCGCGGCCGGCCCGGGCCCCGCCGCCCGCGCGCCGCCCGCGCCTCCTCGCCGCCCGCGCTGCCCGACGCACACGGCTCTAGTGCGCCGTCGCTCTCGAGCAGCGCCGCGCCTGGAAGTCGTGTGTTGTGTGATTACGTTGCTTTTGTATTTATAAGGAATAGAAAAATCAGGTTTAAATGAGTTTTATAGATATCGTAACAGCTTTACCCGACAGATACAACCACTGGGTTGACGAACATAGACTAAATTAAAGCCCTGATGTGTGTCATTGTAATAAGCGAACTATAGTTGATATGATTAATTATTAATGTTTTGAAGAATAAATTATGTTCAAAATTTAAGTGTAGAGTTATTTTGATGTGAACATTAACAATAACATTATTTCACACCTCTATCTTTCGTCTTTAAACGTTAACATAAATGTATAATATGTTGGCCTTAACATTCATCTTCAACTTTTCCAAAAGCAACTTTATCGGCCTCTTTAGCGGTCGATCCGGCATTAAATAAAAGGTATTCATTTAACCGTAGCGTTATTTATGAGTCAAGGAGTAAGGCCCAATGTGATTATGACACATTTTTTTCCAAGTCATATTTCAGTATCTATACTGATTTTTAGGTTATACAGGATGTATTCAGACCATGATCGGAAACTGTGTCAGGTAAGAGCTATGGCAATCACAAACCCATTGGCGTTAGAATGTCTGATTACACTGTATGTATAGCAATTTGTATGAGGTACCTGCGGCGACAGCACCGGGATCCTCCGTGGGCGTGGCCTTGTGCCGCCGCGCCAGTGCGTGTCGGGAGCCGCGGGGGCGCCCCCGCCGCGCGCCCCGCCCCGAGCGCCCCGCGCGGGCTCCCGCGCCCACACCGGAGCCGCGGGTGCTCCACGCAGCGCGGCCCACTGGGGAGAATGCTGGAATAGAAACGTTATGGTGTAGTAGATGGAATTGAAAAATGCACTGGGGAAAATAATGTATTGAGATTTCATAATTATTTAATTTTTTTAGGCCTGAGGTAAAATGAAAGATCTATTTATTTTTTCGAATGAAATCTACCATACGATTTACTCTTTATGATTTTGTAAGAAATAAAGGATCAAAAAAGGAGCGATTAAGCGGTAAGTTTCCTTAATGGACGCAGCCAAAAGCTGAGCAGAAAGACAAAGCTTAGGGGGAGGGTATAACGGGGAATGCGAGTAGGGTAAATAAAAAATGCAAAGTAAAAAAAAAAGACAAAACGAATGACAAAAAAGTATCCACGAAAGTAATCATGCAAACGATGCATACTATAATGGAGGTCTATAATATAAGTGGCGTGCCATATGAGAGGTCTATGTCCAGCAGGAGACATATAAGGGCTGATAAATATGATTATATTTACATCTTGGGGTTGACGGCTGCGAGGGTACGTCGTTGAGCATGTCATCGTCGTCGTCCACCCGCACGGGGCTGCCCGCCTCCGAGCCGGACGAGCGCGCGCGCTTCGCCTCCACCGCGGGGACCGCAGGCGCTGGTTGCTGGAATAGTATACATTTTATTAAAATGCTTTCAACACCATAACAATTGCATGGATGTAGGAAGCTTTGGAAGTCTCTGGGGAAAGCTTATGTCCAGCAGTGAACGTCTCTTGGGTCATGATAATAGGTAATGATGATGATGAACACCATGAAGAGAATAAAATCAGAAAAATATAGATGCAAGTCCATTTCCATATTTATCAGGAAAATAAAAGTGAAATATGTATTTTGTAACCTGCAACCCACACTAGGCCAGGCCAACCCGCACTAGGCCAGCGTGGTGGACTATGGCCTAAACCCTCTCAATAGTAGAGGAGACCCGTGCTCACCAGTGGGGGATATGGGTTGATGAAGAAAAAGAAGAAGATTTTGTAACAGTAATGTAAAATATTCAATACTGATGTAAAATAGTGAAATTATATTTATTTTCTAATTGAATATTATAAATGCAAAGTAACCTTTTTCTATATATGTCTCTTTCAAGCCTAACCCAGTGGACTTACTTAGATGATTTTTTGATAAGAGACTTTGTGAAAAGACAAGCTACTTTATAAAAAAAGGAGTTGTCTTTTCCCAGTCTCTTACCATAAATCATCTATATGAATAAAGTTTCAAATCTGAATTAAGCCAGTAAACAGTAATACTTACAGCTACAGGCAATAGACCCATTTTCCGTTTCCTCTCCCGTTCTTCCATGATTTTCTTCTCCTCTGATTTTTGACGATCTATGGAAGAAAACAACATCAATTATAACTAAGCCTGAGTTTTATCGAACAAGAGACATATTAAAGATAGGGACACCAAAATTACAAAATGGGAAATGCGATGTGTTAGGACGTAACAATACGGTTTTATATTTATTCTGCTATAATAATATATACTTTTGATTTTTCTTGTATATACTATAACAAAAACACTTTCGTAAACCTATATACAGGGTGTATTGGGACCGTTCCCGAAAACGAAAACAGGTGATTGCTAGGGTGACTCCGAACACATTGAGGTAAAAAAAATCGCGAAAAAAAAATAAAAAAAATCGATTTTTTTTTTCTAATTTTTTTCACATCAACATATTCAAATACACCAATACGTGAATTTTTCACAATAATAAAGCGTCTCTTCCTCATTTTTAAATAACGCAGTGAAAAGCTATCACAATTACTCCTAACGCAAGGGGTCAACGCCTGGCCGCGACTCGCGAACACGAAGCAAAGACGTAAGTACCTATCAAGCGACTGCTCACCCCCTCCTCCGCCCCGCGCGGTGCGGCGAGCCGCGAGCCGCGACGAACACTCGCGCCGCACACGGTGTGATAAAAAATATTAAAATGCGGCGCGTTATGACATTACACGAAACGCAAAACGTTGTAAACAATAAAAAATTACATAAAAGTTTTAAACATAACAATTTGAGGGGTTAACTAAATTCCTCGCGGCTGTGTGACTGACGCGAGAAGTCACATTTTAAATTTACTCCTTCGCCTGCTAATGCGAGTCGCAGCTTGAAATGAGCACTAGTACACAAATTCACACAATGGTTTTCATGAAAATACGTTAATATCCCCTAATCTTCATTAATGTAGTAATCAAATGTTGCATTTAAACGGCCTATTGTCAAATAAGTGAAATAATTTTATGGTTTTATAGTAATTGAAATAATTGACTGGATCCTACTACTTTCAATGACAACGTAAAGATACCAATAATTAGCCTTTTTATCAAACTACGTTCGTGTGAAACAAAGTTACCTTAAATCCTTTGCGAAATGTGTGTCCGATATTGAGCAGTTCGGCAATGGCTGCCACGGAGTAGGAAGTTCACAGTTTTCACTTAACACTCACACATACACCAACACTCAGAGATTTCTTGTAGCAGTTATTATAACGATTCATTCAATTTACTTTGTCGTCCAAACAATGAATTAAATTACACTAATGTAGCACTCAGCCGCAAAATGCATTTTGTGTTTTAAAGAAACAGATGATATTTACTTCATTACACCGGTAATGTATTGTTTGTGCGCAAGTGTATTTACAAACACACGGACTGAACTATAATGAATTAAACCTATGTACATTTAGTAATAAATTTATAGTAAAAATGCAAAATCGCAGTTGCACTTGAATGATCAATCATGTTGAAACCACGATCTTTGATACTGAGCTACAATTCAAATTAAAATAGAAAACTAAAAACTATTCAGAATAAGATGAAAAAATTGAGAGATAACTAAGTGATGGTAATTCGCGCGCGCATAAGTCACATTAACTACTGACCATCACGATACGGCACCATACATAAATCACCTATCACATAATATTTCCGGGACTATTCATTTTTAATTTCTTATAATACTCAAAGTTTTGTCAAAATAATAGGTAAAAAAATCAAGCTTTTATTATGCACGAAAAATTAAAAAAATAAACTAAGAAAACATTCATAAAATTCGTATTTTTTTAAACTTTACAAGTAACAATTTACAAAAGTGTTCGGTTTATCAGTAGAAGTATGATACATAAACATATATTATCTATAACTAGTATATTAATATTCTTAAGTGATCTAAAAGCTCGTCGCGGCCGAGGTCTTTGCATTAACGAAATTGCGCGACAAGCTTTTAAATCACTTAAGAATATTAATATACTAGTTATAGATAATATATGTTTATGTATCATACTTCTACTGATAAACCGAACACTTTTGTAAATTGTTACTTGTAAAGTTTAAAAAAATACGAATTTTATGAATGTTTTCTTAGTTTATTTTTTTAATTTTTCGTGCATAATAAAAGCTTGATTTTAAAATGTGTTTTTCACCGTTAATTTATTTTTAACTTTTTAGTTGGAAATATTTCTAAGTCTATCCATTTCGTAGTCATACCGAAATTCAACTCAATCGGTCCATGAAAACTAGTGTTCCTATGGGCACCTTCCAACTTCTCATGACACCAGACCAACGATACCTTGTTATTATGTTGTCACTAAAAATACAAAGGCATACCAAATTTTAGCTTACTTGGTCCACAGGAATCGGAGTTCCTATGGGCTTCTTCCAACTCCTCATCAGATCAGCTTCATGATACCATATTTTTGTATTATTACCGAAGTTACGAAGACACACCAAATTTCAGTTCAATTGGACCACAAGAATCGGAGTTCCTATGGGCATCTTCCAACTCTTCGTCAGATCAGCTCTATGATACCTTGTTATTACATTGTCACCGAAATTACATAGGTATACCAAATTTCAGCTCAATCGGTCCAAAGGAATCCGAGTTCCTGTGGGCTTCTTCCAACTCCTCAATAGATCAGCTCCATAATATCATATTTTTGTATTGTTACCGAAGCTACGAAGACATACCAAATTTCAGCTCAATTGGACCACAGAAATCGAAGTTCCTATGGGCATCTTCCAACTCTTCGTCAGATCAGCACCATGATACCATATTTGTGTATTGTTGTCGAAGTTACAAAGACATACCAAATTTCAGCTCAATCGGTCCACAAGAACCGATGTTTCTATGGTCATCTTCCAACCTCATCATCAGACCAGCTCCATGGTACCATATTATTGTATTGTCATCCAAGTTACGTAGGTATACCAAGTTTCAGCACAATCGGTCTATTGGAAGTGGTTCAAATCTTCATTGCAAGATTTGTAAACATACAAACATACATACATACATACATACATACATACATACATACATACAAAAGTGAAGTTAAATAAAAGCTTGTAATAAAAACTGTACAAACATTATCATTCAATATTACAATCACCGTTATCACAAAAAAACAAATATCAATAATAAGGTATTAGAATTGTTCATTGAATTAGCTTTTTCGTTGTATTATTGGTGCGTAAACGTACTTATCCCGAATATTTTCGACCAATCATGGGCTGTTAAGAAAAAATATGTAACAAATTAAATCACTTCCTGGCGCATACATTAAATTCGGTTTGTGCTCTCAATTACATGCGTAAGCAATAATATCGAAATTACTTTAAAATTATTGCAAAACTTTAAATTATAGTTATAATAATCTTATTTAATGAAACAGACATAAAACATGAAAGTCATTCAAATGTATGTAATAAGTAATGATATTGCGCCATCTATGCAACTCAATTTGAAACTTACCAATGAAGCAATAAAATCAAATAGACATGGTTGTAGCTATTATTAACACTATTTTTATGAAATAATTATTGTCAATAAAAATAAATTACTATGATTCAATAGAACAAACATAACATTACTTGAATGGTTTCTCTATGTTATTTCATTCTTTAAGTAAAAGGCGACATAATCGCCATCTATGATTTTTAATTTAAATCTTTTAACAAACCTGTATAATAAAAATATGGCTAATTATCTTCTGATCATTCTTAATTTAATAAACATAACACTAAACTTTTCCTATTTAAACTGAATTTACTCAAATATTTATTCAATTTGTTAATCTGTATTTTCGTAATCACAAAAATTACTTGAATTGTTTCACAGTATCATTCACTACCGCCATCTATGCTTAAAATCTATTAAAGCTGACTAAAAATCAGTATACAAATTAAATACAAAATAAATAGAGTGAATATTACAAAATAAACAGTAGTGATATACAAAATAAATAGTAGTGATAAGAATATTTTTAAATTTACGGTAATAACGACCGGACAATTTTTGGAAATGGTTTTTTCGTAGATTCGTAAAATAAAACTTTTGCGCTGGAGATAGGCGCCGTGGCCTGTGATTGGCTGTCGTGAGTTGTGACATTAGACAGTATTCTAGTAGTATATCGGCGGTTACGCGGGAAAAAGTACCCAGTGCAATCGCGATTTTGCATTTTTACTATAAATTTTCATTATAATTTTATTACCAAATGTACATAGGTTTAAATTATTATAGTTCAGTCCGTGTGTGTTTGGAAATACACTTGCGTACAAACAATACATTACCGGTGAAATGAAGTAAATATCATCGGTTTCTTTAAAACACAAATTGCATTTTGCACCTGACTGCTAACTTAGTGTCTTTTAATTCATTGTATGGACGATTGAAAGTAAATTGAATGAATCTTTATAATAACTGCTACAAGAAATCTCTGAGTGTTGGTGTATGTGTGAGTGTTAAATGAAAACTGTGAACTTCCTACTCCGTGGCAGCCATTGCCGAACTGCTCAACATCGGACACACATTTCGCAAGGATTTAAGGTAACTTTGTTTCACACGAACGTAGTTTCATAACAAGGCTAATTACTGGTATCTTTACGTTGTCATTGATAGTAATAGGATCCAGTCAATTATTTTAAGTACTATACAGTAAAAGCTCTTTATTCGCGGGGAATACGTTCCATGAATATGCCGCGAATACAGAATTATTTACATAGGGTTATACGTTAGGGGATACGTTCCTGAGTGACAAAATTATTAAAAAAAAGCGAATATTTTAAAAAATCAATTTCATTAAAGTTTTTGAACATTTTGATTAATTATCTTAAGGCTTAGACAATGGTTTAAAGAATTTTGTAATTTTCAAAATGTGAAAAAAACGTGTTATGATCAAATTTTTTGTTACGAATGTGAAAGACGAAACAATAAAACACGGAAAGTGGCTTTTAGCGTAGAACAAAACAGCAACATTTAAAAATATACTTTATTGATCGAGTAATAAGGTTGCTTTCATTCTGTTTGTTTACATTCTCAAAGACAACCGCGGTGAAGGCGGCTTATCTCAAAGACATCGGCAATTTCATTCTAACACATACTTTATGCATAGTTGTAATATGATTTGTTTTACTGTTTTTATTTGTCCATTTGACGGCATTTACTAAGAATATTCGCTTGGTTACCTATTGGAATCTTTTTAATTTTTTATGTACTTATTAGATCCGCAAATAAAGAAATTTTTAGCCGCGAATATAGGAATTGGGTCGCATTTTTTTATTCCGCGAATGAAGGAAGCGCGAATAAGGAGCTATTACTATAAAACCATAAAATTATTTCACTTATTTGACAATAGGCCGTTTAAATGCAACATTTGATGACTACATTAATGAGGATTAGGGGATATTAACGTATTTTCATGAAAACCATTGTGTGAATTTGGGTACAAGTGCTCATTTCAAGCTGCGACTCGCATTAACAGGTGAAGAGTAAATTTAAAATGTGACTTCTCGCGTCAGTCACACAGACGCGAGGAATTTAGTTAAACCCTCAAATTGTTATGTTTAAACTTACTTACTTACTTCATCAACCCATATACGCCCACTGCTGAGCACGGGTCTCCTCTACCATTTAGAGGGTTTAGGCCATAGTCCACCACGCTGGCCTAGTGCGGGTTGGCGGACTACACACCTAAGAAATTCCTAAGAACTTTTAGGTGTGCAGGTTTCATCACGATGTTTTCCTTCACCGTTAAAGCAAGTGATAATTCAATTTGAATACACACATAACTTAGAAAAGTCAGAGGTGTGTGCCTGGGGTTCGAACCCGCGACCGCCAAAATTCTCGACCGCGCGCCTAAACCTCGAGGCCATCACTGCATATTATGTTTAAAACTTTTATGTAATTTTTTATTGTTTACAACGTTTTCGTTTCGTGTAATGTCATAACGCGCCGCATTTTGATATTTTTTATCACACCGTGTGCGGCGCGAGTGTTCGTCGCGGCTCGCGGCTCGCCGCACCGCGCGGGGCGGAGGAGGGGGTGAGCAGTCGCTTGATAGGTACTTACGTCTTTGCTTCGTGTTCGCGAGTCGCGGCCAGGCGTTGACCCCTTGCGTTAGGAGTAATTGTGATAGCTTTTCACTGCGTTATTTAAAAATGAGGAAGAGACGCTTTATTATTGTGAAAAATTCACGTATTGGTGTATTTGAATATGTTGATGTGAAAAAAATTAGAAAAAAAAATCGATTTTTTTTATTTTTTTTTCGCGATTTTTTTTACCTCAATGTGTTCAGAGTCACCCTAGCAATCACCTGTTTTCGTTTTCGGGAACGGTCCCAATACACCCTGTATATATATTTTTAATATTATATGTACTTACATTTGAGTTCGATTTCTTCATCGTCAAGTAGTAATGAGACAACTTCTTTAGGCTTCAGTGTGTCGGGCTTGAAGTTACCACCGCTGATCACCATTCTTTGAATCTGTTCAGAAAAATCGATATGGTTAAAATCGCAGATGAAATACTCAATGAATTACTTGTATTTTTTTTTTATACTGTATAAACGATAAATGTATTTTAGCAGCATTATAATAACTTAAAAGTATCTTAATGCATTATATTTCAATTTTATTTATTGTATTTCTAATACTTTAATTATAGTAATACCTCGCTCTTCTCTCTGGCTCGTTGCATTATCCTCTCCTCTATGGTTCCCTTGCATATGAGTCGGTACACTGTCACTTGTTTCGTCTGCCCCAGTCGGTGAGCGCGGTCCATGGCCTGTTGGTCTACTGTGGGGTTCCAATCCGAGTCGTAGAATATCACCTGAAACATACCAATAATTATAAATGTCCAGGTCGCCGACACCGCGTACTCTCACGGCGCTCAATGCTCTCCTGGACAGTGCACTGTGCAGCACACTGTGATATATTTACAGAGGAGTGGAAAGTGATTTTGTTGGAATGTTTGCGGTATTGTGAATTGAATGTATGATGCATGATTGTGTTTCTATTTTTGATTGAATTTTATAGATTGTATATTTTGTTGATTGTAATAATACAAATTTTTATCTAATGTTACTTTATAATTCTATCGATATATTTTGTATTATTATTATATCTTGTTTTTTTGTATTGTTATGTTTTTAATTTTATGGTTTTTATATTGTATTAATATCGATTAGTGTAATTGGTGTAACCATACTAATTTGAATAAATAAATATAATATACTGGAGTCACTAAATATGTACACCCAACATACTTATATACTATACTAGGCAGTATGAATAGACTCGATAGCAATATTTGTGAATCACACCATTTATGTTGGTGTGGGTATCGAAACCGCGGCCCCTCGTGTCGCAAGCTGATCTCTAACCAACTGCGCTACAGCAGTAGTTGGTTGTTCTAACCTTATAAAAGTAGTATATCGTTATTGGTATAGGAAATGAGCGACGTTACTCAATTCTAGGGTATAGGAGTGAACTAAATATTGCTCACAAAATAATTTGGAGGTGATTAAGTATGACTAAAACAACTTTTATACTTACAGTATCAGCAGCGGTGAGGTTGATACCGAGCCCACCGGCGCGCGTCGACAGCAGGAACACGAAGATATCTGTACGCGCCTGCAGTAGGTAACATCGTTAAAGACATAATAAATTACTAAAATGAAAGAAAACCTCCCACTCTCGTCGCTTACTATGTTTCAATTTTCATGCATTTTAAAGGCAACTTACTTATTTGGATATTATAAAATAATTATTGGGGAAAAATCAATGAGCTTGTTGTCAAGTATTATAGAAAGAGATGTTACCTGAAAATCAGCAACCATGTCGCGTCGCGCTGAAATCTTGCTCGATCCGTCTAACCTCATGTATTTGTGTTTGCGATGCCACATGTACTCCTGAAACATGCAATATAATATTATCTTAATATTTTTATATAAATAAATAAGGCCAATGTTCGAGAATTTTTGTAGACTCATTTAGCTTTCCTACGATCAAACGAATTTATCAGAAAACTCACCTCTAACAGATCAATCATTTTTGTCATTTGGCTGTATATGAGAACTCGGTGCCCTCGCTCCTTCAGTCTTTTCAGTAGAGAATCCAATACTGTTAGTTTACCCGCGTCACTGACTAGCTGGTTCTTATCTGGAATAAATATTTCGTTTTATTAGTTATATTGAGTTTATTTTTCATTACAATTTGGCTTTTTTAAAGGTGGAATTAAAAAATATTTTTACATTGTTATAATAAGGATGAATTTATCATGACAGTAATATGTGACAAGGTAATTTGATCACATATACATAATCTCACACTTTTAAGCTTCTAAGATCGAGGTGCATCTCTGCAGCTGCATTTCGCCCGTTGTGATTTCGTTCCACGTACAAGCGAGTGAGTCGACAGCTATTTTTTGGTCACAATTTCAGATAAGTTACAACAGGAAAAGCTTTTTACACAGTCAAACCCGCCCACTAGAGACATTTATTTGTGATGGAATAATGATAAATGTGGCAGAATAGTTCCATATATGATACTTGTACCATATTAGTACGTTATTTGTGTAGAGTGCAGTTTCTATGAGTAAGTAGCTTGTACGAAGTGGTGGCACCTGGCACCTGCAGCGAGGCCCAGCCCCCGGGCGGGCGGGCGCGCGCCAGCAGCGCGGCGGCGGCGGCACAGCCCCGCGCGCACTCGCCGTGCTGGTGGCGCGTCACGTGGTACGCGAACCCGCGGGACACGGCGAACGGGACCACCGTACTCGCGCACACCTGCACACACATACACAGTATATTAATACACAATATTTACACAGTCTTGACCCCACACTTAACCACACTCCTACGAATCCTGAGTCGTAAATAACATCCGAACCCAAAACTACTGTTTCTTGATCACACCAACATTCGCCTCGATGCAAGGATCGAACCCGCCAGCCGCTCGTTTCGTACAGTGGTCGCCTATATACGTCCCATTGCTGGGCACGGGTCTCCTCTACCATTGAGAGGGTTTAGGCCTCAGTCCACTACGCTGGCCTAGAGTGGGTTGGCGGACACTTAATTATCCCACATAGGTAATAAATATAATAACAGTGTAATGTCCTCACACACTGACTTTTAAAAACCAAATTAATATCGAAAAATGAGTCAAAAATTAATGAATAAAATATCAGTTTAATGTTTACCTAACCTAAGTAAACTTCTAGCAAATCCTAAATATACATTAAAAATATCTAAAACTCCATACCTTCTGCTGCGTAGTATACAAAAAGCCGGGTATCGGCGTGGGTACATCCGGGTACAGTACTGGCGGTCTCTCTATATGCGGGAACTCCGGGGCGTCCTCAGTTTTGACTGGGATCACGCCGCCGTCCTCCGTCTTTATCTCCGTCAGCATGTCCGGCTGTGGACAAGGGAGGGGTTAAAGATTTGTTTGTGAGGTGTTATTTTAGATTTTTGGGTCTGGTGAGAAACAAGTATTTTAACGGTGTTTTGCTGTACCTTGCATAAACGCTACTAAGAGATGATAAATTCACGTGGTGCAATTGAACTGGTAGGTGGTCTCATCTGAACTGTAAAATAATTTACGTGAGACAACTTGATAGGCTTTCACAAGCAATTTCTTAAGAATATGTGACCCAATTCAGCTAAGCGGACAATTGTTTCGTGTGCTGAATTGGATGTCTAGAGACCCTGAAATAACCCGGTCGGTCTTCCCAGAGATACCGAAGCTTAAAGCATTTTCTCTGGTATAAAAAAAACCAGTGTTGTGTAACTAGCAGTGAGACCAATATAGACTAATATAGTAATAGTATTTGTTAATACATACCGGTTCTCTATCCTTCATATTCCTGGTCCGCAACGCGCGATGTTCTATCGTCTCCGGCATGTAGTATATCGTCACATCGGCATGCGTGTAGAATGGACCACCTGTAACATTAAATATTTTGGTGTTATTTGTTAAACTGCATTTAAAGTAATTGTTTATGTCGATACCTTATCATCGAAGCCGAATTCCATTATATTTTACTCCAATGTTAATCATGTAACAACTAACTTCAAACTGTGTAAAATTGCAGATAAAGTCCTCAAGCTTTAAAGAAACCCGCTAGGAGCGATCTCCGTCCGTCAAAATTCTCACCTTAAGGTCCTTGAGTGTTTATCGACATAAAACTATCGACATTTTCTTTATGATTTTAGTAGATTAATATCAACATACCTTCGATCCAAAGAGGATCTGTGAACAAGAATTCCCTCCACAAAAAGCTGTCCTCTTTCCTTTGCTTCAAAACATCTCCGTCAGGACACACCAACAGCATATGTTTATATTTTACTTTATCGTAATACTTTAGCGTATCATTTATTGTATCTGTCTGTGGTTGCGAATCACATTCGTCTTTGTACCACCAGTATTGTCTATGACGCAGTTTCTCGAATTTCTCTAAACATTCTTCTATGTGAAGCATTCTGAAATGTGCAATTATATAACACATACAAAAAAGGCCGATCGTTTGGTTATCTATTCTGGTTTCTGCAAATACATTTTAAGGATACTTACTGAAGGTGATAAGGTAAATTTAATGAATTAAACGAAAGGTAGATGTCGAAAAATCACAATCCACATTTCTTATGATTTTTCTGTGATGCACAAATATCATACTTTCTTGGCCATTGATCTCTCTCATAACAAATGATTACGACTACCTGGTTTTCCTAATTTTTATCGACCTTTTAGCCACCCACACCTACTTTATACCCACAAATGTTATCCTCAAAACAATACCAAAAAAAAAACCTCAATACTTACGCATACAGCCATCCACAGAGTGTGACCCTATACAGCTCCATGGGTGACAAATCCATAAACCTGGTAAAGGCATAGAAGTCGCTCTCCTCTGTCCATAGACACGCGTGTATTCTCATCGGGGTGAATAGAGACAGCTTGTTGTACAATAGATGTTTGTTGGAGGGCAGCGCTCGAACTAGTATGGCTTCCTCTGCCACTAATTTAGGGAGATGGTAGTCGTCGACATGCATCGCCAGGGGAGAACGGACGTCGCGACGCTCGAATAATTCCGGGTGGTTGCATACCTGCGGAAGAATTCATTCGAGTTACTACAAATCCATTGTATGATAATATATATACTATGGTAATATTGGGTTCGTTGGTTTGTCGAATTATTTTTTAGAGACATTCAGTAATTGTCTACCTATTTATTGTAATCCATCAATCAGTCCCCCAAGAGGTCCACTGCTGAACGTAAACCTCATCCAATGACTGTTATACATATTTGTGACTTTTACAGAACTTTGTGAGTTGCGGCTTTTCAACAGACTACCGCAAAACCAAACCCCAACTATTTTTAAAGTTAGTATACGCTTTTGAATAAGTAAGTGTAAAAAAAATCTTGTTTACCTTCCTGAACTGCATCACGAGATTCATTAAATTTGAAGTAAAATTCTTATCTACACTGTGACCAGATTCAGCGCCGACAGAATAGTGTAATAATTCTTCTATTTTTATCTTCTTTTTTAAAGCTGAAATAAATAAGACATGTTAGATAAAAATGCTAATGTAATAGGGCAAAAAGTGTACATAAATAAGTAAATAAATGCAAACATCGATGTATCTTGCGCATTCTAATATGAACCTAAAAATAAATTCAGTGTAAAAAAAACATTATAACAATTACCTTACCTATATACAGTAGTTTTTGCCTTATCGTAAGTGGGCAATGCACCATTATCTCAATCTTGTCAGACAGTTCGTTCTCAACGTCCTTCTTGATGCGTCGCAACATGAACGGTTTCAGTATCATGTGCAGCCGAGACAAATGTTCTACAAATATAATATAGATTTGAGTATCATTAAGTACATCAATTCATATATTTGGGAGTATTTAATGATCATAAGTTTTGTCTCAATGAAAACATTGAAAATAATGGTCAATAAGTTTGAACCATAGAAACCTTATCAAAAACCACTCGACTCGAAACGACTCGACGAATTTTTTTACTACACAAATTACACCTTTCATCTACCTTTAAATAACCCAAGGCTAAATAAGAAAAAGATTACGTACCTACAAATATAAAAAACGGCTCGATATAGAGTATGTATCTTTAAAAAAAAATACGGCTCGATAACTCGTGCCAAAACTCACTCTCATCGATTGTACTTTTGTTTTCCGCGTGGCTCTCGATGTCCTTAGAGAACCACTCGTTGAACTCTTCGTGCGAGTCGAATAGTGTCGGCATTATGAAGTGCAACAGCGCCCACAGTTCCGCCATACTGTTCTGTATTGGTGTACCTGAAAGAAATTATCGATAATTTAAGTTGGTGTGTACATCACTAGCTTAGTGCACGTTAAGTTGAAGACTATTTAACTTAGTGTTTGGAATTATAATAGCTAGTAAAATATGTTTATGAAACTTGGTTGGCAAGGATTGTATTGATTTCTATAGTGTTAAGGATAACTTACACACACATGGTTGAGGTCATAGTCAGCATGTGTATCTCACCTGACAACAGCAGCCTATTTCTGCAGCTGAACCCGAGCAACAGTTTCCACCGCATGCTGGCGGAACTCTTGATGGCCTGCGCCTCGTCGAGGATCATGTACTGCCACGACACCCGGTTGAGGTACTTGAGGTCCGAGACCACGATCTGGTAGGAGGTCACCACCACGTGGAAGGCGGCGGCGCGCGTGTGCAGGTCTTTGCGCTCCCAGAACTGACGCAGGATCTTGCGCTCGCTGGGACTGCCCCAGTACGGCACCTAGGGAAGGGTAGATAAATTATAGTAGAAAAATATGACCCGTAAGTAATACAATAGTATGTTCATTATCATCATCAGCTCATGTAAATGTCACTGTTGGGGACGGACCACCTTTGCAACTGAGAGGGGAGGGAGGAATAGTTTTAATAATTCAGAAAGATGATAGATTTTTTTTCATGTGAGCATTATGATATTTAAAGTGTATTTATTATGAATAAAATATTGAAAAATAGTAGGAAAATTGTCATTATATCTATCATCAACAAACAAACAAATATACCAATCTTCAAACAATAAAATAAACCAATCGAATAAAATCAACATACCACTTTGAAGTCAGGAACAAATCTCTCCATCTCCTGTTGCCAATTATGTAGTGTTGATGCTGGAGACACAACCAAGAACGGACCCCACACCCCGAGCCGTTCTGCCACATGACATAGAAACGCTATGCATTGCACCGTCTTTCCGAGACCCATCTCATCTGCTAGAATGCCGCTTATGCCCTGGAAATAGAAATGCAAACATTATTGATACATACAAAAACACACATACAAAATATGATTATTTCCGAAGCTGAACAGTAATAAATTGCATAGTAAATATACATTTATTGTGGTCTTTTGAATATGTTATATTGTTATATAAGTACTAATTTTTCATTATCATCAGCATCAGTCCATATACATCCCACTGCTTGTCACGGGCCTCCTCTATAACTTACGAGAGTTTAGGCCTTAGTCTACCACCCTGGTCTAGTGCGAGTTGATCAAACACTAAAAAGATACTAAACCCTACACTTCAAAAATCTGAAACTTACATTGTGAAAAGCTTAAAAATTATATCAAACACATTATCAGTTGTTTGTTCAATTTACCTGATCATACAGATTAGCCAGCCAGTTCATGCCTTTAAGCTGGTATCCCTTGAGCGTGCCGCGGAATATGGCCGGCTGGTCGTAGTCCCCGGCGCGGCGCTCGCTGGCGGCGTCGGGCTCGTCCTGCGTGGCCTCAGCGTCATCGCCCACGTCGCCCACGTCGCCGCCCGCGCCCACAGCGCCAGCGCCCACGCCCACGCCGCCGGAGCCCGGGAATAATCGCGTCCGGGCGCGTTCCGCACGAAACGCCTCGCGGGCGTTACGGGACGCGCGCGCCTTCATCTCCTCGCTGGAATTATAGATGAATTAGTGTGAGAGGATTTTTACATTTACTCGTATACATTTAATCACAATACGATCTAAAAAAATCCTGCCCCCTCTCACTTTTATTTGAAACCTTCCAATCGTAAAACTTGATAATATCGTCTTTTTAGCCGACTTCAAACAAGTGGAAGGTTATCAATTCGTCTGTATTTTTTTATGTTATTAACTGATACTTGCTATTACTACTTTATCGACAACTTCATACCTATTCAAAACTCGTCATATTCCACAATCACTTTTTTTCGCTTTTACTATAGACATACCTGTCATAATGATCAATGGCGGCGAGTCTAGGGTCCCTATCTTCGTCCAATTGTCTCAATATCCTATCAGCGCTGTTTTCACCATCGTCAGTAGCATTCAACTTCCGCTGCATGAAGTGAGCGTATAACTCTGTCTGTGTGATCAGGAAGTTCAACTTGCGCCTCTGACGCTTGGCCTCCATCAATTCTACGTCCATCTGAAAAAAGGGCATTTTAGTTATCGACTATGAACACAACATTTCAGGCAGTAGATGTGAAAAAAATAAATGCTCTGTTGATGTCAACTTTTTTATATTTCATTTATTTACTTTAAAATATCACTTTCTATTCAATCTTTAGATGTTATGTATATGTTTCCATTAGGACCGTATTGTTTTCGAGGACAGAAATATTTCAAATTCGATATCTTCAAAATTCGTCTCTGAACTATTAATAAAGAAATATTAGTGTGTTTTACAAATTAAAAAAAAGACGGTAAAACACGCTGCAAATATACGTCAATTTTAATATAAAAAAATATTTATAAACTTCTCATTACCTTTCTCTGTTCCTCCGCTTCCTTCTCCATGCGTCTCCTAGTCTCTCTCTCCGCGCGGTCGTACCGCCTCCAGTACGACTGCATCTCTCTACTGAGCCGCTTGCACCGCCATACTGTCTCCTTCATGTTCTTTTGAGACTGTTAAATAAGTTTAATTGTTATTATCGACTCAATAGATTTTAAAAAGTTAGGTACCTCATATTAATTAAAGTTAACACTGCCACTGCTGCCCAGAGAGTGGAATAATAAATAAATAAATAATAATGGTGGAGGAGGCCTATCCCGTACGTAGTGAGACTGACGATGCTGATGCTGATCATGATAATGATGACAATGATGATGATGTCGCTGATAATGATAGCAATGATGATGATGTCGCCGATAATGATAGCAATGATGATGATGTCGCTGATAATGATAGCTATGATGATGATGTCGCTGATAATGATAGCAACTATGATGATGTCGCTGATAATGATGGCAATGATGATGATGTCGCTGATAATGATGGCAATGATGATGATGTCGCTGATAATGATGGCAATGACGATGATGTCGCTGATAATGACAGCAATGATGATGATGTCGCTGATAATGATAGCAACTATGATGATGTCGCTGATAATGATAGCAATGATGATGATGTCGCTGATAATGATTCTGTTGATGACAATGATAGTGATTCTAATGACGATCGTTGAAACCAGGCTTCACGTCTGGTTTCCTTTGGCATTGACTAACGTGAAGTTAGCACGATATGTCTATGGAACTCGGTGCGTGATGTTGGTACCTGCATGGCGATGTGTCTCCAGTGCTTGCAGCACAGCGTGGCGAGGCGCTTCCTCTGCGCGGTGAGGTCCCGGTGCGCGGCGGCGCGCGCGCGCTGCACCTTGCCCAGCTCCTTCTTCACCAGCACCAGCCAGTGGCGCCGCCGCCGCGCCGTCAGCGCTTCGGGGCTCTTTAGTGAGGAGATCTTCTTGCGACCTCTGGGGATGTACATACATATAGCAAATCAGATGTCCGCCTACAAAATATGTGTGTTAGGACAGTGTGTTGGATTGAAAGACCAAAACCTCTCAGTTATAGAGGTGGCCTGGGCCAAGCAAATCAATTTATATGGATGTACATGAGAGTGGGTATTTATATGTTTTCAATGACTTAATAAGAATTGTGCCTGAAGACTGCCTCGTGGTCTTGCGGTACAAATATGTGCCGTGCGATCTAGAGGTCCTGGGTTCGATTCCCGGGTCGGGCAAATTGTTATTCTCAGTAGCAGCACGGAGTCTGGAAATGTGCCCGAAAAACGGCAATAGGCTCGCCCCCTATTACGTGGGACTCATACATACCTGGCGAAATGTGCTTTTTCCAAGGGACTGTTTATTTTTCGCATAAGTCAACTGGTGAAATGTGGCAGTATTTCAGATGAACCAAGCTACTTTCAAATCCATCACATTAAAACATGTGCATGAACTATTGACTACCAATAGATATATTTCTGGAGGAATACTTTTAAAACTAATCACTTATTAACAATATTTTGATGTTGACTATTTTACCTGACACCTGGCTTCTCTGTTGCGATGGTATACTCATCCTGGTCATTTTCTTCTTTGAATGTTCGCAGTTGATCCTCCCAGTCTGCACCATCCGGCTATAGAAATAAAATTCGTCAAGTTATTGTTGTGATAACAGACTAAACTTGACAGCTTCGTCGCTCTGTTGGATAACACCTTGCAAAAATAGAGGCCAGGGGGGTTTGACCCCCACACCGTGTGTTTGTGTTGTTATGTGATCCATAAATATTTGGTAGTTTGGAAGACCGAAAAGTCTCAAATAGTTTTTTATACCTGAGAGCAAGAATTGTAACTTAGTGTAGCGTCAGAACTATGTAACTATTAATTTTACTTAAATATTAGTTTAAAAATACCTTTAAAAACTCTTATTGGAACTTAATGATTCCCAATTTTAAGACAAGATTTAAAATAACTTCTTGATCTAACCTACCCTAGATTCATTCTTAATTAAAAATTTAGTAACACAATTTTCAAAAGTAGAATAAGTAGTCCGACAAAATTACCATATCACCACTATCATTCCCAAGTCGGCCATCTCTGACTCGTCCCCTCCTAGATTTGTGCATTCCTCTGGCAGACGCGCCTCTCTCGGAGGGCCGACCCCTGCGCCCCCTCGTGGCCGGAGTCTGAGCGACGGGCCGACTAACTCGACGCTCGGGGTACCGGTCAATAGTCGACAGTAGGCCAGCCCCATAGTACATGTACCGGGAATTCTATAAATAAGGAAAATGATTATATGACAAGTTATGATTTTGATGTATTTGGTTAGCATTTTTCGTTTAGTCTATTCCAACTTTAAAATTTAGAAAATGAGAGAAATGTTAAAAAAGCTATATCAATCATCATCACCACCATCACCAGCCCATATATGTCTGACTGGTAGGCACAGGCCTACTCTACCACTGAAAGGGATTAATTAGGTCTTAGTCCACCATGCTGTCTCAGTGTAGGGTGGCAGGGTGGCAGACTCTATCAATATTATAACCATACATAATTGTAATGAAGTCTAATGTAAATAAGTAAACAAATACAAAAATACTTACACCTGGATCTTTGTAATATTTCTTTGCATATCTATTCTGGTACATTCGCTCTCTTAAGATCCTGTGCAACCTTGTGTCAATTTTTGCTGTAGTGTCTTCATCACTGCTGGACTCAGACTCTGATGATATAAGCACATCGCGAAGCCATTGACGTTCTTCGCCAACTGACGAAAAGTTGTATAGGCGGAGACAGTCACTTTGAATTTCTGTAACAGAAAATAAAAATTGGAACACATTACTTAAACATGATTTCTTAAATGTCCCAATGCTTTCCTGCACCGTTAAAGCAAGGAATAATTCATTTTGAATAAACACATAAAAATTCTTCTAAAAATCAGAGGTGTCTGTCCGGAGTTTGAACTTGCAACTGCCAAGATTCTTGAATGTGCGCCTAAACTATCATCTCCTAAACTATTGGCTATCACTACTTGTCATCATATAATACATTTATGCATATTTTAAAAGCCCATGCCTGATTAACATATGAAACGCTGATTATACAATCAGTACATGGCATCATTTAGAGCAGGATGCAACCAAAAATGATACGGACTTGTTCAATAGAATAAAATGTAAATAATTTTGCAACATTATAAAAAGTATCAGGATGGTGCTAAATGCAAACAATTTCTAATAATTGTCTTTATGAAGTATACATATTTTATGGTTAAAGCTGAATGGTGATAAGTTTTATGTTATAGAATTGATCTTGATCCTATTCTTTACTCTTTCAATGTTTCTATAAGCAAACAATATGTAGCCATTGAAATGCAGAGGCAAGATCTTTGGTTATGTTATATGACTTGAACAAAAACATTAAAAACTACAATTATATATGATGGTGAACTAAATAGCAATACTATTATAGTAATATAAATGTCATGATAATTAAGTTATATTAACTGCTGATAGAGCCCTTCTTAATTTGCGACAAACTTCGAAATTTTGATTCAGTAATTTGATAACATTCTTTCATAATACAACCTAATAAGCATTTTAAATGGATTGCATATAAAGGGGACAGCTTCAATAATTGCCTAAATATTTTTTTTGTTTACCTACAGGCTACTCAATATTTCAATTGAAAAACATACACATATGACCCACACAAAATATGTTGATGTCACAAGAATTTGAGAATAACAAATCAACTCAATTAAGTTCTATAAATAGATTCTTACTTGAGTACATCTAAGTATCACTTACTGAGAATAACTATGAATAAAACATACTAGGAGAACACATTCTTGACAAGAGCTCAGAATATATTTACTAATGTTTTTATCTACATGTACCTTGTTTGCTGGTCATCGTCCCATATAGCATTCTGTCTCCCTTGGACATTCCATATCCAAGTGATTTGAATTCATCTTCAGAATCAGAGGTTTCTTCTGACTTTAAGACTTTAGCAGCTTCGCGCATAAATGGACGGAGGTCCAACGCCGCCTCCAGCCTCTGTATATGGGCTGGTCTGGCAACCTCATGTCTGTCCAGTACGGTCTTCTTCACCAAATCCTCAGACATTGCAATAATATCTGCAAATGCCACGATATCCTATACCAACAGTTATGCGATGACTAATTGAAGTACACGAGCGATAAACTGCACTACTTCGTATCAAAAATAAAACAAAACAGCAACGAATGGACAGTAATCAAGACCACACTACGGTCACCACACAGAAATCGCGAATATTTCAAACATAATCTTGCCCGTTGAGGATACATTCCTGCAGTGGAACTTACACGAATTTTGATCTTCTCGCGCCGATTACTTAACACAAAATTCCATAGCATACACAAAATGGCGCACGAGAATATTCGACAAATCGCTGTCAATGTCGCCGCCCGAGCGGCGCAAATAACTACTCATTTCGCTTTTGAGCTTGAAAAAACACGAACCCGCCATAATTGACGATATTTGACAACTAACTGGATTCGTTTTTCATAAGCCAATTGGTCAGTATATTGTTTATTGCATATTTAACCAATGAAAATATTATCAGCTATCAATTGGACCAATCAAATTAGATTAGGGTGCCTATTATTAAAAACAGGTAATGAAAACTGACTTCTGAGGCTAGCGATCAAAGTGAAATGCGTTCATTTTGATAACAATATTTTTTTGAAAATCTTTTTAAAATATTTTTTTCGGTTTGCTGAAAAGAATAATCTAGTATGTTTCTTACTAATAGGCAAGTAAAAATTATATGGTAAAGACATTAGGGCATTTAAATAGTTTTTTTTCTTTAATCAAGAATCGAAATTAAAAAGTCGAAAGCATTCATCGAGTTCTAATACCATATTAAGTATGTAAATACTGAAATAAATACTTTGCATCGGAAGATATTTAATATCGATGAACGATAAATATTAGAATCTGATAATCTAATGTGAATATTTATAATATCGAGCCTTTACCGCCGTTTTAGCGTAACCGACAAAATCAAAATTTACAGGAGAAGGTTTTGTTTTTAATATTTTTAAACAGTTATGTGCAAGTAAATTAAATTTTTACATACATTAATATTTTTTAGACATTTACATACCTATATAGCTGAAAAATAACACATCGGCAGGGATAGGTTCGGTCAGGCTTAAAATAGTAGTTTCGATAAAAAACGCATTTCGACAAAAGTGGCGCTTACGATAATTTGGCGGTAATGGCTCGATATAGTAATGTTAACACTTAACATTATAAATCAGCTATTGCATAATGGAAGATGAAGAGGAAGAACAAAAGGCCCAAATTTTTTCGAAATGGCTGGCAGTACTTAATTTATAGGGCGGACTATATTATAAAATTTAAATCCTTTTAATTTTTCTTAAGTAAGTATTCTTTAATGATTAATCGTAAAATGTATTTTATCAGATTTTTTTATTTGGTACCTAAATGTATAAAAATATTAACAGCTGTAATACGTTACGAAGTTTAACATGATTGGAATATAATATGTGTTTTAAGATGTTCACAATTTGGCAGTAAACATAAAGTGTAATTTATCACATTGTTCTCAATTGTGATAAATTACACTTTATGTATTTCTCTGTATTATCTTTTAAAACAAAGCTAGACTTATTAACTATTCTATTAGAAGACTAATTTAATCGATAACATAATGTGGTTATAATTGAACATCCCTAAAATTAAGCGTCACCTGTTGCCAACATAATCATTCAAATATTTGAGTATATTACATTGCAGTACTTTTTAAATAGAAATTGTTAATATGTCTGCTTATTAGTAACATAAAACACTGAAAAATGAAAAAATAATTTTGATGTTGATTTGTAGTATTTTCAAAACCCATATAATAATGCTTTAACTAAAGATGTTATTTTGACAGTGTATATACATCCGCAATTATTTGGCAGGGTCAGGTTGATTCCAAAATGGTGGCCGTTTGTTGTGCTTTCAAGTGAATTGTGAAAAATATATCGGCTAAGTAAGAAAATTCCTTGAATTATAATGCTTTGTCAAAACATTACGGCATAGTAAAATTTTATAATCTCTGTTGTTGCTACTGTTATGAATATATTACGTGCTACATTCCTGTATAACTTACAAAGGAACTTGGACATCGTTGTGGTAAAAGGCAATAAATATGTACAAAAACAAATAAATCCCGCATCCCAGACAATTGTAAGCTTTTTTACATTGTGAGTTTGTTTTGATCTATTTTTGGTCTTAAAACAGTGTGATTATTTCCAAATAGAAATAAGCGCGGGATGCTTACAGCTTGCATTTAATTTGGCGTCATATACAATAAAATGCTAGTTAGCGTAGTGCAGAATGTGTAATGTAATTCTACTTGTCATTATAAATGTACATTTCACTCAGTAATCCATTAAAATTTTAAAATTTGTTTTTATTCTTATACTGGTAAGATACCCAGCAACAATATAACCTAGAAACCCAATCTGCCGGGTGCGGTACGTTAGTGTACACATAATACTGCTCTATAGCGGCACTTTATCATTTTCAGATGCAATATTATTAATAAATAACAACTTTCCTATTGGATTTGAAGAATGGATGAAAAAGAGAGTGTGCCGGAGAGTACCGAAACAGAAGTCGCCCAGGGCCCCAGCGAGGACCCTGGAGCTGATAAAGCCGACGTACAGCCCCCAGCCGAGGATAGTGATGTGAAAACCGACTGTGATATAGACAGTGAACTCAAAGACAGTGCGTTACCGAACCACGTCGAGGATAACGCCAGTGCTGAAGATAGTGTTAGTGTCAAAAGTGATGTAGATGTTAAAAAAGATGAACCGGAATCTATGGACGTTGATAGTCAGGATGGAAACAAGGATACTGGTATGTATTTTTTTGCTCTGAATGCATTCTCTAAGTTTGGAAACATTGACTGTATTTATCAATACTTTAATCATGGATTTGTTATATCATCATCATCAATATCATCAGCTGAACTTGATGACTAGATGTCCCACAAACACATACTGAGACTGTTAATGAATGATTTTTTTGATGTGTGTATCAATACAAATCCATTGGTCTCTGCACATAGTAAATTAAAATTGATAAAAATTAGTAAATATTTTTATTGTTGCTCCTCCAAAATTGCCTACTGGCATGATATAGTTCTCTTCATGATTCCCTTTTTCCCTACTCTGTTCCATTCTGTGTCTGTCACATCCATAACACAAATATGCAATTAAACCAATATTACCACAGTTGAATGTGTGTGCATATTGTTTGTCGACATTAAGTTACGATGCATGTTTTTATTGCCATTTCTTTTTATTTGTAGTCACTTAAAGTTTAATTATTCTTTTTTGTTTCGGACCTAATAAAAAGGCATTCTATGCATTCTGGAAACCATTTTTCTAAAACAATGTATTTTTGTTTTACACTTAATATAAAGGGCCTTGTTAAAATAGACATAAGGTATTTATTTTCTATGATTAGTTCAAGGATCCATACTTTGAATACACCCACTGACCTTACTGTATTGATCATACCAATACCACATTAATATATTCTTATTCAAAATTGGCTTTTAAACAAATATTTGCATGCTAGTCATAGCATATGTGTATTATTATAATGTCCAATTTTCTTGATTTTTTTTAACACTTGTTAAAATCTTACACTTATAATTGAATCTTTAAATATTTTAATTGACTTGCCTGTAAATCTTTATAGGATTCAAAGTGTATACCCCAGAAATAATATAATAATCTTCTTCTTCTTCATCAACCCACATAAGCCCACTGCTGAGCACGGGTCTTCTCTACCCTCTCAATAATAATCTTACTTCTTGGTAATATTATTAACCCAAAAAAATATGTATTGCTGTTTGTTATACTTTCATACAGAAATTGGGAATTTTTATGGTTTTTAATAAAACTTTATAATTTTATTATAATTTAAGTTTTGCATACCTAGTAGCAGGATATAATTAATTTAAAAAATAATAATAATTTAACCAGTTCACTCTCATTCCTTAGGATTACTGCTAACCAATTGTACCACAGAGCTGAGGTCTTTTTGTATTTAAAAAGTATAAATACAAATGAAATGTATTCTATTTGGTTTAAATGCTTTAAAGTACCAAATAGCTTTATAAAACACTAGCTTTTGCCCGCAACTCCGTCTGCGTGGACTACAGGGTTGGGTTCAGAAAGAAAATAAGTTGTAGTATTTTACGCCGCAGAGCCCCATTTACTTATTAAATATACAAAAATCATACAATCGGTCAAATTGTTTCAACGTAAAACCGTAACGCGCTGGTCGACGCCTTGAGTATCATTATTGCGCGCTTGATCATTATTTTGAAACTGCGATATCTTTTAAGATACTCATTGAAATCAAATGATGTAAAGGACAAATTTATTTTTTATTAAATACTTGTAATGAATAACGTATTTATTTGGATAAGGATTAATATCATGTTTGTAAAAACACCTTCACAAATAATGCTTTATTTAAAATAAATTTGGTTAGAATAAAAAACGTTATAGTGAGCCAACCTTAAAAGATAGACATATGCTGTCGCGGACTTTCTTTTAGAATTTTTAAAGGGGAACAATTCTGTCATACATTATTTTAGCGAAACTTTAACCGTTTCTGCAGCGTACGCAGCGGAAGCTCACAAAAAGGAAAAAAGTCCCCGATTTTGAAACATTCTTTATTGCTGCTCCGCTCCTATTGGTCGTAGCGTGATGATATATATAGCCTATAACCTTCCTCGATAAATGTGCTATCTAACAGTGAAAGAATTTTTCAAATCGGACCAGTAGTTCCTGAGATCCTAGCGTTCAAACAAACAAACAAACAAACTCTTCAGCTTTATAATATTAGTATAGATTTTTAATTCATATACATGAGTAGTCAGTATCAACAAACACTTCTCAGCAACAAAGAGGCCTGTTATCTTCAACATCTGTTGAAGTAGTTGCAAAGATTATCTGATGTATGTTGAGATTTAAAAAGCCACATCCTTTTAAGTTTGTTTTCTATATAAAATGGAATTTTTATTTCAATGCCTGTCTTCTGTTGGAAATATATACTATTACAGTGCAATTGGATTAGACTTAGTCCACCACACATAGTTATTAAAGATTCATTAACTTTTTATACTTGAGTTATTTAATCTCTTTCATAAAAAATGATAATTCATAATGACCCATTAAACTATCATTTGACTTCCTGATGTGTGATGTAATAATAAAAAATAATTATAAATTTACAGATGAAAAAGAAGAAGAAACATCACCAGAACTCAATACAGAGGATAAGTTAAAAGAGGAATCTAATAGTCAAGACGCAACAAGCCATGAATCAACAAGTCAGGACACCAGCCAAGATATTATTTCCCAGGAGAGTGAAAAAACAACAGATCAAGATGAAGTTGGAAAACCAGAGTTTGAAAATGCACCTAATGTGTCTATGGACGAGTCACAAGAAGATCACACCCAGGTTTAACATTTTCTATACATTTATTGAGTATATGCTTGGACTAAACTAAATGTAACGCAAGTAATATTTATTAAAAAATCATAGGACTTAAATTATTTTTTTTTTTTATTAATTTTTATTGGAATAAGGTCTTAATCCTCTCAATGGATGACCCATGGCCAACAGTGGTAAATATATGGGTTAATTTTTTTTTTGTTAAATGTTTATTTAATGAGTAGTGCATAAAGTTAGTTTTGAATAATTGTTAATAAAGTTAAAAAATAACTAAAACTTTTAACAGGCGTTGGACCCATTTGATGCATTGTTAAAAGATTCGACAAATGACAATCCAGAACCCGCTTCAAAATCGCAATGCAATGCAGCTACGGGGACAGACGATGACGACGATGATGATCATCACGTTGATAATGTGGATGGTGATGTTGGACATGATGATGATGATGAAGGAGGTATGACATGATTTTTTTATTTTATATTAAATCTTTCCACAATAATAACTAGAAAATAAATTAGTGTCAACTGAGTGATGGAATATGCCTACAATATTTTTTGATGACATGTAGACGGTAATTTGTGTTTAAAGTGAATTTATAAATATCACACTATTGATACTAACTCTATAATTATATGAGAGACCCGTAGCGCAGTTGCCTAGACACCAGCTTGCGAAACGAGAGGCCGCGGGTTCGATGTTCACGCGTGTGATTCACAAATACTTCTTTCGGGTCTAAGTGTTTGCGTTCTGCAAAGCCTTTCGTAGTTTCTGATACCTACGACACAAGACTCGTTTCTTAATGTGGGGTGTCTGATGGGTGTTTTTGATTATGTTAATACATATCTTCTGTGTGAAGAAGTTTGCGCACAAAGGCAGTTAAATAAATGTATAAAGGATTTAAATCTTGTTTACAGCTCAACCAGTGGCGGTTCGTGGGCGAGAAGACGAATTGCATGATGTGCCCGGTACTGACGAAGAGGTGTGCTTACTTCCCGACACGGAACGGGAAATCTCAGAGGCTGACAAGGCAGAGGCGGAAAAAGTGCTGGCAGAAAAGAGGAAACAAGCTGAAGGTAACCATTATTCAAATTGAAAGAAGATGTTGTTGGAGATAATTTTGAATAATTTAGCTATATTCATTTTTAATGTATTTTTTTTTTATTTACAATGTTTTGGTATAAAACGTAAGAGTAAGGTTACATAGCTTACTACTTTTGCCATTGACATAGTGGAATGATTAGATTTGTTATGTCACCACAGATATGCTTTTAATTTTAAGTTAAAATGAGTTCTCAAATTTTATAGGTATGTTGAAGAATTAACAATTTTAATAAGTAATTAAAAATATATTCCACAGTTGCTATTTCCAATGAAAATACCTATAAAAACATATCTCAAACATTGCATCAATGTCCACCCTATATAATGAAACCATTATTTATTTATTTGCTCTTCATACATTACATGTAAAGATGGCCTGAGGCATTCTCTCATCGTCAAACCATAGGTGGTGCAGAGATAAAAGGTGCATTATAAATATTTGGTACTAAATGGTCCCCCTGTTTCGTGCAGCTGAAGCGGCGGAGGCGGCGATAGCGACCAAGGAGGAGGCGGTAGAGGAGGGCAACGCGGACGAACCCGCGGGGGACGCCGGGGAACAACTCGACGGAGACAACAATGAAGACGCCACGCACGAGAACGGAGCAGGTAATACCTGTCACCTATACATCTTCATCATCATCATCAGCCTTCATTGCGTCCACTGTTGGACATAGGCCTCTCCTATGGCATGCCACTGGGCTCGATCTTCGGCCCCCCTCATCCTCATCGTGGTATACATCTGTAAATTAACAAGTACATAGTCAAGATTAGAGGTGTATGATCTATACACAATAAGCCTAAAGTAATTCGGCACCACAGTACTAAATAAAATAAAATAAAGTACTAAATAAACCAGTGATGGCCTCGAGGTTTAGGCGCGGTCGAGAATAGGCAGGTCGCGGGCTCGAACCCCAGGCACATACCTCTGACTTTTCGAAGTTATGTGTGTATTCACTATGAATTATCACTTGCTTTAACGGTGAAGGGAAACATCGTGAGGACACCTGCACACCTAAAAAGTTTTAGAAATTTCTAAGGAGTGTAGTCCGCTAACTCGCAATAGACCAGCGTGGTGGGCTAAAGCATAAATCTTCTCAATGGTAGAGGAGGCGCATGCCTAACTATGGGACGT
This sequence comes from Cephonodes hylas, assembly GCA_030295005.1. Taxonomy (NCBI): domain Eukaryota; kingdom Metazoa; phylum Arthropoda; class Insecta; order Lepidoptera; family Sphingidae; genus Cephonodes; species Cephonodes hylas. The sequence goes on from AP025382.1 coordinate 7,464,289, forward strand.
ATATGGGATGATGTTGGTGATGATAACGATGAGTTACAGATCTGCGACATAAAAAATATTAAATCAGGATTAGCTTTTTGACTATAGACAGAAACGAAACGTCATGCATTTTGACACCACATTACCACATAATAAGGGGCCTATTATTTATTTATTTATTTATAAAGCTTCATATACACAACAGTATATAGGCGGACTTAATGCCATGCGGCATTCTCTGCCAGTCTACCTTAGGGTGGTGGAGAGATAAAGCATGGTTGGTGTAGAAAGCAACTTTTAGTGTAGACGAAAGATAAAAGTACTCGCATAAATGCATACATACATACATACAAACTCATAAAAATATACATAGCTATGAATATAATATATATATAAAAAAAAAAATAATAATATACATATATATACACATACACACATACACACACATATATATATATAAGGATAGATATACTTTAGCTCAGCAAGATGACTCTGACAGTTTACTGAGAAATAGATCTCATTACCGACATTCGGGCACATTTCCAGACTTCGTGCTGGTATTAAAAGTTTCTTATTGGAGAAACCTAATAACACTCGACCTAGGAATCGAACCCAGAACTGTTAGATTGCATGCCACTTACCACCTCTATCACGAGGCTGGCGTACTAAAAGCGTCATAATGTAAGATCGTTTATGGTCAATTCCGTGGCAGGGGCCTTCTCTACAATGGACAAGGAATAATATATATTCATAACTGTAATAAATATTTAATTATGTTTTTCTCATTACAGATAAGGAGTACGAAGCTGGTGAAACGGAAGAGCACGCCGAAAATATGTCAGTATTCAATGTTATTCAAGATGTAAATCCCACGGAAGGAACATGTGTACAATGTAACCGACTAAATCCATGCATATACAGATATATAAAGGACGGAGAAACATTCTTCTTGTGCGGTGAAACGTGTGTGAAGGACTATCAAACGAGTAACCCCGGACAGTTCATAGTGACGCATAAAAAGTACATGATAGAAGAGATTGTTCCTTGCCAGATGGTTTGTTCAGAGTGTGAAGAAAAGAAAATGTGTTATTTCTACTATAATTATGATGGTGAAGATACAAACTATTGTTCAATGGCGTGCTTGCACAGTATGATGGCTGACGAGAAAGATAATTACACATTCAGACGGCGAAGAATCACAATAGACGAGATACAAACTAATGAACAGTACACGTGCTTAGTATGTAATCAGCTCAAAAATTGTTCCTATGTCATGGCAAGGTATGGAGAAGTGCACTATATATGCGAAAATGCTTGCATTAAAACACTAAACATGAAAGAGGACGGTAGATATCACATTAAAAAGTTAAAAATTCTAAGAAAACCGGCTGCAAAGAAACAAACGAATCCACCATTACTTAAATTGAAAGTTATAAGCAACGCAACGGATAAATATTTAGATGAAGCGTACAAGATTCAAGCGAAAACGCCAGCGATGGTCCAAGCGGCGAGAGAAGAGAGAGAAAGGACGTTCTTACGTAGATGTAGTTATTGTTCGCTAGTGGTGAATGTTGACGAGAAAATGTTGAATTGGGAAACTATGGACTTCTGTGATGAAGTGTGTTTAGGTCGGTACCAGAACAAGATCGGCGCGCGCTGCGCCAACTGCAAGAACCACGTGCAGCACACCAGCCTGGGGAAGTACTGCGTCAGGTTCGGATACGACATACGGCAGTTCTGTAACTCGGCGTGTTTGGAGGAGTTCAAAAAGGGTTTGAAAATATGCTGTTATTGTCAAAGGGATATATCGGTGGGACACCAAGGTTTCCTAGCGCCTGTCGGCGATAAGGGCCAGTTTAAAGACTTTTGTTCGCAAACGTGTATGGAGAAATTCGACCAGATGAACAAGAACCCCAGCCCGCAACAAGTGTGGGCCAAATGTGCAGTGTGCTCTTTGGAAAAAGCAACAAGTATAGAAGTGGAAGTGAATGAAGATTCTATGCAGAGGCTGTGTTCAGATCCGTGTTTCGCCGCCTTTAAGTTCGTCAATAATATATTTCCTGGTAAGTAATAAACAATCAACTAAACTTGATACCTATTACCGTACTTATTAACCGCTGTAAACCTCAATGTTGAACGTTTATGGCAGTCAGTGCCTTGTATGAAGAATATTTACACCCAAAAATTTTACAACCCACTTCAAATTCACCAAAACATATTCCAGACCAGTGCCGGTGGTGCAAGAAGTACTTCGAGCGCAAGCAGTCGAAGTGCTTCACGATCTACGAGGACAGCGCGGCGCAGTGCTTCTGCTCGAAGGCGTGCCTCAACGTGTACATCAGCAACACGCGCCACATCGTGCCGTGCAACTGGTGCAAGGTGAAGAAGTACAACTTCGACATGATCCGGCGCGTGCAGCCCGCCGCGCAGCCCGTCATGATGTGCTCGCTCAACTGCCTCAACCTCTACAAGGTGTCCGTCAACGCCGTGTCTTCCAGGAGGTCAGTGTGTACATACATGCATCTTGGTCTCGATTGCCGATGTATGACAGTGTTTTTGGGTTGTGCCCTAAAAATAATTCTGGCCAACAAAATCTTTTTTTTTCTTGTGTTGGGTCTTTGGCCTTTTACGCACACATTTATAAAAAAATGTGATTATAGACTAAAAATATTTGATTTTATTTTCTAAGAAATCATCTCTATGTTAATTTTTTGTGTATTTTAATTATTTTTGATTTTCTAATTTTTTGCCACAAAAGCGAATTCAAAATTATTTTTTTGTTCTAATTCTTATGTCTAGGTATGAAAGCAAAAAAATAAATTATAATTATATAACCATTATAAGGTAATCGGTTGACCCTAAGTTCACGAAAACACGAGTGGAAATACAGCCGATGTATGTATTGTAAGTTATTATATTTAATGTGGAAGTCATTGAGAGAGAGAAGCAGATTCAGCAGTGGACCTCTTTTGACTAATGGGATGATGGCGATGTGTTGTACATGCATATTTACGCTTAGTCTTGTGTACAATAGTTATGTATGAAACTACAGGCCTTACCTACAATACTTTTGTTTTTTAATTTCCAGAACGAAATGCGACATGTGTAAAAGGACATCGCTGGCTCAGTATCACCTGACGATGTCCGACGCGACGGTGAGGAATTTCTGCACCTACCAATGCGTCATGTCATTCCAGGTAATAAACATTTTCATAGCAAATTTTTAATTTCTTTTATCTCTAAAAAGTCTCCTGTACATTTTAATTTTACTTTTAAACTTCAGGCTATTGAATTAGCAACTTGTTAAGTAATAAACATTTTTTCAGGCCCAATATTCGAAACACACACCCCCTCTTATACCCGGAGAATCGGAGAACCAACAGAAAGCGGTTCCTACAGGAGCGCCGAGGCGGACGTACTCAGCAACCAATAAAAACAATTGTAAGTTTTTGTTAACACCCTGGTTGCTTTGAAAAAAATATATATATTCAACTGATTCATAAGCAAAGTTGGAACTTGTATATTTAATTTTTTTCTTGCATTGTGTGACACTGTGGTGTATTTATAATTGCCTCCAATGTGTTTCTATCTACAGTTCAATTAAAAAAATAAACCAATTATTGGTAAATTATTGCAATCATTGTGAACACCATTAATTTCAATTTATAATAAAAGAGACTAAAATATTTCTTCTCTTTTCAGCCCAACGGACAGGCAATTTACCGGTGATATCGTGCGTGCAGTCCCTGGCGACGCCGCCCCCGCTGGCGCCGTCCATGACCCGCGCCAAGTCCAAGCGGCTGGCGCAGCCCGCGCCCGACCCGGAGCCCCCCGCCGCGCCCAGGACTCCGCCCCCGCCGCCCAAACCGCCCACTCCGCCACCGCCACCGCCACCCAAAATATACAACCACGTCATAGTCAAAACACTACCCCCACAAGAAGTGGCGAATAAAGCGACCATGTCCAAACCCCTAATGGTATCAAAAGGAGTGTCGTGTCGACCCCACCCGTGTACTAAAGAGTGCCAGACGGACCCAAGTTTAGAGAGGAGAGTGTTGATCCCAGTCCCAGTGCCGATATACGTCCCCGTGCCTTGTGTGATGTGGTCGCTGCCTTTCCCAGTGCCAATACCCATTCCCATTCCTATCCCTACACCAGTGTTCATACCGACGACTAGGAATTCCGCGAAAGGCATCATGAAGGAGATCAACAAGATCCACGACAAAATGCCCACGGACCCGTTCGAGGCCGAGCTGTTGATGATGGCTGAAATGGTCGCCGGCGACAAGAAGAAGGACCAGAGCGATTCCGATACGGATGAAGAGAATGGTATGAATATAAGTTGATAATCCTGTAAAACTCAGTAACTAAGAAACAAATCGCTATATTTTTGTCGAGAGGTGAAGGATAATCAAAATAATTTTTGGATAGTCTTTATGTTTGGTAAACAATTTTATTTTTTCCAAAACACAGACAATTATCATTTATTTGCAAATGTAATACATTTTTAATACACTAATGACTAACTTTGCCTAGTTAAATTTCCCTAACTGTACCCTTTTTCCTCCAGAGGAAGGATTCAGTCCCGTGGCCGCCATAGACGGCAACAACGCGTTTGGCGAGGACATGCTACAGATGGCGCTGAAGATGGCCACCGAGTACGAGGACCAGCCCGTCGACTTGGAGTCGGCCATGACCGCCAACACTATCACGCCCAGTTCACATCCTGGTATGCCTGGTGAGTTGGGACTGGTATTTTAGAGGTGATATATTTGGTAAACTTTAGAGGTTTGGCATTTTTGGTATGTAATTTAAAAATCGTCCTGCAGTAAATTTTCCCATGTTACATATTATCTTATTAGTCCATACATTTTAATTTTACTATAGTCTTTCAAAATGAAAACAATCTAGTACAATTCTCGCATAGTTAGATGTTACAATGCACTTACTACCCAGTGACTATACACTAGGATACAAGTGTAACACGGTTGGTATCAGAAACTACAAAACATTTTCAGTCTCACAAACACCCAGACCTGAAACAAATAAAAAATAAACATGACACAGTTCTCTTTTACTTAGACATAACAATCACAATACATTCACTATACACTAGATAAAAGATAAACATATTGTATCCAGGTCTGGAGGGCGAGACGATGCACCACCACCACATGATGGTGCTGGAGCAGCAGCGCGCGGTGGCGGCGCTGCGTGCGAGCGGCGCCACGGCGGCGGCGGCGGCGCGCAAGAGGCCGCCCCCCGCGCCCGCCGCCGCGCCCGCGCGTACTCCGCGCCCCTCCAAGCGACGCCGCGCTGACCCGCCGCCGCCGCAGCCCGACCCGCCCAGGGAACCCGCTGAGAAACCCGACGCTAATATGTGCCTCAAGGTATACACAACACTATGGAATGTGGTTACAACTTCGAATTACATCATAATAAATTATACATATTATAAATGCAGTGATGGCCTCGAGGTTTGGGCGCGTGGTCGAGAATCTCGACGGTCGCGGGTTCGAACCCCAGGCACACACCTCTGACTTTTCGAAGCTATGTGTGTATTCACAATGAATTATCACTTGCTTTAACGGTGAAGGAAAACATCGTGATGAAACCTGCACACGTAAGAGTTCTTAGGAATTTCTTAGGTGTGTAGTCGGCCAACCCGCACTAGGCCAGCGTGGCGGACTATGGCCTAAACCCTTTCAATGGTAGAGGAGACCCGTGCTCAGCAGTGGGCGTATATGGGTTGATGAAGAAGAAGAAGAAATTATACCATTAAAAATAGTGATATTGCTTGGTTGTATCGGAATTCATATAAATAATTAGAATAATTCCTGATCAACCTGTTAGCTCCACTCTATTATGGATTTTTTTTTGAATTATTCGTTTAATAATGGCAATCCTATTGTTTAGGAAATATGAAATTAGATGTTTTCAAAGTTCTACCAGTAGTTTACCAACAATTAAACAAATTATGCATTGAAACATGTTTTACACATTTGCAGTACACATTCGGAGTGAACGCGTGGAAACAATGGGTGATGACGAAAAACGCGGAAATAGAGAAAAGTTCAATACGGCGGAAACCTTTCAAGTCGGAAATATTGCAGCTGACTGCCGACGAACTCAACTACTCGTTGTGTCTGTTCGTGAAGGAGGTCCGGAAACCTAACGGCAGTGAATACGCACCGGACACTATTTATTATTTGGTTTTAGGTAAATATGTGCTTTTTGAAAAATTAAATAACAATTTAGAGGTCAAATAATATTTTTTACAGAAAGCCATTTCCAAAAATAAAGAATGAAATATAACTAGATATTAAACTAAATAAACAAAATTCTAGTAGAATGTTTTGACGGTGTTTGTAATGTATTGCTGTTTATTTAAATTTTATTTATATTATTCCAGGCATACAACAATATCTCTTTGAAAATGGTAGGATAGACAATATATTTACGGATCCATATTACGAAAAATTCACGGACTGTTTGGACGAAGTAGCAAGAAAGTTTTCAGTTTTATATAATGATTCACGTAAGTGTTTTTTACGGTTTTTTTAATCAGCAATATGACAGCATTGGCGACCTGATTTGTCAGGGATATATTGTACCACAGTACATAGTCCTTCTAAAATGTTAGTAGATAGTTGTGACTTCAGAGGAAAAAAGAGGCCATTTATGAAATGTGTGCAAATGTCACATTTTATGTTTTTAATCAGTATATTGTTTACAGAATATATCGTAACAAGGGTTGAGGAGGAACATTTATGGGAGAGTAAACAGCTGGGCGCGCACTCGCCGCACGTGTTGCTGTCGACACTCATGTTCTTCAACACGAAACATTTTAATTTAGTAGTAAGTGACACATTTTCTATGACCAACATCTGAAATACATGTAGAAAAATAGTATTTGTAGTACTAGGAAAAATAAAAAATATGACGGTTTTACATAACAATAAAACCGATATTATGTGCCGAGAAGGAAAACATACAGCATTGCTTTGAAGAAGACGTGCATACTTACGCGTAAACTGCGGACTTCCGGTACACCAAGTCATCCGGTTGTTACAATTTTATGTGGCGGTAGTTTTTTCCCACCAGCTAGAACCTACCTTTGGAGGTGCTGTCATTTTTCAATTCATAGTCTTCACCAGGAAGAACTTCCTGCAATGCTGTATGTTTTCCTTCTCGGCACATAATATCGGTTTTATTGTTATGTAAAACCGTCATATTGATGTGCCTCCGGAAAACATACAGCATTGCTTTGAAGACGTGTTTGTTATCTGCTGGTGATTAGTAAAAGCACAACGCTATGATGATAATATAATAAATAATGAATAATCGGAAATAAGATTGAATTTAATGTTATTATTAATATAAAAAGTGATACCTACTAAACTGATTGTAGACAGACAAAAAGGGCTATCAAGAATGTACTGTATACATAATTACTAAACTCCATAATTAGTTAAATAAAATGTCAATATTTAACTCTTAACTAATTAGGATGGAAAAAATAAAAATACGTTACTACGTTGTTAGTAAGATTAACTCACGACAATGTTCAATAAGGCTTGTGGTAGACGATTTCTGGTGACCACAAGATAAAATCCATCCACTAGTAATTGGCTCAATCTCTAACCCACTGAAGACACTACAACCGACCTACAACTTGCAGGAGGTGGATGAACTCAAATATCTACATATGTAAAACATGCTTTCCATTTCAATTTGGAGCATGGCTGTAAAGACTGCCTTTACTTTATTTGATAGTGAAATTAAAAGGTTGTTTGTGTTAATTGGTGGTATTTGTGCCCCATTCTGTAATTTTTTATTTATTTCATTAGTGATGTAATCAAAAATACTAGGCAGCTGTTAACAACACAGTGTTAAGAAAGCCTCCATGAAGATTAATTATAAAGAGTATCTATGTTCAATCAAAATTCCGATTCATTATCAAAAAATTTATGATTTAAAATCTAAGTACAGTAAGATCATGGACTATTAAAACTCCCTGAGAACCGTTGAGGTTTTTAGGAGCTATTTCAAAACGAGTATATTATGGAGATAGATAAAACGCTATTCTAAAACCACTCTTGAGCCACAAGTGAAAGTACAACTTTTTGGTCTGGCCAACCTAATTACTTAACTGTTTGCTTTATAATTAAATTTGTAATTTTTTCTTGTTCTATATATGGACCACAAAAAACCAAAATTGATAATTTATAAACAAGTATTGCATTATATAATTTTTCCTGAAAAAGAAAACAAAAACAAAACCACCATTAAAAAATTATCAATTTCAGATGGTTGAGGAACTTGAAACACCATGTTATCAGTCGAAGGAACGACTGGTAGGTATGATGACAAAGTGGAATTCTCTCCCGGCTACTTATGAGATGTTCCTTGTATTCTCTTCTCTTTACCAGTATTATTTTGCCCCCCCCCCCATTTTCCAACCTATCAAGATTGAAGTATCTCCTTGTAGAGGGGGTAATGACATTTTTGCATCTTCCAGGGTAACTGTGGTTGGTACTGGACTTTGCTGGTCAGGTCCTCAAAACAAAAAGCATGAGGCAGACTGGCCCAATAGTATGTGGTAGAGTGCTATTATTAATAAATAATGAATAATGAAATGAGTATTTTCTCCTCACACTGTACGAGTGCAGGAGCACCCTTGGTAGGAGGTTAGGAAGTGTGAATACTTTTGTTAATTTCAATGTTTTGCTGTAGACATCTATGTTATCTAGTGATTGGACTCTATGGAGTCGTATTTTCTCACTAAAGCACTTTTCCAACTTGCAAATAGCTCTATTCAGGGTTGGTCTCACTATTGAAAGACTCCTAAAGTCGCTTGAGTCTAAAGATGCTATTCTGCAGGTTATTTTTCTCGCATAAACCTGTCTGCTATTATATGTATTATACTTCTTTGTGAGATAATAAGTGTATAAATAAATATACTCAACAGTCACAAGCACAGCTCCGACCCCACAGCAGGAAAAAAGTCGTCAAGAGTATCAGACTATAAGAGACTCATCTTGGTCTCACAAACACACAGACCCGAAACAAATATTTGCTCATCACATAAATAGTGGTCGGTGCAGAGAACGAACCCCGCGGCTTTTCGCAAGGCGGTGTTCAACCAAAAGCGGCAAGGGCTGTCAAATGATTATTTTTATTAACTGTCAACCGTAACTGGTTGCAAATTGGAGCCAGTAAGGCTAGTGACCTTGTTTCTCCCTCCTTTCGTATATATGCTATCAAGGTTTGATCATTTGATTGTACGAGCATAATTGAGAGTTCTCTAAACCAGTCGCTTTGGCCTGGTTACTGCTGTGACTGTGTACAAATGCCTTCTTGTAGCAATACCACCGTTTTCTGGCGAAGTGTCCATGTGCCGGACAATAGGGTTCCGCACCCTAACTCAGATCCGTAGCGTCCGCCGCTCAGAAATGAGTAATTTGAGTATTGATCAAGAGTGGATGGTAGCTCCGCGCTACCATTTCTTGTAACGCAAATTTCTTGGAATATCTTGTGTTTGGTTCGTTTGGCTTTTGATGAAAAGCTATAAAATCTTGGTCGTTGCGCCTTTGTAATCTGCCCTGAGGCACGGCAAAAATGGCAAAATTTAAATAACCCAGCATGCTTTGTTATTTACGAAGATTCATTCGGCTTTATGTTTCAGAGCATCAATCTAAGTCATCGTTGAGAATTTTCTCGTTTTTCAAAGGAATATGATGTTCTTTGCCATTTGTCATCGAATATTCAGATATTCCAATCCTGGGTTGGTCCAAAAAATAAAGTTTCTGGTAATGATAATATAACCCAGAAGTTCCAAGTGCCTCACGGCTTCCGCAGCCTGAGTACATAACTTGGAAATGGTCCTGATTGACCATAAGGAAGTCGTCTAGAAACATCTAGCACTCGACATTCCTTCGTGCACAGAGTCGCCGAGACCCTACACGTCAAAAACAGATGTGGCGTTTAGGCTTGACCAAAAAGGCTGGCATATCATTCCAATAAATGGTCTTAACTGATTCTCAAAAAACAGCCGGTGTGATTTTGTTATTGTCACGTGGCATCTAGTTTTACGGCCCAATGCCTCGGTAGCCGAAAATCTTGTACAGAATCGTCTGAAGTCAAATTCATGTCATAACTCGAATATCAGGCATCGCCTTTTGTCAGACAAAAGCATCGCGTTTCTTTTGACGAAAATGTTGCGAGATGAAACTCGAGAATTTTTCTGAGTACTCTTTCGAGAAAGATTTGATTCAAGAGACCTTTAATAATTTATCCGATGTCGATTTCGGTCCAAACGGCTTTATTTCCAATGTTATTTTCGTCAACAATTGTTCTGATATTATTATTATTATATTTGGCTCTGCGATGACAACTATAAACTTGAGACGTCCAAGGCATTTAATCTTCGTAACAGCAATCTGAACATTTAATCGTGTTTTATTGAACAAGAATTAATCGTTAGGAGGTAAACTAGCTATAGACCTTTGAATACCTTTATCGGGTTCGTTTACCGCAAACAATTTACTGAATCAACAGTCCGTCTGTTGAAAAATATTTTATGGAAGCTTCGGTAATATTTATTTACTTATTTTTATTCTTTATTGTACACCATAATAAAACTGCATTGTTTTAAGCAACTCGAAATAACGTAGTGTCACAAATGGGGGCGTTACCGCTGCCAGCGATTTCTCTCAAGCAAATGTTAGATGGACTGGAGAGATCGGAGGCATAAAGCGGGTGTCACTATTTATACAATTTTGCATTATTATTAATTTTTAATTATATACATAACGATAATATTATTGTCCGTAATAAAATCATATGGACATATGTGGGTCCAAATCAAAGATACCTTTTAAACCAGACTAATAATTCTCTTTGATTTAAACAATGCATAGGTAATACCCGCAATTGCTTCCTCGATGGTAGCCAAAAGATCATTTCCCTCATAAAAACAACACATTTCATCGTAAATGTTTTGGTTACAAGAAACCTGGGAAAGTAAGTTACGTAACTACTAATATTCTTGTATATAGAGAAATTCTTGTGTAGAATGTGCTACCACAGGAGCAAATTAAAATGCTAAAGATTACGTAATTGTTGCGCACGTGTTTTGTTTGCGGCATATAATACCCTCTTTTCGTCAAAAACAATTTTGCAATTTTAATGATTTAAGTAAATTCGTTGCGTAGTCATTGTTATTTTAGTCATGCTCTTCCATGATATAATTGTCCTTGTATAGATTGTAGACGTAACTTTGTTGTATAATAATAAAATGAGGAGACTCACCCGGGCATATAACTCATCGATACTAGGATCGACGGTTACCTGTGCGACACGACTTCGTTTTCTACGTGGTGATTCATCCCACTCGCTGCACGAGGAACTGCCAGAGCCGGAGGAGTCCCCGTTTATCTTGTTCTGTTTCCTTCTCGGATGCCGGCGAATTTACAAGCATTGGTCGATTGGCCTTGTCGATAATATCGATCTTGCCTTTCGACTAACTATCCATTTGTGATTCACCGTATATTTTTTTTAAATTTCAAACTCAACTTTTTGATATTTCTTCTTATAAGAAATCAAAACTATGTATTTTACTATATATGTGGTAACATGAAAATGAACTAAGTAATTTCGTCCGCACTCGGCGAAAGTACACAACGCTATGAATTGAAAAATGACAGCACCTCCAAAGGTAGGTTCTAGCTGGTGGGAAAAAACTACCGCCACATAAAATTGTAACAACCGGATGACTTGGTGTACCGGAAGTCCGCAGTTTACGCGTAAGTATGCACGTCTTCTTCAAAGCAATGCTGTATGTTTTCCGGAGGCACATCAATGTGTTATCTGTGAAATGTTTTATTACGAATTAAGATATAAAAATACAACTGTGTTATATATTATCAAATTTGTACAATTTCAGACAGTAGATGAACATATGCAGCTATCATTTTCACATATAATGAAACATTGGAAACGGAATCCCAACCAGCCTGGACAAGCGAAAGTACCAGGCTCAAGGAATGTTTTGTTAAGATTTTATCCCCCTCAATCAGCATTAGGTAAGTTACAAATGAAAAGACATATTTATTAAAAATATTAATATGATTTTTGGTGATTATGTGTAGTGGTTTCTAATTTGTGACTGTATAATTTTTGGATTTTGTTTAATTACCTTACAATTTTATTTTAATGTATTCTCCCTAGTAATGCTGTAATTTGGTGATTACTATAAATATTTGTGTAAATTGCAGAAGCAAATTCAAGAAAAAAGAAAGTATATGAACAACAAGAGAATGAGGAGAACCCTCTCCGCTGTCCTGTCAAATTATATGAATTTTACATTTCTAAATGGTAAGCTACATTTATTAGTAATTATTTTATTTCATATCCCTTTTAGAACCATAAAAAAGGAGTTCCAATGGCACATTAACCCTTAATTCGGCACCATGCAATAAACTTTACATTAAAGTAACAAAATTTTCTTTGATAATTTCTATGATAGTGGACATAGCCTTTTTGGATACTGAAATAGCTAGATTTTTCCAAGTATTTTTTCTGAGACTTCTCACAGCTAAACAATATTATAAATTTGTGAGGGTCATACACATAAACAAATAAATCTTAACTCTACATGCATTTAGTATGAGTATAGATAGTGAAGTACCATTGTGTTCCAGCCCGGAGTCGGTGCGCACACGCAACGACGTGTTCTACCTGCAGCCGGAGCGCTCGTGCGTGCCCGACTCGCCCGTGTGGTACTCCACGCAGCCGCTCAGCAGGAACGCGCTCGCCAAGATGCTGCACCGCGTCAAGATGGTCAAAGAGATCAACATCGCGCTACTCACTAGCTAAGGTGACACCCCATAAGACATACTTTAATATGACACAGCCTACCGCCACTTTACACTAAGAAATTGTATGTGCAAAACTAGGAAAGTATGTCTTGTAAGACGAAATTATAAATAAGCATAGCAACTTTGAAAATTTTGGAGGGACTGTATTTTGTTTGCCAAGTATTGGAACCGAAAATAAACGACATGATTTTGAACCCGCAACCGTAAAATGGTATCCTAGGAGTCATGTTGCATTTATTACCATTTTTCTTACATTTAGAAATATTCGCTGTATGTTTAATGTTTATTTCAGATAACATGGCAGTTTTCATTTGGCTATAAATCACGATGACGTACTTGGGATTATTGCGACTCTCTTCCAGCCGAATTAGTATTCCACTATTCGGCGACACTGGCAAACGGGCACGGAACACCTGTGTTGTGATTCACGGTGACATTGTATATTTTTTCTACTTGTATATCAGTCTGCGTAAGGGACGATCGAACATTATTTTTAATGATAAATAGTTTATCATAGATTACATTTTTTTTTTATCAAGTTGCAATGTTTTAGATATAAGTTATCTGTGCGGGACTGTTTTTCTGTGTACAGTTAATGGTACTAGTTTAAAAAAATATATATGTATATCACAATTTATGTTTATATAATTTATCATTTTACGTCCAGTTATTGATGTAATGAATTAAGATCGTCTCAAATTTGAAGGTCTAATGTTTCCTTAAAGTGAGTCTGAATATTTGATTTTGGATAATTTCAATTTTGTAAATACGCAAAGCGAAATTAATTGTCTCTTTAATCAAAGTTTTTTTTTATATAAATAATATTGGCAAGATAGGTTTCGCTTTCCGCAGTGCCAGGAGAAAATGACTTATATGGTATTACCCGTGTGTAATATTAAAATAAATAATAATAGTCTAGTAAAGTGTAAGTTAAAGAAAATTCCAAGATTTGTTTTTAGTGGAAGACGCACTCTTACGTTACAGTAGCGTACATTTTATAAAGCGGGAAAATGAATATAATATTCACAGAATAATTTTTAATGAAATAATTATAACTTAGTAAAAGAGTCAGATTCGTATTATATTTTAAGTATAAATGCATCAGCTGTAAGGTTTTAGAATTACTGCTGTGTAAAAAAAGAATACTGATTCACTAAAAATGTGTTTTATTTATACACCTCAAATGTTACATCGAGAAAACGCCATTTGAGGATGACGCAGTAAGTATAATCCAGGGATGGTTTTGTGTAATTAATTTTGTGATAAGTATACTAGAATGAGCGAAAAGAGCCAGATATCCGAAAAGACGCATGCATAATGTGCCAATTGACTTGGAACCTTTAAAGTGAATGAATGTTATCTTAGTGATCAGATCACGTATCACTTTTACTACGAATCTTTTATACGGATTCCACATGTGTGATTGCAGTGATTTTACGTCTAGTACGCTAACAAAGAACAGCTGATAGATTCATTCTGCGACTCAATGGTATGCGGGTTCAATCTCCGTATTCAGACAAATCTATGTTACTATGTCCGACTACCCGCAATAGGCCAGCGTAGTGGACTGAGACAGCACTCTTTTTTACTAGAGATGGCCCATGCCCAGCGGCCCACCCCACCCGTCGGTCGTGCATGGGATGATAGTGATGATGATGATGATTTTGTGTAGCTATAATAGGTGTACGGGAAAAAAAAAAAAAATTATGATACCACATTAGAACATAAAAAAGCTGTAAGAACTAAAAGTTTCTGTTAGGTGTTTATTTTTTTTAACATAGAGTGCAAGATCATACACGTTTATAAGTGGGATTTATTTTAAGTAAATAATTAATAATCTGACTTTTCGAAGTTATATGTGTATTCACATTGAATTATCACTTGCTTTAAGGGTGAAGGAAAACATCGTGATAAAACCTGCACACCTAAGTGTTCTTAGAAATTTCTTAGGTGTGTAGTCCGCCAACCCGCACTAGGCCAGCGTGGTGGACTATGGCCTAAACCTTCAATGGTAGAGGAGACCCGTGCTCAGCAGTGGGCGTATATGAGTTGATGAAGAAACAAATAAAGCGACAAAGGGCTTGTCATAATATTTACTCCATGGGTCCTTTTTGCTCAGTCCTAAGGCGAACAGCGTCTTAGCACATTAAAATCCTAAACGGTTGTTTCATTGGCATTGTTTGTTGCTTAAATTACCAAAATCTCGTTCCTTTAAGTATAACTTTGTGAAATAAAAGCCTATTGAATACAATAAAAATACACTCAGCAAGCAATTTACAATCAATTTTCGCGGCATATACCCAGTTTTTTGGGTGACATTCTCAAAAAAAAGTTAACGCTTCTCGATGCTATTTTTCCAGTACGCCGCCTAAAGTACGTTCTACAATGTTAAATGTATAAAATAGCTTATGGGTGCATCGATAGTTCGTTCAGTGTTGTGTTGCGTACGTAAATAGTCATACATTTTACTCGTATTTATGGCTCAAATTACCTAACTTAATTAATAATTATAATAATTTTCTTCATATGTAAAAAAATAAAATAATTCTATACATATCTGTGACCGTTTTAATTAATATTCACTCTAAAAAAACTGCTCTCATAGTTACAGTAACTCGCAGTTATACATTTTTTATTATGAAATATGTGTTTCGTACTCGGTAGAAATTTTCATTGGAACATAATGTTGTTAATAAAAAAATGTTGAATGCATTGCGGTAATGTACACTAATCTTTATTTCAGTCATACAAGAACTTCAATGAAGATTATTTGAATAACCGTTCAAACAGGCTGGTCAAATGACACAAAGTTAAAGGTTCGGAAGTCTCGTTTCGTCCTTAAAGTTTTCTTACGGTAAGAGTGAGATAGATGAATACACAGAAACTAGGCGCAAGACAGTCTTGATTCGTAAAGTTGTAATTACATATATTGTGCAGAAAGAAAATAAATTATCAAGTGTTTTCAAATTCTTTTCAGTATTCTTTTCGGGACAATCGATATTGTAGTTTTCTGTATATAAGTCGCGTAGAATATATTTTAATCTATAATGATAAATTGGGCTTGACTGCTTCTGTTTATCGGCAATAATAACAGAAATCACATAAAAATATTGAATGAATGGATCACATACGTTCGCCATTACTCGTGATACGCACGTTATTAAATTAACGGTGTAATTGTGAGACAATGTGGAAGCGTCTTGCACGTCTCATCTTGAAGGTCTGTTGCAGTTTTTCGTAAAAGGAACAAAGTTTTCTTTCAATTTTGGCGGGAGGTCTGGCACGTTGTTTAGCTGTTGTCGAAAGGCGATCTGTCACCTGTCGCCTTCGGGACTCGTCAACGCCGATATAAGTTCATGTTTCACCAGTTTAGTGTAAATTAGCAGTGAAATAAGTGGTGCGCGTTCAATGTGGACGTTCGACGATGGTTTACGCCTAGGGTCGGATATGGATAGCAGGCGAGCGTGCCCAAGCTACGAAGTCGGGTTCGACGTTTGTGATCCTCTGGGGTCGGTGGTAGATTGGTCGGCCGGAGCGCGTGGTCCGGCTCGGATTCTGCGGCGGCGGTGCCGCAGCGAGGGCGTCGAACGTTCGCCGTACGAGGATGCGAGCAGGGAGCACCGTTCCGTGGACGGAATCGCTCGCCAACGGCACGCCAACAAAAGTCATTTTACCCTTAACGCCGCTGAGGCTCACTACGACCGGTTTCGTCACGAGTGCCTTCTGCCGGCCGCCGCCGAGAACGGAGACTACCTCATGGCACACGACCAGGACAGATACCATGGGTAAGCATCATAACATAACCTAAATCTCAAAATACTGACAACATTCGTGTTAGTATAACCTATTCTCACGTGTCGTGGGCTTAATACTGCCTTTAGTTCAAAGTTATTGGTGTTAATATCATATTTTACAGCAAAACCCAACAAAAAAATTATTATGATTTTTTTTAAAAGAAGAATTTACAAGTTAAATCAAGTTGTATCTGGTAATTCATAAACAGCACTTGTGTTTACATTTGGCTTTTAAGATCACATTTACTTATATTTAGTTAACCAATGTTTGAATCAACATGCACCAACATTTATATAACATTTTGTATAATTCTGAATTACTTTCAACAGATATCAGCCAGGAAGATCAAAATTTTACAGAAGCAGTCCTACAAGGCCATTATTAGTAACAACCCTGTCAAACACAAAAGTTGATGATAGATTGCCAAAAGTGGATGAATTGTTTGAGAAAGCTGATCATGACATGTTGGAAGTACAATTGGGAAAGCAGCCTTTAAAATCAATACTCAATAACCCACTGTCAAGGTCACCACCACAAAGTATTCTGAAGAAGCCGAAGAACAGATCCTATCAGGACCCAAGGATGACTATCGATGGTCGCCGGAGACAGAGGGCATCTAGTGAATCTGACTATATGTACAGCAGTTATCAAACTGGCTCTCCAATAACTCCATATGATAGGTATGTTTTTAATTACTTTGATAAACATATAAAAATTATACATAAGCCGCATGGCTGAGCGTGAATTAGACTTTAATATGTTTGTGTTGTGTGTTCAAACCTTAGACACACATATCTGACTTTTGCAAGCTTTGTGTGTATCCATTATGAATTATTACTTATTGTAATGGTAAGCAAAACACTATAAGGAAACCTGCATGCCTTAAACTTCTTAGCATTTACTTGTGTGTGTAGTCTGTCCACCTGCAGTGGACAAGCATGCACATGTCCAGCAAGGATATGGGCTTAGTTCGCTAAGCAGCCCTCTGAGTTGTAGATTGTATATGCTGATAACAATGACATTAGAAGATTTACAGCATCTTTTACAAAAGGCCTCGACCATTTAACTGGTGTAAAACATTTTTCCATGTACAACCTATAAATATAAAATGGCCACAGTATGTATAGTGTCTTAAGATAGGTCTTAAAAATAGTATTCAAATTGTCCACTGTTTACAAATCATAAATTCAACTTAATTGCTTTTGTTTCAAGTCTGCATGTCATTTTTCTTACATGACAATAGTATGTAATAAGATAAGATTGAATAGTTTGTATGTATTAGTTGTAAGTCTCCGTAAATCTTATGCCAAAATTTATTTAGTAGTGATATTCGGACTTAATCATTCGTAACCAGGCATTTTAAATTTATGTGTGATGTTTATTTGAGTTTATCGAAACACAATTAGATGTTGCATTTGAATCAGTTGTGCCATGTTCATACCAGTAGAATGCCTTTATCTTAATTGTATCAAATGTTACATATACATTTAAATGAAGAGAAACAATGATAACTTTTGAAATGTTTATACCAATGTTGGGATTTTAAAATTAAACTAAAATATGGGCAGATATTATGTACTCGTAAATATTTAAGGTTTGGGAATAGACACCAATTACATTTTAATCAGCCGATATGTATGACATTGTTGGATACAATTATCCTTTACATTTGAATAGGATTAGATTTAAGTCCATTACACTGACCTAGTGCAGGTTGATGAACCTCATACTTGAGAAATTTCTTGTGGAGAATCCTTAGGAATGCAGGTTACATGTTTTTTTATATGATGCATACAAAGCTAAGAATTGTTGAGGAAATTGTCTGGACTTAGTTTGTATCTTATTAGGCGTAGATGTTTGGTGTATTAAAATTATTATTATTCAACCTATATAAAGCACTATTTACTGAGGCTTATCACTTATTACGATTTAGATACAGTCTTCACAGTTTCGTGTTTTTTGCCTTTATACAGAGATATCACTGCAGTTGTTAATATTATGTTAAATATATTTGGTAGTGTGGCCACCCACACTATTAGCATGAATCATAGACATTTGTGAAGGCCTGCATAAATCTAGAATACTTTAAATTGATTTGAGTCATAATATGTTACAAGTGGTCATATCACACATTGTGTTGGCCGAAGATAATAACAGAATTATGTTAGGCAATTTATTAATGGCATTCTCAGGACATATTAGTAAATGTAACAGTCATATTTCGTAATAGTATGTTATAATATACTTCAAAGTCTTGTTTAACACTCAAAGGTTACACCACATACATAATATGACAGCCCCGTGGAGTAATAGGTCAGATACTACCTTGTGAAACAAGAGGCTACGGGTTAAATACCCGCGCCAAGACAAAAATTTGTGTGATCTAAAAATTAATATCACGAATATTTGTTTCGGGTCTGAGTGTTTGTGAGACCGAAAAGTCTCTCGTAGTTGCTGACACCCAGGACACAAGACCTGTATCTTAGTGTGGGATCGAAACTATGTGACTGTTGGGTGTATTATTACTATTTTTCAGCTAAACTTGCAAACCAAGTTTATAGACTGGTAGTTTACAATATGTGACATGAAAGGCCACATCTATTTCCAGTACTTACACGAAGCTTTCCCAATATACATTCATCATAATGATTATCTTATCACAAGGAAAGTGGCTGCATGGTTTGTTTACATACACGCCTGTTATCTGTGTTAAGCAATCTAGTTGGCCGCTTCCTAGTTCCGTCACAGTATTCAAATTTTGCCTAAATTTACGTTAAATTATTGTTGTCTGAAAATAATATCGCCACAGACGTAATGAATGGATTGTCGTGTAAGTTTTTGTAGTTTTTGAAAGCCATATCGTTGTGAAATATTGCTCGGATAAGAATATGTGTACAGCGATTAATAGTTCTTATTGGGGGTTTTTCATTCTAGTACCCTGCCATTTTTTGCAAGGACCAAGTAGCGCTGTATCTGTGAAATAACCGCATTACTTGATTATTCTACTCAAAAGGACTCCTCAATCTTCTTCTTCTTCTTCATCAACCCCTATACGCCCACTGCTGAGCACGGGTCTTCTCTACTATTGAGAGGGTTTAGGCCATAGTCCACCACGCTGGTCTAATGCGGGTTGGCGGACTACACACCTAAGAAATTTCTAAGAACACTTAGGTGTGCAGGTTTTATCACGATGTTTTCCTTCACCGTTAAAGCAAGTGATAATTCAATGTGAATACACACATAACTTCGAAAAGTCAGAGGTGTGTGCCTGGGGCTCGAACCCACGACCGTCGAGATTCTCGACCGTGCGCCCAAACCTCAAGGCCGTCACTGCTTCCTCTTCTGCCTCAATACTTGAACCTAATCTTATAGTGTTGTTTGTGGCGACTTTTTGGTTAGTACTAATATCTGAGAAATAAGCCAAGTGAAGCAAAAGTTTTATTGTTATGTTACGTTTGCTGGGTAATATTCTGTATTTCAAACTCTTCATATTCCTTTGCGTTTATTTATGTTCTAATTACGTATAAGGTGTGTAGTATAAACAACATCGGGTGTTTTCCTTTATATTCAGCGACCACTGTAAGGTTGACGTCAATACAGTACTCTGTGAAACCTTTCCTTTATAGTTAGTGACGGATTTACCAGCAGACTTAATCGGCTGGAGCCTAAGGAGGCAGATTTTAGGACGTGGCATATTTGGCCCAAACTTTTTTTGTATCAGGATAAGATTTAAATTATTTTTTTAAACAAAGATTTTTTTAGTCTGAAGGGGTGGAAAATTTTTAATAGCCTACTGGCGGCCAATGTATTATTTCGCCACTGGTTACCATATCAAAAATTTTTTTTTTAAATTTTCTCGATAACACATTATGCATTTGTGACAAACGATGGCACCTATTGTAGAAGTGGGTGACACTAGGCCGTTAGGTTAACGTGTCAAGACCTCATTAACTAAAAATAAACGCAATCAATACTTTAAATTTCCCACGGGTCTAAGGTTGTCAAATTTTGGACCCGTGCCAATGTCTCTTAACTCGTTGTTATCGAGTATTTAATGTTTTATGATCGATGACCCGTCTTGTTTTTATTCTACGTCTATACTATACTTAAAAATAGGATGTTTTCATCTAACACTAAATTCTTTTAAAGTCGTGTTACAATAAATGTGCGGTGTTGTTATTTTTCCGTATTTGGCATATATTTGAAAACCTACTTGTAAAACTTGAAAGAGTTGACTTAGACGATATCGATTAGTAGGAGATATTTGTTTGTTATTGAGGCTTAGGTAACATACTAAAACAAAAAAAATAGATTTATTTATTTTTTGAACCCCGAATCAAACCTTTTCATCTAAAATTGGTTGTAGTGATTCTCATTGCATTCACTCTATGTTCCATGATTTTATATCTTTCTATAGCTCTGACTCTGATCTCCGTCACTTGGCATTTGCATCACCATCAATATTATATGCAGTTGTCTCATCTCCGCCCAGTCGTCACTTCGACGTCAGAAGATGCATTTATACACGTCATCGAGTAGACGTGAATAATTCATACTTAAAATAAGACTTACATAAAGCCGACGATGCGCTTTTAACATATTTATGAACGTCTTTAGGCATTGTTATTCAGTTTAGCACGAGGGAAAACATCGTCAGGAACTTCTAAAACTTCTTTGAACGAAACTTATTTGATGTGTTTTCAACCTGACCTAAGCTAAGGTGATGAACTATGGTCTAATCCTTCTCAGCTGTAAATAATACTAAATAAATAGGTTCACCTAACAGTCACATAGTACTACCTCACACGAAGATACGAGTCTGGTGTCGCGGGTATCAGTAACTACGAGTGTTTTTTTGGTCCCACAACCTCCTAAAAATATTTGTGGATCATATAAACGTTTGTCCCAGTGCTTTAATAGACCCGTCAGCCTTTCGTTTTGCAAGCTGGTGTCTACTCAACTGTGCTACGGGGCTGTCAATTGATGAATTTATTAAACTTGTAGAGCAAACCCATACCCAATATATAAAATTAGCCCTAAATCCCCAGTCAACACCAGTCTAAAAGCACCCATTACTTGCAGCCGGCTCTCCTACATACCGACCAACATGAAGCGGGCGAAAGACAATTCCGAGTCGGGCTACTCGTACGGTTCCGCGGTGGCGTTGCTCAACCATCCGCTGAAGCCGACTAGTTACTCGCGCCCGTCCCGCTGCAGCTGCAAGGACCAAGTGCTCATGAACAATGATACGCACATGCACGTACTTAGAACCACGGCCATCAACAGCGACACTGTGGACTCCGACTCTGTTGATGATATGGTAAGTGATTTTGATTACTATAGGGTTCTGTGTATTCTTAGCCTTATGATCGTTGACTGCTGAAGACCTGTCAAATGGGGCGAGAACCGTGATTGTACGTTGTGTGTTCCTCGAGGATTGCAAATAGATTAAGATGTCCGCCGACAGGCATTAGGACAGAGTGATTTTGGTCCAGTGCTTGAGAAGGCAGTAGAAAATTGCTATCAAAATTGTTAGACTTAAGGACTTTTATAGCAAAGATGATGAAAAAGTGATCAATTTATCTCCAGATATAAATTTGTTCATTTACCCTAATGAAAAATTATGGAATTAGTAGACCATTCGCTGTATTTAATTTACATCCTGACAAGGGTGGTGTTCCATTTTGGAGCTTTTAAGAACATGGCTTGTTTCATCATAAACCGTACTTTGTAGTCTATATACAGAAGTTATATGTAGATGTCTTTAAAACCTCCATCCCTGGCTATCCAAGGCCGTTCATCGCTTTGATCATCGGCCGATTACTCGCGTCGCCTACCACTCGTGGAAGCACTCGACACCGTTTTTATTAATACATCACGTGTTAACGGTCACCGGGTATTGTGAGGGAAGCTTTATAGCCACTTATGTGATTTATATCATGCGGATGGGAACATTGACCGATGCACGTCACAATTTTATTAGCGCGTATCGTGAACATGATCAAGGTTATACAGGGTGTATTTAGACCGTGATCGAAAACTGAGGCAGGTAATAGCGATAGTGATTACGAACCCCCTGGCATTAAAGAAAATCCCGACAATAAATAAACATTTTGAAGTTTTCCATACAAACCACATACTTTTAACACCGATGGTTGTATGGAAAACGTATTTTTTTTTTATTTTTAATCGGGATTTTTAATATCGCCACTGGCTTTGTGATCACCCTCGGTATTACCTGCCTCAGTTTTCGATCAGGGTCTAAATACATCCTGTATATGGAGCACGAAATGTATGGATAGTCATTTTACAGTAATTTTAGAAAGGTAATTATCATGAAGAGTTGACTATATAAAGATACAGGAATTTTAGGTGGTTCTGGTGGAATTGGACCGAATTGTTAAAACTTCTTGGATAATTATAGAACCTACTTGTTAAAGTTATATTTTTATGTAGGTTATTAATTACTTTTAATTAATTAAGTTCATAGGGAAAATATCAAAATATAAAATGTCCAGCAGTGGACGAATATTGGCTGTTGATGATGATGATGATAGGGAAAAGTCTTCTTAAATGAAGTCCATGGCTCGATAAACGAAGTGTAGGACGCCCTCTGGCTAGATGGGGTGACGATATTCGCAAGATCGAGCCCAGTGGTGTGCTATAGGAGATGCATATGTATATGTAGCAGTAGACGTAAAGAAATCAAAGAGTAAATTCATCTTCAATTGTCATGAATTTCTCAAGATTACGATGTATTGGGATTTCTTAAGTTTTCGACTCCCACACAGGCGGTGTAAACTTATTTAACGGTATTAGATTGGCCATGTTTATGTACTACAAAGTGTAATATCTCTAGTTTCAGTTTCCTCCACACCTAATTTCATTCAAATCAGACTGTATTAGTAAAGTAATTTGACTAACTTCTTTGTTATAAAATACCGAGCATGTAAAAGTTTGTTACTGAATAATAAAGTAGTTAAAAACATATTTCCCATTTTGGTAAATTGCTTACATAACTGACGCATAATAAACTTTGTAGGAAATTGTGACATGTTCCGCAAAAACTTTTTGATTGATCGAGATAAAATGAATCCTCAAATTGCTAGGCGATTGCCAACTGGCTCTGAAAATTGTACAATGATGTATGTCCGCAATGAAGTAAACTAACAGATATTTTGTGATATTATTTATTTATAAAGCTCCATGCCGCATTCGGTGGGACACCAGCTAGAGAAACGGGAGGCCGAGGCTTCGATCCCCGCACCGAGGCAAATGCTAGTGTGTTCCACATACATACATTTGGTTAGGGTTTGGTATTTGTGAGATCGTAAAGTCTCTCTTATTTTATACCTACGAGACAACACTTGTATACACATTAGTGTTGGGTCAGAAATGTGTTTGTGACTAGTAGGTGTATTTATTTTAGTATTAATTTTAGAAATTACATCACTAGGAAACATAGTTATCCCTAGTTACGTAACGAATTCATCCTCCCATACAGTTCATTTCGGTATGACTGTTTCGACAGCAATGCTCAATAGTTCTACAAATAAACCAATCAATAAAGATTCCAATGTTATTAATATATGGTTTGCAATTTGATGTATTAATAACTACTGAAGTTTTGAAGTGGTTGAACGTGCCACTTATGGCGGCGGGGTGAATGTGCCCAATACCAATGTATCCTGAAGTTGAAGAGTTTGTTGTTCTATATTGTTCAGATATTAGTCCGCCAACCCGCACTTGACTTGTCGACTAACGCCTAAACCTAAGTTGCAGAGGAGGCCAGTGTCCAGCAGTGGTGATTTATAGGGGCTGATGATTTTATAGTTAGATAGTTTAAGTTCTTCTGTCCCCCTTTGGTACATGAATTCTAACTATCTATATTATGGTTATACCATTACAAATGTTCTAGACAGGTATTTAATGGTGAATCTTGTACAAGTTGCTAAATCTCTACCATAATAATACAAGAGATGCATATTTTCTTTCGTAATTTTGATTTCGTTCCCAATCGATTTTCGCGGAATTTATTCACAAATATCAGATCAAATGAGTTCCACTGCTGAGCACATCATCATCTGATGCTAGGGTTCAAAATCGGATTCTTTATGTGGTTATTTATAGCTGGTTGATAGGACTTAATATTTCTAATGTATAGTATGTACTATAATATTCTCACGGTGTTGCTCTATGAAATCAAGATGTGAAAATAAACATAGTTAATCACTCATAAAGGAGGGCGCTTCACGGTATTATTTTCATACTGATGACACACATGCTGATTAATCTATTTACAATGGTCAGTTAATCACGTAGCTTCCGATGAGTGTTTTCAAGGAATTTAGCTCTTGGAGTACCTGTAAAGGCAGGGTACATGGATTTCCTTAACAATAAAAGACTTGTACTAAAGACTGGTGTATAATAATCATAAAGGTAGTAAAGTATTATATTATAATAATATGTTAGTATTAGAAAGTGATAGTTTCGATGTTTAGGCGCGGTTGGAAATCTCGGGGGTCTTCAAATCGCAGGAACTTACTTCCGTCTTATCGAAGTTATGTGTCGATGTTTAATGAATTAAAAAATACCTATTACGTATGAATGGGCACAACTTTGATTTATCTTCATTTGTATAAGTAGTTGCAATAGAAGGCACTGTTGTTTGATAACAAATAATAAGGTTCTGCTTAGGTTCAAATTGGTTTTGCGACGATATTTTGTCATGCGATTGTAGAATGCGCCGTCTCTATTGTTGCGTCGAAGTTGCAACTATTTACATATTTGTGTCATAAATAGTCGATGAATCGTTTTGTTGTATTTTCTAAAATCTGTAGCCTTTATAGCGCTGCTAGTTTAGTTTTCGAAGGATTGAGTATCGTTCAGTCGTTTAACAGTTCGACCAATGTATCGAAATATTTTACGAGATTTAAAAGTGTTTCTTTGATCCTATGGATTGTTAGTCTAAAATATCTCATAGTTTATTACAGTGGCCAATTACTTATATTCGTTATTTTTACTCTAGGGTTCGAAACATACCGTTTATTATATTTTGGTATATTATTAGGCATTCTGTCATCAGTACTTAATAGGGCTGGCACAGTTGCGCATTCCGGCCGCATTTCGAACGTTAGGAATGGGCACCGCGGGCGCATCACTCCGCGGCCACTTTGTTTACAATTGCCGCTCTTAACACGGCGGAAGTTGTGGAAATTTTCACATCGGCTATTACTAACTGGTTATTTTTGAATCCTCGTCGGCGATGTGACGACGTCTTTATATCCGTGACGTGTACAATAGTACGCGTGTTATGCAACATGTGAACAATGGATGTGTAATGAGATGACTAAATTGTCGCGCGGCCACTAGTCTATGCAGTATGACGTTGCCTCTCCGCCGTACATCAACGTCGCCATGGGTTTTATTCATAACATTTTAAGGAAATTTTACGAGGGTGTAAGTGATGTCCTGATCCTACTCTTTGCTTGTGTTCGAACGAGTGTGTGCTGGTAATGAAGCTTTGGCGGAAAGCCAGTTTTGTTATGTGATTTCAAGATATCTGGCAGTAGTTCAGACGCATTTATTAAAATAATAAGATATTGATCATTTGTTTCAAAATTCACTCGTTTAAATGTCATGGTGATTGACAGAATGTCTTGTTTATATGAACTTGTTACTTTAATTTTATTACATTTTTCTTAAAAGTACATTGATGTTGTGGAAAGCTTAATTGTTTTCTAAATGTTTATATATTTAACGACAAAGAAATAAATATTTAGTATCTTAAATGCGTTTTGCGTGTTGCTAATTATTAATGTAAGCAACGAGCGAGCACAAACAAGTTTCACAATATATTTACTTAGACGTGGAAAATATTAGATAGTTTATCTAGCCATGCGCAAATGACTAATATTTAGTTGCATTTGAAAAATTGATTGTGTGAATAAATCAGTTATTTTCGCAGATAAACATTGCCCGGAAAATGTGTTATGTCTGCATAACTATTATATGCGAATTGTTGAGCTATTTCCAATATACTAAAACTTAGTGACACCTTTATATTAGCGGAAATTCTGTTATAATTATGGATGATGGCGGCTTTAATGTTACCCAAGTGACATTTTCACTGCGCGTAAATCACGATAGTTTCATATTAGCACACATAAATTAGGCGAGATAATGCAATAAATTAACAGAAATATGATATGTGGATTCGGCGAATTTTTTCACATCAACTAAACCGTGCGTAGGCGTTGAACGTTTATTGGTACTGGTTACATCTCGAGCTAACTCATTATTATCTGTTAATTCTGTACACTTTGGTTTTTATTGTAGCACCGGCTGGCTCTATGCCAGAATAGACCAAATGTCAATACGAATGCATTATCACTGTTACTATCGTGGCGTTTTGATCTCCTTTTAATTTAATATTGATAAAATCCAACGCAGTTATGTACGCGTACTTCACACGCGGCAAAATTAAAAAAGCGACACGGGACACGTGGTGAACAAAAAGTTTTCTAAAAAAAGGTTGACCTTATCAGTTTCAACCTCGACATGCATAAGTGACGTGTGGTTAAGTGGAAATATAATCGGTGATGATAATATGGTACACCGGTGGTGATGCGTGCCAAAACGTTTTGTGAAAGTTGTCCAGTGCGCCGGTGCGGGTGATATGTTTGAATTCCTCGTGTATTTATTTCTGTCGACCCATTTACACAGTGGTATCCTGATCTTGCTAACCTTGTCGTGTACCTGAGAAACTGTGAGACGTTTATTACTTCTACTTAAGCCCCTGAGAGATGTAACTTCGATGCCTTCAATTTCTTTCATTCTTCTCTTCGCGTTATAATGTTTGCAATTAATTTTTCCGCCTGTATCTACTAATTCACACTTGTTGCGTTGAAGTAATGGTGAACTACTTGGATATTTTGAGACTGCTGACCATTGAAATGGGATGCATATGGGCTAGTATTAATTTATTGTTTCATAAATTTTATAAATGAATAGCTATTTCATAATTGCCATTTCATTTAACATTAACAACACAGCACTGGCAGTGTAATGATAATTCGCTTTATTTCATAATGATTAACTGATGAATCGTAATATCTAAAAACACGTCATAAACCTACACAGCACGTGGTGGTTTTTCTTCTACTAGTTTTGTTCTTTGCGATATTTTATTAATACTTTAAATAGAAGCGAATTTAAAGTAAATACCTTGAGATTTACTATTACTCAATCGTTTATATTTTTAATTAAAAAACACGTGTTACTGAGAAGACCGCGTGAAAATCTGAGTATTATTGCGGAAGTTGTATTACGTTATTTTGTGTCAGCGCTTCACACAAAAGTACATTGAGACATTAGCCTCGTTTAAAATGTTATTAACCTAGTATCTAAAGCAACTTGATTTGATTTAATTAATGAATGTTATTGAACTTAAAACTAGTAAATTATAGATCTTTGACGGTGTGCGTTTTTGTTTTGAAATTTATTAAACTTACCATCGTAGAATAATCTTAACTACGAAGTATCTTCGAGACTATGAATACAACTTTATTCATGAAAACATTACTAACAGTCATTAAAGCAGTTCAATGGACTATGAAATGAAAGACCTTGTAATTCGTTTCTGACAATTAACTCTGCTTCCGTTATAATTTTCATAATACTGAAACAATGCACTACTTGACGCTTCACCAAGAATTGTATGCTATTTATTAAATTTTACTATAGATATTAGGTGGTTATTTTGACAATAGTAAGAAAATAATTTCGAACCAAATCTTTAGTCGACCTTCTATATGGATGTCCTGATGAAATCTGATTTAATAAAGGCGACACCATCGATGATATATAACAAAGAAAGACTCGTTCAAGTATTGAAGATATTCAATCAGACACCGAGTCTTTTTCTAACATTGATTCGATTGATAAATTCCTAGATAATACCGATTATAACTTCGATTGCAACTTTCACATTCGCAACGAGCAGAGTGTTCGTTAAATTATGCACGAAGTCCCGCGTTACACCTAGATTGCCAGTAATTTATTTACGTTTTCGAAATAGATTTTATTACGGCCGGTGTTTTTCTCACCATCGTATGTTTTAGCGTATTTATTCATATTCTCGTGCTCCTTCGAAGGCTCATTAAAATCTGCCTCTGGAATGCTTGGTAATTTGTTGATGTAATGTTTAACTGGAGCAAGACCTTGAAAATTCTCAGGTGTTAATGTCTGAGATGTGTTTACATTTTCAGAGATGTTGAATTTATAAGGTTAGGGTGTTCGTGGTTATTTCGTGGACAGCCTAAATGACATTTCGTTTAAACGATGTTGTTATATATAATTATTTCCATAGTGTTGTGAAGGACCGTAATACGGTTTGTAAAACTCAAATTATGAGTGTGTAAGAGTGTGTGACATTTGATTCATAATTGTATTATTTGTGTGTGATTAACTTTTTCTTTCGACTGCGATTCCATTCCCAAAATTCGTTTTTCCTATAAGGCTATAGGCCTACGCCTATAGCATTTGGAAAATTACATTTAACCACGGCTTCTAAATATAACAAAATACGATTGTCACAACTTGTGAATTAACAAAGTTACCGACTTGTCGTAAATTATATTGTGGCATTATGAAATTATGTTTCTCATACAAACTTTACCACAGTAGCAACTAAATGCAAAGTTCGGTTTACGGGAACCTTGTGTGTATCTAATACAATGAGTGGAAACTATAGGTTTGCGGAAATTTCATGGCGTGAGCTATTTCGCGTGTTTTAGTAGACATTTGTCTAAACGAATGCAATTTTAAACAAGGATCGATTGAATCATGCACTGCGACGAGCAACAAGCCTTGGCGAGTTACTTGACGCATTAATTTGTCTTTAACACGCAATCAAATAATCAGTAATACTACGGTGCTTGAAAATAACTATCTAATGTCACTAAATTAGGTAGTTATTTGGTACATTAGGCAGTTATTTTCTATACCTAAATAGATATAGTCACGCCTGTTACCCAAGAGGATCAGTAGAGGTATATTTTTAAGAAGTCACGAATTACATCCGGTAAGCTATACCGTAAGATCAATGAGGCGGTCGTTAGTATGGGGAGTGTGCTCAAAATATACCTAATGTCGATTATATTGATTTGACAGTCAATGCTGCCCTTTTTGTTACCAGTTTCATAAGTCGCGGATCGTGACACATTTTTCCTAGAGTTCCTTCTCGGTTATTAAGGGCGTCGAACTCACCTAGGAAACCGTAACAGAAAAATATATTGCGAACTTTTTAGGCAACAATTTGTTGGCTCAATTTTCCTTCACGAAAAACAACACATTTAACTAGATAACTATCCATTCATTCGTAACTGGAAAAAGTAGGAAATATTTGTCGTGTGTACCAACCCATAACGGTTTTGACAATGAGTTCCGCTTTCAACTCAATTATTATCGGTAATTTCGTTAATTATTTCGAAAAATACCATCATTTTTAATATCTGTTTATCGTGGTCGTTTTAATATCGTAATTATATCTTCTATATTTTATATGAAATCTGTAGTTTTTTTCTACTCAATTCGTACTTGCTTCAGCATATCGTTTAAATAATTCATGTACTCGGATCGAAACGGTTACAATAATTGCACTGAGCTATCAGTTTCGAGATCGATACCTCGATATTTTTAGATGATGAAACCTTACCCGCCTCGCATATTATCTGGCCTCATGCATTTTGTCATTGGGCGGCTTAAGCTGCTTACGGGAAACTGTATAAAGTTTGATCCATGGCGAATGGTATTAACTTATTTGGCATTGTATCTATAAATAAACTCTACATCCTCGTCTATTTCTAACATCTAATAATGCAGGCATCTAATAATAGTAAGGTACATTGCAATTTATTATGCGTATCAGAAACGATTTCGGTCTCATAAAAAGGAAACGTTATTGCTTTCCGATATAGTTCGAAGTCTATCACAATTGCGAGTCGTTGATTCGCAATTCAAGCTGTTTTCCCTACCCTAAACTTTCTACTTTTAGAAATACGGTAGTAAAAAAGAAATTGTTAACAATTTCCCTTTTAAGAATGGCGGCCAATTATTTAGCCTTTATTTAACAATTAAGTGATTGCTATCATAAGTGTTCTATTAAATTCCTTTGTGCTTTGAAAATTCAAATGAAAGCGACTATCATTTCCCTAAAAAGTGGAGTAATCGCAAGAGTTTGCATATAAAGTCACGGTTTAAAATTCACAATAGGCAGAGCCGACGTTCACCCCTCTTGGAGCATCAGAATCGGGTCACGCAATACATCGTGCCAAAACTAGGGCGTCGAGACACCGCGGACTATTGGCATCTCCGGGTTGCGGAACTGTTCTCATTGTCTAGATCCTCTTGTGGGATATATATTTTTACATTGGGACGAAAAATGATTGTTATACACCTGATTGATACGGTTATGTCTAGTTTCAGCCGATCTATGTGATAGTTGATATTGTCACGCCAGCCACTTGATTTGCGTATTCACGCTTCAAGGAATCCAGATTATGAATCAACATGGCGTGAAGCCCGCCATAGTTTACTGTTATATTTATTTTTTAAATGAGCGAACCAAACAGAACGTTTAAATAGGCAGGCAAAATGTTGTCGTCTGGAGAGGGATATTCGTTTATCACTAATTGGTTGCTGATTTTATGGTTTACATTCTGCGTGAACATGCATGCGGCTTCTTATCTGGGCAGCATACATCAAAATGATATAAAAGGGGTGGACGCAATTTGATAATATCAAACAATATATTGAATGAAATCATAAACAAATACTCACTATAACCAAGTTGCATGTTATCACCATTGTAACGAATCATATTTTTTTAAAAAACCTTGTTTGCAATCGTTGTTCGTTATCTACCTTTTTTGTTTCATTGCATTCATACTGAGCTATTTTGCTTCGAAACACCACACGAATATTATTTGGCATATCACAACACTAATTAATTTATGAATGCTTATCTTGTGATCATCGGAATCATATTTATGTAGACAAAGGAAATCACCGTTTCACGTCGCTACTTTTTCAAGATTATCAAAATAGTTGGCGACGCATTTCGGCCTCAAGCCAGATTTTGAGATGCATATTATACGTTTGTTAGATCTAAGTTTGGATCGCGGTTGAACGTGAAGTGGGAAACGAGGCAATCACACGTTTGTTTTGGGGTTTTGACATTTCTTCCTATTCGACGGACGTGTTATTTTGATTTTCGTCTTTCAAAACTTCACGTCTAGTTTTTGATACTCCATTCTCGGTTTTATTGCTTGTCCTGTCTGCTTGTGTTTGCCTTCATCTAGCGTCACGAGTTTTTGAAAATACCGCCAAGACCGCACAAGTTTCTAAGACCGTTGATTTCCCCCCGCAGCCTCGCCAGGACACGCCCACTTGCCCAGCGGTGAGTCCCGCGTTGCCGGTGAGTTCGGTCACCGCTATCCCGGTGTTGAAGAAGTCGGTGAAGAGCGTGAAGAAGAAAGCGAAGGCGAAGGTAAAGGTCGCCAAGATGAAGTCCAGCAACAAGATAGAGTGCAGCGTCGTCGAGGGCGATGTTGATGAGTAAGTGTCCTTACTGTAATTGGTTTTAGTTATTTTTTTGTATTAGGCATAAGCAGCTTACTTAAAATCTTAATAGAAAAGAAGTTTGATAATGGGATACCAAAATATTCCTATGTTAGGTTTGCACCAGTGGAGTGTGGTAAGTGAGTATTAACTTCTCGTAATCTTATAGTATCCTCTTGTTTCGCAACCGGACTTATATCAATCTAAAGGTTATGCAAAGGCCTGTTAGAATGCCGTTTGAAAATTTACCTCAAAATCAAAATGATGTATCGAAGTAAATCTTTGTTTTTTTTATAACCTTGCGTCCACAGAGCCCACAGCAGGTCGCCGTCACCAGACACCATAGACTCGGAGTGGCACATGGACGTGGAGCCGATAACGCAGGACATAGACAAGATAGAGAAGCCGCCTCCCGCGCCCGCGCCCGCGCCCGCGCCCGCTCCCCCACTGAAAATCGAACCCCTCGAATACAACAGCGTCAGCAAATTGTCCAGTAAACTCAACGGGACTGTAGTTACACCTAAGAAAATTAATTCTAAAGGTAATATGTTTTTTATAATCCGTTCCGTTCATGTATGTTTCGTTCATTCTTTCTTTCACGCGAGTGAATGGTTTGATCGTGTAAATACGTAATGTCGCCGATACAATAGATTTTGATGCGGATAATTTTGATGTTTGACTAGTATGGTTTATTTGTATATTTTATGTTTGTTGCGCTCGGCAAACACTGAACTAGGGATAGAGAATTGGGGGCATTGAAGAGTAACACAATATTGCTAGTATTAAAACTATTTAAACTTTGACATTTTACTACCTAACTTAGTTACGGAGGCAATGAAAAATATATGTAACAAGAATTCATTTTTAGTTTTTTGCTCACCAAAGCCCAGCAAGCATCTGAATCACATGCAAGTGCCAACATCAGAAATTATTTTCCGTGTCTAGAAAACAACTTTATGATATATCTCAATCCCTTTATAAGTATTCGGTTAAGGGATTTATCAATGTAATGCGATACGGTGTAATGCGGTCCATTGTAACGTCTGTTGACCCTCAGCCGATGTTATTTAACACCACCACGTCACGGTTGCGGTCAAAGCTGTACCGTTGTTTATATGCAATTGCTTTGATACTAAGTTGTTAATTATTCTATATAGGCAATATAAATTTTGTAATTAATAGATGGTACTGATAGACATTAAAGTGGCAAATAATTATGTTTGCACACACAAGTGATAATCGTTAGGGATGTCACTCCCTCAGATGGAAGATGCAGTGTAACAATCTGTTTTGGATGAACAAAGTAGTAGTCAGGGATATGTAACAAAATGCTGCGTTTTCCTATGGCTCTGGGTGTTCTTTTAGTGGTCTACTCAACGATAGAGTGATAGGTCATAACCCAGAGATGAACTCTATAGAAGATAAAACACTTTATATAATGGGGATTTGAACTTGAAGTTTTGCGTTACATTGCGTTACTATTGAGGTGAACAAAGTTGTATTAAGGTGAAAGATTAGCTTTTTATTGCGAATTTATCATCGAATCAATTACCTATGTAAATATTGTTTCCAGAGAAGATAAACAACGACCAACTGTTTCTGACGGCTCTGCGCACGACAAATCCGTTCAAAACGTTGCCGACACGCAAAGGTTAACCATTTGTTGCATCCCAACTAATGTGGTGTAGTTTATAATTTCGTGTCGTGTCGCATTAGCGTTAGCCATAGGTTCCTAATACGTATGACTGTGCCCCTTTTAGGTCCCTTTTTTGACACTGAAGGCTTTTTTTAAGGTTGTGGGTATAGAACTGAATGGATACGATAAAACTGATTAAAAAGATATTCAAAAAACTAAGTTTTTTGTAGCCGAAATCTACCTTTGAATTGTTGTAATCCATAAATAACCCAGCTCAAAAGGGCAGTTTTAACTTGAGAAGAACGAGAAAAATCTCTTGTCTAGATAACCATTTACGACCCTGTAATGCAGATAATACTTCTAATATTCGTACCTCTCGAAATTGTATTAAATATTTTTTCCAATGTGCGTGATGATTACAGTTTGGGAACCTGTGGCCTAGAGTATGACGTTAGTCGTCTCGAAAACATAGCAAACTGAATTAGATATCGAAACGATAAAATTTGATGTTGCATTAATGTTTAAAGTTTACGAACGGAATGTTAGTTTTGCGTCTAGTATATTTTTTAATGTTTACGTATTTTAATTTTAGAATTTTTCAATTTCATCCTATATATGTGATATATTATCTGTTCCCAAATGTGCTTTTTTTATTATAAATGTTGTTTTTTACTTGCGTATTTAGAGTTCTATTTTTGCGTACTTAGCACATAGCTGTGTTCCAACAATACACTGCGACTACTATGCAGTGCTTATAAAGGGGATGTCAGGCAGTAGTTACTATTGCTAACGATAAACGAATGGTTGCGTATTATATAATTGATGTCACACCTTACAGTGGTCGTAGTGTTCAAGGGAACTCATCCTATGTATTATGGTATCCTCTTTATTCCGCTTAATGTTAATAGAAGTCCGCTGTTGCATTTACTATATTTTATTTCGTAGTTTTAAGATGTGTTCTTCGTATTTATTTTGACTCAAATCAAAACATATTTTGGCGTGAATAGTTTACAACTTTATTTAGTTCGGCAAAAGTCTAATAGTGTAAATTTTCGTTAATATCATGGCATTAATCCTTTTCATATAAAAAGCAGTGATGGCCTCGAGGTTTAGGCGCGCGGTCGAGAATCTCTGCGGTCGCGGGTTCGAAACCCAGGCACACACCTCTGACTTTTCGAAAGTTATGTGTGTATTCAAACTGAATTATCACTTGCTTTAACGGTGAAGGAAAACATCGTGATGAAACCTGCACACCTAAAAGTTCTTAGGAATTTCTTAGGTGTGTAGTCCGCCAACCCGCACTAGGCCAGCGTGGTGGACCATGGCCTAAAACCCTCTCAATGGTAGAGGAGACCCGTGCTCAGCAGTGGGTGTATATGGGTTGATGAAGAAGAAGAAGAATCCTTTTCATGAATAACCGGCTTTTGTTTTTTAGTTCGTTAGTTTATTCGATTCTATGGAAAATTGTATCCATACCAAATGTCATAAATGTTTGTTGTGTTGAAAAGACTTGTACATAATACTAATCTCATAGCTCTCAAAAATTTTAGATTTATTCATCCGTCCTTCAAATGAACCTAGAAAAACTTTTCAAACAACCCAAAACTACCCAAAAAACCTCTCATTCCAGAATCGCCACTAAGTCTACCGGAGTCGATATCGAGTTGCCTTCGACCGTCGTTGTTCCCGCGCGTGCCGCCGTACCTCCGGTTCGTGAGCCACGAGGAGACACAGCCCCTGAAGATACCGCTGCCCATCCAGAAACACCTCAAGTGGAAACTCACCACCATCACACCGATAGTCGTTAAGAAAACCCTCACCAACTCAGGATTCAAACTGGTCAAGAGCGAGTGCGATACGGCTGAGTGTCCGCAAGAAGGTTAGTTATGTTATTTATAACCTTTTTTGTGTCTGTCATTTATTGTTGAAGGTTGCTTATAGGTGTGCAACATTCGATTGAGTTGTCCCGGGTTCGATCCCCAGGTCGGGCAAATATCAGGCCGTTCTATTAAGAGTTTCCAGTAGCAGCGTGGAGTCAGTAAATAGTGCCTAAAATACAGGCATGTACCATACTAGTTACTACGTACTATATTACGTAGACACCAAATCATAACAACACAAGTTGTTTTGTCCCCAAAAATATGATTTTTTTACCATAATATTTTTTGTCACGCAATTTCGTAATCGGTGTCAAATTGATTATCATGTAATCAATTAGAATGTTAGATGTCCGCATTCAGTGTGATAAAACAATGATAAATAATATATTTATTAGCGTTATCTAAACTACGTCATTGTTACGCTTTGACGCAATATGTATTTTTTTCTATTGATGATGAGCCTTACATTGCTTATACAATATACATGTTGTAAACAGAACGTGATCGAAAACTCAGATAATAGTTATGGCGATTAGAAAAATATAAAAAATAGCTTTTATAGGATTTTTTTAGCTTCAATATGTTTGTAATAATCATAACTAATGCCTGTTTTAGTTTTCTATCTCCACAATTTACACGGCCTTAATGTACCCTTCTGGCCAAATGAATCTAGTCCGATTGAACTCAAGGAAGTAGATATATAATTGTTCTAAAACAAAACTTCTGATACACCTTTGTGTATCTCAGACAACATTTTTTCAGAAACAGTAGAGTGGATCGGCATATGGGGCAAGCACATGAAGTCGATAATGTTCCGCGCGATAAAGGACGGGCAGAAAATGAACCACTTTCCGGGCACTTTCCAAATAGGCAGAAAGGACCGCCTGTGGCGAAACCTTCAGAAATTGGCGTCCAAGTATGGAGTGAATGAGTTTGGAATAATGCCCAAGACATACGTACTGCCACACGACCTCAAACTGCTCAAACACGACTGGGAGAAATACGCCGCTAATAACGAGAAGTGGATCATTAAACCGGTATGTTGTTTACTATCATAATGCCTAGTCAATGACTCCAAAGATTCAGAGTGGCCTCTTGAAATAGACAAGAATTACTGTGGTAGGATTCTACTTGAGGTTCTTTACGCCTTCTTGCCACGGGGTGTGCAACGTTCTTCCATAGATGAGGTCTTTTTATCTTTAAAATATCCTTACTTTATGCATAGATGATAAAATTTAACTATTCGACAGCCTCGTGGCGCAGTTGGCTAGGCACCATCTTGCGAAACGTGAGGCCGCGGGTTCGATACCCGCACCGAGACAAATGATTGTGTAAACCACAAATATTTGTTTCGGGTCTTGGTGTTAGAGATCGAAAAGTCTCTCGTAGTTCCTGATACTCACGACACAGGATTTGTATCCTAGTGTGTAGAACTATGTATGTGACTTTTGGGTGTATAATTTATTCAATATCAACCGATAGTAACAAAAGCAAGTAATTGTTTATCAGCCTATAGGTATTAAGTAATTCTTAATACATTAGTGAGGATCTGTACCAAGTTTTTATCCCCCAGCCCGCGTCAGCGCGCGGCACGGGCATCAAGGTGGTGTCCCGCTGGACGCAGATCCCGAAGAAGCGCGCCGTGGTGGTGCAGCGCTACGTGTCGCGGCCCTACCTCATCAACGGCAACAAGTTCGACATGCGCCTGTACGTGCTGGTCACGTCCGTGCACCCGCTGCGCATCTACCTGTACCGGGACGGACTCGCGCGGTTCGCGTCCGGTGAGATATTACGACTCTCTTACACCACCCATACATACTACATACGCCCCACAACGTACGGCCCACGTTAATCCCATATACATTTCACATACATTCCCCATGCATCTCAATTCCTCTCATACATACCTCATACATTCCTCATACACCACTCATACACCCCTCATATATTACATACACCTCAAAAATACCCCGAATACAACCCCACGTACACCTCACATACATCCCTCATACATCCTGCATGCATCTAACATAAAACTTACAATCATCCTGCATACATTCCTCAAACACCCTACACCCTTCTTCCATATGTAAATCCCACATGTACCTCATATACACTCCACATACATTCCACTTATACCCCCCATAACCTTTACATACACTTCTCATACACTCTACTAGTCTCCTAGTGCCGTGCAGTTATAAATAAAGCCTACATACGTACACGTCTCATACACTTTTCTAGTCTCCCATATCGCCAGTTACTTAACCAATGAATTATCTCATTTACTTTGCAGTGAAGTACAATGATGAGTTGACGTCACTTAACGACAGGTACATGCATTTGACAAACTACTCAATAAATAGACTGTCCAAAAACTACACGCCAAACGAGGACTTCAATGCCTGCGAAGGACATAAGTGGTGAGTACTGTCATGTTCACCTTTAATCTGATATAAGAATATTTTACCTAACCAAAAAAAATTGTATTACAAAAAATAATGTTTTGATTTTCTCCATACATCCTTTTGTTTTATTAATGTTTGTGGTAAAAAAAAAAATAATTTAAAATTTTCCAATGACTTTTTTACCTATCATGGGTCAAGGTTTCAGCCCAGCTTTATCTTTACCTACAGAAAGTTCGCAATATTAGATCAATTAAGTAAACATTTTGGAGAGAATTGTATAGACGAACTATTATTGATTTGTTACTGTGTATCGATCCGCAGAAAGGAATAAAGGTTGATTAATAATTTGGCCGCTTTATGTTAACTTTTCTCTATCACCATTAAATTATGTTTAATTTAAAAATAAATGTAAATATTTCAGGACACTACAAACACTATTCCACTACCTAAAGACTGAGAAGAACGTGAACACGGACCGTCTGTGGGACGCGATGAAGGACTTGGTGATAAAGACGATAATCTCGGGCGAGGCCAGCATCAGTTCCCTCACCAAGGCCAACATCACCTCGCGGTACAACTGCTACGAACTGTTCGGGATCGATGTGCTGCTTGATGAGGACCTC
Organism: Cephonodes hylas; assembly: GCA_030295005.1. Taxonomy (NCBI): domain Eukaryota; kingdom Metazoa; phylum Arthropoda; class Insecta; order Lepidoptera; family Sphingidae; genus Cephonodes; species Cephonodes hylas. The sequence goes on from AP025382.1 coordinate 7,503,112, forward strand.
AAGCCGTGGCTTTTGGAGGTAAACTTACTTGTGTGGCTGTGGGGGTTAATGTGTTCATTTTGTGGTCGGGTTAGTTGTATTTGGCTGCAGCTTTAGATTTTGTGATTGATGTATCAATTTTCAGCAAACAAAAATTGCAGTTTTAAACTTTATACTTATATTGAATTAGTTTTAAATTGTAATAATTACAATTAATTTAAAATATATAAATATTTTACTGTTTTGTCTGTATGTCATGGAGGAGTAAAGCCTTCTGGAACGAGTATATTAATACTTATTACCTTGACCTCATGTATAATAGGTATCTCATAATTTTAAAGTTAATTTTGCTCTATAAAGTAGTGTGGACATGTGAGAAGTAATACAATTGTCCTGTTTGCTATAATCTGTATATATCAGGCTATACCGGTACAGTCAATTTGTACTGAACTCTTAACATTTGTTATACCTAAAGTACAGTAATGGACATTAGGTTCCTCCTACACTCTCCGCAGGTGAACATCTCCCCCAGCCTGCACAGCGCGTCCCCGCTGGACATCCACGTGAAGGGCCCGCTGGTGGCCACGGTGCTCAACATCGCGCAGTTCCAGGTGCCCGTCAAGACCAACCTCGAGATGCTGTCCAAGGAGAAACCGCACAAGTTGGTCAGTATGCACTACAGTATATGTTCAAGTTCAATGTCATGTGAAGATGTGTTTGTTATTTATTTCATGTAAAGTGATTGATGCATGTTTGGTAAACGGTAACTGTATTGATTTTTAATTTTTTTTATAATAAAAGAGGGTTCTTAACAGGAAACACTGAATAATAACCTGAAGTTGATGGCCATATGAATTAATTAATGGAATGGTAATGATTGTGTAACTTGTAGCATATAGATGGTGATGTAACTCAAAACCTAGGTACATCTCTCTTGAGTGTATGTAGAAGAATACAGTCAAGAGAAGAAAATAAATAAATATTAGGGATCTCTTGCCGGAAAAATTAACCTTTCCTTTTTTAGAAAAATTATCATTTTTGATTGCACCTTTCAGGCTGGTTTGCCATATGACAGCAGATTGTATACCGTGTACCTGTCGAAAGAGGAGAGGGACAAACACATCATTTACACTAACATGGAAGACAGAGAGATGGTGAGTATTCTTTTTTTATTTCATGTATGCAAGGCTATATATAAAAATGCCATTTAAATAAAATTAACTTAATATAGAGCACTGTTGATTGGCTTTTATACAGACACAGACCGTATTTTTTGTCTAAAAATCATTCGAATAACTTACTAAGTGCAATAATTATGTTGCCCTTTTTGTACTGGGGTAAACATGTCATTTTCCATATTTTTGCGATTTCGCGTATTTTACTCCTTATTTTCATACATAGTTGCCTGTTCAAAATAAACTATTTTCATCCTGTTAGACGTTTGACTATGCAGGGTGTATTTATACTTTGTTCGGAAACTAAGGCATATAATAGCTGAGGTGATCATAAACTCATTGAAGTTAAAAAAATACACTTTTAATACAAACCGCGTACGCCATATTTTTATACATGCCGATGGTTGTATGAAAAACGTCAATTTTTTTTGTCGGAATTTTCTTAAACGCTAAGTGTTTTGTAATTACTTTGGTTATTACCTGCCTCAGTTTCTGATCACTGTCTGAATTTATCCTGTATATTACCTATACTGTCGGGTTTACAAGTCGACTATGATGTTTTTTTCTTTATTTCTGCGATTTCGCGAATTTTACTCCTTATTGTCATAATTTTCGAAACGATATAACTTCACTCCAGTTGACATTTGACCATATACTAGCTCTACTCCACTCCAAAACCATATTTTTCACCCCCCCCCCCCCTACATTCCAGTACCTGCGCGACATCCTGTCGACGCTCACGCCGGACGACGTGCGGCACCTGCTGCAGGCGGAGGACGAGCTGACGCAGGCCGGCGACATGGAGCGCGTGTTCCCCACCCGGGACTCGCACCAGTACCTCGCCTACCTCGCCGGCCCGCGGTACTACAACCGCCTGTTCGACGCCTGGGAGACCAGATACGCGGAGAACAGGGGACTCGGTCAGTACTGTGTGCAGACTACGACAGTTGTAGTTCGCTACAGACAAATAAAGCTCTGAAAAATACTAATTTTGATTGTAAATTTAGGTAAATATACACGAAAGTAATGGGTTTGAAAACCAGTCCGAATTAATATAGCAGGGTGGAGAAACCATCAAAAGTTGAGCAGGAATGTACCCAGCAATGTTACATTGATGTATAAATTTCTTATTGTAGGCCTGTGTCTTCAAACAAGATATATTTTCACTTATAATTATTACGTACTTTAATGCCGAAGGATAATCAGGGATTTCTTAGGTGTGTAGTCTGCCAGTTCACACAAGGACTGAGGTCGGAAGGCCTCTCAGTTTTAAAAGTAGCTGAGCCTAGCAGTACAACATATAAGTTGATGATCGCTTGAAATGGATGGAAGCTTTATTATATATCTCCTGTTAACATCCAGTATTTACGTTTCCAGGGCTGGACCTGCTGCGCAACCTGTGCGACATCGGGTACCACCTGGAGACGCCGCCGGTGCCGCTGAAGGTAACGGCGGGCGCGGGCCTGGCGCGCCAAGCGATACACGCCCTGCACGCACTCATCGCTTTCTTCACACTCATACTCACACTGGGCCGCTCCTCGTGACTAGCTTCTGCTATCTTCAACAAATAACAGATTAAAAATATGGTAGACAAAAAAAATGTGACTGGCAGTTTAAAAAACTAACAAAAATCCCAATAACATAGTATACATAGAATTATACAGTAGACAAAAAAAAAACTAGTTGTGCCTGGCAGTTATCTTGACATTAGCAAATGCACAAGAAGTGCAAAGCCATCAATTGAAAGAAAAAAAAAATAATGTTCATAAAAAATATTCTAAATGTTCAATTTTTTAATTTGGCATTAGAAAAAAAAAAACATTTTAAATTACATATCATGAATTACTTGACTGTACGGCGAGGAACTATTGCCTCTGAACAGAAAAAAAAAATAAAATAAAAGAGGTCTGTGTAATTGGGAAGTAATTTATTTCAGTATAAATACTTTGATCATTTTTTTATCTTTTTTTACTTTTTTTAACCATGAAATTATAATAGCAAAATTTTGATAATCAAAAATGAAATCACTTGTAAAAGAGTTTACCCAATTATATTGTAATTTGTGAAGATAGCAAAGGCACAGACCATATATATATTATTCATATCTATGTATGTTTTATGTATATTTACATATTGTTTATATTTCTACTATCATTATCTGTATGTTATAATACTCAGTTGAGAAAATTCCACATATTTCCTACCACTGCCATTAAAGGTATTTATTATTAGGTATAGAGTCAACTTATGTTATCAATTGCAGGCAAAAAGCGGAGTTAGTTTGGTGAGAACATATCTATTAAATTAGCATGATCTTACTGTATATCCGACATTTAATTTTTAAACTTACTTTCGACAATAAATTCGCTTGTATATATTTGCCGCATAAAGCATTTAAAATCTACTTAGATTGTACTAAAAAAAATAAACGTAAAAAAAGATGGATCAGAAGCGGTTTAAGTCAAAAGGAACTCAGAGTTGAATTTAGTTAGTTTTTACAAGATTTTTTTATTAGAGATGCGCCGAGTTACACTTTTGCCGAGTAACGAGTACCGAGTTTTACTCGGTTCAATTTTTTTTCAACCGAGTACTCGGCCGAGTAACTCGGTTCAATTAAATTTCCAATTCGCGCGTGGTACATTAGAATTTAAATAGCCTGTTTTCGGAGGCCGGTAACGTCTACGAAGAATAGAGGAATAGGCTGTGACCAGAACGTGCAGCGAGGCTTGTGTTCCTGCATCATAACTTCATCATCAACCCATATACGCCCACTGCTGAGTACGGGTCTCCTCTACCATTGAGAGGGTTTAGGCCATAGTCCACCACGCTGGCCTAGTGCGAGTTGGCGGACTACACACTTAAGAAATTCCTAAGAACTCTTAGGTGTGCAGGTTTTATCACGATGTTTTTCCTTCACTGTTAAAGCAAGTGATAATTCAATGTGAATACACACATAACTTCGAAAAGTCAGAGGTGTGTGCCTGGGGTTCGAACCCGCGACCGTCGAGATTTTCGACTTTCGAACTTAGCTTTATCCAATTTTAAATATTAATTATTTTTATTACGTACCATAATTTTGATTTTATTAATTGAGATTTTCAAAGATTTCCTAAATTACTAAATAATTTTTGATTAACACAGTTGTTTACGAAATGACATAAAATAATATTTATTGAATCTATAAAATGTTTAATACATCACTTAAATTCAGTCATTTCAACCTTGTCAAGGTCGCGGGACGTCGCTGGCTGCAGGAGGCTTTCGACCAAACCCGGTGGAAGTCATTGGACGAGGCCTATGTCCAGCAGTCGACTTCCATTGGCTAATGATGATGATGACTGTTGTTTAAATGATATCTACCGAAATATATTGCATTTCTTAAACAGAGTATACTCGGCATTCAAACCGAGTTATTCGGCCGAGTACGAGTATCAAAAAACCCGCCGAGTACGCCGAGTACCGAGTATCAACCGAGTACTCGGCCCATCTCTACTATTTATATTGCTAGTAATCTCCTCAATGAAATAATAATTTTTCGTATGCTGATTGATTAATCAGCTTGTGTGTCTTAGTTAATACTGAAACACTTTGATACACAAAGGTCTCGCGAAAAAAGCAAAATAAGAATTTCAATATTTGATTTAAATTTAAATCTAAGATATTGAAATCTATTTAGTTGAATAAAATCTTTAGTTTATCTAAAGTTTTTAAACTTTAAACTAATAAATAATTATGAAATAATTATTTTAATGGTGCTATTAATCCCAAGACTTTATATACATTTTTAAAATGAATCACGAATATTAAGGGTAACTGTAATTAAATGTATTGTAACTGATTATCAGGCAAAAGTGACAAGCGCTCTGAGGCGAGCGTACTTGGGTTGTAAGCACATCGCTCACAGTAAGTGCGTAGTGACGTACGGACCGACATACGGTACAATTATACATAGTGTGGCTAACGAGAGCAGTTTGCGGCTAGGCATTGAACAGCGTGTGCGCCGCAGACTATAGAACCGACGAGCATAGACAATATAGAACGTTCCGAATTTGAATTTTAGTGCCCTTGAACAGTTGAAGCTAGAAAAAAAAGTATTTTTGGCTATTGTTTTAGAGCTAGTGTTAGCGGAAATTGTTCAACAAATTGTGTTCAAAATCTCTTACTAGTGTTTGTAAGTTTAAAAAAATAGTATGCAACAAATTTTATAACTTAGTCTTTTTTCGAAATATGTACAAAAATCGCATGGATCCGACGGTTGTATTAGTTTTTCGATAAAATTTACCCTCAATACTTTTACAGGGATTTTGAAATGTCAAAATATTGCTTAGGTTAGTTAGATATGTTTTATTAGGTAGGCTATTTATTTTTGTAAAATATCCAACCCATTGTGCGTGCTAGTGTGAATAATGGAAACATTTGATTTTATTTTTATAGGTGGTCACTTAATTGACAGGTATTGTGACAGTTTTTCACACATTAGATGTTTGAAAAAACTATTTTAGGCGTTGTGAAGATTTTTCGTAGTTAGAATTAGCCAGCAAAGCTTGACTACCCATGTTCTAGTTCAATTTATATTTTATTCTGAAAAATATTGTTTTTTAATTGGCGTTGTTAATAAATTCAATAAATAAAAATATTATATGAATCATATGAAATAATTTACATCAAAATTTGTGTAGAAAAGCTAAATGAAAAACTTTTTTATTGGGATTATTAAAATTAAATAATAGTAAGTTAATTAGCACTACTACACTCTGTTAATTGAAACAAATATTTAGAAGTTTACTTTTAATTTATACATTTATGTAAAAGATTCGCAATTATAAAAAACCGAATTAAACATATATGTGGTATGTTTCACTGTAAAATAATTATAATAAATAATACTATTTACAAACATAAGTTCAAAATACATCTTATCGAAATTTTAATATTTATACAGGGTGTATTTAGACCGTGATCGAAAACTGAGGCAGGTAATAGCGAGGGTGTTTACAACACCCTGTATATTTATTCCATTATTAGATCAAGTATTTGCTTATATGTATTTAATATATTAGATAATTATATGACATGTTGGAATTGCTAAGGTTTTGCTAGAAATAGGAAGTAATGTAACAATTAGAAATTATTGATAAACATCTGAAAATTTAGCAGAATTGTATTTAGAATTTCAATAAGGCAGTTTTTTGTAAATTCTTTATATTCATATTATTTCTATGTATTTTGTATTTATGTACTGTTTACTAGTTTGTCAATTTATATGTGACTCTGTATTTCATCACCGCTTCAAAATCCCATGCTTTCGTAGTTAGTTTCATCTCAATATTTGTTGTGTAGTGTATACCCTATGGTACGAGATGATATAAGACAACCTTTACCCAACATTTCACAATTTTTCCATTTTCCAAGATATACCATATGCATTGTTATTATTATTCTGAAGTTGTTATTGTAGAAGTCAATTATTCCTGTAACTTCTAGTCATCGTTAATATTTTTTTATGCCAGTTATTTTTTGTTAAAAGTCACATACATCTCTCTCGTTTCAGATATTTGTCGATAATGTATAATTTCAAATGCAATATACTGCAACTTTTTATTTTATAGTTTTAAACCATAGTGGTGGTAAACTAACTCTAATTCTTCATAATTTATTATAAATAAAAAAAGTGAATGGTATTCTATAACAGCTTAGCTTTTCTATAAGTATCATGAAGGAAATGGATTTCGAAAAATACTATCGACAATATAACATTATTAATTATTTTTTATTACTTTTTGCCATTCATATGTTTGTTCACATTTCGCTTCCCGCTGCCATTTGCTTTTGCTATCAGTTCCCGAATTGATGTAAAAGTTTATTCATTACACATTCTCCCTCTAGTCATTGTAAAATCTAGTCGAAAATATATTTTGTGCCATTCTATCTTTTTATTTCTTTAGAGTCTCACTAAGTATCCACATATCATCAGCACAGAATTTTAGTTTTAACTTGATGTGTCACAAACTACCGTTAACTGTCTCATTGAAACTACCGCCTGAGTTCCTGTAAACAGCTTCGTCGTCGATTTTTTTGATAATTTCATAATAGTTTGATGTAATATTTTATTTTGTCAAAGTAATGTTATTATCGCTCGAGCCCTATTTTACAACTGCATGTGCCGTTTTGGTTTGTCGACCCCTGAGTATATATAGTACAATTCAGTAGGAACTACGATAAAGGAGACAGGGAGCCCCCGTTTGTGACGCGTCAGGTTCCAATGCGAGTGAGTAACGGAGCCCCCCGTCCCCTCCCCTCGCCCCGCCCCCTGTCCCGGTCCCCTCCCCCCGTCCCGCTCGTCCCCGGTCCGGTGTGGTAGCGGGCGGCGGCCCAGCTGAGCGCGTTGGATCGTTGCAGAATGACGTGGACGCGCCGTCGCCGCCCGCCTCGGAGCGCGTCTCCGCGGCTTCCGTGTGCTCGGGCGGCGCCAGCAGCGCGGGCTCCGTGCCCCCCGCGCCGCCCTGCGCCCCGGCCGCCTGCGCCGCGCCCCCCGGCCCGCCGCTGCAGCTCCGCGTGTGCGGCGACGGGCGCGGGCCCGCGCTGGCGCCCCCCCCCGCGCTGGAGCCGCGCGCCTAGCGACACGCGCGCCGCACACACACACACTGCACACACCTCATAACCACGCATGCAGAGTAGTCACTCGCCACCGCGACTGCTCCACTGGACTTTACTATACAGACTCATTCGATCGGCTAACTCCAGCGACGCGGGTCGTTCCGATATTCACTGTCGACGAGCATGTCGATATATTCAAGTGTTGATAGTTTAAAGTTTATTCTGGTTGAGAAAACATTCGCAGTTGTATTGCCAAATATATATTTTTGTGTTGGTTCTGAGTCGGTCGTAGTGATAAACTGAGTGAAGATTATGCAGTGAGTAATGTTCGGGCTCCCGACGTGTTTTCGTGTCGATCTTTCTTGGCTTCACTTTCAATAAAATCAAATACTCATAATTGTCACGATACAAATTAATAGTGTTAAATAAAATGCTCATTCAAATATAGCAGTGTTTTAATAAGACCGACATTTTATTGATAGTGCTTAAGAATAACGGCAAAATTTTTGTCGATATTTGCTGCTTTCAAATATACACAAACATGGGCGTTATGATCTCTTTGATACGGAAATGGAGTTGGTCAACCAGCCAAGAAAGATTAGTACCAAACCGCAGGCACGGTCAAATCGAATGCACTTTGCTTAAATATCGCTATAACAAGTCGATAAGGTGCAAAAGTGCAAATATATTTAAAATGCAAAAGTGAAAAAATACGATGAAAAATTGTTAAGAAAAGTAAAAGATAGCAGAGAGCTTATTTTGTAAAAATATTACTAAAATAAATTTAAATGATAGTAATGTCACTCGACAACTTTAATTTTTTTGATCTCTACATTCTATCGATATCGTTGTTTTAGCATAGAAATTATAGTTTATTGAGAAATAATTGTCGAAGATTAATTTACACAATCTCAATATCTAGATGTTTAAATTTTATTAATAAGTATTAAAAGTATTAGTTAAATCAGCACATTTTATTTAAGTCATTTGATGTTGTTTGACGTAGGATATTAACAAGATCAATGCAGCCAATTTATTTAACGAATGGTCATACCATAGTTGAAGTATTCAGTTAACACTAAATTACATTTTTTTGAAAATTAAAAATATTTTTTCAAAACGTGTATTTACCGATATCGATAATATTCTTTAAATCTTGTTGCAGTCGATTACAATTAAAGCTGTCGAGTCTTAGTCATTAGCGTCCTTGCTACATTTTTCTGCGTCTTGGAATTATTACTAAAATTTTTAGTACCCATCATAACTTTTTCACTTATTGCTGGAATTATTTTTGGGTGATAAAACATACTAAATTAAATTAGAGTGTTATCGATAGTATATCCCTTTAGGTAATTAGTACTTATGCAACATAATAACTTTTAAAGTAAAAAGTATTAATCAGATAATTTTTTACATGTTTTTTGTCATCTCTGTAATTGGGATATCTCCCTAATGAAATATATTTATAATAGTTATTGTTCCATTCTTTAGCATTCTGAGCATAAAATCTAAAGCATTTAATATTTATATAATGAAGCTTATCTCCTTAGTTTTTACACTGTTAACTAAAGGGATGTAGAAATAAAATTTTATAAATATTTCTATGATGATGTAGCCTTACTCCTAATGTGTTTCTACTAGAATTAAAAGATACGATTTCTGAAAGTGCTCTAAAGGCTGGTGGATATGTCTTTTTTTTTATTTTAAAATTAAGTCTCACATTTCTAATTAGATGTTAAAAAGTTTGTTGTTGATGTACGAAAACCTATGAGCCTTTCAAAAATATTTTTAGTCTATAACTTGAGACTGATAGACAACAGTCGTAGATCTAACTCGAACAACTAATGTAAATAAGTTTATTTTGATTATAAAATGCTATTTAAGTGTAATTTTAAACATTTTCGTTCTGTCAGTCTTAATTTAGTGCATGCTGGGGTAAAATGTCAAGATGAAATAAGATTATTTACTATAGAAATGGACTAAAATAATGATATGTAAATATCAGAAAAATATCCATTACAAAAAGTAAAACCGACTATATTTAATTATGACTGTGTACCTTGACATTTAACCCTAAGTGCAGTTTAAATTCAATCCTTATTAAGCTTAGTATGAAACCTCGAGATTCTAAAATGAGTATAGTAATAACAATTTAGATTATTTCCAAAATTACAATGTGTTCATTGTATACCTAGTGTGGCTAGATTAGTGAGTTTGTAACGCTCGTGGTGTCTTGAATCGTGTTCAAGTGTGGATAGGAATCAATTAAAATTTGGATGTTTATATGATTTTTTGAATTACGTTAAATCGACTCAATTGATATTGTCGATTTTTTCATTCCTTTTTATGACAAATATGTGTTGACTTGAGTTAAAATTACCAGTGTAATTTCATTTATCGATAATAAATGTTTTAATATCGATACCAATACCATTGATTGTTTCATAAATTATTTTTCAGTGTAAACGAATAAAATTGATTGAAACATCACACTTGTATTGCGATTTATTTTAATTTATTTTTTAATATAATTTGTTTTTTTTTTATTTGTAATAAAATTTTGATTCTGCCTTTATGTGTACCAGTCGGACCTAAATACAAGCGAATGTGACATTTTTGTATGTTTATTTTGTAGTTCCTCTTCCTCATCGAATAATAATTGTAATAATGGGAATCTTATGTTAGTACCTGCAATATCTGCCCTTTCTAGATTTTGGAAACAAAGAGTATTTTCAAATATATCTGCCAAAATTTGTAGACAATCCAGCAATGAGGTTTTTATTCTATATATATTGTGATTGCATAAAAAAATGTTTTAATAATTTACGACCGTTACTTGTTAACTCTTCTTAATTCTTATTCTCATTTCCGTTACCTCTGTTTTCTATATTTTTTTCAATATGACGACAGCAGGATGCAATTATTTGAAATAACCTGAGTTACTATAGTCAAAAGGTACCCACATAACTACATAGTAAAAGAAAAAAATATTCACCTAATGGTAATTTGTTCACGCGAATCTATGGCTTAGTGATCAAACCATGCGTAGTGTGGTTATATCACCAAGTTGTACGAGTGATGAAGAGCACCTGGATTTCTTATCCTTTTGTCTCGCCAAGGTTATCATTACAACACATTTCAGCTACCAAATTTGTAAGTATGTATAATGTGTTAATATCGGTAGTAAATTTTTGGTTGTGAATTTGATTCGATCAAATAACAAAAAGTTTGGAGATGCCGGGGATCGAACCCGGGGCCTTTCACATGCAAAGCGAACGCTCTACCACTGAGCTACATCCCCTCATGACAGGTTTCGCCAAATTAACGATAATACTAATATGTGATTGGAATTCTTAAGTGAATGCATTACACTTATTTAAATGTTTTGAAAGTAATAGTACCGTTAAAGAACTTTTCATTTCATAGTTAAGCAGTTGATTACTAATATCTGATACCCTTTATGCAATGTGATTAGCCTTCCAAAATAACAAAGCATTTTCGTTTATTTCGTCTTCAGTTCATTTTTAAAATGCGTATCCTATTTTGATAAAATCTTTTGTGAGTAGAAAAAGTACACTTGCAAAAGTTTCGGAGTTGTTTAAATTCCTTTCCTGTCATTTTATTGTAGGAAAAATACTAATGTACTTTTATGGTCAGCTTTCACTTGTACCAACTTTATTCATGATTATTCATTGATAATTGTATTTATTAGCGTTTATTACCTGTGTGTGCGAAAATTTCTTAATTTTGTATTTCCCCTTTCTATGAGTATTGAATATTGATTTCTATTGACAAGGAGTTAACTTGCCGAAGTCTGCTATTTACGGACTATATCAGGCCCTTACTATGATTTTTTCATAAGTTTGTTCAGCGACGTATTATCGAAATGTTAAGCATAAAGGAAGAAGATCGGTAGAATTTTTATGAGTATTGACACGGTAAACTTTGAAGACACAGGTTAGACTGTATAAAAGATTTTTATTTTAAATCTTTGTCTTTTTTTACTTTTTAGTAGATGAATGAATAAAAAATCGTTATATTATTTTAAGTTACTATTCAAATGTGTGTTCTAATAACAAAACAATTATAGCTAGATAACGATATGAGCTGATGCAAAGTTAGATTAAAGGTACAAATATCTATCGACCGTTAGCGATAATACTTGAAAATTCTCAAAAACATGTGGTAGTGGCTATCTGGAAATTACTTTTTGCCGTTTGTCGTGGTGGGCGATATCTTAAATCTCGGACACAGCACTTCCTATCTAGACAGGTTGGCACGCGCGCCTTTTTGGGACAACACAATCTAACCGGAGATCTTATTGATGGGGAAATCTTGCTCGCCTTGCTGTTGAATATTTTATATAGTTTGATATTAATGTACTTTACAGATATTTATTGCCATTCGGAAATATGTTTTTACATGTTTTATTGATAGTTTATGTTTATCGTGCTTGAAATGCATCTAGGATTTATGATCTAAGTAAGACAAGGCTAGGTTTTGGTCAAGAACCTACTGTACGAATGTTCTGCAAAACTAATCTATCGTGTTACGGACTGTCGAACCTTTTTTAGGTAATTCTGATGAGTTCAATTTCAAAAACTCTTGCCTGCATTCTTTTCCTCCCAGTGGTCGTTTATTGTGACTTAAAATACTTCTTTTGTTGGCGTAGTTGGCTTAAACACCACTAATGTTAATAATGTCTTTGAGGTAGATAAGTGTCTAGTAATTCCTGATTCCTACGATACAAGATTCGCTTCTTAGTTTGGGGGCAGAACTATGTGCATATGTGACTGCTGAGTTAGGTTTATTAATTCAAAATTGTGATTGTATTTGTATTGTGATTATTCAAGATTGTAGATGATTCTATTATAGTTGACTCTTTCTTAAACCGCCTTGTGGTCAGGTCCATACAGAAAACGGCTACGGATTCACTTTCACAACACCCCCAATAGCTTAATAGAGATTTATATCTTATACTTATTTTTTTATATATTGATTTTTGCACACACATTCACATTGAATTATCACTTGCTTTAACGGTGAAGGAAAACATCGTGATGAAACCTGCACACCTAAGAGTTCTTAGGAATTTCTTTGGTGTGTAGTTCGCCAACCCGCACTAGGCCAGCGTGGTGGACTATGGCCTAAACCCTCTCAATGGTAAAGGAGGCCTGTGCTCAGCAGTGGGCGTATATGGGTTGATGAATAAGAAGAAGAAGAAGATTGATTCTTGCGCAGAAACATCTTTTGTAAAATATTAAGACATTTTTACACAATTCTCAAATCACCATGTCATTACAAGTCAGTGGCGTGCCTAGGGTGTCAAACTAAGGCAAGCCCAAATGTTTATTTAGTAGCAGCATATTTTTTTTGGTACGTAGGACTAATAAATACCTACCGGTTAGTACTCACATTCACGTTTATAGCGTTATTTTATAAATAAACAATCGTTAAGTTCGTTATTCGGAACTATGTAAGGCAAGTCGGGCTTTCGGGCTTCTATGGAAGTACCGCCACTGTTACAAGTATATATTTTTTTGTTATTATTACGGTACTGCTGATAGTATAGTTCATATTGATTGACTGCAAACGTGATTATTATGAACATACTGAAATAAAACTCAAATGTAGTAATATAAGTGATTTATTCATTAACATTTTTAGGTAAATATTATTTTACCTCAGTAAATAATTTACTTACGTCATTCTACATAACATACAACATGGGATATATTTCTAATAAATCGATGAATGTCGCATTAGTTGAAAAAAACTTACATATGAACTCTGCTTACGAATAGTTACAAAATAAATGTAAACCATTTCCAAAGGAAGACATCCCGTTCTATATATAAAAAAAAATAAGATCATAATAAGACTTTTACTTAAAAAAACTTAGTATGTAGGGGTACATGCATTCATGTGATTATTCCTATGGATGTTATAACAAATGCAACAAGCTTCAAACGTAGGCACATTTTATGGCAGATCTTTATTACAGGGAATTTGAAGAATATAATGGCTTTTTATTTGCACGTATGAGGTATACATTAACAAATTATCTCAATCAGCAATGCAGTAGCAATCAACATTTACACAACGTTACTTTACGACTAGAAAATTATAAAGCCTTCATACATTTTTCATAAAACGTTAAATAGAAATTTTCATTTAAAATTATATTTAATACATCAAAAAATACTTCTTTAAAGTGCAATTGTTAACAAAGGCTTAAAATTATTTTTTTCTTTTTTAAACTTAAAGTTAAATTGCACAAAATCTTTAACAACTCTTCTTTAGCTTATCTTTGAACTTAGCGCAGCATGCTACCGCCATCTATGACATAATTAGATCCCGTAATACTCTTCGCCTTATCACTTGCTAGGAATGCGATTAATGCCGCAACTTCATCTCCCTCAACCGGTTTCTTTAGGGGCATATTTCCGACAACATTCTTCACGAATAACTCCAATTGATCGTCGGTTAGTCCTATGCCTTTCAGTAAGTTGGTTTTCACAAATCCTGGATTCACAGAATTGACTCTAACGCCATCTGCCGCCAGTTCGAGCGCAACACATTTCGTGAAGTGATCTAAAGCGGCCTTCGAGATATTGTACGCGAGAGCCATCGTACTGGGTTTTGTGCTAGCGATACAAGAAATGTTGACAATACAACCTTTTGTTTCGATTAGATGTGGCACAGCTAGCATTGTCAAATGATACACTGAGCGTATGTTTGTCGTCATAACTTTGTCGTAGGTTTCCATATTTGAGTTTTTGATGCCGCCCATTCCAATTACGCCGGCGTTGTTTACAAGAACATCCAGTTTGCCGAAATGCTCCACGGTTTCGCGGATAACTTTCTCCGCTTCTCCATCGTCCGTGACGTCAGCGGTTATGGCAAGAGGTTTTACTCCCTTAGTTTTCTCACAATACAAGGCGATTCTTCTTAAATTATTCTCTTTTCTTCCAACAAGAACTAATTTTGCCGAGAACTTTGACAGGTAAATCGCAGTCGCTGCACCTATCCCGGAACTCGCGCCAGTAATTAACACAACTTTCTCGTTAAATTCCATGGTTTTGTATTGTTTGTTTGTACGCGAGCAAGCCTAAACAGCTGTTTACTGAGTAACGTCACGCCTGCGCCAACTTCAAGGCTAACTAAAATATCTTTATCTGAGTTGCAGGTTAAAGATAATATTTTCTACCGTGGGCTATACTGAAATTTAAAGAATATTTAAATATAAATTTAAAATAAATAAATATATTTATATTCAAATATTTACGATGTAGTATATGTCGCAGCCAACTAGGTTAATCAGCAGTTCAATTAACAGCCTAGCCTAAAGAGGCTTAACGGCGTCGTTCAACCAACGGCCTAAATGATGTTCAGCCACTATCTTAGTGACGTCGATCAGCTTACATTAAGAAAGCGTTGTAGATTCTCAACCATACAACAATAGTACCAAGTAGTAAGAAGCGTATAGAATAATAGTATTAACCCAAGACAGAAAAGAAATTGTGCTACTAAAATAGCAGTAATTGAAAAGCATGGCAACACTGAACTCAATTGGTTTACGTACAAGCGGGCAGCACGTGATGAAGGCCGGTGCGCGTCGGTGTCGGCGATATTTAGTCATTGTATGATAATAGTTTGTGTACATACCACTTTCCAAGATAGCCGACGTTATCCAAAACTATCTCAAATGGATTAATTAGTTATAGGCAGATAACATTTAATCGATTTTTTTACCATTGTTAAAAAGATTTAGAAACAAATTCAGATTTTAATTAAAAATAAAAATACCTACATGACACAGTAACAGAAACCTTTTTCTGTATACAAATGACAAGTTTAAGTAAATTGTACCTATGTGTTATGCCAGTTAAAGCCAATTTTCTTTCTTTTCTTTTATTTCTTTACAATGTTTATGGACACGGCCTATTTCAAAGGCTGATAGTCGTCAGTGCTTTAGCACATTTCGTTTATGATAATCGTATCTACAATAAATACCGCCAACAAAAAGTCTTGTATTGTACGGATCAGAAAATATGGTCAGGAGTAGTGATGCCCTCGACGTTTAAGCGCACGGTCAAGAATCGCAACGAATAAGGGGCCGTCCATATATTACGTAATTCTAAATTAGGGGGGGAGGTTGGTCTGCGGATGACGGTAAATGATAAATAAAGGGAGGGGGGTACGTTTCGAAAATGACATCATCATTGTGATATTTTGCAAGCACCTAATGGTATTCATTCTTCATCATCAGCCTTTATTCGTCCACTGTTGGACATAGGCCTCTCCTATGGCACTGTATTATGGTATTCATTATTGAATCCTATTTTTCCCAAATCCACAATGTTTTAATTTTGTCATAATTTAAGAAATGACGATAGGATGAGTGTAAGGGGGGGGGGGGGGTCAAAAATCTGAAAAAATCGATGACGTAATATATGGACGGCCCCTTATCACTTACTTTAACGGCGAAGAAAAACATCGTGAGGAAATCTGAACACCTAAAAGTTCTTAGGAATTTCTTAAGTGTGTAGTCTGCCAATCCGCTCTAGGCCAGCGTGGTGGACTTAGGCCTTAACCCTCTCAGCTGTAGAGAAGGCTATAAATTATGTAGCGGAAATTTAAAATTCGTTTCAATCCGAACATTGGCCCTATCCCACCACACACCCGCCACTGCAACTCCTGTGTTCCAGGATCAACAGCGGCACGCACAGTATTGGCGCCGAGCAATGAAGCTCAGCGAATCTAAGGGGACCTAAATTGTCATAATCCCGCAACGAAGTTAATCAGAAAAGCAATATAAAGGAGGAGTTGGAAAAACAAAGAGTTGTCCACTTCCCTCCACAGCAAAGCGGGTGACAAAACATTGAGCTATGAGGTTTAACCTCACATAAAGAAAGACAATTACAATTACCAAAAAATTTGACGCAAGTAACGCACCACGGATAGTTAACTATTGCTTAAATTGGACCTAACGTGCGAACTGTTATACAGACTTCCAATAATAGGCATGGCAAAATCGCTGAAAGGCACGGAAATTCCTCCTAGATTCAACGAGGTCTGTATAATAAACAACACCAGACGTTACGTGCATACTATTGAGCATACTGTTACGCTCATTCGACCAAAGATTACACTCCCAAAGGATATGATGTGCGGACTGTTCATATTCGCAATCATGCGTTGAGCATTGGCACATAGGAGAATCAACCAACCTAAATGAGAATAATTTACTACGAAAATTGCCGTGACCCGTTAGAAATTGCGACACGTAATGATCAATCTCAAGCCAAGTTTTTGCCAAGCGATCGCTAACCGAAGGAAAATATTGATAAAGATGACGGCCCTTTACAGACAGCTTCCATCGGTTTTGCCATTCTTCTATTAATTCCGAGTAAGTCTCGGCGTATGGTTTAAATAATCGAGTTATTTTTGAAAAGTCGCGCGATGGAAGGAAATCTCTATCAATACCTTGCCTGTCAGCAAAATATAACGCGGCGCGACGCTGTACTTCCAGGTCGACTGGAAGCACACCCGCAAGAACAGGTAAAGCCTCAGTACTAACGGTTCTGTAGGCCTTACACAAAAATATCAACGCCAAACGCTGACTCTGGAGCAACTTCCTTCTGACTGCGCCGACAGTTGCCCTATCGGCCCACACAGGGGAAGCGTAACAAATACAACCCAAATATGTAGCTCCATAAATTACTTTTAAGGTATTAAACGATAGACCCCAGGTTGACTTTGATATCCTTGTCAAGGCATAAAAGTTGTTTTTAGATTTTTCACCGACGCTTTTTATATGTTCAATAAAAGAGAAATTTCGTTCTAGAACAAGCCCTAGGTAACAAACCGATTGTTTACTTTTGAGAAGGACGTTATTAAATTTTATACGCGGCGGGGTTTTCAAGTTGCCTTTCAGCAGCAAGTGAAATGATTTTTGGGGAGCGAACGAGAGACGGTTTCTTTCACCCCAGTGAGTAATTAAACGTAGACACGTGTCTGCTAACTTTTCTAGACCGGACCTACTATTCGCGTGTATGAGTAAGAGTCCGTCATCCGCATATCCTATTAAAGAACAACACGGTGGTAAAGGAATCGCGAGAAAGTCATCAAAGCCTAGATTCCATAAGTAAGGGCCGACAACAGAGCCCTGGGGGCAACCCATTGTCAGTGACTTCGACACTGCGTGGTGACCTAAGCGCAATTTAGTTGATCCATAGATAAAATAAAAGTTGATCATAGAATATATATTCCTTGGGCAACCGCGAGATTTTAATTTCAGAAGTAACATAGGCCACCAGGCATTGTCGAATGCACCAGAGATATCTAAAAATATCCCTAACACATACTTATGCTCCGATTTGTTAACCGCTCTTCTAACCGATAAAGCTGCGTCCACGGTTGACTTACCAATCGTAAAACCGAATTGATTATCGTGGAATTTCGGTCCGCCTTCAATCCGAACAGCGTAATCTATGCGGATACTGTAGTACATTACAGGGTCAAATAGTTGTCATTTATCGTGAATAACGGATTGGGTCGCCGGTTCGATTCACGGAATCGACCTCTGTTGTAAAACGACATGATTTACGTCCACCGAGCCATCGGTCGCGCAGACGTGACCGCCGCGGGAATTGTATTAATGTCGCGTTATTGTTATTGCCAATGTTTTGCCTCGATTGTCTTGTTTTATAGGGATAGAATTGGATTTAACAAGTTAATCTAGTACTTGGCCAATCGCGTTTTTGAAAATGTGAAAAAAATCTACCCTAAAAAATAAAATGGTAGGTACTGTAATGGATGTACTTACAGTCAAAACCGATTGTAATGACATGAGGAAGCCAAAGAGATGTTTGTACCGTAGTATTTAGCATTTACGTAGGTTCAGAAAGTTCTTTATTGACTTGATTAGGCAGAATGGAATGAGACTTCCACTAGACGTAGTATAGGTTTTGTTATTATTATAATCGGTTACATATTTGTGCGATTGAACCTCCTAACTTTCTCCTGAAGTTTTTCTACATCCAAAATTATCGTCCTATAGATAATACACTTGCATTTCAATTATTAGTTGAAATACTGCAAATCACGTTAAACCAAACCTTTGACATTATCAAACACACTGATTACGAAATAATAGAGTTCAAAGATCTTTATCATAGATCCGTGGCCGGCGTTTAAATCATTCCACATCAGTTTGTGGGCCGGCCATTCGTCTTACGGCCGCATTTACATATAAAACACGCCGATATATCAGTTCGGATTGCAATTTGTGAATGGTTGTAATAAATAACTATTTCTGCTTTGACACTCGAACCCCGCACTACGTTTCCCGCGGGGTAGGGACGCTACCCGAACCCAGGCGACATTTCTCAGCCGCTCCTGTCAAATCAACTGTGAAATTCAATTGTGCGCCTATAAATTTGGCCCGTTTGAAAAATGTTCTACGGTTTGTGGTGGTGTATAAGTTTTTGTTTTGGATGTGAGTTTCGAGTGGATTATGATGGATTATTTCTGTAAAATAAAATTGGGTGGTATTGTTGCGTGCTGGAGTTTGTTAGTTAGTAATATTTGCGTAATGCCTTAGTCACAATAGCAGGATCTATCAAATAATGTACTGAACTCGGTCTAGGGTATTCAAATATAGATTCTTACGGCTACCTTTTTAAGCCTTTTAACTTATTACTCACTCAGTTCACAGAAGAGTTACAGACAGTGTTAGCTCGGTCGTCTTAAATTCGAATTGTAGGCACCTTAAAGGTATTTATTTAAGTCATTTTCAAATATCATCATTAAAATCAACTTGCAAATCTTTCTTTTTTACATTTATTCTTTGATAAGAACAACAGTGACCGGGGTAGTATTGTAGTATTAAAAACATTGCCTTGTATGAGTCAATAGCCGTATATGTATCGCCGTATAAAACAGTGCTTAGGAAATATAGCACTTATAAAATATTGCCCTACTTACGGAAATCCACTTTATTTTTTATCGCACCGGCCGGTTTGCGTTGATTTATTAATATTGTTTTGCTTTTTAAATAAAATCATATTATATTGGACTGTATTATAGTATTTTATTGCCTGGTATAGTACATTGACCGTAGTTGATGGTTCGATTTGTGAGAATTTTCCCATGTGTGTGGGTTCGATTACAAGGCACACATACTTAACTTTTTTGATACCATTCCAATTTTTTTCCAGCAGGATAAAATTTTGGGTGCATTTAGATGTCAATGAGAAACGTCCTTCAAATCATGATTTTATGAATTTCTCTACTAAAATTTGTTACGAGCCAATAAGTTGCTAATAAGTTCACTCCGTATATTTAAGGTTATTAATTTATACGATGAAGACACGAAACTAAAAAATGTTTCTTCCAGCCCCTCGTCTTTAGTCTTATCATCAAGACTTAACATCATTTTAGCCAAAGTGAAGTTTGAGATTTCATACCTCTTGGATTATGAAGGTATTACTGTTTCTTTTCATCAGAAAAAAAATATATTCGCAGCAGTTAATACACACATTGCATAAAAGTTGTACATCCGTGGCTATCTCAATTAGTATATGACTCATATTACGTATTTTACTAGAGTTACACTAAAAAATACATTTAAAATACGCATTCTCTATTCAAATCTACGCTCAAGAAGTTTTTTTAACAGCCAAAGACCGCTTCAACGACATCTATCAATTGCGCTGATTGGCGGGGAGTGTGGCAAGTCGTCCATCTTGCCGGGGCGTTTACATAAAACATTCAGTTTTATGTGCGCGGTCGAGAGATGGCGCTATTAGTGCGATCTATAGCGAGCCAACGTTGATGTATCGCACTATATCCAGATTGCGGTGTGCGGGTAATGAAAAACTCTGAGGGTGGTAATGGATGTATTATTGTTTGTTTACCTGTGTACTTTTAGTTAATTATCTGGTGTTTTTTTTTTGTAGGATGGTGTGTTGGAAAGATTTAATTTAGAAAAATATTCAAATTAGCTAAGGTTTGTGGTATAGGCTAGCGATTGCCTTTATGCTGTCGGATTATGTATAGTTATTTTTCGTAATTTCAATGATAGCAGCTGCTTACTGTTTATATGGCCAACAACATTTTGCCCAATTGGGAAATCGGGACCATGGGATTAAAAGAAACTACTTCTTAGCTTCGTTTAATTTCTCGCATTAGTTTTTGATTACTATTCACCCCACTTCAAATGAATTAACTTGAAAAAAATCTAATTTAAGAAATGATAATGCCTAAAAGCACTTGAAGTTCTGAAGCGGCGAAGGAATTTCGCAACGGCCAGTAAATTAAATGTAAATTATATACAATTTGTAATTAAAACGGAGTGCAAGAATTTTTCTCAATTTCGCCGCGATCCAATAAAGAAATGCAAATGAGGTGCGGCCAAGAATTATTGCTTTGAAACGTAGGGACGGGCGGCGGTCGATGTTTACTACACACTAATGAAATGCATAGTAAAGTAATCTAATATGTTGTAGTAAAGTTTTGGATAGAACGGTTTATTAGTTATATTCCCATATTATAACGCAACAATTGTTATTTTCTTAGATGCCTTTACTGTGATTCTGTTTTTTGGTGCCCGCATTAGTTCACGTACTATGTACATAATGTTACTATTTTAATGAATGCTTGCCTCGTGGTCTCACGGTAGAACTGTTTGCCGTAATATCTAGGTGTCACGGTTTCAATTAGAATATTCTGTAAATTCGCAGACTGGAAATGTGCCCCAAAAACAGCAATAGGCTCGCCTCCCTATTTCGTAGGAACGATTACATACAAGGCCAAATGTGGGAGGTGAAATGCATATCTGCGTATCCTTTCGGGGAATACAGGCAATGGTGGTACTTCCATTGAATCTTAAATACCCAGTTTATCATATGATAAAAATCTTTAAAAAAGTAATTTGATAAAAAGCACGATAAACACTTTTGTTTTTTGTAAATTAAACATCGATAACTACCCGTCACTACTACCTAGGGTCCCTCAAGAAGGCGATTGTAAAAAAGTTTTTATAGCTAATTTGGAGCACTGTACTGCCCTTACACAGTTTACTGCCGCCTACCCCGGCGTTTAACTTTTAACTACGTGTTTATGCGGTGTTTGATTACATTGCATTGTACAAAGTAATTTTATTCGCATTTTATGACTGATTCTGCCAAAGTTTAATTACCAACGTCGATTTTATGTTGGTTTGTGACAGGTGTAAATAAATAATTTGTTATATCTTTTTAGATATGTAACAGTCATCATTATCAGCCCATGTTGGTCTTTGTTCATGCTGGTCTATTGCGGGTTACTGGATTAGGCGCCTAAGAAATTCCTAATAGCTTTTAGGTATGCTTTGAGATTTTTTTCTCCGCTACATATTCGTAATATTGAAGTAATGCTAGAAAAAATCACCAACTCGGTTCGCGGGTTGCCATAGAAGAAGAAAGTAGAATGCAATAAAACATTTTTTTTGTGGTTCTTAGGACAAATTATTAAGATAAAAAGCCCAAATACGTGAACATAAGAAATTGAAAGTTAAAAGAGATTATTATAGACCCATTATTAATTTCCTTCTTATTTTTTTAATGTTGAATGTTAAAGACAGTCTTCAATAGGAATACAAAAAGAAAATCAATCATCTTATGGAGATGCCGGGGATCGAACCCGGGGCCTTTCACATGCAAAGCGAACGCTCTACCACTGAGCTACATCCCCGTGAGTAATCTTAGTTTAACTTAGCTACACTTGGCAAGTATTGGTTAAGTTAACAAAACACATGTCGATCATAAATAATAATAATTTGGAGATGCCGGGGATCGAACCCGGGGCCTTTCACATGCAAAGCGAACGCTCTACCACTGAGCTACATCCCCGTGAGTAATCTTAGTTTAACTTAGCTACACTTGGCAAGTATTGGTTAAGTTAACAAAACACATGTCGATCATAAATAATAATAATTTGGAGATGCCGGGGATCGAACCCGGGGCCTTTCACATGCAAAGCGAACGCTCTACCACTGAGCTACATCCCCATATGTCGTAGTTGAGGTAACATAGCTACAGTTTTACCAACACAATAAGTAATTTAATTGTATGATACAACTGGTCCTAATGAAGTCATTCAAACAGTATTTGTTGAACAAACAAAAAATCATGATTCTTCTTCATCAACCCATATACGCCCACTGCTGAGCACGGGTCTCCTCTACCATTGAGAGGGTTTAGGCCATAGTCCACCACGCTGGCCTAGTGCGGGTTGGCGGACTACACACCTAAGAAATTCCTAAGAACTTTTTGGTGTGCAGGTTTCATCACGATGTTTTCCTTCACCGTTAAAGCAAGTGATAATTCAATTTGAATACACACACAACTTCGAAAAGTCAGAGGTGTGTGCCTGGGGTTCGAACCCGCGACCGCCGAGATTCTCGACCGCGCGCCTAAACCTCGAGGCCATCACTGCTGCATCATGATTATTAACCCAAATAAAAAGTAGTAACCTTTTTTATACTCGCATTACTAAACACTTCCCCCATCCCTGGTATAATATTTTTTAGAATATAGGTCACAGGTTACTAAGACTGTATTACGAGCATTTTATCAGTCAGTATTTGATTAAAAAATACTGTTCGATTAACTCACAAAATTTAATTCCAAAATACTTCTAAACAGCACGTACTATGCGATGAAAGTTCTTTAAAGTCTGTCATAGGATTAATAATAATTTATGTCTTTATTAAAGAGTATATTGAAATATTAAGCATATTACTGTCTACTAAATCATGGGACGCCAAGGAGAGATATTTGGGCACCGTTCTGTGGCATTCCGTGGCGCCATAAAAATATTTGCACGCTCCAAATGAGGGATTTAACCCTATTCTAGGTTTGCTGTGGCGATTAATGTGTGTTTGGCGCCTAATATCATTTAAGATAATTACTTTAGTATAGTTCGTTATTAGAGATGGTAAATTTGATCGTATTTGAAAAGCATACGTGATTTTTCAATTGTCTTTAATTATGCCAGCATTTTTAGTGTCTATGGAATAGCTTTCAAGTGCTAGATTTAGAATAATACAATAATGGTTAGCTCTGATTATTTTTTTACAATTTAGTAGTGGCAGCATTGAGCTTTTTTTGTCTAGTCTGTAGTAAATAATGATTTTGTAATACCTATGGAAAGTTCGAAAAGTGGACTTATGGTTTTGTTGACAATTCTTTGACCTCTATCCTACTTGTCATTTTTGATTTACAAGTTTGTATTTTGTCATCCCTTATAGATGATCCCTATATGTTATGAAAGTTGTTTTAAGCCTGCTTGTAAAGTTATTTCGCCAGTGCCGTGGTAGATGGCGTTACTAGTAGCATATCAAAGCACTGTTGTCTATTACCTTATAGGAATGTAATTAATATTTCTTTTTAAATAGGAGGGTTTTTACTTGTGGGTGTGACATTGTGTACCTACTAGACGCACGGTTGTACAAAATATCATTATGGTGGTAACCGCTACAAATTCCAAAATCTTAATATTTTGAATTTATGTTTTAAAATCTTCTGGAATAAGTATTAGGAATGGAAACGTTGCAAAAACATGGTGCTGTAATATGGATGAAAATTTTTCATAAAGAATTTTCAGACATTAAAATTCAATCGTCAAGAGGTCATTTGATTAAATTAAGGCGTGATTGGTTTTTACACGCCTAATGAAATGATGTAAGCGTTATCAAACAAACAACTCTAAACCACACTGTCCATAGACCACATATCCCGTATGCTTGTTAAACCGTTTGTTTTTCCCGAATTTCAGTTGTTTTGATCGATGAGCTGAACGTACAGTAGGTAATTCGGCGCAGGGCGCGCACGTCCGCCTACGTGACCGGGGTTCGAATTCGCAACTTGTGTTGCCGGCTGCACAGAGCCCGTCTAACGTGTACTAAATGAGAGGAAATTTGTTTGGAAAAATTCTCCGCCGGTTCATATTGGAAGTTGCGACTGGAGTCATTTGCGGGAACGTTCCCGTAATGAGGCACGATTGAATTTTTTTTAATGAGTTTGGATTAGGTAGTAAGTAGTAATATACTTTAAAGGTTACTTGTTATAAATTTGGTGATTGGTGTTGTGATTTTCTTGGTTGTGTCTATTTTGTCAAAAGTGACTATTCCGCTATATTATTTTTATTTATTTATAAAAGATATTGAATTACCGTGTCCAAGCGAATATAAAAGTATGTATTGCGAAAATTCAATAAACTAAAAAGTAGGGTTTGTGATAAAGCAATCGCGAGTTCAGTTATCACCATAAACGTCTATAATTATTTCTCAATATTTTTGTTATGAATTAAAGGATATTTGCTACGATATATGATACATTTTGTGATTATATTACCGCTGAAAATGTTTTTTTTATAAAATCGCATGGTTTTCCTCGTTTGAGGAGGGTGTATTGTAAGTATAACACCTTTAGTCCACCACGTACAAAGTACGTGATAGGAATTCCCTCCCGTGATTACGAACGAAAAACTTCGCGCGTCACTTTTAGCGCTTTTTAATAATACAAGTATTTTTATTACATTTAGCTGGTGGAAGGTATTCCATCAGCGAGATTTGGGAACTTTATTATTAGTTTTTTTTCTTGATATTAATGTCTTGTAATTTTTTCTTCGTGTTAGCATTTGGGAGTGAAAAAATAGTATTCTCTAATTCAAGTTTTCTATATGGTGTTTAGTGATCTGCAGCATTAATGAGCGTCGTGCAAGGTCATGCATGGTTCGATTCTCGGGTCGAGCGAAAAGCTAGTGTTTTTCCTGTCTTCAAATTTTTAACAAAAGCTCAACCAGCATTTTTAACAACAGCACCGTGTTTTTTTTTTAATTAATAAGTAAAATTTCCCTCAACCAACTTCGGCGATACAGCTATATCTTCGGCTCATAAACTCATAATATCATTCAAAGTGCGTTAGTACATTCAACTAGTCATAACAGAATTAAAACATAGTATAGTAAAACAATCCCCGGTGCGCCGGTCGGCAGTAAGTTAACGTGTTTTACTTGTTCCCGAGGTATAAACAGCATTATACAGTATATGTTCCCGAGCTATAAAACGTAGTACGGTCGGGCACGCGTCGGCATCGATCCGACTCCGTGACTCTCCACGTACATCAAGTTTGGATCCAATATCTGAAGTTGGATGTTGGCTTCGATGATTTTGTTTAGTCGAGCTTGGATGTGAGAAAGATAAGTAAAACTCTTTTTTTGTCATCAGTCTATATACGTCCTTTGCTGGGCACATGCCTCCTCTACCAGGAGGTCTTAGTCCACCACGTAGGCCTAGTACGGGTAGTCAGACTACTCAACTAAGAATTTTTTATCTTCATCAACCCATATATGCCCACTGCTGAGCACGAGTCTCCTCTACCATTGAGAGGGTTTAGGCCATAGTCCACCACGCTGGCCTAGTGCGGGTTGGTGGACTACACACCTAAGAAATTCCTAAGAACTCTTAGGTGTGCAGGTTTCATCACGATGTTTTCCTTCACCGTTTAAGCTAGTGATAATTCATTGTGAATACACATATAACTTCGAAAAGTCAGAGGTGTGTGCCTGGGGTTCGAACCCGCGACCGCCGAGATTCTCGACCGTGCGCCCAAACCTCGAGGCCATCACTGCTTACATTTTTTATTAGGGTGCAATAAAAAACTGTATTTTTGAGTCCCTTTAATAAATTGAAAGATCATAAGCGATATGAAGTGCCACTGAATGTAATGTGGGCGCCTCCTACTGGTCAGAAACTTAAAAAAAATAAATTTAAGATAAATATGCCATGGTTGGTATCATAGGTATGGGAACAAAAATTTTAACACGTGACTACGGTTTTTCAAACTTGAATAGTATCACTACATCTTGTACTATAGTGTCGTATTGTATGACATTATTTTTAAATTGCAACGAAGGCAACTTGATAGAGTCTATATGTCGATTATTTTGGTTCTTCAGTAACTTTGTTTAATCCTGTTCTGAAAATCTTGTTTGATATAATACTTTTTAGCTACGTTTTTTCTCGTAGTTGGGTTTCAGTTTTTACTTATTTTTATTCCATTATCATCATCAGCCCATATAAGTCCCACTACTTGGCCCGAGCCTCGTTTAGTTTTACTAAATAGTATTTACAATGTAATTTATTTTAACAAAAATATTTTCTCCCCATTTATTCATCCATAAATTACTCTTGTAACACAAAGCGAAGGCAGTTTAAAAAACAAAACAGTCTCATGTACACAGAAGTAGAAGTTGTAACGAGTATTGCTAAGTCGCGTTAAGATGTCTCCCTAATACAGGCGTTACTATTCAGCCCGCGTGGCCAGGTAAATGGAGGGGTGGGGAGGTCGGGGCTCGGGGGAGAGCGGGGCCTATTTTTTATTTCATTACCACCCCACAGCTTAAGTGGGTGATAGTGTGACGGTGATGCTTTGAGTGCTTTTGGTGGTGGTAAATTTTAATGCCGTATGTTTTGGTATTTTTAACGTTTAATTTGTTGGGTTTTGAATACTTAGAATGTTAGAGCCAGGTTAATAATATATTTTACAGTTTTATTTACAGTAGTTACATTAAAATTAAACACGATTGTTTAGATCCTGCTTTACCTATCCTTTCGTTGATTCCGGCGTGAGTTAATTAATCTACGGAAACCAAACTTACGCCCAAAAGTTTACCCTTGCTGAACAATTGCGTCTCAGGAGTAGCATTAGTTCCGAAGAGGTTTTATTAAAAAACACGATTACAAGGAAATCAATCACAGTGCCAAACAATAAGTCACAAAAAGCGCGACGAACCGCACAAATTGTTTGGGGGTGGACAGAGCCGTGTTTGGAAATATTAAAAAAGACACGCAGTAAGTACTATACGATTGGAGATGTGACATGTGTGGACAACGCGTGGGGCCATAGAGACAGCGGATATAGGCGAATATTTTTACGGTTTTTTAGTGAAATTTATGAAAAAAAAAAAACATGAGAATGTATCCCACTTTGTATGGAATAGTTGAAGGTGTCTAACTTGGCACTTTTATAAACAAAATATATCACAATTTTTCATTTATTGTAGTATAAAAGGAAAAGTATATTCAAACATATGACTATAAACCTAGTACCATATTAAGTGAAAGTCTCCCATCAGAGGTATTAGGAATGATATTATTTGAATAAATTTTATATAGATCTCTAGTTCCCAAGGGACCAATTTAAATACTTTGGTTTTAAAAAAACATTTTTATCTGTTACGAGGTCTAACTCCTAGGTAGTTTACAAACTCAGGTACGTAAGTTACGACAGTAGGAATGATTTTAAGCTCAAATCTGATATTCAGAATTGCTTAATGAGAAAACCTTACACTGCCCATTTTTAAAGTAGGTACATATTTAAAAACTATTTTATTATTTATCATTATTTAAAAAAAACATATCATCGCATTTAAAAACATCAGGAATCATTTCTCCTGGCCCGTTGTAATGGCCAGCGGTAGGGAAGGTAATGGTGTAAGAACATTTGTGTCTCCGGCGGGTCACTCGCATCGTAAATCATAAGTAATCCGCGAGGGACGTCTTGATAAGACTTTTTTAACAATCTTTTGCTATTAGCGTTGATCTAAATAAATACTCGTCTGATTTTCTGATATTATATGTATATTTATAATGAATTATAACTTGCTTTAACGATGAAGGAAATCATGGCGAGGAAACCTGTGTGCCTAAAAGTTCTAAGAAATTAACTAGGCTACTCCTACTCCTTCTTGTATGTAACAAAAAATGTAGGAACTAAAACTTATATATAGATAATAATATACAAGTGGCGGTCAGCAATCGATGTGATATGATATGATATGATATGATGTGATATGATATGATATGCTATGATATGATATGATATGATATGATATGATATGATATGATATGATATGATATGATATGATATGATATGATATGATATGATATGATATGATATGATATGATATGATATGATATGATATGATATGATATGATATGATATGATATGATATGATATGATATGATATGATATGATATGATATGATATGATATGATATGATATGATATGATATGATATGATATGATATGATATGATATGATATGATATGATATGATATGATATGATATGATATGATATGATATGATATGATATGATATGATATGATATGATATGATATGATATGATATGATATGATATGATATGATATGATATGATATGATATGATATGATATGATATGATATGATATGATATGATATGATATGATATGATATGATATGATATGATATGATATGATATGATATGATATGATATGATATGATATGATATGATATGATATGATATGATATGATATGATATGATATGATATGATATGATATGATATGATATGATATGATATGATATGATATGATATGATATGATATGATATGATATGATATGATATGATATGATATGATATGATATGATACAGTTGACAATACGATGGTAAACAATCCCTAAGACCTTTTTCCTCAACTGCACAATATATTTAAGAGCATACTGTCTCAGACTGGATTTATTTATTCGAAATCAATATTTATACAATAAATCGCGTGAAAAATGCGATCATTGCAAAATAATGACTACCTTATATGGCTTATGTTAGGAACGCATCAAAGATCATCTTCGATCGCGATCTGTGCAAAAACCGCCAAAATCTAAAATGGAATTCCTCAAAACCCACCAAATGGTGAGCCAGACGAAAATACTATAAATAACGATAAGACAATGATCGACAATTGGCATCTCCTTCAAAGACATTTAATAAGTTTCTGCTTACCTTGTCCATCATCGGGGTGTTTTTGTATCACTCACATAAACCTCTTTCATCAAATGAAAACTAACTTTATTCCTACTACCATAGCCTTTAAAATTACTCTTTCCTTTACCACGTTGACCCACAAGATAAGCCCATAAGAATTTAAACCTTGTAGCAAAGTTTCAAGGTTGGTATTAGAATGGTAATGTCAGATCAAAGAGTCAGGAATCAAGCGGAGGGACCACTTCTTACGTATAGTTTCCTACTCACTTATTTTGTCCATACTAAGACAATGTATGCGATGAATCCGCGGTTCCACTGTAAAAACGAACGCGGCGGCTTCGTAGGGCTGTCACTTCTAGTAAAGACTAAAAATAAGTAACTTTAAAATAAGGTATCCGGCACCGAGATAAATGTATGTGTAGTCCACAAATATTTGTTTCGGGTCTGGGTTTTTGTAAAACTGAAAAGTGACAGTTTCTGATACACATATTTCTCTCTTTCTCTTTTAATTTCTGATACCCACGACACAGGACTTGTATGCCAGGGTGGGTTCAGAACTGTGTACGTTGTTGTTGTAACTGTTGGGTCTATTCATTTATTTATGTAAACATGTTCACTGCCATGTCTATCTTAGTGGGGATAGTATCATGAGCTATGGTTGATTTATTTTTCTAACTAGTAACTTTACTAATAAGTTTCTTAAAAGTAAGTTCGTTTCACTCACCCTAATACATACAGGGGGTAAATATCGCGATTAAAACCTAAGGCAGGTAGCAGTTACGATGATTATAAACATATCGACGCTTAAATAAATCCCGATTAAAAATAAAAAATTTCCTGACTTCTAAATTCATTGGTTTGTGATTGGAAAACGTGATCTTTTTTGTTTTTTTAGCCTTATCTTAATTTCGATCAGGTTCTTTTACGAAATTTCACAAACACTTTCTCCATAAAATACGACTTTAATATTAAGGAATTATACTTACAAGTGATAGCCCTGCGTTTAAAATCTATAACATCGGTCCAATGTGAGTGAATTTAGCTTACCCTCGTATCGGGTTCATTATAGTTTGTGTTTTATACCGGCGGCTCTCGGCCATCACTCACAGGGCCTTATTAACAGTATTGTTGACTTACCCTTGTTATATACCGCGAATATGACCATATCTGTCTGGTCTATGACAGCTTTTGTAACTGTTAAAATGTATGAAAAAATTCTATGCAGTAAAGGGACCGCGTTCGAAGACTGAGACTGGTGTGGTGGTCAGGAAATGGATATTGGTATCTTATAATGGATATTTTTCTAATATTTATATATATTTGATCAAATATTTATTTTTTATAATGAACATTTTTCTTAATCATAAGTTAGTCCTGGTTCCGAAATGTACTTTGTATGTTTTGGTGAAACTTGCAAAAACCGCGGAACAGATTTTGATGACTGATCATTAAAAAACAAAAACCGCGGTTTTAATTTCTCCACC
Organism: Cephonodes hylas; assembly: GCA_030295005.1. Classification (NCBI taxonomy): domain Eukaryota; kingdom Metazoa; phylum Arthropoda; class Insecta; order Lepidoptera; family Sphingidae; genus Cephonodes; species Cephonodes hylas. Next base: position 7,534,200 of record AP025382.1, read on the forward strand.
GATAAATGTGTTACTAATATTTTTACTTTGAGTTATGTGCAAATCTGAAAAATATTTATAGCATTGCACGACATAGCATTTTAGTAATATGCGTACACCTGTTATGTAAAGTGAATCATAATTAGTAATAATTTTAATCAACATTTTACCTATTTCTGAACTAGACTTGATTATTATAATATGTTGCATGTGTAGACTGACTCCAGAAGTAAGTGTCTGTATATTACTCAGTTGCTATAATTAACCCGGCTTAATTGTCTCTTCACGCTTCATATATGTAAGACTATTGTGAATAACATAATTGCAATGAAACACAAGTCAATAATCAATAAATATATCATAGATTTTAAAGTTTTCGCGTCAGTTTGCTGTATAATCTACTCGTATCATTTCTATCTATATCTCGGGCCCATGTTCCACTGTTGAGCAAATCACAGTTAATAGTGGCTTTACTCTCCAATAGTTATATTTGTTACTCATATAAAATCTTTATCTTATCGATTAGCAATTAGCAATCTCTTATAGACTCGTGTCCGGATAAAAAAGCGTTTGGTAGTGTTATCGGCAATTGTGGTACTTGCATAAAACCGCAAAAATGTTACCATTTGTAACAATAATTATTTATTTTCGAGTTTATAATTGTATATAGTGGGGTCAGGATATTCTTATTTAAATGGCAAATTGCTTTTGTTAAATAATGATTTATAGCCTAAAGAATCTTCATAGTAAATTAGTAAGCCATGCTAGGCTTATGGAAGTACCGTTACTATCTTTTGGCAGAATTATCCTCAACGATGTCACCTCTTTCTCCAGCATCTGAGTTTTCAAATACCAAATATTCATCAAGGCAGTAAAATATGGACGAATCCAGGGTTGAGGCGAGTGCCCACCACGCGAACACTTCACGCCAATCATAACGAGTTGGGGTTTTGTGGCGGCCGCTGTGCCGGCATTATTTTTCATTGTTACGCTTTTTACGAGTAAATGTTCGCGTACTTTCGATCGATCCTGCGCTATGCCTTGGTAATTGTATATAATTGGTGTTTCGAGAACAATGACACGCTGTATGAGATGTAATTGCGTTAATGTAGTGTTTTTGCGCTTGACAACGCTTTGATACGCCGTTCGTATTGTGTTGCTAATCGGTTTGGGGATATAAGACCTAAGGCCCATATAAGACCTAATGCTGGGCACGGGGCTCCTCTACAACCGAGAGGGTTAGGTCTTGATCCAGTGGGGATTAGCGAATTACACACCAAAGGCATCCTAAAAACATTTTAGGTCGGCTGGTTTTCTCAAGATGTTTTCCTTTACCTTCAAAACAAGTGATAATTAATTTTAAATAAGCACATATTTTCTATAAGTCAGAGTTGCATTGAGGATTGAATCCGCGACTGCCGAGATTTTTCACCATGCGCTTAAACCTCGAGGCAATCACTGCTTTTCTTTTGATCCTTCCATAGAGACATATTTTTTTAGCTTGGTAAGACTGTTACACGGTAGTCGGATGGATTACAATATGTTAGGATATGGCGGTAGTTTTCGGTAGAGCACCAACTAGGTGAAAGTTAAAGAAAGTTGAGAGTCATATAGATGAATTTATTTATTTAGTTAATTTAACCAGATGCAAAAACTACTATGGTAAAAATTCAGCTGGTAATACTGATTTTACAACTGAATAACTCCTTTGGTACCTAATCAAGCCATTTGACCTTTACGTTGGAAATGTTCACTCCGACCCCTGTCCAAAGAAATGGGTTACAAATATCACTGTCCTTATCATAGAATCTAAAGGAATTCTAGATTTTATATCTAAGCATAATACGAGAATTTTATAGTATTACCAGATAACTATCAATGCCTTTACAAGCGTCGACAAATTATCAATCCTTCGCAAGTGGACAATCGGTGATCAAGAGTCGCGCGATTTTTTGTCGTCGCCCCATCAAAGGCATCAGACGTACATCAACATATCGATCTACTATCTAACTCGGCAAAATCACAAACCAATATCCAGACAAATCCGTTTTTATCGAGTTCGAGTTGAACTTTGGAATTCAACTTTTTGTCGCGAACGGTTTATGTCAGCCCCCCACTCGATGGGCCTTTTTCCGTTTTATTTAAAGCATTAATGAATAAGAATAGAGTTTGAAAAAGCAGTGTCGTTTGATTTAATACCGGTGGGGTGGGCACGCGCTGTCGACTTTTAGTTGTGAACTTGAACAACTTCTGATTGGTCGTACTTATTGTTTTGTACTTACTTATTCGAATAACTAAATTTTGCTTTTATTGTCATTTATTTTTCCATGACCTTAGTAACTAAAACAATTAGTCAGCTTAGTGGATGTTATTTTTATAAAATTATGGATTACGCATTCGAAATAATAAATTCATGGCACTGGTTAAAAAAAATGTATAAAAATAAAAACCACACATAGGAATTTGTAGTAGACATTATATGGTTCCGAGTCGATAATAATAGTAAGCTCATATACCAGGAGTAAGAATAAAACCTAATCCTTCTCAATTGTACAGGGGGATGTACATATGTGGCTGATGATGTTGACGATAAGACCAGAAACAAACTTAAGAAGCTCGCTCTTACATGATTTAATTACCAACTTTTAGTCGAACAAAAAAGAGTTGTGCACGTGCGCACGACTTTAAGCCGCGTTATCTCGCCTTTGGATGAAATGCCGGCCCAAGTCTCGGCGTCGCGTGAACTGCCGCGGTTTTAAATGGTTTATTTATGATTTATTGGCCTGTCAAGAGGACGGTGCCGACGTCAAACGTTCAGCGTTTTTATCCCACTCCTAAGTGTAGATATGAAGTACTAGGTTTTTGTACTGGAGGAAGTAAGTGAAGTTGAAGGAGCAGTGGTTTTCTGTATGAAAAAAATTGGCATTTTTTTGTGAATGTCTTCTAGTGTCGTGGTTAGTATGCGCTTTGCGAGGTGTTGGGTTTGATTCCTGGGTTGGATAATGTGTTTTTCGACGAAATACTCAGTAGTAGCACGAATTATGAAAATGTGAAATAGGTGCGGTCTTTGTCATTATTATGTTGAACTGATATATATTTGAAGAAATGTTTGCTCAGAAATGCTCCTCTGTCTTTTCGGGAACTATAGGCATGAAGATGTGTTTAATGTTTTAAGTAGGTTTTTTATGATTTATTTATTTATTTATATCCTTTTTTAACACTATACATGAAAAATAATGAAGTAAAAGACTAACAATAACAAGACAATACAGGCGCAATAGGCGGTCTTATCGCTAGCTGCGATCTCTTCCAGACAACCTATGTTATATATTATATTTTAGCGTTAAATTAAAAGTATTAAAATTTCCTATCGGAAATATAAACTTATTAAAACATCACTGGACATGCCAAAGCCTTTTTGCGTGCAAAAAACATTTTACATATTAGCCATTAGGTACCTACAAGCAAAAAGATGATAAAAAAAGTTTAATCGCATTTTCTATAGAAATTTGTCCATTAAAAAACTATGCTTGTTTTGACCTTCAAGTTGTCAAAGCGGCTCTATATAGGTACAGCACGTCATATCCACATTTTGACCATAACCATCTTTGTGAAGTGTGCGAAATGAGTGCAATTATTGAGACGCCGTTAACGACAATGTTGGCATAAACATGTCAAACTTCATTATAATTTGAGGTTATGTACCGTGGTGCGGATTTGGTAAGTTATTTGGCGGGCTAGTGTCCCATTCAAACATCATTCCGACGAATAAGTATCACTCTTTTTGGAGTGTAAAAAAAATAGAGAGAATGCTTAGTTTGTCAATTATTTAGGCACTTAGATTTAAAGCTATTTTTTATGTAGAATATTATTTATTGGTTTTTCTATTCTTGGCAGGTTTGCTAACAGGAGGATACTATATTAGTAAAGGCGAAGAACCTATTTCCAGAATGTCGTATTAAACGCAAATTCTATGTCATCCCTAACTCGTTATAAGCGTGAGGATATGCTAGCAATAGGACACCATTACTATTTTTAATCAACTTTACTTCGGCCCTGTCGTTTACTGCCTTTAATTGCAATAATTGGTGCATCAATAAGCTTCGGCAAGCACTTATCTGATCGGTTTAATTAGACACATTAATTACAATATAATTACGGTGGACAATGCACGCCACCTGTCGGCCGCATGCCGCACTAACAATCGATTGATCGCAACGATTGCTTTTGTCTGTAGCCGATTAACGAATGTTTTTTTTGGTATTAGACAATCGATAATCGATTGAGAAGATTTCGTTCCGTACAATTGTAATTGAAAGGAAGGTTTGCAATTAGTGCAGTAATTAATTGTCTTTTCATTTTCAGCTTGTTAGACTAACACGGGGTACAAAAAATGTCACCATAGATATACTCGATTAATAACTGTCTCTTTGTTATATTTGACCTTATATTAAATTCTTGTTCAGGAGTTAAAAAAGTATAAAGCAAACCGTTTTTTAATTAGGCTAGGTTTAAAAAAGTATATTGTCCGCAAACTTAGTTATAATATTAACGACTGTGTTTTATTTCCTATTCTTCAAAGTCATATGAATAAATACTTGTAACTGTCACACAAACTACTGACTCCAAATTATGATACAAATATTGTATCAACTGCCTCCTTGAATTTGCGATGGATTACAGAGCTTTCTATTGAATGTAAAGGGTTTAATTCTAGAGTTGGGCGAAGTATTTTAATTTCATTTTTTAATTTACCTACACGACAAAATTTCGCATTTTTGTTTGATCTACCCTCACGATCTTTTCCAAATACAAAATTTTCTCAACATACTTCTAAGTATTCAAAGATTACTTAATACCATTATTGTCACTGATCTGTAAATATAGACTGAGTCCACAACGGCACAGGCCAACGCCACCTGTCGCCGGCAGTGGAAACGTCGCGATGGCGCGCGCTCGCGGTACGAAAAAGTCGCAGCGCCCGCCGCTCTATTGATACGACATTGACGGATTCGGAAGATCACGACTAGGGTTGGCGGGATCGTGTTTTGAAGAATTACTCTTGCTTTTTATTAGGTTTGTTCTAGAAGGTTCGCTTATGTTAACGTAGATTAGGCAACAATGATATTATAAGAATTGAGAATTATTTCGAGGTAATGATATATAGTAGAGTGCCGTAAGACATAAAAATGGTCAAACCTCGGAACCCAGGGCCAGTCAATGAATCTGTATATCAAGTATGAGACTGCATTATTAAAACCTCAAATAAAAAAGTTAAAAAAAAAAATTGACCGATCTCGATTTACAACAATTTTTAACAACAATTCACTGAAAAATGAGAGACGGAAGAGAGAAAATTTTTTTATAGTGAAAAATTTAGTTTTATTTGTAATAAATTATATGTGCAGAGTAACTTCAATGTTAATTTATTAGATTATCGTAAAAAATAAGTTACAAAAAAAAAATTATTATTAACTATTCACATTGTTACATCGTGTACATTTCACAGCTTTCACTATTGCATTCTAAGCAAGCTGCTGTGCAGTTTAATCCACTTTTCCTGCACCCACAAGATGCTCCACATCCTGTTTTGCATGAGCAAAAAATAATTTTTAATAAAGATTCTGGAGCTGGTCGTTGCGTCATTGTTTGCGGTGTCAATATTCCGCATTCCAAGCCATGTTTGAACTTGCAAAAATACTCTTTTAAGTTTTAGTACAAACGCCCAATTAATTCAATATTTCGTCAATGCGAATGTTGTTGCTCGAAAATTCCTTAATCACACGCAATAGCAACAAAGGGCAATATTGGCGTTGGTGACTTGAATTTCCTCAAGTTGCCCCAAAACAATAAATCTATACAACAAAATGTGAAAAAAGCTCTTAAAAAAGAATATTTCTCATTTCTTAAATTATGAGCTTCGCAGAGCAAAAACGTGATCCCTTATTTTTTCAAAAATTCGATCGAGTGAAACAAAAAAATGGCTGGATGGATTAATTTGGCACTTTGTAAGATTTTTGTGGACATATTGAACTGTAAAACGCACACTTAACATTATTGGTTTTCACAATATTTTCGATCCAGCGCTCGATTTTCCAAAACACCATCTAAAGCTCATTTTTTGATGCATTTTCAAATTCATGTAACAAGAAGAATTCTTGTTTTTTCGAAAAAGTAATAGCTGGTGGTTAAAGGATATTTATTCAAATTCTTGAAACACACCTTAAACTTGGTGTACAATTATTTCTTGCTGAGATATCGATAATTAAAGACAAAAGGATCCTTTTCCATTTGTAGACTGATATCTCGGCGAGAACTAAACATATCGAGGTGTTAAAAGATAGAAATTAAAGCTAAATAAACAAAGTATCCGATCTTTATAAGGGTTAAGCAAGAACATTTTTCTCCACGCCCGTATGTAAAAAAAGAAGCATTAAAAACTTTGAAATCGTTTTGTTGCTGCTTTTCCTAAGATCACTCAAAAACCACTGATGCTACAATTTTTTAATGTGTTAATCCAAAAACTAGAGACTTGGAGCTACAATTTTCTTTTTTTAAATTTCCTGTACGACCATTTTTCTCGAAGTTACGGCCCAAAAATTTGGATTTATTTTTTGATCCTTGAATTTTTTCCAGTAGTGTATTTATTTATATTCATCGGTATACCTGCAGTCCCTAAAGATCCAAGATCAAGTTTTCAAGTTTGTAATAGTTGTTATTTTTAAAATATGACTTTTCACTAATATAAATCAATTAAAACTCCAAAAAATTAATAAATGTTTATAATAATAAAAAAAAATTGAGAGCGCGAAAATTTTTTTTTTTAACATTTTTCTATATACTATTAAAAACATATTTTCAAGGTTTATATTAAGATTCATTGACTGGCCCTGGATTCCGAGGTATAAACCTTACGGCGCTCCACTAATACTAAAAGTGTTGAAAGAACGATGATTAAAAACGATAACCATACAATAGAATTTCTCTAATTTTTAAAGTATTGTTGTATTAAAACTTACAGGCATCGGTAACACTTACAAATAAATATTTGAACACTACACATAAATCAATGGCTTAAAAACACAAGAAACAGAGCTACTTTCAGGATTATTATTAGTAAATCTATTTATTAAAGAGCCAGCACGATTGTTTAGACTGGTAAAATAAATTCTGTAATAGTAATTAATTGTTGTGGGGTCTGCACATTGACGAGTGTTCGTATAGTTACGAGTCAGAATGGTTCAAAGTTAATGTTAAAGTAGTATTTAATATTTAAATTAAGTCCTGTTAGTGGCTCTAGTTTTCGATTGTCTAATATTCTTTCAATGTTATCTGTAACAGTTGAATAAATAAACAATACCTCAAATATTGCTACAACTTACAACTACCTAACATAGCACTTAACTGTTATTTCGATTCTATTTTACACGTGGGGATGTAGCTCAGTGGTAGAGCGTTCGCTTTGCATGTGAAAGGCCCCGGGTTCGATCCCCGGCATCTCCAAACTTTTTGCTATAATACAATATAATCTTTAATAGGTAACCTTTAGTGACCTTTGAACATTAAATCTAATATAAAATTCTGAAGCAGAGAGTTTTAAAAATACGATCTTAAAGTTTATAAGTTAGAGACAAACACACTAACTTTTTTAGCTCTTTGATTTAATAATCGGTTTGTCGCCTCGAATGTCATTAGATAGGAATAATGAAGGTTCGAGAATGGAGAAGGAAGATTGCAATTGGGTGTCGGTGGTGGAAATTCCTAATAATTAGTTCAAGTTTGGTTCGTTTGCTTTTTCGCTTTAACCATTTTGTTATTGACATTATTAGAAGAGTAAAGTACACTAATAACATTCACAAGACATTCAAAGAAGATAAACATTAGTTAAAAATGACGTTCAAAGTAAAATTTCTCTAAGGCTTTACCGTGTCTTTTATTCTTATTGAGTTATTGCCTTAAAAGGCGTTATTTAGACTAGATATCATATAGGGGATGTAGCTCAGTGGTAGAGCGTTCGCTTTGCATGTGAAAGGCCCCGGGTTCGATCCCCGGCATCTCCAAACTTTTTGATTTTGTTAGTGGTAAAACCACAACCTTGACATTACTTTATTTAGAAAGTAGCATAAAAGAGATTATCTGAGTAGGGTAGTTACAAAAAACTACATCCAAGCGAAATTGATGGGGGATGGTAAATAAAGTTAGGCTAGTTGGATATCAATATCCGCAAGGCTGGTAGCAAGTAGATGACGAGAGCCGAAAATAGAGTCCAGTGGCCATAGGAGAGGCCTATTTTCAGTAGTGAAAGAAACACTGTTGATCGTAATGATTTAGATACTTTAAATATTTTTGTGGTGTATGAGTGAAGATATAAAAGAGAAAGGGGTGAATGAAGACATGACGGCTGATAGAGATATGTGGAAGGATAAAGCATACCGCGCCGAACCCAACTGATATTGGGAACAGGGCAAGAATAAAGGCAAATATTTTGGTGGTAGTGGCAGCCCTGTTGTAATATACATGGCAGAGACGCCGCCCTGACATGTTTACGGGCCAATTATTTGTATGGATTCCGTCGCAATAATGATTTCTTGTGTCTGTCTGTACGCTCCGCAGTCGCTCCATATGTACCACATTTTGAATTTTCATTATTACACAACGTTGTATATTTTTGATGGCCTCGAGGTTTAGGCGCGCGGTCGAGAATCTCGGCGGTCGCAGGTTCAATCCCCAGGCACGCATCTGACTTTTCGATGTTACGTGTATTCATAATGAGTTATCACTTGTTTTAACGGTGAAGGAAAACATCGTGATAAAACCTGCACACCAAAAACTTCTTAGGAATTTCGTAGGTGTGTGTTCCGCTTACCCGCGCTAGACCAGCGTGGTGGACTAACGACTAAACCCTCTCAATGGTAGAGGAGGCCCGTACTCTGCAGTGGGACATTTTTGGGGTGATGACGATAATGATGACGATTTTAGTGTTTTTTATTTATTTATTTATTATACTTTATTGTACATCATAAAAAAATAACAATATAATTAGTAACAAACTCTATAACGTAGTGTCCAAAACACAAATGGCGGCCTTATAACTATCGGAGATTTCTTCCAGGCAACTTTTAGATGGACTGGAGAGATCAGAAATGTAGAGTGGGTGGCCATAATGTAAGAAAATTTAAATTGTAAAGTAAAATTTTAAGCATAATAAAATAAAAGAAAATAATGTACGAAACTAATTAAAAAGTAAGAAATGAATAAATAAAAACATGAAAGGAGGTAGAAGAAAAATATACATTACATGAAACTACACACGAGTGAATCTCTGTTAGATGTTTGTAATGATGAAATAATCCAACAATTTCTATTAACAGAATAATAGAAGTGTGATTGCGTTTTGTTTATTCAGCAGATGTTTTATGAATGTACTTCATTAGAACAAGCATTCAAATGGTTTTGTTGAAAATGTAGCTATGTTATCTTAACTACGACATATGGGGATGTAGCTCAGTGGTAGAGCGTTCGCTTTGCATGTGAAAGGCCCCGGGTTCGATCCCCGGCATCTCCAAAGTACTATTATTTTTGGTTGACTTGCTTTTTGTTAACTTAAGCAATATTGATAAAGTATTGTTAAGTTCAGCTTAGTTCACACATGGGGATGTAGCTCAGTGGTAGAGCGTTCGCTTTGCATGTGAAAGGCCCCGGGTTCGATCCCCGGCATCTCCAAATTATTAATATTTATGTAGACCTGACTTTTTTGTTAACATAACCAGTATTTACCAAGTGTAGTTAAGTTTAACTTAATTCAGACACGGGGATGTAGCTCAGTGGTAGAGCGTTCGCTTTGCATGTGAAAGGCCCCGGGTTCGATACCCGGCATCTCCAAAGTATCATTATCTATGTAGACTTGACTTTTTTGTTAACTTAACCAGTACTTGCCAAGTGTAGTTAAGTTTAACTTAGATCACACACGGGGATGTAGCTCAGTGGTAGAGCGTTCGCTTTGCATGTGAAAGGCCCCGGGTTCGATCCCCGGCATCTCCAAATTATTATTATTTATGATCGACATTGTTTTGTTAACTTAACCAATACTTGCCAAGTGTAGCTAAGTTAAACTAAGATTACTCACGGGGATGTAGCTCAGTGGTAGAGCGTTCGCTTTGCATGTGAAAGGCCCCGGGTTCGATCCCCGGCATCTCCATAGGTTTTTTTTTTTATTATTTTGTAATGCTTTTGGGCTCCGATGGAAGTACCACCACTGGTGGTATTGACAGTAGTTTATGACGGCTGACATTTGTGCAAGGATATGAAAATTTATTGATGAAAAAATAATCCTTTGTTGTTTGTGGTCAGAGTAAGTATTTGGTACTTGAATTTAGTCCTTTTTTGTGGGTAGATCTTCTAGGTCCACCGTATCCTGTGATATCGCAGTCTACAGGATGTATTCAGTCTGTTATCGGAAACTAAAACTGTTAATGGCGACGGTGATCGCAAACCGATTGGGGTTAAAAAAAATCCCAAAAATTGACGTTTTCCATACATTCATACATTCAAAAAGCAGTGATGGCCTCGAGGTTTGGGCGCGCGGTCGAGAATCTCGACGGTCGCGGATTCGAACCCCAGGCACACTGGGGTCACTTTTCGAAGTTATGTGTGTATTCACATTGAATTATCACTTGCTTTAACTGTGAAGGCAAATATCGTGATAAAACCTGCACACCTAAGAGTTCTTAGGAATCTCTTAGGTGTGTAGTCCGCCAACCCGCACTAGGCCAGCGTGGTGGACTACGGCCTAAACCCTCTCAATGGTTGAGGAGACCCGTGCTCAGCAGTGGGCGTATATGGGTTGATGAAGATATATTAATCAGTTTAAATGTACGCGGTTTGTATGGAACAGATATTTTCTTTATATTTTGTTGCGATTTTTTTTAACGCCAATGAGTTTTTGATTACCGCAGCTATTGCCTGCCTTCGTTTCCGATCATGTTTTGAATACACTTTGTATACACAATTAACGTAAAGCGACAAATCTCAATAAAATGAGCTATAAAGCTTTCGGGTTTCCATGAAAAGACCGCCACTGGTATTTGTGTGTAGGTCTATTCTAAGTCCACCTTATTTTGTAATATCGTGGTCTATATAGTCCCAAACTGTTTTCCAACTCAAATTTCACCACGAGATGCTGAAATTTTCAGCGGTGGGTGTTCAAAGCTGGATAACTCTGGCGCGGCGGGCGGTTGGTACGCGCGTCACGTAACTATCGATCGGGGCGCGCCCGAGCCGCCGTAAATATCTCTACATTTTACATCCTATGGAGGTTTTCATAATGGTTTTGATGTCGTTGTAGCTTAGCTTAGGCATCATCATCTACTATTCAGATTGTTTATACCTTTGTTCATCACGCTGGCTCATCAAGATTAATTGTTGAGGCAACACACACCGGCGATCTTTTGAAGTTTTGATCGTATTCACAATTTTCGTATTTACTTTAATCTTAAAGGAAAACATTGAGAGAAAACCTGCACACCTTAAATTTCATAGGAACTTCTTGGGTGTGAAGTCCGCCTATTCGTATTAATCTAAGACTAGGGCCCGAACATTCTCAATAGTTGGGGATGTCCGTGAAGCTTAAGCAGTATCAGTGGTCTGTCAGGTCCTCGAGCGGAAGTCATATGTTCGAAAATAGTTTGTCAGAAGTAGTTTGTAAATTTGGCTAATTTGTAGAATGAATGTGGCACCTAACATTGTTCTTTTACGTTTCTGTCTACACTGAAAGGGATACAGTTATTATAATAGCAAATTAGTTCTTCAAACGAGGAAAGAATAAATACATACAAAAGCCACGTAGTTCGGAACCCACACTACGATACTAGTTTTTTTTTTGGGAATCAAAAACTACGAAACCCTTTTGAGTCATACAAACAGCATATTTGCGGATCACACAAACATTTGTCTCGGCGCGGAGTCGAACTCGCGGCCTCTGCTTTAGTTAGCTGGTGTCTAGCAAACTGCGTTACAGAACTGACGAATTTGTAGATTACTTGAAGTAAATTATGATAGACCAATTAAACTTGGAACATTTTATTATTTTTTATTAAAAAATATACAGTGAACTGCTATATTTCAAAATATCAGTGTGTGTTAGATATTAAAAGTGTTAGATATTCGTGTGTATCCGGAGAGCAACTATGATTAAATGTAAAATGGTGTAAATTGTATCATTAGGTACGTCTCAAGCAAGTGTGTCGGATTCGAGATGTTTGTATAAAATTATTAATGGATAGAAATACAAAAAATATATCTGAAACTTAAGATGTACAACTTTAGATTTGGTTTAGTTTTCTTGTAGGTGATATATTTGATGAGTAGGTACGTAAAGTTTTATCACAAATTATGCCCAGAAGCAAAGCTTTTTGCTTTTAAAAACAGGGAAATGCGAATATTAAGCGGTTTTTACATTAAGATTAACCATCTTAGTCTTTGATTCCTCCAAACCTCTAACCAAGCCCTCCGACGAACACTCCCGAATTTCCTCTCTATCGATTTCTCAAGTACGCGCACAGAATCCCAAATGTCCTGCCAAATTGTATTTGCTGTTGAATTTCGACATCTTTCTTTGACTCGGGAGTAATTGTGAGTTCGCGAACGGCAAACGTAACTTTGTAAATTGGCTTTTGAAGGCCAGTCAAGGACAGCTGATGAGTGGTTATTGTATGTTCATTAGTGAAATCAAATTAGGCTTAGAAATAGGGAATAGTCAAATTTAATAGGTTTTATGCTTTATGAGAGAAGGTATTTTACATAAAATTATTTTTATTGGATAATAAATTATTTCACGCCACGACCTCAAGACTTATTCCATAACATGAAACATCTAACAAATTCTATTTAACTTTGTAGAAAACATGACCCGTAGCTGATACAGCGACTACGTCGTAGCAACGTAGCGCTACGTAGACTCATAAAGAAGGCATATTCTATAACCCGCAAAACTAATTTATTACTATCACTGACCCAGAATCTACGCTACTACGTCACCACGCCTACCCGCCAATGTAGCGCGGCGCACGCCTCTTGACGTGTCAAACGGCCAATCGGAACGCGCCGTTCGAAATTTAAATCGGCGCCGTCAACGTATACCCGTTCCTGTCTCGCTTATGAATACGTGTTCCATGTTTAAATTTGAATTTTTGTAAATGGAACGTGGATTTCGAAAACGGAATTTAATTTTAAAAGTGAGTGGATGGCTGTTATCTGCTCTGATATTTTGTTGTAACATTATTTTTTCTTAATGTATTTTATTTTTTATGAAGAGAAGTTTTGAAGATAGAATTTAATTTATGGTTTAGTTCCAGTTGAGAAATATTGTGATATATAAACCATGTTTACCAAAAGTGAACAATGCTATAAAATTTATTAATGTCAATCAAATTAATGTAATATTTTTTATTTTTTTTCTGTTACATCTTAAAAAATCAGACATAAGTTGCAATTAAATGCTAGGTAAATGGTTTTTTTTCAAACTTCTTCAACATCTTTGTATTTTTTCGAAACGCATTAATAACTAGAAATAATGTATTCAAATATTTTACAAGGCATTTCGGGGCAATGGTGTATGGTTGCGTCTTATAACAGTAAATCAGACTCACAACCTTTTAAGATCATCATTCTAATAAAGTCACCAAAATTAAAAGACCCTTCGAAGCAAACTTAGGCATAATTTTAGAGTGTCAAGTTATGTTGGCTGCGTTCCCCATATTGGCATGAATATTTGCGCTAAAGCTGGGCAATAGATGCATAGACATGGATAGAAGGGGTTGAAAAAATGCATTGGCTAGAATATATCAAGACGTATTTTTGCTTTATTATATTTTTGTATTTCAACTGCAAAAAAAAAACACCAAATTATTGAAATGGAAATAAAAAACATTTGCACTTAGAAAAACATTCATTATAATTAATGTCTTTCTATGTGGATAAAATATAGTGTTCTATATACGACAGATGTTAGAAAAATAAACAGACAAACAAAAAAAGAAGTTTATAATTTTAGGCTACTTTCAAAAGAGACACATTGATCTTATGACAAATTAATAGAGCCTTATTATTATCCTAATATTTTTGTCAAAATATTTATTTTTTAGGGATTTATCCTTTGTTTGTGTCTAATTCAACTATTCCTATAGGTACAATATTGTCCTATCATGACGGATTTTTATACAAACGTTCATATTTTTTTACTTAATGCTTCTTCAATATTTATAATCTTCGGTTCATAACAATTGGTAAGTCAATGACTTAAATACTACACGATATAATTAAATTATACGTTTTATAATAACGGAAAATATACCGGCTGTAACAATATAACTCATAGCTTGAATTATTCAGTTATCTTTTTACCATATTTTTTACTTTATTACTCTTTTTGTATATTGGGAAACATTTTGAAATCATACACAAAGTTATGACAAAAGTTTAAAAATTCCATGAAAAGCCTTATCCCGGAAAAAAAAACCTGATGTTTTAAAAGTTAAGTACAATAGAATAATATTTGTATTATTATTTCTAATAGGTACATGGATGTTACACATTCCTTTTTGTCTCAAACCGCCAGTCTCAATTCACAAATCTCAGCTCCTACATAAGTATCAAAGTACAAAGTGTCAAACACCTCTAAACAAAGTTACATTCAAATGAACCGTTATACATTAGTCACAGTGCCATTTCATTGTGCAATTATCTACAACCACATAACTAAACCTCTGCTTACATAGATAGCCTTAATCTTTACAGGCCAAGTTACACTGGACGGTCTTAACGCGACAGTTAGATACGTCAAACATTTTAAGGTTAGGTCACAGGTTAGAATGTATATCGTGAGAATATCTGTCATTTTTCGTGTGCTGTTAGCGAATAGGTTTTTTAATGACACTCTGTGCTGTGACTGCGACCTTATGAGCCAGCTATTCGGGCATAATAAAATTAATTAATTACTTCCTTAGTCGTTTGAACGTACGCCGTGACTGTTCAAAGGCATTTAGCAAAAAAATACTGGTCGTTTATTAAAACAAGAAATTTAACGTTGAAATGAGTATAATGATATAATTCCAAATTCAAATAAGATTCCTGTCTTAACGTATTTTAATTCTAAAATCAACTAAGGATTTTACTGGCGATTTTACTTAATTTAGAATTTAAAATTTTTAAATTATCTGATAGTGCTATAAAAAAAGACTTTATTTTATTTATATGAGGGTGTTACTGTTTATAGCTTAAGTGTCAAATAATGTTATCATTCTCGATCGTGGCGATGACTAGATATTCGAAAGGCTATTTGACCTGGCAAAAAATTCACACATGTAAAATTTTCGCAGGCATAATTAGGGCACACCCCCGCACAGGCGGCGGTACGTGACACGGGGCCGCGTCACGTAAACCTAACCCAATTACACGGTACGTGACGTTCAGATATTCGACAGCACAGCCCGCCGGCCGCGGCGCACCATCGTACTCGCTTGTTTCGTATGCCTGGCGTATGGCCGGGCCGGTTCAACGCACACATCCACGCGGTATAGTTTTGATACCAGATCCTCTCAATGACCGCTGGACCGACAGACTCGGCACACGTGTTTTTAGCTCGCCATTTCGCCCCGAAATGCATGTAAATAGTGACACATGCACTTTCGGAACGTGTCGCGCGGGAAAAGTTTGACGTTTGACGGGCGCGCATCGCCATGTTTTTTATATTTTTTTTCTAACCGGCCAGTGACTGACAAAAATTGATAGTCGATTAAAGTGACGCAAAAAAATAATCGAATTTTTTGTGAGTTTTAATTACTTGAGTGATTGTATAAAAAAGTTGTGAATGAAACTTGTGACAATGTGGTACGGATTTAAGTAACAGGTGAACTATGGATGTAAACAAATAATCATACCTATTCAAACATGAAATAGTGCTAATAAAGCGTTTAATTACAATATAAATTTTAGAATTTTATGACCAACCATTAAGTTTAGTTAAGTAGGTACTTAAAATAACACGGCGTGTAATAAGAAATTTATCTTAGTCTTAAATATTTACGCGCATTTTAATATAACTGCACCAATATTATTTTAACTACTCTTTATACATACAAGTGTAAAACGTTAATAAAATTGACAAAATGGAATATAATTGATCAATATTCATTAAAATTCATAAAATTTTAAATTTCTAGAAAAATACCCAAAACAGTAAAAAATTATTGGTACTAAAACACCGTATGACCTTAAAGCTTAATGTGAAAAAAATGTCGTATGAACGTTGAGTTGCGCATCTCGGCCAAAACAAACACAAAGTTATTACTTAACAAACATTAAAAACCTGTAGTCCCTTGAGGTTAACACAACATTAACGCAATAAATACTTTAGCGGTGTGCAAACAACATAACTAATAGGTGCTGATTTGACAGACGAAAACAATCGTGCGCACGCGCTCTCTGTAAATATATCAAATGTGGACAGGCGCGTAGTCGGAATGTCAATACCGTACAGCCCTATTAGAAAAAAAGTTTTATTTGAAGTGATTTTTAACTTGCTCTAAAAAGTCGATTCAAAAGATATGCAGACTTTATACTTTTAAGTAGTGCGTTAGTTCAAACGGCGTTCCATTATTAATTACAGTTCGAATTTTTACATTTAAATTTTTTTGAATTCGATATTTAAATTTTATTTTACGTCTGTAAAGTTTTGATATGCTGCAGAGGTTAATTTAAATAACTCGGTTTATATCACATTGTGTAATAAGGATTTTGTTTTACATCATGAATATCCGTTTGCAATATAAGGAGTTTCACCTGCGGTTAAACATTTGTACTACTAAGTAATTACACGGTCTATAACTCGTTTTTTGGAATGCTTCAGTTATTAAAACATTAAAATTTTCTTCTTCATAACTGTAGAGTAGTAAACCATAGAAGGCTAAAAAGATTATTGTGATATTAATTTTAACGGTCTGATGGTATGAGGTTCTATAAATTTGACATGCATAGGCCTTGGTCTCTCTTCAGTAGCTACTATGATTAATCTATACAGAAAAATATATTTTAGGACCTTGACGAGTAATTAGCTCTTCTATTAATATACCTGGCGCGAAAATCAGATTCATTTATTCTTAAATAATTCTTCGCTAAAATAAAAAAAAATAGGGACGTAGATAAAAAAATAACAAAACCGAGTGTTTGTATTTTCAGTATGTCTTTATTTCATATCAACCGGGTTACTTAAGGAACAAGAACTCATCATTCTCCTGCCCTGATCCCAATTCTTGTTTGGGGTCGGCGCAGCATGTTTTGTCCTTCCTTCCTGTGTGGAAGGACAAAACATGCTGCATAAGAGTTTTGGCAGATGTTTTACGGCCGGCCGCCTGCCTGACGCCAACCCTCCTTGGGAATTTCTATGTTTTAAAGGGAATGGTGTGGGGATAGCGTGAGTTTGGGTACAGGATATTGAGGGAAAGGATATTTGGCCTGATGGTAAGGATGCTACAGTCCCGGTTAAGGAGATTTTAAGAGACTGTAACAGCTCGGGGGGCCGAGCTCGCGTACTCGTAGCCCTGTTCCATGACTGGCTAGATCAATGGAAAAGGCATCCCCTGACCAAACTTAAGGAACAAGAACTACAAAACTTTATTTAAATTATTATAATTTCAACAAACAGATATTGGTGTCTTTCTTATGATGACTCTTCGAGCACTGAACAATACAAACTTTTAATATTAAGTATATTTCATTTGAGTTTTAATTTGTCTACACCTTTGCTTCTCTTATAAAATATTTGGTTAATTTTCCACTTTATAAGAATCCTTTAGGAACCATATAGCTTCGTTAATTAGATAAAAATGATAATTCATCTACTGGCTCTGGGATCTAGTATTATAAGTTCTTAAAATTTATTTTTTTCCGTGGTATTTTCCTTATCAGAAGAATATTTATATCCAGGCTATCGCCGCCCACTGTTGCACGCATGCTTCCCAAGAAAGCGCCAACCATCCCGGTGTTGAGCAGCCCTCATCCATCCGTTACCTTTCTTAAGTCGTCAGACCTTTGTGTTAATCGTCAGAAGAATATTTATATTAATTTATTACCTCATATACACGTATATACATAACCTTACGCCTGTATTTTTTGAAGAGGTAGGAATTTCTGTACTTACCTACATATCACAAAAAATATGTATCAGCTCCACGTAATATGAGGCGAGCCTATTGCCGTTTTTAGGGATATTTTTATATCTTTTAAAGGATGTAAACCTTAACCAATATGTCGCATATGAAATATCTATCATGTTGTTAGAGTGGTTATAAAACGAGAAGACCTGAACTCCCGGTTAGCTCAAAGTTGAATTTAATGGTTTCTTATGTTTACATTAATGTTATAAGCTGCGATAAAATCTGTGAAAATACTAAGGTTTTGACTGAATATATACACCCAACAGTTACATCCATATTTCTGACTACACACTTTGATACAAGTTCTGTGTCTTAGGTATCAAAACCAAAGGATTTCTAAAATTTCATGTAATCCACAAATATTTCTTTTAGTTCTAGGTGAATTTACGACACAGGACTTGTAACTTAGCATCAGCACTCTGTGTGCGAATGAAAGGTGCATATATTTAAATGGTAGATTTTTTGTGGATTTGTTATACTTTGTAACACTATAGAGCAGGCCCATTCGTAGGTAGGTACTATATCCACTGTTTGTTACCCTGGTACTTTATAACTGCCTGCACATTCGTTTTAATACGTTTACTCGACTTAATAATCACCATGCATTAAGACATTTCTAGTGCGAGTTATTATCAAATTCTTTGCAAATATAATTATTAATCGCATTGATTTGGCTGGAAAATTCCCCGCAATTATTAAGTAGGTCGTTTTAAATTACTAGCTGTTGGCAGTTGGTGTACAAATTATTTTTAATTTCAAATTGTTAATAATAGTTGTTTTTAATCAAATTCCATTTTCGAATATTTGATATTTGTAAAAACAAATCAGAGCAAACACCGGCAATTAATTATTGTTCGATTTTTAAATTTTATATTTTTTAACGATAGATAATTGAGTTTAGTCGATTAATGATCAATCTGTGAATGCTATGCTATTAATGTTGCTGGCTGTTTATAATTATGTATTATTATAAAGGCTTATGTTCAATTTTAATTGGTTTGAATGTAGAATTCTTACAACAAAGATTGTGTAGGTATTGACACCTAGGAATTCTGTAATTTGATTTGTATTGATTAAACTTGGAATAATTTACTATTCTTCACGAAGGAATAGATTTTATTTAAATCGTAAAATAATTTTGCTTACAGTAAGACAAAGCATTTTTTTTACATTTTCTTATTGTATGTCTAGGCGACTTAACCTAAAGAGAGCCTTTTAGCCTCAATAAAAATTTAAGAATTATTCGTATTTAATTATTTACACGTTTGTTTACTTGTACTGAAATAGTTGCTAAATTAATATCCGTACGTTCTATTCTCTACTAAACCCTTAGAACTTTATAGACCTTAGACTATAATCTGTCTCAAATTTTCAGTTGGTTCAGTCGTTCCTGGCGGGATTAATATAAATATTTCTTATAATATTAGTAAAATAATGTAAATTTATCTTAGAATGTAATTTATCTTAGATTAGATCTTCTGGAAGTTGAAATGTTTGCAAGCTATATAACTTTTGAAGGGCGACAAAATAGTACAGTAGTGATTATTATAATTCCTTTTCTTATTCAGTCATTGACTAAACCGAGTCTAAGCATTGACTAATGTGTTAAATACTGTAATATTGATCTTCCTTATTGAAATAATTCCCATATCTTCATTACCATATTTTTCTGCTTGACTGAGTTTTCCGTATGCGCAGAGGCCGATCTAAAAAACCGCTGTTTGGCACGTGTATATAAAATTACGTAATTAATAGTAATATTTGCATATTATGACGTCATATGTATTATTTGGATAGCAATTGTCGTCAGCTTGCCGCCAACGTCAACCGTCGGATAGTTGGAACTGCGAATAAGCGAGATGTCTTGACTGAATACTATTTACTTATTTGTTTATTAACACTTTATTCTACAATTTTTAAAGCATAAAAAACAAATTAAAAAACATACATGGAAAGGTTCAAGGTACTACATTAAATATTGCTTTTTGTTTTGCAATACATATTCATCATCATCATCATCATCAACAGCCAATAATCGTCCACTGCTGGACATAGGCCTCCCCCAATGACTTCCACCGGGTACGGTCGGAAGCCACCAAAATATTATATTTTATTTATAAATACTTATTCACTTAGAAGAAAATATAGAAAAAATAAAACAAAAAAGAATAACATGTGTGATTTTTTTAAATAATTCAATAAAAAAAAATGTAATTAAATTGTTCTTATACCAGTGCCAGTTTAAAAAAAGACAAAGACTCGTGAATACTTTTAAGAATGACTTTATTTCACAAGAAATACGGCTAGTGTTAATTATGTATTGTAGAAAAATAATGCATAGTATTCATATTATTTTCATGCTCTCATAACTTTAGTATCTATTCTTTAAACTTGTCACAATTTTAACATTACAATCGTCGTCAAACTAATAACACATCTATTCCACTTCCATTTTACTTCTCTAATTTTTGCTCTAATAATATTCACTTTTGATTGGCATTGATCGATTGGAACCGATAAAAATAAGTTTTTAATACCCCAATGTATATATTGATAATATACTGTCGAGTTTTTGATCGGTCGTAAAGGCCATGTAAACTTCTTGAATGGACTAAGGCACTGAATCATTTGTTAACTAACGCTTCTATTGAAGGTGTAGGCCTAACTTATATTCCTAGTGGCAAAGATCCTAACATGTCCCAGAAATATCCAAGTATCACATACCTAAATTTTTGGCGTTATGCTAAAGCAAACTATAAATCGACACAAGTGCCTTGCCATAGGAGAAGTCTATGTCCAGCAGTGGTCGTGGGAAAGGCTGATGATGAATCGATAATAATAATGATCAATTGTATTTAAGTCGTATAACAAGTTAAATAAATTTGCTGTTACGATAAATATCGCTCGCATCCAAAGCATTGATCTTTGATTGATCTCTGCTTAAGCCTTCAGTGTTCAGACACGCAGTTCCAAATAAATATAATAGTTTTTTAAGTACAAAAATATTTATATAGATCTGAAATTGAAGTTTCCAGAATATTCTGTAGTGCAGGTTTACGATACTATTTGTCGTCAAACAAACGTCGGCATAAAGTAAATAATTAACGAGCGTATTAATTTTATTTGCTTTGCCGTGAGAAATGCATCGGAATTTGATAGATGAGGAAATTCCACAAATGTCGCTAAGTAAATAATAGGTTTGTTTAATGGCGTTCGGGGAAATTGATTTGGATGTGTTTTTCAAATAACGCTTCACGGAATCTTAAGCATTGCACAAGATTTATACTTCAGTCATCCCGTGAATTAAAATTAAACCTCATTAGGCCGTATCTATTTTTTACTAATATCAAAGTTACTTTCAGTTAAATTATTTGTCATTCAAAAATAAAACAATGACATTCCCAAAGTGAACAACGATATTCGAAATTTAAAAATGAAATAGTGCAAACATTGCCAAACATAGTTTTAAAAATGGAACTCAATTTACTCTAATCCCTTCCCTTGTGTGTGTAACTTCGGATTCCACATTTAAAATGGAGTGTATAGTGATGGAGCAGTGATGGAGCACCCGGGCGGGTTCGCGTCGTCGCCGTGGGCGGCCGTGCTCGGGCACGGGGTGCACGGCGTGCACGGCATGATGCAGCACGAGTACTCGCACGCGCACGCGCACGCAACCATGCCGATGGACCTGCACGTGCCGCAGCCCTTCCCTTACTACCGGTGAGTTGAATTTGTGTACTGTGATAGTGTTCCTTTTTTAAATTTAAATGTTTTTCTTTTTTTTAAAGTATAGGTTGTCATAAAAAAGTTTTAATTGATTTGTTTATTTATTTATTTTTGTAAAAGTAACAGCTACATTACAACTAGGCTAAAAGGCAGATCTACAGATGATAAAAAAAAAGTCTGCAATAAGGGATAAATAATAGAAAATAAAATTTTGAAAAAGTCGAATAAAGTTACCGCCAAATAGGTTACTAAAAGAACGCAATTACTTAATTATGAAATCATAGTTTTCATCTTCTCGTTGACAGTATATTGTCGCTCCATTATTACTAGGACTTGCTACTATACTTCTTAATGTTAAGCTTAAAGTACTAGTACACTGAATAGAGCTTACGAAACAAAGCTTCCGGGGCTCCAACTATAAGAGCCTAGTGCATACAAAGTTGTGGCTTGGAAAGCCAGGAAGCGAAGTAACAGTTCTATTGTAATTATTACGCTTATCTTAATAAGCATTTTCTGCTAACACTATCTATCAAGAACCTCGTCACTTTCATTACACCTAACAACAAAGTTTCCCATTGGTTTCAAAGTAATTAAACCCTAATTGACAATTATAACACTAGCCAATCGGCTGTGGATTAGCATAGGCGATAAGGTTGATAATCGCGTGCCGCTAAAAACCTGCGCGGGTCGTATATGGTCAGTTATTAGAGCGGGATGCCGGCGGCGAGGCGCGGGTTTTTATCCGCGAGCGTGTTACATGACATAAACCACGGGACTGTTTTGTCTTCTGATTTGATGGAATGGCTCTTTGTTTTCCCATCACACTGTATTGTCGGTTGGGTTCAATCAGATAGCTTCTTCGGAGCTTTTGAGGTTAGTACGTATAGAATTGATTGCTTTCAAATATGAGTGGTAAATAGTAATAATTACACCCAACAGTTACATACATAGTTGTGATCAAATGATAAGATACCAGTTCTGCGTCTTTGATGTCACAAAATTTAAGAGACTTTTCAGTGTATCAAACACCTGGGTGTTTGTGTCTAGATCCAAAACAAATATTTGTGGACCACACAAACATTTGTCTCGTGAAGTTATGCGTCTCGCAATGAATCATCATGAACTTTAACAGTAAAGAAAAACATCATGAGGAAACCTGCATATCTAATACTACGTAGGAATTTTTGAAGGTGCGTAGTCCGCCAACCCATGCCAAACCAGCGTGGTGGACTAAGGCCTCTAAATTACAGAGGAGCTTCTTGCCCCGCCGTGGAACGTATAATTATGGATATAAATTCATGATGATGATAAACTCCTAATAGCTTTGACAAAATACAGAAAATTTTAAATCACAAAACTATCTCGTAAGGACAAGGCTGGAAGGCTGGTGACTCTGAGATATGTTTGCTTCTTGCCTCCCTCCCCCAGAGCAGGCAGGAAATAGAGTCATATTCAGTTCTCCCTTCGAAAACAAAAAAAAGGCTTTTACGCATATCACACAAGATTTGTATCTTTACGTGGAACTACGTGTTATCATTGGATGTTAAGGATTTTCGTCATTATTAACTTAATAAATGTTAACAAATACTCATTCATCCATACAAGTTCTTCCTTACCACTTAGCTAAAAGCATTAAAACTAATAAAAACTCATGACTCACAAGGACACTTGAATAATTTTGACGGTACAAATAAAAGGTTTGTGGGAATCCGAGAATCGATACTAAATCATAATCGATGGCGATTGTCTGTCGCCACGGACATTGCCACTATAATCTGTGCGCACAATTATTGTTCAAAATGGCGGGCTTCGTGTCATTTGGCGCGCTCGTACGGACACCGCGATGTGTGTTCGGCTGAATAATTATATGTCCGTCTGGAAATAATGCTGTTATTAACTTTTGGGTCAGTTTTGACCTGGAGTTTGTTAGATGTTTCAATGTTTGGGATAAAAATTTAATTAATATTTGATAAAGTTGACTATAAGGTTCTTGGATTTTGACTTTGCAGAATTAAATTATTTTACGTTACATTATGACTTCTATATTTTTTTCGTTTTATTGAGTTTATTCTATATCCACTTTCATCATAAAATCCTAGTTTCAACTTTATTTAGTAGCTTTGAAGATTTGATTAGTAAATAATAAACTAATCAACCCTTACGTATTATGGTCCTACCTCTTCATTCAATACAAGCCTTGTTCCATAAGTTACTAAACAAAATTTATCTACTGTATCGACCCGTGTACCGACGTGTCGACTTCTATTGACTTTTAAAATCATCAGGACCCAAGTCATTGGGCATTTGCTTTGGTACACGAACCAAAACCGCGGTATCATTTTCATCGTTCACTTTTCGTTCGCTCATCATTCGCCACCATTCATTTTCCATCATTAATCGTTACACACCAGTTACAATCAATTTGGACCGTATTGCTAATCTCATGATAGTTTTATTACGTTGCTGTACCGCCATTGAATAAAAAACTTTTAGTTGTACCTATATGTTTTGGTACATATTTATGTATTTAACACTTGCTTCTTCATCAACCCATATACGCCCACTGCTGAGCACGGGTCTCCTCTACCATTGAGAGGGTTTAGGCCATAGTCCACCATGCTGGCCTAGTGCGGGTTGGCGGACTACACACCTAAGAAATTCCTAAGAACTTTTAGGTGTGCAGGTTTCCTCACGATGTTTTCCTTCACCGTTAAAGCAAGTGATAATTCAATTTGAATACACACATAACTTCGAAAAGTCAGAGGTGTGTGCACATTAAACACTTTACAGTACATTAACTTTAAATAATGAAAAGAAAATAAACAGAGAAATACAAGTGGCGGCCTTTTCGCATAATTTGGAGGTATTATTATTATTTGACAGCCCCGTGGCGCAGTTGGCTAGACACCAGCTTGCGAAACGAGCGGCCGCGGGTTCGATCCCCGCACCGAGACAAATGTTTGTGTGATCCACAGATATTTGTTTCGGGTCTGGGTGTTTGTGAGACCGAAAAGTCTCTCGTAGTGTCTGATACCCACGACACAAGACTCGTATCTTAGGGTGGGGTCAGGTCTATGTATGTGACTGTTGGGTGTATTTATTTATTTATTATTTATTATATTATACTCTTAGGTATAGGTGAAATATGTCGTTATAGTGGTTAAAAACTTTATATACAGGGATCAGAATAAATTCCTACACCAAAATAAAAACAATGAACTATTAACCATTTAATTTTAAATCCATATAAACATGTGCAAGAATGTGCAAGTGGTCGTCCCTCAGTTGCCAGAAAAACAACCGCATATCGAAGTAAACAATTGCAAACTTCAAACATAAACTGTTCGGAGCAAAACCTCATTGTCGTTCAGACTTGTAATTATGTTGGCAATCAATACGTTGAAATTAGCGCGGGAAAAAAACAGCACAATCCTCTATCCACAGATAAAGCCTCGTTTGGAAATAAACCCGGTTCATACGTTACACCAAGGAGGTTTTTTACCATAAATAAACAAGGTCTTTAGCTGACTAATTGTGCTTATTTTACGACTGGAGTGTTGTGAGTTATATTGCCGGTGGTACATAGTAAGAGTTTTTTTGAGACCATTTTATTTACGAAGACTATGGGCTTTTCGATCGCCATTTACGGATTTTAATGTGTGGTTACAGGAAATGGTGGAAAAAGCGAAGTTATTGGTTAACGTTTATCGAATGCCTTTATGGAGTCGTTGACCGCATTTCGGTCTTAGGGCTCGTCTTAAAATTGTTTTCGTTCAATCAATGCTTTGCGGACAGGAGTTTTGAAGCGGTGTTATACCAGAGTTTTAATTCTTTATCTTGTAGAATGTTCGTTTTGCATTGATGAGAAATTAACTCAGAACGAAAAAGTACGGATTATTTGTTTCGAACCCTATTCTAACGCGCGGCTTTACCATGAAAAATATTCATTAACATCAGCTCATTTACGTTCAACGTTCTGGTCCCACACTGGGATGCAAGTTCTGTTTCGTGGGCACCAGAAACTACGAGAGACATACAAACATTTGTCTCAGTGCGGGGATCGACCCCGCGGCCTCTCGTTTCGCAAGCTGGTGTGGTGGTGGCGATATACCATGATGGTTTATTTACAGACGCTGCTATTGATGAAGAGATCTTTACTCAGCATTGCATCGTGGTCCGTCCCTACAGATATAGACCTGAAACACCTGATATTTCTATCAAAACTGAGCTAAATAAAACCTCATTATCCAAACTCCGAATATAAAGCGCATTATACACGAAAGGACGAAGAATCCGATTCACCAGTCCGACTGCGGCGTCATTAATTATTGATGACTTTGGGGAGACGGCAAAACGTCCTGGGACCAATCGACACCAGATAATGAAGCGGTACCAAATTCAACCGAATACAGATGTCAGCGACAAAACACGCCCCGAAATGTATAAGGAACGATGTTGGATTCTCGTATTTAGGACATGTTATTTTGATTATCGAGTGGGAATTTTGTTCGGTTTTCAAATGGCAGGGCTTCTAAATTTAAAAATTAATCGTATAGGTAGACAGAAGTATGTATTAAAACTCGCCAGCTTTTCAACTTCCACGTGATAAGGAAAGCTGTTGTTATTTTGTAGGCATTTGAAGATTACTGGGGGTATTGAATTTCCCGATTAAAAATACTAAACTAGAAGAAAACCTTATATTATGTCTGATTTTTAGAACATTGTTAAACGTTTTTTGTTCCAATTTTGGACGTTTTAATGAGCACTAGAGTCTTTTATGGATGAGAAGAGTTTGACGATGATGGCAAACGGGCTGGTTGATTGAACATTGCAATGACTTTCATTGTAACTTGTAAGAACTTTCAGAAGTGTATTCCTTATAATGTTTTAGCTGTCACAGCTTCTGTGTAGTTAGTAAGGCATCCACTTGATTTACGAAAGGTGCGAGGGTCGCCAGAGTATGGGTTTGTTTGGTTTGTGAGAACGTAAATTCCCTTGTAGTTTCTGATATCCTTGACTCAGGACTTGTATCCTCGTGTGGAGACAGGACAGGTATGTGATTGTTAATTAGTGAATTAATATTATTTCAGCATTAATAAATAAACATTTATAAAATAATGTATTAGCCTTTAATTTTTCGAGTTGCGAGTCATTAATCGTTTTGTAGAAGGCGAATGAGTCCCTAATGCGGCTTATGGCGATCTGCAACTTTGTCACATATTGATGGATCCTTTGTACTTAAATTTTACAACGAACAGGTGTTGAATTTTATATTTTAGTAATGAGTAATGTAAGAACAAAATTGTAAGTCACCTGATTTTATAAGGCAAGTAAAGGTTAGAAAGGAACTCTACTTTGTTTGATATCAATAAGATGGATCTATAGTAGAAAAATATCACTAAAGTTCATATTCTGTTTGACTACGTCATAGCAAAATTAAAAATATCAAGACTTTTATAAATGTGTGACAATCAAAAGCAGCCTTTCATTGTTTTGGGAATTTATCATTGGTCGTGTGATCATAATAGAATGATTAGGTTCACGCAACTCTTGTCTATTACCTTTTTAATCTTATTCAGCTATTCTCTGAAATAAAGATTTAAAACTTCATAAAAGTACATCCACATATTGCATAAAATTACAAGTCAAAACCCGTAACAGAATTAACATGACGACGCGCTTATTTGATAAACAGCTACTATAAAATTTTACAAGGTGGACATAAAATGCCACCGCCAGCGTGCGCAGGCGCATGTGTTAAAAATGCAATCACAGATCTTTCCGTTTAATTGCCCCATAGAAATTAATATCCCATACTCCGTCGGGACAGCCACCGTGGGAGCGATTACATCCAGATATTGATAATAAGCCCCCATTCAAGGGATAACGGGTGAAGTTCCATTCGATTTATTCAATGTAAGGAAATATCGATGAGAAATACTGGTTAATCGATTTGACGCGGTCTATATTGGAGTAATGCTGCGTTGGTTGTGAGGATGTGCCGTACGATCGAGTGGTCATGGGTTCGATTCCTAGGTAAAATGTTGCAGCATGGAAAAATACTAATATGCCGTATGATTAAGAGGAAGTGAGTTCGATTTCCCTGTTGGGTAAGTAGCGTAACACGTAGTACCTACGACAAAATGTTTCAGAAATTGAATAAGGTTCTCTATTACGTGGGAGACACCAGATCGGTATAAAGAAATATTTTTATCCATATTATGGTTTCAATTATCTTTGTTCAGAGTAACAAATTAAAAGCGCTAACTTTTTCGCCATGGTTGCTTCCCAGAAAACTTGACTAGTCTTAGTAGATACTAGTGGGTTACGCCAGTTGCGTTTTAAAGTAAGACCAGTTTCCATACTCTTCGTTAGTAATAACAAATTTCTATAGTATACCAATAATATTTTAACCGGTATCAAACCCCGAACTCCACGGACGCCCGCCTAAAACCACAGCACCAACGAGGCTCGCGTTAACTGGTAAGGAAATAATTTGAACAAGGAAACGTATCTGCCTGCACCACAATGTCAACACAAATCGTATTATTTGCATAACTACGTGAAACCGCACGGTAATCATTTTTGCGGTGGCCCACGCACTGCAGATTGTAGAGGTTTTTCCTGTTTTCTATTACTATTGGCTGGCTTCCTAGGTTTATTGCGATTCTGTTATAAGTTATAACTATTCGACTTGAAGGACTCTTTTTGTTATTTATAAAAAAATATTGAGTTATGAGTCATTTCAATATATGACTCATAGTCAATGACATCAAGAGTGGACAGACATGGAGAGTCAGTCATTTATTAAAATTTCGTACCTAACCTTCTTCTTCTTCTTCATCAACCCATATACGCCCACTGCTGAGCACGGGTCTCCTCTACCATTGAGAGGGTTTAGGCCATAGTCCACCACGCTGGCCTAGTGCAGGTTGGCGGACTACACACCTAAGAGGTTCCTAAGAACTCTTAGGTGTGCAGGTTTTATCACGATGTTTTCCTTCACCGTTAAAGCAAGTGATAATTCAATTTGAATACACACATAACTTCGAAAAGCCAGAGGTGTGTGCCTCCAGGCACACTTCCTTCCTAAGAACTTTTAAGCCTGCAGGTAGACCATTTGATACTTCATTTCAACTCAATAAACCAACAAAGAACTACTAAAAGTCTATTTGAATGAAGATAATTTTGACTTTGACTTCTTATCATCAGGTGTTGTGCCTCTTCTGGTGCGAAAATAATTCACATTCAGAACCCTCTTTTTAAATTGTGACTTTATAATTACTTCACGCCATAAGGCAGCTAATAGACGGCCATTCTCGAAGGGGCTGGAAATAAAATGCGCAAAATAAAAGAAACGCGAAAAAGGGATGCAGGGCAATTGTGTACGAGTGAAAGAGCACCGGACTGAGCGCGGAATTAGGAAAATACTTAGTGAAGGTGTAGGGCTGATGTTTGGTTTATATATTTTTTGAGGAATGTATGATTTGGGCTGGGGTGTGGGTGCGGGATTTAGAAACACAGTTATTCATTTTCAAAAAGTTAACGTGTTTTAATAATTAGTATTTTATGGAAATAATTTAAGCTAGAATTCGTCACACCGCAAAATATTCTTTTAATTCACAAATATTTATTTTGAAAAAGTTATTGCGAGACCGAGATACGCGTACCTTGCGTTGCTTGTTATATTTTTCTTCTTTTATAGCCACATTTAATACTCGTGGTTGTTAGGAAAACGTACCGTGATAAATATACATAAACCACGCTGCGATAAATTAAAAAGAATACTCAGCTATAACAACCTAACTTTCTCATATACATATTTTTATTCACTAAACGAACAAAGGCAGCTCCATACCTTTCTATGTCCTTGCCAAAGACTGCAACGTCCCAAATGGGGTGTAAGAATTAAAAGGTGCTCAGTTTTGCGTCGCGACGGCGAGTGCGACCGGCCGTCTGTCGCATTATTAGCTCCACGACTGTTAGCTTCTAAATGTTGAATTAGGCAGATTGCTTTTAACACGTCGTTTGTTTTTCGCTTTGGGAAGATTCCGGGTTTATAGACTTGTAGGGTTTTATTCTACTGATCGGCAAAGTGAGTATGTAGGTTAGGTTGCATGGTGGTTTGAAACTTAATCGCTCTTATGCGTAGTAGCTTATGGCGAGAAAGGGGACCCTATAGGCATAATTTACAAGGCCTGTCAACATGTTTTGATGTTGAATTTATCAATTAAAATTGAAGTATGCAAAAGGTTCCTTGATATACGAATATTAATAAATCAATAATCCTATAAATGATATAATATATGATTAATACATTAAGAAAATTGTCTCGAGCACTCCACGGAGCTAGTATATTTATCTGTTCCATTACTTCACCGAGGTAACAGCGACAAAAGTCACACGTTTATTAAACGCTATTTGTTTTATTGAATAAATAATTTTATATTGTGTTTCGGTGGGATGGACTTGGGGAAAATATGGGGGATATATTGAATACTTATAAACAAAAGAAGGTGTTCGCATTTGTAATTGCGTTCAGGATAAAGGAAAAATACTAGTGTAGAATATGTTTCCTTTAAGTACCATTATTTGATACTCGTAGGTAGAGACTTTTTCGTGTTCCATGGACAGTGATCCATTTCTTTTGCGTCTTTTACATTAGTAAAACTTTTCTTGTGTAACTTAAGCTTGAGTCAATTGACAAATACAATTTATAAATAACAGGGGATCAGCACCCCCGTATCCTTAAAAGGAGCAACCTTGACTACACCCCTGGATCATGGCTATGGGCCTTGTATGATTTAAGGCCCTTACTCGGGTAAAGACAAATCGCTTAACAGTAGGGGGTTCAGTACTGCACAGGGCACAAATCCATTTTGCCAGTTAATTTGTATCATAAAGAAAGGGATAATTCAAGTAAATTTGTCACGTGAATATTTAACACTATAATTTTACTTATTTCTAGTAATATATGGTTCTATTTGATGGTACAGTTGGCTGGAAGCAGCTTGTGATAATAGAGGTCGCAGGTTCGATTCTCGAGTGAGATAAATATTTGTGTGATCCACAAATTTTGTTTAGGGTCTGGGTGTTTGTGAGAGCGAAAAGTCTTTCATATTTTTTGATACACACAACACAGGACTTGTAGTCGTGTGTTACGAAGGGATCAGAACTATGTGTGTTACTATTGGCTGAATTTATTTTTATACATTTACTAGCGACCCGCCCCGGCTTCGCACGGGTGCAATGCTGATATTTAATGGATGTTATCATACATATAAATCTTCCTCTTCAATCACTCTATCTATTAAAAAAAACCGCATCAAAATCCGTTGCGTAGTTTCAAAGATTTAAGCATACAAAGGGACATAGGGACAGAGAAAGCGACTTTGTTTTATACTATGTAGTGATTGGTTTTTAGGACTCATCGTTTTGGTAACGTTTGTTTAGAGTCTAAATTTTTTTATCATCATCATCAGCCTATGTACATTCTACTGCGGGGCACTGATCAAACGTTTACAAATTGTAAGCATTTTTATATATACTGCAGCTTGCGTGTGTGTTATTTTTTTTTAAATAATGAAATTTACTAAAAGTTAAGTAGCCTATACTCAGTTGTAGATCGTATGTACCCTGATAAGAAAGAAACAATTGCCTATTAATCTACAAATGAAAAAATAGCAAACCCAGATGATCCATTATGCCCGTTCATTACGAAGAAAGTTCCCAATTACGGTTCCATTAATTCACAATGCGTTGCGTGTGCGCAGCGTATATACATTTAATTGTACCTTTTCAATAGTGTCTGCAATTAAATTATCATTAGAGTCCTATAATGAATAAGGCTGCTACCGGCAGCGTATTTTTATAGTTTTTTGACGGTTCAGTATATTATTAGGGTGTGCTTCTGTTAAAAAATACAGTCACTTTTAATACCTTTCTGGGAATTGAATGTTTAAATATATATTTGTGGTATTAGGGCGTAAAGTTTAAGGTGAAGGTTAAAATCTATATTATTCCATATTCGCATGGTAGTATTTAAAGTCAGCTGCAATTTGGCGTGTCAGGATAACATATTTTATATTTGACATAATTGGTCTATTTGTGGACTTTAAAGGCCCTTGAAATTAGCGAAGAATTCTTAGTGTTGCCGCTTAAATATATGTTTTAATGTAATTTGACGTAATCACTCAATGCGAAAGGTTGCGAATGGTCATTTCATGAAGCTGTAGAATTGTTTGCCAGACCATTTGCTACTTTCTTACTACATAGATACTAAGTCACTCGATGTTCTGTTTTACAGCACCCTTCTTACCATCAGATACGGAATTTTCACTTTGTCGTGGTAACAAAGAAAATAAATACTGTTAATAAGAAAGTCGTTGCTTCACCAATAAATCTTTTCAAAAGGTTTAATAATTTTGATTTCGTACAGCCGAACTCTAATGGACGGCCACAAAGCAGTTGCAGTCATTAATTAAAAAAACACACAGCTTAAATAAATAACTTTTGTCTTGTCTCGCCAGATAGCGCTCCCATTCACAAATTATTCAAAATTACTCGAAAAAACAAAACCGAACGCTTTGATTAATCGAAGCCATTGCTCTCCGGCTGCTTGGGCCTTCCCTACAATTATAAGTACAACTTCCTTAAAACAAATCTCAAAGGAATTTAAATCTTATTCCTTCGTAATAAAACCCAACAAAATATTTTATAACGCATTTAATTTTGTCATAACGTGTGAAATATGACTTAGATTAAAAAGGTAATAACTATCACCGGCAAAGTATTGAAACATGATCTTTAAACTAAAACGTTAAAGTCAAAAATGGAATAGGATAACTTTTTTAAGGTTATATGTCAAAAGTATGACGTACGCGTGCCCATGCGCCGCCCGCCGGCAGAAAACGAGGGAAATACGTTACGTTCGGTTTCACGCTGCGTACGGCCCGGTGGTGTTCTTTATTTGTTTGTCCTCGTGTCGTATAAAGAATTAACTCTGTAATGATTTTGATGTCTCACTTTATGCTTGTACTCTTATTTGTATACGATTTATAATTTAACAGAGCCGATTAATTTCGTATCGTCCTGGAGGGAAGGACATTGGAACTAAATGATTTAACTTTAAGTAAGTCCTATTTTATTACAGGATCACATAGTTTTATAACTAGTTAATGTTGTTTTTCTTTTCTTTTTGCTCATTTAAGCAAACACATAAATATAAGTACAGTTTTAAAAACAGACAAGTTTTGTCGTTTTAAATTAACACAGACTGCGGGTATGTTCATATTTATTCCTATTTTTACCAGTTTAGTCTTTAAGCAACCGTGTAAGTTTTACAAAATAATTAAAACTATTTGAGTTTGGCTGGTACAAGGAGCTCCCTTGTAATTTTTTGTATATTTTTGTCCACCTTTTATTTTGCATGTCCTCGATATAAAGTACATATATTTACTGAAATGTATATAGAGAATCTCGAAGTAGACGGCTAGAGGTCAGATCCTTATTTATTTGGTTTGTTTCGGGTCTAGGTTTTTGTGACTCCGAAAATTCTCTGTAATTTGATTGAGTTTGATAAGTAATTGTTTTTTATAGTAACAATAGTTTATAAGACAAGTAAAAGTACAATATTGGATACGTCATAGTAGGTACTTACACTGAGATAGTACGTACTCAAAATATTTGTAATTGCATTAAGATTATATCCATTATAAACATATTAAGTCATTTACCACACTCACTCCATCGATATGCGCCCGTCCCGCATATCTAAATTAAAAAACATACAAACAAACATAACATGATTTATAATAATTAATTTAATCTAATCGTGAAACAAATCGAAGAATATGCCACTTAAGTAGCGCCGGCGGACCCAAACGGGCCTAATTACCATAACAATCTATAAGGAATAAAGTTAAGATTAATTAAATACACTGCACGCGTTGTCCGTATGTCCGCCGTATCGCCTCCTGATATAAATAACGCGATCAGATACACTAAGTATTTATAATCTCAGTTCGTGATAAAGGACTAGAGTGCGTGAAATGGAACGTAAAAGTTTCGGCTGAATATTTGAATATTGATTGCAACCGTTCGATGTTTAAAAATTTTATAAAAACGTCAGTTTCAATTTAGTAAAATCTAGAGTTTCTGAGTTGCTACTTTAGACCGTTATAACAATTTTTTGGTACTAACATATTAAGAACTGTACATGCTTTATAACAGCCTAGCAAATGTAAGTCATACCTGAGTATTCCATGAAATTAGGTTTCGTAATTGGTCGGATCAGACCGTATATGTTGGAATATTAGACTTGCAAAATTGTGTGATTCACGAGAAATACTTTTATTAAAGTATGTCGTAAGATTTTGTATGTGACTGTTGAATGCATTTATAACCCCCGCCCTTGTTGCAATTTTTTTTGTATGTGTACATGGTAATTCTATCTTAGGTTCGCTACAAATATGTATTATAAAAGTTTTCGTAGGGACCTTAAAAGAGTTTTTTTAGCCGTTTCCTCTATAACGGATTTGTGATAAATAATAAGTGAAATAAAGGACTCCATATCTATATAACATCACATACCTAATTTGACATTAGCATAAAGTGATCTATCGCTATAAAAAAATAAACATATCAAGTAAGCCGTTAGTTTCCTTATTTCACCGCAATCGCTTCCAATTTTAAAATAAATGGGATTCGATTATCGATTTTTTCAATTTATGTTTCGATTATAGAAAGTGTACCCAGTGTTGGACGTAAAAAGTAATATGTCATCGAAATGAATCGAATGATGGCCGATGGACAATTTCGCCACCCGCCGCCAATCATTCGCCGCGATACCATCCTTTAGCTGCGTGTTTTAAGTTAAAAGATTCAGCGATTTATGTGCTAAAAACCTCAGTTTATGAATGAATAATGGAAATTTTGAATAGTCAATCTACATGTATAATTAAGGTATGTACATAAATTAATTTATTGAAATTTTCAAGGGTATTTGGTTATACGGCCAAACCTTGTTTTAGACTGTTATTTGTGGTACGAATACTTATCACAAAACAGAAGAAAGATCAAAAGCAGTAAGGTTAAGTACAAATCTGGTATTCCATTTTCAAAAATTTGAATTTTATTTTTCTCAAAATCCGCTCTATTTTTTTAACGAACCAAAGACAATTTTATTGCCGAAGATTGGTTTAATAGCGAATTCCATTCCCGCTGACAGTCGCGCCACACAGCCAATATGGCGTCCCGAGCCGCCCTGTAATTCCAATACTTACGTACATTACCCGTATGACGACTATTATAATGTATTAAGGCATATTATTTTATGGCTTTTGCCTGAACGTTTAGATGATGCGAGTCTAAAAATATACTTTATGTTCGCGAGATGATACGGCTTTTAGTAATGTTGAGTTTTGTGCAAGTAGGTTTTTGTGTGTGTTTTGGATCTGTGGGAGACAATCTTGCTATTATTTTTAATTATTATATTGCATTTGGAGTAAAAAGAGAAAAATATCATAAATCTTTTGATGCAAGTGTAGTATCGTGGAACTATGAAAGACTTTTCTAAGATTTATTTTACACTAAGGAACATTTGTGTGGTAATTTTATAATAGCCAGTTTTCGGCACAGAACTAACAAAACACAATAAATTGTATTCATAAATAAAAAAGTTTTGATTTACTTTGAAGTTGCGACGTTGACCTACTAAAGCATATATCAGCTCGGAGTCCCAGTATCTATTCGAGTAAGGAGTGAAATGAGGCTTTATTCGGTTCTCATTACATAGAAATAAACCTTTGGCTTTCCCTTTTAAAAACGTATTGAGGTGTGAACTATTGTAAATTTCGAAAATAGAATGTATATTTTTAAATTAAAATTGTCAATTTCCAAAATAGAATAGCTTTTTGAATTTTATAGAGATTGAACAGTACAGTCATTCAAACATATCTTTTGATCGCGACGTGAGAAACGAGGCCTACTGAGATATCCTCAAAACTCGACATAAACTAATAAATTCGCGTGTGAACGCGCGTGTACCGTTACAGCACGAACGGGCACGTAATACTAGTTATTTCTATGTCCGTCTGTACGTGTCGACGGGTCATTATAGACAATTATGAGAGAAAAGCCGAGTGTAATTGTTGATTGTTGATCTCGGTTTATCGGCTCGTTGCTTAACGTTGACTTATTAAGCAATTTCAGCGTATTGTTTTTCATTTGTTTTTGTTGAATTTTTTTGGATAATTAGATACGTGGTTTTAAGGTGTATGGGATTTATTGCGCCTCCATGAGATTTAATAAGGTACTCTTGTCTATTATCTTGAAGTTTAACTTTTATGGTATACATTTTGTTGTCTTTTGCAAATAACGTCTTCTCACACTGTAAGCCTAGTAGGTATATTTACTGTGTAAATTATTTTTTTCCTATAGCTTGATACGTGTCGAACGTACTTTAGATAATATTGTTACCGCCTTATACAGAGGTGAAACGGTATTTTTCTAGATAAGAGACCATTACTTGCTTTTAGCTCAATTTCTATTTCTTAGCCAATTTGAACTAATGATAACGGTCACCGTAGATTCTGTTTCATGGGATCGCAAAAATCTTATTTTTAAATTCAAATTTCAATTTTTTTTTTAAATCAGGCCAGATAAAATAGTTTCTACTTTAGCACTTACCTGTACAATGTACATACATTGAAACCGTATTAAACAGCACTTTCGCGCTGAAATGTACTGATATTGATAATAGCGCGAGTACAGTCGTGCACACTCCGCGCGTCTGATTGCGCTAGGTGTGAAAGGTTATGTTGAATGCGCGCGCTTGCAGCGGATTATGAGAATTATATCGTCGACTGTGATTTTACACCAGCATGTTGGTAGTACAGCATAGTGTGGATGTGACATTTTTAAGGCTAAGGAGCTGTGGATTATAGAGCCAAGTGCGTAAGACTAATATAATAATAAAGAACGCAGTAGTGAAATGAAATTTAGGTTATAAATACTAAGTAATCAAAATAAAAAATCTTAAAATCCTAAATGGAAGTGTAATTTTAAATGACAATAAGATGACTGCTAACAGCTGTTCGTATGAATATAAAAATAATACTCTCACTTACCAAGGTGGGGTTTTAAATTGCATTTTTGTCCCACGTAACGCAAATTATGGCCCTGAATTTTTGGACCTTATTCTAAATTCCATTTGCTACAGATTTTTATCAGAAAAATCCCACATTCCCCGATCCAGCACTGAAATAGGGGTCCTTTACACCTAACCCACAGGTCTTACTTTTACTATAAGTATGCGAATAAACATTAAATTGTCCGATCCGGGATACAAATAAGGGACCTTTACACCGCACCTATGTGCCTTACTTTAACAATGCGAATAAACATTTAAACAATACGTCGTATCCACACTCCAAGCTCGCATCATAGCATGTAATCTTTCGTACAGTTATTGTTTTTTCCGATACTAATAAGCGGCCGGCGCGGTCATTGATGGAAAATTATTGATTGTACGCGGGCTGGCGAGGGAGGGGCGCGGGCGGGGCACAGGAGGGGAAGTGATCTTACTCTAGCTGTGAATTTAAGCCTATAGCATACTGATGGTACTTTGTAATACCACTAGGTTTTGTATATACCTTTATGTGGGTTGGTTTTTTAATGTGCTACTAGAAGGAAAAAAAAATTAACTAGGGTGTGCTGTTAGGTTGAGTAAAATATAAAAGGCTGTTTCTTGTCCGCGAATGAAATTAGGAATAATTTTTCGCTAGTTGAAAATCTTTTTAGATTACTAGAAGGATAGGATAAAGAAGGATGTGAAATTCTTTAAACTTTGGGTAGTTAAAAAAAAAGTATTATTTTTACACAAACTTGTTAGTAAAACTTTACACAAACAAATCTTTTTCATGGGGTTTTAGACACTATTTCTTTCGGAATTTCTGTTCCTTAGTTCAATCGGATCAACCCGGTTAATACATTGTGAACATACACATAACTTCGAAAACTCAGAGGTTTTTATTTAGTTTGTGAAACTGTGCCCAAGCGAAACAGGGCCCAACCGTTTGTTCTATCAAGTTAGAAGACTCCAGCGTAAAACCTTACCTCCTTCAAAATCTCAGTACTCCAGTTACCCAACTAATTAATCGTAAATAATGACCGTGGTAAGTAATGAAGAGTGTGGGCCCGAGGTGTCAGATATCATTTAGTTTGTTTATCTTATCGGCACCGCGTCCGCGACGTAATTGCCGGCTAATTGGCTTTCCATGTAATAATATACAGTAACACTGGCTATTGTGAGCGGGGAATGTTTGCCCACTTAGATCTTTTCATATTTGCACTCTGTCTTGCCGTGTAGTAAAGAGTCGTGAGCAGTAAAGAGGTTTTGCTGCTATTTTCAGTGGTTCATGGGGTGAATAGGGATTTTGTCCGTGGTTTTCGAATGAAGAGTGAGGTAATAAGACTTTTAAAAATAGTTCTTAATCGTATCCTATGATGTATGTTCCTACCCTTGCAGAAGTTTAAAAGTAAAAAAAAGTTATTTTGACATTGATAATGCTATAACGATCATTAAATAAGAACATTTTTAATAATTCCTTAGAAATAAAAAAAAATCATATAGGAAGTCCATTAATATCCTTTTTAGTATTTATGGAACACAACAAAACAAGGTAAATAACTTCTTTTATGTTTAGTCAATCAAAGAAATAATTTACGCTTATGTGAAACCTGATTTACACAGATACGTGAATCGAAATGAAGTTATACAACGCTTTTTTTATAATATTTTTAAGGTCTGCATACAGCATTCAAGATCGTTATCATTCTTTTATTATGTAATAAAAAAAATTAAGTAGTAACCTCGACCCTCAAAATTGTAGCATTTTGTCATTACGAAACGCAATGAATCACACTGAATTAGCCACGAGCTAAACATTTTGTCATAAATTTTATACATGTTGTAAAAGATCAAAAATTGTTCGGAATTTCTTTAGTACATTACATATGTAATTTAACAGAGTACGGACTACAGTCCACAAAGGCCACCGTGGTGGAGTTAGGGCTAAACCCACCACTTACCACTCAGTTGTAGAGAAAGCCTTTGTCTAGGGCATGTTCCATATAGTATTTATATGTTGGCGTATGATGATAAATAAAAAATATATTAAAAATATTTCCGTACATTTCTTTCTCCATAATTTTATATTTGATCGAAGATAATTACATACTTATTTGTATCAGGTAACTGCATATAATAGTAGCTTATATATCTCTATATTGCTAACTACGATGCATAACGCTCCAGTCACAAATATATTTTTTTAACTTTAGTGATGGCCTCGAGGTTTGGGCGCGCGGTTGAGAATCTCGGCGGTTGCGGGTTCGAACCCCAGGCACACACCTCTGACTTTTCGAAGTTATGTGTGTATTCAGATTGAATTATCACTTGCTTTAACGGTGAAGGAAAACATCGTGATGAAACCTGCACACCTAAAAGTTCTTAGGAATTTCTTAGGTGTGTAGTCCGCCAACTCGCACTAGGCCAGCGTGGTGGACTATGGCCTAAACCCTCTCAATTGTAGAGGAGACGCGTGCTCAGCAGTGGGCGTATATGGGTTGATGAAGAACTTCAATTTAGGGATATGTCGAGACTCAATAACAAAAAAAATTGCCGCAACAACTAACTTAAACCATGACAGGTACGACTGCTCGTTTGTCGGTTACGCTTGGACGAGAGCAAATACGTTTGTTGTGCACGAGTCTCTTTGATGAGCGACCTCACAAATTCGCGCATTTTTTATTAATACGCACTTATTACGTATGTATGTCGTTAAATATTTTATAACCTGTCGTATATGAAATAGTGCGTCATGTGTTTTACGTATTAGCACGTCATGCGATAAATAAATAAAATAGGCCCAAATAATCATCATCAACTACTGTCATAAAAGTCAAACAATCAAAAGCAAAAACAAAAAAGATAAACGTACCTGATTTAATGTTTTTTTAAATAAATAGTGACACTACTGTGTACAAGTTAAATGCTCCAATGACTAGTTCATTAAGTTTTCTTTGAATGTGTAATACCTATTATTCTTTTATATACCTTTAATGAAGAATTTATAAGATCATTTATTGACAACGCCGTGGCGCAGTTGGTTAGACACCAGCTTGCGAAACGTGAGGCCGTGGGTTCGATCCCCGCACCGAGACAAATGTTTGTGTGATCCACAAACATTTGTTTCGGGTCTGGGTGTTGATGAGACCGAAAAAGTCTCTCGTAGTCTCTGATACCCACGATACAGGTCTTGTCATCTAGTGTGGGGTCAGAGCTATGTATGTGACTGTTGGGTGTATTTATTTATTTATTTTATTTATTTCTTAGCAAGATTGCTGTTTTGTAAACATTCCTAATATCCTCTGACAGTTTCTAAACACCTTTAATAAATTACATATACTTTCCCCATAATTTAATTAATCAAACAACAACTGTCCATATTAGCAGTAATGGCGCCGGTGTTGCCCCCTGTGAGGATGTGCGTTATTGTTTTATTATGCAACTACACGCATTACCGAACGTGGGACGAATTTTGCAAAATTTGAATTTAGAATTACCGTTGACAACAGCTGACCTGTGTTTGAAATGTCAGAAATTTGATATTTGATATTTCATTTTTTTTCTGGTTTAGGTGCTCACTTTCTGGACATAGGTTGAGTTTTAATTATACTTATTATATTAGTGCTAATGTTATAATTTAAATATTCGATAAGACACATTCATAAATATAATAAGTATTTGAATTCAATATTTTTTAGTATGTCATTTGAAACAAATAATTGTCCTCGTAAAATTACTTATATGATGGAGTATTTTATTTAATAAATCAATCATATCATTCGATATCTTTACCACTTGTGTTTTATTTTCCAAGTTTTAATTCTAAATACGAATAACCAAAATATAAATCAACAATGCCAGAATTAGCATAATCATTGGCGACAGACACAACTTTGTCGCCACGTGTACCGGATGGGCGCAAGTTCCCGCACGAGCCACAGGATCACAGGTCAACTGTCATTACTCTGTTTGTGTAAACTGCGCATGGGGTATTACTTAACAGCCTGTTCTAATGTGTACGTAAGCGTCTGTTTCCTTTGCCTGCTGATTGATATTTGGACAACACTTAGGTACGGAGAGGTATGGCTGGTTTAAAAATCGAATTGATTTAGCACGTTCAGAAAAAAATGTGAAAACAATTAAAACCTAAATATATAAAATAGAAGCTTTAAAGCATCATGAAAGTGTTTACTAGATGATTGAGGGATCAAATCAATGTTTTTATAATTCGCAGATTGTTAACTCTTTTATCAAACTAGTAAAGCTCTTTCATGTTAAGGTTTGCGTTCCTTGAAAATGTCTAAGATATGTTATATTTTTTATTATTATTGCTTAGTTTATACAAGGTACTTCACTTAAGTTTTGCCTTTTGTGCTTTTGAATGAGAACAATCTCAGTCGATCGACAACATATGTACTAAAAATTGATAGGCATCATTACCGTGTCAACATAACGTTCGTCGCAGCGTTATAAAATGTAAAGCGCCGGCGTCGGCTGTTGACAATTGCACTGTTCGCCTGTTCCACAACGTTGAACCGAATTCGATTACATTTTATGGCGCTTAAGTTGGCAACACGTTCTAAAATAGCACGTTCCGAGTTTAAATGTGTTAGCTACTAAAGAGTTTTTAACATGTGCTTAGGATTTATAGGCGTGTGCCTTTATCACTTGTTATTTAAAAAAAACAACACTGAAGTGTTATGTCAAATTAAAATTATATAAGGAATGTAATATAGAAAATGTTGTGTTACTTGTGTTTTAAATATTTGAAAATTGTTTCCTTATATGAAATTTATTTATAACCGACATTTTCCATCGCACAGATAATATAAGCAAATGAGCGCGATATTTTCATCGAAATCTTACGAATATTTTCTTTCATTTAAAATTCACGTTGCTTGGCGGGGGTGTAATAAGGAACTTTACGATTCACATCAACGCTCATGAGGATTATTGTTCGACATATTTCATTCGACAAATTTACGAACGCGTTCGGTGGAAAGTCGGTGTTTTATTAAAATTTTTGCCGCGGGGCGTAGAAGCACGTGTGCGGGATATTGGCATGTTTAGATACCTACTTCTAACAAAATGGGATATATGGAGAAATATTCAAAGAAAATTAATGGAAATATCTAAAGTTACTAAGGAAAAGTTATTCGCTTCCATTTTAATACTTATAAACTCTACATTTCGGTAGTAGGTGTTACTGTGATTTAATTTATTCAAATAGGACTTTCTTTTATAAACTACGGGTCAAATAGATTATTTATCTAGAGCTAATGTTAAATGTAAACAGTAAACAGCGTCTCTAAAAACAAATGAATTTTGCCATAAATATTTTTTTAAGTATCTGTATGATATAAGATAATGTATCAATTGACACGACATGATGATATATAAGAGTAACTCAATAATTTTCACTATTTTGGCGGATACTATGACACAAACGCAGACATTAAACACTGGCGCATTAACATATTTTCCGCTCTTTAAGACTAAACAAATCTTTGTTTTTAAAATAATCTATATCTTCTGAAAAATAAGACAAAAAATGGGGCAAATTTGCCGCCCTCTAAAATCTGCTGCTCTAGGCTCCAGCCTGCTCAACCTATAGGTAAATCTGCCACTAGACCTAAACCTTGCAACTTAAAAATTGTCAACCCACTGACCTATCAAACACGACGCGCCCAGCTACCCAACGGTAACTAAGTACATTACCATTTTCTCTCATTAGCATTTAATTAACTAAGTCAATAGGTGAAATCATTGGAGCTAAACGGGTCAAAATACCTTTCATACAGGCCAGTCGCGTTAGCTCTCTATATAATGGACAGAACGACGCACTGTATGGCTAAATAGACTTCGGAATAATCTGGTGTTTTGTCTAATGGCAGGTGATTAGGGTAAGCAGACGTTTTGTTTACTAGATGCTAATTATTCAGGTGGTTCTAGGCATTTGGAACAGCTAAAATCTTGTGCTGGAAACAGTATTTAGATCAGTAAAGTTAGTACATAGTTCAGTACAGTGTCTCCTAATTGTCAGATTTGAGGGGTTGGGGTTATAACATACACTCAGACCCGAAACAAATATTTATCCATAAATATTTGTCTCGGTGCGCTATTAAAGGTGTGAATGTATAATCGGGAAACGGCATGCTAGATATTTCTTTAAAGTGAGATGTTAAAATTTCGACGAAAATTCATCTGAAATCAAAGCATCAGTGTTAAAGAGACCAGAATAGTGTGACAGGTTTCAATCTATCTCTCTCTTTATACTAAATCTTAACTGACAGAAATGACTGAACAAAAATATTGAATCCCCTAAACTAAGCAAGCAAACTTGTCCTTTTAATCTCCAGAAGTTCAAAACTTCCTACGTCTCTAACATGAAAGTTACCCACAGCAGTACGTATAGGCCGGTATAGATATAATTTCCTACAGCGTGCGCCTGCAGACGACAGTTCCGCTCTAATATCGGAAGACTACGCGTCGCGCATACTGATGTCACATTACTGAGAGCATTCGCCAAGCCAGTGTTTTCAAAATATCTGCCGAAAATATCGCTGTTTTAGCTTGAATTCTGTAATATGTTGGATGTGATGAACCATGTTCTAGGGAGATTTGGTATTTTTAGTTTTAAATGATTTATGTATGTAAAAGGTTAATAAGGCCTTATTTATAATGTGTTAAATAAATACAAAATATTATGAGGAGAATTTCATTATTGCCATTAAAATATTTTAAAATGTGTTAAAATTTGGAAATACGAAAAGGCACAAAATTGTATAACCGTGTTTTGATTAAAGTGTTTCCTCTTCTAGTTGGCAAAAATATTTTCCATAACTATAATCGAACCTCCATAGCCGTTTTTACCAACTACCCGACATGCCTACACATTTAATGATTTCACACAATACCCAACACTTTCAGCGTAAAAATTATCGGCTATTCCATAACTAGTTAATGTCCTAAGGTCCTCAAACCTACCCTATACCCTTAGCATACGTCTTTCGTTGTCTGGTAATGCGTTAATAACAAGTTATTATTATAGTAGGTAGTTAGACTGGGGTACTGAATTATTCATTTTGCGCCTGGGAGGTCGGCAGACTATGAAAATGGTCTGACGAAGATGTTGTGAACTAGAAGCGGATAGCCTAGGGCACCGTCGTAATTATTGTTATATTTATCGGTTGAGTATAGCTTAATAGAATTTGTAGTTCGTTGTTGAAGTGGTCTAAGTTACAAATGCATGGTAGAGGAATTTGAATATTG
The DNA here is from genome assembly GCA_030295005.1 of Cephonodes hylas. Taxonomy (NCBI): domain Eukaryota; kingdom Metazoa; phylum Arthropoda; class Insecta; order Lepidoptera; family Sphingidae; genus Cephonodes; species Cephonodes hylas. The sequence goes on from AP025382.1 coordinate 7,578,516, forward strand.
AATGAAATTTTTCCAGCGGCTGTAGAAATAATGTCGATTCTTCTAATAGGCCGTTCTCCTACCAACAGGACCATTTCGATGTATGAGATTTATTTTATATGGCTAGTTACTTTAGTGCAAAAAACATCTGTCAGTTTCGGATTGAGGTATTCTAGAGAGCAAATATCAGTTGTAAGTATGCCAAATTTCGAGTTAATAATTCGTTAGTCCAAATAATGTTTAAAGTTTCCGTAAAATACTAACATACACGTACACTCTTATAAAGCTAATAAAATCGTGCTAAAAGGAGACTCAGAGTTAGTATAAATGATATACCTATACAAAAGAGAGAAGAGCTTGATTAAACCTATCTAGAAGGAAAACATCAGTGTTAATAACAAACGCATTGTCGCCTGATCAATGAGCTAACTAGCTCCTACTAATGCGCGATGTTTTTCTACATCTCGATGTCTGGTACATGCCTTGTTGGTGGAACAGGATGTTTCACACGAGATCCATTTGAATAAATACACATAATTTAGTTCTTTCTTTTATCTGTCGAGATGGTAGGATAAGAAAAGTGTATAAGCAATATTAAGCATCAGATCTCTAATTTAATATCAAATAATCTTTATTTTTATATCGTTCAATTTCCAATTTTTTTAATGATATAATAAAAAAAAACTTCATCAGCTCTCAGACACGGGCACGGGCCTTGTCTACAGAACAGAGTATTTAGGCCTTGGGCCACTACAGTGGCCTACTGCGGAGAGGCGGACTACACATCTAAGAATTTCCTACGAACTTTTTAGGGATGTAGGTTTCCTTACGATGTTTTCTTTTAACGTTAAAAAATGACAATTCGTTGTGTACACACATAACATCGAAAAGTTGGAAGTGTGTGCCTTTTTTTCAACTTGGGTGCGCCGAGATTTTCGAACGCGTGCCTAAACCTCGGGACCATTGCTACTTATTAACTGTTACTTTAACACATATTGAAAATTTTGTAATTATATATTTCATTTTTTTCAGATATCGAGACGACGCGCTGTGTTGGTCTGACAGGTAATATTGTAAAATATTATCTTAACTTGCTACTTTTTTTTCAATTTATTCGTTAAGTAGAGTTTTTTTACAACAAAACAAAACAAACACACCTCACGCCTATATTCCCCGAAGGGGTAGGCAGAGATGCATTTCTGCATCCACATTTCGCCAGGTATGTTTCAGTCCCACATAATAGGGGGCGAGCTTATTTCCGTTTTTCGGGGCCCATTTCCAGACTCCGTGCTGAGAATTTCCTAATGGAAAAACCCAATAACACTTTGCCCGACCCGGGAGTCGAACCCAGCACTTCTAGATCGCACGGCACATGCTTGTACCGCAAGACCACGAGGCAGAGTTTTTTGTCCACAGGAATTGTCTTAAGTAATGATATATAATGTTTTGTATAATATAAACACTATTCTTTGAAACAATAGACACTAAAATACTAAAGTTAAAAATAAAGCATTGTTATTTTTAATACTATAGAAGTCTTCTTGCATGTTATTTATAAAGCGTAGTGTCTTTTTAAAAACCACGACTGTATAGTTGTTTTTCTAATCTGTTGCGTTCGATTTCAGATGTAGCGCAGTATAATTTTGTTCTTTTATGACATAATTTTGTGTGAAGTGTCTGAATTTGGTACACGCTCTACTTCTGCCTACCTCATCAGAGATAGGGGGTGCAGTATGTAACTTTTTAAATGACGAATATAAAAGTGTATAGTCCGTGTGTGGTCGAGTTTTTATGTTGTATATCGGGTTATTTCATATATGCAGGTGCAGACTACCTCGAGACACGATTAAGATTATCTCAGACAAATATGCCAGAATAGTCTCGTGTAGAGGTTTCAAAATAGAATCTATATATGATTGACTTCAGTCACCAAAATTACGAATCGAACATAATCTGATTTCCCCTCAAGAGTAAAAAGAAATACTACTTGGCCAATTCTAAAACCTTTTTTATTACTTTTTTCTGCAAGCATTACTCAACACTTCCTGCCTACCCCTACTGTATGTGGGTGTGAGTATAACACTTAAACGGCAAACTACCATAAGTCCAAAGGTAAACAACAACTTAATTAATGCAAACAAACTGACCAATATAATATTTTAATCTGGCTGTCGAAGTACAAATATTTGCGTAGGGACCGCTAGTAATCCCACACCGACCTCTGTTTCGCTAAAGTCGCATCGTTTTGGGCTTAGCTTTGTATTAGTTTTTGACATATTTACTATTTAAATAACGATAGAAAATATTGTGAGGAAGTGACTTTTTATGAAGCCACGGAAAGGTAGCTTACTGTTTTACTCCATCAAAGATTTATTTAGGTGTATAACTTACTTTACGAAAAGCCTATAATAAACTTTGAGTCTATTTATGTCAAAATTTACTGTTATTTTAAGTTTAATTTGTGATTTTGATGGCATAGAGTTAAGGGGGCATCCGTTAAATTCAGTTTAAATTAGGAATAAACTTTACAAAATACCATAGTATTCATTTTTAGATTCATTTAAGATATAGGTCCTGAGATTAAGTAAATTGATCAGAGTTTTGTTTTGTTGCTAGGTATGACATTTATAATGTAAAACTAAAACAATGTCAATATAAATAAAAATTGTCCGGATCATTTTATTTCTGAAGTGTAACTTATTGATTTTACAATGCCAATTACATTTAAAAAGAAGAGCTAAACCGAGGGTCGGCGGGATTCAATCGAGCGATATTCGGCACCCGGCATGGCAGCGGTCAGCGACGGCTTATTTTGTGGCTTAGATAACAATGGCTACTTGCGCAGGGCTGGCCCGTGGAGTAAATTTAATATTAATTTAAAAATTTAGGTTATTTAAATAAGATCGGTTTACATAGGTGTCTCTTTTTATTTTTGTCACTTTTATGAACCAATGTTCTGGGGGCTTTACTGCAGTGTGTTTGCGATTTACAAGTCCTAGGTTCGATTTCTAAGCCGGGCAAAGTATTTTTCTTTTTTCACTACGAAATTCTCAGTAGCAACACGAAGTTAGGAAAAATTACAGAAAAATTGCAATACGATCATTTTGTAGTACATAGGACAAAAAACAGAATTGATAAAACGTGGGTGCAGAAAGACACCTTCACCCCTAAACCATCGGGGATAAATGAGTTGTGTCTGTAATGTATGCATTTAGACTCCTAAATACTCAGCAGCAACACTCAGTACCTATACTAAGTAAAATTCACTTCAAGACGAACTGTGTGTTGCAATTTCTTACGGGTCATGGCAACTTTCAAAGCAAATTATTGAGCGCTAGAGGGCGAGCAATCTTTGCCCTGAGGAGCGTAACAATATGCTTAATAGTGTGCACATAACATCTTGTGTTGTTTACTATACAGAACTATAGAATAAAGAATGATTTTCCTAGTATTTTAACTTGACTGCAATTAGAAGAACGTTGAAGACAGGTTTTAGTTTTTCCAATTCAATACGTCAAAGTCAAATTGTTTGTTTTCTAAGTACAAAGTTGTTTGCAACTTCGCATAACTTACTTCTTGTGATTAATTTCGGTTTTTTTTTAATTTCAATAGCCTCTACCCACTTCTGTGGTATTCAGGCCCTAAAACAAGCTTAAATCCCATAGAAATACTGCTTATAAGCAAACAGCAAATTTTAAATTTTCAAGGTCGACATAACTTGATTTACTAATTTTTTTACCACCACCACATCACACATATTAAAAAAATTATAGCTTAGTATATTTTATAGCTTTAAATTCTCAGCTTTACCAAAGTGTCAGCCCTGCAACTTCGGGTCGAATGGGCCAGCGTGTCAAAGTTAGGGTAAGGGTTACCGCAACGAGTTATGTGTATCGGATATCGCGCGGTTAACCCGCAATTACTGAGGATTCGGCTGTGGCGCGCCCGCGGTCCTAATGGCCACTGCCGTCTCTGATCGCTGTTTAATTGTTTTTATGGCTTTTGTTGCGCCTATTAAATGTGTCGTGACGTCAGGAATTAGGATTCGCGGGAGATATAAGTCATATAATGTTTGGAGAACAACATACATACATAACCTCACGCCTATATTCCTCGAAGAAGTAGGCAGAGATGTATTTCTGCACCCACATTTCGCCAGTTATGTATCAATTCCACGTAATAGGGGGCGAGCCTATTGCCGTTTTTCGGCCACATTTCCAGACTCCGTGCTGCTACTGAGAAATTCCTGATGGAAAAACCCAATAACGCTTTGCCCGACCCGGGAATCGAACTCAGGACCTCTAGATCGCACGGCACATACTAATACCGCGAGACCACGAGGCAGTTTGAAGAATAACGATGCATAAACGAAGACAACTGTTTAGCTTCGTTAGTAGTAGTCTCGCAAACACGATGTCTATTTAGAGTCACATATTGTGTAAAGGGAATGTAGTTTCTTATCAATTTTATGATAAAATGCAAACGATGAATTGGTCTCTCGCTGGATTACCAGGAAAGGAATGTTTTGTATTAATTTTAAAAATTTCGCCTTCAACCTGAATAAGGAAGGACTCTTACGTCTGCTTCATCCAACTATGTACATTCTCGTGGCTTCTATAGACGTCCAGCTTGCTTTAGATAATTCTTAAAATCTTTAAGCTATAAATTATTATTTAACAAAAGCAATTTGACATATTAACGAGAATATACTGCTCTTCTTCTTCTTCTTCTTCATCAACCCATATACGCCCACTGCTGAGCACGGGTCTCCTCTACCATTGAGAGGGTTTAGGCCATAGTCCACCACGCTGGCCTAGTGCGGGTTGGCGGACTACACACCTAAGAAATTCTTAAGAACTCTTAGATGTGCAGGTTTTATCACGATGTTTTCCTTCACCGTTAAAGCAAGTGATAATTCAACGTGAATACACACATAACTTCGAAAAGTCAGAGGTGTGTGCCTGGGGTTCGAACCCGCGACCGCCGAGATTCTCGACCGCGCGCCCATACCTCGAGGCCATCACTGCTATACTGCTCTACGATGAACAATTATGGACGTAAAAATTATACGATTAACACGTATAGCTTTTGTGCTTCTATGTAAGTACCGCTACTTGTACCTAAAAAAATACGTATGTTAGTATTGTAACGATAGCTACCGCTTATCTTCGGTTTAATATCTCAAGTAAAACCACAGACGTCAGTTTAATGTTATTACTATAAAAATGCGAAATTTACAAGATATTCGAATAATGAATTGCGATGGCAATAGTATGAAATCAGCATTTGTAATCGGAAACAATTTAGCAACAATGTGGCGCCACCTGCTGGCCACATGTTTAACGCAAGCAGTAGTAACTATTGTGATGTGACAATTTAACGACTTCGAGTAAAAACAGTATTACATTATGTATATGTTTTTACGCCTGTATTTTCTTTGGGTTAGTAAGTACTGATGGCTTTAAGGTTTAAGCAGTAAGCACGGGGTCGAAAGCTCAGCGGTCGCGGGTTCAAACCTCAGGCACACACCTCTGACTTTTTGAAGTTATGTGCGTATTAACAATGAATTATCAATTGGTTTAACGGTGAAGTAAAATGTACTGATGAAACCTGTACACCTAAAAGTTCTGAGGAATTTGTTAGGTGTGTAGTTCGCCAACCCGCACTAGGCCAGCGTGGTGGGTTAAGACCTAAACTCTCACAGGTACTACAACTGGAGGCCATTTTTTTTTTGTTCTCGGGAGGAAAGCTGTTTATGGCTCTACTTCCCGCCAGCCCGGGGGAGGGGGGCGGGAAGCGTATGTCGGGGTCACCGGTCTTCCAGCCCGGCGCGCGGCGACGTCATATCTGCGCAGATGTTAGTGCCGGGCTGGGTTCCTTACAAAATCCCTAAACCGGCATACCAACCAAAACCCCCCGGTGGCCATCTTCGCGCCGAGTGGGGCGACCACGGTACGCGGGCGAGAAGCGCCCACCGTCATCCGCAGCCGCCCGGTTCGCCTCCGAGACGTAAATGTCTCGGCCGTCTCGGAGTTTTAGGGGGCACAGATGCACCCCCACTATCTTGGTTCGGGCGCCCCGGTTGTGGATGGGCGCCCGCGACGGACACAGGCCACAGTCCCGCCGCCCCTCTCGGGGTCACATTCAGTGAGGACGCGCTGCCCCCACATCACGTCCAGCGACCCCAAGGGCCCCTTTAAGTCGCCTTTTACGACAGGCAGGGGATACCGTGGTGGGATTCTTACCCCCCTTACCACAGGGCAGACAACTGGAGGCCTGTGCCCAGACGTGGAACGTATATGAGCTCAGGATGATGATAGCGAATTCACTTACAAGCTTCACCGCTTAGAGTCAATACTATGCGTGCCTCCATTGATTCTGATGTAAAGGAATTGCACATTGGAATACTGTTTTGAAAAATTTAATCACTTCTCACTCAAGAAACGCGAAACACCCACATAAGTGTCCGGATCGTACGCGTATTTGCATTGCCGCTACGTGTTTAAGAAATTGCTATGAAAATATCGCTTGTAAGATGTTTCGCGCGATTTTCGGTCGCGTAGGTAGTTTTTTTGTTGCGCACACGCAGCCCGTACTTAAGTTAAACGTCCCAAACTGGCGGCAATTTGCGGGGGTCTGAGTAAGCTATAAATCATGTTAAATTATTTTTTCATTACGCTTTCGTTGTGATGTTGTAGCGTTTGTAATGTGACAGAGCTGGCCGTGGGCTTTATTGCGCTTTCGTGGTCTGTTTAAGTCAAATTTGACTAGCGATTGATCTTTCTTAATATAACATAAAACATTATTTATATTTCATAGTTACATTATACAACGAATTTCGAAATAATGTGCTATCGGTTCATTCCCATTTCTCTTTTATACAATGAAATAAAAAGCCTGTTTTCTTACTCATGGTTTCAACCATATCCGTAAAATCATTGACATCGGTTAATTGTTATTGGTTTTTGGCGTCTCATTGAAAATCAGCGTTGTTATTCTTTTCACATTTTTTCTCTATTTTTATTATAAGACATCATTATCATTATCAGCCCATATACCTTCCCCAGCTGTGCCCGAGCCTTCTCTACAAATATGTAAGAAGTTTCTATAAATACAGACCATATCCGTGTCTAAACCGCAGTAGATCTACCCGCACGGTGTTCTTATTACGTGGAGATCCCGGGATGTTATCAGATGGTAAGAAATTAGCCGACCGGCGGCCATTACCGCTCCACCGTCCAAGCTTGCTTGCAATTTTTATTATTAACCAAATTAAACATTTAGATAACAACATCAGACCACTTAATGAATATTTCATTACGTGTATTATCGACTTTATGTACTGTATGTAGCTCACCGCTTATTTGGGTTGAGTCTTACAATGTTGTGGTAGAAATTATGATAGTACCATTGATAGGTAAAATATAACTATGGCTTACTATTTGTAATATCCCAAACAAAATTATAGAAAAGGTTTAAGTTTAAAACTCTATTAGCTATGTTTTTCTTCATCACAAATGTGGTTATTGGACCTCAGCTCGGCCAAAGATTATCCATTGCGTTCAATATCTTAAATTAAAAGGGCCCTTTAACGAAGAATTTCGCACATCTTGCGTAGCATCTTGATTCGAATGTTGGACTTATAATGATGACAGTTTTTACAAGATCATCATTTACCGATGTCAAGAACTTTAATAGATTGCGAAGCATTAAAATTCTGCACTGACGGACGGAAAAATGGATCACTTTTTTATTTTCGACTGTCATTTTTTATTGCAACTCATTTGTCTTTAAAATAAATGTCAGTTTCGGAAGTTAAGCATTTTTTTGTTACAAGTCCCAAAGAGGCAATTGAGATTAATCTGATTTTTTTTAAATGATCGGCTACAGAGAAACAAACTGCCGTTTAATAGAGACAGCAAAATGTTTTCGACATAAAAACCGAAATTTAAAAATTAACTTTAATTATTCGTGAAGTGTGTGCTATTCATCATAAAGGACATTAATTATGATTGATACATAATATCGCAATTAATATCATCAATGTATAAAACACTTTTTGTATTTTAACCTTTTACATCGATTAATGTATTCATGTATCGATGTCTCGTAATCAACTTTTAGAATATTCACTTTTTTTGATCGGCAGTGTAAATTTTTGCTCCAGTGGTATCTGAGCTCTTGTACAGAACGTGGTATTAAGTAATAAAGGTCTTGATAAACTGGAGTTTAGGACAGGTGCCCGTCATTACATCGATGGGCTTTTTTCATAAAATATTCAACCTTCAATTGTTGAGCTGAAGCTAATCTGATGTTTATGAAATTTTTGAATAGTAGTAATATTTGAATTTATAATGGCGTCTGGTTAATAATTAGTGATGTGACAACGACTTGGCGGACTTGATGATTAGTCGATTAGTGACGTGACTAGTTTGCACAATCGATTTTTTTATATTGCTGATATTAATAATTGTATATAAATGCTTTTATGGTGACAATCAATTGCAATTAGTTTTTGTGAATGTTATCGTATTTTTCATAATGAAATAGAGTATACTGAAATAATTTTTTCTAGAAGTGAGGAAGGTGTAAGAGAATATTTATGGATGTAGATTTGTGTGAGGATTATGACACTACGCACTTTCTTGGTAATACAACTACATGTAAAAATATCAGCATTAGTGTCCACAAAAGTATGTTGTACCAAAACGTCATTAGGTTAAGTATTATTCTGAGTGCTGAAAAAAAATGTATTAACCGATCGAAGTATTTAACTTAGCCAGTAACTGTAACTTATCAGAGATTCAGTAGACGTAAAATCAATCAATTAAAAAAATCCAATCACAGTCAGCGTAACGTTAATCGATACAGTATCGATTAATATTCGATTATAGACCTCCTGCACATCTCTATTAAGGCCGCAAAAAACATTTCGATGCCTTCCAAGCATGCTTCTTAATACAACAAATAAAAACTGACCACACCACACGACCACGTTGGTTAAAATGCAAGAATTTATAAATTAATCATAATCAAACAGATATAGAATACAGAAATGTGTAGTTTGTACACGTAATCGGGGACCGATGCAATCGCATTGAATAAAGATAAAGCCGCGTTGGTGTGAAGAGATATTCCGACAACAAACAATGAGTGAATTTCATCAAACTGATTGAGGAATAGACGCTTGAGTTGAGTAAAAAATAGCTAGGAATTTGTCATTAGTTGGGTAGGGATATGGTTTCCAGTTACTTACCTGGATACTCAAAAAAAAAAAAATTACTCGTTTGTATTCCATAACATGTGAGCAGAGGTGTATGGGTCAAAATCAGAGAGGTGAGAAACATGCTTCTGACAAAGATTTTCTTAATAAAATAACGTGGTATGGCTAAAATAGTTGTTTCCAAATGAAGTTTCTGCGCATAATTACAAGGCACTTATCATATTTATTTTTTTACGATAATATTTTATTAGATTTTAAACTAAAAAGGCCTAAATAGTCATTCCGGGAACGCGTCCTTATCCCACGTTTCATAGTTGAGACAAGTCAAAAATGTTTACAATTATGACTTAAAATTTTATTTTTTTATATATTAGCTTCGAAAATTATTAAATTACGAATATACGTATAAATTAAATAGCTAAAATATATATTTTTCATATTTTGACTATTCAAATGCTGTCTGACGTTTATTAAATCATTCAGTGAACGCGATGGATATCGGTCGATATAATTCAAACAAAACACGCTAGGTGGCGCGAGCGAGCAACAGTGTGAAGTTCACTAGTCAAAGGACAAGACGCGTGTCGTGTTTTTGGAAAAAAATAATTGATTTTATTGGTAAGTACGTTTTAATTTCGTATGTGGGTAGCGTACTTTAATTCCCCATCACTACGGGAACGCTGTTTGGTGATTAGTTTTCCGATAATTTGCATACTTTTTGCTAAATTCTTATAAATATTACAGTTCACGTGTTCCTAACTCAAAAACCAATATCTAACATAGCGGAATGAAGTATGATATGAAAATATTCATCGGATAGTCATTCAGGTAACGGTCATTTCGGGAATGTTCTCGTATATGACGGGCGTTCTCGAAATGACGATTAACGGGTAAAATGGCGCTTTCTTGCTTTTAAATACATATAACAATGCATTTTTTTTTGTTTTAGGTAACCACTTAGTAATAGTAACATAGAAAATAAAAATGAAGATAAAAAAAAGTCAAAAAAACGATTAAAACAGGACAGTATAGCTTACAAAAAACATCGCGAAAAGGCTAATGCAAGGAAACTCAAGTTTTTAGATAAAATGACACCTGAACAAAGGGAGATGAAGAGACTGAAAGATAGGGAATATTACCAAAAGAAGAAGGCTGAAAATAAAGTTAAGACTGTTAGTTATATGACTGAAAGACAGAAGAGGAAACAAAGAAAGTCGTGGAGAAAAACTTCTCAAAAGTATAGACAGAAAAAAAAGATGTTGGCGAATATTTTAAGTAATAGCCCACCAGATTCTGAAAATGAGATAGAAAGCGATAATCGCTTGTCAAGAAAGAGATCAGGAAGAAAACTGGTTAAAAAAGATAAAGCACAGGCTTACAGGACTGTTAAAAAACAGAAAGATAAAATACAGAAAATGCAAAGAATTATAGATAAGTTGCGAAAAAAAGTAGAGAGAAACAGAAGACGCGAAGAAAGAGTATCCCAAAAAGAATGCTGATACGCCTATTCGCAAAGTTAATGAATTAACAAGAGACTGTTCTGTTACCCCTGAAATTCGTAAACGTCTATTATTTGGCGAAGTTTTGAATTAAAATTTTACCCACCCCGAAATTGCAGAAAATAGGTAGTCGTGACTATTATTGTTTTGATGAGAATATGGATATTTTTGAAAAGTAAGTTATTGCTAGACTTTAAGTTCAAACTTTGATACTCAAATTATTTTGTGATTAATATGAATAAGCTTGAATAATGTTTCGAATTCATAACAGTGTTTGTTTTAAAACTACATTTGATTTATTTAATTTTAAGCATTGATGCAAGAAATCTTAATGATACTTGTAGAGTGCAATTACTATTTGTTCCTAATATATAATATTTGTTAACTGAAACTAAAAGTTTATTATTAGATTAAGTTTAAATTTTGATACTCATGTTGTTCATTCTTTAAGTACAAATAAAGGTTTAATACTTAAAGGTATTTATTATTTTCATCTACAACATAATGAAAAAACCAAACGTTGCAGTCATTTAGGGAACGTCAACGTCATTTAGGGAACTTCATTGTCATTTTGGGAACACTCCCATCATTTTCGGGAACATCGGAAAAATGGTAGATTTTTCACTAATGAGTAGGGTTATAGTTAAATCCTGCATACATATCCTAAAATGACCTTTCAACATTTGTATTTATATCATTAATTGATAACGTATTGCACAAATGTATACAATAAATTAAAATTTTGAAACGAAATTTACACTAATTGAAAATCTATGGACAGTAATATAAAAAAATAAGTCTTTTTATTTTAAAAATATACAAAATGACAGCATTTACTGGTAGAGGGACAGGTTAATTATCATTTCATGGCTGTGATTATTAAAAACTTTGGTTATATTATTATTTAAAAAATATTTAAAAGTGTTCCCGAAATGATGTAAGGCCCTGTCATTTTTATTATTAACAGGTATAATTCCTAAAATATATATTTGTGTGCGTGCCTCTTTACAGGAAAGGTTCATGACAAATGACACAACATATTCCACATGTTAATTTTCTTATAAAGAAAACTTAATTTCTCAGATATTTCAAAACCCAAAATGCCGACCTCTCTGATTTTGACCCGTATATGTTTCATTTACGTTCCTTCAACCAAGTTAAAGACCCACTCCTTAGGGAGATTACTGCCGTTTAAGCACGCTTGTAGGTAAAAGCATATGTCGACATTATTTTCTTTGGGCAGCGAAGTAAACGAGGGCTTTGTAAAAGCAATCAATACTGTCTTAGATAAATCGGAAGTGATTATGTCCTTTATATAAATTTTCAATTTCTGAATTTATGGTAACGAATGTGAGGCAAATGTCAGAAGGATAAAGGAAAATGGATATTGGCAGCTTCATAGCACAGTAGGCTGGGCACTAAATTGCAAAACGAGATGCTGCAGGCTTCACAGACATTTTTTCCGGTCTTAGTGTTAGTGACATCGGAAAATGTCTCGCAGTTTCTAATGCCCACGACAAAAACTCTATAGTATTAAAATTAGAGATTTAAATTTCTTTCTATTGCTTTGAGGCCACCCTTAGTAAACCTGATATCGCCGCTATAATTCTTTGGTTCACATCACTTAGTTACATTTTAATCTTCTTACAAAAAAATGCTTGAAATACCATTTAAGATCGCAGCAATAAAGACAAACATGGCGTTTGCATTGCTCTCTGTGCGAAGTGAAGAAAAATTGCCAGTCTAAATTACTGTATCCATCTGTAACATAAATATAAATCAAAACGCATTAATGCGGGTAGCAGTCATAATTTCCGATCCGTTCGGCGTATAAACAACTGCGAGACAAAGACGGATATATACAAAAGTCGTAAGAGTGACAAGGGCAGAGCATCGGCCATTTTGATTTACTGTTTCGTTCGTACAAGTGATGCCATCTGTCTTCCCGGGGCGGCAATTTTTGACGCGCTGGCGCATCCTTTCCTTTTTTCAGTACTGTTTTATTTTTTAGACTCAGAATACAGTTTTTTAAACGGGAGCACCTTTTCAATGATTTTTGGTTGTTTTAATATAAAAGCTATGTTATTTAGCGTCAGACTTCACGCCAACGAGCCTCTAGGCTATAGGCTATTACGGTGCATGAGTTAAGGATGAGTAATACAATATTAATCTAGATTGAATAATTGTAATTTATTAGTGGGCAATAAGTTTACTATGAAAGAATAAATTTTGCTTTTTTATTTTTCATAAGTATATTATTGTACTAAATATTTTTTTTTTAACACTGTCACAAAGTATTAATTGCCTCTAAGTGAATGATGAAAAAAGCAGTGATGGCCTCGAGGTTTAGGCGCGCGGTCGAGAATCTCGGCGGTCGCGGGTTCGAACCTCAGGCACACACCTCTGACTTTTCGAAGTTATGTGTGTATTCAAATTGAATTATCACTTGCTTTAACGGTGAAGGAAAACATCGTGATGAAACCTGCACACCTAAGAGTTCTTAGGAATTTCTTAGGTGTGTAGTCCGCCAACCCGCACTAGGCCAGCGTGGTGGACTATGGCCTAAACCCTCTCAATGGTAGAGGAGACCCGTGCTCAGCAGTGGGCGTATATGGGTTGATGAAGAAGAAGAAGAAGAAGAATGATGAAAAGCTACGAATCAATTATTTTCATGATAACATCCTGACATTATCCGGGCCTTTGGCAGTAAAACCGTGGGTAAATGCAAAGCATATGACTTGGTACGTCTGTAAAGTTGTAAAATTATATTAGAGAACCGTTGTCCTTTAAAAAACATGGATCTACAGTTTGGATTGATGGTCCTCTATGATATCTTTTTCTGTTTTACTTTGTTACGGGATCAGGACAGTATAGGTTCTCTTAGATTCGCTGAGCTTCAGTGCTCGGCGTCAATACTGTGCGTGCCGCTGTTGATCCTGGAGCACAGGAGTTGCAGTGGCGGATGTGTGCTGGGATAGGACAAGAAAAAAATATCTGTGTGGTCAACTTGTTTTTATCATCAACCCATATACGTCCCGCTGCTGGGCACAGGTCTCCTCTACCATTGAGAGGGTTTAGGCCATAGTTTATAAAGCATAAGCAAGCAGTGACGGCCTCGAGGTTTAGGCACTCGGTCGAGAATCTCGGCGGTCGCGGGTTCGAACTCCAGGCACACACCTCTGACTTTTGTAGTTATGTGTGTATTCACAATGAATTATCACTTGCTTTAACGGTGAAGGAAAACATCGTGATGAAACCTGTATACCTAAAAGTTCCTAGGAATTTCTTAGGTGTGTAGTCCGCCAACCCGCATTAGGCCAGCGTAGTGGACTATGGCCTAAACCCTCTCAATGGTAGGGGAGACCCGTGCCCAACTTGTTTTACCAGTATTAAAAAAACTTTTATTGTAAGAATAGGTCAACATGGTTAATTATTTTCTAGTTAAATTATTCTCAAATTAACATCCAAACTAGGACGTAACATAATAAAGTAATTGACATTTCGCTTAGCCCATCAATCGTTTCAATAATAATTATAATCAGCTCGTTAAGTTTTACAGCAGTCGACGTAACGACGATTTAATTTCATTAATTTAATTTATTTTTAATTTTTTAAAGTAAAAATGTAATGCGAATATGTAGCAGATGTAAAGCGTAAAGATGTTTTTACATAAACGGATCAATTTGCTCGACGTAATAACATGTTAGTGGTGTCTCTTTCACTCTTAGGGAACCATTTTTTGTCTCTCTCGCACCCGTAGGGTGGCCTGTGTGTTCGGGCCAAGAGGACGAATAATTATATTAATTTTTCACAATGTACTTATTATGAGTTGATAGTGTATAAAGTTTGTACGATATTTTTGTAATAAGCTTTATTTTTCACGAGCTTAATAGTCCGTCTTGAGGCGTAGATGCCTTTTTAAGTTGCAATAGATAGATTTTTTAAAAAATGTATTATGGAGCGCAATTTGAAGGGTATTGATAAGGCATAATGTGCGTTTAAAAGCGTTTTAAATGTGAAAAGATGTTCGTTTAAAATTTTTTTAAATTTTATGAACCAGACCAGAATTGTCAATAAATTTGCTATAACATCAATAATTTCAAAATCTATAGTCTTGATTCTAGACTAGGTTAAATACGAGTCTATTTGTATATTGTGTACGCCCGAGACGTAATCTATCCGACCACTACATTCGATATTTTAACAAACATCTTCCCAATAAATTACGCTTTGACGCTGCACGGCTATATCATATCTATACAGAGTTATGTGTTTATAGATGGGGCTTCAAACATTTATTTTGTAAAATACTTTTTAAACATCCTTGAGATATAAAAAAGGACCGGAGGTTGGATGAAACATGAACATAAGGTTTACAATTATTTTTTACATACTTTTTTAATAAAAATAATTGTGACGGAATTCTAACAGATACACGTCAGATATCTTATCCTTATACTATCCTCGTAAGACAAATATCTTTACTTTTTCTATTTTCGTACACGAAAATAAATACACATTATACTCGTGATCTTGCGATACAAGTAAGTGCCACACAAATAAATGGGTGCCAAAATGCACCTCTGCCTACTCCTTCGGGAAGCATAGGTCACGTATATTTATGAAAATACTTACAATATTCCTCAATAAAGTAAGAACACATATATCTTCTATAATATAATCACAATCATACGCCCATAAACCACCCAACCTCCTTTATCACGCTAATTATCACAAAAAACACTCCCTCATTATCAGCTCTATACAGATCCACCTGTCGGGCGTCCACTCGGATGCAAATGGCCATTGTTCGGCGTCCGCTAACGACGATGTCCGCGGCGGTCATTAAACACTGACACGACTCGCGGCCCGTGAGAATCACTCACCACCGCGCTGACGCTTGGAGCTCACGATTTGAGACGAGTGACGTCATTGACCTTGATTGGACGTCCAACACGGATAATACGTAATTGAAACTCAGAAAAGCCTTAATTCGGCGGACGATATTTTTTTGCAAATCATTCTCACCAGACCATATACGTTCCACTATCGGGCACGAGCCTCCTCTACCATAGAAACCACCTCTACTATAGGTTTAGGCCTCAGACCCCATCGCTGGCCATGTTATTTGTTCGATGATAATTTTTTTTTGCTTAGCTTGTGAGGGGTCGTAAAGTTACTCGAAATATTTTACCTATTTCATCATCATCATCATTATCACATAAAAAACGTCCACTGCTGGACCTCCCCTCCTAGGCCTCCCCCAGAGACCAATGTAATTTCCTGATAATCTACAACATGTTATAATGGTAATTTTCAGGTTAAGTCGATTCAGCTTTAGTCGATTTAGGAGGCGACGAGGTTTGACTAAGTATGTCTTATTTTTTCTTGTAATGAAATGGGGAATCTTGATAATTAAAAGAGTGTATTTTTGTAAATCCTGCTTTTCACTTGGATACAAACATTCGAAGAAATTTGAGTCGTGTAAAAGAGCTCTTTTGGTACTTAAGGATCCGTTACTCGGAATAACTCACAGTTTCAGAAATCAAGTTAACTCTGAACATCTTGAAATTTTTTTTGTAATAAAAAAGTTCGCCCACTTAACGAAGCTATAGGTACTTCTAAGGGGCATGGATCGTATAACAATTCCAGTCTGATCCATCAGTCCATAAAGGTAGATATTATGATAAAAATCTAGATATACCTTCATATATTATGTTAAATGTAAAGGAAGAATGTACTTGTAAATTGTAATTAACCAACCCTTTCAAGGCCAGCTCCATATTATAACTGTTCTAATCGTAGTTCGTTTTTGCTTGATGGTTAGATATCATCTTTACAATTACCTTGGACCAGCAAGTAGACTTTTCAACGCCCCGTGGCGCAGTTAATTGGCCACCAGCTTGCGAAATTGAGGCTGTGGCTTCGATCCCCGCAACAAGACAAATGTTTGGGTGACCCAAAAAAATTTGTTTCGGCATTAGGTCTTTGTAAGACCGAAAAGTCTTTTGTAGTTTCTGTTACAACACAATACTTGATTTTTAGTATGGGGACAGAACTATGGAAGTGACTGTTTGGTGTATTTGTTTATAATCTGTCAATTAATATTATAAAATGTAGCCTACGACTTCCGGGTCACCTAAAGTGTTACAAGCTTTTTCTTTAAGAATATTCTCAATAACAGCTTAACCTTTGCTATTGTATCCAAGAACAGCAACAGACTTGTCCTAAAGTGTTACAAGCTTTTTCTTTAAGAATATTCTCAATAACAGCTTAACCTTTGCTATTGTATCCAAGAACAGCAACAGACTTGTCCTATTATGTGATTCAAGATTCAAGAACAATTGACGAAATTTGGTAGCAGAAATGAACCTCTGTCTACTCTTCTAACATGCATGTAAGCATACTAACTGTGTGACTGTTTCAAAGCACAACCCATATTTCTGTCGTACTCAAAACCATAACTAAAGTATGAGATATTTAGGCCTGAGAAAACAAAGTTATGATATCGATATGAAATATTACACTGTCTGGTTAAACTTGAACTCGTAACAAAGGATTATCGATACAATATTGCGAGACAAAAGTCAAAACGCGACCTGTTCATGGCAAGCGCAAAAAACGTTACATAAACTCAGAGATTCGCAACAAGTAACTAAGGATTTGAAATAAAATATAATTGCTGTTAGTTAAGTGCCATGTTTCTTTTTATTAAAAAAGCTAGGGATTGCTTTTATGTTTTTTGCAGATATTATTTTTCACATGATAGCCTCGACCTGCAACTTTTACATGGATATCTGTCCATCTCGATCTTATAAAGCTCTACATCTTCATTACAGCATTATCAATGGCCTTCATTACGTTCACCTTCAACATAGGCCTCTCATATAGCACGCCACTGGGCTCGATCTTCAGCCCTTCTCATCAAACCGCTGCCAGCCATCTCATTTGCTGTGTGTAAAATAAAATTATGGACCAAATGTTGCGCGGCCCCTCGCCAAACAACTGAGGAGCACAAGTATCGCAACCGCGTCGGGAATTTGACGTCGGCCAAAAACACAGAATGTGACAATGGGCGGATAGTATCGAGCCATTCCGAATTTCGGGCCGGGACAGTGTCACTGTGTCGCTCGGGGCTCGTTAATTGTTCATTTGCAATTTAATCGATAAGAACTTTATGCGCCTAAGAAGTATTACAATTAGTTTCATATTTGATTCCATCTTAACGGGCTCATGTTCGAAATTCAATTTTTTATCGTCATTTATTTCGATGCCAGTTCTTAAAATTAATAATTTTGCTCTTTGAATTTTTGAAGAAGTTCTTAGGGGTGTTAAAAGATGGCGGTATTTTAGTTTATTATTTTTATAATTGTTTATTTTAAGAATTTATATAGCAGGTCATTTGTACCACACAAATGTATTTGTTAAAAAAAGCACGAGGTGCGGTGATCTATTTTAGGAAAGACATTTTTATTAGGAAGAAAAAAATTTACCGATAAAGTTAATTTACGATACTAACGACATTCTAGTAATTTGATGTAACTGGCTGGATGACGTTCGCAATTTTGTAAGTTTTGGAAACATACTTTATACCTAATTGTTGCCAGGTTCAAAATCAACACTGAACAAAAAATATCGAATCATTTTCACATCAAAATCTTTGCTATACCAGTTACAAAACCTAATACGCCTTCGATACGACCACATTACCCCTTAATACTAACATAAAAACCATCCACATAGACACTTCAATTGTTCTATCCCGATCTCACACCGAACGATAAACATATCATAAATTTCCGTCAACTTTTATGACATTACAGTCTTTATTTATCGATGATGGACACTTGAGCGGAGAAAAATTGCGCCACAATACAAAAGACACCACAGCCGACATATTTCCAAGTATAATTGCGGAATAATAGTAAAAAATTGATACGTAGAAACGTATCGATTCGACGACGCTGGAATAAGTTTTTTTTTCTCTTTTAGATAATAGGTGCCGTCATGAAGGGTAAATTACAAATTTGAAAATACCAACCATCTAGACTTTATCCCTGAGTGTTAAAGTTTATTTTAGCATAAACATTGTAAATTATAAAATTGTTTTTAACCGTCTTATCCGGTAATTATCTGGCCAGCGGATAATTCTATCGAATACTGTGACAATTTCGCTTCAATAGTATATCATCTGCGACCATTGGGTTGTGTTATTAGTATTTTTACTCGGCCATTATTCACAGTAAGGATATGTTGTGTCCGTTTAAAATGTTGTTAATATTAATGGACAAATTATTGAATACCCGTTAATAAACAGCTGCTTGTTGTGTTATTAACGATCTTGTAGGTTCCCGGGTGTGGAACGCAAATATACTTCACACTTGTGTCTTAGAAATGGTAGGCAGAAGAGAATTTATAAGCCCACGTAACAGGAGCGAGCTATTTGTATTTTAAGGCTCTCCTTATTTTATTATAGGTTTATTTTTGTAAAACTATAATGAAATATTAAATAAAAAGCGACATTAAGCCGTGTAAAAAGATCAGATATTATCGTCTTTCTTTTTGCAAATTTAATTGAAACAAAAAATAAACATGCACTTTATCCAACTCTCATTATTTTGATAATAATTATAAATCTCTCACAATAGATATTGTATATTTTTTCTAAGATTTCCCAATAACTAAAGCAGATTCAATATTTTTACATCGTATATATTTTTACGTAATACCGTCAAATAATTACATTGTAGCAATAAAACACGAACAAACACACACCTGACCAAAGGCTCGGGCACGATATTTCATGTTTTAGTGCAAATGGACGTAGTTACCTTAAATACTCATTTCTAATTCCGAGAAAACAGTTTAACGTACATACGCAAGCCGAAAGTCTCGCAATATTTGTCATTGTGTTGTAACTGGCGTCTGTCCGTCATTAAGACAACTCGACGAGAGAAAGAAGTGTTTTAGTTCCGCGCGATGCCGGACTCGCGGTAATGACGAGTGTTCAGACCTTGTATAAAGAAATATTTAATTGGAAATTATTTTATGCCATTATCATCAAAAGTCCTTTTTCACATCCACTGCAGGACATAGGCGTCTCCTAGCATCATTAGCATAAGTGTAGAAAGTGTAAAACTAACTGGAAAGACTTCAGGCTTTTGTTTATAATAATAACTGATATTAGCTACTAAAATAAAACCTCATAATAACCAGATTATAAATGCCTACATTTTGAAATTATACGGAGAAAAATGTGGACAGTTTAACAATTATAATTAATTCCCAATTTCCCACTAGGGAGTTAAAGCCTTGTCTACAACGAAAGATAACATACAGTGATGACCGGGCTACTTTGTACTACATATATTGGAAGGATACAAACGCACAGAAAACAAACGCAGCATATGCCTATCACAATTGACATAAATTGAAGAGACACTTGTTAGAAGCAACCTTAATATCCAAATATATTTTCAACATAACGGCATAAAAATTACCCAGGCGTCGAACACGGCGACATCAACACGAGACGGCTTTGTTTAGGCCGTCGACCGAGGTTTTCAGCCTGACTCAGTCGAGATGGACAATGGCTTTTTGTACAAATGTAAATTTCCTTTATGTACAACACTTAACATGCAGATTGGTAACACCGATCGGGACTTTCAAACTGTCGCACAATGACGTGTGTTTTTAAAAAGTGTTATTAAGCGCTTTCTGAGCAGTCTGGCAGGTTTTGATGTAATATGCCATGTTTGTTTTGGTTGTTAATTACAAAGGGATTTAGCCCTTTTAAAACATATATTTTTATAACATAATAGGTACTCACGTTCTTGCCTAAATTCCATTAGGCATAACAGATATATGTATTTAAAACTACAAAATACGGTATAGATATAGGTACTTGCTCAGTTTAAATGACAATTGTCAATCCCTTATTATATCCCCATATCCTTTTTTAAAGTTTCCATGGATAACTGGATAACTGAGATCTACTGACACTCTGCAAGTAACGAGCTTAAAAGCGCATGCTACATACATTTTAATAAAAGCGTAACGTAATTCAAAGCTTAAGATAATTCGAGAACTTCTCAATTAAAGTGCGTACTTGCGAATGGAACGGTATAATCCCTTCTTCACATCCATCCTTTTACTTTATCCCTTCGTCATCTACTAATAACCCAACTATTTTGCAACTAATTTTTTAACTTCTTGAGCTTTTGATAAGCTGTCCCATTTTAACCTCTGACTTCGACCTACTTAAAAAAGTCAAGACTTCCTTTTTTTTAATATTGAACCCAGCAGGTATCGAACTCGCCACCCCTTAGAAAGACATCTCCCATCCGCTGTGCCGCTATGTGCTGCTGGTGATTGGGACATACATCTGCGC
This sequence comes from Cephonodes hylas, assembly GCA_030295005.1. Classification (NCBI taxonomy): domain Eukaryota; kingdom Metazoa; phylum Arthropoda; class Insecta; order Lepidoptera; family Sphingidae; genus Cephonodes; species Cephonodes hylas. The sequence continues at coordinate 7,599,607 of AP025382.1, forward strand.
GATCTATAACGGCCGGAGTGAGTGACGGGCTGGACTGCGCAGGCGCACACCACCTTTGCATTTCAAATGTACCCATTGTATGCACATTTTTACCGACTTATTACTTTCTATATGGTATGGTGTGCAGATTTGGGGGTTTTGGATGACTATTATTATCGAATATTAGGTCGGAAAGAAGGAATTGAGATAGTTATTGTGTAATACGTGAAATTTTCATGCTGTTGATGATTTGACATATGCCCAGAAATACGTCTCGGACACTTGGTTATTAGGTGGTTAGTGTCAATAAAAATGTTTGTTTCCATAGTCGTCGTTAGAAAATTTACAAAACTGTGAGTTTTACTTTTGTTTCCGAGGTATGCAAGTTTGGGAGGATTACCTTCTTACACTAGCTTGGAGAACTACAGTCATATAGGGTACCTCTCAACTGGAATATTTTAAGCAAAGTAATATAAACTAGGAGAGACTTTCGTGATAAGCACCCAGACCTGAAACAAAATGTCAATAAAAGAAATGTGGTTCATACAAATATTTGTCTAGGTGCGAGGATCTAACCCGCGGCCTTTCATTTCGCAAGATATCTTACCCAACTACATCACGGGACTGGCAAAATATCTTCTTCTTCTTCATCAACCCATATACGCCCACTGCTGAGCACGGGTCTCCTCTACCATTGAGAGGGTTTAGGTCATAGTCCACCACGCTGGCCTAGTGCGGGTTGGCGGACTACACACCTAAGAAATTCCTAAGAACTCTTTTAGGTGTGCAGGTTTTATCACGATGTTTTCCTTCACCGTTAAAGCAAGTGATAATTCAATGTGAATACACACATAACTTCGAAAAGTCATAGGTGTGTGCCTGGGGTTCGAACCCACGACCGCCGAGATTCTCGACCGCGCGCCTAAACCTCGAGGCCATCACTGCTTCGAGGCAAAATATATCCTGATGGAATTTTAATACACTCAAAGATAAAGCCATTTAGAACAATGGCTTTCCTCTGCCGACCGTACGAAGTAACGAAGCGTGTGTACTCGGGATCAAATCGTCGTGATATGTATTTTTGTTTAAATTGTGACTGATACACCCCGTTAGGGCCACGCTTGAATATACTAGGCTAAGGGCCTTATAATAAAGCCTTTATGCGAATCCCCAACCAGATGGAACATTCTGGAACTCTGCATAGTTGAGCTAACTAAATACGGAGATAATATCAGTGACAGTACTTCTATAGAAACCCAAAAGCATTACATGTTAATTTTGTAATGATTAGTCTATAATTGATGGATATAGGATCAGGGTTCTGATTTGTATGTCATATGGCCTTTGTTAAATAATAATTTAAAACCTAAAGATTTTAATATGAAATTTTGAAAGGCAAGCTGGACTTTAGCTTCAAAAGAATGTATGTGACTTATGACAAAAATGTTTTCTTCACTCACAAATTAAGTATTATCAGCACTGATAGATGTATATCTGTAATTTAAATAAAGAGGTTGCTAGTTAGAATTGATTGATTTACCAAGGTTGAAAGGAGTTAGGCGTTAGTCCATAACCAAGAAATGCCTTGCGAAAGACCTAAACATTTGTTCCGAACCCGCGACCTCACATTCCGCAAGCTTGTGTCTAACCAACTGCGCTACCGGGCTGTTATGCTAAGAAGGGTTATTAAAACAATTTGCGGCGACAATTTTAGTACATACGCACAAACGACGGAAACTGCATAACAATAGATATTAATATTCGCACTACGGCACCGTCTGATCGCGTTCGCGTCGTGTTCTCTTGTAATGTGATCGTGACGAAAATATTGTTATGTTAATCATATTAATACTTATTAATCCCTTTGACGTTTATGTTTTCCTCGTAGTAAAGAACTTAAAGAGGAAAAAGTTGTGATGGCCTCTGACGAAGTTTGGACGCGCAGTCGAGAATCTCGGCGTTCGCGGGATCATAAACTTGTGACGTTTCGAAGTTATGAGTGTATCTCCAATGTGGTATCACTTGCTTTAACACTAAATGAAAACATCATGAGGAAACCACGTACTTAAAAGTCTTAGGAAATTATAAAAATACCCTGGCCTTATGCGGATTGGCGGACTACACGCCTAAGAAATTCCTGAGAACTTTTTTGGTGTGCAAGTTTTACCACGAGGTTTTGCTTCACCGTTACATGTATGTATGCACTTAAACAAAGATGTACTCATTTATAAAAGAGGAGTTTTATAATCCCATTCCTTAGTATAATCGCGAATAAACAAATCTCGCGGATTTAACTTAAGCGACATCCAAGTTTGTTCTAAGTTACCCAGTTTTGAGTTCCAAAGTTTTTAACATGCGCTCTGCAGCTTGGGGCTTTAACTTGCCACTTAAGTTACCTGGCTTCATAGTTAAGTTGGAATTATGTTACGCATTTGGAGAATACAGAGAAAGCTGGTTTTAGATTTTTTTACATGTAAATCATTAGCTAGTGACTATTTTTTGCCTTAGGTTATCAACTTCAATAATTCGTTTTTAGTAAAACTCACGTATAACTAACTACTAAGTTCAGTGTACTCTAAATATAGATAAACTTCGACCGTCAAGAAAGGGATATCGGGAGCATTTCTAATAAATATTTTTATAGCTTTCACGGTGAAGGAACAATCATGTGGAAACCTGCATACCTAAAAGTTCTAAGAATTCCTTAGGTGTGAAGTCCGCTTATCCTACTAGACCAGTGTTGTGGACTCATACCTAAACCTTGTCAGTAGTATAGAAGGCCCGTGCCCAGCAGTGGGACGTTTTATAGGCTGATGATGATGACGATATATAATACTTACATTTTTATGCTGGAATTGAACTAAAATAAACTCATTTCATAAAACCTTTTTAAAGAATAAAAAGACATAGTGACAAAAAGGCAAAAAGCGAAAAAAATGTCTGCCGTTTACCTCACCCGAATTTGTTAAATTACCCTCGCGTTATTAACTCAAATAAAAACTCATAAAAATGTTATTTCTTGTAACCTCTATTGCTCTCGAAATTATATGGCCCTGCACGGTACATTAAAAGCTTTATTTTTAGTTTATTTGCTGTGTCTCGCGGTTTTACGAAAAGTATTTGCTATTGCAGACTATCTGTGTGTGTGCCATTTTTTATTAAGATCTTTTCAGGTGCTATAGCTTGTTTGGGAACCAAATGTGTATGGATTTTTTTTGAATTGGTACATATAAAGCCGAGATGTATCGGATTTTTGAGGCACTGTTTTTTCCATATAAACGCTTTTAAGCAAGTATATAATAGGTAGGAAGAACGATGTTTTTGCGGCTTTTCGGACAAATTGTTAAGTCTATTTTTTATTGCAGTTTTCCTTATAGATAAATCTATGATAATAACTCCCCAAGGTATCGAACCCAATACTTTTGGATCAAACCATATGGCTATACAAAATATTAAAAAATTACATAATCCTAAGTGTTCCACATTTGTAAATTGAAATGTTTACAGTGCTGCCAACATATGCACCACAACAATAAAGCTGAAGGTAAAAAATAAAACAAACCGGGGTCGAAAGTCACCGACGCACTGAAGGTGTACTGTACTTAGTAGCATTGGCCAGAGGTCGGCAACCTTGTCAACCGAGATCTCAAAATTTATTTTTGTAATAATAATTTAAGATTTATGAATTTAAAAAAATAAAGGATCAGTGAACGTTATTTTTTTGGATGAAATGTATTTTTTACTGCACCATCACTAAAATTAATCAAACACAGCAAAACTAAGAAGTGAATTAAGTATCTATAGTTTTTTAGCCACTAGATTTTTTTCCGTTAAGATTAATTAGTTAAACAGAATGAATGTTTAAAACTAGACAATTCATATTATAGGTATAGCGGCCATGTTTTCTTCGTATCATTTAACTTGCAATTCCAAATCTAATCCTTTATAAAAATACGCAAATATTTTACAAAAGTATAAAGTCCTATTATAATACTTCCTAGAATTATTAGCATTAAGAACATCACCACTCTTCAACATAGTTGACATTTCAATGTGCAGCATTCATAGACAACATTATCCGGCATAGAGTATACAAAAAGGCGCGTTGTTCGCCCCTGGCCGCGCGTACGGTGGCGCGTAAATCCTCATTAGCCGCCCCCCCAGGTTTACGAGCGCGGCTCCCACGGCGCCAGTAAACCCGCAAGTATTACTATTGCATTACGACTTTTGTCTTCAGACGCAGACGGTTGATTGAGGCTGGATGGTAAATATTACTTCGGCAAAAAATATATTTTTAAATATTTCCTGGCTGTATGACTGTCTTACCTTCGCCTGTTTGTTTAATGTTATTTCATCTGCGGTTTTGGCGGGAAGCCAACTGTCAAACGTTTCATTGTTTCGAAAAGTAGTATTGTTTTATAAACATTTAAGTATTGTATTTAATTTAATCATTGTACTTCATAGACTCTTATAAGATAATTTATTTCGGTAATTTAATAAAGCAAATATTTTTTGAACAGTGTTTTGGATTATTATTTTCGCTATCACAATCATAGTCACTTTTTAAACTATTTTTAAATTCTATTGGCAAATACTTCAGCTTCTTGAATTGAATATGCCGTTCATGATCATTTTGTTTACATTCCTTTTAAAATTAGGTATTAAAATTCTTCGTCAAATAATTTTATTATTAATTCGTCCCTGGGGCATTCCACGCGAAGCGGACAAGCAAAAAAAGTCGATGTTTCCGATTTCAGTAATATTCGAGTATGTTATAGATATACATGTCCTTTATACGTGTGTTAAATATTTTTGTAATACAATGACTGGTTACAGAGTTACGGGACTTTGAACTTGCGGCCGGCGTGTGGGCATGCAGTGCTTCAAAGCGCATTACCGAGTCATAAGATTATGGTTTAAAATAATTAAACTAGTGGATTTAATACTTCATTTAATGAGTGTTTAAACTGCATTTTTGTTTATAAAAAAAAATCTTTTTTCATTAAAAAAAATTGCAAGTTAACTTTTTAAAGCTGATTTTCACAAAGATTATCATTTTCAATTTTTTTTATTGTTTTCCTGAAAAAAGCTTACACTGTGTAGAATATCCTTACAAAGTTGTATAACGGGCCCGAAAGTAGTTTAGGAGCTAGACCAAAATTAGTGCCGCAGCGACGGCGTCCAGCGCCGCGTCTAACGCCCTCCCCTTGTTAGAATTTAATAAAACTTTTAATCAAAGGAATAAAATAACTTCTGATGGAACATTTTGCATATGATCAATAATACTAATACGTTAATATCTATCTATTAAATACTGTTTACTTTAAATCTACACAAATAATACGCTTTTTAAAATAAAACGAACTATTTTTAATAGTTAAATGTATTTACAATTTTATTTTATTTTATTTTTATTTATTTTATTAACAATGACTGTAAATATTTTAAATAATTTACAGTCAGTGGTACGATTTATCACAGTTTATTCAGTAGTAAGGCATGATATTGTTTGAGCCTGGTGTGGGGCACGCTGATTCAAACTTAAACTTGTTCTATAAAAACAACTTATGTTTTTGAATGTTTTTTTTCGTGAATAGAAAATATGCGTTAGAAACATTCATTTTCTCGCCTATTCTCACACACGCTCGAATGTGGTCATTGCTTGGTTTGATTTCGACTGTAGACTAGTTTAGGTAGCCAGCCGCTTTGAGTTTCCCCCATCACATAACCCTTTTCCATAAGAAGTGGCATAAAAATCTAATTCTGCTTCTGTACCAAAATCTTGTTTAAAATACAACAGGTTTATGAAATTAAATTTATTTTTAAAGAACTAGGGTGCACTCTCAATTATTTAAATATATCTTTCTTATGTAGTTCGAATGGCCTATTTTAAAGATGTTGATTAAAAATTCTGTGGATGGTATTATGGTAAACCTTGCTGTGTCATGTTTTAGGTCATCCGATATCATAATCCTTCTATGTTATAAATTTTACCTTTTTTGTGACAATATACAAGTGTCAGGAGGTGGTCGTTATTCCAGTGGAAATGGACTATGAGGCGATAACTAGTCTAAGGAATATTTTCTATTCACGAAAAGAAGATATTCAACAAAATAAGTTGTTTTTATAGAATAAGTTTGAATCAGCGGGCCCCATACCAGGCACAAAAAAATATCATGCCTTCATACCAACTACTACAGGAATTATGATAAAACGCACCAATAACAGTGAAGAATTTGAAATTGTAAAAAATTGTAAATACATGTAACCATTACAAATAGTTAGTTTTATTTTAAAAAGCTTAATATTGGTGTAGATTCAAAGTAAACAGTATTTAATAGATAGATATTAACGTATTAGTATTATTGATCATATGAAAAATGTTCCATCAGAAGTTATTTTATTCCTTTGATTAAAAGTTTTATTATATTCTAACAAGGGGCGGGCGTTAGGCGCGGCGCTGGACGCCGTCGCTGCGGCACTAATTTTGGTCTAGCTCCTAAACTACTTTCGGGCCCGTTATACAACTTTGTAAGGATATTCTACACAGTGTAAGCTTTTTTCAGGAAAACAATAAAAAAAATTGAAAATGATAATCTTTGTGAAAATCAGCTTTAAAAAGTTAACTTGCAATTTTTTTTAATGAAAAAAGATTTTTTTTTATAAACAAAAATGCAGTTTAAACACTCATTAAATGAAGTATTAAATCCACTAGTTTAATTATTTTAAACCATAATCTTATGACTCGGTATTGGGCTTTGAAGCACTACATGCCCACACGCCGGCCGCAAGTTCAAAGTCCCGTAACTCTGTAACCAGTCATTATATTACGTAAATATTTAACACACGTATAAAGGACATGTATATCTATAACATACTCGAATATTACTGAAATCGGAAACATCGACTTTTTTTGCTTGTCCGCTTCGCGTGGAATGCCCCCCCTGTTTGTTGGTTATACACACCTCTTTATTTGTCACAGTGCAAGGGCTGTCTCAAAAACTCATGAGCATAAAAATAATCAAAAACTCGCTAAAAAAAGTTAACAACCTTTGAGAACAAAGACAAAGTATTTGTAAAAAAAGATTTATGTAAATACTTAAACGATTATGTCCGTTTGATACGAACTCATATTTGTAAGTTATGACACATTTGTACATACAAACATAATCACACGACAGTATCTCCCTAAGGTTGACACAGAGGTGCACATTTTTGCATCCACATTTAGCCTAGTATATATCCGTCTCAAGGAATAGGGAGTGAACCTATTGCTGATTTTCAGGCATATTTCTAAACTATGTGGAGCTAGTGAGAATTTTCTCATGTAAAGACTAATAAAACTTTGCTCGAGCAGGATTTAAATCCCGGGCCTACAGAGCGTTCAGCACATCTATGTCTCGAGACCATAAGACATATGTACAAATATATGAAACGGTATTAACTCAAATGAATCAGTTACTTACTGAATGGTATTTAGTGCCTATTTGAACATTATAAATTTGCATCTACGAAAAAAAATCTCAGTAATAAAATGGAAACTTGCTTTCTATTAGAAAGACAAACCAAATTTGGATACAGGAATAAACCTTTACCTACCTCTTTAGGTAATATAAGTTTCAGTGAATATCATAGCCCTTAAGGTCTTGCGGTATAAAGTTTATCCACTACGTACGCCAGATTGAGAAGAAAAATTCTACAACAGTTCGTCCTGTTTGTACCGCAGCGTATCTATTATCAAACTTATTAAAATTTAAAAATAAACTTGTTAAATCTCCATGTTGCCGGCAACCGGCGCGCTATCTAGCATCGAAATGTGCGCATAACCATCATGACGTTGGAGGTACCGTATGAGGTTGCGCCTCTTGTATTCTACCATTCATTCAGTTTGTTAAGCTTTTTGGGGTTCTGGCGTGTTTGATAAGATCAACTGTGAGTTGTTGATACATTTTGTGACGCACTTGCGTAATTTTTGTAAATAAAGTAATTGTTGAAAGTTTTATTTATTTTTCCAAAAAGACGTTTGTCCGCCTAAAAAGCGGAATTTGGTAGCTTGTAGTTTGTATAGCGCAAGCTTATGTCGCGAAAGCAATCCATAAAATGTTACATTATTAAACGTTAGTAGGTAGAAGAAATTTAAAGGATTGGGTGGGTTACTCGGATAGTCTTCTGGGTTTTTATTTTATAAAGTACTCAGTAGGTAGGAAATATGTAAATCTGTTAGATTTCGATCTTTGTTACCATAATAGAAAAATATCTTTAATGACGCTATCTTCAAATTGCTTGCACGGTATTGCAGCCAGATTTTTAATTTTAAAGTGACGTACGAACGATAAGTGTGCGTACAGGCAATTAAGCAATAGTAATGTAAGCAATACAGTACAAGATAAATTGAAAAAATACGGAGATTGCCTTTTAACATGAAGAGCACTGAGTTCCTACGGCATTGGCAGCGATATGTATCGTCGGTTGGCCGTCGGCGCGGTAGATGTGTGCTTCGATAATGTATTAGAGGAAAAAATCATAATTTCCTCAGTGGTACAGCTGTTTCAATTTGCATACAAGCTGGTTAGGGATTTCATTAGGATAGCTATGGTTTATTGAGCAATTTTGTCTTTTAAAAAAGGACTTTTACAGCTTTCTACTTAGAATTTCTAGGATATAGGTAGGATTTCATTTATGACAGCCCGTGGCGCAGTTGGTTAGATACGAGAGACAAATTTTGTTTCAAATCAGGGTGTTTGTGATTAAAAACTTGTATTACCTATACCCGTGAAATACCCATAACACGGGACTTGTAAAGATTAGAACTATGTACATACAATATGCGATTGTTTGGTATATTTTTTTTATTATTATGTTTATAAGTATATTCAGAAAATCTCAGTACCACTCACTAGCAATAGATAATTGATTGTGAATACACACATATCTTCAAAAAGTCGAAGCGTGGGCCAGGGGGTTTGACCCGCAGAGTTTCACCACCGGGCCCCTAAACCTCGATGCCATCACTACATCTGGAAATGTAGAATACCGCAATATATGTTTTGTTTCTTCCTATACAAAAACTACACGCGTTACTTACATAATTTGCCTGTAAATAATTGAGGGTACGTTTGCGTGTCCCCGGCAACATTATATTTATTATTCAAGCTGTGTTGCCAGCCTTGCGTCATATTATCCCCCGTATCGGGGATATATTCGACGTTTGTGACAAGAATGTACCTTTTGTTTGTAAACTGATATATTTGGGTATTGTTGTGTGTGTTTTTTTGTTTATATAAATTGTCAAGGAGAGATTACAATCATTTGAAATAATGTTAAGGACAAGTAGACCAAGATAATATTTTTTCATGCATTAAATTTCAAGTTTTTTTTAAACGAGTTAGCGCCCATCCTGCCTTCTAGCCTAGAAGAATAAATAATACAAAACAAACATACCTCACGCCTATATTCCCCGAAGGAGTAGGCAGAGATGCATTTCTGCACCCACATTTCGCCAGGTATGTTTCAGTCCCACGTAATAGGGGGCGAGCTTATTGCCGTTTTTCGGGCACATTTCCAGACTCCGTGCTGCTACTGAGAATTTCCAAATGGAAAAACCCAATAACACTTTGCCCGACCTGGGAATCGAACCTAGGACCTCTAGATCGCACGGCACATACTTGTACCGCAAGACCACGAGGCAGTCGAATAAATAATAATCCAATAAAATCCAAATTATAACCAATAAATCCAATTCCCAGTACAAAAGAGAAACTTTTTCCAGGACGCGGGAATCGAACTTCCATCCTTCACCTGTAGTTTGTTAAATTATGAAGGGTTCACTTAAAGTTAAAGTTATCGTTTACATATAATTAAATACAGTGGAACAACAAGTTGTAATTAATGCTCAAACAGATATGGCGGTGCTAAACTGTTCCAAATTCAAACAAAAGTCAAAAGTCAATGATTCCCAATGTGTTATTAATGAATCATTAAGGAGGCCGATATCACTGATTGTTATCCGATTAAGGGCCCACACACACAAGCGAAACGCATAAATAGAACATTGCAAGGGGGAACTTGCGAATTTTCCGGGTGCGATGCAATGTCACCTCACTGCCACGTGACGCGTCGTGTAGAACGCAGGCTTACACGTTCCAAATTCAAAACGTTGCGTAAAAAGTTTCGAGTGTTTTTTTTTTAATTCGGAATGACGTAGTGTTTGTGTGAGGTTGGCAGTAACGAATTTTGGCGCGAACTTTGGAAACATTGCTGTATCGTGAGAAGTTTTTTTTTATTTTTATTTTTAACATTTATATAATTTTTTTATTTAATAATAAATCTATATAAATATTTAATCTATATAACACTATATTTATTCTTTCGTGAATTTATTTTCTTCCAATATGGTTCGGCGGCAAAATTGCTTATTTATGGTAAATTTAATTGAACGACGAAAGCCAATACATGAGTGATGAAAACTTTTTTGTGACCAGTTTTAATGTTTTGCCATCGGTTTAAGCAGTGAAAAAGTTATAAAGACAGGTTAATCAACATCATATGTCCAAAATTGTGTTTTAAATACTCGAGTTTTTCCCGCCGTAAGCGTTCACGTAAATGGTAACGATTGCTTATTCTCATCGAATCGATTGTAAATCTCGCATCGATTAGTCATGGAATTTGTCGTTTCTGTACAGTTTTCTTGGAAACACGATGTGGGGGTTCCGTCGCTTTTTGCCGCCGGCATTCGGTTAATGAAGACATTTGTATTGACGTGTTGAATGTGTTAATATTTTTTGGATTTAAAGTATTTTAATTTCGCTAATTTGTTTTTAATTTTTTATTGTCTTGACTATGGACATAATTGCTGTACTGGATCTTGTGGGAAGCCATTGTCATTCTTGGGTAAAAATATATAGTGCTGTTAGCTTCTTTAAGTTTTCAAGTCGTTCATTTGGTAAATTATGGCTTCAATGATGTATTTGGAATGGAGATATTACATTTGCTTTCAAAAAAAATATTATATGAATGATGATCTAAAATTTTACAGAATTGTAGGGTGCTTTGGATTCGACTCGGATAGCAATCAGAGACTGAATCTATTAACAGCGATAATAGTCTGTCTATTTTTACTGGCTGTGCTATACTGTGTGTCACTTTTACTTGATATTTACATACTCTGAGTTTGTTGATTCAATCACTGAGGGTTTGGTGTCTTAGTGTAGGCCAGTATTTCAAAAACCACGAATTTTGATATGCTAAATATAGACTATTATTTTTTTTATATTACCTGGGACCTACCTAGTTTAACTTTTCTTTGTATGTTTTTTAAAAGGCTTTCATTTTCTGCACTCATGCTACGCAAATTCGTTTTAGTCTCACTTAGTAAAAAAAAGGCTTTGTGGTTTATACAATTGTCAGTACGCTAAAACGTTTTAAAATTATATTTATAATAAATGAGAGATAAACACAGTTATAGTCCAGTTTATTTCAAAAGGTAACAAAAGTAGAAAAAATAAATGAAGTGGTTTCTAATGGTAACCGTTATTTAATTTATATATCGTTTTACAAATACTTCATTTATAAACACTTATCAACAACATTCAAACATACATTTAATTCAAAACATTTAAGGCTGTATAAAAAGAGTTCCGTAGCCTCGTTTTCCATGACGAATGACAGCCACGTTTGAAGCAGCCGCCAGACAATCGGTGGCTCGTCGGATACCCATCGAGACCAATCGTAACTTACCGATGATCGATTTATTTGATTACTTTCGCTTCTCTACGAATCTATTTTTTTAACTTCACTCTATAGTATGACAAGTTGACAACCCAGTATCGACGATGTGTTTTTGATATAATTTAAAACCACGCAAAAAATTAAAATTAGGAAAGCTCAGACCTAGAAAATAAGTAGCGCGCGTAAAATTTATAAAGTGTTTGACACAGTTTAGAAAATTTTAAAATAAAACAAGACTTCCAACGGTTCGACAAATATTTATACAAGAAAAATATCTTAATGGAACTCTAAATTCGGTTGACATTATAACATAAATAGAAAAGTAATTACTTACTTGATGTGAAAAAATTCCATTCAACTCTCCACAAAATAATCATTCGCAAAAAAACTCACAAAAAAAGATAAGTCGTTAGTCCAAATCAAAGACAGTTCCAATTTGGAATCTCTGCATGTCGCGCGGCGCAAGCGCAGCGGGCGCTAACGACATCTCTGCGCCGCTAAGTGGAACTATTGTTCGATTCGATTCGGTCGAAATCGGGACCTTTCGGCTATTCGATTCGGTACAGATCGGGAGCTTTCGGCCTCTCTCGCAACTAGCCCGTATTTAGTGACGGTCGCGGCTTATTTCAAATTTGGAATGCGAACGTTTTTGTCGGGCGGCTGGCTAAGTTGGCTTGAATTGTGTTTGTTAGTTTGTTGGTTTGTTAATGGGACCTCTTTAGATGTTGCCGAGTTGTGTCACAATAGGAGATTCAAATTAGGAACGTATAGAACTTTTTTAATTTATGTTCTGTCGTCGGCGTGATACTTTGACTCGATATGATGCTACTGGGTTACACTTGATTTGATATTATTTTTATGTGTATTGTAAGTGGTTGTACTTTTTTTTTGCTAGCTAGGATATTATTAACAGATTTCATTCATCAAGGTGTGTAACTTAAAAAAAAATCATTAGTTTGCATTTACCATTTTAAATCATCTACTTTATGATATGAAATAATCGTAATCGCGGCGTTCATTTTTGTGCAGACATTTATCGATAACTTTTTGTTTTATTTTATACCTACATAAATTACCATATTATTTTTTAATTTTTATTACGTCAATTTTTTTTCTTTATACCCTACATTCATTTATATTCTATCCTACAAACAGCAATGTTTTACCGCTGAAAATGTTTCATATTTTTTTATCGTTGCATAGTGTTAAAAATAGCTGAAATAATCAAACCTAAAAAGTTACCAATTGCCATATAAAAAGTGTTAGACTCTATGGCCATATAAAACATTCAGCTATGTATGCCATGCCGATGGTGAATTACAACCCGTACCACTTGGGCTCAGGGTATGATCATGCTGGACTATCGGCTCCTTACTGGATGTGAGTATAACAAATAGCCTTGTCTTTAAATATAAAAGTTCAATGACTGATTTTATGTAGGTCATAATTTGACCTATCGGCAGAATAAAGTTATATGTGCAAAATCTTAACTTCTCTTTCTCAGCGATTTGAACTTAATTGGGCACAAAATTATCAGTAACTTTTTTGTTCCTCAAAGCACCAACAAAAATTGTGATTATTATTACTCCTTTGATGATTTGCTATAAGTAGTAAACCAAATTATTAATCCATATTGTGTAAATTTTTAGGCATTCCCATGGAAATCATATATTTATTGCCTATGCAATGTTTTCAACACAATTACACCTCAATTTGTGTAGTTATTTTGCGTTAAACTACTATCAGTCGTCTACAATCTACATTAACGACTATTAATTAATAATTTTTAATTTCTTCGTTTCAGGAAACCATCAGTAGACGGGATCGGGAACGCGGCATCAGTAAACAGTCGGTAAGCTAAACTCACCAAGTTCACATTTCAAACCTCGCCCAAACCATGTTATTCTAAAACCAATCTACTGCCGAACCGCTTTTTTTAAATAACTACAAAATCCGATAATCCAATCACTAAAAATGGTAATTTCCGATCAGTCGCTCTCACGGACGAAACAAAGGGTTTTAGAGTGGAAAAAATATGGAAAAAAAAAATAAAAAACCGCGAGTAAATGATGAAAAAGTAAAAAGACAATATCCAATCACAATTACGTCGGTTGCGAACGTGTAATTTGGAGTCGTGTTTGATTCGATTCGAATTACGGAATAAGTCGTACGGGATGGAACACTTTTGTTCATTGATAGATGTTTTTACGTACGCTGCTCGATTATCGGCTATAATCGATGTTATAGTGGTGTAATCGATTCGTGTTTTCGACTATCGATTTTTTGGTGACTTTGGGATAGGGATTGGGACTGCAAATAATAGTATATGAATAGAATACTGCAAAGATAACTGTATGAATAGAAGTTTATTTTTATTTAAAGTATAATAAAAACTTTATACAGTAACGATGAAAAAGACTTTAGCAATTATCATACCCTCAATATAATATTATATTTTCAGATTCATAAATATTAAGACTCAAACGAGAAACTAGGGTTTACGCAAAAAACTCGACCGCTATCATACCTGGTACTCCTTAATTCATGCTTCAGTAGTGCAAAGGTGGTACTTCTTCTTCTCTTCATCAACTCATATACGCCCACTGCTGAGCACGGGTCTCCTCTACCATTGAGAGGGTTTGGGCCATAGTCCACCACGTTGGCCTAGTGCGGGTTGGCGGACTACACACCTAAGAAATTCCTAAGAACTCTTAGGTGTGCAGGTTTCATCACGATGTTTTCCTTCATCGTTAAAGCAAGTGATAATTCAATGTGAATACATACAGGTGGTACAGATAAGAACAAATATAATTTGATTTCAATTATTCATCTAATTGCGCTCATATCCGAGATGTAAAGTAGACAATAGTAGGTACATTCGGCATTCTATCATCATTATCGCCATCATAATCACTGAAAGCCCAAAACACTTCCGCCGCTGGAAATAGGCCTTCAGCATTTTATAGTTCCACTTTATCATACATCCTCCGTAGGCAGTATTAAACTAACTATGGGAAGAGGATAATGACAAATTCAGAAAATATAATTCATATATTTAAAATTTTACTTAAATGTATAAATAATATTGCCTCGAACTCAGTTCCTTCGTCCGTATTAGTGAGCATAAAGCGGTTTCACTCTCAAAGCTTACATAATATTATCTGCAATCACAGTGAAGCCGACACCACAATCTTGTATCGAAACGAACATCCACAATTAGTAAGATGCGTCCCTTATTAATCCTGCCGCCAACTTACATCGATTCAACCCTAATATCGATTGTAAATCTCTTCAATACAATAGTATCTGTGTAATTACGTTTTACCTAGTAAGGAACAATAATCGCATGTGCACATCTCGATTGTGAAATCGATGCATCGATTCCTTATTCGATTCTGTTTGTTTATTGTTTTTAATCATTTGCATATGAGATTGGAGCTTGTAATAAGTGACCGAATGTTCATATTTGTGTTTCTCTCATCCTTACGAATAATTAAACATCTGAACAAATTAGTAACGAAAACCTTTATTTGACTGGGAAAGATAATTTTTATAATTATATACAATTCGGTTTCCTTTTTCCTCACAATGAGCTCGAGTAAACTTTTGCTTGCTCATAGTAAAATCACTCAAACACAATGCAGTAGCACTCTTCTTCTTCTTCTTTCTTTATCAACCCATATACGCCCACTGCTGAGCACGGGTCTCCTCTACCATTGAGAGGGTTTAAGGCATGGTCCACCACGCTGGCCTAGTGTGGGTTGGCGGACTACACACCTAAGAAATTCCTAAGAACTCTTAGGTGTGCAGGTTTCATCACGATGTTTGCCTTCACCGTTAAAGCAAGTGATAATTCAATGTGAATACACACATAACTTCGAAAAGTCAGAGGTGTGTGCCTGGGGTTCGAACCCGCGACCGCCGAGATTCTCGACCGCGCGCCCAAACCTCGAGGCCATCACTGCTCTCTCAGTACTCCACTCAGTACTCATCCATTAAGCTCACCAAAAGTTTGCTTGCAATGGCATCGCTATTTTATCACTATAATTGCCTTATCACCTCCTTTTCACTGAATCTCATACTGACACTGCAAATAAGCTCATATATCATGATAATTCTTACCACTTATGAATTACTATTAAAATTAACTCTTAAACAGGTCCATAACTCATATATGTGAAACTCATTTGGTCGTATCTATCCAGGTAATTTTTCACGGGAAATTGCCATAAAGCAGGGAAAACTTTATGCCACTAGCACTCAGGTCACGTCTCCGTAAGTGTGAGGGAGAGGTCCGATATCATATGGAATGTTGTGTAAGTGTGAAAGAGATGGCTATAGTAGTATTTCTTCTTTGGGTTAAGACGGATAACCTTCGTATTTATTATGTGTACCGTTGATTCTGGATGTAGAGGGTTGGTCAGTGTGTATGAATATATTTCAATGTGAGGTAATATTTCTTGTGGACTGTTTCAACGGGTATCATAGACAAAGCTTTTGTCGTTTTGTGCTGTTGAAGTTTGAGATCATATTTAATTATAGTGGTAGTTGCATTGTTGTGTAAAAAGTAATGACGTCATCATTATAACAGGAATGAGCTATATAAAGAATTACAATAATATATTGCATAATATTGGTTCCACTGTTGATATTTTTTATCTAACAGTTGGGCAGTGATTACAGAAAAAATAGTCACACAAAATTCCGTTTTATCCTTCACAACTTTTGGTTTTATCCTTTACAATTATTTACTCCTTTTTCTTTCATATCTTCCCTCATTCCATCTATATCTTCTTTGGCTTTCCTCTTTTCCATCCTTAATCTTTTATACTCATTACTTGACCTCAGTACTTGAAGTTCAGACGTTATATCTATGTCACCAATGAGCCATAGATTACTTTTTCCTTTTTTAGATTAAACATAATCCCGTTTTAAAAACCAAATAGCAGGTGAGGCGGTCTGCTCTCAAATTCTAAAGGTATTTGCATAAGAATGACACTTGTGAGGTTAACACGTCATTCACTTTCGTTTTTTCAATTGCTCTTTGAAATAGAAATGTTTGATGTGCCGCTCCTATTGTGACCCTAGTCTTGTCTCTGTACCATGATATTTCTCTTGATTTAAGTTTGTGATGTAAGCATGTATCGTCATCAGCCCATAAACGTCCCATTGCTGGACGCTATCGTTGAGAGGGTTTAAACATTTGTCCATTTATCCTATTAATATTACAAAGTTGCAACACAGCACACTGCTATCAAAACAAAGGATTTAGTGACGAAGTAGTCATGTCAAGTCTCTCGTCATGTTTCGTATACAATACCTAGGGTAAAAGGAAAGCAGAAACACGCGAGCTGGCCAACTGTTCTACATTTGTATTGTACCCTAGTATATGCCAATTTATAAGTTTTTTTTTTAATGAAACGTCCACGACTGTATCGGAGCATTCAAACTAAAAATAATGATGTGTTTATTTCGAAAAGTAACACAATTACTTGTATTTTTAATCACGGTAATTATATAAGAATACAATAATTTTAGGATTGGCTAACCACGTGATTACTTTTTAATCAAGACTCAACTTCACTTTTTTTCTGGCTGTTCACTTCTTATGCCTTTGCCATTTCACCGCACTTAAAAGTTTGTCCGTTCCATCCCCTTCTCACATAATTAAAACCGATTGCTATTGGGTGCATTAATTTATATCTTAACATCGGTACTTTTAATTTGTCGGCGCCGAGTGTTTTGCATAAATTCTTTTGTTTCTTTACAAAAGAAGCAAAGGAACAAAGATTAAACAGTCCAATTAGGGCGATGGTAATTTATTAACTCGTAATCAAGGGACTCTGGATTCTTTCGGCGATAGAGGGGACATTTTTAAGTAATTTTGAGACTTAATCTTTATTATTTTCTTTAACAATTTTGGAATCATTTCAGCATGGGATCATAGCTATAGATCTCTTAGCTTTAATACCTAGTAAGGAAGAGTGGTACAACAATTAAAAGGAAATATGAAAAGATTTTACAATTCGTTCAGATCATATTTTTGAAAAGAATGAGGAAAAGTCACAACAAAATATTTTATGAAGTGACTTTTTTAATAAATCTCGCAAAACTATAAAATACAATGCAAGAGAACCATAAGTAAAACTTACACCAATACGCCTAATGTCATAATCCTACATAGAAATGCTTTCACATTTCAACGAGAACATTTTCTGTCACCCCAAAAAAATATTTTGGTCAACAATATCTTTGCCAGGTGATTTTCCACCTTATGTTGTGCGTACAAAGTTCAAAATTGGTTAGAAGATGAAAATTTCCTGGAAAATGAAGTGAGGGTACCCCTCTTGGCTATTAGTCCCGGGATTAGCGAATTGATCCCGGGATCGGATGACCAACGCCATATTAAAACGGGATTTGGTCACTTGGACTAATTCATATTACTATTGTTTGCTTTGCACGGCCGTTTTCTAAACGAATGAAATTGAGGATACATTTTCGCAGGGAGATGTCGAATTGAAATAATAAACTAAATAATCTCTTTTTAGGAACCAAAAAAGCATTGTAATATTCTAATAAAACGCTTATTTGATGAATGAAGTCTATTTCAACCTCCATTTGTTTTTCGATTTCACAACTAAAAGGGGTAAAGCCTTATTCCACCACTCTGGCCTAGTGCCTGTTGGTGGACTACACACCTAAGAAATTCCTAAGAACTCTTAGGTGTGCAGGTTTCATCACGATGTTTTCCTTCACCGTTAAAGCAAGTGATAATTCAATGTGAATACACACATAACTTCGAAAAGTCAGAGGTGTGTGCCTGGGGTTTGAACTCACGATCGCCGAGATTCTCGGCCGCGCGACTAAACCTCAAGGCCTTTAGTATATATTTTTTTTAATTTCATCCAAAAACATTCCCATAAAAATTTACAAAGCGTCTTATGAGTGAAGTGGACAGTCGAAGCCGCCTAATTCTCATAAATATTCATGGCATTCATTCAACAATACGATAGCATTGTGACGCTTTGATTAAGTGCCTTCAACCCTTCAGAAAGACACTTTGTACATTGTTTATTTTTAGGGGATTTTAGTTTTCTATTGGCTCAGATATGGCATAGTAAACTACAAAACCCTAAAAAAATCCTTATGTTGGTATTTCAACTGATGATGGTACGACTCAAAGACCAGTTGAATAAGACTAGAAAGGAAATAAGTGCCGAACCTAAGATTAGACTATCTCAATATGTTTGACTAGGCCGCTTTTTAGTAATAGGGGTCGCGTAATATCAAGACTCCTATAAATGTGTGAAAAGCAATAGCAGCTTTACATTTTGTTTGAAATTTTTATCTTAATAAAATTAACATGTAGGTGACAAATTAGAATGAATAGGTGACAGACAATCGGCAACACTTGTCCCTATACATAACACTGTCTATATCCCTTCTTATCTTCTTCAGCTGTTTTGTGGCAAGACTTGACTCTGATCCAATAGTCTATTAAGCAGCTTACGCAATAGAGATTATCTCTAAAAAAACTCCTAACATTTGTGGACATTTCGCTATTTTTTTTATTAAGCTTTAGTCACGATCATATAATTATATTTGCATAATTAAAAGGTGTACAAACATATAATATCGCGATACGTAATTAGTCAAGCTCGTTTAGTGTAATTGCATTAATCAACGGAGTAAAACTGATCATCGCACCCTCAGACAATCTTTGTAGAGCTCCTTGCGAGTGAAGCGATGCGGGGCGACGCTTTGCTAATGTTCAGCTAACAAGTCGCAGGCAGTAATTTATTTCTTCAAATATACCTCTCACTTTTGCTGTGAGTATTATGATTTGCTATAAGTAATTTATATAAAGTTCTAAATAGCAAAAAGTCTGATTTTTACTCATTTTACACGCAAACGCACTTACAAACTGTAGTGACCAATCATAACTGTATGATATATAAATCTGAATTTTTGGTATAATGAATCTTAACACGGGTCAACTCTTCAGCTTAGGACAAAGGCTAAGGCCTTAGTTCGCTACAGTAACTAACACGGCATAACCCTCTTATGCCTGTATAACGGTGGAGAAAGTTTACCACCAACCATTTAGTTTCTTCAGTAATTCTATAACAATTCTAATAACACTCAATATGCCTAAAATACGACCTCAAAATATTACTTCTACACTTTCCATCGCATCGCATCGCGCAGGTGCTACAAATGTAAATATTCAAAATGTTTGATTTTAATTAACTCGATACGGCTCGGTCGAGGTTATTAATCGTTTCGGCTGTCGTGTTTCGTGTCGCTAATCGTCAGCGTTTTGTCTTCCTGTCGTCTGTCACACCCCACCTCACTCCTTCATATTTAAATTAATTCATTGTCTGCCTTCCGTGATGAATTTTATTGTTCTTTAAGATTACGTTATGTTTATGGTATTTTGGGATTAGATGTATCACGATTGTGTTCTTGAAGAGGTACGATACGGTTTTTGTAAAGTACCGCAAAATACAATGAGAATTTGTTTATTTTCAGCACAAATATTTCCAAACTCTTTGCTGATGTTCTGAAATGATTAGGGGGAAAACTTTATGTTTTGTTCGACCGGGAATTGAACTCGGGACCTTCTCATTACGCTCCGCAAAATTAAACCGCAGAACCAATAGGATAGAAAAATTGTACATTGATATTCTTTGTACCCATAGATATATTGAATAGCTGTATAGGTATAAATTATTATTGTTAAGCAGATGCGACACTTCACCGTCTCCAATCTCGCCATTCAAATGTAGCCGCAAATTGGAAAATGCAAATTCCACCTTCAAATTTGTATGAAGACATCAAACTTCGATAATCAAAGAGAAATTCCCAATAGTATTCATAGACGACGCGTCTCACACAATATTTATACGTACTGCGTCATAGATTAAAAATAATTACAGAACGGACAATTTATTTATGGTTATACTTATGTCTTTATTTATAATAAAACCCTGTTACTTTACACAAGGGCTTAATACATAAAAAAAATATTTTTATTGATATATTTTCAAATTATATCTCTGAGTATCTCCACACTGCTTTTCGAATTGTGCTTTAAAATAAATAGATCATCAAAATCTTGAAACATGATAAAAAGGAACAGATACAAACATTGCTTTATACGACGCGTTTAAAACTGAAACAGGTCTGTTTTTATTAAGATTTTCGATCTCACGGAGAATCTACAGCCGTTAGGACTGCGGAGAGACTTTGGGTCTCTTTGTGTGTTCTACCGACTGTTCCATGGGGAATGCTCCGAGGAACTGTTCGGGTTGGTACCGGCATCGCCGTTCTACCATCGCACCACCCGTCACCGCAGTAGAGTTCATCCATATCACCTGGAGACGTACCGTACCCGTACGGTGCGCTTCCAGAGGCTATTTTTACCACGTACGTGCAAGCTCTGGAATGAACTTCCTGCCTCGGTGTTCCACGAGCGCTATGACATGGCCTTCATCAAACGAGTCTTAAAAAGACCATTTTCCTCACGGTAGGCAGCGGCGTGGCTGTGCCCCTGGCATTGCCAAGTCCATGAGCGACGGTGACCGCTCACCATCAGGCGGGTCGTCTGCTCCTCTGCTTGCTAAGGCAAATAAAAAAAAAGAGAAAAGATATACACATAGACTTCCGAGATTCAAAATATGAAACGTAGGCAATAATTTGCCATGACGTATACCAAAATAAAATATCTTCATTTAAATAAGTAAAGCAGTTACTAACCACGAAGTTTCCTCTCTGCATATGGTGTAATCTATGAGAAATCTTCATACATCCGAGCGGATTTCGTTTAACATATGTACTGTGGGGCGGGGGTCGGCTGAGGCCATAAATAATAATTCTAGGCCCGGGCCGCGAGATAAATCGACATATGCTAATACGTTGCCAAATTATTTATTGAGGGGTAAGTCTTATCGACACGCTCGAGAGGAATAAGGCGGTGTACGGAAAGTCGAAGCATCTTCTTTTTTTACTTGTGTAGTGATGTTGTGGCGTTTTTGGGTACCGGGTTCGATTTCCGGGTCGGGAAGAGTTATTGAGTGTTTCTGTTAGGATATTCTCGAAATCTCTGTCGAAATGTGGATGCAGAAATGTACATGTGCTTACCTTTTGGCCGAATAGAGGCGTGAAGTTATGATTAATTATAGAAAGTGTCTTTTTTCTTTTGTCTTAATTTGGTTAAAATAAGTCGCGTCAACTGTATGACAAAGAGAAAACATAATATGAGTAAGTAGTTATCATTACGAATATCTTTATAGTACGTTAATTAGTAGACATAAATACATTTTTAATGCTTGGCCTACATCCTTACATTGTAATGTGTGGAAAGCGATCTTGTGATTGTTAATCCCAAGTAGAATTTACGTATCAAAATATTGTACGAGATGATTTTTCGTAGGTACCTACGTAATTTATTAATATATTTTTACCTAAATTCTATTCTATAATACATATGGTACCTAAAAAAAATCTAATTCCTTTATCTATATAATCTGTCACACATCCATATTTTTCGTAAATACCTCGATTTTTCTCATAGAAAATGTTAGTACATTCTTTTTATTCGCGGCAGAGCGAGTAATATATCGGTCTCGTCCCGCGCCCGCTGATAAACTCACTTTCTTAAGCCAATACTCTGTTGTTTTATTGGAGTTATTTGTCAAGTCCTCTCACTCTAATATGTTCCCATATAAATAACGTTACAGTTGTTCCACGTATAAAGTTGAGTAATTTTGAAAAATGAATAAGGGTTTTTTCTTTTGTGGTATACGTTATGCCTATTTCAAATTTGGAAGGTGTTTTAAAATTTTAAACAGATGACATTTTATCGCCAAATTAAAAAATATAGATTTGCCAGCCAGTGACAGAGTCCTCAGTGTTAAAAAAGGTTTTATACTAAAATGTCTCAAGAGTGAACCAAACATTATTAATAAAATTCCTATTAATAAGCATTATCAAATAATTTGTGGAATATTGTTAGATTTTCTGCCGCTTTTTGCTCAGTGGATTGAAACTGCCACTGAGAGTCATAGTGTATTTGTATCTAATCTAAGGGCGCTAAATCCACCGTAACGATAAACACGTACCTTTCTTTACCCAAGGCTCGCCTCTACCTTTCGGCCCTTTTTGTGCTGCATTAAATTGCCATTTTTGTCACTTAATACGCATACCAAAAATAAAAATGCAATTCGACAAATTCCTTTTAGGTACCTCCAAAGCAATACCTCATACTAAGCAACAAGTCTCGCTAAAGTTAATATTTAACCATCACAAAGGCCCATTATGAGTATTGCCTTCATAATTCTAGTTAACTGTTGTTTAACGGAGCGTGTGACGTCAAAGGGGCGGGGGAGGGGGTAGGCAGTAACCGTGCTTAATCAAAACTCCAAGTAACTGGGATATTTGCATGAACGTATATTATTCCGACAGATTTAACTAGTACGTAGTAACTTAATGGCTGCATGTTTTTATGTCGGGAAGTTTAATTTTTTGCGTGTATTTTAGACTGTTTCGAGGGGGCGGATTTATTGGGGTTTTTAAGGAGATTTTGTTGAATGAGTTTGTTGAAAGGAGGTTGTAACTTGTAATTCAAATACTCATTATAAGTGAATAATTAATTTTGAAGTAGACAAAAATGTGGCCTCCTCTTGGCTATCTTTAACTTCTCTTTCTCAGCGATTTAAACTTAATTTCGCACAAAATTATCAGTAACTTTTTTGTTCTTCAAATAACAATACAATTTATGATTTTTATTACTTCACAAGTTCAATATATAAACAATTTTAACTCTATTTTAGGCATAACAAGTACTTTGGCGTTATAGTCATAAGTAACCTTATTCTATGCATAGGTCGATATATGCGTAAACCTATATCAATACCAAAATGAATCAAAATTAATTGAGCGACTTCGACTAAGACTGTCACCCTGTAACCCTTTACAATAAGTATGTGTAAGAATGACTCAAGAAGCAGTGATGGCCTCGAGGTTTGGGCGCGCGGTCGAGAATATCGGCGGTCGCGGGTTCGAATCCCAGGCACACACCTCTGACTTTTCGAAGTTATGTGTATTCACATTGACTTATCACTTGCTTTAATGGTGAAGGAAAACATCGTGATGAAACCTGCACACCTAAGAGTTCTTAGGAATTTCTTAGGTGTGTAGTCCGCCAACCCGCACTAGGCCAGCGTGGTGGACTATGGCCTAAACCCTCTCAAGTGTAGAGGAGACCCGTGCTCAGCAGTGGGCGTACATGGGTTGATAAAGAAGAATGACTCAAGCATTACATTGGGGAGTAATACAAAGCATATAGGCAAAAAACCATTTCCGAAGCAAATATGCTGTCAAGTCCATTATCGTCATTATCCCTTCATCCATCGAAATAATCACAGTATATCCAATTATTTCTCGCAAATGTAAAATCAAATAGCATTTCAATAGACGGAACTGCGCGTATGATTCGCATCGTGGTATGTGTGTTTGTGGTTACGTTATAATAACTGAACGTAAAGGTCGTGCCGCTTATTCATACAGCCTTCTCGGGTTTGATTCATGGGATGCGTTAAGGGGATGACCATAGCAAACCAAATAGCATTATTAATATTGTCAGCATTGAAAATGCGAAAGCTTATTTACTGATTTAATACAGTACATGACGAAGACGATTAAATTTTGTAAATAAAGTTTATTTCTGTGTTTTTTTCATATAAGCTGTAGTATGTAAGCTTATCATTGGCAGTTTACATAGAAACCAATCAAGTTACACGTTAATTGAGTAATGTCGAGTTTGTAATTAATGAGTCAGTATATTTTCATATACTTCCACATATATTAAATTTCTATTGTGAAATAAGTATTTAAAGCTTCAGAATTACATTCGGAATTTTGTGGCACACGCTGTGCTTATTGACTTCTATGGAAGAACCGTACCGCTACTGATACATACCTATGTATTCATTAAAAATATTAAAATTTATAGTTAATTAAAGTATGTATGCGATTAAAACAATTATAAATTAATATCAATAAAACCTTATCAGTTAAAAAGTGAAAAAAAATGAATTAAAAAGCAATACTTTTATTTATCGACATTATATTAATGTCCTTTGCTAATATTTAACGACATGAGAACACTTAAGTGTGTTATCGTTTTACTGGCCACTTCGTCCAGCTATTTGAGCTGTAATAGTTTTATTACATTACGGCGACGTAAATTACGCAGTTTAGTACATTTATAAGTATCTGTTATCAGTATAAGAACTATTAGAATTATCTTTACGTTGCTATGCAGCTTAAGGGAGTTAATTTCATCAGTTTTTTTTACGAAGATGTCGAACTGCACCTGAATTGGTCCTTAAATAATTAATTATTATTTATTTATGATTTTGTAATTCAATAAACAATAACAGTCACACACATAGTCCTGACACCTCAATAAGATAGAGTGAGTGACTTGTGAGTGGGTATCAGAAATTATGAGAGCCTTTATGGCCTAACCAATGACAATATTTGTGGACTACACAAATATTTGCCTCGTAGGGATTGAACCCGAGGCCTCTCGATTGGCAACCTGGTAACTGGCCAGCTGCGCTACGGGGCTGTCAATTAGTTACTATTTATGTTTTTATTGATATCATATTCAGTATGTACAATTTACTGTCTCGTGGTCTCGCGGTACAATTATATGCCGCGCGAACCCGAGGTCCTGGGTTCGATTCCTGGGTGGGGCAGTGTTATTTTTTTTTCATTAGGAATTTCTCAGTAGCAGCACGGAGTCTGGAATTGTGCCCGGAAAACGGAAATAGGCTCGACCCATATTACGTGGGACTGATACATACCTCGCGAAATATGGGTGCAGAAATGCATCTCTGCCTACCCCTTATGTATGTACAATTTAAACAATATGCGCCTGAGTTTTAAACGTCACTTGTAACTAAGCACAGTTTTGAGTAGGCCTAACTATCATAGTTATATCCAATAGCGAGGCCTTGTTCCCTGCCAGCACACAATCACGCTTACCACCACACTCTACAGCGAAACATACATTACCCCAACAGAGTAACACTGGAAAAAAAAAAAAAAACTATCATAGTTCAATGGAAAGTTGTTTGGCAAAACTGTTTAGTTACCTCTTGAACTCTTGAATGAGTGACCAACTGATGTAATGGCCAATGCTCATTTTAGTTTAAAAATATTCGTACTTTATGGCGTACTTTATATGATACAGAAATCAAACGTAGACTTAAGTTTTCAGTTTGGTACCGCATGGTATTAAAATATAACAATAATATTTAATGTTCCATATCCATCTTCGCCTTAAGATAGCGGGGAGCGTGCGAGCCTCGAGTACAGCACGCAGTGTACTGCAAACGGAACTAATATATGCTATTTGTGTCAGAGTTCACGCGTTAACTATCGTACAGCCGAACTATGGGTACACTGCCTGGAATATTAGTTTTTCATCTGAGTACATTTGTGGATACACGAATCAATCGAATGCTTCATTGACTTGGGTTTTGTTTATTTGGTGATTTGTGTCGTAAAAAACCACGTGTGAATTTTGGGCTGTTTACAATTTTCTGGAAAAATGCATTTAAATACATATTTGAACACTTGGACTCTCTATTTAAAGCTACCCTAAAATTAAAACTATCGCCATTGCCAGAGCTGTGAAATTTTACCCAGAAGATGTAGCTTATGTATCAGTTTAAATTATTCAATAAATTCCATTGCTAGTATGAAAAAATATGATTAAATAGAACTGATATAAAAAACACATTTTAAAATCAAGCTTTTATTATCACGAAAAATTAAAAAAATAAACTAAGAAAACATTCATAAAATTCGTATTTTTTTAAACTTTACAAGTAACAATTTACAAAAGTGTTCGGTTTATCAGTAGAAGTATGATACATAAACATAATTATCTATAACTAGTATATTAATATTCTTAAGTGATCTAAAAGCTCGTCGCGGCCGAGGTCTTTGCATTAACGAAATTGCGCGACAAGCTTTTAAATCACTTAAGAATATTAATATACTAGTTATAGATAATATATGTTTATGTATCATACTTCTACTGATAAACCGAACACTTTTGTAAATTGTTACTTGTAAAGTTTAAAAAAATACGAATTTTATGAATGTTTTCTTAGTTTATTTTTTTAATTTTTCGTGCATAATAAAAGCTTGATTTTAAAATGTGTTTTTCACCGTTAATTTATTTTTAACTTTTTAGTTGGAAATATTTCTAAGTCTATCCATTTCGTAGTCATACCGAAATTCAACTCAATCGGTCCATGAAAACTAGTGTTCCTATGGGCACCTTCCAACTTCTCATGACACCAGATCAACGATACCTTGTTATTATGTTGTCACTAAAAATACAAAGGCATACCAAATTTTAGCTTACTTGGTCCACAGGAATCGGAGTTCCTATGGGCTTCTTCCAACTCCTCATCAGATCAGCTTCATGATACCATATTTTTGTATTATTACCGAAGTTACGAAGACACACCAAATTTCAGTTCAATTGGACCACAAGAATTGGAGTTCCTATGGGCATCTTCCAACTCTTCGTCAGATCAGCTCTATGATACCTTGTTATTATATTGTCACCGAAATTACATAGGTATACCAAATTTCAGCTCAATCGGTCCAAAGGAATCGGAGTTCCTGTGGGCTTCTTCCAACTCCTCAATAGATCAGCTCCATAATATCATATTTTTGTATTGTTACCGAAGCTACGAAGACATACCAAATTTCAGCTCAATTGGACCACAGAAATCGAAGTTCCTATGGGCATCTTCCAACTCTTCGTCAGATCAGCACCATGATACCATATTTGTGTATTGTTGTCGAAGTTACAAAGACATACCAAATTTCAGCTCAATCGGTCCACAAGAACCGATGTTTCTATGGTCATCTTCCAACCTCATCATCAGACCAGCTCCATGGTACCATATTATTGTATTGTCATCCAAGTTACGTAGGTATACCAAGTTTCAGCACAATCGGTCTATTGGAAGTGGTTCAAATCTTCATTGCAAGATTTGTAAACATACAAACATACATACATACATACATACATACATACATACATACATACATACATACATACATACATACAAAAGTGAAGTTAAATAAAAGCTTGTAAAAAGAGATATCTGATAAGAAAAACAGATGAACTAACACAAATAACATCTCTACCCACAGACGGTCATTGTTACAACATCATCAAACCACCCAAAAGATATCCACTCCAAAAATCTTACCTATAATCTTATACTTAGATCTTTTCAAGCCGTTTCCACCTTGTGGCCCAGAACGGTTGACGTCATCACTATTAACATAACGTTGAGCCCTCCAACACGTAATAAAACAATAATTAAATCCTCCCATTGAGGAGGGTCCCGAAAAAATCCAATTTGCCTTTACTGCTGTCCCTTAGTCGGGAGTCTTAATGCAAGCTTTATAGTGCGTACGGGGCGTTTTATGTTTTCACCTTAGTGCACAAAAAATACTTTTTAACACACTTACATACATAAACTCATGCCTGTCTCCCGTTAGGGTAGGCAGAGACTATAGAGCGCCAAATGCCACGGTCCAAACACACCTCTTTCGCTTCTTCCATTGACATTAATCTCTTTATGCACGCACGTCGGTTTCGAGGACTCTAGATTTTAGCCTTTTTAAATAAGTTACCTATGTGTTCTTTATAGGTGGAGACTTTTTAACTGCATATGAGTATCATAATTAATTTTAAAGAGAAGGAAAGTATTTTAAGGAAACCTGCACACGTAAAAGTTTTTAGGGATTTCTTAGGTATGTAGTCCCCCAATCCGCATGAGACCAGCGTGGTGCACTAAATTCTTTTAGTTGTGGAGGAGGATCGTACGTAACAAATATAAACTTAAATAAATGTTAATTATTTATTTAACTCAGTTAATGACAAATATCTATGTTTTGTGGAAGCTGCGAAACATAAATGTTCATTCTTCGATTTGATATTTTGTGACATTTTCTAAAGCCCCTGATTGCACAATAAACAAATCATGATGAATATAACTTACAAAATATGTATTTGAATTCGAAGTAGGGACTGGAACATAATAATAGACTGCCCATCAAACTGATGAACCACAGAATCCACAATTGTCCCAAACATTTGCAAGCACACCAAACATTTGTCAAGCACGTAGCCCAAGTTACGCTGGTCGTCCATTCCAAATGCTAAAAGTGGAAAGTTGTTAAGGAAAGCGTCGGGACTCGTTAGGTGCCATTAAATGTCATTAAAACAGAGCTGGAACGTCGTTAAGACCGCCATAAACTGGTGTCGGGAGTTACCGGGCGCCGCCTGGGATTTTTGACGGGCATCTTAATAAAGTTTCCGGGATTATGCCGACTCTTGCGGTGTTTTGATGCAAATCGTACAAATGTGGCAGTTTTTGGCTTTAAGATACCACCGAGGTATAAGGTTAATATCTTACCTATTAATAATTACAACTTTTATAATTTTTCTTTTTGATTTTTTATATGAATAGTTTGATATGAATGAAAAATATTATTTTTTTTCGTTGAAGTTCGAACTTCGAACCAATAAGTTCTGAGCTAATATGTTATTAATTAAGGTTTTAGTCTTGTGAAGTGAGCAATGAGAGTTATTACTCAAAAAACCGCTACTTCGTAAAACGTATTTCAAAGTCAGAACGTTGAGATTTAAATGTATCAGGTTTATATCACGGGTTCTTAAATGTGATATTAAGTTTTTTCGTTGGAAATTCGCAATCAATTTTTTCAAAATTCGGTATACATATGTAGAAGAAAACAGTAAAAACGTTCAAAGTAATACCTCGAAAAAGTCAATCAAAAAGAGCAGTTGACTACAACCCAATGTATACGGGAGCTTCAAATATATTCAGAGGACAATAAATGCATCACAAAGACACGCGAAATAATGGAATAGCGCCTTTTTACCTAAAGGTATTCCCGATAACACCATCCAATATCGAATCATGACAATGCATCCGCACCATTATGAGGAGCTGATTTCTCACTGTACCCGAATATCTGGAATTTCAGATCATTTCGCATGTCAATCATGACATAAGCTAAACTCGACTTTAATACAAAAGAGTAGAGTTTAAAATTGAGAAAAAGCAAGTTACCGCGCAAACGAAAATGGTTTTTAACACGCCGAGTGTAAGGGGTGTATTTAAGGAATGCTGTGTTTAGTAAAGTGTGCATTCGTATAGAAAACGGCAAAAAGGCCGTATTATCCGATATTATACGGGGAGTTCGATTGTTCGCGCGATTCCGTGCGAAAAAATCTCGCTTTCGGCCCTAGTGACGATCGATTTAATTGATCGATTATTGAATCGCGTAGCCGTTTCCAAACGAGTGTTGATGTTTCCGAACGGTTTTGCATCGGAGAATGCTTTTCGTTCATTAGTTGGGCACATAATGGTGTATTTATACAGTGTTGACGGACTAAAGACGCGTTATTTTAAACAAAAACAATGTAATAAAAATACTTATGAATTAAACAAGAATCAAGATGGTCGCTCTTGAGATTGTCCAGCGAAATCGATATGGTAACGCAAATGATTTTTGAACGGAATTTATTTGAAAATTATGATAAGTTATTCTTAATTTGTGGTAGACGTCATGACAATACCTTCATGTATTTTAAACTTTAAATTTTTACTTGGTAAAAAGTATACCCAAGCGTTATTAAATGTTATAAAAGATAATTCTCTAGTATCAGACAATAATGTTGCATTCAAAGACTTGATTATCGCTACCTACTATAAAATGTGTTGTTTGTTTCGGAAACAAGGAAATCCTTACAATAAAAATAACGTAATATTAACCAGGTATTTTTCATCTTTGACTGTAATACCTTCTTAATTTCGAGAAACACAGCTTCATTACATAAACTACCCTTTCAAAGTTGAAACTACCCTCATAAACTCACAAGCGTCATGTTGCATCGAGAGGGCATCATAAAACGCATAAAAATAAACTACCGCTGACGTCCATCCCTATTTATTATTTATCAATTGTATAAATTATTGAATGCTGTCCATTGCGGGCCGCCCACCCCGGAATAGAATATGCTGGGGTCAGTTTTACGATCGCACGCCGATGTATGTCGATTTATCGATGTGTTTCTACTCGAGTTGTGTAGTATTAATGCGTTTTGAGTGATGGATTTGGGAAGTAGCTTAGTCAAAGTATCTCCGCAGCTTCATGTCACGAGGAAAATTGATAATTTTCACAAAGCTTGTTACATATTCATGATATAATTATTTTTGCAACTGTTAGGGAATTTATCGTCGAAAGAAATTTTATTTTTAAGTACATATCTAATTAGTTAAGGCGTAAAGGTCTGATCTGATAATGTGAAACCTTTTATTAATGTTTAGAGTGTGTCAATGGCATTAGTATTCTTATTGTCGTTTTTTATTTTATTTTAGGTGTGGAGAAGGCCTGAGCTCAATAGTGGGACAAATATGAGCAGATGATGATTTTTCAAGCCCTCAAGCTATTAGCAATTTGTTTAATATAGTTAGCATTTTAAACGAACACCTTTCAAAGCCGAATCAGCCTAAAAACATCAAAACAATACACATCCTGAAAAATATGTGTTTTCGTAACAGTTCAATTTCCTCTCGGAATTGAATACAAGCCCCTACAGTGACCCCAAACGAGTCCGCAGTTCAAATGTAACATTCCACGTTATCCTTAAAATACTGAATTCCTAGTCAATTGCTCCTCGGATGGTGGGTACAAGTCACAAGCTTTCGCAAGTTCAGTTCATCATGATTTGGCGAACAAGTCACATTTGATAATATAAGTGGGAAATTGTACAGTAAATGCTGTACAGAAGAAAAACAATTTTAGCTCTCTACTATAGTATAGGAATATTGAAAAAGGTCTATTAATAACAAGTTTATATTCTTAAAGGGGTAGGCTTTTGTGCTCTTCTTCAATAGTAGTTACAACCCCACGTAACAAGAGTTAACTTTGCTGTCTTTCGGTGACTTTTTTAGACCCTGGACATAGTCCATTGTATTGTTAGTAAACAATTTTATTAACTTGACACTTTCCGACAGGGGTATCATATCCAAAACTTTCAAATCATACTGCACATTGTGCTGAGAGAAAACGAGGCAGTTTTGCCGCCTAAAGATATAAAATCGCTTTCGCCCGTCACTGGCACCGTACCCCAATACCATTGTCTTAACCTACAATCGAACCCTGTAAAAATGCATCAGATATCCGAAACGGGGGGTTATGTCTCATAAACTGTCCGCAAACGTTCGGATGACCATTCGGCAGTATCCGCTATTCCTATTAGATGGCCATTTCGATTGTCCAACGGCATTTACGGTGTTGTGATGTTTTGGGGCTTTACGCAATGTTTGGCGAATGTTTTAATTCTATTACATATTTATGGAAGCTATTGATTAACTAATAAGCGGTTTGTTCTGATGCTTTTGACATTAGAAATAAGAAGACATCTGGAAACATACTTAAAAAAAAACACTGTGATTTCTATCTGGATTCATCAAGAAAAACTTGATTTTAAATTTTACTTTCAGCAGTCAAAATCTAACATTTTTTAAATGACAAATTTCGATCGTAACTAAATATTAAATTTTCTCGACAAAACAAACACCTGATTTTTTCTAAGATTCAGCCGAGAACTTAATAGTTTAATTGGATGTCACTTTTTTACTATTCGGTACTATTAGCCGTCTGACAGTTAATTCTAGTAATTAAAGCAGGATATAAAAGCAATTTTTTAAGCTTAACTCATTGCTTTTTGCTCAGCACAGAATTTTTAGCCTAATTTAAAAATTCACATTGTAGAAACATAAATTAAGATCTCGGCACAATTAAGACGCCAAATTTATAAGTTGAGTCGATGACCGTTTGATAATTATATATTTAAACGATGGGTATGTTGATGAGCGTGGCGGGGGAGAGAGCGGGAGCGTTTTGGTAATATTATTTAGATTATTTTCAAAAAAATATTGTGTAAATTAGTTTATTATTAAGTAAATAGTATGTTCATTTGGTAGTGCAAAGCATGGAGTTAAATGCTAGTCTTGTTTAATCCTTTATCATCAGCCTATAAACATCCCACAGCTGGGTACGGGCCTTCTCTACAACTTATACGGTTTAGCCCTTAGTCCTCCTTAAACGTTTCAATAAACACGATAACCGTACATTTTGTTATGACCCTATACGAAGGAGTGTTTTAAACACAAACATCTCTCATCATTTAATTCTAACATCAAACCGTATTAAAAGTTGTTAAATAGCATTAATATTAACAATTCAACTATGGTACCGACTTTTTCAATAAGCTTGCAGTGGATTTAGATTTCATATGAAAGCATGAAAAGAAAGCATTTACTATCCAGTTACGAAATACAAAAAGATCTTTACAGCTACATATATAAGATACTTCTATATTCTTTCTCACCAGCCAGTGCTCTATTTGACAGTACATTATACATTGCACGCACATATTACGCTTTTTTACAGAGCGAAGAAACATCATAATAATCCCGCTATCCGCTCCACTATAACCGCTTCCGGGCTGCGCGTGCGCACAAAAACCCACTATTTCAATATATATGGACGTTGATTGACAGGTCCCGCTGGGATGTACCCTCGGGAAGGCGCTTTTTACCTATTCACCATACTTTTAGCATTTCATGAATATAGTATGTAAGTAGTATGCTTTGAGGTGGACATTTGTTAGGGAGATTTACTTGGGAATCATCGGGGTGGTGAAGATTATGTGTTGGAATTTAGGTCTGTGTTATTTTTCTATGTCGACCTATGCGCAGAATAAAGTTATATGTGATTTTGCACAACTTCTTTTTCTCAGCGATTTAAACTTAATTGGGCACAAAATTATCAGTTACTTTTTATGTTATTCAAACAAAAACAAAATTCATTATCATTATTACTTCACTAGTGCACTATATAAACAATTTTAACACTATTATAGACATAAAAAGTACTTTGGTGTTATAGTCATAAGTAACCTTATTCTATGCATAGGTCGATGTGATCATGTTTGGGTGATGAAAATGTCTCTAAATGTTTAATATTGAAATGAAAGACGTGGGAATTTAAGTTTACTTAAATAACCAATATAATATAGACCAAACCATAGATTGAACGGAAAAGCCTGATAATAAAATAAAAATAATGATAACAAAATAAAATAAATTCCGCTACTAGCTTCAGCTGAAGAGTACTTATACGAGTACCTAATACTTTAAGCAATTAATGTTTAAATGACTTGAAAATTTTAAATATATCAAGATTTAAAATTTACCAATGTCATAAAACATTCAATCGAAAAGCACGCAAGTGCACAAACAATTTGGAATTGTAGTTCGTTATGTATTGACCCCACGCAATATCGGGTGTGCGGTCGGTCGGTCGGGTCAGCCGATCGGCAAATTATGTAAAGTGTCCGGTCATTACGCCGCATCTGCACTCACTGCTCTATCTTTGAGTGTTGCAGGGATGTGAGGGTTTTGATACTTTATAGTTTGTACAAGTATAAAAAGTTATGAGGAGGATAAAAAAAGTAAGGAAATAAACTTGATTAAGGCGTTTATATTATGTTTAGAAAGTTAAGTTTTTTGGGTCATTTATTCCTCAATGCATATAATACATTCTTCATGGAAATAAAAAATTGGTTTATATTATTATCTTAGGTAGGTACTGTCTATGTATAAAACCATTTCAACCGTTCTTTACGTTCTCTTGCTTCCTGCAAGCATTAGGCAGCCAAGATACATACAACATATTCTTTCAGCTTCATTTTTCTAGCCACGAAAGTATCAAAACTCCCACAGCTTCATACACGACTATCTCCAAGTATCAAAGCATCAAGTCGCGCTACACCGTCAGTAGTGCGCGCCACGTGCCGGTAACAGCTACCGGTCACCTCCGGCCAGTTTTATTAAGAATTACAATTATTTATTTACACCACCCCCGACCGCACCAATACTCTATGGTAATACCCAGTGTTTGTGCTTCGGCTTATCCCTTATTACTGTTTTTGTGTCGTGGATGACGAGCAATAGATTCGTTGACTGTGTGGAGAAAAAATTTTTTTTTGCATAGAATTGACGCCTGTCTTCCCTTGGGGTAAATACTATACGTCTCACTCCTAGGCACGGGCCTCTTCTACGACTCAGAACCCCTGGGGATAGCCTAGCCTAGTACGGGTTGGCGGTCTACATACTTAGCAAATTCCCAAGAATTTTTAGGTGGCCTTTTTTTCCTGAATTAATAATTTTTACCCGTGAATGTTAAAGTTTAGCTGCGGTGCCTGACGAATAATAAAATTGGTCTGTTTTTTTTGTTTCCCTAGAATCACTTTTACTGTGTTAAAAAATTAACCAAGACGACTTTGAGTCTAATAATGTGAATAACTTAATGAACTATGACGACAAAGTTCCCCTATAGTCTTGATAAATATAAATTGTTATGCATAAATATTGGCAGTTGTGTTGAACAAATTTCTTACAAGCTCACTACTCAGAAAGCAACTCATCAAAGTAAACAACCTCGTTAGATCAGCTCCCGATATTATGCAAATCACATTATTATTCATACTGTTTTTGTAAAGGGCGTGGAATGGCATTGAACCCCCTAATCTTAACCCCCGTTACAAACTTACATTTTCTTCTAGAACACAACGTGTCATTCAATTTTCAACCTTATGTCTAGGGTGTAAGGCAGCAAAAACCCTGATATCGATTTCCAATACACCGCGCACTTATGTTTCTTACTACTCGCTCATAGATGGCGCTAGCGGCAATGCAAATCGCGCTAATGTAATTTCGCGCGATGAAAAATTGGGGATCGCGCGAATCTGATTGGCATAACACTTGTAAGTTATTCCAAGTTATTATAATGTAATAAGATTAAGGTGTTGGCTTATTATTTCTTAATGTTTGTTTGATGCGGGGTAAGGTTTT
Organism: Cephonodes hylas; assembly: GCA_030295005.1. Taxonomy (NCBI): domain Eukaryota; kingdom Metazoa; phylum Arthropoda; class Insecta; order Lepidoptera; family Sphingidae; genus Cephonodes; species Cephonodes hylas. The sequence continues at coordinate 7,635,372 of AP025382.1, forward strand.
TTTGCGTTTATATTGGGAAATGATGCGCCCTGATTTGATTATGTTATGATGGAGCAAAAAATGAAGGAAGTCGCGTTGACATTTTTTTTGTATCAAATAATGATATTGATTAAAAAATGATAGCCTCATTTGTGACTTGTAAAAGTCTTAGGGATTTGAATAACTAACATTATGGATTTTTAATTTATTTAAGGTTTCTAGTGGGAAGAAAAGAACTGAGTAGGCTTTTACTCTTAAGGCTGTAACACCCTTTTGTCCAAAACCACTACTGTGCCATGAATCTCAGTGGTAAATTTTTAAACTCACATCAAGATCCGAGAATTTTGCTTGTAAATGTTTATCGGCCCTAATATTTAAGAAATAACCATCAAACTGATAAGCTGCTCAAGTCCGGGATGGTTGGCGATATCTTGGGGAGGCCTACGTTCAGCAGTGGACGGCGATAGGTTGAGTTATAATAATTACTATATTTATATTATAACCATCAAACACTTTCTTGTGTGGACCAAATATTCGTGTATGACACAAAATTTTATTTCATTGCGTGAGTTCAAACCTTGGTGTGTTGTGTCTAAAAAAAATATCAATGTAGGCTGTCCAAACCGCGATATTATTTTTAAAGCCCTTTCTACTTGACGCTTTAATTTTTTTAGTTGATAACATTATTATGAATAGCATCCCATAAAACTCATTACTTATAACCGTTCTTGAAATACTAGAGTATGTATTTATGGCTTATAATATTTGCAATCTCAATAAATTGAAGCAAACACTTTAATCCGAAGCATTCCTAACATTCCATTACTGTCTGTTAGGTCTTCATCTCACTATCCAATAACGTTCATTTATACAAACTATACATCCTGAAATGTACTTTAACACTTTAAGATAAAGTTGGAATTGCATTTACACTGATATCAGGGTAGTATATACGTAGGGGTCAGTGAGGCGCATATTGTCAGATATAAATCAATTGTTAGTGAACTCTAGACGGTATTGTGCTTTTAGCCGTACTGAATTTAATATATTTTATTATGAGATGAGATAAGAAATTTATTATCGCGAAAACATGTTGGAGATATTTTAATAAATAGTAGTGAATCAATGGTGGGTTTTGAAATACTGTTAATCATGATCGCATGCAGCCTGTATACGAACTATTGATGGGAAGAGGTCTTTTCTGCAATAAAAAGGGGTTAGGCCTTAGTCCACCGCGTTAGACTAGTCCTAGTTGGGAAATTGTTAAGAGAATTAAACATGGGCTTTCTACAGCTGATGTCCATCTTTAAGCACACCGGTATTAGATGTATTCGTAAAAACTTTCCTTCAGTTATGGAAAAAAGTAATTAGCGGATTTCGCCACTTTACAGTTACGTGTAATATTATAATTAAAACGACATACGACTGTAATTTTAAATCAACTCATCGCCTGCTATGTTTACTTTTCGAATTAGGAATCGAACTCACTAGCTTTCTTTTCTATCCATAATGCGCCGCTCTACAATCAAGTCAAAAAAACCATACAAGGTATATTTCAATGTCATTACAAACTGCACTAAATTTTTAACACTATTTCATAACCCTCTCGCTAGTTAAAAATATTTTTATCTTTTCGTGTATAGCTCACTATAGATTGGAAAACAAAAATACGTGCGGTTTAAACTTGAAACTAATCTCGGTAATGGTACTCGCTATTTCTGTAAAGCTTATCCGTATTAAAATTATGTGCAAGGAAATGCACTCTCCCGCCTCCATTGTTTAATGTGCGTTGCATTCCCCGTGGCGGGCGCTAGTCTTATTTTCTACCGAACTGATTTATTTTATCACGATTTGAAGATACACTTTAACTTAAATTGTATCTTCTTTAACATACGCGGCTTTTAGTATCTATTACTAATAAAACTCAATTAAATTATGTTATATGAAGCTGTATTAATTTAACGGTATATTTGGAAACAAAATAAAAAAGCACGTCAGATTTGTTCATACATGATACTTATACAAACTAACGCCATCTACCGATAATATTTGGAACTATACGTGATGTTGTAGTTTGTCCGCTTACTATAAGATGGCGCTGCTACAGAGTGTAATACGAATTAGTGTGTTAATTTTATCGTATTTAAGTAGTGATTATTTAAGTATGTATATTAATATATGTAATAAATTGTTTCAGATACTATGCACAAGAGAACTGGTTAAGTAAATTTTATATTATATTTTTGCTTTTTTATTAAATTGCTGCCATAGATAACAATGTCAAAAAGAACTCGTTTAAAAGAAAATTAAGTTTAAATATTTGAATTTCGAACGCAACTTCCCCGCCTTGAGAGCTATAGACAAAACCTAATTTCTTTTATTGTCTTAAAAGACAAAGAAGTTTTATTTCAGGCTCCGTTGAGCGTCAACCCTTCCGTTGCTAATTAGAGCGACTCTTGAGGAATTAAAAGTGTAATTCGAAGGTATCCGGGGGTTAAACACTTTATGTTACTGCCGGGTGCAAATTGACCGTGTAATATTTTTCATTGTTGACTAATTTCGTTTAAGATGGCTTGTTGTTTCTTTGTAAAATAATCTGTATTTTAGAGTCAGAGGGTCATTTTTCTGCCAACTTGTCCGGTTGGCTTATAAAATGGCACGGGTACGCGACCCCGGCCCCTCGAGCCACCATTGCTGCATTCACTGTCCTTTCCGCAGCTTTGGTGTCCCCTCCCTCACCCACCACTGGTGGTAGGGTTTAATATTGAGTATTTATTTACTCAATGTTGAACCCGAGCGGATTGGTACCACCGTCCAGTCTATTTCTACCGCAAAGCAGGAATGCGTTCCGGCGGAAGGACTGGATAGCCGTTCCTTCTATGTCCCTCCCCGTACCTTCTTGAGTGCTGGTGGGTTGAAACGGCACTACTCCGGGTGGATCCAGTGTCTGGGGTGGCATGCGGCCTTGGGGGTTGAGGCGGGGTACAGGGAGACCCGGTGGGAACGGTTTCCGTCGGCCGCCTGCCGGTCAGTAGGGGACCTGAACCCGAGGATCCGCTGACTTTTAACTCCCGCCTCGGGAAGCTGTCCCGCCAACCGGCGAAAATCCCGTCGTGCAGTCGTCGTGCCAGAGTGGGAGACTGGGGTGGATCCCGGCGACTGTACGCGGGGGGGCACCGGGGGCCCTTCCGTGCCTCGCGGAGGCCACTCATTCGGCCGTGTGCTGCCTCACATTGGATTTCACTTTATATTCTTCCACCATCGTTAAGGATTTGCCATAGACCCACCGCACCCATCCTCACCTCCCTCCCACCAATCTCTTTGAAATGACCCGAGAAAATAGAAGTAGCAGGCAAACTACGGCGGATAAACTATCCACAATTTCAGTGGACTTCTGCAATGTCAGGGGTCTACACAGCAACCTCGACGCCGTCCATCACCACCTCGAGACGGCGCGGCCTGCCCTGCTCTTTTTAACGGAGACACAAATATCTACCCCTGACGATGTATCGTACCTTAACTACCCCGGCTACGTATTGGAACATACATTCGTACGTAAAGCCGGGGTGTGCGTCTTCGTCAGGGGTGATATATGTTGTCGCCGCCTTCGGGGCCTCGAGCATCGGGACCTGTCAATATTATGGCTTCGCGTAGACTACGGGGGTCGAACCCGTGTATACGCGTGCCTTTACAGGTCCCATGCCAGTGATTCGGGGTCTTCTCTGTTGTTTGAGAACGTCCAAGTGGGGACTAGCTGCATACTCGAGCAGTGCCCGTCCGCGGAGGTGGTGGTCCTGGGTGACTTCAACGCCCACCACAAAGAGTGGTTGGGGTCCAGGATCACTGATCTCCCGGGCCGGTCTGCCTACGAGTTGGCCCTGGCATATGGTTTCTCACAGCTGGTAACACAGCCTACCCGTGTTCCGGATGTTGAGAGCCATGAGCCTTCTCTGTTGGATCTTCTGCTGACTACTCATCCTGACGGATACAGGGTGGTGATCGAAGCCCCTCTAGGGTCATCTGATCACTGCCTTGTTCGTTCATGGGCCCCTGTTGTGCGTCCCAGTCGTCCTTCAGCTACTGGGACTCGCAGAGTCTGGCGTTATAGGTCAGCAGATTGGGATGGACTGCGCGAGTTCTACGCATCCTTCCCATGGAAGCGGCTCTGCTTCTCTTCCGACGATCCTGACGCCTGTGCGGACTGCGTAAGGGATACAATAATCCTGGGGATGGATACTTTCATCCCCAGTTCCAAAATACCCGTGGGGCGCCGCAGCCGACCTTGGTACAACCACGCTTGTGCCGATGCTGCGCGCCTCAAGCAGTCCGCATTTAAGGCTTGGCAGGAAGCCCGAAAACGTCAGGATCCTAAAACAAAGGAGGAGAAGCGAAAATTCAATGCCGCTTCTAGATCTAGCAAGAGGGCTATCGCTAGGGCCAAGGCGGAACACGTTCGACGAATTGGCGAGCGACTCGAAAGTTATCCTTCTGGAAGTCGAGCTTTCTGGTCGCTCGCCAAGGCTGTCGAAGGTAATTTTTGCCAGCCTAGTCTCCCGCCACTGCGTAGGGATGATCACAGTCTGGCCCATAGTGCAAAGGAGAAGGCCGATCTCTTGGCCCAATCCTTTGCCTCGAACTCGACCCTGGATGACGGGGGAGCCACTCCACCAGTTATACCCAGGTGTGAGAGTCTCCTGTCTGACATCAGATTTAATCATCGTGTTGTCAGACGGGAGCTCAGGCTTCTCGACATCCGAAAGTCGAGTGGGCCGGATTGTATCCCCGCGGTGGTTCTTAAGACGTGCGCCCCTGAGTTGACCCCCGTGCTCACGCGCCTGTACCGCCTTTCCTACAAAACCAACAGGGTCCCAGCTTCTTGGAAGGTCGCACGTGTCCACCCAATCCCTAAAAAAGGTGACCGGTCGGACCCTTCCAACTATAGGCCGATAGCGGTCACATCCCTTCTCTCCAAGGTCATGGAGCGAGTAATTAATACTCAGATCCTGAGGTACCTTGAGGATCGCCAGCTGATTAACGATCGTCAATATGGCTTTCGACACGGTCGGTCAGCTGGCGATCTTCTTGTGTACCTCACGCATCGCTGGGCGGAGGCCTTGGAGAGTGGGGGTGAAGCTATTGCCGTCGGCCTAGACATTGCGAAGGCGTTCGACCGAGTGTGGCACGGCGCCCTTCTGGCGAAGCTTCCAGCATATGGGATCCCCGAGGGACTCTGCAAGTGGATCGCCAGCTTTTTGGATGGTCGAAGCATCAAGGTTGTCGTTGACGGCTGTTGCTCCGAGACCATGACCATTAATGCTGGCGTTCCTCAAGGTTCGGTGCTATCGCTGACACTCTTCATCCTGCATATCAATGACATGCTTTCTATCGAAAGCATGCATTGCTATGCAGATGATAGTACGAGTGACGCGCGATACATCGGCCAACAGAATGTCCCTCGGAGTACCGTTGGGGAAAGACGGTCACAACTTGTGTCTGAAGTCGAGAGCTCTCTGGGACGGGCTTTCGAATGGGGAGAAAAGAACCTGGTTCAATTCAACCCTACGAAGACACAAGTTTGCGCGTTCACTGCGAAGAAGGATCCATTCGTCATGGCGCCACAGTTCCAAGGAGTATCTCTCCAGATCTCCGAGAGTATTGGGATCCTCGGCGTTGAAATTTCGAGCTTAGTCCAGTTTAGGAGTCATTTGGAGGACAAAGCCAAATTGGCTAGTAAGAAGTTGGGTATCCTGAACAGAGCCAAGCGGTACTTCACGTCGGGTCATAGGTTGTCGCTCTACAAGGCGCAAATCCGGCCCCACGTGGAGTACTGCTCGCATCTCTGGGCAGGTGCCCCAAAATACCAACTCGACCCACTTGACTCCTTACAGCGACGGGCCGTTCGCATCGTCGATGATCCCGATCTCACGGAGAATCTACAGCCGTTAGGACTGCGGAGGGACTTTGGGTCTCTTTGTGTGTTCTACCGGCTGTTCCATGGGGAATGCTCCGAGGAACTGTTTGGGTTGGTTCCGGCATCACCATTCTACCATCGCACCACCCGTCACCGCAGTAGAGTTCATCCATATCACCTGGAGACGTACCGTACGCGTACGGTGCGTTTCCAGAGGTCATTTTTACCACGCACGTGCAAGCTCTGGAATGAACTCCCTGCCTCGGTGTTCCCCGAGCGCTATGACATGGCCTTCTTCAAACGAGGCTTAAAAAGAGCATTTTCCTCACGGTAGGCAGCGGCGTGGCTGTGCCCCTGGCATTGCCAAGTCCATGAGCGACGGTGACCGCTTACCATCAGGCGGGCCGTCAGCTCGTCTGCCTGCTAAGGCAAATAAAAAAAATAAAAAAAAAAAAAAAAAAAAGTTGAGAATTGGAGTCTTTTTTATTTTGTAACTTTCTTGTTGAGCTTTTTTATGCTTGTTTATTATGCGGATTTTTTTAATTGATTTATGGTGTATTCAATATGTATCATTATTGATCTTGAATATCTTAGCTCATGATAAAAAAGAATAAAGTAAAATTTTTTTTAAACAAAGGTGAATGATTGAAAAATTACTTACGTACATTGCAATAATCAGTCTAATCGCTTTATTTAAAACTGTTACGAAAAATGTACATTTATCCTCTTTATAAAATTAATATAAATGAATCATCGCATAATTTCAATATGGAGGATATATCGTAAGAAACTTTCATACCTCAAGGTTTTAAGATTTGTATTGCCTTGTAGTCTCGCGGCTTTGAATCTATACCTATATGCAATGAAGAGGTCCCAGATTAAATTCTCACGTCCAACAGTTTTTATTGCGTACTTCCATTAACAACATAGTCTGGAATATTGCCCCAAAAACTTCAATAGGCTCGCCCTCTATTACGTGGAACTGGTGTATTCCTGTCGTGATGTGGGTGCAGAAATGCACCTCTGCCTTCACCTTCGAGGAACGCAGGCAACGTTTTTCAGATATTTAGTCATAAATTCGTAGACTAGCAAAGGTCGCCTAAGTATACCTTAGTAAAATTTAAGTACATTTTCAAAAAGTCTTTGAACAATCTTGCCTTTGACACGTGTTTCGCAACCACAGAGAAATATACATAAAATAATTCAATAATAGGCAGACAGTTTCGTTATGGAGCTCGTCGTTCGCATTTGCATATAAATTGTATCTTAGACGCCGTCTCCAGATGTCTCGAATGTACGAAATTCGGGGCTCGCGGAGAATATTTCATCCGCACAAGTATTTTAGAGTTTGCCAAGATTTTTTTAAAATATTTTTGAGGTCTTTCATGTGATAGGTGTCTACTCAGAAACTTATTTGAAAAGAATTCCGATCAATGTTATGCCATATAAAGTCAGTATATTTATTAGATAGCAAACTTTAAATTCGTTATTGTATAGCTTTGAATTAAACCTAGGGCTTAACTATTTAACAAGTAAGCTCCAGCAGACGATCGTAGAAGAGCTCGTCGATCAAAGGAGATGGGTTTATTATTTTCGAATTAAAGTAGTGATAGGTTTCGGGATCGTGTCATAAGGGATAGGTATCCGTGTAGGGTTTTGGCCATCATAACATTGGATGGCATAACTATCCTAATGTAGCTTTTCCTATTTTATACATAACAAAAACAACCATACATCAAATTCCCACCTGCCACGATATTTTGGTAATTTTCCAACACACGATTGCCAGATACTGTGCACATACTGCCTAGCTTTGTAATTCACGCCGCGGTTTCGGCGGCTTTGATGTTTCGCCGACAAGATTATCCGAGGGGCGGGGTTTGTGAGACCGGCGATGTTCGTGACCCGTCGTGGTTAAAATAGGTTAGATTTTAGTTTAGAAAAAAATTCTCACGCTATTTTTGTAATGTGTGGTGTTACTCGCTGGTCTAGTTAGTATGATGTGCGATCGAGAAATCTTGAGTTGGGCAATTTTTTATCATCAAAATTGTCCGTAAAATATTGAAATAGTCTTGTCCCCTATAAACTGAGAACAAAAGTACAAGTATCAAAACGTAGGTGCCCTCGCCTATTTCTCGAGGAATAAATAAAATCCAAGGGGGGTTTTTTAGGAGGAGACGACCAACCATCTCGATCTGAAAGCTCTATTAGTATAGAGCCTACCCTACCAGCCATCTTTTTCAAGTTGTTGTTTCTTAATGCCAAACAGGAGCTTAATTTAAATTTTGTCTAAGTTCAGTCTCTATTGCAAAACACACACCGAACACTCGTAACACATGGCCATCCCTTTTTTCTTCCGTCCAACAAGCAAGATTTCCCCCCTTACCTTTTATTTTACTATGTCTAAATGAAACCTTGGTTTGAGAAATGCTTTTTTTTCTTGTTACAATTTATGTATTTGAAACTCCCATTATAGTATCTTTATTTTTAAAAGTGTCTTTTTAAATTCTTGAAACTAGATTTCTACTAGAAACTTTATTGAAAATTTGTTGCTTAATTAAATATATAGCGAGAAAACATAAATTCACAAAGTGTCATGTCTTAATAAACTGGTTCTCATTGAACCTATAACATGTGACTGCAACAAACTACAATAAAAAACAAAAGCTTTTGAAAATAAAACATCTCAGTCAATAAACATTAATAGCATGAAGACTATTACAGAAGGATTTTTCCCAAGTACCGTAGCAAATGTAAAGTTAATAAGTTCAATTTTATCGTGTATTTATCGGATTTTTTAGAAGAGGGTCTGTCAGCGCCCCTGGAACCATTATTTTTAATTCTGTCCCGACAGCTTCGTAAGAATTTGGGTACATAAAAATATCAGATGTAAAGAGCTTACTTTTTTCCTAATGTTTACAGCATAAAGGTTACTGATAGAATCGTATCATCAAAATCAAAATAAAAATACGGTATAATTGTGTTGACATTATTAGTAACCAATTTTTAAGACATAGTACAAGAGATGTCATCCTTTTACCCTATTCCTATAACGATTTGAGGTCATCGAAGAATCTTTTAACCTTCCAAAAATTCCTATCAATCTTCATGTCTTCCTTCACCCTTTCTTTCATATTCAACTCTTCTTTGGCCTTACTCTGCTTTCCATCCTTCGACTTTCATACTCATTACCTTTTTGTATTGAAAGTGTAGGAAGGTAAAAAGAAATTTTCTTAAGAGTTTAAATTGTCAATCTGTATCCATTGAGGCGTGATTTAAATGGCTATAAATAAGTGCGAGGCAGGTGCTTGATTGGCGAACGGGGGCGGCACCCTTACCAACATAAACAAGAAAGGATTGCTTTCTTTATTATTTTTATTAGTGCACTGAATCTTTTCGGATGCGCTCCTAATGTGCGTACGGGGATTATACAGCATGTTTTCTCGAAGTTTTTTGTATGCCACTGTTAACTGTATATACCGGCAGATTGTAATATATCGCGAGATTGTGAAGTTATAATCTTAAAATGTTGAATTGTCCGAAAGCTGTCCCTGAACGTTCGGCCTTACAATCTTGAATCTACTCTGTGTCCATAGAATTAGATGAGTATTTAAATTTCAGAATCTCGGAAGATAGATTATAATCTAACTCTATTTACAATTTTACAGTGATATGTATTCATATAGCATTATCACTTGCTTTAAAGGTGAAGGAAAAAGATCGTCATGAAACCTTAATTTCTTATGAATGTTGTCCGCCAACCCGCACTAGGTCAGCGTGGTGGACTATGGCCTAAACCCTCTCAATGGTAGAGGAGACCCGTGCCCAGCAGTGAAACGTTATATGGCCTGCGATTTTATAACAACTGTTAAAGTTGCAGTGATAACTGTCTCACTTCTGTTGTGACCATTAAGAATACGCATTACGGCTGATATGTAATCCAATATTTAGCTGGGATTAGAAAGATTAATAATTCCATCTCTTTTTCGTATAAAATAACATACAGCCAACCACGGAATGAAAACATCCTGTAATTCCCTCGCAAGCCCTCTCCAAACACAGAAATATGTTAAACTAAGCACTCCGCTCGTGAAATATAAAAACCCCGTAACCCGTGTAATGACAATTTAAAACTCAAAAACTTCCCGTTTTGGACCATTTGCTTCCGACCGTATTGTCTTCAAACCGTCCAGTTTAATAAGACCCCTGAAATTTTAAAAAGCCCTTGCCTCAAAGATTTTTTTTAAAGGAGCGTAGTTCAAGTTATGTTGGACGTGTTTTTACGATTGTCTCTTATTGTCTAAGGCATAGACAAGCGTTTTTATTATCTGTGGGGTGCTTTAAAGTGACGACCCCTTAAGTGCCGTAGAGATGCGAATCCAGATGGGGTTGTAATTTTTGGGGATGTATTTTGTATTTGTAACAGGTGTAATAATTTGCTACGGTTTTTTACGTGAATGTAATTTCTTACTGCTGTAGAAGACCTTTGCTTTAATTTTGTTCTGATACAAATCAACAAAGTGATGACAACGGATTTGATCTCGGGGATTAGGTCAATACAAGTAAACTTTTTTATTTAAGTAATTAAGTTTAATAAAAACACACTTATGTACCTGTAGCTACAAACCAGCACTGAATCATTTATTAACAATATTAAAAAAAACTGAACTCATGTTTACATAGAAGCTTATCCCGTCATACACCTAGCTACTTTCTCAAACATTTGTTTCGGCTAAGAATCGAACCCGCGGCATCTGGTTTTAAAGCTGGTCTTCTAACTGACAACGCTAGGGAGGCTGCCAAATATAAAAAATAGGATGCAATGATACTTAATATTAACCACGACTGGTTGATTATATATTTAAGATATTAGCGCTTAAAATATATTAGCATATATGGCATGTCCGTGCCGTTCTTAGTGAATCTTAATTAATTAATTAATTCTAATAATTCAGAGAAAGAAGGATGTACAGTTGATGTTTTATGTATATACAGTTGCGAGATTTATGCAGGAAAACGTCAATTTGGATGCGATCCCAATGTTAATGGGTATCTGTCAAAAGTGACGATGATTTAATTGGATTTTAATTAATTTATCGCAGAGATTGGACTGAGAATGCCAATTGCTTTAATAGTTTCTCATCACGCTTTCATCTGCGTCGTCTTCGGAATTGATTAGGAGAAATTACCAGATGTCAAAGGAGTAGAAGCCAGTAAAACCTAGGATTGACAGTCAATATCACGTCGTTTAAAAATACTCTCTTTAAAAACATAATAACTTTGCTAATATTCTTAGTGTTTTTGATCCTAAGTCAACCGGTTAGAAGGTGTCCTATTTAACAGATTTCCCATGTAACAAAAATTTGCTCTATGTGATTTCAATCGATTAAATTTCGCTAAAGGGTATATTGACAGGATCATCAGTGTATCAACTTAAAATGCTTTGATAAATTGTAGGTTTCATCTGTATTTTTTAATGTCAATGTTACGTGTATGAATTAAGTAAAAAAGCTACAAAAACTGTGTTTGAATTTTTGTACAATCCGAATGTGTCTTGTACCAGCAATACAAAGATTATAGTGTCGAAATATAGTGAGAAATATCTGCATAACGTTCAAGTAAACTCATTTCTGAATTCATTTAAGATTTCATACTAACACTAGATCTGGTAGTATTTTTTTGCTAGTAAGCTGTTTGATAGTCATAAATACAGTTTAACTTTGATTAATCTTAAATGTAGCTTAAGTCTGTACATACGACCACCTACTAAATAACTTATTTTGTCCAACAAGCAAATTTCATTGACAATAAACTATTGAGGACGAAGAACTTAAATAACAGTCACATTGATAGTTTGAAAGTTGCCATTTTGGACTGAATGGATGAGTCAGCCCAGACAGTGCCGTACCACGGTTTACAATAAGACGATAGTAAATAAAGACAATATATTGACGGTGTTAAGTTGACTTTTACGTCGTTTCCCAGGATTTTTCTTGTAATAAAGAAACTTCATAAAAAGTCTTTGATGGGCAAAATTTCAGCACAGAATATTAGGCTGATATTGATCAAAACATTTTTCGCATTTTATTTTTAGTTTCGTTATAATTGAATAGAATTCTATAAGTACTTGGTGTGTATAATTGACCCTGACATGAATACAATTGCATATTAACAAACGCCTTCTAGAACAATCTAAGCCTGTCGAAATAATATAATCGGGATACCAAGAACATTTACAATAAACACCTTCAGCACCTGTGATAGAAATATGTGAATTTATTTACAATTCTAAACGAAATCCAATAGTAATGTACGGCGACAGCTATGACATCAATCAAATTAATTATTCCGCTCAGGGATCGAACCCACTACCGCTTCCTGCCAGGCCGGCGGTTGGGCAATAGTACTCGGTTGCTAGGCACCTTATATGAGTGAAAATAAGATTATAAATCAAATGGTGTGTATAGCCATATTTATCGTTTAAAGGGTGGGAAAGTAGGAGGTTTAATATTCTTCGGCTTTTATAAGCATACATACATATGCCTTTATTTCCTAAGACGTAGGCAGAAGTGATTTCCTACAATATGCAAGATATGTATTCCCACGTACGATGATGAAAGTATCTTGATATTTTAGATTCTATACCGTTTTTATGTTTTCCTAAAGACAATGAAAGTAACATATTTTCTTTTTGGGAATCGAGTAGGTACTTTACGATGACAAAAGTTCAAAGTACGGTCCTTGTAAATGTATTTACTTTGGTAACAGTCCTAAAGATAACGCTTAATATTTTTTTCAATGTTTTATTTATAGTCTTATACTTGTAAATATAAAGAAATTTATATAAATAATATTTTACGTATATATTTTAGAATGTTTTAAAATGTTAATCTTATTTTTTCCTAATAATCCCATCTTCATCTCCACTACAAATCCACCCTGTAAATTATTGGTTAAAACCAAAAATCACCCTCCGATACGCATTAATAATACAGACCCCAGGCATAAACAAAAAACCACAAAGATATACTTTTAAAATATTCATTTGCAGTGGGATAAGGCACTTGGCACCTTCTACAGTTACTTAGCCCGTTTCCCGTGGAGATTTTTCCTTTTTCCAAAGAATAATATTAACATATTTCATTTGTGGAGATTGCCGTGATGCGCGCCTGTGGGATTTGAAGAATTCTGATGTGGAAGTATTTATTTTGTTGAGATTTTTCGTGTTTACGGGAAGATATGGTGTCAAAGATATGATTCAAAATTTCGTCATTAGTCCATGTATGACTATTGCTGGGCACGAGTCTCCTCTACCATTGAGCAGGTTTAGGCAAATTAAGAGAGGTCGATTTCTTCTTTTTTGAAATCTCTACAAATTCAATGTTCTTTAACACAGAGAATACCTTATTCAACAAAAATAACTTGCTAAGAAGATTGTTATCTGTCATGTTTAATAGTACGTAAAGAAACAGGATTTAATCTTTCCTGATGATACGTAAATTCTATCCATTTTTTGATTATTTTGGAATACATAAGTTCTTCTTGTCTATATTAATGCCACGTGGAAATTGAACACATGACTTGCGCATGTTTGCAAGCCATGTTTACAGCAACGTCAATCTTTCGTGAAATATGGTGTCTTACTGTTTGGTTCCTTATTTGATTTTAACACTACGAAATTCGCAACAATTTGTTCCACGTCAAGAAAAACAAATCTTTGTATTACTTGACCCTACGAATCCTTGTAAGGATTTGCGTATATAAAAAAATAAATTGTTTTTATACGGACACACTTGATTCCTATCTGCGCAAACTTAATAATATGAGAAAACATATTCATGACGAGTCATACAGATTTGTCCACCAGGCCGTGTGACGTCATATCGCCAAAATCTGACATGACAAATGATCTCTTTTTATCACAACCACTTTACGTAGACCCCCTCCACTCCCCTGTCCCGCTTGAGTGAAGTACAAAAAGGGATAAATCATCATCTCGCGGGGATCAACATAAAATGGTCGCATAATATCCGGCTAAAACAAGGGCTTTTTGATAAACGCTCGCGCCAAGAGAGTTTGCACCCTTTCAAAATGTGAAAGATTATTATATTGTTGATAAGAGTATAATATATTTTGCAGGAACTTTAGGGAGAAAAAGGGTAGAGAGGATCTTATATTTATAAAACGACAAATTAAAAAAATGCTAAATTAATTATTTGATAAAAAAAAATTGTAACAAACTCAAACTTTTTGCCCAACAAAATTGTAGATAAAAATTGCTGGCACGCAGAATGCAAATTAAAAAAGGAATATTAGCATAAAACGTCACTGGTAGCTAAAATGACGTTCTAAAAATGAAATTTACGCGACATATAAATTCATATAGTAGCACGGTTTTATCTTTGGAAAATTTAGTCAACTGCCCCACAACGTGCTGAATAAACAATGCTTTATTTTTGACGCTTTCTAAGAATCCCCGTATTATAATGTTGTATTGCAGCATTAGTTTTTATAGTCATTTTAGTGAGGAATGCGCGGCGTACGCGGCGCGCACTCTGAATATTTTATATGCAATATCAAATGAGTAGACTGATTAATAAACGTATCATGGAGCGCTACCGTCAACCGTACTGTCCACCTACTCAGTATGGCCGGTGTGTTCTATTTTTGAAATGTGCGAGTAACGGTCCGTCTGTGCGTGATCGTGTTACAATTCGAATTTTGACGTTCGGTGAAATTCGGCCGCGAGACTCCCGCCAATCGCGAGGCGCCATTCCGAAATTTGCATCGTTTCTCTTTTTGAATATTTAAATCGAAATGCCTTTATGCAACTCCTGGCTCGCTATCACCCCACATTGTATGGTGGTGTTTAAGTAAAATACCAAGAGATGGCGCTACTGTGTTTCTGAATCGCGCTAGCAAAATGCGCACGGAAAAGTATAAGAAGCTTTGACGCCGGCTGTGAAGTTAACTTTGCGCAGAGGCAATATCGTAACCAATGAGGTTAATCCGAGGTGCGATTATTGCTAGTTGAAAACTTTACCAATACCCCGCCTTGTGGACGTGTAATACCGTCCGCTATGGCAATTTTTGAAAGGCTGTAATGGCCTAATAATTCCTTTAAAAGCTCTACCAAATTACCAATTACTCTCCTATACAAATAAAGTGAAATCTTCATTTTCCGTCACTCTATAAAGTAAAACTCCCTAAATCGTCGAAATCACGTGGCTTTGGTTTAGCTTACCTTCCATACTATGATTGTATCTACTCCAAATTTAGCGATAACTTTCGTTATATAGACTTTAAACTGTATTATATTGAACTAGGTCGCCATGGTGCACTAAGAACTTAAAAATAATTTATTAACAGTTTAAACACTTAGAGAATGATAAAAAACATCGAAATAATAAATCATAGTTAAAATATATCTTCGGTAACATTTGCCTCGAAAATAACAGAGGATTGAAGAAGCTAATAAAAGGTAATCTATTCCTAATACTAATCACCCTAGAATCTATATCTGCATTATAGAAAAAAGTCCCGACACGGAATCGAACTAATTTAGCTAAATTAACTGGCGCATTTGCTGCGGACTGCCCCGGCGCCCCATGCAATGCATTTGTAAAAACGCCCAGTAAATACGTAGAGTCGAATCGTAATTATATTTTTTTTACTGGTTAAAAAATATCGTGATTAAAGGGTAGTTTACTAACACTACACTACTAAAGAAATATAAATGGAAATACTTAGGTAAAATTATTTTCTTTAAGAAAATAAGTAAAATTAATAACATTTTTATTTGAATTAAAATTATAATATGTTTTTATGTATATTCAGAACCTGATAAATAAATAAACGAAAACCATAGTTGATTAAAACTCGTTGTCTTGGCGCAAATATGTGTCGTTCGATCAAGAGGGTTCGATTCTGGCTGCAAGAAAAGTAATATTTTCTTAATTAGGACTTTTTAAAATATTTTCGTGGAGTTTGAAATGTGCCCAAAAAACGGCTCCTTATTACGAGATACTGATACATGCTTCGTTGAATGTTACATCCATACGTATAATTTTTCAGTCAGCAGTTACTCATCTATCATAAAAAAAAAAACTAAAAAGAAAAGTAACAAGTCGACTCCACAGACGCCGTTACTTGTCTATGGCAAAAAGCCATTGGCGGGTATATTCCATGCTAATGAGGGGTCACGCTGCACTGAATGGTGTGTAATGATCGCTAATCGACAATTTGTCGCGCCATCGGGCAAGCACCGATATTATACGATATAAATTGATGTAAAAATATACCGAGGTCATGTGGGGAGGTTTCATACGTTGAATTTGGATTTTGGTTAATAATTCAACGTGAAATCGGTTTTGGATGGCTGTATTTGTGATTTTTTAGGTTTTTGGGATCATATTTAGCGTTGTTTCTCAGGTAATGTTCTACATAATAGAGCCCGTTTAAGTGTCAATTCTGGGTACGGGCCTCTTCAACAGAGAAGGTTGAGGCCTTAGTCCAAAACGCTGACCTACTGCGGACTACGTGGCTAAGAAATTTGTTAGAGCTTTTGAGAGTGTGGGTTTACTCACATTTTTCTTTAATCATTCAAGCAGCGTAATTCATTGTGAACACACATAATTTAGAAAAGTCAGAGATTTAAACCCGATTTTAGACCTCAATGCTACCGCTGTAACATCTTCTAAAAAATATTTAAAAAAAGGTAGAGCAGTACAATCATTAATCAATGGCTGTAAAACAATTGAACATTCTCCACATCCATCCTAATCGAACTAGGCCGTCTAAATTCTATTCTACGTTTAAAGGGACCTTTAAGAATCATTTTAGAATTATTTTAAGAATACATAATATATAAAAAATAGATCCTTAATGCGTATAAATCGTGATACATTACCCCATATGTTGTATTAGGGTCCAAGACATTGTTTAAGGATAAAAAAGTCCCCAAACAAATTGTTTCTCGTGCGATTCTAAGCACGGACAACGCGGGACCTTTCGCAGTGTCCTGTGAGCAAACACGTATAACTTAGGAACTGTAATATTTTATATTTTTTCATATGTATACAAATTCCTATGAAATTTGGAAGGATATCAAGTTAAAACATAACGAGGCTAATACAAAAAATATAATTTTATTATTCTTATTCGTTTAGAAATTTTAATGAAATGTGGGAGGATATCAAGTTAAGAAATAACTAGTTTAATAAAGTGGAACAGTGGATACTTAAATTTTTTTAATGCATTTGGCATAAAATATGGATGACGTTCATTAAACCTATTTGGATGTCAAATTTTAATTGAAAGATGTAAAACTCATTGAGACCCAAATGATGACAAAGCGCTTGTAAGCATGAGTTATAGATATAGCTCACGCTCTATCTCAATGGATTTACTTAAAAAATTGCATTTTCACTTTAAAAGTTAAAATTAATTGATGCTGATTAAATTTATATTTAAGCTATGTTGTTGATAATTGAGGATACCTACTGTTGTTTTTAGTTTTTCCTTATTTATGGATTTTCGTTGTGTATAACACTTACCGTCACCTAAGACTCTTGTTTAATAACTTCACCTATGGAACAAAAAACTCTTATTTAATACTGTAAAAGTAGTAAGAATGTCTTAGCCACCTCCGCTCTCCGCGTCAAGGCTAGGGTTGGATGAAAAACGACCGTGCAGAAATTAACTCTAGGGAATGAAAAATGACTTCGCTTGGACGTTCGGCGACGGTAAACACTCGGCTATTACGGTGAATACACATCGTGTGTGGTTTAAAGAGGGGTTGGATGCACTATTTTCAGTATTTTAGATAGAAATGCTATGTATGTATTCGCAATGAATTGCTTTAACGGTGAAGGAAGACATCCTGATGAAACCAGCACACCTAAAAGTCCTTGGGAATTTCTTCGGTGTGTAGTCCGCCAACCCGAACTAGGCCAGCGTGGTGGATTACGGCCTAAGCCCTTTCAATGGTAGAGGAGACCCGTGCCCAGCAGTGGCTCGTATGTGAGCTTAAGATTGAGATGGAAATTGAAGCTTAGGCGATCTGCTACTAGGCACGGGCTTCCTGTCAAATGATTTGGTGATGATGATGGATTTATGTTAAAAGTCGTTTACTGCGCTAGTGTAGTGTCCATTGAAACATAGGACCAATTGTTTTATGCTGACAACTCTAAAATGTTGTTCAGAAATTTAATTTGCCTTGATTTATTTTTGTACGCAAAATTTCTTAAACGTTCTTTTTCTGCAACCCGAAATCACAGTTCTATTTTAATTTCTTTATTGTGCTTTGATTGCACTGGGCTTATCAAGGTGTTAAGAAGGACACTTTGTCACATTATAATAAAACAGAAATATTATAAGAAACCCTCTCAATGGTAGAGGAGACCCGTGCTCAGCAGTGGGCGTATATGGGTTGATAAAGAAGAAGAAGATTATAAGAATAAATTTCTTCGAACTTTCTTCCTTTCAGTTGAATCGCGGGTCTATATCCAATAAAAACAACATTCGCACAAAAACATTCTCTATTGTTAGAAAACCACTATATATTGTAACCGAACACCATTGATTATATCTACGACTATTTGCAGTAATATATGACTTAATCTGAGCGAATACGGGAATCCTCGGGAACGTTAATGGCTTACAAAAAATGCATAAATCATAGATACCTTTGGTTCTTGTAAACAATTTGTTTGAAGTGATTAATTATGTGGGGTTTTTTAGTGTTTATATGGTGGTGGTATGTTAAATTGATTGAGAAACATTTATGGTAAAATAAACATGGTTTATATTTCTAGAAATTTCTAAATTTCAAATATTGTTCTAGAGTTGCTTGATTTTGACTTTTTTCGATTTTTATAAGTGATAGAACTATTTAGGATTCGTAATCAAGAATGAAATCAATTAAGAATTTACTCAATAGTAAAACTGCCAATATATTGAAAAAATATCTATAAATCACATTAAGTTTTTTACAAGCAAAGCATATAAAACATAAAGAGCATTTAGTAACAAAAAACAATTCACCACAAATCACAAAATCTCAACAGAACATCAAAAATCTCGAATCACAATTAAATCTGACATTTATTGCAGCCAACACAAAAGACGATGTAAATAAATAAAACCAAAACAAACTCGATTAAGCCATAAAAATGCTACTGTTTTTTGACACCGTGCCCATTCCGGGAACACGTATAAAACTGTACAACGATTTGTTTATATCGCATTAACAGGAATAGAAGGCCTTTAATAAAGTAATAAAAACCCAAAAGGACGGCCACAAGTATAATTTCGCTATTAATATTCAATTTTTACCCCCAAAACTTTATTTCCACTTCAAAGAAAAATCTCAGATGTGGATCTCAAGTTTCCGAGTACGCGCGAAGGGTTAGCGGAATGATGTGCGTGTGTGCGTGAGTTTTGTGTATGTGTGCGTTCGTAATTACGCGGTGTTAACACTTATAGAGCGCACGTGTTTTGTTCCAGTTATATATTTTTTAAGCCGATATCAATCTATTAAGGATGAATTGAGCATGGTCAAGAAGACTTCAAAATCGTTATTAGGACTAAAATATACTTTGATAACATTTAGTTCAATCTCAAAAATCTTCAGTTTTTAATCATGGTAAACTAAAGAAAATAATCTGTCCTAAAAAGACGCTTCTTCCCTTCTTTTCTCGTTTATTGATTTTTTGGTAGTTAGATAAAACGATAATATAAAAATTTAATAAAAAAAAAACAGTCTTTAATTTAATCTGTCATGACTTTTCGCATGCCATACGAGAGATTTTACAAACTATGTGATGTGGCATACCAAATACAGAATTTGCCTATTAGTTGAGCAAAATAAAAGCACATCCCACGTAATGGTCAGTGTAGGATTCAAATGGGTTCAGATGTAGGGCTGATAAAAACACATCTATAAATACAAGTGTAGGAGTCTATTATGACAATGCGTAGGTACTTGAATGGGTCGTAACGTTGTTCTTGATCATCTTCCATCAGAATACATCTTATACTTCGTTTATAGTCACGGAAAACACATTTGTAATGTATCTTGGTAATAAGACGCCTCCGGGCTAGGTGATGATATAGGCAAGGCTAGCAGCGGTTTGATGTGAAGGCCTGAAAATGGAGCACAGTGAGGTATCTTAAGAAAAGCCTATGTCTAGCACTGGATGTCACAAAGGCTATTGATTATGATGAATGCCCGCAATGTAACATGTATACTTTTTTAAGCCATATGTTATAAGTTTCATTTTACATTAATTAAATTAATAAGTTTTTTAATGTAGTTCAACGATTTCATTAGGGTTTTTGATCATTTATATTTGATTGGTTATGCAAGTTATCGAATAATCCTCAATAACTGCAGTTTCATTAAGTTACTAAGCCAACTTACTACTTAAACGTAACACTAAAGTTTAAGCATCTATTCTACTTCATCTTCACCACATAAAAAACCAACCAGCTACTTTGTTCTACAAATTCGTGACCCTCAGTCTAGGTCAGAAATTACCCCAGCGACGAAACAAAACATTTTTACGACCGTATTTTTTCACGTTTCACAGAAAGCTCATCCCTTGCTCCAGGTATACACCTGCGAGTTTTGACAGTTGATTATCGAAAGATCATAATGTTGGTTGGAGATTTACTACGTCGTAAAGTGCGGCGCCCGCGCACCACAATCACTTGTTGACAAAACGGGCGCCTGTGACGGGACCTGTAGATTGTGTGGATACGCCTTTAGACTGATGTGGTGAGATATTTGGTAGGTAACCTACGCCTATTGTGTCGCGTAACTAGATAAACAAGTGTATTGTTGCAATCTAGTATGTAGTATGGAATTTTATTCATTTTTTATTTTTTGGAAAAAAACGACATAGGGGTCATCCATAAATTACGTCATACCTTAAGGGGGGGGAGCGGGTCAACTAAGTGTGATATTGCGTGACAAGGGGGTGGGAGGGGACCTAACTATTGTGACGTCACAATTCAAAATTTTGTTAATACACGAACTTTGCACTGTTACCGAAAAATTTAAAAAATCTTTGCAACTCAACTTACTTAAACTTGTGATTTATTACAACTTAATTAAAAAGCTTTTAACATAATCTATTTTTTGTTATTCTATAAAAATTGTATTATACTAACTACAATTATCCATAATCGATGAACTAAGCCAACGGAGTATCCACACTATACTAGTATTTTATGAAGCGCTCTTTCATAGAGTTGAGCATATTTTCATAGCGACCACAAAAAGTGCCATATCGAGGGCCTCCCATAACTTTAGCACTTTACGAGACTTCATACTGCGGTTCGGTAGCTCAAACCAATAACTGATGACAGATAGCTTTTGAATTCAACGTTAGTTTAGATAGCATATTTTGGTTGAAGAAAATCTGATAATTATGGACAAAAAATATTTTACGAAGTTCACTAATTTGTATAAGGTAAGCATAGGCTAAGTTAAACAGTCAGTC
This sequence comes from Cephonodes hylas, assembly GCA_030295005.1. Classification (NCBI taxonomy): domain Eukaryota; kingdom Metazoa; phylum Arthropoda; class Insecta; order Lepidoptera; family Sphingidae; genus Cephonodes; species Cephonodes hylas. Next base: position 7,656,768 of record AP025382.1, read on the forward strand.
ATTATAATTAGGAAGCAATTATTCAACTCTTTTATTAATAATGACTTGTCGTATGTTGTACCTACTATAATTTAATGGTACGTCAAATTTAAATTTTTATTTTGTACTTCTTCTTTTTTATGTGATTTTATTTTTATGTGTAATATTAGGTACTAATTTGGTGAATAAATAAATATCTCTAGACCGATGCGGTTTTAGCTTTGTAGTAAGTGTATTTCAACTAAGTAATGCTCAATATGAATTGATAAACGTGAAAAATTTTCGCCTTCGATACAAAGTAAGAGCAAGTCTATATTGCACGACACATACTTGTGCTGCTCTTGTACTGCGGTCTGCAAACCATAAAATACTCAATGACTGATACAAAGCGAATGAAAAAATTGTACAAACATATTTTAAACTAACTGTAACTATTCCAAATTAGATTTTAATTCAGTCCACATCTTCCTTTCACATCCGCTGTGAATTTATCTCGTAATGTACTGCAAGTAACCCTCAAACGCGACGCTAAATTAAAAAGTACCCGCGCTATGATTAATGCACGGCGGAATTAAAATAGCTCGCGATAATGTTGTTTTTATCTCGTTTTATTTACGACTTGGTGTCGCACTCGCTTCCTTCACTTAGCTTTTAACTTACTCGGTGTTTTTTTCCGATTAAGTCTTTCGAAACGTGAGGTTTGTTGAATATTGTCGCTTTAATGTGGTTTTAATGACTGTGAATATACTTAAATAAGTTCCATTTGAGGTAAATTTGAAGTTAAGTTACATTGTTATTAGGTGAAAGATGTGGATATTTTTTATTTTAAAAAGAAGTTATAAACCAAATAGAACCAAAGTTATTTTTTCAACCCAAAGCCTAAATTGCCGCATACTTATTTATTTACAATATTAGCAATAAGATATCAAAAAAGTTATAGCGATCAAAATATAGAACTTTTTTTCAAACTCTCTCACTTTCCAAAAATGGAACTTTTAAAAGTGGCACTTTTCATTAGCATTTTCATTAATGCGGCGACGAAAAAAGCGACCTCTTCGGTGCAGTTAAAAGAATTGCCAAACGACGCCCAGGGGCCTCCTACCCCGCTTGTAGTGAAAATTCGCGAGATTTATTTGAATAAATTACTTTTATCCACCTGCAGTGAAGGGTTGTTAAGATTATTTATTACTACGTCGCCTGAGATTGCTATATTTCTGAATTTTAACCCGTATTTTTAGGCTTGTACGCAAAATTAGTTAAATTGAGGCACATGTCTTTAATATCTTACCGCTTGGTGCGATCCACGATCAAAAGGAAAGTTTTTATACCATGCCAACTTAGGCCCTATTAATATAAAAATAATATTCTCTTTATTGTCTTTTAGGTTATATCTATTATTATTTAACGTTGGACTATAACTGCAAACAAAATCTGTAAATCCTTTACTTCGTCACCGTCAGAGATTAAAATGTACTAAAAATATGAGTAAGAAATTAATTTCGACCCATCAACCTGTATTTCAACCTTAACATATATAATTGCTCGGACATCCTGTCTTTTGCTTATTTAAGAATTAAACGTATTAATAAAAATAGTATTTTGACAACAATAACTTAATACAGAATGAGTCAACCCATTCGATCGTCAATTATTTTGTAAATAACGAGCACGTTGGCAAAGCAGGCTCACATACAAAGTTAGACAACCATTTCGCGTTCAAATCGTCTTGTAAATAACAACTTAATGGCCCCTCCAACTTCCGCAGTGATTCAAAAATGTACATAAAACAATTGTACTTATATAAAACTCGGAATATATTTATGATTCGCTTGAAAGCGGTGACATCACCGTCGGTTCAGAGATACCAAACACAATGGGCGAAAGAGACCTTTAACAGGAAATAGTTTATATTCTTAAAACAATTGCAATAAACGGTTGATGGCTTCTTATCCAATTCACCAATCAAAACTCAACTTTAACATCTTCTGTTAGAACACATATTTCAGCAGTAGTAGATAACTGTAAAATCATATTAGGAACATGGAATAACATCTGTAAAATTGTAGTGATTGGTTTGAAAATTGATGTGGCGGTGTGGTGGTTAAGCCTGTTTGGTTCGGAGGCGGTGATCGGTGATTCGGTATTTGTGATTCCACACGCGAAGCTCCCTGATAGATCGGTGATGGGTACACGCAGGACGACGGCGGCGCATTTGACCAGAAAAATTGGCGATCGCCTTTTACACATGGCTAGTGAAGTTGATATGGGAAAAATGAAGTAAATCGGACAAAATAGGGTGGACTTTTCGTTGACTGAAGGGTATGGGATTAAGAGTTTCGATTTTGGCGTCAAGTGAATTGTGATTGGAATTATAAGGTCGACAATTTTCGATAGTAGCCCAATGTCTAGCGAAGTGTCTGATAAATCGTCATTAAATTATTGAGTTATGAATGTTGACATTATCAATGCTGGCAGTGTTAGAACCAACAGCTTTTCGTTATTACAAGCACTCATTTTGGATATAGAAATGACAGCCCCGTGGCGCAGTTGGCTAGACACCAGCTTGCGAAACGAGGGGCCGCGGGTTCGATCCCCGCACCGAGACAAATGTTTGTGTGATCCACAAATATTTGTTTCGGGTCTGGCTGTTTGTGAGAAAGTCTCTCGTAGTTTCTGATACCCACGACACAAGACTAGTATCTTAATGTGGGGTCAGATTATGTATGTGACTGTTGGGTGTATTTATTTATTTATTTATTATATTTCGGATCAAATCTTAATTTTTTTGTAATTTCTCAGCTTGACATACTCTCAGCTACTTTACAATAGACATGTATGAAAATGTGGTTTCTATTCTCGATATAGTCAACACTACCACACCACGACCACTTGTTTACATCTTCTAAATTCAAATTTCTAATACGAATTTTAGCAAGAGGAGATATTTTTGTCATTCTCCGTCCCTTACGCTCTCGTCATAATTCCATACTTAATAAAAGGATGGACATAGCCAAGATTCCTTCTCCCGGGATCAGTCGTGCGTGCCACCAACGGAATTGAATCGCGGATCGATGTTAGAAAAACGTCGCTTTGTGACAAGTAGAATTGTTGGGAATTGAAACGAATTCGGCTTGTGAAAGATTGGCGAAATATTTTTAGCGATGTTTTGGACAAATCAAATCTAAACAACAACACAGTAATTTATCGAATGTGACATCGTCTTTAATGTAGATTGTAGAGAATTAGCCACCGGGTCTGTTTAGACACAATATTGGCATTAGCTAACTAGCCAATTATGTTGCTAATGTGACCTTATACCTCGGACTAAACAAAAATTGTAAGATAAAAACAATCGTAAGCTTGCAACTACGATTTTTCAAACAGGAATTTTACAAGATACGATTAATCTGCCGACCCGCACACAGGAATTTTACAAGATACGATTGATCTGCCGACCCGCACTAGGCTAGCTTAATTAGCAAACCCAAAACTCCTATTAATTACAGGGGAGGCTCATGCGAATTCAGATAGTCATGTTTTGAAATATAAGAATAAAAATCCGAGAAACGTTTTGATGCATTATGCAGGTGTGATACAAATACATCAAACATATCGAAAACTTCCAAACAGACTATTCCCACCACGTGTCTAAAATAAACACGAAATTTTCCTCTCATCCAGTCCCAAAGCATCAAAGAAAATCCATCAACGCCTTATAGAGTGATGTCAAAGCACCTAATTCTGCCTTCCACTATTCAGATTTCCCGGCGGATCGTCGCGTGGGAGCGGGACGGTTGTATGGGGGATGCTGTGAGTGGGAAAGAGATGGAGGTATGGTCACGGACACGGTTCGGATGATTGGTGTACGTGGGCTGCGGACCGCGCCTCTACGTGACTCTCGAGAACATCCGAGATGTAACGCAACTGATTGATTTTGATACTTTATGGAGGTTTTTAAGATTGTCAAGCAGTGTAGTTTTGGGAGAAAGTTTCATTTACTGTTGTGAAATATGATTTAAAATTGCATGCTTTGGGGTTTTTTCTACCTGTTGAACTGCAACCAATATCTAGTTATTATGAATAGGTTATATGGCCACTTATATAGATATTATTAATTTATAAATCACTTGAAAAAAACTTACAAATTGACTTTTCTCAAAAATAATAGAACGTGTTAGAGACGAACTGCGTTTGTCATTTACATTTATAATACTTTATCATGAAAGCATTTTAGAATTGCAGGTAGGTACTTCCTTTTCGATTTCTGATTAAGACCTGAATTTAGGAATGGAACATACACAAGTTATTTGGACATAGATTGGTATTATTTTACGTTTAACATTAGTATTTTTAACTCGTATCCTGACTTCCGGCTCAAGTGAGCACCGTGTTTTCAATGTCAATTCGGGCAGTTTTATTCCATTGTTTGTCAGAATATTTTAAACATCAGCACGGCCATAACAATCGTGGCAATGAAGTTGCAGCAGCAACTTATTATGTCATTGTAAATATATCATTTTATTACCCTTTCATCTTCCACTTAACAGTGCACAAGATCTTTATCCCATAGAAAAATATATTAAAAATCTTCAAGTATCTAATCTACTGTATCCACATAAAGAATCAGTAGGCGTTGAGTCTACGAACTATCGCATACCAAGGCTACTGTCAGCCGCTGGCGGGTCCCGTTCATTCATTGTTTTGTTGCCATCGTAAAAACAACGGGGAAAATTCACTAAATCCCCCCAAAAAACGGTTTGTAGGCCTCTCAGACTAGCTGGCTGAGGAATTGTTGAAAGTTGTCGCATTCCAATACGAGTGCAGTTGTTTGAGATCACTTGCCTGTTAGTTCATTGGCGTGTAGATATGAAGAGTTCTCGAAGTTAAATAGTGACATCGTGAGGAGACCAAAATGCTAAAAGTTCTTAGGAATTTCTTGGGTGTGTAGCCCGCCAAACCGCATAAATCAGTGTGGTGGACCAAGGCCTAGACCCTCTCAGTTGTAGAGGAGGCCAGATTCTAGTATTAGGATGCATAAAGTCTGATGATGATGAGACATGAAGTATTCTTCTTTTCTTCTTCTTCATCAACCCATATACGCCCACTGCTGAGCACGGGTCTCCTCTACCATTGAGGTTTAGGCCATAGTCCACCACGCTGGCCTAGTGCGGGTTGGCGGACTACACACCTAAGAAATATTCAGTGGTCACATATTGTGTATGACAGATTAGAATATAAAACACATGTTTCGTCTTTTGTGTTTCAAAGTTCCAATTATGCTATTACAATGAGAAAAAATAATGAATAAATTAAAACATGTAGGTATGTATGTGTATTATATAATATAGATGTGTATGTAATAGATGTGACTTTAAAAAAATGCTTCAAACTAAAACAGAGGTCAACATTTTACTATGATTTTTATTTAGCTCCAAGTACAAATTAAAAGCTATTAATGCGAAAGTCTTGTTTTAAGCAGGGACTGGTTAGAATTTTTTTCGATTTAATTTTCCGCTCACCCACAGAATTGCCCTTTTTACTTTCGCTCCTGGGGTGGACTGTAGACATATAAATGTTGTAGACAGTTCTGATTAATTTTAACTAGACTACATTTAAATGATCGTTATTTTGCTTTTGTAATTTATTATTATTTCAGATGCCACCAATCAATTGATTATTTATTTATTTATTTATTTACACTTCATACAACATAAAAATTGTAAAGGCGGACTTAATGCCTGAGGCATTCTCCTCCGGTCAAACCTTGGGTGGTGCAGAAATGATAGACAGCAGGTGTGCAAATAAAATTACATATAAACATACATAGATACATACACTAACCAATGCATATTGATAAAGGGAAGCATCAAATAAGATATTTATTTTATTTATTTATTTATAACACTTTATTGTACACCACAAATAAAATTACAGAAACAAGATTAAAAATAAACAAAAACAAAAAACCGGCCAAGTGCGAGTCGGGCTCGCGCACAAAGGGTTCCGTAGCAGCAAATATAATAAACTTATTATGTCAATTTATACACCTGGTGAATGGAGCTTAACCAAAATTACAGTTAAATCAACCTATCTCAAAAACTATAAGAGATACTTTGATCAAACCAAAAATCGTTGAAAGAGTTAATTAGCATGCATCACCTCTATTTTTTTTAGAATTTTATACCCCGTAGTTATAAAAATAGAGGGGGGGGGACATACTTTTTACGACTTTGAGAGCTGATATCTCAAAAACCGTTCACTTTAAGAAAAATGTTTTTTAGAAAACTTTATATCATTTTAAAAGACCTTTCCATTGATACCCCACACGGGTATGTACATCGAAAAAAAAAATTTCATCCCTCAGTTACATGTATGGGGGGCCCCACCCCCAATTCTTTTTTTTACTATTTAGTGTCATATTTTTGTAGCGGTTCATACAACACATATTCCCATCAAATTTCATCACTGTAGTACTTATAGTTTCCGAGTAAATCGGCTGTGACAGACGGACAGACGGACAGACGGACAGACGGACATGACGAAACTATAAGGGTTCCGTTTTTGCCATTTTGGCTACGGAACCCTAAAAATGATAAAAGAGTGTAACAATTGGCGGTCTTATCGCTAAATGCGATTTCTTCCAGACAACCGAACGATGGAGTGAAATGTATAAGAAAAAATAGAGCGGGTAGGTTCGAAATAATTATATAAAAAAATAATACAGTAATGTGACGTACAATTTAAATATAAATAAACTACATACGAATAACATAAAATATATAATAATAAAAATATTAGACATACTTAGATGTACATGAAATAATATACAAACATAAAAAATAGTATACAACCATACATAAAGATATCAACCACAAATAACCATATTACAATGTTTGTGACAAGTAATGTTCCTTCACAAGGTTTTTAAAAATAGGCAGTGATTTTGCTTCTCTAGATAAGATATATAAATATTAAATATATAAATATACATCCTCATCAGCCTATCGCCGTCCACTGCTGAACGTAGGCCTCCCCTAGAAAGCGCCAACCATCCCGGTTTTCTGCAGCCCTCATCCATCCATAAATATACATACCAACATATAATACTATAATACATACAAATATACTATTATGGACATTCTGAGATTCTTTTTAGCAGCAATTCACGAACCTTTGCCTTAAACGATTGACGAGTCTTGCACATCCTCATCTCTAGCGGCAGAGCATTCCATGAAAGACTATTGATATATTCATATATCATATAATTGATATATGATTATGCTAGACCTAATATTTGTAAACTGTGACATCAAATAGCAATAGCTTGAAATAACACAAACGTATGTTTAAAAATTGTTACCCACCAACCTGAAATAAGGCAGCGTTAACAAACAAAACAACAAAAGTTATTTTCAGACTCCGTCCTGCTACTGAGAATTTCCTAATAAAAATACACCTATAACACTTTACCCAACCCTGGACCTCTCAATCATCATCATCAATATTCTCTATATAATTCTTCAAAGGAGGATTAACTATTCTTCTCTACCTATGTAATATTTTTCTTTAAAATTTCGATCTGCCCCTAAAGCCATGTCTACAAGTTGTGCGTTCCCTCCCTGGGCACCGAAGCGTGGAATCGTGGGTGGGTGACATTTTTGCCGGCTGTCAACACGTCAGTGACATGCGCTTTTGACTCCTGCGCTGTACAAGCTATGTTAAGTGCGTTTAATGCATCGTTACAACATAATTTTTGAATTATTTATATTAAAATGAAATTTGAGATTTTATTAGTAGTAATGAGTGAAATGTAACGAGACTTAAATGTTAAGTATAATGGTGATGATATATTTTCGTTGAAAGTAAAAATGTCACAGTCATATTTACCTCTTTTAATAATTACTCTATCTTCTTCTTCTTCATCAACCCATATACGCCCACTGCTGAGCACGGGTCTCTTCTACCATTGATTACTCTACAGTTATTTCTAATTAGTGTTTTGGAAGCACGAACACAAGCTCAGGTCCACCAAAAATGATTTTTTTTTCTTAATTCTCATAACTTAAAAGGTAGTTATAACAAGCTTACAATATTATTTACTTTTATTAAACACTTCGTTTCTTTTTACTATGTGTCTGTAAACTCTCTTTGCTTAAGTTATGTGGGTGTTAGAGGTCTTTAAATAAGACTACTCCATAAGTCACTTCAAGACAATTCCCGATATTAGTTTAAGTTGATGATGACAGATGTGCAGGGCCGTTAAAGTGTACACTCCTCGAACAAAAGAAACAATATTACCCAAAAGAAAAATCGTATGCAAATTGAGTGGATGGGTTTATACTAGATGAAAACATTAGCTATTAGGTGGCAGGCTACATTTATCTCTTGGATTTTATGCAGAATACGTAAAATTCGAAGGTACTTTGAATGACTATTACGCTATAATAATGTTAATATAGGATCTCAATATTTTGCATCACGGGCAGAAAATATTTACATTACATAAGTGTCAAAGATTCTAAAACACAATTCTTATTTTCACCTGACCTTTTTCCATATTGCCTATTTTTTAAATGTACCTTTATTTAAAGTACGTTTCAAGCTCCCACCTAGAAAATATTTTCCTTGCATCAAGCAAAGGAAACGATTTCAGACAGCCAAGAGCCGTTGCGTTGCATGAAGCCGTCCAACAAAAAAAAAGTCGAAAGAACACGACCAATTGAAAAATTACCCCGCGTTATTGAGTTCCGTAGCACCTTAAAATTCACGCGTTTAAAAAACCCAGTACGGGGCGAGTCGAGAAGGGTGGTACTGCTAATCTCTTTAAGGAACCTAGCAATTTGTACGAATTAGACTTTTTTAACATTTCTTTCTTTTTTCAGTGTTTGTGAATTCCTTGTTGGTTTTGTGTTCCAAAGTTAGACAAAGTATTAAAAGGTTTTTAGTTTAAAGGGTTTTTAACTTAGGTCACGGTATGAGAGATAGCGCTATAAGGAGTGGTTGTAATTTGCAGTAACTCAGGAAGGTAAGTGTTTACCTACCTAAGTCTTAAGTTTAGGGTTATTTCAGTGTCTGTTGCGTTATTATAACGCTACAGAATGGAAAGGTAGGATTGTAAAATTGTTTGTTACAAATGAGTTTAAAAATATTTAACCGATTTGGTTGGCTATTGGTTTTAAGAAAGAGTATAAAAAATTGTTCGAAATTAAAATCACGATTCAAAAGTCTATTTGAATAAAGAAGATCTGACTGACCTTAGACTTTGTCTTTGTGGGCATAGACTCTTGTCTACAGCAGTGGCGGTACTTCCATAGAAGCCCGAAAGCCCGACTTGCCTTACATAGTTCCGAATAACAAACTTAACGATTGTTTATTTGTAAAATAACGCTATAAACGTGAATGTGAGTACTAACCGGTAGGTTTTTATTAGTCCTACGTACCAAAAAAAATATGTTGCTACTAAATAAACATTTGGGCTTGCCTTAGTTTGACACCCTAGGCACGCCACTGGTCTACATCTCTGTATAGGAGAGAAATTAAGCTTTTTTTTTTAATTTAGCCCCCAAATCTTAATACGACGTAGTTCTATCAATACCCGAGGTCGCCCGTCGTCCTTCGCGTGAAGAACCGGCGCTAACGCACATAACATTATAATCGGGCTCGTCATAATGAAGCCATTCAAATGTTAATCATAAGGCACAAAAGGTAAATTCCATTTGTTTATTGTGCTTGAGGTTTTATTGGCGTCTTTATTGTCCGGTGGAAATATAACGTAGGTACATACTTACAATTTATAAGTCTGTTTACCGATTTACTTCTATAGAAGCCCAAGTCAGTTTTTCTAACAAAATTCCTATTTTTTTACAATTTGTAAGGGTTCTTATAAGTTGTGTTAAGAATTTCTACTAAGTTGTGGCAAATTTTCTCATGGTACCTACTGACATATACGAGATAATCTAGAAATGCATATTATATTTATGGTCCAATGTTTCTAACCTTTAATTCGATAAATTTTAAGGGCTCTAAAATACTAAAATCTACCTAATTCTGTACCTCGTTCAATCTATATACGTCCATTACAATATTTTTTTTTACTACAACGAAAATTGTAGCTACCGTATGGTGTCGAATTAAGTGTTAAAGTCTATGTTAGCTTTTTAGATTGAATCATTACAAGCAATATTTTTTTAGGTACTTTCATGCCCGACAACTATTTAATTGAAATCCCATAGTCATCAAAACGTTTCGTAAACGTAACCGTGTGCTTGTAAACAATTTTTCTCCCAATTCCCTTACATTGGCGCGTCTGCCCCCGCCGGGGATCGACGCCGCGACCCGCATACAGATGAGCCCTAACTCCTAAACTCATATCCGGCTCCGCATTATTCTCACCGAGCAACGCTGTCAAGATCCTTTTAATATCTTTGTTTATTTCGTATATCTTTTGGGCTGGTTCATGGCAATGTTCGGGAGGGTATCAATGTATAGTTATAAGAAAATGGAGTAAATAAGGTTTGGTTTAATTCTAGGGGATGTATGTAGTGCGCTATTTTGAGGAAATATTTTGGAGTTTTAATATAGCTTAGTTTACAGTAAGTTGTTAAAATACAACTTCGATTCTACAACGCACGTATAGTTCTATGTTTAAGAATTGTCTTTCTCGGCCCATAAATTATGTCCCACTTGTAGATACGGGCTTCTTCTACAGATGAAAGGGCTTTTTACGTTTTAGTCCACCACGCTGGCCTAGTGCGCGTTGGCGGAAAATTTAATGCTGCTGAGTATTTCCTAATATCTTTATTGAATAAAATCCTGATCTGGGAATTGATCGTGAGACTTTTCGGTAGCAGGTCATTTACGCAAGCCACTGAGTCAACCAGGCATTATATCATAGCCAATTAAATGTCTTGAAGGCGTAACAGTAAATTTCGATCGTTACTTATAAATAAAATATCTGATAAAGCACACTTTTTGTTTCCATTTTTTGTACAGTTAAAATTAATTGAATTTGGCCATTTACCTAAAACCTTTACTTCCAATTCCAATCTGTCAATCAAACTGATAAAATTAGATTTAAAATGTTAAAATCTAAACACTTTATTTCCTGGCTACGTTTATTTATTTTTAAACTTTAACAAAATAGATTGTCAATCTTTCAATTTACGATTTCCTAGTTCTAAAATTTTGAAATATTATTCAATTATACCTACTCGTTTTTGGAAGAATACAAAATTTCACACTGTTATAAAGAAAAAAAAAAACATTGGAAAGCGCCACATTTCAAATCTATTTTATTAAATCCTAGTCACACTTATATTTTTCAGTGAAAACAAATTCACAAAACTGATATTTTTAAAACATTACACTTGTCGCTCTGACCTTGAACAATAATTAATCTGACCTTTAAAAACAATAGGTTACAATTAAAATAAAAATCAAAATTGAAATAATATAAAAAAATTCCATGAACCATTTTCATAATTCCGCGTCACAAACAACTAAAAACTTGAAGCTCTCAAACGGAAGGGGTTGAAAGATGTTATCGTTTCGTTTAAATCTTAACCCTTGGCAGGGGTGGTTTTATTAATTTATTTACACGTATATCTCGAGTTTATTGCACAAATACGACCATAATTGGGCCCATATGCAAAATTTACTGTTGTTGCGATTTTATCGGGACTTAATACATTTCCTTCTGGGTAGGGAGCGTTTTTGATATTTTAGTTTATATTTTCGAGTTAAGGGTATTTACAAATAAATGTAGTAATTACAAAAAAAGTTATGAGCACTTTGAGGTGTGTTCATAAAAGTTACAAAGGTTATTTTTTCGGGTCTAGTAAAAAGTATCTTATTAACATTTGAAGTTTAAGAAAAAATTTAACAGTAATAAAAAGCAATACAGATTAATTTCGAATTTTACCGGAATAAATGTATCTTATACAGCAATTCGCAGACACCAATCCAATACTCCAACAAAGCCATATTGTAACAGACAAGTTTACCCTAAAACAAAGGAAATTCCCTTACCCGGCAACACAGAGACGTCTAGCGCTGTGCCAATTAAAATTAGAATATCTTAATTCATATCGAAGTATCTGGGTTGCCATCTTAATGCGTGCTCGTACCCTAATTCTGGCTTAATTTGGGGATAACCGGGGTGTGCAATGCTGGCCCATATAAGTGAATGTTATGTGTTCAGATATGTAGGCGATTGTTATCTAAGTTCTTGGGGATTTTACGGACTTGCATAATTGAATAGGTTAATTTAAAGGTATTTAAAGACTCATTATTGGAAGTCTGTATAACAGTTCGCACGTTAGGTCCGATTTAAGCAATAGTTATCTATCCGTGGTGCGTTACTTGCGTCAAATTTTTTGGTAATTGTAATTGTCTTTCTTTATGTGAGGTTAAACCTCATAGCTCAATGTTTTGTCACCCGCTTTGCTGTGGAGGGAAGTGGACAACTCTTTGTTTTCCAACTCCTCCTTTACATTGCTTTTCTGATTAACTTCGTTGTGGGATTATGACAACTTAGGTCCCCTTAGATTCGCTGAGCGTCATTGCTCGGCGCCAATACTGTGCATGCCGCTGTTGATCCTGGAGTACAGGAGTTGCAGTGGCGGGTGTGTGGTGGGATAGGGAACAAAAAAAAAAGTCTTTAAAGAGCCGTGGCTGTACTTCCATAGAAGAAAAGCGTTACACGTTAAATGTGTATGTCTAGTTTATATTTTTTATTGTAGGATCAGGTTCTCTCAAATATGTTAAAAGCTTAAAGAGTTTTGAAAGACAAGCTAGGCTTTTTGGCTTCTATGGAAGTACCGCCATTGCTAATGTGTAAAACCAGAAATTATACAAGGAAATGTATGATCCGGGATGAAACAAATATAAACTAGTGAATTATAATGAAATAATGTAATTGTTTATTTTTATGTTACTTTTTATTTATCGGGTTTTTGTCATTTGTTACGTTGGAGGAACTTTGAAAGTAGCTCCTGTGATTGATAAGCTGAGAGGACACCGTCTGTCGTGGTATGGGCATATTATGAGGAAGGACGAAACATATGTTGGTAAAAAAGTAATGAGCATGAAAGTTGAAGGATGGACAAGCCGAGGAAGGCCAAAGAAAACATGGATGGAGTGCGTGAGAGGAGATATGAAAGAGAAAGGCGCGACTGAAGACATGACGGCTGATAGGGATGTGTGGAAGGAGAAAACATGCTGCGCCGACCCCAAATAAAAATTGGGAGCAGGGCAAGAGAATGATCAGCCAATATACGTCCCACTGCTGGGCACGGGCGTCCTCTACAACTGAGAGGGTTTAGGCCTAAGATATTCTTGTTCACTTGTAAGTAGGCACTAATAAAATTAATATTACAGACTAAGTTTTAGAACTTTACCGTATTGGCTAAAAAGTATACCTATGTATGTGATTCGATTTTATTACTATATTGAGTGACATTGCACTTCTTATTTAGTGCCATTGCGCAAATCAAAACCCAACCGACATAGTTATATCAAATGCCTTATTTAATTACGTTATCTAAAGTCTGTTAGTGTTGGAACTTGATGAAAACCCTTTCATCGTAGACAAGTTCCTATCTTAATTACGAAACAAATGAGTATATTGATTATTAAACCCGGAATCGAACCCGAACCCCATCAGGAATCATATGTCCAGTGATTTATAGAGCAATAAAGGTCGATGTACGTGCGCGAATGTGGGGCAGCCGCGATCGATTCTGCTTAAAATTCTGCGTAGTGTGTTACCCACGGGGAGATGAATAGTTGTCGCCCGACGGCCGCCGCGGTTGTCGCCGGTTCGAATCCAATACACTTTAGACAGGAGAATTATTTAAATTTTGGAATTTAAAAAATAGCTCGTCTTTAATTATGAAAAATCAAATTCTCGCTGCAGAATTAAATTAATTTAATTGCATTTAAATTCTTGAATAAAAAACGATCGCTTATAATATTCTAAAATAGAAGCAAAAGTCTTTAAGGATAAAAAAAATCCAACACTTCCACTGGAAAAAGTATTTGAAAATTTTAATTTAAAAAAGTAACCAAAAATCGCTTATGTTATTACAAAAAAAATTAGTTTAAAATAAAAAAATATATGAAAACGAATTTCGAATCACGATTCCGAATTATCATCACAGCAAAAAACTATAATCAGGATGTAGATTGTAGATTAATAAAAAGCGCAAACCAAAAAACGTGCAACATTATACGGATATTTTTGCTCAAAATCGGCCCACACTACGCACAATCCAATGGGCAGCGATTATTCGCACCAATAATCGATTACGTGTAACTGTACAATCGATTTGTCAATAAATCGAGTTCACTGACACCCCTCTCCATTGGTGCGTTCTGAAATCTAAACAACAATGTCAAGATCGTGGACTTCGGTTCTTCAACACCTGTCGTAATGGACGCCCGAGAGAAAAAAAAATGAAAATCACGAATAATTATCCAATAAGAAGTCAGTTTTCTGGTAGTTACGGGTGATTAGGTAGCGGTCTTAGTGATCGGTAACCCGATATAAAATTAGTTTTACTATGTAGACTGTGGTACCTCTTGGTGTTACTTTGTAAAAGTGTATTGCCTGCCATGAAGCGGACACTGGGTTTATACTTGGGTCGAAATTAGTGTTAATGGGTTTTCCATTCTGACATTCTAGAAATATGGAAGTGTGTCCAAAATACCAAGAATAAAAGTTTAATAACTCTATATTTGTCATAAACAAAACCGTAGCACTATTTCGTCAGCACTACCATCAGGGGGTGTAACTCAGTGGTAGAGTGTCTGCTTCGCATGCTGAAAGTCCTGGGTTCAAATCCCAGCACCTCCACGAAAACTTTTTGTTTTTATTTTCCGCTTCCGCTACCGTCTCCGCTCATCACAATGTTGCAGCCTGCGTACCACCGCGTCCGCACTTGAGAACGTACCCCGCGTGACCGTGTCCACTAGAACGATCTCTTTATTGATTATGGCCAGAGGATTCCCGGCTTTCGAACGCTCTTTACTCTAATCACCCGGTTACATGATGACGTGTTCTATATTTGAATATTTGGAACTGGCTGTTTTAAATCGGGGATAAGCAGCCAGTTTCTACTTAAAAATGAAAATAATAGATTAAAAAAATAATATAATGCTTTCATAGAAACGAGTAATGTTATAAAGAAATTAATAAATTTGAATTAAGAATATACGTGAAGAGCTAGTAAAAGCGTGTTACAAAAGATAAATTTGTGTCACTTCCATTCGAAATTTGAAATATTCGGTCTTACATAAAAACATTGATACTTTCAATTTTAAAAAAAGTTTTGAAGCCTATTTAAGGTTAGAAATTGCGATTATAAACTGACTTCGTTAACATACAATATTTTATTACAGGTTTAAAGAAAGTAATATTAAATATTAATAGTGTAATTAATTTGCTGCTGAGTAATATGCTATTTTAATCGAATTCGTAAGCTCTATTTTTAGGTATGTTAATCTTCAATCTTAAAACCCTTATAAATTATTTTTTTAGACCAAAACAAATAGCCGAAATTTCCAAGTGATTATACTTGTCTAAGGAGGTATATCGTGGTCTCTTCTACAACATTGCCAACAAGAGAATTATTACTGATCTCGTCCTAAATGTGTTTTCACGCCTAATTTTCTGGGTTTGATAAGTAGAATACAAATAAAAGGACGGCACATACTATTTGTTGGATGATGCGTGTAATTTTAAAGAGTCGTGACGTAAGCTACAATCGTTAATGGCTACTATCAGAAGACTATCGCAATAAGTTTAAAACAAAATGTTCATAATATCGGGTGAAAAGTATTTGTGCTATAAAAGCTTTTTGCGCTTTCACTCCTAACTCATTGGACTGAACTCGAAGAGTTTTGGAATAACGATGGATGTGTACAACAAAATTATTAGATTTCTTTGTGAAAAACATAATCTTAAGTTATTATTTTTTTTTGTCAATGAGCTGTACAGGGGAAGTTCGAGTCTTAGGCCCGATAGTATTATTTTGTAGTATTTATTATTAATTCATTAAAAAAGTTCTTTTTTAATGAATTTTGCATGAATAGTAGAAAAGTCATAAATACACTTTGGATTTAAACCTGCGATCATCTATTTAATAAATCGTCTCGTTCTCAAACAGTCTTTCTTTCAAACCATACATTATATTATGTCATGTAACTTTTAAAATAACTCTACTAGCATTAGACGGAACAATAATAATTTCTAGTTTCAATATCACATATTGTGCGTTAATATTTGCACACGAATGATCGGCGAGTGTACCGGAAGCCGCAACAGCGTAAGTTCCGGCGAGCGGTCGTCTAACTGGACCGCCGGACCATAGACACTGTTTAGACCATCGACAATCATTCCCATTTGCACAAATTGAGTGGAAAATCGAACGGATTTGCGGTCACAATAAAATTTTTCGTCAATTGTTTACAATTTATGAAATTGCCGATTCATTTGCGTTGCGGTAATCGATTTTTGTGAATTGGCCATAGAGAATTGTATTTTTTATTACCTTTATATTGGTAAAGAGGAATAATTTTGGGTAAATAAAGATATTTCTACAAAACTAAAGTTTTCTTTTGTGAAAACTTAGATAATAAGTATTAGTCATAGGTACTCTAATTCCTAAAGAAATAAATAAGTTAACATGTGGTATTAATGTGCGGTTAATAGTGTTTGTATCTGAACACACTGTTAAAATATCAATAGGTACCTAATATTGGACTACGATAAAAACTACGCACATTTAACTTCTGCTTTTATTACTGTGTGTTAACGCAATTATTCAGTTACAGTTCAGAAAAAGGATTTAAGAAAAAGTTTCCAAAAAAAATAAAAAATAATAATATTTCCTTTTTCGTATAAAATTTCCTTTACTCCACAAGTTCAACGTTCGCTTTAACCATGTTTCCTTAATATTTTATATCTATAAAGGTACAAAATGTAATGTTCGGTTGTGTTCGTAATTTTATGTAGGCAGGTCTACTATCTACTAAAACTGCACCTGTACCTAAATTTACCTTTTTTTTCAAGACTTTTTTCTCTTACATTGAAGTTTTGACCGGCTGTCAAACCAAAGACAATATGCTTGGGTACTCATACCTTTTTGAAGACATTTTTTTTCTTTTTCTCGCATAGCTTTTCCAACCAGCCAGCCCATAGACAATATGTTAGTATTAATAAGGCTTGGGTTTGTTATCTAGCAGCCAGTCGGAATGTTTGGGAGCGATCCCACGGCGCGGCACGTGACCGAACTTGAACCCGCGCTATCGATTCCTCGAGTCTGTTGCTAATAACAATTGCTGCTGTATTGTTCTTGTATACAAGAATGAAGGGATATATTTTTGTAATAGCTGTGTTCTACTGTAATATTCTGGTAATTTCTAGGTTGTTTAGGGAGCTTCTGATGACGTCAGATGTTTCAAGAAATTTATCTGAATTTTTTTGGGGATAAATTTTCTTGCTTTTTGAATGTAATTAATCTGTTAAAAAAATGTTTGTATTAAAATGTTTTAAAAACATCTTTTGTTTATCATGTACCGAAGTTTCGTAACAAAGTAGAGTTGCTAAGTAAAAATAGATTCACTAAATTGAATATTACGAGTGAAATTAAATAATAGAAAAACAGTCTTATGATTTTTCTCTCCCTATTTAGAAAAAGTATAAAGGCAGACACCATCAACCAAGATGTAAAGAAAAACATTTTCTTATAAATACAGTTTCATACGAAGAGCTATACCTACTACTATAAAAAAGTATAGTAGGCAAGTGATCACCAGCTAATCTATTAATACTTATTAATAGATTGTAGGCATGTGTCTTGCGGCGCGTCACTCCGTGTGTAAACATATAAATAAACAAATGAGAGCCGCCACGCCCGCCGGCCATTCAAGCGCACATCACACTAAACGCCAAACCATTAACAGCGACATTATAATTACACGCGAACCGGGAACGAAACCTCAACAAACCACATCCAGCCCCTGGCGCGCATCCAACCAACAATTCACTTATTATATTCTATGAGCGGAGGCTATAAGCGTATTCCTGAACATATCACGTACTCGACTACTAGCAATTTCAACCAATCAGGGCGCGACAATTCAACTTAATAGGTCGGGCCACGCCCAATCACGTAACCGCCTATTACGGGCCGTGTAACGACGCAGGCTTTTAACTCGCCGACGGCGGCCGATCGATGCGCCGGCACCGCTCCCCCGTATAGCGCTGTCCCGCTCCGATCCCCGAGCGGCACACGTCTACGGGTGTCTAGGCCGAGAGTGATAGAGTCGCGTTTGGCGCGCGTGCTTGGTTTCAGTTGCACGTCCGAGGTCGAAGGAGGGGGACGCATGCAACTGTTTTCGATAATCGGCCGCGCGTTCCGTACGTGAAAATCGGACAGTATCCCGCCAGTCACGTCCGCGTAAAAACGGATATATGCCCAGAATATTTATTAAGTGGGTGGTTGTGCGTGACTTTTCCCCTGTGAATAGCTAGCCGCGTAAACGATAGCACCCACGAAAAAGCGTTTGTTTGATAACTGAAAACATCTTCAGCGGCGCGCCGGCACGTCGCCCGACTGGGCGCCACTCGCATTGACTGTTCGGACTGTGCTTACTGTGTTTACTGCGCCCACAACGTCCAGTGTTCTCGATTCAAATTTAAACATGGAACATTTTTGAAAAAGGAACTGTTTCGGACACAATGACGTCATCCACGAGAACGCGGGAACTGCTGCGAAGTGCGAAGTCGGACTAATCGGTTGTAGTAATAGTGTTGTGACGATGTTGCCGTACCAAGCGGTAGCTATGGACTACGCGGTGGCCTCGGCTGGTTTCCACCATCACCAGCGGCCCGGCGGTTTGCCCGGAGTGATGGGCCTCCCGGGGCCAGGGTCCGGGCTGAACCCTGGCCTCAACCCGGCCTTCACCCATTCCTGGTTCGTACAGACAAGCCCGGATATCTGTCGGCAGCAACAAGCATCCAACCAATCGCATCTCGAACCTGGGCACGTTTCATTTTTCTTTATATTTTTTATTTATTAGATAGTGTTTTTTTTTCTGATAGTTTTGGTGATTTGTTGACTATATCCCACAAAAAAGAAATTTAATAGCACTTATCACAATAATTTAAACTCACAGACAAGTATAATATTTGTTATTATCGTCAACAAATAACCAAACAGAAAAATTAGTTTTATAAGTTGCTTTGCATTATTTTGCAGTTCCTTTACTGGTGTGCTTATTTCAAACGCTTCTAGATACAGTAATAAATGTTGTGTGAATATTTGACGTTTCACGAACGTTGCATTAGAAATGTCAAAATGACAGCTCATTATTACGTCAAACGTGGAGTAACGAGATAATAAAATGTTAAATGGGCACGCGTAAGAAATTACCGTCCAAAAATACTTCCTGATTTTTATCTTCATGACATTGTCATACTGGTTTTCTAAGATTTTAACCTGTGCCGTCGTCGGCTGTGTGACAGGAAGTAGTTTGAAATGCTTCGTAGGCGAATAATTGAGCCAACCTACTTGAGGTTGGAAAGCATAAAAACTATTGCGCAAATGTTTAGGATGATACGCCAATAAGAATTTTAGTTTATGGTGATATAAGATTGTGGAACGTACATTCTAATAGGTTCTTTGGCTTATAAGATAAAAAAAAAACATTATTTTAAATGTGATAATACAAATTATAACACACTGTTAATTTTTCTTAATCCCTAATAGTATTCTCAGCTAAATTATTGACACCTTTATTACGTTCTATTATATTTTACTTTTGAGATTTTTCTATGTTCTTTAAAGAAAATATACAGAGAATTATGATGCAAGTTGCTTTATAAATGAAAGACTATAAACATCAAAATCCTCTTCGAATTACTCTCAGACATAAAATCATTCCAACGATATTTTCCTTCACCATCAATTTCATATTTCTCCACAACAAAAGAATCTATGCTAAATATGATCAGTTTTTTAAGCCTTAGCTGAAGGCCAACCTTATCCGACATTAAACCCACACAGACTCGAAGGAAAATTATATTCCACGTCCAAGATATGAGGAGTGTGGACAGAACGAGTTATACACAAATTAAGATGTTATCTGCACATGACGGTTGTGGCGTCCGCTCTCCGCACACGAAATACTATTGTTCAACTTTGTATGTCGTATTAACTGAATTATTGGATTTTATTCAGTGCTACAAAAGCACCTTTTAAAACCTATATAGCTTCGCCTAGTTATGTTTTGGTAATAGGGAGCTAGACTATCTCTGCTTCGTGAAAACATTTCCAGACTCTATGTCGTTTCTGAGAGTTTCTTAACACACAATTCCTGGACATCACCATCAATCCAAATAGGTTACACTGGTAGGCACTGGCCTCCTCTATAATTGAGAGGTTTTACCATGCTAGCCTAGTTAGGGTTGGCAGACAACACATCTAAGACATTCCTGAGAACTTTTAGGAGAGCAGGTTTCATAACGATGTTTTCCTTCACCGTCAAATCAAGTGATAATTCATTGTGAATACACACATAACTTTGAAAAGTCATAGTTAAGATTGAGATCCAGCATCAACTGCTACATTCCCAGCTGAGATTGAAATTTAGGAGTAACATGCCAACCCTCATAGTTTTATAGGAGACCTGAGCCCGGTGGAAGATTTATATTGATGATGATGACTAACAAGCAACGACACAAGACAGAATATGACAATAAAACCTGAGAAAACGTTTAAAACTAAACGACGATTTAATTTGTGCAAAAAATCCAATTACATCACGTCAGTTAAAGTAAACATTAATGTGCTGAGTCACGCGAATATTTCAGCTCTCGCTATGACAGACTGTGTGACAATTACTATGTCACGACACAGAGTTACATTCAAACATATAACATTCTTTAGCCGTTTGTGGCGCTCTTTGTGGACTCATCCAGAGATTTAGTGTACTTTTGGAGTTTGGTTTTGCGAGTTTGAGGTTATCATCCTATTATGACAAGAATGAGCTTTTATTAGAAAAACGTGTAAAAATATAGCATCTATATTAGGATGGGAAGATATAGATAGAGATTTCGAAAACTGCGACATATGCACGCCGATCCGTAGGTACATTACATTCTATAGCCTCTATGATCAATAGGTTTTGGAAATTCTTCTCTTCATGATTTCTTAGGGAAATACCAACTTCTTTATTAATAGTACAAATATAAAGTAGTAAAGGCAAGTACGGCTTGAAACTCCAGGGCCTCTGACTTATTATTATGTGTGTACTCACAGCACACCTGAAAGCTCATGAATTTCTTTCTCTAGGGGTAAACAGTCGGCTGAAGTTCTATTTACTGATAGACCAGGACTTTTGTATGCCTACTATGTAACAGTAACCACTGTACAAGAGTCCACAGCTTGTCTAAGTGACTACCATAATAGTTACTAATTGTCTTTTAGTCAATTGGTAGTTAAAAGTCTTATCGCACCACATTGTACTTACTATCTTAATATTACTAGTTATATAAATTGCAAATTGGAAAATAAAAATCCTGCTCATCTAAATTTTTTTAAAATATATTTTTCATTAGATTAATTTTATTAGGCTTAATCATCATAATCATCAACAAAACTGCTGGGTACGGGCATTCTCTAAAACTAAAGGATTTTTGGCCTTAGCCCGCTATAATTCAATATATTTTCCAAATTTAAACGATGTAATGAGGTATTTTATAACTTCGTCATGTTTTAGTATAATTTTCAAACATCCTTCATTCAAAAATGTTAACTTAATCCACTTTTGAATCCTACTATGTCAAGATTTTTTTTTCACAACATAATTTCGGTATGTGCATTACCAAACCACAGTATTAATGCAAAACAGTAACAACAATAAAAAACCCATTCAGAAGAGAAACGGTTCAATTATTCAATGTTGTTTTTTCGTAAACAGATATAAATCTCGGTTAACTACACAAAATATTATTGTACGACATACACGAGGCTTACCTTCGTAATTTGCCGTTTTCCCAGAACGAGCTGTAATGAGCATTGTAATGTTTTATTTTTGTTACTATGCAAATACAATTATGACGTAATTGGATATTTTTCTTCATCCGGATATCAACATTAGCCCGCATACGTCCTACTGCTGGGCATGGACCTCCTTGCGACGGTTTAGGCCTTAGTCCACCACGCTAGCCTATTAGGGACTACACACCTAAGAAATACCTAGAAACTTTTAGGTGTTCGCCTGGGGTATGAACCCGCGACCTCCGAGATCACTGCTTCATCCGGATATAACAACAATTCATTTTGGGTCAGTACTAAAAATTATCGATATTTTTTTAATCGATACTGGCTGTATACTTTTATGCCTTTGCGCAATTGCCTAAAGAGAGCAACTAAAGCTTATCAAAATCATTTTGCGTCCAACGCGTTTGAGGTCGTCCAGCGCAACTCCAATTATGGGTCTGATAGACTTGTACGATTAAAAAGAAGCTGTGACATTTTTGAATTTGGAGTTTTATTTTTTTTCGCGTTTCAACATAATGTTATCATCATGAATGTCGTCCAGTATTTTTGGTATTTTAGCATTTCTTTTTTTTAATTAATACAGGCAACATTCACATACGTAGTTCTGCCACACACTAAGATACAACTCCTGTGTCTTGGGTATAGAAACTACGAGAGACTTTTCGGTCTCACAAACACCCAGACCCGAAACAAATATTAATGGATCACATAATCATTTTGATACGCGATCGAACTCGACCCTCTGGTTTCACAAGCTGATGCTGCCAGATATCTTTTTAATACATAATAATATTTCGCCTCTTGTTACTCTGAAACATTCATACCATCTAGTATTAGCCCCCTTCTTCCCCTGTTCCCAAGTAGTATAGTATTACCATACTATTATAAAACTGGTAGTAATAACGTTTTGGCGGTCTAGTACTACATCAAAGCGCTCATTCAGTAACCTCACTTACCGTAAACTTGAGCACGTAATAACTGGTAAACCTTGACTTGCACGAAAATATTGCTCCACTTTCGTTTGACTAATGTTCAGTGGAATACTTACATCTTGCATCTGACTGGTTCTACTATCAATGTCTGACTAATGATAATAATTTACTGGTTTGTTCTGCCATCAATGCTTAAATCCTTCTAGTGGAATATTTGAATATGACTAGTGGTAGCATCATTACGGATATCCTTCAGGTGGAATATTTCCCCCGACTCGTTTGTGGTAGCATCAATGCTTAAATCCTTTTAGTTGAATATCTGTTTATGACTAGAGCTAGCCCAATACGTAAATCATCTGTGATTTAGTCAGGGATCGGGATCAGTCGGGTTATTTTATAAGGACAGTTGATTCTATCAAACATTGAGAGTGAATCGCGAGACACTCAATTTTGACCACACTCATTTTACTGAGCTCGAGTTTTTTGATGTGGCTTAATAAAAAACAATGGTTTAAGATTCCAAAATTTTAAATTGAAAGAACGCTCGATTTTTTTTGAGAGATAATCTTTAAGCCTACTGACTTTTCCGCAATGTTTTCATTGATAATATACAGTATATGAGTTCAAAACAAATTTTGCGCCCGCTTAAACTAACCAAAAACATTGGTCTCGTAACTAATCAGCTACTTACACCAAACACTTTTTCTCCAACACCCTCTACAATAGCTAGACTTAATGAAAATTACAATAACAATACCAAACTCCCGCCTTTTTGTCCCAGGACTAGATCCTTTGACTCAATCAAAAGACAAGAACCCTTTCACACTTCATCAAAATAACTGGCGCACAAAAACATCATAGACATTCAGAAAAAAACAAACCACATCCGTTTACGAAAATATTTTGATTGGAAAATAAAGGGCGTAACTAAACTATGTGAAAAGGCTTTTGTGTGTGTAAAATTTGTTTTTTTTAATTGTGAAAATAAGGCTAGTTATCTGACCAGATGGTGTTAAAGGAGACTTATGCGAAAAAAGTATTGTTGTGTAGAAAATAATAATGCCTTGAATAAATTAAATGCTCTTCTAAATAGGATGGATTGATTGCAATCGTGACGTTAAATAATTTGCTATGAACTTTTCTTTTAAAAAACAATGTGTATAAAACTGGATTACTAAAAATGGTCTAAAACAATGCGTTGTCAACTTTACTTTTTAATATTTGACTTGACGGATAATTGTGTATTTGTAATATCCCAAATAAAAAATGGAATGCGGTAGGTAATACTATATAAGTAGTACATTACCCCCATAAAAACATCAAGCAGTTCGATCACCAAAAAACAATGGGAAAAAATCACATAAATTCAAGAGTCCGTTATGCTGTGAAATAATCAGAATTTAATCACAAAATACTGGCAGCACCTGACATAAAGAATTCAACCGCACTTGTAAATAATACACTAAAAACATTGCAGTATGCGATTTGTGAAACGAAACCGCAGTAACTACCCGCAATCATGTTATTTTTCTGCTATTGTAATATCAATGTATTATTTTTTGCTATAAAATATTACTTTTTAATTTCGCTTTCAAAGCCGTTATTGAAAATGTTGTAAACAGTTTATGTTAAATTGAAACTGGTCGTTTATAAACTTTCTTAAAAAAAGAAGGTACTTGTCAAATACTTTTTGAAAATAGAACTCTTTTCGCGGATAAAAACGGTGTTTATTATCAACTTGAAATGTATGGATCAATATTTTAAAAGTATATCGATCTGTGATGATACATAAACCGCTATCCATACTAAATTTCGACCTATTTGCTCTAAATATAATACGACGTAGGGTAACCACAGAAAGAAAAAAATGGGAAAAAATATGCCCCCCATTTTTTTAAATGCGGAAATAATCGTGCTTATAAAATTATTCATCTATTTAAATGTTCGCGAGGTTATTGTGCTGACGAAATATAGTTTGAAGCAGACCTATTTCCGTTCTTTTCACCGATCGATTTTACATCGCGAAGTCTATTTAGAGTCAGTCACGACTTTTGTGACCTACTTATTCGCACATAAAAGAATCTATGAACCTTATTTTTCGTACAATATTCACTCTCAGAATCAGCTGTTACGTAAATCGCACAGGGTGTTATTTTCCGAACAATTCTATAGAAATGTGACTAAAAAACTTAATATCGAAAATCCGGGTTAAATATTGTGTATTATCTGTCTATAATACAGCTGAGATTGGTCCACTACCGTTTGTGAGTTGCGTTTGCGGTTTAAATTTAAAAAATCACGTAATTTTGAACTTTATTCCGTTGCAATAATGATTTATGATGTGTTTGCAATGAGCAAAAAACTGGGTTCGTTACGGTCGGCCCTTGAATGTATGGATCTATTACAATTTGTCTTGTTGTTGTTTTTTGTACTGTTTCACAGGCTGTTTCATATTCTGCGTATAAATATAAATTATAGTGAACCGACAATTAAGGAAACATTAGGAGATTAATATTTTACATTTTTATTTTGAAAATAGTTACTTTTGTTTCTTAGTATTTTCTATTGCAGGCCACGAACCCTTTTTACAATTACAAAAGTAATCATTAGATCTAACCTAAATTCACCGAGCATCCAATCTTGAGCTTGACGTACAGGCACTCTCAACTCTCAGTAGTAGAGAAAGCCCGTACCCAGCAGTGAGACTTTCATGAGCTGATAATGATAATGATACAGGTTGATACCATGCTGTATAAGCAACACCCTGTACTAACAGTAGTCGACCTCAATCAGTGAGTAAGCGCTGCATCACCGAAATTCGTCGCGCCTCTATCCATTGGAGTTTTTGTAGCCCAAGCCGTCGGTTAGACAACATGCTGTTTCAACACACTTTCATATCACCCTGTAACGGAGATTAGTACTGGGTGTTGGATATATATACTAAATTTTTCGGTTTTTTTTTTCGAAAAAATGGATTAATGTCGTGTATGTTTATGAAAGTGTGTGAAGGCTTTACTATTGTCTAAAATTTAAGAGGCAAACTCTTTCGGCAATTAGCAAGAAAAATTGAGAATGGCAGCAAAAAATATTGGCAAGAACAGACAAATTTCACTAGATCACTAATTCTCCTTTATAAAAATGTTAAGAAAAAACATCTAGTAGCAAACACAAAAACATTAAGGTTAAAATTATCAAACAAAAATAACAAAACAAAAAAATGCCATCAAGAAAGTTCATCACCATTCGACATTTCCGTCACCTCAATAAACATCGATATGAGATCGAAATGGTATCGATTACCGCGCGCTGTCATATTATCTGTCATTATAGAATCGAATGAATGTGAGTGAAAAAAATCGATTTTTCAAAAAGCGCCGATCTCGCTGCGGTCACCCAGCGAACTTTTTACCGCGGCCGAGTTTTTTGTGAATTTCATTATTACTAGCATTATTCTTGTGCTTGCGGTAAAATGAAAGAGGAAGCAATTCCCTCATTTTTGTTAAGAAATTTAATACGACAAAAAATTTGAAACTACCGAAAACGTGGCTTTTAAGTTCGACACCTATAGACATGGAACTTTAATATCGTAAAGTGCGAATTTTCTTATACCCTCTTCTATTATTTTACAGCAATAAGACCACCTCTTGTTCTTTATAAGTTTAGTTTCTCCGTTTATATATCAGTATTGAATTATAGACTGTGACTTTAAAATAATGTCTCATACGCAATTAGTACTTAAAGAAACAATGTATGAAACATAATATAATAATAAACTATATTTAAGACTTCCTTAATCAAAAAAAGCTATTAAGTACAGAGGCCGTCCATTACGCCTTTTGCATTTAAAAAAACAATACCATAAATATAAATTATAGCTGTTGCCCGCGACTTCGTCCGCGTAAACTACAGGGTTGAGTTCAGAAAGAAAATAACTTATAGTCTAATTTACTTCTCAGAGTCCTATTTATGCCCATACCAAAAATCATACAAATCGGTCAAATCACGTGAAAGCGTAACGCGCCGGTCGGCCCCTTGTACGTAATTATTGCGCTCTTGATGATTATTTTGAAACTGCGATATCTTCTAAGATACTCATTGAAATCCAATGATGTGAAGGCCAAATTTCTTTGAAATGAAATACTTATGCTAAATAAAACATTTATTTGGATAAGGATTAATATAATCTTAATAAAAAAATCTTCACAAACAATGCTTCATTTTTTAACAAATTTAGTTAGCATAAAAGAGGTTATAGTGAATCAACCCTAAAAGTTGGACATATGCTATCGCTGACTTTTTTGTAGACATTATTAAGCTTTACAACTTTTCCCTAGGACTCAACTATATATCTCCTATGGATAAGGCAGCGTTTGCAAAAAACGCTTTCGTTCGCCCGTTTTTTCTCCGACTTACTTCACAAATCCTGCTACAACGAAAAAGTCTTATCATTTTTCGGACTAATATATAGCCTATGACACTCACAAAGAACGTACCTTTCTATTAGTAAAAGAATTTTCAAAATCGGTTCAGTAGATCCCGAGTTTACTTTCTACAACGTCACAAACATACAAACATACAAACATTCAAACATACAAACATACAAACATACAAACTCACAAACTTTACCTCTTTATAATATTAGTATAGATGTATAATTTCTTAATTTTTTTTCAATATTGGTTTATTTCAAGCTTTTGAAATAAACAAAATATTTTTGGGGTTATTTCTTGTCTCTCAAAAACCGCTTAATAATTTGTATTATAATTTACCATTCGTGCAAATAAACGACCATTATTAATCATAAAAACAGTAAAAAAAAAAACTAATTATATTATACGCGTCAGATTTCTTACATTCAATTGTATTCCTCTTCACGAACACATTAACCCAAGTACGTTCCAATCCACGCTGTATAAAACAATGTTATACAGTAACCCTATCAAAATACCAAGTTTAATAGACATTCCGATAGCTAAGGTCATCGATCAGCCGGCCAGTTCGGATTAACTGCGACAACTGTTCCGAAAATGATCTATTATGTCCCCTAACCGGGCTTTTACCTCATCAGCGGACTTTTACCCTTGTTGTTTTAATTCGTTGTAGGGTTGAGGGTAGTTATGCGGTTCTGTGTGGTTTAAAAAGCGGGTGAAATGGATAATATTGCTATTCTTTGCTATTAATCGAAAAATAGTCAGGTATACAAATTATTGATTTTAGATATTGATTATACGTCTTATACAGCAACATATGAAAAAAGTGAGGTTTAAACTTGGTCATTGTTATTCTATATGTGTGACCTGCAACATGTATGCAACAAAACAAAATAACAGGCAAGAAAAAATACTTAGTTCAAATACAGTAAATAAAGTTACCTCGCAGTGCGGCGAAACTGCGCGCCGCCAGACAAAACCCGGCAAAAATTGTATCGCGCCCCGGGCGCAATCAGCCGTCCCTTCAGTCGATTATTGCAAATAACTATTATTTCCTTCTCCTTTCAATTGGCAGTGAACGCGGCCCCGACGTTTCTTTGTATTGCTAATTCCGTCCGAGGCTAGTTTTATTTACACAGAAATTCGCAATTCGCATTGTGCGCGAAATTTTCTCCGTGAAAAGGGTGGAAAAATCCTATAATAAATAAACATTTGTCCATCTGACATCCGAAAACCGCATCACATGGGGCCGGCAAATCCTACTTATATTATTCATCAGAAAGCCATAAAGCCAATCCCTGTATATTGCATTTGTGAAACAATTTTCCAGTTTCGCGGCGATTTTGGCAGGCAATTTGCTAAGCGGAGTGGTACCATTAGTCATAGCCGTATCGACGCGTCTAGTAGATTGGTCATTTTTTGTGGAGCTCATAGTGAGATCGCCCACTAGGGTGCGTGGGCGATACAATCTCTCAGATTTCGTTTATGCGTTCCTTTACCTCGCGATGAGCATAAACGGTTTAGTCGTTTATGTCCTTACATTTTGAGGAAACGTTTCTGAAAATGTAATTGTCAATTTAATTAAATCCTTGGGAGGTTGTTGACTTTGTATTATTTGTTAATAAAATTATTTATGTTTGCTTAACTTTTATAACGGTTTTACTGCTTGAGATATTAACTCATGAATATTATAATATCCTTGTAAAAATCTTCCTTTCGCAGTATCCGGAATATTTATACAAATAATAATTATATATAGATAAAAGCTGATTTTGATTTATTAGTATGGAGGCAATTATACTTTTAAAGGTTTTTTATATATTTGGCTTTTTACATATCACAAAAAAACACTGTAAAATTCCGGTGTAATAGCTTGTAATATTTTCGCAACTATTAATTCCAACTTTTATTTAATTTTTTCCCAAAGGATATTCTATATTAAACTAAAATACTGTATCCGATCATTAGCAACGAGTGCAATATTCAATCAACACAAACGCATCAGTATTCCTTGCGCGCTCCAAACGAAAATTGGATATGACGTGATTATTAAAGTCCATCTAAAGAGCGGCAATTTGGCGAGCGTACAAATCGTCCGTCCCACAGGACCTAAGGCCGGACGGGGCAGAGACGGCCATAGACAATATTTATTTTTGTCCACATACTCGGAAAAATGCGACGCTGTGCATTCGATTTTTGTTTGAAATATATTTTTGGTTAGGTTGGTAGAATAACGGTGCATTGTATGGATGTACAGTAAGATATTAGTCGGGTAGTTTATTTCTTTTTGAAGGCTCCATAGATCATCCTTGGACTTTTAGACATAAAAAAAAATTATGTTACAAAATATATTCCATGGTGTTAGTCAGACATGTGGTATAAATGTTAAATGTATTTAATTAAATACAGTTTTATTATTGCGACAAAAAATCGAATATTTTCAATAACTTTATTTCTTTGATTCAAATTGCCCTTCTTTCCTTTAATCTTTATTACATCCTACCATAAACAAAATATAACACTAGTATTACCCGATCAAATAAAGTTGCAAAAGTATTTAACAGTAACTATAACCCGACCATGTTAGAAAGCTGTTATTTCCGTCAGTTACCTGTGACAGTTGACCCGACCCGACCGTAGAAACTTGCAGACTCATAACTGTCTCATTTCAGTCGGTAGTGAAATGGCTTCTCCCGAGAGACTGTGCCCTCGTGATTATTTCTCGCTTGGAAGCAGCAATCTTGATCATTGAAATAGTTTTTGATATTATTTTTAGAATACACAAATAACTCTATATAACCGCATGCATGTATATATTTCCTGAAGGAGATAAAGAGGCGCATTTGAGAACCCACATTTTGAAAAGTCCCACGTAAGAGGACCTTTTACCGTTTTTCTGGCACATTTCAAGACTGATCTGCTATTGAGAAATTTCTTAAGAAAAATCATTAACAATTTTTTCGATGCGGGAATCGAACCCAGAACTTTAAGTACGGCACATATTTATGCCACGATGATAATGGTGTAAATTAAGCTACTGAGTTGAGGTGGTCTCTTATAAAACTAATAGTGGCTTATTGCACTTCGTTTGGTGACAAAACGATCAATATGGGCAAGTCGCGCTAGACCCAAATAATTCTCTGGGTGACATTCAGGTACGTGACCTTTACTTAGACATGCTATTTCCGAACGCTTTTTACTACTCAAAACATGACAAAAAATTGTATTATTGTGTCCGGTACGAACTTCGATTGATAAACATACTAGCTTTTGTCCGCTACTGGGGTCAAATTCAATGTCAAATGTGAGTGAAAATATTTATATGTGTATTTATATTTTCATGGTAATAAAAGTATGAAAATCAAAAAGACAAACGACGATTCCTATCGCTAATTAAACGTTGCTCTAGAGGACTTTCTGGTAGAAATAGACTCGAATAGTCATTCAAATTTGAGGGATTCAAATAGGAAAATCTTTAAATTTTCCTTTATATTCCCTTAAATATTTGAATACAAAAACTAAACCACGTGCCTTCCATGGGCATTAGCTAATATTATAATATATTTCTATAATCTGACAAACGAAAGCCATTACCGGCACAATGCAATCTCCGAATTACGCATCACA
Source organism: Cephonodes hylas (assembly GCA_030295005.1). Classification (NCBI taxonomy): domain Eukaryota; kingdom Metazoa; phylum Arthropoda; class Insecta; order Lepidoptera; family Sphingidae; genus Cephonodes; species Cephonodes hylas. Next base: position 7,687,803 of record AP025382.1, read on the forward strand.
AACACAATTCTCACATATCAATAATATCTAATAACTCGATGACATTTTCATTTCCTAAGTCAAATATGCCGCCCTCAACCACCCCTCGGATAAATAAGCCGTAGTGTCATTAGATCACTTTGTCACTCGGCGAATATTAGTGGAGTGACGTGTCTATCTGCATAATAGTTTTAATCTTTGAAGATTAAATTATGCTAAACTTTATGTGAATATTTTAATGTAATTATTATTTCTTTTTTCGAATCATTTAAATTTGAAATTGGAATTTCTTTTTTTTTCATGAAACATTTTGTTTGGAATTATTGACGGTTATTCCTTTTTCAAATTACTATTCTCTTTTTGAATAAAATACTATTTCTAAAAGATTTTTTTTATAAAATATTTTTTCTATAAAAATTTTTTTTTAACGCAAAGGAATTGGCCAACTTTTTTTGAATACAAACTTTTATTTCAATACAAACTTTTTTGACAACAAAAAAGATATGGCGTCGATTTATTCGAATTTCCTTCTAAGTGACCGTGGGCCCTCGAGCCCTTGGGACGGGACGGTTGACTAAACTCCAAGGGTAGGTGTCCGCGTCTTTAAAGAAGACTCACCCTTTGGGGTGCGAATGGCTTTTGAAGAAGTTATGTGAATGCACGTGTGAACATGGAAGAATTGGTTAGAGGTGACTTGGCATTACGGAACTCTTTGCATTGTAAATTGAGACACTGTTAGAGGTATAGATGTATGTATCAGTTCCGAAGCATAAGTTGATGTTTGAACGCGTAACTAGGTATTGAAGATGTTAGTTAAGATAAATACACAAACATGAAAATATTTTACAGTCTTGGCTTAGATTATTGTAAATGAAAAACTACAAATGCTGTTGTCAGGGTACATCGACATATCTAGACTATTAACGTTTATAATAATCTTTTTTTTGTTGTTGAAGCCTGGGTATAAAATGAGTTAGTTGAGTCAATCAATATATTAAGTTCACGTCTCAAATACAATCCCTTACTCATACCACTTGTAAAATATAACTGCAGGTCACAAAATATCTCACAGCGGGAATCAAACTGACGACATATCGTTCAGTCTACAAAGAAATATAGATCCATTCAACGTCTTGGAAATATTAAAAGCATAACAATACGTACTTATGACCCCTAAATATGATGTTAAAGTCTATTATTATTGCGGTCTTAAAGCCAGAAATATGAAGTGCGCACTTAATGGTGACAAAACCACTTCAAAATCACAATTGATGTGTCATAATTTAATACTGGATTATTTAGTTCGAAGCAGTATCAATAGATGGCGCAAAAAGAAAAAATATTGCTGAACAACCAATCATTTTGATTTGCCGAAGAATAAGACTAATTTAATATATTTTTTTTGTTCATTATAATTGTCGTTTTTAATAAGTTTTTCACTTCACTTTTATACAGCACAATGTATAAATATTTTGGTCCTTTTTTGGAATTTGCGGTACCACAGCCTATTATTACCTACTTCTGATCAATGATCAACATTTATTTCCTATTTTACCACAATGTGATGTATAGACAAACCAAACGCTTTGAATGCTGCCAATATCTTCAAAGAAAAAAACCTTACAAAAACTCGGATTAACAATTCCTTCACAACATCTTACCCATTCAACCCTCCGATCGCTAATAACCGCATTACAACCGCAATAATAGCCACTGTTTATATTTGCCGCCGTTCAAGCAGAAAATACTCGAAAATTCCCATGGTCTAAACGACCGAGTTGCGCGTCTAATACCCCGTAATTTGAGGGTTAATCGAAGGTGTCGACAACCCTTCAGAAGGTGACAGTTGACAATTTAACAAGCCGCCTCGGTACATTGTACCTGTCTTAACGAGTATAATCTTTATTGTGACTACCGTTTCGGGGTTTTGGTGATTGTGAGATTGTGTGAATTTTGTACTGCAATGTATTGAATAAAAAGGTTTAAAAATGTATTACGAACTTCGATGTCTGTCGATTAGTCTTTTCATCTCTATAGATTCAAGATGTATTTCATTGGAACAGTTTTTCGAAGTTTAGTTTTGGTAAAACTCGAAGATTAGCTGGCTGACCTCCATCGGAATGAGCCCTAGTAAAACATATTGGTATTTCATAATTTTTTGAGAAAATTTAGTCAATAATGATTTTATATTCCATGATGAAGTAATTAATATGAATGGCATTAAATCATAAAACTCATATCTTACAATGATTTTTTTCCGAATTACTATGAATTATTACCTTAATAGTGAAGGAAAACATCTCAACAAATCCTGCGTACCAAAGAGTTTTTATACCTCCAGTCTACCAACAAAACAAACAATACTGCCAACACAGCGCTACTTAGCGATGACAAATGCTCAATGTAAGACAATACGTCCAAATATCGAGTACCGGCACGGAATACTTATGGCCAGTCCCTTGGGAAAGCTAATTTTCCTATTCCGGGAGCGACTCAATTTGCCCGGGACACATTAACCGTAAATACTGCGACACGGTAGCGCACTACACAGCTTTTTACGATCCATACTAGGTTCGAATCCGAATTCTTTCCGTACGCTTTCTCCTATTTTAATTTGCAAAGGAATTCTTTTTTGTATCGCCACCGAGTTTCGTTTCTAACCTTAGTAGGTTGCGTATAAGGTGCACTATCGTCTGCACTTGTTTGGCTTATACGACCTGCTTCGATGCGACTACCAATCATCGCTGACCGGTAGGAAGTGAGCTGTCGGTTTTGGTTTTCGACCTTAGGCGAATAAACATAGAGGATATTTTCTCTTGTTGATTAGTATGGTGTTTCTAAGGGGTCAAGCCGTCGTATTGTGGGTTCGATTCCCAGGTGTCCGGGGCGAGAAGACACGTACGCGAACACTTAAAGACGGCCAATTCTGAGATGAAGGGAGTCCGTCATAAAAATTGGACAACGGAACAACGATGTATTGGAGTTGACTTGCTTTTGTTTACTTTTTCTATAAGGTTTATTGTACTGCAGAATTAAGAGAAATATTACATTTTGAGACGTTGATAACGTCTGTGCTAGCTAAACATAGTTCTATTTAAGCGTCTTACAAACCAAAAAGGAGTCAAACATTGATTAACACAGATAGTACAATTAAAATGAGTTGCCGAGATCCTCACATAGGAGTAAAAATAGTTGGCTAAATAAATAGTAATCTAATTCCATAATTTTTTGAGTCGGGGTTTGGTGAAATTATGTCTCTTGCAAGATAATAGATATTTAACTTATCGTAAACTGTCATATGAGGACTAATTCTATTACGAGTAGAAACATTTGTTCTTAATATTATTGAGAAGTAAACAATAAGATATCATTGCGTCATATTATGAGACGAGAGACTGTAATGGATGTGCTTTCGAGTACAGGTCATTTATTAAGTCTTTGAGTTTTGGTCTAAGGCTCACCCAGCTATTTCTAATACTTGAAAAATACTTTTAACAGCTCATTCATCTTTATTAATTAATTACTTAATTCACAATTACTTTTATAATAACTGTATCGATCCCGTAACTTCCAAGATATCTCGCCAAACAGTTGCCCAACAACCTATTAAACTTATACCAAGCTTATCAACCCTTACGTACGGCCAGGGGTCTTTTAAACATATTTAAACTGACCCCTCGATATTAAATCAAGCCGTGTTTTGTACTTAACGTTATCAGATTCGATATGAGCATTTTCTGTTCGGGATCCTTTATTCTCCTAATGTTATTAGTCCCAAGGTAGCAGTTCGGAAACCGATAGTTCCTAAAATATTTTAAAGCTTAGGGAGGAAACTGTTTAAAGATTTGGACTGGTCAGTTTTAAATCGAATTTTGATATCCTTTGTATTTTGATAGTTAAGCTAAGAATAAGTTGGTTAAAGTTACGACGATTGCTAAAGATTTGGTAGCCTCTTGCCTTAATTAGAGCTGGAATAGAAAAGACGGTTCCGGTTTTTCTAATATGCAAGTGCTAAGTGGGAATCGGGATGTTGTAAGTGAAGCAATTAGATTTTTTATTTATTGTAATAATAATTTGAATGTAGCGTTTTGGCAATATGTATTTCTTGCTACTATTAATTCTTATAAGGTTTTACAACTATGTGATCGATATCATCGTTCTAATTGGAGCGAAAAAAAAGATTTTGATTTCATTCGTCAAATTTATGATGTGTAATTGAGTTTTTGATTTGTTAGATTGGAGCGTTTTGTGAAGGGTTCTGCGATCTAACCGTAATAAAATGTTATGTAAATGTAGGATTTTGGTCTTGGTTACCCACACTGATCTAGTGCGGGATAACAGATTACACACCTAAGAAATTTCTAGAACTTTTTTCATAATCAGAATATATCATTATTTATCTCTTATTTGGCGTTATCAAGAGTGATTAAATAAGAGGCGAATACCCACATCCTATAACAAAATGCTAATCACAAAAAAGCGAAGACGCAGCTTACAAATTCCAACACACATCCGTCCAGAGTACTAAAAACTTTGTCATATAATCCCGAGTCTACCCTTAAAAAGGCAATAAAGTGCGCTTCGACAATGGCTTACTCAGGTTCCCGTGCCTCCCCCGGGAGTGGAATCGGGCTCGATCGTAAACTCTACACCGGTGCGCTTACTCGGCGGAATGGTACCACTGGACATAGCGGGGTTAATGCTCTCGTAAGGTATAACACCTTGTGATAGACTGATTACAACTATATTATGTATTGATATAATTATTTATTCTTTTGTGTAGAGTTTAAACCGACCAACAGGAAAAACTGAGAAGGATAACAATGAATGATTATTGAAACGATATGTTTTTATTTTTTTGCGTCAAGGTTTTTATAACTAACATACCTATTATCTCTATTAGTTCTCGATCGGTATAGTAGGTTGAACATTAAAAGATACTAGTAAAAGTTGCATAAACCTGTCTCATTTTTGCTGTTTTTCAAAAAAGTATAGGGCTTTAGCCATAGGTATACTAAAAAGGATTTTGACTTGGTATAATCTAAGAAATTCTAGACTAGCTAACTATTAGGAGTGTTTTGATTCCAATTGTTACTTTTGTCGAGATATTCTTTAACGCCACGGGGTTCGTAATCACCTTGACATGCCTAACTTTTTTATCACGGTCTGAATACATATTTCAACTAAAACTTGTCTCACTGAGAACTCACATCCAAACTTATTCTACCACACAAACACAAAACTAAAAACAACGCAATCCTATCAATTAAGCTACTAACTATCACGAATTAATACATAACTTGAAACCGCCGCCACAGCCGCTCATTAAAGCACAAAAATGCACACACAGCCCAACAGATCCATTTAAAATGTAAATGTCTGTCAAGTTAACTTGATTAGTCCCGCCCGCGTGGGAGTGGCTTCAACGGAACACACCTACTTTCACAGTCTTACAGCTTTTGTATAAACGGACTTAACATCTCTACAAATTTCATGATATAGGACTGGGATAATGAAAAAATATTAAGAATTAGAAATAGATGGTGTATTGGTGAGGGAGTTTCTTACTGTTTCGTCTCCACAGTAGTAAGACGTTCCGAAACGGCGATAGCTTAAAATTGACGATTCTAAAGAGCGTGTAAAAAGGTATTTGAATTTTTGACTACCTATATTGGGTGACCAAACTGTGGTACTATTTTAAAATTATGTTTAATTAGTTATTATTCATTAGTCTTAGATTGATTCCAAATGTTAGAATGTAGGTTGTCAAATTTTTAAATTTTTCACTTCCTTAAGTTTAGATTAAAGTATTTTATGTTCTATTTTTGGCATAAACGAGGGTTGAATTCATTTAATTTTAAAAATGCGTAAATAAGATTATATCTCAAGTTTGCTTAATTTAAATGTTTTCCAATAAGAACGATGGTCTTTAGTTTTGATATTGAATCTTGGGTTGTCTAAGTCACTTGGGGATGATCACTAAAACTATTACAAAACAGGATAGTTTTTCTCGTTATGTCTTATTAGAATATCAGGATTCAGGACACAATCTTCATATTTTAAAAGATATTAATTGCAGATTAATAATAGACCTTATAAAAAGTCTTAATGATGCAGTTTAAATACAATAGGTTGGAATATACCCCGAAAAAAGGATCAAATTAAAAATTCTCAAATTGGAATAGAAGAGCTTTGCATCGGTAATTTCTTACAAACATATTTCATCACGATTATAACTAAATAAATGAACCTAAAAATACTTCCACTATAAATTTCGAAAAATGTATTTATTCATTGAACGTATAACCCTCTTGGTTGTAGAAGAGGCCTACAATACCTACTGGGACGTGCATGAGCAGATGATGATAAATCTACAGCATTAACAACCAAATCCTCCACATACTCCAAATCTAACCTAACTAAATCTAATCTAACAGAGAATTTCCTTTACAGCATCCTAGAGCTGCGAAAGGAGAAGAGTAGAGACGCAGCAAGATCAAGAAGAGGGAAGGAAAACTACGAGTTCTACGAGCTGGCGAAGATGCTGCCTCTCCCTGCCGCCATCACCAGCCAGCTGGACAAGGCTTCCATCATCAGACTGACGATTAGCTACCTCAAACTACGGGACTTCTCGGGGCACGGCGACCCTCCGTGGAGCAGAGACCTTCCGCCTTCTAGCAAGGCGTTGAAAGGTTGGTGATGTTTTGTTGTTTGGTAGATTGGGAGGGTGAAAGGTGTTGAATGAATGAAGATGATGTTGCGTGTGATTTTAATTTCTTGCAACAAAATTTCTTTTTAGTGTTTAACTGATACTACATTCTGAGGAATTAATTAAATTAATAATTAATTCTAGTTAAGAAAATTTGTAGTAAGCTACATTCATTCTTATTTCTAAACCTTTCATTCACTAGTTCTAGGTTTAGCCAATTAAGGCTTAGCATTCTATTATTTCTCAGAGTGAAATCTTTTGCAACGTTTAAATATAACTAATTGTTTTAGTCAATTGTTTATTTACTACCGAGCAACATAATTAATTCATTCAATTCCCACAATACTCTTAATAAGATCTCTCAGTTTACAATCTTCATCAATAATTCCCTTAAAACCTTAGTCTATTTAACAAGTTATTTAAAGCAATATTAAGCGCAAACATTTTGGTTCAAATTCGAAACCGCCCCTGTCTCGAGGCGGTTTAAAATAACGCTGGAGGGTTCGCAAATCTGATTTGCCTTCGTCAAGTCATTGTAGACGGTAACCGCGTTAGCGCGCCCCTGTACTGGCAGCAAAACAAGTACGGACGACATAAAAATGTATGAAAAAGGATTTTTTTAGATGTTTTTAAAGTGTATTGACTATAGAAAGTATCGAGGAAAAGTATTGAGTTAGGATGGACTTACATATAAGGTGCCTATGATATAAACAGTAAAGTAAACAAGCTACAGCCCCAAGTATTTCAAATTATATTTTGACCGAAAATAAATTGACTATTGATTTGGTTTTTTGGTGTAAATTTATCCGCAAGGTGGCTGGCATCGGTTGGATGAGGAGAGCCGAAGATCGAGCCCAGTGGCGTGCATTAGAAGCGGCCTATGTCCAACAGTGGACGAATTAAGGGCTGTTGATGATGAAATTTACTAGCTTTCATACTTCGCACCTTCATATATCAATATTATTTGATTGACTTTACTTCTATCACATTGATATGACGTATAAGAATTTCAATAACATCATCTTTAAAATATCGACTCACAAAAGCGCTAATAAAAAAACAGTTACAATACCTATGCCAAAACTTTGCCACACATTGTGGCGTTACCGTTTTTTGGCGGACAAAAAGTGGGGTAAATCACGTGTATTGGCAAGCGAGGCGTGCACAAATAAATACGCCTTAGGGACAGTGATTCAGCGGTATACGTCAATAAATATCAACAATTCGTTTTTTTGCGACACAACTATATTTCGGAGGCACTGCGCGTGTGATTCTGTCAATGGTGGTTTAACACTCTCTGATTGATTCGGATTCAAAAGTTTTGTTCATTTTTCAGGATAGTATATACTTGTCTTTGAGATAATATAAATTTAACTGTATCTTTTTCCTTCGAATGAAAATGTCTGTAAAAAATGTCAGTGAAACCCTTAATTTTTGTAATTAAGGCAAAATGATTTTATTTTCTTTTTATGAAGTATAAATATTTCAACTATATACCTTAACTTATTTTTTATATGAATGTTAAAATTTGACAGAAAAAATAGAGAAATCACAAAGCTGTACCAAAGCCAATTATACCATAATGCCACAAAAAAATCCTCTGCTTAAAATATTTTACTACAAAAGAGTCTTACCAAAATCCACAAAAAGAATATTCAATAGCCCTAAAACAACTGCACATGATCTAATAAAAATTATGCTAATTTACACTCGCGGCCCCACATTCCCCAACATATGCAGACTTTGACAAAAAGCTTTTTTACACACACGCACAGTGCTCTTAAATTCGTAACAAGTGTACCAATAAAACGCCCCACGACAAATCCAATTTTGGCCCCTAATGCGTTTAATGCGACCACCGGGCGAATCACTGCCTATGCCACTGTCATTTTAACTCAATTTTCAAACTGGCTCCACAAATTGTTGGAGTTTGTTGCATAGTTGCTGATTTTCGACTGACTAGACAATTTCAAATTCAACGTGATTTTAAGAATGTCAGTGTGTTACAATACCATTGAAGCAAGAGATTAAATATTTCCTTGATGTCGATGATAATGTGATACCATTAACTGATTAAAGCTGTTCAATAAACTTTAAAACTCATTAAATGCAAATAAATTTATTCTATGCAACCGATTGACGACTGCATGCAACTTACTTATTAAGCATCATCATCAGTCTATATATTACTGTTTGGCACAGGCCTCTACAATTGACAGCGTTTAGGCCTTAGATTATAATTTATTTAAACATACTTTGTTCTAATGGCTTTTTTATTTTCCCCATCGTTTTGATAACTTACAGTTTTGTTATTTATTCTAAATACCCCTAAATACTTCAAGTTCTCGAAGCTCTTCATAACCATTATTCGATACTAAAACAGTCTTTCCCAACCTCCGTATGGTAAACCGCAAAATATATTCAAATAAAAAATATTCAAGCCAATAAAACATGGGTGTTTAGGGATGTCAAAATTGTCTTACAAAATGTTTACGAAGGGAATTCCTGTGTCGCACGCATCGCAATAAAAGTATCGAGGGGCTGGAGACTGGAGTTATTCATAAAAAGCTGTTTGATATGTGTTCCGTGTGTTGCAAACTTTTCATATAAACACCGGCACATTTGTCTCGGAGACGGAAAATTGCGACAAGTGCAATACTACGTTTGGAGACTTTTAAATGGGTCTTGTTTATTTTGGGGTTATTTATGATGCATTTGTTCCTATCCCGCTTGTTGCCATGGGATCTCATAATCCATATATCTATGTAGGTTTTAAATCCAATTATTGATGATGATAGTATATTCCTGTCCAATAGACTAACTCGACATTATAGATCTTTTAACAATTTCTTACTTTAACTGTAAAGAGATCACAATTAAGGGTTAAATAAAGCGTATGATATAATTTTGGTATATCTTTAGTTTCTCTGTTTAAGAATCTTATGTCTGGTCAGTACTTCGTGTCTCTTTCACCAATAAAAATAACAAATTTTTACATCGCTTTCGTCGAATTCACAAAGTTGTTGACGCGAACTTCAAATTTTTGACTAATATTCTTACATATGTTTAACTTCAAACGCCCTATTGGTAACAAAACAAAAGTAATCATTAAACAACACCAATATCTCTATAATTTTAAATACTGTTTATTCGCTATGATAACAGGATTACCTCAAAATCCGTGCGTCAACACCAAAATTGTAAAAGACACCGGGGGCTATTAAAAATGTTTAATTAATCTGCTAGGGCTGGACCCCAACAATACCCCGTGAATTGTGCCAAATTTTTAATCTAATCAATTAACAATCAGTGCAAACGATATGCCGCTTGTTAGTACTGCTTATTTGAGGAACGTGACTTGTGTTATTCAAATTCAAGCGGGGCTTCGTTTGACAATTTTGTCTGTAGCGTTTAATTGGCGTAACCACTGTGCGTCTTGAGATTGCATAATTTGTCCAACGCCGTATTAGAATTGCCACACTGTGCACAATGTTGGACAAATCGCTTTGCAATGCTAGTGTGAAATTTGCTGTTTGTACATTTTAATTAGGCTGATTTTACGGGTGTAATTAATTTTATGTTCGTAATTGTGGTTTTTGCTTTAGATACTACATAGTGTCAAGCGTATTTTACCTAGACACGAGTTTTGAGACTTTTATATTAAAACTTGAGATGGACTTAAAGTAATAAAAACACACAGGACTAAAACAAATATATAAGTTACGTACAAAAATAAAATTAGTCTCACGAAGCAAACTTCAAATATATCGGCCCCTTTAAATCGATATCATTGGAAATGGTACTTAGTTTATTTGAAGGTAGATACTTTGCGTAAATTTTGGACCCACAATTAGTCATATCTAATCATGAACCAGTGTTAAAGTATGGATAATTCTAGCGACTAACGAGATAATCATAATTTCTTCCATTATGAAAACCACACAACAAAACCGTATTCGAAAAATATTTTTGTTTTTAAGACAGTACACTCATAACAAACAACGGCATAAAGCAAAGCAATATTTCTCAATAGGCCAGACAAGGCTGATAAATTCGACAAATTAACTTCTGTGTAAACACATGTTTCGTACCCCATATTGCCGCTTGGTGGCAGCACGCTTGATTTATGGCATAAGGGCATCGCCTCTCGCGCCCGCCAGACGTGTGCGTTTGATTTGTAACCGTTTTGGATATCTGTTTTGGAAACATGATTTTCGTTTTGTCTTCTTTACTTAGTTATTTGTTGTATATTGCAATTTGTTTGTGTAAGCCTTGCTTATAACTTTCATTATCGACATTTTATTTACGTTTGTGATTAATGTTTAGTTTCATCTTACCAATTGAAAGGTCGGTCGCATTTTTCCGTTAAAGCAGCTTTCTATAAAATTGCAGATTATCATCGCACCCTTTTACGAAAATTAAGTCACATTTTCTTATTTCTTACTGTCACAAAAAATATTAAAAGCTGAAATCTTATACTTACAAAAAAGCTATTTATCTACCATTGCAATCTACCCTGTAAAAAAATATTATGATCTTTTACGAGTAATGCTACCAAGTAGATCATTAACTTATTAACCTTATCTCATATCCAATAACCACCTTATCAGCAGCAAAAACACCGTCCAATCCGAAAGTCGGTGTCGTCGCACGTTCGTAATACCGGCCGCTCCGTACAGTGGCGTAGCTACATAGGGGCTAGGCGGGGCAGTGCCCCGGGGCCCTCAAGCTCAGGGGGCCCTCGAATCCCTACCAGAAATCTGGTCATCCATTTTAAGGAAAAAACGGCAAAGAAAAGTTAATAAAATACATTTTGACCAATTAGCTGCTGATCACCGATTTCCAAATTTCCAAATTGGCATAGGTACAAACATAAACTCACGCCTATATTCCCTGATGGGGGTCGGTAGGGGTGCATTTCTACTCCCACATTTCGCCAGTATGTATTCTGTCCCACGTAATAGGGGGTGAACCTGTTTTCGGGGCGTTTTCGGGCACATTTCCAGACTCCGTGCTCCTACTGAGAATTTCCTGATGGAAAAACCCAATGACACTTTGTCCGACCCGGGAATCGAACCCAGGATCTCTAGATCGCAGGGCACATAATTGTACCGCAAGGGCACGAGGCAGTCAAAATTGAGATTTTCAAACAATATTTTCAATAATGTACTGGACACAGCAATATCTCAATTATAAACACGATTTATTGGTATTAGTGCTGTCTATCATTTATATTCGATTTTCAAACGCAAACATTTTTTTACATGTTGATGAAGCCACTTTATTACAAAAGTGTGACGAATTCCAAAGAAAATATTCATATGTAATAGGCCCTAATTTTTCACTGCAATTTATTAATATTTACCACCTAGTTTTACCTCAACTAATTCAAGAATGGACTGTTCACCAATTATGTAAGGAAATAATGAGTAAATTTGGAGTGCTTGAATGTGACCTAACGGAAGTATTTACCTACAGCAATTCCTGTCACTTCTATTGCTGCTGTAGTCATTAAGCAAATTAAAAATAAGAAAAAAATATTTAAGAAATAATATGGGCCAAACTCGACTCCGACATTTATCGCTATTAGCAAACGAAATTGAAAACAAATCCTCATCAAGACTGGATTTAAACGAAGTCATTGATATTTTTGCGGAAACTAAAGCTAGGCCCGACCTTTATAAATAATTATAATAAACCCTTGAATGTTCTCTATTTCGTTTCATTAGCCAAACCTACACCAAGTATTAAGAATTGTAATTTTTGCTGTTACTGTTTAATATTTTTATTGCCTGGCCTGAAGTGCACATAAAAGAACTTAAGTAGCTTAGTATTTTTAAAGTATTTGTATATTTCATTTTTTTTATAACCTAAACCTAATCAGTTTTAAGTTTACATAGCAGTGGGCCCCATTTTTTAATTTGCCCCAGGGCCCTTGGTTACCTAGCTACGCCACTGGCTCCGTAAATCATCCGGTGAACATCTGCCGGCCAAATAGAAAAATAACAATAAATAAAGGGAAAACAGTGCACGCGACCCGACGCGGGAAATATTGGACGCGTGGCGGAAACTTACGGGATTCTCGAAAATTCCAGCACTTATTGTTGTTTATAGTAGACTATATTGACTAGTGGTGGGCTCAGCTTCGCCTGAATGCAAGTTTGAGTCCCGTGCTCATTCCACTTTATAAATTACTAGTGGTAGAGTTAGGTATGCCTGGGTTAAAATTTTAAATTGCGTACTCATCCCACAGACACACTTGATACAAAAATAAAACGCCTGTCATCATTTTATGAGCAATATGTTTCGTGAAATAACTAACTCACAGAGGTGCATATATGCATACAAATAATAATACAGAGTTTTTTCTATACTTGAGTATGTATTTCGAAACATAGTTTAATAGTAATGACTTAAGAATCAAACCCTTTGACCAAAAAACTTTAGCAGTTTCAAGATTTTACTTCGCTTATTTACATCCTAAATCAAAATTTTTTTCTTTAACTAGATTTTTCAACATACCATTTCCTTTCTCCAAAATAACACAATAATTCTCACTGAACAAAACTTCTTAACCCTCAAATAGAGGACCCCGGTCCGTAATACCCGGAGAATTCTTTCGCTAGCTCAATAATCTAACCCTTTACTAATCCGGGTCATAATGAACCGTCGGCCGGACGTATTAAATACTGCCAACGCTTTCTTTCCTCCCATTTCTATGGTAATGGGGTATTTGGTACCAATTCCCTTATATTTCGTATTTCGTTCGTAATTGAAAAGTTAATTAATCTGTGTGCTTTATGAACGAGAGTATTTGGTACTAAGATTGAAGATTATAAATAAAAGATATACGATTGAAGTCAGACCACTGCTAGGTAATCTTAGATTCAATCCTGGATACCTTAAACTACGGCTTAAAATTAGTACTGAAAACTGGAGCCTAATTAAAACTTTTAGGCCCTGTAGTTGCTTCTTCAGTTAGCTTTATATATGGTCACGAGAATGAAATATGGATTATATTATTGTTCTTTTTTCCAATTAAAATAAGATAGTTTACATATTTTTAAAAGGCCAGATTATTTACCAGTATAAAAAAATTCTTCTTCATCAACCCATATACGCCCACTGCTGAGCACGGGTCTCCTCTACCATTGAGAGGGTTTAGGCCATAGTCCGCCACGCTGGCCTAGTGCGGGTTGGCGGACTACACACCTAAGAAATTCCTAAGAACTCTTAGGTGTGCAGGTTTTATTACGATGTTTTCCTTCACCGTTAAAGCAAGTGATAATTCAATGTGAATACACACATAACTTCGAAAAGTCAGAGGTGTGTGCCTGGGGTTCGAACTCGCGACCGCCGAGATTCTCGACCGCGCGCTCAAACCTCGAGGCCATCACTGCTTAATAATATAAAAAAATTGCTCTTAATATTTCCTTTTCTACTGTATACAAACTTAAGTTAGGCACTTAGAGAATTAAAAACATTACAAAGTTCTTCACATATATATGATTAAGTTAGTAACATTTTTATTTTGCTAAGACTTTTAACACAATTAATAATATCCATACAATGCTCTATACGAAATCACGGCGTCTATCTGAAAAATCGTCATCGTTGGCTGTGTCTGCGGTTTCATTGTGTTCAAACAATGACTAATGGCTTTTGTAGTGTTTAAAACATGGCAATAGTACTACACTGCTAGGTTCTTAATATACTGAGTTAGCATAACTTCTATTAGTATAAATTGTAATTTAAAAATTGAACCTCAGTTTCTTGTCTATGCCAAAGAGCTTTTTCTATTGAGTAAATCTTTGGTTAATGTGCAATATATATTTTTTATTGATTTCTATTTAAGGCGCCACATTTGGCCAATTCATTCCTTTATTTGTTCGTTGATGGTATCAAAACAAACGTTTCATATAAAAAATACTATCCTATTGATGAATTATCTCGCTGAGAAATATCCTTGCACCAGTTTTTACTCAAAACGATGAGACTCATAAGTTTTTTCACACAAACGTAAATAAAAAAGACTTTGCTTCTATGAATTTTAAAATGTACATTTGTCTTTACACTTTTTCCTAATTAATTTCTGATAAACCTAAACATCATTTCAACCATTGTTTAATCCAAGTTTCATCCACCAACACATACATTATCAATCAATAGTTCGAATCCCCGGCGGGTGCACAATCATCACCATTCTATATTGACAGTACGTGTGCGGAATTCGACAACGTTTCCGGGATTTTGGAGCTATTTTTATTCGGGATCGATCGGGGTCAGAACGACCCGCGCCCGTTGAAGGGTTGTCCGCCCGTGTAATTGACCATTTACAATTCATTATTGCACGGTTGCAATGAATTCTTTCGTACTGTTACGTTGATTAAATGTGTTGTGATATAAACGAAAAATATTATAGCTCTTTTATATGTAATGACTTGTAAAGAGGATTAATTGGGTTAATAAACGAGAAAGTATGCAACAAAAAACGACAACAACAAATCTAGCATCAAACCCGGGTCTTCTAGATCTCTCATAAATTAATCTAGAAGACCAACGAGGCAGTCTAAAACTCAAACATTTTTTTCATATTCAAAATCCATTATGTCCCCAAAAAGAATCGAAACGACTGCCTTGCGGTCAATCAAGAACAATAACCCTATAGGGTGTATGGTACAAAGGGCGGTAATTCTTCATTAAGGGCTGAAGTTTCGGTCAAGTATCACCCCAAGGGTCCGCAATCAACGGCTTTTAGCTGTTATTTTTAAGGGCGTGTTGGAATTCTTAAATAAATAAATACACAGCCTCTTAAAAGTTGCTAGTTATTTGTGTTATTTTAAGTTAAGAATACAGAAAAGTATATTAAATAAAAAAAATAATAAAAAATACACCCAACAGTCACATACATAGCTCTGACCCCACACTAGGTTACGACTTTTTCGGCTTCACAAACACCCAGACTCGAAACAAATATTTGTGGTTCACACAAACATTTGTCTCGGTGCGGGGATCGAACCCGCGGCCTCTCGTTTCGCAAGCTGGTCTTTAGCCAACTACGCCACAGGGGCTGTCATTCTTACTACAATAATAGATAGTTAAGACAATACCTTGGAAGACACAGATTCAAAACCAAGGTATGACAAGGCATTAAGATAGGATCGGGTTTTACACTTCATGTTCAAATGTTACTACATTTGTAATACCTATTCTTACATAAGCAGTGATTAAGCAGTGATGGCCTCGAGGTTTAGGGGCGCGGTCGAGAATCTCGGCGGTCGCGGGTTCAAACCCCAGGCACACACCATTGACTTTTCGAAAGTTATGTGTGTATTCGAATTGAATTATCACTTGCTTTAACGGTGAAGGAAAACATCGTGATAAAACCTGCACACCTAAAAGTTCCTAGGAATTTCTTAGGTGTGTAGTCCGCCAACCCGCACTAGGCCAGCGTGGTGGACTATGGCCTAAACCCTCTCAATGGTAGAGGAGACCCGTGCTCAGCAGTGGGCGTATATGGGTTGATGAAGATTCTTACATAGATGTGTTAATCGCACGTGTTGGCACCGGCCTCCTTTATTTCTAAGTTTAGGCGTTAGTCCAAGACGTGTATGTACTGATGATGAATAAAAATAATTTCTCTGTGAAGTAAATCAATACAATAAAATTCTAGTACCTATAGAAGATATTTACAGCAATTCATATATAAATGTATGGTCGCAACCCCCGTAGTACAAGGCGTGAGTTTTATTTAATTTGGCCGTTGTGAAAACACCCCCGGCAAATGTTAGCTCTGTCCGAACACGCCGAAGTGGACAAATAAGAGAGAATTATTGCTTTCCCAGCTCTAAATACGAAGATATTCTCCTTTCGCCGATACCGACACTCACACCGTAGTAGAAATTGGAAATAATAAATGCTATTTTCCATATTTTATCACTTACCTCAAAGTTTTAAGAATCCTAAATCCTAATATTCATGTAGTGACTATTACTCCTTATGTTCTAGGGTATTATACTGTGAATTTTTAAATATTGAGATCTTTTGACACGTGTATTGCAATACCTATTAGGAAGACTGTTATAAAATTATTTTCGTAATGTACATATTTTCGTGTTGAACCTAATATTTGTTACAAGAAATTCGTAGGAATGAAAATGGATTTTATCACTAATAAGCTGAAACTGTTGGTATATCCATTGAACTTTTTCATCATTCATCTCAGCCGTACCGTCTATACACAGATGTTATACAATGTAATCTGCATGTGCATTTTAAAATAAACTCATTGACTATGTTAGCGTCAATGCTAATTGTAAAACACCGAGATGCTTCGAGCTAAATGTATTATTTCTCATTTCAATCGTTCTAATATTCAAACGAAGTACACTACGTCACAAATCACATCGGTGTGACACGCGGCCGGATTATTTTGTATCAAATCGATCGTTGAAGAGAAGCTCATTTAGTGGTCACCATTTTAGGGGTGGCTTATTAAATTTACCCCGCGGACGTTGCATTTCCACAGTTTTAACAGGGGGATGTAATGTATTTATTGGGTTCTTGTGTGTTTGAGAACTGTTAGGATGCGGTTTTGTAGATAAAAGACAAGAAAAGAAATCTGACCAGAATATATACGTCTCGTCAATTGTACAGGCATATATTGTTATTAGACCAACATGCTAGCCTAATACCACTTCGAGTGGATCTTATTAAGACAATCGTTTTGACCTACGATCAAGTCGACATAATTTGGTTGGTAAAGGTGACAGTTTTACCAACGAAACTTTATTTTGATCTCACTGCACCATAATATAGCACTATGCTAATTATGGTTGTTGTGATTATTATAAATACTACGTAAGGCGTTAAATTATCATCATATTGGCACGAAACAAAAGGTCCAAAATTATTTAAACTTTGATACACATCCTTGTTCCATGACATTATTTTTGATGGAAAACACTTTTACTTTCAGTTACATTTCGGACAAAAACATATTAATAAACAACTATTTACCTATTATCATAGCTATTAATAACCAGAAACCAATATGGAGGAACATTAACACCCAACTTTATTAACGTTGGTAATGTCAGAGAATTCGGAGTAAAGCCGAGATCGCCGCGTAATGAGAAAATTATACAAAGATTTATAGACGTCAATAAAAATTTGTTCCGTCTGGGGTAGACTGGCTGATAAATGGTTCTCTCTGTCGCGGATTTCAGATGATTTGCTGTGTTTTACAAGATTTGGGATGGTTATAAGAGCGTGGACAATGTTAATAATACGTTAATATTTCTGTTTTTTATAAATAAATAAAAAATACATTGTCGTGATGCCGTTTTAGCTACAGCTACGCACAAGATACATCGTGTAAAAAATTACTTTTTAAATACCGTCCTCTATAAATAAGTATGACTATTGAGTACCTTCAAGATAACTGGCACTTGCGAGAAAAAAAAAATATAACGAAAATCGAAAAAAATAGCTTAACTTGCTTAACTAAAGAAGAAACCCATGCCAAGCAGTAAGATATCTCATAATTTCTAAAATCAATTACAATAGTCAACCAAAACATTTTTGAAAATTCCCCAAGCGACATTTAAAAAAATATAAGCCGGCCCGTTTGCGATTTAGGCCAGGGGCCATGTTTAAGCGGCGAGATGCGCAGATAGCCGAGCCTCGGTACTTTATTACGATTTAATTCTACAAAACATACTGGATCCGCCTTTGAAACGCCGACACACACGCCACGCACGCTCTCCATGCTTTGGCCACTTGTGATAATTTCCCAAGGACATTGAGCAGGCTTTTAAAGTCTATTTTACCTACCAGGCTAGAATAAAAGCAAAGGACTTGCTTTACTTGGTGATAAGAGTTGGTAATGTTAAGGAAAAACCTTATGAATTTTCAATATTAGTACTTAATTTTTCAAAACAAAAGTATGCTAGTTAGGAAAAAGATTCAAACTGAAATGTATTTAATTTATAGTAGAGCAGAGTATTTAAGCAGCATCTTGCAGATATTTTAAGTAGAATTTTAAAATAAGGTTAAACTTAAAAAGAAGAGGTTCAAGTTTGAATTGAAGAACTTTGAAAGAAAACATCGTTATGAAAATTTACTAAGACAAACTGCATTAGAAAAACGACCTTATATTACAAGAAAACATTCAGTCTACTAAATCGTGTGTATATAGAGGTTCATTGAAGTACAATAATTTTTATATAATGACGTCATATAAATTGTCCACTCACACAAAAAACTTGTGGTCCTCCCATCGAAATACAAAGTCATAGAACAAAACAGTCGTTTTGCTTCATTTTGGAGAGTAAACACGCGACGTCAGAACACAGGAACGATCTTACTTAGGCCAGCTTTATTCATGCTATTTATAGGAATATCTTGATACTGCAAGACTTATTCGCTAACTATATGAAAAACGTATCGCAGTTGCTCATTATATATTGCTGTTTTTGTTTGTTTATTAAATATGTAAATCACATGATTTTTGCTAACAATGGGGAAAACATACCAAGGTTGTATTTTGTTTATATATTTTCTTCAATTTATCAAAAGCACGTCATGTGAACGATAACGAGACGATAAAATTCTAAATTTGATCCTTCAAACTGGATTTAGTCATCAATTCTTTGGAATTTCTTTTTGTGAAACTACCTTGGGTACTTTAAATAAAAACTTACCTTTGTCTGTTTTCATAGTTTCAAATATAACCATTTTTAAAACAAATTTAAAAATAGCCTATGTATCTTCTCAAATTCTTATCTATCTCCATACCAAAAATCAACTTGAAAGAGTATCAAATATACTTTAACTCCTCGTCTATATCACTACACTGGCCATTTTCTAGCCAAGGGTACCAGCTACCTTCCTTACAAACATACAAAGAAGTCCAGAAAAAACACTCACTCAAAACTAGCAATCAGTTTATACAAATTTGATCCATTCCTGACCATAATCGTTCCAAAAAGTCCGCAACACTAGTTGCGCAACAAGCTCGTGACTGTTGTCTGTCGGCGCTGTGTTGTGTCGTCACGCGGCGCACGACACACGACACGCCCGTCCTTGTGTTGTTCGCCTGTTCTTACACTTTCGTTAGAATAGTCATAATTTCTCTCTTCGGTAATTGAATTGCAATAAGCCTATTTTGGCATGGGGAAAGTCCTATTCCTTCTTATAACAAGGTATGTCGGACTTTTAAGGGTTAAAAACCCCGTGGTTCTCAATTACCTCGTGTTAAGCACACCGGAATCTCAAAATACACACACCGGTAAAACAGGCAATAAGCTTGCCCCTACTTTAATCATCTACGTACATACAAACTTTTATATTAATTCCTCAAGCCTTTAATCCCCGAAAGAGTAGGCTGAGGTGCATTTTTGTACCCACATTTCGTCAGGCATGTATCAATCCTATGTAATAGACGGCGAGTCAATTGCTATTTTGCGAACACATTCCCAGACTCAGTGCTGCTACAAAGATTTTCCTAAGGAAAAAACCCTACAAAATTTTGCTTCAATTGAACTCTAGACCTCTAAATTGCTCGGCACGTTTAGCCGCGAGATCATATGGCAGCGAGGTTTTAATCAAATCAAGTTTTGAGGATTTATCAGCTGGCTTTTTCCATCCTTTTGAAGCAAAAACAATATTGAAATGTTATTGAAAGCCTGGGATGATTATTTATAATAAGGGAAGTTTGACTAGCTTGATATTTGCCTTTTACGAGACTAATGTAGACGTAAATGTAGAATCACCTCTTTACCTGCTCCATCGCGTATGCAAAGAACATTAAAAACAGTTTCATTTAGTAAGTTGTCATGAGTCATGAAACGTTTAAGTCTAGAATTTAGACTAGATACGGTGTATCTGTATCAAAGCATACTTTCGCGTCACGAGTACGCATTCCGTAGATTTCTCCGTTTACAGTTTTGCTTTGGATTAACTCGAGTAATCTGGGATGTTAGTTTAGCGTGATCCACAAATTTGTGTATAGAAAAATCACTCGTTGCTGATACCCACGATATTTAGTCATTGGGAAATTGTCAGTAGCAGCATGGAGTCTAGAAAGCTGCCCGAAAAACGGCAACAGAGTCGTCTCTATTACTTTTACGAATACATACCTGTCGAAATGTAAATGTGGACAACCACTTATACCTACCCTTTCGTGGAATATAAACCTTATTATATACTTCTATTTAAAGAATTTATTCATGTTTATCATTATAATTATACAGAAGCAAGTTCAATAACGATCATTATCCTAACATTTCCCCCCTCACGCCAACAAATTACGATAGGGTTGTCTCACTATGCATTATATGCTACTATAACCGTCCACCTCTAGTAAAACAAACAATAACTCTCCGACTGCCCTGTCATCCAGTTTTCATAAATGATGTAGTGTAAAGATGTGGAGACAAAGGCCTTGATGCGCCGTGGTAATAAATACAGTGTGCAACCCGACACCAACAGATACCATCGGCTCTGCGGACGGTAGCGGCACACTTGACTTACTGTTCTCCCTATTCTGTTTTCCTGATGTCATGAGTATGGTAGGCTGAAATGCTTGGTGTATTTTTATGTTGAATCGGAGAGGTTATAATCATGGTGTATAATCATATGTGTGGATGAATTTCACAAACTTTTGAACAAAATGGAATATACTGATTCATGTGAGATTCATTCGACACATTTTTTCTATACTCACAATCACATGTTGTAACTTAGCTTGTCAGGAATTCTATAAAAATACTTGGAAACATATAAACACTTGTATCTTGACACGATCAGAGTAATCTAATAAAAAGCTTGATTTTCAATCACAACTGTATTACAATGAAATATGCATACCTTCCTCCAAAAGTAGACCTTACAGAAATTATTAAGTTAGTTATTTTTGCATTGGTGTAAGTTGTCACTAATATTACAATTTATTAAAATATATATATATAAAAATATTTGTACAAGGCAAGATACATCTGTATATTCTAAACTACACTCTAAGACTGGTATATAAATTCCTTATGTATTTGTTTTGTTCCAGGAGCCCAGAACAGGCGGACGGCGATAGGACTGGCGATGGAGCTCTTCGAGCAACACCAAGGGACGCACATATTACAGGTAAGAAATTCTGGCTATAAGATAGAAGAGACTGACAATCGAGGTTTAAATAGAGACATCATACCTAAAGCTGTGTACAGTGATACTAAATTACGAATTTTAAAAGATGACACGTTAACGAAACACATAAATTCGTATAAATAACAAAAACTCTTCGTAAACGACTAGGGGTAGTATTTGAAGGTTGAAATGCCATCAAAAATATTTTTTTCTGTGAAGATCCTATCCCAGACCACTTCTATCTTCTAAGTACAAAAAACAATTCTCGTTTCAATCGTGACTCATCCGTCATCTATCATTTTAATCATTGAGTAATTTTATTGCACCAGGAAAAGTCTCGATCTCTAAAAGTTGCTGGTCCAAATGCACAATTTCATTTCCATTAAAATCTTAAAACAATTCAATGAGTAAAACAAAGCATTGCGATATTCCAATAAACAATTTGTTTACTTTCGTCACAACGGCAACAAACACACTGGCTCTTGAATTTACATTGCGCCATCAGTTGGCCGACTTAACGCTTTTCAGTTAAATAAACACACAATGGATGACGCACAAAGGCCGGCCATACACTAGCGTCCATTACAAAATGTCAATTTAATATTTCACAGATTTCACTGGAAAAAAATTTCATAACCACCAAATTAATTGTACACACGCTTTCTGGGCCAGATTGATAGGGTTGTGTAAAAAAAATCTATTATAAGACTTAAATTATTATTTTGCAATTGATATTCAGTCATTACAGTTGTGGTGCTGCGGTTTTCTATTCTCTGTTGAAAATGGCCGTGTACGTGATTCCTTGGATCGGTTTTTTTTTTAAATCAGCTCCAACCGTTTTGCGGGACAGTTAGTTTTTCGAATAAAAAAATAAGATCGTGCATTAAGGTACGAAGGTTAAATGTGAAATTACGCCTTTATGTTTTAAATACGTGATGGCTGGCAACAAAGAGTTTTTTATGCAAAATTTAATTCTTTGTCTAATTGACTATTCTGAGGTTGGTATTATTATTTACGGAATTTTTACGCTTCGATTGTACTAGTTTTGCTTAAAAATAGTGTTAATAGACTAGAGTCGTATATTAAGCCTTCAAGAAATGAAATGGTTGTCGTAAAGATTAATAAAAAGATTAATTCTGACTTTTTACATTCTTCCTTCACTATCCAATCTATTCTTTTATGGAATGCGCTCCCACTCAAAATAAGGGCGTCCACTACACGTGATGCGTTTAAAATGAGAGTACGTGAACAGTTTCTTAGGGAACTAGCAGAGTCATCTCGCTGAGTTTTATATATATGTATTTATATGTATATATATGTATATATATATTTGTATATTGTATGTATATTTATGTATTTCTACGTATAAATATTATTCACTTATTAATGTAAAACGTCTTTAGTACCTATACAACTACCGATTTTCATCACTGCATCGCCCAAAGGTAACTGGCAGAAAATGCCTACGGCATTAAGTCCGCCTTTATACAAACATGTATATAAAGATTAAATAAAAAAATAAATAAATTAATGACATGCGGCCAAAAATGTATCGTACATTTCTAATGCCTGTATGATATTTAGAACAGGTTGTGATAGGAAATGGCACAGAATTTGTGCAGTCCTCTACAAAAGTCTGACATGTCGTTTGAAAGTTGACGATGTGCAGGGGTAAGAAGAGGAAAGTTCTTGGACAAATTGTCTTCTTTTTTGGATAGACTGCTTCTTAGTGTTTTTAGTATGAGAGTAACATACATATACAATTAAAATAGTGTAGCATACGTTAGGCAAAAACACTATAATATACTTCTATGACTATTTAGTAGATCTTTGTCAAACAGCCTTTATAATGAACTAAAATATCAATTCACTTTGAAGAACATAAGTCGCTAAAATATTACAAAAGACTAAAATCTTGTACTTCGAATTAGAAACTACTAAAACTAGTGACTTTAAAGTTTCTTAAATCTACAATCACTTTGTATTTATAAAATAATAAAATTGCAGGTATTGCGATAAATTGACAAAAGTAATATTGTTTCTGACCTGAATATCACTGAGACTAATCAACAGTAGCAGTACCGAATTATAAACTAATCATTGACACAGCGGTAAGTTTTTTTTAACACGAAATTAAACTAGAGCCACGTACACAAAGAGTTAGAAGAGAAAAAAAGCAAAAACCAACACTCCATTACTGGCATAATCCACACTTTTATTTTTAATTCGTTTTCATTTATATCTGTTATCGTTTAGAGACAGATTTAACAAAAAGTTTCTTCGTCTCAAGAGTATTTTGTCAACCGTGCATCTCATTAAAAAAGTTTGATGACGCCCCCGCTGTAGAGTTTCTAGAAATGGCACATAACGGTGCTGCGAAGAAAGGAATGCCTCAGAATGATCACAAAACCCATTAGCGCAAATTGTGCATGCAGTGCAAGTAATAAGTTTGCATTTGTTGTAAAAGCAATCACTTTAGCCAAATTGTCAAGTATAAAACACCTTGGGTGCTATTTGATTTCCAATTTGGCGACAAGTATTTGCTTTATATCCTGTTCCCATGCATTCAGATCTTCACTGAAACTTGTTTTTTACCACAATAAAAAAGGAGAATTGCGTTTGTCATGTCCAAGATGGCTCATTGCCGTTGATTCTGAAGCAGTTTCAGCTGAAATAACACCAACAGGGAGGCAATTATGAGTCGATTTAAAAGTAATGATTTTATTCACACACATTTAAATCTTCGAGTGAAACGTGTTTTTATTTCAATAAAAAAAAGGACAATAAAGTTTGCAATCTTTGTGATAGCTCATTGACATTCTGAAATACAGGCAAATTGCTTTAACAAACGTGCAATTGCATGACGATTTAAAATCACACCAAATTTAAATAGCTCCATTTATTTGCTAAAGAAATTCCGAGATGTTGAACTGCGGCGCTTCGATATTGGTGACCATTTCTTTTGTGTGCAATAATTAATGCTTATTCATCGGCATGCAAATATTTTGGTTACGGACAGCAGCACAATGCACCTAATTTAAAGAAGCTATCAAAGGATTTTCTGATAGATGAATACATCAAAGCTTTTAAACGCCTCATTCGTCCTGTGGTTAAATATGCATCGCGGGATTGAGAGATCTCTCGTTCTATTAACATGTCGGATAAAATAAAATAAATAAAATTAGATTTTTCATAAAAATAATCCAAGTGATTATTTTTATGAACCACGATTTCTTTGTACACCAAAAGTTTTGCCAATTTGTGGAACGCAATGTATTTATGTCGTAATGTGGGTAAGGGTTCATCAATGACTCAACACTAAATGCAACAAACATTTATTTAAATGAAATACAGTTCCTCTAAAACAGAGAGTGCATAATGTATTAACTATGCATGCCACTCCTTCGGCAATTTTAAACAAATTCTTCAGCTCGCATAGACTTTTCACAGTGTTTAAAAAACATATTACCTCTATAAAATTGCCCTACTTGCTATTACGGGCACGTTTATACACATGGAATATCTTCGATTCTCAATCACCAATCTAAAGCTAACCTCACCTAAAAGTTCTTAGGAATTTATATGCATAAAGCCCCCAAACCCGCGCTAAGTCAATATCGTGAACTAAGCCCTTTACTCCTCTTAGTTGTAGAGGAGGCCCGTATCCAGCATTGAGACGTACAGTCCAGACAGACGTTAGAAACTCCTTTGGGCATCTATAGAAGCATTAGTAGATGTAAACCTCTTTTCACAAAAAAATATAACAAACACGTCTTGACTCCATAGACACATCCAGTGTATCTACGTCTGTACCATTCATTTTGTCTTGTGTTGTTCGTTTTCCATCAGCCGTCGTTTGTTTTCTTTTTCTGTATCAACGGATAGAAAATTGATCTCAGGTGTCGAGCGATACTATTAATTTCTGCTTTATTAAGTACGGTGTGCAGGACAGT
Organism: Cephonodes hylas; assembly: GCA_030295005.1. Taxonomy (NCBI): domain Eukaryota; kingdom Metazoa; phylum Arthropoda; class Insecta; order Lepidoptera; family Sphingidae; genus Cephonodes; species Cephonodes hylas. The sequence goes on from AP025382.1 coordinate 7,713,585, forward strand.
CGTCATTAAATAAAGTATTTAATTTTGCCGATCATCTTTCTAGTATTCTAGAGGATTTCATAATATTTTCTTTAGAGTGAATCTGCAACATAAGGGTATGATAGTGATAAATATAATGAAAAACTTATGTTAAAAAAGATTATTTATGTAAATCCCACATAATAATAGACTAGTCTTTTCCATTTTCATGCATGTCATTGAATTCCATCGTGCTTTTGAGATTTACCCTATTAAAAATTCAAAAACAGTTGGCCCAACCTGAGAATCGAACCCAGGACCTCAGGATTCGGACCGCAATTCTTTTTAGTAATTGCTAATTATTAAAATCGTAATATTTTTTGCTAATTGCTATATTTAAAATCGTATTGACATTAAAGTCTTCTTCTTCTTCATCAACCCATATACGCCCACTGCTGAGCACGGGTCTCCTCTACCATTGAGAGGGTTTAGGCCATAGTCCACCACGCTGGCCTAGTGCGGGTTGGCGGACTACACACCTAAGAAATTCCTAAGAACTCTTACGTGTGCAGGTTTCATCACGATGTTTTCCTTCACCGTTAAAGCAAGTGATAATTCATTGTGAATACACACATAACTTCGAAAAGTCAGAGGTGTGTGCCTGGGGTTCGAACCCGCGACCGTCGAGATTCTCGACCGCGCGCCCAAACCTCGAGGCCATCACTGCTTAACATTAAAGTACTTGTAATAAGTTATTCAGAGCCTATGTCTAACAAAATAAGGATAATTCTAAAAAAGGCAGAAGCGGACTGATGACTAAGCTAAATTACTTTATTTTTTCCTGCTAAAAAAAGAATAGTCACTTATCCTTTTAAATTCTTTTATAACAGGTTATATTGCTGACGATACTTACTAATAAGTAATCTAAATTTTACTACGCCAATATCTTTGGTAACTTAATATAATTGTTATAGTTTTTACAAGGGATTTTAAATGTTGATACCCAAAGCAGACATAGGCTATCACGCAAATTCAAAAATTCCACTTTTATTTTAAAATTTCGCCAACGTAGGGCAAGCATCGCCTACTAGATTATTCGTGCATCTCATACAAATCTTCAACACAAAAGATGGGCATGAACAAAAACTGACAGTGGGCCCATTTTGGAGAAGAGTTGCTAGAGACAGGGACCATTGGAGGATATTAGAGGAGGCCTATGCCAGTCCGCACACTAAGCTCAGAGACAGCCCCCGTGGCGCAGTTGGCTAGACACCAGCTTGCGAAACGAGCGGCCGCGGGTTCGATCCCCGCACCGAGACAAATGTTTGTGTGATCCACAAATATTTGTTTCGGGTCTGGGTGTTTGTGAGACCGAAAAGTCTCTCGTAGTTTCTGATACCCACGGCACAAGACTTGTATCTTAAAGTTGGGTTAGGACTGTGTGTGTGACTGTTGGGTGTATTTATTATTATTAAAAAATACTATGAACTACATAATACTAGAACCAACATAGGAACGAGACCAGGATAAAAGGCTTAATGTAATGTCATACAAATAATTGACGTTTACGAACTGATGATAGAAAGTTCGAGCTCAAAGCACAGTTCGCCTAATCCATGACGATAATCGTTGTCCGCACGAACAAACATTACACGGTACTCCCATTGTTGCTGTTATAAAAACAACTTGTTACGCAGTTTTTGTTACCATATTTGTTATTCAACACTTTCATTGTGTGAATGTGATTTTTTATTCTTGTCACCGTCAATATTGCTTATAATTTTGGCCATTTTTGTTTAGATTGTCGGATTATCGAAGGTTAATGTTTACTTCTACCCTTTGATTATTTTTATCAGATAGCTTGTCAAATGTCTCCTATTATTTTGTTATTTCTGTAAATAATGCCTCAAATCTAAGAATGACAATGCGCTCAAATGCAAGTTTGCTAATAAGTGTGGCGTCCTAAACATGTGTGTTGCTGTTATGCTGAGTTAAATGGATAAATTACTATTATTTCCCCTACAAACTGTACACACAAATATTCAACATCAAGTTATTGAGAACATTTTCAAATATTTTGAAGCTTAACCTTCATTTAATGTGGATATAATATCCAGTTTCATCCGTGCCTTCTAAATAATCTATTTATGAAAATTGCACTTAATATTTCATGCTTTTTAAGACATTAGAAATATAATTGTTTCTATTTTGTCGACAGTCGCTGGACGGGTTCGCGCTGTCGGTGGCGGCGGACGGGAGGTTCCTGTACATATCTGAAACTGTTTCAATATATTTAGGATTATCACAAGTAAGTATGAATACTATGTAATTGTCAATCTTAATGATCCTCTTCTTTGTTCAGACAAAGGGCAACCATTGCATGTTTTTAGGGTGTTTGAAACTAGTGTATCGATTCTATTTCTTTCACTAATAGAATACTACATTAAGTAAAAGAGAGTAGAAGTGGAGAAGTAAGAGAAATATAGTTAAATTATGAATGATAAAAATCATCATTATATGCATTATTACATATAATAACATTTATCTATTTTAAGCTTGAGACTAACATTAGGATTACATTTTTGGCCTACTAGGATGGTCTCTGAATTTCGTAGAAGCTAAAAGCGTTGCCATTTAAAATCCTAGAATTCTTTGAGTTTTATAATATAATAAAAAATTACTGACGCATGATGATTTTCCACGAGATTCGAATGACTCAAAAAAATCTTTACTAAAATAGAAAACAGAATTGCTCACTTCCAAATATCACTTTGCATGCATTTGACGTCCTGATGCCACGAAATTGTGCATCTAATTCATATTATACGGGTCAGTGGGCAATGACTAATGCCCATGGAATCAACATTTTAAGCCACTAACGCGCAACTGCTTAGCTTACCAATGGTTTCCTGACAACAAGGACTAAATAGCTTGACGTAAGCTGTAGAAGCACTCACTGGCATGCTAATTGCCTTAGAAGAGCCACATTTATGTGGATTCGTGGCACGAAGGGTTTAACGAATTATGTGTTCATTGAAGAAAGGTGTTGTGATTCTCTTAAGGATTATTTGATAAGATGAAATAGATTCAGATTGGAATGAGAATTTCAGTAGCAGTTTATGGTTTATTAGCGTCCTTTATCAAGGTGAAAACCTTGTAAGACATAATATTGGGACGCCTTAATTCAACATATTTTATCAACATCAAGATCGCGAAATTTGCTAAGGTTTTGGGATATTTGTATGTGGGATTTCTCGTAGACATATAGTTTAACCATTTTTAAAAATGTTTTCAGAAAAAATAAAGACTTAAGGGACTTGCAGAAACTAACTAATGTTGAAACCTTTACATACAACAGCACGCTTTGAATATCATGGTTGAGGAGATTAAATCAAAAGAAATTCGACGGCGCTAGAAACATCCGGTGTTCGCTGCATTGAGATGATAAAATCTTTTTACACGTGTCCTCCTGTGTACGTGGGCCGGGTTTATATTTCTACGTTTTTTTAACGTGAAGGGTTGATTCTTTGAAGGTGATATCTTTAGGTCTGGAGATAATGCAGGGGCTCTCTTGAATACAAAGTTTGTGGAGTGATAACTGCAAGCATTGTGTTTTTATAACCGCTTGTATGAAGTCATCTTTATCTGTATCTAATGGCTCTTGGTTTGAAAGGTGGTCAACAAAAATAAGTTCTTGAAAATAAGAAATTGTTGCTTCATGATTGCCGTTTTGTTTTTTGTTTGGAATTATTGCTGAATTTAAAAATACTATTAATTTGTTAAATTGATCAAGTAAAGAGTTAATTTTGGGGTAGTTTCTCAATTATCAACAAAAAACTTCTTTCTAAATGAAAATTAGTAAGTAGAATAATAGAAATAAGTGTACTCAATGTAAATGTCCCTCAAAAATCTAGGATGCCGACGGCTTCAATATAGTGTTCCCTTTGTTAGCTGTGTAAAGATTTGTTTATAATATCACCAAGTCAAGAAGCTCCGCGTTTATTTAAATGTCTACTATAAGAGTTCTGATGAATGATAAGGCTTCTTTTATGGTCTGTCGCATAGAAAATGCACTTTATGTTGTACAAGTTTAGATAAGGAAGCAAACATTGAATATGATTTCTATGTAAATGCTTCCAATAATATGGAATATTGCAAAACAGGAGAATTGTATACAAGAATACTTTTGACGTCAAACCAAAGCCGACAATGTTGGCTAATTTTAAAAAATCCGAATTTTTATAATGTAAAAAACTTTTTCAGAGAAAAAGCAAAAACTATGCCACAAAAGCTCACAATAAATTATTGTTGAAGTGAGTAATTTTCCTCAACTTACCACGATCTGAATAATATGAAACTTTTATCACTTAGCAACAACAAAACAGCAGACGCTGAAAAAGGTACATCGAAATTAAATAACGTTGCGAAATTAAAAGGCGATGTGAAAAGAGTCCGAAAAGTGGGAAATTCAACATGGCGGGCTTTAGGGATGGTGCGAGAGGGACGGAGAATGGGGGGAAAGGGACGATACGATATGCCAGTCACGTCTCGGGCAAGCACGGGCGTGCTTCCCATCCTAATACGGCCGAACACACACATACTCTTATACACCTTTCACACAGTGTGTGTGCACATAAACTTCCTGGTAAATAAGTGTAGATACTTTCTTATAAACTACATGTCAGGCTATTTGGGGCTATATTAAATTCGTTGTTTCCCTCGCAGCCACGTTGGATACGGTCTTTGCTGTGTTTCGGGATTAAGGCACGTGTCTTGATTCTGATATTGATTATTAGCAGTACAGAGAGCATTGACTTTTAAGTACTAAGAGAATTCTTAGAATTTTTCAAACACGTTATTCGGTGATAGTAAAAAAACGATATATGCATAAGTTATTGTTCGATAGATGAGATCGTGTGATGATGCTACAGTACATGTTATCTCTGAGCAATTTGAAATACACTCGTGACATGGTAATTTATTATGAAATGGAGTTTAAAAATACACTCTAGTTGCGTCGTCATAACTTTGGACATCATTATTGACCACAAACAACTATTTCAAATTTAAATTGATAATTTTCGTCAGTGTAAATTTGTACGCTTTTTATAACGTTATAAGTCTCTATACCAAAATCAAGTCCTTAATTATATAAATTTACGTTAAAAAATCTTCATCATTTATCTTACTAATCACATCTTTTAAAATAAGTAGGATAACTAATTCTAGTGTCAATACATTACAACAGTTCTAAATATACAACCAAAAGTTCCAACAATTTACCTGAAACGCTATCTACATACAGTTAGTTCCCTGCATTCAAATTCCTGTACGTCCGCGATGAAAATTTGTACGCTGTCAATGGTGATATCAGTAAACACCATAAAATCCTTAGAATCTTTCCGAGAAGCGACCACCTCTACAGCACCATTGTCTTATAGTATATTCACATGCAGGCGTCCAGCGCGGATACACGACGACTGAATGCGTAATAGGGTCCCACAATTATATTTGATAAATTTATTTAAAGCCACATTTGCATACACCGTGGAAGGATCATTGAGAAAGTTGTGTTTGCATATCGTTTATTTCATATTTGTATTGATTTTTCATCGTTTTCTGATAATTTGATAAAGCTGGATATAGTTTGATATAGTTGTTGATCAAGTTGATCTAGCAGGTGTTCAATGCTGATGTCACAAAATTCAATCAGGAGTCTGATAGCGTCGTGAAGTAAAACGATCATTGTTAGTTTTCATTTGGTTTTTGACGATTTAACGTTTTTCCTACTGGTAGAATAAGGATTAGACCGATTAGTTCATAAATTCTATTCTTAAAAATATTTCGGTAGGCAGCGGCGTGGCTGTGCCCTTGGCCATGAGGGACGGTTCTGCTTACCATCAGGCGGGCCGTCTGCTCGTCTGCCTGCTAAGGCAATTAAAAAAAAAGAAATAAGAGGATTCTTCAATTAAATAATTACTACTAGTACTCCTACAAAGAAACTTAACAGTTAAGCAAATCTCTTTAGAAGATTCAAGAGCCACATAATTGAAAAAGCCATAACCAAGGACAATAGAACAACAGCAATTACAGCCAATCAGTCCAACAGATCTACTACAATTTCACAGCTCAGATTGTGAGTCCCGTTTCGTTGAGATAAGGCCTATAATTTCCGTCAAAGCCAGCCTAGTTGGACGAAACACCACGTACTACCGATGCGTGATAACACCGTGTTCATTCATAACGATGCCTTGCTACGTGATCTGACAGACCATTCAGTCATTTTGGACTGTCATTAAGACTTTTTGTCATTTAGATATGAATATTCGTAGAAGCGAATTAGTCTTAGATTATGAACTTTTAAATCAACAATTGAGACAGCAGCTTCATTGAAGATTGAATCATAACTTGTGCTAGCTCTTGATACATAAATATGACGTATATTGAGTTGTTGAAAAATAAAATGAAAACTTTATTGAATTTTATGCAGCCGTTTTTGCATTACACGGTAATATCTACGGACATTATAGAAATCATCTGTGCTTTTGTTGCTTATATCATGAATAAGTTTTTGTAAAGGATTTTCTTATATCTGTAAAATCTTTGCACCTTGCATACGAATAGCTACAGTTTTTAAGTACAATATATTGAACATATTTAAGTCGACATGCAGCTCTTCAATAGATCTTTAAAACAGGCCCTTGTCGACATAAAAAATAAATCTTATTATTTTACAACCCGGCAAATGTCTCATATCGATATCTACAACGCCGGTACCAACTTCCGTATGTTAAAGAGGTATAAAACTAGGGAAATACAAGAAGCAAAGTATCAATAGTAGAATAAATTTATCTAATATGAGAATAAACTCTGATTACCATACCAGTACTGGCACATTACTTTACTTCAACAACTAAAAGCTATAATCTGTTTTTTTATGGTTACAGTTCATAATGTTAACGTATTTTTAAGAGTTTTTTCACATCAATAATCCAATATGTTTTCTTTCCACCAGGTAGAAATGACGGGGAGTAGTATATTTGATTACGTGCACCAAGCTGACCACGCAGAGATCGCCGAACAGCTGGGGCTGTCGCTAGCAGGCAGGTCTGGAGGCGCCGGCCTCAACAGTCCAGCATCAGGCAGCGAGGAAGGCAGCCAACACGGGACTAACAACCCAGACGGTAAGATACCAGCAAGCTATAAGGAAAACCTAATACTGAACCAACCAAACAGGAACTGCTTTCTTTATGCTCCAATTTTTTTGTTCTAAAACATGACAGCCTCTATTTCAGTCATTATAAAATGAAATTAGTATTTATTTGGTTATGTTCTGATCGTTTTATGTCTGTCAATTTCGGTTTTGCTTCTCGAAGGTGTTAGTTAGAAGGGAATACGTACTTTATTATGATACAGGTATGGATCATTTTGATTTGCTGGTGTAATGCATCAAACACTGCATTACCAATTCCTTTTGTTACAAACGGCTTGGTCACCTTCCATTCTGTTCTACTTTATAGTATTGATGATACCGTTTAACATCATTTAACTTTGGCAAAAAAATAATCTAAAAACCTCACTGAAAACAGTACGGTGACGTCATAGCGCGACCGTTACTCATTACGTTTAAATGGGTGTCACATCAGAGAGCCAAAAGAAAACTCTGAAATCACCAAATCGTCTTCACGGGCCGGACGAAAAAGTGAGAAAAAAAAGATCCGTTCAGAATTCAATTAAACTTCACTTATTTCTGAGGCCGTTGCACCAACTTCAATCAGTGACAATACCGATCCAGAATTTCACTCGGTATGTCGAATCGCCCAGTGTGATCAATAATAAGTTGTGGACCAAATTGAAATTAGATTACGGCCTCTTCACGGCGCGTTGGGAGCTTATGAAACGGTCAATGGGGTGTCAGTACGCACCTTTGTCCGACAAAATAATATTTCATTTTATTTCTATGGGAACTGTTTAATAGTCGAACGCAACAGGCGCCCAGCAGTACTTGCGTAAACCAAGTACAAGTGCATCTACCTTTAATTTTAAAATGGGAGCTCGCTTCAATTAAACGTGGAAATAAGCAAAAAATACATTCGTATAATAATTTTTATTGTCAAACGGTTGTTCCCCGCTTCACTGCATTCGAGGTTTTTTTTATTGTTGTGGCATTAAGTCGCGACGTTGAAAAAACGTCGTTTGAATATACATAGGTACGCAATTTGAATTTGTGTATTTCCATTTGATTGTTTTGCGTGGAATTCCATTTGTGAAATCACACGGAACTAGATGAAGGAACTGCGACGAGACGAGACGCTGAGCCGAGTTTTATTACTTTTTTACTCCATTCATTTCTGTAAATTAATGATAGCAAGGCAGCTAAGGTAGCAGAAACTAATTGTCCAACTGGCACGCTGTCAGTTACAGTAAAAAAATAGTTTATTTGCCATGAAACCGTCCCGATTTTTTTTTCGGAATTTGATTTTATTTTCCTCACCACAAACGCGCTAAGGGCCCGAATCGATTTCAATTTACTCTCATGAGATGTTAAAAAAAGTCATCGATAAAAAATCAATCAGGATCTTGGTGGCTGACACTGGGCCATTGTGCAGTGACGGCCGTGGTGAAATGTACCACAGAACACTGGCCCGTGGAGAAATGGCCACATTGTCAACTGATAGCCATTGACTTGGAGGCTGAAATTTCGTGTGATGATGTCATGGAATTGATGGGTGCCAGCGGTTCCAAAACCGAAACCCCGTTAGTCCAGGAAAATGTCTCGGGCAAAAAGCCAGTCATATTCGTGAGAAATCAATTCCGCTCAATGAAGATATAATGAAACCCAAATAGCTTCAGGCGATGAAGCAAAAACTGGACTGAACTTCACGTATCTTGTGTACACAACGTATCAAACTTCACACCACGTTCAGTCGCTTTTTATGTCTCTTTGGATATTCATAGGCGATTTTGATTTTGAATATAAAGAGTGTTGGCAATCCTTCCTTTACTAATGCGATTTCATATTATTTGTGCTACATAAATCATCAGGCTAATATTAAACTGTGGTACAGAGTCATAATCGCTAAAAACGAATTAAGTTATAGTATTTCCCTTAAGATTTAAGTTACTGTTTATTACTGGATACGAACCATCTCAACTTTACATAGGAAAGATACATTACGATTTGTGCGGGATGAAAATGTTTCTTTCTGAATATCTACTAAATCGAACACGTGAATTAAAACTGTATCATTACAATAGATCCATAATAGCCACAGACATTACTAATGTCACCTTTACTTGAAATACAATAAAAAACGTATGCCAAGGCTATTTGAATAGTTTAACACTGAGTCAATCTTGTTACGTGTTTGGTACAAAGACGTGATTCCAATTGACATTGAGCATTGTCCACTGTAATGGACATTGTGACGCTATTGCCAAAGATTAAAACGGTTGGTGCAATTGTGAAAGTAATTGAGACATCTAGGATAGCAGCCACATAAATAAGACGCCTTTTTTTATTATCAACAATGTGATTCGCAAAATGAATAAGTCTATTAGTCCCGCACAACGGTTTAGGCCGAAATTGGATGTGAAAAAAAAACTTGTTTGTAAATTATTATTTTGATCAAACCTATTTGTAGGCTTTGATGTGGTCTCCATGCGTTTGTCTTTTTGTTTGTTAACGTAATCGAAAGACTGGTTCGGAATAAAAGAGCTATAGTGTAAAAAAGTCAAGTAAAAAATGTCTTGTTAAGTAAAAAATTCGTTATAAAATCTTATTATGTAAAAACAAATTGTCATGTAAGATTACTCTTAGCTTTGTTATAAGAATAACGGCTAGCCCGTTATTCAGCTAGATTCAAATTAAGGGGCTGACTCGTTCATTTTTATTGAAGTCTTTATCAGTATCTTTTATAACTAGACATACATATTCTACGGAGCTGTATTCCTCACGATCTTTAATATTTTTCAGTTGTCCTTTGAATGTGGCGATAAAATAGGGTTTTAAATCGGCAGACGTGACAATATGTTCGTCTACATCGCCGCATGTGGGTTCGTCATTGTGATAATGAGTCACGACGTAATGTAGTAATTGCCGCTAATATGTAGCTAATGGCTAGTGTTTCATATAGAATAACAATTTTTCTATAGAAGAATTGCTATTGAATTAACTTGAATGGTTACTGTGGAAAAGAGAATTTATGGTGACAAATCATTTCTTACCCTACCTGAGGTTTTTAGGTTATTTTTTTATTTTGAAATCAATTATTATATCAATCAAAAATCAAATATTTATTTGTCTCAAATAACAAATCCCTAGATTTATACTATATTTTACTTAGTGCATTAAAAGGCACTATAAAATAAGAAATCCCTCGATTTATACTATATATTACTTAGTATATAGTATAGTAAGAGACAGAATTAACGCATGAAACTTTTAGAATCGCAGCCAGATTGGTTTCAAAAAGTGCGGTTGGTAAAATCAATTAAGCCGTGATGTCGATGGAACGGACCCAACCGCACGGAGCTAAACCTTTTAATTATTTATCCTCCGATCAATCAATCCATCAAGCTGAACGTCCAAGCGTTACTCTTGTTTGTCTGTGAAACCCTCGTCTTTGTCGAAATTAAAGTTCTCGTACGTCTTATTGACCAGGAAATTGGATTTTGTGTATGGATATTTGTTGATCATTTTTTGGTGGATATGTGAGGTGGATTTTGAAAACATTGGTTAATTCTAAATGTCAATAAGATGATTAATAATTGGATAATTATAAGGGTTAACGATATTTGGTTATTTAAGACTCTTCAATCTTCATGTTTTGCTTAATTTATAAAAGGGGAAGATACAGTTCCTTATAATTAATATGGTATTGTACCTTTTAAGGTTTACAGAGTTCAATCCTTGGTCATATTCGATATTTGTTTTTTATTTGCAGTTGATGTATATCCAATGCACCTCAGTATTTTTCTTCATAAATATATTTTCCGTTCCCACGCATATCATGAATTTAAAATGTTTTGCTTTTGAATCGCGGCTTCGTGTGTGATTTCCCAGGTGCATGTATATTTTGTTCTAAAATTCCTTGAAGTAAAAGTCGTATGTGCAAGTGAATGAGTCCATACTTATAAACACACCACAATTTATCACAAATAGCAATTTCAATCTTTAAAGGAATCTTGATAAATAAAACGGAAACCTGATAAAATAAGATTAAAGCGAATTTCATTGAGATTTCTAAACTACCCCTTAGAGACTGTAGTCAATAGTTTAAATGGTATAGCTATGACGTTTCACCACTTAAAAAAATATAACGCGATTTTACAAAATTTCCTCATTTCACGATACTTATTATTGGGACCTTTTGCAATTTGACTGTTTAGTAGTATACATAATTGTTTTACTCAAATATCCATGTTTTTTCAACAGTATCGTCACAAATGAGTTTGGCGGCGAGCGGGGCGCTGTACCGAGGGATGGACAGAGCGTTTTGTGTGAGAATGAAGAGCACGTTGACGAAGAGAGGCTGCCACTTCAAATCATCAGGATATCGGGTAAGGATGTGTGATAGAACTAGGAGGAAGGAAGATTTAGTAACTGGATATTTATGGAAATAAATGAAAATTATTTTAGAAGAAGTTATTAATGATGTGGAGATTAAGGGCTATAAAGAAAACGAGTGCTGTAATAAAGTAATTAATAATTGTAAATACTGATGACTTCGTTTGTCCTAATTAAGAATATTTTTTTTATATTTTTAAATGTATTTTTTTTTTATAAAACTTTATATTTAAAAATGTAAAAAATAAAATAAACACATGAGGAAAGTAAAAAATTTAAAAATAGAGCAGAGGTATAATAAAGTCTGTTACTTAGTTTAAAAAAACTTATTCGGTATTCGGAAGTTGATACTGAAACCGTTACTAAAATTTCATTCCTCCTATGACTTGAAAAATACTAACTAAATATAATTCACAACTTTGCCTAGATCACATTGGGTAACTATTCCAAAACTAACATAAAAATTGGCCAGTAACCCTATAATATAATAATTAAAACAAGGAAACTTTAACGGGATAATTAAAATGCTGAAAGACTTAAGAGAAGACTATGAAAATTTGTGGACATGTTTCTTATCTAGTATAGAATGAGAAATAAATGCACGCTGAATTTTCATTTTCGATCTAGGTTGGAAGAAGCAAGGAGGGTGAACCTTCGAGGTATGGAGACAGTGGTAACACGGGTAACTGGCGGGTGGGTATCAATGTGGACAGTGGACAAATACAAATATATATATTATAAACAATGGACTATCGATTTACTAAATCATTGTAATTTTGTTATATTTAAGATTCGCTGTTTTGAATCCTATCGTTTTGTTAAATTGGTGTTTTATTTATTTTAGATAGATGAAGAGGGTTTGATGCGCGTTTGCCCATAATTTTATTATATATGATTATCATCATAAAAATGTATGCTTACTTAAAGCTATTACAGCTTAATTCCACCAGGTTTCCACCTATAACGATGAAATCTTTAAAAGCGGTAACAGTATTAAAAATCTCTAAGAACGCTTCATAGTGATAGTACCAATTTTTTTTTATCAAAACGAATTTAGTAGGTACTTCTAACAACGGAACTTCAATAACTGTTCTAGACAACTACCAAAACGTCGATTTCCTAATAGAAAATCCGCCCAAACATTTATATCACCATTTACGTCATAAATGGATTCACGGCACTTTATCTTTCTTAGATGGCGCATTATTAGAATTATTGTGTGGGATGGGGAGCCCAAGGCGTGGTAGCACCGCTCATAATTTTTGCCTTAACTCGGTGCTAGGTCGTAAAACGAGATTATATCTCAAGCGACTCGCGAATAATGTACCAAGACAGTGAAATTGCTTGTGGATTGTTTTCTGGGGTGTAAATTCCTTTTTTATTTCATAAACGGTTTTTTGAGTGCCGGAAGGGGCTTCGTTCTTTATTTGATTTCGCTAAGACTTCCGGATGTGAATTTTATTTCTTTTCAATTGTTTTTGGCAGTAATCATCCTTAGAGACAGTTCTGTTTATAATTACATACAAGCAGTGGCGTGCCTAGGGTGTCAAACTAAGGCAAGCCCAAATGTTTATTTAGTAGCAGCATATTTTTTTTGGTACGTAGGACTAATAAATACCTGCCGGTTAGTACTCACATTCACGTTTATAGCGTTATTTTATAAATAAACAATCGTTAAGTTCGTTATTCGAAACTATGTAAGGCAAGTCGGGCTTTCGGGCTTCTATGGAAGTACCGCCACTGCATACAAGTTATTACGTTAATATTTTTTAATGCGTTTATACTTGAAAATAACCGTGTATTTTTATTCAATTTATTTTGCTTAAAATCAAATATTTTACAATAAAAAAGGTCACTAAAACGTGAAAACTTTCAAACTTTGAATTAACCTTAAGACAAAAAATTTGACGTTTTTATGGCTCGTTCATAACTAAAATTCTATGAGTTTTGCTACACAGCTGTTTATGGAATAGTTTATGGGATTTTTTCTTGGAACAAGTACATATTTCTTTTTTACTCTCCTAGTTTCTACTACACCTAACTGTAAGTAATTTGTGGCATGCAAACTTCACTCCATAACTCGTATTTATCGTGATCTAAATGGCTCATACAGTTCTGGTATCGATAAAGCAATTAATTGCCGTTTATTCGCCATAATGCGGGTACTTCGCCCGGGGCAGCGTTTTATTAGTAAAATTGCAAATTAGTTAATCCTCCTTACATCGAAGTTTGCCAGGTAATATGCACCGTACGTGATCTCGCAGTAATATTGTTCGTGACAAAAAGCTTTTCAGTAACTCTATTATATTTCACGAGTTTATTACCGTTGTATGGAACACGTCTGCTGTTTACTGTTTGTTGAGAATGAATTTGGCGAGTTCCGATTACTTTCTTTATTATCTTTTTGAGTTTTGTGGAGTCTGCTACGAGTTTATCAACGTTGATTCGGATTTGATGTTTTATGATTATATTCTACGCTTGCTTCTGTAGTTTCATTGTCTTCGAGTCAAAGATAACTTCGACGTAGTATAATATCAAACTGTTGAATGTCAGCTTCAAAATAAAATTATAAAAATTATATAGATCTTTGGACTAAAGCTGTTTTTTAACAGCATTATCAAATACATGATATTAACATCAAATCATTAACCATTAAAATTAAAATAAATAATTAAAATAAATCTTAAATAAATATCAGTAAAATACTTCAAATTTACGCCATTTCAGAGCTGAAATAATTATTCTATTCGGTAATACTATGACATAAAATGTGAAAAGAATAAATATTGATATAGCAGCACAGTACGTAATGACAACGTTCTTTGAATTCTGAATGTTGTCATAAACATAGTGAATGTGACTGAAGTACTCAATGACAAAGTCGTTAAATGTCTTAATGATTGAACCAATGGCCGTATACATAATTACATTTATGAAGTAATGTTTACAAATTATGTTTTTCTACCTCCATATTACGTTTAATTTACATAAAATAGTGACTTAGAGATCCTTGGAGATGACTTAGAGAGGAACGATTGAATTTATTTCAAAAACATTGTGAGAGGTTTACCAAGAATTTTACTAAAAAAAACAAATTACTATATGACGTTCTTTTATTAAAAAGACTATTATTCTTAACGAATAATTAGAAAAAAACGTGTAAAATTTTGTTATTTTCATAACATACGTTATTATTTGATTTCGTAGCATCCCGTAGGCACGCTACAAACTGCGACTCAATTCAACGCCAGTTTCACATAATAAAATATCTGATTAAATATGATTTTTTTCTTAAAACCTTGTCTTATAACCTTTATACTTTAATACAGTAATTACATAGCATAATAGTCATAATTCCAAATTTCCCTAATATAAAACCAATACAACGCCCACTAAAGACGTAGAAATGTAACCCCTAATCCATTACAAATAAGGAATAAAATCCTGTAATCTAACTTCACTTCTCTTCTTTCCAGGTGGTACTAATGCTGTGCAGGCTACGACCGCAGTATTCCTTCTCGCATAGTCGGAAATCACCCACAGTACTTCTAGGTATGGTGGCTCTGGCAATAGCGCTACCACCGCCTTCTGTACATGAAATAAGACTGGAATCAGACATGTTCGTCACGAGGATCAACTTTGACTTCAGAATAGCGCACTGCGAGCCGAGGTATTTGAGTTTTGCTGCTAAATTATACCGTTAGATTTGGATTCATATAGGTTACACATGAAGTTCTAGACTGACAGTCAGATCCGGTAAACAAGAGTTTAAGAAAAGAACCCAAATGTTTAATGCCACTCTTTGACGAAATTTGCAGAAATTCACGTAATCTTTGTTCTTTAGAAACAATATTTCTTAAAACAATGTACTGATTGAAAATTTCTCATACCAGCAGGGTGTCAGAACTACTTGGATATACTGCGGAGGAGCTAACGGGAAAGAATTTGTACACCCTGTGTCATGGAGAAGACGCCAACAAACTTAGGAAATGTCATGTAGATTGTAAGTATAGCAATTTACTTCAATTGTCCTATAGATACGACACAAATAGTAGCGACGAAATTTTCCTTTCCATTACAATTTGTACCTTACACAAAAAAATCTAATATGAAAAACAATTTCAAAGTTTTAGTTAAACTCCGATTTGGTAAGTCTATCGAATTTAATAATGCATAAATGTCTGAAAAAACATTTACCAGCACCATTAAACTAAGTCCCCATTATTGTTGTAATTGTTAAAGTTAGAACGCAAGTGCCGCCATTATCCATATGAGCGCTAGTATTTAAAACTTCATTACAACTCGAGACGATCTGGCTCTGGTCCAAGTTTGTTGGACTACTTGCACCTTAAGTGATCATCGTCTACAGTAAGAGCGGCCGGAATCGCAATTGCATATGAATCGAGGACGAAGCGCCGCGTTTCGTAAATCAACTGTTTTATTAACTAATAAAAATGCGACTTAATATTGTCCTCTTCAAGATTTGATGTAATTGTCCCTCTCAATGCTTTTAGAACTATGTATGCTCGTGGAATTAATTCTTCAACGTTATTGATTGCATCAACATTTGCAACAATGTATTTTACGTTATTCATTGTCAGTTTGAATACATCGTCGATATGACTTTCCATAAGTTCTTTTGTTTTGATGTAACTATTTTCATTGTCTTTATCCTTTCCAAAATCGATGTGTGAGTAATACATCTCCACGTCATAATTTTCAGCCTTCGCAGGCACTTCATCTTCAATATCATCCATTGTGGTCTATCCTGCTGACTAATTTATAGTGTCATCACATGTCACTATATCGATGAGTCCTTTTAATTAGCCTTCATGCATAATGAGTCTATAAACGTTGCCGTCCCATGACCCAGTATCGTGGTGAAATCCTCCTGTCGTAAGAATCGATTTGTATTCAGTGTGTTACCTATAGAAATCCATGTCAAGTAGTCAGGCAGCTCAAGGCGTATGCGTTACGAGGAAAAATTTATGAGTTCGATGTTTTGTGTTCTTTTTGTGGGAATTTCTTTCACAATTCACCGTCTATTGTTTTCTACTTCTTTCCTTTTCGTGTTTGATAGGATCATTTTTAATTTGGGCAATTGCCTCACTGTTTTTGTCTTTTAATATTAGTCTTGTTTTAAAATGGCTTATTCTCAGATCAATGTGGAAAAAAATCGATAAGAAATCTATTAAATGTAATGAATTTCTAATGGCAATAAACCCAGCGTTAGCTTCAAACAAAAGAAGTCAATAAAGACTTCAGAAGCAATAAATAACCACTAAAATGCTAATGCTTTTAGAAGGAATACAGCTTCATCATACAAATAGCTTATGGCTCAGTTGGGGGAACGATAGCATCAAATATGGAATTTGTGGTTACAATTTGGGCGGGCACGTTTCATATTCCTGATGTATTCAAAATATTCATGTAATATGTACGCATATTATATTCGTACACATCCGTCAGTGAAATACAATTTAGGCCTAACGCCATGCGCCGGCCCGTCTCTACGAGCTTTGTGATTTGAATAATAATTTTTATACAGTCATTTTTGTTTCCTTTCTCTGCGCTTAGACGTGGGAAACGTCTTGGTTTAATGTCCTTAGAGATAGCCTCGGGCCTTTTAGATCTTTATATCATGGATTTTGTGACGGCCTTACCGTTTCCTTCATTTGTTTTACTTGACGTGCCCAAATTTTAGGCATATGGAAATTTCGTTGCTACTTCTTTCAGTATTTGCAAAATAATGTTTGTTTTTGTTGCGTCGTAAGTCTTTGTCAGATAAATAGAGGTTACCTCCTATCTGATTGATCAGATGCATGCTTAACTTGAATTATTGGCTTAGAAGCTGAATTTGAATGTGTGTTTTTATTTTTATCTGTTGTTTGATTTAAATTATCGTAAAGTGTATTTAGATTATTACCTTCAAATACAAAGTTTATAATCACAACAAAGGGTGTTATAAGGAAAACTGAACCACACAAATCGGCCTTCGTCAACGGCCGATTTCGTAGCCTCGGCTAATCCATTGTATCAAACTCAAATGGTTGCATGAATGGAAGGACTCATAATCCTGACGTAACTTGTGACCAATCATACGGACAAGATGGCGGACATAACGAATGCCAATCACGACGCGAGTTAGCGTCATGCCGTGCTAGCACCTTACCATTTGATAGCTTTACGAGACCATCAATTTGAATTTAAAATGTACATCTATGTAGATGGCGGTCAAATGTGACCGTATGATGTGGTGAATACCAATCGCCGGCATTATCATAAAACTCCGGGTGTTTGTTAGAAAGCGGGTAATTTGGTTACGGACGTCAACGCGGCCCGCGTACCTGATGGACTCGTTGACGGCACCGCCGATTATAATATTCAAATTTGTGCATACGACAATAAAAATCAATGATTATGTGCGCGACTTCCGACAGTGATACCGAGATATTTCATGGTTGAATCATAAATTTTGTGATTTATCGCTCAATCGCGCCGTAAGTGATTGCTTGCCCTGCGACGTAAATTTGGACTTACTTTGTTGCTACCCAGTCTGTCAGAGGCTTTATGTAATGCTTTTAAATGTTTATTTCTAACAAATCAACCATATTAACATGCGTTGGCATAGATCCGACGTTTACAAAGTTGGAAGCCAAATTATGTGGATTGAGGATGAAAGCATAAAACGAGACGCGTCAGATCTGGCTAAGAGTCGTATGCATCATGTGATTGGTTTTGACAACTTCGCAATTTATCCTCGTAACTTTATCAAACTTGCTTTTAACCGCGGTTACGCTCGCGTTGTTAGTCTTTGACGTTATTTTATAGCCGAGGGACTATTTTTTAGGAAAACAAACACTTTTTTGCGTTAATAAAGTGTCATATATCAGTAAACAACATTGGTATATCGAAGGAAGCCACAATACATATCTACATATATATGTGTCTTTCACCCGCATAATAACAATTCAAATTTAAATAGCCTTTACCTTTATCTACTGTTTACGTTGACCATTTACACATAAAAATATGCCTGTTTCCCTTTTACTCCAATATATTTGTGCAGCGGGCGATCAATTTGGGATTTGCACGATTTGTCGCGGTTTCGATTCCCTGGCCAAGTAATAAATTAGTGGAAAACTCAATAGCAACACGTAACCTAGAAATACAAATGAAAACAGCAATAAACTCCACTTCGGGTATAGGTCCTAAAAGA
Organism: Cephonodes hylas; assembly: GCA_030295005.1. NCBI lineage: Eukaryota > Metazoa > Arthropoda > Insecta > Lepidoptera > Sphingidae > Cephonodes > Cephonodes hylas. The sequence goes on from AP025382.1 coordinate 7,732,331, forward strand.
AAAGCTAACAAAAAGTTGCTTTAGAAACATAACTCTGTATTTCGGGACTTAATCTTTTATCCATTATTTTCATAAATAAAGCCACAACCACACGCGAGCCACAGGCCTTAATAAATCTATTAAATCATAATAAAACAATGCCTACAAAGCCGATAGATTAGACAACAAAAGGGTCTGGCTGGTGTCCAAGTGAGTTCGACAATTAATGCTTCGCAATACACAATACATAAACAAAACCAAAAATCGCCTCGGCTCTAATGACTCACGTACATTACACGTGTCTGTTCGTATGTATTTTGTATACGCAATTGAATGGTCATGTGTTTTGTATGTTTCAAAGGTCGATGGTGACTTAATCTAATTTATTTTATTCATAAGATGGTTAATTGGTACTTAAATCGCGTTTTATGCACGCTGGCTCTTTAAAGAGTAGATGAAAGTGGATAAGAGCCATTGTTCATCTGTAACGAAGTTTTTATTCAATAGAGTAGTATTATTAATTAAATAAGCCAACAGTCACATACATAACTCCAATCCTACACTAGGATACATGGCTTGTTTCATGAGTGTCAGAAAATTCGAGATTTTTCGATCTCACAGGTACCAAAAAAATTTATACAACATATTATGGGATGCAATTTTTTAGCCTAATTTCATATAATACAAATGACAATTGATTTACAATACACAGAAGAAATATCGAATCAGTCAATCAATCACAAAATTGCTTCTCGAGCAGTTAGTTTTCTGAATGGTTTATAAACCCGCGTGCTTCATCATTTGTGTTTAGATTTGCTGACATCATGACAAATGACAGTAAATATTTATTGGCTACGTTTTCTTCATGAATTAAACGATTTTCGCATGCATCTGTTGTGTTGGACATTCGCGGCGCAACTTCAGCGCATGTTTTAGTCATGGGCGGGGGCAGTGGGTGTGTCCCGGGTTTCTTCAATATTTAGCTTGTGGCTGGTAGGTAGTATGAAAACATAAACGGATATGGTATGCCAATATACAGACATTTCGTTGGTATTCAATGTAGAATTATAGACATGGTTGCTCAAATGCTCATACACTAAAAGTTTTACACCCTATTTTGGGGATGTAGTGACGTTCTGCCAGCGAAATCGCAGTAGAAATATTAAAAAAAACGTTTGTAGTCGTTTTTGAAGTTATCTATTGGCTTTCGATTGTAGATTTTTACTTGATTAGGCCCCTGACTGAAAATACTGCACTAGTTTTTAAAAAAATAGCATAAAAAAATTACGATTCAAAAGAGCTTGTAAAAGTCTATTTGAATAAAGGAGATTTGACTTTGACTTTGAATACCATCGCATTTAGGTATTGCTTATCGTACTTACAGCAAGCTTAAAATTTTCTCCTCAGATATAGTCACTTTTGCGTCCCAATGTAAAAAGCACAAGTGTTACACAACAAAGTAATTGACAATATCGCTATTTAACCCCAATACTTTTTGTACATACTTCCGTAAAAACCGGCCAGTGAAGCATGGCGTGACAACTGACATGAATGAGTCTAATCACGGTTTTTGCCGAACACATAATGACAATTATGGACTGAATCTATTTTTGTATCGCTAAGTTGTGAAATATACTGATTTGAAAGGATTTAATGCTAATAATTTATAAAATGAAGAGAGAATGTAAAGTCGATAATGAGGTGCTAAAAGCGAGATAGAAATTTTAACAATTACGCTAGACATTTTTCATTACCAAAAAATTTCCTCGCGCAAAAAACTCTTATTTTATTTATGGTTGTACTTCGTCTAAGGAAGTAGCTTCCTGTCTACTTATGTTGTCTTTTGCTTCCTGAAGTATTAAAAGTAATACATTTGTTTGACTCTCGTTTCTTTAATGACCTCAAGGCTTTTAAGGCAGAATTTGTTACACATTATAAGCCATTAGATACTAACTACCGTTACGGAAATCAATGTCATTTCATATTTTTGAGTCTATCAATACTAAAAATAAAAAACTTTCTAAAAATTAAACTCGAAAACTTTCTAAAAATAAAAAATTTTAATGTTTTAGTAACAAATAGATAACTGTTAAATGATTTTTCTTCTTTCAATATAAGTGATTTTAAGATTTGAGGTTTCCAAATTCACATCCAAAATTCTAATATCTTTTCTGTTGATAACATAGTCGTCTACTGGTAAAATCTAATTTCAATAATAATGTAATAATTGACTCTAAAATTGACGGTAATAGTGTTCTAGACAAAAAGATTCCATTTAGGTCGGTCAGAATAGAATTTACCCGTACGTCAATTTTAATAGAGCGGCACGCGCTGGAAATTACTTTTTGTTCCGGCTGAAGCTTCGTCAATCATAATCAATTCTTTCCACCGTATATTTAATTTCGTTAGGTTCAAGAATTTAGTGTTCAGAATGAGAATTACTCAACGCTTTTGAACAGTGTTGCTTCAACCTTCCTCTATTTATAGTGCCTCTTAAAATCGGCCGGTGTTTATTGCTTAATGTTGTCAGGGTTTAGTTCTAATTAGCCATGGCTTTAGATAGGAAAAATAGGTATTTTTATTAAAATTACTTGTTAGGAATTTGCAAAAATATTTCTATACCCACAATTACGTTTCACCAGATGTGTCATGAGCCTCTTATGAGTAGGTACCTATTCGCTTTTGCTGTTTTTCGCACTTCGTGAATGACAATATTCTAATGGATAAGTCATGCCTGGTCGGATATCGAAGCTCTAGACCTCATTCCAAATCATGCATTTCTTCAATATAATGTTCAATGATTGTAGAAATTGTTAACCACGAAAACCTTTCCCAACCTCTGTAGCTTTACGTCTTTGTTCCAGTAATGAATAAGGGTCAAGTGCTGACGCACTACTACAGGATAATGAACAAGCTGGGCGGGTACACGTGGATGCAGACGTGCGCCACCGTCGTGTGCTCCTCCAAGAACGCAGAAGAGCAGAATATTATCTGCGTCAACTACGTCATCAGGTGAGGATTAAATTCTGTTCAGTTCTATTACGGTGAAGTTACGACGGTAACTGTAATACGATTCCTTTTGACGATAGAATGATGAGAAATGATAAAGATTACCAGTCTGTAACCAAATACATCATCAAAATTTAAAAAAGTAGCTCTGCCTTAATTCCGTAATATGTCTAACAGATTTATTTTAGATCTATGTAATTAGATTGCCCAAATCATACTAAACACTTACCATTTGTAATATTACAACTAATCTTAAATAATGTCACTCCACATTTTTTATAAAAACTAATTCAATACTAAATCGTTTCAGTGGCCGAGAGTATCCCAATACGGTGATGGACTGCTGCCAACTAGAAGAGAGCGTTCAAGGCGTCAAACGGGAAGAAACGACAGGAGACCCTGAAAACGGTCCGCCAGACACTGACAACTCCGGGGCGCCTCCCCCGCCACCGAGACATCCTTCAGAAAGAACCGAGCCTCCCAGCAACACCGACACAGCATCGTCAGCGCCAGTCCCCACTTCTGACGTCACGCATCTCACTAGACTGAATGACGCCCAGCCCCTACCTCTCCACACGACTCCAGAAAGAACGTCCCCGATGCCAGCTAGAAGACTGAAGAAGAGAAAGCACACGACTGACGGCGAAGATGATGAACGGGAGGAAGAACGACGAAAGTCCACTTCCAACCCTGGTGCGGCTATATCACCTGCTGAACGAGACATGAATAAAACTAATCTGGCAATACCCGAAGGAGGTAATGACGCTACATCAGTCAGAGATTTGGAAAATGCCATGTCCAAGCATTTGCCAGCAGTAGCTTTGGACGGGAAGGAGATATCCCACAGGCCGACTGACTTCTCCACGGACGCGTTGCTAAAACAGCAACAGCAGAAGTCTACGATTCAGTGGATCGGGACACAGAACCACCATTTAAACCACTTGAACAGGCAGATACCTGGTAACCACACGTCTACCCCAGCGTCGGCGTTGTTAAGGCAGTTGTACGCGAACCGAGAGAGTGTGATTCGCAGCAACTTCTTGGGCGATGGTCGAACTGGTGGATACTACTCAACCGATGGTCAATCAGGACCGCTACCGACGCCTCCAGGTAGCGAAGGGTCAGGATACAGTGAGCAACTAGGCCACAAAGGCACTGATATAGGATCTTTAGCTTACGGAGGCTACGCTGACTACCATTCAGCGATGACCCCTCCAGGGTCGGTATCGCCACGGGATAAGCAGCAATATGCCCTGCCATACGATAACAGCGCTTATTCTGAAGCGTTAAGGCACTCATACTTAGGCGAGACTCCTCTACCCTTAAAACCTCAGGCTTATTCAGCGGTTCCAGGGGCTTTGGACTACGCGTCTCCACTAGACCAGTCTCAGTTCTTCCATCCTCCATCATCGTTCCATCTCTATCATCCACAAGCGCATTCGGCTCATGCGTCCCACTCGCACCAATCAGTAGACAAGTCAGCCCCGCCGAACACAAACTGGTACACAGCGGGTTCATAGCTACACATGCTGTAGTTTCCTCTGACTGTTTTGGTTATTTGTTGTTAAGTTTTTTTTGTTACATTTGATGAGACTCGATCATGACTAGAACAGCTCAAGGTTGTAAATATGTTTAAGGATTTTATTGGACATTGTATACGGTTAAGACTACATTCGAATACTCAGAGAATGGCTTTTGACGGTGTCTTTATTAAGTCAATGTGCCAAATAAATTTTTCGTTTTGCATTTAATTTTTATTTTTTTATTACAGTGTTGTGGAATGTTTTTATTTTATTGTAAATTATCGGAATAAAGTTAATCCATTTGGGAGCAAATTACTAAAATCATGCTGACCATAAATCAATTCGACATAAAAGAAATTATAAATAGTCGATTGGCATCCTAGTAATGTTGAACTAGACAAAACTGATTACGATTTTTGTCATCGGAATTCAGTGAAAATTAATGGTCGACAACCGTGGGCTATTCATAGCTTTTTGCATATCATTTATAATGTAAGCTTTTTTGTAAATTATTGTACAATAATTACGACGACTGTACTTAGGCGATAGTGATACATTTAAAGTTGTAAATTTTAATATTTAAGCGTTGTATAATATTTTTATTGTTCGAAATAAGATTTCAATGTAAATAATGGTAAGTTATCGATATTTTAGGGTAGTCGGCAGTCGATAATTTTAATTTATCGAGCAATAGAAACATTTGCTGTCATATTCGATACGTTGTTGGTATTGCTACGTTTTATAGATGTATCGATACTCCCGACATTCCAATTATTGTTAATGTTATCGAAATCAGTAAAGCCAATTATTCCTCTAAATAGTGCCAATAATATATTACGAGAAGAGTTTATCAATTACTATTCATCCTAAATGTCGATATGTTTGGTGATATCGATTGTGAAAAAGTCGATTATCGATTAAAATATTTGTCATACAATTCGTTGAATACAATGCTGATAGAAGTCTGATTTAATTCCACGTTTCATGACAAAAAATATTTATTTCTAGTTGTTGAAATACTCAAAACATTCCACTTAGTTGATTCAAGCCAAATAAGTTTTTATATATGATAAAAATTGTAATTTTTATAAATGAAATTAGATTGTACTACAATTATTATTAAATTGGTAATATTTATGCTACTTTTAACTGTGCAATACACGTGGAAGATTCGGATTTCATTTTGTAATGCTTCGTTAATGTGTCGTAATGTAAGTTAATTATATAAAAAGTGTAATAAAGTTGTAATTATAAAATCGGGATAGGCTTGTAACGCGATTATCTGTTGATTTCTCGTTTAAATTCTTCCACTCCAATGTATTTTTTATTTTAAATCGTGAACAAAAAAGGGAAACATTTATTTCTCCGATTAAATAAATTAAGAATTTTCATATGTGTTTTATTGGGCAAATTATACCCATATTTTTATGCTAATTTTATTGGTTTTCTTAGAAGCAGCTATTAAATAAATAAATACACCCAACAGTCACATACATAGTCCTGACCCCACACTAAGATACGAGTCTTGTGTCGTGGGTATCAGAAACTACGAGAGACTTTTCGGTCTCACAAACACCCAGACCCGAAACAAATATTTGTGGATGACACAAACATTTGTCTCGGTGCGGGGATCGAAACCGCGGCCGCTCGTTTCGCAAGCTGGTGTCTAGCCAACTGCGCCAAAATTGTAAAATGTTCTTATATTTTTTCTTCATAAAATTTTCACTGACAATTCATTAATACACATGATATTCGACAATACCATTACACATCTATGCCTTACATGTAAACTAAAAAAAGTAAAAACAAAGTAACAATAATTTATAAACATCGTGAATTTGAGAAATAAAACATTTTTGAAAGAGTCTCAACATATATTTTTAATGTAAATAATTTATATATTACACACTTCAAACCAATACAAATAAACTGATGTTCCATTCTGTGGTATTCATAAAACACGATTTATTTCTAACGCATCGATTGATTGAAAAAAGTCAATAGAGCGCCATCTAGTTGGCGTGATTCACAACACTAGTTCATTTCGTTAGACACAGATGGCGTATTACGTCACAAATTATTCGCTTATAAACAGATCATAATAGAGATTCCAACAAATAGATATTTTTGAAGTAAAAAGAGTATTATAATGTAAAAATATAAAGTAAAAAATCGGACGGATGATTAATAAGTCTCAATACTTAAATCTATCATTCAAATGTAATAATTAAAGCATTTGAAATTACAGCAACTATATTGCTATCAGGCACTTGGTCAATAGACATTTGTTATTTTTAATTAAGACTATAGAATCTAAAATCTACTATTATACTAAACAGCTTAGAATACCATAGATTATATAGTACTAAAAAAAAGTCTTGATTAAATTGATTGAAAATAATACTACAAAATAAAAGAAATTCACTGAGAATAAGTCAAAATAAAGTAATAGATTAAAGATATGACGTATCTGACGTGTAAAAGCCTGTAAAAGCACAAAGTATTACATATACATTAATATGTCTAGTGATATAACTCAAGTTATCATAATAATCCTATGACTTATTATAAGTCATCATATTCGGCAGTAATATAAATTGTTATTTTTTCTATATACATAGATTTTCATATTATATTCTATATTTTTCCGTTCAAATACTTATTCTTTGATAATACATAAATTCTTTGATATTACAGAATATAATCTATGGTATCCTCTGCTAAATTATTACACTACAAATTAAATGGAATTATTTCATTCGAACACAATTGTGATAGAAAAATTAAATTCATAAATATTATTAACTAAACCTGAACAAACATGTTATTTTAAAACATATATAGGTCTTCTGTTTCTAGTTAGACAAAATACAACAGAAGTCTGCACTTTAAAAATAACATGATTGCAAAATTCTAACATTCACTTATGTTAAAAGACCATATTTTGATTATTTATTTGTCAAGTCAGAAATAGATAATATCATTATTTTGTAAGCAAAAAAATATTTTTTTACCTATTCATACACCATTAATATTGATTCAATTATATTCGATTCCCGGGTCGGGCAAAGTGTTATTGGGGTTTTCCATTAGGAAATTCTCCGTAGCAGCACGGAGTCTGGAAATGTGCCCGAAAAACGGCAGTAGGCTCGCCCCCTATTACATGAGACTGATACACAACTGGCGAAATGTGGATGCAGAAATGCATCTCTGCCTACCCCTTCGGCTTTCGGGGAATATAGGCATGAGGTATATTTGTTTGTTTCAATTATATTTGCAAATAGAATTTTATTATGCTTTGTCAAATTCGCTAAAAGAAGTATGAATTAGATACTTTACCCCAAATTAACTCTTAAAAAGTAATCACTACTCTTATTTGATAATCTTTTTCTAAAAGTGTTTATAATTTTTAAGAATAAACTCATTTGTCATTTTATATAATACTCAGTAGCCCTGTTTCATTATTTCAACAAGTCAGTGGTCTTCTAAAATAAATGTAAAATGTGGTTAATACATACAAATAACATTAATATCAGTACTCTACTAAAATCTCGATGTTTGGTGACTGCATCTCCAATATTATTTGGTATTGGGAGAAAACACATAACCAGCAGTAGATCTGAAAAATATAAAAAATAGCAATTTAACTCTTTTAATTGTAATAATTGAAAAGTTAGCATGGAGGGTTGGCGACATAATATAGTCGCGGATTTGAATAGCCACTTTTTAATACCGGGAATTGAACCTGGGATCTAAACATCGTGCACTCATTGCGCTGTGAGAGCAAGAGGCGGTAACTTGTGAATAGATCTGTTGAAACAGTATGTATGCAATACATAATTTACACAACAAAATCCTGGATTAAAACTATTTTATATGAAAAATAACTCACATTATATGACATCCATAGGAAATCAATGAGAGCTGCAAAAGTCGCGTCCAACTGAAAAAGTTCACATGTTTTTATACATAAATACCACCCAATAGTCACAGACATGAATATCTGGCATGTAAACTTTGAATGCAGTGATTTTGTCATATAAATTAAAAGTCAGAAGTAACATCATGTTTTCAGTCATCAATAATTTGCATATTTTGTATCTCATAACCTTAGCTGGTTTAATATAATAAAAAAATTGATATGTAAATTTATACTTACATAAATATAGTAACCGCCAAGCAGCCACAGTCCAAACACCAGTTGGAATGATATAATAAGTCCCATAATAAAAATCCATGGCAATATAAACCCTCTCATCCATATGTTGATGCCAATCACCTGGAAAGATAACAGAGAGAGACATTAATTAATGATGATTTAGTTTTGTGTTTCAGCTGAAAAAATGCAGTGTACAGTTATAAGTAGCCTTTGACTGTTTTTTAAAATTCTTTCGGTGTGATATTATATTTGCACTTTATTTAATCAATTTTAAATTATATCAGAATAAAAGTATAACATTATTTTGGATTTGAATCATTATTGAAAATTTTCATCATAAGCACCCTTTCTCACTTCCACCGCTGGACATAGGCTCTATCTATTGAAACCCTAGCAGCCTTGTGGATTTTGTCACCCAACCCATCCAAAGAGGAGCTGACACCATGTTTGCCCCATAGAGGTATCCATGAACATGTTTCCCTCAATAAATCAATATTATTATTATCACTCATTTCATCTCATAATTTATTGAAATTATGTTCCTCATTCACACACACATCACAAGCATCAATCACCTGGAGATTCATGCATAGGAGTATATTTGGTATTAAACAGAATACATAGAAATAGTACTATCACAATCACTAACAAAGAAGTACTGTAATAAATATGATTTTCATCATATTTGTTTTTTAATATTATAATTATAATAATTTACTTAACACTTACCATGAAAATAGATGAAATAATCAACGCTATAAAGATGATGATGAATATGATGCCAAATACTTGCAGAGCTGGAACATTAAACGAAATATATCATCATTAGGCTATAAACATCCCACTGCTGGGCATAGGCTCATCTCTTTAACAAAGAGGATAATGAAATATATAATAGGGAATATCTTTGTTAAAACAACATTGAATATAACTAATATGATCTAGCTTAATCATGCTAATTAAACTATTTAATAACTCCAATGGGACTCAGAGGTGGATTATCCTGAAGGCAAACTAGGCACATGCCTAGTGGTGCAAGGGTACAAATAGGCGCGCTTGCGGAATTGTAAAAAAAAAAATAAGGATTTCTGTAGCCTGTAGGGGCAGAAAATTTTAAATAGCCTAATGGTGGCAAACATGTTAATCTGACTCTGACGGGACTAATTAGTATAGTGATAGAGATCAAGGCATGCCTCCTCTCAATTGTAAAGGAGGTTTATAGCCAACAGTGAGTCATGTATAGACAGATTGGTATAGGTATCCTTTTTCTCAGTGTTAGCAGTTTCCTAAATAATTATTTTTGGTGCTACAGAATGTAACACTAACTACAGGTTTCTTTCATAAGTAGTCCGCCAACCTACACTAGCCCAGTTTGTTGGAGTAAGGCTTAAACCTGGTCAAAGCCTAGCGGTGGGCTGATAATTCATAAGTAATTTACTTCGTTCGCCTAGCAGGCAAAAAAATATAACTAAAGATCTTTTTTCATGCCGCCTTATCATTTTGTTTAAATTCTTTCATATATTTTATTGAGATTGGAAAGTCTCAGTTAAAATAAACAACTAAAAATATCGGAAGTTGTAAAAGATCTAGCACAAGTAAACAACATATTTAGCCAGAGCTTGTTGATAGCTTTCTTTCGCTTCAGACCCGTAAATAGACGATAATACTCACATCCTCTAACGTCAGCCTCAAAAAGCGGATTCCAGAGCTGCGTGGAGTCTCCGCCAGCCATCTGGTAAGCTATGAAGGTTATCAACAGTATGCTCATCGCCACGGTGTAGACTGCAACCGCCTTGCTCCCAGACTTGGTGTCCGAAGACCAAATGCATGGTGACCAACACGATTCCAACACAGGCATTCTACTCAACTATTTGTACTTTTTCAGCCTCAAAGTTGTAAATTGGCACTGCCAAGCTCACCTTATTGTACCTGAAAGAGGGGATAAGTGATTAAGTGATGATTTAAAGAGCATTTTAAGCCACACCTAAATGTTTCAGTTATTTTAAAATTAAAGTATTTTATATATTTAACTGAACAAAACTTTATGTTTTGTTAAATTTAAAAAGGGAAATGATAAAGCGTTAATATATTTTAATACATTACCCGGGTTTTAATTCACAATTTTTTATATTGTTCTAATTTTACCGATTTGATATCGTAAACAATTTCGGTTTTTCTTTGTCTCACGTTCCAAGTATGCATTGGGTGCGGCTTTGTAATATATCTATCTCTTTTTACAGACATCAGACGAACAGAGACACATAAAAGCTACGCTCAAGTTAGTAACATGTAAAATACAAACAAAAAGTTGACATTAACACCGTTATAGAGCGTTTAATTATTGCAGTATTTAACGATAAATTTTATTCAATATTTTTTTTTCCTTTCTGGCAAATAAATATGAAATATATTTTTAAAAACTTTTACACGGCACACGTTTAAATATTTTTATTAAATTTTCCATACTTATAACTTTCAGATTACTACTACCAAGAACATTACAATTGATTAATTACGCAAGAAGGTAAAAGTAATTATTCCCCAGAGATAGCTCGCCGGACGCTATAATCATGACAAAATTATCAATAAGTAAGAAAGTATGTCTGCGATACAAGACGGAAATAAAATACTTTCTCTTTTGTACGGAATTAAATACAAACGCCATTAATATTGATAACAAATGGGAAAGGTCAATTTGTAGCCCTTTTAAATTAATTTTACATCTGATGGCGCCTCACAGCCTTACGCGGATAAAAAGGCACAATCGAAAGCTAACATCTTTTTTTAATAAAACAAACATCAAGTTACAATAACAATGACCATGCATCTTGCGGTGTTCCCGGAACTTTGGACCCGTTATGATGTTCTGGGTAAAGTTGCAGTTTCAATGCTGACTACTAAAAGTTTAATATTTTTGGTGTCATTATGCCTAAAAAATAATATATACTCTAATTAAGATTTACTGAATCTAAGATTAGATTAGATCTAATATTAGACATAGCTTTATTTCTAAGAAATTACATATTTTATTTCTGTCTAAGTAAGAGATTTCAAACTAAGAACGAAGTACAATATAATTAACCTACAAATTCTATTGCTACATTTAGTGTTTATACAAGAAGCAATAAAGATTAATATACTAACTAATCAGTTAAGGACAGTAGCGATAGCCATTACGGTATTTAAATGAATGTTAGTTTCATGAGCAAAGGCTTACAGTTTACACCCTAGTTTCGTAAGAATTTATGTCTCGCGTAGGCTTACATCCGTTTACCTAGCAAATTTAATAGTCTTAAAATACAGCAGCAACTTACCAGAGCCGAAAACCGAACCACTTTTAATCTCCCGCCAAAAAATCGTGCCGAATAAAAGAAATAATAATTATTATAAAATAATAACCATACAATTTGTTAATTTATTTTATAGTTTAGTTTTAATAAGCGAATAGTTTGATGCCCGCTCGCACTGTGACCACCGGCCATTGAAATGTGGTCCGGAAAATCGAGATTACTAAGTTTTTTCGACGAGTGATTTATTGGTATGTTCTTGCTACCGTATCGAAAGTTAAAATTACCACGGTTATTAATTACCATAAACAAGTCATTTCAGTTTTAATGCGAAGTACTTCTATCGTCTTGGATTAATTTTTTTTTTAAATGTTTTCGTTCTATATTGGTTTATGGGTTAGTGAGAATTTTACATTCAGATATGATTTTATTGGTATTACATTATTGTCAGGCTGCACTGTTGCAATGTAACAATAAGTTGAAGTCCAGAAAGCGCAAATCTAAATAACAATTTGATAATAATACTAGATATTGATAAGAAATGTGTTACCGGCTACGAGTATCGTTGTGAAATTAGTAGAGAAAAGTTTTCCTTCGATTCGATTAATTGTGGGGGCCTTGGTTAGTCTTCTTTTTTCCATTATGTTTCATAAAAGCTTAAGAAATTATATTTGTTAGTTTTTTTAAATATGTGTCGGTGGTTTTAACTGTATCAAAATCAAAGCAAATGTCAAGATCATAAAAAAATCGCTTCCAACAAAAAGTCATAGTAGTGGTCCAGTGATTCACAAGAGCGGATCCCATTTGTTTACTCGCAATCTAATTTGAAAGTGAATTATTTGAGTTGTGATAAGAGGCCGACTGTATCTAATTAAAGTCGTGCAGGAATTAGTGTTCGGCTGAAACTTGAATGGCTGCGTTTAGCCGCTGGCTTTATTTGCACTAATTTTTTTAACGAGACATTTATTTATAATCATAAAATATTTATTTTCGTTTAGACAAATTTATTGGCTCTATGTTTAATTATATGTGATGGCCTCGAGGTTTGGGCGCGCGGTCGAGAATCTCTGCGGTCGCGGGTTCGAACCCCAGGCACACACCTCTGACTTTTCGAAGTTATGTGTGTATTCACATTGAATTATCACTTGCTTTACCGGTGAAGGAAAACATCGTGATGAAACCTGCACACCTAAGAGATCTTAGGAATTTCTTAGGTGTGTAGTCCGCCAACCCGCACTAGGCCAGCGTGGTGGACTACGGCCTAAACCCTCTCAATGGTAGAGGAGACCCGTGCTCAGCAGTGGGCGTATATGGGTTGATGAAGAAGATGTTTAATCAGTCGCATGAGAAGGTAAAAAAAAGATAAAGGAACTTTTCTTCACAATAGTCGACCTGAATGAACAGACCTGACCAAATTTAGGTTAATAAGCAAGTCGTGGGTGTAGAATTTACTTTTGATTCCCATTTAAGATGTCCTTAAGAGTATATGGGGGCGAAAATGAAACAGCTAATAGTTATGGTGGTTAAAAAAACATTGATGTTAAAAAACCGGCAAAAATAAAAAAAAATGCCTTTTTTCTAATGATCACATATTTTAATGCAAAAACGAGACATAAATCCTTTACTTAATCATTCAAAATTTTGTCGCCCTGGTATCTAATCTCATGTTTTGTACCCAACTATTGGCCTACTGCGACAGGTAACTTTCTCGTCAATTAGTTTACGTAATTAATAATAGAGTCATGTACCAACCTTATTACTTCTGCATAACACAATGCATACCATAAAAAACAAAAGACTGATGCACTTCACTTGCATATTGTAAAATATTGAAGTGGACCACAAAAAAAGAGATTTGGATCCTGAAGCACTTGACTGGTGTGATACTAGGAATTACTTCTCGCAAGTTGAGAGTCTGTTTACAGCGAAATTTAACAATCCATCAATCCTAATTCGGCTCACAGATGGCTCGTTGTGAATGAACTAATTTTAGATTAATAAAAAACAGATTCTTAGAGTTATGTACCATAAAACAATATCCTATTACTGAGTCTTCACATTCAGAGGCTCTATCTCATGAACCGTGATTGATAAACAGTTGAAATTTTGACAGACGTGTTGTACATATTTTTATGGCCGATATAACGACAAATACTAAAAAAACAGAATAAATAAATATTTTTTTATGGCCTCTATAAAACAGAATCTATATTTTTGCCGTATTTATAAATATTGGTACTAGGCCGTTAGTGCACGAATCTAACTTGCACTTGGCCGGCTTTTTTATTAATTGTAGCCGTTATCCTTACTAGGCAAAAATGGCGTTTAAATACACAGAAATACAAACACTTTTTACTTTAATAATATGAGCTGTTTTTAGCCAGCACTATCTGCGAAACGATTAGTAGCTGGACTAGAAAAGTCAAAGATTAGCCTTAAAGGCGCACCTTGGAGAAATACCGCGTGTGTGGGCCGCATGATAAATGTATGGAGACAGTTTATTTTTAATTAATTACGAGCTATTGTGCATTTGTTGTTAGACATTGTTTTGTTCAACGAATGTAGACTTAATTATACCGGGAGACTGGCACCTACTTAATATTTTTTCAACTTTTTGAACTTGGCTTACAGACGACATAATGGGATTTGTCTATTTTTAAATTGCATCGTAGATCATCATCATTCTTCATCAACCCATATACGCCCACTGCTGAGCACGGGTCTCCTCTACCATTGAGAGGGTTTAGGCCATAGTCCACCACGCTGGCCTAGTGAGGGTTGGCGGACTACACACCTAAGAAATTCCTAAGAACTTTGTGCAGGTTTCATCACGATGTTTTCCTTCACCGTTAAAGCAAGTGATAATTCAATTTTGAATACACACATAACTTCGAAAAGTCAGAGGTGTGTGCCTGGGGTTCGAAGCCGCGACCGCCGAGATTCTCGACCGCGCGCCTAAACCTCTAGGCCATCACTGCTTATTACATCACCATTAGCCTATTATATACATCCAATATATTGGCACGGGCCTCCTCTACAACTGAAAGGGTTTAGGCCTAATCCACCACTAGCCTTTTGCGGGTTGGCGCATAAAATTGCATGTAGATTGACAAATACTATTTTTTGAGGTGCTATTTAGTACTCTACTATTTGTAAGATTATTTTTTTTATATATTCTAGTACTTGTTGACTTCTTGGCACACATTTGATAGCGTTGTTGACACTGCGCGGGCTGTATTCGCGACGCCTCAGATATCTATAGCACATTATCGGTATACGATTGCAACCGATTTGTTAAAATACTGTTTATCTAAGTATTATCGGTCAGGTAATATGGGCCGTAATTACTCGCCTTTATTTCAATGGTCTTATTTCTGAAAATATTTGTCATCATCAATACTTGATTCTCTCACGCGTGTATGCTTGAAGAGGTAGGCAGAGAAGAGTTGCTACATTTCAAGTTAGTTACTGTATCCGACAAAATAAGATACTTTACTGTTTGCCGGAATAATTTCATATGAGAAATTTCGTGTAAAAAAAAATCATAACTTAGCGACTCAAAAATAAATTTAGTGATCTTTCCATATAAAACAGCTTCTATTTAAAGATTTTAACAGGTAGTAGGTAGGCAAATGCTACATTTTTTCAGCCTAACGGTTTCGTTATAGCATGGGTAATTAAAACGAAAAATTTTATATTTGCGTCATGTCTTTACAGAACATTATTTCTATTGAAACCCGCTCTATGAAATGAAATAGGTAAAAATATAAAAGAGGTTTTATATAACCAACCCTTATCCTACTTAGGATATGCATCCTCTACACCCCCTTCAAGGATATCCCGTCCTTTGTGGCATTCAATTGAGAACTACTTGTTATAAGTCATTAACCCCTATTTATGCATTTCTATTCGTATTTTCTTACATCCCTTTAGTATGATTAAATTGACTGTTCGTGGCGCAGTTGGTTATCATCAGCGTGAGATATGAGACCTCGGGTTCGATCCCCGCACCGAGACGAATGTTTGGGTGTTCCATAAATTTCTGCTTTGGGTCTGAGTGTTTGTGAAACCGAAAAATATTTCGTAGATTCTGATGTCCACAACACTAGTGATAGTAGTGAGCACTGGGATTAGAAATACGTGTGTGGCCGTTTGCTATATTTTTTTTATATCACCCCGGTAATTGGTAATAGTGTTACATCTGACGGTAATGAAGTCTCGGCAGTCTTAAATAACTATTAACAAAAAGAATGATTATGGGTCAAAATCACCAAGGTGGCAAATTCCAAATTGTGTTTTATGATGAAAACACCTAGCAGCTATTTTCTTTATGATATGCTAAAATGATTACTAAATTTATGTTTAAACAATATTTACGTTGGCAGAGCATAGTCTTAAATACTTTTTTAGTAATTTAATTTTTAATACGCGCTTTCGCTGAAAACGATCATTCCGGGAACGTTTTTGTGAGATTTATAATAAATTTTGAATAAAACCTAAGTTTATTTTTTTATTCTGTTTAATAGCGGAAGTATGTCATAAATAATAATGAATTTAAAAACTGCGATGAAATTGCAATAAAAAGAGGCTAGAATCAAAATATCACTTCGAATGGAGATATATGACTATCTATTTATGTTAAATTATGAAAATATGCCAATATCGCTGATTCATAAACAAAAAAATAAGCTGAAAGTATGAGGAGTCCTTTTTGTCATAACATTACCCGGACCATTTTTGAAATATCTAATATAATAATGTGTTATCTGTTATTTTAGTGACGTTCCCGGAAATGATGACCCGTCACGGAATGATGTGTGTATTCTGACGGTATAGATACAATTGAGATTTATAAAATCATAAGTGAAAGTTTAACTTCTCATATTTATTTATTTATCAAAAGGTTTATTCTTAACAAAAATGTAACTTAAATCACTTTACAGTCTTATAATTGCTGTGCACAGCCAAGTACAAATTCTTAAATAATCATATTAAATCTTTATTCGTATGATGATGGGAAAATTAAACCATCCAAACATATACGTAGAGTTCTATAGTAAATCTAATTTAAACTTTTAATCAAAAACAAGTTCTCTGAAATTATTAACTGAACACAAAAATAATATATTAAAAAACAATAAAAAATAACAAACATTAGAATTTTTCAAAAACATTAATATCAGTATCAAAGTAATAATACTCTCGATTATTTTCCTTTTTCAGCCATGGCGTTGGAATAATACTAAATATTTGCTCAAATGTAATGTACGATACATCATTTGAATGTAATTTAATTGTTTTGCACAATTACGCACAGAGTTCAAAAGTTTCTCCTGTTCTCTTCTTTCTTTTCTTCTTAGTCTTTTATTTAAAGTTTCATATTTAAGTTTAATTTTAGCGATTGTTTTCTCCTGGTTTTTTTATTTTACGGTATGCTTGGGCTCTATCCTTCCGCACAATTTTTCTTCCCACTGTTCTTCTTACTAAAGGTGTTGCAGATAAAGCATCATCAGAATGTGGACGAGTATTATTTACCATATTTGATGACGACGAAAGACGACTGCATGCAGCAGAAATGCGAATGTTGACATGGATGTGTGGGGTAACTCTGACTGATAGAGTGAAGAATGAATACGTTAGAGGAAGTTTTAAAGTAGCTCCTGTGATTGATAAGCTGAAAGGACACCGTCTGTCGTGGTATGGGCATATTATGAGGAGGGACGAAACATATGTTGGTAAAAAAGTAATGAGCATGAAAGTTGAAGGATCGACAAGCCGAGGAAGGCCAAAGAAAACATGGATGGAGTGCGTGAAAAGAGATATGAAAGAGAAAGGCGTGACTGAAGACATGACGGCTGATAGGGGATGTGTGGAAGGAGAAAACATGCTGCGCCGACCCCAAATAAAAATTGGGAGCAGGGCAAGAGAATGATGATGATAAAGCCTTGTTTCTTTCTCTGTAAATTTTTTATGCTTCTTTCCAAATTTTTCTTTGCCTTCGCTTTACTCTCTCAGTCATCTCAGCAATATTTTTAACCTTCTTTTCAGCTTTTTTTTTCTGATAGTACGCTCTGTCCTAAGCCCTTTTAATCTCTCTCTCTTCCTGTGTCATCTTATCTAAAAATTTCCTCTTTCTGGCATTACCTTTTTCTCGTTGACGCTAGTAAGATGAACTATTTTTATTAAGTTGCTTTTTTGAACGTTTTTTTAATTTTTTCAGCCTCCTGAGTCTCCATATTGCTACAAAAAAAAAATTATTAGAAACTATGTAAGAGAAACATATACTTAGTTAATTTACCAATATTTATGTAACAGATATGACTTTAATAATTAAATACGTCATCTCGGGAACGTCGTCATCATTTCGAGAACGCTCTGTCATGTCTGAGAACATTCCCGGAATGACCGTTCCCGAATTGATTTTTCCAAATAAACTCGCCCTTTTTAAGCGGCAGCCACCATTGAGGCTATGTTTGGTTTAGCTAATGTAGAAAAGTTGAGGTCACTGTTCGTAATAATCACTTAAACACGTACTTTTTATATATTCTGAATCAAAAGACACATTCCCGGTATGATGACCTATTGATGTACGCCCTCTAAATAATGAATTGAAAGGTACTTACCACCTTTTTTCAATTACTTTGGCGGGCACATTTCACAACAGCCACTTTGTTTACATCTTTCTCTACACTGTGCCACATACAACTAAAGGTTACGTTCAGTAACTATTTATTTTCGGATAATCAAAACTGCGTTCACTTAAATGACGCTTAAATAGTCGGACATAATATTAAGCCATGATTTTCTTTAATTTCTATTGTTTCTTTTTTATTCTTATAATTAATTGAAATAATATAAAATACAGCGGCCAGTAAGCAAGAAATACTATTAAGTAGATTTTTTTTTAATGATTTTTTTCGAAGTTATGTTCTAAGGATTGTTACTAGGGACGCGTTCTCGAAATGATTTTTCGTACATATTTGTTAAGAAAATAAGGATTTTTTTTAATTCTTTAAGTATAATATGTTATGTATAGTTGATATAAGTACAGATAAGCATTAACGAACGCTACTTTGTATTAAAAAAACTTAATTTATTATTTTATTTGCTTCGGACTCTGATTTTCCACCTTGGTGATTTTCACCCTTATATTCGATATGTTTATATTATGGGTTACATTATCATTAAAGTTGACAAATTGTTGTATAGTTGCTGAAGACGATAAAGTTACGACTGCCTTAATGCTGCAGCGGACTTTACGGTACGCAATTGGGAGGTTCCAGCTTCGATTTGTGAGTCAGTTTAGACTGTTTTTGTTGTTACTAGGTATTGTACTTAATACTTAATTAGTGTAATTGTTCATTTTCTTATATGAAAAAAATACATCTATTCCTTTATAACTCTATTAGAATGTTAACAATTCTAAACTAATAGGATTCAAATTGGTGTAACCAAATTTGACTAATGCGCCAATTGATGATTACATTCTCCGCTTAGAGACGTAGACAGCTTGTCTTACCGTCTCAGAATCATTAACCATCTAACCCACAATCACTGTAAATAACGTATGGCGTGAAGTTGTCGATATCTCGCTTCATCGGCGACGGCGTCGTCCGAGCGCGCTTCACACTGGTCGGATCAGTTTTAGCTTGGTCGGCGCCCGCGCACCCGCCGCGCCGCGTTCGTGCCGGTGTTCGCCGAATCACCGAATCCTTTTTTTTCCACCACAAAACTACGAAGCCCCCACAACCCACGATCAAGCCGCAACTGTGTCCAAATATCAATAAACTAACATGTTTGTGTTATGAAAATATAGTTGATTGTTTTGTTATATTTTTTCGCGTTGCATCTTTGCATTTATCCTGTGTTGTGTAGTGAAATTGGTACTTGCAGCGGACTCCGTGAAGCGGATTACAGCCATTCATTGTGAGTTTTATCTTGATTGTTGGAATTGATTGTGTTAATGTCTAAAACTTTCTCCATTGTTGCCGTCGATGTTATTACGATTTATTGATGCTTATATTTTTTCTATGCAATGTCCTCGTGTATATGTAAACATTGTGATATTGGTGAGAGTGGCGTGTTACAGTCACGTTCGTGGAATTGAACGCGCATGGGCATGTCAATATGTTTTATTTTATTTGTTTTATGTATCGTGTTACAAAACATACTTCACGGTTCTCGTTATGAAGGCGGTTATATGGGCCTTTTTTCTCATGTTACTCGCGTAAACCAGTTTTGAACAAAATCTTGAAATTTTGGAACGAATGAAAATAAGCTCAGGCGAACTTCATTAGAGACCTTTTGTTACGAACTGCTGCATTCAAATTGAACTGAACAAAATGCATTTCTATTTATAATGTCTACTATCGTTGTTTGTTTTCATTCTTGATTGTAGAATTCTAATCTACACTGTCATTTATTGCTCTTATGATAAAAAATACGATGTTTTTGAATTCGTTTTCTACGCATATAGAAAGCCTTACTCAGGCTTTTGTTATAAAAAGCTAAGAACCTAAATAATAAAAAATCTATTCCTGATACAAGTTGGACATTATTAAAACTAGTCTAAGGGACGTTTTTACTCTCCTGAGCTAAAATAGAAGTAAAGCAATGACGTCATAGTATCTGAGAATTATCTAGACATTGTAAAGATAAAGGTATTAGCGTGGAATCCTAGGAAGCCAGATTATGTACGTCCTAAATTATGGAGTTTCTTAGATGAAACTCTATATCCAGTTGCTAAATTAGTACATTCGTGAAATAAACTGTTTTTCTTGCCTAAATCTACTGTTTACCAATTCCTTTGCAAAGTTGCATACGATATTATTATAATATTATGTAAATAATGTTTACACTGTGAAATCATCGCGCTGAATAATATTTACATTATGTATTTGGAAGATTTTGCTCTATAAAATTTATTTGCGATGATCCAATATTTTGGTCGGTGACGGTTTCTTTAGTAATTTAAGAAGACTTACCATATAACATCGCGACTAAAATTCTTAAAACTGGTCAAAATGTGTAATATGAACGTAAGTATTTATATTTTAAAAAACTATAACAACCATTTGATTACATTTAGTTAATTTAATTAAATTTTCATGAATGGGTAGAAATGTTAGGCAGTAGTATCACGGTTTCAGAAAAAGCTGAGATTAACCTACACAGTGTTTTACTTTGGGCAAAGGTGGAAAATATGATTAAAATTATATTACTTATGTTTTTACTATTTTTAGCTATGCTGAAACCTACCAAAGCTACTTAGTAACGAAAACAGTTGTAACTAAAACATATCGATTGTTTGCTACAATCAAGATCGATCGTTTTAAAATTTAAAGTATTCCGATCGGTACTCAGCTCTCGTTCTTTTAATCAGATTATTAAGACTTTTTTAGCATCTTCGCAAAACTTGGCTTTGATTTTTGTCGAGACGAAGTTTTTGAGTCCCGAACATAGTAGGGCTATTACATTCGGATGTCCAATACACTCTATGGGTCTAATCAAATGTTTTTTTTTTTTATACCAGTTGCTACATTTATAGGGAACTTCTTGTGCTATGGACAACTTCCGTAATACTTGGAAAGACTAGTTTGTGAAAAAAGGTTCGATTGGTTGGTTCGATCTTGGAACCGAAATGTTTGGTGATATAAAGGGACACAAGTCTAGTAAACTGTAACAAAACTCCGTGGCTGGCTTAGTTGCGTTTACTTCCTTAATTTAATTTTCTTTAAAATATTGATATTTTACTATCTTGGATACGATAAAGTAAGTAATAAAAATATAATAAGGACCTCAATAAAACGTTTATAACTTTGAAAAACAAACAAACAACAACTGATAGTAAGTGATTATCGGCGAACACTGATAACGGTGGAACTAATAAAAGAATAATAAATGAAAGAGTTAAAAAATAGGTAACGATTGTAGGTCCGCCAACAAAAATGTCCAACACCTTAACAACAACTTTTTCTGTGAAATATTTTAATGTGAATATCTGAAAATTTGTTTTTCGTTCATGGTCCTCAATTCATTTGTGGAAAAAATGTGATTTGTAGGAATTCTGTTATCTTGCTTGTGGTCGTAGCTTTTTTGACCTAAACTTTTGTGAGCAGTAGTACAACTTCATCGTATCAAATGACTGACTTGCGAAAAGCCTAAGGATTCGGAAACTGAAGTGACAATGGACACTACACATAGTTCGTGTAACTGACTGCCGGTGGCGCAGAAGGTTCTTGAGTGACGGCCGCGAAGGTACAGGGAGGTAAAGGACCGAGGATTTAGTAAAAATCACGGGAAGTTGCTATACGCAAGCTGCTTCTGACAGAACACTTTGCAAGTCCTTAGATGAGGCCTATGTCCAGCAGTGGACGTCTTTCGGCCACTCAAAATGATGAGGAAGATATCAATAAGATGTAAAAAAAGGTAATAATAAAGCAATAGCAGTTTTCATGTACTAGCTATATGTACTAGCATGAGCTGTAATTCCGATAAAGCCCCCTTCAAATTGGATGATGTAATACACTTACAGTCAAAAATAGTTAAAGATCCCATCTGGATACAAAGCAGACTGTTCAGCTTAAACCATGCCGGTGTCAAATATCTGGTCTGTGTTGCCAGGGTTTTGGGATCGCGAAATTTCTTAATTATTTTGTCCTTGATTAGTAACTTGAAAGTAAAATGTCTACCTATGTCCTATACATATTCTTTAATATTCCATAAGGAAGTAAGTGTGTTTATTTTTTTGTGGGGAAACTACACAATACATACTATGATGGCACATCAATATTTACTTAATACTATAAAAGGGAACACTAACTTTTTCCCAATTGGACTGCCCCATTAAAACAATTTAAGCAATGTAGTCATATATTTTCTAATATTGTACTGTTATGAATTAAATTGCAAAGTTATCTCAAGTTGCCAACGTCTGGCATCCCTAAATGTAACTCAAGTCAACATGACGTCACAGCGCAAAAAACCAAATGAGTTATACATTGGATAACAGTAAACGGAAACTTTGTTAACTAACCATACATATTTATTGATTTTATGAATAACGGTCATGAAATGATGATATATGGAACATAATCACACCTAAAACTGGATTAATCCGGATTTATTTCTTATTTTTGTGTTGAACAATGGGTCTCGCCACGGTATAAGGTGCGCAGCCATTTTGGAATCAATAAATGTCATAAAATTTTAATATAATCTTGTGATGAATGGTTTTATGATGTTCTAAATTTAAATTCAAAATAAAATTGGTCAAACCTTTAATTCTAGGATATAAGATAGAGATTATTTTATCCTTACTTTTAATGTAAATGCAAAAGATAATTGTATTTTTTATATCACATTTAAAATGCTGATTTTTATGATATAGGGTAAGTGACCCGGTTGTGGCCACCGACCCCTTTGTGGCCATTTAGAACTTCAAATCGTTATAACTAAGGCAAAGACAAATATATTACTCTAAGGTTTACGGGAATAAATATATGTAATATTGGCAAAACTGATAGCGTTAACAGCTTTGATGTGTCAAACTTCACTTCAATCCAACAAGTCATTATTTTTTGACGAGCGTCAATTGTTATAAGTCTTAGCAAAAAGGCTAAGGCGAGCGGGTGAGTAATCAATCATTATTATTTAAACCCTTCTTATTTCATTAATGTTTATGTTAATCCTTCATAAAGAATACACTGTCTAAATAGTACTAATGATATTTTATCGCTATTTGTTTATTAAGTGAGATTATGAGAGTGGCCACTAATGGAGCCAAAATGAATGAATTTTCCCATCTTTGGCCACATGACTGGCCAAGAGTGGTGCACGTAGAACTCCACTTTTGACCTTAATTACTTAGCTATTTTGATATACATAAGTAATCTATTAATTTTCAGAGTTACGATTATAATGCCTCCATCGAAATTCAAGCAGAATTCCAGAATTCTGAATTAATTCAAGCAGTGATGGCCTCGAGGTTTGGGCGCGCGGTCGAGAATCTCGATGTTCGCGGGTTCGAACCCCAGGCACACATCTCTGACTTTTCAAAGTTATGTGTGTCTTCTTCTTCTTCTTCATCAACCCATATACGCCCACTGCTGAGCACGGGTCTCCTCTACCATTGAGAGGGTTTAGGCCATAGTCCACCACGCTGGCCTATTGCGGGTTGGCGGACTACACACCTAAGAAATTCCTAAGAACTTTTAGGTGTGCAGGTTTCATCACGATGTTTTCCTTCACCGTTAAAGCAAGTGATAATTCAATTTGAATACACACATAACTTCGAAAAGTCAGAGGTGTGTGCCTGGGGTTCGAACCCGCGACCGCCGAGATTCTCGAACGCGCGCCCAAACCTCGAGGCCATCACTGCTTTTATGTGTGTATTCACATTGAATTATCACTTGCTTTAACGGTGAAGGAAAACATCGTGATAAAACCTGCACACCTAAGAGTTCTTAGGAATTTCTTAGGTGTGTAGTCCGCCAACCCGCACTAGGCCAGCGTGGTGGACTATGGCCTAAACCCTCTCAATGGTAGAGGAGACCCGTGCTCAGCAGTGGGCGTATATGGGTTGATGAAGAAGAAGAAGAAATAATTTTAATTCAAGCTGAGATATTATATTTCATATTTGTCGTCAATATTATAGTAGGGGAGCCGACGATGCTAAATGGGGATTTACTCGAGCGTCATAGAGACCTATAGGATTGCAAAGCTTAGATGATAAGAAGAAAAAAATGTTATATGATATATATCTTTTCATCGGTGGGGAAAGCGGGTATAGATTGTTAAATATGTAAAAAAAAACTGATGCGTGGACATCCTCGAGCGCGTCAGATATTGATAGCATCATTGCCCTACGTATTTTTAATAATGTACGTATCTTAATCTGATCGTTTCCATGATGGGGGTGGTTGTATTTAAGGATGGAAAATGAAGAAAAAAAAAATTTTATCGAGCGCGTCAGATTTTCTAAGGGAGTGTTAAGTGCACCAAAAAAAAGCTCTCATTCAATAATCTGACGATTTCGATGTGACGCAAACTCGTGGCCATTCTCATAATATGCAAAAAAAAATCGCCATTTGGATATACTCAAGCGCGTCAGATTAAGATATATATGGTTCATCTTTATGTTCTATACGTACTGTCTCATAATCTGACGATTATCTAGAGGGATTCGCCTAATCTGACGAAAAAAAAAATTATTTTTTCAATTTTTACTCAATTTTCAACTTAATTAATTGAAAAGCTCAGGAAATAGCATGCAAATAAATAAGTGTATGCTTTTTTAGTACAATGCATGTATTTATAAAGAAATATTTTTAAAAAAGCTTAACAAAAATTTATGTTTTATTAATTAATCATCATCTTAGTTGCAAGTAGATATTTTTCAAATAAAAAATACTAATTGGTATGCCAGGTCATATAACCAATAAAATAAAAAAAAATTGCGGGACATTGATGTTTCATTATTCTCCATTCATTACTCATACATCTGTTAAATAAAAAAGTAGCTCCCACATCCAGTCTAAAAAAACGAATTTAAAAAGTATAAGCTCATGCATTAAATGTAATGCACGGATGTCTCAGCGAGTCCGAAAATGCGTTATATATAATGCATGGACAAGCAACGTGTTAAAATAGCAAAAAAGCCAAAACGTTGGAAACACGTTGAAAATTATACTTTATTAAATACGTTGGCGTCATGGCAGCAGAAACCAGAGTGGAGACGGAGTGAGAGAGTAATAGATAGAGAAAGAGTGAGAGAGGAATAGAAACGCGGAGAAGGAAATAGCGCCGCACAGCTGCACGCATTTAACTTTATCGACGAATTTTTGTTATTTCGGCTTGCGGAAATCGTCAGATTATATATTTTTCGTTATTCTTGAACTATTTCCTTCAAAATAAAAAAAAAATTAGCTACGCTCGAGAATGTCGAGATGACGTTTTTTTTTTACAACTTTGCTGCCCTCCCCTTTCTTTACGTCACGCTCAAATTGTCAGATTAGTGGAATATACACTTTTTAGGACGTTATTTACTCACCCTACCTTAATCTGACGCGCTTGAGAATATCCGATGGTCAATTTTTTTTTACTAATCTGATCCTGTATCCTTCATGGGCGGCCTTATATATGGGGCTCATGTTTGGTGGAGGTACTTAACCGGGTACAAGGTATCCTCCTGTATATTAATCTGCCGCGCTCGAGTAAATCCCGAAATCCCCTCTTCGGCTCCCCTACTATTATGTTAGCTATTTTTCTCTAAATAAAGACTGTTGGTCGTACAATATGCGATTTTCGAATAAACTTCTTATTACTTTGAATTATCTGCTTTTTATTTTTGATGAATTTTGATGGCCAGAACTGGCACATGACTGTGACCAGAAATGGGGTAAATCTGGCCAAAAGTGGCACAAATTCCCATTTTTTTTTCTTTTCTACAGGATTATTTTTCCAGTGAATCATTATGAAAAAAATGTATCCTTAGGCTAGACTTATATATATTTAATCACTTTTTACAAGAAATATGTCCGTGATACCAAAAACTGTAAAATGATAGAGCCTCAAAGTCTAAAAAATTCTTAAAATGGCCAAAACCGGGTCACCTGCCCTATTTTTGTATTAGAAATTGATCTATTCGACTGGATCTATTCGACTGCCTGTATTTATCGAAATTTGCCAGATTTTCGCCCGATTTCTGGACGGAGATCCAGCAGATAGGTTATGGTATAAATAATTGAAACTCCTTTATTCCGGCATACTAAGCTAATAAACTAAAAAATAATTCTTGCTTAAATAATTTTAAGCAACTAAATTCCACGCCAACGAAAACACGGCATCCTATATAATCTGTTGAATAATAAACAAAATATACTCCTGAATTCCGTTTAATTCGCTTTTTATAGTCCAAAATTACCGGGAACATGTGTTCGACTTTCCTCATACGCGACCCGAGATTTTTAATAAGCAAGCAAAGATTGATGGTGGAAGTTTCGTGGCAGTGAAAGTATGATAAAAATTGTGCGTTTAATCTTTACCTAAATGTCATTGCGAGAAGACACGTTATCGGAATGGAAATGCGATTGACTATTGGCCTGATAGAAGAAGATAAAGTGTGGAAGTTTAGTTATTGATAAAGAGATTAAATGGATAGGAAATAATTTGAATTAGATCGGTGATTGTCTTGCTTTGTGTTCCACCCGATAAAATAATTGGTGCCGATATTTAAAATGAATAGTTAGCTAGGCTGGCTAAAACTTGAATAAGAGCTAACGAAGTAAAATCAATGGGTGATCTAAATATTTACAGGCAGAAGATGCTGCAGGTAATGCGTTGCGATGTATTTCTTTTGGATTAAATCTTTAATAGTAGTCTTTGGTCAAAGAACATCGCGATAATGTCTACGGGTCGTAGATTTGTTAGGTGGCGCTGTGGTTATGACTAGAACGTGTCAAAGAAGTCTCTATAAACAACCAATTCAATGCTAGACATATTTGAAGACAAAATAAATACAGATTAGCAAACAATCGTATGCTGTTGATATCATATTTTATAAGACTAGCAGAAAGATACGAAGGTGTGTCGTAACTAGCGATAGTTATTGTTTCCAATAAGTATTTCTAGATATCTCTCACTCGTTTCGAGGAAAGTGACGTTGACTGATAAGATAAGAGTACAAAAATCTCAAATCGTTTTGCATAATCTATTGATATGTATGGGTATTTTTGATCTCATTCAACGATTGTTTTCATCTGGACAGCCCCGTGACGCAGTGGGCTCAGGGCAGTACACCAGCTCGCGAAAAGAGAGGCTGAGAGTTCGACCCCACAGCGAGACAATTATTTGTTTCGAGTCTATGTGTGAAACCGATAAAGTCTCTCGTAGTCTATAATACCCACGACACAAGACTTGTATTATGTTTCTGTTTGTTACCTATTTATTAAACGGCGTGTACTGCATTATGAAAATTACCATCTTCTTTCTAATTTCCTAACTAAAAATCCCAGTAACACTTTCCCTGACTGGAAATAAAACCACCCACCACCATCCTAAGCTCCCGGACCATAGAAAGTCCTCTACAAAGTTGCCGAAGAAAAAAATATTCGCGTTTTACATAAATACCCTACGAAACTAATTGACTTGTCAAGATAAATGGAATTCACTTACAGTTACGGTGGAGCGATTACATACATTATTTCTCATATACAAAAAAGCACCATAAATAATGTTATGTGGGCGACTACAGACGGGAGAGCGGCTGAGCCTGTCAAAATAATTACAACCGATAATCTCATATTGACAGCGCGGTTTGAATACGCAGACGGGACTGTTGTAGAGCTGTGAATCGACGGTAAATGATTTTGGGTGTAGATGTAGAACAATAACTGGTTGCAGACATATAACTACCACTAGGTTACCGTTACTAGATCATCGTTGTGGACTAAGGCATAAACCCTCTCAATGGAAGGTAGACGTGTATGGACTGAAGATGCTGATGGGGCTAAGATATTCTTGTACGATGTAGCAGTAAGTGATCGAGAAGTTTTGGATTCGATGTCTGGGTTAAAATGTAGCTTTGCTTTTATATGAATTTTCATCTGAAAATTTCCACGGAAAAATAGCTATCTCTTGTTAGTAACGTCTGGCTAAACATCATCATCATCATCATCATCAGCCTTTATTCGTCCACTGTTGGACATAGGCCTCTCCTATGGCACGCCACTGGGCTCGATCTTCGGCTCTCCTCATCCAACCTAAATCCTAAATTTATTTATCCTGGCTAAACGTTGATGTAGAAATATATTTTTGCCTTCTTCAGGAATACGTTCAGTGTATGTTTGTTTAAGGTTTCCATTCTTAGTAATGTATTTGTTTAAAAATCAGGTCTGGAATGAGAGTTTGCAGATTCGCTGAACGAAGCAAATATTTGAGTGACCTATTAACGATTATAGATTTTTGTTGCAGCGAAAAATTTTGTATTTACTGATACTTAAGAAATTTACTGTGAGGCATGTCTTTTTACTAGTTATAACATAATTGACAACTGTGGCAAATATGGAGGAAGAAATTTTGCTTTAAAATATAAATTTTGGAATATTGAGTAGCGGGATAAAGCAATTTTGTTTTATAAAAGACACGCGTTGAAATAAAATTCATTTCTCGTTTAATACCAGTTCTTAATAATGTATGCGAATCTGGGTCAATGGCGATATTGTTTGATAAAATGATAAAACATTTGCTTAAATTCGTTGTGATAAATATTCTGATATAATTATATTTCTGGTCGAAAACTGGGTGATTGATATGACCTGTTTCATGACTTATTATTCATTTATTGCCGTTGGGTTTTTATAACCTTTCTTACTAGCGTAACATGTATTTTAGGTACACACAGTCCGCTCATCATACCATTTGGTAGTGCAATCTTTGGTCGGATGAGAGTATGCATGTAACGTCTGGTATTGTTATAGACCTCGTTGAATCTAGAAAGAATTTTCGTATCCTTTCAGCGTTTCTGCCATGCCTATTATTCTCAGTTTACATAACCGCTTGTTTTAGGTCCAATTTATTCAATAAATCTCATATAGTTAATTTGTCCGTGGTGCGTTAATTGCGTCTAATTTATTTATTTGTAACTGCCTTCCTTGTTTTGTCATCCGCTTTGCTGTGGAGGCAAGTGGACAATTCCTTGTTTTCTAACTCCTCCTTTATATTGTCTTTCTGATTTACTTAGTTGTGGAATTATGGTAGAGGTGCATTTCGTGGTGCTACTTTCTGTCAAATTACCAAACTCTGTGCTGTTTCTAAGAATTTCCTAATGGACAAATCTAATAGCACTTTACCTCAGAACCGAATCCAAGACCTCTTGTAAGCAAACCGAGCTCTTCGAGACGGTGTTTTATTAAGGTCCAAAAAGTAAGATAACTAAAATAACTTCTATATCTTTCTATCTCTATGTCCCATAACAATTATGCATATTTATAGTTCACGTATACATATATCTCCACACATACCCGTATGTACAGTCTACGGCAAAAAACACTCATTACCAGTACTGGTCCTATGGAACGACGACACAATTTTTTTGCCGCCTGTACATAATGAATTATAAGCTATTACAATCATTTAAGATAAGAATCTTGAATATTGATAAAGGTTGAAAAAATAACGTGACATATTGATAAACAGATTCGCAGCAATACTTAGTGCCAGGTGGACGTTACTGCAATCTGTTATCATCTTACATTAGGAATTTCAAAAGTCTAGTCTGCCAACCTGCAATAGGCCAGTGTGGTGTAATTACTTCTCTCAATTGTAGAGGAGGCCCGTGCCCAGCAGAGGAATGCTTATTGGCTGTGATGATTCTGCTTCTCGGCCAAAGATACTGAAGTATAACGATGTTCATAGAAGTAAATTCTTATGAACTTCCGCCTCAGTGTAATTAGAACATTCTCAGTACCAACAGTCTAAATTCTCAGTAACAGCACAGAGTATGGAAATGTGCCCGCTCACAGACTTACTCTTACTTTTAGCTAAGAATACAGCTGAAGAAATAATCACTATAAGAAATAATCACTGCTTCCCCCTTCGAGTTTGTAAGAGAGACGATGACATCTATCAAAGTCAATAATATGAACATTTATCTTTAGTTTTGAATGACACTCCTTATTTAGTTCAAACAGAAATAAGTAGCGCCGTCGTTTGACAAATATTTGTTTTGCGACGTTCGGTTATGGAGACGGAATTTCGCGGCTCATAAATTCAAATTATTAGTTTTTAAATGGGATCTAGTTAGAGTGTACTATAGTTTGGCATATAATGAAGAGGCCTATGTCCAGCAAGAGACGCGACAAAGGCTGTTGATCATAATGAAAGTATAGTAGTCTTAGTAGGGTTTGTCAATAGTATGTTAAAATAAGATGCTGCAATTTGCATAGATGTTTTTTCTATGTAAATGTATAATCTGTAATAAAATACACTGCTAATTTAAATGAAAAATTTCATCTGCTATAGGTGGAGCGTTGAAAAAGACAGAAATAAAGTTACAAGTATTCATGACTCCATAAAATAAGTATATTTTCCATTAAGACTCGCCGCTTAATGTTAAAACAGTAGATCTAAATACAAAATTCATATCTACTGAAGACGTTAAATTTCAAAATATCAAGTAATTGTGAGCAATAGATTATAAATTTCGTCACAGACAGAAAAAGAACGCTGTGTGTTGCAACGTGCGATTGGCGATTGTTACGAAATTGTTGGTTTGTACCTCGCATGGCAACGATTAATACGTATTACATATCGAACCGTAACGATGGTACCGTATTTCGTGTGACTAGTGGCTATTTGAGACGGGTGGAAAGCAATTTGATTGGACTTCTTAATTGCCATGGCTTCAATTGGATTTTCTGTTTTGACTGCACCAACAACCAAACAAAGAGTTTTGCAAAGCAACTTATTTACTGTCAGTGCGTTACTGTCAGTAAGGTAAAAATAAATAATTACTAAATTTTACACTCAGTAGCGTGCCATAGGAGAGGCCTACGTCGAGCAATCGAGGTGTGAAAAGCTGGTCATGATGGTTATGATGATGAAGTGATATAGCTGTCTTAGAGAACCGATGTTTGTATCTACTTCAATATCGATGTGCTAGAAGATGAAATCTCTGAATAAGATTAATTAAAAGATCAAGATTGCATGTTCTTTTATTATTGAAGTCATGATTACTTATAATAAAAATATCAATTGAAACAATGCACTAGACGGGATACTCGCGTATGATATTATGATGAGCCTAAGACCAGCAAATCTAGCTTCGAGTAATCGTCCCATAACTGTCCCGGTCAAGCATGTCCAGTTCAAACTAACTACGTCGTGACTTCACCATATAATTGCTTATTTTAATCGATTAATTAATTATTGAGTTAATTATTAATTAGTCGAGAGACACTATTGATAACAACAAAATCATCGCCAACAAATAGTAAATATAACGTAGGAGTAAACATAGGAAATTTAATTACATACACGTAACTCATGTATTTCTGCACTTACGTTTCATTAGTCTCATTAAATTCCACGTAATACACAGAGTCTATTGCTGTTTACCAAATATTTCTAGACTCGATGTTACAATTTGACAGCCCCCGTGGCGCAGTTGGCTAGACACCAGCTTGCGAAACGAGAGGCCGCGGGTTCAATCCCCGCACCGAGACAAATGTTTGTACGAACCACAAATATTCGTTTCGTGTTTGAGTGTTTGTGAGACCAAAAAAGGTCTCTCGTAGTGTCTGATACCCACGACACAGGTCTTGTAACCTAGTGTGGGGTCAGAGCTATGTATGTGACTGTTGGGTGTATTTATTTATTTGTTTTAACCGAAAATCGAACTCGGAAACGCTAGATCAAACGGCGTAACTTGAGCCGCAAGGCCACGAAGTAACTACCCTATCAGGTAATGAAGTTATTTTAATAAAGCACGTATATAATACTATGAACGCAGATAAAATATTTTGTGATGATTTAATAGTTAAACTATTCGCATTCACGTACTTCGCTGTTGACCCGCTGATAACGGCTGCAAATATTGATAACATCTCACAATATCACCAGACAAGGACGATACCTTTTGTTTTGATGCGATCTTTGTCAGGAATGTGTTTGCAATGTCTGTTCTGAGGTAATTCTTGAGGATCGTGTTATAGAAACGGTTGTAATTATCTATCAGGTATAGCTGAGTCTATTAAATAGCTAGTTATTTGAAGGACTGATAGGTAATTTTCCTTTATCGGGTTTTTTTAAATTCTAAAAATAAACTGCTTCACATGTATTACATTACATTTATGTTATGAAAGACTTTTCAGTCATCTTTGCCCGGAGTATTGACTACACAATTATTTCCTCTGGTGAATCCAAACTGCGGCTTCTTGTTTCCCATCCATTAATCCAACCATACCCAGTTTCATCACAACTTCACAGCCAGTCAGTCTTTCAAACGTCAAACTGTCCATATTAAACATTTTAATGCCTCTTCTTACAACCGTTTACTCATAAAGCCGTACAGCCAAAATTGCTGATGCAAACCCGTCTCATTAGCTGACAGAATTTCACGTTTAAAAAAATATGAATAGCAAACCCTACTTTTCAATGGATTGTAAAAAAAACTCGGATAATTAAGGCTCATTCAAGACTGGCGCCATTTGACTCGCTGACTCGGCATAACGTTCTTTGTACACAAAAGTCATAACAACACACGTTCGCTTTGTGCCCATTGTGATGTTGCAATTGAAGATATCAATGCTTACTTATTAATGAATCTTTTATTTTTAATTGTAAGGGTCATTCGGTGAATGTATTTTTATTCGCTGCTCAATTATGAAGATGGTGACGTGTGAATTGATGTTTGAAATGTGAATAGACTATTAGTTGTTGCTGTTGCAGCTATCAGATTTCGCACTGTTACTTAATGTTTAGTATTAAGTCTGTTGTTAGTGATTTTTTTTATTTATTTGTATACTTTTAGTACTAATATACCTCCTCGAAGTTTAGGCGCGTTGTCGAAAATCTAGGCGATCGCGTGTTTGAACATCTCTGAATTTTTGAAGTTATGTGTGTATTGACGGTGAATTATCATGTACTTGAACGGTGAAGAAAAATACCTTGATGAAACCTGCATACGTCAAAGTTGTTAGAAACTTCTTAGGTGTGTAGTCGGCCAAGCCGCTCCAGGGACTAAGGTCTAAACCTTCTCAGTTGTGGAGAAGGCCCGTGCCCCACAGTGGCTGATGATGATGAAGAATATCTACTCATTATGTTAATTTATTGACAGCATAATAGTAATAATTATATATTACTATTATAAATATTTAATATTAAAGAGTCGATGAGAAAATTTTGCACCCAAAGAGAGTTTTTGAGATCTATCCACAATGTACCTAATACCTTTGTAGTAGTTTTATTAAGTATTTGATTAGTGATTTGGCCTGAGGTTCGATGACCTACAGGGGTCTTATCTATGATCTTTCTAGAGCTGTTGATATTTATGGATGGACACTTAACATCGATTGGTTTGATCCTTCACCGCTGCTACATATAAAACAGCCAATATATATTACAAATTGTTAGCATTGTAACAACAAGTAATAAATGCTAGTCTCGCAAATCTTGTATTTTTAACTATATTTTATTCAATGTTCTACACACTTTTCAGGTAATTTATGTTCTAGTACCTTTTTTGTGATTAAAAACACTGCGAAGAATCTCAAATGAAAAAAAAATCTATGAAAGATATTTGCCGAACTGTCCCTGGCAAATATTATGTCTTATAAAACATATTTTTATATTAGAGAAGGCCTTGCCTTGCATTAGGATGTGTAGAATTGATGTAAGTACATAGTTTAGGTGGGACTGTTTTTTCTTTGAAAAACAACGAATGCGGTACTTGTGTCGCATACCATAATTTGCCGCGGCTATTTCGACACCATACAAAGAAACTTTCGTATATTTAATGCCTGTATTATTAATAGGTTTAAGTGATTTTACGTTACCGTTAATCTTGCGAGATTAACGTGAATTTAAATTATCAATAACGTGTTTATTTTAAATAAATATTAATTATGGCGTCGTAAAAACTGGATTAAATCAGTGATGATAAGTTGCATGAGAAATATTTTTAGAAATCAAATTCATCAGTTGTAAATATCGTTGAAATATTACGCTTAGGAGAGTCTTCTAAAAAACATTGCTCGACTTGAGAATCAAACCTGGGGCCTCTCGATCGCACGCCGGAATCGAAATAAGCAGTCAGAGTTATTAGAATTATACTACAATTTGTCATGCAATTAACAAAAACATATTATGATACATGCACTTGGCAACTGCGAACATTCTTGCACGGACGGACAAAATTATCATCCCATATTAATACCCGCTGTCTTACGAGTTGATGTTATGGATGAGAGCCACGTGGCGGCAGGCGGAGGTTGAATTCTTTGGAGCTAATGCATTGTAGGTCACTTATTCATGCTATATTTTTAGATAAATATACACTTTGTAGTGGCATAGGTAAGTGACCATTGATGTTGGCTAGTAGGTATAGTACGGGGTTTATAGTGTGACAACTGATAAAGGTTTAAATGCAAACTTTGTTATTCCTATAAGAGCTTATCGTGAGTGAAAATAAAAAATTAACACCATGCTTTATCGAGTTATTAAAAAAACAGGGTTATAGGGTTGTTTAGAAACCAGAATAAAGGACCAAAGGAGGTAGAAAAGGAAAGTGAAAACTTTTTGGGCATTGGCTGTATGTTAAGTTAATAGTTCTAACCTAACTAGCTCTTTCACGTCCTACCAGATCTTTAAAAACAATAACAACACCAAAACAAAGAGAAATAAAATCTGTGACATATTGTCATCAATTTAAAAGCCTACCTTTCATTCAAGTTATTTGACCAGTTATTTAAAAAGCTGACAATTATTGCGTGTCTCTTCCTCGCTTTATGGCATTTTAAACCGGGTGTACTTCGGCTGGAATATTTATTATATAATTATATCTAAATATAATATTTCATCCAAAACAATACCTTCTTACATACTAAACCCATTTGCCATACATCACTCGCGTCACCAGGTTTGCGTCGTGAATTACAACTAGCGGACCAAATGGTCGTAAATATTCGAAGTCGTAAATAAAGTCAACAGTAAATCACGAGATTTTTATAATATTTGCGAGGATTCAACCGCATCTTGAACAAATTAATTATTCATTGTTATATTTGAATTATTTAGCATAATATACAGATTGGTTTTGTTTTGAAATTTTTGTGATCTATGCGAATTTTGTTTGAGAAGGACTTTTCCTCTTTCACCATCACTATTAATGCTTTAATGGGTTGTTTAACTCTGCTTAACTTTTATATAACGGAGCCATAGTCGGCTATCGTCTATTTTCTTTGAGAGACTGCTGAAATTTTGTTTCCAAGTTATCGAATAGAAGTGGTAAAGATGATATGTCAGGTCTCTAGTATTTTGAAAGGCTACTGATGAATACGTTTCATGGATCTCATACCAATTTTCAAAGCCGCCTTAATGACTAAATTCCATAGGCTCCATACGAATATCATCAACTAACTTACTGTCTAAAACCTTTCCGCGACCATAGGTATTAATGCCGGTGGTATTTACCTCAGAAGCTTCCTGAATTACTTCCCGCTTCCAACCGGTGCGCTCTCTAACAATGTTGCGGACATAAATTGGAGAGTCTTGGGATGTCTCTCCATGTGTTTCTATATTTAACCCTCACCCAGAATGCAGTTTCACATTACTCGGACTCCATGGTAGAATTCTTAGAAATTGTTCTAGCTGGTTGAGCTAGATTTGCACTGCTTCTTACCTTATCTTTAACTGCTTCGTGGCACATGTATATGTCGCGCGTTCTTGAGGTGCCTGGTTTGATTCACGGGTCAGGCAATGTGTAATTTGGTTTTTACATTAGGGAATTCAAAGTAGCAGCATGAAGTTTGGAAATGTAACCAAAAATGACGAAACGTGGGTATAGAAATGCACCTCTGCCTACCCCTTCGCTGAATACAGGCGTGAGGTTTTTTATGTATGCATCACATTCTATCAGTACAATAAGTAAATTTTATGACAATTAAGTCTCTGAATTTGAACGGATCTTCTATATTTTGGTTTTCATCTAAATCAAAGTTCATGTTTTGTTTATCTGGCTTCTAGTCTCCAACCATTACGTACTCTGGGCTCCCAGATTACCGGCGTGAGAACACACGTTTCTAAACTGTACTTAAGCAATAACATTCATGAGGTCATAAAAACTTAGTTCCAATGATCACCGCACTCGGTAGGTGTCGTACAATTAACTACTAAATCAATAAAAGTTAAATTTATCAAACGGTACGGGGAGCCCGTTAAGTGGTGTTACCAGTTTTTAAACCGTCGTGTTTAACATAAAAGGTTAATGTGACGCCGTTTCTTTTGATCGGACAATTATTTATTTCTTTTCTATACATTTGTCTTGTCATTGCGGTACGGTCTACCGCAGTTGTAAATGTTTAAGTATTTTGCTTAATTTGGCAGCTGGTGAGTAATTCTTAGAGATTTATTACTATCAAAACCTGAGTAGAGATTAAAATGTCTCTGAGCTATAGGGTTTTGCTTTTGAACATTCATTTAGATGTTCATATATTATGCCATTAAAAATCGTGAGAGAAATAATATTACAACGCCTATGGTTGCGATAAAATTGTTTGGTGAAAAGAAAAGTTTTTACAATCACGTTCAACATAATTTGATTAATTACGATCCCATTAGATCCATTAAGGATATTCTCTACATAACTCTTAAAAGCATATAAATCTTTGGAAGAAATCAAACGACGACTGCGAGGGAAAGTTCCAAATCATCAACATCGCTCGATACTGCCGATATATCACTAGGAAGTTGAGTGCTGTTTATATTACGTTTAGTAACCTATTTTATTCATTAGACGTTTTGAGACTAACCTCTAATCAGGGGATCTCTTGATGAAAAGAAATTTAGGGACTGCTATAGGTTTCAGTTAGTATTCTGTCGTACACTTTAAGCTTATTATTTTGCCATATCTATAATCATCATCAGCCCCACATACGCCCTACTGCTAAGTTCGGGGCTCCTCTTTAACTGTTTTGTCCACCACGCTGGCCTAGCGCTGGTTGATTACGCATCTAAGAAATTCCTTAGAACTTTTAGGTGTGCAGGTTTCCTCACTACATTTTCCTTCACCGTTAAAGTACGATGATTCATTGTGAATACACGAATAGTCTCCTACCCTCGTAGAATGCAGGCGTGTATGCATGATAGTAATAACTTCTAACCGGCCTGTACCTCACGTGCCATAGACAATCTAACACCATGTACCCCCCGCCTTTAATACGTATTAGAACGATCGAAACCAGTCCGATTCGTGACTCGACTTAGCGCAATAAGTTTTAGGGTCCCGTTGAAGGTTAAAGTTTCGCATAGACCATTGTTCTTTGTCTTGGAATTTATTTGTACCGAAGCCTTTTGCTACGGTATCGAGAGTTGGTGATAAATTCTGCTGTATATTCGTCTGGATCAGTTATTGACGGATTGTGTTGTCGTCAGATGGTATTTAAGATTGGTATTACTTTGAATTGTTTTCTTTATTTCCTTTCCATATCTTAAATGAAACATAGATGTCGGGTGCAGACTGAAGCTCATAGCAAAATATATGCTTCAGTCGGTAATTAAGCTACACGTATGGTTCTTATAATTGTTCTTATGAGTGATCCTACATTACTACTTGTCCTTCCTAAATTTTTAATCACAAAACCTTATAACACTGCCTTACTCAGGAAATGAATGCAGTAACTCTAGATGGTGCGACATACACTTTTAAGACCGCGAGGCATTTGAGATATTAGAAATATAACAGAATTTCCTAGTTTTATAAAGAAATTGCCGACTTCCCAGTGATAGAAAGAAATATGGTTTTATTATTCCACTTAGTATAATTATGTCATTATCATGTATTAGGCTGTTATAATCATTATGATAATCCGATAATCTGTGGGGCAGTCGGCGATTTTATGAACCAGTGTTTATATAATTTAGTTTTTATGCCAGTGTTTATGGTTGTGTGGGATTAATAACAAGAAATCAATTAGGGTCTTTTAGTTCTATCTAAGGAGTTATTACGTAGACAGCATAATTATTTGAATTTATAAATATATATAATTGGTGTTAAATTTATGCCAGTTATGTAGTTTTTTTCTGTTCTAGTTTAATGAGGTTTAAGAAAATCTTAATAGAGATTGGTAAGCAATATTATTAGTAAAATGTTCTTTATTATGAGGTAGTCATAAAGGAGATTTATAACAGCTAAATAAAGTAACTATTGGATCCAGAATAGATCGAGCAATATTCCATATTTTGTATAGTCCATTTTTTGTATAGACTTGGTAATAACATATTTTTATTTTGAAAAACACGTAAGATCTGTACAGATAAAATTGTATATGATTCCCAGACGATTCTAAGAAAAAGCATTACATTTTACATTCTATTTAATTAGCCGAATAACGTCCACAAATAGGAATTAGAACAAAGTT
Source organism: Cephonodes hylas (assembly GCA_030295005.1). Taxonomy (NCBI): domain Eukaryota; kingdom Metazoa; phylum Arthropoda; class Insecta; order Lepidoptera; family Sphingidae; genus Cephonodes; species Cephonodes hylas. The sequence goes on from AP025382.1 coordinate 7,771,422, forward strand.
TCATTGTATTCAGTGTTCCACGTGTATTGTTTACGTACAGCGAAGATTTCGTGCTTTTCTTTATTGTAAGATTTTGAGAAAACTAATGAAGTTTTATTACGGACAAAATGTTCGGTTTATGTCATGCAGTACCATTTTGATCCATCATGTAATGTTGCTAAATAAGAATCAGTTTTCGGTAATATTACTGAAGAAAATATTGGGGTCTGTATATTATTATTTACTTACGTTATATGCTTTTGTTGAAGCTTCGATTTTTTCGATTTTTTTGTAAGGATAACTGGTTTTTAATGGTAGTACAACCACTGGTTTTGAGGTGATTGACATAGGTCCCATTATCTGGAGACACTACGGGAAAAGAGGCTGTAGTGGGTCTGTAAATAATTTACTACTTGCATCACAAAAGCTACTCTTGCTTCCGAGAAAAATGACAACGTGAAAACCTTTTAAATGTGTAATAACCTTTTTTGCGTACTCCAGTATCTAAACCACTTGAAGGCGTTAATAAACAAGTACAATACGCTCTTCACACGGCAAAATCGAACTTAAAGGTCAAGATTAAAGTTCGTTTAACTCTCGAGGCCGTGGACCAATAGCAAACAACGCCAAAATACATTTGCCATCGTCAAACAATAAACTGTACTAACATCGTGTAAATAAAACGCATTTGACGCTTTCATAACTGCAAACATAAATTTGCACAAATTTTGCTTTGCTGTTACGAAAGCGTGTTTGTTAGGAACTTTTGTTGAAGATTTGGTTTTTGGATGACAAAAGTAATGTTGTATTTCCTCAGTTATTAATTACATTACCGTGATAGAGTCGAGACAGAGATGTAACGGTAGGCCAAGTGGAGATTGCGTGAAAGTTAGTGTAAGGTTTGATAAATGTCCATATTTATATCATTTGGTACATCTTTATTTAAATTGTTGGATAATTTATTAGTTTCTAACAATAAGTCTGATTTTCATCAGGAGAGTATTGTTTGAGTTGATATAGACATTAATCTGTGTCGGAATTAATATTTTATTCTCCTTCAATTGTTATTACTTGAGGATATCAGCCTAATCTTAATCCCTAGGATATCAGCCTAATCTTAACAGATCTTATACAAACCATAAATATAGATGATAACAATAATAATGTTATATTAATTCTTCTTCTTCATCATCAACCCATATACGCTCACTGCTGAGCACGGGTCTCCTCTACCATTGAGAGGGTTTAGGCCATAGTCCGCCACGCTGGCCTAGTGCGGGTTGGCGGACTACACATCTAACATATTCCTAAGAACTCTTAGGTGTGCAGGTTTTATCACCAAGTTTTCCTTCACCGTTAAAGCAAGTGATAATTCAATCTGAATACACACATAACTTCGAAAAGTCAGAGGTGTGTGCCTGGGGTTCGAACCCGCGACCGCCGAGATTCGCGACCGCGCGCCCAAACCTCGAGGCCATCACTGCTGTGTGTTGTGTGTGTGTGTGTGTGCTGTTATATTAATTATAAACGTTAAATAACGTTAATAGGTAAAGTAAAAGAATTGACGAAAGCGTATTTATATACTAATTAAATAACTATGTGTGTTTTTCTATGTATAAAATAAATTTATGAGTCAATAATGACCAAATTAATTTTATTTAAATTATGTGATCTTATGGATATAGTATTTTTATTATTGCGCGTTCTACAATAGTTAGCCAGATTTCCTTATAAAAACGTTGTGTGTCCTAAATATGACGGAATTATAACATTCATACGAATCCATCACAGCGAAATGCTTTAATAGTTTTTCGAAATGTAAAAGTCAAAATAACCTTTATTGTATTATAAGTGCTTTTAAAACGTTACTTTCAAGCTTTTGCAGCTTCGATAAATGTTAGTAAAAAGTAACCACATGTTACGTTAAAAAAGTTGATCTACTGTTTTCACTTACGCAGTGGTGACAGAAAAAATCGCTTACGTCTTTTAAAAATCATTTTGTTTTGATCGGCTTCGATAATGGGTTGTGTGACAGGCGGCTGCCGAGGGACTGTTGCGATGAGGAAAAAATGTACTTCGTGTCAAACAAACCTCATTTGTTAAACCTTTTTTATTACATTACTAGAATTAATTCCGACCTCTTTTGTGCTTTCACGAGTGGTTGTAAATTGTTTTGAATTTGGAATGTTTTTGTGTTTGCTAGAATACTGGCTTCAAAGTTTGTTTGCCATATTTGGTCCAACGTTTGTTGTATACAAATATTTGTGCAAATTGTATTAGTATATGAGGCAATTCTTCATAACATCGTAATAATAATATTATCAAGAATAAGACTCATCTTATGGACTTAACTAACCTAACGCCTCCAAATTAATTAGAATACCTTTGCAACTGAAGGACTGTGTCAGAATGTAACACAGAATAGAAAGAATTCCTGCAATTTGAATAAATGTAAAGTTTTTTTTTTACTCTAAATCTAATTTTAATTGCGAAATATTCATGTTTTTTATAGCCTTTTTAAAATGTATCAAAAATTTATGTTTCAAACATTGGTAAAACATATTCGAATTCAATTTATTATATTCCGTATCTGCTGCATAAAAAGTTATTAACTGATAAGTCCACATTAATATCGAATATGTTAAAAATTGAATTTTAAATCTCTACATCTTCCATTAGCGCGTTGAAAGAGACATAATTTTTACATAATGCCAACATATATTTGACAAATTGCATGTAATCGATACTATTTGAATAATTATCGAGTGTGAAAGCATAATCGATTGATTTTCACACATTTAACCCTTTGCACTCCAACCTAGTAATGCATAGAGACTACCATCAACAATAGAATAGGCATCAAAAATAGATCACTTTTTACTAACGTATCCTAAACACTATAAGATAAGCACATAATATTTTGCTTACCTGTTACCTGTTAAGGGCGCCGAGGCAGCAAAACAACCATGTCGCCGCTACGGCGACAGCGGATTTACTGTTAGTTTTTTAATGTCGCAAATACGGCGACAACGGAGTGCAAAGGGTTAAATTATAGTTTAAGAGCTTCTTTAGTTTTTTCGTTGGTTTATGTGTGATTTTTAATTAATGGATGCGAATTTTGTTATTTATTGCTATATTAGTGTAAATTTTATTTTTGTAAAAAAATGATATGTCTGTGATGGCTTAAATGGTGGGATAGCTGGAATCTCGACAATCGTGAAGTCAAACTTAACTTTTTTAGTATTTTTTATGCGTATTGATAATTTTAGGAAACGATTTTAAGGGTCATAGTCTGTAATCATCCCAACTATTACCGGTATTTGTTTTTACTCCGTATATAAAAATATACTAAATGTTCGTTTATTCCCTAACATTATAGCAGTAAGAATAGATTGATGTAAGACAGTAGACAGCTCGGCTCCAAACATTGTCTCAAAATAAATTTCAGTGACGTCATGTCCTTTTTATGACGTCAGGCCACGTAAGTCATTGTCAATTGTAACCAGGCCCGTTAATTGTCAACGATCATCACATTTTGGCGGGAAGCCAACATTTTTTTAATTTTTGAAAAATTATCTTGTTGATTGCTTTACGTTCTGAAAATATGTTATTTCATACAATAAATGCTTTGCGTTTATTTTTAAGTAAATGGCAATTTTTGTAATGAGTTTTTATTTATGTTGCATTTCAATGGATATAATTAAGTGCATTTCGTGTCAAATTTATGAAATAACATATCAGGTATATGTATATGTATTTGGTCGGAATTTCCGAATGTAACGATTAAAGGAAACATTTGTTTTATTATTTTGTGGTTTTGTACGATTCTAAAGTCTTGTAACATTTTAATATCTTGGCAAAGATATCGAAATAAGAGGCCGCGGGTTCTATCCCCTCACTGAGACAATTGTTTGAGATTTACAAATATTTGTTTCAGGTCTGGGTGTTTGTAAGACTAAGTCTTCCATAGTTTCTGAAACCCACGACACAACACCTGTATCTTAGTTTGGGGTCAGAACTATATTTGTGACTGTGTATTTTTGTAAGCATATTCAATGCTTTAACACAAACGTCCGTTCTTTATTTAACATTTCCCAATAATAGATATTATAATCACCAGTGTCGTCTCAGAAGTAGTCCGAAGCATAATTCACAATTTTATCGCAAGTATAATGCGGCTAATTTAAATTGACTCCCATCCCGTATAGAGTTGCGTTCAAATCGCAGCTCAATCAATGTTGGACGAGTGACAGAAGTGGGCGCGCTGTAGGATGCCTGCCAAAAATATCATTAATCTTGAAAGTTATAGTAAGACAATAAAACGGTCGTTGCTGTCGATAGTGGGATTGTTGGACAGTTATATTTCATGTTGGAGTTTAATTTGCCGATAAATTACTATTTATTATCGGTTGAGGTTTTTTTGTATGTATGTTGACCTAATGTCTTGTTACTGGTCACTACGAGATGCGGTTACTTCCGAGAATATGATACATTTGTTGTCACTTCAGCATGTATAATTAAAGGAGATAAAGTACTATGGTCTTACGGGACATATTTTTTTACGAAGTGCTAAAACAAAGCAGTGATGGCCTCGAGGTTTAGGCGCGCGGTCGAGAATCTCGGCGGTTGCGGGTTCGAACCCAGGCACACACCTCTGACTTTTCGAAGTTATGTGTGTATTCAAATTGAATTATCACTTGCTTTAACGGTGAAGGAAAACATCGTGATGAAACCTGCGCAACTAAAAAGTTCTTAGGAATTTCTTAGGTGTGTAGTCCGCCAACCCGCACTAGGCCAGCGTGGTGGACTATGGCCTAAACCCTCTCAATGGTAGAGGAGACCCGTGCTCAGTAGTGGGCGTATATGGGTTGATGAAGAAAACAAAGTTAGTAAGTCATATCGATTTTTTGTGTGTCGTACCTTAAATCATTTTGGACTACTTTTAATCGCTACTTATTAAGAATCAAGTCAGATAATGACGTAGATCTAGGTCGAGTTTGGGTGATCTATCTATTTGATGACTGTTAGGAAAACATTGTGATGAAACCTGCACACCTAAAAGTTATTAGGAATTTCTCATGTGTGTAGTCCACCAATCCACACTGGGCCGTGGTGGACCATGGCCTAAACCCTTACAAGTTGTAAAGGAGACTCGTGCCCAGTAGTGGATCTTATATGGGCTGATTATGATAATGATTATCATCAATGGTCATGAACACACATGGATTAAATGAGATTGTAGGAATCCTCACTATTGTGAATGTGTAAGTTATTTTCTTGAATGTTCTACATGGACACTAAGTAGGTATATTAAATCCATCCAGCTAAAAAAACACTTATTTTCAAAAAAGTTTCTCAGGTAAAAAATAATATGGAAGAGTCATAAAATTCAAAACACCTACTTTAACATCTTTATTACATTTTTCTATTCGAGAACTTCAAAACGCCAATAAATGATTACTCTATTCTAAATATCAAAGTAACTCTTTAAATTCTTTCCACGTACCGCAGCCTCAGCTTTATAGGTCGATGGATTTAATTAATACTAATAAAAATCAACTGTAATCCTCTAAAATTAGGTCCAATTTTGTTTGAAGCCCACAATTTTCTTTTTATAATCGTGTTTTAAAAAGAAAAGCAATGCATCGCCCACGAGTTACGAGTGTAATATTAGAATGTGAGCACGGTTTACTACGTACCGAAATAAAACTGAACAAAGTTAAGAGTGATGTTTGCACACACCGTTTTTGGGGAAAGTGCTTACTCTATTTTCGTGTTTAAGGCGTAATTGGATGTAAGAATATACAACGGAGTTTGATCTTACGCTGTTACGTGGGAGACGAGAATAAACCGCAAGTTTATAGAAAGTACTCATATAATTCCGGCGCATCAAATTTTTTGAGTGGGCTATTCGAATTTCTTGGCATATCGATGATTATACTAAGTTAAGCCCACTAAAATGAGTAACGCAACTGTGTCACGCACTCTTTGGAATACGTAGATCTGAAAGGAATAAGTTTTGATCGCCCATTCAGTTCCGATCCGAGAATCGATACCAGCCACATTTGACTCAGTGCGGGGATCGAACCCGCGGCTTCACGGTTTGCAAGCTGGTGTCTAGCCAACTACAATGCACGGGTCTGTCAACCGTCACAGCCTTACGAAATGAAACTTAAATAATTAGTATTTCGTTGGTAAAATACTACAGTACATAATAATAGAAATGAAGTAATTCGATCCCCGTGTATAGTGTTACTATTTGATCATTCAGTATTTATAGTTTTGTAATATAATCATCATTTATTTCAGTCCAGTCGTCCCCATTCATAGCTACTGTTTGTCAGATTTAGCGCAGCTTTAATTATTAATTATACAGGGTGTATTCAGGCCGTGATCGGAAACTAAGGCAGGTAACAGCCAAAGTAATTACACACCCCCTGGTGTTAAAGAAAATCTCGACAAAAAGCAAAAAAAAAAATAACGTTTCCTTGCAACCACATACATTCTATACCTCTGGTTGTTAGCAAAACGTCATTGTTTTTACGAGACCAATAAAAAATATTAAAAGCACTCCTCATTTTTATTAATTATTAATAACATCTGATGACGTAATTTTCACGTGAAATTGAGAAAAAATAATAAAATAAGATGAGCGTATTGGAGGTGCTGGGATTTGAACCCAGGACTTTCAGCATGCGAAGCAGACACTCTACCACTGAGTTACACCCCCGGTTGATAACAATATCGAATTTACGAATGAGATAATTTTTAATAAAGTTTTGTTCGTAGCAAGAGAAAGATAATAGTAGATTTATATAAACATACAATATACATACATAATTTAAGGCATATATGCCCTGAGGGAGTAAGCAGAGGTGCATTTCATATATGTATCAGTCTTACGTAATACGGGGCAATCCTATTGCCGTAGTTTGGACAAATTTCCAAACCCCGTGTTGCTACTGAGACTTTCGTAACTGAAGAACCCAATATAATTGCCGATTGAACCTACGCAAGACCTCAAGATCACAAGGCACATAAGCCACGATTACCCGAGTCAGTTAAATGATTCAGAAGATAATGTTTATAATTGTGACTTGTAATAACAAAAATAATCGTCTTAAAAGGCTAATTAGATTAACAAAGAAATTGTCCTCAGAAAGGCTAATGGCTCTACCAGATATTATCACAAGCGATAATCGTCATTCGATTCTAGACGAACTAAAGAACATTTACGATACATAGATATCACTATTTTTCACACTACTAGTTTTAGATACAAAAAACAGGTATTCATTTGTTTATATATAAACAGAAAGTCAGTCAATATTCCAATCTAAACAGTATTCCTCAGATTTTGTTGTGAAATAGTTTTTGGGAAGCGAACTACTTCGAAACACGAACTTTACAGACTTATGGGCGGGATTTCAGAGCGGGGTCAATCGAGATTTCCGCATGGTTATAGCGATTTGTTAAACGTTGTTTGTAGGACACTGTCACGAATGATGGGCCAGATTATAGGATTATGGGGTTCAGTTCCTTGTTTTGTGTTCGGAAATATCATGGGAAATTATACTTTTTGTTTTTTATTGGTATGCAAGAGATTTTTATTTTGCTGAATCAAAATTGTATTTGAAAACGGGCCCACGATTGTGTTTAAAGTGAAATCGCACAGTTTGAAATAACGCTAACAGGCTCGCCCTTTATTAAGCGGGATAAAAACAAAGTTGATGAATTGTGTGTCCGAAAATGCACCTCTGCCTATCCATTCAAGTAATACAGTCTTAATGTAAAATAAATGTATGAAGCATGTTTTTAAAAGTTACAGTATTTTTAATAACGCCCACGGAACCCAAAACAGCAGTCAATAAATCTCTCATCTCTAGTACAAAGCGGAATGATTCAAAGATGTTATCGCCTTTCCCTTTATGTTTCACTTTAAACGTCCAGCAACCTAAGGATTTTAACGATAAGAATCTGTTTTATTAATTAGATACGTTGAGAAATATTAATGTTTTGTTGAGAGCTTTACTGGTTTTACGTTTGTAGGCTATTATGGTATTATAATATTGTTTCAAAATTCACTGGTTTTCCACTTCTTGAGACAAGGAAGGTTTCTGTTAAGTCTTTTTTTACATATTTTAAGCATAATCCAAGTAATTATACCATCAATGGCATTGATATTTTGTTAAGAAGTATTTAGTATTTAATTTCTCAGGTAGCAAATATATATTTTTCCTTGACAAATAAAAGTCAGCCATTTAAGTCAACTTTTTAATTAAGATAAATTTACTTAACAATCAATCCTTTAGATATATTTCAAGCATGGTCTATACCCCCGAAAGATTGGATAGAACTGCATTTCTCTAATAAATTTTCGGGAATTGTTATTTTAATTCCATTTTATTGGAGCGAACTTACCGCAGATGTTCAGAAAAGAAGAATCCCTATTTCTAAGAATGCTGAATCAAAAAGCCAATAATCTTTTTTCAATCCGTGAATCGAGTTCAGGTCCTAAATACTTCTTTCATTCTTTCGTTCTTTGGTCACAAATTCTACATCTAAATGCATATTATAATTCAATCACGCGCGTTTTATCTTATACTAGCGGCCCGTACCAGCTCCGCCTGGGTACTAAAGGATACTGGGTACTGGTATTTTTTGTGAACAATTGTAACTGTTATATGTTTAAAGAAATAGAGTGATCCATTTTAAGTAAGTATATTCTACTTTAAAACTTCGCTGTATACAATATTAGCAGTAGTATTTGTAGGTGGCAACAAAACATATTGATTTTCAGGGGATCCTACTCGAGAAAGGGCAACGTATAATTGTCCATGAGAAAAGCACTCTTTTCTGAAGTCGATACCAACCATGGAAAATGTTTGTCCCTGGGATTTATTTATTGTAAGGGCAAATGATATTTTTATGGGAAACTGCAACCTTTTGAATGATATAGGGAGATCCGACGGCACCATTGGGATCCGCGGTATGTGGGCGAGTTGTCCGGCCGCGGGGCCAGTGATGATTATTGCTACAATAACATTACAGCCCATATACGTCCCACTGCTGGGCAGGGGTCTCCTCTACCATTGAAAGCGTTTTTATGTATATATTTTTAATAGCTATTGCCCGCGACTCCGTCTGCGTAGACTTTAGGGTTGAGTGCAGAAAGATAATAAGTGAATCATTAATTCGTCTCCTAAGTGTCCAAATAAGTTTTACTTTGAAACAGCTATTTTCGCAATTATAACATTTTTATTGTTCAGGAATATTTAATTGTTCCTTCACAGGGTCCTAATTATGTCCATACCAAAAATTATATAATTTAGTCGAACGGTTTAGGCGTGAAAGCGTAACAGATCTACAGAGTTACTCTTGCAATTATAAGATGTAAACATACCCACGGGAATACATTTACATACTTTATATCTCATTAAAATTCGGTTGGTCTTACCTATCTCTATGCCAAAAATCATTCACACTGGTTTAGTAGATCTCAAGAATAGCTATAATATAAGGAAAAACTACATTTTCCGGGATAAAAGTATCTTATGTTATTTTGGTGGATCCTACCTATCTCCTTCTCCATACCAAAAATCATCCAAATCGGTTCAGTAGATCCAGAAATACCCATTCCCACGGGAATACTTCATTTTCCGGGATAAAAAGTGTCCTATATTACTTCGGTGGCTCCTACCTATCTACATACCAAAAATCATTCAAATTGGTTCAGTACATCTAAATAATAATAATTCCCACGGGAATACTACATTTTCCGGGATAAAATGCATTCTATGTTACTTCAGCGGGCTCTACCTATCTCCATACCAAAAATCATTCAAATCGGTTCAATAGATCCAGAAATACCCGTTCCCACGGGAATACTACATTTTCCGGGATAAAATGCATCCTATGTTACTTCTATGGGCCCTACCTATCTCCATACCAAATATTATTCAAATCGGTTCAGTAGATCCAGAAATACCCGTTCCCACGGGAATACTACATTTTCCGGGATAAAATGCATCCTATGTTACTTCGATGGGCCCTACCTATCTCCATACCAAAAATCATTCAAATCGGTCAAATGGTTTAAGCTTGAAAGCATAACACAGGTAGTGTTACTTTCGTGTTACTATGTATGCTCATCCCACAGGAACCCTACATATTCCCGGGATAAAATGTTTTTCATCTTACTTCATAGGATTTCATTTATGATCATACCAAAAATCATAAAAATCTGTCTAATAGTTTAGACGTCAAAGCGTAAAATAATTATAGCGTTTTATCCCCAATCCCACGGGAATACTACATTTTCCGGGATAAAAATTATCCTATGTTACTTCGGTATGTCCTAGCTACCTTCATGCCAAAAATCATTTAAATCGATCAAATGGTTTAGGCGTGAAAGCATAACACAGGTAGTGTCACTTACGTGTTACAATATATGCTCATCCCACAGGAACCCTACATATTCCTGGGATAAAATGTTGTTCATCTTACTTCATATGATTTGATTTATGATCATACCAAAAATCATATAAATCAGTCGAATGGTTTAGACGTGGAAGCGTAAAATAAATATAGCGTTTTATCCCCAATCCCACGGGAATACTACATTTTCCGGGATAAAAAGTATCCTATGTTACTTCGGTGGGTCCCATCTATCTCCATACCAAAAATCATCCAAATCGGTTCAGTACTTTTTGAGTTTATTCGTAACAAACATACAAAAATACAAAAATACAAAAATACAAACCTTTCCTCTTTATAATAATAGTATAGATATATATTTATTATTATTGTGTTAAGAAATTTATGTTTCATTAACTTTATAATAAAGGTTCGGCGTGTCCATTATCTGAGAACAAAGCTGGTGAGTGTACAAATAGACTGTTTAATCTAAGGACATAATGCATACCACTTAGGTTCCACTTATTTTATGGTATTTATAACGCAAGTAGATAATAGTACATTAAGCTTGGTTGAGGTATAACTATTTGTTGATAATTATGGTTTTATTGTTTGCTAAATATCGGTATTTAAGATTTAAACCCGCGTGTTCAGCGAAACAAAATTTTTACTTATATATATTTTAACTATGACAGACAGACTAACAGACCGATGCTTTATATTTATTAGTAAAGAATTCATCTTAGGAGCCAATTGGCAATGATAGAGTCGTGATCGAAAATATATTAAATTTTTTCCTTTTTAGAATCAGAGAAGGATTTTTTTTAAATATTTAAATACAAAACATTTTTCATATATATGAGTATATTTCTAGAATATTTATGCACCTATCATGTATCTATGTACCACCCTAAGGATTGACTGATAATGCCTCAGGCATTAAGTCCGCATTTATGTTACTTTGTATTAAAAGCATTAATAAAAAAGGAATAATCTGTATCATAATTCTTATTATCGATATAACCTGTCCGCCAGTATGGATAGTTCACGGGTAGTCTTACGTAATTGTGGTTTGCGGTGGGTATACCGCATGGCAAGGCCATCGAGACATTTTAGTAGTATCTCTACATCTCGATGTACAAAGAAGTCATGAATGACATTTTCTAGGGCAATTGTGGAGTGAATATTTTTAATTTGTTTTTGACGGCTATAATATGATGCGAAATATTGCTAATGAAATTTTTCTTTTATCTACTCTGAATTTTTAGTAGGTTAGACATTTGAAGAACATAGCCACTTTATAGTAGTACAGTAGTAAGAAAAAAAGGTTTACCATGCCGAACTGACGAACTGATAGACTGTCTCGTAATCTCGCGTAGAAGTGTGCTTAGTAATCTCCTAGATCGGGCCGCGTTATGAGTTTATAATTAGAAAAAAAAATGCATTACTTCTCAATGCAATTCCCTAAATGACAGCAATAGGCTCGCCCCTTTTACGTGGAACGAAAACACATTTTGCCCAAAATATTATGAGTGAAGAAATGCCCTTCCACTTACCCTTTCGAGGAATACATATCGCACGCTTAAAAATATAGTGACCTAATTCAAAATTTTATATTTTCACCTTCATTCACTTTGTGATAAAATATTTTCGGATTAAATAATAAAATTGTAATGTATGTAATGTAACTGTTTAGTACACATATTTTTTAAACATGATGATGTTTTATATATTTTCTACAAAATGTATTTGACGAAGTAACATTTTTTTCTCATTTACTTACCTTAGACTCGGCTTTTTGAATTAGGTCACTATATTATTAAGCGAGCGATATATGAGGCTATGTATCATGCGTGCAGAATAATCTCGACATAAACTCATCGACTCATACAATTTAAAATAATTGCCCCACGAAACAACATTGTTGATGCGAAATAAATAATGCCGTAAATAACATTTAAGTGATGTTAACACAGTAATATAATTTAAGAGAACGATTATATCCATTTACATACACTAATAATGGCTTCCTTGATCCTTGGTCTGCCTTATTCATGTAAATAATTGGTTTGTGTACGTCTTGTTAACTGGAGATTTTGGGAATCATTATATGCTACTTGGTAAATATCCTTTTAGTCACAACTCACACTTCAAGGGAATATAAATCTTATTCAATTAAGAAATGTTTTATCCTTTTTTGGTCACGAACCAGGGAAGAAGGAAATACATTGCAGATAGATATCTGCAATATTTTATGGTTGTATTATTGAGTGTTACTGTGGAGTCAAAATTGTGTGATGTATTTGTAATTATTTTCTGACTCGAAAAAGTGACCCCAATTCTTATGATAAAAGCAGACCTCCAAAGAAATAATCGATTAAAAAAAAGTTCAAAAATTCATAAGACAATTTGTTACACAAAAAAGTCCGTGATTAAACCTTTAAACTTTAGTATTAATTTATCATCTTCGAATCATTTCGACCTATGCATCGAATAAGATTACTTATGACTATAACACCAGACTGCTTTTTATGTTTATAATAGAGTCAAAATTGTTTATATGTTGCACTAGTGAAGTAATAATGATCATAAATTTTGTTGTTGTTTGAAGGATATAAAAATTTACTGATAATTTTGTGCCCAATTAAGTTTAAATCGCTGAAAAAGAGAAGTTGTACAAAAGCACATATAACTTTATTCTGCGCATAGGTCGATTTTAGGTTGTTGTAAGGACGCCTTTTATTAACTAAATTATATATACTTTATTTTCCAAGTAAATAATCGTCATTTAGTCAAATTATCACAGTGGTAAATAGATTATGTTGTATAAATTTCACGTTATGAGTATTAGTATAATTTGGATCCAATTAATATGTTGGTGTTATTTTTGACGCGTTGTCATCAGTACGTGGGCTTAGTCACGGTTTGTGACTGGGGAAATCTATGTAAATATATATAGTTATAAATTTTTGTGTGTAGTAGTAAGTATTGCGTTTTATTAGTTTACGACGTGAAAATTGATGACTTATGATGACTGAGCTTATACGTTACACTCTGGTCTATTGCCATAATTTATTCTAACAATTGCAAACCAACTGGCATTAGGCCACCGCGGTGGGCTAAGGCCTGATCCTCTCTATGCAGCAGAGGGACGTATATGGACTGATGATTTTAGTCACCGTCATTCTTGACCTGACACCTTTATTAGAGCAATTAGCAATTTATGTAATAAAAAGCTTACAATTTATTTTTAGTTTAATGTATTTTAAGATCGAATTGTCAAAGCATATCTACGTAGATAAAAATCAAAAGTAACGCTAATTTATGACTATGAGATCTTTGCCTCGTGTCTCCTACGCGACTTTCGAAGTGACAATCCTCACCATTTCAGCCAAAAACGTCCACTGCTCGACATAGGCCCCCTTCAAAGACTCCAATGTGCTCTTTCAGCTTGCTCTCCCACAATTTTAGTTACATCGTCATGAGCAACAATTGAAAGTAACAATAATTTGGTAAAATACGTGGGGTTATCAGGTTGAGGTAGGCACTTAATAAATATTATTATATAGGTGTGTCAGTAGTATAAAATAATACCACTGGTAACAAACGAACCATTGTCTAATATATGGAGTACCATGACCTCTATCGGTTAAAATGGAAATCAAATAGAACGTTGAAACATGGGTAAAGTTCAGCCGAACACAAACCGCCCAAACATACCGCCCGCCTACGCAGTTCTCACTTACATCGATAGATGGCTCTAGCCGCCTTTGAATCACGTGAATATCTAAGTTTAGTTGTATTTCTGTAATATACAAGTAATTAATAAGTTCCTAAGTGTTTTAGTATGGTTATAATTAAAAAAATTTAAGGTTTTATCTAGTGTTTACTTTCTGTAAAATTATCATCACGAATTTCACGGATCGTTAAATTATTTATTAATAATTTAGTAGTATTTGTAGTTTGTACATATACGCACATTGCCCATAAACGCCCCATTGATGGACCTTCTCAGTAACTAAGTAAGGGTGTAGGCCTTAGTTCACCACGATGGCCTGGTGCGAATGGGACTAAACACCTAAGGAATTTCTAACAATTTACTAGTACACCCACTAGTTTCTTCAGGATTTTTCCTTGACTGTTGAAGTACGACACAATTAATTGTGAAAACATACATAATGTCGTTATAATGTGTATTTGTTGTATCCAGCATAGTTTATGCAATAATCATAATCCTTACTTACTTGTTCTTTGATATATTTTTCTCTTTACCAGGTTGGCAGAAACAAAAAGATCTTACCTATATATCCAATTACAAGCATTTTTATATATACCTATATCTTTTTGTAGAATAAATTGTCCTGTACAATATATTTAAAATCAGAATATTTTTAAACATAATGTTGGCAGCTCTGAATTGTTTTGTTTTGTTGCAGCGCCGGTAGTGGAGGCGCACTATGCGCGGCGTCACGTGACCGCAGATGGCGTCTGACGCGCGCCCGCGCTCGCCGCAAGATGGCGCGCGAAGAAGGCGCGAATTCTCCAGGTCCCCTGTACTTACATTCATATTATTAATTATCATAATTTTTGTACTTATAGCTTTACTTTTACATAAAATGGGACTCAAAGCGGGCTTTTGATTGCAATTAAACAATATATATTTTATTTTGTAAAGTGAGTTATGCTGTTTAAGTAGTTTTTACTGCTTATTGAGGGTGTAATGTACTGTTGGGTCCCAGGATCCTAAGTTTTGTTTACAGGAATGGGTTTGATGGTATAGGTTAAAGGCACGGTTGTTCTTGGTTAAATTTTTGCTTTAGACAGAATAGCATTTGTGCTTAATTTTCAATTACAAATGATGGTAACCATAAATGTGTAGTGGTCGCGCTAAAAGTAACTCTGAGCAAATAAAAGACGAAATGTATTAAACTGTTAATCGGGGGCAATGTATCCAGAATTTATTGTAACCACCTCGTTTCGCCATTTAAAAACATTGAAATAATTGATATTTACCATGTGATAAACAAACACAAAAATCAATCACACGGACGCGTAAACGAGCTTTTGCTTTTTTTATTGATAAATCACTTGCAATCTGCATCAATCAGTGTTACTTTTAACGGTGGCCTCACTCAGTAACCAAGTATGAAAATTGTAAACATTGCTACGAGGTCGCAGTGTCGCCAAATCGCCAACGTGCGACTATTTATAGTGGCCGCGTCTTCCGTATGTCTGTGCGACACCTGCCTCGCTCCGACGCGCTCGGTGCCACTCTGCGCCACGCCACCGCCACGCCACGCGTGGTGTGGCCGCGTACCGAACTATCGCACATTATAACGCACTTCACAAGAAGCACACCCGCGAGTCATACGTTCGGATATAACTAGTGAACCGTGGCGGAGTGGGTCGCGGGGAATCCTCCCGGAATTCGGCACCGAGTCGCGGGGGAAGCTCGGCCGCTCTAAATCGGTCGCACTCGCCGCCAAGCTTTTCGGCGGTCCGCGCGCGCGGTCGTTCTCGTGGCTAAATATACTCGCGTCGCGTGCGCAGGTCCCCGTACGTGACGCTGGGCGCGGTGCGGTACGCCGTCCGCCGCGCTCCGCCGCCGCGCGCCTGCCCCTGCCGCTGCTGCTCCGAGGAGGCGGTGGCGGCGTGCCTCGGCCGGGCCAAGCCCGACAGACGCACGCTGGATCGCATCCAACGCCACCTGGGCCGCGGCTCGCGCGACGAGCGGCCCTCGCGCCACCAGCGCCTGCAGGCGCTCACCGAGCTGCTGCGGCCGCGCGCGCACCACCCGCCGCCGCCGCCGCCGCCCCCGCTGCCGCCGCCGCCGCACACGGCGCCCGTGCTGCCGCCCGTGCCGCCGCCGCGCGCCAGGCACCGACACAGCCCGCCACGCGGACTCTCCGTCGACCGATGCGACGAATTCGACGCCGACAACATCACGCTCGTGCGCGTCGAGCCGCGCTCCATCGTCGGCTCTTACGCGCAAAAGACGATACCTTATCGAAGTGCGTCGTTCTCTCAGGGTGACTTCGCACAGGACAAGTATTATCGCGGGCCGACTCGGCAGCCGTCGGCTTTCGACTTCGGCAAGAGACCCGCGAGAAACGAACGCGCCGCTGCCGTTCGTCGCGAAGCCGAGTCTTCGAGCAATGCGACCGATGAGAATGTGACCGAGGAAGGGTCGGTGGCGTCGGTCGCGTCGGTGGACTCAGCCGTCGGGTCGGACGAGGGCCTGCTAGCGCACGCGTCGCCCTCGGGCCGATCGCCGCCACCGGACGCGCCGCACAAACAACTGGGGGCCAGATCTCTGACGCACCCGCTGCCACGACGAATCCCCACCGTGCGAGAGGAGGGACCGAACGAAGCCGGCGGCAGTCTGCCTGCCTTGATGGCACCGCGCATTTTGCACGAATTACGCGAAGAGAGTGACGGTTCTCAAGCTGACAGTGCGCAAGCCCAAAGTGAGGGAACGTCGCCTCTGGAACCCGCGCAACCCTTCGCTTTCCCGCCTCTCCCCGATCCTCCCGCGAACGCGTGTGCTAATGTAGACTGTGATTGCTCACAATTTCCCGTAACGGTTGACAATCCCGCGACAGACAGTTCTAGTGAGAACGCGAGTGCGGTGCCTGTGCCCGTGTATGAGTGTATAGTGAAACAGTGGTCTAAGGAGTTACCGCAGGAAGAGCAGCAGCGGTCCGACGCCGCTTCCGATGGTTCCTTGGATCGAGACAAAGAGGATGAAACGATAACGAGCGAGCAAGTTGCCAATTTGTTAGCAGCTGTGCAAAATCCCTGCACGCCAGCGCCAATTGGAGGTAGGGAGCGGCGCCGGCCTCTTGATAAAACGAAAAGAAGGAAAGGCATTTACATAACCACGCCAAGCGATGATGGAGGTGAGGAAGATCCCCCTTCTGTGAATGGTTGCAAGCGTGAAAGTAGTGAGGCATCGTTGCAAGATATGCGTTTGTCCGCAGAGACCCGAACTTCATCACTTCTTGGAGATAAGTCAGATGATTCGTGTACAAATGGACCACCGAGTCCATTAGAGGCGCCGGCGCCCGCCTGGCCCAAGTCCGAGGAATTGAAGGCAAGACGCGCTAGGTTTTACCAACAGAGCTCTGATGAAAGGGACGACGATTCGTTTCGAACGAGACGGAAATATGGAGACTCACCTTCGGAAGCGGAGAGTGACACTTGCTCGCGAGACAGAACAGCGTCACCATCCCCTTTCAGTCCTTCCGATACGTCTGACGTTGAAGCGAGACGCCAGCAGTTTTCAAGGGGACCGTTTGGAAAGAATTTGGAGGCACCTTCGAGCCGTTCGGTGGAGACAGGTAGAAGGAGTTTCTCGGACGCGACTGTGCCGAGTCGGAAGACCAGTGTCGGAGCCATGTCAGTGGGCAGCAGGGGCCGCGGGCCCACCCACGTGCGGGCTACGTCATCGCCTTCCAAACTGGCTGGAGTGAAACCTGGTGCTGATCTACTAGCCGAGCTCCTCCGCGGCAGCTCCGAGGCGCTCTCCAACTCTTCGACCTTCGACAACGTGATCCTCACTCTGCACCAGCACAACGTGAGTACCTTTCCGTTTATATTCCTTTGTACTGTTTCTATTGACCCCGATAACATCCGCGAAGTGAGCAACAAAGTGAAACACCGTATTATGATGTTTATCTTAGCAGAAAATAGCGTAAGAACAAACGATTTTGTGTTATTGCCAAAGTTTATTTGAGTTTATAAACTAATATTTTTCGGACGTCGGTGATAGTCGGCAGCGATTTTCAATTTTGCGAGATTTAACCGTGGTCATATTCAATGTCGTGTGGTTTATATTCATTAGTGTTCCCCGACACTTGTCGCTCCAATGTCGCGTGACTCACGCGCGACAGATGTTCCAGGAGCGTATTAAAAATGTTAAGGGCAATTGAGTTTATTTTAAATCTGTCACTAAACTCGAGAATATTGGCAAGGACGCGTGTGATGCATACTGTATGGAGCGAAATTAAAATTTATTCAGCGCCGTGACGTATCGCCCGCGTAATGCTTTTTTGTTATTCCAAGCGTCAGTTGAAATTCGCTTGTTTGTTCACGACACAAGGCGTACTCATTACTGTCACTTTTTATTACTCTTTTAATAAGTATAAAAATCAAAATATTCATTATGAAAGTATTTTAAAGGACGCGGGAATGTTCATTGAGTGAATCACCGCTTTGAAATATGTTTTTTGTCATGAATTGTATAAATAGGATATATTACCAATACTTTCGCTAACCTAACATTACAAAACGTTACAATAATGAAAGATACTATAATAAAATGATACATATAAACCTGACTTAAAAAGCGCCATAGAAGTTACTCATAAAAAATTAACTTTTGTTATAACAAAAACAAACAAATGACTATTAAAATCATACTGCACCTACCATCAATTGCAAGTGCAGTAGCTTTAAAATTAGTATGAAAAAAGAAATAAAATGAAGTTTGAAGTTTTTCTAATCACCATGCTTGCAGTGAGTTTCTTTAAAGTTATTCCTTAAAAATTCAACCTACATAAGTAACTTGCAAGCACAATGGCTATAATACATCCATTCTAGAAAGAGCTATTTCTTGCCGGTCACAATATAGACTAATACCTTATTGTACTTATAATCGAAATCTTCTACGTGCACTTTTTAAGCCATCGGGCAACTACTTTTTCATGTATCCTACTTATGTAATTAACAATATAGATTATACAGTAAAATAAGAATATATAATCAATAAGAACTAAAAAAAAACTACGTATAAAAATCATTAGACTGCAAAAAACTAATGAACCATTTTGAAATATTGCATAAACAATTTTTCTAATAAAACGACCTGTCTTATGGAAGCGTTTGTAATATTCTTGTGAAGTGAATATATTGTGCACTTTGATAAGAATTTCATATTGAATTTTTTGCGAATGAAATTTCTTTCATGTGTTTGATCTTGTGAATATTTTAACAGAATGCATGACGATAGTTATCATTATTGGTTTGTTATTTAACTTTTAAATTGCTGATACTTTCGTCTTCATGTGCGTAAGTCGTTACGTATTTTATTTACAAAAAAAAATAAGAAATAGTTTATATAAACAGCACTTACTTATTATTATAATAATTATTCATAAAGCAAGAAGAAGAAACATTATGCGGATAAGTAAGCTACGGCTAAAAGTAGGCCTTTTTTTTTGTCAGGCTATTTCTTTAATCTTGGACCAACCTCTTCCACACTTTATTACAATTACGAGTATACTAACTAAATTTATCACCCATGCACTAACCGGTAATCGAATCCAAACTTTCGAGAACGAGACACAAAGGTCGGGACAGCGACTGCACAAGCTTACAAAACCGCTGCTACCAGTTTTACGCGACGAAAAAAAAAATCACTTTAATAAACTTGTAACACGTTAATGTACAGTTATGAAATACAGACCAATTGATATTAACTCAATACATTTTAATGCAACTACTGTATTACGTTGAAAAGAGCCCGACAAATCCAGTTTCGGCGTGGCGAGAAAGTGTTTTTTTTTTAACTTTCCAAAACATATAAGTTGATTGACATTTCGTCTCGGTTTAATTAACATGTTATGTAAAGCGTGCAATGTGGTAATAAAATAAATACAACCAACGGTACTAACCCGACCCCACAGTGATACCGATTTTGTCGTGGGTTTCATTCGTAGGTATTTATTTTAAAAATGAGTGAATTCTAATATTTGAGTTGGATGTCATCATGTCTTTTTAGTGTAAGGTGCCTACATGATTGTCGCCTGATCAGGAAAACTAAACCTAACATTTTATTCTATTTCTTTGTCATGGCTGATGATACTGGATGATGATAGGGCCAAATTTGATGTTGTGAATTACTGTCTTCCTTTCTGACTCCTACAAAAGGCTTTTGCCTAATAGACACAGGAGAGTAGATTATAAGTTTGTTTTTAGTTCCTAATTGCCGACTGTTTCCCCTAAACCTCCTTCAATACCTTCTAGAGCGACCTGTTAGAAGCATACTGCCTACCTGTTAGAACCATATTCAACAATCTTTATTGAGCAGGCGCGGTACTTTCACAGAAGCCCAATAGCGCTACAAGTTCATTGGGTAATGTCTAGCTTATTATTGTTAATGTTGGATAAGTATATTTTCATTGATATGACAAATTTATTTATTTATTTATTTATTCTTTATATACTAGATAGTACATAGGCGGACTTAATGCCGTAGGCATTCTCTTACAGTCTACTTTAGGGGAGTGCAGAGATGAACCTCGGTAGGTGTATTGTGATAATAATATTACTTAAACATACATGCATACCTAAATACTAATACAATAATAAATATATATGCAAAAATATATACGATAATATATAAAATAAATAGATATATATATATATATATATATATATATATATATATATATATATATATATATATATATATATATATATATATATATATATATATATATACACAAATATCAATAAGATGACTCTGCTAACTCTTTGAGATACAGTTCTCGTACTCTCGTTTTAAAGACTTCGCGTGTAGTGGACGTCCTTATTCTGATACAAATTGCTTCTGTTGAAAACTTAAAGCTTAAAGATCATTCTGAATTTATCAGGCAAACTGGGATTTTGGGCTACCATTGAAGCACCGACCCTGAGTAAACCCAAAACACACCACAAGGCCGTTCCTACGTTCGTTACAGTTCCCACATAAATCCCACCCATTCACCCAACAAGCCCATAAAGGAAATAGTTAACATACCGTTACACTATAAATATCATGTAAATTGTTGCGAACATTAACTGAAAATGTAAACACGTTGCCAGTTGCAATCGATGTTGGGTTCGACTCGATGAGTGTGACGTAGTTATTACGTCATCGTGACGTCAGCTGTGACTGGTTGCCAGGGTTTAGTGCGTTTATTTGGCGTGGTGTGGTACGGATTTAGTACTATTTACATAGCCTAATAGGGAGTGAATGGGTTCGCGTGGGTTTAAAATCGAGCTGGTGTTGCCAAGTTTACGAAATACTGAGGGTAGAGTTAGAGAGAGGTAGGGTAGAGTACTGGTATTACGAAGTACTCCGACCCAGGGTAGAGTCAGTACTCTAGTATAAACATAATCATAAACAGATTAATACCAGTGTATTACTCTGTGTATTTGCGTTTAAGGGCTAACTAAATTACACCAACCGGCACTAGGTCAGTTGTTGGACTAAGGCCTTAACCCGCTTAGTTGTAGAGGAAGCCCGTGCCCATCAGTGGGCCGTATATAGGCTGATAATGATGACTTACTTAATAGAAAATTAAGATCTATTTTTTATGCAAGAATAAACAAAACAACAAACATTTAATTGAGCTGGAATTCCTTATTTTCTACGTTTAGTCAAAAGTTTCTAAATTCTACATCATACAGAGCAATCTATTTCCCATTTACAACTCAATTTAAAACACCTTGCTACTAAATAATTACGTCAATATCTTAGAAAAAAATAGCTCAATTTCTTCCGAAGATAGGAAGTGACGTAACTAGACCAGACCCACGTAGATGCGTAGATGTCAACAACGATGACGACATCCGGATGCAAAATCCACAGGGCGTATGTTTAGATGCTTCAATAAACACTAAAATACATTAGCACTATGACGTCATTACACACGAAAATACCCAATAATAGAGTGTCAATAAACATCAGTCAAGTTTAGTGAAATGCCTGGAATAGCGCCATGGCAATGCAAACCGGAAACAAATATTCTTGCTACAATATTGTATCAGACTGTACAGGGTGTATCCAGACCATGATCGGAAACTAAGGCAGGTAGGTTAAGGTGATTACGAACTCCTTGGTGTTAAAAAAAACTGACAAAAAACACAATTTTTGATGTTTTCCTAAGAACCACGTACATTTCATACCGAATGGTTGTATGGAAAACGTAATTAATTTTATTTTTCTTCTAATTTTTTTAAGGCCAATGGGTTGGAGATCTCCGTGGCTATTACCTGCCTTGGTTTCCTATCATGGTTTTAACACACCTTGTATAATGCGACTAATATGTCGGGTAACATTGTTGCCCATTTTATTACCTTTAGTATTATTGAAGTTCAAAGCAAATTTAAAGGAGACAAAAATATCTGTTGGACTATTTGCGATCAGAACAATAAATCCATCGTTTTGATACTTAATCCATGACTCAGAAGGTGAAAAGACTGTGTAATGTTACTTTATTTAGCACGTAACGTTATATTCGAAAACGGTTGCGGGGATCATGTTGAATGAGTGAAATCTTTTTTTTTTTGAGTATCTACCTCAAAAATTCACTCTGTTGATGGTTTTCTACCTGACCGTTTTCTTTTAAAATGTTAAAAATAAGATGACATATTGTTTAAAAGTAAACGACAAAAATACGTTTCCAAAATTGAGTTGTTCCGAACCAGTCAAAAGTAGCGATATAAAATTAAAAGATTGTAATGACCTACTCAACTGACAATTTACCTACAAACCTTCCGCGGTTATTTTAAAATGCAAGACTATTGTTGGCCATACTATAGTCATAAGTTAAACAAATATTTTTTTATCAGCTATATTTATTTCTATGCTGTTATAAATATAGTTCACCGTTTTCACAGAAATCCTATCAACAACCTTTTTTACCAAAATAACATTCATAAATATCTGATATTGAAAATAGTAGAGCATCAACAGGTTAGCATTAACGCAAATATGAAAGCAGTTGGAATGTTTCGCCGTAAATAAAATTGTTTTTCAAAAACAATGCTTCAACAAGAACATCAAATATTTATCAGATAAGTTGGCTTTGTTCGCCACATAAAATATGAAATGAGTTTCTGTGAGAAGACGGCAGGAATCCGAAGCTTCTGAGAAGTTTAAAAAGACGGTACTACTTCGTAAACTTCGATAGGTAAAGTTAAATAAGAATTCTGCCAAAGAATCTTTCATAGAACAAAGTAGTGTGCTTTTTTATTCTGTACCACATTTGGTACGATCTTTGTTTATTCAAAAATAGTGTTTACAAATCATTGCGCTGATTTTTGTTTTATTTATACGATCACGGAATTGTAAAAGATGGGTCATGATTAGAGCTGTATAGTTGTTAAATTTACAAGCTGTGCTTTCCATCAGCGCATGTGGTCGAAAGAAGTAAGTAAGCAAGAAAGAAGTAAGAAAAAAATTGACAGCTTAGGGACAAAATTTTATGTACGTTGGCACTGTTGGGCACGGGCCTCCTATACCATTAAATTAAATACCCTCGTATTTGTATTAGTAAAAAGAAGTTAAGTATGAAAGAAGATAGGGGGAGAAGCATATGAGTTTCAGATAGTCTCATGGCTAGTAACAGGAAAAATTTCACTTCGTATCTTGAGTTTCGGAAACGACGATAGACTTTTCAGTTTCACAAGCTTCTAATACTACATATCTAGACCATTTCAGGTTCTGCAACTCACAGATTAGATCGCATTAGATTCCTAATGCACGCTGCAGACAATTTCAAATCATAGAATGTTGCAACAGTCTTGGATCCGAGCGTTGAGTCACGGGCCACAGCTAAATCTATTGATGTGTTTGTTTAATGTTTATAAACAGATCTTGTTTGCTTTGATTCACTGTTTTAATGATAGACCGTATGACATGGTATTGTAAAACAAAACGTTTTTGCTGGAGAGCGGGGGCGATCACCTGACTGCGTCTGGGGGTGTAACAGTTACGTGGGAGAGGTGTGACCCGTCATGGCTGATGAGTATGACGTGACGCCTTAAAAACAGATGAAATTGTTTGAAAATATGAAGGTGGTACGTTGGAAGATGTTGATGTTGAAATTCGTAGTAATCACATAGAAAAATACATGAGCTAGCTAGAAGTTTCGATAAGGATGGTTCCTATACGGCCCAAAAATTTTCTAAGATAACTTAATGCTTGGTTGAGTTATCATAAAAGTTTCCAAACGAAGTTTACCTTTTAGATGATCTGAATCTAATTAAACAGGTCACTTAGAAAAATGTGGTTAATTCAGTCCAGTTTCCTCTTATTCCCTCTTATTTTACTTCTAATTATTTTCTATAGTAATTATAAATGTTCCTATAATAGTAGATTGAAAAGTATATTTCATTATGATATTTCTAAATATATCCTACAGTTACTGATACGAAATTCAACACAAAATACTTAGAAATGCCTAATACCTCAAAATCATTGCTGATAAGAGGCTAATGGTGATCAAACGGTGATACAATCTCGTCGCCGACAGAAATAAACGAATGATTTGTTGACACGAACCCTGTATGATTCATGCGGTGAAATAGGTCAGTGGCGCTGCCCGTTGCTACCGAGCTTTCTGGGTTATATCTTAATCGTTTGCATTAGAATCTTTTTGGTTTGCGGACTTTTTGTTGGTGTACTCTTTGGTTGTCGAATTTTTTGAATTAAGAAAAATTTTGATGGTATTTATGACCTGAAGTAGGAATTTTTAAATTAAACAAGTGAAAGTTAAATTTGGTTAAGTGTTTATAGACTTGGAGTAAGGAGACATTAAGTTAAAATCGTGTATGCTTTATTAAAATATTCTCTGTGTATAAAAATGCAGGCTTTGTTCATTGTATGCTTTATAAATTAATTACGAGATTTGCAATCAAGTTAGCCCTTATTTTCTTATTATTGTGTAATTCTTTGGAGTCTAGCTAGGTCCCAGCGAGATTACCACACCGAGATAAATTTACATGTGAAAAGTATTTCCTTCTTGCAAAAACCCTTATGTTTGAGACATTGGAAAGTTTCTAATAGTTTCTTAT
Source organism: Cephonodes hylas (assembly GCA_030295005.1). Lineage (NCBI taxonomy): Eukaryota > Metazoa > Arthropoda > Insecta > Lepidoptera > Sphingidae > Cephonodes > Cephonodes hylas. The sequence goes on from AP025382.1 coordinate 7,796,661, forward strand.
CCTCACGACACAAGCCTTGTATCATCATGCGTAGGATCGGAACTGCGTATGCGATGGTTGGATGTATTTAATTACCATAGCTTCTCATGATTGTCTCATAAAACATCTTGATCCATCCCTTGATATGTTCACGACATGTGCTAACCTACCCTATTCCCATTATCTTCAAGGAATGCCATTCAAGCACCATTAAACTGGGAAAGAATTTTATTATTATAGGAATTTATAAACGGCAAACGGAAAGCGAACCATCCACCGATGGAATGACCGCAAGAATTCATTCAATTATTTCCATTGCGGTCACTTCTGGCGTCCTTGGACGAGATGTATATCTTGAAATAACTGTTCTCACGTGTCCATCTTCATGGAATGAATAATACGGAGATTCTTTCTATACATACTGATATTATGAAAGCGAAGGTATCTTTGACGCTTTGACGCCTAAACTGCTGAACCGAAGTTTATGGTTTTTGGTACGTAGATAGATATTACTTTGGGGTAGACCATTTATTATTTAGTTTTATAAAATTATGAATTAAAAAAATAGATAAGTTTAACTTATAAGTTTGTTAAGAGTAGAATTGACACCGTATAATATACTATAAACTGTCATAACTAGATATTAAGTGCTTTATGATCAATGTACATATATGCATTCACAAAATGCTGGTATAATTATGTTGATTGGAAGGAGACAGAAATAAATAGAGTAAGAGATTCATATATCGTCAGTCTTAACTAATATCTTAAGATTACCAAGCATATTGAACTTCATAGATCACTAAATAACTACGTAGTGTAAACAATTGCAGTGTTATTAATAAAGACGCTAAAAATTACGCTAATCGGTTTATGACTCACATTACAAATCGATAGAATCGATTACTCGCATGAATCGTTTCAATGTAACACACAATCGGTTCTATTAATATTGCGTAACGTGGCGTATCTCCTTGCAAGTTTATATGTGATTGCAAAGTTTATTTTTATTTTAGAATGCTGTTTCAAATCTTGTTAATACTGACTCGTCTTGAGAATATTGGCGCCTGTTGTATTTATTTTAAGTCTAGGCGCCGTTAATATAATTAGCTTTATCATCTAGATTTTTAAGATCTCGAGGGCATTGCAGCATCTGTTATTCGGCAGTTGGGGATTCGATTTTTGAAACCGATTTTTTTAAAGTTATGAGTATGGATCGTAATCGAATCTAACTCTTTTGAGATTAACGATGGAGGTGTTTATTGTTTATCAAAAAAAAAAAAAACCGGCTTGTATTGCTTATTCATTTTATTCAATTTCTTGTACTGTTATTAAATTACTCCACATTAAGCCAACGTGTAGAGTAAGGACTAAGGTCTTCTTGCCTATAGAAGTTCCAACCTAGTACTACCCTTCTCCTGTTTATGAGTATCATAAAGAGTAACCTATCTATTATATTGTTGTAGATTGACATTATACAAACGCCTATTTCATTTCAGAGTTATTCTGTATTTGACTGCGTGCTTGCTTGTGTTAGTGCTTGTCTGTGTGCGTGTGTGTATGTAGGCGTGACCATACGCTATTTCCTGTATAAATGTGCCGGTGTTACACGGTCAGCATCTAACTGGATTTCTAAGAATTAGACTATGTGGACTTTGGCCAAAACACTCGTCTTTACTGTGAGAGATGGTAGCTTTGTTTGCTACATGGAATTTGTGAATAGAAGTAATAATTGATCCATATAGGTAAGCAAGTATTACGAAGAAAATATGTGTCAGCCATTCCGTCTACATTCCATAGAAGCCCAAAGTTCCAATTTCCTAAATTCTGATTAATAAATGGACATTAAACCATTACCGTGTAACCCTTTCAGGATTCTAAGGAATTACTGACGTTGATTTAATCAGTTAGTCAATTATATTTAACAAGAAAGATTTTCTGCCTATAATAAGTCAATTATATTTTTCGAGCCCAGTGGCGTTCCATAGAAAAGGCCTACGTCCAGCGGCTGATGTAGGCGTGATGATGTCATGAACTTAAGATGTTGATGAGCACTTAACAAACTCAAAAACTTAACTTTTGTTGTATGATTTCCGACACAGAACTAGGAATTCGGGATATTGCTCCTTTTTTAAAAAATTCGACTGGATGAATCAAGGCCAAATTTTCAAACAGTCTATAGCGTAGATTTAAAGTTTTGCTATTTATTTAGACAGGTGCAATGTCACTTCCCCGTGTTATAAAAGCGTGGATTTAACATAAACATGAATAAAACCTCGTGCGTTTTTCTAACGCGTAATTTGCGTCAGTACATGCGTTTGTTGGAAACGAGGACAACTGAAATAGTAAGCAATATATTTTTTCCGCTATTAGTATATTATTTATTCGTTTATATCAGATGTGGGTGAAGTGTTTGGTGATGTCACAGTTTGGCAATTCAGCCGCTTCAATGATATGTCGATAATAGCTTCCATTCCGTGGAATAATCTGCGAATAGATTTTAGAATTTATTTATGGTATAAATAGTTTTAAATCAGACATTACTGTACTTATTTTGTCTAATTCAATGAAGAGTATTTGTTTTTTTTCCAATGAATAGTTAGTAGCTTACGTTAATAACCTCGAAATTGGTCTTTTTGCTGCCCTATTAGGTCTTGGTAAACGATATTGAGAGATTTACTTTTAGTCCATAATTCTGGAGTAATTCAAGTACATAAATGAGTAATGCATGCCTTTAAAAGTATTCGCTTAATCTACTTGGCTTACTAGTACGTCCTATCATTATCGTTATGTCGAATTACTCTCCTTGAGCAGGGTTTTAAGTGAAGGATTCCTCAAAATGGCCACGAAGCTGCAATTCCCCAGGCTCTATAAATTTTTTAAGAGCTCTCCGGCTTCAGATTTCTAATTTAGGTGCAATTTTCAATCAATTTAGCCAATATTAACCTATAATACAGTGTATTTTATTTGATGTAATATGAAATATTTTATTACTATTGTTAAATAAAGAACTAAAGCATAAAAATTACTTTTGAGAACTCTGTAAGGTTATTTCGGCTTTTGGTCTTCAAATTGATTTTCCGTACAATTGTAGAATAGTAAGACATTTTTAACTCCTCCCAGACTCCTTATTTATAACAGACAGCTTAAGTCCGTACAAAGTGGTACGTGCGTTATTGGGCCCAAAGGAGCTCCATTTAAGCTGTGCGGTACAATTTAAGCCAGCTCGGCAATTTATGGTGTAATAAGTCTTTCGAGTATTAGCTGTAGTCGGGAACCGCTTGTTAGCGCGAAGGACAATGGAGGGCTTGATTAAACTTTTACTGTGGAGTGCCAGACATCTTTTACTGTTACTGAAATGTGTCTGTGTGGTCTAGCGGTAGAAGTATGTGCCACACATCTACAGGTCAAAGTGTTATTAGGTTTCTAGTCGATTCTCAATAGCAGCACCGAGTTTGAAAATAGGCTCGCCCCCTTTTATATAATGTATAATCTGGCAAAATTTGGGTGTTGAAGTCTACATCAGCCAACACCTTCGAGAAATACGAAGTGAAGTTATGTATGTATGAATAATATGTCTGAATATTTGTTTGTAGAGACAAAGCAAAGACTGCGTAGTTGGTCCCGGTATTGTCGTGAAATCATAGTAGACGAATGGTTGTGACTGAACCTTGATCTCCGCGAGTTGAAACCTAAAGATCACACTTTTTGATGTTATTTGACTATTTGAAACCAGCACATAGCCAACCTGTACTACGCAAGCGTGTGGGAATTAAACCCTACTGTTCTTAGTTGTAAAGGATGCCCGAACCCAACAGTGGGACTTATACATACCTAGATTTAGATAGATAAGAAACCATATCATATAGTTCTTTACATAATCAAAACTGTGTCCCAATACTTCTGTGATATAGGCATTTATTCGAACGGACGGAAGCGGGCTTGGCTCTTCGCCAATCGGCCTCATCCCGGTTTTTACAGTTTATTGGCTATTCGTCGCGTGCGGTTTCTTTCACGCGATCACCGCTTCTAATTAACGCGGCAATGTATAGTTGACTAGGCGATAGTTTCTTGATCTTTGCGAGTGAGGTGGCTTCCTTGGTGCTGGGTTTTTGGTTATTGTTTAGCGTTAGACGGTTGGTTGACAGTCTTAAGGATTAAACCTTGAGAGGATATTAGAAGACTCCTTTTTTGTTCCTTTTGGTTTATTCAGGTTCGCCTTTCACGTCGAGAAATGAGATATTTGGTTTTACTATTAGGTGATATGCCATCAATGTTGATATGATGACTCATCATAGTTCCAAAGTATAATGACAGCATAATAGTGTGCACCTATATCATAGGATTTAAAAACATACCTGATGAGTGAGTGCACAGGAATATACTTCTACCCACCCGTTTGTGGGTAAAGGAATCTACGTAGGAATAAATCAAACATTGCAAGCGTCATGCAAAACAATAATATTTAAAGAAAAAATACTTCGAGAGATTCATTCTATAAATAAAGTGATCAAAGAGATATTCTAACTTTACATTCTTAAATTCTTTTCTGATAGTTTTATAGCTAATAGATGCTCAGTTCAATTTGTAAATCACATATTTCTTATGCCTTGAGCGAAAGTACGATTCATGAGCTGATTAAAAAAATAAGCATAATAAAAAAAATTCTAATAAAATATTATCCAAAAATATGATATTGTCAAGTTCGTTTCAGGTTTCTTTTACTTTTATATTTCAAATTAAACCAATGGTAATAATGCGTAATATTTATAACGTTATCATTTTTATGCTCACTATATATAATTTATGGTATCCGTCTTCAAAAGTAAAAATTATTTTTGGAATTTTATTTTTCCTTCATATTTGTGTCAACAGAAAAATATCACGTCCAGTTTTTTAATGAGCATTTTTGTCTACGATAATGAAAGCATTACAATTTTACAAACGCCTCATGATCTTATCGCACAAGTTGAGTACTAGAGGTCCCGAGTTCGATTCCCGGTCGGGCTCAGTGCCATTAGGTTTGCAGCAAAGAGTCTGGAATTGTGTCCGGAAAGCGGAAATATGCTCTCTTCCTTTTACAAAACACATTTGGGGAAACATAGCAAAAATGCAATCACCCTTCCGTAATACGTGAATGTGGAACATTGATCAGTGTTTTCAACTTATCATTAATATTGATACAAAGAATGACTCCAGCACTTTCTGCTATAGCTTTAATGGACTTTTATTAATTTTACAGTATACATAATTGGCTATAAATAATGCTTTCAATATTTAATAATACTTACCAGGTTTTTTACGACTTGTTTTACAATTAAAGGTGAAGGTTTTTATTAACTTGATATTTGGGTCGTGAACTAGATTCCTTAGTTTCGTGTTAAATTTGTATACGTTTTATTGTTAATTTAAGTTTTGTGACTATTTGGGGATTTGTGATACAGAAAGTCGAGTGATAGTACGTTTAGGTAATTGTTAAATTATCCACGATTTTAGATATGAAGCAAGGGCCGTAGTTTCTTTATTATCATAAGCCCATGAACAGGCCCTGTGCAGGCGCCTCTTTTACACCTAGAAGGTTTAGGCCTTAGTCCACCAGGTTGGCCTAGTTCGGGTTGGCGCCTAGAAAACTCCTAAGAAGTTTTTGGTGTGTAGGCAATAGGCATTATCACGATGTTTCTTTCACCACACAAGTACCGATGGGTCATTGCGAATACACATATTACTTCAAAAAGTCGCCTAAACCTCGAGGCTATATCCACATTTTATAATATTTCGCACATACCGCTTTAACGTCAAGCTTCGAAATTTACACGTCAATAAACACGTCTGGAAGCAATCTTCAGATCTGAAGGTATTTTTATTGTTTTTAAATGGATTGCGTTTTTTATCTTGGAATTGTTGAACGTCATTGGTCAGGTGGGCTGTTGTTTTAACCAAGTACACTCGGCCTGCAACATTATTCATGTAGCAGAGATTGCTTTGATGAGGCAGAATTTCAACAATTATTAAAGAATATAATCAGCCCATACATCCTGGGCACGGGCCTCCTCTGCCATTAACAGGGTTTGAGGTTAAGGCAGACATGAATTTGAGTATGTTAGTTCTTGTTTTATTGTCAAATAGAAAAACTTGACGACGTAGAGAAAATTTCGAAAGCTTCTCTATCAAAGAATATGTCAAAAGTGTCTCGTGGTGGCCCCTACCGTCATCACACCATCATCATACGTCACCAGCTTTTCACGTCCACTGCTAGACATGGGCGTCTCCTAGGTCACGTCACTGAGCTCAATCTTCGGGCCACATCCGCACTGGACTGGCAGCCAAGACACTAAATTGATGTTCGCGGCTACGTAGCCTAGTAGACGTAGTCTACGAATCACTCACCTCCGACATTTTTACTTAACAATATGTACCACATTTTATCAACTCCGTAAAATCACGTAATCTAGCGCCACCAAGCGTCAGCTTTCGGCAACTCTCACGCACACATCTAAATGTTGCTAATACCCGCCGAAATGAGAAGGTCGTGCAAATACTGTCCCGCACTAAACGCTGGATATGTCCCGGCGTCGACAAATTGTCAGTGTCAGCTGGCAAAGATGTGTTGACTTGGCTGTTACGTCAAAAATACACGGCATCACAGAAATAGACCGAACATTGGGTACATATTTATCTTTACCGTTGCTATTTATACGTTTTTGTAGATTGCCGCTTAAGAGCTTGCTTGGTTCGGATGGAGGATGAAATTTGTATTAATTTGTTTTAATTCCGTTTTAAGAATTTGGACAAAGGAATTCAGCATTGAAATTATTCCAATTGGAATTAATTTTATTACATTTTAGTTTTCATTAAATCTCTGTAGTCGCGGGTTCAAAAATTACGAGTTTAAATGGTTTCGGAAAACTTCGTAAGGAAAGCTGTACAACAACAATATCTTAGGAATTTCATAGATGTGTAGTCCACCAACTCGCACTAAGCCAGCGTGGTAGACTAAGGCTAAAATTGCCTGTTATTGAGAGTATATGAGGTGATTTAGATTAGGTAACCTTACATCAGGTATCGTAATTTGTCATAAATAGTTTTCATAGACATTTTAAAATGAAACATTTCAATTCAGTTTCATTGAGTTAATCATCGTGCAGTATAAATACATTTGATTGCAATATGTTTTCATTAGCGTTACGTTTGAAGTGGCTATTATGAAACTGAGAGGATGTTTGTTCTGAATACGCTTTGGTATAAATTCAGCGTCCGGGGCGACTCTTTTTATTCCATCATCTTTTTGGGAAATTTTGGATCAGTCAGTAGGATAGTAATAATATGAAGTCTCAAAATTTATTCACGATTCGATATTATTAAAAATTTTAGATTTAAATAAATGAGATTTGAAAATAAATTAAGATTTCAAATTTTACAATTCCTTTGGTATGAAAAGCTTACGACGTACAAGAAATAATAGAGAGACCATGTTTGGTAAGATCTTTGTTTTATGGTTACGTGATGACAGTTAAGCGGACTAGACCGCCTTTAGTTTTTGTTGTTGTTGCGCATGCTTTTACAAACTTCGAATCAAATAGTAACTTCGAGGAATCGGCTTACCTAAAATTGATATAAAAACAGAAAAAGTGATGAACCTAAAAGAGAGAACAGAAGAGTTTATTATACCTTTTTCTTTGGCATGGAGAAAATCCTTCTGAATTTCTTTTGGTTTTAACCAACAAATACCTACTATGTCGGATTTCCATGGACTAAAACCCCGTTGTTCTTAATTACAACTGGGATATTAAAATAAGGGGTTAGAGTTTTCTAAACTTGGGTAGTAACAAATGTAACACGTTATTATTTCCCTATCAAAGGTAATCTAAGATTAACACGAATGTTTAAGTATATTTAAAGTAATTTAATTTTAAAACATCTCGAAAATCATTTAAATCAAAAACCCAATAGTTGTGCACAAAACACGTATTTCCGCGAGCGAATCTATTTGCATCGCACAATATTTTAATCATATCACGTTGGTAATAACTGACGTTTGAGTATGCACTATCTATTTCAGTATTTACAGTTGCAAACTGAATGCCAATGCCAAGGAATTCAGCCGCACACCTAATTACATAATATACACGTGCATATACAACCTATCTGTCGTGAATGGGACGGTTGATGTAATATTTTTACTCTGTATACGTGACTCATTTGTTGTGTCTTCGCTTTTTTGAGTCCACGTAAACAGTGACGTTGGTATGAAAGTGGATCAACTATGCCCATTTTTAAATTCGGAATGTGTCAAATTGTGGTTGACGTGTGATGTTTCGGCTATTGATTAATAGATGGCGCTAATAGTTGTTGTTAACAATGTGTAGAGCAGATTTCAGTTGTATTGTTTTGGGGTGATGCATTGTATCTTTAGGGTAGATGATAATACAAATTTGCCAATACGTAATAAAAATTATTATAATTTTACTAATCACACGGCACATCGCCTTATTTCAAAAAACTTTATTTAGAATTTTAAATAAACTTATTAAAAAGAGAATGATATTCGTAAAAAGGGCAATATTTTATGTTTTGTTGAACATGTAGTAGTAAAGTTTTAATTATCATCTGTTATGGTTTAGGGAAACGGTCCGAAAATCTTTACAAGATATTTATAAAATAAACGCAAAATTAAAATGGCGCACGAAACAATTTACGCGCGCACACGCTGCACCACAATTCCCGCCAAAAATATTTAATGCTTTTTTATTTTAATCACCGGAAACCAAAATTGCATCTGGCAAAGACAACATAATAAAACTTATAAATAATTTTGACAAAAAAATATAAAGGTGAATGTTGTCATCAAGAATTTTACGCTGTGGCTACATTAGCCGATTGGATTTCGCCTTCTTGATGATCTAATGATTTATAAAGCCACGATGATCTCACGAACCACGTCGTAAACTGGAAAGCAAATCACCGCCCTAAAATTATTTATGGCGACCTAATCCTAACATAAACATGCGCGTCAAAAAAATAATACACTTTTATTTTTTTTATATTTGCGTGGGCAGAATGGCATGTGTCCTTTGCCTTGTGGATAGGAAAAAGCAATCACCATAAATTACAATCATAGATGAGTTTTATTGGTTTGTTACAGATTTTGACTTTTTGATAATCGTTAGTGGTGTTGTAAATAATATATTTTATGTTAAAGATAATTCAGTATGATAATACATCAATACACTTATTAGAAACTGAAGTAGATAGAATTGAACTTGATCCCAGGAAAAAATAGCACTTTAAATTAGCCATGGTGTAGAACACAAACAACATTTAATTTGCGACTACCAACATAAAATCTGATACAAGACTCTGGGATCTAGAACTCCCAGGTTCTTGAGTCTGTTTACTTTTACAGTTTTTTTTTGTGAGGAAATTCTCAGTAACAGCACCGAGTGTCGATTTTCTATCTATCCTATTAAATTCGCGAAAAGTATCTCCATAATAATTAATCAGTGGTGGTACTTTCATAGAAGCCCAAGAGCGTTAATGTTAATTGTTAATGTTTAATTTGCAATTGTTTTTTGTCATTTAGTAGTAAGGTATTGAAAGATTTAGTTTAAAAATTCATCCTCAGCAAAGTATTATGTCCTACTGCGAGGCGCGGACCTCCTCTACTGTTGAGAGGCTTTGATTTTGATTGGAAAGATTATGATTATTCAACATTTTATAAGAAATTGGGCATTGGACCTTTTATGGAAGTACTGCCACTGCAATTTTCTTTTGCAAACCTTATAAGTTAGTAAGTGTGTACTGTGTACGTATGCTTGCACGCAATAATATACGCCCATACGTGGAAATAATGTTGTGTATTTTTACGAATCACTTTTACTAGAATTGTTCATTTACACTTACATTTGTGTTACAAATATTCCGCGTAATGCCGAAAATACATGAATAGTATAAAAATCCGTACGTAGCTTCAGTAGAAGCGTTAATAACACGAAAGAGCTGTTAACGTAGATTCCTGGATTTGCATTTACCATTTCTTTACAATACATTCAAATTCAACTACGAAGAAAAACGCCACTGTTTAACATCATCACCAGAAAGATGTCCACTGCCTTGATATAGTCCTTTCCCAAAGACTTCCAGAACAACCTACCAGTAGCCGTACCATTCAAATGCTTCCTGCGATCTTCATAAGATTTTTGTGGATTGACGTCTACATGAATATCTCTCAAATCATGTGTGTTATATAGCAGCACAATTTAATTATTTATTGCGTTTCAGTAATTGTTGTTATAGCGGCAATAGAAAAACACTTGTCAAATTTTCAACTGTATCTACCACGGTTTATGAGATACACCTGGTGACAGATGCTTTGATTGATAAATGGAGGTAGAACTCTTGGTAACAGCGGGACCCTGTTACCAAGAGTTTTGTAGGGAACCCTAAAAATGAGTCAACCTAGCATTGTACATAAATAGAAACATATATGCAATGTTTATATTGTAAACATTTGACCGTCTGCCAACGTTTTTGGGTCACGAACACAGTTAAGTGTAACTAAAAGTTTAACGAGGACTCATTACGAACTGTTCATATTGTATGCGGTCTGATGTTGGTAACGTTGGTCTGCCTGTGGCTATTGTACACCTATTTGACTTGCTTTGCTTGGAATATGGAAATAAAAGAGCTTTTATTTACCTGCTTTATTTATATTTCATTAATAAAAGAGAAAAACTCGCTGAAGAAGGCGATTTTAAACTTATTATAGAGAATGTTTTTCCTTTGTGAATCTATACTGAAATACGATATTCTCCTGTGCCAATTTTTAAAGATTTTCCACACCAGGTTCCAATGTTGGTCTTTTCCTAAGAACACCCTCTAAAAAAAGCTTTGTCTTTCGAAATTTTGCACGAAAACAGAGGAGAAAAAGGGAGGTGCAACTTGCAAGTTCTATTCCTTTTTCATTATTTTGTGTTTAAATGGATTGACTCGTATGATATGAACGTCTAAAATGTTTATTTAAATATTCAATGACAATTCACATGTTTCGAGAACAGGCCCTTGGGCCTTTCGAAAGCATTCCGCACTTCACCGTGATACCAACAGACCATAGCCATTACTTTTTCATATCTAACAAAAAATCATTTATACAACGACATTAAACGCAAACTTGCATTCCATTGAAGATATTACAAGACTCCGTAAGTAGTAGTTAGGAACAAATCAATCAATGTACACACTCTTTTTTTATTTCAACCGTTTTACTATAGTATCAGATCTAGCGGTTCTCATATCTCACTGTCTCTGTGTAGATTTATTGCTATTCAAAATACCTCTCGATCAATATTGTTCTGCACCTGATGCATTCCCGGCCTTTATTTGCGTATGTGGATGGTACGGAATAAGGTCTGTATAGAAATCATAAACTATGAGATTTTTATTTCTTTACACTGTTTTTCTTTCAAAGATCATGTACAATCGTCATGTTCTCCCGATGCCAGTTGTCGTAGGGGATCCCACTCTCGAAGTTGTCTAAGAATACAACTACCTTGGCCAAACCATTCAACTAGGCAGACACAGCTTCGAGCAGGAGGCAGACGGGAGAATAGGGCTAGGCTGGGCGGCATTCGGGAAGCTGCGTCATATCTTCAAGTCGTCGAACCCTCAGTGCCTTAAGACGAAAGTCTTTAATCAGTGCGTCCTACCCGTTATGACATACGGAGCCGAAACGTGGACACTCACTAAAGGTCTGGTCCACAAATTTAAGGTCGCTCAGCGTGCTATGGAGCGGGCAATGCTTGGAGTTTCTCTGGTGGATAGAATTCGCAATTAAGTCATTCGCCAGAGAACCGGACTCACCGACATTGCCCGCAGGATAAGTACGCTGAAGTGGAAGTGGGCCGGCCATGTCTGCCGGCGGTCGGACGGCCGGTGGAGCAGAAAAGTGTTGGAGTGGAGACCGCGCTTAGGCAGACGTAGTGTGGGACGTCCTGTAGCACGATGGTCCGACGACTTGAAAAAGGTGGCGGGAAACGGATGGATGAGGGCTGCTCAAGACCGGGATGGTTGGCGCTTTCTTGGGGAGGCCTACGTTCAGCAGTGGGCGGCGATAGGCTGATTGATTGATTGTCTGTTTTTCTTGTTGCGGTTAGTTAACTTTTTTCTACCTAAAGTAATCGGGGCAGATATTGAGTTGAAACTGTATTAGATAGAATATGTACGTAAACAAATAAAATTAGTACGGATAGAATAGAATAAGATATGAATTAAATTTCAATTTTTAAATCTCACTGTATTGGAAAGATCGGCAGTATTAAGTGCTCTAAATGAATGACCTACTACTAAATGACCAATTATTTATTTTCATAAATTTGTGGTTTGTTTTCGGCGTAGGGTTCCAATTTCGATCAGGTTTCATTTATATTATAAAAAAATTATACAAAACTATTGATCTTTTTTCTTTTCTATAGTAAGATTTCAAGAGTTATTTGCGACATTTAATTATGATCATTCAAGCCATCACAAAACAAGCCTCAGTGCTTCCCTGTTCAAAACATCAGCACGAAGGCGTTGTTAGATCAATTTCCGTCACACGTCCGCCCCCTGATGGAATGAGAGTGTTTCCACTCCGGCCATTTCACAATAGAATGTTGAATTATCACCGAATTAAATGTGCGATGATGAATCTCCACTTGGCGTTGAGATAATAAACCGCTCGTAAACGACACGGTGTCTGAGATAAATGCTCCGGAACTCTACGTAAGGTGGGTTGAATGAATAAAGACTCGTCTATTTCTATTAATAAAATGGTTATTTTAAGTTTTATCGTGATATTTGGCGGGTTTTGATCGTGTTTCCGGCGGGTTTCCATTTTTTTTGGATATTTTTTTATTCTGTATATTTTTGCTGGTCATATGTGGATAGCTGTACATGTCTTGTCTATCAGCGTACATATTTTAATGACATGCAAATTTTAAAAGAATAGTAAATTCTGAAACTGAAGGGTAGTCAATCAATTATTAACTATAAATACCGCCAAATAGGTGAAGTTGGAATCTCCGTTACTAATGAATGAGAAAAAGGAATATATTTTTAGTTACATCCGACACCAGAGTAGTCGCACGTATTTCAGCGAAGAACTGCTACGCTCTGATCAACATGGCTGTCCTAATAGCCCTGAACATTGTAATAAACAAAACAAAGACACAAACGGAATATCTCAAATCATTCAAATTAATTTCAGCGCCATCTATCGCCACTTAATCAACATCTCACTCAAAAGCTCCCAAAGGAATCCACCCCGACTCCTGTCTGCAAACCGCGAACGTAGGGAAATGACAAATCGTCCAAAACGCACCGCTATTTTGGGTGTCTTTAATTATCCCGATGATTTGTATCTGTCATAACTTTTCGACGTGGAACGTCTGGACTAAGGTGGGGGATTACAAACGAACTAATAAATAAACCGGGGATAATTATAGATTGGTGCAGATCCTTTGTTAAAAACTCGGATGAGGAAGAATGCCTTATTGAATTCCGTTGAGCAATTAGCGTTTATTAGCTTTGTTAGGGTAAGGAGAATCTTAAAATTAGTAGGCATTGCGTGAGATGGAGAGATCTACAATGTAATCCCTAATTTATTTACGTCTATCTCTATCTATTCTTCTAATCTCAACTTGACGGAATTGTGTATGCCATCAAATTCAGCGTTGTCACAGCGCCAGAGCAAGAAGTCGCTATAGTTTGTTATATTGATCACTCAGATCTAGGGAAACAGTAGCTTGTTAAGTTATAACAGAATTTGCTATCGAATATTGATGATTTGATGTCAAAACATGAAGTTGTAACAACATAATTTTATTGAAAATTAAATTAGAACTTGTGTGATTTAGTGACAAAACTGTAAATGCTGAATTTATGATCGACATATTTTTCTTTGTGACAAGGTAAATTATATATAGGCATATGTATATTATTATCACAATTATAAACGAAAGATGAATATGTCATTTAAAAAACCATAATACGCAACATCTACGTCATGCAAAAACCGTGAATAACAAAATAAACATACATTCGAGTGGGAATTTTAGGAGTTTCCGAAAAGCAACGGGAAAAATATCTATACCCACTATTTTTTCATTATGTTTTCCTGGTAGTGGTGTTCATATAAACCTGGATAGGTTTTTGAAATATAAAAAAATAAATAAAATTACCCAGCAGTCATATACAAAGATCTGAGCTCACACTAACATACAAGTTAGTGTGATGTGTCGTGTGTATTAGGAACTAGTAGAGACTTTCAGTCAAAGAAATACTCTCATCGAAACAAATGTATGAGACACACAAATATTTGTTTCGCTGCGGGGATCAAACCCGCGCTTTCTCGTTTCTAGCCAACTACGTCAATGATATATAATAATGTTACTTTTTGATCTAGTATATAAAAATAACCTTATCGGCAAATTATGTACAGAATACATAAAAATAGAATAAATATTGGAAGGCAATTACTAACATTAACCCGCACTAATCGACACAATAATGGCGGCCACACTTTATTTACACTAAAATCACTACATAGTATAAAACAAAGTCGCTTTCTCTGTCCCTATGTCCCTTTGTATGCTTAAATCTTTGAAACTACGCAACGGATTTTGATGCGTTTTTTTTTAATAGATTGAAGAGGAAGATTTATATGTATGATAACATCCATTAAATATCAGCATTGCACCCGTGCGAAGCCGGGGCGGGTCGCTAGTAAATAATAAAATAAATTCAGCCTATCGCCGTCCACTGCTGAACGTAGGCCTCCCCAAGATAGCGCCAACCATCCCGGTCTTGAGCAACTCGCATTCATCCGTTACCCGCCACCTTTCTCAAGTCGTCCCACACTACGTCTGCCTAAACTACAAATAACATACATAGGGTGATATCGCAACGCCAAGACTTGCCAGTGGTTCTATTACAAACATGCAGGTAAAAATGTGTCATAAGCGAGTATACGGACATATGCTTATACATATGTAAGTGGACAGCGTCACGTCGTGTACCGATGCTGGTGCAGCTATGGTACACGTGTGAGGTTATGTGATGAGGTAGCAGCGAGGTAAATAAAACGACTGGTCTTGGTGCGTGCTAATGGGTGACTCTGCGTGACTCATTGTGTGCAATAATCTTTATTGATATTTGTATTAAAATCTGACCTGGATTAGGTTCGATGACTATGCTGACAATGATATACTGGCTCCACACATACAAAACCTCGCACTTATATTCCCCGGGAAGGTAGAAGTGCTTTTCTGCATCCATACTTTTCCAGGTGCTTAACAGTCTCACATATAGGTGGGCTAGCCTATTACAGTATTTCGGGCAAATGTAGAGCCACCTAACTGCCATTGAAAATTTCCTAACGGAAAAGCCCAATAACACTATAATAAAAAATATATTTACCTAAGACATGATTTTCATAATTCAGTCATAAAGTCTAAATGTCATTAATATACCACAATTCAACAACTCAGTTACGTTACCATTCCATTTTTACTAACAAATTACCTGGAATCAATAACATACATAAAAAAAATCCATAAGCCTTACGAAGCGAATAGACACTGCATGATGGGCTATCCATGGTTCCACTTACCGATTAATTATTTATCATGTCCTACTTACAATAATCGATTGGAGCTACAAACTTACACTCTAGTTTAATCGACGGATGACGGTAGTTTGAAAGTTGGGATCAAAACGCTCTCCAACTTGATACTCTCTGACATTATACTAGGAAATGAGCTTTCAAAGTTCAGAATGGAGTTTCAACCGCGAGCCATCTTCGTTTTGTGCAGGGATTAAACCCTCCCCACTCGCCTGCTAAGTGCTCAGTAATCTATTCTAGAGTGAAGATGGTTTATTACATTTACATATATGTATGTATATGTAATAAGCAGAGTATTAACCAAAGGCGCAGGTAAAGGAACAACGATAGATTAAAATTGACGATTCAAAGGGACATGTGAAAGTCTTTTTGAATAAAGAGAACATTGGGTTTGACTTTGAAATTTCTCCAACCTTTCGGTGATTATGGTGTTAGTATAACTAGTAATTTTTTGTTTGACTTTAACTAAATTTTCTTATTTAATCCCTATATTATTTTTATTCTAAGTGTGAATCCAGATATGATTTGTTTTATTTCATCTAAAAACTATGCTATCGCTTTTATTTAAGCGAATAATTTGACAGTCATAATAAGTTAACATTCAAAATTATAACATATCCTCGCCGCTATGCATGACATGCTTACGTAAGTGTTCATTTTGAAGAATAGGTTCTTTGTTATAACAAAAAAATCAATTTTACTGTCGGCCTTGTTGTCCAAGCGACTAACGGTTACTAGAATATCAAGCATTAATGACGACTCAATGAAATTAATAAGAACCTACCCTACTTAAATACAAAACCTTTATGAATATCATTGTTGCGTTTATAGAACTCATCATCCCAGTACCGACGCCAATCCATCAAAATTACAATCGTATGGACAAATTTTTGATTAACATTTGCTGAGATAGAATTCACTTTCCTAGGCAAGGAAAATTCGATCGCTTCTTTTAAAAATAATTTCCATTAAGAGCGATTTAGCCAAATTATCAGTTCAGAGCCAGCTATTATAAGGCCGTCATGATGGTGTGACGCCTTATAGAAGCGCCTCGTGCGTAGCAGTGGGACTTATATAGGGTTAAATTGTAGAAGAACTATGTATCATGGGCTTTTTATTTATCACGAGAGGAAAGCGCCTTAAGCTCCCCTGTTCGGTACCTCGGGGGAGGCCGTAAGGGGTATGTCGGGGTCACTGGCTACGCCAGCATACCGACTAAAACCTCTCGGTGACCATCACACGCATTTAGGGCGGTTTTGCGGCATCTCAGGGCCAGAAGTGCCCTAAATGGTCCGCTGCCGCCCAGCGCACCGTCCAATTTTGGACCCCTCCAAATTGGGAGGGCTTGGTATGCCCTCCAAATGTATCATGGGCTGACGTATTAGGAGAACTATGATATTTAACTTTAGGTGCTGCAGCGCTCTTGTACTCTTAGGTTAAAGCAGATGCAAAAGCAAGTCACAAATTTCGCATGCAAGCTTCAGTATCAAAGATAATGGGTCATTAATATACAGTTCGGGTTGCAAACACGTGTACACTTCGCGGCGAATCTAGTTATCTGGTTTGTTTAGCGTGTCAAGTGGTGTTTATATATATCAGGTAGACTTCATCATCATCATCTTCACCGTTAACCAAAGACTTCAGAATGATTTGTTAGAAACGCTTAAATATCTTGTTGAAAGTACCTATCACTCAGAGTTATTTTAATTTTGAATTCCAGGCACATACCTCAGTTTTTTTTTGGATTACGTGCTATGTCGTATTTGCAGTTATTAAGTTTTATTAAACGTAATTATTTTTTTTATAGTTTGTTACTCTCAAATACCAAAGTACAATACTATCTGTATGGTAGTAAAATTTAACAAAAAACAATTTCCTTTCAAATTTTCGTACAAAATAGCGGTCCTTAGAATCTCTCATTTGTCTGAGTATCCACCGCGTGCTCACCTGTCGTACGTCGTGAATATCAAAGAGGGTAGACGGACTTCCCATCCCACAAGGAACTCGTACACGCGCAAATTTCTGTTTTGATGTCGGCAGTAGCTGTATTTCTATGGAAGCCTGAAAGCGTTACACGTTAAAGCGTGATGTCTAGTAGTTCATCATTATATATTATAAATGCTTTGGTTAATTTTTTTTGTAGATTTAAAGCTTAATGGTCATTGCGAATTTAGTAAGGCGAGTTACTTTTGGGCTTCTATGGAAGTACTCCCACTGATATTAAGCAACGCTTATGACGGCGAGCAAGACTGTCATGTCTTGCTGTTAAATTCACGTTTAAGACTGTCATTACTTTAATTTTGTATAACTTTAATGACCTGCTCTGATTTGAAATGTAGTCTCTTGTTTGGAAAATAACAATACTAAAGTTTTATGCCCGTTCAACTCTAGTGATGACTACCTTCCGAAAGGGTGGTAGATTTAATTTTTATATAAAAAATCTACTATTTAAGTAGATATGAATAAAGTATTTGATATATTTAAAATTCAATAAATATTTTTTATTTCATTACTTATAAATTTATCACAAAATGAAACAAGATTAATATAATTACCGATATAATTTACGCATTGACTACATTAATACACGTTACTTCAGACATTCCGAAATCGATCGGTAAATACCAACCTTGGCCGAGTGACATGACCATCATTAAATCCATTAATACATTTCACGTAACATCCTGAGAAGGAACACAAACCAAAATAATCAGAGCCCTGCAGTATGTAAATCCAATGGAACTAAATTGGTCAGCGCATTTTACATTTCCATACGAAACACGCCCAATCAGGGCGCATTCGCATTTCAGTCGCACAAACATTGTGCGCAAACAAAGATTTGTACGAAATATGTCAATGGGGCGTAGAAACAGAGTCTAAGATGTAATCATTACGTACAGCCTTAATGAATATGAAATCCACTCAAAAGTGCGGAACAACAACGATTGGAACAAAAGGGATATCCTGATAGCTATCTATACGCAACTGTGTAATCTAATTCGTTGGTGACACGACAAAATGGGCTTTATTATGTTGGGTTAGAGTCGTATCTAGATTGTAGCGGCGGCTCAGTCCATATGGAACGCTCCTGTAGCCCGAAGCCAGTTTTTCAGCCAGTGCCGCGCGCGGCGCCACTGCTGATAGTAGGCGTCGTGACGCTCTCCAAAACGCAACCCCGCGATTTTTTATTCGATATTCAGTAAAAAAATAACAGCTTGTTTATGTCGTAATTGGTACGCAGTGGTTACTGTGTTCGGTACTCGCGTTGTGATCCAAACGTAAGCTTATGATCGCAGTTTACAAATAACGATACAAAAATAGTGTTTTATATGTGTTTTACGGTGTAGATCGGCATGGCGGACCTACTAATATTGCGTGTATACCACTCGATGGGCGAATTATTTCGCCACCGGGGCGGGCGGTGGTGTCTGGCGCTGTTTTTACGAGGAATTTCCCCTAATTGAAGCTCATCTTGTTATTTATCTATCATACACGTCTAATATCAACACATCATCTTAATGTTTTTGTGTACTAACATGTTTTGTCTCATAAATATTTTGAGTTGTTTTTTCAGCGATTAATATCGTTAAAATATAGTATATTTAACGTGAAATAGTATTAAAATTCTTCAACAAATAATTTTAGATCATTTACCGTCAACAAACGTGTTTTTAAACATAAATGCGTACATTTGCAAGTATGTAGTGCAAGCCGCCATCTTTGTTTTTATTTTAAATATGGAATGCAACGGATTTTAATCGATTATTTTTCATTCATAATCGATACTAGTTAATATACGTGTAGCACGATTCTAAACATAGAATCACGCGTTGATACATAAACGCGTTTTGTTAGGAATATGAGAAAATATATTCTTGCGTGGGCATCTATGAGTTTGCCGATCCTGAACGAAATGTCAAAGGTTGATATAGGAGTCAATAATAGATAGCTCTGTCGAGGCTGGCTTGAAACCTAGAAACATCTTTCTGTGAAGGCTACTGGGTCACGGGAATACTGAGTTATTTCAATGGAGTAATAAAAATACAATTTCTTTTTTTGTATTCATTTGTTAATTATAATGAAATGAGACTGGCTTGTGTTCTGGGTTACGTATTATTAATGCTTTTCGAATTAGTAAGAACGCAATTTGAATTTACAAAAATAGCTTGTATATGTTACAATCGTATCTTCAGGAATATAATTTCAATACATTTATTGAATTATTCCTTTGTCCTATATAATAAGTGGATATTTATGAAAAACTTAGCCTTGAAATGATGAATCGTAATAATGAAATCAGACGCTTTTATTAAATTTATGCAGAAAATAATTGGCAATGAATCCATAAATCGTGGAAAGTGCTAAGATGATTAAAAATATTTGTGTTTGTAAAACGTAATTCTTTGGATAATTCCAACAGTCATCACCATAATTTTTCATCACTTACGCAGCAATTAAATAAACAACTACGCATGTCTTTTCAGGCTCGTAAACACTCAGATTCGATAATACTGGCGGGTCACATCTTGCTTGTTTCCCTACGCAAAAAAAAAATGCTGCGATTTTTCGATTTACAGTTTCAAACTAAAATCAAATGCGACAATGTCACAATCATTTAAACTACTAATTTAATATATACTTATTGTGGTATAATAATCTCTTATGTATGATAATTGTTTTACCTAACGACAGAATATTAAATACCAGATGCTTTTTTTTAATGCTTGATATAGATGTCAAGGATTGTGGAAACAGTGTCTTAGCGTTTTTCAATTGTTTTTCTTGTCGAAGTTCAATCTTAACTTTGACACCTAAATCTCGTAGGAGCAGGCAAAGGCTATTGAGTCCTACAAAATATGATTATGACAACAAACAAAAACTGAATCAGTTTAAATAGCATTTGATTTGGACGTCAATGATTTTTTTTTTGTTGGAGGACATTGGCTCTTTTTTCACACCGAGAAAATTAATAAATAATTTAATTAAAAGATTTCAGAAACTCGCAAATATCAAACACGTATAACTATTTGCTGGTGAACAACGAATAGGAAATTGAATTTGATCAATTTATCTGCAAAACGATCACGTGCTCAACCTCGTCTGGTGTTATGGGGTTACTCCCCATAGGCTTTAGCGCAATGCGGATAGCTGTCTACAGCCCGACAGGCGGATGCACATTTCTACCGTCAGAATTCATACACATACCTTACTTCATTTATTATTGAATTAGTGAACTTTAGAGCAGAATTATAGGCAAAACGTTCATAGCCTCAGGTCTATATTCCCCGAAGGGTAGGCAGAGGTGTACTTCTGCATCCACATTTCGCCAGGTATTAGTTCCACCTAATAAGGGATGAGCCTATTGCCGTTTTTCGGGCACATTTCCAGACTCCGTGCTGCTAAGAATTCCCTAACGGAAAAACTCAATAACACTTTTCGCCATCCGGGAATCGAACCTCTAGACCGCACGACACGTACTTGTACCGCGATACCTATCCTTTATTTTCGGATAAAATAGTTTTAAAATTTTCCGCTGTAATATTTGTGCGTCGAAATCGCAGCTTTTGATGAAATTTCTACACCATTTTACGATATCTAACATATTTATGGTGTCCTTGTACGTTCATTTTATTGTTTCGCACGCACAATAAAGTATCTTTTGTAATGTTTTATAGTTCACTTCCGATATTATCTCAGAGGAATTTCATTATGTTTCGACCTTCATTTTTTATGTAATTAGTTATTGCCGACTGCAGTATAGAGAGCTATTTCGCACTCCTCATACAATAGTTATTTAATTGTAAATGGAACATTTTTCTTAATTAATAAAAAAATGGTTAAATCTAAGGAAATGATGACTACTCATGAATAATCCAGTTAATTCAAATCTAAGATTATTCCATTCAATAATAAAACCAACATGTTGCCGCAAAGACATTTTAAGTAATTTAAGGTTTGTGTTATGTTATTATACTCGAATGATGTTTTTATATCGAATTTCTCGAGGGTCGTGACTCGTGATATCATAAATATACCATTAAAAAGTTTTTATATAACACAGCGATAGTTATTTCAAGGCATATTTTAACTTAAATTTTAAAACATCTCTCATTATGATTTTTGTTCCAGTTCTGAAGCTTTCATTCAGCTTGTTTTTAAGTTTTTCGACGTTTAATTTTTTTCGGAGGATCTACAATTGTGAATGAGTGAATGAGTAAAGAATAAAACTATATATCTCCGGTAGATGGATTACACAACAATTGATTATATTATTTATGTAGAAATTTCTTCAAATTAATTTTTCTTCATAACAATAAATCTATAGAAAATATTGAAAGTTAGCAAAATTATTTAGTAGAAATTCGGTTTACCTCCTTTTATTCCGATAGGTATTAAAAATTAAAACCAATTCTTTACATCTATACGTCGCTTTGGTCTTTCATTGAAAATCAGGGTTGCAGTATTGTTCCCGCGTTACAGTTTGTAGCTGAATAGAAGGTGCCTTTGCCAACGC
Organism: Cephonodes hylas; assembly: GCA_030295005.1. Lineage (NCBI taxonomy): Eukaryota > Metazoa > Arthropoda > Insecta > Lepidoptera > Sphingidae > Cephonodes > Cephonodes hylas. The sequence goes on from AP025382.1 coordinate 7,818,809, forward strand.
AATCTAATATGTTTATTGTTATTTTTTGTTTTCCTTTTTGTAATATTGTATTCTTAAACGGCCTTATTATAGTTTAAGCTGAAGGAGAGGTGCCTTTGCCAGCGCATTTAAATTTCTTTTTTTTTCTTTATTTAAATATTGTATTTGTAAATGTTGCCAGCAATAAGTGCTTCTTTCTTTCGAGAAAATGGGAAATAATCAGTATCAAAAGCATAGCTATTCGTTCGCATAAATCTCCTTCTTCCAGGTATTCTTTCACAAAGGAGCGTGCCCGAAGCAGGCTTTAGTTCCCCCTTTCAATATTCCCGGAACATCTATGCAATCTAGAGCCTTTTGTGCTTGTTAGAGTATAATGTAGATGTAGAGACGGTCTTGATGTTAAGGCGCGTGGTCTAGAATCTCGGGGGTTGTGGCTTCAATACCTGGGCGAACACCTCTGACTTTTCGAAGTTGTGTGTTATTTACAATGAGTTATCACTTGCTTTAACGGTGAAGGAAAATATGGTGATGGAACCTGCACACTTAAAAGTTCTTGGGAATTTCTTAGGTGTGTAGTCCGCCAACTCGCACTCGGCCGGCGTGGTAGACTAAGGCCTGAACCCTTTTAATGGCAGAGGAGGGCCGTAACCAGCAGTGGAACTTATACAGTAAAATCTAGGACAGACACGTGTAAATTTCAACATAGTAGAAAAATATGCACATTTTTGAAGAGGACGAGTATGGAAGCATTTTCAATAAAGCTATACATTTAGCTCGCCCACGTTTCACCCCCATTTCATTTCACAGTGAGGGTGAATCTAATGCGGCGTTTGTAGAATCGTGCTTCGTTGCAGTGCGTGGGCTTGTGAATTGTGTTAAAACTTTCGAGTTCGCTGCCACTGCCACGTGTAACACAATTTGTGTCATTTAGGGCTTCTGTAAAGGACAAGCGATGATGATGAAATTTCGCTTTACTTCCCCCGTTACTATTTCATTATATACGTTAAGTAGAAAAGTAATAGAAAATAATTGAGCTATTATTACTAATAATACGAGTCTGGTACAAATCTATGATATTTAAGAAGATACGTAAGTCTTTTTGTTAGAAAATTTGTCTTTCTATACCGGTAAAGAATACTTTCCAAACACATAATTTTAGGCTTGATAATTAATATATAATGGCCTCGAGGTTTGGGCGCGCGGTCGTGAATCTCGACAAAGGCACACACCTCTGACTTTTCGAAGTTATGTGTGTATTTACAATGAATTATCACTTGCTTTAACGGTGAAGGAAAACATCGTGATGAAACCTGCACACGTAAGAGTTCTTACGAATTTCTTAGGTGTGTAGTCCGCCAACCCGCACTAGGCCAGCGTGGTGGACTATGGCCTAAACCCTCTCGATGGTAGAGGAGACCCGTGCTCAGCAGTGGGCGTATATGGGTTGATGAAGAAGAAGAAGAAGAATTAAGCCCTGGATACGTTAAAGCAATTATGTGTAAAATTTCACCGTTACAATTTTAATTAATTCGGCCTCGTTCGGATTTACCACTGACCAAACAAAGCCGTACATCAAGCAAATAAAACCACACGAAATTACCAAACGGGATTAATGACGCCAAATTAAATACCACTCGAACGCACGTTGAAATGAGTAAATTCAATACCACTGCAACGCAATCGGATTTCCAATTAAATTTACGGGGCGTATTCAGAATGTGATCGGAAATTAAGGCAGCTAATACCTACGGCGATCACAAACCCATTGGCATTAAAAAAAACACACACACACAAAAATAAAAGAAATTAAGTTTTCCATACAACCATCGGTATAAAATGTATGCGCTTTGTATGAAAACCATCAAAATTTTTATGATTTGTCAGGATTTTCTTTAACGTCATAGGGATTGTGATTACCTTACCTATTCTCTGCCGTAGTTTCCGATCACAGTCTGAATACACTCTTTATAAAAAAAAGCAAAACCCGAACCAATACGTTTACGTTTCGATATTAGTACGACGTTTACTAGCCCTAATTGACGCTGGCGTTTTATATTGGACTGGACTGATGTATGTATTATCTTTATTGGATGCGATTGTGATGTAACTAATGTTATTTTGATCATTTGCAACGCTAAGAATGCAAGGTTTTTGAATAGATTTATATGTTCAACCTTGGACGATGAAGTTTGCTAAAGATGTTATTATTAACGATTATATCTCAGCCGTCCTCAACTATATAGTAGAGATGGACATTCATATTTGCTCGTATAGTGATCGTATGTTGAGTGTACAATTTGTCAACGATTCCATCGATCACCGTATCGAGAATTTTTTTTGTGCAATCCACAAATATTTGTTTCGGGTCAAGTTGTGTGTGAAGCCGAAAAGTCTCTTGTAGTTCCTAACACCCACGATATAAAATTCATATCTAAAAATTTATTTACAAGCAGTGATGGCCTCGAGGTTTCGGCGCGCGGTTGAGAATCTCGGCGGTCGCGGGTTCGAACCCCAGGCACACACCTCTGACTTTTCGAAGTTATGTGTGTATTCACATTGAATTATCACTTGCTTTAACGGTGAAGGAAAACATCGTGATGAAACCTGCACACCTAAAAGTTCTTAGGAATTTCTTAGGTGTGTAGTCCGCCAACCCGCACTAGGCCAGCGTGGTGGACTATGGCCTAAACCCTCTCAATGGTAGAGGAGACCCGTGCTCAGCAGTGGGCGTATATGGGTTGATGATGAATTTATTTACACTTAATACAATCATTGTAAAGGTGTGGGTCAAAACTATGAATGACATCCAATATACGCTTTTCATCTTAGTACGAGCCTTCTATACCTACTATGAGAAGCTAAGTCTAAGTCCATAATTTGGTACACACACGTATACACCAATTTTGATATCTGAAAGTTTCCCGTTGCGTAACCATTTGCATTTAGTCTCACATTCATGCAATGAGTCTGTCATATTATTGTTGTTGAATACGTCAATCTTTTCTCAGTATTTCATTTGCCTTAATGACTGATTGACATCAGTAGTGATTGAATACATTTTATTGGACGATTTGTTAAACAAACTATAAAATGTAGTAATTCAGTGTTCAACTCCGTTGACAGTAAATTGGTCTTGGGTTTGATCCCTGTATGGGTAAATACTAGAGATGCGCCGAGTTACACTTTTGCCGAGTAACGAGTACCGAGTTTTACTCGGTTCAATTTTTTTGCAACCGAGTACTCGGCCGAGTAACTCGGTTCAATTAAATTTCCAATTCGCGCGTGGTACATTAGAATTTAAATAGCCTGTTTTCGGAGGCCGGTAACGTCTACGAAGAATAGAGGAATAGGCTGTTACCAGAACGTACAGCGAGGCTTGTGTTCTTGCATCATAACTTCATCATCAACCCATATACGCCCACTGCTGAGCACGGGTCTCCTCTCCCATTGAGAGGGTTTGGCCATAGTCCACCACGCTGGCCTAGTGCGAGTTGACGGACTACACAACTAAGAAATTCCTAAGAACTTTAAGGTGTGCAGGTTTCATCACGATGTTTTCCTTCACCGTTAAAGCAAGTGATAATTCAATGTGAATACACACATAACTTCGAAAAGTCAGAGGTGTGTGCCTGGGGTTCGAACCCGCGACCGTCGAGATTTTCGACCGCGCGCCCAAACCTGGCATCACTGCATCATAACTTAGCTTTATCCAATTTTAAATATTAATTATTTTTATTATGTACTATAATTTTGATTTTATTAATTGAGATTTTCAAAGATTTCCTAAATTACTAAATAATTTTTGATTAACACAGTTGTTTACGAAATGAAATAAAATAATATTTATTGAATCTATAACATGTTTAATACATCGCTTAAATTCAGTCATTTCAAATTTTACCACCCTGTTCACGACCTTGTCAAGGTCGCGGGACGTCGCTGGCTGCAGGAGGCTTCCGACCAAACCCGGTGGAAGTCATTGGGGGAGGCCTATGTCCAGCACTGGACTTCCGTTAGCTAATGATGATGAGGATGACTGTTGTTTAAATTATATCTACCGAAATATATTGCATTTCTTAAACAGAGTATACTCGGCATTCAAACCGAGTTATTCGGCCGAGTACGAGTATCAAAAAACCCGCCGAGTACGCCGAGTACCGAGTATCAACCGAGTACTCGGCCCATCTCTAGTAAATACACAACGAATTGTGAAAATGTTTAAAACTCAATTTTCTCGTGTGAGAAATAAAGCGTCTTACTATTCCAGATATAGCTGTAGGAGAGAAAGTATTAGTTCTATTTTTTGCGAATGAATCACTTACAAACGTAAATTTTTTTGTCCATTCAATATTGGCTTCTTTATCATCATCATCAATCCATATATATACGCTCCTCTGCTGGACACGGGCCTGCTTTATTACTGAGGGGGCTTAAGACTTAGTCCATGACGCTGGCCTAGTGCGGGTTGGCGGAACACACACCTTAGAAATTTATAATAACTTTTAGGTGTGCAGGTATATAACTTAAAAAAGTCAGAAGTGTGTGTCTGGGGTTTGAATCTAAGATTCTCAGCCATCACTTTGTTTACGCTGTTGAGATAGCTCAATCTTAATTTTAGATTTTATTCTTTCTATTAACAGGCGGAGGCTCTTTCTCGCGAATTCATATACATATTTTCTCGCGCGATGAAATTACTAATTAGTATCACTGCTGTGGCGTATGAAATCATTTGGTAAATATTATATTATTTTATGTTTCATTGAAATATGTAGTTAGAAAACACGCACATGCCAAACACGCCAGTTTCATTTGTCTCAAAATATTCGATATTTCCCATCAATATGCGCGTTTCGTTCATAAATATTAATTTGTTGAGGGCGGAACAAACAGATTCGCGGGACTATGAATATATGTATGGATTCAATGGACTAGACGTAAAATACGCTTTTAACAATGTAACACTCACAGGTTTTGCAATTTATGTTAAGGATTTTCAGAATTTTGTTAACAAATGTGATTTTTTTGTTGACTAAGGCAACTGCGTTTCTTACGTGAGACTTATGTTGTAAAAAGAAAATTGTGACAGGCATACGACTAAATTGTTACTTTTTATTATCACGTTCGTGTTTCTGTTATCATATTAAAATTAATTAATCTGCAGGAATACGCCCCCCTTTTTTAACTTATTTTTTATATTGACTAACCATTTTGAAAAAGGATGAAACATATGTGGGTAAAAATAATGAGTATGAAAGTCGAAGGATGGACTAACAGAGAAAAGCCAATGAAAAGTTGGATGGAGTGCGTGAGAGAAGATAGAGAAAGAGGGTGACTGGAAGAGATAACGGCTGAAACATCCCTATTTTAAAAGGATAAAGCATACTGCGCCGACTCATAATAAAAGAACGATAACCGGCAAGATAATTATGAATTACATAAGAGTATTCCAAGTACAAAAATCGATAACCCTATTCCATATTGCACAATATTATCACAGTATTAACACACACAATTCAGTCTACATTTAGGTGGGTTGGAAATCTAACACCTCACACGTAAGGGCTCCGTCACAGCCAACGCCGCCTTTGTTGGTGGCACTAGTTCAACCGGATTTACTGCGTGTTTCGTCGAATGCGATATGTGCTTCTAGTTATCGGATTTGTGCTTTGTAGTTGACGTCTTGCAGAGCTATGTCTTCAAGATCTTGATTAGGGAAACAACAGTTATCATTTTCCTTGACGTTAATGTTTAATATTTCGAATAGATCGTGGAATTTTAGAGCGTGTTGTAGATTACGTGCTGTAGGTTATGTAATTTCGGGGTATTCCTATTATGGCTTCTATGGACAGCCTAACCAAATCCATCTTAAGGAGGAAAATACACCCAATCTTACTAGGTCTCCGCCATGACCTATCCGCACCAAAAACACTTAAAATAATAAAACAATCAATCTCTTCATCAGAGACGCGAATTAAAACACCACAAAGATGTAGACAACGAATATAAACTGTACAATAAAAATAAAACTATACATTCCCAAAGAGAAATACCAAAGACAAATATGGAAAGTAATATACACCGCAAGTGAAAGATGCGCAAAGATTATCTCAAGTTGAGGCTGAGTGACCCCAGTCCTCGATGCAATCACCCCCATTGCTCGGATTCTGAGGATGAGCCTTCGGACCGGGGGAACAGGAGTTCCCACATCGAAATGGAGGACCCCTACGCGCTACCACTCGCTGTGTCGGCTGCTCAGGTAATTTATATTGCTCCGTTTTTAAAGGTTCATTATATTCATCATCATCATCGTTATCGTTAGCATCATCATACTCACCATTATCATTATCACCATCAGCCTATATAGGTATCACAATTGAACACATGCCTAGTGTGGGTTAATGTCAAAGTTGAAATCAAATTATCTTTATTCAAGTAGACTTTTAGAATTTTTGAATCGTCAATCTTAAACAATTTTTTAAACCTAATGAATGTGGAAAGCGGAATGCATACTTAAGAAATTTCTAAAAAAAATCAGGTGTGCAGGTTTCTTCACGATGTTGTCTTTCGTTTAAGTACCTGTGATTCGTTGTGTGAAGTTTTAACCGTTTGTGACAAAAATCATGACAATTGTTTGGTGTGAGAGGGTGCTATGTCTAGCTAGATGTGTTTTGACTGATGGTGATGTTGATGCATTTATAGTACATTTTAGTACTCATTTTTATATTAAAAGGGATAGAATAGAATAGAAATAAACATTATTGTACACACACAAGACAAAACAAGAAAAGAAAAAAAAAATACATGTACAAAAACACAATTCACGTACAAATGGCTGTCTTATCGCTTTGAGCGATCTCTTCCAGACAACCATTAGGTGAATATAGTAGAATAATTTTTGGTGCGTATACATACATATAATACATAGATAAAATACAACAAATGTAAATAAGATTAATTAATTACATACATACAAGTATTTGAAAATTAGTTTTAAAAAATTAAAATTGTTTAAAAATATAATAAATGATAATGCCCAATGAGCAGCAATGTACTAAATTATGTAAAAGACAAATAATGTTTCCTTAAGAGATTTCTAAAAATACGAAATGAATCGGCACGCTTTATATAAATAGGCAGTGCATTCCAAAGTCGTACAGCTTGTACAGAGAAAGAATTATCATAGAAGGAAGAGGAATGGATAGGAGTCTTAAGTTGATAGGAGTTGATAGAACGCAGTGACCGAGTAGTAGAAATATGCAAAAACTGAAGACGTTCTTTAAGGTAGAAAGGAGTAGAAGGATCAAAGAGGATTTTATACAAAAGAGATAATATATGAGTATTCCGGCGAAGGCGGATAGGCACTCGAGTTTTTTACGAAATTCCGAAACGTGGTCATATTTGCGCAAACCAAATATGAACCGTATACAAAAGTTTTGAAGTCTTTCGAGATTATTTAACAGGTCTTCAGACAAGTCAAGATAGCAGGCATCGGCATAATAAATTAGAGAGAGTAGAAGAGATCGAGCTAGGTCAATTTTGGTGATAATTGGCAAGAAATTAGAAAGCCTCCTAAGGGAAGCAGCCGATACAAAAACTTTTCGACTGATTTCTGATACGTGGGGTCTCCACGATAGTTCTCTATCAATAACGACACCCAGACTCTTTACAGTAGTACTGAATTCAATCTGAATTCCGTCAAAAATAACATGTGGGACATTAAAACAGTCAATTTTCGAAATCATACGAGAGCTTCCAATAATAATGGTCTGTGTTTTGAGCGGATCATGAGCGGAGGAATCATGATCAATCATTAAAAGTATAAGATAATCAAGTTATTTCGTGTTCAACTTATTAAGAGTTATAACATTATATTCTTGGTGCGTAATAGTCAATTGTTACTTACGGTTTATGTAACGCCATATAGTATATAATGTATTAACAGAATCTAAAGCATTTTCGGCCTATGTACCTAAAACTCTTTGTAAAGGTCTAAGATAAGCTTATAACCACCTGTAGCCTAATGGACTGAACTTTACACTTTGGCAGCTTACAGAAACTTTGTAAACTTTCCCAAGACGGATGGAGCTTGAAAGCTTTTGTAATACCAACTTGTGTTATCTGAACTTATGTTATCAATATCTTGATTTACATAATTCATACTTTAGACATTTATACATAAATTATTTTCATTCTTACAAACACATTACACGAAACAAATATTTGTAGATCTTACAAACATTTATGTGGCGATTAGCCAATTATGCTATAGCGGGTAAAAAAAATGTTTTTCATAAATAAATAAATACACAGATTCTATCTCCCGAGAGTCACGTTTGTTTATATCTCTGCAAGTCTTTTCCCTGGAAATTCCAAGACGCCCTCTAGTTAGGAACACTTTTATTTGTATTTGAGTGCCTTAAGTGCAAACTCGGCTTGTCGGTGCCGGGGCAAATGTAATAAGAGTGGAGAAAAACCGTGTTTTTATTTGCAAAAAACTTAGTGCTCGCATTCCCGTCGTTTTAAGTGAATCTTTGCAGTCTTTCACCGTGTTTCCTATCTTGTATTTAAATGCTATGTTGGAACACATAAATGACTTAGTAATTTTGTGTAAGTGCTTCTATTGGGCGCATATTCGTATTGCAAATGGTTAGGTCTTTGATGGCCTGTCGTACAATGTCTTACGGAACCCAAATTTAGTTATAGCACTTAAGAGTTGAAGGTAATCATCGTGATAAAATATCATGATGCTCTTCTGCACATAATTTCTTGGGCATGTAAAGTACTGTATCACGCATTGCGCCTGCGTTGTGGAATAGCTTGCAAGCTAGACCTCTGTAAAACCAAAACACTGAGTTAGATTAACGTGAATGCATTTAAGCGCTTGTGCTTACCCCTTAAGCAAACAAGAGAGTGTGTATTTACGTAGTCGTACAAAAAGATATATTTTACCCAGAGATACAAAAAATTAAAGCACTTTTAACGCCGTAACAATGCAATATAAAACTAAATGGATAACAAATCACAATGTTCCTTAACCACAAATAATGCCACGAAATCGTTTAAAGGCCCAATAAAATATTTAATTTGTTACATTATGTTCGTTTTACATTACTCCGCTCGCTAATGGATTTGTAAAAGCGACGCTATATCATATGATAAATTGGCGACAGATGGTTTCTGACAATGAATAGTTTTTTTATTATTGTTTAAAGGATTGTTTTGAAACCAATTTTTGTCAGTGGTAATTTATAGTTTGGTGATTCATAAAACAGGTGAGATAGGTTTATTATTTGCGCAATTTTTGTATTGTATTAGTTATTTACCCGTAGTGCGTTATTTGCGTCGAATTTAACAAACTTTAATTGTCTTTGTTTATTTGAGGGTAATATTTTTGTGTCTCGCTTTGCTGTGAAGGGAAGAGAACAACTCTTTGGTATCGAACGTCTTTACATTTTTTTTCAAATAACATCGTTACTGGACGAATCAGGTTCCCTTAGATTCATTGTTCAGCTGAGCTTCATTGCTCAGCGCCAATACTGTGCGTGTCGCTGTTGATCCTGGAGCATAGGAGTTGCAGTGGCGGGTGTGTGTTGGGATAGTCACAAATAAATCGCATAAGCCTTTCATTTCTGATATTTATATAATCTCAAATAGTAAGAACGAACGAGAGATAAATCGTTTAAAAAAGTCGCATATTAAGAAAGTCAATAAACAGGTAAACTTTTGTCGGTCTGTATTTATGTATATCAACCAATATACGTCCCACAGAGCTTACCAACACATTAAGCCTTAGTCCCCCACGCTAACCTAAGAAGAAAACCTACTAGATAATATTCCTCCATGTGAAAGTTAAAAGGCTGTATTTCCCGTCATAAAGCCCGTAACTAAATGTTTCTATTTAACAATAAAGCGTGTTATTCCGGGCATAAACCCTTCATTGATGTTACTGACCATAAAAGTGTATTTCATTACGACATACTCATAAAATGAGTGGGGTTTGTGTTGTCTGTATTGGACATATCACCCATCGTTTGACAGAGATCGTTTCTCGTGTTATTTGGTTAATGCTTGCTTAGCTTCTTTTCAGTTTATGTTAGGGAATTTTTCCCTCTTTTGGACTGGATTGACTACCAAAAATAGTAAGGCGTTTAGAATGGTTTTATTTTATGTAAAGGTGTTAATTCCTAACAATTATCGGTCTTTCGAGTAAAGAAAATATTTCTTATTAGGCGAAACGAGTTATTAGTTAACCGGGTTGGTATAAAACAAATATTCAGGTGGGCAAAATATGAGAAAGTTAAAAGTTCCCACATTCACTTCTAAAAGGAACGATGTTCTTTTTCAATTTTATAATGCTAAAATCGGAACCCGTCTATCTTACAGAACGGTGCCTGATCTTATTAAAATCCCTTTCAATAGAACGTCATTATTCTATTGAAATTATAACTTTGGAAAATAAATTCCATTGAAAAAGAAAGGCTGGAGCGATATTGACAGGCAGATTGAAATCTAGGTTAGAAACGACAGGCAGGTTCGATCTAGTACTGAGTTATATGAGCGCGTAGTTTGTAAAATTGTTTTAAAGCCAAATTTTTTTTTTAGATCCTATAGTCTACCATCGTTTATGATAAAAAAATGTGGGATTTTGTGGCGAATTAGGTACGTATATGTTAAAAAAATACATTCAACAGTCATACATAATTCTGACCGCACACTAAGATACGATACGAATGTTGTGTCTTTAACACCCTAATCCGAAACAAATTTTGTTTGTTTGTTGATCACACGATCATTCGTCTCGATATATTTCGCATCGCCTTTGTAAATAGCTAACGTTACACATGCTTTTCCCGTTTTCAAAAAGCTAGTACTAGAACTCTTTTAATTCCCAACGGAATTTTCATTTTGCGGGCGGAATTTTCCTTTCACACCCAAGGGAAAACTGAAAGTAAAGTTCACGACAAAAATAATTTTTCGCCTCGCAACTTTTCCTAAGAGATTTTCATTTTTCATCCGTTTTTCCGCTGTAACTCCCCCGGGGGAATGGGGAAAATGCTAGGGGAAAACGAGCCCCTTCAACGTAAGGTTGTGATCGTATGTGGCTTGTTAAGATAATGTCATTCTGAATAAATAGTTGGTATGAGGATAGTGTAGTCGAAAGCGGATAGGGTTTCGAAAGAGATGGTTTCTGAATCGAATTCAAGTATCCGCCTTTAACTTGACTTTTTTTATATTTAATTTATTGTATCGACAATATTTTGGGGTCTTACTTAGACGCATTCTTTGCAATGCAAAGTCCACCATCACAACTTATTATTGTATTGTTTTAAGTACCACTAAATAAAAGACAGTTTAAAAGTAATAATAACAGATATGTAGACTTTATACGCAAAAACTTACGCCTGCCTCCCGTTAGGGCAGGCAGAGACTGTAAAGCACCAAAGGCCCTGATCCAAACACACCTCTTTCGCTTCCTCCATTGACATTATCCTCTTCATGCACGCATGCACAACGTGGCTTTATTTTTTCAATAAAAAATATTATAATGAAGTATAAACCTGTACTGCCTTATACCGTCTTCATCTCAACACGATAACGATCTCATTAAATATTTCAAGAGCGCCACTCTGTTATCTACTGCCTCCAGTTTTGTAATGTCAGCTGTTCTCTGGGTCGAGTGCGCCTTGAACTTGGCTCCGAGTGCTGCCAGTTAAAACCTAGTAACTTGTTTCATATAGGTGCTTTAGGAAATTTCTAGACTAAAGTTTAAGTATTTCTAAACTAAAGTACCACTGAAATATCGATGCTTTAAAAATGGTACAAAGATACTGCGCGCACTCGAAACTTTGGCGGTCACAGGCCCAAAACCCAGGCATACACCAATGAATTATCACTTGCTTTAACGGTGAAGTAAAATAACGTGGGAAAACCTGCACACCTAAAAGTTCTTAGGATTTTTTAGATATGTAGTCCACCAATCCACACTTGGCCAGTGTGGACGACTAAGGCTTGAATACTCTTACTTGTGAAGGACATCCGTACCCAGCAATGTGATGTATATAGGCTGATATTGACCAAAATACTATAACTTGCGTTTGTCTATGCTATAGTTCTTCATGTATTCTTCATTTTGCTAAAACGTTGGCTACTACTAAAGAGATTCTCTTTGTACCACACAAAGAGAATCACGGGTAAAGTTACAGCAATTATTAACGATGTCGCCAATTAACACAAGTCAAAAACATCGAGACACAAGGAAATCCGCGTCAACAAGTCCTTGCGCGTCTCACACATGTTCTTAACGAAGTAATGAGAGAAAACACGGACATTGAATATCCAACTGACGTGAAAACAAATACGATGATTGATTTCCTCTGAAATGCTTTAAATAGTGTGAATTTATGAGGAAAAGGAGAGGTACCGTTTATAGCCTATATATTGCTTTGCTGGGCACGAGCCTCTTCTACACCTTAGTGGGTTTAGACTAAGTCACATGTTGGCGTAGTACGGGAAGGCGGACCACACACCTAAGAAATTCCAAAGAATTTTTATGGTTTCCGCGCTGTGTTTTCCTTCATAATAAAATACCCACATAGCACACATTATGTTCATAATTTTTATATTATTTATACAGTATATTATTTATTAAGTATCAAAAATAAAAATTTGTATGAAAGTGTAACATTGTCTGTATAGAAGTCGTGAAGGACTACTATTGCTTCTACAAATACATTTCTACTACTCTTTATATGTTTCGCACCCTCACAGTATTGAATGCTCCCAACTTATCAAAAAACATTATCTGAATACAATTTACACATTCATCACCAAAGGTCCAAATCATTATGAATATTGTATCAACATTGGTTTCCAAAAATAACCGCAATTTAAAGGGCCAACGAGAGTGAGGTAGCCGAAAACCCACCTACCCTGCTCATATGAAAAAGTCATTAATAAAGTATTCGCCAAACATTGTTTCACAGAAGGGTTAACCCCGGCTTAAGTTAACAAAATGCTGAATAAAGGTACAACGCATGGATTAACTATTTATAATGTGGGAAATTCTCTCCTTTATGATTAAAATATGGAGTTTTTGAACCAGTTTCAATAGTTCAAAGACAGAAACTTTCTGTTATAAATTTTCGGTGAAAAAACAATTTTAAAGAAGGTCATAATGGTTGTTTTCTTTTAGTTTGCAACTAGGTTATTAGTAATTCAAAATCGTAGTAAATCGCCGCCCATAAATTTTGCTTTATGGCGAGATGAATTTGGCCAAAGGCAAATTTTGGACGGGATCGTTGACTCTTTCCTCTTTGTTGGACATTGTCACGGCTAATTCACTGATTTGAGAATATCGCATTATCTCCTGCTTTAGATCATCGTATAGAAGGTTGAATATGGATTCTGCTTGTTGTACTTGGATAGTTTTCAATGCTTCGATATTGTCAAACTTGGGAACTACAAATCTAAAGTGTTATGTATTTATATTAGCCCATATATCTATCACTGATGGAGTCCAGTTTTTTTGCTGAGGCCTTTGTCTACTACGCTGGCCTATTGCGAATTGATGAGACACTGCTAAAGAATTTCCTTGCGTAAAAATGCACAAGTTTATTTGCGAGGTTTTCTGTTACAATAGCAGTTTGTAAAACTTGGAAAAGTCTTCTGACTTGATTGTTTGTTGATTTGTGTGTGATTTGAACCCGTGATCGCAGATACTGTCAGTCGACTGCGTTTTATTCTTAGAGCTATCGCGACTTCTATTATACCATAGATTAATATGTTGTCTCGATCAATCCCTTCGATAACACAGGTCAACAAAAAAAAAAATTTTTTTGGGTTTCTGTTCTAATGCTTCGATTCTGATTCCAAACATCGAAAAATACTCGGATATAAATTTTTAGGTCTTAAAGTTTGCTTTTGTCTGATTTATGTTGATAAGTTCGTTTGAAGATTTTCATTGATTAGTATAGACAATGGGTGGTAGCACTTTGATTATTATCTTAATTGCAAATAGTGCATTATTTCTAATTGACACTAGTGAGTGTTTACTTGTCCATTACTATTAAAAAAAAACTATTACAGTTATAACTACCGACTTTTATGTCGTATCTAGATAGAAAATGGCAACAAGACTGTGTAAAGAAAATGTTGATTCATTCTGTTTTATCTGCGGTGAATTTATCAAAGCAAGGATAAGGCGGATGAACCAAATATTCTTGTCACCTATGCTTATGGAATAGCAGAGCAGACTTAAAACATTACCAACGGCGTATATGGCCTGATCGACTTTAATTTCAAATTGGAAAACATAATATGAATGCTAAACCAATCGTCAAGCCCAAAGATATATTGATACCACCGTAATGTATAAAGTTAGGTCTAATGAAGATAATTTTGAAAGCTCTAGAGTCTAGATCATAATTCGGGAGCTTTTAGATATTTAAAAAGATTCTTTACTAAATTATCTAATGCTGAAGTCCAACCTGGTATTTAGGGGTTCATACGAAAAACGCAAAAAAGCAGTGATGGACTCGAGGTTTAGGAAAAAGCAGTGATGGCCTGGTTTAGGCGCGCGGTCGAGAATCTCGGCGGTCGCAGGTTCGAACCCCAGGCACACACCTCTGACTTTTCGAAGTTATGTGTGTATTCAAATTGAATTATCACTTGCTTAAACGGTGAAGAAAAACATCGTGATGAAACCTGCACACCTAAAAGTTCTTAGGAATTTCTTAGGTGTGTAGTCCGCCAACCCGCACTAGGCCAGCGTGGCGGACTGTGGCCTAAACCCTCTCAATGGTAGATGAGACCCTTGCTCAGCAGTGGGCATATATGGGTTGATGAAAAAGAAGACGAAAAACGCCCATACATGCATAAAAGATCAACTAAAAAATCGTTTTTTGAACTCGACTTTTTGTTATTTTCTATTTGTTTGCTATTATTTGTCATATTTCTTGTATAAACACACTTTTTGTGTTCAATAAAAAAAAACCTTATTATAATTTTGAATAAAATTAAAGAGAATAGATAAAAAATTGTATACATTTTTTTAAATTCATAAAATTGCTCTATTTTCTACAAAAGCAAACTTTGATCAGAATAGATATTTTTTTATTTATTTGTGACATAGGAGAAACTAAAATTTCATATTCAGGAGCCAGACCCAAAAATCGTGTTGACCAGTGTAATGTATTTGAAAAATAGTCAACACCATCAATTACACTTGATAGATTGGTCTACTGAGACCATGAGAATTGGTAAGCTTATATCTAGTATAGAAGGTTCATCCTATCGACTTTGGGGTGACGCCAGACAATTTTTATTTAATATTCACGTATCGTAAATGCCATTATTGCCTACACGATAAACAAACGACTGTTTTACTGCACACGAGAAGTGGTCTCTATACAGTCCGGTAGAAATGTCTTTCCAACTTTCGCTTGCACACGTTTCAGAAGAGAACTTCTCATTACGAAGTGTTTCTATAGTTGAATTGATACTACGTACGTCTCGTAACAATGTTTCTTTTAAATTATCTGTGAGTTTAAATTTTAAAATTATATTTTCTTTGTATTATACAATATACATGTTTATTTTATTTCATACAATTATAGATACTTATTCTTCAAAGGGGTAGAAGAGGTATATATCAGTCACAGATATTAGGGAGCGAGGCTATTGCCATTATTCGGGCACATTTGTACGTGGTACTACTTCAAAATTTTAATGGAAAACCCAGTAACACTTTTCCCGACCCGGGATTCAAACCTCTAGATCGCACGGCTCATTGTGCCGCAAGACCAAGGTATCATTTATTGTTTTAATTTTAAACTGCTTAAAACTTTCTAAAAGTCGATATAGGCTTTATTTTCGGGTAAATTTTCATACCCAATGTTGTTTGCTTATTTAAGAAAATTGCACGAGCAACATTGTTAATTGAAGTACCCATTGGCTTTTTTACTTAATTATTCTGTGCTCATTTTACAAAAAGCTTTCTCTGTGACTGAGACTATTATATGATATGGATATACATAATACTGCGCTATAGCACTTTTAAATCCCTTACAATTCCATCTGTGACGAATAAAACTAGTGAAAGGGAATAGTATCACACGATCATTGGTCAATTTGCGTAAATCCTACACTGCCCTATCGACCATTGTTTTAGACCTGTAGTGCAGTTTATGTTCAACGCATTCGTGGTTCTAGAAAAATTGGATGTGTAATGTTTGGGTCAGATTGGACGGCTGTGGCGTAAATGGGTGCGCTTCCCTTGCGGTTACCCCCTCGTCTCATAAATTGCCAATTATCTTTTGAAATTAGATTTTGTGTGTCATTTTGTTGCAATCTGTAGGATTCCTGTCGATTCCTCGGTGTCAATTCTCATATTTGATGTTTCTGTTTGGGCGTTAATGTAAAGAACCTAACAAAAACAAAGCGGAAGATTATAGACTGGAAGTAACGGGTTATTTTACTAGGTCTAGATAAGTGTTATTTACTTTGTCCAACAGGAAATTGTCAGTAGCATGGAGTTCGGTACGAAAAGATAATTGGCAAAATGTGGGTACAGAAATGAACCTTTTCCCATTGGTTAGGACTGTTACAATAACTGTTCACCGTAACAAAGCTAGAGCTCTCCTAAATAAGACATCTCTCGACCACTATGTCTAAATTGATCACTTATCCAACCAAAATTTCACTATCATCAGCCCATACTTAAACTGAGAGCAAAGATTTCCAGTACATTATTTTTTACATCCATTTGTTGATACGACCAAGATATACATAACTGCGCTTATCTCCAACAAAACAAAGGCATCCGAAAAAGGCACAAAACTCAAAAACCTCAAGTAAAAGCTTGCGAAAGAATTATTTAAATGAAGACATATTTGCATAAATATTCATACGGAACCCGGCCAAGGATGCCGGAGATAGGGTTGGCGCTTATATTAAACGTTCATAAATTATGAATCTTTTTCTCTATTGCTTCGTGAATCTTGAGGACGCCTTAGTTGGCCTTAGGGAGTCTTATTAAGCGACGGAGCGACGAGTGTGGAGGTATTCTTTTAATAAATTTATTAACGATATCTATATTTAATTTCGTTTTGAGTTTGTATAATAAGCCTCGAGGTTTAGGCGCGCGGTCGAGAATCTCGGCGGTCGCGGGTTCGAGCCCCAGGCACACACCTCTGACTTTTCGAAAGTTATGTGTGTATTCAAATTGAATTATCGCATGCTTTAACGGTGAAGGAAAACATCGTGATAAAACCTGCACACCTAAAAGTTCTTAGGAATTTCTTAGGTGTGTAGTCCACCAACCCGCACTAGGCCAGCGTGGTGGACTATGGCCTAAAACCCTCTCAACGGTAGAGGAGACCCGTGCTCAGCAGTGGGCGTATATGGGTTGATGAAGATGAAGAGAAGAGAAGATAGTTGATAAGTAGAAATAAAAATTGGGTAAGGGTCCTTATGTGAGCTTAAAAATCGTCTACATTCGTCATTCTTATACCAAAGACACAAAATTTAGTTTTTGCGTGGGCGAATGAATTTTAAGTGTCATCATTCTCTTGCCCTGCTCCCAATTTTTATTTGGGGTCGGCGCAGCATGTTTTCTCCTTCCACACATCCCTATCAGCCGTCATGTCTTCAGTCACGCCTTTCTCTTTCATATCTCTTTTCACGCACTCCATCCATGTTTTCTTTGGCCTTCCTCGGCTTGTCCATCCTTCAACTTTCAATGAATTTCAATGAATTTTAAGTGTAATTTTAACAAAAAAAAGCGTATTTTAGTCTATTACCCACTTCATTCTTCCCGAAGCATACCGTTTTATTCACGAGAATCTCCAAATTGAAAGCATTAAAAACTTATAAAAACTCTTAAGTAGAAAAGCTCCTATTTTATATTACCGGAAACAAAGTCTACAAATGATCCGGATATTGGCGGCTTAGCGCATGTTTTGAAAGCGATGCCTCCATTCACAATAGGAGCATGTATTGACTACTGAAGTTTACTGACATAAGTCTTTATTGTATTGTTACGATTATCTGATGATGAGTGAATACTATTATTTTAATACCTATAATAGGTTAGATACAATAGGTAGTGATGGCCTCGAAGTTTGGGCGCGCGGTCGAGAATCTCGGCGGTCGCGGGTTCGAACTCAGGCACACACCTCTGACTTTTCGAAGTCATGTGTGTATTCACATTGAATTATCACTTGCTTTAACGGTAAAGGAAAACATCGTGATGAAACCTGCACACCTAAGAGTTCTTAGGAATTTCTTAGGTGTGTAGTCCGCCAACCCGCACTAGGCCAGCGTGGTGGACTATGGCCTAAACCCTCTCAATGGTAGAGGAGACCCGTGCTCAGCAGTGGGCGTATATGGGTTGATGAAGAGGTTAGATTATAGGGTATTCAGCTAGAATGAAAGAGTGGTGGAAGATGGGGGTAGATATAATGATTATACCTCCAAAAAAGTGTAGTACGCGAATTATTATGTTTAATAATAATCGATGGCTTTAATACAAAAACATTAGGAAACAGTGCATGCGTTGCTATAGTATCAAATTGGTAGGAATAAAAATGTAGGTATGATGCTTGAAGTGGTACTGAAACTAACTAAATAATAGTAATATAACCTGCCGTAAAGTTAAAAATAAAACACAAATTGTCAATAAACATATGAAAGTAATCATTTCTAACAAGCATAACAAAGCATTTTCAAGATCTAAATGCGATTGAATATACAAATTGTCAAAAGCAACACACCTAAATATATCGAAAACCTATACAACCGCTCCACTCCAATATTATAATGAGAATAGTATTTCCGTATATTCACCTCAATTTAACATCTCCAACCGGCTCAGTTTTTCCTCAATAATTCTCTCATTCCTTTCACGTACCCTTCAGATATAACTTTATCGTGAGCCAGCCCTACGCTTTCGCCCGGTTATGCCGAAGTGGTTCGTGAATTATGCCTTACTGAAACTTTTTGGCTGGAGATTGGTATAAAATATTAAACATGAAAGATGTTTTCGCTTAAAATATTTCGTAAATTATTTTAGCCGGTGGAATCTATGTGATTTTCCGTCTAGGTGTGAATGTTTCAATATGTTTTGTTGATGTATTTGGGCTGGGTAGAACTCGTATAAATCCATTCGATTTGGCATTTTCCTATGCGCTCACCGCATTCGCTTTATCGTATATCGGAATTGTTTGGTGCAGTTTGGTGGATTTATTCCGTGAAATATGGGTTACGGTGATATTTTAGGATTCTTTGTCTGATATTCTCTTGATTTAATTCAGACTGCCTCTGTAATTTTTAAATATTGGTATGCTTCTTTAATAAATATCATGAAAATCTTAAGATTTTTAACCATGTAGGTGACGTTAAAAAGTAAAAAGAACTGGAAAGAATAGATAAATTGTTTCCATTTCTGGGACCCCTACAATCAAATCAGTTTAGGATAACAAAAATAATATGTCATTCAAATCAGTTACAACAAAAAATCCACATTTAAATTGAAAACAGATGTTATCTCCTAGTTTTAGTAATTATAAATGAATAAAAACTATACCCCTGATGTGTTGTTACTACTTTTGAAGTTAGCCACTGTTGACATTTGACCTGTGCAGTGATGTGCAAAACGGCGAGATTTCTGTTAATAGCTGCAGGTCACAGATTCGAATGCACCTCAGTGGAGCGCAGATAGCTGTTTTATTACTAATGTTTATATAGGTACATATTAAACAAGAATAAAGACACCTAACAGTCACATAAATATTTCTGATCCCTCACTTAAGATACAAGTTTCGTTTTGGTATCAGCAACTACGAAAGACTTTTCAGTCACACAAACACTCAGACTCCAAACAAATATTTTGGATCACACATACATTTGGCTCGGTGCGGGGATTGAAACCGCGGGCTTTCATTTCGTAAGCTAGTATCTAGCTAACTACGCTACTGGGCTGTCAATGTCCCAAAGTCATCAGATTTTAATCCTCCAGGTGAGAAATTCCTAGTGGAATATCCAGTATCACTTTGCCCGACCCGGGAATTATACTAGAAACCCATGCAGCACATTTTCGTGTCAGGAGACCACGGGGCACGCAATCTAAAAATAAACCCACGGCCTTCAGGCTCAAAACCTGGTGGTGACATTCTAACAAACGCTCAATTAAACTTAGCAAAAACCTACGGACTTCCAACTTCAGTGTCCAAAATTAGATGACCTGCGACGATTCATGCGCCAAAGTGTACATCTTTGTGAAGATTGTTTTTGTAGGTCAACATTCACTGGTTGTGTAGGAGGAAACCGCACTTTTTAATTAGAGGGAAATGTCCTACTAATGCCTTTATTTAAATAATTATAAAGAGATCTGCAAAAGGTCCCTCTTTGCGCGTGACGGTTTAATAGCTTAGTTTTCAAAAGTTATAAAGGTTATTTTCGTTCGTTTTAAATGCTTTTGTATGCGATATAAAAGTGAAAATAACTTTGCTTCGCTTTTGTGAATGGACTTAATTTTGGTTAGAGATTTGACTTGTACTAAATTTAAAAATAAATTTATGACCTTATATATTTTATACAGTGTAAAAAGCAAAAGCAAAAGCAATTACAAACGCCCAGGCATTACACAAAATCCTGACAGATATAACATTTTTGACAAACCTTTTTCCTGACAAACACAATCTGCATTGAATACCAAAGGTTGTAACTTATTTGGGCTTCTATGAAAATACCGCCGTGGTGTAAACATACAAATAAATATATCATTACTGATATATTACTGGCTAATCACCTTACTTCACTATTAGCGTCTTTAGTTAGAATTGGGAAGGCCACACAAGAACACACTGTCTACTAAACAATAAAATCAACAATCGTTATACGTGCATGTTTGTACAGAATGTAAACATCTTTTGTTTTATTGGTATAATACTAAAAATGAAAACGAAAAACATTGTAATTATCAAGTCTCTAATTGTTTACACAAGGTAACATAAATGTATAATGTATTCATCATGTTCATTGTTTTCAAACTTACAAAAGCAAGTAAAAAGATCATGCCTAGTGGAAATTTTAGTACAATCTCCCTATCTATATTATTAATATAAAATAAGATTGTAATAAATAAATTTTGTTAACGACGATTCGAAAACATAATGTGGGCATTCTTGGTTCATTGCTCGTTTTGGTGCAACTAATAGAAAAATGAAATTTTACTATTAGATGCAATGCTGTGATTTTCTTTATTCATTTAGTTTTGATTGAAAGAACAGGATTCTTTGGACATATTTTATTGTTGTTTAAAAATTATATTCATACCTTTAAGTGCCAGTATACTCACTACGCTAAAATAGTATAAAATAGTAAGTACAACGTGCGATTGAGAAGCTCCAGGTTCAATTTCCGGGTCAGTTAACAATTGATTCATTAAAGTTCTCTCTAATATTAAAGAGCCATGTAAGGTATCCGAAATAAACTGTTTAATTACCTCTAGCGGAACGTATTGAAAAATATAGTTTCTACCTACCCTTTGGAGTCACAGAAGTGATCATATTGTACAATAGATCCAAGTGACAGTACTTTAAGTATAAGCCCACGTACGTTTCTCATCCGAGTCGCGATAATGATGTTAGCTTTCCTTTCCCATTGTCACATTTCCTTTGACTTTCCTGAGACCGCACAAAGCATAAAAGTGTTATTGTCAGCTACGGCAGCTCGGCTAACTACTGCCTAAGTGTCGTTCCGTATACAGGGCTAGCACAAACATTTTAAAGAATTCAATTCTGTATCCTCAAAGGTGAATGCAGAGGTGCTTTACTTTTAAACCCTGTATTTGCAATGATCTGAGCAGAGGTTCTTTTCTGTATTCATGTTTAAACACTCATATTTTGAGTTTCGAATTCTAACGAATTCAGAAGTCGTTGTGGCTAAGAATCTCTACGCCGCGGGTTCAAACTCAGGCACATATCTATGACATTTCGAAGTTGTGTTTGTTTTCACAATGAATTATCACCTACTTTAACATTGGAGAATTACATCGTAGGAAAATCTGCACTGTGGGTACCTAAATGTTATCTCGGTAATTTCTTCGGTGTGTAGTCCGCCAATCGAAATTAGACCAGCGTGGTGGACTAAGGCATTAAACCTCTCGATTGTAGAGGAGATCCGTGCCCAGCAGTGGGACATATATGGGCTGATGATGATGGTCGTGATGATGGTGATAACCCATTTTTTAACTAAGACTAATAGACATTGGACATTATAATGACGATTAATGGTGATGAGAAAGCCCATTTTTTTTAAATTACACTAATAAACATTGAACATTACAATTACAAGAACAGGCAGCCCTGTTAGAAACGTTCTTCAATTACTAAAGCAAAACTCACGTAGCGTCTCTTACGAGGGCGGCCAAGTGCAGTCATATACTTACCTGTTCCGACGTATCCGATGCGGTACTTCACTTTCCCCTATACCTGACGTGGGCGTAGAATTAGCTATTCGAGCCTCCAATAATCTTGTGTAGTTGACAGGATTATGAAAGAGATTTACTGTGAAGAAGTGTGTTGGGAAGTAGAGAACGGTCTAGGCTCGTCTATAGATTAATAGGTGATTAATTTAAAGAAGGTTATACAAAGAGTTCTCAGAACCGACGTGCGTGCATGTAGAGATCTTATCTAGATAAATATTTGAAAGTGAAGTGAGAATTAAGGGCGCCACTGTTTAAGCCTCGAAGGCGATTCTGTCGTATTTACTTATGGTATAGTTCTCTTAAACTGTGTATCATATTATGTGGACGTGTATATTAAGATTTTCTTTCTAATGTTTGACAACCCGCACTAGGCTAGTGTATATTCTAATGCCAAAATTTTAAGGCACACCACAATTCTGTTAATTTCCACCATAATTTGTAGAACATAGAATCTAAAAGTGGTGTGGTTATTTAGGGACCGCGAACCTATAAAATCACCTCAGCTGTAATCTTTTTTTGGCAATTGGAAAAATCATAATTCAGACATAAAAAGTTTTGGCAGCCTTCCAAGAAACTCCTCACTAACGAACTTTATCAAAACGACTACAGCAGTTGCCGAAAAATATTTCCACAGAAATTAGTCATCCAAAATTTTGATGTACATCAAACTCACAATGTCAGATCAAAAACGTGAAGCTTGAAAACAAATTTGACAGCGTCAGTGGCGCAGTTGGCTAGTCACCAGGTTCGATTTCTGTCATGAGATAATTTTTTGTGCGATCCACAAATGTTTGCTTTAGGTTTAGATGTTTGCAAGACCGAGGTCTTTCGTTGTCTCGAAGACTCTTGTTACAAGTCTAACGTCTTAGCAAACTATATAAATTCTCTTTTATGTTTATGTATTTATATAATTTTAAACTGGTCAGTCCCTTAAATTTGTCCAACTTTGTAGAGTTTGTCGAAAATGCCTTAGGTATTTTTTGAAAAAAAAAAATTTAACTAACTTTAATTTCTATTCTATTATTAAAACTCCCACACTAATATGAAGGCCCATAAACTTGGTGCTACTGATTTGTACACGGATAAACTAAACTGCCCGTCCCGGGAATTCATTCCACTACCTGTCGATGGCACGCCGCCATTTATTTCAAGAACAACAATGATTTATATTTTACAAATGGGAAACACAATATGTCTGGGAATTCCGAGCTATTGCAACACTCAGTGAAACATTCACATAGCAGAATAAATGCACATCCCGATTGGTGCGAACGTCTATTGCACATGGTACAGTAAAACTTTCAACGAGATATCTGCGCCGGCGCATATCGGTAGGAATTGGTTAGGAGCCCGACATGTTTGTACTATCTGGATGTTTGGAAAGTCAATGATTATTTCCTTGTATTTTTTGTAAACACTTTTTAGGTGAATACTCGTACCATGATACGATTAATGCGTTATATGCGAATGCGAAAGTTATTTTAGTAAAGCCTAGCTTTGTTATAATTATGACTTTCTACAAGGAATAAAAAAAATATCGTGCAAATTAATGCATATTAGATAGTTGTCAACAAGAATCTTCCTGTTTTTTTTTTAATTTACTACTTAGTTAAAGCCTAATTTATCAGCGACAATCATGTCTTAAGATTTATTTAATTTTTAGTTTAGTTTAGCTTTTAGTTTTTAGACACATCTTATTCAAAATCTACTTGAACCTATCAGTCATGACTATTAACACGACAAATATTCACTAATAGTCTCCAGTTGATGGAGTAAAATATGTACCAACTAATAAACCATCCACAAATCACAAGTATTATTAATCTGGAACAGTGCCATAAAATATTGAAGCCAGAATACTAATTCATTTATTGTGTAGAGATATAAAATATCGCTAAATAGCTCTTCAACACTTTGTATCTATGGACGACTTTCATTATACATTGTAGGAATATTATGTTTTGAACTGCAAAATGACTGCTGAGGAACCAACTTTATGGTAATTTCAGACTAGTGTAAACAGTGTTGGAGTGAAATCACGACTATTATTACACGATTATTACTTTTATTACATAGACTTAAACAGATATAAATAAATACGAAATAATATAGCGATGTTACAATAATATGACTATGAGTTTTCAAGATGAGCCACTATAGATTGATGGTAAAGTGGGTTTTAACACCTATGAACGTATTTTAAATATATTACGTAATAAAGTTAAGACCCTTAAGAATAAAAGTAAAAAATATAGTTAATATTCACAATAAGCCTGAAACTACACCAAACTCTTTACATTAAAGACAAAAAGAAATTAATTTTCGTACGTGAAATATCAAGCTTGCTCAAAACAATGTACGGCCAATGAGGAAAATCAAAACAAACTCGCAAGTTCAACGCACGTGCAGTAAAGCTATCGGCGCGTCGGGATTAAGTTTACGCCAAATAACTCAGTGCTTGGGAAATGTGGATAAATTGGCAATAAAGAACGCTTTAACTGTTATTCTACCACTAAAAATCCCGCTAATGAGGAATACTCCAACGGTTTTTATGGAATGTTCATTGCGTATTTTGTACGTGTTTGAAATTTTAATACACGTACTCAAGAAGCAATGGTTAACATTGTTCTCATCAAAAAATCGAATTAAGTTTTTAAAATCAGTCGAAATTAAACCACACATAAGCTTACTCTTATATACATTAACCGTTAGACATATTCATTGCTTGTTTTGTAGAGGGTGTTTCGTGCTCATATTCGAACTAAACAAGTAATGGTTAACTTCTCTATTAAAAACACAAAACTGTAGCACTTTTAAAATTTGTCTTAAAAATGTTCACAGAAGAACATCACACATATTTTTTAACAAATGCAGACCAACTGAATAGTAATTAGCGCACGATTAGAAAGCAATGTAATTTGATAATCACCATCAATCTTCCCGGCCTTCACTAAAATAACCTCGACGCGAGCGCATTGGAAGTGCAACGGGCGCCAGCCTGATTGTCAAATACAAATAACCGATTCGCATAAACGAGTTCGAATGACGTGAGACCCTGTTCCACATAATACCCCGCCCTATTAAACCAGCAATGTATGTTTACTTGTTAAATTTGACCGATACGATGATCATGGTTCTGGTTTTTGATTGTATGGTGATCATTCTTACCGAAGAGAGTTGACAGAGATCTTAATGTTATTCAACTATTTGCTATGATGATGATAATACTTTTAGTTAGATAAGCGTCTTGTTAATAAACGATTATGTTATAGCTAAGTAGATGCAATTGTATCAATAAGATATAATTTATTACTGTTTAAAAGGTATTTCTAGCGTTCGTGTTATAGTCATAAAATTAATTCAAG
This sequence comes from Cephonodes hylas, assembly GCA_030295005.1. Taxonomy (NCBI): domain Eukaryota; kingdom Metazoa; phylum Arthropoda; class Insecta; order Lepidoptera; family Sphingidae; genus Cephonodes; species Cephonodes hylas. The sequence goes on from AP025382.1 coordinate 7,844,639, forward strand.
GACGTCTTTGTTTCTACTAGATTTTAATAGTAACTGGTAATAGCTTATTTAATTCCTTGAAATTTCTGTGTTATGTCACTTTATTTATATTTATAACAGTATCCAGATAAAGGCGCATTCACGCCTTTTAAAAATTCTATGCAATGTGTGATGCAAGACAGTGATTTTCAGAGATTAGTTGTATAAACCTAGAAAGGGAATACCAGCATAGCTAGCGTGCCGAATCTATGATTAGACTATCATATGTTTGGCCCACCCGCTTCTTAGTAATACGTGTAGCTTGTAATATCAATTATTTTATAAATGTATATGATGACCTACTAGCAACCCTTCATTTTTATTTGAAATTTTGATTTAAACAATGTCTTTTAATTTTTTTTTACTCATCGCAGTTATAAAATTACCTTAAGATTAAAAGTCTTGATACTTGCAAATAGAGCACACCTTACCCAGCTCCTAGACCGAAACATTTCTACTAACACTGTACGAGATAAAACCAATAACAATAACTAGAAAGTTGAATGTTTACAGTTTTAGGAAACACCGTTCGAACGTGACTCATGCCATCACATATTGTGATTTGAAACAACTCCAATAACACTTCTTTATGATAATATTTACGTCGACGATGACTCAACGTTTAATCTTGGTACTGGATGAGATAAATGATTTAAAAAATCTTTCTTAACCTGAAAAATGAGTCGAAACAATTGGGCTTCGTGGAAAGTTTGACGGTCACGAGAAGCGAGGGATATATACTTGAAGCCAGTGTTAGAGAAGTTCAAATCCATGCCTTTGTCTTTTTATAGGTCTTTCTTTAATGGTGGATAAAAATATTGTGAGGTAACCTGCACTTCTGCATCAGTTGCCTATGCCCAGCAGTAAATTCCATATGATATATAGAACTGAGTTTACCAGTAGGTATCGAGTAAAATAGTGTCTATGTGTTTGCCAGAAGTTTTGTGGCAAAAGGAACTCCTACTTTTATGACTGGTTTCTCTATCTGTCCTAGACCTCATCAAAGGTCGATAGTTAGATTGACATTCACGTGTTTCGTTTCTTTATAATTGTTTGATCTTCGTTTGTGTGATGAAACGCATCCCTGGATTTATTTTTGCAGCTCTATTAGTTTTTGCTGTTGAACAATCAAACGATGATAGACTAAATATTGTTTTAATACAACTCTAAATTGTGCTTATATTATAAAATTGTAAATTAATGTGTTGAAGGATGATTGTCTACGATTGTAAGAGGTCCGATGAATGTTTGTCAAATATAGTGAATAAACAAAAGACTACTGACGACAATTATTCATGAAGATGAAGAACTATGGATGGAAGGATCGTATATAAGCGACCTGAGTAATTAAGATATAATGAAATAGGTATTTTAAGTATAGTTAAGACCCAGAGAAAAGCAACAATGTTGTTGTGCAAGAGGAGCGATAGGCATGTCAATATGTTTTTAAAGCACGAAAAAATGACTAACCATCTGACGATAATTACAAGGCGGTTAAATGCGGTATTTATTGAAAATAATCACAAGATTTTTTTGCGAGTCAGCACAATTATGGCCGCTGTTTTAGGTACATGTATAAAAAATGTATATTGTGAAACTCTTGAGAAATCCTCATTGATATTCGTGGATATTGAAAAGCGAACACGTGTTTTACCGTTATCAGTGAAAACACATGCTAAACTCATTATTGTGATACAGGTCGTCATATTATTGCGATGGAAATAATAATGCATTATTAAAAACGTTCTATTACATACAGCAATTTTAATAACGAACACTTTTAATAACGTTGAACAAATGATTATTGACTATGATGAAGGTAACTGTTTTAAGAAATTTAGTTATTTATTGCTTGTTTAAAAAATCACATAAAGAAGAAAAAGAGATTAAATAGAAACATTAAGTTCGCCAATTTTCTACGATTTCACATACCCTACATAATCATCAGTCGTTTTATCTTCAACTGGTACGGGCCTCCTTTACAACTGAAAGCGTGTAAGCCTTAGTCCACCTCGCACACTTACACACCTGAAAGAATCCTATGAACTTTTAGGTTGTTTTTCTTCACCTTTAAGTACTTTATAATTTGCTTAAATACACACATTAACTCAAAAAGTTATAACTATTGGGGTTTGAAATCGTGAACGTCGAAATTCTCTACCTTACGCCTAAACCTCGAGGCCTACTAATACCCTACATCTTTTGAAACTTTGTTCTATTCTGTCGACTGTCAAATTCCTCTGGCGTCCTCAGGGATCATCTTGACGCTAATGGACGGCACACATCGTGTTACAAAGGCCGGAACTGGAAACAAAGACCTACACTCAAATATTTACACCACTTGAAACCTGAACTCCTTTTCGACTTTTAGAAGAGAGCTTTTGTTTCTTAATTCATCTATTTTTAGTATCTTATTATTTTAATCATCAGAAGTTTAAGTACCTTTATTTTAAAATTAGAAGAAGACTTGGTGATGGAATGGAAATTTTATAATCTTTATTTTTCTCTTTGGAACAGCTAAATGGTAGCGTAATTGGTAAGAAGAGTGTTATCCAAATAGATATCAAGTTTTATTCCTTGACGTAATTAAGTCGGCCTTCTGAGATGCTTATTCACGCTTCGCTAAGAGCCTAGAAATATAGATAAGAGGGAACACGTGTCAAACTTTAAATATACAGCCGAAGTTCCATATTATTCACTATTGAATAGTTTTTGAAGATGAGTATTGTTTTTCAGTTTTTACTTTACTCATAGGATTAATATAATTTTGATTATTATACATAATTGACATAATTGTCAAACGACTTGCTCTACACCATTTGAAGGGCTCAAGTTTCTACTGGAGGGATTGGGCTATAGTACACCAGGAAGGCTTAAAAATTTCTCATTTCCTTAAGTAATTTCTTCTGTAGAACTTTTAAGAGTTCAGCATTCCTGCTAACATTTTCCTCCACCGTTTCACTGATCGACAATTATAAGTACATTTTCCATGACCAAAATTCAAACCTGCTATCCGCCTTATCCTCGAAGCCAGATTGTTCGTACATCAGTAGGTGTAGTTATGTAACACGCTGTATACACCGTTATCAGTAGCCAGTCGGCGACCTCGGTCCGGTGTCGATCGATCCACATCAATTATATCCGAACGCAGCTACTGGCAAATTGTACTGGGCTTTGTCTTGTACCGCCGTTTGTAATATGCCTATGGTATAACAGTATTGGTATTAAAACAAACTATTTTGATATGATGTAATTGTAAGGCAGTTTTTAAAAAGAAATAAAATTTAAGATTGAATGGTCTAATCTTTAATCGTATAACGGGATGTTTATGAGATGATTTAAGAAGGAAAGTAATCTATTTTATATTTCTCTAGGCTCAAGTATCTGCTAAACTTACCCGTCTATCTACATCAATAAACCTACAAATGAATACAAATACAATTCCTACAATAGACGTAATATTTTAAATCGGTGCATATTTAATTCATTACCAGAGTGTAGTACATTAAGATTACAAGTCATGAGATATTTAATTCTTCCATATTTTTTTCCTTATTATGACCTGTGACCAGCTCAAGTGTTCATTAAACTGCGTGTCTTACTTTATGTAAAAATGATTCATTCTTGTATTATTTGTTGCAGGACACAAGGACACACGTCGTGGTAGAACTGTACGAGACAGAAAAATCATACGTTGAAGCCTTGGAGATATTAGTCAAGGTGAGAATATATAAAAACCAACCACCCAACAGTCACACACACAATACTAACCCCACACTAGGTTACAAGTCCTGTGTCGGTATCAGAGATTACGAGAGACTTTCGGTCTCATGAACACCCAGACCCGAAATATTTTTTTTTATTTTCATTTATGGATCACACAAACATTTGTCTCGGTGCGGGGATTGAGCCTGTGGCCTCTCGTTTCGCAAGCTGGTGTCTAGCCAACTGCGCCACGGGGCTGTCATTTTATATGTCATTATTTTGATACCGAAAAGTCTAGTGGTCTATAAACAATACACCAATCCTCGAAGCAAACTGTGAATCTTTGTTCTACGGTTCGAGCTGGATGTTTAATTGTAGAGAATTTATTTGCTAATTATTTTATTCTATGTAGGTACTGCATAACGCCTACATGATTGAGGATAATACTTCGCTTAGTAAATTCTCTTGAAAGATATTTATTAATAGAATCTATTAATCTGATAAAAGGGGCAAATTGCGCAGATAACGGGGGGAATAGGGTGATGTGAAAAAAATAACAAGTAAGAAAAATTTAATTGAAGTAGTGGGGGAGAAATACTGACTTCATTATAATCATTGCTGGTAGCTAATAAGCTTTAGATCACACAACAATATATCAAACGTCATTTATTGTACTATTTTAAAAGACAATTTAATGTATCAGACATATTAAAAATAAATTAATCTTTATAGTCCATACAACAAACGTCACCCAAATAAAGCATTTAAGCGAGCACTCTGGTGTTATATCGTCGACTGGTTCTTACCAGTCAATCGATAGTCGCAAGCGTTTCTCGACAGAACGCACTAACGCATAATGTTAAAAGCACTGCTATCAAAATAGACTGTCGAGAAAAGATTCCGACTTATTCTTCCATTTTTCACCAGTCCACACAACTGTACCCGTTAGAAAACACTTTAGCGCCTATCTGTACACCGTAGTGTTATAAGTAAGTCTTTCAGCTGATCTGCTCGGAATTAACCGCAGAGTGACAAATTCATTATATTTACGGGCGCGGCGAAAGCTCAGGGCTGTCACTCTTGAGCTTCCGTGTCTTTCCGCGCTTTAATTATTCATATTTTGTTTTGTTCCAATGTGCGTCTTTCATAAAAGACGTGTTATTCGCCATCCCGTGAATGGATGCTTCGTTAAAGAAAAAAGGAGTGTAGGGTTGTGCCGTGAAAAATTAATTAATTACAAAGGTAATCGTAATGGAATTTGCTGACCTAAAAGGTCTTAGAAATGTCTTAAGTGTGTAGTACGCCAACTCGCACTAGGTCGGCGTGATGGACGAAGGCCTAAACCATCTCAATGGTTGGGGAGGCTCGTGGCCAACAGTGGGACGTATATGGGCTGATGATGTTTCATTATTGCTGATTAAATTTTATGGTTATTTACAATTGGACATTTTGTATAACCTGATACGGCGAAATGTATTGTCGTATTTAGATTGCAAATAGCACTACAAATACACACTATCAATTTCTTCTAACCTTTTTATAAATATGGATATAAATCCAAATCAATGACGACAAATCTTTAATTATCTTAAAATAACTTGTGTAATAGTAAATAACGACATACTCAACCAAATTGCAAACTTATTAAAAACCATTAACTGCCATACTCGACTCCGATACACGACAACCCTAAATCTTCCAGTGGTTTTTCCGTGCAAATTTTCCGCTCCACCTTCCCGTCATGTGGGTTAGACTATCCCCCCCTCCCAACACTCCCCTTTCCCCAGCCTCCCCCGCGACGAAGGACAGATCTCACAAAAGCTCCATTGAACAGAAGTTCTGAGGCACTTTAATATTTTCTCTGTTGTGTTTTGTTTGTAGCATGGCCTCGAGGTTTAGGCGCACGGTCGAGAATCTCGACGGTCGCGGGTTCGAACCCCAGGCACACACCTCTGACTTTTCGACGTTATGCGTGTATTCGCAATGATCTGTCACTAACTCTAATGGTTAAGGAAAACATCGTGAGTAAACCTACACACCTAAAAGTTCTTAGGAATTTCTTAGGTGTGTAGTCTGCTAACCCGCATTAGGCCAGCGTGGTGGACTCAAACACTCTCAATCATCTTGTATCTTTGACTGGGTTCACAACTTGAAGGTTGCGGATATTTTCTATTAAACAGTATGCATCTCTCGTATTATTGTTTCTTTTAAATTAGCTGTGATTTGGAGTCTGTATTGTTATGCTTTGTTTGAAGATCTTCTATTGTTTTACAGATATTACTTTTTAAATTCAGACTTACGTTTTCCTTTGTAGATTTGAGTCCCTTTGTAGTTTTATTCTGAAGTTTAAAAAAAATATTATTAGAATTTTCTATAACTAGATACTAACAGCTAGGAGTCTAGAAAGGGTTCAATTTCTATTACGTAGAATTAAAATACGTTTGTGTCAATTATGTACCCCAGTGGGTGTGAAGTTATCACGGTCAGCTTTTAACTTAAAGAAATTTTAGGTGTAGAGTTTTCATTAGAATGTTTTCCTTCACTTTTAAAGTAAATGATATAACTTACCGTGAATACACACATAACTTCGGAAATTCAGAGGTGTGTGCTTGGGGTTTGAACCCGCGACCGCCGAGATTCTCGACCACTGGCTTAAACCTCGATCACTACATATATATCTACATCAATCACTGTATACCCAATTCCCCTTCACTCCCGTTTCACTCAATGAATATCGGATTTCTTCCTCACCTACCCCGAATTTGCAGATAAATTGCGAAAAGATGACGCGAAAGGTATCGACATATTTCATTCCACTTAGATTTCGGCTACGGTTGAGTAGGGTTGCGGTGTCATACGCACCGTGATCACTATGTATGGATGTTATACCGCTGCAGGGAATCTTACGTTTTGCATTTTGTCATGTCCCATCTCTTGTTCCTTGTTCGGGATTTTTTTTTCATAGAAGCACTATTGTCTATTGACGGTTAATTGATGAATGATGTTTTTTTTAATTAGGAATTTTTATTCAATTTTACTGATATTGAAAAAATGGAATCAACATCGAAAAGATTTAATAACTGGTGTAATAGAATTATGATTATCATCGACAAAATAATTAATGTACCAAAAATGTGTATTTATAAAAACTAAGCTTAAATTTCAAACGTCACCGTCAGAATACAAAACTAGAGTCAGTACAGCTTTGGAGCTTTTACTTTATGTTAGTAAACTTCTGATTTAGGGCTAATCAATGCTCCACTTGTAAATATAAATATTCCAATTAACGCTAATCGATAAGGGAGTTCCCAAGATTCGAACCTTGAGTTAATGCATGTTATGGCTTGTAGTAAAACCGAGGCCAACGCCACGCTATCTGATTGTAAGAGTTACTGCGAAGCTGAATCATTCAAAATTATAATTGATGGATTAATCTGTGAAGTCCCGTGATTAATAGTTCCCCTTTAGATAACAGTTTAACCTTGTTTTGAGTAGGGTGTTATGATGTCAAAATACACTCAACTGTTTTTAATAAAATCTGTCATGTTTGTCAATTTTTCTTTTTCATTAATTACAGTGATGAATAAAGCTACAATCATAGTTACCGGTTTTAAAATCCTGAACCTTTTTAGCATTCATATAAATCGGCGATTTACGCAACACTTTATTAATAATTAATATAATTATTAGTTTGTATTCATGGATATTTTTTTAAGCTAATAACGACTAAAAAGATTTTAAGGATTTATAATAGGAATTTTACTCTGCTTTACAATTATTAGTGTTAATTACCAATAATATTGGTGGTATTATAATATGAAAATTTGTTCTTTTTCAAATATTACTCTATAACAATGTTTACCAAACACTGTTCAGCGATAGCCCGGTCATTTTTACCCTACCCTTTCGTGACGCACTGAATATTTTTGAATCCTTGGTTGTATTAAATAAAACATTCAATAATAGTACATACGTTTTATTAATACTAAGTACGTTCAATATGTATAATATTTTGAAACTTGCGACGCGGTACTTTATTTTGATGGCCCGGTACTGGTTACCTGGCAAATGGAAAACGCTAAGCTATTATATTCTTTCACCCTCGAAACCAATATCTTACTTCATTGTTCCAGAAATACCTCCAACCCCTCAAGAGTCCGGAGAACGCTGGTCTCCTGGACGCTTTCCTGGTGGACGAGATCTTCTACCAGGTGCCCGGGATCCTGAACGTGCACCAAGTATTCCTGGAACAGTTGCGGAGGCGGCTGGAGCAATGGGACCTGCAGCAGAAAGTCGGCGATGTGTTTTTAGATGTGGTAAGCTTGCGATATTAAATGTAGGTATTGGTGTCAGTTCGAGATTGAATACTGAATTGAACATTCTTACGTATTTTTTTTCTTAAGAAGTTAGTTAAAAAGTCAGAAAAACAGACGAATTTCTTGTATAAATTGAATATTCAAAAACACTCAAACCTGGATTTTTTTATATAAATCCAAATCTAGCCCCTTTTTAGTTCCCGGGTCTGACAAAATATAATCAAGATTTTTCATAATCTTCAACAATACAAGATATAAAATACTTATAACACAAATTATTACACTATATCGAAACAGTAATCCAGAAATTCGACTAATCCCGAATAATCAAACATAAAAAAGGTTGATTCCTAAACCTTCCTCCTTGCAGTTTACAAAACCCACCGTAATGGACACGTATATGTCGTTCATAAACAACCTGAAGAAGGCAAAGGAAACGATCAAGACAGCCGCGGCATCCAGGCCAGCCTTCGCCAAGTTCTTGGACGCCATGGCCCGAGACCACAAGGGAAAACTCTCCCTGGACAACCTGCTCATCAAACCAGTCCAAAAGTTCCCCAGCTACAAACTGCTCATTCAGAGGTTGATAAAGCATACGGGTAAGTTCTTTGTGTGTGTAATATTTTTCCTATGTGAATATAACGTTTTCACTCAGAAATATCCCATAATAAATACAGGTATTCTAAAACACCGTCTCTCTTTTAACGAAAGCTTTCATTCATCATCCGTATTTTATTCAACTACTGCATAAGATTTTCGTTATCATCATCATCATCATTTTTAGCCCATACATAGACATGTGGACGGTGGACGTAGACACGTCTCATATACTGCTCGGTACGAGCCTCCTTTACAACTGAGAGGGGCATAACCTTTGTCAACCAAGCTGGCATAGTGCGGCTCGGCTGTACGCTACACACCTCAGAAATTGCTGAGAGTAACGCATACAATATGTAATATTTTGTCATAGAGACTTTAAATGCTCTGGATTTTCAATTATAGAACTTTATCATTTTATTTGGATCTTAGAACTTCTGGAGTTTTTTTTAGTAATATGGACACAAAATAAGTCTATTCATTTTCAGTAAAACAAAGGTATAAAAGGTAATGACAAACCAAACATACCAAATTGGCAGATTTCTTTTTTATGAACGAAACATATAATGTTTATTGGACTACTTTTGGTAGTAAAACTCGGCAGTTCAAAACTTTATTGTCGAGCCGTGATACAATTCCCAAATCATATCGTGGCGTCGACACGCAAGCCCATTTTGTTCACGTAATGAATTAGTGAAGGCAGAAGTCCATTCAGTAATATTACGTAACTACAATTAATTTGTTATTTTGTTTACGTTTTTCATTTTACGAATAATAGTGTCGGTAATAAATAAATATGTACGCCCGACAGCCACATATGTGACTCTGATCCCACACTAAGATACAAGTTTTGTGTCGTGGTAGTAAAAAGTACAAGAGATTTTTCTTTATTACAATCACCCAGGCCGGGAACAAATACTATATTATCCCACCTACATACAATTATTTGCCTCGGTGCGGGGACTTAGCCCGCAGTCACTCATTTTGCAAACTTTAATCAGTAAGATGTTATAGTATGGTTGTTTAATTTTCTGGGAATAATCGCGAATGATCCTTTTATGCTGCTTTAGTTAGGCCACCTAGATAACTGATTAAAAAAAAATAATGATACAAATAATTTAGAAAGACTTGGTCGCATTCAATAGAAATAAAACCTCTTTAATAAAACATTTCTCCTCAACAGATCAAACGCACCCCGACCACAAACTCCTTCTAGAAGCTCAGAAGGAGATCCACGAACTCCTAGAACTGATAAACTGCACGGAACGAGAAAGCTTGGAGCTAGAGCAGCAGCAACAAACGTTGAGAGAACTGGAGCAGATGATCGAAGGTCTATCCAACCTGGTGACTGCAGACCGCATGTTCCTGAGACATGAGACAGTTACAATGCCCTCAGCACAAGGAACCATTAAAGACAGAGCTCTCTTCCTTTTCAACGACACTTTGCTCATAACAAGCGTCAAGCGGCGGACCGGTACTATTAAAAAGCCCATTCCGTAAGTAAATTTCGAATGTTTATTCAAATTTATGTATATCTTAGCGTAAATAGACAAAGATAGTGATCTGTAGCAAATTATTACACTTAAGACACATTTAATATGTTTGAAAATTGACACCTAGAGTGTAACACTCGATCGGTTATCAGGCGTAATTTGGTGAAGAGTAATATGACAGATAGGGTCGGTGACTTAGGGTTAAGGTTATTACCAGGTCTGTCGGATTAACAAGTAAGGTAGAACGATAGGCTGATATGAAAACCGTACTGGTAAATCCAATTGTAAGGAATATGTATAAGGAGGGTAACAAAGTAGGCTAGCATATTTATGTCAAACAACGAGATATTCCAACTTTGAAATGACAACGATTTAAAAAATGCTTAGGAAGTACCAGGCTATCACAAAATGAAAGGATATAAAATAAGCTAACACGGTAATACAGGGTAAAATCAATAACTTATATTGTATATTAAATATTCGTAAATATCGAAGATTAACCAAGTAAGAAACAGTATAAAATTAATTCGGGAACGCGTCTTGCTTTTAAAGCAACTATGGCGGATCTTACACCTAATCGTTTTGCAATATGAAAACGTATGCTGCCATACCATGCCATATAATAATGTGATTGTACTGGAATTTTGTTAATCAATATCTTGTTCGCAGAATTACTTCTTTGTATATTTTGTTACCAGGTCTATCACAAAAACGGATATACGTAAGAAGTTGTAAGTCACGTAATTAATCATATCATGTTCTTATCACACGAGACTGTGGGTTCGAGTCCCATTTCGAAACGATTGTAGGCCGCCAAAATCCGTAGTGGCTGATATCATTGACATATTTTACTTTATGTAATTTGCGGGTAGTTCTAAATATATTTATTTTTAGTGGCTTATTATTCGATGATTCTAGGCGAGAGTCGCATGATTTTCTATTGTGACCTTAAAATGTATTTTCTATTTTTACGAAAACATACTTTGAGCCTTAAATATACACACACTAAACACTTTGATGTTAAAACAAACATGTTTTTTTTACGACAAATTTGATCCCAAAGCACGAAAAATTTACCACAAGAGTTTTTCATGCCTAACCTAATTTTGTTTTCACTCCTATTTACAGTTTTGATTTGTTTACTTTTTCTTTTACCACAGCTAGTTTACATTTTTCGATTTAAATGTCTTCTTCTTTAGATAACCCTGAACGTAGACCCTACTACTAGATCCCAGAATCTCCACCCTCAATCAGAACCATAATTTATTATCACCATAGACACAATAGTTCTCATGTAATAGTAGCGTTCTGGCAATGGTTGAAACTCAATACAATGCATCTAATTTCAGAACCTACCAAAGCAATATAGCCAGCCAAATGGAGGGAAACAAGTACAAACTGCTCATGAGGATATCTTTGGCAGATCTCGAAATCGTTAAAGGTGAGTTGACAGATGACTTGATTAAGCAAAGTTGTTGAACACGGCTATTAGATGTTTCTAGAAGATTCTAGAATTCTGTAATCACTGTTCTATAAAATTGGTTGTTAATTATGTCGACGATCATTTAGTATTGTCGTAATGCTATATTTGAGCATGACTTTGTCATGGACATCAAAATTATAATGATTAACGTATTTATGATACATCTCTAAGGCTATTGTAATAACTTTTGTTAAATTATTTAAATTAACCTTCTATAATTTCCTTCACAAAAAACAACTACAATTTCATTATTTTTTTTATACGTTTCTTGAACATTTACAATATTCACTAAGCCCTGACCGCATTCAATCAAAACTATTATAAAACAAATTAAACTGAAAAGTAATTTACATATACTACCACAAATACAAATAAATTAGAAAATAATACCAACAAATCTAAGTAGAAAGTGTTTATCAATGTTTCATTTGAGAACTCTGCAAATATGAGACCATTGCCTGTGAACTAGGTCGAGTCACTTCAGGTGCATTTTATAAGATTTATAAACTAGTTTTCTGAAGTCGCGTTTCCTTCCTTCGCCTCGATATTGCAGCTCTTATTGCGTTACGTTTTTTAATGGGGAAAAAATTAATTTACCCGCAGTGGAGCTAATTTCGTTTTTTATACACCGAGAGGTTTTCACGTTTCCTTTTGCTGTGAGAGGTTATTTAGTTTGCGCGCTGCGGTTTTAATATATTTTCACTAAGTATAGCAATCGAGGGAAGATTTTTTACTTTAATAGTCCCGCAAAACTAATGCAAGTGTTGTAATTTAGGGATTCTGGTTCGTATAACAAGTTTGAAAAAGTGTCATTGGGTTTTTGATAAGGATTTTTTCAGTGGAAGGGCTATGTCTGAGAATATGGGTGTTTTGATTGGATTATCACGAAGGATTGATCGCTGCTACTTGGGACTATAAAATGGCTGGCCTTTTTGTGACGTGACGCTAAGTCCATACATGCAACTATCTACTACTCATCTATCCATTCATCAGCCATCTTCTTCATCAACCCATATGCGCCCACTGCTGAGCACGGGTCTCTTCTACCACTGAGAGGGTTTAGGCCATAGTCCACCACGCTGGCCTAGTGCGGGTTGGCGGACTACACACCTAAGAAATTCCTAAGAACTCTTAGGTGTGCAGGTTTCATCACGATGTTTTTCTTCACCGTTAAAGCAAGTGATAACTCAATGTGAATACACACATAACTTCGTAAAATCAGAGGTGTGTGCCTGGGGTTCGAACCCGCGACCGTGCGAGATTCTCGACCACGTGCCCAAACCTCGAGGCTATCACTGCTCCTCATCATCAGCCATAAACACACATAAACACAGGCCTTTCCCAAAGATTTCTACCTACAATTAGAATACCTTAACCCATTTGTGGCCAAGCAGAAACTACAAGAACAAATTCAGAAATTTCTTTATTTAATCATAGTTGGGGATACAAATAAGTATAAAAATGAAAAAAATAATAAAAATTATTTATAATTTTGAAATTATAGGGGTGTGCCCAAATTGGCACAATGGTCACTTAAGGGTAAAATAGTGTGCAAGTCTATCGGATCCTATTATAACGGATAAGTCCACCAAAACGCTTTGGAAACTTTTTCTTTAACATATTCGCTGCCGTCCAGTTGTAACCATTCGCTGACAATGATATCTGACGATTAACATGATGATGAGGTGATTGTCCAAGACAAAATGTAGCTATACTTCAGCGAAAATATAACTGATCCATTACATCTTCTTTAGAGGTAACTGTAATGGTCACGCATTCGATAATGCCACATCTATCATGTGTTTGAAGAGAACCCACCTCCATTTGTTTGCCATGGACTTCAACTCCATACAACGATATTGATTGGGCCATTTTCAGCGAACCTAAAGTATCTCATTATTTGTATCAAATTTATACTCGATCTCTGTTCTTTCAACGTTTATTTCATACTACTCTCGTTTAGTAATTGGTCAATCGATGATGGATAAGTCTAAGGATAAGAAGGAGCCAAGGAGGAACAATCAGTCTGCCCTGAGGTAAAGGGGGGTTTGAATCCCAGCACGGTAACCCCTGCATGTCGTAAAAGGCGACTCAATTGTTCCCTTGGGGTCGCTGGACGTGCTACGGGGGCAGCGCGTCCTCAAGTGACTCCAAGAGAGGTGGCGGCACTTTGGCCTCTGTACATCGCGGCCCCCCACCCACAACCGGGGCGCCCGAAACAAGGTAGAGATTGCTTAACTGCGTTCCCTTTGACTCCGAGGCGGCCGAGACAAGTACGTCTCGGAGGCGCACCGGGCGCCTGTGGACAACGGTAGGCGCCTCTCGCTCACGTACCATGGTCGCCCAACTCGGCACGAACATGGCCACCGGGGGGTTTTGGCCGGTATGCCGGTTTAGGGACTGTATTAAGGACTCAGCCCGTCACTAACAACTGCGCAAATATGACGTCACCGCGCCCCGGGCTGGAAGGCCTGTGACCCTGATATACGCTTCCCGCCCCCCACTGCCCCCGGGCTGGCGGGAAGTAGAGCCATAAACAGCTTTCCCCTCGAGAACAAAAAAAAGGAGGCACAATCAGCACTGACCAATTTCGTCCAATCGCAGGTTCATCTGGTGCACTAGCGGTGGGTTAATATTTGCGGTCTTATGTTCGTTTCCATTGGCAGTTCACTATCACTGCTATCCTCATACTCAGAAAGAGTATCTACATTATGAAAACCTAAATACCTCGATTTCTCCTAGAACTCTAGCAATATTGAAGACATTTGTTCATTATCAAAACCATCTCCTTGGTTCAAGTATCAATAAAAAGTTCCAATGGAATTATAGCCAAATCATAGTCCAAGCCGTCGTCACAATCTTCGAGGATTGTATTTACCTCTTCCTCTTATCCACGGCAATTGTTACTGACACTATAACGTCGTTAGCAGTTTCTCCTTATGATATGCAAAAATAACACTTGTGGCCAGTGTACCCAAATTGGCACAGCAATGTTTAAGGTGCTATAAAATGGTAAAAAATGAATCATTATTTTTTAAATTCTGTTTATAAGATAGACAATTTATCGTATTTGAATAATAATAACTACTTACGATGGTAAACTTAATATGCAAAATATAATAATTGCAAACAGTTAAGTACCTCGACAGGTCCTTCAAAAGCAAAATTCGACCAATTATTGTAATAAATCTATAATATATAACTATATTGTTTAATATTATATGTAATCACCACACTTTCAACTATCCAATAATGTGAGAATTTATTAACTTATATAAATACTTTTTTCATGTACCCTCAAAAAGTAAGTGTTCCCAAATTGGCACGGCGGTCAAGAATGGGTTAATGAGGTCTCGTCCGAATTTAATCATTTCAACTGTCAAAATACAGTGAACAAATAAGAACCGCTTAAAAATGTTGATTTTCGACCAAAATCCCCTTTTTATTTAATTATGCATTCACAAATTGCCCATAATGAAGTTATTGACAATTGCCATTGAAAAACATACATTTTGGCGGCCTTACAACTGGTTTCGGCATTTTATGTGACGAAATTAATTCAATAGCTTCATTACAAACTTTATGTGTTCATAAATTATACATTATTTGTATTAAAATATCTCATTCTCGGATATTCACAACATTGTTGAAATAACTTAAAACATTAATGTCTTAATTATGGCTATAATACTTCCATTGGTTTCGGTGACAACATATATAATATTCCTATATAAATATTTATATAAATCAAACGTAATAAGCGCTCCTTTTTATAGTGTGTTAAAAATGTATGTCGTGTGATCCAGAAATAACGATTCCTGCATGGAATGAGATGTTTTAAAATTTTTGCAAAATATCAATAGAAATACAGAGCCTAAAACACGGCTGAAATACCACAATAGGCTTTATTCATCAGCCCCTATACGTCACACCGCTGGGCACAGGACTTCTCTTCAATAGACGGTTTAGGCCATAGTCCACCTTGTCGGCCTACTAAGGGTTGGCGGACGACACACCTAAGAAATTCCTAAGAACTTTAAGGTTATATTAATAATATTTTTTTCCAAGTATATTTTTCTACGCCTTTTCAAGAGCGATATAATACATTAGAAATACTCATATAGTTTCTTAAACTTTGACGTGTGTACTTAAGATTTGAACCCTTGACCCTCAAGATCATCAACCGCACGCCTGTAGCTCCATCCATTACTATCACCAATTACATATCCACACATACACATAAAACCATACACAAATTATCAAAACATGTATACTTTTCCAGCCAAAGACGAGCACATACGGCGGATAATGTACGAAGTGGAGACCCTCACCGAGGATGTGAACACACTGACCCAGATATCGGAGCACGTGGCGGCTCTACACACACAACACACGCAGCTGGAAGAAGTAGTGAGGGAGATGCTGCACTCGCTGAACAGACAACTGTCTGAAAGGCATAATAGTGACACGCAGCTCTGCTATATGGAAATCAGCGTGAATACACCGTGAGTTGATTTTTTGTTGATTTGTTTTGTGTATTTTTTTAATTTGGGTATTAATAAAGAGTTTTCTATTTATCTTGTTAATTTCTATATATTTTATCGGACATATACAGTTGCATTCAGACCGTGATCGGAAACCTAGGGAGGAAAAGCGAAGGTGATTACAAACCTCTTGGCATTAAACAAAATTTGGACAAAATATAACAATTTTGACGCCTTCCATACAAACTATATACATTTTGTATCCGCAATTATTAGTGAAATAATTTATTTTTCATTTTCTTTCACGCTAGACGGTTTGTTAACCTTACCCATTTCTTGCCTAAATTTTATTGTACACCGTATGTAAAATAAAATGAAAAAAAAGTTTCGGAATAAGTGACAACAGTCATTTACAGAAAGAATAAAAAATTAACTGGTATTTTCATTTGAATTTACAGTAACGGTCCTGAGAATCTAACGATAATATACCCGAAGGCAGAGAAAAGGAGCAGCTGGGAGGAACTGGTGAATGAGACCAAGCAAAAATTGTGTAAGTAAATAAATTCATATTATAATGATTTTTTTTAGTGGCCTTGACCCTCTTAATGGTAGGGGAAGTCCGTGCCCAACAAGGGGCGCATAGGGGCATAATGATGATTCACTTTTTTGTACCTCTTCATTTACGCAGAACCAAAATCTTGGATGTCTGATTTTACATAGGTAACCTTCCATATAAAGATAAAAAATGATACAGGTCTTATTGCATTTGATATGTCTCGTTATCTCTTTTAAAATAATCAGAGGTCTGCTCTACAAATAAAAAGACTAAGGCTAGGTTATTTATTTTTGCAAAATCCTTACGGAATTCTTTTAGACAAGCAAGTATCCCTGCGATGCTAGCTTTAGCTTTTAAAGCCACATTAACCTCCTGTAAAGTCCTTGATTTTCCTGCAAGTAAGTTTAGAATTTATAAGCGACTATACTTTGGCTCTACAGGCTTCCAATATTTTATACTATTTAACAACTCAATTTATAATATATATTTCCAGGCGTGTACGGCCAAGAGCGTCCAGCCCCGGAGTTCCTATCGCCGGTTCCGATCCGCAAGACGCGGGCTGGCCTGCAGTTCACTTGCGCTGCACCCACTCTGCCGCCCAAGGGACAGCCGCCTGATGTTTGGGTGAGTTACTATGGAACTAGTTCCTAGACAAAATTATTGGAGACCAAAATATAAAGTGCACCTAATTAATTGAGCCCAGGCTAAGGTGTATCAGGAATTATGAGAGAATTCTTAGTCTTAAACTCGAAACAATTATTTACGGATAACATACTATCGAGTATTTAAAGCGATGCACACTTATCATAGAACGGGTTCTTCTTAACGGTTGACGTTACTCTTTGAGTTACGCGACAGTAACTAGATTCTATCAATACCAAGTGTGAAGGCATACTGCCTTGTCCTGTTACCTTAGTCAAATGTAAATCTTTCTGTTGAGAGGGGTTAGACCCCGGTGCTGATCGCTGGCCTAGTGTGTCTTAATTTGAATACTGCTTAAGTTTCATCATCAATCTATATCCCTTCTACTGCTAAGGATGGGACTCCTCTTCAACTGAGAGGTTTTAGGCCTTCAAGTCGTCGGACCATCGTAGACCATAGAACGGCCGGTAGAGCAGGCAACTGTTAGAGTGGAGACCGCGTTAGGGCACGTAGTGTGGGACGTTTTGCAGCACGATGATCCTAAAAATCTATAGCGATTCAACTACCATAACCATAGACAATTCACCATTCTCCTCCTCTATTTGTAGGTGTGCAATAGCCACGGGCACATATTATGATACTCAACTAAATATATGTTCCAACCATCCCCCTATTCTCCTTCTCTATATAGGTGTGATGTTTCCATCTCCCCCGTACATGTTTCCATAGGTGTGCAACAGCCGCACATATAATGATCCCCAACTACCCCCACCCCAGGTGTGCAACAGCGACGGCTACGTGGGGCAGGTGTGCGTGCTGACGCTGTCGCCCAAGCCGCAGGTGACGTCGTGCAACGGCGTGTGCAACGCGCGCATCCTGTGCGTCGCCTGCGTGCCGCCCGCGCCCGCGCTCGCGCGCCAGCACACGCTCGACATACCGTGAGTTGTACACTTTAGGAAAACCTATTTATGTAGAGTCAATATAAGCAGTGATGGCCTCGAGGTTTGGGCGCGCGGTCGAGAATCTCGGCGGTCGCGGGTTCGAACCCCAGGCACACAACTCTGACTTTTCGAAGTTATGTGTGTATTCACAATGAATTATCACTTGCTTTAACGGTGAAGGAAAACATCGTGATGAAACCTGCACACCTAAGAGTTCTTAGGAATTTCTTAGGTGTGTAGTCCGCCAACCCGCACTAGGCCAGCGTGGCGGACTATGGCCTAAACCCTGTCAATGGTAGAGGAGACCCGTGCTCTGCAATGGGCGTATATGGGTTGATAAAGAAGAAGAAGTAGACATATAAGCATAATAAAAATCAGCGCTGCAATACCGTGCAAGCGGATTTGCAACATACCGGTGAATGAAGGGATCATTGTAGGCTATGTAAATTACAATGGCTAATTGTTTGTTTTTATATTTCTTTTCAATATGGCCAATAAAACATTTTTCTTTCTTTCTTTAATATTCATCATCATCATTATCATCATCATCATCATCAGCCCTTAATTCCGCCACTGCTGGACAAAGGTCTTTATTATGGCACGCTTCGGCAAACGTAGTGTAGGACGCCCTCTGGCTAGAGTGACGATATCCGCAAGGTGGCTGGCTGTGATTGAATGAGGAGAGCCGAAGATCGACCCCAGTGGTGTACCATAAGCATATTATCTGAACAAAATATTTTTGCACTTGTCAAGTATCTGCACCACCCTAAGGTTGACTGGTGGGAAATGTCTTAGGCACTAAGTCCGCCTTTATACAATGTTTGGTATAAGAAGCATAAGTAAATAAATAAAAAGAAGAAAAATAAAAAAAGGAAAAAAGAAGTTATACACTACTTTTAGGAGGGGCGGGAGTTTAAAGGTGTCGGTAAAGTACGTGATTAATTTATTTCAAATACACTTCACATTACTTCGAAAGTTAGAAGTAAATGGTTAGATTTGTAAATGATCCGGAATGTTGAGTACAAAAAAGGGAAAGAGCAAAAAAATATACTTTGAATATAATGATGAGATTATTGTTTCAGCAAAATAAAGGTTGTGTTTGTCGATATCTTCGTTTATTTTAGTAGTAATTCTTTTGGAATCCATAATTCGTCCTTCATTTGGTTGGCTTATATTTGACATGCACATATATGTACATATCTGTAGGAGGTTTAACAATAAAGTCCGGATATTGGTATCAAAGTTTCTGTATTTTACTTATCAATTGATGCGACATGTACAAGATATGAAGTAAGAAAAAAAAGTGACATTTGCTTGTATGTGGCGCCGTCGAGCGGCCATTACTTAAAACTATAACGGTTGCGTTATAATATTGTTACAATATCCTTTGAATTTTTATTCTACGAGAATTCAAATTTAATGTTTTTTTTTCAAACATTTCAGAAGCACAAGTTCGCTGAACAGCACGGGGTCTGTGAAGCCTGGCATCAGCATATCCGATCCTGACGACAGCTGCAAAAATATCCGCTTGGATAGGTAACATTTAGCCCGACTTTTAATTATAACGACAGAAAAGATTTGTTTTCGTTAACCAGTTCTTTGATAAATTAAACAATAGCAAAAGCTTAAAAAAACTAAACAAAAAATGAATGACATTTTATTTCATTTACATAATTATATTAAAATTCATCAAGGCGTAGTATAGACACAATCGTAGCTTGAAAACAAAGAAGACAATCTATAACACACAGTCTAAAAAAAATTCAAAATCCAAAACACCACTTCCTTCACACAAAACCACCACCATTTCCAGTTCATCATCCAGCGACGAGGAAGACGACGGCTCCTCCACCAGCGAGAACCAGGACGCTCAGTCCGAGAGGAGTCAGGAGTCGGCCACCATCAGGCTCCACAGCAGTCTCACGGCCAGTCTGGGGAACCATCGGAGTACTCTCACTCCCAACCACAGCAAGAGTTTGAGCACTCCCCATACTGGGCAGAATATCCAGGTCCACCCCGTGATGAAGAGCAGCTCCAACCCAGCGGTGGATAAGCAAGCCATGGGCATAACTTCTGGTAAGATTTTTTAGTTCTGGTGGAGTTTTTATGTAACCTAGCTTTAAAATTGTATATATTTCTGAAAGTGTGTGTAATTCATATTAGAAATAGTCCTGCAGTCATGTTAAATCATGTGATTAGTTTATGATCTTCTAATCATACAATAATGGTAAAAGTAACATCGTGAGGAAACCTGCTCAACTAAAAAATATTAGAAGACATGTGTTGTCTCCCAATCCTTGACTATGCCAGCATTGTCGGCTAAAGCCTCTCATGCCTTCAGCTGTATAAGAGGCTAAAGCCTACCAGTAGAATTAACGGTGACAACAAAAAATCATGAGGAAACCTGAACACCTAAGAGTTATTAGGAATTTCTTAGGTGGGTAGTCTACTAACCAGCTCTAGGCCAGCGTGGTGGACTAAATCCCAAACTCTCTCGGTTGTCGAGTATGCTCGCGCCTATGATGATACCTTGTTTTTTTTTAATTCCTTCCCGCAAAATAAACCTAATGTGCAGCCCCCCCCCCCTCTTTTAAAGTTTTAATCGATCACCGCCTAAATCTATTAACACACTTTTAACCTTTGCACTTTTTGTATAACCTTTACCCTGTCTTTAATCTGTACATTTCCTTCTGTGCCTAGTTACCGGACGAATGCTGGGTAATAACTTTGTAAATATTCGCTTGGGATTGCATGATCTTGGCTTATGCACGTCTGACCTAACCTGACCTTTCAATTCAATTGCTTCATTGATCCCTTCTCAAAGGGTTAATGCAATTTTATTTGTAAACTTCATTTGTAATTCTATATTTTTAGTAGAACCTATTTGTTCTTATCTTTCTTAAAACAAATGTAGTAAATTCAAAATGCTTACATACGCTTTAATTCTTTATTTATCAGTTTGAAACGCTTTGAAAATGATGCATTTTTTAAATGTATATCCAAAAATATATTTTTAACTGCATTTAGTTGTAATGATATCACTTAGTTCTATTTATTTCATTTCAAATTACCGTTTTCTTTCTCTTAAGGCTTATTGCATTCTGCATTATTATTAAAGTTATGTTCTCCAAAAAAAACAATCTTTTCTAGCTTCATTATCAACTCCAGATTATCCTACAGGAACCCTATCTTCCCCTGCCAGTCGTCAGTCGTCAGAAGACAGCGGAACGACAGCCAACCAGCCCACAATGTGGCTTGGTACAGAGGACGGTTGCATTCACGTGTACAACTGCCTGGACAACATCAGAATCAAGAAGAACAAGATCAAACTGCAGCACAATTCGGGAGTGCATTCTATTGTGTGAGTTGGGATTTTTTTTATGTTTTAAACTTAAGTATGGGCTACAGATAATTGGGGTAAATGTATTCTGGAGTGGAGACCACGGCTCGTCAAACAAATTGTAGGAAGCCCTCTGGCTAGGTGGGGTGACGATAATCGCAAGGTGGCTGGCAGCGGTTGGATGAGGAGGGGAGAAGGTCGAGCCCAGTGGCGTGCCATAGGAGAGGACTATGTCCAGCAGATGATGTCCCGTTGATGATGATGATGATAAAGATGATTAGGATACGAGACAGGTGGATAGAGTGTGCCAGGGAATATATGGAAGAAAAAGGGGTAAAGGCTGAGATGACGGCTGATAGGAATTTTTGGAATGATTAAACCCCTAATAGAATTGGAAACACGGCTAAGTATGATGATGATAGATCTTCGCTGTAATCTATACTTCTATCTAGTACTTTAGGGGTATAGGAGTGTGCGGTAATGTATAATTTTTTTTATTTTGCAGGTACGTAGAGGGGAAAGTGTTCGTTGCTCTGGGCAACGGGGACCTTGTTGTGTACTGTCGAGACGTAGGTAAGACAAAATTTATCGGAACATAAATATAATTTAATTATTTTTTGTTCTTCATGCTACATGAGTATGCATTAGATATTATTTTTTAGTACTGTCATTACAACAAAGTGAAAAAGAGGGTTGCAGAGGTAACCATATTTATAATCAGATCATAAAGTATATGAGCCTTACTGTTGGCCACGGGTCTTCTTTACCGTTTAGAGGGTTAAGACCTTAGTCCATCACCTTGGCCTAGTGCGGTCGGACGATATCGTCACGGTCGCAGGACGTCGCTGGCTGCAGGCGGCTTCCGATCGGTTGAGGCCATTGGGGGAGGCCTATGTCCAGCAGTGGACTTCAATTGACTGATGGATGGATGGACGAAGTTAAAACCACCAAATAATATTAATAAAAATTGTACTGGATAAAGTAGCCAGCGAATTAAGTCATAAAACTTGTGTTTCGGCAAAATTAAAGATTTCTTTGAAACTTGATGAATGTGGGATACTAATCTTTTTGTGTTTGTGTAAACAGTCGTAAAAGGTTTTAAAACTTAAGAATATTGCTAATCTGCCGTTATTAGTCGGCATTTATTTGTTTTGTTTGAAAGAAAGTGTGGTTCCAAACTTTTGGACGGCAGTGTATGTTTTGATTTAGAAGGCTGTGAAAAGTTCTCCAGTATGGATAATTAGTAGTACGTTTGAGAAAGGGTGTGGTATGTGGTGCAGACGGGTCGTGGCAGGAGGCGCGCACGCTGAGCGTGGGCGCGGGCGGGCCCGTGTCCGGCATGCTGCTGTCGGGCGCGCGGCTCTGGTGCGCCACGCACGCCGCCATCAAGATCATCAACCCGCACTCGCTGCAGGTACTCAACTATGTCTCTATTTCCTATCGATTTATAGTCTTTGAAACCTACGCTTACGCTAATTTATAATATATTATAACTTATATAATTATTATTTTTACGCTTTACAAATCCGAAAATATTTGATAAAAGCTTCTCAATAACATAGTTGAAACAAGTAACCAATATCTCAACAGCGACTTAGATAACACTTAACAAGCAAAACTCCAAAAATAAGAATTACACTACTGGCCACGAAAATCAGTTTACCTTTTAAAAGTAATAAAAAAATATTTAAGGCAGACGAAACATTATTATTTTAGATTAATCAAAAATTTTAATCTAGTAATCGGACGAAACATTATTATTTGGAACTCATCAAATATTTAATAATATAGGTGGACGAAACATTCCAAATAAGTTCTGAGTCGAAGCCGATCAGCCACATGGCGGTGGCGGGCGGCACGATCTGGCTGTCGCTGCACAACGCGGCGCAGCTGCGCTGCTACCACGCCACCACACGGGACCAGCTCGCTGAGATCAACATCACGCCCATGGTCACCAAGATGCTGCATGGTTAGTGGGTTTTCATACATATTATGTCCCATTTCTGGGCAGGGGCCTCCTCTTTTTCGATGTGCCGGTGTCCTTACAAGAATTTATTTCACCGTTAAATTAAGTAATGATTCAGTGTGAATACACTCACAAATTGAAAAAGTAAGGTGTGATCCCCGAGTTTAAAGACGCAATCAGGATTTTCGAAATTGTCGAGATTCTCCTTCACATGCCCAAATTTCTAGACCATCACTACTGAACATAATAAAATGAATACTATATTCATATTGAACAATTAAACTGGAAATCCTGAATGTAAGTTTGTCATTCCAAAAGAAAATTACAATGCATTGCCAAAGTTTCTTCCCCCCATCCATTCTCACAAATTTTATTACTCAAACATTTTATTTCCTTCCTAATATCTATCCTTCAGGCTGTGACGACATTATCCGTCAGCACAAGGCGGCGTGTCTCCGAGTGACCGCCCTGCTGGCACACCGCGACACTTTGTGGGTGGGAACTAGCGCGGGAGTGCTGCTCACTGCACCGCTGCACAATTCACCCAACAAACGCACTGGGGTATTCACCCACCCGCATCTTACTGGTAAGGGTAATTTTTCAGTTTTTTTATGGAACCTTTAGACAGTTGTATCATGTATGGCAGTATCATCATAGTTTAAACTAGACTGTTATAGACGGCTCAATCCACACTGTTTTGAGTATATAGAAATTACTTGTTTGTATGTGGGTAACATTTCACGTTGAAACTTGAGTAATTTAGATTTTTTTTTGGTATGTAGTAAGAGTCTAAAAAAATGAACAGCTGGGCCAAGCCGTGAGGCTTTAAAAACTTAGTTATAGTAAAAAAATGACCTAATGGAAAAAAAAAACCTTAAAAGAATCGTGTTGTTCCAGGAATAACTTACGGACATACCGGGCACGTGAGATTCTTGACCATAGTCGAAAACCCCGTGCCTCAGAAACAACCGGCAAAATCTACACAGACATCACTCAAAACGAAGGCGTTAAGTCGACGTTCGACCAACGCGGAGAAACTTCAGAAGCAAGCCGAAAGCAGTCAGAACAACAAGGAGACGTTGATCATTTCTGGAGGGGATGGATACGAAGACTTCCGAAGTTCCACCATGACAGAAGACGCCGGCAGAGAAGATTCGACGAACCACCTACTCCTTTGGAGAGTATGAACGAATTATCCGGCCTACAGGGTTTCCAAATTCTTGCCGCGTTTGCTCAAACGCGTTGTGGATGTTTTACGATGACATTTCGTGTTTGTCACAAGAGCAGTGCAGCCTGGTGTATTTTAAATGTTTTCGTTGAATGTTTAGCATAATTCCAGCTTTGATTTAAATGATGTACGCTAATTAAAATTTATATAGGTGTACGGCGTAAATTTTGAGATTATTAAAATATAACGACATGAAATGTCGGTTTTATCATCAAAAATGTTTTGTAAAGTGCAGTATTATTCGAGTACATGTTTATCCGATTTTTGGAACATCTCTTCGGCCTGTAATGTACCTTTATAGACGTTTTATAGTATTCTGAAGTGTTTTAGAGTTGTTTACATGTATCCATATCAAGACATGAATTTTATGTATCCGTCATATCGCTGTGAATGTGAAAATGTAGGCTATATTGAAATAATGATAATTTGTGTACCTAAGAAGCTTTTTAGGTCTTTTAAATTGTTCATTGATTTCGTTACAAAAGCTTTACAGGTAATAATTGCGAGTGTTTACTTTCTCAGTTTTTTTTTTCGTTTCATTTGCCTAACGCATATGGTATTAGAAATAGTAGTTGTACAAATATAAGCATTTTAATTGGCCGTAAGTGTAAAAGTATTATAGAGGTATCGTAAGATCGAATATTGTCGTTTAAGAAACAACACTTTAGAACTTTGTGTACTCAACTTTTGAAGATATAGAAATATTTGCATGCGAGCCTTAGATGGGTCGAACTGTTTTGAATTTCATAAATGTGGTGTTAGATGCGTTTTTAAATTATCTACCCTATGGTATTAATACTTGCATATCTTGTGTGTTGTTTTTTAAGTGAAATAATATGCTTATCACAATGAAAGTATTATGAATGTATAAAAAAATTGGGAAAGTAATCATCGATGTCCATATTATACAGCAAATTTTGAAGTCTATTCGATAAGATAGAGCGTAGAACAGGCTATAGTTCAGATTGTCGAAAAATATTTTTTGTGGTGAATTCAAATTGTGATTGCTCAAAAATGTTTAACCAATGTTACCTGATCCAACGTATGAGAGCAACAAATATGGGACTATTGACATTGTACCCTATATTTATAATAATTCAGAATAAACAAGTCGCACTAACAGGAATGTGTTTTTATTTTTACATTGAGACATCAGTCCAGCACCTGATGTGCAGCCAAAATAGCATCGATTGACGAGAAACAGCTATTGTAAGTCGTCACAATTATTCCGGGTTTTTTGTTATGTACTGTGAAGGAACGTGCTTTGCTTGAATCGGCAACTATTTTAGTGCACACCTCATAATAAGAGAAGAAAGCAGGATTTATCGTAATAAATGTTATACAAAACTTCAAAATTGAATGTTATGTTTTTCTGATGACTTTAAAAACAAATAATAACGTCTTCTTGGTGTTATAACCTTTTTATATTAAATTATATGTTTTAGTGTTCAATTAAAGAGGCGTGGCTTTCAGTAGTTATAACCAGTTTGTTCGTGTATGCTTTTGCTTTTATACAACAGAAAAATATTTAAGAAAGTGTTATGATTTTCATAGATATTCTTTTGGAAAACAGGTGTAAAAACTTAGAAATCTAGTAGTTTAAAAAACAAATAATGGAATAAAATAAGTAGAATCAAATAAACAATTCACATTTTATTCATTCAAGTCCAATCTAATTTTATTATGATTGTATTAACCTAATATAATGCGCATATTTTAATCTCTATTACACTTAGCAAAATATATCAACCACTTTATATTTTCCGATTCAAAGCGTCAACTACATTACTTTAATAATCACATTTTTCAGCAACATCATTTATGAAATCATAGAGATAATCTTTATCAGCATCTTGGTCACTTTTCTTGCCTCTGCTTACAAAGTAAGGGTCCATTTGCAACTGAGCCGCTAATTTCTTCAAGATTTGTCTTCTGTCCCTTTCGTTATCATTGATTTCGCGTTTAACTTTACCGCTTTGGTTATTAATCATAATCAAGTCGATAGCAGAACACACAAGTTCTTTAACTTTTTTAACTTCGCGCTGAGTGCTGTTTCCCGGTTTAATTTCTTCTCTGCGTTTCTTACCTCTTGCGATGTAGTAGGGGTCATTGCGAACTGACTTCACAATTTCCTCTATAGCGCCTCGTCTGTCTCTTGCCGCTTTGATCAGGCTGTAGTTAAGGTAATACTTCTTCCCCCTTGATATGTAGTATGGATCCTCTTCGGCTGATGATCGGCTGCTACGCTCCACGAGAATGTATCGCGGTTGTTCGGCGTAAATTCTGTTATCGAGTACTGTCTCGGAGTTAGGAGCAAGTAGCAATTTGCTTTTTACTGGAAGATTAGGCAATTTCAACGAGCTTTCTCTTTCACTGTTCAATCCAAGTGGATTTTCTTCTGCATTTCCACTACGACGAAGTCGGGACAAATTTTCAATATCATCTTCCACGTTGTCTATTGCTGAAAGAATTGATTCTTTCAACTCCTCTTTTCGCCTGCCACGATTACCCCAAAATGGTTCCGCATCTTTCCTTCGGCCACGATTGCCCCAAAACGGTTCGGTGTCTTCCCTTCTTCCTCGGTTACCCCAAAAGGGTTCTGAATCTTCCCTGCGACCGCGATTTCCCCAAAATGGCTCAGAATCCCCTCGCCTTCCACGGTTTCCCCAAAACGGTTCCTCTTCGTGAGGACTAAATTGTTTCCAAGATGTAATGCTTTGTCGCCTGCCCCTGTTACCCCAAAAGGGCTCTTCCTCTCGTCTACCCCTGTTACCCCAAAATGGTAAATCGTCTCTCCTACCTCTATTTCCCCAAAAAGGTTCGTTATCTTCTCGTCTGCCGCGACTGCCCCAAAACACAACAGCTGGTAGATCGGTTTCATCGGAGCCTCTTCTTCCACGATTTCCCCAGAATGGTGAATACTCATCTCTGCTCACTTTGAGGTTTCGGTAGTTTGAATGTACTGGAGGGCAATCTTTGCATGCAACGATGTTGACTTTGGTATTAGCTGCTTCAACGTACTCACTATCAGGATATTCTTCTGACGATGAACTGTCTCGCCTTCCTCGTGTTGCCGAAAACGGTTCAATTTCTAAGTTTCTAAATGCATTGGATGACACTTTGTCTTTTAATTCATGATCGTCGCCCAAACGTTCTGGAATGATTTTCAACCCTCTGTTTACCCAGGGAAAACTGGCTTCATTTTCGTTGGGTGACCTTTTTGAACGATCATTGGTGATTTTAACTGAATTGGGTTGGTTTTTATGAATCGGCTTGTGATTTTTCGTTTTATTTGCATCTTTGCCGTAAACGATGTCGAGAGTAAGGATGAGTAGAAGCAGAAGGAACGCTGTGAGTTTCATAGGCATCGTTAAAATCTGAAATTAAAATAAAATCTCGTTAAATTTTGAAATACTTATTTAAAGTCAGTTATATAATCGCCCGAATGACTGTTAAACTGGAATATAAATAAATAAAATTAAAACTAATGATTTTTCAACAGGTTGATATTATAATGGCTTGAATAATAAAATCAACCATTGGTTAACAAATCCTTCTACAAGAATTTATACGCCTATATTTAAACGGTTAAATGATAATACTGGTCTTTTTACGATAATTTTTTTTTTATTTTTTTGAAGCAAAAAAATATCAACATATTAAATGGAGGTACTTACCTAATGTTTTTAGGTATAATAAAACTCATTTTCCAGCCCTTGGTGCAGTCTTGTTGACCGTCGGTTCCGTTCTGATGTTGGGTGAGCTGTGTCCAGCTTTTATAAGGGAAGGGACAGCCAGTGGGCGCTCTCTAGGGGTGTCACAAACAATTTTATTATTTCATTTGTCCACCACAATCTCGGGGGGACGTGACCGTTATTAAATTAAAACAATGCTGGATGCGTATTGCTTTGGACTTCTGTTGCGCCAACATTTATAAGGGGTAGTTCTTTTACGATTGTTTTATTTAAAAACGGAGTTTATGCTCACTGGAGAAATATGAAATAAATTGTTTGCGTGATCCATAAATGCACAGTGTGTAGGTTCAGACAAATTTTTGACTTTTCCTAGCAACCATAGGTACTAAATATAAGGTTTTGAATGTCGTCGGGATTTTTTAACGCCAATAGGTTCGTAATCATCATTGCTATCAACTGCCTATGTTTTCGACCACGGTCTGAATACATTCGTACGGTCTGGGTGTTTGGGAGACCGTAAAGTCATTCGTAGTTTTTAATAGTCACGGCACATGATTTGTATCTAAGATACAGATTCAGCGGGTCAGAAATATTTGAGTGAATGTTGGGTGTGTGATGAAACCCGCACACTTAAAAAATTATATGAATTTCTTGGGTGTGTAGTCTGCCTCTCGGGTAGAGAGGAAGCCCGTGCCCAGCAGTGGGGGACGTATAAGGACTGATGATGATCATCTGACTACAGCTTCCTTCTACAAATCACCACCATAAATTTCTGACAACCCTGCGCAATTTTATTAGACATAAAGGATATATTCAATGAATATTTGATTTACGATATAAGCATATTTTTATACATTAAAAGGAACCGTGACCTTGTCCCCCAATATGAAAAATAACACGAAATCTTCAGTTCCTGCATCTGAGTGCGGACGGCAAAATTGAATTCTTCCCAATTATGTATGACATGGGGAAAAAGCTTTTGAAAAATCTACTCCATCCTCAAAATTGAAAAAGATTCATAATAGATCTGAAACCCATTATAGCGATTGATTTTATGCAATCATTAGTGACGAAAGGAGTATTTTTAGAGAATTATCGTTGGGAATTGGACATTTTGAATTTTTTGTCCACATCGGATTGTACTTCTGGTAATTCTCGTATGTGCTGTGAAGCAACTACATTTAACATTTAACCGTTCAGTTATATCTTGAAAGGGTATGGCAGAAGTGTATTTCGCACCCATATTTCTAAGAACTTAGCAATAAGAAATCAATTTACTGGCCGATTCGGGTAAGGATCCGATGTCTCTTTGAATGTAGAATGTAATCAATGAAATGTAGAATGAATCTGACTTTTATAACCAAGGAATATAATTATATTTTTATAAGGATAGCACGTAGCTTTAGTTGGCGCCTACTCGGGGCGGCCTAGATTCAGCATTAGATAGCGAAAAGCTAGTAAATAATGTATTTAATATATTTTTCAACTTTTTTATAAAAATCACGCAAATTTCGAGTAGAGCTATAAGAAAGCTTTTAAATCTAAATTGAACCATAAACTCTTTTAATGTAGGTTGTTTATTGAGTGGGTCGTGTAGGTTTACCAACGATCAAATCGCCATATTCATTGAATGGATTTTCACGGATCGTAAAGAGTAACGTTACCTGAGTACTTCTTAAGTTTTTAAGAAAGTAGGGGAAGTCTTTAGAATAAAATCTAGCTTAATCTTCTTCTTCATTAACCCATATACGCCCACTGCTGAGCACGGGTCTCCTCTACCATTGAGAGGGCTTAGGCCATAGTCCACCACGCTGGCCTAGTGCGGGTTGGCGGACTACACACCTAAGAAATTCCTAAGAACTTTTAGGTGTGCAGGTTTCATCACGATGTTTTCCTTCACCGTTAAAGCAAGTGATAATTCAATTTTGAATACACACATAACTTCGAAAAGTCAGAGGTGTGTGCCTGGGGTTCGAACCCGCGACCGCCGAGATTCTCGACCGCGCGCCTAAACCTCGAGGCCATCACTAGCTTAATAATATGGTTTAATTCTTCTTTATTTAATTTAAACATGCAACGATGATGATGATTATGCAAATATGATTATGATGATAAGTCTAAAATATATTATTGCGCGTGACTGTCATGAAACTTCCTTATAATCGATTGACAAATATCATTACGAACAGGTGTTTAGCTGCTACACAACTTCTTTCTCTAATGGGTAGTATTTATTTATTTCAAACTTCATGCACACATCTTTACATAGGTGCATTTAATACCTGCGGAATTCTCTAAGAGTCTATCATAGGATGGTGTAGATCTGAAGTGTGGTTGCTGTAAAAAATCTTCTTCTTCAACAACCCATATACGCCCACTGATGAGCATGGGTCTCCTCTACCATTGAGAGGGTTTAGGCCATAGTCAACCACGCTGGCCTAGTGCGGGTTGGCGGACTACACACCTAAGAAATTCCTAAGAACTTTTTAGGTGTGCAGGTTTTATCACGATATTTTCCTTCACCGTTAAAGCAAGTGGTAATTCAATTTGAATACACACGTAACTTCGAAAAGTTAGAGATGTGTGCCTGGGGTTCGAACCCGTGACCGCCGAGATTCTCGACCGCGCGCCTGAACCTCTAGGCCATCACTGCCTTAAAATAAAATCATATGATAGTATTGTACAAGTTCAAATCCTTATCAGTCCATCATCGATTCCAAGGTGATTTTATGGTCAACTTGCAATATCCCAAGCGCCCCAGCTGTAGTTGTCCCTGCCATCAGTCTGCTCGGCCGCATGCATTCTTTTACGTTCCTAGTGCTACTTCACTCGGACATAATGTGTTTTATCCGTATCATTAGATTGCCAACAAGATTTTTCAACCGTATTAGATTTACCTTTTAAGGGCTTTCTGAGGGTATAAACATAAGTATTCATACATTACATAAGTATTCCGTGAAGGTGTAGGTAGAGATTTATTTTTACGCATACGTTTTGGAAAACCAAATAACATTGCTTGATTCGGGAATGGAACTTGGGACTTCTAGATTTACAGACCTTACTTGGGTCAAAGAGGAAGTAATGAAAATATTATAAATTCAGATATTGATGACGCAGAAATAGGAAAAATAGCTCATTTTTATTTTGCGAATGTTCATCATCATCATCATCATTAGCTTACGTTATACGTCCTACTGATAAGCACGGGCCTTCAACACGACTTAATTTTAACTTCCACAAAATTAAAAACTTAATTAAGTTTGATCATTACAAAAAAAAATCGAGAATACGTGTTAATAATTGAACATTTTTTTATACATATTAGTCAAAAAGAATAAAAAACGTAGAAACAAACGACAACTTCGTCTTAAAGCACCGCCTCGAGCGGTCGCGACTTGTTCGTGTCTTGTTCCATTGATTACAGAAGCCAAGAGCAGCTGAGACGGGAGAGTGAGGAGAAATGTCCAAGGGTACGAAAATGTTTGTTAAAATACGAGAAAAAAATACTCATCAATTATATTCTCATCAATTTCTCTTATTCATTTGATCGATTTTTACCACAACCAGATTAGTCAAAGTTGGGATGGCATAAGGAATGCTTATAGAAATATTACGCATGCCACCTATGAATATCAACAAAGGATAAAAACAATCTAGGCTAGCCCCCTATTACGTTCTGATACAAGTCCCGCGAAAAAAAATCCCCACAAAAAAACATATTTTGCGTTTTCTTATATACAGGTGTATTCAGGACGTGGTTGGAAACTATGGCGGGTTACATCTACGGTGGTTACGAAGCCATTGGCGTTAAAAAAATCCCTACAAAAAATTAAAAATATGAAGGGAGTATTCAGACCGTGATCGGAAACCAAGGCAGGTGGGTAATAGCCTAATAGGCAACGTCATTACAAACCGCCTGGCTTTATATAAAATCTCGATTTTTTTATGTTTTCCATAAAACCATCGGTATTAAATATTGTGGTTTGTATAGAAAACGCATGTTTAGAAAAAATTGTTGGGTTTGTGATCACCCCAGTTATTACCTGCCTTAGTTTCCGATAAGGTCTGAATACACCTGTATATAAGAAAACGCAAAATATGTTTTTTTGTCGGAATTTTTTTCGCGGGACTTGTATCAGAACGTAATAGGGGGCTAGCCTAGATGATTTTTATACTTTGTTGATGTTCATAGGTGGCATGCATGATATTTCTATAAGCATTCCTTATGCCATCCCAACTTTGACTAATCTGGTTGTGGTAAAAATCGATCAAATGAATAAGAGAAATTGATGAGAATTCCCTGACTCTATTATAAACAAAAATAAACTAAACATTACAAATTAACGTTTAACGCTTTTGGGTTTAAAAATAAGTACCGACACTACTATAAATTGTAAATAAATGGAATATACAATTTTTCCACACGTCCTTTCATCCCCAGTCCGCTCGGTTGGAATTCCTATGTGTTTTACAGTAATAAGATCGTCCGTGTACCCATTACTTGCTTGAGTAAACACTGCTTCGTAAAACGTATAAAAGTACAGGATTTTTCTGGCGCCGGCTATTCGTCTTTCAGATGTTGTAAGGGACGCGGCTTCTTGTATTGTTATACAAAAAAAAATGATACGGAAAATAAATTGGTAAAGGTTTGGAGTTATGGTGAAGTATTTAAAATCCTAAAAGGCTAGAGGGGTATTAGATACACTTGTGTCTTGAAATTAAAAAGATTGGGGCTAAATAATAACAAAAAATACTTGCCATTAATTTAAGGATCTATTTATTTATTTTACTTTATTTTTATTTATTTTATAATAAATAAACTAATTCGGGTTTTAAGAAGCTGCTGGATATCTCTGAAATTCTAATTTTCTTTCTTTATAATATTGTGTTGCAGATTCATCGGTACCTATATCATTTTGAAAAGATCTAGTTGAAGAGAGGTTCAAAGCAAATCCATGCAATGTTTCTGCAGCAAAAGACAGCCCCGTAAAGCATGCAGATGAGGCTATCCGTTATGTCAAAATGCTTTCAGCAACGTGCATTTCTGAAACAAAACTTAAATTCCTGGAGTTGAAATTCCTTTTCAACTACAATGCTGCAACTCTTGA
This sequence comes from Cephonodes hylas, assembly GCA_030295005.1. NCBI lineage: Eukaryota > Metazoa > Arthropoda > Insecta > Lepidoptera > Sphingidae > Cephonodes > Cephonodes hylas. The sequence continues at coordinate 7,878,211 of AP025382.1, forward strand.
TATATCTCAGTTTCAGTACAGAAGAAAGTTGTGATAGCCTTGAATTTTAAGCGTGGTCGAGAAGCACGATGGTTGTTCGCTCAAATCCAAGACTTACACATCTAACTTTTCCAAGTTATGTGTGTATTCATGGTAAAATATCAGGGAAGGAAAATATCCTGAGGAAACATGCACCGCCAACTCGCACTAGGCCAGCATGATGAACTAAGACCTTACTCCTTTTAGTTTTAGAGGGGGCCTGTTCCCAGCAGGGCGTAGTGATGACGTCACAGAAGGACAACATAACCTACGGAGTACGTAACACAAGATTTATTGTAATCCAAACTGTAAAAACAAACTTGGCTGTTGGTGTTTATTTTGGTCCAACGTTGGTGGAATTTACGATAAGTGCAGTACAAAAATAAAATACGAAATTATCTTTTATATATCAGTTTGCGCTTGTAAAATTATAAACGGGATGTGCCGATATTTGGATCAAGGTAAGCGTGCCATAATTTGAGTAGCATCGTGTGGGGCTTTGGTAATTGAGATATTGGTGATGTTTATTTGTTTCTCATCCAGAGTGGGCAAAATGATTTCATAACGTCTGATTGTAAGTGCATCTTGTATGGTAAAATTCACAGTTGAATAAGTCTCGAAAGGAAATGACAGCATGTCGAGCTTGCCGAACCTACGATTAGATAATCGTATATTATAATATGTACGTTTCATGCGACCACCTCATAGTAATTCCGGTAAATCCAGAGTTCGAGTCCGGCAAAAGATTAATTTACTCTCTGAAAAAAATCCCCAGTCACAGAAATAGGTTCCTTTGGTTATGCTTGGGATTTTAAAACAGCTAGAAACACAATTTTATAGATGTAGATTATAGGATTTTACATTTGCTTACATTTTGGGGATAATGCCGAACGCCTGTTTCTTCAATAAATGTACATTTAATATCACACATCATCATGATGCCAAGACCTGTCATATCGTAGCCAAGTACAAAATTATTCTTACTAATAAAGCTATTCGGAAACATTAATAATATTTATCCATGACTAACTAAACCAACAATGATACAAAACACCCAGAAATAACCACGCGTGTGTAATTTTATAACGATTTTATACAACCGACGACAAGTCTACGAGTTGCTGTGATGAGAATTGTTGAAATTATACATATTTATAATATTAGAGGCGATTATGCGTCATATTGTGATTCACATGGAATAGTGTAGCAAGTAATTAAAGGAACTTTGTAACAAACTATAGGTTTTTTAACCAAATTTCTAAAGTAAATTGCTTCTAAAATTGTAAATTTGTATCATCATAATCAACCATGATGGAAATATGTCAATACGTTTGCATCGAGGCGAGGATCGAACCCACGGCCTCTCGTTTCACAATTAAACCCAACTGTATCACGAGGCTGTCAAATAGCAAATATTATTTCCCAGATCTTCAAAGTAGTCTATAGCTGCTCAAAAACCTCGAGTTATTTAGTAGTTTATCATACATTCTAATTGAAAAATTTAGTATTCATGACAAATCAACTTTCATTAAAGTAATGGAGACTGTTATAATAACGATTTGTCTACTGCTTCAATCAAAATGTACCTTTTAATATAGTATAGCATACTTGTCGAGTGTTTATAAGTTATATGGGTGCAGGAAACTCGTTGCGAGAGGTCATATGTTTTATTTTTAAATTTTGTAACAACAGTTTTTCCCTTTTTATTACAAGCTTTTATTTAACTTCACTTTTGTATGTATGTATGTATGTATGTATGTATGTTTGTATGTTTACAAATCTTGCAATGAAGATTTGAACCACTTCCAATAGACCGATTGTACTAAAACTTGGTATACCGACGTAACTTGGATGACAATACAATAATATGGTACCATGGAGCTGGTCTGATGATGAGGTTCGAAGATGACCATAGAAACATCGGTTCTTGTGGACCGATTGAGCTGAAATTTGGTATGTCTTTGTAACTTCGACAACAATACACAAATATGGTATCATGGTGCTGATCTGACGAAGAGTTGGAAGATGTCCATAGGAACTTCGATTTCTGTGGTCCAATTGAGCTGAAATTTGGTATGTCTTCGTAGCTTCGGTAACAATACAAAAATATGATATTATGGAGCTGATCTGATGAGGAGTTGGAGGATGGCCATAGGAACTCCGATTCTTATGATCGAATTGAGCTGAAATTTTGTATCTCTTCGTAACTTCGGTAACAATACAAGAATATGGTATCATGGAGCTGATCTGATGAGGAGTTGGAGGATGCCCATAAGAACTCCGATTCCTATGGTCCAATTGAGCTGAAATTTTGTATCTCTTCATACTTTCGGTAACAATACAAAAAATGGTATCATAGAGCTAATCTATTGAGGAGTTGGAAGAAGCCCACAGGAACTCCGATTCCTTTGGACCGATTGAGCTGAAATTTGGTATACCTATGTAATTTCGGTGACAATATAGTAACAAGGTATCATAGAGCTGATCTGACAAAGAGTTGGAAGAAGCCCATAGGAACTCCGATTCCTGTGGACCAATTAAGCTAAAATTTGGTATGCCTTTGTATTTTCAGTGACAACATAATAACAAGGTATCGTTGATCTGGTGTCATGAGAAGTTGGAAGGTGCCCATAGGAACACTAGTTTCCAACTAAAAAGTCGAAAATAAATTAACGGTGAAAAACATATTTTAAAATCAAGCTTTTATTATGCACGAAAAATTTAAAAAATAAACTAAGAAAACATTCATAAAATTCGTAGTTTTTTTAAACTTTACAAGTAACAATTTACAAAAGTGTTCGGTTTATCAGTAGAAGTATGATACATAAACATATATTATCTATAACTAGTATATTAATATTCTTAAATGATTTAAAAGCTTGTCGCGCAATTTCGTTAATACAAAGACCTCGGCCGCGACGAGCTTTTAGATCACTTAAGAATATTAATATACTAGTTATAGATAATATATGTTTATGTATCATACTTCTACTGATAAACCGAACACTTTTGTAAATTGTTACTTGTAAAGTTTAAAAAAACTACGAATTTTATGAATGTTTTCTTAGTTTATTTTTTAAATTTTTCGTGCATAATAAAAGCTTGATTTTAAAATATGTTTTTCACCGTTATTTAATAATAGTTAAAAAGTCTAAACTGGCCATGGCGTATCTACTATCAGATGCGATGTTTTCAGTACAATTAAAACGAGTAATATCAAAATTTTCATAGATATCGAAAACATAAAGACAAGCTAATCCCATGTTTATGACATAGGATAAAAAAATATTTCGACACGTCAGTTTTTGACTTGAATGTGGTACTATCATTCATATCAACTCATTACTGTCATCAATTCTTATACCCAATAATACCACTCTAAAAATATTATGTACGGTTTAAACACGAGTCTCCTGCTAATAAAGCAACGCTCCAAAACACAGCAGATTTATTATCGGAATTCCTCAATTAAACAAACTATTTTTTCTTCGGAGTGTTTATTTTCATTGATTAGTTTACGACTTTGACGTGGGTAGACGGTGCGTAATCGGACCGGCCTATGGTGCTATATAAAATTAAGAATTATATATCATATTTTTTCCAAAGTCGTGGGACTTCGTATGAAGGATTTAAACAGATGATTACTTGACCTTCCTGAAATATCTGCCTTGGTTGAATTCATTAAGTACATTATTAATTAGATTTTATTCAAATGAATTATTTTATAAAGACTGCAAAGATGATAAATAGAACTACCTGAAGACTGCCTCACTTCTTCCTTCTCATAGTAAACGTCGTCTTTTTTAGGAATCTCGCGTTCGCTTGCGGTTTTAGGTTGAGTGTCAATGCATTAGGAAAATTTCAGAAGCTGCATAGAGTCTAGAAATATGCTTGCAAAACGGCTATCGGCTTCTCTACCATGAAATAAGATTTAAACTCAATTGGCGATACATTGCTATAACTTGTAAGCAACCCATTATTTAGAACTGAGTCAGGAAAATGTATCATCTTTCCCGTTCAGCCATTATACATGGACTTAATAATTTGACAGCCCCCGTGGCGCAGTTGGCAAGACACCAGCTTGGGAAACGAGAGGCCGCGGATTCGATCCCCGCACCGAGACAAATGTTTGTGTGACCCACAAATATTTGTTTCGGGTCTGTGTGTTTGTGAGACCGAAAAAGTCTCTCGTAGTGTCTGATACCCACGACACAGGTCTTGTAACCTAGTGTGGGCTCAGAGCTATGTATGTGACTGTTGGGTGTATTTATTTATTATTTATTTTAATCTATTGTGCGAGCGCTCTGTGACGTCACTAAACATCTTCAACTGAGGTTCAGAATTCATCCATCATATTTCAACTAAGGTTGATCTAAATATTATACAGTTTTTGGGTTGTTTATGGAGTAGTTCCTTATTTTGTGTCAAGGTAGCGTGTGGTTTATTAATATTTTTTCAAACGTAAATATTTGTAACGTTTTTATACATTATAAACTCTGGTCTTAGTAGTAAGTCATGACGTGAGGATCTTTATAAACTATGAATGAAATGATGGAAAAATTCACATATGAAGATGTTTAAGAATACTGGTATGTGAATTTAAGTAAGACAATGATTTTTAAGGACCCCTCATTGAAACAAGATTCTAGAGTCGTTGATAACAGAAAGTACCCCATACCTGAAACAAATATTTGTGGATGACACAAATATTGGCCACTGTCAGAGATCGAACCCTCTGACTTTTGTTTTTTTAGCTGGCGTCTAGCCACTGTACCACGGGGCTTTCAAAATCATACATTTCCTAAAAATAGAAAGAAGACGAGTCACTCTTTTGTAACATATAATCTGTAACGTAGAATCTTGGCTTGAAAGTTACGACTTAAAAATAAATCTAAGTAAGGGTAAGAAGACCTAGACTACCTTAACTAGGCCTTAGAAGTATAAATTAATGTCATATAAAAATATTCGTGTAATTACGCATAAAATGAGCCAGCGAGCGACAAACATAATTAAGTTTTTATTTTTAGTTAATTTGCCAGCTCGACCTTGACCTTAGGGTCGCGTTGTAGAGGTCAAACGGACCCTAACCGCGCTTTTATTACAGCGCTAATTATAATTTACTGCAGAGTCTAGTTTCATTAATATAAATGTTTTGTTTGATGACGGATTTATTTAAATTAGATGTATGTGTTGTCGATAGAACAGATTGTTTGTTCATATAGCACGGTCGAAACAGTGGTAGTACTTCTATCAAAGTGTTAAACGTTAATTGTGTAATATTTTCTTTAATATTGTCTATTTTGGGGCTCTGTATATTCTCATTTATATGTCAAATTGCTTTTGTTTAACAAAGATTTAAAGCCTAAAGATTATTCGGAATTTCGTAACTCAAGCTAGGCTTTTGGGTTCTGTAAAAGTGCTGCCATTGTTTATGACACATCAAAACATAATTATAAAAGATTGACTACATGATACATAATGGATCGTTTTATTTCACTTTACTTCATTCAAAAACTCCACAATCTTTGACCCTACATAACATGTACAAAAACTCATTTTCTCTATATGAGTTTAACAATTTTCCGATAATTTTCCATAAGTGACTTATATCCTCGTTTACGAGCTATAAAAGCTTCGACTCTACAAACCAGCTAGTTATTACTCGGTAAGGCCACCGTCCATTTTAATAGCCGTTTTATGGACAGAGGATTATATCAGAATCATAGCACTGTGCCCCAGTGGGCACTAGTATATGAAAGTCGAGGCCGCGGGATCGATCCTTGCACAAATATTTGGGATTCATAAATATTTGTTTCGAGTCTGGGTGTTTGTGAGACCGAAAAGTCTCTACTACATTCTGATACCCACGATACATACCCTATTAATCTTAGTATAGGGTTCCTATCTAGGGTACCTAGGGTATCTTTAAAAAAATCGTTCATATCAGCCCAGTATCTCAACCAGCTGATAATATTAGAATGGATTAATTTAATTAGATTACTAAATATGCCTTGTCATCAAGAGACTTCTTCATTCCGCGTTTAGGCAAAGGTGCATGGAGAGTCTTAAAATATTTACAGCAGTGACCTAAAGTTTAGAAATATGCTAAACCAGGGCTTCCCAAACTTATTCGTACTACGATCCTTGGGATTTGGCTATTTTATTTGCGACGCCCCTCAACGCCACCCCCAAAAATACTTTCCAATGTTATTACGTGCCTAGCTACAGGTTATCAGAAAAACACTATTTGAACGCCCCAGGGCATCGCGACACACAGTTTGGGAAGCCCTGTGCTAAACAAAACTAAAAACACTGCATTATGCGTAACTCGTTAGGCAGGACTCTAAACATAATTAGGGAAACTCGACTGCGGGAATAGTTTGCAGAGACGTATCACCTCTGCCTGCCCTTTCAATTATGCTGTGTCTAGACAATGTGACTATGATTTAAAAGGAGAGCTAGGCTCCGAAGAAAACTCTTCCTGTAATGTTGTTGTCGTTTCATAGATGGCGTTAGTAGTCTCTGATAACAATTTATCCTTTGATGACGTTCTAGCTTTGTATAGAAATAGATATTTTGCAGTATGTTTTGGTTGCTTTATTATATCGAAGTAAATCAAAAAATATATATAGAGAACAAAATAAGCATGTAGGTATGTATGCTATTAATTTGTACCTAATTCGTTCGTATCATCATCAGCTTATACGCGTCCCACTGCTGGGTACGAGGACTCTTCTACAACTGAGAGAGTTTAGGCCTTAGTCCATCACGCTGGCCTAGTGCGGGTTGGCATATAAAATATAAAAGCTGATTAAAACTTCATACAGTGTAATGGTATTAACACCTTTGTTTTAATTCGACTAATTTCCAACGAGTATAGTAAAGTTTTCAATACTAAGTTATATTTATACAACCATGTATACTTTAAGAGCCTTATTCCGAAACTATTTCCAAACTCAGTGCTATTAGAATTTCCCACCCCGCGGTCGTTCATCGTCCAACAAAGCAGACTTCTATTGTTTCTTAAACATTGCGTAATATAAACTGGAACAAATATGAGATTTAATTCAACAACTGCGATGTAAACAATCCTCGTCCTTGGCTCAAGCGGTTTGTTAAAACAAATAGTGCTTATTATTTTTACTGGCTTATTAATAGCTGTGATATAGGAACAATTATTTTCGTAAAGCATTGTATAACGAAGATGATTTTAATTAGGATTTTTAATAAACAACGTAGCTGTATTTTTATGGTGGCGCTTAACTATTTAATTTTTATACTCAGCCTATCGCCGTCCACTGCTGACCTTAGACCTCAAAGTAATCGCCAACCACCTGGTCTTGAGCAGCTCATATCCATCTGTAATCGCCACCTTTCTCAAATCGTCAGACCATCGTGCTGCAGGACGTCCTATACTAAGACTGCCTAAGCGCGGCAATAATAAAGACATTTATAAACTATTTTTTTTATAACTAATATTATATTTATATCGAGAATTTGCTAGACATACACTTGAAGGTAAGTGCAGTCCAGTTCAAATAACGTGCTGAAAAGTCTCTCGTAGTTTCTGATATCCACGACAAAAGAATAGTATTAATACACGAGGGGGCTATGGATCAGAAGTATGTATACGGCTGTTGGCTGAAGCAGTAATGGCGCCGAGGTTTAGGCACGCGGTCGAGAATCTCGGCGGTCGCGGGTTGAAACCCCAGGCACACACCTCTGACTTTTCGAAGTTATGTGTGCATTTAAATTGAATTATCACTTGATAAAGGTGAATAAATAAATAATAAATAAATACACCCAACAGTCACAGACATAGTCCTGACCCCACACTAAGATACGAGTCTTGTGTCGTGGGTATCAGAAACTACGAAAGACTTTTCGGTCTCACAAACACCCAGACCCGAAACAAATATTTGTGGATCACGCAAACATTTGTCTCGGTGCGGGGATCGAATCCGCGGCCGCTCGTTTCGCAAGCTGGTTCTAGCCAACTGCGCTACGGGGCTGTCACAAACATGAAGGAAAACATCGTGAGGAAACTTGCACACCTAAAAGTGTTTAGTCTGTCAACCCGCACTAGGCAGCGTGGTGGACTATGGCTACTAAACCCTCTAAATGATAGAGGAGACCCGTTCCCAGTAGTGGGGTGTATATGGGTTGATGATGATGAATGACATTGGTTGTATTTATTTAAGTACATCAGCTCACCCCTTCGGGGATGTAAGGGTGAGTGTATAAAATATTCACCAATTTATTTTAGTTACCTCAGTTATTTCAACTGAGAGTTGTTTGACGGGGGAATTAAACAAAAACAATGCATGCGTGATGTATCTCTGTACGCCATTTTATTAAGTGAATTCGGCAATTTAATCAACATTATGTTTATAAACACGCCTGATTTATATGTTTGGATAAGCCTCGTTTGCTAACGCGAAAGTTCTTTGGTTTTTTGAGGATGGTTTGATGGTGGAAAGTGTTGGTTGGGACTCTTCAGGGATTATTGGTGACGTTTCGAATATACTTATGGTCTATGAATAATAGGGATGATATGTGTTCTATAATCATTAAAAATTTTAATATTTACTACAATTTTATGTTTGATCGTTGAATTATTCAGTAGATTTTTACTGAAAAGACATGACACGTGAAGATGTGCGTTCAGCGGGAAAATTCTCTCGTAGTTTCTGGTACCCACGACACTAGACTTATATCTTAGTGTGGATTTAGAACTATGCACTCGTATACGGCTATTGGGTGTATTTATTTCTGTTTAGAAATGCTTGTTTACCTTCACCTTTAGAAAATATTCTTCTTCTTCTTCTTCATCAACCCATACACGCCCACTGCTGAGCACGGGTCTCCTCTACCATTGAGAGGGTTTAGGCCATAGTCCACCACGCTGGCCTAGTGCGGGTTGGCGGACTACACACCTAAGAAATTCCTAAGAATTTTTACGTGTGCAGGTTTCATCACGATGTTTTCCATCACCGTTAAAGCAAGTGATAATTCAATGTGAATTCACACATAACTTCGAAAAGTCAGAGGTGTGTACCTGGGGTTCAAACCCGCGACCGCTGAGATTCTCGACCGCGCGCCTAAACCTCGAGGCCATCACTGCTTTAAAATATTATACAATACTAAGCTATGTTTTGAATACATATTGCGAGTAATTATTCAATTTAGATTAATCTTAATTTATTTCCTTAATTTAATAAAGGGTATTTAATTGCCTCAATGATTAGTAAATGACCATTTTATTTTGTTTCAGAACAATTGAGATATTTGTACGTGGGTCTCAAATCTCTAGAAGCTAGTTGCTGTATTATATATGTGTCGGAAAATAGGAGGAGGGGCCGGTTTGACCAATTTAAATTATAACAACAAAACAAGAATAACGGAAGCCATTACAGGAAATAACACAACCTTTAAATGTGCAACTATTTATTATCAAAATTAATCTAGTGCCGCTTTGCAATATGTCTTTGCTGTAAAGAAGAAGCGGCAAGAAACTCCCTCAGCGTGACACAATACTTTACTAGTTGCACTTTATTAAAATAGCTTCGCATAATCATTATTTCTTTACAATAAAACAGACACAATACAAAGACGATATTAAAATTAGACAGATTGCCCATATTCCCCATTGTAAGACATGAACCTCCCTTTAAAGCGAGACAATTTATTAAATATTCCCATAATAAGTTTACCCACGCGTGACGCATACATCCCGACCCTAAATAAAAATACAAGTTCTATAGGTGCCAAAAAATATCAAAGACATTTTGGTGTCACTGCCACGCTGATCTGAAACAAATGTTTGTAGACCTTACATAGATATTGATTGTTGGTCCTACTGCATAAAGTATTCCTTCAATAGTGAGGTCCAATGAGAAAAAAAAATGTCAGCAGTACGGAAATTATAGTGTAGATAGCAAATAAGTCTAATCATTAATAAGAAAGACGACATTCTCTGTCCTTCGCTTCGGAGATACAAGTTATTTGTAAATTTAAGTAGGTATGTACATATATATACGTAAATAAAAACCATTCACTTGCCGAATGATCGAACCGAAACTTCAAGTTACATTGCGCCAATAGCTTCTTTAGTGCGACCTTTAACCTTTGTAAATATAAAGCTGAAAAGGATTTCCAAGTTATTTCAGCATTACCTTTACATAAAATGTACCAGGCAACCATGAACAGAATACGAGCGCCGTGAGAACTTCGAATGCCTTTAATGAAATACCGCATTCATATCTATGTGTGTTTCAGCGATTTTCCGACAGCGCTGAAATGTATCTGTCTCTTTCTAATGCGAGGTTCTGTATATAGTTGTCCTTGTCTATCATTATAGCGGGAAAATCGTATGCCGCTGCGGCCAGACCTGTAGATTCAAGCGTCGGGCGAACACGCTTCGCACACCGGCCGAAGCCGCGTTGAAAGCATAACTTTGTTGTGGGTGTTCTTTGTTTTAGTGATAGTGTTATAGTGTACATTGCTTTTTATGTTCCCGTTCTCCTGAAAGACGTATAGTGAGGTGGGTCATTGGATGTTACATTTATATTTTTGTACCTACATGTCTGGTTGTGCCAATGGTACCCTAGGATGTGCATTTGTTACATTTGTAAGACGTATTTTGACGCAATGAGAGATAGAGCCCTTGAATCTTAATGATAAGTATTTAGAGTTCCATCAAATAAACTGTACATTTATCACGTTTTTAATGAAATGTATGAAAATTGACGAAAGATTGAGTGAAAAATTATCCTTTATTAACTTTTAATATAACGCAGACAATTTGTAGTATAAATTAGTATAGCAAATACGTTGTATTTGACTACACTTATTTTAATGATTTAGTTTTCATATGTCGTTGTTTTTTCTCATGTCGTTTTCAATGCGCCGTTTATCTTCCCGAGTTTTTAAGACATTAATTGGCCTTATATCTAATTTTGGATTATAAAAACTTTAGGTTTTAACCATATCAAGACTCCAATCAATTTTATACAAATCTATAAATAAAAAAATTTAAGGTAGGATTATTTTCAATAAAAATACGATTGTCTCGTAAAGATGTTACTCTTTTACATACAAATACATAAAATATTATGTTAAGAATCTTTGAGTATATTTAACTGAAATGTTTCGTTCGTGCTCTCAAAGTCTCTCGTAGTATCTTGCTACGGTCAATACGAGACTTCTGTATCAAGACTACGGTCATGTCTACGAACTAAATGTTACTCATAAAACTATACGAACAAGAGGCGAGCCTATTGAAAGAAATTTAATATGCAGACGTTGGTTGTTTGTAAGAAATCGCAACTAGCGATAAGACGGCCTGTCGTACCTCTATATTTTTTTATTGCATATAGCTCAAAGTCGTATGTTATATCAAGGTATATAGTGTACTAAAAACTATTTTAAATAAATAATATTGTACACACAAACTCATAGCTATATTCCTAATGGGGTAGTTAGGCCAGGGCTGCCAGATTGTATAATTGGATACAAATCCTGTATAATCGGATGGGGTATTGTATCCATGACCACTTCGTATAATACAATACAAAGGCATACGGTATAGAAAATAACTTCGCATTTTATCAATAATTTGCCTATCATCCTAAAAGAAAAAAAAAAACAAGAGCCACTCTGGAGTGTCCACTTTTCAACCATCTATTACCAAGATACTTCTAAAAAAAAAGAAACAAGAGCTGCATAGAATGGTTATGTATAATGCGATCAAATTTTGTATAATTGCAGATACTAAAGCGTATAGCTGCGATTTATTTGCTGGGACCCCTGAGTTAGACATATATATCTATTCGACAGCCAAATTTTTAAGTTCTACGTAATAGGAGGCGAGAAATTTACGGTTTTAGAAATTTACGGTTTGTTATTAAAATGATGAGAAACTCCTTAAATTTTTATTCATTACTCTCACTACTTTTTCTAAAGCTACTTTGTACACTCTAAAGATCGAAACCGAAATCTGTCGAAACACGCTGATTATGTGAGAAGTGGGACAAGCGAGGCTGAAATTCCTCGTGAAATCTCAGTTATGCATACTATCTCGTTGAATTTCCAATGCATCTTAAGCGTAGGAAGCGACTTAAGTCGTAGAATCTAAGTTTAATATAAGGGATTCGAATCTGTGACAGCCACGATTAAATAACCCAACAATTGCTTATTTACATTTACTACGGCGCGGTTGTACCTCATAGTAAAAATAGATACTTACTCTTTACTGAAGATTTCTTACTTAGAAATATAAGATATTTAACAAATAAAGGCAAAAATGTCAGCCTTATTCACACAATTTCACAGTAGAGACACAGTCTTAAATAAACTGTATTTGATTAGCTACTATCCTCGAGACTGCATCGCTTTATGAAACGAATTCAATTGCTTATCCAGGTGAACACGTTTATCGAAGACTATTTATTTCATGCTACTGCCGGCAAATTTATTGGCGTTTAAATCTAGATCCTTACAATTTATAGAAAGGAAAAAGTATAATGAAAAAGAAGGGGTGAATAGAAGATTATTTTTGCAATAATGTCTTTATTTATCTTATCCTACTTCTTACTTTGTGAATTTAAAAAATACCGATAACAAAATTCAAAAATATTTATTTATAAACATAATCTTCTTCTTCTTCATCAATCCATATACGCCCACTGCTGAGCACGGGTCTCCTCTACCGTTGAGAGGGTTTAGGCCATAGTCCACCACGCTGGCCTAGTGCGAGTTGGCGGACTACACACCTAAAAAATTCCTAAGAACTTTTTAGGTGTGCAGGTTTCATCACGATGTTTTCCTTCACCGTTAAAGCAAGTGGTAATTCAATGTACAATTCAATTCAAAAACACATAACTTCGAAAAGTCAGAGGTGTGTGCCTGGGGTTCAAACCCGCGACCACCGAGATTCTCGACCGCGCGCCTAAACCTCGAGGCCATCACTGCTTTTAAACTAAACATAAAAAACATAATTAAACCAAGTAATTTTATTTCATGAATTGCGATTGCTAAAATGTAGGTTTGATAGAATAAAGCGTTATTGGGTTTTTCTAATTGGGAAGTCTCAATAGCGGCACGAAATGTTATGTGCCCGAAAAGCGCCTTCTATTACGTAGGACGAAAACCATTGGTGAAACGTGGGTGCAAAAATGTACCTCTGCCTACCCCTTAGGGGAAAACAGGCTTAGGGTTGTAATATACAACATAATTAAATTTAAAATATATCAAAAGCCGTACAGCCGTTTCAAAAGTCCAATCATAAATAAGTCATAACAAATAAATTGCCTTCATCTTTACGCGCGATATTATAGAGAAAAAGATTTTAATAGTACATTAAAGAAGATTTTTATGCTTTTCCGAGCTTCTAAAAATTCCATTCCAGTCATGTATGTGCTCAAAACTACGAGTGTATGAAATTTTACGATCATTGCATCGCATTCCAATTTATCTGTCATCTTGCACACCCCGTCTTTGTCATTATGCTGACATTTCAATCTTATGCACTCATTCAATCTTTCATTCATTCTCCTTTCTTAATATCATTCATGCATGAATCCATTCTTTGTAGTACCTACTATATATCTTAAAAAATAATATAGTTTATTTGTTTTTATTGATTAAATAAATAAAATCCAATCAAAATAGGTATACGAAAAAATATTCTTTCGGGTAGGTTTATCGGTAACTTTAATTATATTATGACATAATTTGCAAGCATTCTACGAAAGAAATTTGTTTTTGATAACGTAAATACAAAATTTTCTTTTCTAACGATATCAAAATTAACTCATGGTCTCGCGGTACAAGCATGTGCCGCGCGATCTAGAGTTCCTGGGTTCGATTCCCGGGTCGGTCAAAGTGTTATTGGGTTTTTCCATTAGGAAATTCTCAGTAGCAGCACGGAGTCTGGAAATTTGCCCGAAAAACGGCTATAGGCTCGCCCCCTATTACGTGGGACTGAAACATACCTGGCGAAATGTGGGTGCAGAAATGCATCTCTGCCTTCGGGGATTATAGGCGTGAGGTATGTTTGTTTGTTCAAAATTAACGTAAGTATGTCCTAATTAGTAGTTTAAACTTATTTTATTATTTACTATACAATTTTGCACCTGACTGATATTGTATGTAATTTAGGTTTCAAGTCGCCTTAACGATGTAAATAAGCAATTTTTAAAATTTTAGAATAATTTATAATGAATTGTATCTTGCCATTATAATGAACTACACTTTAGGTATACAGGCGTGGCTGGGTTTATGTAATTAAACCAATTTATTTCCCTAATTAAATATATACATTCGCAAATGTCCCTAAGGGACTAGGCATTCCTATATCTACGTTACGCCAGTTATATTTAAGTCTCACGTAACAGAGCTCAAATGTTTTTAATTGATTTGAATATATTTCTTAAATTTAACTTTATATTATACAAAGCACTAATAAACAAGTAATAATAAACAAATAATTATTAGACGTTTTTGGCACATGTTTTAACTCCATGATTTTGTAAAGTTGTCTCTCCGTTTTAAGCGGTAAATTAAAAATTAACACTTCATTCTTTCTTTAACTTCAAATCTTTTTACTACAGCTGATGTATATATTTTTTAGAATAAAATATGAAGAAATTGGACAAAAGGTATCGAACGTTGGCGATCTAACATTAGATTCAAGTTTTCGTACTAAAATAGAAACAGCAAACTCATGCCCCGTTCCGACGAATTAGGCTATCTTTGGCTAAGAGCCTCTTTTTGTTTGGGTTTGGAGCATAAATAGGAGACATGGTCTTGCCTGTTTCAGTGAGAGAGTAGGCAGAGTAATAGTGTGTATATAAAGGGTTTTATTGCCCATTTTCCAGACACCCTGCAGATATTAAGAATTTTCAAAAAACAAAAAATAGTAGCAAATGAACCATAAAACAGTAGTGAATATACGCTTAGTCGACACGGGGATTAAAACCACGATATTATGTATTTATACCTGTATATTCAGACCGTGATGAACTAAGGTCATACAAACATCGAGACATTTTAAACAAATCGTGATATTATATTAAAAAAAAGTTTTTTATCAACTATATCCATTAAATACTGATAGGGTAACGTCATTCTTTTTTAAATTATTTTACAGCAATTGAAACAGTTGTATTCATACATTAAGTTCAAAGATCGATGTATTGTACCTTTAATATAATGAATATTTATTAATATACTCCTTTGTATAGGAATGCGATCCTTTACATATTTTCCTTGTAGATTATGGAAATGTTGCAGTTTTTAATTAATCGTCGGAAATTACAAAGGATGTTGCCGATTAATTCAATGCAGTATTTATATATTATAGTTGTTATAATTTTACCAACGTAGAGGCTAATAACCTATAGATAATTTTAAACCTCTGACGTCACTTCAATACTATTAATAGTCAATATAACTTTGCATTAAAGAATTGTTCATATTATGAAGAAAGTCTCAACAACATTTTACACGATCTCGGGACCTCGCTTAGACTCGTCTAATTCCTTTAGATCGCACAGCATAAACTTGAGATGCAGGAACATAAGACCATTACATTTTACAAGCATTTTTATAGGTAAAAGCTAGATAATAATGCCTACTTATTTTTAAGTGACAGCCTCGTGGCGTAATTGGCTAGATACTAGCTTATAAAACATAAGGCAGTGTCTCTGATCCCCGTACTAAGACAAATGTTTGTGTGATCTGCAAATATTTGTTTTGGGTCTGGATGTTTGTGAGACCGCAAGTCTCTCGTAGTTTCTGATATGTACTACACAGGATATCCTAGTGTGGGGTCAAAACTCCATACCTATATGCATATGTTGGTCGTTTATATATTATATTCATATTTTTTATATAAAACCTTTATGATGTCAATAAACAAGTTCTATTTATAAATGAAATCGTGGAATAAGCTAAAGGGCAACATATTTTTTTTTCCACTGCATAGTGGGTGTTTGCTTGCACGCCGTGTTACCAATTAGGTGGGTGAATTCCGACGTTTTTGTACGAAGTGGAATAGTGAAAAGTCCGAAGTAGTTAAAGCGGAGTGCAGTGCAGTAAAAAGCTTTTAAGACTAGTTGAATTAAAACTTATTACGCCTTTTTGAATTCTTTAGCTCGACTTGGATTTTTATTACTTGAGTCCACAGTTATTGTTGTTTGTATGTAGGGTCGTCTAGACGATTTTATTAGAAAAACAGTGAAGTTTCTTATGCAAGAACAGCTTTACTTAAATTGAACTCGTTATCTCGCTGCACTAGCACGCGTCGTGGGATCTAAAGATCCCAGGTTTGATTCCTGAGCCGGCAATTTTTCTGTTGATTAAACGCACGCCTGTATTCCTTAAAAATAATTTAAGTGTTCTATAAATATTTCATGAAGTGTGATTATCAAGTAACCTATTTCCCATGTAGAAATCGGGGTAGGAAGTCGTCATAGGGAATCCCCTATTACAGAAAGTGACTAATAGGGGTCTTTGTGGTCGTTGGGCAGTATGTAAGGCTGAAAAATGAATGGGTTCAATTCGGGAATCAGCCCGGGCTCTAAAAAAAATATTTGTGTTTTGTTTTTTCAATAGAACATTCTCCATAGCATCAAAATGTAATTATATGAAATTCCAAAAATTATCTTATCTTTTTATCAAAATTAACATTTTTGAATTAAGGAAAAATATATTACTCGTTACACAAATCCATTTCTAAGAACGGTGCCTTATTTCGCTCGGGGCGTTTCTATTAGAACATTACCGTAAGCCAGGATTAGCCATATGAGTGCCACTTCTAAGAGGAACAAGTACTCATGTACCCTCATTAGATTTTTCCAAGAAGTAAATAATGTAGCTTTTAGATGTATTGGGGCAGTATTATTAGATTGCTATATTGTTGATGTCGTATTGGCGTAATGGCGGAGATGTCTAGATACCAGCTGGAAAAAAGAGGCCGTGGGTTCAATCCCCGAACTGATACAAATATTTGTCTCAGGTCTGGGTGTATGTAAGACCGAAAATTCTTTCATAGTTTCTAATATCTATGACATAGGAATCTTGTCTAAATGTGGAGTCAGAAGTAAGGAGTATTTTTTGTGAGTCACTCGTGATCCTTTTACATAGGTGTTGCAATAGCGTATGTCTGATAGAATAGTCTAAATAACACTGTCCTATCCGGGAATCAAACGCGAGACCTCTTATTCACTCACCACACATTTAAACCGCAAGATTAATACGTTAATCAAACAGAAAAAAACAGCTTTGACAATTCTAAGGAAAAATAAAATATTTTCGTGACTCACGCCCTTGGCCCGATTCACCCCATTTACATGTTATTGAAATTTTAAAAGTACGCAACTTCTGGACTCTTCGTGCTACAAACGCATTACGTTATGTTTTATGACATTCACAAAGATAAGTTGTATGGAATTTGTATTAATCGTAATGAAGCAGTTTTTGGGGTGAATCGGACAGGCAAAAGTAATAAACAGTGGTAAAGTTCTTTTGTTTGTGCATGGCAGTTATATTTAGTGAGGGAAAAATGAGTCAGTATTTTTTCAGTAATGTACCAATAAGATAAAAAAAAATGTAGAGGAACAAAAACTATTTATAGTAGGTACTTGGCAAAACAAAATGTAAGTGTGACCAAACAAATTTTTGTCTGGGTGTTTTTTAGACCTGAAGAATTTCGCAGATTCTGAAACCATATGTAATAATAAAGATGAAATAAAATGATTGTTATAACTACAAAATAAATTGATTCCTGTAGTATAGAATTCTCACCGAAATTACGTTCTAGTGTGTACTTCAGAAAACTTGAATTCCATTGAAACAGCCTTCATTAAACGCACACTAGAAATTCTTCATAACGCGAGGTATTTAGAGGTAGTCTATCAAAGAAGTTCTGGAATTTTCCAATATACCTGGCGTTGTTTAGCTTGCGTATGTATGTGATCTCATCAGTTTTACCTCGTGTCCGATAATTTCTCCTATTTTTGTAATTATTCATAATAATGAGTCCATATACGGACAACTGAGGGCACGGTCTACCACTACGCAAACCCAAAAGAAGACTAAGGCCTTAGTTCAGGTTATCGTTGTTTATATATGCGACACTGAAGAGGTTATGTTCAACTTCAATGAATCACTAATTTACGGTAAGCAAGGTGATGGCCTCGAGGTTTGGGCGCGCGGTCGAGAATCTCGACGGTCGCGGGTTCGAACCCCAGGCACACACCTCTGACTTTTCGAAGTTATGTGTGTAATCACATTGAATCATCACTTGCTTTAACGGTGAAGGAAAACATCGTGATGAAACCTGCACACCTAAGAGTTCTTAGGAATTTCTTAGGTTTGTAGTCCGCCAACCCGAACTAGGCCAGCGTGGTGGACTATGGCCTAAACCCTCTCAATGGTAGAAGAGACCCGTGCTCAGCAGTGGGCGAAAATGGGTTGATGAAGAAGAAGAAGAAGGTAAAGAGATAGATTACAGGATCAAAAATAGTACAATTGAGTTTTTTTATTAAAGAAATCTCAGTAACTACACGGAGTTAGTGCTTGAGAATGGCAATCACCTTGGCAGCTACTACTTCGTAATTATGTAAAATACATTTTCTGAAGTTTAATAACTTCAGAAGCAATAACTTTAACATAAGAGTGTGGCGTTTCCGGATTATGTAAGTCGGTATTGGGCCACCTTAGCTTTTTTGACCAGAAACAGACAGTAGTAATTTCAAGTCGATACTATTCGTCCTTATTTATAACGAACCTCCTTTCATGTACAATCTATATCTCGTTAACGTGCCAGTATCAAATGCGCTACAGCAAACATTAACAAAACAATATGTTTATCGCAACGTTTCTCATAGCCCGGTCTAAATAATTGCACGAAATGTTATCAACGTGCTCGCCAAAATGTCGAAGTTCAGTGTTGTGCAATTTCCCGACACCAGAGCGCGGTGCAAGCGTTGTAGAGGTGAATTATGCAGTGTTTTGTGTGGGTTTATTTAAAATTTCATCGGAGATTTTAATTAAAAATGTTTTGTAGTTGACGTCGTGATTGGGACATTATAGATGACGCTTTCTGTTTTAGGTTAGAAATATTGAATGAACATTTTAAAGTAAAGAATATGGGAAAGTCTATGTCGATAGCGATTTAGTTTCTTTTAATAATTAATCTATGTAAGCCGACATAAAGACTCACAACGAAGAATGGATCTCCTCTAAACGTGAGAGTGATTATGCTTCGTTCGCCAAGCAGGCTTAGTATGGACTGGCGGATACATAATTAATAATTTGTTTTGAGAAAACTGTTTTATATCATTAAGTACCCTATGGTCTTTCCACAAATTTTCGTCTGTTGCCTTAATAAGAATGATTTATATCGGTCCAGCGCTGTTTAAAAGGATAAATGGCAGAGGTACTTTCGCATTTATACTATTGGCATTGATCAACTTTTTAACAAGGCCTTAAAGGTATAAAATAAACACTAGAGATAGAAAGCCGTATTTACGAAATTCTTGTGAAGTAAATTCAGATTCGATTCCCGTGATCAAGTAATATTTGTTCAGTTTTCTAGTACTTTTTGCGTGGGCTTATATTTTGTTTGCTCGTAGAATACCGAATTATGAGTATACCCGTTACTCAATAAGCCTGGTTATTTTGATAAAAATAGACTTTATTGCATAGTTCAGAATAGATAGGTCAATAAGAAGAGAAATAGAATATCAAGATTGATGCCGTATCGTACAAATTACTCCTTACATTTTTTGAAGTCATACTGTATCAAACTTGGATAATATTTATTATTTTGGTTTCACAAGTTCTTTATGAGGAATTTCCCCAAAAATCCTCTCCAAACCATTCTTAAGATACTTAATGAAACGTGAAAATAGAAATGCACTTCTGCCTACCTATTCGGGAATTCTAGCATAATAGGTATTAGACTATTTGAAAAGCAATCATATCGAAAGGCATCCTTTAATGGTTCCCGAGCAGCACTTTTGTGTCTCTTTTTCCAACTCTTCGTTGTTTTTAATAACGGGACAATACGCTTTGAAATGCAAATTTTGTTTACGCAACTAAATAACAACGCAAAATGAAACCGTTTCCCGGATTTTCATTTAACTTAAAAACAGAACGGATTATGGTGATTCGCGTTGACTGGGAAAAATCTTTGGTGTATGAAAACATAGTAGTGATACCCTCGAGGCATAGGCGTCGTGGATTCAAAACCCAGGCACACCTCTGACTTTTCGAAGTTATATGTGCATTCGCAATGAATTATCACGTATTTACCGTGAAGAAAAACATCGTGAGGAAACCTGCACACATAAAATTTCTTGAGAATTCCTTATGTGTGTAGTCAAACAATCTGCACTAAAGTAGTATGGTGGACTATCAAACTCAAAGTCATCTTCATTGAAATAGACTTTTACAAATTCATTTAAATCCTCGCTCTTAAACTATATCTTTTTAAATAATAACCCTCAAAATTCTCCTCTCCCTATTTCTTCACGAAATAAAGGCGTGAATTTATGTCAAAAAACTTTCAATATTAAGAATAGTATAGTTAAAATCTCCAGTAGCGAATGTGTTAAAGGTCACTTGTAGCCAGTAGAGGGAATTCGATTATGTAGCTTGCAACATGTCACTCGCCTCGAGGAAATGGAGGCGTAACTGAGAATATAGCTGCGACGTCACGTCGATACTCGTCTAGTATCAATTGAAAATAGTGCTCTGGACTAGGCTTATATCGAACATAATATTAAATGTATGAAACTCGATAGACAAAAAAGTTTTTGTACAGGTTGTATACGGACCGTGATCGAAAACTGAGGCAAGCAATAGCCACAGTGATTGCAAACACAATACAAAAAATCCTGACTCCTTTCTTCTCCGTAGCGATAGCACGCTTGGATGCGGCAACAGTTTAAAATTGTCAATTCAAAGAAATTTGTTATAGTCTCTTTGAATAAAGAAATAATTTGACGTTGGAACCATGTTTCTCTTGGTATTTCTTTAAATCCCACTCTAATGTTGGCTAGTTTATTTCTAAGTGACAATTTCTTATTTAAATTTTAATAGTGTTCGATCCGGGATTCGAACCCTGAATCACCTTTTCCCTCCTTATCCCACTCTTGTTTCGTTTGTGGGAACGAAATATCTCTAGTCTCTGACACCCACGACATAAAACTCTCATTCAATATCTGTACTAAGTACCTGTTAGATGTATATATCATCATTGCTATAAATATAGCAAGGTTATAAAAATATACAAAAATCGATACTAGGGTTGGCAATTCCCTCCTCCATTCCAGTTCAGTAATTACAGAATGAATTGTATCAATCGTTGCGAAGCTCAACTGTGGTATTTATATGTTCTTGTATACAAAGTCGAAGGTTGCGTTGGACAGAATTGCAGTTTGTAATACAGAGATTGCAATGGATTGTTAAGTGCTTTGTTGACGGGTCTTTATGAAATAGAAGATGGGTGAAATTAAATAATGACATCAAGTGACGTGAAATTTATTTCCGAAGACTTATAGTAATTAATATCGACAAGACGTATAAGTAAGTTCATAGCTCGGACACCTGTTTTATATATGCACTAGCTTTTGCTCGCGACTCCGTCCACGTAGACTACAGGGTTAAGTTCAGAAAGAAAATAAGTTGTAGTCTATTTTACTTCTCAAAGTCCTATTTATGTCCATACCAAAAATCATATAATTCGGTCAAATTGTTTAAACGTGAAACCGTAACGCGTCGGTATAATTATTGCGCACTTGATCAATATTTTAAAACTGCAATATCTTCTAAATTAAATAAATAAATTAATAAATAAATAAATTTTACTCAGTAAAATCAAATGATGTAAAGGGCAATTTTATTTGATATTAAATACTTGTAATGAATAACGTATTTATTTGGATAAGGATAAATATCATATTTATAAAAACACCTTCACAAATAAACGTTTATTTTAAAATAAATTTGGTTAGGATAAAAAACGTTATAGTGAGCCAACCTCAAAGAATAGACATATGCCATCGCGGACTTTTTTTTTAGAACTTTTAAAGAGGAACAATTCTCTCATACATTATTTTAGCGAAACTTTAACTGTTTCCGCAGCGCACGTAGCGGAAGCTCACAAAAAGGAAAAAATGTCCCCGATTTTGAAACATTATTTATTGCTGCTGCGCTCCTATTGGTCATAGCGTGATGTTATATAGCCTATAGCTTTCCTCGATAAATGTGCTATCTAACAGTGAAAGAATTTTTCAAATCGGACCAGTAGTTCCTGAGATCCTAGCGTTCAAACAAACAAATAAACTCTTCAGCTTTATAATATTAGTATAGATTTACGAAATTATACAGTGCAATACATAAAATTTATTTTATTTAAAAACACAGTTATGATCCTTAATAATATTTAAAATAATGTTAAGTAAAACACAACCAGCTATATTAGCTGTATACGTTAGTTGCAAATGTAAGAATTTTCAGCTTATAAATCTTTAGAAAAAGATCTTTTTAATAGCATGGAACTTAAAACGTCGCTCTTTTATGTAAAATCACTCTTCTGCTTAATGTTTAGAGTATAAGGATGGAGTGTGTTATGCCAACGTAGTTTTGAAAATTAACAAACTCTTTTTTTGTTTCAGGTTAATTAGCAAACATTCGTGCAGACTGGACAATAAGTTTGCCGAGTGCTTAGGATAAATTGATTAAATAAGTGACATCATAAGTATTTACATAAATAAAAATAAGTATTAAATTATTCAAATTAAAAATATATTTACATTTCATATTTCCAAATTCAAATCTATTTTTCCGATAATTAAATTATTATAATGAACCGTCTGGTTCGCAGATATATTTTAGCAATTAAATGGAAATACAAAATGGTTTGAGGGGCCAAAGAGTCGTGAATTAATTAAATTATTTAATCAAATTTGAGTAGTAATTAAATTGGTGGATTAAAATGGCTTCTCCGTCGACTACTCCGAAAGCCCCTTCTCCGCCGCCCCCTGGTCATACTCCGAGTAAGATGGAGCGAAGAATGTCCCATTTCAAAGAGTACAAGTTCTTCAGAAGTTTCAGCGCTAAAGTGGAGAACTGGCCGATGAGAAAGGCTGAGCAACTATGGAGAAAGATGAGAGAACGGAAGATTGCAGGTGAGTCTATATTATGTCTTTGTGTCGATATTCTCTCACTTAAAGTATTCATTTAGGGCGATAAACTTAGGCGACCTTCTTAATGTTTACCATATAAATAGAATAATTTTACATGTTTTTAATGTTTAGTTCTTTTTTATTTGTTATTTTGTAATGGGCCTTTCCATTAGTCAATTCTAAGTAGCAGCATAGAACATGGAGCACGGAAATGTGTCCGAACAAAGGTAAAAGGGTCGCTAACTATTACGTGGGATTTGATATAATATATGTAGGTACATGACGAAATGTGGGTGCAGAAATGAACCTCTGCCTACCTTTCGGGGAATACAGGCTCATGCCTGTATGTAGGTTTAATAAATTTTGTGGCTGTCGCAAAATTGAATAACACGACGGTCGTCCCTGTTAATTGGGAAACTTCGTCAAACTTACAACGCTGTGTAAACATTTTGATTGTATTTAAAAAGTTAACTATAATTAAACTTGGAATTTAATAATATATAATCGTTTTTAATTGGTAATAATTACTTACAAAATACCTCATTATTTAAATATGTATTGTTAGCCGTTTGAAAAACATTTAAACGTTTAGAAGTCTCTTACCTAAGAAAAAATAAAAAACATTTCGGCTAACAATCATTGCTTAAACAATCTTTAGGGATACCTAAACAAATCAACTCAAGAAACAAAAAATAAAATGCAAAAAGAGTGCGCCCAACGTGGGGCTCGAACCCACGACCCTGAGATTAAGAGTCTCATGCTCTACCGACTGAGCTAGCCGGGCTGTTGGTAGCAATGACGAAATTACTCATACAATTCCGCATCGAATGACGTCATCGAACTCAAGATTCTTCTTGGCGCCACTTACATAAGAACCAGTTGACAGACTTTATAGTTGTTTACATTTGATTTTATCATTAGTTGTTGAACCGCAACGTGTTTTTATTAGATATCTATTTCTGTTTTATTTATTTTGTATCTATTTTCGTATAATTAGAAAAATAAATGTTATGTGTAAATCAAAATATATTTTAACATTTTTTTTACAACATATATTGATACTGTATTTATCGAAAGTGTAGGCTAGGGTATATTTTTACGTAGATAATAGTCCCATGTAGCAGGATGCGAGACTAATGTCGTTTTCCATACAACTTGCAGTTACTGAAAACATTTGAAAGTAACTCGTTTTTATAAAGCTAACTCCAGACTGTTTTATGGTATAGTCCAAATTGTTTATAACACGATGGTCTGTCTGTATGTTTCTATAAACACGTTTTATTGATGAAGATTTCGTTTTTTTATGTAATGGAGCTGGTGAGAGCTGAATTGTGGCTGATAACGGTGGGTTGGGTTTGTTTTGACGGGTCTCAAGAATCCATTGCTGGAATGAAATAAAACTTCGGAAATTATCATATTTACATACTATATAAAAATAATGTTGAAAAATATTTTTTTAGTATATGCTGTGAAGAAAGAATTATGAAAATTACTCGTTACTAATTTATTTTTTTCATTTTTAATACATGCCATATTTTATAAAGCAGTGAGTAACTTACATAATATAATACCTATCATTGTATTAACTATCTCTTCGGAAAGAACTAGTTCGAACAAAAATATAGCTATGGTCTAATTCCTTGCTTAAACCAGATACAGTATATATATGAATATAGTATATATGAATAAACAAACCTGTAAAAATAACCTTTACCCACAAAGCGGTGACCCATATACGAAAATTTCTTCAATATTTCCCACAATCCGCTTTCAGTATTCTTAGAAACATTTCCAAACCGGCTTTCATATTTCTAAATCTGTGGTGACGTAGTGAGACCACGTGACAGTCCTACAATCACTCATGCTTACTTGAATACAATGAAAGGAAGCTGTGAGTTCAAATGAAATATGGAGCGAAGTTACGGTTCCATTTTTCAATGGAGATATTTTTATAGAAGCCCAAAAGCGTTATATTATGTTAATTGCGTAATGTCTTGTTTGTATTTGCTTATTGTAAGGTGGATATTCTTATTTATATGTGAAATTGTTTTTACTACATATGGATTTAAACTTCTTCTTCTTCATCAACCCATATACGCCCACTGCTGAGCACGGGTCTCCTCTACCATTGAGAGGGTGTAGGCCATAGTCCACCACGCTGGCCTAGTGCGGGTTGGCGGACTACACACCTAAGAAATTCCTAAGAACTTTTAGGTGTGCAGGTTTCATCACGATGTTTTCCTTCACCGTTAAAGCAAGTGATAATTCGATGTGAATACACACATAACTTCGAAAAGTCAGAGGTGTGTTGCCTGGGGTTCGAACCCGCGACCGCCGAGATTCTCGTCCGCGCGCCTAAACCTCGAGGCCATCAATTTCAAACTTAAAAGATAATTTTTCGGAATTTTGGAAAGCCCAAAAACTCAGTTTGGTTTTCGGGTTTCTATGGACCGCCACTGTGTCAACATTGAAGCTTTAGGTTTCAAGTCGTACTTTCATGTTTAGATTGTAAACAGCGTGTGTTGCGTCGTTTAATCGTCCAAGTAACTAGTGGCTTCCGCTACCAGCATTGTGAAGTTCAGACCAGAGTTTTACTGACAACGGATCGTCATTGTAATTCTAATTATTCTTAGACAAAATTTCTGTAAGAATATTTAGATTCATTGGGCATGGAATGCTGACGAATGGGTTAACTAGTTTCCAGCTACCTTGTAGGCGTTCAGGATGGATAAATGTCGCTGTTTATTTTTTTTTGTGGATAGATAATCCTTCATGTTGTAGGATTCCTTTCCTTGTCATAAAACAGCGGCAAGTCACAATTCTGACCTAGATTGATATTCGCTAGAAAAATACAACTACAATTTATTTTACTACTGCAAAAACTACTCAGTTTACATGCAAGAAAATTCTTCAACTTGGTTTCCCGGTTCCT
The DNA here is from genome assembly GCA_030295005.1 of Cephonodes hylas. Lineage (NCBI taxonomy): Eukaryota > Metazoa > Arthropoda > Insecta > Lepidoptera > Sphingidae > Cephonodes > Cephonodes hylas. The sequence continues at coordinate 7,904,359 of AP025382.1, forward strand.
CGAGCAATTTATCCTGGGACGTAACCAAGTTATACGTTCTTAGTACAGCTGCTCACATGCTCGTGTCAGGAAGGAATGAAAAATGGAACACCGAGTGTCGATGTTATTTGAATTTGCTGATTTTATGCTACTGTATTTGTAGAAACATGGAAATTCATTTACGAAAATTTGACAAACGAATACTGGCGGTTTTTGAACTGGGAGGTCGAATGTAACGTGCTTGTAGCTTTTTTTCAGCGATTATTTACAATAATACTGCAATACCTGTGTCAAAAGTAAATTTATTTCATGTTCTCTTTTTATCGTTATCTCCCCATCAATTTTTATTCATATCCTCAAAGCAAAGATACACGAAACGATTTTATCTATACAGATTTATTTTGGTACTCAAGTATTGAAAACATTATCAATAATCAAGTAGCGAAATTCAGATCTTTTACAAATTACTAATAATATTTATTTTATTATTCCGAGCAATTTATTCCTAAGGAGAACATACCTACTTTAATAGCTATATTTTCGTCTACCATTATTACAAGTTTGGTTGAAGAATTTTAATGTAATTTAACAATTAACATTTAAATTTTCGCATAAAACATCACAAAGATTGTCCACATTTACTATAGTATCCAAGTTCCCAATGCCGTTCATAATTCCTTATCCGTTAATATGAAATTGTGTTTCTACCAGCAAGGCGATGTTTCGATCTAAAGAACGAATTAATAAAATCTTATACCAGATCTTCGATATGTGTTCAGCTCGTGTAATGTTTTTAGATTGTTTCGTCCGTAAAAGTGGAATATTACTTGCGATCGGAGGTTTAAAAGTTAATATATCTAAGACAGGAATACAACATACGAGTTATTTAAGAAAAAACATTAAATGCCTTTTTGAAAGTAAAAGCGTAGTCTTTATTTTTTCGTTTACCTTATAATTGAATTAAATAAATATTAACAGAGGCTTTTAGAACTTTACGCTGTTTTTTTCAGACCATTGCTCTTGCAGTAGCACGACAAGCGGTCACTAATATGATTATCTCCTATTTTAACGTTAACATTGTTAACTAAAATACGAAAGCAATTTCATCTTAAACATTGGACTAACCAATCCTTTAGTCTAATTATCGCTTTATAACTCAAAAAATTATTCAATAAAATATCTGATACATTTTGCAACCGGACAGATTTTGCAGGATAACACATCGATTTATTAATAATTTTTATTCTATAAGTCTCAAAATCTTAACAGGGGTCACTGCATTGTCATTGAAAATAACGCAATTTCATCAGATTCTTCATGTCTTATGCTTTGTTGTCTAAGTTTATGACTGGACGATCACCATCGAAGAAACGCAAGCTTTAGACCTTTTTTTGCAAGCCAGTCAAGCGTTTGTGAAAAATAAAATTTACGATGACACTCAAAGGTCGCCGTCAAAGTAGTCGTAACAAAAAACTTTTGTTCCTTGGTGTTTTACGCGTTCGTTTCAGCATTCAAACAGATTAGATTGGACAGGCTGGCAGTAAAGAACGCTATAAAATTTGCTCTAGTGCTATAGATAAAGACGTCCATAAATGCTGTACTTAACCGAATGGACTGTAAAAGTGACAATCGTGTTATAACCGGCTGGATCATTTTATACTCGTGATTGTTGTGCTTGGAAATCAGACGTTTGGTGAGACAGTTTAGTGATTGTGTTTTGTTATCAGATGTGAGTATAGCTTACGATTTATTGAAAATCATGATAATGATTGGGATTTATCCTTATTGCAAAAGATAGAATGAGTCATAAATGTCTAAGAAGACTGGATTTGCGACAAAATGTCCTAGAAACCTACATATGAGATGATTGATTTTCTTTCTTAAAATGTTATGTATCAGGATCTTGAAAAGTAGTACTAAAAAGAGCATCTATAGATTTTCTCACCCATTCTGGTAACAATTGCCTTCTGATGTTGTATGTTTAATCGATTATAAAAACAATTGAATTTCTATTGTACATAATTATTATGGATTCATTTCGGTACTAATGATACGGTTTATAGGTCATACTGCAGACAAAAATTATAAATGAAGGCTTTAACAATTTCATCATACCTACTAAAGAAAAAAATATAATTTTAACTTAGCAACTCCATAAATAAGTCACTTCACTGATCAACCGCAGTAATAGATCCAAGAATTAATTAAACCACTTGGGAAAGAAAATTCGCGGAAAAATCAGCAATTCCTTTTTGTTTATCTCTTCTCATTTCCGCGAAGGAAGCAGTAAAGTCAAAAGCTTTTACGATCTCCTTTAATAGAATCTAGCAATCGTCATTCGGTTTGTTCGTGGTTCTATTACCATTCATCTTAATCTTATGTTGCCTTAATCTTCTCTGATAGAAGACTACTAAGTTAGGGGATCTATGTTAATATATGTTTTTTTTTGGGCAACAAAATATCATTTTTCATTTTGGTACAGTCGAACTGCCAACCCGCACTAGGACAGCGTGGCGAACTAAGCCTAAATCCTCACAATGGTAGAGGAGGCACGTGTCCAGCAATGGGACGAATATGATCTGATAATTATATTAGCATTATTAATGGCTGCGTGCCATTAAAGTTTCAGCTATTTTAGCGAATTTGAGAAATCTTATAACAGTGCCCAATCAGGGCTTTGATTGTACGATCTTGCTAGCACGTAAAGCTGGTCATCGTGCTAAATAAATCCTACCAAAGTAAACCTTTGAATCAATTTAAATATATCCCATTCTAAACGAGGTTACCGCAACTTCAAGTCCCAAACTGCAGTAGCCTCTCCAGCATAGATTTTATTGTAATTGCCGCTAATTTCCATTTCAAACCGTGGCAATTAAAATCTTTCGCTAATGACCACTTCGTTTGAACAGATGTCGCTTTCATTTGGATAAATCGAATCGGTTCCGTACGTCACAGGATTGGCTCTCGTCCAAATATTCAAAACGTTGTGATGACATAATGAATGGTTTGTGGCCGGTTTTAGTGTAACTGTGTAATTGTAATGTTGGTCAAGTTTACGTTGGCTCGTGGCACTGCAATTACTTGTTCGTGTTAAATATGTTTTGTTTCATGGAATATTACTATGTGTATGCTCGTTAGTTTAATAATATGCAGAGTCATTTGGAGAGAACGTTTGACGAGTGCATAGTTCGTTGGCTGGGTAGAAATACACATAGATTTGTAGATTTTCGAAAATCGGTACCTGTACTTCCCATTGCATTACGAAGTGAATCTCGGCTGCCGTGGATTAAAAACCCGGGCAAAAATGTCTGACTTTTCAACATTTGTGTGTATTCGCAATAAATATATTTTTTTTATTATAAGGGTCATCCATGTATAGCATAATTTGGTTTTCTAAAATATTGGAGCTCTAGTGCAGCATTTTCTTTTTATTTCTAATTTGCGCCAGAAGCCCATATTACATAAGACCTTTTTCATAACACTCAAGGTTTTATCGTAAATTATTTTTCGTAAACAACACACATTTTTAAAATTAAATTCCATCGCACATCAGACGGTCTTTTGTGCTTCCCAAGAGTTAATTAAAAGGCTGCTGCAGTTGAAATTTCCATAATCTGTTGGGGAGGATGGTAACAATACCTGAGGCCTCTGTGCACCCTCGACAATCTTTTTTTAATTACATTTTATTATGAAGGATGTAGGAACTAAAATTGAAACTGAAATTTTTAAGCTTGGCGATAATTAAAGTTTTGTGAGAAATTCAGTGGTGACGTAGTTTTTACTCCGAAGATAATGTGTAGGTAGTATCATATCGAAGCCCCGGGTTCCATTTCAGGGTAGAACTGTGGTATTGAGTTTTTTATTAATAACAAGAATAATAGTAAAAGTTCACTAAAACGGACGATTAGTTTCATTAGCTCGCTTACCACAAAATTTGAAAATATACTAAATCCGTCATCGAATTGGTTTGTGTGTTTAATTTATGTGCTAAAGGAAATTCAATGAGTAAATTAAATATGTACGCACTATGATTAATTATAATTCATGTATGCATATGAACGCCTGATCACAAACAGTTTACTGCGAAGTGAAATATTGCTCTTCATATTACGCTAGGAGCAACTATTTTTAACCTGTATCTGAGGTAAGCACTCGTATTTATCTAGTAAAACAGACATACTTAACCTCATGTTTGTATGATTTAATAGGGTAGGCAGAAGTATATATTTGCACCCACATTTCGCCAGGAACGTATCAGTTCAGTTCAGACATAATTTCAGACTCCTTGTACCGTTATAATGTGCAGGTTTCAGGATTCTACACTTGAGTCTGTATGCTTCCACAAAAATATTGATGACGTCATAGGCCATAGCTCACCCGTTCCTGTCTGAGACAAATGCAATACCAAATAAATTTTCCAGAACATCACCACAGTTGAGGCTAGTTTGTACAGGCGGGAAAAGTTTAGTCGCCAAACTTCCCTTAATTAAATTATAATATTTCGAATAAATTCCGAATGTAGGTTAACGAGATTGCAAGCACCTTGTGGGCTTGTGTTCGTATAGTTTTCGACTTGTCTAGTGACGAATATTAATTAGTGTTTTCATTATATGAATTCAAGAGTTGTACATCCCTCTTTGCGAAGCTTTTCTTTGTTAAGTATGGATAAAGTTCTGATTTAGCCCAACTGCTGTCTATGTGTCGAACTCTGAGGATTACAGATTTCCTCATTATGTTTTTCTGATCAATTAAAAAGCATTTATATACCTACACTCAAATTGCATGAAGGTTGTGTTCCCATGGTGTTAATCCGCAGTTATAGCCCTCCTTACCAGTAACGGCGACCCTAATTAATATCTAATTTTTGACCATCACGAGTACACAAACTTAATATTAGCTAAAAGACATTTTTGAGATCTCTTAGCATGTAAACCACACACACATCTGTAGTTCTTACTACTTCTTAACTGTGATTTACTTATGTACATATGTAAGCCATGTATGTAATACTGTCGTTTTAATTTGCATATACATAATATTATATGCAAGCAGTGATGGCCTCGAGGTTTGGGCGCGCGGTCGAGAATCTCGACGGTCGCGGGTTCGGACCCCAGGTACACACCTCTGACTTTTCGAAGTTATGTGTGTATTCATATTGAATCATCACTTGCTTTAATGGTGAAGGAAAACATCATGATGAAACCTGCACACCTAAGAGTCCTTAGGAATTTCTTAGGTGTGTAGTCCGCCAACCCGCACTAGGCCAGCGTGGCGGACTATGGCTTAAACCCTCTCAATGGTAGAGGAGACCCGTGCTCAGCAGTGGGCGTATATGGGTTGATGAAGAAGAAGAATATTATATGTGTAGTCATTGTTATTGCCCAAAGAAGTTTTAACTTTAAGTTTTAACGAAGACCTTTTGATAGGAAGTATCTCTTAGATCATGATGTATTTGCACCAGTCAAGCTAAAAAAAAATAATAAAAAAAATATAATATTTAACAAGAAAATTTCAAAACTTACGTCTCATCAAGTTAAACAAGCGAGATGTATAACGGGACATGGTGCCAATTAAAATACCATTAATTTGGTTAATTATTGGAAACATTTTTAGAAAGCGCCGCCCTACAATCTACGTTGATTGACGTATCAGCGCCGTGGATCTAGGTTCATATTCGGGTAGGGATGGGAATTTACCGTTGTGGAGTGATGTGAAATCAAAGATTGGCCCTTTTTTGACCTGTCAAGTTAACTATAGCTAAGTATGATTAATATTTTGGATGCAAAAAGGTTTTAGTAAAAAAAAATCGACTGTAATTCGACGGCCACCGCTTGGCAGCTGTTTTCAAGCTCTAAAAGGCACAAGTATTGTCATTTTTCGGGCACATTTCTCAAGTCCGTGTCTCAACAAAGAATTTCATAACATTACACTGAGCAGCACTTAATAATATGAAAGTCGAATTATGACCATAGAATAACTTACTATAGATTTACGCCACTAGCCCGTGGGTGTAAAACATATCTATCAAAATAATTCCAGTAATTTGATAGACTAGACGGCAGCCAATAATATACTTTTTACGCGAAACATACTTAACATAGAAATGGGATTTCTCGTTTCTCACAAATACACTATATCGAGTATCTTAAGTTGAACTTATATTTTATGTAGTCTGGTGAAAATTGTAGAAAAAATATTGTGAGAGAAAAAGTAAAGAAAAATTGTGAAGATTATGTAAATTGTTAGATTAATTTCTGTACAGAAATAGAGAGAATCCTCTGATTAATTTTGGTTATTAAGACTAGGAACATTTTGAATTGAGAGATTATTGAGAAAATGAAACACTAAACTGTTCTATATTTAAACGGAATATTTTTAACAAAAGAACAACACAATAAAACGATTTTTTAATCTATTGCACGGCCAGTAATAATCCTTACATTCGAAATTCAATTGCAACAAACTGTCATGCGTTTACTGTCAAACGTTTGATCCAATCGTGACCCCGCATATGCCTGGGCGGTGCGTGCATATGCGTGTATTGTGCATATGCGTGTATTCCGAGAATCGCTAGTTATGATCACGCATAATCCGTCGTGTTGCTATGCTGCCTTTATCGGAACACAGCGAGTCGAACAGATGGATAAACAGTGTGGGGTGAGCGACCGAGGCGCAGTGCTCGCTTCGCTATTGTGCCCTTGTGTGGCGGGCTTTGTGGATAATGTTTGCCAAACCTTGATGCTATCGGAATGCTAGGATAGAAGCATTGTAGATACATCTGTCGAAAGTTTTTCAATTGGAACGATCTTGGATGACTTGATTTGTGATTGAATTGCTTTCTATAAACGCATATTCAGATTTTTTTTTTAATAGTAGGATGTGATTACATCTTAAGAATAATGTTGTCTAAAAGGCGCATTGAATAGTGAGTCATTCTAAAGAGTAGTCTACAAATTAATGTGCCTTAATTGGGTGCTTTCTTGAAAGTATAAAAAAAGTTGAATATAAATGAGTGACAACAAATAACAGCCCTTTATTTTTATTTTTTATTACAGGTTGTGTAAACCTGCACGCTTAAAAGTTCGCAGGACTTTCTCATATGTGTAGTCTGCCAAACTAGGCTAGCGTGGGTCACTAAGTCATTATATTTTAAAAGGAGGTCCGTGTTCAGCTCTGGGATGTATATCCGCTGATGATGATTCAATCATACTTATGAAATTTCTTATGCGTGTCAACCAAACAGTAGGCCAGCATGTTGCCTGCAGGTGTAAAGGAGGCTCGTGTCCAGCAGTAGTTCCAGTGTTGGGCATTAATCAATTAACTTTTAATTAAACTAATCAATTGCAATTAAACTTTTAATTGTGTGTTACAATTATTTTTTTAATTGATCGATGAAATAATTAAAACTAACAATTAACTTTTTTGCCAATTTTGTTCAAAAGGGTGGTCCGGTTCTACAACCGGATACATATACCCTTGACATATTCAAGTATTAGTAAAAATACTTGATTTAAAAATTAATTGTTAATTATTTTTTCGTATAATAACTAACAATTGATCAATTGTTAATCGTATAAAACCATGATTAATAATTAATTAGTTGTTAATTGCTGTCACTGCAGTTAACAACTAATTAATTGTTAATTTTTCATTGTTAGTTTAATTAAAATTTTCCCAACATTGAGTAGTTCCTATATAAGCTTATGATAATCACACCACCTTACTTCTCCCCACACTCTCAAGCATTCCTCATTTCTCCCATATATTCCTAATCCATGGCTGCAATCCTTCATCCCATTGACGTCGGAGCTCACGCACACATTGTATGGTAATTGTCGCGTGTGTCGTGTACTTAGCGGTGGGGTTGCCACAATTGTTTTACTTCAAGGAAATCGTATGATATATTCCCTGTGACGTGGGAATGTTGCCAGCTTTACCATACTGGAATATATTTAATGTGCGCTTGCGTAATTTTAATGTTTGCGGAAAATAATGGTTTTGTGTGTGGTTAATATTGATGGTTGGGGATGGAGGTAAGTTAACTAAGATTGCTTTATTAAGTAAGCTTTCTAATAGGATAATAATAATATCAATTAGGTGTACGGTTTTGGTTTTGGTTACGGAAGCAGTGATGGCCTCGAGGTTTGGGCGCGCGGTCGAGAATCTCGGCGGTCGCGGGTTCGAACCCCAGGCACACACCTCTGACTTTTCGAAGTTATGTGTGTATTCGCATTGAATTATCACTTGCTTTAACGGTGAAGGAAAACATCGTGATAAAACCTGCACACCTAAGAATTCTTAGGAATTTCTTAGGTGTGTAGTCCGCCAATCCGCACTAGGCCAGCGTGGTGGACTATGGCCTAAACCCTCTCAATGGTAGAGGAGACCCGTGCTCAGCAGTGGGCGTATATAGGTTGATGAAGAAGAAGAAGAAGTACGGTTTTAGAAATTACAGGAACAAACATTTTCTAGTGGTGGTATAAAAGAGGTTACGAGTTTAGCTTTTACCATATCCTTTTTATCGAGATCTATTTATACATTGAAATCTGTTTTTGAATAGTTCAGTCACACATAAATTCGGAAAGTTCGAGTTGTGTGCCCAGAGTATGAACCAGCGACAGCGAAAATTCTCGACCGCGTCCTTAGGCCTGGAGACCATCACGACTTTCTATTCATAATTATAATAATAGCCTTTATTGCTGAAACTAAACAGTGATTTACATATACACAGTAACAATTTGTTTTAACTTATATCTAATACATCAGGTTTCCGGTTCAGTGATCGGCGTGTCCAGTGACACATAGGCCTCTTCCAGCTGCTTCCATTCTTCTCTAATGATAGCTTTTCTAGACCAAATTTTCCCTCCAATAATCTTAATATCATCTGTCCATCTTTTAGCTTGTCTGCCTCTTTTTCTTTTGCCGTCACGTGGCTGCCATTCTGTTATCATTTTTGTCCATTTCATTCTGCTTTCCCTTGTCATATGTCCAGTCCATCGCCATTTCAATTGTCTTATTTTCTTCAGTACGTCTTCTACCTTTGTCATAGTTCTAATGTCTGCTGCTCTTTTGCGGTCTTTTAGCGTCACTCCCAACATACTCCTTTCCATACCCCTATGACACGATCTTAGTTTCAAAAGCTGTTTTTGAGTCAATGCCCATGTTTGGCACCCATACGTAAGACATGGCAGTATGCAAGAATTAAATACTTTTTTCTTGGCAGCTATAGGGAAGTGTTCACTTTTAAATATTCTACGGCTTCAAGGAGTCGAATGAAGATACTAATATAGTTCTATTCATAACACACCAAAAATATTGCAATAACAGATTCCATTAATAAATTTAAATACGTCGAGTCCTTAAAAAGGTTCCTTTATCACACACCCATCCAGAAAATACGGCGGCAGTTGAAATCAAGTTAAATACAGCAACTTCACTAAATTCTCATCGTGGACAATTTTATCCGACGACCGGCGGCTGTCACCGCAAACCTGACATAAATTGTTTAATAACTGCGGTTATTATCATATTTTGCTGTGAAAATGGTTTTTATTTTTAATATCTTCTGTTACTCTACTGGAATGTGGATAGGAAGCGTGAATAAAATAATGTAGAGAATAAGAAATTTCTAACTTTTAGGTGTGCAGGATGACGATGTTTTCCTTCAATATTAAAGCAAGTGATAATTCATTGTGAATACATTCATAACTAAGCGGTAGGCTTAGCGTCTAACTTCCACCCATAAGGTAGACCGACTATTTGTTGAAAATCGCAGGAAGTCGTTGCCGTTTCCGATAGAATACTTTAGAAGTCTTTGGGGGAGACCTATGTCAAGCAGTGGACGTCTTTTGGCTGATGATGATGATGAGGATGATAATGATGATGATGACACACACAAATTCTAGAAGTCTAAGATGTGTGCCTGGTGTTTGGATCCGCGACCGCCGAGGTTCTCGACCGCACCTAACCTCGAGGCCATCAGCTTCATTTCCCAAAATGGAGACACTAAATACCTGTACGATGAAGTCATGCTTTCCTTTGCCTTTGTTGTTGGCGCATATGACTATTCAGTGAGTAATAGCTACAATTGTTATTCATGAAGGGGCGTCACGCACTGCGTGTGTTTGTCCGCAATACCCGCGGGTTTCGCTCACGCATAGAGACTTTTACTTTGCATGTTGTATTTATAAGACTCTGATCCTGCGGCAAAGTTTCCGGGGCTAGTCAAGGGTTATTGGGTTTTAGAAGGCTGGTGTTCCTGAAGAGTCATAGACTCGATTACGCTTTTTATGTAGGTATCTCCTCATAGATAGGATCAATCATCATCTTATGGCACGCCACTGGGCTTGATCTTTGGCTATCCTCATCCAACCACTGCCAGCCACCTTGCAATAGATAGGATGGTTTTACATAACTTGCTACATCGTCGTGCTGCAGGACGTCCTTTACTACGTCTGCCTAAGCGCGGTCTCCACTCTAACACTTGTCTGTTGCACTAGCCGTCTACCCGTCAGCAGACATGGCCCACTTCCACTATAGCATCACATCCTCCTGCAGCACAATGGTCCGATGATTTGAGAAAGGTGACAGGTGAGGGATGAAAGATAACAGTTCGCACGTTAGGTCCAATTTAAGCAATAGTTATTAATCCGTGGTGCGTTAATTGCGGCAAATTTTTGGTAATTGTAATTGTCTTTCTTTATGTGAGGTTAAACCTCATAGCTCAATATTTTGTCACCCGCTTTGCTGTGGAGGGAAGTGGACAACTCTTTGTTTTCCAACTCCTCCTTTACATTGCTTTTCTGATTAACTTCGTTGCGGGATTGTGACAATTTAGGTCCCCTTAGAATCGCTGAGCTTCATTGCTCGGCGCCGATACTGTGCGTGCCGCTGTTGATCCTGTAGTACAGGAGTTGCAGTTGCAGGTGTGTGGTGGGATAGGGCCAATAAAGGTGAGGGTTGAATAAAGGCTGCCCAAGACCGGGTGGTAGTGGACGGCGAAAAGCTAAGGCTAGTCTAACTACCTCTTTGATAACACATTTACATACAAACGTTTTTATAGATATTATATAAACACTTTTGTTTAAGCCAATAACACTTAATAAAAAGTAGACACATTTATATACTAAATAAACGACTCTCTAAATTATGTTGTCTATAATAACTAGCGATTCCAAACATAATTTCAAATAAACATGCTTAATCAATACAAAGGATATTATTTACATAATCGTTAACTATAATAAATAGTTAGAAATCACTGACATAACAAACTCCCAAAGCTATTAATTACAACATTTTGTGTCTGATTAAATGCTTTCTGTATAAATTTAATTAATTGAATTTTGGCGAAACTATACATTCGTCATCGGATAGAAAGTAAACATCTGTTTGAATTTGGCGAAATGATTTAACAAACCTTTCGCTTTTCATTATATGTTGCTGTGTCTTTATTGTCTTCTATTAATTTAAATTATCGATTTCCGTTGCATATATAAAACGATTTAATGTTTGTTTGTTGGTCGAGCAAGCTTTGAAAATAACAGTAATGATTTTAGTAAATACTGAGTATGTTTTATCAGCCTATACGCATCCCACTGCTGGGCACGACCTTTACAAACTCAAGGTTCAGGCCTTAGGTATTAGTGGAAGACTTCCACTGCATTAAAATTTAGCATACTTTCCATCGCGCAAACTAAAACCTTAGAGAAATTGTAGGTTGATGCAAAATTATTTTCTATATTAACAAATACTGATAGACAATCCAGGGCACCGCCAGTGTATTCAATAGTTACAATAATAAATATATATTGAACTCGAGCAAACCCGCATACAATTAGTCTTGTATTCAAATGAATATCTATTTCGGCGTCCATCAAACGGTGAATCACAGTTCCGTGCTTTGACACGCCTATATGTCAACAAAGTTCATTGAATTTTTAATTTAAGGCTTGTTTTGATTGGAGTTTATAGCGTTGTCTTCTACTTCAACTTTAAAAGGCATACTTTACGTCTATTACTTCATTCTAAGCACATTTATAATGCTAGTATCAAAATGTTCCTCACAAAAAAACAATAAACTTTGTTTGCCTAGGAATCGAAGCCAGGACCTACAGGTTGCAAAATACTTACGCTGCTATACCTACGTGTAAGATAAATACTATATTTATTAATCACATTACCATTGTTAACTCTTGATTACACTTTCCAATCATTTATCATCATACAATATAACTAATGGATTAGGCCATAGACGAAAAATTATAAAATATAAAATTGGAATGTGGAGATTTCCTCACAAATGTTGATTCCTCACAAATTGAACCAGTGACCGCACAGATTTTCGATCTCGCCTAAGCCTCAAGGGTTCAAGCCATCAATACTTCCAATCGCTTAATACAAGCGTTCCATTCGTTTTCGCTTATTTAATGAGTCATTTGTAAAAGTACAATAAACAAGAAATCCTAGGCTTGGGTATTATTAAAAAACTTATTAGGAAGTGCCCAATAAAGTCTTAATTTTATTACCATCGATAAAATAATAAGAGTGAAAGCTAATACCGAGTTTGCACCGCTAAGTATACTCGAGTTGTAAAGTGTCTGAATACAGTCGCAATAAAAAGTGAAAATGGTAGATTTATAGTATACGGACGTATTATATGCTTTTTTATTATGACAGCAATTTTTTTTAAATTACGTCACTCCTTTCCCAGGCAAAGGAAATATATTAGGATGTTATTTTATGGATTCTCACGCTTCTGATGACTCATTATTCGATGACGCCCTTGTGGCGCAGTTAGACCGGTGTCTAACAAACCGGTGTTTGTGAAACGAGAAGTCGCGGGTTCGATCTCCGCTACGAGACAAATGATTATGTAATAAAAAAAAATGTTTTTGGTCAGGGTGTTGAGATCGAAAAGTCTCTCGTGGTTTCTGACAGTCGACATAAGACTCGTATCTTACTGTGGGGTCAGAACTATGTATGTGACTATTGGGTGTGTTTATTTATTATTACGATAATACTACGTGACATTTTAGAATAAATATAATCGAATCATTTTATTATAATCACTACTGAAAATTAATAAACACAATCTGTTCAGTTCTCCGTTGCATAGTATGTTAAATTTGTCAGCTACATTTGTCTATTTCGGTTTGATTCCTATAATTATACAAACTAGTATAATTTGAGTTTTATCATCTATTGCGATAATATTAAAGTTCTGCCACGAACAGAGAAAGCAAGTAAATGTCGAATGGCGACTGGTTAGAAATCTTTTTTGTTATTGCCTTCTTAAGGCCAAGTTTATTATTAATATACATTTCAGAATTGGCATCGTGAAAAAATATTATTGTCGACCTTGTCTAAGAAAGTGTTGTTAAATTGTCTTCTTTACTAAATGCTACATTACATTACGATCTAAGTCTTTAATAGTCGCCATCAGAAACTATGTATTTTTCAGCCCTGTGAACGTCTTATAAATATATATAATTTGCGAATTATGTAAAAAATCTCCTTTGGCGGTGAGAGGATCATAACATCTATTTAAACGCTGATTTGTAGCCAACACTGCCATAACTAAAGTTCGAAACGGTATTTTCCGCATTTCAAAACGTTCAACAATACTTATTATCAACGCTTACTTATCAAGAAATTTATGAATCCACTTAGAGGCTTTGTTGATGGAATTTGACAGAAGTCGACATTTGAGAATTTAATTTGTCACAACGCCGCCCACTCGACAGCGGGGCAATGAAGAGCTGTAATATTTTACGAGCTAGTTGAGTTAGAAATAACGAAGTTTATGAAACAGTTTCTGGGAAATATGTTTTGAAATTGAGCCGGGTGTAGGAGCTGCAGAATTTTTTTAAATTAAATTTTTGAGCCTTCATATCGAACTTGAATAAATAGTAGCTTGGTAAAAAGAAGAGGCGTGACTTTATCCTGATAATTGAATGATGCTAGCTTGATAAAAGAAGGAGAGGGGATTTGATTCTGACACAATTTTATAAAATTTATTTATTAACATTTATAACATACTTACAGTTCACTAATGTTCGTATACGTAAAGTATCTTGTTATTTCTATTTCCTACGTCATGAACGAGTATCTAAATAATATGTTTATTGTTAAAAGTATTTAAAATTAAATCTTCAAACACTTCAAATGAAGAACTAAACAGAAAACAGTGTTATAAACAATCGCATCCTTACTTTTACCGACATGCATGGGTATACTCTTAGCGCAAGAGTAGAACCCATTTGCCTATGATCCTTCTGCACCGTTCCTCGTTCATTATACCACTTAAGTTATCGAATTAACACAAACTAACCAAGGTCCTCCTAACTCCTTTAGGCCTATAACAATTACACAACTTAGAAGCATGTACACAATAGCGCTCGCAAAGTGTCGGGAATTCCTTAAGTGAGAAACTATTGCACTAATACTGAACAAAGGACAGCTAAATTACTGAAAGGCGTTTGCGTAATCACTATCTAATGTCTTAACACCAAGTCGATGTTATTCATTACGTTTTTAACCGTTTGGAAATATGGCAATTTAGTGAGAATTTTCGTGAAATAATTACTTACATCCAGCAGTCATGTAATTCTGACCCCACACAAAGATACTCGTCTTGGGTTTTGATCATCAAAAACCAAGGGATGCTTTTCACTCCCACAAACAACCGGACCCGAAAAAAAAATTGTATTTAGCCAATTGTGCCAGGGGCTGTTAAATACTGTTAGTTATTAGTCAATAATATGTTATAGTTCATGCGATATAAGGTCTGGTCCAGTGTTACTAAGTCCAAAATATTGTTTAATAAAACGAAATTTTTAATTGTTAATTCGTCAGAATAAAAAAGATGGAACTTTGAATCTAGCAACACTATTTCACCTATTAGTTAAGCTAATTAGTGAACAAATGAAATGAAAAATTGTAACATAAAATTTGATACTCAACAAATCAAAATAGATCTTCCCCTTAAACAGATTTATTCTAATGACGGCCGGAATCAATTCAAACTTTTATATAATTCAACACATAACATACTTCACAATTTGTCTCTATCAATAATAATTAAATACATTTAATTCTTATAATTAAAACGTGTCGGACAAGCGGGGCCATTGGTTCAAAGCAATAATTCTGCGCTGGCTGAATTTTAATTAGTGAAAACTGACTAACAACAGTGGCAGCTGAGCTCAAACACGTTTCTGATGACTTTTGTTTTTAAACATGCAAGTAGCTGTGATGGTGGTAATTAATGTTATTGATTAGAAGTTTTAAAACTGACAAATCTAGATTTGGCATTAGGTAACATCTATTACCTCATAATAACTTCTGGTTCTATGTTTTCCCCAACCAAATTTAGGAATAGATTTGACAATTCGAATTCTCTCTAAACCAGTTAAGACTCTATCTCCTCTCCTTTCTGTTTCTCATGCCTCATAACAAAGTTGAAGGAAGGAAGCCTTTTCGATCTGGTCCTTAATATCTTGCGTAAGGATTTATATGTACAATACCTACCGCTTCGAAGGTACGAGATAATATAAATATATTTTTAAACAACAAAAATCAGGAAGCTACAATTCCAGTACCTCGAGTTAAATCAATAAAATTTGCATTTCACAAAACTGTGCAAGCATGAATGGTAACAGTTATTTTACGGTTTACGTGGTATGTAGTAACCAGTATAATTAGACCTGTGATCTAGTCTCTTGTACTATAAGCAGGGTTCTCTTGAAACTGGATGACTTGGGTGGTAATAACCTAAACATGAAGTCCGCCAACACGCACTGACCAGCGTGGCGGACTATGGCCTAAACCCTCTCAATGGTAGAGGAGACCCGTGCTCAGCAGTGGGCGTATATGGGTTGATGAAGCAAGTAAGGTTAACCACTCTTTTCTAGAAGCATAGCCTGCATCAAAAATATCCAGCACAGTATGTACTGTAAAGACCCTTAGATCATTAAACTCGGACGAAGGATCCAATTAAAAACTCTTCTACTCCAGTATCTAATACAATTTGTGGATTGGTTGTTCATTATTAGCCCACTGCTGGGCGTATATCATCTACAACTGTGAGGGTTTAGACCTAAGTCCACCACGTTGGCTTCGTACACATCTAAATAACTCCTAAGGACTTTTAGGTGTGCAGGTTTTATCACGATGTTTTCCTTCCCCGTCAAGCAAGTAATAATTCATTATAAATTTGAAAAGTCGGGGCTGTTAATTGTGTCTAATGTATATCATGCACTAACATTCGTGAATGAACGACGAAATTATTGTCATCGTTTCTCGGTGTAGAGTGTGACGCTGATTGACGCACCGTAATACGATTCTCGTCAATTTCAGATCGCGAATTTGACGAGGCTATGTTATCTGATTGCTAATCAAAACAAGATATTTGGTGACTCGAGATCGCTGGTAATTACGTGACGTTTTTTTATTTAACAACAATAATACGTGTTGGAAAAGTGAGCAACATTTTTATGTTGCATTTTATTGTATTTTTATCAATTGATAGGTATTAAATTATTTAATATTTTTTTTAGTTTTATAAGCAAATATGTAAAAATGGCATTATCATCGCTGTTTGTTTTTCATATACCATAAATACAAGAACTTTACTGATATTATTGGGCCTATCCTAGATATACATAAATTACTAAAACTTTAAGCCTTCAAATATAGCATATACAAGTTTATTAACAAAAGATTTAGATTTCTAAACATTGTTTTGCTTACATGGTTTAGAAAACCTTAACTTTTTCCCACATATAAAAGTACTAAGTATTAAAGTTTATTCAATAGTTTGTGTACGAAAGTGTAACAAACTTATATTTTAGTTACACCGATCAAATGCCTCTGCAACTTTCCTTCATAACACACTACGCGTCACTTAATTCTCTTACACTATACGCCACTATTTTATATCAACAAAAAGAACATCTTTTAAACTAGCACATTAAAAAACAAAATAATAATAGACACAATTAACACGACAATCTATACACATTCTCTTGTCAAACGCGCATCGCTTCAGAAGAGTGCGGTTCGCTTCACAGATTAATTTGCTTGGAAATGTCTTAGTGAGCCGCAGTGTGCGATCGACTGCGAACACAAATACTGCATTGCTATAGAGTATGAAAGTTTAATTTGTATACTTTGGCTCTATATAATAATGAATTACCAAGTATTTCATCGGTGAAGGAAACATCGCGAGAAAACTTGTACACCTAAAAATTCTAAGGTTTTCTTTAGGTAGTTAATATACCCGCATTAGGTCAGTGTAGTGAAATAAGGTCTTAATCCTTTCAGTTGTAGTGTACGCTCGTGCCCAGCAGAACGCTTATTTGGGCTGTCTATGCTAGCTAGCTAAGTAACATTTAGGTGTGTAGATTTAAGCTCGTTGTTTACGCACCCGCTGCACGCTACACGCTCGTTTGTACACGCTAAAGTACCTGATAATTAATTGGGAAGAGACATATAACTTCGAAAATTCAGTGGTGTGTCTGAAGTTTGAGCCCGCAACCGCCGAGATTCTCAACTGGGAGATTCTAAACCTCGACACCATCACAAGTTTGTTGACGAATAAGCTTTTTATAATTTAAATCATATAATTATCGAACCATTTCAAACTGGCATAGCAAACACGAAATAAAAAAAGAAAAATCAGGTTACAAAATTTCATCATAGAGTAAAGAAAAAAACGATACAATACAGCCGGTGCGGACCAAAAACATGACAAAAAATAAATTACCGCAATACCGTTTCACCTTTTCGAGATAAAGGTCGGTGGGACAATAAGTTAAATTGATAGCATTTGACAGATTAACGTTACATACAAATTATTCGTAGTTGATGAGTTATTTTTGACAATTTTGTAACGGCAATTATATCCTAAACCAATAATTCTATTTATTATTTATACAAGGACTATAACTTCAATTCTTAAAGCGTGATGCAATTATCCATAAATATGTAGATTAGTGAAAATAAACAGGATTATATTTTTCAGCAAAAACATCGAAAAATCACAAGCAGTATCGTGTACATAAAAAAAAACTACGATCGACTTTTCACTCACAAACACCCAAAACAAATATTTGTATATCAGACAAACATTTGTCCGACAAAACTATCTCACAGCCTTTACATGCAAGTTAGTGAGAAATTCTATTAGATCTCGTTTTAATATTGTATTAGATGTTATGTCTGTATGTTCGTCATAACTAAGCGGTGCTCTGTTCGATCGTCCTGCGCCAACGCGCATACTTAAAACCCTTCAAGAGCTCGTGTCCACTCGCTTATAATACATTCCTTTTGGCATGGTCGGAATCAGTGGTGTAGGTTGTGGCACAAAATTACTTGGAGATTACTAGCTTCTGTTCGTCGCTAAGCCTTTATATTTTTGTCAAGGACTGTCTAAAAAAATACACACATAAAAACATAAAATAAGCCTAAAAATGTAGAGAATCCTGGTAAAATTTGTGCAAAATTTCGCTAACATGGATTTATTGTTTTGAGATTATAAAACAACTTACGTGTATAAAGTTAAAAGATAAATGATTTCACGCTGTCCCGTACCACGGTTATTATTATGTTAACTTCTAGAGATTAGTCCTTTTTCCACCACGCTAAAAAAATCTCAATGAATTATCACTTACTTTAGCAATGGAGGAAACATCCTGAGGAAACCTGCATACCTAAGAATTTCTCGCCAGCTCGCACCAGGCCAGCGTGGTGGACTTAAGATTAAAAACCTTCTCAGTTGCAGAGCAGGCCCGTGCCCAGCAGAGGTACATAAGTATGTATATAAATGGTGTAATATGAGAAAAATATTTGTGGGGGCACTTGTTCCCATGCAATTTTCCCAGTGGGTCCCATTTAGTCAATGACCAGATGAGTCACACGGACTGCGAAGATGCTGCGAAGGTCGCACGCCTGTTTGTTTTCGATACTTTTTTTATTACTGGTAATTAGATACAAAGGAACCTTGTTCTTGATACTTGCACCGAGCCGGATTGACACACGGGATGATAGCCACTCGTCCCGGCTAGTATCAATTACGCAATTTCTTATTTGCTTTTTAATTGTATGCAGTGATACGGTGTTTTTATATGCCATTTTGTTAGTGTTGATTTCTTGAAAAATTTTTGTCTATGGATATCGGAGTCGGATCAGTAATAAATTTCATGTAATTGTGGGTCTTTATACGGATATTTAAAAAAATATATATATTTGTTTAGGTTCTGGGTGTTTGTAAAACTAAAATGTTTTGTGTGTTTTGTAAAATTAATCGCGTTTCTTATTCATTGGGAAAACCATATAGTTAGTTAAGATCCTCATATACATAAAAAAATATTTTTTAAATTCATCATCGTTATCATCAGCCTATATACATACATCTTACCTCCTTTACAACAACTACGACAGCCCCGTGGCGCAGTTGGCTAGACACCAGCTTGCGAAACGAGAGGCCGCGGGTTCGATCCCCGCACCGAGACAAATGTTTGTGTGAACCACAAATATTTGTTTCGGGTCTGGGTGTTTGTGAGACCAAAAAAGGTCTCTCGTAGTGTCTGATACCCACGACACAGGTCTTGTAACCTAGTGTGGGGTCAGAGCTATGTATGTGACTGTTGGGTGGTGGTGTGAGTACTACTACACCTAAGAATTTTCTAAGCACTTTTAAATTGTGCAGATTTCCTCGCGATGTTTTTCTTCCCCGTTATGTATATGATAATTCATTGTTCGAGTAAATACACACATAACTTCGAAAAATAAGAGGAGTTTACCTGGGGTTTGAACCTGCGACCGCGCGCCTTACCTACAAGGCCATTACTACTAACATAAATAAAGTAAAATAACATAAATAATTGAATTTGCATAGCCATTGAAATTCAATAAACCACGTCACAAATCGTATTACTCGCCATAGAAAAACAAATCCAATGGTGAATTTGGTGAATTCCGCCCTAAATGCGCACGTCAATAATATTACAATCCACTCAACGTTTCCTGCGCACTTCCCGCCGCCTATCCGATGTCTCAATGGGACCCTGTTAATATCACTGGGCGTGCCCTTATTCTGTCATCGGCTGTGTTTTTTAATATTTTTACATTAATTTCCACGAAAAATGGCAATACATGTAGAGAGAGAGATATTTCTGCACATTTCGCCAGGTATGTTATCAGTTTTACATAATAAGGGGCGAGTCTTTAGCAGTTTTTCGGGCACATTTCTAAGGTCCGTTAGTAAGGTCATAGGTCCGTGCTAGTAACACTACTCGCTCCGGGAATCCAATTCAGAACCTCTAGATCGCATGGAACATATTTGTGCCGTGAGGTTATTTTTAATACAATATTACAAATATATCATCGGCCCACATACGTCGCACTGCTGGCCACGGGTCTCCTCTACCATTGAGAGGGTTTTAGGCATTATTCCGCCGCGATCGCTTAGTGCGGGTTGGCGGACTACTCACCTAAGAATTTGCTAAGAGCTTTTAAGTGTTCAAATTTCTTCACGATGTTTTGATAACTTTGAATCGTCAAAGGTGTTTACAGTGGTTTAAATCAAAACTCCGAACGCCGTAATTTCGTTACTTTCCTACCTTATTACAGTTTAATTACGCTATTAACTTTTATGCAGCTGTTCAAAACAAGACTTGTTAACCTTTAACGTCACGGGCGGGGTCTAAGCAGACCCCACGCGCTCTTTTTTAACTGTATTTTTTCAAATTGACAAGCTACGATCGCACCATTTTGGCTAATCTCAGTGCGCTGCCGACGCTCTCGACGGGTGGACGTACGTGGCGTTGCCGCTAAGGTAAGTACGTTTTTTACTCGTGCGGGGATACCTGTGGACCCCATCCGTGATCATACGTAGTAACTTTTTTCACTTTGCTAATTTTTCAATTTGTTGTTTTTTCAGAATTAATGTTAAAAACTGCAAAAATGAGTCGCCAAATATCAGAAGACGCCAAAGATTGGTAAATAACCCCAATTTGACCAAAGATATTGGAGCTATAATATGCAAATTGATCGACAAAGAAGAGCCTTTGCCTAGTTCAGATGAGGCTGGTCCTAGTGCTCCAAAAATGAAGCGGAGGTGCTCTATTTGTCCAAGATCTAAGGATAAAAAGAGCACTATTGTTTGTAGATCATGCAAAAAAAAGTATTTGTAAGCCTCATTCAGTAGCAATTACTTATTGTTTACCATGCCAACCAAACTATTTTTTTTTTACTTTAGCGCCCGACAGTAATATTGAGGGGTTGTGATTTTTTGTATTAGTATGATTATTGTTTAGTTTTCCTTAGATTATGTTTCTTTGTTTCCTATTTTATTAGAAAGTAAGAATATATTAGTCAAAAGATGGTAATTAAAAGAAATTTAGTTTAGTTAAGTGCCTTAAAAAATTGCTATGTACAAGATGTTATTTCGTTAAATGTTTTTTCACTATGTAAAGACTGATTGTTTTGCTAATAATAAAAACTTTTTATACGTATTAATATATCTTTTCTTTTAATCTAAATTAATATTCAAGAAATTTTCAAAAATACGGAGCATAAATGTAAAATACTTATGGGGATACTTCCGGACCCCACGCGTGACGGAACGTTACCATAAACAACGCGTGTACTTAAAGGTTAAACACAATAACCCTGATTTGGCTTTGAAAAGAGTAAGTAGGCACGAGTAGTCAGAATAAGGAAGTTATTCGGAAGCCCGATTTTTTGTCCGCTCTTTGTAACACTAACCGCTGTTACACGTTACGTAGGGTCATTACTGAGGCCAGTTTAAATTATAAGCTTCGGCGGGTGAGGCTCGAAATATTTTTAAGAAGAATTTTAAACGATTAATTGGAGACAAATTCTTCGTTAAACAGTTAGTTGTATTAAGATCGTGATCGAAACTAAGACAGATAATAGCTAAGGTGATTACAAAGTCGCTGGCATTAAAAAAAAATCCAATAAAATAGTATATAAATACGTTTTTCATACAAACCACATACACGTGATAGCGATGGTTGTATGGAATACGTAAAATTTTTATTCTTTGTCGGGATTCTTTTTCGCCAATGGGTTTGGGATCACCGAATTACCTTTTTTTTTTTTTTTTTTTTTTTTTTTTTTCCGCGGGGAAAATCCTATTTACGGACGGTGTGTCGGACTCACCGGCGCCTTCCGGCCCAGCATTGATGTTACCGCCCGTATTTGTGTCAGGCGGCCGCTGAGCCGGGTTCCTACCAATATCTTTGCGCCGCAATACCGACTAAAAACCCCGCTACTGCCACCATGGGCGCAAACGAGACGGCCCCAATATACCCTGAAGCAGTGCTATGGATTGTACCGGGACCGCCTCTGCGCGGTGCCACAAGGCACATCAACATGACGCTGCCGGCGTCAACATCCCGGGAGCCGCCAAGGTAGGGACGGCGGCCCCACGTGGCCCTCAGGCGCCGGGCTAGATGTTCTCCCGGCGCCTCCTACGTCGCCTGTTGCGACGAGCGGGATCGATCCGCTCCCGATCCCGGTCAGCACTCTCCTTCTGCGAAATGACACGTTCGCAGAAGGAGAGCATAGCTTTCCACGACCTCCGGCTGCCGACCATGGCAGCGACCACTGTCGGCAGCGAGAGATTACTCCCCACGACGGCTACGAGAGCGCTGCGCTCCTCGTCCCAGGCTGGGCACTCCTCGAGCGTGTGCCGGGCCGTATCCTCACGGCAGTCGCCACAATGGTGGCACACGGCGGACTCCTCCACTCCGACTATACGCCATAGGTACGCACCGAAGCAGCCATGTCCGGTGAGCACCTGCGTCAGTCGGAATGTCGGCGCACATCACCGAATTACCTGCCTTACTTTTCGATCACGGTTGGAATGCATGCTGTACTTAGTAATTATTATTTTACATTAAATGAATGGAAAAAATTGACATTTCATCGTATTTAAAATAAATTGTCTCGATTTGCGAAGTTATAACTCTGTGTTCACTACCACCACGGCTTAATACAAAGAGCTCGCTAATTATATATTCGCACTAGGCCAGCATGGTGGGCTAAGGTCTAAACCTTCTCAGTTATTCAGGAGGTCCTTGTCCAGTAGTAGAACGATGATGATGATGATGATGAACAAAAAACAGAGGTACTTTCGTTCTGATTTATTTTTAATTAACCCGCTTAATCCCGTCACATATACTCAAAATCCATAGAGTGATTCAACATTGTAGAGCACGCGCGGGCCCGTCTGTTTCCTGCTAAATTCGACACCACCCTTTTTGTTAATCAGCGGTTGTGCAACGCGAGAATGATCGGTGAACAAAAACAACACCGGGTTTCACTTCGCCAATATGGCGTCGCTAATATTGGCGTTAATTTGATATCTACCCCTTTTTTATAGATTAGCTCTTTTAGTACCGAGGCAGTGCGTAATGCAGTTTGAAGGAGGTTTGATTTCTGGACTGGGGATTTTTTTATTGGGTATTCCAAATCGGAACAGTTAGCGAATTTTTTTGGGGATACGGTTAGGAGTATGTGTCTATTGATTTTTATAGAATCAAATAAATATATACAACCATCAGTCACCCTAATTAGTTCCGACCTAAAAAACTACGAGAGACTTTCGGTCTAACAAACACCCATGAAACACACGGCTTTGTTTAATAAACCATACAAATATTGGTTTGAATGGATATTTAATTTACTACATACATACTTTTAGTTCATTTAATTTATTCCGACAAACTTGATCGTATTGTGTTTAGTACTTTCGATTAAAATTCCAAATTCAAAACTAAATTCATTTGGTCAGTTCCATAAGAACGTAAACGCCACTCATGATATTATTTAATCGGTTTGTAATGTGTCGGCGTGTTTGCTTACGTCACAGCTGTCAAGTCAATGAATTAAAGTGAACGCATGTTTAAGTGGCAATAATCTTTTACTTCAGTGTCTTGTAACGGAGTCAATGTTTACATTAACCGTTGAGCATTAATCTCGGTATTATGTAAACTATATTATTGAGTGGTTTCAATTATAATCACAATATAATGTTTTTATATTTGTAAGGAAAATGGCGTGAGAAAATTTGTGTTTATGTGACGGAGAATTTTGTGAGTGCTTGTGTGATTAAGCTGAAATACTTCACTTGACGAAATAATAACTTGAATTAATAGTTGACTTTTAGAAGGACTCTTAGTAACAGATACTTTCTATGTGACTTTAAAATATTAGTTACCATACGCAAAAATGCATAGTTTTCGTTTCTTTGAAGATGTATTCTTGACTCAGAACTATGTTGTAGGTATTGTAAGTCTTGAGACTTTAGTGAATTGCAATTAATATCTTCAATAAAACCGTAAAAATATAAGCTGACATTTTAATTTGTCTCTTGATTTTTAAATGATAATTTATATTATTGTTTTTATAGAAAGCAAAATAAAAATGCGACATAATCCTTCACTTCCCGCCTAAACATCTAAATCATACAACCATAAACAACAAAACGTTTCTCACATGTACACTTATTGCTGAAATAACATTCTGCTTCTCATTACGCGCGTACAGACTTACGCCCAATTTAAGAAGATCCCCACTCCCTATTCTTTTCCTTTGAAACAGCCCAAAGAAAAATCACTTGAAGAATCTCAAAGGGTCAACTTAAACTGGTCATTCACGCACCTTACTCCAAGTAATTGTTTATGAGGTGTCACGGAACGATAGCTGCGAGATTTGAATTATATTTCAAATTTGGAACGTCAATTTTGAATGACAGCCGTGAGATAAAAGGGACTGGCCAATTTTGTGTTCTCTTTTTAAATTTTAATAAAAAGTTGGCTGTGTTCATTTGAAAAATGTTATTAGGAGTTTTTGGCGGGAAAGTGAAGTGACATCGTATTTTTCCATTTATTTTAAGATATTTATTATTGTACGTTTTTTAAACATCAATTAATGGAAACAAGAATCATACCTCTCTTGTCGTTACAATGTCGGGCTTATGATAACAGTCAGATGACAGAATGCGACCATCGTATGCCAACATGGCGGATTTTGGTCTGAAACATGCACATAGCTTTAGACTATTTGATAAACGAGATGTTTGAAAAAACACGTCACACTCAAAACAATCCATAAACAACGCCGCAACAATTCTATAAGCCGCCGATTAATATTAATGCGGGCACCTCCAATATGGCGGCATACTCTAATCATATTAAACCACGCACCGGGTTCAAAGTAACCATGCATCGCAATGAATTACAGCCGTGACGAGAGACGCATCCCGGAACAGTGTCGTTGCTTTATTTATACACACGATCTTTGGATGTATGAGCATTTTTCGGCCACCGACGGTTAGGACGCGGTTATTTTGGTTCTAGAAGCTTCTTTTTATATCACATTTAGGACCGAAGAGTGTGGTTGAAAAAGAGCTGGTGGAATTGGTATAATATTTGTCATTCATATGCCTAATACTAGAAATAAAAAATGAAGTTATTTTTTATATTGCTATGAAGTAAACACATACTTATGTATAACTTGAATATACATATACTATTTTATATATGAAATAACAAATTTTATCTATGACTCTACTATATGTATTGAAAAAGCAAAGCTTTTCCGATTTCGTTTCTGTATCGGATGAAGTGCCCTCACAAAGATCTACGGAATTTTAAAATAAGACAACAAATGAGGCTTGCCTCCTATTTCTTAAACAGGATGAATCTACTAACAAAGGATTATAAATACACCTCCGTAACTATCTTTCTATATCTACGTGCCTGTGTGAATGTCACTAAATTTGTCAAAAGTTTTTTTTCTACTCAAATTGTCGTTTCAAAAAATATTTTTCTCAATAAAATAAAACATTTGAAAAAATTGTCAAACATTTTTCGCTGCGACGGAAATTTGACTTTGAATCTTCGAGTTGGATCCATTGACAATTTGGGCGTAAAAATTGGCAATTTTGTAATGTCTCATGGAATCATAAGCGTCGAGATGAGATTCAGTGTTCAGTAAAAGGTATGAAATTACTTTACAATTTTTTTTCCTCTACAGTTGATGTGCTTTCAACCGATTGCATTTGTTTAGTGGAATGGAACGTATAAATACCAGCCTTGTAGACTTTTGTGAGTCTTGATATTGAATTAAATTATTTTGTTTAAGGCTTATAACGGATAAAAACTACTTTTTGCTGCTTTGCGGACAATGTCTATACTCTTGTTTATTTTCTGATAATAGATGTTTACGTAATAGTCTTACAGGTTTTGAGATGATTTAGTTTACTGTTTAATAAACATACATAGCCTCACGTATATATTCTCGGGACAGATAGGCAGAGGTGCATTTCTGCACCCAAATTTAGACACCTGTATTTTCGTCTCACGTAATAGGGGGCGAGCCTCTTGTCATTTCTGGGCAAATTTCCAGACTCCGTGGTGCTATTAAGAATTATCTGATGGAAAAACTATGAATCACTTTTCTTGACACAGGACCTCTAGATCACAAGCATTATACTTGTATCAGTATACAACGAGGCTTCTTTAAAAAAATACGGAATAATTCGCCCTATGCGCAGAATAAAATTATATGTGCTTTTGCACAACTTCTCTTTCACAGCGATATAAACTTATTTAGGCACAAAATTATCAGTTTCTTTTTATGTTCTTCAAACAACAACAAAATTTATGATCATTATTACTTCACTAGTGCAATATATAAACAGTTTTAACTCTATTATAGACATAAATACACAGTAATTTGGTGTTATAGTCATAAGTAACCTTATTCTATGCATAGGTCGAATTAACCAAAGTTGGCTAAGTTTGTTAACCTAACCCGTATCAACTGTAGAGTAGGCAAATAATAGGAGCGTGGTTAGTAGTATAAATTTAATATTTAAATTACGTAATAAAATTTGCAAAAACACTTCATGATGACTATGACGTAACATCCTTATCATAAGCATCACCCATTTCCGTTGTTGGTCATAACACCATATTAACACTATCGCTAAATATATCCAACTAAAGCCTCAAAGGTTACAAAAATATTTTCTCATATGGCAACACCCACGTTAACGCCAAATACGTCACAAAGAGCTGGCAACACTATCAACGGTCATATCAAGAGCCTAATGTGGGCAACTATGCTCCGGTTACCAGTCTTTGAATAGTTTATCTACTTCAAAGTTTAAAGAGACCCTTGGGATGAATTCGGGTGAATTGTAGCTGTAACTAACACAATTACTTCGTGGAAAATCGTTGTACAGATTTACTTGGAATCGCTGTTCACGACTGTATATTTACGTCCTAACAGTAGTATAGTTATTAAAGGATGTCTTGATAAATTCAGCTTAATAAAAATAACGTTTTTATCGAATTAGCTTCCGCGTAGATTTTTAAACGGATATGACAGTAGCATTCTTTGTAAAAAAAACTATACTTTTCTCAAAAGTCCGACAATGCATGGCGATTCCTCGTGTATTGTAGATGATCATGGGCGGTTTTATTCACATAGTAGGCATAGTGGCCTCCTTTCCATAAAAAATATCAGGCAAAAAAATACCAAGTCACCGTATTAAAAATATTTCGAGTTTTTGCTCAGAAATAACTAAAATTACGTTATATAACATATCTGATTTGATGTGGTCTTGCGGCACAAGTCTGAGTTTTTCCTTCAGGTTATTCTCAGCAGCAGAAAAGAGTCTGGAAAAAGCACTCGTTCCCTATTATATGGGACTGATAGAAACCTGGTGAAATGCAGAAATACACCTTCGTGGAAAACAAGCGTAATATATTAGTGTAAAGCATAAAATTTGTAGCATTGGAAAGATTATATTTGGTTTTCTGTTAAGAAATTGGCGATACGAAATTTTATCACATTTCTGGTAAATGGCAGAAGTCTCGCTATTACGTAGGATTTGGAAACATGGCTTTGAATAAGTTAGAGTTATACTCTACTTACCCCTTAGGGTATATAAGCGTGAATATGTTCGATTTGCGCAAAAATGCCCCAAGCGTCGCAACTCCTATATTATGAGACTTGTAACGGCCAATTATTTGTCGCGGAAGTATAATATCTGGGGTGTATTGATACTTAATTACCGCTGTCATTACATAGATAATAGTCGGTTTTGTTTAAATTTGGTATTGTAGTCGATTTCTTTGTTTGGCTGTTGCGTAAACGTTAGGTAATTTTGCACTTTCATATTATTGCAAATTAGCCGTGTTAGTTATGTTTAACTAGCTTTAAACCGTCACTTTGTCAGTTTGGGAACAGAGTTTGGGGAGTCAAATGTAATAGTGACAGAAACATAGTAACATCTTGGCGGTCGCGGGTTCAAACCCTAGGCACACACTTCTAAATTTTTAAAGTTATTTGTGTATCAATAATTATCATGTTAATTAAAGAGAAAACATGGTGATGACCTGCACACTTAAAAGTTCTTAGGAATTTCTTAGGTATGTATTTCGAAAATCAACCCAAGGCGTAGTGAAAGATTATTTAGAAATATCTCCATTTTTTTCTTGATTTATTCTACCCTATTAATTAACGACAGCGAAAATCTTTATTTATTTTATTTAAATTGCTGCAGTAAAAAGAAATATAGTATTGTATTTTGTTTGAACAATATTTTTTCCACATGAGATATATCTAAAAACATTTCTACAATTGCCTTCACACTCAAATGAAAACGTTTTACTTCGATAAATTTTATGTATGAAATAATATTTTAGTGAAAACTTTGCTAGCGAATATAATAAACAAACATTTAATAATTTACATTTATGTATGTAAAGCAGTGATGTTCGAACCCCAGGCACACACCTCTGACTTTTCGAAGTTATGTGTGTATTCAAATTGAATTATCACTTGCTTTAACGGTGAAGGAAAACAATTTCTTAGGTGTGTAGTCCGCCAACCCGCACTAGGCCAGCGTGGTGGACTATGGCCTAAACCCTCTCAATGGTAGAGGAGACCCGTGCTCAGTAGTGGGCGTATATGGGTTGATGAAGAAGATGTATGTATAGTGAACATAATATATTCCCCAAAGGAGTAAATAGAGGTGCATTTTTGCGCCCATTTTTTGCCACGTATAAAATCGTTAAAGTGAGTGATAGGTAATTCATTCTAAAAACACACATAATTTCGAAGTCAGAGATGTGTGTTTGAGTTTGAATCTGGGACCGCCGAGTTTTTTTGCGCGCCTAAACCTCGAGGCCATCACTGCTTTGCTAAATTTACTTAGGTAAATTTCATAGTATACCCAAACCAGGAAACCTTTCGTAAAAAGGTCAAACGCTAACACACTTTAGGGTCGACTAACATATAAAACGTTCATGAGTTATGTAAGTTATATCACGACATTTTTCGTCACGGTTAAACCGAGCGTTAATTAACTATGAATAAGCACGTAACATGGAAAAGTCAGAGGTGTATGCCCTAAAATCGAACTCGAGACATTTACTTCGGCTGTAGAGACTCTATTAAAACAGAATAAATAGTACATTTTGTAATTGGAATAGGTATCATATTTCTTCTTTTTTTTTTAAGTTGCCTTGTTTTTTTTACCTTTGCTTAATCAATATGGCTTTACGGGTTTTAAAAAAACCGTAGCACTATTTTTGAGTGTCCCACACACCTTGGACGCATTTCCAAACATAACTTTTACATGACAAGACTCAGACTCGGGCAAATAGAAGCATTCAAATATAGTATCGGTCCAAAATGAATATCTAATCCCGTTTGTTGTGTAAAAATAAATTTTGTGGGATATTTAAAAAAAATATATTATACTATTCTTTTACGATGCCTGATCTTCATCTATGATTGTGAATGGTGAGACGTCAGTTTAGCAGGCTGAATAATTTTAGAAAATTGTTTTTTAATGTTAAAATGAGTAATTATTAATTACGATATGAGAATGTTTTATCTCATTCCTCTAGATTGTGATGTGTAGATTTTTATAATCAAAGTATAAAATATAGGATACAAGTAATTTAATTTAATTTCAATGAGAATATGCTTATAAAGTTGCAATATTAAATGATAAATTCTAAATTTAAATAGTTCGAAAAGTCTGCGTTTTTGGCTGTAAAATACCTTCCGGTTTTCATAAAAAATTTACTATGCAGAATTTGTCTCAACTTTGTAATTTCGTCCTGGCAACGTTTGTACTGATAAAAAAGTAAAACATTTTAGAATGAATTTAAATTTCGAACGTTATCAGTTCCCATTACACAGTCTATTCAAACAGTTGTTTTCGTCTACTGTCACCTAGTTCTTTTATCAATTGCTATAAATTAGAAGCTTAGTAACGGTTGATAACGAACTAAACATGCCAGTTGCCTAATTCTACATTTAAAATTGTACGTGTTTAACGTTTTTTTGTTTTATTTTTTAATCGTGTCATGTTCTTGGGTGACCCATAATAAGGACTTAAAAATTGGTACCAGTTTTGATAAAATCTAAACATTATACATTTCAAGCCTTTCTGTGAATTTCTTTATACTTCCATGAAAAACTCATATTGGACGAAAGAGAAAAAAAAAAAAACAAATAGTATTAGTATATTAAAAGTATAAATTTCTGACTTTTATAATAATGCGGTTTATTCAAAATTATATTGATATCAAAAGTTTTTTATAGGTACTAATTTGTTCAAATTAAACGATGTTTGTTAATATTCATGACTTGTTGTTTATCTGAGTTCAACGGAACTGATAACATTAATAAATACAAAAATGTCCCAATGATGTGTTTGGCGTAGTAATTAACGACTTACTTCAGGTTATTTTTTGGTGATAAATAAAAGGCTTACGTCACTTTTATATTATTATTGTTCATTTATATAATTTTGTATTTATATCAAACTGTCGTCCTTACTTATACCATGCATAAATAAATAAAAATAAAAAACTTTTAATTTATTTCGTAGGTATATTTGGTGTGTATAAAAAAATGAAAATCATTTTTGATCCATTTTTAAATTTACACGATACAGGATGTTATATTGTCTCTAAACGCCTAAAAACGCTTCAAGATTCACTGCTCAAAATTAATAAATCGTACCAGATGAAATATTACAAATTTAAAACATAATAATTTTATGAATAAAACCAGACTTCTATAAATATTGTATGATACCATTTTGCATTCATAAAAACATAAATATTTTACCAACAATTGTAACACTCATTGTGTCATCAAACTTTATCAACTCCACCAATACCTACTAGTAAAACTGCGCAAGTAAGGTGTTACAACTTAACAACCGAACAATAACCCAATGCTCTTTCAAAAGTGGCATGTCATAAACACGACGACCGACACCGAAACACGAAACACCAAACGGCAGCCGAACACGGCGAACCGTCGCGAATCGCGCGCCAACTCCATGACTATCAGAATTATCTTACCGATGTAATTACATTAGAGTATTACGTCGAAAAATCGGTAAACGGCCTTCGAGGTAGCGATTTTAGTGATGCCGCCCGATGTTCATGGGGTTATCGATGTGGTTTTTAGGACGAATGCCCCCCGCTTGTTGTGGCCGGCCGGCTCCACTGTTTACCAGTTGCTCAGTCAGCTCGCTAGCACGAGGCGCGACGCACGCGCACCGCCCGTTCGTCCACCCATACGCGATCGAATTCTGTCAAATTGACACATCCCATTACATTTAGTGTTACACTTCCACGTGTCCGTAGATCATGAATGAAACGATACTATCGATTTGTGTTTATGTGATAGTGATGTGATGAACATCGATTGTGTATTTGTGTTTGAGCTGTTATCATGTTAAATGTCGTTCGATGCTGATATGTCTGCTATAATTAGCGATCAGCGATGGCTGCACGACTACGAGTTGTTTGCTCTGTCGTGGCAAAACGGTATGTTTTTTTATCAATGAAATGTACGTCTTGTGAGTGACAACGCAGCGCGGATTCGCAGTGATAATGAATAACATCAACGTACGAATGCAATCCGCAATGACTGGAGTAGCGTTCGAGGAAATTATGAATCATTCGAACGTGTTTCGCGTTGGGAACAACTGTGCATAATTTTTTAAATAATTAAATACTCAAAGCTACTTATCGCCTCATTAACAGACCTTGATTCATGTTAATATAGGTTCCAAATTTGTCGAAGCAATTATTGTTAAACTGGGTCTGATGTAATCACATTAAAACCGTGTAATACTTGTTAATTCTCCATATTAAAATGAAATTATATAATTTCGCTGTGGGTTTTATGAAAAATAAGGACATCGGCATAAGTATTCAATTAACGTGCAGCTAACAAGTTACTTCCTTTGGCGTTTAGCGTTTTATCGATAAGTAAATACGTCACTTCCGCATCCTTCGTGTGCGCATGCGCAGAAAATAAACTAACTGAGCACGACAAAAAAAACATAAATCATATGTCAACAATAGATCATTTGTGAGCTGTGAGCAAACATAGAAATGTCCAAGAGAGAGATAAAATGAATAATATTTTTGTCACTCAGTCAATGATTTGAATTTCTAAAAGCATTTCGATGGCAATGAGAATAGAATCAATCGCGTTTCAAATTACAATTTTAAATGACATTGCAGATATCTGTGGTCGTTGATACAAATTAAAATATATTCATAGCCGTGGGTCTTAAATCAACACCCGTAGTGTTCTTTTATACTTTTAAGAAATGCATATCTAATAATACTAACAATAAAACATTCTACATTTATCTTCAAATCAAATAATAAAATATCAAACAGAATTAAAAATGGAACGCAGTCCGTATTCTATTTGCAATTAGATGTTTTCATTAAAAAATATAATAACAATTCGAAAATGAAACTTCGAACCAGAGACAATAATTAAAAGGACATAAAACCTCTATGATAAAGATATAACCTTACGTTTAAGTTATTTTTCGATTATAAAAGCGGATAGTTGCGCCAAGTCAATACTCTGGTGGACAAGTAGGAAATAAGAGCCAAGGTGAGCGAGATTCTTGCAGGACCCGCCTGTTTATTCTGCTTGAAGACTTCATTATAACCAGACGTTATATTGTTAAGTATTTTATTACATTACTCGTTATGCAAAGACGAACGGAATTTGATTAAAGGAAGTGGGGAAATGTATGTGCAAAAATTAACGCGTATTTTTACGATCTTTTTACGGTTATTTCGAGGTGTGGTTATTTCTTAATTAGTTGCTGATGTTGACGTGAATTTTGAATCTGAGGCCCATTTTTTTATTTTGGTAATTTCTTATAAGTTTTTAGTGTTATAATTACATTACAATAAACATTACTAGGTAGTACTAAATATTAGCCTGCGAAATCTAAATAAGAATTCATGGCATATAATTTCTCACTATAAGTAGAATTGGTATTTTTATGCTGGTGTTGTTATTTTATTTATGTATAAAAAATATAATTGTTTGGCATAAAATAAAAATATAAAATTCGATGGTAAACATTACAATCATATTTCATATTTTATTGGGACATTTTATTATGATTTATATTTATAAAATCTGGTTTGATGTTCCATGAAGTGTGAAACTCTACCCACTCGATTTAATATGAGTTCGTCTAATATTTTTATGTTTATTTCATTCAAATAAACACTTACTAAAATTAATAGAACATAAAAAAAAGTTACAGCGTCAAATTTTTTTTAGGAAGAAACTGTTTTTTTTTGCCAATGATCGTAAAAATAATCAAAATTACCAATGCCTATAGTTTGTTAAATAACATGTTTTTATTTGATTATTTATTGCTCATTTCAAAGTTTATTGTAGATCATTATTTTTTTAAAGAACCACATTGCTTTTCAATGGTTTAGCATACTTTCAAAATATAAATAAATAAGTGACATGATTATGATTGATTACCATCTTTTATCTTAAACACTTTAATTTAGTAAGTTCACTGTCCACTTTTCAAAGGATGGGAAATTGAAGAATAATATGATAGAAAGTGATAGTTTTAATAATTCACTAAGAAAACACCCTAATTATTGTTTTTTTTTTCAGACAGTTCCTTTACCTAAATGAAGCCAACTTTTTCGTACAGCATTGACATGGCTCTCCCTCGTAGAAAAAAAAACAAAACACATCCAAACCAATTCAAAATTCAATTATCGAACGCTAATGAGTGGCACAGACTAAAAAGAGTATTTTGTAAACAACCAGTCCTCTTTAAAGACGTCTAAAGAGGCGGAACTTTACTGAGCATGCTCACACGTTTCTAATCTCCGTTTACAGCATCGCCGATGCTTATCGCAGATGAGGCCATACCACATATAACTATAAAAAGTTTATGAACAACGCATATAAATTTAATGTTATGTGTTAAGAATTTGTCTCTATCTGTTTTATGCCTACGTGTTACGTCATTTCATCATTATTTTTATCACTTTCCTTATTTATTTGGTAGGTTTTAAATTATCTGTTTAGGATTTTTTCTTGAATTATTGTAGGCATTATCCAGATAAGAGTTTGAAAAAATGTGGTGTGATGTATTTATCGCTAAAAGTTTGTAGTAACAGTTTGTTGGAAACTTTGATATCTGTTCCATTGAACGAATAAGAAAATTATTAATAAATTTATAAATCCAACAGTAGCCTACAAGATGTATGCTAGTCTTAGGTCCGCACCTAACAAACATTTGTGGATCACATAAAAGTTTATCTGGATCGACACCGCGACTTCTCGTTTTATAAGCTGCTCTAAGATACTGCGCCACAGGGCTCAAAAAGAACTAAAAAATTTTCTAGGAAAACAAAGAATAAAAGAAACTGCAAGAGCCATATATAAAAAAAAATTACATATATATCCGACAACATTACAAACAGAAAAATAAAATGCAGATACTAATAACAACATTGATATTTTTATT
This sequence comes from Cephonodes hylas, assembly GCA_030295005.1. NCBI lineage: Eukaryota > Metazoa > Arthropoda > Insecta > Lepidoptera > Sphingidae > Cephonodes > Cephonodes hylas. Next base: position 7,939,241 of record AP025382.1, read on the forward strand.
GCATTTTGTTATTCTCAATACTTGTTGAATTTGCATATTTATTTCTTAAGGAATACCTATTATGACTGAAATCATTAACCTTGCGTATTACCATTTCAATAGAATAAAAGGTGTTTTTATTCTGTTGTTCCAGTCAATAAGGACGTGGCATTATGTTTGTTTTTTCTGTAGGTAGTAGACAATTTAAAACGTAAAGCCAGTGTTGGGCAAATGTTAATTGAACTAACAATTAAAAATTAACAATTAATTAATTGTATTTGCAGTGACAGCAACTAACAACTGATTAATTATTAATCAAGGTTTTATACAATTAACAATTGATCAATTTTTAGTTATTTTGCCAAAAAAAAATTGACAATTAACGATTAACAATTAATTTTTTTACCAAGTATTAGTTTAAGTATTGGGTACATGCGTGTGCGGATTTGTTAAGTTTAGTGTCCCTACCTAGTCATAAAGAGTATATGAGATAATTAACGTTAAACATCTACAAGGTTTGCGGACCACCTTTCCGTACAAAATAGCAAAATTTAATTGTTAGTTTTAATTTTTTCATCAATCGATTGAAAAAAATAATTGCAATAATTTAATCGCGAGCTGCAATTGATGTGCATTAGTTTAAATAATTCAATTGTAACGCGCGATTAATGGTTAATTGCAATTGATTCAAATTTAATTAATTTAATTGCAATTAATTTTTTAGTCAATTGATTAGTTCAATTAAAACTTAATTGATTGATGCCCAACTCTGCGTAAAGCCATTAAACTGTTGCAGTCGCGAGTAATGTACATACTGATAAAAGAACCTAACAAGTAATAATGTATATATTTTTAAGAGTTTCTTTTATGGAAATCAGTGTTTTTTTTAAATAATTATGATAAAAAAATCTATCAAGTTTGTTATTCTTTTCTTCTTCTTTTTCTTTCTTCTTCATCAACCCATATACGCCCACTGCTGAGCACGGGTCTCTTCTACCATTGAGAGGGTTTAGGCCATAGTCCGCCACGCTGGCCTAGTGCGGATTGGCGGACTACACACCTAAGAAATTCCTAAGAACTTTTAGGTGTGCAGGTTTCCTCACGATGTTTTCCTTCACCGTTAAAGCAAGTGATTATTCAATTTTGAATACACACATAACTTCGAAAAGTCAGAGGTGTGTGCCTGGGGTTCGAACCCGCGACCGCCGAGATTCTCGACCGCGCGCCTAAACCTCGAGGCCATCACAGCTTAAGTTTGTTATAATGCTTTCAAATAAAAAAAATATGTTGCTATATTAATTTTTTTTCCAAACGGTTTGCGAATAACTTTTTCATTGCTGTAAGAAGTTTTTAAGTTTTTATAATTACACGACGATTCAAAAGAACTTTTGTAACACTGTTTCAATAAAGAACGTTCAATATTTTTTCAATTAAACAAAAACAGTAAGTACCAACCTTTTTGTAAATTAAAACCTCTTTAGCTTCCAACATTTTTTCATTCCGTCCTTGTCTTGTAAACTTAATGCAATCTTTTCCTCGCCACGTCCCGGAGTAGAAAAAAACATGCTTCATTGATATACTTGTTGACCATGACATTTCGCTGGGTGAAGTCAGATAGATCATCTGTGTGTTTGATTTAAAATATTTCCGTAGGATATCTCACAAAATATTTTAGGATATGTAGTCGTTTTATGATTTCTTTGCTTATCAGGTTTATATATTAAAACAGCAACATAAAATTTTCAATAGCCTTCATTTATGTAGTACATTAATGGATAGTTTCGTCGGCTCTTTTGAAATGTAATTTACAATTCATACAAACATGAAGGACCTTTGAAAAGTGATTTAGTGTTAATAAGTTTTTCGCTACCTTCGCGTTGACTATTAGGCTTAGACATAATGTGTAGATATAATCTTAAGTTACATAAGTTAAGATGAATCATTTTATGATGATGAAATTTAAATGTAAGTAGTGATTTCCTCCAGGTTTAGGCGCGCGGTTAGGTATCTCGGCGGTCGTGGGTTCATACTCCAGGCACACACTTTTTTCAAGTTATGTGTGTATTTATAATGAATTATCACTTATTTTGTGGTGAGGGAAAGCATCGCGAGGAAATTTGCACACCTGAAAAGACTAAGATTTAATCCCACTCAGTTGTAGAGGAGGCTCGTACCCAGCAATGAGGCTTCCATAGACTGTTATAATAAAGTTGATTTATTACAACAAGTGGAGCGAATATCAAAGGTAAAATTTACTCTCTCATTTATCAGCTCGATTAGAATATGACAGTCTTAAACGATTGTAATTTTGACAAAATTACATGCGATAAAATTCCAAATCATTTATCACCAAGGTATCTTTAATGAAAATCTTAATCGAGACAAGATTCTATGCAAATTGTTGTTGCACAGTATTTTAGATACGTATATAATTTATGTTCCCTATTTTAAAGCGATTTAAAAGAAACAGCAAGTGTGTATTTACAAAGGAAACTATGAAACTATTTCAACGTCTTTGGGATAAAATCAAATATAAATAAGTTTAGTTGTTGCTAACACAAGAAACATTAATTTATAATGCATATGAAGTAATTTTACAGCCCCGTGGCGCAGTTGGCTAGAACCAGCTTGCGAAACGAGCGGCCGCGGGTTCGATCCCCGCACCGACACAAATGTTTGTGTGATCCACAAATATTTGTTTCGGGTCTGGGTGTTTGTGAGACCGAAAAGTCTCTCGTAGTTTCTAATACCCACAACACAAGACTCGTGTCTTAGTGTGGGGTCAGGACTATATGTGACTGTTGGGTGTATTTATTTATTTTATTTATTTAATTCAATAAAAAAGGAAAAATTAAAATAACAAAAATACAAAAAACCGAAGTTACGGGTAGAACCACACATAAAAGGAAGGAAAACACAAAATAAAACCTTACCATCAAGATTATGTTCAAGTGACTCGTTAGTGACTTAATGGGAAAACTATTTAGCCATTTATTTCTTCGAACAGGTTAATCCAAATTAATTCGGTGCTCAGAATGCTCTTAGGGGGGATTATATTCATCCATGAACGACTTTGTTGAAACTTCTAATGAGGGTTAGAGCGATCGAGAAAAACAAATTGATTTCCATTGAGTATCACCAATTAGTCCAATTGTAGAGCCCTGATAAAAATACTTCTAGAGTAAATATCAAACAAACACTTCATGCCAGTTATTTTTTAATCTTACTCTGTTACTATTCTGCGTAAATGAAGCAGAGAATAGTACAACAAACTTTTAGAATAAAACTATAATTAATTTAAAACTGTACGCTGAATTTCATCAAATTTCAAGCTCCACATCTTACCAAATTTCCGACAGAGGACAATCTTAAACATTATAGCTATTTTGGAATCCTCATTCTATTTTAATAACTAGATTAAGACGCCTTCAACTAAATTGGTCTGGATGTCCTGCAACGAATAAAATACCAGCAAAACTTAACGAGGCACACGGGAAATTTATGGCCCTCATTCTTCACGGTCATTCCAGCTTCTATTTTTAATAACTTTTACTTATTACACCTGCCTGCGTAATTAGGGATCATTTCTACGCGAATAATATTTCACAAGCGGATGTAACACGCTAAACATAAGTTAGAGCATCTCTACCTTAAGAGCACGTAATGATGATGACTCGGCCACCTTGTAACTGCAGCATTAGACTTAAACGAGCGCAACTCGATTTGTATTTTACCTCTCTACATATAGAGTTTATATTTGGTTACAAACTTAAACATCGAAACTTACTTAGCCTAAACTATGTAATGCATATCGTTAAGAGAAGTTACGGTGGTAAATGCACTGAATGGTAAGAGGAATCGTACAGTAATTATAATTCAATTTAATTTGAATCGATAACAACAGATTATGACTAGTAGTTAATATTGATGGTGAAATCACGCATTTATTCCCTTACAAAGAAACTTTATACGCCAGTTACTTTCATTTGTACATCGCGATAGATTGGTAGGATGCGGGCCACGATAGTGACATAGGTTTTTGGAGCACAAATTATTTTAAAATTTTGATATTGAGGGTAGGTGGAGTTATAGTTCATTTTATGTCCACAGGTATTGTCAGAATCAATTTTGAAAGGAAATTCCACCCATCTAAAAATAAAAGGGGTTCAGAAACCTACCACTACTAAGTAATATGTATATCGGTGAAAACAGACCGTGACCGAAAACTTTATATTTTTCCGTTCTTTTCCTTTTTGCATTTTCTTTATCTATATGAGGTTGTGATCACCGTAACCGACTCGATTTTTAATCACAGCCTATTTGCACCCTGTGTTATACTGTATTTTATCGTACTCAATAACTTAAAATAATTCATAAACAAACCTTAAACTTTTCATTGTAATAGTGAATACCCAGTATCCATTTGTTTTCCAAAATTTGGCAACCCTTGCAAAATATGTAAATAATATAAAATATATTCAAACCAAAGCTCACTTTCAATTTCCAGATATAGCATGAATGCCTCTTCACAACCCATATACGATATTCCACAGACTTTAAAATAACAACAAAATTACAAATTCTTTTATATCTCTAAAAAATGTAGGTAGATGCATAGTAATAAAACCCACTTCAATTTCAAATAAAAATTGCGAGCAAAAAAAAACATTTTAAAACATAGTATAAAGTTACATTAAGAACATTTTCGAGTCCATTGATCGTCGCGCTGATGTCATTGTACAACACATGCAAGCCGTATCATACATGTGTTATCTCACACACGCAATGAATAGCAAACAGCCTTAGGTACACGAGTTTATGTCGTTTAAAATTTTAATAAGACCGCAACGGAATGCTGAAGGTCACGGTGCAATGTTTTTGCTACATAACATATTAATGTACATAAATGTATCTCGTTTTATTCTTCTCGTATATGTAGCTAGAGTATATGTAGCTAGCTATTATATAAGTAATATAAAATTGTAGTATATTTTTTCACATGTCTGACTGCCTCGTGGTTTGGCTAAGTATGTGCAATGCGATCTAGGGTCTTGGGTTCTGGTAAAGTGTTATTGAGTTTTTCCATTACGAAATTTTTATTAGCTATGCGGAGTCTGGAAATGTGCCTCAAACGGTAATAAGCTCGAACTTTATTACGTGGACTGATACATACCTGGCGAAATAATTTGACCCTTGATTAATATTTTGATAATTTTAAGTTGTCGTATAAAATAAAATAAAATACTCAGCCTATTGCCGTCCACTGCTGAACGTAGGCCTCCCCAAGTAAGCGCCAACCATCCCGGTCCTGAGCGGCCCTCATCCATCCGCTACCCGCCACCTTTCTCAAGTCGTCGGTCCATCGTGCTGCAGGACGTCCTACACTACGTTTGCCTAAACGCGGTCTCCACTCCAACACTTGTCTGCTCCACCGGCCGTCCGACCGTCGGCAGACGTGGCCAGCCCACTTCCACTTCAGCGTGCTAATCTTGCGAGCAATATCAATAACTCCGGTTCTCTGGCGGATGACTTCATTACGAATTCTATCCGCCAGAGAAACTCCAAGCATTGCCCGCTCCATAGCACGCTGAGCGACCTTGAATTTGTGGACCAGGCCTTTGGTGAGTGTCCACGTTTCGGCTCCGTATGTCATTACGGGTAGGACGCACTGATTAAAGACTTTCGTCTTCAGGCACTGAGGGATCGACGACTTGAAAATATGACGCAGCTTCCCGAATGCCGCCCAGCCCAACCGTATTCTTCGGTCTGCCTCCTGCTCGAAGTTGTGCCTGCCTAGTTGTATTGTTTGGCCAAGGTAGATGTATTCTTGGACAACTTCGAGAGTGGCATCCCCTACGACAACCGGCCTCGGGAGAACATGACTATTGTACATGATTTTCGTTTTGTCTAAGTTCATCCCGAGTCCTATTTGTCTTGAAGATCGGTCTAGGCTGTTGAGCATTTCCTCCAAATCCTGCAGAGATTCCGCCATGACCACGATGTCATCCGCGAATCGCAGGTGAGAGATGTACTGGCCGTTGATATTGATGCCCCGTCCTTTCCAGTCCAGCGTCTTAAAAGCGTCCTCCAACACGTTGGCAAACAGTTTCGGAGAAATTACGTCTCCCTGTCTTACCCCTCGTCGCAGTTGGATTGGCTTTGTGCTGTGTTCTTGTACTTGGACGGTCATCATTGCGGCTTCGTACAAACTTCTCATCACCTGGATGTAGCGGTAATCAATCAGGCATCTCTGCATGGACTCCAGAACAGCCCAGGTCTCGACGGAGTCAAAAGCTTTCTCGTAGTCCACATACGCGAGGCATAGAGGCTGATTGTATTCCTCAGTCTTCTCTATTATTTGCCTCAGCGTATGTATGTGGTCCACGGTGCTAAAACCCCGCCGAAACCCGGCCTGCTCCGGTGGTTGGAAGTCATCGAATTTTCGGGCGAGACGATTCGATATGACCCTCGAGAACAACTTATAGACATGGCTCAAGAGTGCGATGGGGCGATAGTTCTTTAATAAGGTATTATCACCTTTCTTAAAGAATAAAACCACCACACTCTTGCTCCATGCCTGCGGTGTTATACCAGTTTGGATGACGGAGTTAAAGAGCTTAACTAGTTCTCTCAAGACAGGTATACCTCCTGCCTTGAGGAGCTCAGTAGTAACTCCGTCATCCCCGGGAGCCTTGTTGTTATGAAGTTGGTCGAGGGCCATTCTAACCTCGCCCAAATCGATGTCGGGAAGCTCGTCTGAGTAGTGACGGGTTAGTCTGGCTCGCGGATCATCCACGTTGTGAGCCACAGGTGGAAGTATCTTTTGAGCACACAGGTCTCCGTAGAACCTTTCGACTTCTCCGAGAATTTCTGGAATTGACGTGACGGTGGTGCCTAGATGACTTCTGAGCTTTGTCAGGTGACAACCGGAAGTGTGAGGCTTGGCGAATACTTTGGAGCCCTTGTTTTGCACAATGGCATTTTCTATTTCCAAAGTATTCGAGCGCCTTATGTCGCGCCGTATCAGCCTCTTCACCTCTCGGTCCAGTACCTGACGCTCCGGTGGTGTGGCATTAAGAAGTTCTCGTCGTTTCTTCATCAATTCCAGTGTCTCAAGAGAGAGCTTAGATCTACGTCCGCGGCTCTTCGGTCGAAAGTGTTTGTAGCCCACTTCGCGAATAATCCGCACCAGACTATCGGAGGCGTCGTCAATGCTTTCAGTGGTTTCCAGTAGGGCGAATCGGTTTTTCAACTCCAGTTGAAACGCTTCACAGCCGGATTCTATCTGGGGCAGTGAAGGACGAAGAGTCGATCTCATTAACCGCGCACGTTCAATTTTGGTGTTAATATTCAGAGTGCCTCTTACCAGTCGGTGGTCACTACCGGTATTGAACCTGTTGACCACAGAGACATCTCTGAATATTTGGCGCCTGTCAGTGATAATGAAATCAATCTCGTTCCGGGTGATACTGTCAGGGCTACGCCAGGTCCACTTCCTTTGGGGCTTCTTCTGAAAGAACGAATTCATCAGAAAAAGCCCCTGAGCTTCGAGGAAGTTGACCAGCATCTGCCCCCTACCATTCCTGCTCCCATGACCGAACGGCCCTACCCTCGATTCGCCGTAACTCTGTACTCCCACTTTGGCATTGAAGTCACCCATAACAACGCTGTAAGAAGTCTTGGTACGAGACATAGCTTTCACTATGTCCTCGTACATGGCCTCGACTTCGTCGTCAGGGTGTGTAGACGTCGGCGCGTACACTTGTACAACCTTGAGGGTGTACCTCTCGGTTAATTTTAAGACAAGGTACGCCACCCTCGCCGACACACTGCCAACTTCTACAACGTTGCTTTGAAGTGACTTATGGATTATGAATCCGACGCCTCCTTGGGATGGTTGGTGTCCTTCTCGGAAGTAGAGCAAGTGGCCGGCAGGTAGGGTAATCTTGTCCTCCCCCTGTCTACGGACTTCAGACAACCCTACAACATGCCAGTTAATCTGACTTAGCTCTACTTCCAACTCTGAGAGGTGTTCGTTCAACCGCAGAGAGCGTCCGTTATACGTCGCCAGATAAAGTCGTTTATGGTACCCTACCATAGCCCGGGGATTCTTAGCACCCCCCATCTCGCTGTTACCCTGACCGGTACCATGGCCAGGAACAGCGAGACTGCCGGGAACTGGGGGCCGTGAATTTACGGTTGCTGCCATTTGGGGGATTATGCCGTAGTCACCACGCTTGGCAGGCGGGTTGGTGACCGCAGTGGTTGGAGTGCTTTAACCTACGGCGCTGCTGCCCACCGTGGGTTTGGGTATTTAAGGCACTCTAACTAATAGGAGTGGTTATGCCGCCACTCATCGGCCGCCAGAGCCACATCCGTTAATCAGCAGGTGCACCGCGTGCAGGTAGGGTTGGCAGTTGGGGACGTAAGATGGTGTTTGCCCCCCTTGCACCGGTTGTTGTTTGCACCCTTGCAAGTTGTCGTATGATATAATGTAATGTTCCACAGTTCTATGAAGAGACTAGTTGTTATAGTTAGGTATTTTCATTTAAACGCAGCATGTGGCAATGCAACTTAACAGATGTCACGATACTAAGATAATAAGTGAGCATGTGTTTTTTTATACTCTTACCAAGTACTAGTTGCTATTGATATAATTACTGTAATAATTTGAAACAAATAAATAAACTGCTAAGATTCACATACATAGTTTTGACTTGTGTCGTGGGTCTAGGAAACTACGAGTCTTTTCGGTCTCAATAATACCCAGACCAGAAACAAATAATTATCTCCATGTAGGGTTCGAACCCACATATAGTTCCTTAAGCTGCTAGAAAAACTCACTACAATTCAGTACTTAAATTATCACGAAACAAAATACCCCAACCACGTGACAACCAAATTCCTATTACTTACATACAAAATCATAAAAAGCCAATGAAATGCGCATGCGCACACAACACTAGCGATATCGCTCCCGGCTAATGCGAGTTAGCAGACATTCGTAACAATTTTAAGTTCATTAAACCGAACATGAATCTGCCTACTTCAATAACTTGGACCAGTTCCGTCGCTATTAACAAAAGTCGTAAAGCAATATTACTGGATATTAAATAATTAAAATCAACATATATTATAGAGGATAACGTTTAAATAGCCAATGGGTAATAAAGGCTAAGAAACTTTTATTGAACTGCATGGAATTTTCATGGTTTACTAGTCGGAATTTCAATTACTGTCTCTAACTGTGGGGTAATAAGTAATAACTCAAGGTCGAAGACGGTGTAAATAAGAAAATATTTGCTGGAAGCTAACTTTGATGACAGAATTTTTATATATTCAGCAGATTTTCCAGTTTTATGCAACACATACTATACAATAAATGACCAGCGTCATTATATCAATGCTGTTATTGTAGCCGAAAAAGTCTTTTAACAGAAGAACTTTATATTACTCTTCGTTCATTTCGCCAAGTATGCCTATTGCTGTTTTATGACAATATTTCCAGTCTCCGTGCTGCCACTGAGAATTTCCTAATGAAAAAAACTCAATAACACTCTGACCTTTGTACTTTTTTTTATTGTTCCTTTAAAAAAAGAACTTCGTTTCTTTTTAATACTAGAATGCTGGCCAGTAACAGAAATATCGGCGGTGCAAATTCAGCCAGTCGGCAAAGCGTGATCCACTTATTAATATTCCTGTGATTGGAGCCAGGATCGATTCTAGGTCGTGTCAGGTTGGGCATTCAAAGCATGGACAGCCATGGCCACACCTGCGTGCTGGAAATAACAAGCGGCCGTGCACTTTATTTTTCTAAAAAATCGAAGGCGAGCTACGCGGTCTGATTTCATTTGGAAGCTTGCACTTTATTGAATGCAAACTCATTTGTTGATACTTATTTGTCAGTGTAACTTCATATAAAAAAGACAAAAAAAATTGTAAAAGTTAAATATGCCACGAAAAGGTTAAAATAGCTAGGAACGAACGGCTGGAACATTAGTTATTATACAGTTTATTTGCCTAGCAACGCATATTAACTCTAGTTAATAGATATTTATTTACACACAGTTAAATAATTTTATTTTTTATATACGTCCCTCTATTTGCCACGGAACCTCCACTACACCCGAGAAGGCATAGGTTTTAGTACATTGGCCTAGTGCGGGTTGGCTAGGAACGTTTATAGGTGTGCAGATTTTCTCAAGATCTTTTCCTTTACCTTTAAAATGCGCGATAGTTCATAGTAAACACACACAGACCTTCGAAAAGTCATAGCCCTGCGATTTGAACCCACGATTTCCGCGTCTCAACTCCACCTATTTTAAATCTCCAATACATTCATCGGCTAAACCTAATAAAAAATTTGGATCCATAATCGAAGCCGTCAAAATTTCCCACCCACATATACCTAAGCATTTTTTGTATCAACAACAAAAAGTATGATCGAGCATATTAAATCGGTCGGTTACTTAACGAGCACACGTCACTCGTGGCTATGATATCATGGCTTCCTTGTTCGTCTGTCTTGTTTCCGCTGCTGTGTAATTAAAATAATTGCTATTGGTTTATTTTTGTATCGTCTGTTTTGACGCTGAAAATTATACACACAATAATCCTTAGGCTTTCTTTTTTAGGATTCCGTACCCAAACACGGGACCCTATTGCTAAAATTTTGCAGTCCGTGTGTCATCAGGGTGAGTCTTATGAACCGTGGTAAGACAGTTGAAATGTTGATCGGTTATGTATTTCTACTACCGCTATAACAACAAATACTAAAAAACAGAAAAAATAAATATTTAAGTGGGATATATAAAATGGTACGGGACCTTTCGTGCGCGAGTCCGACTCGCACTTGGTTTATGATTTTTTTCATTTGAGAACCATAAATGAATACACACATGGTAAACACACACTCATACCTGCATAATGTGGGCTGAAGTGCCATTCTACACCTACCTTGAACCGATGACGTTTTGTGTACCACGTAATAGGGTTTTTGCTTATTGTGGGTTTATAAGGAATATTTTGATGCTACTGAAAATTTTCTTATGAAAAAATCTAACTATTTTGATTGCATTTGAAATTGAATTCTAGATCATCTATAGCGTACACAACACACTCAGTCAGGCAAAACTTTATCATCCCGAAATGACATGCATGACATTCCTATTTCAACCCATCAGCTCTCTTTCTTTTATTAATCAGTTTAACTGCTCCTTCTAATATCTGCTCATTAACCCGCTTCGTATTATTAGCAATAGTAACACATAACATTCCACGATCAATTTCTATTCTCGAGGGCGCAATTATATTCCAATGCGGGTTCGACCACGAGCCAAATTGTCGGAATGATTTCGATATTATGTTTGATTCGTCCGGAATTAAGCAGTGATGTCGAAAATTATGCGGTTTGCATTGCAGTGAGCGCTTGTATCAATATTTGCTTTTGCGGCTTTAAATGTTAATCCGTGTGTATAATAACGCTTGGTTGTTTGAAGGTAGGTAGCGGTGTATTCTTAGGTAGGTTCCAACCCCTGTGCTTTGTAAAGAAGGTGGTCTAATTGTATGATTTGGGAAACATTTCCAGACTATGTAATAGATCATTTTCCAGTAGGACATCTCAACGATAGTTTGACCTACTTGAGAATAGAACCCGGGGCCTCGTTATCGTTTAACCCTTTATAGCCCCTGGTGACATTTCTGTAACAAACCCAAAAAGTCTCTATAAAATTTAAACTAAACGTTTAAGATTTGTCAAATCAATATCAATATATTCTTAAATAACACACCGAACATTTTAGATTCAATTATAAATCAAAGGTAGTGTAACTTGCTACCTTTTTGGCTTTGAATTTCGTGTTTTGATGAAAATGCCATGTTTGAACTTGCAAAAAGTTTAAAATTTATAAAAAAATACTAAAAGTATATAAAATTGTATAATTTTCGTTGATACCCGTAGGTAAGTAAATGATTTGGTTTATATATCGTTACCAATTCATACTTTTGATTTTTTATATGTAACAAGTAACTTTTTATGTTTGTTACATTTCTGTTACATTGGGTGACAATGGCATAAAAAATACAACTAATGTATATCCATATATTGATGATTTTTTTCTCCTATTATTTAAGATAGAGGTAGTACTTACACAAAAATAAGATCTATAATATAAGCCTTGAATAGGACTTTTAGTGGAGTTCTATTCGAAGTATACCTTTGTGTGGACGAATAGATTTGCTACACTAAGAGAAGAGACAATTTGAATAGATATATGCCTATAAAAAAAAAAACACAATTGGCGTTAAAAGTTTTATGTACTGAGCGTAGTTTCAAGTTTCGTCTGTAATATTGAACCTGAAACAGGAACTGAAAGAGTTTTGCTCCTAGTAGAATAAAAAAGGAGCATCTTGAAACGTCGTATTTAGAATGACGCGGGCATACCCAGACATCAGAAATAACATATATATTTCGATAATAACTTTACTTCCGTGGCTTGAAACTTTACTGGAGTACTTAGCAGAAGTGGATATATCTTGGACTTGGGGAGTCCTGGGACCGTACGATATAATCTCGTTCCAGATTGCAAACTACCCCCTGACGAGGATGTAATAAAAAGTAATGTAGATTTTCTGTTGATTACGTAGCAAATATGGACGCAATTGATGTGTCAAAATTTATATGAAAAGACAACAAACTTGTCACGCTTCTCTCAATTTTTGCTGGTGAGTGGTCGAAGGTCCAAGTCGTTACGATAAGGCCAATAGAAGTACATCAACATTGATCGGTCTCATATCGTCGAAGAATGTAATGGGTATATTGGAGGTGTAGATTTTATTAACAGGATTATGGGAGCTTATAGTATTATGACACGAATTAAAAGATGCCAGGTTTGGATATTTTACCAATTATTAGACCTGACCATGGCCAATTCTTGGCTGATGTATGTGAGAGTAAGGCAGACTAAATTATGCAATGACAAACAAATGTCTTCAGCAGATTTACGACTTGAAATTGGAGACTTTATGTAAGCTTTGCTTGAATCCTAATGTCCAACAGCGAAGATTAATTGAAAATAAAATACAAGCCAAAATCACAAAAGTCCGGCGCAACATGTCCCCCCATTGGCGGTGGGGCAGTATCAAATTGGCTACTGACCGAATAAGGTTTGAAAATCATTTGGCCCAAGTTTCTTCGGTGTCCTGATGTAGCACAAACAATTTTTAAAAAGTTCGGAATTGTAGTTGTTACAAAAAACAAAATAAATCTGTTAGATCCTTCCATACTAAGTTAAAACATTTTCTTCCAGTTTAACCCAATGTGACAGTAATGTCACAAACCCTAAAAGATCCAATACATACGGAATAAAAAATATTTTTGAATTTCCACGAAACACGTGTTTTTTTATTTGTTCAAGCCTATCATATACCAAAGTATTATATTTTTTTATGATCTTGGGCTACGAAGGGTTAACCGTGATTGAGTGAGACAGTTATTATGTCTGTCTTTTTCGATATTTATAGAAGCATGTAGTACGACTTTTTTTTAGTTAATAGCATACTTTGTTACGCATTACGTAATCTCACATAAACAATAGAAAATCATGGACATCAAGCAGCTGTTAATCACGAGTTTCGGCAGCAATACTTTCCCACGAGAAGAGCCGTAAATTTCATTAAAACATTTTTATTATTTCAACTAAAAACAAACGTCGACATCAATTTAAATTAGAACCCATAAAATCCACTACACCTGTGCGCGAGTGAATTATAGTCTCCAATTATTTAGTAGTGATTTTTTTACCCTGTTCATGCAACATTTTTCGTTGCTGCTCCTCTCCTATTTGTCGTAGCGTGATGATATTATCTCATAATCTTCCTTAATAAATGGTCTTTCTAACACTGTAAGAATTTTTCAGATCGAACCAGTAGTTCCTGAGATTATCGCCTTCAAACCATCTCATCAGTTTTATATTAGTATCACACTTGGTACTTCTAGTTGGGATGTGAACTGAAGAAATTCTAGTTGACGGGTTACGTAAGCTTATCAATCAAATAAGTCGGCGTGGTATGTGACCCCAGATAAAGACGCTTGCACTGTGAAGTTTGGGCGTGTGCCTTCACTCTCAGTTTCATTGTTTGTTTTTATATGATTGGGTTATAGTGCCTTTTAATTTATTTAATATGTGATTCATTCTCTCTTCGACCTAAACTGTGCCTTTGGCTTCTGTCATCTAAACATTTGGTATTACGGGCGTTTTAGTTCTTTGTATTTGTAATCTCAATGTTTAAAGCATTCTCTATTTGACCTAGAATATGTCTTAGACCTTCGTCATGTAGTACTGTCTTTTAGGTCAACGAAAAATAATAGAACAAAATTATTTTGTATCAAACTTTTCACTACTTCGTCTCTTGTCTTTTTGCGACAAATATTAGAAATATTAGAAACCCGCAGTCCCTATACTTTTTTAAGGAAAAAACTATCTTCAATACATTTGTAGACCTTCTAAGAAATAACAAAAAGTCACCTGTAGGAAGTTTTGAAAACTTTTCCGACTTCTAAACAAAACGTATTAGCCGGATAGAAAATAACAAGGTGTTATCGTATTTATAACCAGAGGAAAGTTTCGGAGTATCATAAGACGAATGCGTTCAATTTATTCTATTTTGAATTCTCTGTAGGTAAATAAAAATGGATTTATTGTTATGAGTGTAATAAAGCCAAAGATTAATGTTTGATTTTTTTTTAATGTAACACACTGAAATGACGGATCCCAAATAGGTGGTTTATTTTTAAAAACAATTCATTTTCCTCAAAATAGACTGTGACGAATAGTTAGCTTTATCAATTCACTAGATTTAGAGTAAAAACATACGGGCAAGTGTCACTTATACGAATATTTATGTTATCAAATGTGTCTAAATGATTGTGAGACCTAAAATGTCGACTACGTATTAAGTTGGTCACGGATTCGAACCCCTCACACCTCTGACTTTTCTAAGTTACGTGTATTCATTATGAAATATCACGTACTACACGGTAAAGGAAAACATCGTGAGTACTTTCACGGCTAAAAATGTTCTTAGATATTTCTGAGGTGTGTAGGCCACCAACCCGCACTAGGCCAGCATGGTGGACGAAGGCCTAAACCCATTCAGTTGTAGAAGAGGTCCGCGCCCAGCAGCGGGACGTATATAGGCTGGTGATGATATTTCGGTTAGATTATTTAATCAGCATCAAGACTTGCACTAAATCATCGAATATTCCATACCCACCCACGTAATTAAAACACAATCCATCTTCATTTGTAACTCAAGCCTAGTGAAAACACAAGTTATCTAAAAATTAGAATCGGAATGCCCGCCGGTGTCATTCTACGGTCGCCCACATCTTTAGAAATTGAAAGTGAAAAATTAAAATTCATTTAGTTGTGTTGCGTGCCCACTATCTACATTTCTTTGTAAATTATCTACCACGATACACTTTTATCTCTATAAAACATTGTTACAGGGTTTTATTTATTAACAGTTCGTTGACCTGGGCGTACTCAGAACGTTTGCTAGAGGACAAAAGATTGTGATCCTTCGGGCGGACTGTAGGTTAGCTTAAAGCAAAGTAATATTGTATTTCCATTTGGGGTGAAATGAACCGTGAGGTTTTGAAGACACTATTATGTACTCGAGAAATTATTGGACCAAGTATTTTTGCGGGAAAAATTGAGTGATGAAAATCGAAGCGAATTATTCTATTTTCCTAATCACCACATATGTATGTATGTTTTAAACTTATTTTTTTGGGAAAACGTCGAAACTTTTATTTTTTGTTCTTAGTTTTTGATCAATTTCAATTTTTCGATTTATTAGTTTTCGAAGTTTTTCAACACTCCGTATGTTAAATTCTTATCGCATCAGTTTAAACTCAATATACACATAATTACATTGCTACAATAATTGCGAAAACAAATAAATTATAATCTAGAACTATTAAAACGATACTTTTATGTTTATAGATTATATTGCAATTAATAAGTTAATTTATGTACATCCTTGGACTCAATATCTTGTACAGAAACGTTTGCTAATAAAATATGTGGTTATATTGATTGGAAAATAATAATTCCTTTGTTACGAAGTTTAGATACAATGTGCGTCCATGGCCTCATAGGTTACTTAAAATTAAGCTTAAATAAATACTTGAACTGCCAATCTTGCTTTTCGTAAATTTCTTATTGTTGCGCTTAGCGGCCTTGGCTTGTTGATAAACACGCGCATTTTAAAATGATATGGCTTTTTAACCTTCTTGTGGTATATTCAGGTGATCGGGATTGTCGACATAACTCGAGTTTAGTAGAAGAATCTGTGTCAGTATAGAAGAAACTATTGAAAAAGGGAGAAAATAGGAGTCTTAAATAAATAATGAATACCAGGAGAAGATAGGTGGTTGGGAGTTGGGACGATGATAATGACAAAGATTATATTTAAGATTATATTATTCATCGTCATCGTAAGCCTACATATACGAAACACTATTGGACACGAGCCTTCACAACAGACAGGTCTTAGGCCCTAGTCCACCACGCTGGCCTAATTCGCAACTGCAAACCCAGGAAATTTACAATTATATTCATTGGATAATATTTTAAACACTCAATGCAAATCCCCAACATAATTCTCGTTAAAGTCTAAAAGATTTTACGACACTTTAAAGTTCAATAGCAACCCTGTTCAGATCAGAATTTATGCGGGTTTAAGTTCCCCACGAAACGCCCATTCCATTCCTGTACGGTTCAGTTTTAATTAGATAAAAATATAGCACTCGTTAAAACGCAACGCGATACCGTGCCTTATTAGTAAGTTTAATTAATGCAACTGATATTTTAGTATTTAAACTAATTCACAATGTAACTGAAGGAATGGGAGTGCATTAAAATGAACATCGATTAAGGCTATTTTTACGGTAAGTTTATGTACCAAAGTAATTAAGTAGATACTAATGACTATCATTTAGAATGTACATAATATGGCGTCGGCTGTGACTGACTCTGACGAAGTTATGAGTGTATTCGCAATGGATGTGATGAAACCTGAACACCTAAAAAAGTTCTTGGAAATTTCTTAGGTGTGTAGTCCGCCAATGTAATTTGACAGCACCGTGGCGCAGTTGGCTAGAACCAGCTTGCAAAACGAGCGGCCGCGGGTTCGATCCCCGCACCGAGACAAAAGTTTGTGTGATCCACAAATATTTGTTTCGGGTCTGGGTGTTTGTGAGACCGAAAAGTCTCTCGTGGTTTCTGATACTCACGACACAAGACTCGTATCTTAGTGTGGGGTTAGGACTATGTATGTGACTGTTGGGTGTATTTATTTATTTAATGTAACCGACCTAGGAATTGAAACCACTCCCTCCCGATCTTACGTCGCATAGTAAGCGGTAACAACGAGCCAGTAATCAATAACTAAAAGCTTGGTGTACCCATTAGCACCTACCATCTTCAAAACCCTATGCTACTGTATTGACCTAATGAAATTATCCAATTTCAAAAGACTTATCTGTGAGACCTGATTTATAGAATCTCTTATCTAGATTTGCTGTATTATCTTGCATTTTTGCGATAAGATTATGTTATCGATGCAGTTTTTATCAAATGTTTATAAAAGAATAAACTGAACTGTACAAAATGAAATGTTATTTAAGTATCAACACCCTATTTACGTCCTGCTGTTGGCCACGGGTCTCCCCTAATTCAGCGGTGAAAAGGAATTTTCTTAATCTGCGCTAG
Source organism: Cephonodes hylas (assembly GCA_030295005.1). Taxonomy (NCBI): domain Eukaryota; kingdom Metazoa; phylum Arthropoda; class Insecta; order Lepidoptera; family Sphingidae; genus Cephonodes; species Cephonodes hylas. The sequence goes on from AP025382.1 coordinate 7,956,997, forward strand.
TCCAGCTTCTCAGGTCTAAACCCTTTGTGGTTTAGGTCAAGAAGAGCATCGTGCCCAGCAGTGGGACGTATATGGGCTGTTGTTAACTTGTACCGCGACATTATTCTGTTAAATGAGTATTTCACATTGAAAAAAATAATTACACGAAATAAATAACAAATTTATTTACATTAAAATGTAAACAGCGGTTATCAAACAATTAATTGCCTATAAAACACAACATTGCTACAAATGATTTAAAATTGGCAACAATTTACACGATAAACAAAATGCAACAATGGCTGCCGCTGGGCCCAGGAACGATCGTAAATTATTATTAGCATATGAATTCGCATCGGTTTTAACTGTGAACCATTAAAATCAATCGCGTTTGGTTTATGGTTTTTTGTTTATGACCATAATGCTAATTTATTTTACTAAACACGACGGAGTTACTTGTTCATTTTTATATTGATTTATTGTGGATGAACTACGGAGTCGTCGTCATTATCAATAACATCATTGTCAGCATTATAAGCATCACCAACACTACAATAATGATCATCATCAACAGCCTTAATATCCTACCTTTGACCACGGACCTCCCCAATTTTTAGGTATTAGTTTTGTAGTCTCTCACTCTCACTCTCAATTATAGAGAAGCCTGTTCCCAGCAGAATATGGGCTGATGATGATATTTCTCGTAGCTTTCTATTAATCCAATTATCATAACCACATTTAGTATTTCCAATATCAGAAACAAGCCACATTGGGTGTCACATAATAAGCGGAATACCTTCGGATCCCGTATAGATATCTCCCGCTGTGTCAGGGCTCGTAATGTTCGATATGTATCGCATATTCGCTGTTTGAATAACATACCCTAATAATGGACTTGTATTACAATCTGTACTATCCATGATTATATTATGAGTGTGAAAGAAAGTCTGTTAGACATTTGCGCGTAAATAATTGGTTTGAATTGTCCAGTTTTGATGATTTTTTGTATGAAGCGATGGAAAGGCTATTTATTTTTGTATGATGAATCCCGTAGTAAAGTTGCTTTAATACCAATTTAAATTGTTTTATTGCTCCATTATATCAGTCTAGTCAGTTTGTTACTGTACAATGCAAAATTGATCACCAACTTGTCTTTACTGAAGACGATTGTCACTATTAAAAAAATATCCACTGATACATCCCAAAATATAACTTATAAACGTAAAACAATTTACAGTCTTCGGTTTTATTCCAAATATGTACATCCTCTCACCTCATTGCCATGGAAAAGGTACTCCACCAAAAAGTCCTTTCGAATAACCGTCACTCGTGCAAGATCACACGCCCCGCAGCCGATACGATATCCAATTCTAATAAGGTCACACGAAACACAAAATCCACAATTCCATATTAACAAAAGTGGCATGAAATCGTGAGCGACTGGCCGTATGGTGTGACTGTTTATAGAAAATACATTGAAACAATGGTCAGAATCAGTAACTGTACTTGCGCATTTATGGCATAACGACTTACCTCTGGCCCTGGGTAGATGACTCACAGATATCAAATTCTTTAATAGATGATCCTTATTTGATAGCTTATTATGATCTCTATTGTCTGCTTTGAATGCGACGAATAACTGTCAAGTTGGGTAGCGAAAGATTTTTCATTATGCTTGCTAAATATTTCGCCGAATGGTAGATGGATGGGTATTCCTACATTATTCTTCAGTACAAAGAAATAGAGGGTAAGACTGTCGTCATTTTCGAGCATATTTCAAAACTCCCTGCTGATTCCTAGTTATTGCTATTCGTAGTTCCTAATTTTAAAACCCTAACTTTGCCCTAACCGGAAGGCAATCTATGGAGGCATATTTCAAGTCTCTCTGCTGACACTAGTTTCAAGTATAAAAACCCACACTCACTTAGCTCAACCCGGCAAAAAACCCAGGAGCTGTTGATTGTCGATGTTATAACGAGGCACCAACAAGGCAGTTAAAATCCTCTGCTTACAAAACATTGTTGCAAATCATCAATTTGCCCACGAACGGCAGCAATAAATATCAAAAGCTTTCATGACAAACAAATATTTCTTTCAAACCTTATAAGTTATTTACAATTCCACGAGTCGGCACAATTCTCGGTAGGATTAAGTAATCGTTTTAAATCGGCAACACGCTAAGTTTAGCTAAATAAAAATATTTCAAAGAACCAAGTCGGTTATATTAATCAAACCAAGTATTTATTGCTTCTTGTGAGGAAGCGCGATAAAAAACGACAAGTGCGATGTTCTTTGAATTCGCAATTTGTGCTGGTGACGTTTAGTATGCAGCGCTTGTTGACTGCGAATTATATTTGCTGAAGCTAAAATCTGTAGAATTTAAAAAATTGAATTTAGAAGTCGTAAATGAGTTATGGATTTAGGAATTCAGGGATAGAAACCTCTTTGCAGGACTCTCATTCATACAGTCTACAATCTCACAATCCATAAAATATGTGGCGTGTCTGCAAGTACCTACATTAAATTTTAGAACAGTTAATTAATCTTTATGTGGTTTCCTGGGTATTATTAGGAGTAGTCTAAGCCTACGATTCAGTAAGCCTATGCGTCCTATGTGTGGCCTTATGTCTAATGACTAAAGTCTCTTGTTTTCTGATTATCTAGTTTTATGACTACGTAGGTACATCATCAAAACAATATTAGATTATTCTTTAAAAGAGTTAGCAACTGTAATCACAAAATTTTGAATTTAAAAACCCTCAAAAGCGAGACCAATGCTTTGTTGACTTTGTCAAAGGTCGATATTAACAAGTCAAAACAAGTTTGCGGTCATTTTGCTATTATGACCTCATGTTTAATTAATTCGTGGGTCGGTATTTTGACGCGGCGCTGTGTTAAAATTTCAACTGTGAAATATTGTGTTTCGCGGCTCATATGACGTTTTTGAATTTATTTTTAATTAGTTTTTGAATATTTTATATTAGTGATTTGCAATTTTGCGTTGGCCACGATCTATTATTACGTTTTGTTGGTTTGCAAACTAATGAGTTGGAAGTCTTTTGAGATCGTTTGAAGGTCGAATTATTGTCGAAAACTTATTACGCATAGTGATTAAAATGATTGTATTATACAATTCTCATGATGTTGACGGGACTATTCCCTTAAACGCAATTTAAAATAAACGCCAAAGTCAAATACAATGTTTATGTCATAAAGTTCAGAAGTTAAATTTTTCAAAAAATGTCTTGTCAGTTGATCGAGAATAAATACTTCAACATCGTCGAAAATCTTTACTTAGTTTATTCTTCGGTTGTATAAAATTAAAATCATAAAAGTATAACATGCTTCATAAATTAACTTTAGTCCTTCTGGGAACCTAATACGTCACACGTTACCGTCTGAATCAGCGACATGACGTCACTCAACGTGGCACACAATATAATATCCCAAGGCAAACATAATCCATTTTTAGCCGCACACGATTTGCGAAAATGTCGTGACATTTTTTCAACCGAAAATAGTTATCGAAAAACCTCCCATTTGAAGCCACAAAGAGGCAAAACGCGGTATTCCCGCAAGAATTCTGAATGTCATCGGTTATGCGTTAAACAAAGCTAAAAAGAAAAACATTTTTCACACGTCAAACAATTTCTCCGTCCATGTTATCTAGTGTTTGAGGTGTATGTTTGCACAGTACGTTGGGTGACCGCTCGAGAGTAATTTGATTATGCTCATGCGTTAGAAAGTGAGAATTTTGCCTGTTTTAAGACAAATATTTTGCTTCGTTTCTATTTAGGCGCGTTTGTGTATTAGGTAATAATGATTATTCATATTTTTATAACGGTCAACACTATGAAGGTTTTGTTTAAATAAATTTCGAATATCGAATAAGCAGTTTGAATACGTTTTGTGCCAAAATCGAATTCGCATTAATTGTTAAAAGAAATAAAAAAAAATCTATTGTTCTTTGTAATTCAAAATTTGAACAGTTTCCATTTTTAAAAGTAAGCGTTCGATGGTTCACCCAGCTAAGTATTTAAATGAATTCAGAAATCTTGAATCGTCTCCTAAAAAGTCTTTACAGCAGGAAAACGGTTGAAATAAATTTCGCAGCGCATTTTGTAGAACTCCGCCATTGTGCCCGACATGGTAACTTCACAATTAACTATACGCAACCTGAGCCCCGACCAGATCTAGTACTCGTTTTCCTCAAAAGATTCTCTGATATACTAACATAGTTAAACACTTATTTTAACTGTGTTTAACTTACAATTTTTTATGTTTATAAAACTTTGACTGTGGGTGTGCTTGGGTTAATATGGATTTTATACTAATACATGTGTGTATCTTATAAAAAAAGGTTTCAATTAACCAATAGTATAAACCAATCCCTTTACAATTCATCGAAAAATACTCACTTTTCCATCGATTTGTGATTTGTATTTTGTGAATACGAATCTAGTGTTTGCTACGATTTGTTACATTACTTGTATACTATTTATTTCTATAAAGGTCAGTTGCTATATCATACCTGCTTGATATCATTTGTCGAGTGGAGTCGAGTCTTTCGTCAAGGATCAATATACTAATCACTACATAGTATAAAACAAAGTCGCTTTCTCTGTCCCTGTGTCCCTTTGTATGCTTAAATCTTTGAAACTACGCAACGGATTTTGATGCGGTTTTTTTAAATAGATAGAGTGATTGAAGAGGAAGGTTTATATGTATGATAACATCCATTAAATATCAGCATTGCACCCGTGCGAAGCCGAGGCGGGTCGCTAGTATCAAATAATATAGGAATAGTTTTTAAAAAGTAAAAGTGTGAGTCGGCCACTGCATTGTTACTAGGTGGTCGTATAATACGAAAAATAAGCGTTGATCATAAAACATCTATTCAAACTACAAGCCCTGACCTAAAAATTCCGCAGTATATCAAGTATACAATAAAAATCACATAAAAATATATATCTGGATGGCTGGTATCATTTTTAGACGAAAATAAAATACCAGACCACCCGTGCAGCGTAAAGCTATCTTACTGTTTCTATTATGTTATTTAAGAGTTTGGTTATCAAATTTGATTCATTTTACTTAGAAGTATATCTGGCGGTACATTTTCGACCTAGGGTCCTCGGTTTGACTTCTAGGTTTAATATTATTGGGGTTTTTACAAGGAAATATTAGTTGCTGCTAAGTATTAGATAATATCGCCTAAAATTGTAAATTGGCTCATCCACTATTACATAAAGCTCAAAACACAAATTACCAATCAATCCACATTTCCGAAGTTCAGTATAATATAATGTAGAAAGAGAATCTTTACATTTCCAAAAAGGCTTGGCTAAATGAGTTTAAATCAAATTGATAACTCGGCAACAGGGACTTAATAATGAAACAATTGAGAAACTTTTGCTATCATCTCAAGTTCTATTTCAATCTCTTTTGTAACATCATTATTTGATCAGGAGCGAATTAATTTAATCACTCTATTCTTAGAAGGCTTGTACTAACGTCGTAATGGGTTGTAATTGCCAATTCACGCCTTTGCTATAATTGTATTGTGTGATCACAATAATGATAATTGCAACCTTGGCGTGTTCAGAGCGTTAGATTTTAGATACATTTGAAATTACCCGTGGGATTAGCAGACTCAATAACTCTGTATTACTGGTATTTTCTGTCAATCCTATTGGATTTTGATTGTAATGTTAGGTAAGTGTTTTGGTAAAACATGAAGTTAAAGCAGTAAAATCAATATTACATACTTAACTTTGTCGTAAAATAAACGCTGGTTATCAAAAGACATACAACAAGTTATATGCTAATTTTATTTGCTTCCATCTAAAAAAATGTGACGTACATAGGTACTGTCAAATGCTTTCAGAGGTAATCCTTTTACAGCAAATTTAAAACTACTTTCATAGTTGCTGATTGTATATACTGCCGTATTTCTTGCTGAATTACATGAATTTAAACAACCAACTGTACTTTCCCATGAGAGAAATAGCTGTTTTTTCCTTGTCTTGGTTGAGTTCCCTTCGGTTGGCACACTTTCCTTATTCCCAAAGGATATGTGCTAAATTACTTTACAGCTTTTCTAAGAACGCATCGTAATCTTAGAGTTCTCCAGCCATATGAATCACATTATTTGAATTTGTAAGTATCGCCTTGACATGGTTAGTATTAATGATACTTCCGTACGTCAAGTTGATGAAGTGGATTGATCAGTTGCCTTTTACGAAGCGAAAAAAGAAGACAAAAGATTTTTTGCCGGCATTAAGAGATTTGCACATCGTAGTCCTGTTATTTGCTGCTCGCAATCGGTAACCTAATTTGAATCGCATTTATATGCCAATAAGATTAAGTTTTGCATAAGCCGTGTTCATAAAATATCTGCAAACAATTGCTTGTATCGTAATTGGGATTATAATAAGTCACTTCAAAAAGTTTTTGCTGGTTTCTGTATGTGTTGTGTTCTTTATTTTATGGGTTATAAGGGTCTGTTTTCACTGTTTTAGCCGCGATACGTAAGCTTGTGTGTATAATCTTGACAATAATAGGTAGGCAGCGATTCATAAGACTTAAAATCCCCCTTTGACAACAGCGCTCTGTTCACGAATTTCTGATTAACATAATCTTTAAAACTTTGATCTTTGAACTGATTATCATCTTATAGGGTGTCTCGTGACACTTTAATGATAGTATTGGCTCTCCTATTTTGAAACGTTTGTTTTGTCTAAAAATTTTAACCATTTTTTCCATGTGTTTATTTTCAATTTTTATAGTGTGCTTTTAAAGAAATGAGGTTAAATTTACTCAAATAATGGTCAAATTTTTTGCTACATTTGTTTCACCAATCATAGTTTTTTTTTTTTTAACAAGCGATAAATTAGGTCTTAAACTTTAATCTACTTTATTCAACCTTTCATTTATGGTCTCACCATTATACACTAGCACAAAAATCTTCATCATGCTATTTCTAAACTGCCGTTCTCGCCATTCTCATACACTAACCCTGAGATCTCAGAAACCCCATTGATATCTTTGGGAGGCTAACGAATACCAACGGAAATATTTATAATTGATTCAATACAAGTTAGCATTTAAGGACTGCGTCTAGTTTTTCCTCGCTATTTCTGAGAAATAAAACATGTGGTCTGTATTGTGAGATACTGGCATTGAGTCATCGGCCTCGTGTTTAATGTTTACTTCAATGGGACTTTGTTGCCCCGTGGTTTAAAGTTACAGCGTCCTTACTATAAAAAAACTTGTAATTAATCTCGGTAGTCGGACGTACCTACTAAAATTAAGAAATAATTGAAGACTATACGACTGTTATGCTTACAAATGTTTAATTATTTTAATTAAATTAATTCATGCATTTTGTTAGATTTTATGAATCATTAAGTTCTAATAATCCTAAGACATTCCACATCCGTTTATGTTCCTGTTTGAAATAAGTACATTTTTGCATTTCCAGAATAAATATTTCTTACAAATTTCTTTCTGCTACATAAAATGGCGGCTTGAAATCCCCAAAGGGTTGGAATGACAATAATCGCATAGTCTCGTTTGAAATATTTGTCGCAACATTTTATTTTTCGCTGTTGAAAGGAATGGCTTTGAGTACGGCAAAGCATTTGGCGTGTTTTCGCAATCATGTTCAGTAGATGTAGTTAAATATTTACTTTTGATTAGATTAGATTAGATTGTTTCTATGGTAACGGATGAAACTTAAATATCATTGTTCATTTTTATCATTATGGATCAAAATGTAAAGATAATACTGTTATGATTTCTTCTTACTATGATATTTAGGAAGAAAATTTCACTTGCTAATTAATAAAATTATCTATCCTTTACTTAGAGAGAAGTCTTATGTTATATGTAATAGGAACTCACAAACAATCAGATCCTAAACAGATATGAGAGCAAAAAATCGCTTCGGGAATCGAACCTGCTCCAATATACCCAGCCAAATGCTTCACGGAATCTGTCAACAAACATAGTCCTGAAACTAACACCAATACAATCGAGTGATTGAGTATCGATGCGCAAAAAATCGATACAAATGGACAAAAAAGGCGCACATGACAAGCGTTTCCGTGTCGTTAACCCCGTCAATGCAGGCCGGGTTCGCGAGATGACATTCCCAAACGCATCTCGATTATGTTATTCCCAATTGAGTCATGCGGTATGAAAAATTTCCGACGCCAAGATTTTGACTTGATGGCCTTAATAATCGCTTTGGAGTAATTAGATTTTATATTACGGTATTGGACTAAGGCTTATATCCTTTTAATGAGAGAGCTGGGCCGTGTCCAGAAGTGGGACGTACATGGGCAGATGTCGATGATAGAAATGAGTCACCATGATGATATTGTGTTAATCTGGGTTTTCCTAGTCTGGAAAATTTGCAACTGCAGCTGCTAAGATCTCTCTCTCCGTTTCGGGAGATCGTTCAACTTATTTTCTAGGTCATATAATATTAAAATCGTCTATTCTAGTAGGTTCAATTAAATGGATAATTTTTAAGATCAGATGAATCGTATTAAGATTTACATAACAAAATTCTGAATAGGATTACGTAGTCTGAAAATTTGCTTTAAAAACAGCAATAGATTCGTCACCACCCCGTGAATCTCAAAACATAAATACATATTATTAAATTGTGTTATTAAAGTTTTGGTAATATCCCTTTATCACAGCAATTTATTGCTTGTCTCATACAAGGACACTAAGAGTTGTCGTAGGAAAACAGAACTGACGTCCCAAACAATCGCTAAGCTTGAGTAACAGCAAGCAATAATGATTGTTATTAAACAAGTTTCGTGGCTTCATGGCATTTAAGTTAATCTATGTACATTAGGGTCGATTGTCGCGTGGGCGTCTAATGTGCCGATTAGTGGGTGGCAATTCTAAAATATCGAAACTGTAAATGGTATTTGGAATGAGATCATCAGAACCGGCGTCCCTTTGTCTGTCGTAGGGTAATGGTACTGTGGTGTAACCACGGGGAAAATGGCAAAATAAAGTATCATCTTCGATATCTTGAATGCCACAATCTTAATTTATATTATGATGAAGATATATTAGCATAACGTTTAAGGAATCTTTACTTATCGTAGGTTGTAATAAAATTTTAAGTTTTATTATAACTGCTTAGTTGAACATGCTATATAGGTACATATTAACATGAACATGATATTTTTATTTATATTACCAAATGAAACGAGGTGAATATTGAGCAAGTTCAATACTAATCATAGTTTGCCTTGATTCGTTGTTACTGTTTCATGTTTTATACGAATTGCAGTAGGTACCTACTACAAACTCAATGCGTTATAAACTGTAAAATAAAAATGTAATGTAGGACTATGTCACTGCCTTATAAATTTTTATTACTTATTTATTTTCTAAGAGACCAAATTTGGCGGAATTTACTGCTTAATATCGACGTAAAAGGGAGCGCAATACCAACTGCTAGATTTTAAGTATTAGGTATAAACGATGGAGCAATCAACACCCTTCACAATCCATAACACTTTCCCTCCGAATCCTTGAACTGCACTCGACTACCCACAGTTCGCAGGATGCAGCCCACGCGCCACTCAAGGTGCCGGCGAATCAATGGCCGCCATTGTAACTCAATCCATCGCCCGATCTGGACGAGGTCACGTTCTAATGAACTAATGGAAGGATTCCGTTTTAAATTTTGAAATTAGAACAATCAAAACGTTTGGGTAACACAATAGAACAGGACTGTTTGAATTTGGAATTAGTGCCATTAAGCTGGCAACACTTTCGCACAATTCTTTCACACTCTTTGATTCAGAGAATTTCAATTCGAAACTAGTAGCGTTCTCCTTTGTCTATGGCTTTGGCTAATGTATGAACTGTATTGGTATGAACGAACAGAGGTTTAACATTTGAATTTGGAATTAACACTATTAAATGCTGTGATATTTTACTTTTTTTAAGCTGCACTAGGTCAGTGTAACAAAAGGAATAGACGGAGTTGAGATAAGGTTTTGAATTAGGAATTAGCACTATTGGAACGGCTAAATTATGTTAAACTTTTTGCTCCAACCTACATTAGAGCGAAGATTCCTTTTTTGCCGCCAGACTGCACGCCGCACGATTAAGAAAGAGATTAATGAATAAAGTGCGCTTTTTAAATATAGAACAGACATAATTAAAAAGTTATTTTGTATTTGTCGAGATAATCCTTCGGCTAATATTTTCTTTTGTTCCAATTTGGTTTTAGCAGCGTGGGGGGCTATGCTTGGAAGCTTCTCACACAGAACGAAGGGCTGTGATTTATGTAGTAATATTTCATGTTATTAGGTACATAATTGTCTGACTCAGGAGTAAATTTGTGCGTGCGCGCGAAAATTAAGCGATCTCAAGCATGACTCAGTTGTCAGATTAAAAGATATGAAGGTAGGTCAGTTTTATCAGACAATTTGACGCCTACTTTACCACTATCTTGGTGCATAAAAATGTAAAACATTATCTTTTTCACACGAATCATATCGCTGTAAATGATAAAGTTGGAACATTGATTTGATTTTATATTATTTATTTATGATAAAACAAACATTAATGTAATGGCGTTTAACTGCCCGACGTATTAATTTGAAATACAATGTAGATTATAAGACTTTTATTACACTGTGCTCTATATTGGAATTAAATTACGATATTTTATAATATTTCGATTGAATTATCAAAACGTTAAGGGATGCTTGAATAATTGCGCTTAAAAAACTTTTTTATTCTAAACACGTCAGCTATTAACGGATCTTCGTTTGAGTGCCTTTACGCATTTGCAAGTAAAATCGTGTTTTTACTAAACAACAAACATGAATATTCAGCCTAAAACATTTTTTTATTTGAATCTCAACTGTATTTTCATGGCCGAAAAGTGTATTTTTGTTTTGCCAACGCGCAAATACACCTTTGTATATCGTCTACACTGGTTGTAAATGGCCAGTAACAAACGCGCGAAGTAATTTTAAACTTCGAAGGATTCGAAATTTGAAATACGTGACGTGATTGGTAATAGAATGTTAGAACGTTATAAGGGCCTGTCCATACATATTTATGACGGTATAATCGTGAGTCCTAGTCGTTTCAAATGGCCATATGAAGTTTCTAGTAAGACTCGTTCAGTTTTTATTAAATAAGGATTTGTTCATATTGCATGAGCATTGGATTAAAGTTTGATTGATTTATTGTCGATCTTTACCATATATGTAGTTAAATGTTTAATTCTAGTTGGAGCATTGCGTTTATTTTGTTGAAATTTACTTAATAGCGATTTCAAAGAAAATCTTTACTTATCTGTAGTAACACTGATATTTCGTGTTGCTGAGGAAGTTTCTTGTCGTTTCTTCTCCTCAGCGATAACACGTTCCTAAACGATGATAGCTTAAAATTTACGATTTTGAAGCACTTGTAAGAGTATATTTGAATAAAGATTATGTTGACTTCGGCTCTAACCGGGACTTATTTATTATAGTACTTAAAACAACTTTCATCATTATTATCATCATCACCCATACATGTCCTACTGGGCTCAGGATTCTTCTACATTTGGGAGGATCTTTTATATGTATATATTCTCAGCCTATCGCCGTCCTCTGAACTAAGGTCTACCCAAGGTGACCATAAACAATACGATAAAACCAAGTTGATTCCATAGATAAATGAAACGGCATACCCACACATCATAAATAATATCCAAATGGTATGTAATAGTCACACGACCCAAATACTACAATTGAAACGGTCCATTCACGCTGACTTTGGTCGTAATTCATTAACACGTTGATAAGCTGCAACCTTGGTAGCTGGTTGTGGTATGTAGATTCCATAGACGAGTATTAGAAAAAACGCTTTGATTATACATTTTATGAGTGAAACAGAGCTTTAGTTGTGTCAATCGGATTGGTTGATGAGGACATCCATGGTTTGACTCCAAGATTGGGGAATGTTCTTGGATTTTCGGTTCTTGAGTTATGGGATTATCTTGAGTTCTTAAATATCGGTAATATTCACTCCTCTAGTAACGTAGGATTTCGTTACTCCGACACCATTCTGTGAACAAGACAGCATAATTCATTTCAATGAATGTCACATTTTGCCCATTTACCTTATTCCGCTGAACAAAATACCCTTCTACTTAAGACGGCCCGTACTCTGCTGGACAAAAAGAGCTCTTCTGCTCCTCTACAAATAAGAGAATCTAACCAATTTCCACCAGGCTGTTGTTACTCAAGAGGACTAAATGTTAGAAGGTCCTTTGTGAAGAAGTCTTAAACCTGCAGGTTTCCTCACGATGTTTTCCGTCACCGTTAAAATATGTACCTAGGATTTGACCACCCGCCTTATACTCCTATAAGATACCGATGTAACATATCCTCTATGTAACATATTAGTAACATACTATGCTCTTACTAGTCCCACCCAAGTAGTCTGCGTAACATAAGAACCGGGTGTTAGATAACGCAACCATTACTACATCGATTCCTGATAAGGGAAATTTAATGATATACGCAAGTATTGGGATACTAGAGGCTTTTAATCAAAACTATTTGACTGCTTCGGTGGTCCAACTGTGTAAGAAACTGCAGGTCGAAGTCGATAGATGTTGTGTTTATTTCCCAGGGAAAGTATTTTAATTACTTAGTAGATTTTTCAGACATCATTTTAGTGAATGTGGGTTCGAATCCTAGCCACACTTGTGAGTGTGTGATTATTACTCTAAGAGAAAAAATCGTGACATAATTGGGAGATGCAGTCCTGTTGTGAAGTCCTGTTGTCGTAGTGGTAGTGATCAGCAGAGGGTGATACGGGTGATTAATTCTCCACCCTGACCTGGCAGGCTCAGGTGGCTTATGTCAGCCAAAAAGTGACTGGTATACTCCGAGCTCTCTATCGTCTCAAAAACTTTCTTCCGTCGCGGACCAAGGCAATGCTTGTACAAACTTTAATATTCCCTATTATCGACTATGGTGATGTATGCTATTTTGACCTGAATGCAGACCAACTCAATAAACTTGACCGACTTCTTAATAACTGCATTCGATTCGTATTCAATCTCCGCAAGTATGATCATGTGTCTTCCTTCCGTTCTCAACTCAAATGGCTGCCAATTCGTGAGCGCCGAAATCTTCGCGCGCTTACTACACTATATTCTTTTTTAACCTCTCCTAATGCTCCTTCCTACATTACCCCCTATTTTAAATTTTTACATGCCAGCCATGCGAGAAATCTTCGATCTTCAAATAACCTTCTTCTTCTTTGCCCATCACACACATCCAATTTTATTCATTCTTCCTTTCCTGTGCAGTCTGTACTCCTCTGGAACGCACTTCCCTTAGAAATCAGGACGAGCACGAGTCGTCACACGTTTAAGCAGAAAGTTCGAAAGTTGTTCACAACCAGAATGGCAGATTCCTCACAATAGCTTTTATTTATTGTATTTTAAACCTGTATGTATTTATTTAAGTATATATATTGTATGATGTAATTACTTTATATTATATGTATTATATGTTATATATTATATGTATGTAATATGTATGTTAATATCGAGTGTAGTATATAATATTTTAATTTACACCTACGCTTTTCATCTCTGCACCTCCCAAGGTTCGACTGGTAGAGAATGCCTCAGGCATTAAGTCCGCCTTTACATTGTCTATGTAAAAAGTGTAAATAAATAAATAAATAAATAATTCTCGAATCAATATATCAAACATATTTATCATCATCAAGATAGATAGAGCGTAAACGGCAATTACGTAGACATTTATGTTAAGTAAATTATAAAAATATTGACTTTTCCTAATAACCCATTTATCTTAGTTCTCGATTAAGGTCTTTTTATATCTGTATATTCTTCAACAATTGCATAAACTTCGTCAATTCCTTCAATTATAAATCGAGGCCATAGCATAGTATATAAATATATGTATATAGCAAACATATACCACATACCAAGTAGCAAAACAGCACGCCCCAGATTCTACCGCCGCCAAAATTCGTCCAAATACTCCGACACGAACGTACACAACAGTAAGACAGTTCTATGGCGTCAAACTATGTTAGCACAGTTGTGAACACAATGGACTGTTAAACCATTAGTATAGCACAATGGTATGGAGGGGGGGGGGGTTTGACAAAAGCTGTTCTGAGTCACCGGCATTATGTTTTGTATGTCGCGTATTAAAATATGGGAGCTTCGATGGTTGAACACTAGAATATGAGTGAGTCAGTCTACGATCACAAATAATGGTTCATAATACAAAATTATAATATATAATAAAGACTAGCTTTTGCCCGCGACTCCGTCCGCGTAGACTCTAGGGTTAAGTGCAGAAAGTTTTTTGCATTTATAACATGTTTATCCCACGGGAATACTTCATTTTCCGGGATAAAAAGTAACCTATGTTCTATCCCAATGTATAAGCTATATTATTGTAAAGTTTCATGAAAATCCATTCAGTAGTTTTTACGTGAAAGCGTAACAGACAGACAGACAGAGTTACTTTCGCATTTATAATATTAGTATGGATAGAAAGACAGAGAGGCAGAAAGAGCAAAAATACTATGTACCAATTTAGGATTTTTAGTTAAACTTGTCCATAGAATAAGCAATTTTATGCGACACAACTTTAACATCATTTTAACCGATTCTACTAAACTTATTTCACAAGTAACTTAACCTTTTTTACTTCCTACAGTAATTATTAAATAAATAAAATTTACTTTTACGTCACGCCTTGAAAAATGATCAGAACCCTATCAGTTAGATACTTCGACATCAATAGATCTGTCTCGAAGCTATTTCATCCATACATTTGGAGCACATTACGACAGTGATGGAATATTCACATGTTCTCACATTAACAGCTGAACCCGTTCTCTAGCAATAGATGCAAATCACAATGGAAACTGGTATGCAAGTGATTCTCGGTTTCGTCACTTAAAAGTCGATTTAGAAACATTTACCTGATTTCTTATTTGAGATTTTGAGAGCGACACATCGTTTTTTAAAGATGTATGCCAACAGCCAATGTTAAGCTTATAAGTTCTTAAATACAGCATGAAATTATATTAATTGAATGTATAGAATTTGGAAAGGCAATCCTAACTAGAGAATAACGGCCAAAAATTCTAGTGTTCCTTCCTTTTGGTCAAGAATATTTTACAATTCTATAAAGCCCCAAGTTTAATTGAAATTGAAACCAGAAAGTAGTTCTAACTATTCTTTATTAATGGAAAATGATAAAAAGTTTCATATAGTATGATATTCTAATACAAAGTAAACGTGCTAAATACGATCCGCTTAGGCAATACGAAAACCATCCAAAAAAATCTAAACAATCTTTTATAAAAGCAAATTAAATCTCTAAGTACAAAACACTGGCCACTTGTGTTTATCGTTATAAAATCATTGCCCTAAATCTGTCCACACAATCTCATACCAAAGGGTTGGCTAAGAGCGGCTTGAATGGAGCACACATGTTCAACTTCAGTTACAGCCGGATACACGAAACATTTATCGTGAAAGCAAATCATTTAAAATGGGACGTTTATATTAGGAATTAGGCTGGTTTTACAGTGTCAATCTTCTTTTTTTTCATCAAGGTTATTTTTCGATTTTTTGGTATAAAATTAAAACACGTAACAGCTAAGCAAAATATAGCATATGATGCACTAATAGATTTTATTTTTGAATATAAAACCATTTTTTAAATCAATTTTCCATATATCAAATATTTCGACGCGATATCGTCGCATAGTCCTCATGACCACAGAGTTAATTCCTTGCTTCTATCATATCAGGCTCAAATTATTTCCAAGGCCTTGTTAAATTCGGCATTGTTAGACTGTGCTTACAAACATGTTAAAAACATAGGAAAAGAATATTTGTAAATAATAGTTGATGGCGCTTATTTTACTGCCTCATTGCATCGCCCTATTTTTTCCATAGAAATGACTTAAAATATACTTTTATGTTAAATTTATAAAGCTAAAATAAGCCTCAGCTGAACATGACATTAACTTTGTCACATAAATCATGACGTATAAACAAACTTCTAAAACGAAATTGGTCATCGCCTCATCAATAAACCTCGACTTAACAATAAGAGGTACAAGACTGGCGTGACCGCACAAATTGTTCCAACTTACCTCTAATTACCCACTATTTACAAAACATCAAAGTAATTAGTCCAGTCCACGATACTTACTGAACAATGTCTGTCCGAAAACGTAGCGACCTCGTGTCCTCAATTAATAATTTTCCGGTTCAGAGCAAACTTAAAGCCGGCCATTGTTGGACAAAACAATGAGAAATCGGTTGGGGCAACGCTTACAATGAAAAATTAGGTAAACCGACGCAACAGCGGGCCCAAATCTCCGATGTTCTGTGATGCAACTGCTAGTGATGCGAGATTTTTATCGATATTTTAGGTAGAAACGATGGCCAGAAAATGTTTTATCGACATCGAAAAAAATATTAAAAGATAGATTTAGACTTTTAATCAGCGTGGTAAAAGAGTGTCTTGGTCCATTGGTGGTCATGTATTCACCAACTTCAATTATATCATTTTGTTCTAACAAGAATGATGAGACATCAGACCTTCTGATACCAAAACAAGCAAAGCACCTTTGCCAGATATCGATTGTTTAAATACCTAGCTGCCTAATTCGGTCTTGATTGAACCACTCAACTGGCAACTGTCCAGCAACCTCAACAAAGACCTTCATAATTCATATACTGCAGAACCCAATTGGTATTAATGATGAATAATCAAATTTATTTCTTTTTGTTCACAGGTACGTAACAACAAAGATGTGAGGTTTTAGCAGTCGATACTTCAACTGATCGTATGAATTTAAGCTGTAAGACTATCTAACCGAATTGTCCGTTAAAACGCACTGGGCCAGCGTGGTGGACTAAGGCCTAAACCCTCTTAATGATAGAATAGACCCGTACCCAGCAGTGGGACGTATATGGGCTGATGACGAAGACTATTGAAAATTCTTTCAATAATTTGTATACAAATGTCGTTGATACAAGTGTTTTGTCATGACCACAAGCAAGGTCAGGGGGGCGCAGTAATACCAAAGTATATACAGCTGAATTACGTAAAACACACTCGTCGAACTTTGACAAGGCTGCCGATTGGTTACACAATTTCCTTGGGTTATTTCTGTAGTGTAATTTCGTATGTTACTTATCGAACTGGATTAGAATAATCGTATTCAGTAGTCAGAATTATACTATCAACAAGAACGACTGCTGGAAACTGGAAGTATTTTTAGAAAATGCTAATAGAATTTAAACGAAACTAAAGAGATACATAATTTTAATATTATTAACCAATATATTAGCATTGTCATTAGTAAATCAACTACTAGCACTATTTACGCTAAAATTAACAGTTTGCGCATATATTTGTCATCAGTACCTTAATCAGATAAATGCTGATAATTTTACTAAAGATGACAGAATTTTTCACATTATTTTTACATCGATAATTCAAATCGATTACCCAAATATCGATACTTAATCGCGATGAAAGTAAATCCCACCACTATTTTCCTCAAAGTTGACCCATATAGGCCAAAAACGCTTCCTCGTTGGTTCACAATCGGCCTACTGTTGTAGTGCTCAGTGGTATTTGGGTCGATGACACGAGTGCGTTCGTCGACGCATCAAGTGAGCGTTATGTAAACTTTTTGTAAACAAACTTTTTCTGGGCATTATCTTTATGGTTGCAGAATGAATTTGAAATAATAAAGAATTACGCAATCTTTAAAAATAGAACTACAATCTCGTTTGTATAAGATCAACTAAACTATCTTAAAATTAATAGAATGTGCTAAAACGCAAAAATAAAAAAGGAAAAAGATTCATTTTGTATAAGACTGGTGCTACGACTAGGGTCTACTACTAGGGTACCTTGCATGCAAAGAAGTTCGAATTATCGGACATTTAATTTAGAAAAAAAAAATGCAATATGGAGCTCTACAATGCCTTATTAAGTAATGTTATAATAAAAGCTAAAGTTACCCCTGAAATGATTAAGTAATTACCAAATAACATAATTAAATTAGAAGCTATGATTGATCGATACACATAATTGTATCTTCCGAATTAAAACAACAAAGTATTAGACTGCATTAAGCTAATGGATATGTTTATCCAAGGCAGTAATTATTAAGGTCGTAAACAAAATTGGGTTGTAATGAAAATATTGAACCACTTTGAACAGTAAATTTGTAAACATCGGCAAGATAAAATGCACTATTTTAGTGATATTGAATTTTATTACATGATGCTGTATTCTACATTATGTCTTTATATCACGCAACACACATACTTTAAGTTGCGGAACTAAAAATAAAAATCCTATTATCGTCATCGTCAGTTTTTTCTATAATTGAGAGGGTTTGGTCCTCAGTCCACCAAGCTAGCCTAGTTTTGATTGAAAAGTGTTATTCATATTATTAAATAAAATTGACCATTTGCTTCCTTTTATTTTACCCTGTCTTCGTGAAATTCCGTTCTTGAAATAAATTACAGTCAAACAAAATAAATTGGAATTCCAGTTATAATATTTGTCGTGTGACCTTCGCAGAGACCCTATTTCTCACGTGCTCCGTTAGTTTAGGCCTAGATGTTTGCAGGGCACCTAGCGGCTGTGATGAATTAGTCTTGAGGTCAGTTTCAAGATACTCGCAGTGACAGGGGACCAACTGTAAATATTAATTTTAATATTAGCTCGGGATTGATGAGATCGTTTATAGAAGTTGTATTTTATTAGTAACAATTAATTTACTCATTTAAAATATATTATTGAAAATGTTTCACAATAATAGGATAAGAATATATTATACAGTAATAGTCAAGCTTGGTATCCTAAAATCGTATTCGCTGTAATTTGGTCGTTCATTTCCCTTCCCCTTTTTTAAAAGGCTTGCGTATGCTTCCAAGTAGAAACTATCTCTTGCCTGCAATTTCACACAGATGAGCTAATAACAAATTATCACAATAATCATTTCTATCCCCAGACTCACAATAAAGAGTTTTTTGACTTATTTAATACAGACATTTTAATTGACATTCCAGTGCCATTATGACTATAAGTATAAAAGAATACACACATCAATGAACACTACAGAAAAAAAGTGTAAATTCCTAAGCTCCTAGATCTCTTATTAAAATCGATCTATACATAAGGAGTGAATTTTTCCTTTGTATTTCTGACGATCCTGTAAGTACATATAAATGTCAACCGACAAGGGCACGTTCCGTAACTGAAGGCGTTTGTGAACTCATACGTGAATAAGGCCGAACACAATCACGGTAACTGTTTTAACACTTCTGCCCGCCGAGCGCCTCAACTAAATAGCACATTTTTATCATCCGTGCAATTGATGGGATGTGAGCGGGTGATGTTTTAATTTTAGACCTTAGTTCTTATATTAGGATGACAAAGATACAATAAATGAATAAATACACCCAACAGTCACATACATAGTCCTGACCCCACACTAAGATACGAGTCTTGTGTCGTGGGTATCAGAAACTACGAGAGACTTTTCGGTCTAACAAACACCCAGACCCGAAACAAATATTTGTGGATCACACAAACATTTGTCTCGATGCGGGGATCGAACCCGCGGCCGCTCGTTTCGCAAGCTGGTGTCTAGCCAACTGCTGGTGTCTCTCAATCGGAGACACGTGTGCAGTAGTGGATCGTGTTTGGTCTTAGATTAATGAATCGGGTTAGTTCATTGTATGGAATATAGTAGCTTTTATAATAAACGTGGATGATTAAGAAAGTGTCACAAGTAAATTTCAGGAGAGTTTTATATAAGGAACATATTTATTTTATCGATGTAACTATTTCTATTTCCCTTCGCGCCATTTGTTAATTAATTTAATTTATTTTGCAAATAACCAACCTTTCAGCGATAGGTATAAAGTACATACTATTTTCTCTTTTTATCGTTGGTGTAACAAAAATCTCGATTACTTAATTTAACAACAACGTCATCTATCCACAACAATCCGAAACTCAACCAAGTCGCTTCCTGCCCTGCCTCGTTCCTCACCGTTACGTCACAGCCTCTCGTTAACACTTAGATGCGAATAGAGACATTCAGTGTCCAGATAATTGATACATCGGGAGTAGTTACGAAACACGCGACCCCTCCGCTGTGTCGAATTTGACGATGTCATAAAAGTTTTTGTCGACCGAATTATTTGCGGGTTATTGCTCGGAAGGTTAGACGTGATATGGATAGGATTTTAGTTTTGTTGTGAAGTTGAGACTGTTATAAAGGTATAATTGTAAATGATATTGATGTTATGTCAATATCGAAAGAGCTATCTGCTTCTAAGCAAATTATAAATCTTGGATGTTTTGAGTTTTGAAGAGAGCGAGAAGAATTGAAATTAAACGCTAAACAAAGACTTTGCTTGCTTCATAAAGTAAATCATATATTATAAAAAAGATTAACCTAACTCAAGAAATTTTAACTCGCTGTCGTTGTAGACTTCAATCAAAGCAGGATATGATTTAAAAAAATGATCCAATTAGGAACAATTAAATTAGTCCTAGATTTATGGAGGAATGTGTTATAGGCCTCTGCCCCGTAGTGGCATAATACTGGTTAAAGCTACAGAATAAAATATGTTTTTTTGGCAAATAACATAGTTTGCTAATTAACCCTGGCTTAATTTCGTAACAGTTAGCTTATATGCTGCCAAGGGATCTACGTGACCTAAAGCACGTAGGGTCTTGAAGTTTTTGGCACTTGAACATAGTAGTGACGAAGATGATGCTTTGCATACACAAGAAGTACGTATAACCAACAGTGACGTAGGACTTAAAGAATTTTCTTTCCCAATCCATGGGGATTGGGTGTCAATAATTCGCAAGCTATAAAATTGAGGTCATATAAAATGAAATGCTACAGTGTTACATTTGTAAATTTTCTTAATAAACAGATGTGCCTTGAACTTGACAATTGTTTTACAGATGAAAAAGCAAGGTTTTTTGTTTGTTGCTCTCCGAAAACTAAATAGATCAGGAAATTTTGATGACTCTTTCGTAAGAAGATGAATGGGGCTCTTGAGATGGTAAAGAAAATTTCCAAAGCGATTATTAAATACAAAATTTTGTTAGTTCCTCTTTCATTTCTCTCCCCAATCAAAATCACAATGCGACCTTTGCGATATTTGGTCCTGGTTTGGTCAACTTCTCTCAACTCTCAATTAAACTGTCCACTGTCCATACTGTGTACGTACTTACAGTGTTATAATATTCAGCAATATAGCACGAAGTTCTGACGTCATCCCACAACGCCAGAGGGTCTGTGCCGTCGCGAAGGCCGTAACTAGAACGCTGACACACGTGTAAACATTAATTCTAATCTAATAATAGAGAACATTATAACGTCTGACCCCATTAGACTGTAAATAACCCACGTGGATACCATGGGAATGGATTGTAGCAATGAAATTTAAGATACAAGGCATAAATTTAGTGACGGTATCAGGAAAATGTAGCTTCTAAGAAATCTGCGGTTAAATCCTCTAATTTAAAAATTAACGTGAAACCTCCTTGATATTCTACTTTCTGCAAATTAATAAATAATAATCGGTAGAGATTTTCATACTTAAGACTTTTTCAATAAAATTGGTGAATAGCTGCAACCCAAAAAGTTTTATATATGTAAGCTTCGACATTGTCGTTGTCAGTAAAAACGACAGTGAAAAAACGTGTATGTCTTATATATATTCACAATATACGGAATGTATCTTTAGGATGAGGTAAAGTTATGAAAAAAAGTTTGTGTGATGCATAAATATTTGTATCGGGCCCGGTTGCTGTTAAGACCATAAACCCTCTCCTAATTACTGATGCATCGTAAGAAGCAGACCTATGTGCCTATAGCCTAAAATTATTTATTTAATTATGTGTGCGAAAGTATCTTTAAAATACAGGGTGTATTTAGACCGTGATCGAAAACTGAGGCAGGTAATAGCGAGGTGATCACAAACCCAATGGCGATATTAAAAATCCCGACAAAAAATAAAAATTTTGACTCTTTCCATACAACTATCGGTGTTAAATGTATGCGGTTTGTATGGAAAACCTCAAAAAAAATATTTTTTGTCGGGACTTTCTTTAATGCCAGGGAGTATATCTTTTTAATATATTTTTTCCTGTATATCTTTTTAATAAGCATATTTTCATTATTTATTAACTCTACGTCGCACCCTTAAATATCATTAGCATTACGCATCTGGTCATTCAGGCTTCGAAGAAATGACGCTTCCGCTTTCCGGTTCGATTAATTATACAAGTTTTTTCCTATTTTTTCCTTACTCGGTAGTCTTTTTTAACTCTGTTGACGATGCAAACATTGTAGGAGTAGTCGCACTGCAAAAAAGGTAATGACTGTTGAGACCACCGAGTGATGATCGGCAGTTGCTACCGTTATGTCGGCTTGCGTTTCCTATAGTTAATGGAAAAGTTGATTGTGATCATCTTATTCCTCCATCTTTGGTTTTAAACCATTTGTATTTGTTTGGAGGTAGTACATTTTTGTTATTATCTACTACAGTACTACAGTTGACATTTATCTGTGGCTACAACTTCGGTATTATGGTGGCGACCTAGAAACACTGGTTTGACTTCTAAGAGTTCTAAAATCAATATATTTTTGCCTTCTGAAAATGTAGTTGGAAAAATTTTGAAGCTGACCCCCTTTTACTTAAGACATAATATCTGACTAAAACTGATAATAGAAATACGGTTTATTTGTTCTTTATCTTTATTTATTAGAATGAGTTTGTAATTATGTTTTTCTTGTTATTATTCTAATTAAAACATAAAAATATGTAAAGAATTGACTGTTAAATGAAGCATCAAAGCAAAATTATCGTCTTAATTACATCCATTCGGAAAATGACATAAACTATACTGCAATGGATTCCCAATAAATGTTTACGTTAGTTAATCTCTTCAACATCCATTTAAAACATCTTGCAACCCACGCAGAGTGAGATGTTTATAAACTTTATTACTGCTAGTCTTAGTTGTAACTTCTTACCCCTATTTGTACTCATTATTTACTTGTTTTAATTCATCGTGTGCGTTTTGTTCTCCTATCTAGTCTTTTAGGTTTTAAGACCAAACTTTTTCTAATTTTTTTCTTAGTATGGTTCTTTAAATAATAAAACGAAACACCCCCTACTCCCTTACGTTGTTGCAGTTCTATAGTAAAGATGTGGGTTTTAAAAACTACGCTAGACTTTTTCGGACCACTAACATCCAGATCCAAATAAATATTTGTAAACACTATAATCATTTCTCTAAGTGGAAGAATCGAACCCAAGGCCTTTCTTGTATAGTGTTTGTATTTTCATAGTAAAACAAGTAAGTGACGCCATTGGTTAGATTGCAAACGTAGGGGAATAACAATAAGATCTGATCACATACAATTTTGATTAAATTTGTCATTAGTCAACACAAATGAATCCTGGATATAAATTATCGAGCACTGGTATTTCTTTTCATTCTTAAAATAGGGTATTTTTTAAAGTTTACCTAACTTCCTCTGATTGCCAATAAATTACTCTCTTTTACTTTGCAACACAATTTCTATTTCTATAGGTACACAAGTACGGGTTATTCGGGCTAAATTAATTCACCATTCCCAAATAGCTATGCATAAAATTACAATGTTAAGACGTCTTAAATTCGCCATTTTATGCGGCCATTACATTAATTATTGTACAAAACTTTTTGATACAGACCATATTGTCTATTGACCAGAATACAGGTCTTTTGAGCGTAAAAGCAGGTTTCAACGCGTAATAACCATACTGGGGAATTTAGTTTAAACGTTACGGTATTCCGAACATAAATTTTATCGAAGTACAATTTTATGCCATTTTAGCTAACATAAACGGCAGGTTGGTTTGTTTGTCCAATAGTAGAGCGAGCGCGGGCTCCAGTAATGTGTGAGAAATTGGCTGAATAAAACACCTTGTCTCACATCTCGAGTTACTTTCTTAATTTTTATTGCTTTTCCCGCGGCTACCCTTTCAATTACCTTTTATTCTCGCCAACTGGCAACACCGCGCTATTGACCGGTGATTTATGGTCGTGGTTATTCTCGGATTTTACTGTAGTAGCCAAAGTTGAAGGACTCCCGAAAGGAATTTTGTATTTTTTTCTCCTATATTTTTATGAAAGGTCGTATATTTTAATGTTTACTGCACATTGACAGGTCACCTATAGCATTCCTTTTGTGAATTTGATGTCCAAATTCAAATATGTTTCTTTTTTCTTTCATATATTTTTTTAATTGATGAGAAAGCCTGTAATTAGATACCATAACGAATTTGTGTAACTCGCATCGAAAATAACCCAGTTACAAAAGTTAGTTAACTGTCGGCTACATCGGTTGCTTGTTTTGAATTATTTTTGCATGTGTTCGTTTTGAACCCACGTCGCTTCGGCCGTCCCACTCTTTCTTTTTCAATTCCTCGTATATGCAGTTTTGTGTTCGTATTTTGAAATGTTTTTGAAACGGGAATTAAAAAGTTGGCGCGTGCAATCGACAACGTTGTTAATTTTTTTATGTTGTCGAATGAAAAAAAAGTATTCCATTTTTGAATGCAGTTGTATTGAGATATCTGACCATTTGATGTAGTTGCCGGCCGTAACGATGGTTGAAGTTTTGTTTTGTTACTGGCTGTAATTACAATTTCTGTTCTGTTATTTTTTTACTCATGTAAATGGAACTTGAAATATTGGTGTCTGGAAAGTTATTTCTTTCCATTTCAACAAGATGGATGAATAGTGAATCGTTGAGATATTTTGCCGAAGTGCTTTAACGTCATCTATCGATCCACTTGGATGGATTAGAATTTTTTTAATCGTAGTTTTTTTCTGTTACTGATAAAGAATTCGCACAAAGAAAGTTACGTGTTTTTAATACACCCGTATATGAAATGAAACCAATAATATAATAAAATACAACTAATAGAATATTTATTACATAATTTCACTTTCTATCTCAACATGTGGTAACGAATAGACCCACATATTTTGAGGATTAATAAATCACCCATCAGCTAACCTAATTAGAACATCAATAAAACGCCAATCAATCCCCAATAATGACATAAGATTACGTCAAGAGTGACAGCTGTCAAAACAGGCCGAACCAAAATGGCGGCAATGCATTCCGAAAACAAAAATGCAACAATGACATTTCGTCACCACGCCATCTGGCGGGCGGACGCCTACGGGGTTTCGTAATAGTTCCGTGACTTTTTGTGGTTCTTAGACCATTTGTGGTTTTTGTGGTCGGACACATTATGAGGTCAAATAGAAAAGGCACCTGTTTAGTCTGGGAAGAATTAATAAGTGTTATATTTTTTTAATGAAACGCTTGCATCGGATGTGGATATTATAACGTAATATTGATCGTAATCGACTTGGCCCTTATGGTATTTGAAGCGTGAAATTACCATACGAAAGTGAACGGGCTGTAAATGTTTGAAGTGATTTCCATACAAGATATTACATAAGTGCAATCTTTAGAACTCGAAGTAGTAATTTTTTTATCGAAACTGTAAGGAAGTAAAATCAATTTATAACAAAAAAAGTGTCTCAACCCCATCATCTTCGCAATTGGTTTTTAATATTTTACTCTGGCAATACTGTATTTTAATTGTAGCCCTACAATATTCTTAATAAATAAATATATTAAGTCAACAATCTGAAAACATAAACTCTTTAGTGTCGTTCAGGTATACATTTCGAGTCGAGCTAATTTTTCCATTACAGAACTCCAGCACCAACACGGTGTCCGGAAATATGCCCGTTGAATGGCTAGGAATAGGCTATGAATAGGCTAGTCTCATATCACTTCTGACTTAATAGCTAATATGACACATGCCAGTACTTCCATAAAAGCCCAAAACGAATCGCGTTAATTATTGAAAACCCCGTGGCCCAGTTGGCTAAACAACACCTTGCGAAATAAGAGGTCTCGGGTTCGATCCTCGCACTGAGACAAATACATGTGTAATCTACAAATATTTGTTTCGGGTCTGGGTGTTTGTGAGTCCAAAAAGTCTCTTGTAGTTTTTGATATCCACGACACAAGACTTGAATCTTAAAGTGAGGTCAAGACTATGTATGTGACTGTTGGATGAACTTACTTATTTATATAGTCAAGTTTATAATTGTATATAGTGTAGTCAGGATACTTCCATATATACTTAAATTCTTCATCAACCCATATACGCCCATTGCTGAGCACGGGTCTCCTCTACCATTGAGAGGGTTTAGGCCATAGTCCACCACGCTGGCCTAGTGCGGGTTGGCGGATTACAAACCTAAGAAATTCTTAAGAACTTTTAGGTGTGCAGGTTTTATCACGATGTTTTCCTTCACCGTTGAAGCAAGTGATAATTCTTTGTAAATTACACACATAACTTCGAAAAGTCAGAGGTGTGTGCCTGGGGTTCGAACCCGCGATCGCCGAAATTCTCGACCGCATGCCTAAACCTCGAGGCCATCACTGCTTAAATGCTTAAAATTAAATTGCTTTTGTTAAATACAAATTTAAAGCTTAAAAGTTTAATATTCGGAATTTTATAAGCTGGGCTTTTAGGCTTCTATGGAAGTACTGCTAAAGCTCTGTCTATCCTTTTGTGAATACAAGCATAAATACACATAAAGGGACTATGGAGCAAATTTGCCAACTTACTAACCTTGTTGCTTTTGTTCGGACAACTTCAAACAACTCGAAGTTATGAAATGAGATTTATTCAGACGCGTCCCACGACACGTTACGCGACTTTATCAAAGATCCTTTGCTGTGTTGTGACATATATTTATATTACTTGTTTTGTTTCTTATATTTCTATTTTTTGTTAACTAAAAGACGTAACTGTATCATTTTAATTTAAAGTTCAGCTCATGTTAATTCGTTTATTCAGATAAACAAAAACTCGTACCCTTGCTATTGCTACAGGCTAACCTATTTAATAATGTGAAATTGTGAATGAATGTTGATAACCAAATATGTAGTACATATTCTTTTAAATAAAATAATAATTTAATTTCATTGTTATTTGTGACGTCATTGAAAAAGTATTTAACTTCTAAAGTAACATTGTATACCACTAAAACAAGCGTTTGAAAATCTTTCAAGTATGTTAGGTAATAACTAGATTTAAATTCACCATTATGAAGATAACTGCTTCATTGGCCCCGTAGTATAATTGCAGTGTGTGATTAAGTATTCCTGGGTTTAACGGGTCTGACATAGAGTTTTGGATCTTCTGTTACGAAATTCTCAGTTGCAATTCGAAGTCCTTAAAATTGCTTCAGCTATGAAAGAAGGTCGTCCTCTGTTAATTGAAATTTAGGAATATAGGGCTACTGGCGTGAATACGTAACACGACTTGAAACAAGTTCATCATAATTCAAAAAAATGTGCTCCTGTGATCTAAATATCACAGACCTATTATTTAACAATTATAACGTTGTTCTACTAAATCCTCTGCGCAAAAAATGGCACATTTTTACTCTCTGTCCCCATATTAAATATTTCACAGAAGCGCTACGCAATCAGAGATATTTAAGAGCTTTAACGGTGGTAAGTAGGTGGTCTCAATACAGTCACATCTGTTCACACCTCGTATGTAGGTCGGGATACAGATAATGTTTTACGTTGCTATGGCGACGGAAACAATATCGTCAATGGTTTCTGGGGATTTTTTGTCTGTGATATTAACATTTCTTGGGGAAAGGTTTTGAGATTTCATCATCATCCCTTATATTATTATCAGCCCTTATAGGTCCCTGTGCTGGGCAATGGCCTCCTCTACAACTGGGAGGGTTTAGGCATAGGTCGACCACGCTGGCCTAAAGCGGGTTGATTGATTGGATAAGTTATTATATTGCTTGATATTGGACGATAACACGAATTTTATTTTTTTATGTAAAATATTTTTTTGTTTCTGCTGTACTTCTTCTGAATAATTATTTTTTTCACAATAAAAAATTCACCAAAAAAATCTATTTCAAGTTAATTGAATAAACTAGCTTCCTTATTCCTTTTCATAATAAATAAATATCTTGTTTGATAATAAGGTTTAAAAAGAGATGAAAAGTGGACCAAAACCATTAAAAAAGTTTAGGTCTTCTTTATACGAGGCATGTTGATTAACCAATCAAATGCTATAGACACTATTGCCGCCACTTAACTTTGATCATGGCGTGATCTGGGCCATACAAGATGATTCAATGTGGTCAAAATTAATATCAAGTGTTGAAGACAATAGTATACATATTCTTTGTAATTTTTTTATTTGTTGACTTTTAAATTAATTTATTTTGTTATATACCTACAGTTGATATGAAAACAATTATCAAAGTAATAAAATTAACAATTTAATCGTTTTTTCTTTAAGGTCTAAACAACAAAAACAATAAAAAATATATTTAAAATCCACATTCTAGCACTAAAGTAACTTAAACAAAACACGATCGGTCCTCAAACAGTAATCACATGCGTTTGTGTGTGTCTGACAAATAGCTTCCAGTATAGCCCTCTCTTTCTATATCGGCCGCTAAAAAGCATGTAGTAAAAGAATGCGTGCGTGGTTCGAATGCCGATCGAAAATAGTGCAGGCGTCTAAATTGTTATATTTTACGACAGTTTTTATACTTACGTGAACTTCAAGACTTGTGGAGGAGAATTGCAGTCATTATTGTTATCCTGTGACGCTGAAGGTAGTGATAGATAATCTAATAGCTATGTCAAATTTAAGTTTTAACATCGATACTGGTAGTCTATGATTTTTCATTCAATATTTATTCAACCAATCATTCGCGAGGGTGGTGAATGAATTTGCTTTTTCAAATACATCCCTTCAATCATTCACGAGTCAAAAAGCAGAAATTAACTCACATTTCAATACTCGTCAATCACTTTACCAGCGTGAACTTGGCGTGAGTCTCATTACAAATGCTCAATTCAAACAAGTTGGCAAACACTTGAGTAAAATTAAATCTAAATTGTTTGCACAGATCTTAAGGAAATTTAAAAAGCGGCAGGTCATGTTGGTTGAGTTGTCAAAACGCCTCCTTTAGGTCAATTGTCGACTGCCAACATCACCTTGTGAGTGGTAAATGAATCATTTCATTCCACTTGATGATTCATTACATATTTCCTAGATATATGAGACTCGTCAATTTATGATCAAAGGGTATGTTCCTTTTATGGAATAATCATTTGCTGCTACTGTAGTGCCGTTAAAACCTAACACAAAGACTTTAGAATATTGAGCATCAGTATGATGCTTAGAAATATTAAGTTTAGATTCATATCAGAAATCATGTTTATGTTACTTCCCTGAAGGATCTCTGGCTATTAAAGTTTTAATAATCTTGTAATAACTATTATAGCTATTCAGTCTTTTCTGCATACTTAGATCATAGTTTAATTAACATAATTTATCATTATTACCATTATCAGTATCAACATCAAAAATCTAAAAGAAGCCCACTGCTAAACTTCTGCTGAATATTTCCATGTAGTTTGAATCTAAAATCCCAAATCTTTTTAACTAGTTTTTTCATCTTAAAAAAAATAGTTCAATGCTACATAAGCCGTCATTTACATCCCTGAAACAGCAGCAATCACTACAGCTTCATAACATCGATTACATATTAATGAAAATGTAAAGCTATTTGAAGTACAAATTAAAGGCTTGTTTTATCTCCATTCACTAATGAACATGCAAGCCGTTTATGTTTACCGAACTAACACGTACCAACCGGGTTTATTTTAGCTCCGTATTGTTGTCTAAGTATTGACATTTTGTTCAACATGTATGTTTTTATACATGGTTTATCTTTGACTTGTTTTCTATTCTTTATAAATATCATTATCAGCTTGTTTATGCTCCATTTCTGGGCTCGGGCCTTCTTTATAACCGAAAGGAATAAAGAGGTAGCCCACCACGCGGGCCTAACGCGGGTTGGCGGGTGATTTTTTTCGTAAATTGTGCAGCTTTCTTCAAGACGTTTTTCTTCACCGTTAAATTCATTGTGAATAGTTAAATACTTACATGACTATACTATAATGTCGCAGCAATTTTAAATAATTATAATCTTTAGCTACAGTATTTCAATTCTACTGCTCAAAAGACAAACCTTTTTATGCTAGATGGGATGTTTGTTTTTATTTCTTGTATTAGTTGGCAGCACCGTATCTGTTAATTTGCAGTATGCCTGAGACTACTACTTCTTTCATTTCCTTGCAACGTCTTATACTCATAGATGATAATAATAGAAAGAAATGTATTAAGCAAAATATATCACTGTGTAATTTTCATCTGAGATATGCCCAACAATAATCTGGTAAGAAAACACAGCTTTTAAAATGAGAAACGTCAGTATATCATTAGATCTCATCCATTTCTTTTTAAATGTAGAATTCGGTAAATAAATTACGTAGAATTTTATCTTCTCACGAAGTGTTCCCGGCAAAGTGAATTTCAAATTATTTCGTAGTCAAAATCGTCGTATTCCACATTTAAACTTTAAAAGCAAGAGCTTAAGTTCAAGGTTCACAATATTTATACTCTGATGCGATAAAATCACGCAATCAATCACACGAGGCGCGCCTTCAAGTCCTTAAGGCTGGCCGCACACTGTCAATATTTACTGATGTAAAACATTTTTGCTGTATGGATACAAAACTTGATGGATTCGCGAAAATCGCTTCGATAACCTATATTCAGTTTATTTGATACCTAATTCACTATACTAATCACGATAAAAATCTTTAACATTAATTTTCAATACCTGGCTGATACGTCGTAATAAAAAAGGTTTTATCTTTAGACGAACTATATTTCATTCGTGTACTGAGCATTCCACTACCCGCTATAAAGTTTGGAATAAAAGATCCAACAAAACGTCATATATTAAGCTATTCGTTGTCAATAAATCGTTTCCTAATGTCTCCTTCTTTTCCTATTCATTATTTAGGGTCTGCATTATAACTTCTTTGTAATTATGTTTTAATTAAAGTCTTTTCTTATTCGTTAAACCTATACAAGAATTACTAAGCATTTATATGAAAGCTTCCGTAATGAAGAAAAGTTTTTCCTTTGTTAATTCCTTTCGCTTTTCGCACACACACAAAGCCGCATTCATACGCTGTGCCTCAGGCGGAAATCGAGTACTCTTCACGTTCATATTATCGTAATGACTGTTCTCTACGCAGAACTAGTATTTGCACGTGAATATACTTAATAGCATAGAGGCATTAATACATGCTCTCATACTTATCCTTAAAGACATTAGAAACTTGCATTTTTACTACCAAGGGTCGAGCCTGTAGTATTTTTTTAAAATCAGTATTGTTACTTATAAATTAGTAAAAAAATAATCCAATAACACGTTGGCTGAATCTACGAGTAAATTCGAATCCTGGTCCTTAAAATCTATCGTAGGACCACGACGCAGTGGTTCAAATATGATTTAGTATTTTTTATTGATGATATTAAATTAAAATTCTTATGTAGCCAGAAATTGGGGAAGTTTGCCTCAGAATAACGCTGTATTTCATGGCAAATAAATCCTAGCTTTTCTGCACAAAGAAAAAGAAGAAAACACAGCTTGAGTGACAGACTTGTTAGCTAATTCACTCGAATGAACAATTCAAGCTTTGAAAGAACTCTTTTTTCAAAAAAAGCAGTTTGAGCACCACCACAATCATTGAATGCGTAACGAATTTTTGAACACAAGAAAACCTGTGCCAAGCTAAATTCGACCTTAAAATTTTGATATCCAATCAAACTGAAGTTCCATATCCTTCCTAAATAAAGATAAACAGATACCGAACATTTTTCTTTACTCGAGTTATTTATACACCATCTTTACCATGCCAAAGGACACTTGGAGTCGTGCTTTAACTAAGGTCATGCAACAGCCATACTTCAATCACTGTCGGGCTAAGCTATCCATACCAAATTGATCTAACTCCCGGGTGTATCAATTCTGAGCTTACCCGTAGATGCAACTCATTTCATCTGGGGAAATATCGTGAAATACTAACGGTTGTGTCTTTGAAATATTAAAGTTGTATAGACAATATTGAATCGGCTTGAGAACAAATCTCGTAAATACGTACCTCGTACATATATATGTATCTCTCGCCTGTATTCTTCGAGGGTGTAGGTAGAGGTGCTTTTCAATTCCACGTTATTGGAGGCTATTTCCAGTCTCCGTGCTGCTTTTGTTATGGGAAAAATTAAATAACACTTTGTCCGAGCTAGAAATCGAACAGGTGGTCCCGTTGGTACAGTCTTGTAACCGTGAAAGCACAAGGCAGTAGTATAGAAGACTATGTAATAAAAATAGAAGCAACTCTAAGCAAAGTTAAGGCGAGTTATTATTCTGAAACGTAGACAATAATTCCCACATTTTTTAAATGGCGTCCACAGATGGCTAGCAGACGGTATCGATCCCTGCACAGAGACAAATGTTTTAGTTACACATACCCTCTATTAATATTGCTACATAATAGTTTAGTCCTAAATATGTAGTCTACGAGTGTGACTAATTAATTTTGTTTAAAATATGATTGTTATCTATTAAAAGCAAATTAAAGCCAAGTGGTAGAGAAAGGAAAAGGGGAGGCTTTTGTATAGCAGTGGGATCTAGTATACGCTAATTTAAAAAAATAAAAGCACTAAAGCACACCTCATAATTGTTTTAATGCAGGAAGAATTTTGATTATATGAACATTTTTGGCCATCTAGGTATTGTTGGCCCTATCCCACCACACACCCGCCACTGCAACTCCTGTACTCCAGGATCAACAGCGGCATGCACAGTATTGGCGCCGAGCAATGAAGCTCAGCGAATCTAAGGGGACCTAAATTGTCATAATCCCGCAACGAAGTTAATCAGAAAAGCAATGTAAAGGAGGAGTTGGAAAACAAAGAGTTGTCCACTTCCCTCCACAGCAAAGCGGGTGACAAAACATTGCCATCTAGGTATGTCTTCGTATCAAAACCATTTGGTGTCCATCTAACCCTATTTTCGACATTGCTACATATATAGTACAAGACAGTTCCCAAACTTGACAATACAATATGTCACACACAATACCCGTTACCATTTTGCGTGACGGTCGACTTTTGTAAGGTCATGCGACCATTTTTCTCGACTAACTGGTCATTGTCATGTTGCCCAATGGGTATTGGAGCGAGCACACGGTCAAAATCGTTGCGATTCGTGATATGAGATTTGAGTTCTGATATTTTACTGTCGTCGACGAGTCAAACATTAATTATTGTCTATGATTAGAATGTAGTTTTTGAATACCAATTTGACAATAGCTTTGTGTTTATATTGAGGAATTATTGATTCATAGCTGTTGAATACTTTGCTTGAGTTCTTCTTATCTTGGGTGTTTCTTCTTGTTCTCTTCTTAAGTGTAGAAAAATCAGATATTAAGCCACTTTTATTATTCGTCGCTTGATGTTAATCGATGTATTTATTTACTGTTTCTTGTACGGTATATCTTTATTATACGTAAATAAACGGATACTACAACTTAATAAAAATTACATAGTCTTATCGCTCTAGTCAATTTCTTACAAAATTTCTCCAATTTTCAATCAATTTCTTCCATTCTTACAGTATTGCACTTATCATTAGCTACGAAATTTTCGCCAGTGAAAATTGAAGAATAAAATACCAGAGTGAGTACTAGAGTGAACTAGAGTGAGTTAAAACATCCAATGGTTAATATTTCAAACTTCTTCGAGAAGTACGTTGTTGGTCTGAGCTAGATTGATGTTAAACGCTTTACGTGACTGCACTCGAAGAAGTTAACTAATGGATGTTGGGTTCTATTACTGCATTTCCACTTCAGGTGGATTAATTAATAGCGAAAACGGCTGAATCGTGTTATATTTTATGTGCATTGAATTTAATATTGCTGATTAGTACACTTCATTTAACGTTGAAGGACAATATCGTATGGAAACCTGAAATACCTAAAAATTATTAGGAATTCCTTAGGTGTCTATCCGGCGACCAGCACTAGGCCAACGTGGCCAATTTGAAAAATGAACGAATATTTATAATATTTTTAATTTTAGGAAAAGAGACTAGAGGGTCCCATAAAGTTTAGTCGAGATTTTTTTGACATAAATTTTGTGCTATGTTTATCAATCTTGATATTCCTTCAAACATACAGTAATAATATTACATATGTATGAATGTAATTAGATAAGATGCATTAGAAAACCTTAGAATTTCTTTACAATACTTTCGATCATAGTCTAACAGTGATCCATTACGAGTAAATAAGTCCTATGTGTTGTTTTGTTCGTGTACTGTTAAAGCCAATATTTTTTCAAAGCTGATGTCACCTCTCAATTATTCATCAAGAACATGATTAAACAAATTAATTCTCAGTGTTATTGCTAAATACTATTGATCAAGCATTCGTCCCACAGTGCTCAGGTTGGAGCCAATATTTGCTGATTATGCAAATGTTTGTCTCCGATTTGGCATCTGAAATTCTTGCGTCATTCTCTCTTAAATGCTAAGTAATTGAAATTGTTCAATCAATTGCCTTACGTTTGGCCTTTTGTAGATACTGGTGGTATAAATTCAGGGTTTGTTTTGCAAATGCTCTTGTAAATTCATGATTTATTTGAATCAGATTGAACAAAGACCTTCAAAGCGTATGGCAAATAAGTTTTCGCGCCAAAACCTCTAAACTGTTATTTATTATTTTTGGGTGTTATATGGATACTCGAAAAAGGATGTATGCTTCTCATAATCTAACAAAATATGAGATTTTTTTTTTAAATTAATAAGTGGCTTAATATCAATTGGTATGACAAAGCCAAAGGAAATAGAAGTCATAAAAAGGAATCCAGATAATTCTAAAAATTGAGTCAGAAATCTCTAAAACCAAGTTCCATTAGTTTACCATTGACCTTTCCCTGCTAATGTAAGCAGCCAGACAGCTTAACAAATATTTTTGTACAAGTCACAAACAAATAAATTAAATATTCGCTTTCACGATGAAATGGTTAGAGTTTTACATAAGCTGACGTTTAACCTTTTAGTACGGGAAATAATGATCAATAAAAACCACCCACACGTTGTGAAGAAAATGTTTGCTTTACTTTTATTTAACAGACAAAGAATTACTAGATATTTTAGCATAACATTTTAATGATTTTCGATATCATGTTGTTCAAAGGTTTGCTGAGTCAAAAAGAGAAAAGTATAATCACGATTCTTATTGATGATTAATTATTAAAGTAGAATCCATATTTATAAGTCTTTATTCGTTGCTTTGGGCACGTGTCTTCTATATAATTAAAAGGGGTTAAGTCTTAGTGCGGGTTGGACTAAACACCTCAAATATTTACCGCAGAAAATTTTATAGTATGCAGATTTCTTTACGATATTTATCTTTCTTATTAAAGAGTGTGATAATTCGTATGATAAGACACATCACTTCAATAAATCAGAAGGTGATGAATAACACAGAAGTTCACACAGATGTTGATTAAATTAAATAAGACTTTTTGTAGTTTTAGATACATATTCTTTGCTTTACTAAGTAATAAGTATATCAAAAGTGTGATATGTAAAAAAAGTAATTAAAATTACGCCACAATATTCAACATAAACCAAAACAGCATACAACATTATTCCCCATTACAGCTCAGACGGACACCGCGGCAGATTTACCATCTAGATACATCAAATGTGGGTGTTTTCAATTCAAATAGTTACGTTGTATCTTTGATGCGCTCCGCTTACAACGATGTTTATCTTCCCAACAAGATCCAAACAAAGGAGTTTACTGTTAGCTATGGCAAAAAACTCTTGCGCAATATGAAGGAAGGTGCCGTTAGCGATGCTTTGAGAATCTGTCGTGATTGAACCCGTTTAGAATACCTGATTTTTGTATCGGGATTAGGGAATATAGTTCCTATTTTCTTTATTTTCGTGATGATCAGAGTGATCAGTGTAAAAAATATTGATCCTTTTTCTAATCTGTAGTTATGTGATATTGAGGCTTGACAAAGGGGCAAAGAACTTATACTCAATAAATAAAGACAAATACACTTTACGCTTTTTAATGTCTCAACTTCCATCTCAATAAAAATGAATTCATAATAATTCTCAATAGCTTTAAAGGCACTTAGTTCATTACAAGCTGCAACGTTTCCATTCCTCTATTGATAAGGTTTACGCGCGATCGAGTCAAAACCTAGGCGGCTGCGGGTTCAAATCCCGGGCACTAGACTTTTCGAAGTTTTGTGTGTATTGGTAATAAATTACCACTTTAACGGTGAAGGACAACGTCCTGCAAATGTATGTAGTTTGCCACTCCCCACTAGGCCAGCCTTGGAGACTTAAGTCCTAGACTTAAACCTTAGGTGTAGTTCGCAATCCCAATAGGTCCAGCGTGGTAAACCAAACCCTAAATCTCAAACCTTTCAGTTGAATAAGAGGCCGTAGACATTCCATCGTAAATGGGCTAATGATGACGATTGACAAAAGGAACCGATATATAATTGCAATCCGATTGCCACAAGGTTGTAAGCAGTGAAGCGATACAACCGAAACAGTAAATCCGGTGTACACGTGTATTGCAATAACACAAATGGCTGACCTCGGTTGAACTACAGCGCCTTATTGTCTCGCCCACGCCGGCGCAAATGAGCCAGGTTCTGCCGTATAAAGACCACAATTAAAGTACAGGGCTTTTGTTCAAATCTACTGGATATGGGAGGGATTTTTTTGTATCTGGGTACCATAAAACCTTTGGGAAGGACCTCGATTGATATTGGTTTATTAAGGCTGTTGACCAAGTTGGTGGAATTAACAGAATGTATGTAAACTTTAATGATGTAGAAAATATAGTAAGAAATTTTACTAGGGTTTGTAAAAATGCATAAAGAAACAGAAAGAAATTTTCTTCAGGGCGTAAATGAACAAATCGTTTAGGTCGCAGTGGTGTTTGCGATAGCAATAGCATAACAAAGCTTTTAAATACTTTCCCGTCTGCTTTTTCCGATAAATCTTAAAATAAAGCTAGGCATAATTTTACCAATATGATAAATATCAGAAGTTACACAGTAATACGTAGTTATTTAGTTTTATTTATCATATAAAAAGAGTTAGTAAAAGTTGATAAGTAGATCTCATAAAATTAGCTAAGCCCTGAGCAGCATCCATTCTCTTTCATCAATTAGATTAGAATTAGATCAAATTACCTACAAAATTATAAGAAAACATAAAAATATACCTATAAATACACACTATAACCCCACATATAGTTACTATATATAAGTATGTTAGTAAGGCAGTGAGCACATTAGCCGGAGTCCCGTGGACAAGCGGGTCTCGACGCAGTGGGACATTACCACGTGCTTCGCTCGCGTAAATGACGC
Organism: Cephonodes hylas; assembly: GCA_030295005.1. Classification (NCBI taxonomy): domain Eukaryota; kingdom Metazoa; phylum Arthropoda; class Insecta; order Lepidoptera; family Sphingidae; genus Cephonodes; species Cephonodes hylas. The sequence goes on from AP025382.1 coordinate 7,994,561, forward strand.
TTAATGCGATTCTGACGTTCGCTACTTCTATACTCTGTCATTTATTTTCCTTCAACAGGAATATATTTAACTAGCGGAGTAAGCTTCATCGGGGCATCATTTAAACAAAAAGTAGGTGATGTTGAAAAGTTGGCAGTGGCAACGCTTGAAAATTTAGCAAAATTCCGAATAAGTCTAAGTTTTCAATTTTAATATTTATTTCAAGTTACTTATTGAGTCTTTGCATTCGATAATTCTTAGATTGAATATGGATAAATTCTCAATATCCTTTACCACAAGAAAAAAATAAATGTAAATTATTGTTGAAGAGGAGTCTTTGGTTACCCTAAAATGTGTGTGGTCTGCCAAACCCGCAATTACAACCAGTGTCCTACAGCAAAGTCTAACTCAGTTACTTGAGTAGCTTAAGGGCTTATTGTAAATATTTATACCAAAACATATTCAAAAATACATTTAAGTCCTCAAAGTCCTTAAGACTAACGAGCATTTCCCAAGGGTACAGATAATGTAACCTAATTGTGTAAAGCTGGCTTAATGCTATGCTGTTTGTCAACTTTACATTTGACCCTTTTGTTACACATACTTAATACAACAAAAATATGCGCATATTTTTAATTCCTGTGGGGTCTTGACGAGACTCCAAAGAGAATGCCTTTCACTTCCAAGTCAGTTTTTGGAAATATGTGACTTGGTAACCACTGTGACTTATTGGTTCATTGTTTATGTAGAACAAAAAGGTTGTTGGATCCTTAAATTGTCTTTTTTCAATGTACTTACTTAACTGGTACGAAGGTTAGTTTTCGTCATTTCAAAATTTTGGGAAAAAATACAATAAAAATTATTATAATATTTACTCAAAAACTTTATTGATTTCTGTATTATGACTTACACGTTAAAAATTACAAATTTCTAAAGTAATAAACAATTTATTAAAGTTTGTTCTGTTACATTAAAATAACAACTTTTATGAATGGCAAGCAATAGTTTATAAAAATCAATTATTGATGAGGTGACCGTCAGATTTATTTCCCAGTTAGTCGGCGAATTTTTTAACAAATTATGATGAGAATTTCATAGTCAACATTTAAGTGTAGCTCAAGTTAGTGTCTTACAGAAAACGATAGTTTAGAAATAAGCGACGAAAGCTCAGCCCAATATGTATCTTGCTCTTTTAAAATAAACACAAATGAAGTACACATAAATACCTATTTCAATCCGACACAAAGTGGCCAGCAACACACCGTATGAAAAATAAACAATATTCATAGGCACGTTTAATTTTTAATCTTTATACGCCATTAAACATGGCAGGGATTCACAGGGCTACCAATTATTTACAGTGTACCAACGTAATAAACATATCGCACCATTGTGGCTCCCAGCATTTGTTCGATGTTGGTATTAAATTATGCTGCAGCCGCGCATAGAATTTTTGTTTATTCACGCATTTATAATTCTGTTTTGTAGGCATTATCTTGTAATGCTTATTTTTAAATGAGTGAAAGCGTAGCCAGGGCAAGGAGGAGGAATTTACTTGTTTGAATTGATGCGTTATGTTTGTAATTAATTATATTTCTCCACTTTAATGGTAAAGCATGTGATGAGGAAACTTATGTTTGTTTTTTTTCAAAAACATTTTATCTTTAACGACGTTTAGGGAATTACCATTACTGAGAAACTACAACTTTTATGAATATGAGAATTCGTAAGTCATTTTACAAGTTCTTAATATCACCTGAATCAGTTACACCAAACCGCTTCTGAATAATGACATGATTATTTTTTTAATAATTTCTAATGTTAACTACTTTACACATAAACGCATGTATAATAACGTAAAATTTTATCTACAAATAAAATATGACCATAAAAAACCCTTATTCTTCCACATCACAGCAACCTCATCCATCTCGTTTCTAAAATAGCCCATTGGAAACCCGTATTTATTTTACTTACTATAATACTCCAAATAAGCGGTCGGAGTGTTTATTTGAATAAATCGATGCTATTCATAACGCAAACAACTGATGACAAGTTACGAATGTCGCCGCGCGTGTGGTCTTACGTTTATATATATCGAATCTTTAGAATATGGGTGCAGAGAAATGTTATTTAATAGATCGATAATTTAGTTTCGTCAACATGCCTTTTAGATGTTTTGTTATGTCTGCATTGAACATAGACGTGAGGAAAGCTTGGAAAAGCCTTATTTCGTCAAGACTGGGGTTATCAGAATATTCGGGTATTGTTTTAAGTCCCTACTTACATAAAACTCTGGATAAGTGATAAGTGAAGATTGATTTATTGGCATATTATGATAGAAAAATGAATAAAAGTATTTAAATTTATTTACAGACACTGAACAAAAAACCATACGCCTACATAATAAAATGTGTAATCTATCCCATACTAGTGGTGGGTAAGTAAAATAGTGTCGTGTAGCTGAATATACATTTAAAAGTTTGATTATTTAGTAAAAAATTGCGTGCTTCTTGAGCAAATGCGAAGAATTATTCGCTCTACTTTTTGATTCTTCTATTGAAGATTCATTATTTCATAGGAATCAACAAAACTGAAAGTCTTGGCTACTTAGCCTAGCTTAGCATATATTTTCGTATAAACAAAACATGTCAAGCCTTAAAATACCTTTTACAAAAAGGCTAACGTCTTTTGTTTTTTGACATTTTACTCGTGTTAAATTAGCCGCCAAGCGTGGTTGTAATGACCGCAGTAAAACATCGAGTTACCGTGCGCCTATTATGGCACTCTGTGGGGGTCCCTGCATACGTCATCAGGGATATATGGCGCAGGAGGGCGAACAAGCATTGTTTTGCCGTTTTAACGAGCATATTATTAATTAGCCTTTTAAAAGTAAAAGTTAAAAAAGACGGCATTAATAATTGGCATTAATGTCCAACGCGGCGGTTGCCTGTACTCCTGTACGGTTTACTAAATAAGCATTCTGTCCTACCGGTAGAAAGAGGCTTAAGTCCACCAGTGGACGTCTTGTCTTGACTATGACGTGGCTTTTACCAACGTGGTAATTGTCAACCGCACACGAATATTGAGCATAGCCCAAGATGACATACTGAAAAAGATCTCATAACATTATTTTATTTATTTTTACAATTTACAATTGATATAGCAAGCAGAAAATATGTATAAAAAGCAGTGATGGCCTCGAGGTTTAGGTGTGCCGTCGAGAATCTCGGCGGTTTCGGATTCGAACCCCAGGCACACACCTCTGACTTTTCGAAGTTATGTGTGTATTCAAATTGAACTATCACTTGCTTTGACGGTGAAGGAAAACATCGTGACAAAACCTGCACACTTAAAAGTTCTTAGGAATTTCTTAAGTGTGTAGTCCGCCAACCCGCACTAGGCCAGCGTGGTGGACTATGGCCTAAACCCTTTCAATGGTAGAGGAGACCCGTGCCCAGCTGTGGGACGGAATGGGTTGATATTGTATAGGTAATAACACAGAAAACTCCTTACATTCTCTTATGTCTCAATCTGCTATACCTGTAATGAACTTACACAATAATATCAAATGCGATACAAGAATGTTAGTGAGGCAAGAAAACATCTAAACATGACAATATTAATTTTCGCAAACGTGCAGTATCCAATTACAAGTAATATGCGATATTATGAATATTACAAGAGTAATTTAATATTAAATTGTAATCGTTTCTTTGGTACTGGGGCGTGCACAGTGGGAGACAACTTTTAATGGTGCACTATTAATAAAAATCATTAATTAATTCTTGCTGCTTTAGGCACTTTGTCCATCGGTAAAGCGATAATATTGGCCATAAAAACATTTTTCAATACATACCACTTGTTTTTAGCTACACCTTTATAAATATTGTAGAGTATTTATGCAGTGATGGCCTCGAGGTTTGGTCGCGCGGTCGAGAATCTCAGCGGTCGCGGGTTCGAACCCCAGGCACACACCTCTGACTTTTCGAAGTTATGTGTGTATTCACATTGAATGATCACTTGCTTTAACGGTGAAGGAAAACATCGTGATAAAACCTGCACTCCTAAGAGTTCTTAGGAATTTCTTAGATGTCCGCCAACCCGCACTAGGCCAGCGTGGTGGACTATGGCCTAAACCCTCTCAATGGTAGAGGAGACCCGTGCTCAGCAGTGGGTTGATAAAGAAAGAAAGAAGAAGAAGAATTTACTAATTTATTATTCAGCATAGTAACTTTATACGACTAATTATGATAATGATTAAAAAACAAACATAGTTACGTGATTTTGAAGTTAAATCTTGTGAATCGAGAGGCCGCGGTTTCGGTTCCCGCACCGAGACAAATGTATGTGATGTTCCACAAATATTTGTATCAGGTCTGGGTCTTTGTGAGACCGAAAAGTCTCTCGTAATTTCTGATACCTACGACACAAGACCCTTATTATAATGTGGGGTCAGAACTATGTGTGCGACTGGTGGGTGTATTTATTTATTTATTTCTCATCTTACCCTCTAATGCGGGATTATCACTGTCAGCAAAAGCTCTATTTAGACAAATTTCCTAACAGCTTCAGATCTTTTACCCTCCAGTACCGACATATAAACAAAAAATATAAATTATCCAGAAGACGTCGCATTTCGTGGAACACTGTCCGTAATTATGTCATTTAAGGGAATACCATTCAAATTATGAGTAGAGCGTGGTATAATGGATTTATAATGGCCATTGCATGTCCAACATTCGAATTTAATATTCATAAAGTATTTAATATCTTGTATTAACTTGTTACTTATGGAGTGACACATTTAATCTATTAACGTATACTTGGATGTGATTAAACGACTGCGCGGCTCTAAAGTTACGAAAAAAAGTTTAAAAATTCCATGGTCTTACGTTCGATGCCTGACTTATGACTTTTAGGGAATATATAAACACAATGTTATCATGTTACTTGAAAATATATTACAAAGGTAAGACTAATTTTGAGGATTCAACAAGTGCGGTTTAAACTTAGACGTCTCCCTCATACTGGCAGTATGAGACAGATGTATATGTGGCTCAATACACAGAGCAGTTTCTTATCTGCTCTTCCAGCAAAAAAGACTGTGTCTCAAACTTTACAAGTATCACAGTCTATTTATCCAAAAAAGACAATAATTTTTCCGATTGGTGATAGTCAATCAGCACTGTTTCTTATCAACTGACACTCTATTTAGAACCAGCTTAACTTACCATGAAGGTGGTTCTAAAACTATATATTTATTTGTGAGATGTACCTATGTACATTCTTTCACTACTACGTGACAACGAAGCAATAAATTAAACGACCTAATATTATGCAAAAGAAATTGCCATCGAAACCCGTTTAAATAAGATAAATCATTTTTTAATCACCATTTTTGATAGTTCATATTACTGTGATCGGTCACGGCTCTATAACGCTATAAAATAAACATTAATCACGTGAAACTGAGTATCAAATGTTATATTTATTGCGTTCGACATAAAGAAACGTAAGCCGATAATGTACGGGAAATTTATGTCTATTATTTGGCGTTAATAAATATTCCATCCATATTTTGTAATCGATTTGAGAAAAAGCTAAAATTGTAAAAAAATATTTTCTGAAGTTTTTTGGCAAATAGATTTATCTCGCGTGAATCTGCTATATTTTCTGTTTGCCTTCAATAATTCGACCTATGCATCGAATAAGGTTATTTATGACTATAACACCAGACTACTTATTATGCCTATAATAGAAAATTGTTTATATATTGCACTAGTGAAGTAATAATGATCATAAATTTTCTTGTTTTTTTAAATAATATAATAATTTACTGATAATTTTGCCCAATTAAGTTTAAATCGCTGAGAAAGAGAAGTTGTGCAAAAGCACATATAACTTTATTCTGCGCATAGGGCGAATTATTAACTAAGGCCTCCTCTCATTTGGATCGTGCTCAGCAATGAGACGTATATAGGCTGATAATGATGATGATAATTATAAAATATTACATCAATTGTTACATTGATAAAATATAACAAGGCATTTTTATTTTCCGACATATCGATGAAATGCTTTTTTAAAGGTTCATATTTTGTTTAGCACTCAGTAAACCGTTACTGGACACCCAAATAATTCTTTAAGAATGAATAATACTAACTCCGTCAACCCCAAATTTAACTCCAATCGTGTCATTCCAGCGCATCGGTATCTAAGAATCTATCTGTACCCCACCTAAGAATAAAATCACTTAATCAAAGAATTCGAATTCCAAAAACGATCTGATTTGAACAGAGTCAAATAAAGATAAAAGGATAATTGAATTCCTGAATGGAGATGTAGAAGGACCCCATCGGTTCTTATTAATTACTTCCTCATTCCATCGGGGAAGCCGCGATTTGTTGACACTGTTTCTCTGACAAATTGCCTCTCAAATCACTTAAACTCACGAAATATATTTGTCTCTTTCTAGCACCTTAGTATTGGGATCTATCTCTTTCTTTCCTAGATTTAAAATTCCCCGTAAAAGGTAAGCGATGAAAATTATGGAGATGCATTGTTGTTTTGGGAAATTTAAAGAAGATTACGGTTTTTGCTTAGTGTAGTTAACAAGATTGAAACTTTGGATGTGATTTTGCGATCAAACGGTGATTTAAGTAGCCAGTTGGATACAGTTATAATACGCGAATAACTTACCACACCATTAAATGATTTCATTAAAAATTGGAAGCATTCTAATAAATAAATATCTACATCCAGCAGTCACATATGTACATATAGTTCTGACCCCCATACGACGATATGAGTCATGCGTCATGAGTATCAGAAACTACGAGACAGTTTTCAGTCTCACAAAAACCCAGACCCGAAAAAAATATTGTTGGAACAAAAATATTTGTTTTAAGCTGGATCTAGCCAGCTGCACCATAGGGTTGTCTCCCAATCGCTCTTTTAGTGAATCTATTCATCAAGTATACAACATAAAATGTATTATTGGCTAGGTACATATTTATTAACCTCTCATTCCTATTGTGCAACCGATAAAATCTACAACAAAAATTCTATCGATATAAATCGGTTATTAATCACTATTATCGATTCTTTTAACATCGGGGATGACCCACCACTGACCGTTATCAATAATTCCACAGCTGTGCAATTCTAACATGCCGTTTTCTTTTCCAGGTAAGATCCCGAACCCACACCGGGCGTTGAACCATTTTTTGTGAGATTAACTGCCAAGGTCGAGGCCTACTGACCTATAAAACGGACCTTTATGCGTTCGAGCATCCTTTGAAATGTTTAATACGAAACCGCTGAGTGCCATCTGATCGCACCATCTTCCTTGGAGATCAAGTAAGCTGAATTTATCTTTATTATCAGAAAACTAAAGCTCATTTTCAAAAACAGGAGCATCGCTTTGTGATGTTTAGGAAAATAATCGAGGATTGTCGAATAAAAGATAAGAAAAAGTGCTCAGAAGACCCACACCTCAACCTGAATAGCATAATCTAAAAGTACACGGAATCAAAGTACTTTATCGGCGATATTGTCAAGATTAGGATTTGATTGGAGCTATTTACATTGATAGTTTGGCAAACGTGTTTAAAGTCACGCTTACCTTTGTCATTTTAGGGCAATAAGTCACGGTAGATAAACAGAGTAATAAAGTCAAGTGGTATGTACTTAGAATATCAAAAATGTTAGTCTATGCTAGAAATTAAATATTTGACAATCATAAAAGTTCTCACTTAATAGTGTAAGAAAATATCGGCGATAGAATAATAATATCCTAGTGACAGTAAAAATTCTAAAAGACAGTACTAAACCAGCATGGTAAAATAAAGTCTAATCTCTCCAAATCGTTTGTGTCAAAGGGCATTATTAGAAATAAACAAAAACTGATTAATTATACTTGATTTATTTAAACTGTAATAGTAACAAAAATACCAGCTGTAAATTATTTTAAATCAACTAATTCCTTGAACGTTTTTCTATATTCATGTCGACCAGAGTAAAAACCAACCGGGCTGCTCTACCTGGATGATATTGTGATTCCAAGCACGCGTACAAAAGGACCATCTGCCTTCCAATTAGGGTAACACTTATACAGTGGCACGCGATGCCTTTTTTGTTATAACAACATTAGGATTCGTTGGGGGGAACAAATTGAATCGGGATATGTGAATTCATTGTTGCAATTATGCGTTCTTGGAAAAAGACGTTTGGTGACTATAAAATTAGTCAAATAAAATGCTGTTATGAATATACGCTAGATTCATTTTTAAATTGTATTTTTGTCTATAGTTCCTACTTAGTTTTTACCACACACTAAGATAATAAATGTGTTTTGGGTATTAGAAATTACGACTTTCGGTCTCACAATCATCCAGACCAGAAACAAGTATTTGAGCATCACACAAACATTTGTCTCTGTCCAAGGATTGAACCCGCGGCCTCTCGTAAACTGGTGTATAGCCAACTGCACCACAAAATAACATACATTTCACTCCATCGTTCGGTTGTCTGGAAGAAATCGCATTTAGCGATAAGACCGCCAATTGTTACACTCTTTTATCATTTTTTGTTTTTGTTTATTTTTAATCTTGTTTCTGTAATTTTATTTGTGGTGTACAATAAAGTGTTATAAAAAAAAAAAAGCAGCATCTTTATCTTCCAATCCGTCTATAAAATACCAAACATAATTCGTAGCCTAACACAAAGGATTCCAAGCGCGCCCTCTGAAGCTCCCATATTTGTTTTCGATCTTATTGTGCCGGAATGTTCGAGATAAAAATACTTTCCTAAGGGTTTTGTGCACATGCTTTTTTCTTAATTCGCAATGTGTGTCGCCAGCTGGTATAGCATCTGCCGTATCGAATGTACCTTGAAGGTATCATTAATATTAATTAGGTAATGTTATAGGGGCTTGCAATTATGGTTTTATTATTTGCCCTTAGCAATGTGGTAGGACTAGCACCTGATGAGTGGAGAAATACGAATGGAATAGTGATGTCAGAAATTATGACTGTTGTAAAAGATCTTAAGAACGCCTGGCTATATAGGCGATGCAGAGCAAAATACGGGAACACAGAATAAACAGATTAAAACAATTATTGTTAATAAGATACCTGTAATTATTTAAGGATACTCTTTAAATTATGACATGCGGGAAAATAAGGTATCATCATCAACCCATATTCGCCCACTGCTGAGCACGGGTCTCCTCTACGTAAATGTAAAATTCGAATTCGATAACAACTGTTTTTGAATCCTAATTCTGGTTATTGTTCGTCACGTATCAATTATATCCTGAAAAAAATGTATTATTTATTAATACAGATACGAAATACATCGGGTGAAAAGAGTAATAACCTAATGATCATATTTTCATTTTACTTTTAGCCATATTTTTACCCGTCGGTGTATGGCATACTGGAGTGAGCCTTCTATAATATGTTCTTTCACTAACAGTTTCACTTAGTAAATAATGATATTTAAAACAGGGCTTAGAAAGGATTTGTAGGGTCCACAGCCCTTTCAAATTGAGGCTTATGTGAGCAAAGAGGTCTTACAATGTTAATATCGTTAAATTATAATAAAGTGATACTAAAATGAAATTATTTCTACGTTATTTACTTTGTACGAAGATTGGGGTTTAGAGTCGTTTCTTAAATATACAAAAATCTTTTTGTAGATTTTTGCAGCTTAATTGAATTAACCCAGATAAGCCTACTGTCCTATATTTAGGACAGTAGAAATAAAAAAAAATATCAGAATACCCTCTTTATCTAAGATTATTTAGTCTTATGATTTGCAGTAAGAAACGTGTTAGCTTTATTAGAAAAAATAAAAAGACAGTTATTTTAACAGTTTTTACCTTATATTTTACCTTATAAGTGTGTAATAAAAGTGCGTTGCAGACATGGCAAATGACAGGTATGTATAAAAAGTTATATTTTACTCGTGAGTTGTTTTTTTCTGTGTTAATATCTAGTTGATAACCTTAACTTTTGTACTAAATAAATATTCTAGCAAAATAATATAAATAAATTACGTATAACTTGTTACAAATACTAGCGTACTATATATAGGACAGTAGGATAATATACATGATTTTAGTACAATAATACAACTTTTTCTTTACAGACCGTTAGCTGCGCATGAAATTTTAGATGCTTTAGAAAATGTTTCTGATAATGAAGAAGATTATGGAGAACGACTGATATGTATTCTACCTCCTCCTGTTGATCCTGACTGTCTCACTGACGAAGATTCGGGTGAAGAAGATAATGTAACTTTGAATAATTTGCCACGAAACATTCTGCTTCAACCGGCTGAAGTAATGATTCAAGGGCAGATTATGGTGAGTGATACAGAAGAAGAACCTTCTGATTCTACAGGTCGAACTAAACGTAGGCGTACCTACGCATGGAGAAAACGGGACTTGGCAAAAAATCCCGTGAATTGGCCAGATGTTCAAGGCGCTTGCCAAGATAAGCGCCCAATTGAGTGGTTTGAAAACTTCTTAGATGAAGATGTTATTTCGTTGTTGGTGTCAGAGAGCAATTAATATGCTGTCAAAAAGAATTTGCCTGGAGACATAATCACTGAAGATATGAAATGTTTCATAGGCATATTGTTGGTTAGTGGTTATTCATGGCTCCCCCGTAGAAGAATGTATTGGGAAAACTCCCCTGATACAAAAAATGCCAAAAGAGGGCCTAGCCGACCCTCCCATCATGAACATGCTGATAGTCGTAAAGACCAAATGAATCATCTGGTTATTCCTCAATCGAAGCAAACACGTTGTCGTCAATGTCACAAAAAATGTTTGACACGTTGCAAGAAATGTGATGTTGGAGTGTTTGTCAAGTGTTTTGAAACATATCATTCATAAATAGTGTTAATCTAGTAAATTACATATAACAATGGGTAATATAATCAATAGTTATCTAATAAACTACCCTTTTTCATTACATTCTGTTTTGTCATAAATGGTCTTTTATTTCTTCTTATTATCCTACTGTCCTACATATAGGACGGCTGTTTCCCTGAAAGCCTTACACTTAATTTTTTTTTTCATAATTTTTTTTATGTTGCATAAGATCTAATAAACTAAATAATGTAACTTTTTTCAAAATTTTCAGAAAATTTTAGTTTCAGGCTTATCTGGGTTAAGGCTTCTTATAGGCTAGTCTTCGGGCTTGAAGAGGTAGACAGAGGTATGTTTTTTAAATTTCTTACAAGGTATGTTTTAATAGATCTAAGATTCGATTATGATCGATTACAATTTCTTAATTTTAACAAGAAAACAAAAGACGGGCTCCCAACTTGAAGGTGTAAATTCTTAACAGCGCTTTATTAAATTAAATAGAAAATAGGCTAATATCATTATCGGTAGATTTAATTATACAAAATTATTTCAATAACCAAACTTAGAAAAATTAATTTACCTTTAAGTTCATCGTACAATTTCAAAATAACTGCTCAACACTTCTCAACTTCCCATCTTCACTTATCCCTCTACCCATAACAAAAACACTACATAATTCCATAACTTTTATTCGCTATATAGAATTGTGTGCCTCAATTACGTCGCACTTAATAGAGATTATAATTTGAATATCCCATTGTTCCTGCTCTGTTAAAGGATTACCAAGGCGTGGCTGACAATGCACGCGTTGAAATGTACAACATAACAACATTAATGTAAAGATGCATTGTGGTGTGTTGTGTAGGTGGGAAACAGTGATGGACGAAGGAAAATGTTCTTGATTTTATTAGTGAACTTAGCAGAAGTAGCTTGGCAAGTAAGAAGTATGGGGTGAGAAGCTGCAACGATGATTTCGAAAGTTATACTATGTATTCTTTATAGTTTCAGCAAATTTCACAATGATGAGGCCAAATGCTTAAGCTGATGATTGGGTATTTGTATGCAAACGCAGAACTACGTCTGTATAAGAAGAAATGTCTTCGAAGCCTACCTAAGTATATACCGTTTTGAATCAATGTATATACATACATTTTAGAAAAGGTGTAGATTACTACCTTTATCAAGGTTTTTTGCCTCTTATGTAATACTATATGCTACTCTATTTAAGACAAATTGTACTTAACATAAAATGCAAGGAAAGAAAAACCTAGATATACAATACTATTGCCATAATAAATAAATAAATACACCCAACAGTCACATACATAGTCCTGACCCCACACTAAGATACGAGTCTTGTGTCGTGGGTATCAGAAACTACGAGAGACTTTTCGGTCTCACAAACACCCAGACCCGAAACAAATATTTGTGGATCACACAAACATTTGTCTCGGTGTGAGGATCGAAACCGCGGCCGCTCGTTTCGCAAGCTGGTATCTAGCCAACTGCGCCACGGGGCTGTTAAAATATTATATATTGCTATAATATTATTTCTTACAGTGCTATAAAGGTTATCCTGTCTTTGCTGAGTTCATAAAACCATCCGAACTCATCCCTTCATTCAGACCAGTGTTGGGCATCAATCAATTAAGTTTTAATTAAACTAATCAATTGACTAAAAAATTAATTGCAATTAAATTAATTGAATTTGAATCAATTGCAATTAACCATTAATCGCGCGTTACAATTGAATTATTTAAACTAATGTACATCAATTGCAGCTCGCGATTAAATTATTGCAATTATTTTTTTCAATCGATTGATGAAAAAATTAAAACTAACAATTAAATTTTGCTATTTTGTACGGAAGGGTGGTCCGCAAACCTTGTAGATGTTTAACGTTAATTAACTCATATACTCTTTATGACTAGGTAGGGACACTAAACTTAACAAATCCGCACACGCATGTACCCAATATTTAAACTAATACTTGTTAAAAAAATTAATTGTTAATCGTTAATTGTCAATTTTTTTTTGGCAAAATAACTAAAAATTGATCAATTGTTAATTGTATAAAACTTTGTTTAACAATTAACCAGTTGTTAGTTGCTGTCACTGCAAATACAATTAATTAATTGTTAATTTTTAATTGTTAGTTCAATTAACATTTGCCCAACACTGATTCAGACTAAGGAGCATCGTTTGTTCAGTTTGATTAGGGTCAAAATTATCACATTGATTAATACAATGCTCTTTAATTATTTGCTGTTTGTGCCCCGAGTCATTTGTCTTCGTTTTCTGTTCAAATGATTAACTGCTTTGTTCGTTCTCGTTCTTGGAAGAATTGATATTTTATATTTTAGCGAATGTTTTTGTGTAAACAATAAATTGTGATTAATTATGAACGGAGGTCTTGCTTGTCGTGACTTTTTTGTCGACAAGGGCTTTCAATGACTTGATTCTTTGAATTAAAATTGTGTTGAATGAAATGGAACAGAAGATGTTATTTGGTAGTAATAAAAAAAATAAGGTATTTAAATTCATTGCTGGATGAAAGCTTTCTGGCTAGTTAGCTTGATAGTTATGAAGTTAGCAGTAACGATTGCTTCTGTTTCAATCTTGAATGAATACGAATATATCATTAAAAAATAATATGTTATGTTTCAACCGTGGATATTTCAGACAAACAGGCTTCCTATAATAAATTGTCTGAAATTCAGGAGTCACAACATTAATATTTTAAATTCTCCCAAATTTCATATGATCAGTTAATCTAACCAGTAGTTTTCCAGGAAACTTCATTCAAACTGTTCTCTTCGTTTTGAACTCTTCGAAGAGAATACCCACATCGATACAGATACCGCTTAGACGAATACTAAATGTCGCATAAATTACAATTAACCCTTAAACAACAGGTCATTTGCGCTCACATCATTGTTTCAACCTTAGACAGGTACTACGTAGCTATTAGGCACTACTCGGTACTACTAGCGTTCGTAAGGCCGGCGACATGCGCAGGTTTTTATAGGCTATAAAGTCCATCACAGCAGATTGTAGAATAGAAACGCCTCAATCCAGTGTGTTGTTTGACGCCGCCTTTATTTGACTTGAGATATTTATTGTTTGTTTATGTGTATGTCTACAATGAGATTCACGTTAAAACTACAGATATGAGTCGCGAATTGTACAAGATTGATTTTTTTATCCACTAATACGATGTGCTGAATGGCTGCAGCTATTAAGCTTTTAAGAAACTAATCTAATTAATTTATGTTTCAACGCTTTAAATATCAAAAATGGAAACAAGAAATACCACAGAAAACTTTGACAATTTTTAAATTAACTCTTAGCCAAGGCACTCGAGCCATACAGCCAAGCCCCATAATATTTTAATAAGCCCAATCAGATGTTACGACGCATTTCTCCCTCACCGCACAAGAATGTTTATTATAATCAATATGTTCCCAGAATCGATCAGGGTTCCGCATAGCTTACGCGGTATTAATTAGGTCGTGTATATTTACACAATAGGTATGGAGTAATGGAACGTCCACTGGTGTAGTACCAACCTATCGATAATAATATGTTCATAAATGGAATTACTTGAATTGAGCTAATTAACTGTGGATGCGTTGGGAATTTGTTTGTGGGCGATGTTTTCGTTTTTGTTAATAAAAAATAAAAATGGCAATTTTTTATGGTTGATTATTTTTAATTAAAGGTATGTCCAATTAATGGAATAAATAGGTGTTACATTATTAATTTCTTAGGTGTACAGTCAGCCAACCCTCACTAATCCAGCGTGGTTAAGTAAGGGTTAAATCCTCTCAGTTGTAGAGGTCTGTGTCCAGCAGTGATGATGAAACGCAATTAGCAGTATGTTAGTGCAGCAATAAACCTATTCCTACCCTTTCAGTTACAGCACAGACGTTATTCATACTTAAAGATTTTTCCAAAAATAATAATAACATGACTTACAAAAACATTCATAAATTTTCTAAAATCGAGCCTACATCATCCTCCTCAGTTTCTCATAACTAAGTACATTTTGATTGATAAGCTACCGCACTATCCAATCACCAAACCAGTGGTCGACAATGGAGGCATGTTAACGATGGCCACACGTCTGCCGGTGCGATCTCGTCCAGGAAGTAATTACACCGAACCCATTAGAATGGACGCAGTGGACTCGATTTGTGGTCACCTCAAGAGATGGAACGAGGACTGGATGATAAGCGATTTTGTGTGGTGGTGTTTGGAGGTAAATAAAGTATTAAATGGCGAATAATAATGATGGATAAATAGTTGACAAAAAAGTAATATATTTGGTGTATGGTACCAAAATTTAAAGAGATTTTTGGTCTCACCCAGAACAGAAAATATTTTAGTTCTACAGTAATAATATTATAATCAGCCTAACGAGGATTTTGCAATGCTGGAACTAGATATCATATAAATAGATTTTTAGAGCCCCCTGTTAACATCATTCACATATTATTCCCAAAGTCGCTGAAACTCCGTGACTCCTCATTTTCTACGCTAGCCTCAATCCAACTACATAGATCACCAAAACCGTATCAAAAGCTCAAATTTTCGTAATCGCTAGCACTACTAACTTAAACCAATCTCTAACGGAAGCTGAAACGATCTATTGTTAATATCAATTGTGTTCGGCTGACGATTCAATTTTAGATGGAGTATTAAAAATAAAAAATAAATTCACAGACACTCACTACATGTGTTTAAAATTCATCATGTAACATTTAGGGTCTAAATTATAAAAATAATACAGGTCCAAAAGTATGCCTAAGCTCCGTGAGTCAAGACAGAGAATATCAGAGAATATAGGTTTTAAATTAGCTATAAAATTGTTTACAACATATTACATAATTACCCTTTGATTAATGACATCGTAAAAAGTTGGATTCAACATCTCAAGATCGGCGCAAAATACTAAGCAGTGTGTTGTTTACTATTATAAGCCAAATACTTGACCGGCTGTAAAATAATAACCCTTAGCGTTTATGACGCTTAATAGAAATAAATTATTTCGACGTGACGTAATAATGGGTCATAAAGATCGACATGATTTATTTTAATAATAATATAATAAATACACCCAACAGTCACACACATAGTCCTGACCCCACATTAAGATACGAGTCTTGTGTCGTGGGTATCAGAAACTACGAGAGACTTCGGTTTCACAAACACCCAGACCCGAAACAAATATTTGTGGATCACACAAACATTTGTCTCGGTGCGGGAATGGAACCCGCGGCCTCTCGTTTCGCAAGCTGGTGTCTAGTCAACTGTGCCACGGGGCTGAAATTACAAAAAATAGGACTATGTTCAAACGAACCTAACATAAATTATGA
Organism: Cephonodes hylas; assembly: GCA_030295005.1. NCBI lineage: Eukaryota > Metazoa > Arthropoda > Insecta > Lepidoptera > Sphingidae > Cephonodes > Cephonodes hylas. The sequence continues at coordinate 8,010,800 of AP025382.1, forward strand.
ACAGCAATAGGAAATTGCTAATCTTCTCATTAAATTCGAGTTAAATTCAAAATAAGCAAGAGAAACGTTAAATACAAAGTTACAAATCAATTTCGCAAGTCCAAACAAAGTTTTACGACCAACTAAACTCATCAAACTGAGAGATCAATTGAAAAACATCAATTCAAAGTAAGGCAACAAAATTGAGCCAGCAAGTTCACAATCATTGACGTTACACCGAAGCGTTTGAACTCAAATGGATCAATTATGAATCAAAATACGTCTGTAGTCGCTTCGAAGGTATAAATATTGATGAGGCTCCATTCAATCACGTAATGCAATTTAAACATCAACGTTCAAGGATTCAGCTAATGAGAAAACAATGCGTTACGCCATTGAGTTCTGATTGTAGCCAACAGTACATCGGACATGGGAAAACTGTTAATGCCCATATTGTCTTTGTTTGAACTCCGATGATTTTAGGTTTTTGAGATACCGATGGAAATATAATATAGGACATTTATTAATAGACCTGTGACAAATGTTTGTACGATTCTCAAATTATTTGTCAGGGCATTTGTAAAACCTAAACGTCTCTTGTAGTTTTCGATAATCACGGCACATGATTTGTATCGTTGTTTGGGGTCAGAAATACAAATAATATGTGACGGTTGAGTTATTATTTACCTATCTTTGTTCCTGTCTTATGTTTATCGAAAAATAATTTAATGCAGACGTGAAGTAACAGAGTTATACTTTCAATCAATGTTTCATTTCGATGGTACATAAGACTGCCGGAGTCCCAATATTTTCATTTCCCTTTGCCATTTTTGAAGAGGTTTGTGTTGTCAATATTTAACGGGAGTTACTTAACATTTGTAAATCCGATTTACAACTTGTACTTTATTGGATCCATCTCTCTATTTAAGGAGGTTAGTTTCAAGTAGTGAATAATAATTAACTAACTTTCTCTTAAACTACTCTCAAATGAAGCGAGACCGAAAAACTTATTAATTGAACTTTACATGGATGAAGAAGAAAATATGAAGTACTGAATTCCAACTTCTATGGCTACCGGATTGTACATCATGATCAACCTATACGTTACACTGTTAGAGACGTGACTCCTCTATAACAGAGAGGGTTTAGAGAAACTCTTCTGTAACGGACTGTCGATAAATTTAAACCCGAAATGCTGAACCCTTAACCAATATAAAGTTACTCATATACTTAATTATTTTGATTATTTCCTTTACATGCAATTCGTTGCGATACATAAAAGGTCTAGCCTTGCCTATAAATATTGATGGCGCATGCACGATTCACGGAACAGTCGTGAATGAACGTGTGAAATAGTGATAAAATCAACGTCTTTGATGTTACAAGTGATGTATCTTCTTCTTCTTCTTCATCACCCCATATACGCCCACTGCTGAGCACGGGTCTCCTCTACCATTGAGAGGGTTTAGGCCATAGTCCGCCACGCTGGCCTAGTGCGGGTTGGCGGACTACACACCTAAGAAATTCCTAAGAACTTTTAGGTGTGCAGGTTTCATCACGATGTTTTCCTTCACCGTTAAAGCAAGTGATAATTCAATTTGAATACACACATAACTTCGAAAAGTCAGAGGTGTGTGCCTGGGGTTCGAACCCGCGACCGCCGAGATTCTCGACCGCGCGCCTAAACCTCGAGGCCATCACTGCTAGAGTGATGTATCAGTAAGTACCAATTCACTACAGACAAGGTTAACTACCGTCAGTCAAGGAATCTTATTCATGGTATAAAATAGTGCGCAAATGATTTGTGAAATATTACTATCACGAGCTGGTATCGTGACAAATTTAATGATTTTAGTAGTTTTGTTGTCTTCTTCTCAGTCCAGGCTGTACTCATAAATAAATATGTTATTTATTTTTGAGGCTATTAATCATATAAAATACAAAAATATGGTTTAAAAAGTAAATATGAAAAAAGTATGCTTGCAATATATTAATATGTAAAGAAACGTACACAGATACCTTTTACACAGAACAAATGAAAATTCTATTGCTTCCATGACAAGTAAAGTTTCCTCAAATGTTGATTGAAAGTCTCGGGATATGCCTTAGTTTATGGTCTACTTGGATAATACGACCATGCTTATTATTATGTGTGATGCTATTGCCGAATCGGCATAAAAGAAACTTACATTCGAATTTATAATTGTAGCCAATATAACATTTACAATCGAGGTTTTCTCTATCGATTAAGAGGTAAAGTCAAGTAATAAAGATCGGCTTAAGCGACATATCATAAAGTAACGCAACATACAAATTTTAACAACCTCTGGCCCACCACATCTATCGCGTTCTGAAGGATTAAAGTTCAAATTACTATGCGGAATTCATCAAAGGGTAAGCTCATAATTCCTGTAGCTCTTACGAATACAATCCATTTGTGATGCATGAACTCTGGTTACGTGAGGATTTGTTCGATGTATACTTCAATCTCGCTTTGCTAAACGAATTTTATTTGGATTTTACTAAACATTTTATTACCAAATTTGAGTTTTCTTAGTGCAAGCTTTTCTTATTCTTTGATGAGGACAATGCCCAGTAAGGAGGGCTATTAGCTGATGATGACTGAATATCCGTTTTGATACTAGTTTGATAATTGGTCGATTTGATTAAAAGTAATTCGTAAAACTAAAAATATCAATATTGTTTGTGTCATTGTATTGAAAAAGTAGGAGATAAATTTAAAAATAAATAAAAATACTAAAATACACATGTAGCTTTTATCACCAAGAACTATGGTCATAGGAAAGCAACAGCAAAACAACGAAAGCAATTGAGATTGGCTCATTGACCAATCATTGTCACCAACCAAACAACAAATGTTTGTCGATGCCGTTCGCCTTGACACGCAGTCAAATACGCTGGCTGCTAATGAATGACGAGTTTTGAATATGATAATGCGCGTAGGTGTTACTACGGGCTTCACGTATCAAATAAAGTTGATAGTATCGCAATAACGCCTAATACTGTTTGCGTTTCATCATTTGAAATCGACTATGTTGATTCGCTTGTTGGCGTTACTGAAGTTTGAATTTGGAATACGCATGAAAAATTATTATTTAGATTGACTCAATGTTTATTTTCTGATACGTAGATATAACTCTGATTGGCTTTTTGATGATGAATTTAGTTCCTATATCGAGCTACGATTCTTTAAGAGGTATGTCAATGATTCACGTTAATTTGGTAATTGTAGTTTCGTTGATTAGAATTTATTGAATTCATAAGTACAACAGAATATATGTTAATTTAATGCAATATTTTGTCATTCAACATTTACTGTTGCTTTAATAACTCACGTCAAAAGATTCGATATGTCTTCTTAATGTCGAATTGCCAATAACTTATCTAAAAGCTTTTCTATTATTTCTTGCTAAACAGAAATGCTATAAATTAAGTAACTGTATTTAATAGTATCCAAATACACAATCTAAATTCTATTTTGCACATCGCAGATTCTACAATATTTTTTAATGATTCGGGCTTAAAATAGTACAGTGAGTCAACTCGACGAACAATATTTATAAATTTTTAATCAACAATTTTGAATTATGGACGAGTCTGTCAACATAATTTAACATTAATAACTTTTAATCGATCAATAAATCTTCCGTCAACAACTTCATTGCCGATGGTAGATACAGATAGGTTCCCGATATAAAATATAAATTAAAACATTCTATATCTCACTGCAGACTTCAATAAAATCAATCTGAAGCATTTATTAATCAAACTAGCTCTATCTTGGATTTTATATAGAGACCATTAGTGCTAAGATATCTGTTATGCAATTCACGTATCTACTCGATTGGTTTCGTATATCTAAATTACAGGTTATACTTGTGTGTATTGATATGCAATTACGTGTAATGTTGGCGTAGACTTGGGTTTAGATAGAAAGGGTTTTATTGTGGGTGTGATCGCGCACCCGTTCATTTCATTGAGCAAGGATCAAATGCTGCTGACATTGTTCAATGTTTCTTCATCGAAAATTGTGGGTAATTGAATCATACAACGCATTTTAAAATGATGCAGTAAATCGTCGTAAAGTATCAGCTTTGTTGCCATCATTTGTTTTGTTACAAATACAACTTAACCAATACCATACTTGTCGAATTCCTGTTATTTCCTTTTTATCTATTATTCATTTCTTTCGAAGTTATTTATATTTTTATTACTTAATTCATGAAATCTTGGAATATGTTCAAATTTTTCAATGTGTTCAACTGAATAACAGATCCTTACTCCTAATGTAAGTTTCGTACTTCAAGTACTTCTAGTTAATTCAGCGATACGACTATTACTGCATGTGCCGTAAGTTTCCGCTGATATGCAGTTGAACTTATCATGATGTTATGTAATCGAGCTTAATGAAATCCTAAGCTTAACCTTAATTATAGAATAAACATTATGTACCGGTAAGTGCGTTGAATGTCCTACAACATCTATTAATGGTATGATAATTGCAGGGCAATTCGATATGGACATATTTTTTAGATGATTTACAATGAACATCTCATAGATGATGGTGATGATGATTTTATTGGTGATGTAAAGACGCAAGGCTGAATAAATAATAAAACTGAGTCATATGTTTTTTAACACAAAAGGGTTTCAGATTCGATACTAATATTGGAAGAGCTTTTGTTGGATATTTAAGTAATGAAATTTCAAATAATCTAACGGTTTTCGAAAATGTGACCTAAAAATTCCCATGAGATCTATCTACTTTAAGTGGAAATAAAAAAATAAAGACAAAGCTATATACATTGTCCTCTATTGACTCTTTTAGCAATACAAGCGCAATTAAATGTTTTACTACTGATTCACTCCTTGCACTGACCACTTATCTCAGGTCAGCCGAACCCAAACGTATTTTACGGAGAATACTAACAATTTGCGGAGTTCGTTCGCGGAAACAAATTACTTCGATGTCCACCCGACCTATATTTGTTCGGATTAATTGTTTTTAATTGGACTGCTGATGTTGGGAATTAGAGAAAGCTTGTGCAGATTAAGATTAACAGCTAAATTTCCTGTTTGGCCATCCAGATTCATTTAAGGACTTTTTCTGTTTTTAAGAGGTTGACCCAGAAATAGGGTTTGGCATCAAGACATAAGATATTCTTGTTCCAGATCTATGTCGTTGTTTATCGTGTGCTAATAATTATATGACATAGAAAAAATAAATCATATTTATTTCTTACATAGATGTCACTTAGATTTTGAGTAAAACCATAATCGCCCACAAAAATTGTAATATTTTTATCCCAACAACAAGGTTTTTGATTTACTGATATTATATTTATATGATTGTCAACATATAAAATATCTATAATAAACACAAAAAGTTATCCTACCGGAAAAGTTTATTAACTAAAGTAATCCTTTTACAAAATATACTACATCCTGGCAGTAAAAGTTTATAAGGTAGCGAACGAGGACAAAAAAGGTCTTTATTAAGGCTGTATAATGGTGGTGCCGTTGACACGTGCGGGGAGAACGAGATTAACCAAATCTCTTTATACAGGGTCAAATTAAGTGGGATACGTATATACTTGTCGTAGAGGGCGAAAAAATCTCTGCTATTGTGGTAATATTGCCGGAAATAAAATAAATAAACTCTTCGATATTACGCTATCCGTTGGTGATAGTTGCAGTTATATTTTAAGTGGTAGAATTTTTTGAAATCAGATCGTTCGGTTGCCAAAAATATATATACTTCCTAATTAATTCTTCGTTAAACTGCATTTACATTATAACATAACAGGACGGTATCGCGTGAGAATATTTGATTTTTGCACGTATTTCAATTCAACGTAAAATGTTTAAATTTATCGATTTCACGGCTGTTTAAATATTATCCATTTGCACTAAGCCAGTGTAGTGGACTAACAATAAATCCTACTCCTCGTTGTAAAACAGTCCCGAGCTGAAAAAATACAATAACACGATTTTATCCTTGTAATAATAAGGCAATTTATTCAAACACTAACCACACGTTTAAAACAACGAATCAATTAAAATCTCCACAGCCCGCCGCAGACAATTTGGCGACCGGTCAATCAGCACGATGTTTATGGCACCTCAGCTCAATATTTTTACAAAGCCAAACAATACTAAATCACGAAAATTACACCGGCCGAGTGAAAGTACGCTGAAGGCGGCGCGGCCCGTGCCTCAACATGTAATTATCTTAATATGTATCCTTGCGAAGGAGGAATATGATGACTTTTTTGTTGTTAAATACAGTCACGATTCGTCATCGGCCCATATACGTCACACTGCGGGCACGGGCCATGGAGAAGCTTTAGGCCTTAGTCCACCACGCTGGCCTATTTCGAGTTGGCGGACTGCAGACCTAAAAAAATTCCTAAGAACTTTTCGATGTTGTTAATATTTCGTATATGAAATAAAATACAGTCGTATATTTATCGCACTTTACTACTTACTTACTTTACACTTTATTGTCGAAATTCCAGCTGAAAATTTATTAGGGTTGTTTTCTTCACAATATTTTACTTAGCATTTTCTACCTTTGTTTTTCTTAGTTACAAAATTATTTTCCATAAGAGAAAATAAAAAAAAAATCGCAAGACTTTGGAGATTGGAGAAATATTAGTTGTTTGCCCAGGGTCATTTCAATTTCTTGTTAATATGAATTGTACGAGACTACAAGTATTTTCACTATAGTAAAATTGATTTTTACCCAATTCAATTTAAACAACCATTTAAGATTGTTAATTTGTAAAAAATTACAATTATCTATTAATAAAAAATAAATAAATAGAATAATAGCATATATCCAGCTTACAACTATGGATGAAACGTCCTAGTACAATAGATGCATTTAGTAGCTGCGTCTAGTCCATTACTCAACCAACTTTGACCATTAGATGACAAATTGATTAATAGTCGAGTAAGCAACATAACATCTCAATTAGGTTTCATTCATTAAATTGCAAAATTTATGAACCAATAATGAACAGGTCTCAAAAGACCTGCAGTTGTTTGTGCCATTTCCTTTTACAAATAAAAAAAGAAAACAAAAAACACGTTAAACTTTTTATAATAACAAAACACTGGCCATTCATTCAACATTAAAAACATATCATTACATGTGCTGCAGCATTGCGGACAATATATTTAAAATTCGTACATCCTGCCTCAACGACATTCGGAATTCAAACTCGCGAATCGACGAGACCATCAATTCCGATTTAATGAATCGTCGATTCGTTAACGTTCCCGTAAGATCTCGATTGCGGTTATTATTCGAATATTAATTGTTGATTCTTTATTGTGTGTGGCCAGTGTCTTTCATTTCATTGGCCGTTTTGAATTATGACTTTTGAAAACCTATAAAATGAGAGATTAATCTTTAGAAGCTCGCAAATCCAATCTATGAAGTGAGCGTTCGCAAGATTTTTATTGGTGGATAAATAATAAATCATAGAGATTGAAATGAAACTCGCAAATGGTCGAAAGCAGAAACAATCGATAACTCGTTAGCGTTTATTAAAAAGGTCTCAATTGCAATTTTATTGTTCCCATAAATTATACAATCTGGTATTAATAGTTCAATATGTAGTCAAGAAGAACATTCGCGCAAATTGGTAGTTGTAAATAGAATTAAGACAAATTAAAAAATGAAATCGATTATTCGATTACGTTTGCATTTTTTATTGCGATTATTCGATTGATAACTGCATCTTTTTTCTATTCTGCCGGTGGCGTGATGTCGAAGTAAGTTGGCTAACCTTTAAAATCTCGTTCGTTGAACCGGTTCGGTACAAAATCTATATAAATAATCCAATGTGGGTCGCGTTTTGTAATGTTTACATCTGTGATTCTCTCGTGTCAAGGGCTTTTCACAAAATCAATCGGCTTAATTAAGATATGATTAACAGTATATTCGATTAGGAAAATGGGGCATTTTAACTTGCTATTCGGGTTTTATAATCAGTCATTTGATAAACATAGAATCTTTTTCAAGTATCAAACAATTACAAATGCAATTCAGCATAGTGATATAAAAATGATAATTGAAAATTTTATTAAAAAGCCATTTTTTAGGAATTTCTTAGACGCGGCATATTTAAAGCTTAATACATTTGTTTCATAGTTAGAAATATAATACGATCGTACATACATACATAATAACGTCTGGATTACCCAAAGGAAATTTTTGCAACCACATTTTGTTATGTAGTATGTTTGAATCCCACGTCATAGAGGGCGAGCCTATTCCCAATTTTGGGGCACATTTCCAGACTCCGTACTGCTTCTGAGAATTTTTTAGGGGTACCCACCAAAAACACAATTCATAGCTTTCATCACCAGCCATAGCCATCAGCTGGACAAATGCCTCCCGCAAGGACTTCCAACTTCTGACGGAGGTGGTCTGCATTTAGTTTCCCGCGATTTTCACCAGATCCTCAGTCGTTCTTGTGGGTAGACGTCCAACGCTTCGGCCTCCACTCGCTTTAATAAAATAAAATATCAAAGACCATAGCACATTCCCTTTCATGCCGCCGTAAGCAATTATCTATCCACGCAACCTTTATGTGGTCAGTTATTTCGTCGGCCATTTTACTTCTAGTTTGCGGTGGCCTATTAATTCTAACGCAAGTGCACTGTCAAATGGATGAGATTAGCCAACTGTCGGTCTAGTTTTTTAATGGAGACTGGCCGGCAATTCATACAGCCAATGATTGAGAGAAAGCATTAAATGTTATTTTTTTAAGATGGCATACTGGTTTTGATGTTTTGGCACGTGTACCTAAGCTGCTAAAGCTGCAATTTATAAGATTTTAAATAAATGACTATATGCATCCCACTGCTGGGCACGGCCCTCCTCTCCAATTTAGAGGGTTTAGCCGTAAGTCCGTCACACTGGCTTAGTCTAGGTTAGATTACACGCCTTAGGTATTAATAAAAAATTTTAGTTGTGCAGGTTTCCTCACCATGTTGTTCATCACCGTTCTCTACCGCACGACATAAATGTTCATTAAAGTTTTCCTTGCATATCAGTTTTTTTTTAATTTAGAAAAAAAACATAGCATTAAGTTGCATATGTTTTGCTTTAGCCGTCTACTTGTTTACTAGATTCTAACAATTTGAGGTGAATATGATGTTGCCAGAATTTATAATTTTCAAATATAACCTTGTCATCAGTATCACCCACAAGAAACACCATCCTACAAATTTTACAAATGTACTTAATTTGTTCTTAACGCAATCTATTCACATGTAGTTGAAACACTAAAGGATCTTCAAATACCAGGGCGCCATGGGTTCAAAGGCTTAGTGGTGTAATAACATCTGAGAGCTAAAACGTGACCTGCAAGGTAGCCAGGCGCTTAAGGCACTCTAGAATAAGGCAAACAGTCTCAGAATGCTTTGAGTAGTTCTCAGCTTCTGTTTGTGAAGTAGTTCGCAAACATGCGAAGATTCGCTCCAAGATCGGAGAGTGGGACTTGTCGATCAGTAGTGCGTTTGGAGTAGTCATAGCCTCGAGGTTTAGGAGCACTAAGATTTTTAAAGGTATGAGTGAATAATAACGTACTTTAGAGATGAAGAAAAACATTGCCAGCGTAATGGCCTTAGACCTAATCTAAGACTAAGACCTAAAGTTGGGCGTATATGGGCTGATGATTGTGATAATCATAATTTTTATGGGAATTGTTTGTTGATGATGTATTATCTTGACTTGACAAGACTTGACTTAGTGTGGGGTCAGAACTATGTATGTGACTGTTGGGCCTTAGATTTATTCTATTTTTTTTTATTTAGTGAAAAAATATATTACTTATATTATATGAACATTGAACAATCTGGACAGCCCTGTACCAAGCTACATAAAGCCACCGGAGTAAAAAATCAGTATACCGAATCATGCTTGAATTTAATAAAACAAATTTTGCGTGCAGAGTTTCTTGCGGTTGCGGAATTATCGTTTTCGCATCGGCTAATGACTTAATTCTTGGGACCACACATGGCGGCCGTCGGGACTGCTGATTCGTCACACAGCCAATTAAAGGGAGAAAGTATTATCGCAGATAGGGATGGCAGACAAATTAAATTTCTTTTAGTGTTTACGCTCGTTTAACAGGTGAATGATGTCATTTTATGTCCACCTCGTCCTTAAAACGTCACATGCCTGTTGTATTCTTTAGTGATTCGCAATATGCTACCTGTTTTTCGAAAGTGCATTTTTGCGTCCCACTGTTTTGGACTAATCGAGGTGTTCGGAGTTGTTCTGGTGAGATGGTCTTTTCTGTCCCGTAAATTAGGTTATGCGATCGAGAATTTTGGATTTATTTCCCGGTTAAGTAATTACGAATAGAAGTTTCTCCTTTAGAACATTATACTCAAAAAGAATGGCAAAATGTTGTAAAAATAACATATCTACTTATCTATTTAGGGATAGGGGAAACATGAGTTGAAGCCACATAGCAGGTAAAACTGACGGTCGGTAGGGCAGAAAGGTTCTCGAGTGGAGGCCGCGTAAGTGCATCGTTGGACGTCCACCGTGGGCAACTTATCTAATAAAACTCGCAAGAAGCCACTGGATGCAGGCCACTTCCAATAGAACGCTTGAGAAGTCTTCAGGGGATGTCCATCCGTACCAGTAGATGTATTTCGGCTGATGATCATAACAAGGTTGTTAAAACAATTGCATGTATTAAAAAAACATTTAAAACCTTTTCATAGTCTTACGACATCCGAATCATCACGCCTAAAGTATCGTCTGACCATATCAAATCCCCAGTCGGTATAACAATCGTCTCACACTGGCGTATGAACTAGACCTCGACAGCTGTTCGTGAACTTGTCCATTGTACGTAACACAATATAATCTCGCCGAAGATCGTTACGAAAACATTTTCACGTCCGTAGATCGAACTGATAGGCGAGTAAACAAATACCGACCGATTACGTGACTGCATCGCGATTGCATGGCTATCGGGATCATTGGGTTTTAGTTTTGTGTTAAATTAAATTGTGATGCTATTTTTTTTTGTCTGGGATGTATTTTTCTGTTGTGGGTTTTACTGTGAGGTTCGGATATGTAGTATAAAGAGGATTTAGCTAATTTGGTGCAGGTGGATAGATTCACATACCGAAATAATTCCCGATTATAGTATCTAAATAAATTTAAAAATAAACTTAAATATAAGGCTTGACTAACTAAGGTTAACTGGATTTAATCAAGGATATTTTAATGTGGAATGAAACTTTTTCATTTCGGTGACTGAGGCTTGGTATGCTAAATAATAGTTATTATTTCAAGGTCAAATGTACGTAACAATTGATTTAATGTGTAGAAAACTTATGTAGCCAAGTTCAACTTTTAACCTGTTTAAGCAAACAAATCCAATATATGAGAAATAGATGGACATGGCAAAATAAACGGCAGACTACAACTAAAATCTATTCCAGAAATATATAAAAAATATATATTCAGACTACACTACTTTATTATGATACAAATTGCTATTACCATCACTAATCTCCGACCCAACACGCAATACACTCCAAACTCGAAGAGCTATGCGTACCAATTTTCCTCGGCACTATCTTAATCTACCAATTTCAGTATAATAAAAGATAGTAAACAGTACAATATCTTAAATTTATATTGCATAACCAGCCGCCAACAATCCGAGTTATGACTTTGAAAAATACGTCGAATAGTGAAACGGATGGCATTTCTATTGTGATATCGGACTATTGTGGAGGTACGCACATAAATAAGCTTCTGGAGCTAGAATTCAAGGCACGAGAGAGCAGCGAGACAGATAGCTAGGAATGTACGAAATTATAGATGGAATGTAATGTCCTGGAGTTATGAGACTTAATGCAGAGAATCTTTATGAAGACAAGGATTGCTGTTCAATTATAATAAACAATGGAAAGAGAGACAGCAGATCGACAGTGTGAGAAATGAATACTCGTACGTTAGAGGACGTTTAAAGGGAATTCTATGATAGATAAGTAAAAGAAAAAAGCATGTCGAAGTTTGGGCAAGTTAAAGAAGCGATGAAGCACATGTATGTAGGTAAAAAAGTGAGGAGTATGCATGTTGAAAGATAAACAACAAGATTTAGGCCAAACAAAATACAGATACAGTGTAAAAGACATATTTAGAAGGAAATGAAAATATATTTAGAAATGTGGATTATCGAGTATTGTTATAATTTAGAAGATAATATAGTAGTAGAGCTATAGTTATATAATTTTACATTCAACTTGTATAAAAATCTATCTTATCAACGAATTTAAGAACTGAGACACGTCTGATCGTAACACGACACCAGGAAGCGTGTACGTGTTAATGGGACGAGTTTTCCTCGTGACTAAAACCAAGAGTGTCCCAAAATATATTTTGTTTTGTATCAGTATATACAGGGTATTTTTATCCACGTATAAAGATATTTAAGTAGACGTAGTGTGGGACGTCCTGCAGCACGATGGTCCGACGACTTGAGGATGATGGCGGGAACCGGATGGATGAGGGCTGCTCAAGACCGGGATGATTGACTACATTTCTGTGAAATTACACACACCTAAGACTTAGAAATTTACAGAGATATAAAATTCTGACCATCTTTGGACTTACGAGTTTACCTTGGCCTTGTGCCGAGTATCAAAATTGTACTGGAATTCTTAAACCAGTTCTTAATTTTCTTTCTTAGTTTTTGGACCCGTGTTGAGATAAAATTCATATACATATAACATTAACAAAATTCAATGTAGTTGTTATTTGATCTAAATTGTAAACTGCTGCAATTTAACTAGTCTTACATATACTATAAAATTTTAATCAGTACATTTATATCACTTAATCGAAACCGATAAAATCTGAAACCGCATAAATTGTAATACAATTGTTAAATACTTGTTGGATATTTGAAACTTTTCGACAATCTCATCTAATAAACAACCCATACTTTATTTCATTAATAATTTTGCAAAGCAGAAAGTTTTCGACACGAAATTGAGGAAGTGAAATATGAAGGGGTATAAAAGGGAATTTTCGTTCTTGGCATCAACAGGGAAGGGTGATATTGAGACTGACATTTAATTTTAATGAATTTATATCAACTCAATCATGATCAAGTGGCATAAACAAATAAAATTGATTAATTACAAACACAGCGCCTTAGATTAAGATCCAGTACTAATGTCCGCTTCAAAGGAGATGATGCTACTGTCCTTAAAATACTGTGAAACTATTCCAAGTATGTATACACGGTACATGTGTACTAAAAGGTAAAAGAACTTTTTAACACGAGACTTTCACTGGCAGATAGCTAATGTAACTATCTGTAAGGAGTAAGACACTTTTATTTAAGTTTTTTTTTGTTTTTATTAAAACATACAAATATTCCGCACACTAAATCGCGGATAAAGCTATAAAAAAAATCTGCTGTTCCTTCGAGACTACCATCTCACCTTACGTAGCAATCTCATACAACTCAGCTATCACAACACAAATAATGCCATCTAATTACGTCACTATGAGTCACCGGTCGTCTGCTTAAAATGATAGTCTTCACCCGCCATAAGTTCACCCATTGCATCCGCGAACAGACGGTGACTCACGGGTATTGATGTCGCTTCTAGTGTTACTCTCAACACTTCCTATTTCACAATAATTCTTAGTATCAATAAACTCAACTGCGTGTTTTATGTGATACAGTGCTGTCTTCGAATTTTGACAATGTCAGATGATATGAGGGTCACGCGGCAACCGAAGTACAAAAAAAATAGATAGTTTTGGAATGATCATCAGCTAGGGTAGACAAAAATACTTCTGGATCAAAGACGTGACAAGTGACGTTCTGAAACATTTATCAGGTTACTTTATGGCGCAGTTTGCTTGTGAACGGAAGGCCGCGGATTCAATACCAGTACCGCAACAAATGTTAGTTTCGGGACTGAGTGTTTGTGCAAAGTATTTTCGACAGGAATTCGATAATAACTTGTAATGTTCATCAGGCGTCCACTCCTGGACATATGCCTCCACCAAAAATTTCAAAACTGTTCCGTCGTAAGTGGCGTGCATCCAGCAGTTTCCCGCAATTCCCACCAAATCTTGTATTTTTTGGGTGAACTTCCAACACTTTGCTTATCTTCATCAAATCCCCAAATTGTAACCGAGCTGAGACCTAAAACTATCTAACTGTAATAAAAAAACAATTTCCTTTTCCGAATCATCATAATTTGTGTCCACTTTGTCAGCGAACCGTTGGTTGTACGCTCGTTTCGAAATCCATTACGTTCCGTTTCACTCAGACCGCAATAAACAACAATAAGAAGAAAACAATGCAGAACCGCAGCTTTATAGCTTTTTAAATAGACCATTCACAATTCTTACGACATTTCTAAACAATTTTACGGCTATGCAAGAACGTAATTCCACTTTCCCCGCTTAGTATCTTCACGACTTGCTAGTGCATTCCAATGAATAGATGTGATCGTAGGAGTTAGACACCTAATTGAATAGTTACGTTAATACTAGTAATACTATTTGTATCACTACAACTTTGTACAAGATATTACTGATACTGTTTCCTAGAATAATTAAATCTTGATTTTTTAGTTTCAATACTGTTATCAGCCTTATTAACAACTACCCCACTAGTTTATGTTACCTGTATTACAATATACGCCATGCCTACACTCACGCCTGTATCCCTAGGGATAGAGTACAGACAATTGACAAAGAGGCATTTATTCACATTTCGCCAACTGTGTTTTATTCCTACATAATTAGTGGCGAACCTATTGCCGTTTTTCGGACACAACCCCAGACTACTATCAACTTTAATGTCACTTTGCTCGACCGGTACCTCTAGATCGCCCGCATATAGTTGTCCCGTAAGACCACGAAGCAGTCAATAATTGTATTATTACTTACATTCTACAAACCCCGTAGTTTTTACCAGAAGTTGTCGGATATGCTGGCATAACCTAATTTTGAAATACCAGGAATCACTACAGTTTCGTATAAGAATGAAACCATTGGAAATTCGCCAGATAAAAGATAAAGTAATTTCGTCAGATCAGCCATCACTGCGGAAACTCTCTCCAAATCACAAGTTTCACTTTCATCTTCCAATTCCCGTAGCAACCAGTCCAACGCCAATATTTCATATTTTTTTGCGTCGGCTACCGGTAATGACGATTCTGACGTTTGTAACTTGAAACATATTATTCCTATTCAAATTCTTTTAATATGAAATTTGATTTAGTAGAAGTTCACCGCATTCTTCGTGCCCTTTAGAAGATCCGTTATATTTGAATATGCGTACTTCTTTGCGCGAGACTTCATTTCGAAGCAAAGGAATAGACTTCTTCGATAGAATGGTAAGTAATGGCAGTGCTATTTATTTTATCTATCAGAGTGTATTCAACACTAGAACGGAGTTGAATAAAAATACCCCCAACAAGCATGTGCTTGTTTTATTGGTGCTAGAATTGTATATGTATACAATTCTAACCCCATATGTGATACAAATCCTGTCGGCGGTATCAGAAACTACGTGTAAGTTGGCTTAGAAATAAATTCCAGTGGCTATATCCTTTTGGTATATAAGCGTATATTTGATGCATCTAAATATGCAATAAATAATACAAATCTTCTCACCAATCGATATCGAAAATGTAAAAAACAGTTTAGCTTTTCAGCCAACAACATACGTTCAAATTTGCTGTCAAATTTCGCCATAAATATCCACAAAAATGCGAGAACATCCGACCATCTATCACGACGTGACACTAACGAGCAATAAGCTAAATCGGATAATCTTTTATGAGAATTTGTTGATGTGATTCTACATTTTACAATACTAACACTCTCATATTAATAGGAATTTTATTATTACCTATAATTGGTCGTTTTTATATTGTGAATGCGAAAAAGTTAGCAATTAGAAATTAAGCAGTTAATAGCTTTGATCAACAACATAGTAAGGATGTCAGAGAGAACGTAAAAGGAGGTTAATTTTTGTAGGGCGACTCATCATCATCAACCCCTATCCTAGTAGCTGGGCAAGATCTCCTCTACTATTGAGAGGGTCTATAGGTAATATAGTGGTATAGGTAGCTTGACTCATAAAGTAATATAAATGTCATGATGTGGCTTAGCTCCTAATTCTATATGGTAGAACTTGTTACCATGATTGTTATGAATAAGAAGAGATTTCTCTACCAATTTGCCCGACCTTTGTTAACACTAATAAATGTGTTGTTACCAATAATGTTATGAAACCATTCCAGCATAAATACAAATTTTATGTTGTTGTTTTTCCGCCACTACGTAATACTCGATATATTCATAAAATTACAATATCAGTCGAGTAAACTTGCTTCATTTAAAAAACTAGAGCGCATTTTACGATCGATACATTTATAACGCAATTTAAAATGCAGCCATATACTAATCCAATAAAAATACCAACACAAATTAATCCAACGTAATAGAGCTAACCGAAATAGATCACCGGTTACATCCAACATCGGCCGTTTGATCTATATTTAAATCGGACATAAATCGACGATAATCGATACGGCTCTTTTGATCTAAAAATCGATCTTAAATCGATTTTATATCGAGTTGTTTGTTTATACCATTTGTTTGGAAGTTAAAAAGCTGTGTACGTATTTAGTGTTTATACTTCTGTAACATTTAAAGGCTGTTACTTGGAAATTGTTTAGGCAACCGTCTGAAACTTTGCCGGACTAATTATAGAACTTGTTAATTGGAAAGTAAATTAGAGATAACAATTAACGCTTCGATGAAGGCGTTCGTAATGAAGGGTCTTTGAAGTCTAGTATTGATTTAATGAATAAAGACTACGTTAATTGAGATGTACCAAATCTATCGATTTAAATTTATGAATCTGTACCTAACAATCTTTTATTAGTATTAAAAATCCATTCATAATCTCACGTCTGTATTCCCTGAAGAGGTAAGCACGAGTGCAGTTTTGCACATATATTTCGCCAATTTCAGTCCTACGTAATAGGGGGCGACTATATTGCCGTTTTTCGGGCACATTTCTAAACTTCGTGCTGTACTAAGTATTTTTATTAATAAATTATCTCCAATAATACTTTGCCCGACCCAGGATTCGAACCCAGGAACCCTAGATCGCACGGCATATCATAGCAAAAATGATTTATAATACAAATGCAATACAGTTATACCTATGTAGACAAATATGGCAATAATTCGGTTTTTGAAGTTTAAAAATCGAATTTGAATCTCTTGACCGCTCAGCACTTACCCCCAAATCAATGAGGTATTCAAAGAGTACACCAAAAAA
The DNA here is from genome assembly GCA_030295005.1 of Cephonodes hylas. Classification (NCBI taxonomy): domain Eukaryota; kingdom Metazoa; phylum Arthropoda; class Insecta; order Lepidoptera; family Sphingidae; genus Cephonodes; species Cephonodes hylas. The sequence continues at coordinate 8,028,175 of AP025382.1, forward strand.
ATCCTAGAAAAACTATATTACAAAAGATAAACAAACTTTTTTAGTTGAACCTCCAAAACAGGTTATGAAATACGACAATCCTACAATGATGTCAAGTAGCCCACACGAGCTACACAATTGATTGACATACGAATAGAATATTGCGAATGCTATGCGATACACTCTTCACAGGCTATTGACACAATCGATTCATATACCAATGCGTAAAAAATGTCAACGATCTTGAAATCGATTAAATTGATTGTTAGGATGCTATTGATGGCTATGTTTGAATTAAAATCGATTGTAAATATAATGTAGGTTGTGAGAATCATAACAAGGATTTGTATTGGTGACGATATACGAATAATATTTTGAAGTAATAGGTCATATTTTTGTTAACCTTATTTAAACATTACTGACGCTTAAATAAAAGCTTATCAATACTTTTTGTCTCTATCACCCCTTAAAGATTTCCACAACGCATTCCGTAATTATTTCGCGCATCAGACAGATTTTTTTTAACATTCTATTAGAAATTACTAAACTACTTTAAAAAGTATTGCTTACACTCTCGAAAGTAATGTCTCTGCAAATTACATTCCAACTAAACCATCACGGACTTCTTAAACAAAACACTATCAACGCGTTCCCACGCACCCACATAAAACATATAATAATTTAATAATAATTTATTTATTTATCAGTTTGCATGTTACATCAATAACTTATGTACTAAGATAACCACACTAGGCGCAGCCTGTGTCGTGGCTATCTTGAGTTCCAGATATCCAACTGTTCGCTTTACACAACTTGCGTTAATGAATACATACATATAAAAATATACATAGATACATATAGGTATATATATATATAATCATGGATAAGAACATATACATACATACATGTGTGAAGTGTGTGCTTGTGTGTGTGAGAGTGTGTGGTGTGTATGTGAGTGTGCGTGAGTTTGCGTGTTTGTGTGTGTGTTTCTTATGTAACTGTTTTGAGGAGATTTTCGGTGTTTTCGTAATCCAATGTTAGAAAATATTCTTTTATTTTAATTTTCGCGTCTTTTATCGTCGAGTTTTTGATTGCACATGTTTTGACAACTTTGTTGTATAAAAAAGGAAATAAGAAATTTTGGAAGCGCCTTGCAAAGTTAGTTTTTGTTTGTTTTACTGGCAACATATAAACTCTTGATTTTAGCATATTTTCATGTTCTCTAGAATTTAACGTGGCTTTGTGGGTGGAGATGCATGCTTTATATATATAAAGCTGGCGCACACTCAATAAACTGGATTCAATGTACAATTGAGAGGTAGAGAAACGTTTTGGTTTTTTTAACATGACCTTCAGTACCGATCTCTGAGCTCTTTCCAGACACATAAGATGAGAAGACGATGTGCCACCCCATGCGCTTAGGCAGTACGTTATGATAGATTGGCACAGTGCGAGGTAAATCAGATTGAGTAAGTCCCTATCTGCTACGTCCCGGATATTACGAAGGACAAAGATCAATTTCCTTACCCTAGTTGAGAGTGCTGCTATGTGCTCCCTGAAATTAAGTTTTTCATCTAGCGTTACTCCAAGGTATCGCACTGATTGAGTTCTCTCAATGGTTTTGCAGTTGCAGGTGTTGGAGAGGTCGGAGCGGCATGTATGAATTCTCAAATCAGTAAGACACCTCGGAGCTGACGCTAGTGTCTTGTGGAAACAGATGTATTTGGTTTTATCTTTATTCAATGTGAGGAGGTTGAGATTGAGCCAATTTGCAACCGTCGCCATACCTTGCTCTGCAGTCTTTATGCAGCTTTCCCAGTTATGGTCATGGAAGATTATAGCTGTGTCATCGGCATAACAGTAGACTTCTGCATTCCTCATGGGTAGCGACGCGAGTTCATTGATATATAAGAGAAACAAGGTCGGGCCAAGTACACTACCCTGAGGAACACCGAAGTCAACACCTGTAAAAGAGCTACATTTGTTATCTATTTTGACACACTGCTTTCGACCCGTTAAATAGCTGGCGAACCATTCTAGTGCGACTCCCCGTATGCCGACACTTTCTAGCCTTTTAAGTAGAATAGGTATGGAGACAGTGTCAAACGCTTTGGCTAAATCCAGAAAAACTCCGACACACGATCGCCCAGTATCAAGATGGTCAACAATATTACAGGTCAGCGAGCACACAGCGTCCTCCGTTGATCTTTTCGGTCGAAAACCGTACTGTTTGTCCGACAACACATTGATCGTTTCTAGGTATTTAACAAGCCTCTTGTTAACAACTCGTTCTAATATTTTCGAGAATGTGGATAGGAGTGATATTGGTCTAAAGTTATTGGGAGTATTATTTGACCCTGCCTTGTGAATCGGTACTACAACTGCTGTTTTCCATGCTTCTGGGACTATTCCTGACGTTAGGCTGTGATTAATTATTGACGTAAGAGGTTCAACTATATGATTTTTTACCGTTTTAATAATAGTATTAGTAATACCATCTATACCTGGAGCGCTGTCTGTGGCTAAGTTCTGTATTAAAGCTCCTATTTCATATGTGTCAGTTGGTTCCAGAAAGAAAGAGTTCAATGGCGATGATCGAGCATTTATTTTAAGTGCTAAGTTACTTTCTGAAGTAGATAACTCATTAAGAATGCGATCAGCAAAAGTTTTACCAACGGAAGCAAAATGGTGGTTGCAAAAATCAATCGATTCTTGTGCGTTTGCTTTTGTATTCAGTAATTCTGAGGCGGGAGATGTACATTTGGTTTTTCTGTTTGTTATGGAGTTAATGGTTTCCCAGAGTTTTTTTGGATGTTTTTTATGCTTATCTAACATACCACGTTCATACTCATGTTTCAAGTTGCGCTGTAAAGTGATGTAGAAGTTTCTGTATCTAGTGTAAACAAGCATATTAATATCATTTTTTGGGAGTTTCCTAGCTTCCAAATGTAACCTGTCTCTTACGCGTGAACATCTGACTAATCCAGGGGTCATCCACGGTTTAAGTATTACCTTTGATGATCTCATCTTAATAGTTTTTGTGTTTTCCTTCATTATATCTCTTATCAGGCCCACAAAAGCCTCAGTCTGTCTGTCAATGTCTGTCATGTTTTGTAAAAAGTCCCAGTTTACGGAGTTGAGTTTTTCTGCAATAGAGTCATACTTGACACGTATTATTTGTCTTTGTATTTTTGTATTATTTGATGCGCCGTGTGTGATGCCAGTGATAATCATGTTGTGGTCAGTGATTGCGAGTGGGCATAGGATAGATATTATATTTACATCGCCTGTGTAGAATACATGGTCGAGACAAGAGTCGTTTCTTGTTGGTTTGTCAATAATTGGTATAAGTCCTAACTCGCCCATGGAGCAGAGATATCTAGAGGTGTCTTCTGCAGAGCTGTCAATTATATTTATATTAATGTCACCAGTAAGAACAAAACAAGGCTTGCGTTTAAGATTACATACCAGATTATCTAGAGAACGGAGAAAAGTTTCAATATTCCTAAAGGAGGGGGATCTATATATAGCAAGTATAGTTATTTTGCCAGGGATATCTATTACAATAGAGTTAGCGTTGTCCAGATTGGGCTCATACATATTTGATATCCAAACATCCCTTACATACACGACTACCCCGCCAGCCTTGTTAATGTATTTACTCGTATGATGAGCAATGTAGCCAGGTATTTGTGGAATAGTTGGAGTTTCTCTCAGCCAACATTCAGTAAGGATAATTATATCTATATGTAAGGAAAGTCTCTCCAGAGTAACAAGAAAGCTGTCAAAGTTACAATTTATGCTTCGTATGTTGAATGTAATAATTTTAAATTGATGCGATTGAATTATTTTGTTACACTCCTCAATATGAGTTACGTAGTGGCACCTAGCATTGTAAGAGTTATCAATGCATTGCATAATATCACGGGTGGACATTGATCGTATTATTATTAGTAGGGGGTTCAAGTAAATCAGGATTAGAGTTGAGTGCCAAGTGGTGCATCAGATGAGAATGTTTGATATGTGTATTATTTTCAAGGGTAGATATTTTGGGGTCGGTGACCATCATTGAAAGTGTGTTCGGTGTGTAATAATAATGTGTATAAAATATGATGTATTTGGTAAATATATATGACAAAAATTTATATAATTCTAAGATAGTGTTTATAAAGTAATAGTATACATAGTAAAATTTAAAAATTAAATTGAGATGAAACTTAAGCATTGAGATCCTCTTCATCGCGAGGTGGAGTTGGAGTTGCTGCGCCGAGATAGGAATCCAAGTCTTGAAGTGAGTGTATACGGATGGCCGGGTTCCTGCTACCGTTGCTGTTTTCAGCTTTCCGGACGTAGATTGCACCATTTCGAAGCCAGCAATAGCAGAATCCTCTGGATTTAGCTCGAGATCGAGCAGCACGAAATAACAATCTATTTTCTTTGGTAAGGCGTTCATTCAGGTACACCACTGTTGGCGGTCCGTTGACAATATTTTCAGATGAGAGGTTTCGTCTTGTTTTGGCCGCTGACAGAAGCTCATCCCTCTTGGTTTTTCTGATGAGTTTAACTGCGATAGGACGGTAAATAATTTTCCCAGACTGTGATGCACTACCCGTGTTTTGTTTAGGTCCAACTCTGTAAGTATCCACAATGTCAGATTCCTGTAGTTCTACTTGTAGTAGTTGTGACATAGTTAAAGTGATGTGGGTAAGGTTTTCGTTATTTATTTCGGGAATTCCGCAGATTTCAAGTTCTGTTTTTAGTGCGGCCTGTTCTTGGATATTGACGGTTTTTTGCAAGTTTGCAAGGGATATCTTGAGACTAGTCAATTCCTTATCTTTAGCTTCGAGGGTCTTATGAATATCAGAAATTTGTTGAGGAATTTGAGGTACGAATTTAGCAAGTTGGTCCTTTAATTCCTGTACCTCCTGCCTTAAAAGACTGATGTCATTATTTTGCTGTCTAAGTTCTTTTATTTCTACTCTTAGTTCGCGTATTTCCTGCACTATTAGGTTGATGCTAGATTCCTCGTTGATCGTGGCATACTTGCCCCTGGAGCCCCGCTGTACATTAATATTATCGTCAAGGGCGTCATCGAACTCCGACGCCGAATCGTTAGTATTGCCACTTATGGAGGGTTTGTTAAGGCAATTTGGACAAAACCAATTCTGTTTGTAGGTTGAACTGTATTTTTGGAATGTGTCTGTGTCTATATTAAGGCAGTTCAGATCATAAGATCCCTTGCATTTTGAGCAATTCATATGTTTAGTTTTGTGTACAATCTTACCACACAACGTACAATCCATCATGGATATTTTTGTTGACAAAATTAAAATTAATTCAAATGCGGATTAGTGAGGAATGCAGCGCAGGTGTTCCACAAAAAACGTCGCGACAATAGCGCGTACACGCACACATTCACACTGTTGACAAGTCATAAACACTCACTGCGCTTCGAATTAGTCAATATTGTCGTAGGTCAGGAATAATTTTAATAATGTTTTTTGTTATAACTCCGGAGTTTTATTGAATAGCAATAAGATATTTCACACACTTTAAGTTTAGTTATTGTGCAACGGGTATATCGCGGAAAAGGATTAATTAGTACACTTTTAACTAGTTTTATGATTAAATATGAGCGGAGCAAAGCGAAAACAGTCGTGCTACCTCCGATTACCCGATCGAACTCGTCGAAAACGATCGAAAACATAAAAGATTCATCTTCGCAATCACCATAATTAGTAACCTAACAATAGAAATGTACTACGCCTAGACCCCATCAAGGTTCCATCTTAGTTCTCAGGATCATCAGTAATTCTCATCAAGGCACATTGTCTCACAATTCACATGAAATTCCATTCGATCACAAAAACGTCGTGTGAACGCCAACGTTGTCCGATCTCATATAAATTATTTCACAGCGTTTAATAATTTCATAAAAGGACCTGTTCCAATGGTCGGCCGAAAAAATTGCAATTCTTAAGTACCCGGTAAGGTGTTTAAATTGCGTGGTTCAGTACAATAATAATAAATTAAACGGTTTTTGTTTGTGTAACTGGAATTGCCAAATGTGTCAACTTATGAATTTTACATCCGATTAATTCACCAATCGATCAATTATTCATTTTAATTTTTATTAATAAAAGTCATTATACTGTATCCAAGTTATTTATTTTTAGTTACCTATAGGCATTTATCCAATCTATTTTTAAAAATCTATTTTTAAGGTCCAAATAATTATCCTTTCTAAATTATATTTACGTTTAACTCGTAATATTCTGGTGAATCTTTGAAGTACTCTTGACTTAAATGACTCATTCTGATTGGTTATTTTTTAGATTAATAAAGAATATAGAATAGCGGTAATAGAAAAAATAAAGAATAGCGGTAATGATTCGTAATTTAGTTAAAAATCAGACAAATTTCAGAATTTGACTATCAAAGATATTATAAGATTATGCTTCAAATCTAAAAAGCTTTATATGATGCAAGTAGAAAATTTATATTTGGCTTGTTTTATACCGTAATATAACGTCATCTTGCGGGACATTCTTGAACTACTTTTTGCTCACTTCGAAGTTGGGTCAACCGGTCACCTACCATAACAGCCAGCACGGATGCGTTTACGATCGCAAGCTCTGACAAATGAAAGAAAGAAAGGTAATTTATTATCGGCCAATATGCGAAAAGACTATACAAAAAAGAAATAGGAAATACAATTTACATAGCCAATAATGATCTCTGCATTCAGCTATGCAATCCGCTTGCACGGTATTGCAGCGCTGGTTTTTAATGAAGGGACCAAGTGACAAACGGACGCTAGGTAAGCGTAAAAGCTTATATTGAGTGGGCTAGGTCTTTCTGAGATTTTTTCATTGCAGAATAATATAAACTATGGCAATGCCTAGTAAAATAAAAAAATATATATGTTCCATATTCAAATATTTAATTTTACTTCAGTCAATGCCTAAACGCAATATGCCTACCTACTGGCAATATTATATATATACTCAGCCTATTGCCGTCCACTGCTGAACGTAGGCCTCCCCAAGTAAGCGCCAACCATCCCGGTCCTGAGCGGCCCTCATCCATCCGCTACCCGCCACCTTTCTCAAGTCGTCGGTCCATCGTGCTGCAGGACGTCCTACACTACGTTTGCCTAAACGCGGTCTCCACTCCAACACTTATCTGCTCCATCGGCCGTCCGACCGTCGGCAGACGTGGCCAGCCCACTTCCACTTCAGCGTGCTAATCTTGCGAGCAATATCAATAACTCCGGTTCTCTGGCGGATGACTTCATTACGAATTCTATCCGCCAGAGAAACTCCAAGCATTGCCCGCTCCATAGCACGCTGAGCGACCTTGAATTTGTGGACCAGGCCTTTGGTGAGTGTCCACGTTTCGGCTGCGTATGTCATTACGGGTAGGACGCACTGATTAAAGACTTTCGTCTTCAGGCACTGAGTCAATTTCGTCTACTGGCAATAAAAATTAAAATTCATTTTACAAATTCAATATTTTTTTAACTTCACATTCATACTTTTTAGTTCAATTCTTTCGTTTGTTTCTTTTCATTTCATTTCAATTGTAATAACCACTATTACTTAAGGAATAACAAAACATATTTCAATGGTTGTTTTGTGTTTTTATAACAATTAATGGAGTTTACAACTATTGTTATAAGTAACAAAACTTTTATCGCCCCTATTAGCGATCAGACCGCGACTAAAGTCTTTTCTTTTTTAGAAGTACTAGTCTATTATTAGAATTCCACGGTATTAACTAGGCCATAAAATTGTTTATTAATTTGAATGTTTTTAAATGCGTAAGTCGGTCTTATGTAGTTTTATTAAGAATTCATGGCGGTATACATTAAAATAATCTATCATTAAAACGTTTTTTAAGCAATTGTTAATTCTTCTAACCTTTACAATTTATTTTTATTTATTTACTAGCTTTTGCCCGCAACTCCGTCTGCGTGGACTACAGGGTTGGGTTCAGAAAGAAAATAAGTTGTAGTATTTTACTCCGCAGAACCCCATTTACTTAAATATACAAAAATCATACAAATCGGTCAAATTGTTTCAACGTGAAACCGTAACGCGCCAGTCGACGCCTTGAGTATCATTATTGCGCGCTTGATCATTATTTTGAAACTGCGATATCTTCTAAGATACTCATTGAAATCAAATGATGTAAAGGACAAATTTATTTTTTATTAAATACTTGTAATGAATAACGTATTTTTTTGGATAAGGATTAATATCATGTTTGTAAAAACACCTTCACAAATAATGCTTTATTTAAAATAAATTTGGTTAGAATAAAAAACGTTATAGTGAGTCAACCTTAAAAAATAGACATATGCCGTCGCGAACTTTTTTTTAGAACTTTTAAAGAGGAACATTTCTCTCATACATTATTTTAGCGAAACTTTAACCGTTTCCGCAGCGCACGCAGCCGAAGCTCACAAAAAGGAAAAAATGTCCCCGATTTTGAAACATTCTTTATTGCTGCTCCGCTCCTATTCGTCGTAGCGTGATGATATATAGCCTATAACCTTCCTCGATAAATGTGCTATCTAACAGTGAAAGAATTTTTCAAATCGGACCAGTAGTTCCCGAGATCCTAGCGTTCAAACAAACAAACAAACAAACAAACAAACAAACAAACAAACAAACAAACAAACAAACAAACAAACAAACAAACAAACAAACAAACAAACAAACAAACAAACAAACAAACAAACAAACAAACAAACAAACAAACAAACAAACAAACAAACAAACTCTTCAGCTTTATAATATTAGTATAGATTTACTCTTCATACATAACATGTACAGGTTGACTTAATGCCTGAGGCATTCTTTTACTGTCACACTTTGACAGCAACTTTCGAACTCTCAACTTCTTTTTGTTCCCTTAAAATTATTCTATGTAAAGTATCAACTGACATACACAATTATATAAATTTGTCATAAAATGTAAAACTATTGGATAAAATACGCTTTCGAAAACCAAAAAATTAAACAACACAACAGCAAACTTTTAAAACGTTCGGTTTCAATATGTATGTACATTTATAGTATGGTTGATCCCTTGCATCATAATAACATCAATTATTTAAGCCGTTAAAAGGTGATAGTAAGTTATATATCTTAATCATTAACTGTCGGATTTAGTTTTATTACAATTCTAGTCTTTAGGAGTAAATCTACACTTAGATTAAAATATGTTAAACCGGATAATGAAATAAATCACAAACACTAAATTGCTTATGATATCGATCCGACATAAATAGAGTGATTGGTGGCATTTAATCCCCAAATGGCATACTTAATAATATTATGAATATTTCAACTTATTTACTATTAGGTAATATAAGAATTTTGAATTTGTTTAGATTGCCTCGTAGTTCATAGTACAAGTCCCATCTGTTGTAGAGGTTACGACTAGAAAAAGTGCTTCTGGGTTTATCAAATGGGATATCTCAGTGCAGTGATAGAACAATAAGAAGGGTTGGGAAGAAAATATGTATTCTTACTTATAAATAAAAAACCGGAACATTTCAAAACGAGTAGGTACTTATATTCCATTTGTAAACTAATCTTCTTATTGTTATTCAATAATAAGATTTAAATAACAATATCTGGGCATTTAGGAAATATCCATGATCATTTAAGTCGGTCATCAGTTTTAGGAAAGCCTTATTTGCTTCTGTACTGTTAATACCTCTGACAATTAGACTTAAAACTTCACACTCAGATAAAGCCAGGAAAAGGGCAATATCAGATTGAGTAACACATTCCATCTAAGCCAAGCCAAATATTCGTACCAATAACTCAACTGTTCGAAACGCCGCGTACGGCTAAGTCGGTTCATGTTATTTAATTTTGCACTTAAAATTATCTTGTTATCACTGATTTATGTTTGCATTGGTAAGTGGCAAATATTTGAACATAGATATTCGTGTTTACTGCCTGTGACCAGGTTATGATATATTAGGGCATTTCATTTTGTTAATATCTCTGTTCGAGTAATTTGCGTTTGATTGATGACTATCTCGTGCTTTCGAAGCATAAATATGTGCCATTTGATCCGAGGTCCTGAATTCGATTTCTAGGTCGGATCAGCAAAAAATCGAAAACGGCGGTAATCTCGCCCCCTATTAGGTGGGACTGAAGCATAGCTGACGAAATTTGGGTGCAAGAATGCATATCTGCCTACCCCTTCAATACAGATTTAAGATTATGTACCTAAATGTGTACCATTGATGAAGTATGAACAATTATTTAACGTATACAGTATGTAATAAATATAAAGTAATCTACTTGATTTACTGAAACAATTATGTTTGATGATCTGGTGCATGCGTAATCATGTGTATTCTTAACATATTTTTTGTGTATAAATCTGAATTAATAAACAATAAGTTGCAATTAGTTACTAATAAAATTCAGTGATAGAATTATTTATGACAAGCACATTGAAAAAGTGTCTCATTTTCGACGAAGTCAATGCACATAAAGTTATGGTCAAACCCGCATAATTGTATTGAATGTTGATAAGTCGCGTCCCTTCGACCTTTGTGGACCACAAGGTCCAACGAGGTCATTTAACAGTAACAATTGAATTAGAATATTGCTTGGAAACGATTAAATACTTAGCATTCCAAGCTGCAGTAACCTGTACATTGATATCCAGATAACAAATATTTGGTATTTCGTATCGAAGATCTGTAGGTGATAAAATCGGCATGCTTATCCGATTAACATTTGGACGTAGGTATGCTAAAATGAACGATTCAAGATTCGATTTAAATAAAAATATAATATATGCTTTGTAAGCCATTGAGGGTCTTAAACCTAGCTCGTTGTTAAAAAAATAACTTTGAAAAGTCAGAGGTCCTAAGCCTTGTAGTCATTACTACTCAAGTAATTTCAATTGACACCACAATATTTTTTCTTAAAACACGACAAAAAAATAATACCACTGATGCTATATCCGACCATTCTCATCATCCGATTTGGATCCTCACAATTCACATTAGCAATCGGAAACATGGAAACATAACTTGTATCATTCAGCTCTTGAAGATCTTTATCACCCCTACCAAGAATTCTCATCAGCACGGTCGAGTTAAAGCGATAATCGTGCGAGTTTCGAGAACTTGCGCCGTTTGTATCGAGATGTATTACACGTGATTAAGGGAATTAAATTATTCTTAATGGCTTTGCGTCTGTAATATCTGTTTCGGTTTTTGTTATTCTTTTAACAATAACAGATTGTGCTGTGAAACTCTCAGTGTATTTTACATGCGATTAATGTTCTTTTAGGCAATTTTACACAATTAACATTTGTTTCCTTGGTAGTAAGTTAAATAACAAAAAACAGCTGCCTAGTTTCATCAATCAGTAATATAGAAATTCTAGCTAATAATTAAAGTAATTAATTCATAAACCTATTCAAAAAATATAATGCCACACTTAATCTTCTCAGTTGTAAAGTTCAGTAGTGGGACGATGATGACGATGATGATTCATAAAATAATCAATAAAATATAGGAAAAGAACAGCATCAGTTCAATATTGAAATGTACGTAAGGACACAAATAAACAAAAAAATTGGTCTATCCTTTGAAATTGTTCGAAATCTTAAAGAAACCAATAGTAGTAGCACTCTATATCCTTCATCTAGATGATCAATAAAAGATAAGGATTAGGCAACAATGTTCAGAAAGTGAAAGGTGAAGTTGAAAACAATCCGTTGACACTAGACAAGGTTGCTCCATTCGGAAATAATGAAACTAAATTACATCCAATTTATTTTTAACGAGGTTGAATGTATTAATTAAAAAATAGTTTAGCTTTTTTTTCAAACGTGTGTGCAAGCTATATTTTTTTGTTTTCTGCTCAGTAATGTAAGTTGCTTGTGAAATGGTTTGTTAGCTCAGTCATTATTATCAAGTAATTAAAAAAGGTTTAAAAGCGTTTCTGAAAAAAATTATAATTCATTTATAAACATAAATTTATTCAAACCATGTTTCATTTACCTTCATTCCTAAATAGAAGTAAAGGTTTTTTTACTTAAATATATTTCAAATTCCTAAACTCTCGTATCCTATTATGTCTTAGGTATCATCGTCGAATAAATAGAAAAGGTTTAAAAACTCAAAAATTCTTATATTAAAATCATAAACATGAATTTACTCAGAAGATAAATTTTCCTTCCCTTCAGAATAGAAAATAGATAATCTATTTCAACTTACTAAATTGATTCTAGCCAATCGCACCAACACCTAAGGGCCCGCCATCTTTGCAAATAATCCGAACACGACTTGCAATAATTCTTTCAATTCGTCAGAACAGTCACACGACGCCCAGTGAGGTGTATAAACCTGTCTGTCCTCCACGAGGCCGCGAGATGGCCCGAGGCCACGTAAATAATTACGCGAACCGTATCTCTAGACATTGTTCTGAAGACTCGTTCAGATAAACCTTTGAAATGCCCATGCCTTTCTGCTGGTGAAAATGTGAGATTAGAGCCGAAAAGAGGGTTATGTTTAAATTATTGTTCTTGTTTTTGGAAGCTGTGTTTGTGCAAAAAAGATGGAATTATAGATTAGTTTTTATAACTTTGCTCCTAGAGAACAATAGCATAATGAATACAACCAAATAATATAAATAAATACACCCAACAGTCACATACCTGACCTGACCCCACACTAAGATACGAGTCTTGTGTCGTGGGTATCAGAAACTGCGAGAGACTTTTCGGTCTCACAAACACCCAGACCCGAAACAAATATTTGTGGATCACACAAACATTTGTCTCGGTGCGGGGATCGAACCCGCGGCCGCTGGTGTCTAGCCAACTGCGCCACGGGGCTGTCAATATGAAAAAAGGATATACATTTTTCTAGTTTCATGTAACCTCATTCTAATCTGATTTATTTTTGTTTTAGATAATGATACATATGTAAATTGTTTAATGCATTGAAAAATATTCAAGTCTACGAATATATGAGTGATTACAAGAAATCAAAACATTCTGTAAAATAAATATGTTCACATGACACTGAATGTACCGGGTTCGATTCCGGATCGAGCAGTGTTATTAGGTGTCTACAATAAAATGAAAATACAGCTTTACCCACCCTTTCAGGGAATACAGACGAAGAATAATGTACATATGTTCCACACATTTAATTACCCCAGTAAACAACATTCCAATCCAATTATCTAACATAGCCACTACCACAGTTTCCATTAAACCAATGCTCGCTAATTAACGCACTGTTCAGGTTGTTCGATGTTCATTGCTGCACGCGAACCGAACGTGAGAATTGTTCTGCTATTGGAAACCGCAAACAATGCGACGTCACTTGCACATGTCGTGCCAGTATTGGTTGTCATTTACAATGAATCTGTCGATGAAGCTTATGCCGGGCTTAATAACGCCTAAGGCTAGATGTAGTTAGGAAAATTAGATTGCATTACTCTACTACTCGCAATTCAAAATAAGTAGAGTATGAGAATTGGATTTAATTTGCAACTATGAAAAAGGTTAAAGTTTCAATAATACTAGCTTTCGTTATAGAAGTAGTATAAACTTTTAAAATCCACACAAAAGAATAAGCTGAAATAAGTCTTCATTATTTTATAATGTTTGTGCAAAATCATTTTTAAAGGGACGATCTCTACGGGCTTAACTTAACTTCTAACCGTCAAAAACGTATGGTCAGTTCAAATAAAGCGAAAGTCCTTCATAGTCATGTCGCCTGTATAATAACTTTAAAATGAACTTACCCTGATATCAATTACCCTTACCAACTACTGGTACAAAAGTGATCCACATGTAACCACGTGCAAAAACTAGTCACACACACTCAAAGCAATTTCAATTAGGTTAACCTACATCCGAGCTTAGTTAAACGTTGAACGCGCAACAGCTACTGTAAGCGGATTACACGTCCTTTGATGTCTCGCTACCCGCTTTCAGAGGCTGCGTTGTAAATTGTCAAAGAACTTGCGCGGATATTTAGTTATGCCACAAGTGATCCGTTTTGGTTTAAGGTACGGAATTCGATTTTCGGATCTAGTTACATACATAGTTTAACCATAGTGCCATATGCCTATGTTCATCAGTGGACGTGAAAGGCTGGTAATGATGATTATGATCAGAATTATGTAGTTCTGACCTCATATGTGATTACATTTTTTGTTGTGGGTATCGGAAACTATGAGACTTTTCCAGTCTTACAAACAAACGAATGTATGAATGGCAATTATCAATCAAACAAATGTATACCTCGGTATGGGGATCGAACCCCCGGCCTATTAATTTACAAGCGAATGTCTGTCCAACTATGTCACTAAACTTTACTTTAACTATGCATCATTATTGTGAGATTGCTATAATCTTAGTATAATCTTTAGTATAACTAAGTATTTCCTGGCTGATTACAAACCTATTTTTTGTGGAGAATTTTACATCCAAAATTTTCCTTATACTGTTTTCATTCACCACTTTATCATTCATTTACATAGAAAAAACTATTAAAATACCATAAAACAAATGTAAGTACAAGCAAAACACGAATTATTACATTTACATAATTTGTTAAATTGACATTATTTATTTGACATCAAAATTCCTCCCAGTGTTTGAATGTCAAAAGGCCGAGCCTTGGAATTCCCAAAAAATAAAACATCTCTTAAATTGCATTTTAGCCACATAAAGATAATTATTCAAGATTTACTGCTAAATGGAATTACCACAAAAGGCAGCAAATCCACGAATGTAAGATTTGTTCATGATTTGGAATGAAATTCTCTTCTTTTTTTATGTTAGTCAAGATTGTTTTGTAAAGGCACATGTGTAATAAGTAATGTTAGCAATTAACAGCCCCGTGGCGCAGTTGGCTAGACACCAGCTTGCGAAACGAGCGGCCACGGGTTCGATCCCCGCACCGAGACAAATGTTTGTGTGATCCACAAATATTTGTTTCGGGTCTGGGTGTTTGTGAGACCGAAGTCTTTCGTAGCTTCTGATACCCACGACACAAGACTCGTATCTTAGTGTGGGGTCAGGACTATGTATGTGACTGTTGAGTGTATTTATTTATTTATTTATTAATCTGAAGTGGTGATGTGCAGCATGTTTAAACGTCTAAGAATTGTTTTAACTGTTGATTACAGTCACGGAAAATAGTGTGCATGTAAAAATAATGTTGTTTTTCGTACGTATTTTAGCAAGTCAACATTTTAATTAACCCACATGATTAAATGCTATTATCAAATTGAAACAAGGACAACGCAATTACTAATCTAGTGTTACCGTTTTAAAAAAGGCGATCTTTTAGGAATATTTTCCTTTAGTTTTGTTGGAATTCTACAAAAAAAAGGTATTTTCGCCTTTAAACGACCCAATTTAAAAGCAAAATTTAATATAGAGACATCTAGCGGCACACGTAATTACTATTTCCTCTTAGAACTTCATACGAGTTCTGAGCACAGTAATTCTTGTACATTAGCGTAGGCTCATTAAAAATGAGCAACAAACGTTACGGTACATTATCCCGGCGGGTTGTAAGTGCCTCTGTATGTAAGATTAAATGTATCCCAGGGGTAATTCGCGTAACGAGGTCCATTCGACTTTTTAACAATTAATGGCGGTTTTATTTGAAGGCCTCGGAGTATTTTGGGATTTGACTTAATAAATCTCATTTAAATATGGAAGTCGGTTCTAAATTTAAAATTAATGACAATTTACTAATTCAGTTACTTCTTCCATCAACCCATATTCGCCCACTGTTGAGCACGGGTCTCCTCTACCATTGAGAGGGTATAGGCCATAGTCCACCACGCTGGCCTAGTGCGGGTTGGCGGACTACACACCTAAGAAATTCCTTAGAACTTTTAGGTCTGCAGGTTTCATCACGATGTTTTCCTTCACCGTTAAAGCAAGTGATAATTCAATGTGAATACACACATAACTTCGAAAAGTCAGAGGTGTGTGCCTGAGGTTCGAACCCGCGACCGCCGAGATTCTCGACCGCACGCCTAAACCTCGAGGCCATCACTGCTTTTTCAGTTACTTAGTAAGTTTTTATGCTTTTCTAATGTTTCGGTGCTTGTGATCACCGAGGCTGACGCCTGTCTTAGTTTTCGATCACGATCTTTTTGCATTCTGTATAAATTCTATTAATTCTGTCGCAATACTTGTATTTTAAAACAATAAAAGAGATATATTCATAACATATTCTGAACCGAATACGTCTAAATAGCGTCCAAATAAAATGTTATATCCCTTCAAAATCCGATGTTCAAGCATGAAACAGCAAAACTTTATATACAAATTTTCAACCATATTTGCTAAAAATACCGAGTGATAGGCATTTGTAAACGATGTTTGTTTACAAACTGATACCATTCGTGACCGACAACGATGAATGAAAACATCCGAGGTTAGTAATAACATGCAATTTACGCATGTCGTTCGATAACGTAGGTTGTCGTGATAAACTTTTGCGAGATAAAAAATACGTTCATTTGTGAAACGTGATTTTAAGTAATTTAATGAAGTAGAGATTTACTACGAGTTTCAAGTTTACTTTCTATTAACTTAATTGATAGAGACAAAGAAGAATTATAAAGAATGGTGTAATAGTCTAACGCACAATAGAAAGAATTCGCAATGCCTTAGAGGCATTACTTCATTTCAAGTACATTCATCATCATCAGCCAAACGACGTCCACTGCTGGACATAGGCCTCCCCCAGAGACTTCCAAAGCAAGCACATTCAGCTGTGTCTAATTGAAGAACTTGTAGCAACATTTATATTATATCTACGTTATCATTTTTTCTGGTATCGATAGTTCTTTTATAATAAAGCCATCACTATTATTGTTCTAAGAAAAGATAGAACGTTACTTCCGGTAGATAATACAAATATTATTGACTGTTTTTATCATCTATTATTACTATCATACAAAGATAAGTAATGTAAGATATTGTTGAATAATTTTTCCTGTATATAATCGGGCAGAATGGCTTGCATTTATACATTATTTAATATGATAAGTACATTTAGATACATGCTTGTATCCCTGAAGAGAATGGTTAATAAAAATATTTTTACTTACATCTACAAAGCGAAGCTCGTTTAACGCAGTAAGGTATAGAAATGTGGTAAACTGTCAGAGTAAAAATTGATAAATTTCATATGCTCTCAAAATATTTAAGTGATTTTTTATACTTAATAATATTTACCAAGAAGGGGTAAGAGAATTATCAATATGTCTCTGTACATATAATGTTCGTAGGAACATGATGATGATTATGAAACATACATAAGATGTACAAAATTTCGAACAGTCAGAGGCCTCGGATTTCTATTAAGATTTATCTAATTATAATTTTATAAACATTCAATTATTTAAATACAGCTTTAAAGCTAACCTAAATCTTCAGTAAGTCAATAAATTGTATACTAAGAATAATTTTGTTTTGTTTCAGGTAATGCATCATATAAAATGGACTAGACGTGAGAAATTGCCTTGTCGACCCAGGTGTGGTGAAACAGCTTCGTTTACATAGTTTTACTCGCGGACAGACGGCAAAGAACTTTTTGAAATATATTACCTTTCTGACCCATATTTAGATGTAGGGAAAAGTAGGGGTTGATTAACCGGAAATATTTCAAGAATATAGTACAACTATTTTCAGGAAGAAACTCTAAGAAATTGGCATAGTTTCTTTAAGAATGATTCCAGTACTAATTTGTTTTTATTTCTGACGGCGTCTATTCTTAAAGCTATGGATTCCACTTTTTTTTACTTCTTAAAGAAGACTAAAAATCCGTTTTATAATACAATAAAACACTTGGTTTTTACAGAACCTAAAAAAGGAAAAAGAGTTAAAGTTATAGTAACGAAATTGCGTATTATATTTTCCTTATGTTTACCATACCATTTTAATTTTGGGGCCGCAAGTAGTGTTGCCCAAATGCAAGAACAAGACGAGACTTAGCCAGTCTTGGTCTTGGTCTTGCGCCAATACACCTGGTCTTGGTCTTGGTCTTGGTCTTGCGCTCCCAGTCTTGGTCTTGGTCTTGCAGCAAGAGTCTTGCAAGTCTTGCAATTACCTAATAGTCTATTACTATTTATTAAAGTTTACTTTAAATCTTAGAAAAACGTATTAGAATTGGAACATTGTGAGCTTGAATTAACATAGCCATAGTAAAGATCAAGCAGATTAATAAATAACTGAAGATTTGATAAGAAATTCGAAAAATCAACTGACCTATATGTCGTTTTCCATGGAAGTAACTGTTTCTTAATAAACATTTATGATTTATAAGCTTACATTTGCTAAAACATGTAAAAAAACAAATTAATTACAATAACTTGACTGTATTTTAAAGAACGTAAGAATATTTTAACCTACGCCCTGTGGCGGCAATCAAATTGTGTCAAATGTTGTGATTTCGGCGCGGCGGCAACGATTGTTGTATATGATTTCAAATGAAGCCGCCTAGGCGCGTGTATCATAACCATGTACTTCCGAAAAGCGGCAAATTACTTTGAGAAGTAAGTACAAAACCTTTGATGCCGCATTATCAAAGTGCCGATGGTTAAAACATAACTATGCATGCACTCAGTTTGATTTTAATGGATATTTTTTTATTCGCTATGTAGGTATGTTTTTCATATTCTTTGATACAGTTTTTTGCGTCTCATAGAATTCCTAAGCCTACCTATACACCGAACTGTTACACCTAGTTAGGTGTAACAGTTCGGTAACTTAGCGCTATTTCACGGAGTAGTTACTCCGTGAAATAGCGCTAAGTCCTAGCTGCAAGACGCAAGAGTCTTGCAGGCTAAGTCTTGTTCTTGCTCAAGTCTTGCACGGTCAGTCTTGGTCTTGGTCTTGCTAAAAATACGCGGTCTTGTTCTTGGTCTTGGTCTTGCAAAATCGCAAGAACAAGACCAAGACTGCAAGACCAAGACTGAATTTGGGCAACACTAGCCGCAAGATAATCATACCTAAGAAAATCTTTAGAACAGCATTCTTAGTTATGTAGGTTCTCTTACGGTGCTTTTCTTTAAAATAAAACGGGTGATAATTTGTTATTAATATGGAACCGAATAAAATATATAATCATAATGATTAATGGATTAACACCAGTGATGACTACATTAACTTTTAATCGATCTTTATCCATGCGTAGAATTAATTCTATAACTGAAATTAATTTGATCTTTACTTTCTTTGACCTTTCGTTTAAATTAACATTTTAAATCACAGACTTTACGTGTCAATGAAAATGAACGATCTTCGAGGTTAACCTAGTTTAGTTAAGCCTAGATACCTTTAATAAAATATCGTTTAAAAACCAATATATAACAGCTATGCATCAAGCTGAGAGATAAAGTGACTAAAACTGTCAGACTGAATTTTTATCGCAAAGTTCTAGAATGTGTTGCCTTTTCTCCTGTATTATGTTCATAAAAGAAAACTTTAAAAATATGGTCATGTTAATGGAGAATGGTAATAGTTAGGAAATCGTGTTGATATACGACATTTTAAGTCATGAAGTACTAATTTCGTATCAATAAAGCCCAGTAATAATTTCCCTACCGCTGCTTCCCAATCGCAAATGCATAGTAAATTCTCAAAACTAAGAAGTCAATCAAAATATCCAAAACTTATTTAAAATTATATGGAACAATATAACAAATACTAGACAAATCTTTTTGAAAGGCATGTCGTACATAAATCATAGCTTCCAATACAAAAATAACGTCACAGCCCGACCCTGACCTGATAAAAATGCCTTTATGAATTACTAAAAGCATTGTTTTGCAGTGCGCAGTTGGAACATCAATAATTTCTCACACTTGGAAACTGTAGCGTCGACTACAGAAATTTCCAACTGTCATAAGTAATGCTATATGTTTATATGTATTATACTATATCAGACAGTATATTTACTATTACTATGCGTCGTCACACAAGCCTCCTTTATAATTTTGTCTTACACTAATATAACGAAGAAATATGTAAGAATTTCTCGGTGTCCAGGAATTCATACAATATTTCTCATTGTCATTAAAGTACGTGATGATTTAATTACAGCATGTTACTTCTAATACCATAATGTAAAGTTTTTCCAATAGCAAACTCTTAGCAGCAACACGGAGTCTGGAAATGTACCCAAAAAGCGCATTAGGATCGCACCCTATTACGTGAGACTGATAATTACCCGGCGAAATGTGGGTGCAGAAATTAATTCTGCCTACCCCTTCGGAATACAGGCGTGAGGTTATATATTTATTTAACTTGTGCGAAGGTATATTTACGTCGCAACGACCCAACCGTGACCCACTGAGCAGACTTAGAAACTCCACTCAATAAGTTTATTTGGGATCCACGTAGTAACTCGATTTGCGAACTTAAATTCACTGGGTTTCAGACAAATTCCCTCACAATTAATTATCCGTTTTCGTGCCGTATTTAATTTACACTTTTGAATGTAATTTAATATTACAACCAGTGAAATCAATGTGAAATGATAAACACTAGGATTAATCCTTGTCAGCGGACAAAATTTTGCCGCCCTAATTTAAAGCAGATATATTTATCTTAAGATAAAGCTCTTTTGCGTTTATTACTTATGCTAATTCGCTTTTAAATGCACACCATGGGACAAAGACTTTCCCGAAAGCTTGCCGTCTATAGGGATATAATTTTAGGTAGAAATCTAGCGCTCCGGTGGTGATGGACTAAAAACAACGATGGCATATACATACATACTTATAAATGGATACAGCCATTGGACAGTAGCAGAGATGTCAGTCGATGTATACCTACCGTTTTTAAGACTTTATTAAATCATGGTTATTTAATGTTTACGGCTATACGTTTGTACAAATGTATATTTTAGTTATATTTATGTTCATTAATACTACTATTATAAAAAGTAATCGAAGTTCTAAGTAAAAACCTGGATTTCCAAACCATAATGCGTTTTCCTGCTAAATCAACAAATCCCTGATGAATGTACAGTCAAACATGTCAATGCAAACCACGCCATTTTTCTTCGGACTCGCAAATTTAAATTTACGTTCAATCTGCTGCAACGGTTAAATATGTCTGTGCAAACTCATTTTTCGAACGGCAAATTTATCTTTGTCAAGTTGATTGCCTAGCCAAATTGTATTTGCGGTCGAATTGAATGGAACTGCGATGATTTTTTTAAGGAATTATCTGTTTCTCAGCGGTATTTGAAAGTTGGTTGAGATTTTTTGCTGTTATTGCAACCGCGGTCGACTTGGCGCTCAGACTGCATGACGCGTAGATCTTGTGGGTTTTGCAACCGGACGAAGGTAAATAATTTAGTGATGTATATAATTACGCATATTACCGTCGATATCGATAAGGAAATATTCAAATTAGTACTTATCGATATTAGAATAACCCATGCCTATATTACCTTTAATTATAGCAAATTTTTATTTGTCCTGTTACGCAATAGCAAAAGAATTCTTGGTTTCATAATTTCAATATAAGCTTTAAAGCTTTTTGGTTCCCTGAATTTAATTTAATTTACATGCACGAACTATAAAGTTTTAATTTCAGTTTCAATAAAAATAATAAGAAAACGTGACATTGAATCTAATTTTAATTTAATTTTTACATTTCGTCGCTAAAGCTTAAAGACGAAGCAAATTAAATGTCTCGCTAACGAAGGAGTAATGGCCCCAGTTTGCCGTCCCCAGCCAATCTCAGGAATTAACTCGATCAAAGACAATTCAGGTACTTCGTTACTTTGTATAAATATTTTACACCGACTCAGAGAAACGCTACTTATAAAATATATTTTTCACCCGAGCCTCGCTTGAAGCTATAACAATATTTATATATTTAAATTAACTGTATCCATATATGACATCTCGTATTTATTACGAAACATTTCTAAAAAATAAAATACATTTCAGCTATTTCGCGAATTTAAAAAGGAAATTATTCCAAACGAGGAGCTGTACAAACATGAGGCTTTCAGCTAGATAAATAAGTCCCCACATAGTTGCCTCCTGTCGCACAAAGTAAACGAATTCAGCAGTCAGGCATCACTCTCCTAAAATATTTATGTGAATTCCTGCCAACAATCTCACCACGCCGTGTAAAATACTCATCGTAAAAGATAAGCTAGTAGTGCTGTGTCATAGGTTATCGACTCGATATGTGTCAATGGATCTAAATCGATAAACAACTCAATGAGCGTGTGCTCCGGTTATTTTTTCTAGCAGTAATCAATGTTCATTAAACAGTTTTTTTTAGCTCAATAGCTCTCGGCTGAGTGATGAGGTCACGCCGTGATTCTGGAGAAGTTACGACAAAGTTACAATTGCTGTTGTCAAACTGGCCACTGTATATCAATAGTCATAAAACGAATTGAACATTTATAAATTTCGAAGTTACAAAACCGCAAATTTAATTTTGTACGAGTGCAATTTCGCAATATATCACACGTCACTTCAGCTGTCAAAGCGCATTATGTTCAGATATTTAAATTGATTTAGTGTTTATAGTAGCGTAATAGTTTAGTTATTAAAAACTTTTACTTGTACTTTTGTCATTGATGTGAATGAAAGCTCCATTGTGCACTGTCATGGCGTTTTAATTATTTTAAGTATTCATTAATTCGCGGGAGCTTTCTAAAGCTCCTTCAAGTGATATGAAACGAATTTCGTGTTACGTAATTATTAAACGATGTGTTTATTGGTTTTAATATACTTGACTCTCCGGCAACCCACACTAGGCCATCGTGGACTAAGGCCTTAATCCTCTCAGATGTAAATAAAGTCCGTCATCAGCAGTATATGGCCTGATGATGATACACGACATTAACAAATTAAACGAGCTTTCGATACTTCTAAAACATTGACTCAAGCTCAAGCAATGTAAACACAGTCTGAGTGATCAACTTTTTGTGTACTTTTAATTAGGCCACGGCACACTTATCGACAAAAAACATCGACCCAATCTGTGTCAGCACATCACTAAATCCCCTTAGAAACGTTGGCGCGCGAGGCTGTACAGCAAATAAAACGGTATAAGCAAGCTTTTAAAGTTTTTCCACATCCGCCGCGGCCACCGATTAGGTTTAGTATTTGTTTACCTATCAGTCTAGACGTCTGCAATATGCACGGATAGTTTGCAGTTAATTATCCGTGTAAATGATAAGAGAAACATTAAGTTAATATTAATGTCACAGAAAGTTACATTCATAATCACGTAGGTAATGGAATTCTTGGCTAGAGATTAAAGAATTATCTTTTTCGATTTTTATTGATGTAAGACTAATTTGTATTGATAATTTATTTAGTTATAATGTACTTAACAGTGTAAAAGTGACCTTAATGGAATTCTCTAACAACTGTCTACCTTTGAGTGATGAAAATATGAAACGCGAGTGGTAATTCTGATACTTAAGTCAGGAGTTCTGATATACATTTAATGTAAAGTTATCTTTATATATGGTTTAAATGTGAGATATACTCTATAAAGTTGTGATAAATATATGTAGACATATAGTTCCTGACGCCATTTGTGATAATTATTGCAAAACAAATTACTCACAAATTATTAGGCGGCGAATCAAACAAATGTAATTAGAGGGTTATCATTTTTATGTTTCGATTACAAATAGTACAACAGTTTTTTTTTTACAAATTCATCATTTTGTTTATTCTTCTTATTCCTTTACTCGTTAGTCGGTATAAATATAAAGGTGCTTGATAAAATTGTAAAAATAACATTAAATTTCGATACAATTTAGCCCTTGAAAATCTCTTTATTAAAGAACATGAAATGTATATATTTATAGTAGGTATGTTAATTTTCAACTTCTTTTAAAAAGGCTTATATTTTTATGAGTCCTTTGAGTGGATCGCGAAATAGTTTCTATACAAATAGAATTAGTTGTTAAAGCTGCAATTGAAACGACAGGTTACACATTAATTCTTTCGTCGCGTAAATTTTAAAATTGCATAAACTTTTAACTATACAATTTCCTAAAAAGTTCTCCTTCATCGTATGTTCATCATAGGCATACCTAATCGAGGTTTCAAATCATAAATCGGTTGTCAGCATCAAAACTCCCAATTTCCCACGCAATCATGAACCTAAATTAGTAAACAATATTCAAGATTCTCCGTAGCGGTAAATTCATAAAGATATGCTAATTAACCATTTTAGCATGCACATAGAAAGTCTAGATTTACCCATAAACGGCAGTAAAGCTATCAGGGTCACTCCAATAAGCCTAGGAATGCTAGGGCAATCTATCAACATATTCAGGTAGCCATTAGAGAGATTGTGTCTCGTGACAGTCATTAAATATATTGTTTGGCTGCCTCGTTGACTAATTACTTTCATTGATGCTGTTAGTTGAGAGGATCTGGGTTCGATCTCCGGTCAAGTGTTTTTCTTCGGGTAGAGGTATAAATTTGAAGTTGTGTTTCGATATTGAAATTTATTAATAAGGGGACACAACCGAGAGTTAAAACGTAAATATATTTTGGTGTATTTAAAGGACTGTAGGTAGCCCTTTTTTTCTGAACTGAAAATTTCCAACAATAATTTTATATCCATCAATCAAAAATGGTCCGCTGCTAATAAAAGAAACTATTTTCCATCGAAAATTCGGCATAAGGGCACGCCAGATATTCTTCTAACCCATCTCTTCATTTTAGCAAAATTTCATATTAATTCAAATTTTATGTATAAAATATTCCTTTTCATAATCCCCAATAACATTAATAAATTCCACCACGAAAACAGTGAACACTCATAAAATACAAAAGATCGTATTAATACCGTACATTACCGTACTTGGCGCCCAGACGTGCGCAGGAGTCGGCTAGTAATTAGCCTGGGCGTTGTTTACGACCGACCCAAGGCACCGATAGCAATTTGCGCGAGCCTCAAACGCGTTTGCTTAAGGCTCCTGGAAATTTGCGACATCTATTCTCGGTTCACACTTCAGAAATGAAGGGTGAGAAATATTAAAAAGAAGGTATTAATGTAACTGATATGTAGTATGAATGGAGTAGTGGCCTTGAGGCTTAGGCACGTTGAGTCAAAATCTCAGTTCGGACTGAGTTGAGTGAAATTAGTTTTGAAAGATTCGTATAGTAAACAGGTGAATAAAAATAACAGTGGGAAACCCTTAAAACACACCGTGGCACTCCTTAAAATTCTACGTATAGTTTTCCTTAGGTAAGAAGCCACCAAATCACAATAGGCTAAGGCTAACTCTCGCAGTTGGGTACGACGCCCATTTCGAGATTAGAAAAAAATGAAAAATTTAGAAAAACTAATAAATCTTCTAAATTCATAGACTGCGGGATGTCCCAAGATCAAGGTTTCGAATGCTGGGTATGTAAAATGTGGTTCTTCCGTAAGTAAATTCTCAGTAGCAGCACTGAGCATAGAAATGATCTCAGTTATCAGAAGAAGGCTCGCTCTCTATTAATGGAACGTGGAAATACATCTTCGTAGATTAAGATGTAAATGTATGCATGTGTATGTATATGAGTGTGTATATAGAAGTTTTGGCAGCTGCGTTTTTAGCTCTATTTGTGAGCCTATTTAAAACATATGTTTAATCTTAATTTATAAACTTTGGGGGTTCTACAGATCAGCTGATTAAGATTAGGAGGGAATTAGACATGATGCAACAAGAATTATTAAGAAGCGGCCATATCTAACATTTTATAGTCTAATCATAGGTTCGGCCCGCTCGGCATGCTGACATTTGCTTTCTAGTCTTATTCAACTTTTCTGTGAGGAATCACAAAGTTATTTATTATTTATATTGTGTATAAAGAATTACCCAGCAAAAGTAAATGAAAATAAAAATCCTCCATTTCGAAACACGCTCAAAGGATTCAAACTCCAATATGCAACCAAAAACTTATCAGCTTTATAGCTCCCTTATCGATTTTAGTGCGCAACATTCTACAAACCTTGTCAGTACAGCTCTATTATACCAACAAGTCTAATATCGATGCTAAAAGTGTTTCGATGTAACCGACAATCGATATTGCTCTATTTAATAGATTTTTCTCTTATCATACCAATAGTAATATCTGATGGGAGTACAAGGATCTGACCCTTGATGAAGCTTTATTGTCAATATAAGGCATTGAGGAGACGGTAGTTTGAATTCAAAATACAGATTTTTATACATTAGCTACAACGGTTTCCGAGGCAGAGGTGTATTTATATCCCCTTCTGATAGATGCTAGCGTATTTTTTTACCGTGTACAGTAATCGTACCCTCACCTCTCTATGATACTAAGCCGCTCAATTATATACTCAGCCTATTGCCGTCCACTGCTGAACGTAGGCCTCCCCAAGTAAGCGCCAACCATCCCGGTCCTGAGCGGCCCTCATCCATCCGCTACCCGCCACCTTTCTCAAGTCGTCGGTCCATCGTGCTGCAGGACGTCCTACACTACGTTTGCCTAAACGCGGTCTCCACTCCAACACTTGTCTGCTCCACCGGCTGTCCGACCGTCGGCAGACGTGGCCAGCCCACTTCCACTTCAGCGTGCTAATCTTGCGAGCAATATCAATAACTCCGGTTCTCTGGCGGATGACTTCATTACGAATTCTATCCGCTAGAGAAACTCCAAGCATTGCCCGCTCCATAGCACGCTGAGCGACCTTGAATTTGTGGACCAGGCCTTTGGTGAGTGTCCACGTTTCGGCTCCGTATGTCATTACAGGACATTATGGTAGGACGCACTGATTAAAGACTTTCGTCTTCAGGCACTGAGGGATCGACGACTTGAAAATATGACGCAGCTTCCCGAATGCCGCCCAGCCCAACCGTATTCTTCGGTCTGCCTCCTGCTCGAAGTTGTGCCTGCCTAGTTGTATTGTTTGGCCAAGGTAGATGTATTCTTGGACAACTTCGAGAGTGGCATACCCTACGACAACCGGCCTCGGGAGAACATGACTATTGTACATGATTTTTGTTTTGTCTAAGTTCACCCCGAGTCCTATTTGTCTTGAAGACCGGTCTAGGCTGTTGAGCATTTCCTCCAAATCCTGCAGAGATTCCGCCATGACCACGATGTCATCCGCGAATCGCAGGTGAGAGATGTACTGGCCGTTGATATTGATGCCCCGTCCTTTCCAGTCCAGCGTCTTAAAAAATTAAGCCTTAAGCCGCTCAATTATGCTGCAAGAATTAACAGGGATATTCGTTCAACAAATTATCAGTAACCATTTTTAAATTGTGTCGTAACAAAGAAAACAAGCTGTTCTCCTAATGGGCAAGGTTGCTCAGCTGACGAAATGAAGATATTAAAATCCATCTCTACCTTTCTGGATCACAGAAAATTGTTAGTAAGTATCTTTTGAAATTAAGACTTATTTCGTTGAGTTTGATCAATATAAAATTACCTCCTAACTATGAACCCACGACCTTCTCCCTCTTAATACAAAGTAAAACAATCTCGCTGTCCCAAATACATTTAAAATGTCCTGACGTAAGTCACGTTCGGTATTGGATGCAGTTTTTTTTTATTATTTTCCAACGGAATCAGTTACTTTCTGCGAGTTTTTGTTCAAATACGTGACTGGCGGTTTCTCCACGTTTTTGCCGGTGTGACAATGCTTTGTGACACTTTCTTTTGGCTTTTTACTAGTAGGATACCTCAGCTTCACCCGGATCAAACCAGACACACACACAGATATATATCTTTGTCTCAAAAATACCCAAACCCGAAAGAAATGTTAGTGAAACACCCAAATATTTTTCCGCGTGCGAGAATCAGCTGCTGCTGATTTCTTACCAACTGCGCCACAGAGCTATCGGTCCTTATGAAGAAACACTTAACTAAGAACTTCTAAGTAAGCAGCTCAATAGTAACCTTACGATATTTTCTATCACAATTTTAGTGCTCGTTCATTCCTTGAGATCTCTCATGATAATTGACTTAAGAGAATTAATACACATTAAAACATATATTCAAATCCAAGCTCATACCAGAACCCTATCACCATAAACGTCAACTGAGTCCTCAATCAATTCCCAACCCCAAATAGAATAAACAATGTCCCCAAATTTCAATACGTACCTTAATTTAAATACAAACCATCCCTTAAGAACACCCTCGTGTCCTTGTTACGGGTTTTGTATGGGTTTTGTTTACCTTCGTCCTCTTGCAGGCCCTTCGATGTTAATTGGCGTGTCAGCATGTTAATAATCTAATGTGAGGAAATTTTATCATATTTTCTTTTTTTTTCCTAATATGATTAACCTAAAAGTCCACTGCTGGACATAGGCCTCCCTCAATGCTAAAATGAACAATATGTAAATATTATTAACATTCGTTTTGTATAATATTTATATAAACATTTATATAAACAAAACTATTAATATTTTTTTCTTTTTCTTCTTCATCAACCCATAAACGCCCACTGCTGAGCACGGGTCTCCTCTACCATTGAGAGGGTTTGGGCCATAGTCCACCACGCTGGCCTAGTGCGGGTTGGCGGACTACACACCTAAGAAATTCCTAAGAACTTTTAGGTGTGCAGGTTTCATCACGATGTTTTCCTTCACCGTTAAAGCAAGTGATAATTCAATTTTGAATACACACATAACTTCGAAAAGTCAGAGGTGTGTGCCTGGGGTTCGAACCCGTGACCGCCGAGATTCTCGACCGCGCGCCTAAACCTAGGCCATCACTGTTTTAATTATATAAAAAAATATCCAAATGTTATCGTAAGTAACTACCCAAACCTTCACTTGTAAGGTGGTTAAATTTTTCCTCATAGCTATAAGCTTAAAATAAAGGTCATCACACATCACTGCTGACATATAAACTTACACCAACTTATTCAACTAACTCTTTGTCATATGCTCGATCATCTCTCCACCCTTGAAACAATCATACTGAATGCAACTCTTCTCATTCCATTGTCAAACGGTCCACGTCCAGTTTAAATAAACATGTCTGCACCGCACTAGAATTTATCGTGCCATCTGTTTCATTGCATCGCGTAGTGTTGTCAACTTATCAAAAGCGTATATCGATAGGCGGAGCGCTATCTACAATCGACAGCGAGCCGATTGAAGCCGCGGAACTGGGAATATGAAATTGTTACGATGTATCGATATTATCTCGATACCATTTGTTTGTTGGGCGACAAGTTGCATTCGGATTGTGACGTGCTGTTAATTTAAATGGTATGCAATAAGGAAATATTGACTAGAAATCAAAAGATGGCTTGTACAAATTTGATTTAAATTTTAAAAATAGACCAGTTATTCTAAAACTGAGCATCTTTATCAACTGAATTGATGTTTTTCTATTGTTTCAAATGTCTCGAATAGATGGGAGAAATAATATCTCCTAGATACAAATTCGTTACCAATAATAAGTCCCCGTATCAAAATTCAAACGCTATCACAGAAGACAATTTAACGCGACCCGCTTTCAAGCTACTAAACCACGCATCTCATTATCGGCCCACTTAAATAACATATTTTCGAATATAATTAAGAGTAACAAATTGCCTTTAATACAATTATACCCACTTTCAACTATATCGTTGGCATAAAATACCCGTTAACTGCTTCACATAATTTGGTAGCTATTACAGACAACATATCTCTAATTAGAGAATTTGTATGAGATAGCAACGTGGCCCGGAAATTGGTTCTAAATGTAATTTAAGCGACTTAAGTAAGAGTGATTTCACCTACATTCGATCTAAGTTACAGCAGAGTTTATAATCGAAAC
Organism: Cephonodes hylas; assembly: GCA_030295005.1. Lineage (NCBI taxonomy): Eukaryota > Metazoa > Arthropoda > Insecta > Lepidoptera > Sphingidae > Cephonodes > Cephonodes hylas. The sequence goes on from AP025382.1 coordinate 8,057,985, forward strand.
AACCGAATTGAACTTCCGATTGCAATAAACAGAAAGAAATTTATACAACTTCAATTAGCCGTCAACATCGTCCGATCGTTCAAAATTACGCAAGAAGAGCAATTGCAATCGGTTAATTACTTATCGATGTTATTAAATCGATTAATATTAAGTTGAATAATTAAAATACTGTAAAATGAAATGATGTATCAAATTTAAAATAAATTTTTTAGTATCGTCTCTTTAAACTCTCTCTGAAAACTTAAACCAATAAAATAATATAAACATTGTCTTGTAGGCCTTAAAGTTTTAATCGATTACATTTATTTATTACATTTTAATCTATAACTCGAATTAGTACGTTGTATATTTCTCGACAATTCTATCGATATTCTATTCGCATTCCGAACTCGTGATTGTATCGATTATCGAGTAAGATATTCTTATTCCATCGACAGATCTGTCCAAGCCTCGGTGGGGTTCGTGTTTTGACTACATTAGGGTGGCTCCTTTATTTTATTGTTCATAACAAAAATGTTTGCGGAAGAATAACGCTAAAGGAAATGTCTGTCTTTATTTACTCGGGGCCTTTATAAGAGCTAAGGGACTATTGTGTTATTGTTTACCGTCTTTGTGCTTTGATGTTGTAATTTTAAGGTGGTAATGAATGGAGATTGTGAAACTTTGCCACATCTGCAATGTTTACTTTTTTAACTACTATGTGATTTTTTTCTGCCCTTGTAAGGAGGCTGAATAGGTTGTGAAATACCGCTATTGTGATTCCTATGGAGTTTCCTATTACGGTAAATCGTTATTTTACTCATCAAGATTATTTATATGGTATATTTTAATGTGCATTGTTGATATAATTTTTGGGTCTTAATAAGTTTCTGAATGAGTTTTGGTTTTAATAGTTTTGTGAATAGAATTATGGATTGCTAAAAATAAAAAAATAACAAAACCGTATTTGTTTAACTACATAAAGAAACATTTATCGTACAGTTTGATGTAACTGAAACTCGAAGAAAGACACAATCCAACGACATTTTATTTCTGTGCAAAGGAAATAAAATTTAATTAACAAACTCCTTTATGCTGAGTCAAAGGTTAAAAATAAATAAGGAAGACGACTGCCAATGGCCTATTGCCAACTGGCCTTCATCAATAACACATACGATAGATCCTCCTCAAGGATTGACTATGAATACGTAACAATGGTTCGACACTTTGCTTGAGTCTATGTATTTTTACATCAGCTCAAATATATTCTCCTTTCTATGGATAAGCATCAGTGGGAATCAGTCAAATAACCTAGCTTAGTAAGAGATCGTGGATTCTAAGGACGTTATAAGCTATTATTTACTAATAGTCGTATGATATAGATGGAAGGATCAGTTGGTAAATAAATATATTTGACCAAGGCAATAAATGCTAGGATATTTAACTAAGCAAGAGTTAAATTATATAATAGACGTTCGATCCGAATTTCTTTTACAAACTAGATACATTTTTTTTTAGTAGTTAAATAAATAATACTAGTCTATATAATAGATACTGATATCACTAGTGTGTATCGTAGAAAAAACAGAACGGAAAACTTGGGTTGTTTAGTCTAAAACGACAACACAATTCAATATGTTAGTTGACAAAAGAAACCTGCTGAGCGTACAAAAAATACTTCAAATATCCTCCAGACATTTCGACTCAATGATCTTGTATTGAGGACTCATCGTATTCTCTAGGTAGAAAATAACGCTACTTATATCAAAATATTTGCCTTACGAAATTCCGAATAATATTCTTTAATCTTAAATCTTTATTTCATAAAAGCAATTTGACTTGTTAATGAGAATATCCGACTCCACAATAACATATAACCTAGACATAACGCAATTAAGGTTTGACGCTTTTGAGTTTTGATAAAAATGCTACCACTGATTTTTACCTATATCATATTGGCTTTAATCTTTTAGAGAACGGAATAGACATAGGTGTGGAAACTCACGACAATTTTTTTTCCAACTCTCCAATCGTGCCTTTATCAAAAATGTCATAATTACATTAATCAGGCTTTGAAGTATACATTAAGCGTAATTGGCTCTCAGCAGTGAACTAAACATCTGCAAATGTACACTTAATAGACCAAGTACACTATAATCGTTTCATTAGCGACATTCTATGAATCGCTGCTATGATATCTGGAACGAAACCTTTAATAAATCTAACACGAGGTTTCTAATGAACAAATGTGTTTTTCCTTAATGGTTTTATGGTGCGTTAAGAGGAAAGTAGAAAATTCCAAAAATAGCAAGTGTAACTTGTCACTACTTGGCGCAAGTTTTTGTACCAGCTTGCCAAATCGTACACACGTATGTATGTATTTTAAAATGTACTAACACTTGTACTAGCGAAGCTGTTTAAATAGTAAATTGTTGAGGCAAATGTGATAACATTTTCTTCATCGAATACGTAAGCTAATAAGTTGAATGGGGAAACGATTGCAGCTAAATATCTTTATTCGACACAAATGTGATAACATTTTCTTCATACAATACGTAAGCTAATGTATCAACAATTACTTTTGCTACATTTACCATATACATATTTTAACTTAGATAAATATATGAATTGAAAATTAATCTAAAAAAAACACCCTTCCATATATTTTAACACCTTTACGAAAGTATTTGGTAACCATATTAGAATTAAAATGCATGTCAATATTTTCTCTATATAAATGAAAACGTTACATATAGCAAGCTCGTGCCCAGCACAGAATTTATTATGGAGTGCCTACTAATTTAAATTAATATAAGTATAGAAATAAAAAATGTATTATATCAAGGACATGCAGTTCAGCCAACCTATACAAGAGTAACGAAACTATTATGTATGCTATCATAATCAAATTTATCGATAAAAATACCCATATTTATCGATGCAGCTGCGCCACTAGAGTTTTCATACAGCATGTTAGAGGAAATGAAGTACAATCCGTACATGAATTTGTAATGTACATTATTCGTTCATCTCTCGCGCATCGCTCGGACCGCGATACTCAATACATAGTGATACCACGTGTAATATTAAACGGTTTGTAGAATATTATGGTCAATAAATAAGTCGGAAAAAATAATACAAATTTCATACTTGTGAAGTAATATAAGACTCATCAAAGATATTAAGTTATTTCATGAGTCTAAAGTGTTCGTCAATGGTAGGTTGGTCTCTAAAAAACTTGGCCAAAGTAGTTTTCTTAAGGTAATGAAAAGGGAAATGTAATAGAAAGGTATAAAATCAATGCGACTAACTTCTTTAAATAAATATTTGTTGATCATTTAATCTTTCATGTCTTCCACTATCAATCGTTTTACTGTTGCCATTCGGCACTTTACATCATCATTATCAGTCCATATACGTCCCAATGCTGGGCATGGGCTTCCTCTACCATTGAGATAGTTTAGGCCTTAGTCAACCACTCTGGCCTTTACACACTTGACAAGATTTTGATTATTCTTTTTTATTTAAAAGTTGGTGCTTCCCATTTTAATTTTCTCTAGTAACCATGGATTTTTAAAAAAATATTTCCCACCACTAAAATCCACAAAGTATTTACTCTAGTGAATAATGGCGCGGCGCACGGGGCCACAAATCATCGGCGGCGGCGATAGCGATCGGCGATACCGTCTAACGATGCGCAGATAGCTCGCGTTCGTGAGAGCGGCCCGCATCGACGGACGTGGGCAGCGACAGCGCTTTGTTGTGCCCGCGGCGCGAGGGATGGGCGACAGCGATTTTTGTGCTGAAATATCTGATGTAACGTCTAGTCTTGAAGTTATTGAAATAAAAAACTGGTTAATGAAAAAAATAGCAAGTACATATTATTTGTTTTGTGTATCATCATAAAATACAACAGTAATATATATAAAAAGTGTTGATCCCTTACTAAGATATCAATCTTGTGTCAGAAATTACGAGGGACTTTCCAGTGTCACAAACACCCAGACTAGAAACAAATATTTTTTATAAGTGTGAGTGTACTCAAACGTTCCGCTATTTACTAAGTCGCTTTTCTGTTCTTCTTAAGGAAAAATAATAAAATATTTTAAACATAATATGTTTCCCAACCTGGAAATCGAATACGGCAACCCCGATAGACCCCACACACTCATGCTACGAAAACAATGAGGCAGTCTTCACTTGATTTTTGTTAAATCACACACAGAAGCTTCAATTTTATTTTACCAGTTAACGCCTTGGATCTTATCGGATTCAGAAGATAAAATCTTCCGTTGAACGATTCTTTGAATTATCGCTGAAGTACTTTTCAATCGGATCCCTGTATTATTTAAAGGAAAAAAAGCTGGACTAAGACACATACAGCATACATTAGTCTCCTCTTATGGGAAATACTAGATCTGATCAATCCAGGTTGACAAACATCCACATTTTTTTTTAGATTTTGTCATAATCTTGATTTAGATCTAATAAATGAATGGGCAGCTACGTAGTTGAAGGAGTTTTTCGATTTCGTATAAGGGTAATTTGATCAAGCGCTCAAAGAGCTCTAACAAGAACATTATTTTATGATCATTTAATGCACACAAAATATCAACGACAAATCTTAGAATAATAAAATCTTTTTAAACCCAGGACGAAATAATTAAAGAATTATATAAATATTTACACTAAAAGAATATGACGATGTGGTATACACTGATCATTATTTTGTTTGGTGTAAGTTGTGTGGTATTCTTAATGCTTCGTCTTTTATCTTCAACCACGCACAAATTCGAAAACTGACTGGTTGAAGTGTAAAATTATGAGGTTGTGAAGTGCCGCGTCGTCAATTATCTTCGGCTGTCTCCATCTTCCCGCAGTCGTGACCTAAATTATTACCTAGAAACTTACAATGGCGTCTAAATGTCTAGCTAAATATGTCTGGGAACGAGCGCTGTTGTCTAACTGAGCTATAGCTATATATAATATATATGTACATTGTAATGCCCCGCTGTTTAGAGATACGTACATACATTAGTATATCTGTATATGTATAATAAGACCGCTTTCAGCTATGACCACATTTTCATTACATTTAAGGTAATCAATAGCTTTTCATATTATGTATGCCGTGCGCCAACTCACACACACTAGGTCAGCATGGTGGACTAAGGCCTTAAACCCTCTCAATGGTTGAGGAGGCCCGTGCCCAGATGATGATGATGATATAGGCACATATTAAGGTTCATATTCCTGAAAGGGCATAAAAATGTCCACCGACTACAAATCTCCACAGATGGATCACTCGATTTATAAAATCCCACATGACGTGCGACTTCTAGAATAATTTTAATCTGCTTTATCATCATCAGCTTATATATCTCCACTGCTAGTCTCGGGCCTTCTCTACAGCCGAGAGGGTTTAGGCCTCAAACTTACTCATTGTATCCAAATAAACTAATAAAATACTTTTTACTTTGACGGCGCTTTATATATCACAAATAAAAAGGACACTAGCTAAGTGTTATCTCAAAATTGTTAAAAGAAATCGAGATAAACCCCTAACCATTAAACCAATTCAAATAATGCTAATAAATAATTTATTCAATAATCGCGGCACATCAAAACTATCGATGCAACTTAAGCAATGCAAAGGAGTTTCAATCGTTCTCTTTGGAATACCAGCGCAATAGTTGGATTACAGACGGTGACGATTGCCGCACTAATGTCTTAATATTGGTCTAGTTAATAGTGTTCTGAGTCGAGGTATTGAAATGATATTTCATGTCAGTCTTTTAAAAAAGGTTTCTCATCAACCTTTGGGATTGATAATCGCCTAGGAACAAATCTTTAAAATAGTCTAAGACTGTCTCTAAGGCATCAAGTAGGCTTCATACCAAAATATATTTGAATCGGTCCAGTGATTATACGCCAAGGAATACCTAGCAAGCAGGGTTATATTCACGTCTGAAATCATTGCATCAAATTAAATACTCTTAATTGCGTCAAAGCCAAAAAAATCGTTCCGTAAAAATATTACTGCATTCGTTAAGACAAAATTGCTCTTTTTGAAAAAGGTGGACTACAATTTCCACCGCAATTATTTATTGGACCTAATCTGATGCTTGCAAGTCTTATTTCCGAGTGCTTTAAAAAAAAAAAAAAACAAAAAATAATAAAAGAAATAAAGTAACTAGAGGTAACAACAATAAAAATGACGTGTCGGATAAAATAACATCTTCATAAAACTGTCCCTAATGTGACAAAACTATCGTCAATTGAAATGAATACATCGATAGTATCGTTATGCGGAAAGCATAATCGATGGTAATCGCATCGATAACAATCACGACGAATGAACCGATTGTAGTAACAAGTGGTGCAAACTAGTTTTGTTGATAAACAGAAGCTAACTAAATGATTGTCAATCGATTTAGCTTCCGGCAATATTGTCGGTTAGGGTTGGTGCTGCTGTTTAGTATAATATGGAAACTGTTTAAATTGTTACGATTTTATTAGATTTGTAAAGATAGATGATAAGGAATGCTAAAAGTTTTAAGCGAATTGATAGATACGTAATCAATAGAACTATTTAAATTTATATGGGTTATTTCTTAAATGGTTATATAGAATAACAGATGGGAAATAGTCGCAGTTTAAATTATGTTTATTAGTATAGATAATAAAATTTCTGAAACCACATTAAAATTTTATTTCAACACACACAAGCGAAATAACCACAAACACTTATTTTGTAAAAATATGATCCAAAAACTACTTACGCTCTTGTTGGCGATATTCCAGATTATAGTTAAAGATTTGAAAACTCCGGAAAGGCCAAAATTATTGGAATCTGTGGTATAAAATAATCTCTTTGAATTTTGATTTTTTTTTCACGTTTAATTTATTTATTTATTTACATTTCTTACAAAGTCATTGTAAAGGTGGACTTTGTGCCCGTGGCATTCTCTTCCAGTCGAACCTTAGGTGGTGCAGAGATAAAAATCAATAACAGTAACAGCCACATATTGATTCAATATTTTTGATTCTAAATGACTTTAAAATAATTTCAATATATGCATATATTGTCTTGTATCATTGCTTCTAATTCTAAACTGAACTATACCTTAATGCTAAATATATCGTCTGTCGTCCCTAGTACTCGATAGACGGGGTCATTTGGCGAATGTTTACGGTGAAAATGATTGAACTGAGAAAGGTGTAGCACAATTGGCAGTAGTTACATCGCCATCAATGGCAGGAAAGTGTTTCAAGCTGCATTCTGCGGGCACTGCGAGCGATTTCACGCGCGATTGTGGGAACTGGCGGTTATTATCGACGTGAAGTATGAAATAATCGTCGTGCTTCTTTTGATGTTCAAGTGGGACGGTAAAAGAGGTTTGTGATTTAGTTAAGTTGGAAGCAGAATATCTAGTAGTCCAAGGTATTATTTTATGTTTTACATACATAATATTTTTCGGGTCTGAGTTTTTATAAGACCGGAAAGTCTCTAATAATTTGTGGTACCTACGACATGCAATTTTATTCTAATGTGGGGTCAGAATGATCTATTTGACTGTTAGGTGTATTTTTATATTTTTTTACATTTATAACCTCATACTAAGATACTAAGAGACTACCGTACAGATGAGAAACTATGAGAGATTTTTCGATCTCCAAAAAAATTGCTTTAGATTTTAATACAATTTTAGTACATTTTTTTTTAATTTTTATAAGTAGTTATAACAACATAGGTGGTATACTTCGGACGTGAAAGTAACATAACCGAACCTGCACGTTTAATTTTTTTACATTTCGAGGACATGAGAAATCTTCGCTCATTACACTAGTCAAATATAATGCACAAATATAATATCAGAAGATCTCGCGAAGTTAATAAGTACGAAGTTAGCAGATAAATCGCGAGATAGCTGAGTAGGTCAACGAAACTTGGCTCATATCCTGCCGGAGATGTTAACAAACGAATCTTGAATTACCATATTAATTTTGTTATGGTATTACACAATTGTATAAGTTTGATAATAAGATTGCGATGCCGTGAATGGTAAATCGTGATTTTCTTTGTTTATTTGACGTTTTCTACTTCTAAAATAAAATAGTTGAAAATATATAAAATTGATCTCACTAGTTGATAGAATTATGGCCGCGTACTAAAGTAAACCTTTATTTTTAGATATAATAAGTTTCATTGCAATTATTATGTGGCAGATTATAACAAGACAAATTGACTTAAAGGAAGAAAAAATATTTTCCAAATCGACACCATTACTTATTAAAATTAAGTCCCCTCAGAATTTGTGTTATATAATTCAAACTAATATACAAAACTTCAGTACTATTAGAATTATAAACGCAATTCAAAGTTGTAAACATGTTTCATTTTACCGAGTTGCATACGAAGCGATGTTCAAAAATGGACATTGCTAAACGCTGCATTCATGCAACAGTGTTGCGCTCTCCAATCAGCACTTCAAATAATTTCAAATGCAAGAGAAGACACTTTATATGTTAATCCCTCACTGATCGGAGATAATTCACATCGATTGATTTACCAATAGTGGACTTTTGACAATTTAACCCGTGCATCAACAATTTGAAAGTAATTTTCTTAGTATGGTATAAATGGACGGGATTATGCGCATATTTGATAAGAAACGTCGTGCTGTAGTTATTAAGAAAATAGATAGTTTGGTTGGACAAACACTTTAGTTCTTCAAGAAACTCATCGGTCGCGTAGAGATGAAATGGCTTGAGTTACTCAGCAACACGAAATGTCGTATTTTTTTTTAAATATTAGTTACAAAGTGTATCACCTGATTAAAACTATATTCAATTTACTTACTATAATTATATTGAAAATCATTTCTAAATTTTGCGACTATTCCGTCCCTAGGCGACGGTCTAACAATCTACACTCATACAAAACCACATGTAACAATCGATACACGAGTCAACGAACTAAAAATGAAGCAATTAAACCGTACCATTTCACTGACAATTGAAAAGGGTGGGCAGGAAGTGTGCGTTAAATTAGGAAACGGTCATTTGTATGGGGCAAGCGCTTTCATTAATTTTAATTGTGGTTTATGATAGAGCTAACATGTGAAGAAGGGTGCCGCTGTGTATCGTTTAATGTTTTATAAGCTTTGTAGTAACTGATGTAATGATCATCATCAGCCCGTACATCATTGATGGTCACTGGACTCTGCAAGTGACAAAGTTTAGGCCTTAGTCCACCATCCTGGTCTTCTGTAGATTGAAGGACTATCTATCACCCATCCATAAAAAAAATAGTAATATTATCATCACACTACACCTACCAAGGTTCCTGTCTGCACTCCGCTAAGGTAGACTGTCACCAAATGCCTATGGCATTAAGTCTACGCTTTAACTTTGAAATAAAACATGATTGTGGACGAAATAATTCCACGTATTAGTTACTAACGTAAACACAAACGTTTAAAAAATATGCTCAAGTCCTGTCAATATGTCTATTTAAAACCCATTATTCAATCACTTGAATAATGGGTTTTAAATAGAGATATTGACAGGACTCACAATTTGACAGCCCCGTGGCGCAGTTGGCTAGATACCAGCTTGCGAAACGAGCGGCCGCGGGTTCGATCCCCGCACCGAGACAAATGTTTGTGTGATCCACAAATGTGTCTGGGTGTTTGTGAGACCGAAAAGTCTCTCGTAGATTCTGATAGCCACGGCAGTAGACTCGTATCTTAGTGTGGGGTCAGGACTATGTATGTGTCTGTTGGGTGTATTTATTTATTTATTTACTTCAAATCACAAAAATGACCTTTCTAACTACCGAATGACCTGTACTGATAAAATTACAACAGAATCTAACCCTTTACCTCGCAGTTCAAAGCCGTAGTACCAAACCAACGCGCTACCCCACTCAAATAAATTAGGAAACATAACAAAATAGAAGCATAGTGATGTGCTCACAGGGAGGGAGTGTAGATATAAATAGCCGGCCGCACACGCGAGCCCGCATTCTCATTAGTGATGGGTTTTAATCGATTTTTAATATTCGATAAAACTTTAGATCGATTTAATAAAAGTTTTGTATTAAATGAGAACGTAGAGTTGTTTCTTAAAGTAATTATAAACTTAACATCGGACTGTTTTTTGCATGAAAGAGATTGTTTTTGTATAAACTACACTTTAAATACCATTTATTTCACAAGCAAACATTTTACAAATTCTATATTAATATAGCCTATCTATATGTCACTTTTTGTGCTAGGATTAATATCCTGATACAAATAATTAGAACGGATGAAGACTACAAAGCTTATACAAAGTAAAGAAACCCATCATATTTCTTTACGAATTTTTCTCGATCTGGAACCAACCTACATACACCATTTTTAGCACACCATCATCTGTCGTTCCTCCCTATAAAACATCGTGTTCGGTATTGACCATCATACATATTATAATTTCTCTCAAATCATCGAATATATCGATGCACCTCACGTCACTAGGCAGGATCCCTCCGTTCCGCACAGTGGGAACGTCTACCACCGACCTATAAATAAAATAATGGATGGAGCTGATAATGCGCTGAAATAATTATTGCACACCGCATTATGAACGAATCGAGTAAACATGTTGATAGTGGTATCACTGTAGTGATTTTAGCTATATCGCTTGTAGAAAATATATCAACTCTTATTAATGTACTAAAAAAGAAGAAAAATACTGGCACATTACAAATACGGCAAAAAAATGCTAATAATAATCTGCCAATGATAACTTTATCTAAAAAGGCTACACTAATAAGGTGTTTCGGAAATTTAAAAAAAGAAGTCTGTGTAGATAAAATTCTTAAATTTAATTTAATGAATTAAATAGGAGCTTCTGATGTATCTTCTTTTGTTGTCTTCTTCTTTCTTAGGTTATCATAACAATTTTTAAGATATAGTGAGTATAAATTAAGGTTTCATGAACTTCTATGAAGGAGATAATTAATCAACAAATAAGAGATTACTCAGTTGTAGCATACTCGAATTCAAAAGGTATACGTTTATGAGTTGCAATTCAGTTCTATTAAATTTAATTGAAATTGGAATCATTGGTACGAATATAACTTATGTTTCTTTAACTAGATAATAGTTGTTGGTAAGAATAATCGAAAGAAAAAATTGAAATTTTATAACAAGTCTTCTTTTCATTAACAAAACTCTTCATTTGAGGTATACAAAAACCGAAATGATCCAAGTTGAAATTCTCCACACGATGTGTAAAGCTACTAAAAAGCGTATTGCGAGTGATAAAATTTACGATGGCCAGTCCAATCGAGAGGTCCCGCTTATAGAAAGTAAAAGTGGATCCGCGGACCTCTTTTTATGAATGATTTATGTATTTTCTTTGTGCGATCCTTAACAAACGCACACTTATTTTATTTTTGATGCCGTAGAGCAGGTTGGACGGGTGCCTAATATTTTAATTATATTGAAAGCGAGAGTTGGAATGGTTGGAATGGGCGGTCTTCGCGTGATTATTGACGTTAGGTTAAGCAGTTTTAATGTGAAAAATGTGTTTGTTTTGCTGATTAGATAAGGGAGGGTTTTGATAAAATCTGTATTTGAGGGTTGACTTCGATTTTGAGTGAATAGCGTAATTAAATTATGTACTAATTTCATTAGTACACATTGTTAAAATAATTTAAAAAATCGCGAAAAGTGAAGATCTTCGGTTAGATTCCCGTATAGGCCAAAGTAACTTTGGGGTTTTTGCTAAAACAGAAAAGTACATTGAATAGTATTATATATACGAAATATAATAGAAAAAAAAACTTAATTACTGTTAAAATGATTATTTAGAATTTCATTTATGTTTTTAACTTCGGTCGATTGGAAAGTGAAGATTTCCATATAAATAAAAAAAAAACAAAATGCTTAACAAGTGAATAGTTCGCTTATGATGCATCGATTCTCTCAAGTTCCGGAAATTCCATGAGCCAACGGATCTTCGATTAACCCTCTTTTCACCGATTCCGGATATTTCAACCTTTTATTAATTACATAGCTTTTGCTCGGTGCAGTACCTGACTCGGGAAGATATTAGTTATTTCTGGAATTAGATGGAATAAGGATGGATAAGTTACCAAATAGTCTGTAAATGAATTATTTAGTTATCTATGTTTCTCGAAGCACTTACGCCATTTGGGAATGTGACAATAATCGGAACTAATATTGCGTCATTGTATAATATTCTTGGCGTTGCGTCGTCTGAATGACATATCCTCAATTATGGAAACTTCCAATTATTATTACTTGCTTTAACAGTAAATGAAAACATCGTGATGAAAACTGCACACCTAAAAGTTCTTAGAAATTTTTAGGTGTGTAGTTCGCTAGCCTGCACTAGGCCACTAGTGTTGCACTGAGGCCTCAACCTTCTCATTAGTAGAGGAGGCCCACGCCCAGCAGTTCGCATATGGGCTGGTGATACAAAACACACGTGAACCACAAGTTCCTGTCGCAACACTTTTCCTTTCCATCGATGATTCAAAACGATCTTCGCAACCCATTGTTTTGATCGTCATTAACTATTGCAGCATTGAAATCATCCTACATGCCAATCACAGAACAATGCGAATTTGAAACCCAGCCGTCGTATTCGGCGTGGGACGTATAATTTGTAGTTATGTGTCGACGTTGATCGCGTATCATGTACGTTGGACAAATAGAAAGCTTCGGGTAATGGTGGTTGAATTAGCAATGACTTGGTCTTAATGTCGTTTGAGAGATGCCTTATTTTGAAAAAAGTTTGTTGGCACAAAGTTAATGGTGGTAACCGATTGATTGTAAGTGATTTATATGGATTCGTGCCTCATGATTACAATACCATTAAGTAAAAAATCACTCACAAAGATAGTTCATCAGATCAATGAGCAAATACATCAACTGGACACCCGCAATCATCACCCATAACCAAAGTCATCGGAACACGAATCAAATTGGATGCAATCAATAAGTCTGTCGGGACAAATTAGAAAACGGAGATACCGAAGAGACTATAGATAAATAAAGACCACACAATGGGACATTTATTAAATCAAATAGAGAGCGGCAGACAAATGGGTGTAATCATGGTTGAGTTATCAAATCTGATGCTATCTGATATTGTTGACACGAAGGCTATTGTTTTATTTGCATAACACTTATGGGGGGTGAAATTTGGTGTGCTATTTTGTCCTTTCTTTGGTGAGAAAGTAGAGATTATGAAGATCCTAGATTGTGATATATTAAGTAGTCGTTCTTGTGTTATTGTGATATATTAAGTAGTATAAAGCAGTGATGGCCTCGAGGTTTAGGCGCACGGTCGAGAATCTCGGTGGTCGCTGGTTCAAACCCCAGGCACACACCTCTGACTTTTCGAAATTTATGTGTGTATTCAAATTGAATTATCACTTGCTTTAACGGTGAAGGAAAACATCGTGATAAAACAACACCTAAAAGTTCTTAGGAATTTCTTAGGTGTGTAGTCCGCCAACCCGCACTAGGCCAGCGTGGTGGACTATGGCCTAAAACCCTCTCAATGGTAGAGGAGACCCGTGCTCAGCAGTGGGCGTATATGGGTTGATGAAGAAGAAGAAGAAGTAGTCGTTCTAAAAAGGATTAAGGCTAATATTACTACCCATCGATATATTTTTTTTTGTATTATTTCCTTTGTAGCGTAGACATAAGTTTGAGTATATACCTTCGATGTAAGAACATATAGATATCTTACTGTTACAAATCATATTTTTACTTTAATAATCGTTTAAGAAATACATGGCAAATTAGCATAATAGTCTACATTACAAGATAACATTATTTGATTCTTTAATTCACAGCATAAATAATAATTTATATTTAACGCTCTGATCGTTAAGTAAGAGGTGTGGTTATAAGCATCAGTAAGCATAAAATTATTTAAATGTACAATATTGAAGGTAAATCTCAAATTTCATTACACAAAGAGTCCAATATTATCATTTTATGTATAGAAGTTGGTATATACTCAAAAGATTATTGTTAATATTTTCCTATACTGGTACGGTAATGACTACGTGATGTCTAAGGAAGAAGATATAATTTAAAAATGGTGTATAAAATAAAAAATAGATACGTGCTATTATTATACGGATTCCGTTTAAAATTAATTCATATCAGCGTCACTATCTTGCTGTTGTATCATGTATGAGGCAAAGATAAAGTATTCAAAGACCATTGAAGGATATACGTTTCGCTGTGTAACACTTTAGAGTCTAGAGATATGCTAGAGAAACGGCAATAGGCTCACCTCCTTTTACACTATACAGGGTGTATTTAGACCGTGATCGAAAACTGAGGCAAGTAATAGCGATTGTGATTACAAACCCCCTGGCATTAAAGAAAATCCCGACAAAAAATAAAAATTTTGAGGTTTTCCAGACAAACCACATACTTTTAACACCAATGGTTGTATGGAAAACGTCAATTTTTTTCTTTTTTGTCGGGATATTTAATATCGCCACTGGGTTTGTGATCACCCTCGCTATTACCTGCCTCAGTTTTCGATCACGGTCTAAATACACCCTGTATACCTGGCGAAGTTTAGTTGCAGAATGCACCTCTGCCTAACTCTAAGCTTTTCTACGTATAAGCAAACTGCACATTGACAGACCTAATGGTACAATATACTTCTTCTTGGACAGAAATTACGTCACTATCCATCCATCAAAGATCAAGAGCTATTTAAGGCGGTACACACGAGGCATTTCTCTAAACAATGCGGGTAAGGCTAGGCGCACACGAGCAGTTCCGCGACAATTACGGTTCGGCCATTGTTCACGGGTCGTGCGCGGCCGGCTGTAATTATACGCTTTACTGGCACTTAGGTGACGTGGTGCCAGCACAACTGGCTAACTGTTTTCGGCATTGTTGATTTAGGTGCCAGGGTTGGCAGAGGTTGGCTATTGCCGTATTAAAATAAATGGGTTGGCTTGTCAATCGTGGATAGTAAAAGTATTAGCAGTGCTTTTGTATTTTAGTTTTGAAGGGGCATTATCTGTAAAGACACTACCGTATAGTTTTAACTTTTTAGAATAGCTGCCCTAATTGAGCTTTTTGCATTAAAAAAAATCTGGTGTTGATTTTTACATTTTGATGTAAAACTTCTTCTAAAAATAAAACTTTATTAAAATCGTCCACTTTAGCCGGTGAAGAAAAAATCGGGAAGAAATCTGGGCGCTTAAAATTTGAACAGAGTTTTATGTCCGCTAACCCGCAGTAGGCCAGCGTGGTTGACTAAGATCTAAACTTAGTTGTAGAGGACTATCAGATCAAACAGATGGTAAAAGATGTTGTCTTTACGCTAAGTTATTACTTATCGAAAAAAATTAACTTATCTTGGCTCACTTTCCTTACACATTTTGAACTAATATTAAAGTAAAAGTCTTTTCGAACTAATTGAGCACAGAATCAATCCAACCCGCAAACTGTGAAGTGCGCTCATGTGCACAAACCCTAATCGTGGCAGACGGTTCGCTGTTCCATGTGCCTCGCCCTTAGCAGGAAGCAAATGAGCCGATTAGTTTGTGTCTAACCTCATTATACAACGCTGGAGTAGGCGTTGATTGAACTCAACAAAATACTGTAAACACTATAGGTCTTGTAGTCTGTGGAAGAGAAAAAAGCTGATTTAATCCTTTAAAAGAAAACAATTCCTCCTTTAACTTTGAGAGGAGTTAGATCGTAGTCTGTAAAATTTATTTCGAATGAATGAAATGGAGTATTGAAAAAGAATTTGGAATAAATATTGTTTTAATAACATTATCATAATTTGTAAAGCTATGCAAACAGTTTACTTACCTATTACAAAATAGGAGTCCTATTATCATCAAGATCACTTCGAAGAAAGTACACAGTTATATTAGATCTATCCAAGCTATCAGTAAGAACTACATCTAGCAACGTTCTGCGAAAACTTATCAGGTTTGTCTCATACATACATGTTAACCTAACCCCTATATTATTCGAAGAAGTAGGCGGAGGGAGGTAAAGCTACTACTAAGAATATTTTAATGATAAACCCAATTTTACTTCGACCAACGCGGCATCGATTCCGGGTCTTTTAGTTCACACGGCACATACTTTTGCTATGGACCACAAGGCTAATGTTTATAAGTAAAAATGGCTCTACGTAAAATATATTAGGTAAAAAGCAACCCACAGTTATGAAACGATGAAATAATATACAGGTTTGCAAAAATTAATTTAGGTTTAAATTTACTGTAAGCTTGTATCTGCCCACAAATTTGTTCCATGTACTCAATTTTACCCCGATGAAATTAATCGTGCAGACAGAAATATTAATAACTTATCGAGTCCCGTTACGAACACACATGCCTACCGCAATTCAAATGGTGAAGCTGAGTTTACCGCCTTACTTATGACGTATCTGTATGTTAGAAATCCAAAATGATTATGAATTAAACTGACTCTTGAAACTATGATGGGTGTAGGTATGGTGGTTTACCCGCGCCACTTCAGTTATTAATACTTGGGAAACAGTTTAAAAAAATGCCGAATGCTTAAATGTAAGATCAATTTGTAGAAAATAAGATAACAAATAAAACAAAACTTATAAATATTTTTAAGATCGTTAACAGTGATAAATTATATTTACCTATATGAAAATCATTATACCAGCCTGAAAAAAGCCTTTGGTATGATTGCGCATGATTTTCGTGTTATAAACTAAACTTTATTTTGCGAATTAAAATGTAATGTCCCTACGAATTCAGTACAAATGTTGGTTCCCTTAATGCTAGAAACCATTAAATTTGTTCTTAACAATTAGAGACAGATTGTTTGGTAAAAAAATCTGACTCTAAAATCACATTACTATTTTTATGAGAGAATTCACAAAGCAGAGATTTTCAAGTAAAACAATTAAAAACAAAGATCGCAGCTAGCGATAAGACCGCCTATTGTACCCATACTGTCTTCATTATTTTTCGATGATGTTCCATTAAAAAAAGTATTTAAATAAATAAATTAAACTTTTTTATATAAATCAAAATCCTTAAGACTGCTCAATAAACACAGGTCGTGGACCGCGTTATAAATGCGCTGCTCGTCCCCTCATGAATACTGTTGCATTTCCTTCCGCGGATGTCGTAAAAGTCGATTAAGGGGCAGTCGCAAGGCCAATGGCAGCCTTTTTATAAATGCAATCGGATATGCCGAGATGCATACCAACCTCACACTTTGAAGTGTGTGTAGTACTAAGTATTGGCTAATGACGTCATAGAACTTGGTTAAGAAGCAATCGTTACTGGCTGACTTACGTATCTGTGAAGAGATTGCGCAGAAATCCCACACATACGTTTAATAATAGATGTAAATCGAAAAGGAAGGTAGAGAAAAGGAACGAAATGTAATAAAAATCAATATTAATATAATAGTTATTTACCCAGAAACATTGAGTAATCAAGCATTGTTTAGAAATGCAGTCATGAGTTATTATTTACAATGAACTATAAAGACTTAAAAAAAGCATAGCATAATATCAAATATTGGCATACAAGTTATAAAACTGCTAACACGGAATCATAAAATGTTGGAAACTACCCCATTTATCGTCAAATGATCAAGTTTAATACATTGAGTTTGATTGCAAACACTAAACAGCCAATCAGCGTCGATAACCGTAAATTAGGAAGTTGGTAATAGCCAATAGCATTCTTGATTGTTAAGTACCGTGGTTTACTAACAAAAGTATCAAGATTTAACAAAATATTCTGTCTCGTTCTAATATAACATGTCTGATAGTAGAGGAAGCGAAAGATGACATCTCACTTAAGATTTTTAGGGCTGAGCTTTCGTCTTTACGGCTTTGTATAGGCATTATGGATATAGCACAGAGAAAATGCATAGATAAACGCATTGTTAGAATTTAGATCGCCCATTATCATTGGCATTATGCTAGGTGGGAGTAGCTATAGATCGTTCATTTGTTTATTGTCTGGAAGCTCGGTTAGAAACCATTTTATATGTTTCTCTTTCAATGTTAAAGAGTTTTAACACGGCAAAACTATCCGTTCCTTTTTGATATACTGATTTATTATTATTTCCAACGCAGCCTGTTTATTATTTCTATGTAATTTGTTGCAGGATCATAACTAATTAGGTTCCCTTAGATTCGCCTAGTGTCATTGTTAATCTTGCAACACAGGAGTTACAGTGGCGGGTATGTGGTGGGATTAAACCAAACAAATAATACTGGCACAGAACAAACATTGCACCTAATAACAAATGAAGGAGGAACGGCATAGAAACTCGAACTGGCAGTTTTTGATGCAGGTTTTTGGTCGCTATCCAAACTGATGCAAGTCTACTGCCAGTGATCACGAAATTGACGAAATATTCAGCGTGCATACCTGCTAATTGGGTGGGAACTTGTGAATAATTTGATACATTCACGCTAATGAACTTGTGGGTGTCACAGTTCAGGTGTTAAATACAGACACTGTGGTTAATGCGTAAATGATTGCTGTAACCGTTTGTGGAATCTCACGAAGAATCTAATAAAATAAGTGGCAAAAAATAAGTGTAGGACTACACTTCTGCCCACATTCAGAAACACATGGGTTTGTATGCTAGGAACGTTTTTAAGGTGAACTGATCTTAATGTGAGGTATTTCTATTAGGAAATTTTTAGTAGCTGCTCGATACTGCAATAAGCTAGCAACCAAATGAAACAATTTTCATCATCATCATCATCATCAACAGCTTTTTTCACGGCCACTGTTGGACATGAGTCTCTCCCATACAACTGGGCTCGATCTAAGGCTTTCTTCATCCAATTCTTCAACAGGAAGATGTCGACTTTTGATCTGAGTAAATTGAATTAATATGTGTACAAAGTTAAACGAAGAAACAACTTCAACACATTATTAATACGGTTATTTGGATAACCACATCCTTTAAAGGATAAACGCAAAATGAAGTTCACGTTCCGATCGGCCGCAAGTTCCACACCCTGACACCTGATTGATAAGTATCTACATATAATGTGCGATTGTCCGTCCATCCGTTTCCTGATCTCATGTGTAATGCATGTAGCGTCGCATCGATGCACTTGGCTGTGCTATTTGCTTTGGAGTTTTTAAGCCAATTGGCGACGGTTCGGGTTCGTAAACTCATATTTGATCCAGAATAAATAGGTTGTCCTAGAGTGCATTTATGGCGAGAAGTGTCAATTTTAGAATAGAAATTAGTCGTATTTTTTTTCCTTCGCCATTGAATTCCATGATAACTCAAAGTAAATACTCAAATATGCTTTAAAAATTTAGAAGTCAAATGTCAAACCCGCGACCGCCTAGATTCTCGACCAAGTCCCTAAACATCAAGGCCATCACTACTACCATCACACACTAGCGATATAATATAACCGCACCAGATAAAAAAGACGAGAGTAAAATTTTTAGACACAACAGCCATAGCTTTTAGTAGACGCGTGCCGTGCGTTCGTAATTCTACACCGTCTTCTCACATTAGAAACGTAATATTTCCCCACATTGACGTTTTCTACAGCACATCCCGCTACTTTCTAGCTGAATAATTCATTTTAAGGTCTAATTCGACTTCTGCCGGTCGTATCTTGATCATTTCGCTGCGAGATTGTGAAACTGACGGACATTTAGAAATTTTCTTATTTTGTATCCCCCACATCTTATGTGCATTTAAATGTGTTTATTAAGTGAGCGGTTGTTCTTAAAGGTCGGGCTTCAGGGTCGGAACAAGGAATTCTAAATTAATTAAGATACATACATATTTAGACTCGCACGTTAATCTTCGAAAAGTAGCCGAAAGTAGATTTTGCACATACGTTAAATGTCTTAAAGTCTGGCGAAATGGGAAGTGTAAGCTATCATCTTTGACCGTTGTAAATCGTAAAAATATAAAACCTAAAACACTAATAAATTATGGGAAAGTTAATAATTTAAATCCTATAAACGAGAATACATTGAAAATAAAAGGTAGTCAAGTGTTCAAAATTCTCGACACGTACCGAAGCCTAAATGCTAGAAATTAGATTTTTATAACATATTTTTCCAAATAACTTCGTTTCCAGCACATCTGTTACGTGATATTTTTTACACCGCAATGCCTAACATTCACTACTAAATGCAAAGCTATCGCCCTCATTCCTAATCATAAAATTAATAGGATTACAAAATACGCATTTTTTTCCGTTTAAGATTAAGATTTATGATTTATCTTACTGGTAGCGTGTGACCAATGTGAGATTAATCAATATAAATATCATTGTAATTGTATATTCCCAACAAAATATGGGATGATAAATCAAAATTTACAATTGCGACACAGACCCATCTCAAATCGTGAGCCAAGAACTTTATCGCCCACGCATCATTGTCTTAATGCTGTATACATTAGTATAGGATTAACGATATTCGGTACGACGAATTAACTTTAAAATTATAGCTTTTAGATTAGCGTAATGGCGTATATAAATTGAATTGTTATTTCTCAATTTAGTTTCCGTTAGCTCTTCGCGGTTTTCCGACGTTTTTGTGGCTCAATTATAGTGAGAAGGGTTTGTTTTTATCTTTTTTGACTCTTATAAACTAGCCTGTAGTACTGTCGATAAAATGAGGTCGCTTAAATTTGTTTACAGAGCTCTTTCGATTTTAACCCCGGTAACGTTGCATGTAAATAAATATAGTTCTAGTAACGATTTAGTTTTCGGAGTATTAAAAGAAAATCTATTCAGGAGATTCATATAAGTGCCTACCCACGCTTATTTTAAAACGTTTTCCTTTTCCTTCTTTTTTATGCCTTTTATAACTAAATTCTTTCACGTTCAGTGTAACCTAATTTAATATATCTAGACAGCACAATTACCTTGCCAATGTAAGAAAGGTTACTCCAATCACTAATAATTGCTGCGTTATTAACGCTTATAGCCGAAGTATAAATAGTGATAAACCAGAGAATCGAGTAACAAAAGCAATAGGAGTTTTTATGGCCGCCCCAGTAGCCCCAGTAGTCGGGAGTTCACACCGAGATTCATGCGCTCTTGCGCAACGCCGTCCGTTGGATCACGAACGCCGTACACCGTTAGTTGTTGTGATTGTTTTGTGGTTCTTCTAATAAAATTTGGATGGGTATGGAACATTTGGTTAGGAAATTTTAAGTGGATGTGGAACTTGAGGTAGAAAATTAATTTATATATCACACTGGCCTAGTTATTGAATTGATTTTATAATATTTTATTCACCCAAGAGTCACATACTTCTGACCTCACACTAAGAAACGAGTTCTAAATATAGTTATCAGAAATTTCTGATAAATTACGAGAATTACAAGAAACTTTTCAGTGTCACCAAAACCAAAGATTTACAGCAAATATTTGTGGATCACACATAAGCTTATGCCATGATAACAATTTTAAGTATAAAGTGATCTGCACTCATTTAAAGCAAACATTAAAGTTTCAGCATAGGTATTTCAAAATCCAACTACTCCAAAGATTCTATCGCGCTCTGCGAGCACCGCACATCCACAAGACGCCGAGGCAGATACGTTATAAAATTTACACACAAGAAACTTTATCAATTCCGGAAAGTTCAACACCGACTATGAAATTTGTTAGCAAATAAGTTTGTGAAGCACACAGCTATTTTCCCACAGGTTTAAGTATCATATATAAATTCTCGCCAGTAATCTGTACGGAGAAGGCATAGGTGTATTTCTACACCTACATTTTCTCCTCTTTCCTACTAATATTTTTTTTATTTACAAACCGACTTTATTAATAAATTTGTCTAATAAATAAATACACCCAACAGGCACTGAAAAGTATCTCATAGTTTCTATACGACACGCAACTTAATGTGAGCTCTCATCACTGTGACTGTTGTGCGTATTATTTATTCCCAATTACTCAGCCAGACCCAACACTTACCCAACCTAATAATGAAAAGTCACATCATTTTTATGAGCCGGAAGATGTGTGAGTAATTACTGCAGACTCAGTGCCATCCATCACGACAGCTCTATTTACATTGAATGGATTATGCGGAGTCAGGGACCGGGGTCACTCCATTGTGTCCCGAACTGTCCACGAAAATATGATAATTTATCATCATAAAAAAGTATGCTACAAAAAATATGTTTACCTGCGTTGCTGAGTTCGCGTGGTTGGGATTTGATGGTGTTTTGTTTTGTAGGATTATTGTTTGTTTAATACTTCATAGAAGTGGAATATCATAAACGCTGCTTCTATTATTGAAATTTAAAATTGCCCAAAATTACTACATTTGAAATAAAAGACGTTTTCCTAACAACTAAATACATTTAATACCAAGGAAATTAGGAAATCTACTTGTCAGGATTCATAATCACAGTAGGTAACTAATAACTTGTCATAGTTTTCGATCATAATACTTAAAAAATTGCTAGTCTTTCAACACTTTTTCCATAGAAACAACTATTGTTCGACACAGACTTTTTCCTATCTATTAACAAAATTCCTGCAATACACAGTTTTTCTAGCTACGGCCTACAAAAAATATTGATAGATTACAAAACTTTGACGCGTGTAATCAGCATCTAACTGGTCGCGTGTAGACGCATTTGTATGTATATTCAAATCCCCGGTGTTATTAACCTAAATAAATGAAGCGGCTAAGCCTACCCCACACCTGTGGATGATAGATCATTCCTCAATATGCATTAATAACCACACCTCATCATACTAATCTCTTTATTAGGAATGTTATCGTGTTGCAAGTTAAAACTGGTTGATGTATGGCTTTTGTATGCAATTTGTAAGTATTTTTGGTATGAATGAGGGTATAAATCTTGTTTAGCGAAATTAGTTTTCGAATTAATCGCACCTTATTTGTAAATGGGACGGGCGCGTCATTGGGTGTGCTGCTGTCATAGAGAAAACTAGCTGGCTGGCATATTTGTGTTGGTTTTGTTGGTCATATGGAATGAGTGTGGTGATGAATGGTTACAGGTTCGATTCCTAGGTCTATCTGTATAGTCAGGATATTCTCAAGTATACAATACGAAATTCGTTAATACGCCCGAAAAACTGGTATCAATATTTTAAACTTTTACGTAAAACAGAAACACAGCAACCCTAACTTGGGTTTAGGAACGGATACCCTTTCCAAAAAGCCCTTTTGTAACACAAGATGCGTAAAACACTTATTAAAACTAAAAGTATCTTCAAACAGTCATGACCATCCCAATATTCGGTACGTTGT
The DNA here is from genome assembly GCA_030295005.1 of Cephonodes hylas. Classification (NCBI taxonomy): domain Eukaryota; kingdom Metazoa; phylum Arthropoda; class Insecta; order Lepidoptera; family Sphingidae; genus Cephonodes; species Cephonodes hylas. The sequence continues at coordinate 8,081,284 of AP025382.1, forward strand.
GTGGTATAAGTGCTATTTATAGCCCATATTGGTAACTTTATATCGGCCAAGGCAATAAATTGCAACGGAAGCGCTCGTAATAAGCTACGCAGCCCTTTGCCGACATCAAAGGCTTCGATCAAAGTACGTTGCGACAAAATTAGGAACTGCCCACACAACCGTCGAAGCGACCTCGATTAATCTGTTTATAGGAAATGGAGTTATGAAGTGGCAACACCCTTTTTACAGCGTGGATGTTGGTCCTTGCAGATATAATTGAGTCAGTGAAATATTCATGGGGTTATTTTTTGTGTGTGAAACGAAAATTGAAGGTTGGAACATGTTAAGTATTTTTGTGTCCAGTTTTTTACCGAATTTGTAACATTTATGTGCAGGAGTCAATAATCATCTTCGCAATTATACTATATTTATGAAATGCCAATATTTAAAAAAGGATATTTAATTTAAGTTAACACATTTGACAAGCTTTAATTTTTTTATAAATTGATTAGATTTGCTTTGTACAAATAATACTAAAATAGCTCTACTGTGAATTAAAGCAAGTTTGGACCCATTCAAGAATTCGATTCAATTAATTTCCACTTAGTATGCAAAATGTTTACGCAACAATTTCGGGCGAAGCCTTTTAGGACTCAACCCAAGATCGAATTAATATTTAAATGTATTTAAATACTCTAGTTGAGTAATTGCTTTCTACAGAGTATATAGTAAAGTTATTTATAAAAGAAATTCATTAATTTTTGTTTTTTAAGTAAATTGGAATAAGGGTTGGTATATTTGAGAAAGATTACAGAAAGCTTTTAGAATTAGAACATTTAAAACTATTTTTTTAATATTCTAAATGAAACGAGTTTATGAATATCATCTTAAACTCACTAGTCCATTTAATAAATATTTCACACTAGCGTAGCATGACGGATGGGCAGAAATAAATTTCTGCAACGACGTTTTGTTTGCTGTGTTTCAGGCACCACGTTTTAGAAAGTATACATTTCCGTTTTTCAAACTCATTTCCAGACTTAATACCAGTAAATCCTCGTCAATCGTCATGAAACTTGCACAACTAAAAACATTGCTTAGAGATTTTATCCGTTAACGCGCGCTACGCCAGCGTGGTAGACTAAAACTCAAACTTTCTCAGTTGTAGAGGAGTCCCGTGCTTGGCAGTGGGACTTATATGGGCTGATGACAAAAGTCTAACTTACATATCAACATAGAATATAAGTTATATAGAGTAGACATACTACTATCCACCTTCAGAGTACCTACAAAGTAGTCTGAAGATGCAAACACCCAAACCAAATCATCACTCAAACATTTTCCTGCTCTGCTGTAATATTAAACATGGAACAATGAGATCGAGCCACAGCACCGTTCCCACAGTATTAATTACATCCACGAATGTATAAATCATTGATTTATCTCAATCGAAAGCACTAAATAAAGCACTCGGCGCTGCGTCTCCATCTCGTTCACCTATCAAACATTAATTTGTCGGTTAACTTTTATACGGCGCTGTTATCTCGATTGACCCCAATATCGAAATCTTATGGGCACGGTAGGAATATGAGGGGTACACACGGGGCTGGTGTTCGGACAACATGAACGAAATCCAGGTTATGGAAATGAATGAAATAATTGCTTTCTGTAAGAATTTTGACAGTCTTACTCGTACATTCTTTAAAGTAAGAAATAGAATGTATATATGATTTATATTTTATTACTTTTAAACTAAGCAAGAAATTAACACAATATGAGCAATAAATATAAGTGTACTTACTTCATCAGGCACTACCTTTGGTTTAAGACATCCCTTGTTATTCCAGCTTATTCCAGGATAATTTGATAAAGAGAAGATAGATAATATAATATTATGTTTATGACATCATAATGAGCTGGTACTAATAACACAGTTTAGTTGGCTTTTCTATGTTTTGATAGTTGTCCAAACAATACAGTGGTGTGTATCACAAACTTATGCCGTAACTAAGTAAAAGTTTGACACGAAAAGAAACTAAAGGGTCACGTTTACAACATAAATAAGACGAAAAGCCAAAATCTTAATGAGATCTCAGATTTAACGCGCCGCGCTGATTATTTAGAAAGCAATGTCTAATATTTAATATACAATTATCACCTATCGGATTTGTGATAAAATACAACGTTTTGGTGAAGGGAACGGGCAAGAAACACAAATCTCTATTTAGAGATTGTATCGGTGAAAGAAGGGCGTGATTGTGAACTTAGAACATTTTTATAATTATAAGTCTCTGCTGAATTGTATAATTTAGATTAAGAGATTTCACAGTGTAGGTGCAAATTTTTATCAGATTGTGAATCTCATGACGTAAGTAAGAAATTTCTTAGCTTGCCTAGAAGGTAGTTAATTACGACTGTTTAAAATATAAATTGAACTATTTAACAAATACCCAATGTTACTCATTGCTGTAAAATATTACAGTCATGTCTTTTGTACTAAACGTTGGAAAATCATATGTACCTACCATACAGTACATTTATCATTAATCATAAACGAATAAAAAGCAATTGCTTATGTCTTAGTTTCTGCATTCTTCACCGCCATTTATTTTCTGTGTCCTTCTTAAAATTACCTTTGGACTATTTTATTTAAATTGTGTGTGCATTTTCTTCTACATCATTCAAACTTTTGACCACAACTCCTTGAAATTACACATCCAAGTCAGATACTTCGACTCCAAAGCAAACTTAGGTTAAACTTTTGCAAATCCACAACATACTCGTACTTCTAACTCGCTTCCTATTTGGATTCGAGTCTTCTCAAGTTCATTTGCACACTTGGCCACTAATTATTGACCGCTTGCCGTTGGAATTCAAACATCGTCATTACTTTGAAATCTCTTCTTATCCAATTGTTTCTTTGAATCTGCGGTTTTATTGACACTGTTTCTATTAATTAAAAACATTAATTGACCAATCATAACTGTTTTTATTGATTTATTCATAAATCATTTATTAATAATGTCTAGTTTTGCATTGGAAATGTAATTACAATTTTATTTGTCGTTTTATAAGAATTTTATCTCTTCGCTGCGTGAGAAATTCGATCTAAGCATACCTTTGGAACATTTAATATAGTTCTTGATTGATTCTAACATTCTTACTTTGAAATTTAAACTAAACTGGAAACTGATCAGTTTGAATATAAGACTGGTCAATATTTAGACTATAAATATACTTTATTTGCATGCCTCTAATACAGGCCAATGTTTCCAGTATGGATGAAACATGATATTTCCTAATAAACACACAGACAAATCATAGGAACCAATATAAAAAGTGACGAATGAAACTATGTAGGTTACACCGCTCAGCAGCGTCGTATATAAAAAATAAATTGGAAAGGGTTAAGGCATTGTGTAAAGAAATTAAATAGGGGATGTATACACTTACATTTGATATATTGCGCGGGGCACAATGGTGGTCTGTCCGTCCGTCACACAATACTCCATTAATGGGAAATGTGTTTACTGTAGGGTGTATTTTATTGTTGTTTTTTATCAACTGGGCTATTCACTAGTAGAGAGATGAACAGAATTGGCTATTGAAGGCACTGTAGTAAAAATGTGGATGCGGTGGTTGTAAAAGTATTATATTAATAGTATTATGAATGGTAAAATGGATGCTACTTTTTAGGACCTAAAAGTATTGGACTTATTCTGATGGTCTTTGATACTGAACTAGAATTGTTGAGGAATAAAAGCTACTAAGTAGTAGTAGTAAGCTAGTAGCTAGTAAGTTAACTTTAGGCTGTATGTAAGTAAACATTAATTTATACACAATAACGGTATTTTTGTTAACGGATAATAATAACATATATGGCGTGCCATAGGAGAGGCCTATGTCCAGCAGTGGACGAATAAAGGCTGATGATGATGATGATGATGAATAACATATCAGTGAAAGACACGGTTTTCACTTTCCACTTTACTGGGATCATGCCAATTCAAAGGACCTTTGATCTCCATTAATGTCACTGAAAAACACAACTAACTTCATTTTCAATAAACCGTGTACCACCCCATCGTCTTTGATGCTTTCCTACTACAATTATATTCAACTTTATTGTGGCTTAACCATTTGAACCCTTAAAAGCCAATTCATATGTTAAGTGAAAAATAATATTTCAAACATTTCTCTCCCCTCTACAGCTTTTGTGTTCCAACGGGGTTACCTTACCAAACAAATAAAGCCCTCACTCGTACAATACCTTCAGCAAGATACTATCTCTGTAATATGAGAGCATAATTATGATTAAACGAAACCTTTTTAGAGCACGGGATATAAAAAGTAGTTTAATGTACGCTGATGGATTTATGTTAGCGTGGGTGATTTATAGGCGTTATCAAAGGATATTTTACGAGACTTACTAGAGCTGGTTAGTGCGTTGAACTGGTAATAAATATGAAAGGGTTGAAATGAGTTTTGATTTACGTGCTGTTTTTACAGGTTTGTTTTTTGTAGAAAAACATATTTTTCATTATGATAAACAAGGTACGATATATTTTCAACGATTGGTTCAAGAAAGCTGTTTTTCCATAAAAACAGCTTCAAAATTAGAATTAGAAATTTTCAAAAAAGTATTTTCAATTTGATGATCAAGTCTACTATTGAGTAATATTTGTTCTTACATCCAAGCTCTTAATTTGAAACAAATTCCTTTTACGTCAGGTACTTGTATGTAAAACATCGTAACATGGTTTACCAATGCGGATTACTCTATCTAAATACGGCATAGCAAATGGTAAATAGTACCTAAATACAGCCTCGATTCCAAGGATCTGACAATTTGGAGAAGTATGCGGTTTTATAACGCATATCATCGGTGGTGAAAAACATCACTAAAACCTTAATCGCAAAATTTTCTGGTAGGACATATACCTACATAGGGGAAAGTCTGGTAATTTGGACCATTTTTTTTCAAATGCATTTTAGGCAGACTTTTTGTAACTGTTTACAAATGTTTAGTACACGAAATGAAAGAACATCTAATATAATTTTCGTTTATTAAGTATTAAATCAACATAATTATTAAAGTTATTAAATAATCAACAAATTGTGAGATCGGAGCTTTGTTTCAATTTATCCAACTAGTTTTCTAATTTGGACCACGAGGTCGTTAAATTGGACTTCGATAAACTCTAAGACAAAATATAAAGAAAAATGTAAATAAACAAAATTTTACAAACGTAATAGTCTCTTTAAGAAACACACTAAATATTTAAATTATTTTTACATACTACAATCATCACAAATATATGGATTTTGGGTACAAGATTCGTGATTCCAATTATGGCAACGTACACACTGTACCTAATCAACTTTGGGGCCTTTTTTGTCGTAATAATTTATTTTGCATTTGGTGCATTCATTTTCTTTGTCTTCTGATTCAAGACTACTATCAGAATCGTCCAAAACAAGGATTTCCTCTTCATCTTCAGATTCTTCACTATCACTCGCTTTTCTCTTTTTATTTCCTTCTTTACCTCCTTTAGTAGAGTTTGTTTACAATACTATATACCTACATTCAATCAGTACATAAATTCACACATTATTATGGAACAAAAAACACACAAACATACCTGCAATCTACATACCTACAAAAATCAATCGTATAATATCAGTGGGTTCGCTAATTTGGACTAATCCAATTTACCTAACTGCATGTGGTCCATTTTAACCAACGAAGTAAGTACGTCAAAAAACAAATGTTAAAAAATATTATAGCCTACAAATGCCGGAAAGAATTTCTTGTTTAATTGTAAACAAAATAATGCTTCTAATATATAAATTAAATAACCTGTTTACTTACCCTCAATTTAATAACACTCTTAGCACCGATCGTAAAAAATTACATCAAAAGTTATGAAAATCAAATTTCGAAAATAAAACACAATCGCTTTACGTTTCAAAGAATACAATATAGCCGATATGCAATGAAGTGAGGCGCACTTCGTTTAGTGTTGCCAGTATTAAAATTCAAAAACTACTTTTGAAGATATAAGGGTGGTCCAATTTAGATGGTGGTTCAATATACCATACTTTCCCCTATATACCTAATAGTTAATTAATTCCTTAACCTTTCTGTACAGATTGATTTTATGCATACAATATCCTTTCGCTCAATTATCAAAAAGTTTTAAAGTCAATTGTTCTGAAGCAGTCTTACTCCTAAGTGTTCATTCAAAAATAAATGGATTTAACCCTTCATTAGGATATTAAATTGTTGTCGCGTGTGTTTTATCTTTTATATAACAATGTTTTATTTCTGTTACAGGTAATATAACATGCTTTATGGTACTTTCTGCAAGTTATGAAGGTCTTACAACACTGAGGTAAATATTTAGCGTTATTTGGCGTGACGTGGGGGCCCAATACGATTGTGTTATAAACTATAGGTAAAATCTTGAATTTTTTATAGGTAGAATTTGTTACTTGAACAAACTTATTTTTCCATGCCAGCATTACTGACGATTCTACAAAGAATGAGTAGTAAATATATCTGGCGAAATATTAGTCGGTTTTATGTATGTGTATTATTCATCGCCATTTTACTTGTCATTTTATGCCACTATTATATTTTCCGACTTAAAATATGAAAGATTTACAACACAACAAAAAAGTTCAAGGGAGTAAAATAGCTTATAAATTGAGCAAATTCTTCTTTCAGAATCGTTATATTTATACTCGGCAAAAAAAAAATATAATTTAAAATAAAAGCAATGAACGATGAGAAGAGATTCTATTTGTCATATAAAATGAAAATCCATCCACGGGGCATTAAAGAGGCTCAACGTCAGTAGCTTAACTGACATTAATAACCGTCGAAATAAAATATCGACATTTCCAACATAATTCGGATATTTCACTGGGAATATTATTTTAACTTCAAAAGTTGTTTAAATTTTTTACCAAAGTATTAAAATATCCATCACGTTGTCTTATTTCATGATTCCGTTTTTATCCTGATATCTTTTACTTCATCATACATTTTCAATCATAAAATACAATCATAAATTTGATATTACATAAACAACGTCTAAATTTTTTGGGCTTTTATGGAAGTACCGCCACAGCCTCAAATATCTAAGCCTCCATTTTTATAAACTTAAAATCCATGAGCATTTCTACAATCAAATGTAAACTCCGTACTTAATTTCTAGTGGCCACATAAACACTCGTTTACATCGTTCAAAATATTTCAAATATTTTAATTAACTACGTACATTTCGACCTTGTCTTATGGCTTTTTTATAGTATTACACGTTCAAATCGTCGTGTTTATTTAAATACAGTCTCTCATATCGTTTTAGTGTTATTAGTCGAGCTCGACGCCTACGCTAAGTAATATACTGTAAACTTCATACACAGAAATGTTGTTTTGAATAATTCAATTACCCGTGGTATTTGTTGTGTATATGTTTGTTTATGATTCTTGTGTATTATTCCCGTGTTTGAATAAATATTGTGTTGTACATTCTGTGTGCTTCTGAGTGGTCTGTTATACTGTATTATTACTGTATGAATTAAAATTTAAATATGGTATTTATTCATTGACTTCTTTACAATATTATAGCATTTATATAACTTGTTGTTTAAAGAAATATATTAACGTATAAATTACAAACATTAATTACGTATTAAAATTAAGCGAGATTTTTCTCAATTATTAAGTTGAATTAGGCTTAAGTCCACCACATTGGCCAATTTCGAGTTGTGCATACTTCCAACTACACAGATATTTTTTATGAAAAACTCATAAGAATGTTTTTGTTACCATTGAAATTCATATTATATACCTACTTACTGAGTCAATTACTTAACCCATTCCTACCTAGGCAGTCAAGCCATCAATAAAAATTATATTTTACATACTTACATAGCCTTATATGGCAAGGCAAATCGCTATGACACAAGACACGTGCAATTAATAAAATCGCTTTTTTTCTGAATTTATAAACAAAATTGACAATTACAGAGAACATAATAAAATCAGACTTTTCGAAGTTATTTACGTGTGTATTCACACTGAATTATCACTTGCTTTAACGGTGAAGGAAAACATCGTGATAAAACCTGCACACCTAAGAGTTCTTAGGAATTTCTTAGGTGTGTAGTCCGCCAACCCGCACTAGGCCAGCGTGGTGGACTATGGCCTAAACCCTCTCAATGATAGAGGATACCCGTGCGCAGCAGTGGACGAATATGGGTTGATGATGAAGACAAGAGTAGCATCAATCAAAAATAATACTCAAAGCCTATTAGCTGACCATTAAGGAAGCTGATTAAAGTCCCGACTCCTGACGAATTATTTTTGTCATAAAAACTCGAATACTCTTAAAGTAATAACAAAATCCGATTGCTGTTATGCGATTAAAAGTTTAAAAATAGCATCTTAAGGGCCAACAATAGGGTCCTTACCTGGGGGCAAATATCTTCCATGGTGACTTATTGAGCTCTGTCGGAACTATTTTGAGCGGCGTTAAAAATTGCTTTTATGAGAATTTAGAGGCTATACAGGGTGTTGTTGGATGTAGGTATTAAAAATAGATATTTTAATGACATTATTTTTCATTGTTGCATGTATTAAAAATATGTATGTTGCAAAAACACCTTTGAAACATACACTATGAGCTGTAAAATTTGTGAATTTGTATTAACTACCAGCAATCATAGAGGTTTCCTTAAAAAATAAAAATAGTATACTTAATTTATTTAAAAAACAACGGTAAAACAGATTTTCTTCATATTTACAAAATTTTAATTAGACAAGCCTTGAATGAATTTTCCTACTTCTTTTAAAAGCTTTTCTCACCACATTTTCTGTAACCGTAAAAAAAAACATCCATACCAACTAAAAAAAATATTCGTAAAATCGCTTACTTATAATAAGTTTTGCCAACATATTCATTAAACTTTGATTACAATTTCACAAAATTTGAAGGCATAAATGTCTAAGAAACTTTGCATATAGCAGTCAACAGATCTTTCCATCAAACTTGACGAGGGTCCATATGATATGGGTCGAGCGGGCCGCTCCATTCAATTTCTGATACGTGTTAACAATACGTAAACAACACTCCTTACATTTGTGTCAAATATCTAAAGTTTGATTGTGTTTCGTTATCAACAGTAGCCCATTCAGAAGTCCACGTCGAGATAATTATGTAATATCATATGATTGAATCAGTTTCGAGTCAATAGTAGATTTATCAGATATTTGAAGTACTAGCGATACTTTCATTGATTCCTAAGAAAATTCTGATTAATAATAAACAAAATATTATTCAATTTACGCTTTCGGTCTTCTATGACAGTGCCGCCGCGAGTATGAAGGATGTATAATGACATTTTTTTATATTTTAAAGAATTTAGTAGAAAAAAATTTCCCTGCTCTACCTTTGACAGGGTTATAGGTCTTAATCCACCATGCTGGCCTGAGTTTGCAAACTACACACGTTAGAGATTCCCGAGAACTTTCTTACCTGCACGGGTTTCATCATGATGCTTTCATTCACTGTTAAAGCGAGTGATAATTAATTTTGAATGTGAACTTCGAACAGTCAGAGGTGTGCTTGGGATTTAAACACGCGACTGACGAGATCCTTAACTGTATTCATTTATTAGATACAACATAGTTTTAAATTAAATGTTAAATTAAAAACTCAGCTTGTATATAGCAGTAACATCGTGTTCGCGGTCGTAGTAAGCGGATTATTATAATAAATACGGTATGCATTCAAATGTGCGGCCGAAACTACGCGATCACACGAGCCGTGCTACGGATTAAATCGGGGATGCGTTCTGTGATTTATTAATTGATGCATTTTTGTAGCTTTTATTTACTTTGACTAGCGGTTTATTGTTTACACTGGTACCTATGTATCAGTGGCTGTTCATAAATTTTAATCCTCTTGAATTTAAGAACGGTGATAAAATCGTGAACAAACATTGATATTAGTTTACAAAAGGTTATGACTGAACTTAGAGTAAAATTGGTGAACTAACGAAAGATTTTAAAATACTAAACTTCTCTCAAATTGTCCTCTGAAATTGTTGAAAGTTTAAATGAATACTTAACTATCCTAGCCATCAGATTTACAAGAAGGTACTCAAAAAATCAGCGCTTAAATACCTTGCAAGCTGATTTGAAGCGTGTAGTTGACCGAAAGAATCATTTGTTATATTAAGTTATTTCACCTACTTATTCTTTGTATATTTTTGTAAAATAATCAACCACTAAAAACTTTCTTCTTTTTTATTAACTTCTTCATCTTCATCAACCCATATACGCCCACTGCTGAGCACGGGTCTCCTCTACCATTGAGAGGGTTTAGGCCATAGTCCACCACGCTGGCCTAGTGCGGGTTGGCGGACTACACACCTAAGAAATTCCTAAGAACTTTTAGGTGTGCAGGTTTCATCACGATGTTTTCCTTCACCGTTAAAGCAAGTGATAATTCAATTTGAATACACACATAATTTCGAAAAGTTAGAGGTGTGTGCCTGGGGTTCGAACCCGCGACCGCCGAGATTCTTGACCGCCTAAACCTCGAGGCTATCACTGCTTTTCACTGTTTTTTATTAACATTCAAATAAATCCGTAAACATCATACTTTTAATTTAAACAAGACAACATTAAAGCAACTTAAAAGAAAATTAAAACCGCCACCCCATTCGGTCTTATTAATAAAAATCGCTTATTCCTCTCTTATTCCATAGTTACACCGGGAATAGTTAAACCGAGTTTAGTGTCGGAATAGCTACGTGTCAAAAACGGTATTAATAAATACGAAGTAGGCTCGGAGTAACAATACCATCCTTACACTGAGACTAAGGGGTATATTATGGCAGCCCACAGATATTAAAAGTAAAAAGAATGAACAAAATGACCGGGTCGAATAAAAAGACACATATACTTATAGTAAATTTTGACATTTGACTTTTTTTTGTCCATTACAATTCAAAACAATAGGCAGTGGACCTATCACAACTTACAAGCGAATGTTTATGTATTGATGCATGCGTGGATTTGTGGTATTTTTTATTAGTTAGCAGATTATTTTGTGACTATAACAACACGCCAACTGAGATTTAATTTCTAATATTTACTTTGATTTGCATTTTAACTTTATTTAAACTTGGTGGCTGCAAACGTTTAACCAGAAAACATCTGCGAGTCATAAAATGTATTACGGCAAGAATATCAGTACCGTATTGTTTAATACTGTATTCTTCATTCCATAATTGTTATTAACAAATGATGCCGGGGCAAAACGAGGAAAAGGAAATATTAGAAATAAGAAAGTCACAAGAGTTAAAAGAAATTTAAATCAATTAAAAATTATTTTGTGGTATCACCATATATTTTTTTATTAAATAAAATACTAAAAATTATTCTTTTTTCTCAATTCTTTATTTTAGACCCACACTGAAGTATTATAAAATAAAAAAAATCATTAATAAATGCTGCCCTTGCAACATTTCCTCTGAGTGTATTATTAAATGCCTGTGTTACTGGAACATTCCGCTCTTCTGGTTCTGGGAGTAAATCTTGTTTCCGCAGAGCAATATTACACATTACTGCTAATGCAACAATATACAATATAGTATTATCTAACTTGGTTGTGAACACTCTAATAAGACACTGGAATTGCTGCTTCCATACTCCAAAACACCTTTCAACAGTATTATGAGTATGTTTATGAGCTTGGTCGTTTCTTTGTTATTAGTTGGATGCAATATTGGAGTAAATAGGTAAGGAGTACAGGCATAACCTGAATCTCCCAATAGTCTTCCCTTAAATTCTCCTCCTTCAAATCTTTGTTTCAACTGAGACTCATTGAATATCCTGGAGTCATGTGTGCTGCCTTGCCAGTATGCAACTATATCCATAATCTCTAAATTTGCATTTGAGACAATCTGTAACAATATACACAAAATCACTTTGGTATCATAAAATTCTACAAAATGTTGTGTGGTAGAAACCTTTCAATAGTAATATGCTTCAGGAGCAGAAACAAAAACTAACTTGCACATTTATTGAACTGTATCCTTTCCTGTATTGTCCAATATCTCCTGAAATTTTTGGGATGCGAATATGTGTACAATCAATAGTCCCTATAACTTGTCTAAAGCCAGATATTACATAAAAATCAGCAATTACACTGTTTTGTTCACTGATGGAGGTAGACATTTTTATCCATTGACCCCTGTGTCCAATTATTTTTAAAGCAACTTGTTTGCACACAAGGGATATTGTTGGCTGACTATACCCACTCTGACCTCCTGCATCATCTTGAATCTGTAAAATAGATAAGTGGTATGGATTTAAAATTTACTAGACAACAAAGATTCTATTCTTAAATCTTTGTAACACAAAGCCAAGATAAAATTTTTTAAGTTAGTTGTACCTACTATCTATATCCATTTTTTTAAATAGGATAGAAGTTTTATGTATGAATATATAATTAAGTAGTATATTTAAATCTGTTTACACATTCACATGTAATAGTCTGATAGCATTATATTAAATATTTATTCAATTGAACTCAAACTTGGCTATTAACACACTTCAAGCAAGAAATTATTACCAATAGGGCAGGATCAAGCCTTATAATAGTTTAGTTTACTTACCTCTTCACGAGCCCAAGTCCTTATTGCAGCTAAAACTTTCAAGTGAGGTGGTATAAAGCCTCCTCTTGCATCTCCAGCCAAATCATTTTTCACCATTTCAATAATTGTCAATTTCTTCTATTATTCTCAAATCGTCAATAAAATAATTTCTATTCATTTTATCCCACAATAATTACAAAATCTGACACTAGGAAATACTCGAACGAACACTAAACAAACATGAAAATATGTTTACGTTAAATTTAATATATACCATTTCGTCATAAATGTCAATGGAAGTCGGAATAACAATACTAATCTATGCTTATTCCAGCGTTAAACCAGGGGCCACCGCGGTGTAACTTTTACACCGGGAGTAAGTGTGGTTTAGTTAACACCATCCTTACTCCTAGTTTATTAATACCAAAATTGCCTAATCTATGCGTAAGTCTTGGAGTAAAGTTATTCCGACGCTATTCATAGTTTATTAATAAGGGGGATTGAGTTCCGACTGGGCTCGTGGCAAAAACTCGCCGCCATTCAATGCGACTTATAATTCGCGAACACGTATAAATGCGATGAATAAAACTTGCAAAATGAATGCAACACCGTTATTGTAATGGCCTGAGTTTTTCTCAATCCTTTACATTATGCATTGGGCTGCGACTCCGATGAAATTCAATTGGCGTTTTAAAATGTCGAATGATGAAAAAAAGATTAGCGGAGGGTTATTTTTAAGCGGAGTAAAGGACGAGATGGTGCAACCTTTGTTATCTTTGTGTAAGCACTGAATTATACATGCGAATAGTAAGAATGTAAAAGTATTAGTGATAGAGGTAGATAAAAAAAATCTTAGCATCAAAATAAAGTAAAGGTCTTATGTTGTATATTCTTCATCAACCCATATACGCCCACTGCTGAGCTCGGGTCTCCTCTACCATTGAGAGGGTTTAGGCCATAGTCCACCACGCTGGCGTAGTGCGGGTTGGCGGACTACACACCTAAGAAATTCCTAAGAACTTTTTAGGTGTGCAGGTTTCATCACGATGTTTTCCTTCACCGTTAATGCAAGTGATAATTCAATGTGAATACACACATAACTTTGAAAAATCAGAGGTGTGTGCCTGGGGTTCGAACCCGCGACCGCCGAGATTCTCGACCGCGCGCCCATACCTCGAGGCCATCACTGCTTCCAAACTGTTGTATATTAGAAACTAAAAACCATTTTTTGTACATTATACAACATTTTTCAAACCAAAATCTTAAACATGTTTTACCAGCTACGCCACAAAGGCGAAAATAAATTAATAACAAAAACAGCATATTCTCCTTTCAAATGACATTTCTAATGATAGAATAATAGCATAGAGACCACCAGCATGAAGTTTCAAATACTATAATAACGAAACGAGTGTGTCACTTTTCAATACCAGACTGAGTAGAACAACCTAGCATTATTGTGTCATATGTCAGTGGGAAAATTCTGTAGGCTATTTGAACTACACTTATATTCAGTTGCAAATGTCAATTTTGTTTCTAAATGAAGAATTTGTTATAACAAATTCCAGACGTATACCTCTTCTTCTTCTTCTTCATCAACCCATATACGCCCACTGCTGAGCACGGGTCTCCTCTACCATTGAGAGGGTTTAGGCCATAGTCCGCCACGCTGGCCTAGTGCGGGTTGGCGGACTACACACCTAAGAAATTCCTAGGAACTTTTAGGTGTGCAGGTTTTATCACGATGTTTTCCTTCACCGTTAAAACAAATGATAATTCAATTTGAATACACACATAACTTTCGAAAAGTCAGAGGTGTGTGCCTGGGGTTTGAACCCGCGACCGCCGAGATTCTCGACCGCGCGCCTAAACCTCGAGGCCATCACTGCTTATATCGTATACGTACCTCTGGACGATACCTCTGGACTGATAAAAAACGCAACATTCGCCTATTTTGATATTGTGTAACTAAAAAGTATAAAACAATTCTTAAAGCGCCATATAGTTACCTTTTAATACTTTAATTGTTTTTACTCTTAAACATTCTGATCATAAATCCCACGAGACATTTATTGTTTATTTATTGACCACCCGAGCAAAATTGAGACAGACTTGCAATTAAATCGATAGGTTCGACGACTGCGCAAAAAGTGGAATATCGTCCACGACGAATTATGGTCTTGTGTGAAAATAATCGGTCTCATTATTTGACCTAGTGGAGCCTCAACAAAAACGGTGCAGAAACATTCCATCGCCTTTTAAGAGTAGCAAAAACTGAATCTAAAGGAGAATGCATATTTCACTGCGTGTTCCAAAAAGAAAACGTTTATTTTTCATTCACATACCTGAGGAGTAGTCTGACAGGAAAATTGTGGAATCGGCTTTTTGGTCTCCCATTCAAGAATCCTGCTGTGGATTGAACATCAGGGGCCCGTTTTGCAATTTAAACTTTGGTTTTGATGGGTATTTGATTTACTTTTTAATGCCACCTTTCAATTAAAAAATGGCATATAGGTACAAGGACTTGCAGAAGATACAATTAGTGGCAATTTGTTATTTTATTAAAATTTATTCAATGTTACTTTGAAAAAAAATATCCGATAATTTGTTGATAAGAAAATCACTGGTTCTGACATTAATTGAAATTACATTGCATATGACTTGACGATCGATTTAAGACGACTTTGTACGCTGAAATTTTTAAAAGGCTGCATAGATTTTCAATTATAATTTATGATTTACTGTGCAAAGTAATATACATTTTACCTGAAGACTACAGTCTACAGTATTCTGACGCGACATGTTGTAGAATTTCATGTTTTCTTTAGAAAGTAAAGAAAAATAAGGGAGTATCATATATTCGACCAGACAAAAATGGCTCTCTATTTTCTTTTACAACACGCGAGAGATACGTCTGAACATTTCAGCATTCTTCGTGCAAGATACAGTGCGATGCTGTTAACCTTTGTATGTGCAGACTGAAATACAAAATGTCTTGGTGAGAATGAAATTTATTTCGAAGTATACGAAAAATGTTTTATTTTTCGATGTAGTTATAGTAGATTGGAAAATTGATGACGTTAAAGTAAATATGGACAAAGTAAAAAGTAGTATAGGATTTTGAAATTTGACAAACCACGATGCTGAGTCTTTGTCTCTGTGATTCCTTGCCTGTACATTGAATTAGCGTTCTATATACAAGCAACAGAAAAGTTAGGATTCACGTATAATAGTATACATCTCTTTAGAATCAGATTCTCTTGTTAAGTTTTAATTTAAAAATATATAGAACCCACAAACAGCCAATGAAAAATATCAACAGCCCATGAACGAGCCCCAAGACCCACAGCCGACACGTTCAAATTACGTACTCATTCAGGCAATACATAACAGTTGTCACCATTCTTAAGTTACATAAACAAGGAACAGTTACCGCGGGAAAAATCACTCGTAACCGATTTTTTGCTGCGCAATCGTGGACGGCCATTAAAGGACTTCGTTGGCATACAATGTTTTCGGTAAGTTATATCAGAGTATCGACTGACAAAACAAAAAGACTCTTAATGTACCGTTTCCTTTTGTAAGCTTCCGTGGAGTTTTTCGCAGATGCGACATCCACTTGATTTATGTCTGCATTGTGATACGGCTTGCTGAGAACGCTTTTAATGGCATCGATGGAGAATTTATGCGATTGCAATGCTTTGACAGGTTCATTTGTTGCGTCAGCTATGCTTGGAAATAGTTGTATGTGTGTCATGAGGAAAATGATTAAAAATCTCACTTTTCGGAAAAAAACCTTTGTTGCTTTACCAATCTATATATATAAAAATGAATTGCTGTTCGTTAGTCTCGCTAAAACTCGAGAACGGCTGGACCGATTTGGCTAATTTTAGTCTTGAAATATTCGTTGAAGTCCAGGGAAGGTTTAAAAAGTGAAAAAAAATCAAATAATTGCCGGGAAATCCCTCAAAACAGCCCTTTTCTATTTCCCATACAAATGTTTTCTAACTAATATCGAGAGTCAATTTGTAATTTATTACCGCTGCATAAAGTTCAAATTCGCGTGCGCGTTGGAGAATCTTATATCGCGTTCCGTAACAACTAACTTCAGTTGTTGATCTGTCAGATTATATTTTTATTTTTTTGTATTTTACCTTTTTTATATTTGACAATAGATTTGAGAACCAAAATATAATATGTCAATCCACCCTGTCGCACTTCAGAATACGGAAAAAATTATAACGATATTGTGTTACGATATCTGTGAGTGCATCCTTCTATCTTTGTGGCTACGTGCGCGAGAACTTTCTTTACTTTGGTAATCGTACTTTCGTTGTGGTAGTGACTTTGTGCTTTATAATTTACGATGCCGAGGAGAAGACGACCTGACTTAGGAAGTCAATCAAATGTACGAAGAGCTACCTCACGTGCTAACCGCACTGATGACCAGAGAGAGAGAATTAAAATACAGACACAGAAAGGAAGATTGTTCATTTTTATATAAACAGATTGTACAAATTGATTTATCCATTTTTGTAATACATATTCTCTTCCTTTTCCAATGCGTTTCATTCTACTATAATTTTATTTGGCTTTTTACCATTTATAAAGGCTTCAGCCTTGGTTTAATTACTGAGCCCTCAGTTGTAAATTGTAAACCAGGCACATCTAAGGAGATAATAATAATTAGGCTTTTTATATTTTACACAACAAATAGTTCTGAACGCTGACATAAATGTTTGTCAACCAACAAATATGTCAATCCCTATTAATCAGTGACACTATTCTTCATTTTTAAAATGTAAAATATGCAATTATTCGAATATTGTAGATATATGTTGTCGATTCGACACCTTTATTTAAATCCGTTCTTTAATTTGAGGGAACAATTACCCGCATTGAAGGGATAAATATTTAACGTTTGACAGGACATTACATAGAACAGTTTATATGGGAAAATGAAATTCCTGTTTTTATCATATTGCCCGCAATTTTTCCATATTTTATCACCATTTAAACCTTCCCTGGACTTCAACGAATATTTCAAGACTAAAATTAGCCAAATCGGTCCAGCCGTTCTCGAGTTTTAGTGAAACTAACGAACAGCAATTCATTTTTATATTATAGACGGATCCGATTTGTTTGTTTTAAAATCATTTTATACAAAAGTTTAGGTCTTTCATTTATCGTTTTGGCAGAACAAAGTCTGCCGGGTCAGCTAGTAATAAATAAAAATAAAATCCACGGTCTCCAAAATCTTTTATTTTGTTGTGGTCTATTGAGTCATCAACGTAGTAACCGTTTAGAATCTCACGCAAAAACTTCTGACGTTTAGAAATTATGCGTGTATTTTTCATAACTCATAAGACCTATCTAGAGAAATCTCTCTCTTGTGGACTACATAAGCGATCTCGATCTTGGAAAAGACTTATTCCTGGCATTAACACTTATAAAGGCCTATTAAGAAATAATGTTTTATTAAGTAGTCAAAAAGAAAAAGATGTAACTAAAGAGGTTTTAATAGTTCAGTCATCTTTGATCTTTACGTTCGTCTCTATCTGCTTGCTGTACAACTTTTGTTCCTTTACCTCCACCCGTAAACAAACGAAAACATTTATAAAACCCAACTTTATCTGTTTATTACCACTTTAATTAACCGTAAAAATAAATGGCGGGTCGTTTTCTGTCGTCGCGTCAAGCCAGCTACATTTTTCCAGATGTCTATTCGGGAATTGTGAAGTTGGGTATTTGCGCTGTAAAGAGAAAACGAGGGACGTTTTTACTTTTTTTGAAGGTTTTGTTGAGATACTCATGAAATAATAAATAAGCGTCATCTCTGAAAATATATAACTGTATCACTAAGTTTCATAGATGAGTTTGATACCTACTACACAAATTTTCTGTAAACTATTTCCGAGTAATAGGGACTAGACATATTGCCGTAATAAGTCATATTTCTAGACTTCTAACCTTCCTTTTGCTCTGACTGCGACTGAAACGCAAGTACCACTTAACACTTCACATACATTTTAAAAACGAAACATTGTTCATTTGCCCTCCCAGTCGACACAAGCCACGATAAACAAACCAAATTTCCACTAAAACAATTACGACAGATGTGCAGTAGTTGAACGTGACGGATGAGTATCGGTTACCAACAATGGTATTGGCTTCGTCGCCATTCAACAGCCCAAGTCATCAGCGGTGCGAGTTTGGTATTGAGTTACCGACACTGATTTACGCGAGATCGTGAGATAAAAACTTGTTCGACGTTCATTGCTGCTTTTTAATGTGTTGCCGTGTGAGTTATGGGTATGAGAGGCTATTGGAAAATCTGAAGGTATAATTGGTCAATTAAAAGTGGATATATGTACATGTATTTTTCGGTCTGTTATCCCCTAGGCCACTAGGTCAGTGCGATTGACTGACACTTGAAACATCTCGGACTTTAAAATTTGTACGACGATCTATACCAAGATCAACGTGATGGGATTTGATCCAAATATGAAATCATCTAGGGTAACGTTAGAATAAAAATATTGGATACGACATTTGTTATAACCAATTAAAACCTGTCAAGTATTGACATAATGACTTCAATTTATGCACCGATGAGTATGTCACATTTTGAACACATAATATTGTAGTGAAGACAATTCGTTCTGCAATGCCGAACCGTGTTATGGCATGATAATATCTGTTTTTATGCTAATGCACGTCCACAGACTATAAACTTTATGTTACAGGAATATCAATTTCCTAATTCATGACTTCATATCAACATACCACAATACTAGTTACTCGATATTTATAGGCAAATACTAACTTGCGAAACGACAGCACAGAGCGAGACAAATGTTTGTTTGATCCACAAATGTAGGTTCATATCTTTGAATTTGTGAGATGATGATTTGATGTATCTTAGTGTGTAAAACATACCCATGTTTTCCATTTTACTACACTGTCCTCATCTTGTACGACTTAGAAGTCAGTCTTGGGATTTCTGACTATGATATGAATATTAAATAATTTAAACAAAATATAATATGTGCAATGCAACAAATCACAGATGGAATTCTCTTTTTCTGATATTTGTTTTCACAAAAACACATAATATGTAAATATCTTCAAGGCAATTTTCCCAGAAAGGGTAAACAGGGGTGCATTTCTGCACTCCCAATTCGCCAGGTTTGCATAGATATCTCACGGGCGAACCTTTTGCCATTTTTGAGGCATTTCTAAACTCCATTCCGCTACTAAGAAATTTCCTATGGGGAAACCCAATACACGGTTCCTCTCATGACTTGTCCCACGAGCTAAACCCTTTTTTACGTCCAGCGACATAGCGACTGCATTGCGATTCGTAGGAACAAAAAACGAACAGCGGGATCCATTGACAGCGAACATTTTGACTCGACGACCGGTTGAGTTTTTGCCACACAATTAAACGCCGGGTCTGGGAATTAAAGCCCTATTTAACACAGGCTAATTGTCCGTACGAGACGGTTAATTTTTTATTGATGTAATTATGTATTGGTGTTTAAAACGATATTTATTGTACATTGTTCTTTGTTTGATTGTTTTGGCTGGTTATTGTTTGTTTTCATTACAACCTGGGTAAGGCTTGCGTCTTATGTTAAGTGAAAACTAAGGAAACAGTAGTTTTTTGATACCATCAGAATACCAACGACACTACAATTGATGCACTCCTTATTAGAATGAGATGGAGTTCTTCATCGAAAAGGTCAAATTATTATTTAAAAGATTGACAACCCTGTTCTACCTGACACTTATAGACACTCTTAGGATCGTGCTTATCATCAAATTTGGAAATATCACTTTTCCGTATCACAATAAATAAGAAAAAAGGAAAAAATTAAAAAGCACATGATGTATTTTATTTTGTACAAATAGAAATTGTATAATCCATTTTGCTGCGAGAGTGATCGCGAGCGCGCGTTTTCAATATTCATTTTTTTCATTCGCAACACAAATTGTGAATTTTGATGAGATTGCTTTTTACTTTATTCGCGCGACGCTGAGATGTAAAATTGGATGATATCCATATTTTCTTTAATCATACGCTACGTGCTTTGTGAAGTGTTTTAAGTTTTTCTTTTAAATTATCGTGAGTTAATTTAAATAAATGTAGGGTAGTGAACAAATGCTAATGTTAAGTATTAAAATAAACTTACCCGCGGTAATATACCTAAACCAAGAGATAGATTGCGTTCAATAGACAGCCAACTCGCGCTACGCCACCGTGGTCTAAGTCCTTAGCCCTTTCAGTTGTAGAGGCAGTCTCTTTTAAAGACATACATTAGATATTATAGTAAAAGGTGGCGATCATGTTTCCGTTTTAAGGGACAATAAAGGATTAAAGACCCATAAGAAAACCCCACTATTTATTTTCTCTGATCCAAAAATCGAATCTAGAAACTACCTTACAACCGCATAAAATAAATACACAAAGATTTATATCACCTTAGAAAGTTTCTAAGATACCCAAAGGATTCAACTCCCAGTTTCTGCTTCGCTCATTTTTTTTAGTCCCTGACATCATCTACAACCTTTGCAAACCCATCACATATTTTCGAAAACCAATCCAATCAGTTACACCATACTTAAACACCTAATCACGAACATGTTAATTAGTTTGTGGAACCTTAAGGACGCGGCATTAGGGCCACGGAAACATTGAGAAAACCCCAAGCGTGTTGCGAATTGGAATAAAACTTTTGTAACGTTTAATGGGAAATTGCAAGTTATGTGGAATAATTGTTGGCTAGCAGCTCCGCAATTTGTTTACCTTTTGTATCGTATTTTGTTTAACGAATTGTGTGAACTCAAAGGGTACGGTAGAACAATATGTGTTCTTGTTTGGTGTTTAAATGAAGAGCTGTCTTTGAGTTAGTATACAGAACATTTCTGATAAGTGGATTTTTTTTAGGTTTTCTTTACTTTTATAAAAAAATTAAAGGATTATAATCGTTTCATTGTCACACAAGCATTCATTAAAGTTTGCATCACTACTCCATGAAACTATTTAGCGTTTCCTATCATTTATAGAAGTTTCAAGCATCTACTGGAATTTGCTAATTAAAAACCCCATTTAGACTTTTGCCTTAAACCTCGGATCTAAAAAGCATTTCGCACACATACACCACCCAACTTAGTAGCCACCATAAACTACCCCTTTATTATTATCATAAACGCCCATTGTCCCTATGGCTATGGAACACAAAAGCCAATAAAATTTCTATCAAGATACATAACTAGCGAATCGCTTTAGTTTCTAAAGCACACCCACTAGTCTCATACCCAGGGATCGCCCGCGAAAGCACTAACAACATTGTAATTGGCGAAAGTAACATTTGAATACAATGAGTGTCGCATATTCACCATGAATAAAAGATGTCAGTATTGATTTCAATATTTTTATGTAATGTCTAATGATACGGTTCGGGGCGTGGGCGATTTGCAACTTCCTAGAAGCACTTCAAATAGGTACATCTTTTAGCCTCTCTACTCATTGTGATGGAGATTAGATAGAAAGTTGTTTACGTTGGCAAATTGACGCCTCATCTGGATTATTGTTATGCAAGAGTGAAATTATCGGCTAATTTTGACGACGATACCTTTTAAAACAATTGTGAGTACTTAACTATGTAGTCAAAGAACAAATGGTAAGACTAGAAATGAAATGTCAGCATGCCGAGCGTGTCGAACGTATGATTTGACTATCATATGTTTGTCATTTCCACGTTTTAGTAATTGTGATTTATAAATTGGTGAAAACCAATAGCAGCCCTTGACGGTCGTTGGAATTTTTTACCATTGGCCGTTATTAAACTAGGGGACAGATATGCGGTGACACTAGTCCCGAAACTAAATACTGTCTATTTCCAATCAAATCTTATTCAGTTGTCCTTTACATATAATCGAAGTAGCTACTAGAATAGAATTAGTAATAATTGTATGATTTTTTTGAGAGCTATAATGCATTTTGCATTCAAATCTTGATTTTACATGGCATGGCAATTTTCATTACTAATAAACGTAGCAATCAAAACGATGTTTCTTCACGTATATGAATGAGGACAATGAAATTGAAACATAGGTACTACTTAACTTCGTATCATTTTATTTTCAAATTTCAAAATATCTAATGCAAATCACCTCTGTGATTTTTTTTCACCCCAATTTGCCAGCTAATTTACCCGTTATAGTAAGTTGCAATCCTACATCCGCTTTACGGGCACATTTCAAGACTTTCCAAATTAAAAATATCAATCACTTACTCGACCTAAGAATCAAATAAAAACTGAACAAGAACATTCCTGCGTAAAAATCAAAATAATTTTAATGACGCTATTAAACTTCTTTATTTATATATAAATGAATATTACCCAATAATCCCATTAAGAACCGCCCTTGGACCAGATACTACAATATTTCTTTACAAACGATTCACATAAAATATTTTTCAGTTCGTAAACGCTTGACGGCGGTTGTGCAAGAGCATTTAATGTCGAGCAGTTTTAAAGCATCAAATTCAAAATATGTGCTATACCGTGAAATGGACGGATAAATATATTTTATTTTAATTTGCTCTGTAGGAATTCTCCTCCTTCAGGGAAAATAGAAATATTTATGTATGTAAATCGGTTATGCTAATTAATGCCGGACCAATGACATGTCTAAAGAAGATGTTGGCAAAACCAATAAAAATAAAAAATGTTTTCCCAAGCCATTTAAAGTACATACACAAAATTTCGTGAACAATAATTCTTTAGCGTCGTATCTCAAGAGATATCAACACCGGTGGCCAAGACAAAGACGATTATCTGACAAAATTTGACAAATCACCCGACGCGATGACAAATAACGTTCGTTGTTCATTTGTCATCAAGACTTGTTTTGTATGAGATGTGCAGTCGGTTAAGGCATGGGATTAAAGATTGGTTTTTGGTAATATCAATGCACTGGAAATCTGGTCTTTGGGTTTAAAGATATCAAGTAAATTGGGACATATATTTTCATTAGCTTTGTTGAAAAGAGAAGGAGATAAGATGTGGATGAAGTTAATCCTATCAGATATTAACACTCAACAAATCGACATCGTCAATATAGCGGGTGATATATTTACATTTATTTTTTACCTATGATTGTTAGGGAAACGCCAATTTTTTATTTTTTTCTCAAGATTTTCTTTAACGCCAGGGGTTTGTAATCACGTTAAATATTACCATCCCTAGTTTCCGATCGACGTCTAAATACACCCCGTAGGTCATGTTATGTCAGTTTGTTGCGAATAATTTGCTTAAACCTAATTGTATCAAACCTTAAGAGAATATAAGTGATAATTTTATCAAAGAATAATTTGACTTCAAACATTGAAATAATAGACTGCATTCGTATGGGAAACATCGAATGCACAAATTCTTTTCGAGCAAATAATGTATCTCTCATTGACTCAACAATGAACTCATCAATTACCACGTCTGGAGTAAAATTAGATCACGAACCAATTTGTATAATTACGTTAAAATTAGAAAATTGCCTTTCGAAATTATGAATCGGTATTAAATATGTGCGGTCTGTATGGAAAGCATCAAAATTTTAATTTTTTGTTGGGGTTTGTCGTTTTTAACGCCAATGGGTTTTTGATCACCATAGCTATTACCCGCCATAGTTCCCGATCACAGTCCGAATACACCCTGAATATGGGGTCATAGTGATGATATCATATTATTTGTGTTTTAACAAATCTAATCCATTGGCCAATCGAAGTCTACTGCTGCCTATAGGCCTTCCCCTACCCTTAGGATCTTAAGAAAATCTTTGACATATTCCGATGATGATCAGTTGATATCTAAAGTCTGAATACTGCAAGATGTATAGGAGATTCAGCACCTCCAAATCTTGGTGTTAAAGAATGCGGAATATCAACAAAGATGTAATATTCGCTCGTTTCATAAGTGTGATTGCGTCGGCCACAAACAAACTCAACGTAACTAACATATTTGCGTTTGTGAGGGCGGTGGGTGTAAGGCACAGGCTGTAGAGGAAGATGTAGCGGGTAAATAGATTTTAAGCAGTGGACCTTTGTTTTTTAACAAAATTCTACTTTTCTATTATTATTTGTATGGTAATTTCAATTCTATCTCCTGCTTTAATAATTCATTTGATCTTCTTTAAATGATTAATTACTGTAAACATAGCAATAAACAAACGTAATATATTATATTTTGTGCCATCTTTTAAATATTAATTCACAATGAATAGGATAGCAGCTACTGAATTCTTCATGACTGTAAATAATCTGAAAAAATTAAATCTGCATACATGTATTCGCAGAAAATACTTTTACCAATAATCTTCATTAACATTTATAAGTGATAAACAAACGGCAATGCAAATTGCATTATACTTGGCTGTTTATTTCCAACACGTAAATGCATACACAATCAGACAGAAATAGCTAATAATATTTAAAGATGGCATGGTTACAAGAAATAGTTTATACAAAACTTCTTAGTATTAATGGTTCGACATTACGTTTATTTTGTTTGCTATTTCTGTATTATTTATGCAGTAGATGATGGCTAAACATAAACCAGATGCTTTCATGTCTCTTTTTTGTAAGAATCCATAAACTATTTTAGATACAAGTTTTTTGAGTACTTTTTAAATCGTACACTCATGTTTATGGTCTCGGGTGAGAAGGAAGAACTGTATTTCTAAATACATTATTAGCTAGCTTGGTTTGTCATCATCATCATAATCCGATCAAGAATTCTGGAATTATATTACGGGTCTACCTGGTGTATCTATAGATACAAAATTTATTCCGAATCTCCAGATTTTTAAGTAGGTAATTTTAAAAAGGACATAATGATTTTATTAATACCTAGTTGTTTATTGACAGTAATTTACCATTTATTTATATCTGAACAAAAGAGAAACGCTAGTCTCTCACAACTTGTCCCATACACACCCATACCGCGGCAGATGATGTCACTCATCTCGGGGGTTTAAGTGTTTGCTTAAGATTTGATGTTTGTTAAAAGGAATTAAAAACTCAACACATTTATGGCGCGGAGTGCTTACGAAACCGATAAGATATGGTGTTACGTAACCCTAAAAATAGTTCGTGAACGCTACTCGCTTATCACTTGTTATCGACCTATATTCCTTCGGGATAGTTTTTGTACTGTGAGGTTACAACACCACACCTGATGGTATGCGACTCTACTTTCTATATTTTTGATAAGGAGTTTTAATTTGGATTATTTAAAAAAAACCAAGGTCCTATATACTAAAGCGTAGCGTAGGACGCCTTCTGGATAGATGGGGTGGCGATATCCGCAAGGTGGCGGGTAGCGGTTGGTTGAGAGGGCCGCAGATCGAACCCAGTGGTGTGCCATCGTAGAGGGGACATGTAAAAGGCTGTTGATGATGATGACAATGATGATATACCCAAAGAGGTAGACAGAGGTCTCTTTTTCCACCCACATTCCGCCGACAATGTTGAAAGTCGTACACAATAGTGACCTATCGCCGTTATTAATTTTTATAGATTTTCGTAATGGAAAACGCAATGGCAGTTTTCTGACTTTAAAATAGAATCTGGGGCCTCTCAATCGCTCGCTGGTTACTTATACAACGGTACTTATAAAGCTATTCCACAGATAGATATCATTGTCATCATCAAGCGCTACTAATGCCTAGCCGTCGAATATCTTCCATATAAAGCCACTTTACCCGGAAGCGTGCCTATTAAAATGCATTCCATTTACTTAATAATACCTTAAGATAATATAGATTTCTCGACAAATACCTTATTAATATATTCTGACAGCATACAATTGAAATTTATTCCCTCTTTCCACTTTACCTTAATGGCTACCGAGTAGACCGAATTAGTCGTACTAATTTCTCTAACTAGCCACCAACGATGTTTAATGACGGGCACAATTTAACCAATACCACACCTTATCACCCTTAAAATAAGGATCAGACTCGTATCCACGATCTCCTTTCATAATTAATCAGATAAGGACAAAGGATATAAGACTTTATTGATTGGGGATAGGGTTGATATTAGGTTGTGGGTTTGAGATGAAATTCGATTAGATTGATATCATATTTTGATTAACAAATTTCCCTTTTAAGGTTTAGATAATCATCTTTTTTCATTATCGAAAATGTCGTTTAGGGTCTCATTTACTTGAAATACGGATACTTGGTTCATTAGGGGTGTAATGTGTGAATATTATAATACATTTTGTAAACATAAATAATGACAATATTAATTAAGTAATGTTTTATTTACTTTATTCATAATTCATTAAAAAAATGTGAATTCTAAAGAAAATCCGTATTCTTTTGGGTTTCATAAATAACATATTAGCTTACTATAAAATAATAAATATTTTTGCCTATACATCACTCTGTGTTTCATTTTTTCTTATCGGTAATTTTGACGTAAAAAAAACTTAAATTTCGAAACTTTGTGGCCTTATTATAGTGCAATTCATATAATACCATAAAAATATATTCAACCAAAAAAAAGCTTCTATTTTTAGTAATCCGTCAAAAAAATCCTTTCCGTAATTTGAAAAATCCATACTTGATTTTGAATAAAGAATCGCTTTTTTTGTTTTACTTCTTTTCTACTTATCTACCTGTCAAATTTCAATGAAGTAATGATATTTATTTTCAAACTAAAATCTAAAATACTCTAAATCTCCTTTAAAAAATATTAGCACATGTATAACAACTGGGCATGGGTCTCCTTTACAAGTGAGAGGGTAGCCTTTAGTCTACCACGGAAGTATTTGAATGAAGAGAATTGAAATGGAGTACATCCAATGCTGCTCAATATTGAGCAGCTGCTCAATATTAACTTGTACATATGTACAAGTTTATAGTTTAATTAAATAATTTCTAGCTGACACCCGATCGAAGCATTCGATTTTGGTACTTTTTTATCTCTGTATTATTATGTCAATGAAGTGCTGAACTTAATATTCAGTTACATATACCTAAGTAATTAAAATTTCAAATTATTAATATTATCCGGGCAGGACGACGTCTGCCGGGACAGCTAGTACACTAATAAACGTCAAACACATCATATTTAAGAAGTGCTAACGTGTTTATGAATGATGAGTATTCGAAATAGCGTGGGTAGTCCTAATTTGTACGTATCTGTGTCGTCATAGTTTTAGCAATCGGAAATGTTTCGTAACAAACTTGCGTTGGAAATGATTCATTTATTATAAAAGTATATTTATGTATTCAAGCTATGAAATGTCAAATGGATCACGTAGATATATAATTTCAAAATTTATTTTTCTGTTCGAAAGGCAGTCATCACTAGAGAAGAACGGGCAAGAAACTTTAGTTTTGATCTTTTACAATCAAGAGATAGTTAACAATATTCGTACAAAATTGGATTTACTAAATGTTGGGGAAATTAACATTTCGCCAGATTTGTATAATAAATATTTGGCCTAAACCCTCTCAATGGTAGAGGAGACCCGTGCTCAGCAGTGGGCGTATATGGGTTGATAAAGAAGTATAATAAATATTTAGTTTAATAAATTGCAGACTCATGCATCAAAACTTAAAAAAAAACATACAGAACCCCTAAATCATTACTAGGGATTCAAACATCAGACTTCTATAATGAATCCCCGATCATATGCTCACATAACACTTCAACAGAGAATTAATCATCGCTAGCAAAAAATAGCATGGAGTTTCCCAAACGCGACAAATTAAAATGTAAAAGCAACATTTTCCAAGAATCGAAAGCGCCACACCGGCGTTGGCCCACTTGGACCCAATCATTGGCCAAATACGGCAAATACTAATGTGCCAGTCGGCTTTGTTTCACGTCTTGCTTAATTGCACGCTTTGATGAGTTTTTAATTTGTCAAAATTGACGTATTTACTGACTCCATAGGCTTATATGGGTAATCTCAATTTGAGCATTCGATGTGAAATAACCCGGTTGCTTTTTGGTGAAAGAGGATGTTTGTATCTGCTGGGATAATGACTAAGAGATATAATACAAGCGGTGGTGTAGTCTTAGAATGAATTTATTTACTTATTAAAAAGTAGATCGAATTTATGTCGATTATTGGGAGTCCTTATTTGCCATCTTATGATATCTAAAATACTTTACGTGATATAATAACAAATGTCGCTTATGTATGTATTTTTATACTGGTAGGCAGCAGTGCAACACGCACTGACGTTTTGCCAATAGTATTTTAAGTCCCAAGTTTTGAAACACATTAGTGGAATCCATATTTGAATTGACAATTCTCTAATAAAATCTATAACATTTGCGTTTCATTTCAACACTAAAATTTCGGACCACACGACACACATTCAAAAACCACAAAAAAAATGCAAATGGCGACACTTCAACTAATCTTGCAAACATACTACCACTATGGCTCCAACATTGCTCATAATGGAAGCCAACATGAGGACGTGACGGGTCGCACGCCGCCATACTCGTTAAAATTCACCATAAACAGGTGAACATCATAGAAGTGAATTGGCCATAAACACGTGGCTCTTTCACCTATCGTTCGCTTTCTTCGCTTTAAAAAGGAATTTATTCAGATATTACATTCGTGATGAAGTATAATTTACGATATTTAACGTCGTAATCGTGGGTTTAAGTGTTTGTTTATTCTGTCTAGGCACGGTAGGGAGATTATTGAAAATTGCCTCGTATTTTGCAAAGCTGGGTAATATATTTATACAAATAATGAGTTTTTGGGTTGACGGGATAAGTGAATTGTAAATGCTAAAATATTTAAAATTAGTCGCAAATTATGAAGATTTTTTTCATTTAATTACCTACTTATACATTTTTTAAATGGGAATTTTGTTTCCTTACTTAGCCCACATTACTTCGATGGACCATAAGGCGTGCTGTTCTTATTTAAAAAGTTACTTTAAACTTCATGTTACTAAAAACTGGCCACAAATAAAAATTAAACATAGCTCATTAAGAAAAAAAAAAGCAATCCATTTTCAAATTTACAAATTGTCAACATCAATAAAACGCTGAAGGACCGTTGTATCGCATTTACACTGTCACTTGTTCCATTAAACACGTCGGCCAGTAAATATAGGAATTTTAAACACCGCATAAAATGTTAGCCCTCGGATAGCGCGGACAGTCGGCTGTTGTCGTAAAAATGTCGTTTGTCTATGGTTTACGGCGCGCCCCCCATAAGCTCACATGAATTTGTATGAAGTGTTTCTTGACCAGATTCTCGCGGTATGTTCGTCCGTGTTTTGAAGTTGTTTTTATTTAGATTCCTTTTGGTTTTTTTTTTCACTCGAATGTAATTAATGTGCTTGACTTCGTTGCTGTTTAATTCAATATTAATTAAGGAAAATTCAATTGTATTAGATAAAATTCATTTTCCAATTGTTTTTTTTTTTCTTTTATTCGCATTTTCAATATTTTTAACATTCGTTTTATCAATTATTAAGCCCGAACTATCATAACTAATCTTAATTAAAAAAAGGTATTTTGTTGATAGCAATGTCGCAATCTTCTTAAGCATATTTTTGTCCCTAGTCGATACCAGACAGTCGTATTTGTATGTATGTACCTAGTATAAATAATCCTTATCGCAATATCCGACACTTGCACTAGTTAAGCCCCTTGGCAATTAAAAGTAAAACTAATTCTAAGACCTATTACACATAAAAACCGCAGTAACGTTAACTGAAACACAGTGCAATCGAGTAAATTTTATAGTTTTCAAACAACTTGCGCTAGTAACTGGCATCCGTTTGAATAGATCATTATCGCTGCGCTCAATGCGTCCGCTCGTACAGTTTACGTCTTCAAATTGAATTTCAAATTGCCATTATCATTTGTGCGTTTCACGATAAAAACTACTTTTTAGAGCAATGTTGCTGGCAACTTATGGAACAGTACAAACTTTTTGGAATGAAGTATTAAATTTTAGCGTCATAATAATATTATTATGTTCATTCTGATTTCAAATATTTGAATTTAAGAATGTACCTATTCTACTCGTATACTGATTGTATTCTGGAAACTTTTTAGCGTGATTAATAGGTATATTGTTATTTTAATTTGTAGATTATAAAATTTCAATGAGGCATAATAGACTATAGAGAATTGAAAGCATTCAAAATATGTTTTTTGTTTCTTTTCATCTTCAACCTAGGAGTCTATTACGAGGGTTTCAACCCTTCGCTCAGGTTGAAATAATATGTATGATTTTTAAACGTTTTCTAATTTTACTTTCGCTTTAACATATAATTCTAAAGCTGCACACGACAGACCCCTTAGCCTTACCTTTACACAGAAAAAAAATCCTTCCTTACCACGTACATTTACACCTAACCACGAACCTATCAAAGACCACATAATGTGCCCTACCGCAGGATAGGGCACATCGCTACTCCAACAGGTCAACTGCGCCTATCCAGTATTCACAGTGGCTCTGCCGGCCAGCCGCTTCCGGCCCACCCGGAGCGGGCGTCCTGCTCGACTTACTAACGAAAAGCAGGAGACTTGGAGCATGAGCGAGCGATTTGGCAGGGTAAGGGTGGGGATACAGTGTGGATTTGGGTACGAGGAGTTTTGTACTTATTCATTTTCAAAGTCAAATTCAAAGTCTTCTTTATTCAAATGGACTTTCACAGGTTCATTTGAATCGTCACTCTTAATTTAAAAATAAAAAAACGTGTTATCGCTATGAAGAATAAACTGCATAAAAGTCCCTCAACAACACGAAATGTATTTTTTTAATAAATTAAAATTAAAATTAATAATTTTTTTTATGGGTATTTTAAAAAAATCCACGAGAGTTTCCATACCACTTTCACGCGTATTGTTGTACCTATAGAAAATTGTTATAAAAGAAACAACGTATAAGCAAATATTAAAAATATTAGACTTTCCCAAGCTTGTTTCTGCCATCCTAATTCAAATACTCAAATCCAGACATTTATACCTGACTAACGGTCTATAACAGACACAATGTTTTTACACAAATTCAAACTGCCAAAAAACAAAAAAGTCATAATAAAATTTGCATTAATGAATTCAGATGAGCCAATACTTTGTATTCATAATTAATATTGTATTGTATGCGCATACATTAAATAACAGTTATGCTATGATAATTTCGTAGTTATGAAACATGATGCATAATGTTTTCATCATGTAACAGTCGGATATTGTAGTGAAGTGTTTATGAAATGAGATGTATAAAGAAAAAGAGATAAGAGAGCAGTTATGACTACCTTTTATATTATTTTGTCATTTAGGTTCATTCACGATGTTTTTCTTTACCGTTAACGTATGTGATAATTCATTGTAAATATACACTTAGCTTCGAAAAGTCAAAGTGTGCCTGGGGTTTAACCTGTGATTGCCGATATTCTCGACCGGGCCTATACCTCGAAGCTATCATTGCTAACTAAAATTAGGTAGTACTTATATTACACATACATATATATTACAGCCTCAAATTTAAATTTACCGTCTTCCAAATGTTATTAAAAAATGTACATAAAATACATACGCTGAGTATCAAGACTATACAAATCACACATATTACTTGCACTATAAGACTTCAAAAAACCCCTATCGCTTGTAACTTAAATCCGAAAAATACATCAACCCGCTACCGCTCATCACTCGCACTGCCCATTAATTACAAGCTTACGTCACATGCCATGTTTAAATAGAGGATTATGTTGTGAACATCTAATGCTTCGTCGTTGTTCGGCACACGCGGTCAGCTTATGAAATGGACGCACGGCCCAGTGACCACACATATTGCGAATATTCTTATCAGTAATGGATTACGTGTAGAAGCTTTGTGATTTACAGTTATTGTTTTATTTTATTGTTTTTTTTTTTGCGATAAATTTCTGAACAAATTCTGGCAAATACTAGAGATATCAAAATAAATGCATTAGTTCAATAGACAACCTTGTTATCCTCCGATATTATTTTTCGAGACATAGTATGCACAGTCTCGAGTTTGATTTCTTGATGTAGTGACCCATGAAAACATAACACACAAAACATGGTTCGCGAAATTTTTATCATAACACATCATAATTTACCTATCACCTATCTAGGACATAAGTAGGATTGGACACATTTAAAAAATACAGCAACGAAAATAATTATTATTTGATATCACGTATATAATAATATCTAAAAAAAACTTTTATTTCAAATATTGTGAAATCACTCCTGAGCACCAAACCCGCTATCAAACAAGCACTCATCAACCCAAGCGCAAAGGCCATAACCTACATATCTATTTCAGTTGAAACATCTGGCTTGCGAACTCGTGTAACCACACTTCAGGAACAGCTTTGGACTTTATTATTGCCGACACGACCGCGGTATCGGCGTAAAGAAGATTTATGCGTTCGGGTGGCCGTGAGTTTGAGGATAGTGGGATATTCCCGAGGTTTTATTATTGCTTGGCAAGAGTAGAATTAATATATGATTGATATAGTATATTATGTACATTCATGTATGTAACCTAAGAGGTAGATAAAGATCTATTTGCATTTTTCACAAGCTGTTTTTAGAATCTATGTATGAAAGCCATTTCTACAGCCGTTTTAAAGACATGAAAAATTCTTAAAAATCTAATAGCTGTCTGGTCAAGGAATTCGATAAATACTAAATTAATTATGTTTCATTATTATTCTCTATTTAATGTCACATTGCTTTTGCAAGCCTTATGGGGTTCTATGGAAATACCGCCACTAGTGAGTGGTAAGATAGTGAAATTCTTTTCACAAATTCAACTTCCGCACTATTCTATTATTCATATAAGATGTCATAATAATGGATTTCCGATAAATACATGTTATTTAACACAAAGCATGAGTAACTGTGTGAGTCATGTACATTACCGATAATAGATCTTTCGTATGTGATAAGGCAAAGATTTCAGTGTCAAGTGACGAATGCAAGCAAATACAATAGAAACTGCACTTTATGGCTTTCCGTAATGGCAATTCGGTTCCAAGAACTTAAGATAATATTTATGACTTAATACTGTTTGTTTAGAACAGTAGGTAACAGGCCCGTAGAATTATACTGAAAAAAAAATTGAAAAATTATGAGTTGCTTGCAAAAACTTTGTAGTTGGAACCTACAAACTCTTTCTAGTTCTACGATGAATATTAATAAATGTGATATATATAAACAAAATCGTGACATCTTTAAAACTACTTCATAAAAATGAATGTTCTACGGTATATATCTGATCTAATGCGTTCCATTACTGGTCACTCTCTCCTCTACAGCTTAGAGGATTCAGCCCTTAGTCCACAGTCCTATATTAATGCAAGTTGGCGGACTACTCATCAAAAAACATCTTAAGAACACTTTTGGGTGTGCAGGTTTCCTCACAACGTTTCTTTCACCGTTAGAGTAGGTGATCATCATCATCATCATCATCATCATCATCAGCCTTTATTCGTCCACTGTTGGACATAGGCCTCTCCTATGGCACGCCATAGGAGAGTAAGTGATCGTTCACTGTCACATACTTTTCGAAAAAGCTGTGTGCCTGAGGTTTTATTATGTGCAAGTCTATAAAACTCTTAAGAACATTTTTAAATTGACGGGTTTCCTCAAAATGTTTTCCTTCGCCGATAATTGCACAAAAAGGAAAAAAAAGTTCCCAAAAAACAAAAATGACGTGGTCCCCACAACACAAGAGCACTCGTTAATATTGAAATTATCATATCTCTGCAATTCTATGAAGTTCGGGACAAAGTTACTGGCAACAAATTACTCTGGAGGTTAACGACCTCCTTTCACGATCCACGTGTAAGACATATTAGAAGGGTATCAACCCTGTGTAATACCAACTTTGTATGTAGAGAAGATTTACTAATGAGTATGGTCTAATATCCTAATCGGCTATGCTGGCCTAGTACTTTTCAATTTGGCAATTGGGATTTTTTATTAAGTTATTGCAGATGAAGGCAAAATTATACAGGGTGTATTTAGACCGTGATCGAAAACTGAGGCAGGTAATAGCGAGGGTGATCACAAACCCAGTGGCGATATTAAAAATCCCGACTAAAAATAAAAATGTTGACGTTTTCCATACAACCATCGGTGTTAAAAGTATGTGGTTTGTATGGAAAACCTCAAAAAAAATATTTTTTGTCGGGATTTTCTTTAATGCCAGGGGGTTTGTAATCACTATCGCTATTACCTGCCTCAGTTTTCGATCACGGTCTAAATACACCCTGTATAGTAGGTATCACATACATTTCTTTAAACACTTCGACATTGCTATAGGTTCCCAAATATATCTTTATGTAATCAGTTAGAGAAGGATTGAAAGCAGCTCCTGTTATAGATAAGCTGAAAGGGAAGCGTGCGTCGTGGTATGGGCATGTTATAAGAAGGGATAAATCATATGTAAGAACGTAAAAAGGTAAAAATTTGGAAGTTGAAGGATAGACAAGCAGATGATCGCACTGCATTATAAAATAAGTATGGTTACTTTAACTTCACAGCAAAAGTAATACATAAGTTTTATATGGTAGTTCCATACTTTACTCAGGCTGGATTGTACCATGAATGAGCCGGCTCGACTGTGGTAATTTACAGTCTTATAAGAAACTGCTGGCTACCAACAGCTTTGCTTTTAAAAATTAACTATTTTAAATAGGAACTAAAAATAATAATTTATGTTAGTTCCGGAAAACTTCACGTTCTATTCATTAACAACTTACAAACACGTCAATCTTGTTATTTTGTTTACAATTCTTCCTTATCTTAGGATCATTCAGTACTTTAGCGTAGTGATACTAAATTCTAAAAAAGTTCATTCATATCAAATTTGTACCTTAATTTAATGACAGTAAAGTGCATTTTAATTTAAAATCCCACTAAATTTACGTCATTTAAAAAGCAAACACTCATATGTAAGTACACAGTGCATTTGGTATTATATTTATAACAACTTTGAATGACAGCAACAGATAAAGACAGTTCTAAATATTTTCCTTAATTTTTAAAGTCATTCGTTGGGAGTGCCATAGAGTTACGATTGCTGTCTGGGATAGGAGAAGGCAATTTCAAGGATTATTCATTTATGTGCATTAAAAAGCATCGTAAGATATTAAAGTATTTTAATTGAGCGCCATTTAAATAAAGAAAATAGGAAAGCCGGTGTTCCTTTAGGGTCCTTTTGTTTCCTAATGCTAAAGTATTTTTTTATCGTTTCTCAAAAAAATCGCCTGTATTGTGAATACATTTATAATTTTTTCTTCCCGTTCATTCTAGTAAAATTCTAATTTAAATAAGGTCAAAACTTGCCCTATCTGTTTGTCAACAGTGCTTCAAACATCCCAAACACACAACTATCGGTGACGCGTCCAGCGATTAAAGGAGGTTGTAACGACCGTCCGCGATAAGCACTGATAACTAATCTCATTATTGGCCAGCTCCTTTGGTGTTCACTTGTTTGTTTCTTACATCCGCGGACGACGTTCGATATTTGAAAAAAGAAATAGAAAAAAGTTTTTTTCTATTTTTTTATTTTTTTGGAATCGGTGATATAATCAGTCAGTGTTTTTAAAAACGTTATAACTATAAGTGTTATAAATAACGCATTTGTATGCTTGCAAGTGTGTCAACCATAAACTTTTTCTATAACAGGTTTTATTGCATAACGTAATCGGGAAACTGTTATTTAACGTGTTAATTCATTGCAAATAGCCGTTAATAGGTGCGTGATCGATTTTCGACATGAAAGTTAGTGATTCAGTGTATGTAATGATGCGCTGCGGTGTACCAGTGTGTCTTGTTCTCATTTAGTGTTTAGTGCTTATATTTACAATGAGTGTGCCCAATTTGAGTGCTGATCAAATAACAGGTGAGATAATATTGTTGCCATGACCCTTTGTACGTCGGCCATCTTGTAAAATGCTTTGTCTGACGCAAAAAAGGATAATTACAATAAATATTCGAAGTAAATATACCCTTGTTCTATTATCGTGTTGATAGCATGAGTTCGACACAAGTAAACTCTTGCGCATGCACTTTAGGGTCACATATTAAAATTTATTTTAACGATTATTTCATTGCTATTTAATTTAGGGATTGAAATTCAATTCCGTTCCCTAGATTAATAAATTTCTTCATGTTTGAATTTTTCTACTATTAAAATTAATACACAGAAATATTTTACTTACTTCAGTTTCTTGTTTAAGTCAGTTATTAGGAAAAACATTGTCATTTTTAACACAATAGCAAAATAAAATAATCCTCCTACAGAATGCAATACGATGTCAAAATAAATCTTTGGAATTACACAATAATTTACAGAGAAGAATTCAGACTCAAAACAAAAATAAAAACTGCGAATTGTTATTACTGGCTGTAAACATAACGTATAGGTGTTATTTCGCGAAATATTCCCTGGAACATATGAATCACTATTGATTATTTTTCAAGCAGGCAAGTGCTTGTAATAACGGCACTGCAGAACGTATGGCTAGCATCATCTAATTTTACGTTTAGTGCAAACATGATTTACGTGTATAAACGTCTATTTCAAACGTTATAACGCGTTGGAATTTGGTTATAACAGTTATATATTGCATCAGACTTGGGGTTATATTTTGAGGTGTTATTTTTGAAGTTTTGCGGCTGATCAATGCATCGCTGTTCAGATGAGTTGGCGTAAAATATTTTTCCGCGAAATCAATAACTTTTTAGCTTTCTTTGCTCCTATCTTTTGTGAATTATTTCGTTGCATGGTATACACAAGTTAAGTCCCAAAGACTCGCGAAGTTTCACTACTGGGTGTCCTTTCTGTGCGTGACAGTGTCAGACGTATTAAATACAGAATTTGCTGTTATCAGATCTTCATCATCAGACCATATGCATCCTCTTTACTGGAAAGGGTTAAACTTTAGGAAGTGTAGGATACTATCTAACCGAACCATAAGTGTATGTTTACTCTTGCTGGTTTCAGCATATGATGTTTTAGGGTAGGTGGGTCCATCTCTCGTATATTTCACCCTGACTACCATTGGGCATCTAGTACTAAGAGATGTGATGGTTTAATGCAGGTTAATAAAACTGAAACTAAAAAAATTATTTATTGACTATTCACTATATCATTATTAATATTCTTTATGTGCATTCATATTAAAACATACATACATATACGACAAATCATTACACCAAGACGATTTAGAGTGAGGTGAACCGTCTTGGTATTTCGGTATCAATACGATAAACGCTCTAAAAGCCATTTTTAAAGCATTTGAAAGGTTTAAACAGGGAATGCGCTTCCAAAGTGTTTGCGAGTTTGTAATCGCCACAAAGTTCTTCTTCGCTAACCTTATAGTTAGAAGCTGACGCTTAGAAGCGATTCTGAAGTTCAGAAAACTTATTTGTATAACAGTATTTTTTAATAAATTTATGATAATTTATGATATAATATATGATAATAATACTTCTTCTTTAATATTACTGCCTCAGAAATAGTTAACGACGTTGTACAACCAATTTATTTTCAGATCGATTTCTAGGTCGTGAAAAGTATTCTTTTTAAATGTAAAATCATCTGGTAAAAAAAATATAACATACCTTTGTGTTATTACTAAATTATTATCGCTACATAGTATAAAACAAAGTCGCTTTCTCTGTCCCTATGTCTCTTTGTATGCTTAAATCTTTGAAACTACGCAACGGATTTTGATGCGGTTTTTTTTAATAGATAGAATGATTGAAGAGGAAGGTTTATATGTATGATAACATCCATTAAATATCAGCATTGCACCCGTGCGAAGCCGGGGCGGCTCGCTAGTTGTCTAATAATTTATTATACAATTTGCCGTAAAACGTGGGACTTACACATCTAGCGAAGTGTCGGTACGGAAATTACCTCTGCCTACCCCTTCAGGAAATACAGGCGTGAGGTTATGTTTGTTTAAATACTTTATTATAATATAGGAATTACTAATAATTCAAGCCACGATGAGTAATCAATAAAAAATAAAAGAAAGATACTGGACAGATAAATTTTCCCCAAAATAAGTGTCGTAATCCGAGAATCATATCACAATTGATTACATCAAAACAATTCTTATAGTGTTATCGATGAATCATCGCTTTATATTTCTTATATAATAATATCTTATCTTAAAGCATATTTTATGTTTTTATTATTAGATATAACTTGGTTAGCGTGATTATAATGATTGTTACACTGGGTTCGATATTCAGGTCTAATATATTACTAACACACCATTAGCCCGTATATGTCCCTCTGCTGAGCCTCCTCTACAACTAACCACCATGCTGGCCTATTGTGGTTTAGCAGAATACACACCACATACATTCCTAAGAACATTTAGGTGTGCAGTTTTCCTTCACCGTTAAAGTAGATAAATAATTGCGAACGCAAACACAACTTCAAAAAGTTAGAGGTATATGCCTGTAGTTTGTACCTGCGACCGTACATTACTCATTAGTAAACCCAATGTATTAATTGGAAGCAACAATTATATGAAAAAAAAAATCTTATTGTCCCACAAACGTCACATAGGTACAGAACTGGAACGATTAACATAATATATTCAAAAACAAATGAATGAAAAACACCCAACTTGTGATAAATGTGGGTGAAATTGTCGAAAACAAATGAATGAAAAACACCCATCTCGTGGTTAATGTGGGTGATTCAACTCAAGCTTCACAGGTCAATTAATGTGTGAGACCCAAATAGTATTTAGTTACCTGTCCGGCTAATTGTCGAAAGTAATTACCAGTTCTACGAACAAAGAAAATTTGTTAACCGTTAGATGCATTTCGGGTTGATGCAGACGAGCGGGATTTAAAACGCTCCTTTTATATACTGCGACTAGATGTGTCCTAGGCTAGATGTAGAAGAGACCCGTGCTTAGCAGTGGCACCTGTATTAGCTGATAATGATGAAGACTAGATGTGACTATGTAAATAGAATTAACGCCATTGATTTTATGCGACAGCCCCAGTGCAGTTGACTTGAAACTAAGACATCAGCTTGCGGAACGAAAGGCCGCGAGTTCGATCGATTCACCAGAAAACAGAGCTTGTGTGGTCCAAAAATGCTGGTTTCGATTATGGGTGTTTGTGGAACCGAAATGTATCTCGAAGTTGCCTCGTGAAGTTGTCTCGTGTATCAACACGATGCGAGAGCTGTACTTTAAATTAAAACCCCCAGTTCGAAAGGTAATCATCGGTAAAGAGAAATGGGCACAAAATTCTAGTGTTGTTTCTTTTAACAATTAGTTATATGTTGTTTCTATTGTAAGGATAAAAAGTGAACAAATAAACTTATTATTAAAAAAGTATATAAAAAGTAAAGAAATTTATATTATTATCGTGTATAAAACGCCGGTCTGCACCATTGTAGGTACAGTGAAGTCCATTTCGTCCAGTCCGTTGACTCGTTTCGTTAACTGCTGCGAGGCCCCGATTACTTGCGAGTGTCAGTATACGTACTGACATATTGCCTAAACAACCAGGTCATGCCTACCGTCACCATTCAAATGTACTTACTTTAGTACTTTAGGAAGAACATTAATAGTACGAAATAAAAATGATAGACGTATAGATACCTCTACGCTTCGCTCTTTTTGCGCTTTACATGAGTAGCGCTAATAAAGGTATCGTATATGGATGGGTCAGTAAAGAGTACTGAAACACAGATTCGTAACGTTGATTATTACCTATATTACTGTATTGCTCTGCCTACCCCTCAGGGAAAAGTCTTAGTTACCTATCTAAATTTATATTGAAATATATCACATGCAGAGAAAGTTTCAATAATACCGATGTAAACTCCCAAATGAACTAGTACGAGTTAAAGTATTGAATGAAAAATATGTCCGACATAGTTAGCCACTCAGCCCGCAGTAGGACTGACCTGGGCTTAACAACTGCAACGGAGAAATTGAATGGACGCGGTATTTATGTTATGTTCAGATTGATAATTATAAATTTCACAGCCTATATAAGTGGCAATTGGCTTGACTAATTGACTTGCTATTGGCTTATGTGTGTATTTACAAATAACTTACTGTTACGATGAAGGAAAACATGGCGATGAAACCGGCTCATCCAAAAGTTCTTAGGCCAGCGTGGTGGACTGAAGTCTAAACCCGCTCAGCTGTAGAGGAGTCTCGTGCTAGCCTTTGAACAAATATATATGATCTGACCTTTTTATATTAATTGGTTTGATATTGTGGAAATATTTATACTAGGTATGTTGGATAGACAGTTTCTTCAGGAAAATATTTACAGACAGTCTATTAGTAAACGTTTAGTAAAGATGGCAACACAATCAGAACTAATTAATTACAAATAAAACAATTACTGTGACTGTTATAGTATTTCTCGGTAATTGAATAAATTTCCTATACTGCTAGTTAATTATGTTTCAAATGTAAATGTTGACTCACAATTAATCCCAAACGTAATTAGCGAAACTTTTATGAATTCTTAGAATTCATTATGATTTTGATAAAATATATTTTACTCATTATTTTTTCGGTTTAGTTAAGTTAATTAAAAAATAATAACATTCTGGTAAGTCCTTTGCTAAAATTATGTAGTACTTTATTTATTGATCGTGTAAATATACGCAAAATTTCTACAATCAACTTCGTTTTTTGATCTGGTATAGTCAAGAGTTTTAAAACAAGTAAATATATAGCAATAAACAAGTAAATAAATAATTAAATACACCCAATAGGAACCTATCTATCTATTCTTACCCCACACTTAAATACAAATCTTGTGTCGTAAGTATTAGAAACTAAGAAATACCACGCATTATCAGCGCGAGCATCGAACCTACCTACTCTTGTTTCGCAAGCTCGTCTCTAAAAAAGTTGTGTAGATAAGAAATAATTAAAACTAGCCGTTAATTAAATTTATTAAAATTTATTTTCTATTTTTTAGTTCGGTTTTCGATAAAAAGCGTGTTTTTTAGTTTTTTTTATTTAGTTCGTTTTTTTTATCAAATTAGTGTATTGTCATCGGTCCTCGATAAATCTACAAAGTTTGAACGAAATCTAGTCGTTTAAAGTGGGTCAAAATCGCGCCCGAAGAAGTCGGTTACAAACATACAAACATACATACAAGTGAAGCTAAAAAAAAGCGTGTAAAAATCAAGATAGTCCGGTACATAACAGGGCCCTCTATAACGTTACACTTAAATAGAAAAAATACCTATAAAATACATGTATCCGCGGTTCAATTATGTTGATCACAGAAGATTTTTGTATTATAAGCGTAAC
This sequence comes from Cephonodes hylas, assembly GCA_030295005.1. Classification (NCBI taxonomy): domain Eukaryota; kingdom Metazoa; phylum Arthropoda; class Insecta; order Lepidoptera; family Sphingidae; genus Cephonodes; species Cephonodes hylas. The sequence goes on from AP025382.1 coordinate 8,123,317, forward strand.
AACCACATCCGAAAGGCAATTGGTTAGTAACTGTACGTGTCGCATTAGTATCTGCTTTCCTCTCCATTATTTAAACATTTGTTGACGTCCACTCCACAATAGTACTGATTGGCCCTTTGGCCCACAACGTAGGCGCGCACGAGTAACCGGTACACAGTATGCCAACTGAATGTAATAGTTGTGACCAGAAGCTACTCTTAATACAGAAATAATTTTGTAATGCATAAATATTATTCCCAAATTTTTTTGTAATTTTGACATTCATTAAATATTAGGTACTATTATCTAAGTGTAAGGTAGCAATTTGTTTGATGTTTGACTTAGTTTACCTTTAGTAGACACCTTATACAGGGTGTATTTAGACCGTGATCTAAAACAGAGGCAGGTAATAGCGATAGTGATTACAAACCCCCTGGCATTAAAGAAAATCCCGACAAAAAATAAAATCTTTGAGGTTTTCCATACAAGCCACATACTTTTAACACCGATGGTTGTATGGAAAACGGCAAAATTTTTATTTTTTGTCGGGATTTTTAATATCGCCACTGGCTTTGTGATCACCCTCACTATTACCTGCCTCAGTTTTCGATCACGGTCTAAATACACCCTGTATACACAGGTACGTTCTGCCGTACTTTAAGCCTCCTCTACTATTTATTTATTAAACAGGGGATATTTATCCCTCATGTCCACTGCAAGCTTGTAGACCTAAAATGCTTATTTCATAACTTCTAATTAAAATTATCTATTACACTGTTAACCAGAACTAAATTTAACCACAGTCCAAAAATACTGTACCGTTTCATCACAATACATACCGTGGATAAGACCTCTAACACGACCATTATCGTCGGAGCTCAAATATGCGTTACATTTAGTCCACTTGGACCTGACTCCGTTTGGTACCAGGGATCAATTAGGTTGGACGTCCATTAATATTTATTAGGAGAAAGCTTTGTTTTATTCGTATCTATTGTCCGTAAGGTATTTAGATTATGTGGTGTTACAATATCTTGTTTACTTTGATTCAGGTTTACCCATGACTTAATTTGGAATAGTTTTGCACCGCGTGTGGGTGCAGTTGTTACCAAGTGGATTGTATATGTGAGGCATTGTGTAATGCTATGTTTCTTTAACGGGGAAGTCAGAGCTCTATTCAAAACGGTACTGATAGGAATAAGACATAGATAGTTGTTATTAGTATTGTATTTAAATAACAGTAGAATTTGTAATAAAGTTGACTTGTTGCTTGCCTAATGCGGGTAGACTACACATCTGTGATTCCTTAATACTTTTAGGTGTGCAGGTTTCTTAAACATGCTTTCCTTCAACTTTAAAGTACGTGATAATTGTTTATGAATTATTAGATAAATTCCTATGTATTTTGTTACCTAATAAGATCCAAATTATTCCTCTGTATACAGACATAGGGGGAAATTTATCTGTTAGTAAAAAAGCACGAACAAATTATAGGACTTAATATGATGATTAGAGATACTATCGTAATATCTGTTGCAAGAAATCTTGCGAGCCCAACATTATTAATATTGAATCTCATTTAATTAATGTTACCGATTAACGTTCGACCTTTGACAAGTAATTTTCTGCTTGTGCAAACCCAAGGTAATTGATTATTTTGTTAGTTACGTAAACAAAGCAAATAGAATATCGCGAGTCTAAATAAAGTACAGTGCACTATGGTATACTTACAATATATTTCGATGTAACCAATTTCCCACAATGTAAAAACAATTAGAAAATTTACTTTCTTAAATATACAACCAATTTGCTGTTTATAACATTAAATTTCACAACATTAAGTTTGTTATCGTTACCTAATAGTGAGCTTCATGTCTGCCAAACAAAGTACTCTCGGAGGCGTCAACGCATTTTTATTTGTATTTTTCGTTATCATTGCAAATAAAATATTAAGTCTATCATCTTCACAATATAGATATTGTGGATAAAAAAGTACAAATAAAGCCTTGAGTGTCATACGAGTCTTCTTTCATGGGATGCTTTCTTCTTTTTTTTTATAGAAACGGCCCAGAAGCATATCTTAGTGTAAGAGACACCTGAACACCAATCAAGCTACTTTAATTTTTGTTATTTAACATTTAACCAGCTCATCATTGGGTACTTAAATTCTAAAGATCTTGACTATATTTCGAAGGTGCATAGATATAGGAGCGATTATAATTAATAATAATTATTCTAATTTGTTGCAGAGATCGAAGCGGCGGAGGCGTGCAAATGGCTGAGGGCTGCCGGCTTCCCCCAATATGCTCAGATGTACGAAGGTGAGTTATCTTAAAATATTTTTTTTATACTAACACTAACCAACAATCAAATTACTTTTGAACGAGCACTTCATAGGAAATGAGAAAGCCTTTAGTATTGAGCATGCCTTCCGACTGGGCAACTGGTACATTTTCTTTCAAAACTAGTGTGAAAGACTATGGATTACGACACAAAAAAAAACATATTGTTATGTGTTTATATCTTCTTCTTCTTCATTCTTCTTCATCAACCCATATACGCCCACTGCTGAGCACGGGTCTCCTCTACCATTGAGAGGGTTTAGGCCATAGTCCACCACGCTGGCCTAGTGCGGGTTGGCGGACTACACACCTAAGAAATTCCTAAGAACTTTTAGGTGTGCAGGTTTCATCACGATGTTTTCCTTCACCGTTAAAGCAAGTGATAATTCAATGTGAATACACACATGACTTCGAAAAGTCAGAGGTGTGTGCCTGGGGTTCGAACCCGCGACCGCCGAGATTCTCGACCGCGCGCCCAAACCTCGAGGCCATCACTGCTGTGTTTATATGCATTTAATTAAATAATTAATTAAATAGCATCTTAATTGAGGCTATCTAGATGGATATAACTTTTCTTCTACTAGCAAAAGTAAAAAAAATACTACCATCGTACATAATTTACCTGGCAATGATCTAAACTCAAGCGGACAGCAATTAAGGGTTCTGATATTTATGACGTTTGATAGTGAAACTAAAAGCTATTGTCAAGACTCTTAGCACCAAACTAATAGGCATAAAATCCCGCCATATGTACTAGGAATTTTTAACACCACTTTGTCTTTTTAAAATTCTCATCTCTACGTAGTTACTATGATTGCATACGATCATTATTATTCGTGGTGAAACCTCAACGGTAAGTGCGGTTGGGGAGAAATAAATTGGAGGATATTATGCAACACGCGCAATCATAATCTTATGACATTAATGATGGTATACAAAGTAGCCCGCAGTTGGGTCATTTAGTACAATTTTAGTAATCATCGTTACTTCAGTCTATTACTAAAGGCACGCTGTTTAGTATAATCTTAGATTTGACTAAAATGTGATTGGATACTGTAAAAATTTTCTTCATTTTTTATTTGCCTGAAAATGTTAGGAGTAGTAGCAGAATTGGTAAGCAAAAATTACAGCTTATATACATAAGTTAATTTAACGATACAGAATCAAATTTAGGACTGCAAGCTCGATGTTTACCTTAAAAGGCACTTAACTAACAATCAATGGATCTGTAAGTTAAGTACCAGACTGTAAAGAAGACAATTTTTTTTGATTCTCAAACTATAAGTACAACCATTCTAATTTCGCTCTATGCGCAGAATAAAGTTATATGTGCTTTCGCACAACTTCTCTTTCTCAGCGATTTAAACTTAATTGGGCACAAAATTATCAGTTACTTTTTTTGTTCTTCAAACAAGAACTAAATTTATGATTATTATTAATTCACTAGTGCAATATATAAACAAGTTTAACTCTATTTTAGTCATAAAAAATACTTTGGTGTGCATAAATCGATTTGTTTCAAGATTGAGTGTTTATGTGGCCAAAATTTTTTTTTTTTAGGTATCTAAGGTTGCCTTCAAACATTGGCTATTAAATACCTTTTCACCAACACCGTTACATTTTCCATCATACTTTACATACACAAACAATTCAATCCACAAGCCGCACATTGGTCACGTAGCCGTCACATAAGTTAGCATTATTGACAGCTCGAGACATCGGCTCTTCGAAATTCCCGATCAATACCTTGCCTTTTACGTCAAACGCTAGAATTTCTCTCGAGAACAGGGTTAGCAGGAAACGTTCCCTAATAGGGCTGAACCCGGAATAAGTCGCGGTCCCGACCTGTCCCAACAAAATGATTAATCATACTTGTCCCGTCTTTGTACGGGGTGATATTTCGTATCTTTGACATGTGTTTTGTAATGTTGCCAGTAAATTGATGCGGTTTAATGAAAATAACATTTATGTTTGTTCATTTTGTTTTTAATGTTTACGTCGTATTGCCGTTAGGTTTTAGTCTGTTATGTCGCATTTTACAATAATAATGTTTTTAAATTACGTTAGAACTAAACATGGACATGGTCTAAGCAGTGGCGTGCCTAGGGTGTCAAACTAAGGCAAGCCCAAATGTTTATTTAGTAGCAGCATATTGTTTTTGGTACGTAGGACTAATAAATACCTACCGGTTAGTACTCACATTCACGTTGATAGCGTTATTTTATAAATAAACAATCGTTAAGTTCGTTATTCGGAACTATGTAAGGCAAGTCGGGCTTCTATGGAAGTACCGCCACTGGGTCTAAGAGCAGCTGCGCATTCAATTTTAAAGGACACGTTACAAAAATGTGTTTTTTTTTTCTTTAGCAGGGCTGATTCAGGGGCAGGGCAGGGGTGTAAGGGGGACGAATAACATCGCACGTCCCCAACTGCCAACCCTACCTGCACGCGGTACACCCTGCTGACCAACGGATGTGGCTCTGGCGGCCGACTAGTGGCGGCATAACCACTCAGATATGCTGGAATGAACTAAATACCAAAACCCACGGTGGGCAGCAGCACCGTCGGGTAAATCATTCCAGCCACTGCGGTCACCAACCCGCCTGCCAAGCGTGGTGACTATGGCATATCCCCCCAAATGGCACCACATTTAAATCCACGGCCCCCAGTTCCCGGTAGTCTCGCTATTCCTGACCACGGTACCGGTCATGGTAACGGCGAGACGGGGGGTGCTAGGAATCCCCGGGTTACGGCAGGGTACCACACACAACTGTTTTTGGCGACGTACAACGGACGCTCTCTGCGGCTGGACGAATACCTCACAGAATTGGAAGTAGAGTTAAGTCGCATTAACTGGCATATTGTAGGGTTATCTGAAGTCCGTAGACAGGGGGAGGATAAGATTACCCTACCTTCCGGTCACTTGCTCTACTTCCGAGAAGGACACCAACCATCCCAAGGAGGCGTCGGGTTTATGGTCCATAAGTCACTGAAAAGCAACATTGTAGAAGTTGGCAGTGTGTCGGCGAGGGTAGCGTACCTTGTCTTAAAATTAACTGAGAGATACTCGCTCAAGGTTGTACAAGTGTACGCCCCGACGTCAACACACCCTGACGACGAAGTCGAGGCCATGTACGAAGACATAGTGAAAGCTATGTCTCGTACCAAAACTTCTTACAGTGTTGTAATAGGTGACTTCAATGCCAAAGTGGGAGTACAGAGCTATGGCGAGTCGAGGATAGGTCCATTCGGTTATGGGAGCAGAAATAGTCGAGGGCAAATGCTAGTCAACTTCCTCGAGGCCCAGGGGCTTTTTCTTATGAATTCTTTCTTCCAGAAGAAGCCCCAAAGGAAGTGGACTTGGCGTAGCCCTGACAATGCGACTAAAAATGAGATCGACTTCATTATTGCTGACAGGCGCCAAATATTCAGAGATGTCTCTGTGATCAATAGGTTTAATACCGGTAGTGATCACCGACTTGTAAGAGGCACTCTGAATATTAACACAAAAATAGAACGTGCGCGCTTAATGAGGTCGACTCTTCGTCCATCACTGCCCCAGATCGAAGCCGGCTGTGAAGCCTTTCAGCTGGACCTACAAAACCGATTCGCCCTACTGGAAACCACGGAAAGCATTGACGACGCCTCCAATAGTCTGGTGCGGATTATTCGCGAAGTGGGCTGCAAATACTTTCGACCTAAGAGTAAGGGCCGTAAGTCTAAGCTCTCCTCTGAGACTCTGGAGTTACTGAGGAGACGACGAGAACTTACAATCGCCACACCATCTGAGCGTCAGGTACTTAACAAGGAGGTGAAGAGGCTAATACGGCGCGACATAAGGCGCGCGAATACTTTGGAAGTTGAAATTGCCATTGCGCAAAATAAAGGCTCCAAAGTATTCGCTAAGCCACACACCTCCTGTTGTCACCTGACGAAACTCAAAACACAACAAGGCACCACCGTCACCTCAGTCCCAGAAATTCTCGGAGAGGTCGAAAAGTATTACGGAAACTTATATGCTCAAAGAGCAGTTCCGCCTGTGGCCTGCAACGTGGATGATCCGCGAGCCAGACTGACCCGCCACTACTCAGGCGAGCTTCCCGACATCGAATTGGGCGAGATTAGAATGGCCCTCAGTCAACTTCATAACAACAAGGCTCCGGGAGATGACGGAGTAACCACTGAGCTTCTCAAGGCAGGAGGTACTCCTGTCTTGAAGGAACTGGTCAAGCTTTTTAACTCCGTCATCCAAACTGGCACAACACCTGAGACATGGAGCAAGAGTGTGGTGGTTTTGTTCTTCAAAAAAGGTGACAAAACCTTATTGAAGAACTACCGCCCCATCTCACTCTTGAGCCATGTCTATAAGTTGTTCTCGAGGGTCATTTCGAACCGTCTCGTCCGAAAATTCGATGAATTCCAACCACCGGAGCAGGCCGGGTTTCGGAGGGGCTTTAGCACCGTAGACCACATACACACACTAAGGCAAATAATAGAGAAGACGGAGGAGTACAACCAACCCTTATGCCTCGCGTATGTGGACTACGAGAAAGCTTTTGACTCCGTCGAGACCTGGGCTGTTCTGGAGTCCATGCAGAGATGCCAGATTGACTACCGCTACATCCAGGTGATGAGAAGCTTGTACGAAGCCGCTACGATGACCGTCCAAGTACAAGAACATAGCACTAAGCCAATCCAATTGCGGCGAGGGGTAAGACAGGGAGACGTAATTTCTCCGAAACTGTTTACCAACGCATTGGAGGACGCTTTTAAGACGCTCGATTGGAAAGGACGGGGCATCAACATCAACGGACAGTACATCTCTCATCTGCGATTTGCGGATGACATAGTCGTCATGGCGGAATCTCTGCAGGACTTGGAGGAAATGCTTAACAGCCTAGACCAATCTTCAAGACAGATAGGCCTCGGGATGAACATAGACAAAACAAAGATCATGTACAATCGCCATGTTCTCCCGATGCCGGTTGTCGTAGGGGATGCCACTCTCGAAGTTGTCCAAGAATACAACTACCTTGGCCAAACCATTCAACTAGGCAGGCACAACTTCGAGGTGGAGGCAGACCGAAGAATAGGGCTAGGCTGGGCGGCATTCGGGAAGCTGCGTCATATTTTCAAGTCGTCGATCCCTCAGTGTCTTAAGACGAAAGTCTTTAATCAGTGCGTCCTACCCGTTATGACATACGGAGCCGAAACGTGGACACTCACTAAAGGTTTGGTCCACAAATTTAAGGTCGCTCAGCGTGCTATGGAGCGGGCAATGCTTGGAGTTTCTCTGGTGGATAGAATTCGTAATGAAGTCATCCGCCAGAGAACCGGAGTCACTGACATTGCCCGCAGGATAAGTACGCTGAAATGGAAGTGGGCCGGCCATGTCTGCCGGCGGTCGGACGGCCGGTGGAGCAGACAAGTGTTGGAGTGGAGACCGCGCTTAGGCAGACGTAATGTGGGACGTCCTGTAACACGATGGACCGACGACTTGAGAAAAGTGGCGGGAAACGGATGGATGAGGGCTGCTCAAGACCGGGATGGTTGGCGCTTTCTTGGGGAGGCCTACGTTCAGCAGTGGACGGTGATAGGCTGATTGATTGAGGGCTGATTCTACGTCATTCAAAATGTAAAATAACTTAGAAATGTAGAATTAAATAGCATTTACAACTAATGTTTCGTTTTAGTAATAGTTATTATTATTAATACTTCTACTCCTACAACTTCTAGATACAACCGTAAGTTTTTCGTTTATGCAACAATATCTATAAAGGAATATTTTTGTACACATCAAAACACCGATGATGAAACACGCTGTAACTGGTCGGAGCAGCTGAGCTGATGAGTCGAGCCCAAATCCACTTCAATTGAACGCTATTCTTGGATTCATTCACGTTGTACTTATTGTGGACATGCTGTAAAAATAATAACCGTTTTTCTTCCTCACTTTCTTTTCCCTAAAAGTAGTTAATTCAACGCAAATATTTGTTACCGTAAAGAGTAAGTGCCGAATTACAGAAAATATAATTATTTTCTAATACTTTTTTGATACAAGCACGGCTTAAATATACAAGAGGGCTGGTACAGATGCATTTTTACACCCATTAATCCAATTTAACGTCTATTTCAAGCATAATATCCATATAATCGGATAGTGTACCTAAATATTTTTTAAAGCCGGTTTTAACCTTAGTTACTATAGCTTGTTAATGCTATAATACTAAAACTATACTGAAACCGAGAATTCGAGATACTATAACCTTTCGAATCCTTAATACACGACAACAAAAGACTATTTCATTCATAGCAGATCTCATCGGGTTACCAATAAGAGATTACACGAATATCATTTTAGCTCGTAATTGTAAAACAACAAAGGTGAAAATAGGTTGAACGAAACATCTACGTAAGTTTGCGTTGAAAATATAGTACGTAATTCAACTTAATAATACTGAACTATAAAATTTTGTTCCATCAAGATATTTGTGGTAAGGAAAAAAAAACATTATTAATAAGATAATGATCGATAAATAATGCGTTTAGTAAATAACTGTTTCAATCGTAGTAAACTATGTATTATGAATCCTAATATTATTTTAATATTTATGGATTCAAGTAAATCATATTTGAAACAAAAAAATATAGCAAAAAAAGATCGATTTGCATTACAATGTCGAACAATGATATCGCATGAAGGATAGGATTATCCACCTTAAGACAATGTGTTCACGAATCAATGACAATATGAAGTGAATTACCTTTTAATGAAAGGACTAAATGGATCCTTAAATTTGTACGTATTGTAAACACATCACTTGGAACGTATAAAAGATATACTCATTACTCGTATATAATGGTTTCGCGGCACTAGTGATCTAGAGGTCCCAAGTTCTGTCCCGGGTGGGGAAATTTTCAGTAGCAGCACTGATATCAGTCTTATTACGTGGATTTCAGTACACTTGGTGAAATGTGGGTTTATAAATACACCTCTGCAAAACGCTGAGAGTGATATAGGCGTGTGGTTATGTGTGTAAGTGGTATAAGCTTAATACAGCTAATTACCACAAAACCATAAAGCTGTTTCAGTCTTTTGGTAGGTACTCAACAATTTGTAGTTTAGAGGAATCCATTCAAAGCCAGAGTTGCAGTCCAAGTCCTACATATATGACATATTAAATACTGCAAAACGGCTAATAGTAGCATATAGTATTGTATTTTATAATAAAGATTACTTGCACTTTTTTCAACAACAATTAGATCATCAGAGTTCTTCTCTTCTTCTTCTTCATCAACCCATATACGCCCACTGCTGAGCACGGGTCTCCTCTACCATTGAGAGGGTTTAGGCCATAGTCCACCACGCTGGCCTATTGCGAGTTGGCGGACTACACACCTAAGAAATTCCTAAGAACTTTTAGGTGTGCAGGTTTTATCACGATGTTTTCCTTCACCGTTAAAGCAAGTGATAATTCAATTTGAATACACACATAACTTTCGAAAAGTCAGAGGTGTGTGCCTGGGGTTTGAACCCGCGACCGCCGAGATTCTCGACCGCGCGCCTAAACCTCGAGGCCATCACTGCTTATGCTTATCAGAGTTCTATTTAAAGAAATTCCATATTTATACAGCATAGCTTGTTTATTTACAAGGAAAAAAGTACTTGTAGCAAGCCCTTGAAATTACTTCGATAAATCAGTTGAAAACACACATTATAGTTTAAATATGCATCGATAAGTTATCAACGGTGATAAAACTCCCAGAAATGTTATCGTGTTTTGAAATTTCTTGACTATTCTATATCCGGCCTTTTTAATATTTACGAAGGATCACAAAATATATTTATATTCAAAATCCCTATTTTCATTATTGCGTGGGAGTGAATTAAAAAAATAAATACACCCAACAGTCACACACATTATGCGAGTCTACTGTCGTGGGTATCAGAAACTACGAGAAACTTTTCGGTCTCACAAACACCCAGACCCGAAACAAATATTTGTACACAAACATTTGTCTCAGTGTGGGGATCGAACCCGCGGCCGCTCGTTTCGCAAGCTGGTGTCTAGACAACTGCGCCACGGGGCTGTCAAAATAAAAATGACGTAAGGGATTATTACATATATTTAAAATCACTTAAAGGCCATTATAATTTACTATTGCCTCGTTTCCATATTTGTTTTCTTTATAATATCCCTTAACTATAATATAATTATAATATAATTTTTAACTCCTTTCATTTCATACGCAAAATTTTTAAAAGCGAACTAGGCTCCTTCGACTCTGGAATACGGAATAAATCGCAGCGAAACTTAAGTGTAGAAATAAATCTCTTGTCATTGGGGACTAGTATATAAATGTATGTAGTATGAACTAACCTCGTGGTGAGAACACCACGAGGAAAGAGAAAAAGGAAAGAAGGAGGTAGAGGTAGAAAGGTAGAGGGTTCGATCCCCGAATCGGGCGAAGTGGATTTTTTGTACTGTACTTGTCTGGAAATGTCCCTTAAAAATAGACTGGGCGAGTCTATTCTTATATGAGATGAAAAAACTAATGGCGAAATGTGGGTACTGAAATACACATCTCACTATTGCAGCATGTAGCTGAGTGAGGGGACCGTTGTTGGCTGTGTGTTTTATAGTCATTAATAATTGTTTGCTTTTTTTTATATTATTGTTTTTCCTTTTTTGTTTTTTTTTTGCACTGGCCAACAATAAAGTATTTTTCTTTCTTTCTTTCTTTCACTACTCCTTAGTAGTGAGATGTGAGTAGGGAAATACTCCTATCTATACTCCTATATCCTAAGAAGCTTTTTACACTAATCCTAAAGACCCAAGGTTATAGTAAAAGAAATAACCAACCCGCTAAGTCGTTCCATTCACGTCCACCAAACTCGCATAATAAAAACACGAACTAGACAGTTCACAAGAACTTTCCTCATTGCAATTATGTTTTGCGTCAAACTCAACGGTAAGGTCAGTTATGACGTTAATCGTACGCGATTATTCAGTTAAACCCTGATATAGCCGACATGACGTTAAATAATATTCCGGTTAATAGTAAAGGCTAGATTTAATTTACCAATCCTTTCAAGAGAAAGATCATGTATTGACATTTGAAAGAGGGATGGTAGAGCTCTTTGGAAATGGAAGGTAGTGTGGGTATGGCGAAATGGATAGGCAAGAAGTGTGGAAGGAGTCATAAGTCTTTTATATGTGTATTCGAAATTAATTATTTCGTTCCCGTGCAGTGAATAACACTGTCACTTGAATACTCTTTAGGATTTCTTAGGTGTGAACTCCGCGGTTGAAAAATAATCTTGATGTTACACGATTGAATAAAAAAGAAATACTTTTAGAAAATTTTATACATTTTGTCGATGAAGTAAAACATGGTGAGGAAAACCTTAACTAAAAAATATCCTCAAAAAAGGCTTAGGTACTCCACCCCCACTACTCCACCTTCGAAGATCAAAGCCTAAAACAGTTGTTGAGAATGCCCTTGGCCAATAGTGGGGCGTATAAGGGCTGATATAATACAATAACACACAATTGCACACGAGCATATCAACCAAGGATAAAACTTTTACTTCACAACAAATAATTCCTGGAAAAAGTTGTCAAAGTATCCTCGCCATACCAGCGTAAAATTGATATAAGGAAACGATTAACAATTAATTTATTGATGCATAAACACTTTACACTGTTTTTTAGCTTTGAAATCGCTTAATGTGTTGCTTTAAAGCGCTTTATTGCATACAATAAAATTAGCAACACCTGACATTTACAGTTCGTAAAATGTTATTGAGGAAATTCTTCATACTTGGAAAGTATCAAAATTAATTTAAGGTAACCGTAACTGTTCTATATAGATTTATAGATATCATAAACCTTGAATTAAATGGAAAGATAGAGTTCCAAATGCATAGCACTCTTCTCTATTATAGTCAACATAGAGTATGATTGTAAAAGATCTTTCGACAATTGGCATAATTATGATAATGATCTGCACATTCATGTACAAAAGCAACAAAAAATCAAATATATTTTAAATCATTTCTAGGAGATATCAGAAAGATACTATTAAGTCTAGCAACCGAAACAAATATTTATAGATCGCACAAATATTCATATTATTCCAAGCTTGAGGTTTCCAGTTTTTGAAATAATATATAATGTATATTATCATTCCACAGCTATTAAGTCCAAGGTAGAGTCTCGGGAGAGCATAAAAAAATCCGGTCGAAGCTGCGACTGCAGTAATTAATAACAATTAATTATAATTTATATTACCAATCAAAACTCTCCATAGGGGGTTTGAGATTCCGAAACATTCCTTTCCATTTTAATGTAAAAACAACAACTAAAAAGTTAACTCTATATTGAAAATAATTTTAACGGACGACGCCTACAAGAAACAAAATATTTGCAAATGTAATAATTTCGAAGGACCTTAAACCCCCGTTCAGAATTCCTGAGTTCAAAAAACAGCAGCAAAAAGCAGTAGGTCAATTTGTAAAATAAAAATGACAGACGACCAAAAGGAATGTTTTAAAATCATAATTCTTTATGGCACCTATAAAATCCATGAAACTGACAAATCACAAAGCATTCCGATACACAATGGGAGGCAAAAAATAGACCCATCGATACTGATAGGAACAGTGACTGTTATTTAAAATATTTAGCATATTTAAAAAATACAAGACCCTCTCAGTGGTAGAAAAGACCTGTGTCCAGCAGTGAGACAAATATCAGCAGATGATGATGATAATTGATAACATACAGTATATTATAGCGACACTAAGGATATGATGTATAAATACAATTCAATAGTATTATTAAAATTAGGCTAAATAAAACGCGAAACGTGGTTAAAGAAAAACACCCTAATCGACATACTCAGAGCAATAAAATAGGTAAGGGCACAAGCTTTTCCTTACTCATATGTAGCATTGATGATCTATATTAAATAATATTTATTTTGCTTTGTAACCTTCAAAACATGATTCATAATAGCAACTTTATATCCGTTGAAAAGTACGTTCTCCTAAATTTCTTCTTTTACTAATTAAACATTAACAAATTCAAAGTCATTAAGTAATTACGAGCAATTTAGTCTTTAATCTCAACAAATACTCTAATATTCTGATGAGCAAATATGGCAACAATTTCTATCTAACTATAAATAGAAACATTGCTTTATAAAATTATCTACAATGTTTTTTAAAAGTGAATAATAAGACTTACACAAGCGGTGATTAATTATAAATTACTTAGCCAACTTACACGAAGAACCTCACGCTAAAATAACAGCTAAAGTTAATAATGAGTTCATTACAAAACTAATGACATTATCCATTTTTTGCTAAAAAGGGCAATTCAAAAAGTTCGTCGTGAAAGTGTACCTCGTGTCTTGTAACTACCGCTCGTTTACGTCACTCGACGACCAAACAAAACATAACCGATTAGTCTTATCTCAGCCCAGGTAAACATTTCTTTTAAAACGAGTAAATACCTCATTAACTTCAATCACAAGCAAAAAACAACTTTAACTACACCTATACAGAGTCCTCTTTCAGATGTGCAGCTTTCTGCAATTTTATTTCAACGCTCACTTCTTTTAGACTCATGCAAAAATTATCTTTATGTTATAGGGTTTAAAGACCAATCAATATTTTGTTGTTGGCAATATCGGTTTGCAACTTAAGGGCTGAAGAGGGTTTCCTTGACAGTATGTCCGTCAAAATATTTTTTGTTTGATTAGTTCAGGTAAGTCGTCAGTTTACGTTTAAGTGTGGCAGTGGGCAGTCCTTTGTGGTTAACTGGATCTGTGAATAAGTGTTATTAAGAAAACAAACATAATTAGTATGGGAATGTAACAGAGATGCCGTCAGGTGGGTGTTTCAATTTCAAGGAAATCTCGTGTTTTAATCTGTTTACTTTCTGTTGCATGCTCTACTAATTTGTTTATCTTGTGTTGATATAAACGTATTTACTCTTTTGTTTTTGGGTTTATTTTACTGCAACGAATTCAATGTTTATTGTATTAATAACAGTATTGTCATCAATTTCTGTAACTTTCATTTGCTTTGATAAAGACACTAGACTATATCTTAATACAAAAGCCACCTGCAATGATTAATAAATTAAATATCAATATTTACTTGAATCAGAAATACTATTTTTTTTTCTATCGGTCAGCTTCGATTATCGTTTAGCGGGCCTGATTTTCTAGAATTTTTCATACAATAGTCAATAATGTAACTAATCTAGTAACTAATCTAGTTATTCTATACCACAAATGGCTTGACTGTAGTTAAACTGGTAGTACCCTACGAATACCGACCAATGTAAGGTTATAGATCCCGCCAAAATTAACCGCGCATGTGTTTATCGATCTGGGATCAGCGTTTGTGCATCTGCCATTTAATAGTTTATTATCGTATCACCTGGATAAAAACACCTTTCTTACCATTTGCACTTATCATCTGCGGATGGTGCTTTAAAAGAAAATAAAAAGTAATAGTCGGTACTTCCCGTTGTAGGACAATAAATTCCCATTTCCACACATTCTCATACGATAAAACGTGGCCCACAGCACTATTTGCGCGAAACGCTTTTATCTCAATGAAAATTTTAAATTTTTAACGCAAAAATTGCAGTAGCGTAATGGTAATATTTTGTTTGTTTAAAAATGATACTGACGTAACAGCAGCATATATATTTATGATTTCAACTAAAATTTGTACCGTAGGTAGGTACAATTATTATTTATCCTATATGCTGAAACGAACCCGTAACCTGTTTGTGTGAAAAAAATATTTCGATGTTTTGCGATTTGGGGCCTCGATTAATTATACATTTATGAAAATAATTATAATCAAATTTATAATAGAGTATGTCCTCCGATTTCACGTCGATAAAAAGCAGCTATTTCCATATCAAAGTTCCATTAAAATAAGTTGAGCTTCAACGAGCGTTGCAAAACAAACAGTTGTACACTCAATTTCGCTCGTATAGTGTCTTTATTAATAGATTTATGAATCGTTAACATATTATTCACACATAAAATGTATAAACCCCAGTCTCCCCTAATGAATGGCATTCAGCGAACATCAGTTTCCACTGCCATGGGTTCCGTTTGATGTCGGGAGCTTTGGATAATGCTCAATTATCAACTTGTTTGTGAGATGTGTTAATTAAATTTCCAATACGGGAATATTTGATTATGACTAGGTTAAATGTGTTTAAGTGATATTGATCACTATATATGTATAAGATTGTCATATTTATATTTTGGTCGTACAAAACTACTATTTCAATTATAAAATTATCTGATGAAGTCTGAAAATACGTCAAAGAGCGCCATCTATTGCGTAGAACTTAAAACACCGCTGGCGAAGTTAGTGTAGTATTGCAGTATATCTTGTCTTATTAGTGAATACTTTTTGTGAATGGATGCATTAGTGTATGTATCCATTTATTCTGCTATGGGCATAAATCTCTTCTTTCATATAAACTCAAATGCGTTATACTTTAATTGTATAGTCTATAGTATATAATTGTTTATTAAGTGAGGATATTCTCATTTATATGCCAATTTTTTTTTTGATTTCGTAGACTTAAAACTTTAAGATTATTCAGCGTGTTACAAGGAATGCTGGGCTTTCGAGCTTCTATTGAAGTACCTCTACTAATCTATAAGGCTCCCTCTACCAAAACTTAACCTAGTTTTACCTATAGTCTATAATAATTATTATGTATATTATATGTGGTAACTCCATTATCCCCACATCACATAGGTTCATTAAATTAAATTGGCCCGTGGGTCTGCGGTCGGCGGCTGCACTTTGTGAGGGTTAATCAAGGCATGTACTGAATTAGCATGTGACCCTAGGTTTGTTCAATCTCCCAGCTTTTTGGGCCTGGCGTAATTACGGTGCGATCCACTGGCTTTTAACATGAGCTAGATTTTGTTACAAAGGTGTGATCTTTATTTATGAGAGCTGTTGAGAGCATTATGAAAATAGGGTGATTTGTCCCAAAAAGAATGAGACTTGATTGATGTGTATACAAAATAAATCCGCCAACTCGCGCTATATGAGTGTGTTGGACTGAAGCTTTAAGCCTCTCGGTTGTAAAGGCTCGTGCCAGCAGTGGGATGATATGACGAAAAAAAATATTATTGTACATTTAATAAAAGTATTCGAAAGTTAAAATTAAGTTGCCAGCTTTTCCTCACAAATCGGTTTACCTTTGACAAAGCTTGAACATTAGATGCCTATTATTATGACGTTTTGCGCAACATAGCTGTAAGTTCTTAAGAAAAAAAATACCAACGTTAGATGACGTTTTATACAGCCATTGTGTTCCGTCCACTTGAAAAATTGCGCCCAAGGTCCACATTATCTTCTCTCCCATAATGGAATTTATTTTATTCCGAGATAGGAGCGCGGGTAACAATAGAGCTTTATCTAAGTCGGCTAAGCCGGTGATAACGAGACAATCGGTTTAAAATATTCGCCTAATGCATAATTGTGATTATGAAGTTATCGATAGTTTAGACACCGCTGGCTTTTAGGAATTTCGAAATATTATTATTAGTAACATATGCACCATTTCGTGGGTATATAAAAAAGGATAGGCATAAATGCATTTCTGGACTCACGTATCAATCAAGTGTATAGCCGATTGGTGTTTAAATTTTTAGACTCGATACTACTAATCAGAATTTTCTAAAACTATTATGTTCAAAGCTAAACGAATACAGAACCTCTGGCCTCTAACTTTCCTAACTTATCATTTGGAAAATGGAACGTTAAACATAATATTCATAATAAAACAGACAAAAACACAATTGTAACAATTGTTAGTTAAACAGCTGGTATAATAAAATTAGTGGTATCTGATTTCGTAAAGACACATATTGTGTAAATACTTATAAATTACCTATAAAGATTTATATCAATATACCTTCAGGCTATATAATGCTACCAGAAATCAAACACTACAATTTCAGTTCAAAAATCAATAACTTATTGTACAAAATTATAGCGGCTGTCTATCGCAACGCCTTGGGCACAAAACACTATAATTACAACAACGCAACAAAATTGATTTACACAGAACAAACAGAATCAATTTCGAATGAAAACGAAACCATTCGTTCGCGACCTGTTGATACATAAAATGGCGGTTTCCGACCCGATTTCGATTGTAGTTGGTTAATGGACACTACGGCCCAGTGGGCGCAAACCTTTGTCCGCTGTTAATTTCAACCTCTCGTCTCTATTTGAGCCTGTTGAGCCAGAAATAATATTAACACACGTTTCTTCTTTGTGCCGTTTTAAAACAATTATTACAGTTGTGTGAACTATTATATAGGGTTTTAGGGTATTTGATAATAGGTGGCTCTGTACAAAGTTTTGTATTGGTTTTTTGTATGGCACTAAATTATTTATATTAAAAGTCTGACAAATTCACAGATCTAATGACTTAAATATAATAAAAGTAAGCAGCAAATAAAATTGGTTTAAGCACACACTAAGTCAATTATTCTTTAGTAAATATTTAAAAGAACGCTTGCGTGAATATCTTTATATTTTCCCATACTTTTTCAACCCTTAAGAAAAATCAAGCCAACTGAAATCCTACCAACTCTTTATATAAAGCACAAATACATATTACTTAACTCTATAAGCAGAATATTAATGCATAACATTTACAAAATTGATCTCGAGTAATGTTATCGCGTTTTCATCAAGTTTCAAACTTACAAGTTCAAACAAAAAAATAAATTGTGAAAAACAATCCCTTTGAAAAACGTTTTGTAAAGATAACAGCTCATCTTTCAATTTGAACTCGGCAAAATTCTCGTCCAGACCGACATTCTTTTAAACAAACGATAGCTGGAGAACGGAGCGAGTTAAATTTTAATTAAAAACAAATTGTTAGGACGTTTGAGCGGGCTGGAGCCTTGAAAGAAAAGATTTTAATGAGTCTTAAACAGTTTAAATGCAGAAAATATTTTATTAAAGGGATTTATTTAGACATGTTACGGCTTAACATACTCAAAATGTAATTATAAAGTATCAAACTACGTGCCATGTTGAATAAATTTTAAGCAAAATATTTTTTGCGAAGAGATTTTGTTAAAGCGAAAAAGGCTTAAGTAACTCTATTTATTTTGAATATGGTTGTCTATGAGTCTGAAGCCCCGTAGTTACTGATACTTAAGGCGCAAACAAATTACTGGTGATTATTATTTATTTATTTATTTATTTATAAAGCTTCATATACACAACAGTATATAGGCGGACTTAATGCCATGCGGCATTCTCTGCCAGTCTACCTTAGGGTGGTGGAGAGATAAAGCATGGTTGGTGTAGAAAGCAACTTTTAGTGTAGACGAAAGATAAAAGTACTCGCATAAATGCATACATACATACATACAAACTCATAAAAATATACATAGCTATGAATATAATATATATAAAAAAATAATAATAATATACATATATACACACATACACACATACACACATATATATATATATATAAGGATAGATATACTTTAGCTCAGCAAGATGACTCTGACAGTTTACTGAGAAATAGATCTCGAACTCCCATCTTGAACGCATACCGTGTAGTGGCCGACCTTATTTTGAGCGGGAGCGCATTCCAGAGAAGGATGGATTGAATAGAGAAAGAAGAGTGAACAAAATCAGAACTATGGGGAGGACAACGAAGAAGAAGATTGTGCGACGAGCGAAGGTTTTTACTGTGAGAGGAGCCTAAGAACTGAAAGTATGGAGTTAAATAAGAAGGTGGATTGGGAGAAAATAAAATAGAGAAAAGTGTACAAAGAGCATGCAAACTACGGCGCTGTCGAATCGGAAGCCATTTTAGATTGGATCGATAGGAAGAGACATGATCGAATTTACGGAGATTGAAAATGAATCGAATGCAGTTATTGAGAAGGCGGTCGAGTTTATTGAGTAAGTCTGCATTCAGGTCGAAGTAGCACACATCACCATAGTCGATAATAGGAAAGATTAAAGATTGCACAAGCATAGTTTTGGTTTTGGACGGAAGAAAATTCTTTAGACGGTAAAGTGTACGTAGAGTGTTTGTGACTCTCTGACACACGGAGGTGACCTGGGCTCTCCAGTTCAGGTTGGAGTCAATAAGTAGGCCTAAGTTCTTTACAACGGGACACCAATCAATGACAGACCCGTCGTAAAAGACTGGTGGGACAGACGCTAGATCTAATTTGTATAGCAGTCGCTGGCTACCCACAATTATAGCCTGGCATTTAGCTGGATTGACGCTAACACCAAAATTGTCAGACCAACTTTTAATGTAGGCTAGATCATTATTGATTTTGGCGACAGCGGCAGCCATACTTTCGACTCCATTATTTTATCCATTATTATTATTTGTTTACTAGATTTAAATTCATTTATTTGTCTAATTTTATATTTGTAGGTAACCGTAAATAAGCTATAATTTATAATCTTTTTACAATTCATTTATCATACACATTTGGGCAGTTGTTATAATTAACGAAAAACTTACTTTACTGACCATATTTCCCCATTCAAAATTTACTGCACTCGTAGATCGAACCCAAGACTCTATCGCATGACATTTATTCTCTGGAAACAATATGACCGTCTTGCTTTTTCAAGATTCATAATATACACACTCCTAGCGTTGTAACTTCTAAGATTAAAATGACTCGGAGTTACATCTAAACTACTAAGTTAATTGCAGTTCGTCTCGTCTCGAGCGAAAGGTCGCGCGTGCTCAGACAGACTAATCTACTGTTTTTCTTAATCAATGTCTTAAAAATAGCAACTCCTTTTATAGAGGATAATTTTCCACGCATTTCGAAGTGTTTTTAACGAATGATTGCGAGAAATGAGCATGCTATTCCTGGTAAGTTTGTTTATGGATATGTCTTTGTATCTGTTTGGTTACTATTAAAGGGGTACAACCCACAATGAAGTTAAGGTCTGCAAAATGTACAAGACTATCATATTTTTTGGGGGAGGTCGTAGAGAACGATTGCAAACTTATTTCAATACAAATGGTAAAGCTAGCAATAGTTTCATGCCTAATACCCCAACTAAATTTCAGAATATTATGGTATTTCGACAAATATCGCCTCAAAAATTATTGCATTGCGTATATGGCAGCAGTGACAGCAGTGATGGCCTCGAGGTTTGGGCGCGCGGTCGAGAATCTCGGCGGTCGCGAGTTCGAACCCCAGGCACACACCTCTGACTTTTCGAAGTTATGTGTGTATTCACATTGAATTATCACTTGCTTTAACGGTGAAGGAAAACATCGTGATGAAACCTGCACACCTAAGAGTTCTTAGGAATTTCTTAGGTGTGTAGTCCGCCAACCCGCACTAGGCCAGCGTGGTGGACTATGGCCTAAACCCTCTCAATGATAGAGGAGACCCGTGCTCAGCAGTGGGCGTATATGGGTTGATGAAGAAGAAGAAGAAGTATATAATTATGTGTACTACTTAAATGTTTTATATTAAGCACAGTTTCATTGAACCCGCTTTGTCTTTTCTCTGTAAGAAATAATAAAATAAAATAATTATGGACATAGAACCAGATGGTCAAGTTCAGTTTTTTTTTAAGTCTTAGATTTACGTGCTGTGAGGGCAGCGCGTCCTCACTGAAAGTGACCCCGAGAGTCGCGGGCGCCCATTCACCACCGAGGCGCCCCAACCAAGAAGTGGGGATGCAACTGCGCCCCCTAGAACTCCGAGACGGCCGAGACAATTACGTCTTGGAGGCGCACCGGGCGGCTGTAGATAACGGTGTACGCCTCTGGCTCACGTACCATGGTCGCCCAACTTGCCGTGGAGATGGCCACCGGGGGGTTATGGTCAGTATGCCGGTTTAGGGATTATGTTAGGGAACCAGCCGCTTAGACATACGCTTTCCGCCCCCGCCCTCGGACTGGCGTGAAGTAGAGCCATAAACAGCTTTCCTCTCGAGAACAAAAAAAAATATTTTCTTTAATAAATTCTGCTAAAACTCGGGTAAATCCGAGTGCCAAAGCTACCTATAAAACAATAAAGCCGTTGTCTAACAGTGATTTAGGATAAAAGGTGTGATCAGTGAACCGTACATTTCACAGTTGGTCGGGCGCGCGCTAATTTTAACGGCCCTTGATGGGCTGTTTACACTGTCGGCCGTCGGGTGCTAATTTCGCCATAATTGCCTATAGTTTGATACACTCGTGGCCATGATAGAAGTGGGATCTATTATTGGAGGTTTTAGTAGCTGAATCTGTGAGATAGGTCGGCTTATTTACGGTGAGAGGGAGTCTTGGGTTCAATCTGAGTAGAGCTTTTGGGGTTTTTCTTGGTAGCAACGTTCTTATAGGGCGGAATATCGAAGACTGTCCATGTATTAGCAATAACATTGAAAAACTAAAGCTAGCCAAACGTGAAAGTAGAAACACAAATAAAATTCGAAATAGTTATACTGGAATAATTTTAATTTAGATGCGGTTCTTGGGATTCTGAAGAAATTTAGGTCGTTAAAAGCTAAAATAATTATAAACTAGACATTACATTAACGTGGAACGCTTTTGCGCTTCTATGGTAGTACTCCCACAGAAATATACAATGTAACTTTTAAAAGACTGTTAGTACATTGCACTACATTTAGACCGTCGAATTTTGAAACTTTGAGTTATCTAGGAACGGGTTAATTTATATAAAGACCATATATAATTTTACCATTAATTTTAATACATTTTTAAAATGTTTACACATCTAATCAACCCTCGAATTGAGAATAATTTGAACAGATCCTAAATAAATAACTAAAGTATATTTATTGAACGAAAATATGTAAGGCAAACTCAAATTTATTTCGTATTCATGAAGGGTTTAACAGAAGCAAAGTGAACCAACATATTCAACATTAAGGACTGCTAAGATTATATAATTATCATCATTAGTGTAACCCGCATTAGGCCAGCTTGGTGGACTAAGGCCTAAAGCCTAGTTGTAGAAGAGGCCCGTGCCCAACAGAAGAACTTATGTGGGCTGATAGATAATGATTAGTCACAAGATCCAGTTCTTTCATTTTGTAATATTTGCTTTACAAAGTTCGCGCTGTAACGGCAATTTCATCACAAATTACGTGGGACTTAAAACATGATTCAAAATGTACACCTATACCTACTATTTCGAGGTACATTTATTGTTTGTATCATTAATTATTAATAGCCGTTTTTATACATAATTATAAAAATTATTTTGAAAGCTCAATTTTAGTTTTCCTAAACATAAAATGTTGATACCAAAATGTTTCAAATTAATAACCATCATAATATTGAAACAACCAGCTAATTATTCTCAAAGTTCCAACATATTCAGAATCGTCAATACGTTTCCAACGCTGAAATTGTAACATTTACCACACGGCCTACTTGCGCGACAGTCGGAGGGAGAATGCCACAGGAGTTTCCGCTACACCCCCACCACCGCGCCGGATGCGTGGGCGATACGGTGACAGCCAACCTACTTCCACGATAAGCCTCTGTTCCAGTGTTCGGAATTTGAATTACGGCGTTCTAAATAGGAGTTGAAGTTTGTTTTTTTTTTAATTTGAGATCAATTTAAATTTGAAAAAGGAATATCAGATTCTACAGATACGTTATTTTTACTATAATTTTAGTGGTAGTTAATGCTTACTAATTCGCTTTACGCAATTTATAAAAGTAAAGTAGCACTATATCAAGCAGGGCAAATTGACTGTATAGTCAATACCTCAGAATTTCCAAAGTTAGATGAATACATTTGGCAATGATCAACAGATTCTAAGCGATTCAAACATTGAAAGGAACACTTTTACGTAATACGAGTATTCCACAGCTCGGTCGTAATTTCTCCACTCAAGATCCGAGACATACAAAGTCTAACTAAAAGCACCAATGAAAAGAAAACTTTCGAAATCCTCAAGGGAAAACAAGTACATATCAAGCAAACGCAAGCCAAACAGGTCGTGGAATACAAAGTGCATTGCATAATTTCACAGGCTTTCCAGAACAGGACTGACAGGGACTCAAAGCCGACAAAGCGCGGCAGGTAACCTAGTTAGTGTCGCGCAACGAATCACTCAGATTGATTCAATCGTTCCATCGCATCGTGTTCACCGAGTTATTAATTGATTCGTTCGGATACGCGTCCGATAGTTGCAATTTATGCAAGTTTAGTTGTCAAACCAATTATGTATTGTTCGTTCGGATACACACTGCTGGATTGATTTGATGCATCAAAATTTATTGAGTTATAGAATAAAATTATTCAGATAAATAGAGTCTTCAAATAGGAAAATATCACCTTATACCTTAACGCTTATAGGCATTTTTATGTCAAGTTATCCTATTGTTTGGCAGCCGCTAAATAAACCGTCGCTAGTAACACCAAGAGTAAAACTTTTTTTTTCTGCTTCCATAAAAACAGTTGTATTTTTTCATACATCAAATTTAAAAGAGCACTTTAAGTCCAATTTCTCCATTACAACACTTCAAAGCTGAACGAACTACGTAAGTGCGCAATGCAATAAAGTTCCGAGTGACAACACTGTCACAGAGCCGGCAAGGTAACCCAGTTAGCGCATTCGCAACGCGTTACTTATTCGATCATATCACAGGATCGTCTGTTCATCGAATTATGAACTGATGCTTTCCGGCTTCGGACTGGTGTGTTCGATAGGTGAATAGATTAGTTCGAATTTTAAAATAAATATGGTGCAGTTATGTATGGAGAAATGTGTGTGGTCCATTACGATTTAAATTAGGAATGGATTTTTGCAGGAATGGAAAGTTTCTTATAGTTTCTGATAACTAGACTTGCAGCTAGAATACAGTACATTATTTTGTACTTACGGCCTCATAATGAAAAAAAAAACAACTGCTAATAAAAAAAAAATCTTTTGAACCTAGATTGTTATATCATTATTGTAGTATTTTAAAGTTTTATGACGCAGCTAAATTACATTTTAAATAAAACCGATTCAAAAGCCCAACCACGAACCAAATCGATAGTTCACACCGTCCCAGCACTAGTAGAAAAGTATTTCTAACTCCGCATTCCACTACAGATGTCTGGAGCCTTGCATTAATCACGGGTATACCCAGTTGAGACTTATCCGGGATGCGCATGACTAATTGGAAACGGTTAGTTGCGGTTATTTAATCCGGGTATACCAGGTTAATTAAGAGAGAAAAATGTTGCGGCTCAAGTGCCATTTAAGTTGAAATGCGGGAATGCTTTTTATGATTCCCGCGGCGTGCTTAGTGTGACCTAGTTAGGAATGTGTATTTGTGGTACTTGAAAGGTGTTTAATTACATGCATATAACTAGTATCAATATATTGATGAGTGCCCTATGTTCATATCATTTCTTAGATATGCCAGAACTAACATCTTTGAAGAGTAGACACAGGTCTATTTCTACATTCGCTTTAATAGTATTTTTAGTTCTTTTCGGGAATAAGATTGTTTCCGTTTTTGGGAATACCTTTCTTAGCTTGTGAGGTCATTTCAGCATTCCTGAAAAATTTACGTCCAATATAATCCAGTATAAGATAAATAGGTATACCGCACAAACTTTAATTAGAGTTAAAATACATTCGCCTATTATAAACCTATTCTATCAATTCCTTTTAAAAACACATGAATCCCAGAAGAAACTTAATAGTCCGCACTGTTTGACTGAACAGTAAATCAAATACATTAAGAGCATTTTTCTAAATCAATAAATGGCTCTAAGCGTTCAGTCGTGCTGAAAGCGTTCACTTGTTCCAATTCCCGGTCTATTTTCAGGCGCGATCCAGTAATTACATTTCTAACTAGCCAAGTGCTAGCAACAACATTGAGAGAAAGAAGTAAAAGTTGAGTTTAAAGTGCACATGCAATTTTAAAGCATTAAGAATGAACGAGAACTAAACCATATACTTCGAATACTTTATTTATTTATGCTATTTTATACATAATAATGTAAAAAAGCGGTCCTAATGCCTAAGGCAGATTTAGAGATTTCGAAGGGGATGACTTGACTGACAATTAAAAACAACGTTTCTGGGATCCATGTTGCTACTAATAGGAGTCGAACTCGGGAATTATCAATCACTCCCGATGCTTTGCACACTATAGATCATTTTTTCGTATTATTTTAATTAAAAAGGAACCACATAATATATATTCCATTGCCTTCAATATCAACGCAGCTACATATTAGATCACACATTCACCAAAATCTCATGGCAACAATCTTGCGAAATTGAACAATCATATCTCCCTAACAACGCGTGCCGACCCTAACACAATGACGTCACGACCACCATTGTGACGTCACGCATAGAATGACGTTTCCTCGCAACAAGCAGCGCGAGTGGGCCGTGGTTATTCGAGGAAACTGCTTTGTATCATACAGCTTTGTTCCACACAACTTTGTGTCAAAGAGATGTGCGTATTATGCTACGATTTCATATGCTTTAATACTATGCTTTTTTAAGCTCATATAATCGAATTTAATCAATTCTACTGCTGATATGCCAGGTCCGAGGAGTAAGACCATGATCCAAGTCAGTGGCCCAATGACTAATATTGAAAACTCTTAAACACATTTCCCAGCGATAATACATTTGGAGTACGCGAATAAGTTTGCAAAATTAAATTTGAATAAAAGTCAAATTTAAATTTCTGGATTTCGTAACCGCGACTTTGAAGAATAGGACTTAGAAATTAACAATATTTTTCTTCATACATATAAAATTGTAAATGTTTTAAATTTTTCGAGAGTGTGGGTAAGTGATACAAAAATATTTCATGCTACTACCAAGCAACAACGTATGCGTTTTTACCTTCTTTATATATGCCTACAGTCTACACCCACCAAATTTCTCTCACACTTATATACTCTTTCGAAGGAAACTTATAAGTATCTTTGTTCCAGATCTTCAGTTTCCAATCGACGTGTCAGGAGTACAGAACGACCACCCGTTCCTAGACGCCGATTCACTCCAATCCTTGTTCCGGCGCCTTACAGCCCTCAACAGATGCGCCAATATGAAGCTAGAACACCACCATCATCAGAAAAGATCCGTAAGTTACTCATTACTATATTATTTACTACTAAGGTTCTAAAAGTTTTATAAATGAGTGTGTGAATCGATGTAGTTAAAAATTTGCCTAATAATTCAATTATTTTAGTGTAAACTCTCTAATCTTTCAAAATTCAAAAAGATGCTTGAGGTCTATCTGAAACAAAATTTCATCACTTTTAGGTGGTGTTAATGTTGAAATGAACCGTCCTTATAATTAATGGATATTTCACGGATAATAATGTATTTCGTTCGAAAAAGACAGAAATTATTTGAAAACTTTAAACGTTTGCAATTAAACAATGACACAAAATTATGAATAAAATAATCAAAAGAGAAAGGACACAATTACTAGACAATTAACAAACTAGTTATGAAGCTAAAAATAATTTTATTCCGTAAGAAAGTTTGTAAATCATAATTAAGAAGTTATAAAACCTCTTTTTCAATAGTTTTATGTTTATAATAAAATTGTTTTATAATCCCAAAATTTTAGCTAATGCTGGCATAAAATTCTTAATAGCCCGATGTTGTTAAATATTTTAAAAAGTAAACTTTGAATATTTAATTAAGTAAACGTCGATCGTCTGCCCCGAGCGCCTAATAAAGGTGAAAGGGGATTGCCAAATACACTGCGAACATATAAAAAGTTAAATCAGTTTGAAGTAATGAAAAAAATAAATAAAAACGCATGAGAAAATTTGAAAGCATTGATGGCCTCGAGGTATGAGTGCGCGGTTGAGAATCTCGGCGGTCGCGGGTTCGAACCCCAGGCACACACCTCTGACTTTTGGAAGTTATGTGTGAAGGAAAAACATCATGATAAAACCTGCACACCTAA
Organism: Cephonodes hylas; assembly: GCA_030295005.1. Taxonomy (NCBI): domain Eukaryota; kingdom Metazoa; phylum Arthropoda; class Insecta; order Lepidoptera; family Sphingidae; genus Cephonodes; species Cephonodes hylas. The sequence goes on from AP025382.1 coordinate 8,150,633, forward strand.
AAAATCTTAGGAATCTCTGAGGTGTGTAGTCCGCCAACCCGCACTAGGCCAGCGTGGTGGACTATGGCCTAAACCCTCTCAATGGTAGAGGAGACCCGAGCCCAGCAGTGGGACGTATATGGGTTGATGATGATGAGAAACGTTGAAATAAGGTTATATTTTATGTCATTGTAATGACATGGCCGCACCCCGCATAATTCAACCATTTACGAATTAAAGAGATTTTTGTAATAACCACCACTATAGAACACTATATTTGGAGTTAATTAATATTTATAGAGTTATTACGTCCAATTTTCGCGGCTATAAAACTTTGGGAAAATGTGTTTTAATTGTTTCATGCCCTAAAATTACATACTTTCTCAAAATTTAAATTAATATCTAACCATTTCAGGCCTTTATAGATCATCATATTATCTTAGAAAGATATTTGCCATATTCAAGCTTTTTTATACGTTCACATATATTAGGATACCCTGTTAGACTCCATAAACAAAGTTTAGATTCAGAAGTTCCATTTATTTTTGTAGACTGTGCTGATATGTTTTATTTTATTTCTATTTTTAATTTCACAATTTTTACATGTAAATTCGGTCGTTGTTTATTATATACTCAGCCTATCGCCGTCCACTGCTGAGCGTAGGCCTCTCCAAGAAAGCGCCAACCATCCCGGTCTAGAGCAGCCCTCATCCATCTGTTTCCCGCCACCTTTCTCACTTTTATCTTCCTATTTATTTCTCGATTTCATTATTATTCCTTTAAAATTATGAAACCGTACCTTCAATAAAAAACTATTGAGCCTATTCATAATTTTGCCTTGGTAACTAAGTCGGTATATCCTAACAATACCTGATATGATTATTCATAAACGCAGGCCTTATAATGCGCTATAGTCGAATATTCCACATTATAACCAGCCAATTTCAAGCGTCACCGGTCTCTTACAATATAGAGTAATCGCCTTATGAAGTATGCGGGCCATAGATTAAGCGATGTAGAGGTGATATTGTGTTCACCTGAATAATAAATCTGGTTATCTAAGGGTTTATGTTGAAAAACATTTTTGTTATTTAAATAAATTAACGGTGAAAAACACATTTTAAAATCAAGCTTTTATTATGCACGAAAAATTAAAAAAATAAACTAAGAAAACATTCATAAAATTCGTATTTTTTTAAACTTTACAAGTAACAATTTACAAAAGTGTTCGGTTTATCAGTAGAAGTATGATACATAAACATATATTATCTATAACTAGTATATTAATATTCTTAAGTGATCTAAAAGCTCGTCGCGGCCGAGGTCTTTGCATTAACGAAATTGCGCGACAAGCTTTTAAATCACTTAAGAATATTAATATACTAGTTATAGATAATATATGTTTATGTATCATACTTCTACTGATAAACCGAACACTTTTGTAAATTGTTACTTGTAAAGTTTAAAAAAATACGAATTTTATGAATGTTTTCTTAGTTTATTTTTTTAATTTTTCGTGCATAATAAAAGCTTGATTTTAAAATGTGTTTTTCACCGTTAATTTATTTTTAACTTTTTAGTTGGAAATATTTCTAAGTCTATCCATTTCGTAGTCATACCGAAATTCAACTCAATCGGTCCATGAAAACTAGTGTTCCTATGGGCACCTTCCAACTTCTCATGACACCAGATCAACGATACCTTGTTATTATGTTGTCACTAAAAATACAAAGGCATACCAAATTTTAGCTTACTTGGTCCACAGGAATCGGAGTTCCTATGGGCTTCTTCCAACTCCTCAATAGATCAGCTCCATAATATCATATTTTTGTATTGTTACCGAAGCTACGAAGACATACCAAATTTCAGCTCAATTGGACCACAGAAATCGAAGTTCCTATGGGCATCTTCCAACTCTTCGTCAGATCAGCACCATGATACCATATTTGTGTATTGTTGTCGAAGTTACAAAGACATACCAAATTTCAGCTCAATCGGTCCACAAGAACCGATGTTTCTATGGTCATCTTCCAACCTCATCATCAGACCAGCTCCATGGTACCATATTATTGTATTGTCATCCAAGTTACGTAGGTATACCAAGTTTCAGCACAATCGGTCTATTGGAAGTGGTTCAAATCTTCATTGCAAGATTTGTAAACATACAAACATACATACATACATACATACATACATACATACATACATACATACATACATACTAAAGTGAAGTTAAATAAAAGCTTGTAATATTTATGAAATATTTATGGCGATGGTTGTATGTAAATTGATAAGCAGTTTATAAATAATATTCGGTGGTTTTGTGAATTTTATTATTCATGATAAGGAATAAGATTTCAATAATATTGGTAGGTATACTTCAAAGTACATAGACGATAGATCTGCTTAGTATTATTTATATAAACAGATTTCGTCGTGAATTAGAATTGAAATCAAGTAATAAGTATATCATAGGTATAAAAATAAATAAGATTTTCCATTTGTCCATTACATGAAGAGGCCAAATTGAAATATACCATGCATTTTACATTTAATAGTACAATTTTGTAGAGGAAACTTTTAAAATCGCTTTCAAAGAACCCAAATTAATAGCTTACCACATCCTCTACGAACGGAATTAATATTTCAATCCTGAATTTCATAAATAAACTTGAAACGAAATTGAGGCCAATCGCAGCTAACACAATTTGTCAAATTTTAGTTATTAACGAAATTTGAATATTCTTTAGTGGCAAAAGAATAAAAAATTGTTTTGCTCCGCTAAATATTGTGCCAAAGTTATTCAAATTTTTTGTGCAAAGATTAAATTTTCTAAATGAAATAATTGTTTGCTTGAAGTGAAATTGCTTTTGTATTCGTCAGAGGCTTTTAGTTTTTGTTCGGACAAGTTTTAACTTTTATTTCATTGTTAGCTCGAATGGAATGATTCAACTATGTTTTTAAAATTTAGTGCCTTTAATTTAATTTGCTTTTATTCATAAAGTATTTTAAGTACCAATTTTAAGTACCATTCAGACAGAGTAAATTAAATGAAAATAAACAAATTTGGGATTCGATCTCACGACTGACTGACTGAATTAAATTCAATATAAACCTAACATAAATTCTAATAGATTCAGTTTCAGCTACATGCGAAACTAAGCTTCTTTAATATTAAATTAGAGGCGACGTAAAAACTTTCTTAAGAAACTCGGTACTACTATAAAATATTCAAAGCCCAAAAAAGGACGCGGAAAAGGGCAGCTGCGACTTCAACAGAATGTCGAAAACTTTAAGGTGTCGTGAAAAATTCAATTATGAAGTGAATCCAAAATTATTCGCATATGTATGCGGTCAAGGATTGCTTGATTTAGGTTATTTTGTCTCTCGCATGTCTAAGTAAAATAATACATTTGTATAAAGTTCACGCCTGTATTGGCTAAAATGAAATGGCTACAATGAATTGGTTTTAGATAATAAAATTCGTTTCATAAGTAAGCATCAACATATAAAAAAAAACTCACAGGGCGCAAAAATAAATGCTGCCATATTGCATTTAATGACGTTTGACACATTTAACGACGAATTGCAGAGGAAATTGAATCGTTTTGAGATCAGTATATCTAACTCACTAACCCTACTACATCTATTGATAAACATAATAAATCGAACTCGTAACCTCTAAATTACACAGCACACTAGTGCCATCCCAAAATCCCTACTTTAATACCAAACCAAAACACCTTACGTGTAGGCATAAATCAACGGAAATTCACATCCTATCTACAATTACATAATCTAAGTACATGTTACAGCACGTTAAGCGGTATAGCCTATTTGGTATACGCCTGTGTCCCACCGAGCCGACTGCGCGATGTGGCTCGCAATACATCCGATCACAATCTTATCTGAGCGACGAAGTGTGACGTAACCACCGATGACGTATTGTGATACAAGAAATCCCATTTCATTTGGTAATTAGTTCCTGGTTAATGGAATTGAGGAAGGAAATACTGGCATATTTGAAAAGTTCTGTGGTGCAGTTGGTTGGTACCTAGTTTGTGTTTGTAGGATGAAGGTTCGATTTCTGGGCTGAGGTAAATAAATTACATAAATTGTTTCGGACCTCATTTTGAGGCTGAAAAAATATGCAGAAATTTCTGATATCTATCACAAAAAACGTTATGTTAGTTTAGGTTCCAAAACAACAAAAATAGTATGTAGATATTGATATATGTTATATTGTATATGTCATATAAAAAAACACTGGTATACATACATATACTACATATGTCAAGCCCAGAACAATTTTGTATCTCCAGTCCTTATGCAATAAACCTATTAATAAAATTATATTATCAAGTACTTTTACGGTAAAAGGAAACGTCGTAGGAAAAACGGCACACCTCAAAAAAGTTCCTAGGAATTTAGACACCTAGTGTCTCCGCCAACCCGCACTAGGCCAGCGTAGTAGATCATTCTAAAACCCTCCCATTTGTAGAGGAGGTCCATGCCAAGCTATGGTACGTATATGAGCTGATAATGATATAACATAGTGTCATATAACATCGCTACCACTGCGTATAACACGACATAATTATAATGTGTCTATCTCCAATTGTGTTGCTTAACGCAAGATTGACTATTTAAAAAGGTCATATAATACACTCACGAGATGTTCATGTTTAAAATTAGCAGCTGATTATACCATCAGATTCAAACAATAGCTCCTCAATTGACGTTAATGGTTTCTTAAAGTATATTTTGGTGAAGCCTAGCGTGTAAGTTGAGTATTATACAGAATAAATTTTGGTCGCTTTGTGTACTCCGCCAATTTGTACTATGACAGCGTGATTAACTAAGGCACTTAACTAATGGTATGTAATTAAGTAAATAATATGTAATTCTGACTCTAAATAAAAATACATACAACTTTTAATTAGTGTGTACTAAATAAAACTTTTAAGGCCCAGGAATTAAATAAATATTTGTCTTTGTTTGATTTGACTGAGATTGGCTAGTGATGATGATGTCTGCTTTGGACTCGAACTTGCGACCACTAGCTTAAAAGTCCAACTAGCTACAATCTAAGCTGTCGCTCAAATAACGTTGGAAAAATTTCGTAACTTGTTGATGTAACTTAAAACTTACAACTTTCCAACAAAAGTGGTTATAACTCTAGGAATTTTTGTTTTTTGTGTTAACCCCACTTGACCTTATAAAATCCTAGTACTTAAGGGGAAATTACTGAGTGCAGTGCGCGATAATAGGAGCTTTGTCGGTCCGAGCTTTTAGCATTATCGGAGCTTTTGTTCTACATGCATTATCTTGTTACTGATGAGCTGTAGGAGCCATAAGGAACCTTTTTAGTGCGGAACCTTTTTAACTATCGAACTTCGTGAAATGTGATTAAGGAACCAAAACAGTCAGATCAGGGAGATACTAATAAAAAAATGAGGACCTGAAACGTAATAATTTTAACTCTGCAGAAATTGAGGTTCCACTATAAACCATACACTAGGGTATTAGGTCAACATTCGCAAAAGATATTGTATGAAGAATACAAAAATAAATAAATAATAATAAAAGAACTGAAATAATTGTATTTTAAAAATATATTCACTGCATGTCCTCATTAACATTACGTGTTATTCCAATTACAAACCAATCTCGTTACTTTCATATTCATTTCAATAGGGATAATTACATCCAATGCTCACAAAATGCCGGAGTTATCTATACGTTTCTTCACGTCATTGGACTAAATTGGTGTACTAGTTCATACAATAAATCTGATAGATCGTACAAATCCATTCACAGCACTAACAAGCTTGTATGGTTATTTTGACATGGCGGATATACCTATTGAAACAAACAATGAAATATGTGGGATATTTTTTACTTTTATTTACCAATCGCTTTTGAAACTGTTTTGATATGAGGATTGTATGAATGGATTTCCAGCAGACTAGAGTAAGTATATTTTTGTCATTGAATAGGCAAAAAAAGACAACGAAAGTAAAAGACAACCAATTTTTTCTATACGAAGAAAAAACATCAGTAGGCAAGTCACTTCGCCTGTCAAAAGGTCAACGTTAAAAATATTTTATGTTCTCAATAATACATAGACTTAACCAAAGCTTGTAAATGATGAGATTAAAAGCTCGTTGAATTTTTTGTCGACCTACCCTCCAATTTTTACCTCTTTTACTTGAATTATACTAGTCAATCTCTTTAGTTTACAACAAATTCTCCATTTCTACTTAAGAAATATCTAATTCTGACTAATTTATAATCCCTAGCTAAATAATAAATAGAGAGGAGAACGTTAATTGACGTACCTTTGACATACAAAAATGTTAATTAAAAACTTCAATCACTCTTCCCGTTGAAATCTCCATGATATCACAGAAATAGAAGGCTTTAAATATTAAAAGCAGTCATGGGCACAATAATTTCCTCTGCCGTTCCATTGTATACATACAAATCAAGATTGTCAGCACAGACAATAATCTGTTCCCTTTTGCTTCTATTTTAATTTTCTATTTGCATTTTAAATCGTGAAATGTCGTTTGAAATGCTTCAACAAATACTAATTACCCTTTAAAACTATTCGCTTTAAATAAAATAAAAATAAATACTGCCGTGTTATTAATTTGAACTATTTGATTTTCTTATAAATGAGTTTCGTTACATCCCAATTGTATAAAGACCGGGATCGAAAGATAATAGGTAGTAGCCCAGGTGTTAGCTGGTTATTGTTGGGTCAGTATATTCTCATTTATGTATCAAATTGCTTTTGTTGAATATAGTTTTAAAGCTTAAAGATTATATCATTCAGAATTTTATAAGGCCAACTGGGATTTTGGCCATCTAGAAAAGTACAACAAAAACGAAAATGATTTTGAAAATTCTCGAAATGGTTAGTTCAACGAGAACATGTTTGCTAACAAACCCGAAACAAATCCTTCCATTGGGAGCGCTTCGAAGCGATTTCACGCCTCCCCTCAACGTAAACCAATTAAAGTTTATTAAGCACGATTTTGACAAGTCTTACTTGAAGAGCGCTGATTGCTTCTGAATGCCGGCGTAATGGTGATCGGATTACGGACACACAAACATGAGCGTCTGATAGTTCGAAAAATATTTGATTGTGGCTTGGAAAGGATTAATTGTGACGCGTGACATGATTTTTTTTGTTTTTTTGATTAAATAATAATACAGGAAACTGACTTAATGAATTGTTAAAAAAGTTAATGACGATTTCTTGTTAAATAATATCTTTAGATAACTAATTCTCTGAAACAGGACAGTGTCTGTAAAGGGGCCTCAAAATCGGTATGTATTATTTTTTATGACGTGGAATTTCGAATACAGCCAGGAAAACGTAGATATAGAACTTCGCTTCAACGCAGACGTAATTATTTATCAATATTTAAGATGAATCTGAATCAAAGCAGGATATATTTTTAACCTCATTATTTCTTAATATAATACTATGAAAAAAGTATTTGTTCAAATGTATTTAACACTGTCTTTTTGTTCCCAGAACGATTCTGACGACGAGCAATGCGCGCTGAGCGACAAGTGGCAGTACGAGAGGAAGTCGCGGAGGTGGTCCAGGGTCGTGGAGATCACGCCACAGGCTCAGCGCAGGCTGCAGGTATGTATCTTGTACCTCAATTTTATTGTTCAGCAGTTAAAGTTATTAGTTAAAAATAGATCTACAGAACATAGTTTACAACCGTATTACATGTTTGAAATTATAAGTACATTCTAAATGAATTATCACGTACTTTAACGTTGAAGGAAAACAACGTTATGAAACCTGCACACCTAATTTTTTTTAGGAATTTCTTAGCTTAATATTGTTATGAATTTTCTAATTTAAAGTCACTACATAATAAGAATTTCTAAGTAGTAACAAAAAGAAATGGGTAGATGTTTCTACCATTATTTGCAGTTATTTGCTTAGTCGAAATCTCCAGGACCTGCGCGGACAATGAGAATTTCCTAATAGAAAACAAAATAAATAATGTTTAGGGTTAATACCAATTAAGCGACTTCAAGTGCCTTAATTTTTCCTTAAAGCCCACTGGTAATTTTAACGGGAATTTCTTTACGAACATCGATGCTAAATCCTAACCAAAGTATGTTTCAATCTGAGCACGGACGCCAGCATTTATTCCGATGCAAACAGAAAACTTATAACATTCGTACCGTCCGCCCAGACTTTGAAGAAAACCGCTGATGCGAGAAACCACGTTGCATTTTTACATTCCGATTCCTTCGGGGAATAAGTAGGGAAATAAACACGTTCAGGCCACTTATGCCGGTGCAAGAATGCGACTCTAGAAAAATCATACTGAATTTGCTTATCAACGTAATGTTGCTTGAAGGTGAAGCTGAGACATATTATGTGTAAAAAAACTGAAGGCAAAAACTAAGATAAGATTCTTACAGTCAAAACGAAAAACATTCTAAAACGGACATTTTGTTTTAAGATATACGTATAAAAAAGAATTTTTAAACTGTATGTAATTTGAAATTTTGAGACAACGTAGCATATAGAAGAACTTATCACTGTCGTAAACTTTGTTATAACAAAATAATTTTTAATGTTAAAATTCACATTAAGAAATCTTAATACAACGGCATAGAAAATAGACTAAGTTTCCTCAGTCCTGTGTATATCAGAATCAAAATTATTAAAGTCTATTCGCTGCCTTAGCTGCGAAAGCATGATAAGCTACATCCTTATATTTTTACTAGCGATAAGTAGTTACTATTAGCTACATCCAGGCGAATACCTCATACTGAAAAGCACATTTTTTCTCCAAAGTCCAATTTGATCTTTACCTAAATCGCGTATATAGTTCCGTATTTCAGTGTTTAAATCTTCAGCAACATATTAAACTTTGCATATATAATACCAACATAGTATGGATCCGACACAAGTCTTCTCTCCGACTAAGAGGGGTTATTAGGAGTCACACGTAGGCACTGTATAAGTGGTTGATCTCAATACGCCTACAACTTTACGTATAACTAATGCATATGTAATAAACTTGGTACACGTGCCAGATCGCTTGATGGAAAATGATTTATTCCCTCCAACTTAGACCTTCTCATTTTTGTACCGGATAATATGATTCTCAGTTATTTCCAATATATATTCCGAGTATACGTTTGGGTGATTGGGATGAATCTTTGATGTGTTTTGGTATGATTGGTCTCATCTCTGTGGTATCTATACTCATAAAGATTGACAGCTCCGTGACGTAGTTGACTAGATACCAGTTCGCGGTCGAAAATGTGTCAAAAAGGGTTGACAGCCATCACCGTTACTTTGCTACGTCAGAAAAAAAATAAAAACCTAATTTTGTCTCCCACCTGCCTCTTTTCATCTCTGCATCACCCTAGGTTCACCTGTAAGAGAATCCCTTAGGCATTAAGTCCACCTTTACTAAATGTATAAAGTGTGAATAAATAAATCTTCTGTTGACCCAGGTGATAGCAGCACGGGCGCTAGCAGAGAGGGAGGCGCGGGAGGCGCGGGGCGAGGTGGAAGATGATGAGGACGAGACCCTGCCCACCATCAGGGTCGGGCTGGTGGACGCTGAGGGGCATTATACTGACGTCGAACCTGATCTGTGAGTACTTGTAATGTCAGTAACAAAATCAAAAAAACAATATATGCACGTCCAATATTAATTGCTATCCGCAGGTAGAGATTAGGTTGTTTACTATTGTTTCTCCCAATTAACTTTTTTAATAGGACGTTTTAACGATAGTATTTCTTGTATTTTTATATACGTCGTTGTTTTTTTTTACTTATTTCCACGATGTATTTCCCATTTTAGACATAACATTGTGCGTTTTGATTCGATTGCTGTTCTTAACTCACACATAAAGTTTTAAGTCTCAAACGATAATCCTCCAACTTTCCGTTAGTCATTTTTACTATTTATAGTTGTAACTGAGAGGTTAAGAGTTCCATTGTTGAATATAGCAGTGTCAAAAGATTTTTCAGTTACAAAACTCTCAGTATTAGCATGAATACATGAAAATCTGACTGTTATATAGTTACACTCTTGAGGTAGCGTAGAAGTTATTGAATTGAACTTTAAGTTTCACGTGGACAAAGTCGCAGGTTAAACCTAGTTTAATTTCCAAAGCTCTTATCTTATATCTGCTTCGATAAAACGGACAAAACAGGTTTCCGCATACAAGATTCGAAAACATCCATATAATCTTTAAAGTCTCGACGCGGAAAGGCACAAACTCGAGGGCGCTCCAGTCGAGTTCCGCATCATTGCTCCCTATTGTTCTAGCACTTTGCAAAATCTTTCATACGGCTCGAGGGCTCAAGAACGCACTTGCAAGGATGTGTTTTATCTCTTCAGTTTATGCTTTGGGAAAGAAATTGTAAAATGTTATCTTCGTTGCACTGTATAGTTTTGTGTACCTCATATTTTCTGTATAGTCTAAAGTCCTATTTTTAAGAGAGATTTGGTAACAGTTGATTATCACAACATTTACCGTCTTTCAAAAGAAATATGCAGGGATGAATTTTATGCGTATTTGCCAAATAATGAGGTTGAGCTTACTGCCATTTACCGGTCAAAGCAGGTACTTCTTCTTCTTCATCAACCCATATACGCCCACTGCTGAGCACGGGTCTCCTTTACCATTGAGAGGGTTTAGGCCATAGTCCGCCACGCTGGCCTAGTGCGGGTTGGCGGACTACACACCTAAGAAATTCCTAAGAAGTTTTAGGTGTGCAGGTTTCATCACGATGTTTTCCTTCACCGTTAAAGCAATTGATAATTCAATTTGAATACACACATAACTTCATAAAGTCAGAGGTGTGTGCCTGGGGTTCGAACCCGCGACCGCCGAGATTCTCGACCGCGCGCCTAAACCTCGAGGCCATCACTGCTGCTGTACTATGTATTTCCATGCTCTTAAGATTAACGGAAGATTCATTAAGGCTTATTGATTCGAAATCAAAACTGTATAGATCACATACTCGAAATTAAACGACGGGATCATTAAGACACTTAAAGTACAAAGATTTTAACTTCGATTTCAATCATATCTCACTTTGAAACCTATTATTATAGACGTTTTAAAAGATTGATAGTAACAAGGGTACGAGTACATATCATGTCGAATCATTGCGCTATTAATACGTCACTCATTAATTGATATAACAAAAAGATGAGTATTGTAACGCCCTTCAATGATAGCTGTAGTGTTACCATAAGTTGTGACGTAGCGGAGATTTTCCTACAATGTATTTGATGGTGACAACACTAGTATAAAACGTTGGACTGAGAAAGATGTTTGCGAGAAGCGAAAAGAATTTACACACTAACTACTTTATTTTCTATACTTTCTTTATATACATCATATGATTGTCTTTAAAGATCTCCTTGAGCAATAAAACCGTATTTATACTATTTCTTTTCCTGTTTTTCTTTTTTTTCACTTTTTCCGTGTGTACAATAAAATGCCATTTGGATTTGGGTGGTGGGTAACGAATGTATGAGGGCTGCTCAAGTCCGGGATGATTGGCGCTTTCTTGGGACGCCTACGTCCAGCAGTGGACGGTAATAGTCTGAGTATTAGTATTGTTCTTTTCCCAGCACCCACCCGCCACTATGACTCCTGAGCTCCAGGATCAACAGCGGCACGCACAGTAATAACGCTGAGCAATAAAGCTCAGCGAATCTAAGGGGTAGTAAGTAGTACAATAAAATGTAAAGATACATCTAAAATGGTGACCTTACACATCACACGTCTTAATTACCGCTCGAAATATTAAAAGACAAACCAAATACGGTTCGGGCGCGTCAATAAAACGTAAAGAGCATCAGATAAGCGCTGACCGATTTAGATTGATCTCTCTGTAGCTTTTGTTCTTTTTCGTTTTAACACGATAGGAAAAGTGTGAAGTGTCGACGGAAGATAGACGACCGAAGATCTTAGGAAGTATTTAAAATCTGGGGTAGATACAACCGCTTATTTCCTCGCTAATTTTAGCTACCTTCGAACACCTTAGAATTTTTCGGAAGAAAATATTCAAATATGTATATTTCACGCAGAACAGCGTAGTAGACTCATGTCTTACTTCTATCTTCTAGATAATCCTTATCGATGAATGAAAGCATCATTAGGAAACCTAAAAGATCATAGGCATTTCCTGGGCTTGTAGTCCGCTATCCCGCACTATGACAATGTGGAGGACTAAAGCCTTAGCCTTCTTAGTTGTAGAGAAGGTCCGTGCCCGGCAGTCGGACGTATATGGTTTGATGATGATGTATATTTGGCAAAAAGCTGACAACCCTAAAAATGTCCCTGTAGTATAATTAATAGGTATTACTAAGTCTCACACGTTCATTAATACACTTGTTACATTGATTGATTGGTATGTTAAGTGGGTTGATTTGATTTCAATTTCAATAGACAGTTATACGATGTTAAAGAGCTTTAATTGTATTGCATTTGTGAGGTATGACAGGTCTCTTTATATTGGTTAGTAGACAATTGAAATACAGAAGAGTGGTCTATTGAGAAATGTGACGTAACTTTGTTATCGATCGCATCGTGTAGAATGAAAAGGTTCTAGTAATAACATATTATGTTTTTAACCTACGATTGCATGATGTGCCAAGAAATACGAATAAGCCTGTTTTCCTAAAAAGAGATAAAGATTTATTGTTGTTTGTTGATGAAATTCTCTTAAACCGTTCACAATTTTATTTGGTGTCGGCACAGTATGGTTTATCCTTCCTAACATCTCTTATCAGTCGTCATGTCTTCATTCACCTCTTTCTTTCATATCTTCTTTTATGCACTCCATCCATTTTGTTCTATGGCATTCCTTTGCTTGTCCATTCTTCAACTTATATATTCTTTCGTCCATCTTCGTGCTTCAACACGAAGAATAAATTCTATATTCCCGCTTGCTTATTTGACGAACCTAAGCTATAAATTACGGTTACACTCTGCCAAAGGAAAAAAAAATAAAACATCGTGTACAATGTTATAAAATTTCGTAAATTATATTTAATCTTTGTCCAACCTCCAGGTTCTATATTAACTTCCATGACACATGTAGACTAACGAACCCTTAACAAACATGACCGTCAAATACGCTTTAGTATACGTACACCGGCACACAGATACGTATTTGGAAACCGAAATGTGGTACGTAATCCCCTAAACAGTTATTAAAGGTTAAAAAAAACACAATTGTTGCGTTGTTGTATAGGAAAGTATTATATGTACAAATATTTCATTATAAATTCTTAGTTTTAGTCTCAAAATAATCCATTCTATTTAAATGTGTACTTCAAAAATACTTCCTTGTAGCATTCTCACTGTTGAATGGGATCTATTTCTTCAAGCTTCAAGAATCTAGGTCTAATCCCGATACCTAATCCAAAATTATTAAGTAAATCTGAACCAGAAAGTTAATGCATTATTTCTCTTTAATATATTATCGACTTTCATCAGAACACTAAGAACGCACCATACATCCATGGCACAATGTTTATAATTAAGTTCACAGCCATTTGTTCCACTACTCCAGTACTCAGCCCTTCACCTATCACGTTTCCATTTCGGATTGCCAAACCGTAGGCAATAATGATAGGTTAAAACAAAAGGCGCGGTTATGCTTCGAGCAACCGGCGTGAACTGACAAATTAATTAAAACACCTAAATATACGCATTCCTGACTTTATAGAGCAATATATAACTAATCGTAGACACACACACGTACAAGCACTATTTTATTTCTTACAAACACTTAGGTATGAAATCAATAATAAGGGTAAACTCTTTGTATAAGAGATACATCAAAAATCTCTAAAGAATATTCAAACCCGCCTCCCTGTTTATTTTTCCAAATGATTTGTTCAAATGACTAGTCTCTGATTAACAACTTAAAGACATCGTCAACTGGTTAATACATTGGAAAATAACACTACATTTATACCTAACACATGACCAACTAATGCAGCAATGCATGACAAAAAATTGATAAAATTGCTAGTCCATGCACAACTTAAAGCTGTGTAATGGTACAGAATACATTGCGCTTGAAAAAGGTCCAAGGGCGGATATAAACTCAGTGAATAAAAGCTAATACCGCCGACCTTGCACATGATAGCGAAATCCACTTAGTGTTAATTTCCTGGAAAATAAACAAAAATAGTAGAAGACAGACTTTTGGCTGCTTCCTCTAATGCAATGACGAGTTAGCATCGGCTTTATGAGTTCTATAGTGTGACTTTCCTTTACATATTATGATGGATATATTTTGGTCCAAAATCTAGTAAAGACGGTTTCAATTTTAATTGACTGTTAATTGGCGTTAATTAATTTAGTAGATTTAATTATGATAACGACCTAATGTTGTTATTAATATTATTTAGCAAACCAATACTTTACTGTTGTTCACGGTAAAGCAAATCAAAGATTGACATAGAAATATTCATCTGTATAGATCACAGTGTGTCAAGATTTCTTTAATATTTGCAATATATTTTGTAAGTTGTAGATATAGTAGATAGTAAGGATACTAATGACAAGAAACTATTTTTTACTTTTATTATTTCATCGTCTACCATCCTTTTGGTCACATTACCTAAGTCTAAGCCTTTTAAGTGCCGATTGGTGAGAGAATACCAATCGGCAGCTAAAAGAACGTACTTCTCAATATAAAGTCCGCAGTCAATCCAACCACGGCCTTACCCATCTGTTTCGCTTCGGCCCCAATAACTAACGTGAGGGGCGTCGCGTTTTTTTGGAGCGGAAAGCTTTTAATTCAACATTATTGTATTTGGAGCGGACATATTTTCGTTTGAGGAAAAATTAGATGCCGACAATGGAAATGCTTTGTTCGTATTTAATGTACTTTTTAATTCAGAAACAAGGAAGTTTGCCGGATAGCAACGTAATTATTTTCAAATTATTAGTATGTCACAAACTAATACTTAATTTTTATAATGGTTTTAATTTGAAAATATGTGGTGTAGAATGGAAACTATCTATGTACTATAATTGTAATTGTACTATTTTGTAGTGATACTGCAGAAGGATGTGCCGTGCGATGTAAAGGTCCCGGGTTTAAGTCTCTTTTCGGGCTTCTTTTCTTCTCTGTTATTGAGTTTTTTCATTTGAAAAGTCTCAGTAGCAACTCGGAGTCTGTAGATGTACTCGAAAAAAGACAATAAAACCGTACCGTGCTCATCATCAACCCGCCCTTCCTAAATTAAACCCATATCTAATTCACAGTTGACATTTAAATTTATAAAAGTCGCATGTTTCAAGTTCATCCATTTAAAAAAACAGTGTCAACAGAAGACTTGAAATAGACTTCATTTAAACTTAATCTTTCCTAGCTACAAGCCATTATCGCGTTGCGACGAGTGCAAGTGGCACTTCATACAGTCGCAGTTATGAGCATCCAAAGCTTTTTAATTAAAACTAACAATTTCCCGTGGGATAAATAAACCAACCGGGCCAGGAAATTGCAGATTTATAAAATACACGATGACACTTCTCATTCCGCCGCGCCTTTTCATTTCGAGACGCGAGCTGTATTCGTTAATCGTTGGCATGAAGCAAATTTTTGTACTAGAGGCGGTAGTATTCAATTTGGTGTTTCTAAATGGTATATGTTATCGTCATTATCAGCCTTTGTACGTTAAACTACTGGGCAGAGGCCTTTTCTGCCATTAAGAGGATTTAAGGGTTTTCCTTCACCGTCAAAAAAATTATAATTTATTGAGAACGTAAAATCATCAAAAAGTCTGAGGTAGATGGAATGGAGGGATTTCAACACGCGACCCCCGAGATTATCGATAGGGCGCTTAAAACCTCAAAACAATTATTACCACGCCACGGTATAATATGTGCAACTTATTAATTCCTACGCTGATTTATTAACGCCTATGTCCTATATAGGACAGGACACACTGGATCTCCACTTTACAAAACTCTGACTGATTACTTTTGCTTTGTTCTCTTTCATCAATCGTTTCTTGTATTTATGGTTGTTTAGAGTATTAATAAATGATTAACGCGTTAAATTAAATTAAAATTACTTTTAACTATGTGTCACCAAGTATTCAATAAAATATTAGCTGAGGAACATAATGGTAAAATTAATTGTTTAAGTTGTGTACACTTTAAGCCAATCTTGAAAGGTTAATTGAACATTACCGCGTTACTTAAACATTTCCAAAGTGGTTTCGGCAAATATTTAATATTGTTTCTTGTTATGATCCTGAAGTTAACTCGAAGTTTAATAGCGAAGTGCGAGTTACAATTTTGAGAGTTTCATTCCTTTTGTTGTTTATCGGTATTATGTTCGGATTAGTTGTATGGAATGGATTCAACAGATTAATGTAGGAAAAGTGTTCTTCGTGCTTTAGTTCTGCAGTATGTGGAATTTATTACCTCTATTCGAAAACCATTGCGAAACAAAATTATTTTTTTTTTTTTCTACAATTAGATTTAAAATCCATGGGTATCATATAGGTAAGTCTTATTTTTTATTACAAGCAAACTAAAGTATCTATTAATTGTTGCAGATTAACAGTACCAGGCCAGCCAGTAATACAGTTACCAAGTGACAAAGAAGATGAAGAAGATACGGGAACGCGGTTCCGACGGACAGGCTCCGAGCGACTCCGCGACGGCGCCAAAGCGTTGCTGCGAAGGGTCGAGTCCCTCAAAACTCGACGGAGGAAGCGTCAGAACCGGACTGAAGTGATCGTGTCATCCCCCCATTTCCTAGACGTCCAGCCCGACAAATATCCAGACCTGAACTACATAGACATGACCCCTACAACGCCCACAGCATTCCCTTTCCCAGACTTCCACAGTTCGCCTGCACACGCCCCTGCTATCAGGACCCAACCTCCCTCTCCAATGACAGTGATGCCTCCATCCCCCATAGCCCCATTAGAACAGTCCTTTGTCCTAAACCCCCCATTTGGAGATGACAGTTCCAGCTACGCCTCAGACGGCAGCATGAGCTCAAGTAATAAAAGTTCAAAGTCCAAACTAGGACGCGCCAAGCGAATATTCCACAGAGGCATAAAGAATGAAGACTCGAGTGCATTGAGCGACTCAGAATGTCAACCGGCCAGTTGGAGGCATAATTATTACAAGGATAATAATACTCATCATAACACTGAGGTAATTGCTAAACTATTTCATATCGTCAGCGCGAATAACTCTAAGTTCGTTGTAACTAAAAAGTAAATTCTTCATGGTTAAAAATAAACTCGTTGCGGTTCTGTTGTTTTATGTTATACATCTTATAGTAATTCGTAACGAATAATGTAAGATTTTTATGATAGAATACATAATAAGGTTTCTTGCAAATAAATAAATGACTGCTAAATTTTCATCTGATAATAAACATATTTCTAACTATTTTTATTATTAAAACCTCAAATATTACTCTACCTTACATTCTCCAAAAAAATATATTGAAAAGATTATTATCAACGCTCAAATCGACTTTCCAAATTACTAATGACGTCAATGGTTGCTCATCCAGGTCTACGTGGAGCCTCCCTCACCAGTGGAGTTGAAGCCAGACCCAGAAGTCTTACGGGAGGTACAAAAATCCCCAGGGCACACGCCACATCGACGGCAGGCTATCAGGACAAGCTCTCTCAATCTGGGAAAGGATGGACAAAAGTAAGCATATTCTTTAAAGCCTTTCGACCTTATGTTGCAATATGTCGCGTTCATAAATATTTATGTAATCATAAGTGGCATGTATTTCTATGAAAAGTAGTAATTGTTGAAGTGCAATTACAAGGCATAGTCATTAAATGGGACAGTCATATTCATCAGTTAAAAGCTATTTCTGGACGTAAGCCTTTTTTAAAGATTTCAAGTGTGCCCTGTGTGTGTCATGGAACAACCTGCTTCCAACTTTAATAGATACAAAAAGATGCTCTCAATCTATCTCAGGAATATAATTCCAAAATTATATTACCTGAAACCTAATGTAACAACGCCGACAGACTCAATAGGCACTCGTACAATGTCGAATCTCCATTGGGAATATTATTAATTCCATCGTTCAGTCGAGTACTTAACCCGGGATGCCAGCGGTTTCGATGACACAACTCAATTTAATTACTGTCATTTTGCCGTATAGGAATGTAGATTGATGTTTCTATGTTGAGGATTTAATTTCATAACGATATTTTGCCTATTTCTTTTTGGATTCCAACAAATTCTTATCATCATTTGATGATGATAGATAATATGGTCTAATGACCATACACATCTTACTACTTGGCTCGGGAATAGTTACTGTTCTAGTTTTAAATCCATTTTGAGATTCATTCTGGAATGACATAAGTGTAAAAATATTTCAGGATTATTTTACTATTGATTTGTCAGTATTTGATGAGTTGGATTTGAACAAACAAATATTATTAATGATCTGACACATCGCATTATAGGTTCCGTGACAGAAGCCTGAAGAGAGATAAATCAGCATCGCGAAGTTCTGAACTTGACAGCAGTCCGAATTCAGCTGGATCCAGGTCTCACGACGGGGATCATGATGACGACGATGACAGTGTTGACATGAAGAGCAAAAAGTAAGGAATCATTACGACTCAAATACTTAGATGGGCGAAACCTTTTGTTATTAGCTGCAGTACTTTTATAAATATAAGCTTTGACGTTGAAAGTAGTTTAGCTGGAATGGTTATGATAAATTTTTCATAGATTCCATTTATGTGGAGAAAACTTTAAAACGTACAAATTTCTGTAAAATATTTTCGTTCTATATTGAAGTAAGCGAAACAGTGAATAATTAGCAATGCATAAAGGGCCCCAAAAGTAGAAAAATCCTCCTGAATGTCCTGTTTATTTTTGACTAGAGATTAGCTTTAAGAACATTGAAGAACCTTTATTACTTTCAGGAACAACATACAAAGATGGTATTCATTCCGCACTAACGCGCTGAATGGTGGTCCCAAAGCCAACAACACGCTTCAACCAACACCAAACCAAAAGGATCCTGACTCTTATAGTAAGTACTTTGTCCTTTTTTAAACTAAATATGACATCAATTGCTACCGTTGCTAAATTACTATTTCTACCAGAAATAGTAAATTTCACAAAGTTTTAAGAAATCGGTCTTTTAACCCGTGGCCTCCATTATCCAAACACTTATTCGAATGATATCAAGCGAGTAGTAAATAAACATCAAGCTATAATTCTGTTCAAGCACTAAAGTCCACTGGCAACTTCTAATTCACTTATACTGTAGCTAAAATTGTATTTTCGTTACTCATATACCAACCAATACATCTAAAAGTATATTTCAACGCAATAACTTGTTATAATTAGGGATGATTGATGTTGGCAGAGAGGAAAATTTCAATGAAAACCACTGCAAAACACGTCCCACATACTAATTTATTATGCGGTTCTGTATAAAATGAATAATTTTGTTTCGCACTTCAACGCTGCTGTAACTAGATTAAACTTTCACCGTTAATATAGTTAGTATCCGTGTTTTATGTTTCTAATTTAGCAAAAAGTTTTGACGACCTTTGTGGAGCTGCTAGTCCAGTTCAGATTAGGTAATTAGCGAACTGTAATTATTTTTAATTAGAAAGGATGTTTATCGCACTAAAATATATAAATAGTATAAAGTAATTCAAACGTAACTGAATTGTGTTGGGCCTAAATGTCTGATTAAAAACCACCCACAACCAGAATTTCTCTTGTTCTTCCATAAATGATCCACAACGCATTGTAACGCTTTGGATTTGCTTTCTCTGTTCTTAGTTACTGAGGATAGGAGCCCAACCACTAGCGAAAACTAATCAGATATGGATGATGGTTTGATAAATAATGACTTCGTCACTTTTCCCTAGCATAACAAATTTATCTTCACCAAAATATTCATTAATTTCAGTGTCTCGACCAATGTCATCGTTGTCTTGTGGTCAACTGCATATTCTGAGGAAATTGGCTTTGCTCAGGCTCACTGCGTGTATGGAAAGATATTGCCCTTCGCACAAGTCTGGGTGGAACTGGGAACTACCAAAGTTGATTAGGAAGATTAAGACTCCTGATTACAAAGGTAAGATTATCACCGCATCAAGATCTTGTAAACTTAGGTACAAAATAGAAACTCACAGAACATAAAATATGGAATGAGACGAAGGTCTGTTTGATGAGTTTTCTTGAATTATCGAAGTTCTTTTATTCGTCAACATGATTTTAGTTTACCACTTTGAGTAAATACCTAATGAATTGATTTTACTCGAACTTTTTTGTGCGATTAATATGGAGTTACAAAGGTTTTGTAATATTACAGACAAGACAGTGTTTGGAGTGCCGCTAACAGTATCACTGCAGAGAACCGGCCACGCGTTACCCAAACCAATACAGTGCGCCCTAAATTGGTTGAAAATCAACGCTTTGGATCAGGTAATATAACATTTTCACATTAATATTTCTGGTGATAAATAAAAACTTTAAAATGAAATATATGTATTTTTTTTTTATCCTTGGCAACAATAAAATCTTTTATCATTTGGTTATATTTGGTTTGCGTGCTTAATGATAACCTGGTCTTGTACGAGAAATAAGACTTTTTTGATTAAATCCTGGTCATAATAAATCTTACTGCAGTTTATGAAAACTACAACCTTAATTTACTATTTTTTTTCCAGATGGGTATATTCAGAAAAGCGGGTGTCAAATCAAGGATAGCCAAACTCCGAGGACTTGTGGAATCAGCGGGTGCTGCCAACGCTACCTTTGCCATAGAAAACATGAACACCATAGACTCAAACCAATCGAGCCTGAACTTCGATGGCGCCCAAGCTCACGATGTCGCTGACATGGTGAAACAGTATTTTAGAGAGCTGCCTGACGCTTTATTGACCAATAAACTTAGCGAGACTTTCATCGCTATATTTCAACGTATGTGTTATTTTTTGTTATTTTATCATGATGATGATATTATTTTTTATTATTTTGAGTATAAAAATGACAGCTTTATAAATAGACATAAGTCTTTGATATCTATTTTAAAAATTTTCAATTTGATTGAATGATGCTACGTAGAAACTATTAAACTTATTAAATAATGTGAATTTATCTTTAAAATTTATCATTTGTTCTTATAAAGAACATTAAGTAAATAAGTGTGTTTCTCTTCTAAAATGATTATCATGTTGATACCTAGAAGAAGATAGAGTAATTTTATAAATTGTAGTTAAAGATTTTGTAAGGCTATTATAATACTCTATTAACTATGCATCAAATGAGACAGATATTTATGATGATTTGATTTGGACAAATCAAGAGAATACTAATAATTGAATTTGAGCTAACGTTGAAGATTTATATAATACTTCTTTTCTTTCAGATGTACCGGAACCACTGAGACCAGATGCTGTTCAGTGCGCACTACTACTCTTACCCGAAGAACATCTAGAAGCTTTACATTCCCTTCTGATATTCTTGGCTGAGGTAAGTTATGAATCTTAATAATTGTTTTCAACGCTCTTAATCTTTTGATCAACTCGCATAAATAACTAACAACATTATCTTTTCAATATTTGCATAAAACTGCTAAGTTGGTTTCGCTATACAAAGCAGTGAAATCAATATTAAAGGTTCGTTTCCCAAGTTGGACTAAGAGATGCTGGATGTACGAAATTTGTAATAGATTTGCTTGCTATTGCGTGGTACTTACAATCCAATTGACAAAAGACAAATGCTGAAATGTGCATCTACTCTCACAGAAGACTGCTTATCCAAATGTAACAAAATCAAAATCTTTTTTTCTTTCTATTATTCTTTTTAAACATTTATAGGTTGCTGAACATTCGGCAGTGAATCAAATGACGGCGTCAAACTTAGCTGTATGTTTGGCTCCAACACTATTGCGACTCCATCATGCCCCACCGCAAACTGGAAGCACCAAAGAAGGAAATTCTAATAGGTAACATATATTTAAAAACATTTAAAATAATAATGCTTTGGTTCTTACGATTTCATGCAACATTTTATTTAGTATCGTTGAAGTGTGTTAGCAAGTCTTTAGAATCCTCATTTATATTTTCTTATGTTGTTTTCACTTGAAGTTAAATTTATATTGCCAACATTTTCATAATCAACAACCCCATAGACATTTACCACACAAAAATCTAAGCAGAGAGCTTTATAAAATACTCATTGCCTGTTTTTCTATTTGGGATCAAACAAAAAATTGTGAGGCCTTAAATCTTAATGTAAGGACCGACAGGGACCTAATTGATGGGCTGATGATGAAACAATGTACTCAATAAATATTCGACAATCCTTATACCAGGATTGTGAGTGAGAGCGAGTGTGGTGTCTGATTGGGACTTATGTGAACTTATGACAATTATCTAATACAATATTCTACAAACCTTACCTCAGGATGGTGATAGAGAGCGTGGCAGACCAACGGCAGATCAGCGAGAGTCGCGCCGCCCACGCGTGCCTCCTCCTGCTCATCCAGAAACACAAGCAGCTGTTCCTGGCGCCGGCCGACATGCTGGCCAGGTGCAAGTTCAACTACTTTGAAGAGAGTGTACCAGTGAGTATTACATGTTACTGAATATCATAATCGTCATCAACCCATATACGTCCCACAGCTGGGCACGGGTCTCCTCAACTATTGAGAGGGCTTTAGGCCATAGTCAACCACGCTGGCCTAGTGCGGGTTGGCGGACTACCCATCTAAGAAATTCCTAAGAACTTTTCAGGTGTGCAGGTTTTATCACGATGTTTTGCTTCACCGTTAAAGCAAGTAATAATTCAATGTGAATACATACATAACTTCGAGGTGTGTTCCTGAGATTCTCGACCGCGTACCTTAACCTCGAGGCCATCACTGCTTTTTTACCAACATGATCAATTACAAAATGTTCACTAACGAAGTATAGACTTGTATCACGGCCTATGCCCCCCCTAAAGTCCGTCAAAGAACTGAGTGTCTGCTATTGTATTATAAAGAATTGATAATAGTATCAATGAAGTGCCAATACCAAAGGATATAGAAATTTGTTAAAAATAATGAATAATAGATTCCTATAAGTGACTAAGCAGATGAATATTCGGTAGAGATACGTCCTATTACTATCAGAGTTAGAGATATATAGAATATCGATACTGTAGAAGGATACTTTCTTCAACATCGTAAAAGATATGAATTGCCTTATTGCACATACTTGTAGTAATCATTTTTGGCGCTCCCATGAATTTAAAAAATATTAGAAATTAAATTATACCATCTTCAACTTTCAGGTAGCATTAGAAGAATTAGGTGCAGATTTCAACCAAGACTGGAAAGGTTTTCAACAAGCCTGCATAAAAGCATTGCTCAAAGAAGCCAAAGAAAAGTAAGTTTTATTCCACGAACGAAAATTTCTACTCTTCCAACTAACTACTAGAAGTTTTAACTGTAGACTTCTATACATCGTTTTTTCTACTGTTTCTTATAGTCTAACCTTTTTCATGCTTTTTTAGAGTCTGTGGCCGATCGGGAAAGAGGTGAGACATCGGTGTTAGAGCGTTGTTCATCTACCTTCTATCATTTGATGTTAACCTGTGTAATTCTGTTCTTTGAGATTATGTCTATACAAACCTGACATACACGATCAATTAGATTAGCACTATTGCCAGTTAATAATTGTACTACAGTGCAATTGCAAATCCACATACATTTTTTTAAGCATAGCAGCACAGAATTTTTTTATTTTAAAGAATATATTTATCATTTGCGTAGTGGGTACAGAACATATTTATCTGGTACGCTAGAGCTTTAGTAAGGACAAGATAAATTCTAAATTTTTGCGTTCATTTTAGTAATTAGAACTCTGCCACCATACTTTAAGCTTCTGTTACGTTTTAATTTATTGATAGGATTTCTTTTCTACTGTCAGCTCTGCTGTTTTCCATAAACTTCCCCGTTTTTTTTAATATTATTGAACAGTGAACCAAAGAACAGAATTACAGAATCATAGTTCTCACAACACTTTCATAGTAGTCGATTCGTGGCCACCTAGATGTTTCGTGTTAGTGTTTATTTGTTTAACTTAAATGTAAGAAATAATTCAATACACTCTTCATTGGAGGCTACTAAAGATACCGATAATAATGCTTTTAAATTTTAGACAAACCTAAAAACTTGCATTAAAAAAATATCTTGTCCGTTTTCAATGATAAATATTTTTAACATGTGCTTGATGAAAATAATAATGCACCCACCAATCAGTAAACATCCATAGTTCTCACTCCACACTAATGTACAAGCCTTCATTCTTGTAATTTTCTGGTCTTACGAACACAAATGTTTGTAGATCATAACAATTTTTGTATTTAAACAGCGGGCTCTGGTTTCAAAAGCTGGTGTCTAGCCAACTACGCTACAAGATAGAATAAAATTGGATAATCAAAAATATCATAAAATAAATAAAAAAAATCAATAAATCTTAGTAGACTGATGACTCACATGTCACGTCGCTTTACCAACGTATAAAACAATAGAAAAAAAATCAATTAGCACTACTTTTTATATTGAACTCCAATAATTATTGAAAACGGACATATAAGTAACTATAAACATATGACTCTCTTGAGTTTTTGTAGTGGTCCAACACTCTCAATAGAAGATGCTGATGCTATCATACTTTCCAGGACAAGAGGATGGATGTCTGTGTCTGGCGCAGCGCCGCACGTGGAGTTGTGCTGCAAGAAGGTCGGCGACGGACACCCTCTGAGGCTGTGGAGAGCCACGACTGATGTAGAGGCGCCGCCCCAGGAGGTTATGCAAAGGTTAGGCATACATTTTTTTATACTGAATTCGCAGTATAAAGGATTTATCTGTATGGGAAAGTGAGGATAACATCAAGTCTGATAGTGCAGTGGGGTTCAAATGGAGTATTTATTGGCTAGAAACATCAAAACTCAGCAGTACGTCTATTTATTTACAAGAAATCCCACCACACACCCGCCACTGCAACTCCTGTATTCCAGGATCAACAGCGGCACGCACAGTATTGGCGCCGAGCAATGAAGCTCAGCGAATCTAAGGGGACCTAAATTGTCATAATCCCGCAACGAAGTTAATCAGAAAACAATGTAAAGGAGGAGTTGGAAAAACAAAGAGTTGTCCACTTCCCTCCACAGCAAAGCGGGTGACAAAATATTGAGCTATGAGGTTTAACCTCACATAAAGAAAGACAATTACAATTACCAAAAATTTGACGCAATTAACTAACGCACCACGGATAAATAACTATTGCTTAAATTGGACCTAACGTGCGAACTGTTATACAGACTTCCAATAATAGGCATGGCAAAATCGCTGAAAGGCACGGAAATTCCTCCTAGATTCAACGAGGTCTGTATAATAAACAACACCAGACGTTACATGCATACTATTGAGCATACTGTTACGCTCATCCGACCAAAGATTGCACTCCCAAAGGATATGATGTGCGGACTGTTCATATTCGCAATCATGTGTTGAGCATTGGCACATAGGAGAATCAACCAACTTAAGTGAGAATAATTTGCTACGAAAATTGCCGTGACCCGTTAGAAATTGCGACACGTAATGATCAATTTCAAGCCAGGTTTTTGCCAAGCGATCGCTAACCGACGGAAAATATTGATAGAGATGACGTCCCTTTACAGACAGCTTCCATCGGTTTTGCCATTCTTCTATTAATGCCGAGTAAATCTCGGCGTATGGTTTAAATAATCGAGTTATTTTTGAAAAGTCGCGCGATGGAAGGAAATCCCTATCAATACTTTGCTTGTTGGTAAAATATAACGCGGCGCGACGCTGTACTTCCAGGTCGACTGGAAGCACACCCGCAAGAACAGGTAAAGCCTCGGTACTAACGGTTCTGTACGCCTTGCACAAAAATATCAACGCCAAACGCTGACTCTGGAGCAATTTCCTTCTGACTGCGCCGACAGTTGCCCTATCGGCCCACACAGGAGAAGCGTAACAAATACAACCCAAATATGTAGCTCCATAAATTACTTTTAAGGTATTAAACGACAGACCCCAGGTTGACTTTGATATCCTCGTCAAGGCATAAAAGTTGTTTTTAGATTTTTCACCGACGCTTTTTATATGTTCAATAAAAGAGAAATTTCGTTCTAGAACAAGCCCTAGGTAACAAACCGATTGTTTACTTTTGATAAGGACGTTATTAAATTTTATACGCGGCGGGGTTTTCAAGTTGCCTTTCAGCAGCAAGTGAAATGATTTTTGGGGAGCGAACGAGAGACGGTTTCTTTCACCCCAGTGAGTAATTAAACGTAGACACGTGTCTGCTAACTTTTCTAGACCGGACCTACTATTCGCTTGTATGAGTAAGAGTCCGTCATCCGCATATCCTATTAAAGAACAACACGGTGGTAAAGGAATCGCGAGAAAGTCATCAAAGCCTAGATTCCATAAGTAAGGGCCGACAACAGAGCCCTGGGGGCAACCCATTGTCAGTGACTTCGACACTGCGTGGTGACCTAAGCGCAATTTAGTTGATCCATGGATAAAATAAGAGTTGATCATAGAAAATATATTCCTTGGGCAACCACGAGATTTTAATTTCAGAAGTAACATAGGCCACCAGGCATTATCGAATGCACCAGAGATATCTAAAAATATCCCTAACACATACTTATGCTCCGATTTGTTAACCGCTCTTCTAACCGATAAAGCTGCGTCCACGGTTGATTTACCAATCGTAAAACCGAATTGATTATCGTGGAATTTCGGTCCGCCTGGTAGTAAGCGAGGCACAATAAGGCGTTCAAGTAGCTTGCCCAACGATGGTAATAACGTTATAGGACGATAGGATTTTGGGTCTTCAGGAGGCTTATTGCCTCCTTTTGGTATAAGTTTAATGAGACCACACCGCCAAATTCGCGGAAAAACACCCTCAGCTATACATCGATTAAAAACGCACATTATAGCGACACTGGACAGTTTACACGCTTCCTTTATCATCTTGTTGGAAATTTTGTCATCTCCAGAAGCTTTATTAAGCGGCAGGGAGCTAACTACTTCTAGAAATTCGCGAAGAGATGGGCTATCCGAATCAGGAGTCGACGGTGAAACGGAGGCCCATAGTCGTACTTGACTATGATATGCGGAATCGTTATTAAGGCTATCGTCCGGGATAAGTGAGTTTAATAAGGTTTCCGTGGTCTCCTCAATACCAGTAGTGTATGTTCCATTAACCTTTATGTTTTCAATATATGCTGAATCAATTGATTTATTAGCTTTAAACTCATGGTAAAGGGGGGACCAGGGACCCTCAGCATTAAGACGGTCAACTACTCTTCGCAACAAATCGCCTTTTGCTTTAATAATCGCGGCTCTATAACGCGATCTGGCTACTTTTAGAGAGTTAAAAGCACTTTCAAGTAAATCACTATTAATACACTTTTTCCTAAGCGAATTGAACCTCCTACGCGCTCGACGAAATAGTTGACGAAGGTGGACTAAGGTATTGTTCCACCAATCACATCTGCGAGTATTAGTTACAAATGCACGACCGAAAGTCATATCCGCACAGTATGTAAAGGTATCGGTCATAATTTCAGCGCAAGCTTCGGCTGAAAGTTCATTGCGAGTGAAATCTCTGGTATGATTAGCAAAAAGCGAGCCAAAAGACTCCCAATTAGCCCCTCTTAATTTATATCTATAGTTGTAATAATTATTATGATGCCCTCGTGTAAATCCAGGTAAAAACTCGTACACTATCAGGCGGTGATCACTACAAGACGCGTCAGGTATAACACGCCATTTGTCGAGATGGACGTCTCCACAGGAAAGTGTGACGTCGATTGAAGATTCGC
The DNA here is from genome assembly GCA_030295005.1 of Cephonodes hylas. Lineage (NCBI taxonomy): Eukaryota > Metazoa > Arthropoda > Insecta > Lepidoptera > Sphingidae > Cephonodes > Cephonodes hylas. Next base: position 8,178,542 of record AP025382.1, read on the forward strand.
CCATAGGACTGCTATACGTAGGTGGTGCGTCGGGTGTATTATGAATTACTAAATTTAATTCTGCAATGAAGTCTTCGACGGCACAGCGTCGCTCCGAATCGGTCGGTCTTAATTTGCCATACCAAAGAGTGGAAGACGCATTGACATCCGCGCCAACAACTATTTTATTTCCCGAAAGAGACCTCAGGACATGCCGCAAATGGTATAAATGTGGGCCCACGGGGTCCGAGTATTGAAAATAACAGCTCACAACGTATAATTTAGTTGAAGGAGTAGTAACCTCCGCGACCGCACAGTGTGACGTCATAAGATTACGCACTGATGTGACTGTAAACACAGAACTCGACACGTAAATGCCAGCTCGCGACCTGTTATCCAGTTGTATTAATCTAGTACGTAACCGAGCGTGTTGGTACTGCTCTTGGACGAGGACAATGTCGAGCTTATATTCGTTAATTAAGATATTTAACTCCGACGTTGCCGCCCTATCATTGTGTAAATTAAGCTGTCCGATCGTGAGACTATCCATTTACAATCAATAATTAGTTGAAAGTAATAAAATCTGCAATTTATGTTTGTACGATGGACATTCCTGAGACCCGCACCGGTGGTCGTGCGGTTTGTTAAACTTCTTGCACGTCGCGCAAATAGGTTTGAACGCGGCATCACCCTTATGTGGGCACGATCTCGAATCGTGTTCACCGGCACACAGAGCGCAAGTCGGGGATTTCGTCGTGCAGAACTTATGCACATGTCCGTACTGCTGACAGTTAAGGCACCTGACTAGTTCGACGTCGTCGAAGAATCTACATGTCGCCCAGTCAATAAATAATTTGTCTTTAGTGGACATAAGATGATTTCGAACTTCCGAGTCCACTTCAATTCCGACCCATTTGCGATTTGTTTTTTTATTTACAAGAAATAATAAAACGCACTAGTACGACTAGTAGAGGCGCTTTAAAGTTGAAGGCAAATATGGTAATGAAACCTGCAAAAGTTTTATAGGTGTCCGCCAATCCACATTAAGCCAGCGTGGTGGACTACGGGCAAAAACCCGCTCAGTTGTGGTGAATTTCCGTGCCCAGTATTGAAACGTATGTTTGCTCTTGATGATGATAGTGATGACGATGGAAAACCCCTTTGAAAAAAATGAAATATCATAAACCCTTTGCAGAAGAAGCAATCAGACGGTATCTTACATCAATACTATATTACATATGACGTTTTCATCTGTTTCAGGATACTCCGTGAGCGGCATATATGGGACGATTCGTTGATAAAATGGAGGGTGGCTGAAAAGCTAGGCACCAACGCCGAAGTGTTTCAGTACATCTCGGCTTCTTGTATCAATCTGTCGCCCAGGGAATACTGCGTTTTACGGTGAGCACCAATTTTGATTCAAAATAAAAATGGCTAAAGTTAAGACATATGGAATACGTAGAAACATAATAATTGTAACATTGCCTCTTTATGTGAAAGTTCGTATTAAATTAGCCATAATACTATCTATAACTCAAGAAAAATGTTTAAATACATAAAAAGAAGCTATTCCTAGTTAAACGCATCTTATTGCTAGTTTTACTCTAATCTTTATTAGTAGATATCATAAAATAAGTGATAAATAAATAAATAAGCGTGTTTTCGATCTCATCACTACTCTGGAACAAATCATTTTTTTTTTAATAAACCCGTGGCCTCTCTAATTGCTATCTATTTATCTTTTCCTCAGGTCTTGGCAGCAAGGCGGTGGTGGTGGGGGCTGGTGTGCTGTGGCTGAAACTTCAGTAGCGCACGGCACTCCGTCGACAGAGGGCGCCAGGGGCGTAGTGTTGGCCTCGCGGTACTTGGCCCAGCCAGCCGGCAAGGGACGCAGCCGACTGGTCCACTTGGCTAGGGTAGATACCATGTAAGTACACTTCAAAACCATTATCCAAATTTTGGACTAAGCCCTAAACTCTGTCAATAGTAGAGGAGACCCGTGCCCAGCAGTGTGACGTATATGGGCTGATGATGATGATCCAAATTTTATAAAAAATGTAGAGAACATTTTTAACTTTATAAATTTAAAAAAAAACGTGGGACTAACCAAAAATAAGTGTTTACATCTTTTCCCATTAAAAAGAAACAAAACCTAAATAGACCCATCGTAGTTGAGAAAGATTAGTATCCTCATTAAAGTCTGACCAGATTGCCTTATTGCAAAGCACTATACAAGGTGTATTTAGACCGTGATCGAAAACTGAGGCAGGTAATAGCGTTAGTGATTACAAACCCCCTGGCATTAACGAAAATCCTGACAAAAATAAAAATTTTGAGGTTTTCCATACAAATCACATACTTTTAACACCTATGGTTGTATGGAAATCGTATTTTTTTTTATTTTTTGTCGGGATTTTTAATATCGCTACTGAGTTTGTGATCACCCTCGCTATTACCTGCCTCAGTTTTCGATCACGGTCTAAATACACCCTGTATAATCTCAGTATGAGCCATAAAATTATAATAAAAACAATATCTCTACTTACTTTTCCTGATTAATTATAATAAACAAATAACAAAATAACTTCTATTTCAGGGGTCGTACTCCAGAATGGTACAACAAATGCTACGGCCACATCTGCGCACTCTACCTGGCGAGAATTCGGGCTTCGTTCAAGCACAACACAGAAGGACCCGAGTCGAATGTATGATCCAAGCATTCCACTTAAGTGGGGCTGATCCCACTTAAGTAGACGTCAATCGTCGTTGTAAATATAGAGAGGTTAACGTGGACATGAAAGTTCAAGTGATTGTTACTATTTACCCGCGAAGTGTTGATAATGAAATCTATTATAAATTTGATGTTTGTGAAAATGTTGAAGCGTTTATTGATATTTATGACCAAAATTGTAGTTAGTAAAATTTCCGATCTGATATTATAGTAGTTTTAAGATATTTACATATTTATGCAATTTGACGTTCGCAATACCCATGAAATATGCATAATAAATAAGAGTTTTAAATCACCAGGCGATAATCCTCGGGTATTTTGATGATGATGGGAAGAAATTTATCAAATGTGTGTTGGTGTCTATATTAGGTTTGATTGTTGGTAGTACCTTAAATATAGACTTTTATCGATCGTTGGACTACACTCGAGTGAAATCTGCCTCCCAACCTACCTCCATGTGCGTCTTGACCCTTGTTATCCCCATGGGAATTACCAAAATGGCTGACTCGTTCGAATATTTAGATATGCTTAGCTAGATCAAATCCCCCCTGTGGTGCGTTGTATATAAAATTTTTAAATGATATTTCTATTATATCGAATATTAATAGATTTAAAAGCGATCGTGCTTGACGTTTTATTGAATTTTGTAAACTAGGAAACCTTATTAACAGGTTTTTTTTAAGACTATAAGTAAAGCTTGTTCGATATGAAATAAATTGATCGTTTATTATCGTAGAGAATTGAATAGCACTTACAAAAAGTGAACAAAAATTGAGAATTAAATTATCTTACTGTTACCACCAATACAAAGCTTATAGGTTCATTATAGCGATATTAGTTTATGAAATTCAATAAAACGTAATTACATAATTATATTTATAACTCCAAATAATCTCGTAATACGCTATTGAAAATTCAGTTTTACCATCAACCTATGTAAAGTTATCATTACATATCACTAGTCATATTATATAAATAATTTTCAAATTTAATTAAAAAAATCACATAATAACCGTACCTGTCCTGTGTTCAGGAATTTATAGTATTAAATTATTATCATATATTCAATATTTAATGGTATGTATTGAAAGCAATTTGATAAAAAAAAATGAATGTATTCGGATGTGATTGTGTTGTAAAAAGTCTGATTGTAAATAGTTTGTTAGCTGTCGTTTAGCTTAATGACCATCACAATTTTAATGTTTTAGCTTATTAACAATAGTTGTGGGGAGTGTTTTATATTATCTGTGCAATTCTATTTTAAAATAGCAAAGAGGTGCGATAATGTTTTTTCAGTTTTAAAAAAAGAATAACGTCACTTTTTACCCTGTACTTAGTATTGGGAGATCTTAGGACCTATGTAGAGAGATATGTTTTATTTTTTTTATTTACTTGACTAAAACGGATTTTTGTGACGCCAAACTATTTTTAAATTTTACCCTGGACTGCCTTGATTTAAAAAGTTAAATAGTGGTATTAAACACTCCAAACAATATTTATATTAATATAATTCCTCTCGTAAGAGAAACGTTTTGAAGCCAAATATCACAAAATGAAGATATTATATTATGCTTGTAAATATAATTCAAATGATATTCTATGGATTCTGTAATCTCAAATAATAAAGTTTAGTATTGTTAGTTACCTACTATTATCACAAATTGTTGGTGCAGTTTTAAATAATGTTGTTAGCTCGAATAATATGGCAACATTCACAGATTAAAAATAAAAAAGTATGATAAAACTATGAAAAAAAGCGCTAGCAAATGCTATCCAAAATATATTTTTGATACTACTAGCAACGGGTATATAATCTGCTCCAAATTGCCCCATCTATAGATATACGCAATTAAAATAAAAGGATTATCAAATTGATTTCCTTCGCTCAACATTTTTATTTTAATCTGTGAATGTCTCTCTCATGTTTAAATGTATCATTCATTAATTCATCACCATCTTATAGTATTTAATGGCCAGTTTTAAAATTATCCGGTGTTATTAAGTGTTAAGAGAAATCCATAGACACGTCACATTCCATTGTATTATGAAAAACAATTTCCAACGTAACAGGTAAACTCCTTGCAGAGAAAACCCAAGTGTCTTATTTACGTCATGAATAAATGTCATTGCAATACTTACTCAGCCATACTTTTAAAATAATCATTTATATTAAAGTCAGCAGATTTTCAAATTATATTGCAAATTGAAAGATATGTACTTAAATTCAATAATTTTAAAATGTATTTAAGTATGCAAAAAGTAAAAGAATTATAGATGTTTTATTATCTGTGACAATAGTTTTAAGAAATTCTAAATTCAAATAACTAATACTGTTACCTACCATGTTTTATCTGTTACAAAATATGAAGTCAGTATTTCAAATTAAAAGTAGATAAATGTGTTGAAATAAGTCGTTGTGCATTTTACGTTTCCCGATAATAGAAATAATCACCGTAAAATACTCCGTGTCTGTTATATGTAATATAAACTAATGCATTGTGATTTATTCTTTATGAAAATATATGGACCATTGTATTGAATCTCTGAAGTATTATTTACTGTACAAGGTAATATAAATATTTATTTATTACTTATGGGTATGAAAGTTGAGTAATGGACTATTATAGGAAGGCCAAAGAAGAGATGGATGGAGTGCACGAGCGAAGATAACAAAGAATAAGAGGTAAATGATGAGAAAGAGGTGAAAAACATATTGCGAACCCAAAAAGAGTCGGGAACTGGGCAAAAAGATAGTAACAGGTACTAACAAAACGTTCGAATCCAACGGACCTGTTTTGCAACTGAGAGGCTTAAGCCTGAGTCCACCACGCTGTCCTAGTGCGGGTTGCCAATTGGTGTTCCATAAAGTATAAGAGATAAATAATTCCCTCTACAAACTTACCGTGATAGCGTCTTTAGAAACCTATATATCGCCATAGCAAATTTCTTTAAAATTGAATCAACGTTTACGACGTATGAAGGTACTAAAATTACTCATGTCATATTCTTCTTCTTCTTCTTCATCAACCCATATACGCCCACTGCTGAGCACGGGTCTCCTCTACCATTGAGAGGGTTTTAGGCCATAGTCCGCCACGCTGGCCTAGTGCGGGTTGGCGGACTACACACCTAAGAAATTCCTAAGAACTTTTAGGTGTGCAGGTTTCATCACGATGTTTTCCTTCACCGTTAAAGCAAGTGATAATTCAATTTGAATACACACATAACTTGGAAAAGTCAGAGGTGTGTGCCTGGGGTTCGAACCCGCGACCGCAAAAATTCTCGATCGCGCGCCTAAACCTCGAGGCCATCACTGCACTCAAATTACTCGTGTCATATTATCTATACTCTATACTATTATTATAAAGAGGAAAGGTTTGTATTTTTGTATTTTTGTATTTTTGTATTTTTGTATTTTTGTATTTTTGTATTTTTGTATTTTTGTATTTTTGTATTTTTGTATTTTTGTATTTTTGTATTTTTGTATTTTTGTATTTTTGTATTTTTGTATTTTTGTATTTTTGTATTTTTGTATGTTTGTTACGAATAAACTCAAAAAGTACTGAACCGATTTGGATGATTTTTGGTATGGAGATAGATGGGACTCACCGAAGTAACATAGGATACTTTTTATCCCGGAAAATTTGGTATTCCCGTGGGATTGGGTATAAAACGCTATATTGATTTTACGCTTTCACGCCTAAACCATTTGACCGATTTTAATGATTTTTGGTATGGAATTAGATGGGACCCACCGAAGTAACACAGGATACTTTTTATCCCGGAAAATGTAGTATTCCCGTGGGAACGGGTATTTCTGGACCTACTGAACCGATTTGAATGATTTTTGGTATGGAGATAGGTAGGGCCAACTGAAGTAACATAGGATACATTTTATCCCGGAAAATGTAGTATTCCCGTGGGAATGGGTATTTCTGGATCTACTGAACAGATTTGAATGATTTTTGGTATGGAGATAGGTAGGGCTCACAGAAGTAACATAGGATACATTTTATCCCGGAAAATGTAGTATTCCCGTGGGAATGGGACTTTCTGGATCTACTGAAAGATTTGAATGATTTTTGGTATGGAGAAAGGTAGGGCCCACAGAAGTAACATAGGATACATTTTATCCCGGAAAGTGTAGTATTCCCGTGGGAATCCGTAAACTCAAGATCTACTGAATCAATGTAAATGAATTTTGGTATAGAGATAGGTAGAACCCACCGAATTAACATGATATACTTTTATCCTGGAAAATGTGTTCCCGTGGGTATGGGTACATGTTATAATTGCAAGAGTAACTCTGTAAGTCTATTACGGTTTCACGCCTAAACCATTCGACTAAGTTATATAATTTTAGGTATGAACATAAATAGGACCCTGTGAAGTAAATGTTCCCGTGGAATAAACATGTTATAAATGCGGAAATAGCTTTTTCAAAGTAAAACTTTTTTGGACACTTATGAGAAGAAATAAAGATTCACGTATTATCTTTCTGCACTTAACCCTAAAGTCTACGCAGACGGAGTCGCGGGCAAAAGCTAGTAAATAATAAGAATATATGAAGACATACATCACGCATATAATGTACTACATTTTATTTACCTACTAGTGATAGCATTGTACATCCCCTAACACAATAGAAATGTCGTAAACAGAAAGAACATTCATTAAATTTAAAACAATAAGAAGGAATACCCCTTTATGATTCAGGTCTTATTCCAAGCTGATTACTGACTAAGACATCCCACGTATGATGCATGATTTATTGGATTTAGGTATAATAAGGGACTGTTTTGCAAGATTCAAAGTACCTATCTATTTGTAAGTTTAAATTAAGGATTCTTGGCATACATTTTCTTTTTTTTTATAATCGTTTTTGTTAGTTTTTGAAGAGACAAAAACAGGTTAAATTTTACTAACAACATTTAGACTGAAATTACGAAAATAAAAACCTTACCATAATGACGATGATTATGGATCTGAGACTTTAATAGTTTTTACTCAATCACGATAGAAGGGCCCAACGGTTCCCTTTTCTAGGTAGGTATACATTGACTCATAGCAATATAGAGCAAAGAGATATTTACATTAAAGAGATATTTAGATTTGATTTTTACTTTACTCATCGTCCGTCATACGTCCCATTGCTAGATTTAGGCATTCTTCACAACTGTGAGGGGTCAGGCCTTAGTCTACGCTGACCTAGTGTAGGTTTCCGGATGCATTATTGTACCTACATATTAAGAATTAGTTTCCACTTCTTACCACTACAAATTACTGTAAAATTTATGCCTTTAGTAAGTTAAGTATTTATCTATTCAGCTCTAAAAAAATGATTTTAGAAATTTTGAACTAAATTCTAACTCTCCCATTACTAATCTACCTACCACGAAACGCAACAGACGTTTGAGTATGTTCTATATTTGTCCCGCTGTTGAAACCCACAACTGAGGGGGCTTCCAAGACCGATGCGAAATTTGACTACTGTCTTTCATTCCCAGATGGCCTTTAAAGGGTATCCCACACTGATAATCTTGGTAGCAAAATCGTACAGCAAAAACATTTTGACGAAGATCTAGAAAGTAAACCCAACCGGAAGAATTATGTTGATAAACAAAAAACGATCACTGACAGTGGTTGCGATTTTTTTATACACTTGTTTACGATGCAAGTACTCAATTGAATACTACAATGGTAAAGTAAAAAACTGAATTGATCCTTTGAATACACTGTGATTCAACTTCCTCGTGATACAAAAAGTTGAATACATTAAATTGCACTTCTTGAAAGGTTTGGTCACGTATTTAGGAAACCAGAGAAGTTAGTTATTTTTTCATGACCCTTGGCGGTTGATATGTAATTGTTATATCTTATTTATAATCAAATGATAAATCAGTAACAGCTCAAATTATATAAATATGTTATCAGCACATTTAATATCTTAAGATAATTGATTATCTGTGGCATTATGTTTATATACGATAAGGAAACAAAAACAAATAAAAACACACAACAATACAAATAAGCAACATTTAACTTTCAAAAATAGAGTTTACCGTAGGCTTGCACATTCGTTATTTACTAAATGTACTTATAATGATGGAAATAAAGTTTTGAATTCAATAGACGTGTGCAATATACATACGTGATTAATATCGACAAAAAATAATTACAGCCTTTATACGTCCAATAGTCGAACGCGGGCCTCTTCAACCAATGAGATGGTTTAGGCCTCAATCCACTACGTAACTACGTTGGCCTAGTGCGGGTTAGCAGACTACATACCTAAAAATGCTACAAACTGTTGGGTGTGCAGGTTCCTTTAGGATTTTTTCCTTCATTGTTAAAGTATGTAAGTGATAATTCATTGATAATTTATTGTAAATTTATATGTCTGCCTGGGGTTTGGACCTGCGACTGCCGAGATTCTCAATCGCACGCCTAAACGTCAAGGCTCTAGTACTATGGCAGAAAAATCTGATGTAATGTCGAGACTGTATGTCAGTCCGTCCTGATTAAGAGGTAACATTTAGAGGTCGTCAGGATTCAGGGCCGCCGGACTTACACGAAGGCGATGCGCTTTCAAAAGCGATCCTAAGACAAGCGGCGCGTCAAGTGACCTCGTTTTTGTTGCGGATCATATCACTGGTTTGGGTAACTGAAAAAATATATAAATAAGACTGAGCCTATAAATAAGGCCTATTTACTGTGATTTAGAATTTACAAGATTATACGTTTAAATATTTTGTCGTTATAACTCCTTATTTTTTGTAAAAATGAAATAAACATATTAACAAATTAGATGACAAAATAATACTAATATTGTGACTATTCGCTTTAACCTTCATAAAAATCGTGATATATGTCACGAAGGTAAGAGATTTCCTTGTGAATTGAGTAAACATGCAGTATAATTATCAATTATTGCATAACCATCGAAGAACTTAAAATAAAGAAAGGTCCGAAATTGCGGTATATTTTAATGGGCGCATCTGTAAAGAATTTCAAATGTTGCATCATGCACCGAACTACCAATAGCATTCACATAAAATTCTAGGCCTCGTTGTGATTGGTTGACGAATAAGGTTGCTGCAGTGGCAAGTGGAAATGACATTTATATGTGTCATTTCACGCGGTATTTTTCGTATTACATTGACATAAAACTTTTTTTATCTTCACATCGAACACTTATTTGCATATAAAAAGAGGTAAATTAATAAATATCAGATGATTTTTTCTTAATTGATGTACATGTTTTGCTAAAAAGGTTTATTACATTTATTTTTAACACAGTTTTAGAATTTATTGAAACGGAACGTTAAACGTCCCAGTTCCGAAAAGAAGAGTAAAACTGTCAAGTACATCCCGGAAATGTCAGTCTAGCACAGAACGTTGCAATGGGTAGTGTGTATAATTTAGTTTTACGTTTAAATTCCTGACACTAGTTGGATTTGGTTGTCGGTAATCACGCTATTGAACAATGAAACACAAGTTAATAAGTATTCATTGAAATCAATCTGTGATAATATTTAAATCCACTCTTCACTTTCATCACTTTCTAATTGATATTTCAAATTGTGATAAATCGCGGTGCGCTTTTGTGATTTTTTGAAAATAGAACACCAATCGGACCACAAATTTCGACATGGATCACGTAGAAAACAGTAACGAAATGGCGGGAACGGAAAGTAAAAAGGAACCTTTTTGGATATTTGGCTATGGATCTCTTTGCTGGAATCCAGGTTTTGAATATAAACAGTCCGTTACTGGATATGTAAAGGGATTTTCAAGAAGGTTTTGGCAAGGGAATACTACGCATCGCGGAACGGAAACGAAGGTAAGCAACAAATAATTTTACTCAATACCCACTGGCTACCACACGTCATTAGGGAAATTCCTAAAAATTCCATCTTTTTCAATTCCCTTGTTGTTGATATTTTTTTCATAAACCTATTTAATCATATTTTACATAAATGTAACCTTGTGAGCAAATGTTCTGATGCAATCATAGGGCTCTCAAAATGTAGGTATATTTTATTTCTATGGAATAGAATATGGATTAAGCACTATCAAATTAATAATGTCACCAATATTTGTCTTGTACTGTTAATATCTACTATTTTAAATACATTATAATACTTGAAAATACTACTACAAAATAGTTTTTAATCATCATTCACAGCCAATTCAACCCTTGCTGGGCATATCCATTTGAAAATAATATTCTACATATGGCTTTTTCATTTATATTTTTGTCATTCTAAGAAGATCTCACCTGTCTGTTCAAGGAGTAGGTAGATGTGTAATATTACACCCACATTTTGGGTATTATGTATTGTGCTTTTTTTGAGAATTTCCTAATGGGTAAAGTGCTTAACACACCTTAAGCTATGTATATAACTTAAGATCCCGTAACTACCACAATAGGCCAGCATTCTCAAGAAAGTTACTTTCATGCATACATATTGGGCTCCCTAGCAATGAGATGTATATTAGCTGATAATAATTCATGAAGAAAACCCAAATGTCTACTAAGGAAACACTGTTTAAAAAATATATAATATTGATAATTAATAATGAATAACAAAGCCTTTTTATGCTATGTGTAAAAAATGAAAATAAATAAATAACAAAGAAAATGTGGTAGGTATTTTGTTGTTAGTTGCTTGTAATGTTTATAACTTGACTGCAATGTAAAAATTGTCTACTAATATTTTAATGTAAAGATAAATAAATTACATATGTAATGCCCCAGATTATTTGTTATGCTTACATCTGAACCACATCAATCATTAATTTCTATGATTTTTGGTATGTACAGTTAGGATATTGGAAAAGGACATAAGGCAGTTGATTTTAATAAATTATGCATAGGAAGGGCAGTGCCTCACAGCTAGTAAATAAAGAAAGTTAATATATGAAGAACCATTTTTTTTTTAATATATTCAATGTTTATTCATTCAATAAAACTAAAAATGATTTATTCATTTAAAATTTAACATTTGTTTAAAAATCTTAAGCTTTTTAGGCTGAAACCCCCTAATTATTTGAAAATATTCTATATAAGGCTCGACCGAGATGGATTTTTTGTTCTCGGCCGAGACCGAGACCAAGACCGAGAATAAAATAAAGTCTCGGCCTAGACCGAGAACCGAGACCGAGAATAGACAAAGTGTGATTTTTTTAATACTGTTATTTTTTTTAATACGCTACTACTACTACATGTCCCTCGACATAAAATTGACCAGCTCTCCTAAACAGTTGTTCACTTGCTTAACTAGTAGGCGGCGCAGTTAAAAAAATATTTATTGCAGGCTTAAGCACTAAGCAACTTATAAGGTGACAAAAACCAATACTCAAAAATATTAGCATTTCTTTGATTACCGAGCTTGTACTATATTTACGCGTGGCCACGCGCGGTAAAATATTAATGCCGATTTGAAAAAAGTTACAGTCTCGGTTATGACCGAGAATCTCGGCTAGAAACAGCCGAGAACCGAGACAAATTTCTCGGCAGGATTCATAGCGGAGAATGCCGAGACCGAGACCGAGACCGAGATCTCGGTCGAGCCTTAATTCTATAGCATGCATTGTGGCAATAAATAAAGAAAACCTTGACATTACTTTTGCATGAGTATTTTTGGCAAACTTTCAAGGCGGATTCTGCATTTGTCATCTTTATATCTCTTATACATTCACAATGTTTGACTGTTAATACTACTTTTAATTCATTTCTCATATTTTTATACATCAGTTGAAATTATCAATATACCAATGGCAGTATTTCCATAGGAGCCCAACAGCCCAACTTGCCTTAAAAAATCTGAATATTAAATTTAAAACCTTTATTTAACAAGAGCAATTTAATATATAAATGAGAATATCTGACAATAAACAATTATAAAATAGACATACCATAATTAATATGAAACCCTATTGGGTACCTCTACTGCACACATATAGTATGCACCATAAATACTTTTAAAAAATCTGTGTTCATTTCTATTCGCTACTTTTTCTGAAAGTTTATCAAACTGATTTACTCTTGCATTTATTTTCTTGTAAGTTATTAATTTCCGCTATTTATTTTCTGTATAGGCAGTGACGGCCTCGAGGTTTGAGCGCGCGGTCGAGAATCTCGGCGGTCGCGGGTTCGAACCCCAGGCACACACCTCTGACTTTTCGAAGTTATGTGTGTATTCACATTGAATTATCATTTGCTTTAACGGTGAAGGAAAACATCGTGATGAAACCTGCACACCTAAGAGTTCTTAGGAATTTCTTAGATGTGTAGTCCGCCAACCCGCACTTGGCCAGCGTGGTTGACTATGGCCTAAACCCCTCTCAAAGATAGAGGAGACCCGTGCTCAGCAGTGGGCTTATATGGGTTGATTAAGAAGATTTTCTGTACAAGATTACACGAAAGAAATTCTCAAGTGTATGTATATGTGATATATGACTGGTTAAGATAAAAAATGCATGCAGTTACTAAAAATATTTATGAAAGTTTTCTTTTGTTTCAGCCCGGACGCGTCGCCACCCTTATAGAAGACAAAGAAGTGAGTGTTTATTTTATCTACCCCATTTTTAGATTTAAGTTTTCTTGGTCCCGTGATACACAGCATGTGACATGCAATCTAGGGTTTGACTCCCAGACAAGGCATATTTTCGAGTTCTCCTAATAAGACATTGTTAAAAGCAGCACAAATACTGAATAATGTACTCGCTCCTTATTATATATAGGTCTATAAAACAGTCGTGTTAAGAATAATACCTGGCCGCACCAATCAAAACTCTTCTTAAAAAGCGCACCAACAAAAGCAGTTTCCGATAGTTTTTACTTAAAATAGAACCGCCCAAAGATTGCTTCACGGTAGTGACAGATTTTGACGAGATGAAATGATTTTTTAAAATAGCTACACTTTTTAGATATCGGGTTAGCCATCGTAAATAGGACACTGAGGGATTTTGACGGCATAGAAGATTTTTAAAATTATCTACATTGTTATTTAGATATCAACGTCGCTGTCGGAAATAGGACACTTTGACACCTTCAACACGACTTTGATGCCAATACTGAAAATTGAGATATAACTACCACGATCCATGCAAATTAGATTATGGCTTTCTTTTGGAGATAAATTCTTGTCCTAACCTTAGCTTGATCAGAGCACTAGACGTATGAGTATTTGAGAACGTTTGTTGACTTGCGGCTTGATACCCAAACACGAAAAATGACCAGGCATAACCCTAGTATCGTGAATAGCAAAACCAACGTTAGTTTCCTTGGGCTCATATACACTGAAACCCAAATAAATAAATGTTTATCACATAAACGTTCGATGCAAGAATCAAAGGCCTAGTTCTACAAGTTATACTCTTGTTCTAAGCATCACAAAACTGAACATATTAATGGACTTAAAGTCTGTAGCCAATTTGTAATTTTTACTATAAAATATTACTATACTTATCATCAAAATATGAGCGGAGTTACATAAAATAATAACATGGATATGAACAAGCAATTTAATTAAAGTGAGATAACTATTATCGATTCAGAATGACCTCGCGACTCTAGTGTTTTAAAAACAAAGGTAACATTTGTACTGAGAAGTTGATAGCGTCGTTAAGGAAGCGATTATCAATTTCTACAAGTATTTAATTATTACCAAAGCGACTTACTGTAGTAATAAATGGTTCTAAGGGATTAATAAATAGTTTAAAATTGATATTTCTAAAAAAAAAACTTAATTTAACTTTGATTTTTTAAAAGTGCCAAACACATTAGTCAATGTAATATTTCAGATTTTATTTACTTAAGTATTGATAGACTCGTTTTATTTAACATACTTTGTTTCGATAAACAATCGCCCTAAAGTTCAATCATTGGATTATTTCGATATTACCGATAATTTCATAAATATATTACGAAAATCGAATCGCAAAATGCAATCGCTTTTGTAATTCCATCCCAATGATTACTCGGTTCGATCGAGTTAATTTCATCCATTCCATTGTTTCAATTTCGCAAATCATTTGTCAACGTTAATTTGAAATTACTGTTGTGGCCGACTAACGGACCATTTTTTCGGGTCAATCATCTCGACGTAGGTTAAATAGGTATTTAGGTTATCGGTATTTTTGTCCAATTAATAGATTAATTAACGATTAACCCTTTAGGAATTTTGTCGTCTTGTATACAATTAATTTCTGGTGCTCGAAATGAGTGACAATCGACAAGCTCATATTAGCGTTGTAAAGTATCTAAGTAAATACTAAATACTTTACTTTCTACGTATGATGCCTACGTCCATCAAGGGCTAAGCTGGGAAAAAAGAGTCCTAAGTACAATAAAATGAATAGAAATTATATAACTACCGTCATTTTCTAAGAAACGACAATAATGATAAATCATTTTATCATTTGAGTGTAATAATGTAAATATTATTATATGTCTATGTTTTTGTTATGAGATCGACGGTCAGGCGCGATTTCATAACAAATTCCATTTGACGTGATAGGTTTTGTTAATGTGTGGGAATGGAGTCTGCCCCATCGATCACACTGCATTGTCTCTTCATTCAGAGTAATATAATCTCGTTTAATAAGTGTCTTGTAATGTGACTTCTTCCGATCTGCGAGAGTATTGACAAGCTTATTAATTTTGAGAAGGTTTAATCAGTTGATAGTATATGACAGGGGTTCCCAAACTTATTTACACTATGACGCCCTACAGAATTTTTTTTTCTTGCGACGCAACCCCCCCCCCCTCCTCCATCATCAAAACTACATACTTTACTGGAAATAAAAACAGCAGTAATTAGCGTAATATGAGATTATCAGAAAGATACGGACAGCGAATGTTTGCCGATCGCCTCACGACGCCCCTCGGATGTTGCCGCGACGCCCCAGGGCGTCGTGACGCACAGTTTGGGAAGCCCTGGTATATGACATAGATGTCTTGGGGTTAGTCCTACTTGCCCTATCACCTGGTATCCGTTCATATTTGATGCATGGGATACCCAGTCTATTTAAATGAGGCCCCAAGATCGTAAACTTCTATTTATCGTCCCTGTTTTCTGTATGCTTTAATTTGCTTTCATTTTAATATTAATTATGTAAGTCGATGCAAATGCAATGTTATTTTAGTTTGATACGTTCAGAAACATAACTATGCTATAATACTTATCAATTGTAAATATTCAACATACAGTTTTAATGTGTGGTAAAAAATCTTTCCCATTAGTGCTCTTTGTTGACTAAAATACAAATAACTGTTGTTGTAATCTAATTATACGTGACTTAACACTGAAATGTAGAACAATGATCATGGCTCAGTTCATATTTACAAAGGTTTCTTTGTTTACATTCTGAGTACTGTGTCGCCCTTATCACTTACAAATTAGTTCAATATCCGCCCAAACACGGGAACACTACTTATAATTGGGTCAATTTTATTTATTACTTGCCTATAGGTATGGTTGGATTATAGGTTACTTTAGTAATTAAATAAAATATGACTCAAGTTTGTCACCAGCTTTGACCTACAGCGTTTCTCGGATAAATATAGACTATAAGCCTCTGACTATATTATAATGGCCTCGAGGTTTGGGCGCGCGGTCGAGAATCTCGACGGTCGCGGGTTCGAACCCCAGGCACACACCTCTGACTTTTCGAAGTTATGTGTGTATTCACATTGAATTATCACTTGCTTTAACGGTGAAGGAAAACATCGTGATGAAACCTGCAGACCTTCTTAGGTTCTTCTTAGGTTCTTAGGTTCTTAGGAATTTCTTAGGTGTGTAGTCCGCCAACCCGCGCTAGGCCAGCGTGGTGGACAATGGCCTAAACCCTCTCAATGGTAGAGGAGACCCGTGCTCAGCAGTGGGCGATATGGGTTGATGAAGAAGATATTACTTTTCTTTATACAATTTGTACCCGTGTCAACAAATTGCGAATGGAATTTCGAAACCTCTTTACGAATGCCTGTGTTTTGCCAGTACAGATTATTAATTTATTAACGTATTGGCCCTATTTAACTAAAACGAAATGATAACGTTTTCTCGGTACTGATCAACCAAGTTATGCCTCCTTATTCATAACTGGTATAACGAATTTACTTTTGATGCTTTGGTCAGTAAAAACTAAGTAACTACGTAACGGACAAAAAAGAACTATGTACCTCGCTTGCTATCTTATAGTTATATTATGTTTACAGGATAGATCAATGTAAATTTCAGTTGTGACAGTTTTTTGGTTATTCAATCATAAAAATATATCATGGTCTACGTACTGAGAGAATTGTATCCGTTGTCTTATGTGATTCACAGAGATGATCCTCAACAAAGGGTCCTTGAATCTGACTCTTATTCATTCTTTAAATATAACACGCTAAGATATTTAAGATGTTTGAGGAAAAGGTGCATATTTGGCGAATTTATTTTGATTCGCATTTTTTGTCGTGTTTGACAAATTGACTTAGATTTGGATTCCGGGTCGGGCCGTTTTTTTTATATTTTTTAATAGTACGTATACTTCGCAGTAGATACAAGTAAACATAAATATACGTGTTGTTTTTTAATCGTACGTACACTGAGTTAACTTTAAAACACCTAGTGTGCGACATTTGCAAATTTGGCAAATTACGAAACTCAATCATTCAGATTTCAGGCTATGTTTTTGTGCGTGACTGTCCAATACCACTACGAAATATGATAAACTTATTTTAGAAGTTGCGTAAATGGTAATCATCGAACTCTCAACGAAGTTTCTTATTAATCCAATTAATTCTGTTTCTCAGTAAAATCTCTAGAATTTAATGTATTCGTATTTGTAACTGCGCACATTACGATATCCGCGCGTACTTTCCTACACATGTCAGCTATTTTTATTAGATTCCACAGACTATTATTAGACACTTCGCGCGTAGATTGTTAGCAATAGAAAATATTCTGCTTATTGTTTGTAAACAAGTTCATTGTACGATTGACTCTTTAGCTCATTCACTTATCGCATCTGTGACCGCGCGTTTTTATCCCAATCTATATGAATGCCTGGTTTACCTTATTGCGATGTTTATAACATAATAATCAGTATGGTTTTGATGCCAATTTCATTTATCGTATTAGCGTAGAGCAGTTAAGAAAGAGCCGAAATTCGATTTTCGTATTTTTTGTGAATTAGCATTAAGTATTTTTTTTTTAATATTAAAATAACACACAAAACATTGCTTTAAATCATACCTAAAATATATTTAGTCTAGCAAAGTAAAACATTTTTTTAAATTTGTTTAAAGAGAAAACAATTAGGGAAACTGAAATAGATAGCATCGAAGTAGTTGAAGAATTTAAATAAGGTTTTGTAGACATTATAATTCAATCTCGCATATATGACCCTCCCTCGTGTCCAGTAGTGGTTTATTAAGAAGGGGACCCCTTTAATCAAAACACCACACACATCGTCTTTAAGGTCTCTCTTAAAATAGCCCGTTGGGGAAGAACCCATGTATTAAAATAATAATATATTCAGTTGGCGTATCATTTGATGCAGGACAAATATTGTGAATCTTGGTACACTTGTGCAAATATTTAATGCATACCAGTAGACTAATGCCTGTGTTTACATGGGAAATTTAAGAAGTCGTGTCAATATTGTAGAGATTGTTGTTATAGAAGCAAGATAGTCGCTTTCAGTGCGTAGGTAATTATTATTTGAAGAATTTACCTATATTCAGATAAAGAAAAGTGTAACAATTGAGCGAGGTTAGGAGAAATCTATCAATTGTCTCCCCATTTCGAATTAAAAATATATATATCAGCTTCTAACCATCACGATTTGCAATTTTTTTCTCAGCTTTCAAAGGCATATGAAATACAAGTATTAATTTCTCCCATCATTTAATGTCCACACGTAATCAACATCATTCCAATGTATTAACAACGCATATAACATCAATAGTTGATTCTATCTACTCTAACCACTCGTGCTATGACTAGCTCATTATAGTAATTTACATAGTAGAATAAGTTATCCTGACAACCACGCTCCTATCAGTTCTCAAATGCGTGATCCGACGAAATTTAACAAAGAATGATAAATTTGGACAGGTGCCAGTGTTTTTAAAATACTCGTGAAGGTTGATTCCGAAACGTTTCGATCCTGAAAAGAGTGAAAGCGATTAATTCGCATGCGTGAAATGTGCGTTGGGTGCGAAAGACAAAATACAATTTTTAACAATTTGAAAAAATCTATCTATTGGTCTAGTAGAACCCAGCTCGAAGTGGGTGCTATTTTGATTTCTGTGCTCATCCAACGGGAACATTATATTTTCCTAGGATAAAATGAAGGAACTTGCAACCTATGCAAGCTTTAAGCAAAATTTCAATGTCAATTTAATAATTAAAACTGTGTTTATAAAGGCTTTTTTATACCTCCAGTTGACAACATACGTCAGCTTCGTTGGACACGTTTTTTCGTCCCATGGCCCCTCTCTCGGTTAGACATAGCAAGGAATCTTAAAATTTAGCTAATAAAACAGCAAAATGATTGCATTCTGTTAAGTGTGACCTAAAAATGACATGACACGCTGCTTTAGGTTAAACCCCATAAATATATTAGAAGATGAATGTAAACGAGGCAAGATGAAGTACCTTGTTTCTTAATAGACTGTCTACTCCTAAGAAAAAAGACGTGAGTGCGTATGTATTTCTTCAAAGAAATAGGGTCTCACGACCGGCACTCGACGACCTCGCAAATATCACTACAATGTGATCCAGAGGAGAGATTGCATCCGCCAATTTGCAATAATTGAAGAGTGGTGTGAGTCTGGACGTAAGCGTGCTCGGGTATAAACCGTTTGGAGCACTTTTGTTTCCTGTATTTGTAAACGGGAATGAGAAATTACAACAGGATAATAGTGCTAAAGTATCGGAAACTAGAAATGCTTCCCGGAGTATTTTGAGACAAATGAATAAGCAAACTATTATGAATTCCGTGACGTAACTGGTTTTAACACGGGTACGAAAGGAAAATAGAGGATTATGAAGTAATATGAGAAAATTCTGGTTTTATGGCGTTATGCCTACTTTATCTGCGTTGGCTTAAAAAAAGATACAAAATTTCGAATGGATATATCACGTTATTGTTTATTGGATAATACTTGAGGAACCTCATATTATTTCATGATAAAAAGTATATCACGTATTAATCGTCTAATTATAAATATTCACATTAATTGTGACACCCACATTATGCCTCCGATCTGTCCAGTCCATCTAACGGTTGCCTGGAAGAAATCGCTGACAGCGATAAGGCCGCCAATTGTGACACTACGTGATTTATAATTACTTGCATCAATGTTGTATTATTGTGGTGTGCAATAAAGAATATAAATAAATAAATAAATAATCTGAACATTGAACTGCTCACGTGCGTGGTAGCATTCATGTGTTTTTGTATTCCTACAAATGGCATGGCTTATTAAACCATTTGTGTCAACATGTGTTCTCAAATTGTATTCTAACAACTATTCTCCTCTAGGCTCTATTCTAAAGTTAAAAAATAAAAAGAGTATCATAAAGTGCGAATACACATTGCTAAAATAATCTGTTTACGAGTGAATAACCATAAACATCCGAAAGACCTCGATTTTATCGCGAAAATAAACAACAATTTCATGGCTTCGATAAAGTATTTTAATATTAATTTACAATATTTTCGCTCTCATATTGTGTACTACATTTAATCGATTTACCTTCCCGCAGATAATTGTAATTTTATACTTTAAAATTATATATGAGCTATTACTATGAGCATATTTACTTCGTCTTCATCAACCCATATACGCCCACTGCTGAGCACGGGTCTCTACCATTGAGAGGGTTTAGGCCATAGTCCGCCATGCTGGCCTAGTGCGGGTTGGTGGACTACACACTTAAGAAATTCCTAAGAACTCTTAGATGTGCAGGTTTTATCACGATGTTTTCCTTCACCGTTAAAGCAAGTGATAATTCAATGTGAATACACACATAACTTCGAAAAGTCAGAGGTGTGTGCCTGGGGTTCGAACCCGCGACCGCCGAGATTCTCGACCGCGCGCTCAAACCTCGAGGCCATCACTGCTTCGTACTGCATATTTACTAGGCACAGGTCTAGTATTAAGAGGGTTTAGATCACGTATTCTGGTCTACCGAGATTTAATGAATATCGCTTACCTGTGATCTATGTCTCAATATTAGAAATAATTGCAGACTGTTACGATTCCGTGACAAATCTTAGCATTATTATCGTGAATGTTTAGTTTTTTCCCTTATCGTGTTTGTACAGTGCATACCGTAAAAGTAGATATATTATTACTATAAAGGTAGGATATTTATATAAATGACTATTTAATTGCATATAAGGGAAAAACTGTCTCATAAATAACCAAACAACGCATGATATCAGATAAGAAGCGTTTGTATTTTTTTTAAAGAATAAAGCAAAAAATGGATTATAGGAACTTCGTGTGATCTACTAAAAACTTTTCTGATTCTTTTCGGTAAGACAGTGGCGGTCTAAGAGGTCATTGTTACGATGTGATAAATAGCATGGGTATTATGATCTACATATTATGAGATCAATAAATATGATTACGTTTCATCTCGCTAAATAGTATCTAATAAATGCTGGAAGACTTGATCAGTTCTTACTATATTATATTTCGAGCCTACTGCAGACATCATCTGGTAGTAAAGGTTAATTTGCAATACGGATAAATTGGGGTACCAAACATATAGGGGGGTAAAGTACGATTTCCCAGCATTTGATTATTATTATCAGCTCATCGTTGTTAATAAAAAGATGTCGATGGTCTTCTAGTCGTAATAAAAAGATAATACATATCTGATAGCGTTGTTTGCCTATTAAATATTAGTATTGTACATACATTATCGCTTCGAGAGCTTTTAATATTGATCTGATCGTTCGTATGTCAGCTTTTAATGACTACACAAATATTGGCTAAAAAGCCACTTGACGAAGGATTATGTAATAAAACACCACATTACTTTGCATAACTGGATTTATAACTCTACTCAATTACTTTATAGCATCATGCTTTACTCTATCTTTTATCCATTGGTTTACCAATATCAGAATGGTTATTAAACTCCCCCTTAAAGAACCTATCGTCTTCTTTGCAAAATTGTCCTCGTGGGGGGTTAGAATACGGATACTTTTGCATGCTGGTTACTAACTAATTGTTATAAAAAGCTGTAATCCTGTGTAATAAAAGTGTAGTAGCCCCATTATTCTTGCTAGAAACCTACTTGACGACACCTTATCTCCTCTATTTACTGAGTACATGTCCAATATCTTGACACGCTTTATTCTGTCTAGCATGTTTGACAGTAGATTTGGAATGTCTCAATTTAGTTGCATTATCAGCTTTCTTTTCTACTTATCTGTTCACTGTCTATCTATGTTCCAGTCAATAAGCAGAAAATATTTAGAATCTTTGAAATGTAGGGAAATGTTTCTTTTATAGTATTTTTCCGAAATATAGATACTTAACTGTAAGAGGAATTCATTGGCTTTTATGATCAGTTTACGTATAACTGCTTGATCTTAGATGAGGGATGATCGTAGTCTTTTTTCCCATATCTCTATGTAGACCGCACTTTAGTTCGCATCAGTGGCGGTTAAGTCAATTTGCCATGCCAATAGAAAAACTAAGTTCTAGCAGTCTGTCCATCCTAGTAAATGGACATGGATCACCTCATTGAATTATTTCTCCGCTTCAAATAAAGTGTAGCATCCAGTACTATGCACTCTGCAATCCAGTTATGGCTACGTTGATAAGCGGTCATAAGTCACAGCTAATCCAGAGAAATGATAACACCTCAATAACCTAATAATACTCTCTTGCGTTTTTGCAAGTTTATATGACTATGCTAGAATACAGATTCCTGGGTTTTGGGATAATTTTCTGACTGAAAAAAATGGCATACCTACAAACCATACAGCCAGCGCATTTCTATATTATGAAACTTATTATATTTCTCTTAGATGTTCTCAAAACCAGAGTAAAATCGATTAAAACGTGTAACATAAATGTCTGATTCACAATATGACGTTCGTGTAATTTTGAACACGTGGCCAGTTTCAAATCGTCAAGTCCATGACCCGATTTGAGGCCATCGCATGCGATAAACCAGAAACTGGTCTCTTAAATAATTTAATTTTATATAATTCAATTAAAATTGGTTAGTAACAAAAATTCTATGCTAAAAGAAACTCATCTCTCTCTGCTCGAATTCTTCGTTTGTCGTGCTAGTAGAAGAAATAAGCTGTCCTTAAGTTATGAAGTCACAACAACTTCAATCTTCAAGTAACCGTCTTACTTTATTACTAAGACGAACATATCATAAATATTCTTTTGGAATCAAAACAATTTCTTGCTCAATGTTTTTCTATTTACAATTAAACCAGCAGATTAACGTTAATGAATTATTTTTTACAAATCTTTAGGTATCCAAACTTCTAAACGGTTATGACGCAAATTGCTTTATTAGCTTTGATAATAAATTTAATGTGGCACGTTGAACAATTGTTCTGCTGTGAGAACAGTCTACAATAACAATGTGTGACGTTATATGTATGTAGCCCTGTTCAAAACAAATAAGAATTAACTTTTTTACAACATTTTTTAGTTTCGTTACGTTTTTCCTGTAATGAACATCAATCATAGGATATTATTTTAAACTGTTTCTACCTCTTATATTGTAATTATATTTCTTATCATTCGCTATACGTCGACGTGGTGGGCTAAAGCTTTTCAAATATGCAAAGGAATTATAATAATTAGCAGTGGGATGAATGCTGAAAATAATAGTGCACCAATAACTTCACGATAAAATGGTTTCTTACGGAATGATACATGATATATCTTGTGTATTTGAACTACACTACAAGAGACCTGTTTTGTCTTAACATTCACAGCCGAAATAATAATTAAATTATTATATAATGTGAGACGTCATAGACGTCTACCCAGCTATTCCATAGAGATTTTTATAATGTAGATGCCGAATTCGCTTAGTGCAAGTGAGCATATGTTTGATAACACAAATGTGACGTAATATTCTTCCTACCAATGTTTTCATGTCGAAAGTAAATATTTGGCATGTAGTTCTCGTTCACTCGCGACCTCGACGATTAGCCTCGTGCCGCGATCTCGGATGACTATCGGCTAAATAAAGTGGGGATACATGAAAACAAGAGAAATTCTTCATATCAATAATTATTGATACCCACTTATCACTGTCTAGCACGCGAAAGATGGGTGCTCGCTGGAAATGCATCGTAGGGTTGCCGAGTTTTACTTAGTTGAACTATTTACGTCAGAAAAACGCTTGATTTTTGTTTATTTTTTTATTTACGTTCCAAACACAAAGATTATTAAAATATTTAAAGTTAAAGAAGTATCTTATTAAGTATGGAATATTCTTTACAGGGTTTCAAGTAATGCAAACTTTTTAGTACCTCGAAAACTAATCGACATTTTCTCATTTACGCTTTGACAATCTTTTACGCGCAATGGTAAAACTACGCCCGGGTGACTCCGGGCCGTAAAATAAGAACGCCTTTATTTCACACTGATCATAAATACTATGACACTAAAACTAAAACTAACCAAAATCAGCCCTACACGTTTAGAATAAGTCAAAAGAATGAAAAACAGCGATTGGCAACCTTATAGACCTCTACAGGTTTATCTGGTGACTGGTGAATGCTCTACATGTGTCAATATTTTATTATAATAGATAAAAAGACCCTTGAGACCGGTGTCGGGGCTCGAGATAAAAGTGCACAATCATTTGTTTTGAAGCCAGTACGTCTGCCATTTTCAAAATTGCCTAATAATTCTGAAATCGGCCTAACCGTATGAAGTTAAGATAGTGATCATCGTAGATGATCGTTTGCTTGGTGATTTCATCGCTAAATGGCAACCAACGGCAAAACTTCAACCCTATTTACTACATAAATGGTCATATTATATTAAAATATTTTTTTTTCTCTATTCCAGGGCATCACTTGGGGAAAGGCTTTTCTCGTCGCTGCAGAGAACAACGCCGCCCTTCCTTACCTCAGCAACAGAGAGTGCCAGCTGGGTGGATACAGAATATACACAGTGAATTTTCATCCAAAGCCATTTTCACCTTCAACCAGTTCCGACAAAAAAGACGCTTTGCTATACATTGCGGTTCCTGAAAACAAGCACTGGCTGGGCGCAGCGCCTTTGCCAGAAATAGCTAAACAAATTCTAGAATGCCGCGGATCGTCTGGAACGAACGTGGAATACCTCCTTAGATTAGCGGACTTCATGAGGGAAGAGATACCTGAGGCTTTAGACGAGCATCTGTTCTCATTAGAAAGGTTAGTTAGGAAATTTGCAGGTGATATGAAGATATGCTTGAGGAGTATGATGGGGGAAAGCCAGGAAAGAAAAGAAGAGAAGGCGGAAGTTAAGGTGCCTAGCAACCAATTCGCATCGAGAATTCCAGAGAAGAAATTGCGTTGTGTGAACATGTGATTCAGTCTTTGGGTCTACTTGTATTAAGCTTTAATTTTTGGATTTATAACGTGTGCTTTGTGATCGAGTGAGGGGAAAAGAATTCTGTTGGGCTTTATAGAACGGTCTAGAAATTATCGCTCATAAAATATCCGTTTTTATGAGAGGAAAAATAGAAATATGTTACACGTGAAGCTATAAATTTAAAAGGTCCCATTTAGAAGTATTAACGATGAAATAATTCATAAGTTTACCTGACTGCATGTTCAAATACAATGACCAATTAAAGTGAGTACTGTTGCTATTAGTTGTAATATTTTAAGTGCTTTTTGTGTCATTTTCGCTTGAAAGCCATCATTAATTATTATTTCTCACTATTTGCTATTAAGTGAAATTCCAATACAATAGGAGACAAATCACTTGAATTTATCGTAACAAACTACCCAGATGTCATTATTGTTTAAAGTTATAGTTTATTAGAAATTCATCAACATTTCATATTGTCTATGCTATGGTTTTACATGAGGAAATGGAAGTGAGTTTTGACATAGCAACACTATTGTCTGAAGTGACAATAGAGACTAAATAATGGTTCTGTTTTCATTGTGCTCAGGATGTTCTCCATAACATTCGCTGCGTGTACAGCCGGTGCAGCAAGTTTTGTTATTGGACTGTACTATAACTATGACTGACGTGGAAATGACTTTTTAGAAGGGGTGTACGATAGTAAGAGACCTCTTTTATGTATTTCTATTAAATGCTATTGAGTTTTCAATATCAGTTCATACCTTAACTAGTTCTGCTAAAGTTTTTTTTTATATTTTTCCAAAGGAAACGACTAAATATTACTAACACGATAATGTGACTTATATGACAAGATTATTTGACTAAATCGTGACGTATAAATGACACTTTAATTGACCCACACAATATTAATATTTTTCTCATGTAACACCAATGATAAGGCAGATGATAAGATATATTGAAAAAAGTGGAAAATATTATTGCATCTTAAAACTTCGTCTTGTTTATTACGCAGACAGTTAAATAGAGGTTATAAAAAAAAACAGTTTACAAACTTGTATGCCAATGTGCCAATTGTAAATTATGATATACGCGCTTTGTATAACAGCACAATATCTCAAAATATTTTAATGCTAGAGATCTGTAAGCGAATAACTAAGCACAAGTGAATATCATAATATTTCAATCTCGAAATATTACGAAGTTAAGTCAAATAGAAAATATTATTGCCATAATATTGTTCAGAAGTTGACGACGAAAAATGAATGGATTTCGATGAGCTTTTTCATTGTTGGATAAATAATGGAACAATAACTTCACTAATTTGAGAATTATTTTTTAGTCATCTAGAATTTTTGAGGAACGTAATAGAAATAAACTAATCCTTAACATCACTTTAATTTAGAGAATACTGGTGTGAGGTTATATGTATGTATCATTTTTTTTTAACTAAATAGCTTCTTATAACACATGGCTGTCAGAAAGTCACAAAATATCCTATTTAATCTTACTCTCCTGTTCACATACGGGTTATAATAGAAGTTAATTTAACAACTCGCGCACACGATACCAAATAATGAAATGAAGTATTAGCTAAGAATCTAGATTAGTTTTTAAGTTCTGTTTGTGATTAAAATGTTTTGAAAATCTTGTTTTTATTTATGTAACTTAAGATATGTTAGAAATGTCATATATTCTATGTTATTTTTCGGCTGAGATTCCACTATGTAATACAATTTTAGTAAGAACTTTATGCAAACGTTTTCGCGTGTTTTATGAATGAAACACATTTTGACGTCAAATTACGTCACTGGCATAAGACAGCTCTGACGTCAACGTCAAGCGCACGGGAAAACGTTAATCTATTTTGGCATAAACACAGCTTAATTATTGTGATAATTATGAACATTGTACGACAATTTTAGCTGTAACACTAGTTTATTTTAGCTGTATTTAGTGTATCTTTTGTAACTGAATTTGTATTAAATTTAAGGCGAAGCCTAAAGGTCAAAATGTGAAGTATAAAATTAACGATATGGAACGTTTTTTATTTACCCCAGACGCTGAACATTTACAGCGTGAAAAAATATGATTTTCCAAATATAGATAAATTCTTTAGAGTTTTGCAATAGTACATATTTGGTCAGAATTCATTAGTTTGTTATTAAAATAATTTTATATATATTTAAATAATTTACTAGTGGTCCAAACAATTAATATTACGCCGATATAGATGGCGCTTAAACCTCAAACAAGATTTTTTCTATACATGGCAACAGATACCGGTAGTATTTTTAAATGTTAGTTATTTGAAGACAGATGTCACTAGTAGCTTAACCAATATAATAATTTAGAAAACTAACAGTAGATGGCGCGATAATTCAAAATGCTAATAGTGTAGTAATTCAAAAATAGATGTCGCTAGTGATTTATATCACTTAGCTTTTGAACGTAGGTGGCATTTGGAACTAAAGTACCAGGACTTCATGATCTTTGAAGAGATAGCAATATCTCGTCTTCTCACCTGACACATTGAATTGTACTAGGGTAGCATAAATCGTGAAGAGATTACATTTACTTCGCAAGATGTCACATTTAAGACTGAATAAGAAATTAGTGTTTACTCGTTCTAACTGAGTTTTTAATAATAAAGGGTATATTTGAAATAATAATTTTGTAATTCTGTCCATTATTTTTCTACCTATTCAACTTTTTATCTTAATACAATTTGTTAGTGTAAGTCCTAATATTAAAACAATATTTTCCAGGAACCTACCTTTTTATATTCGTGGTGCTGTACAAATAGGTACTGCTCAATCGGTGTTATCATAAAGCTGATTCCATGGCCTTAACTTTTTTGCCAACTTCCTTCATAAGACGAACAAGGACGTATGGAAAAAAAAACAAACACGAAACATCATTCGTAATACATTTATTCCCGTCACAATTCATACATTTTCACATCGTATGCACAAGCCATTATCAAATATACAAACAAATAGCCAAGATTTAACAACAGTCATCGGATAATTCCGCTCGAGTTCTTTGGACATGCTAAATATTTTTTAATAATTTTTATTTTCACAAGAAAATACTTAAAGAGAGCAAGGCATACTTATATCGTTCAAAAAAGTGTAACGTAAAATAATGACAGTCTACTTTTTAATGGAACGAAATTAATACTACTAAAATGCCATCCAAGGAACGCAGATTGACAACTCACATAATATTATAATGAGAAAATGAGTGACAAAGGATCATCGCAAATATCTTTTGTCGTTTTCAGCGAAAGCTCCAAAATATTTTTTTATTTTTTTAGCAAAACCGTCAGTTTTAAAACATAAAATTCCAATTCGATTTTAATCATGTCACTTGAAAATATCTGAGTGATTCGTATCAATCCTCGATAAAACCCGATACATAAATGTGGGTATTACAGTACTCGCTTCGCAATGCGCTTGTCATCAATCAAATTCTATGGCTATAGACTATTCCCTTGTACAATAACTGCAAATAATACTGAATAAACAATATTTTATCCACCACACGTTCATAATCTCAATACACGGTATGTACAATTAATCTCATAATAATTTCCTTTGCTAAAATTCTTGCGTATATAATGCTAATTAAGTACAACAAAGCAGTGATGGCCTCGAGGTTTGGGCGCGCGGTCGAGAATCTCAGCGGTCGCGGGTTCGAACCCTAGGCACACACCTCTGACTTTTCAAAGTTATGTGTGTATTCACATTGGATAATCACTTGCTTTAACGGTGAAGGAAAACATCGTGATAAAACCTGCACACCTAAAAAGTTCTTAGTAATTTCTTAGGTGTGTAGTCCGCCAACCCGCACTAGGCCAGCGTGGTGGACTATGGCCTAAACCCTCTCAATGGTAGAGGAGACCCGTGCTCAGCAGTGGGCGTATATGGGTTGATGAAGAAGAAGAAGAAGTACAACAAAAGATTTGGTGGTAAAACTGTTACTATTACTCTACGCTTATTCAAATTATGCATTGATCATTTTGTGCTTGGAGAGCACTGATAATAAAACACAATATGTAAATGTCAAAAAGACTAGACGTTAGTTGTCTATGGTAATTGTCATGGATGACGTCTCTAAAGGACTTGCTAAATCGATACATATTATAACTTTGGTACTAAAATACTTATTTACAATAACCAAACAATTATTTACATTTATAAAATAATATGCAATACTCAGTTTTGCATGTCTATATAAAATAAAAATAAATACCTAACTAACATAAAATGATAAACTATTTTTAACTCTGCGCTATTTCAGATAAACGACTCAAGACATCATCAACAACCATAGACTGCAAAAAAATACATGACACTATGGCTTTCCAAAGTCAGACTTTATGCTATAGTCACAAATTTACTTAAAATACAATAAAATACGTATAATATCTTATTTAAAAAATAAGCCCTTATCTAAGGACGAAGAAACTTGTAGATCATCCACTGTTTATCAATAATATTCATAATATACGCCTAACATTCTCTATCTATATATTCCACAACATAGACAACTGACAATATCGCATACCAAGGTGGGATTACTCATCATTTATAATAATCATCGAGAGACAATCTCTCATTAACGACATCGAGTTTACTACTAAACCCAAATATCGTTAAAATTTGCAAGTTTAAGACAAGTTCATATTAAAAAAATATCAGAAATTGTCATAAACTCAATGTAAAGTCCATAAACACTCGATTCAAACACAAGGCACAGAATTCACAATTAAGGCACATGTTTCAAGACCGAGGCACTATTCAAATGCAAGGCACGGTTTAAATCGAGACACAGTTCAGAACCGAGGCACAGTTTTAGCATAACATGAGTATTTATTTTATGAACGGGAATTCACTGTCGCTTTCGTCGCCTGATCCGTCGTAGCTTGAGGGAGGCGTGTCGAGTTGCGGAAGACCTAGGTCTAGGTATTCCTGATTGGCTGTGACTGTGAGGATCTTGTCCAAGTCCTCGACGAGTTCGGTGAACGAGGGCCGGTCGCCGGGGGAGAATGACCAGCACTCTCGCATCAGCATGTAGCTGTGAAGGTAACGAAAAACAAACACTAGAACTTGTCAATAGAAAGCTTTAGAATGATGGTTTAGTGTGGCATAAAATTTGATATTTTATTTTAGTAATTACAAGAAAATAACTGAGATTAGTAAAGTTGAATGAACTAATATAACCAGCACATTTTTAGAAGTTAGGTACGATTAGTGGCATTTATATAAAAGAAAATGTTTGTGCTACACTTCATAAATGGTTAGTAAAATTGTTAATAGCATTCAGATTCAGTTACTCACATCTCAAGGCTACAGCAGGGCGGCTTCTCCATCCGATGTCCTGCGCTGAGATGTTGGTACATATACTGTCCCGGCACCGTGGGGTACGGGGTTCCGCCTAGCGTCATTATCTCCCACAAAAGTACGCCGAATGACCACCTGGAGGAAAATAGTTGAGTTCAAACATTGTTCTTTGGAATCTATAACTATCAGATTGCTGATTGCAACGCCACATGTAGGATTTTTTGGTTTTGGTTCAGGTTGAACGAAATATTAAAATTTACTAGTAGTAATTGTTGTGATGCTAAATGAGGTAGAATTAATTAACGCTTTTGCATATTTTACGTGGATCATTTACTATCTAGACTTGATAACTTGAAACAGTCATGGAAGTTCTCATCTATTTCTTACGTTAAGCAGAAGTTCGATAAGAATATTGTTAAACTTACACATCAGTCTGCGTGGTGAAGACTTTGTGGTAGAGCGATTCCGGTGCCATCCATCGCACGGGCAGCCTGCCTTCTGTCTTCTTCCTGTAGTAGTCGTTGCTGTGGACGTCCTTCGCGAGACCGAAGTCGGCGATCTTCAGCACGCAGTCGTCGGACACCAGCACGTTGCGAGCCGCTAGATCTCGGTGAATGCACTGGAATAATGATAATATTTAGACTTATTGAAC
This sequence comes from Cephonodes hylas, assembly GCA_030295005.1. NCBI lineage: Eukaryota > Metazoa > Arthropoda > Insecta > Lepidoptera > Sphingidae > Cephonodes > Cephonodes hylas. The sequence goes on from AP025382.1 coordinate 8,209,834, forward strand.
GTCACGTACAATTGGGGTCATTTTTGGAACAGAGATATTCGGAGAATATTATCGTTTTTTTTTTTATTCAGACCGAAGAATACGACACTCAGTAAATAAATAATGCCTACACGCGCTAGTCGAATACTAAGTTTGGAATCAACAATAAAATATATCTTAATTCGAAATTTCATTAGCCTTAGGCTTCGGCCTTGTGCATTTCTTTTACCTCATATATAATTTACCTAATATTAGCAAGTGGATAACTTACCCTCCTTGAAGCGAGATACTCCATTCCTCTAGCCACTTGATACGAGAACGACACCAAGTCCTTTTGAGTCAAAGTCTTCTTTTCCTTCAAATCCTCCGTTGGAGATTCATACCTGAAGAAAACAAGATAGCTTATTAGAGAAGGAAAATCGAATTTATTTCTTTATGGATTGCTTAAAATTACTTGTTGACCCAATCACGCTGTTTAAATCTGTACTATTACATAAACCTGAAGAATTTGTTTGGTTGACCGCGATAATTACACTGGACAACAAAATTGACACTTTTCTATGATGATTGACTTTTATCACTTGATGTTTACTAATTTGACATCGCTGATTCTAGATGTGACCTCAGTTTTTTTGTATCAGCTCTAGTTTACGAGTTATAGCTATCACAAAACAATTAAAGTATTACCGTGTTAAATTGCTCATAAATTCAAAATTATTATTTTTTAAATATAATTTTACATGGTATAGTAAAGACGAGTTTGTGTGAATGATTCGAGTATTTTTTTTTTTCATTTGCGGAGAATATTTGTACAAATAATGGACTTTAAATGTGACAAAGCTCATAATTGAGGCTTACAAAAGTAACTTTCGACACTCCCTGGACATAAACAACAAGTCTTAGATACGGCAAAAGTATTGCAAAACGTGTGTTGAGTCTCTAACTTTGAGGACAAATAGGAAAAGGAATAGATTGAACCGCTATCATGTAGAAAGAAGCCGTGAACCATCACGACAACAGTAATTTTTGCTACGTAAACATAACTAGTATTACCTGTCAAAATCGAGTTAAATGGGAATATCCATCCTTACGGTTCGTTAATAGACGTGTTTTGAGTCCTACTATATAACTTGAACCTCAGTCCGGTCCTTCTCTGGAGATATCTATGGATTTTGTGGCGAAAACTGATACTTTTAATTTAAAAAAGTTTCAAAAACTGAGTGCAGGGAAGATAAAAGTTGGTATTTATTTATTTAGCGGGTATTTTTGACGGGTCACTGATGAAATCGTTAATACACTAAGCTAATTTGATGAAGACTGTGACAGATAGTGAGAAAAACGCATGGAATGCGTTAGTTTTGTTAGTACAGATTTTTTTGTGAAATAAGAAAAGTTTGGACGTATCTTATGACGTCCAAAAAGTATTATGTCACTATTAAAGGCTCGGAAGTAATATGAGCATCGAGGTACACTATTTTCATAACCATCTAAGCTTATTTTTCTGTCAATTTTGGGAATCTAAGTGAAAAACAGAGCGAGCGACTTCACCAGGACATTCGTACGATTGAGGAACGCTATCAAGGCTCCTGGAACACATATATGATGGCTGGCTATTGTTGGAGCATTCAGAATAACTCTCTGCCTTTAGTTTAAAAAAAAAGTAAAAAAAAAACACAAGGTATTTTCGACTTCACCTGGAAAAAGAAGGATTAACCCCAAAATTTATAACGTTTTAATATGAAAACAAGCCATGTGGCATATTTTTTAAACTAGAGCTCATACAAAAATTTCAATTACAGATTTGAAATTGTCGTTGAAAATTGGACCAATTTCATATATCATAACTCAATCATCAGAAATGCTGTTGTCCAGTGTTATAGAACACCGTGGTTAATATCATAATGTGAAACTTAAGATGTCTGCTCCTTCTACTCACCTATTTCCTGGTCGGTGGTTCCTCAAGAATTCTCGAAGGTTTCCATTGGGCGCGTACTCCACGATGACGTAGAGAGGCCCATCCTGGGTGCAGCAGCCCAGCAAGTTGATGATGTTCACGTGTTTGCCGATCATCTTCATCATTTCCATCTCGGACACCAGCGCCATCATCTCAGCATCCGTGTGACCCTCTGAAGTGAAAGCAAGAAGAGAATGTTAAAAATGTTCTATTACATACATCAACTTGTTATAGTGCTGAGAGTTCGAGAAGACTGAATAAAAACATGTCGAAGTTTGGAGTTCAAAATTCCAACTTGTGGGAAAATTAGGTGTTTCATTGAAATAATGTTGAATTTGAGATTGTTTGGTAAAATTCAGAGATTGTTTAAAATAACAAAACCAGGAAAATAAAACAACCTATATCCTAATCGACAGTAAACTAATAATGGACTAAATGTATTTAGGTCGGGCTTCTTAGCGCCTACTTAGGAAGGCTTTTGTTCAACAGGGGCTAAAGATAGACTGAGAACAATAAAATAAGTATGGGAAAGAAGAAGAGACTTTTTACAATAATAATCCCTTATTATTCAACTAATCCAAACATAACCAACCTTTCAACATCTTAACAGCCACGACGGACTGCAAGCCCGGTTTCAGAATGCCAACACATTCAGCCTTCACGACTTTACCAAATTCTCCTTCACCCAGAACCTTTCCGAGACACAGAGACTCCCTCGGCACCTCCCAGTCTATGTCCATCGGCAGCTCATACTCAGACATCATCATGGAATCGCTCGTGTTGCTTTGAACTTGTTGCAACTTCTGCTTCTCAATCTTCACTACTGGCATTAACTGTAAAAGTCAAAAAGTAAGTCTCCGTTAGACATGTAATAATATAAAATAATATATAAAATGAGGTTCAAGTAAGACTATTAATATAACAAGCATTGGTAACTTATATTTTTATCAGTTTGAATTTAGTGAAACATTCAAATAAATTACAAGGAAGTACGGGATATTTCTTGTATTGTGTTTTTGTTATTAACATCCCGATTAGTTGAGTGAAAAAATTATATCGGAGTATCTACTAATATAACATAAACAATCACGGCTTCATTAACCACTACAAGTCAAACATCTGTCTTAACCATATCCCATATCTAAAGATGTTAATGAATCTATGTGATAAACTCACCAAGGCTTCGCCAGTAGCGTTGGGCGATCCATTTATCTGAGGTTTCTCAACAGTCACTTTCTTCGTCCAGTGAGTCACTATAACAGCCCGGGCCGTTTCTATCGCCAGCTGTTTCTTCAGTTTCTCTCGCTTCAACTTCTTGAAGATCATCACGACTATAATAGCTGCTACGAAAAACATAGCTCCCAGGACTGCCATTAGTATATTTATAAGTAACGTGTGTTTCCCGTGATCTAGGGGTTCTAATTCCGGCCGAGCTAAAATAAAAAAAAAACATTAAGCTGGCTATTTTTAATAAAAATTATAATTCTTCAAGTGTCGAAGGTCTACCTCATTTCATTTCGTATTTTATTCTGTTGTCATAAATTACTCAAAAGCAACCCACGAGATACTACTGCCTTTGTTAAAGAGATGGAATTTATTGAATCGATAATTTATATAAGATCCACTACATGAATTGCATTACTTTACTTTCTCAAACAGTCGGCGGGTTTCACCGCTTTGTACTCAATAAATTTACAACTGATTCAATTTAAGACCACCTCAACAGCTTTACCAACATTACATTAACGAGCCTTATCCGAACATGCATTAATGTCGCCGTCTTAATTCACTTACAGTCAACAATAAAGTGAATCGTTGCCATTAAAATTATCGCCGAGATTTAATTAATCTATAGGGCCATTACAATTGAATCTGGAATATATTTTACTGCTCCTTAACTAATAGTGGACATTAATCTTTCTAATAGAACTTTAGAGTTCCTGAATAGATACGCGAACTTTCAATAAATTACTGGACGATAAGCCAATCTTTGAACTTAAATAAATGTACAATGCGTTGAGAAAGTCTTCATTGTTTTAAAGTAGTTTAAATCCATTAAACGAAATACGACAATTTCTTGTTTTTGTGCTATCAATAAACCGTGTTTTATATAAAAATTATTCAACATTTTCTTTATTTCATACGTTGCACTAAAATTTTGATCTACATACATAGAAGTCATAAAATACTTCACACAATGACTACAAATGAATATTTTGATGTGACAAGAGGATAAAATTTGTACATATCAGCAATTACATAACTAAGACATTTAATTGCTACCGATTCTATGTTAATTGCGCTTTATCTAATCTACCAACGTCAATCTACGGTCAGAATTAACTTACAAATATACTTACATTCTAAAACAGTAAGATATCCTTTAGCTGTGGTATTTCCTAATGAATTTATTGCTACACACATGTACCAGCCTTCATCTTCTTTAGTAACATTGTATATTGTCATTTGTTCCGGTTTGTCAGCTGGGTCTTCGCTCTGAAAACATCATAAATCAATAAAGAAAAAATATTTATTTTACACATTCAAAAATGTGCCATGATTAATACATTCCAAAATGATATGGGACATGCAAAAGCAGACAGACGATTTCAGACACATACAAATATTGAAAAAAAAACACCTTAAATCAAGGAAAGGCAACATATTTGAAAGCGCCTAAATCATTTTCAGAAAGGTAAAAATAATCTAGAGACTTGAAGACATCAAGCTAAAAGAAGCGTTACATTAAGCGTAAACAAAGAAGAACTATTAATTATCACCTTCAGTGTAAGCAAAAAAGCTACGCATACGTATTTCGAAATACTCCTAATTAATATATTACAAACTAACAATTAAGTTCCGCGATAATTCTGAATACCTAAAGTCTATTAAACATTACTTTAAATTCACAATCGAATGTTAGCTCTGTTGCAATTTAACTAGGAAACAATAGTCTGGTATCATGCTGATATTATCTCAGTAATAGATAAAGTAATTTCACAATAATATCCACCACATGCAGAGTTAGGTAATGTTTGAATTTCATGCGACATGCCAACAATAAGATTAACACCACGTTAGTCACAAGACCCTCACCGAAATGATTTTGTTGTTGTCCAAATAAACTACTGCCTCAGGGCTGGAGGCATCATTTGTATCGACAGTATCGTTGTAAACATACTCGTCTTTCATGAAAAACATCCAGAATATGTATGGATGCATGTCTGTGAGGAACTCGCAGGAGAATATAGCGGTTTCACCCACAACCTTAGTTTGATTTACGGCTCCTTGTGTTAGCACCGGTTTCGCGTACAGACGTTCTATAAATGTGAAAGGATTTTTTTAGCCTTTTTCATTACCAATAAGGGTTGCTGTTGGTGTTTTTGACATGTCAGGAAGATCAAAATTTTATTTACAATGATATAAATTGCTAAAAGACACTCGTGTTTTCGATGGAACTCTAAGAGACTCTTAAACTTTTTGAGTTAATAAATTGTAAAAAGATTAAAAGTTTTTTAAATAGAAGAGAAATAGACATCGAAAAAGAAAAATATCTTATGCACCATATCCCATAACAAATAGTGACATTAAGTATCATTATTACGTGAATTTTAAATGTTATGTTATTTAGTCCGTTACCAACACCATTAGCCCTCACCAAACCTAAAAACTTATTGTAATGATGTGAGATAAATATGCCGAAACCGTGATGACCTTAGTTACAAAGTATTGACCGTGACCATAAGAACGTTTCTTGCAAAATTGCAATTTATTTAAGCTGTCATATATTTTAAAGATAAAATATGAGCACATGTCAAAGATGCTATAAAACTTGTCGAGGAACATTGCCAAAATAAAATGCATGACATTTTCCATCGAAATAATCATTAGGATGGAGTTTCAAATGAAATTCAATACATTCGCTTTGTTTAGTCTGATGCTACTGCCAGACTTTATATTAATCTTCTCAATTTCAATCTTAATACTTCATTGAAAGATGCAATCAATAAAATACTACACGTAAATAACGTTGAAGAAATCGTTGCACCAAAACTGATCATCAATTTCGTTTACATAATCTCTTTAACAGCTCAAATTATTCTTTGCAATTTTACAAGAAACCGACCCGGAATAAAAAAAATCCACCACCTAAACAAAATGAACACCTCAATAGTGTCTCCAGGTGGAATGGGCAAATCGCTCGGCCCAACCTCAGCGTCTTTCAAGGAGTAATTCGATGGCCTGATCCAGAACAAATAAGGTTCCAAATCGGATAGCGGAGGACACGACAGTTTTACTGTCGTATTTACCAAGGCTGTGACGTTGCCTGGATAACCTTCCTTTATGTATGGCTTCGATGGGTAACGTTCTAGGAAAGGAAATGTGATTGACCATTGAAAATATTTGCTAATGTCATAATCCAAATTATATCACATATGAACTCTGATTTGGTTTTATTGTAGATTTTGATTCTACTTAGTTCTCTAATTTGGTAATGATATTAACCAAATTTAGTCGCTTTTAAATAAGGAACTTGAAGGATACGACCTATATTCACGCTTTCAAACCTATGGTAATTAGTATTTTCATTTATTTATCTCTTACCTTGTATAATAAGTTCGACTGTGTGCTTGATGCATTCCAGTTCGTTGCACACCACGCAAGTGTAGTTGCCGTTGTCTGCTCTGGTCAGTTCGTCGAGAGTCATCGACCATTTGCCGTACCTCGGCTGGAAATATGTTCTTTGTATCGGTGTACTCTTGTTCTTGTACCATGTTATATTTGGAGTTGGGTTTCCTGAAACATAAGATAGTTACCTCGTTGAAATATACCATCTATTTAGGTTAAAAGAAACACGTAATACTAAGGTCTTATTCATCTCAACTCTAAAGGAGGCCAGTGCTCAGTAGTGGAACGTATAAGGGATTGGTATGATGCTTCTAATACACGTACCTTCAGCGCCACATTTCAGTCTTATAGAACTACCAGCTGGTTTCATATCAGTAGCGAACATTTTCGAAGGGTGTTTGAATCTTGGCGGGAATTTCTTCTTCGTATCATCCACGTGGCCGTAGTTCGGATGGTCCTTTTCAATCTTATCATCAGGATCTTCGTCTTTAGAATCGTATTCTTTGAATTTAATGTTTTTTGCTGAGCGTTTCATTGTGTCTTCAGCGGTACTGTTTTCGACAAGCGAAGCCGCACGGTGCTGCGATAGTATTTCTGGCATTGGCCTTTCAACGTCTACATCTGCTTGGTATTCTGTAACATTGATTATTTCGCTCAGTATTTTAAATATCAAATCAATTTCCTTTGATGTTTTTCGATGGCGTTTAATTATTTTTACATTCGAGAAGTGTTATCGTAATGATCTTAATATTAAACGTAAAAATATAATAATCTTAGACGCAGACAATTTGTTGTCATTAAAAGACATACAGGTAGGCCTTGTCCTCGCAACAATTGACATGAAGGTAATGAAAATCTAAAATATTTTAACTGCCAAAAATTCACTACTTTTATCTAAGAAAGATCCCGTAAAAAATCAACTGATGTCCATTGAACATTCGAACAATATTCGTATTAAATAATGCAGTTACTTATCCCAAACGTCTCTCACGAAAAAACAAAAACAAAACGCAATCTTTCTGGATCATCGAACAGGAAATTTCGAATTTCAAAATTTAAGTACATCCGCGCTGTGTCATCGAAAAACACGAGGCGGGCTACATTTTAAAACGCATTTCCACATTCGCATGCAGTTGCATTTAAAACAACCCCGGAATCCGGTGCTCGCATCTCTGTTTACACATCTGGATGGTCAATAAAATATAATATGAAAATAACTTCGCCTCCATCAAAAGGCACGGCGCAACACTGTGCACGTACACGCAGTAAAATTGTGTTGACACAGTACGTTTGTGTCGTAATTGGAACACTTACCTTCCATGTTCTCTTGGTCTTCGCTCGTCTTGAGTTTTATTGTGATTGCGAGTTCTTTTGCATCATCTTCTTCACTTTTACACGAATATACACCGGCGTCTTTGGCTCGGAATCCTTTTATTCTTAGCCTGAAACAACGCAAATTTATTTATATTTCATGACGATCCATAAGATTATATTTATACAAACTTTACACTGATATTATACTTATTTTCGTATTTAATTTGGTTTTCAGTCACTTTAACCTTCCCGAAGAATCGACACGTGCGTTGGTTCACCTCGTGGCCACGAAATGAGTCATCCGTCAAGGCAACATTGTAATAACTACCTTAATTTATTTTTATCCTAATATTTCTTAAAAAATTTAAAAAAAATGATTGTTGCCTAAAGTATTCAATTTATAAAGACATAGTGAATGTAAATTTCATAACAAAATAAATTTGTCTATTTTATAGTACTTAAGGAAAGCATAAGAATCATCATTTTTCGCCTTCTATTTGGCTATTAGAAAACTTAACGTATTATGAAAATATTTCACGTAATAAAGTCGAAAATATTTGTACAAAGACTAAATCACACACGCTGAAGACATTTCTTAGCTATGTGGTATTCCTTCTGAATTAATCTTTTTAACTGTAACCTTTGAAAGTACTGAATATGTCATCACAAGATTTTTTTATGACTATGTGCCTACACTAAGCCATCATGTACTAAGGTTTACAGCAGACATATATAGGACAATGGGACATATACTAGTTTTATATAAGTCATTTTCTACTCTTCCAAGCCATTCTTCATAAAATCCAGCCGTTATAAAGTTGATTGCTGTAAAGTCTAATAGATTGCTCGGCCGTCGGGTTGTTATGATGCTTTGAATAGAATCATATTTCACGGTGAGTTGCACGCGATGTAAAATACCGAGGTATTCCTGCACTGTAAATATTGATGCGTGGGCCATGTTTTCATGGAAATACACCTCTATTTCAGTATCGTTTCGTAAACTTGGAAATATTGATTATCCTCAACGATACTCATAATAGAGCTAGTTCGTATTCCCAAGTATTCCGCTTGGTGTTCTATTTTTGCATTCATACCCTATAACTCAACTTGTTTAAACTGCATTGTCTTAAAAGAAATATGACTAATTGCGAACTACGTCTTTACTCCTACGTATTTCTATCAAATAGACTTTGAGACATACCCTAAACCTTATAGGTACAGCCAAAGAAGAGGCGACCAACTTTGATCGAACGTGGAAACCGGCTTCTTCAGATCGCACGGTAAACATTTGTTCCCATGTACTTACCCCTTCGAGAATTTAGTCCCGATTGTATGTACTAACATGTATCTAAGTCACCATGACCCCGTATCTATCCCACCGCCGAGGAAAGACCTCTTGCACCATTCAGAGGGTTAAGGCCTCACACCTCAGAAACTCCTAAGTTTTTTTAGGCGTTCAGGATTTATTACAATGTTTTCCTTCCCCGTTAAAACCAGTAATAATTCATAGTGAATACATAAATAACTTTGAAAAGTATGTATCTAAATAGTTAAAATATTGATCACAAATTTTTCACTTACCATTGCCTCTGCTGTGTGATCCTCTTCAGCTGTCCGTCGATATACTCTCCATCTTTGAACCATTCGATATCTTGGACCTGACTCTTGGGCTTCAAGCCGCATATCAACCGCAGCCTCTCGTTGGCCGAAGCTTCTAATACCGTGTAATTGTCATCTGAAACAAGGAGAATGTTGTCATTATTTTGTGCTCACTATCTATTGATTGCAAGGATACTCTCCAATTGAAAACTCTAAATTCTTAGCTATTGCTTAATATTTTTTAGAGGTAAAACGATACTGTAAGCTGATTACACTTCAATTCCCGAGTTAGTGATGCAGCTTTTGTGTTTAAAACAAAACTTACAGTCAAAAATCAGAGCCTTTTTATTTCCCAGTAAATGTAATTTATAAACCTTTGACTTTCCTCTCGAGAATACAGACAAATATGTCAATTTTTGTAGGTGTATATAGATATTTAAATGCTCTATACTCATTCAAAAACACAAGAATTCAGGGAGCCCTCGATATAAGAGGCGCCGAGTAACCGGGTCATGTGTACTTGTCGCGTTGTAAATCATTGCAAACACGTAAAAAAACACAACACTTGTTCATGACTGTATGACAAATGAATGGACTGATTTAGCGAAAGATTAATTGACATTTATTTTTGCGCTGGCAATAATTCTATCTGCTTAAATTGAGTGCGATTTAAAAGGCATTGACGTTTGTCCCAGATTTAGGCTGTAATTTGTAAAAAAGGTTTCAAAATGTAAATAAAAACTAAAAAAGATATTTATATGACTAAGCGCGAAAACTGAAAAGTTCTTTAGTATTAAAGCTGTGAACAACGCGACAAATAAAATATTAATTGCTTATTTATTAGTTATTCAATTTTGTTATTTCGGCTAAGTTTAAATCAAATCATCTATCATTTTGAATTTGTGAAAAGACAAATTATGTTAGTTCGTATTTTAACTTCATGTCTATAGTCATGCAAAATACTAAGATATATAAAACTCATGTTCGAGAATCTTCTCACAACAATTTCACTTCTTTAAGAGTGTAATAAATAAACACCTACACAACACATGGAAATTTATTGGTATAGGTCAAGTTACAGTACTGCCACCACCATGGAAATAATTGTATGGATTACAAATTAACGATATCCCCACATCACCTCTCGGGATAGACAGAGATATATGTATTTTATAGTCATTTTTTTGAGGACTTTAGATTCCGAGTAAAGATATCTTAATATTATCCGGGTTTGGATCCAACTTATTTCATACCTTAGTATATTATATATAATACTTGACGGCCCCGTATCGCAATTGGCTATACCTACAGCAGCTTGCGAACCGAGAGGCCGCGAGTTCGATCCTCGGACCGAGACAAATGTTTGTGTGATCCACAAATATTTGTTTCAGGTTTGTGTGTTTGTAACCTAGTGTGGGGTCGGAACTATGTACATGACTCTTAGGTGTATTTATTTATAAATGACAACGTTGATATCGAAGGATTTAAAAATAACTTCAACACTTTATAGCATTCAGGTGTGGAGATGTTTTAAAATGTACCAGCTATTTATAGTGGCGAAACGTGATTGTAACGCGCAGGCGCAGTGACGGGTTGTTCCGAGGGTGCCTTGCAAACGGATATTTCTGGAATGTTCTACCCGATTTTTGCGGGCAATATTTTGACGTATGGTTAACTCCTCAAATCTTTGAGCTCCCCTAACTTCTTCCCTCTGTTTTCGTATTTCAAAATGGTTCGTTTTATTTGTAGCGAGTGTTGGGTACAAAACTGAAATTATAAGCTAATCCTTTGTTAAGGTTAATTTTGTTATGTCTCCTTTCCCCTTAAATAAGTATCGAACTTTTGTAGTATGACGGTTTTAAATTCCGACTGGAAGTTTCATTATGGAAGAGAAATAAAGGACATTTATTTCTCTAGACTTCTTAATAGCATGACACATATATACATAGCAGAATTAACTAGGTTGTGCTCATCATCACCATTATGTTTATCAGCCCACATACTGGTGGGCAAGGGTCACCTCTGCGACTAAGAGGTATCACGCCTTACTCCAATATCTACGCTAATGCGGTTTGACGGGCTAAACACTTTTCTGAAAATGTTTTCTTTCACCGTTATAGTACATGATTATTCATTGTCAATAAAAAACCAGAGGTGTAAATCTGGCGTTTGAACCCGCGACCACCGAGATATAATCAACCGGGCGCCTAAACCTCGAGACCATCAATCATTAGATTTTAGTTACTCTATAAAAGAACTACACAATACTTACCAAAACATTGCTGCATTAATTACAAACGTTAGAGAAGCTTTCAAACTCAAAGAAGCAATGTACTACAAAGTATTATTGATGAATAAGTTGTCACTGTTTCTACAAAGCTGGACTTGTCGCATCGCTTTGTGAGACTCGAGTCCAGTTGAAATTTTAATGGCCGTCCGGATTTGTGGCCGGTGAATTATGGTCTCGGACAGTGACGGACACAAACTATCGACAGTTTTACATGCTAAGATTTTTATGTTCTGCGTTTGGTTACAAATTGTGGAATGTATTTTTAGATTAAACCTCTTTGATGGCCTGGATAGATGTCTTGTTTTATTGATTTTGAAATGATGTCGAATTTTAGAAAGTGATTGTAGGATCTAATAAAAAGATCACTTGTAAATGGATTATTTAATGTTTAAATAAATAAATTATATTCTATAAGTAATCGAAAATCGTATTAATAAAAGTACTATATTAACTTGCAGTTAAAGAGTCTTTGACATCATCTTAAAAAGCGCTAGAGTCATTCTACGAATATTTGACTTGCTTGACGGTTGCTTAGAACAGCCGAAAATATTTTAATAGCAAATATATTAAAAACATACTTTAAAATATATCTCATTCATACATTGAAAACAAATAGAGGAAATACCAATCCATCACATCGAAATCTTGCATCAAACCAAACATAATTTTCGTACTTTGGTCTTACACTGTAAATCACTTGGTGAACATAAAATACACCGATAATAGACCCACGGTTGTAAAGTGGCATCAGAAAAGAACGTTTTATTCTGTACATAAATCTCTATAATTTAACTATCGCGTAGGCACGGCTATTACCAAATTGTTTCAAAGGAATCTGAGCGAATAAATTGGGAACAGGAAATTCGGGCCAATAATACAGGTCATCACTGTATGTGTGGATGGGCCTGGCATTGTGAGGGCATAAGGACTTCTTATTACTTAATATTGAAACAAAACTATTTTAACATGTATAGAACGAAGTTTGCAGTGCAGTGATGGCTTCGAGGTTTAGGCGCGTGGTCGAGAATCTCGGCGGCCGCGGGTTCGAACCTCAGGCACACACCTCTGACTTTTCAAAGTTATGTGTGTATTCAAATTTAATTATCACTTGCTTTAACGGTGAAGGAAAACATCGTGATGAAACCTGCACACCTAAAAGTTCTTAGGAATTTCTTAGGTGTGTAGTCCGCCAACTCGCACTAGGCCAGCGTGGTGGACTATGACCTAAACCCTCTCAATAGTAGAGGAGACCCGTGCTCAGCAGTGGGCGTACATTGGTTGATGAAGAAGAAGAAGAAGAACGAAGTTTCACTTATGTAATAAATGAACGAACGTATCGATCTTGATATGAAAATAACGTAAATAGCACTAAAAACTAAAAGTTTTAATAATTGCACTTATCAATTATTATTCTAAAATTGCAATTTAATACTAAATTCGAACCTTGTACCAGAGCCCTGTATGTGACTGTTGGGTGTATTTATTTATTATATGTAATGAGGGTGGGGTAAAATTTGAACATTACGATAAATCATGCAATATAACGCCTTTGGTAAGACTATAAGTCAATAATGAAAATGACCATAATTATAACTTATACATTACTTTTCTATCCCTTTCTATCTCTTTATCGACAAACCCCACCACTATTCTTTTTGCGAACTCCTTAAGCGTCGATTAAGTTGCACATGTCGAACAGATGCAGGACTTTTCGGGTCAGAAAGTAGAAAAAAAAATCCGTCAAGTCAATTACAAAAGGTTTTGATGTTTTAAAAACAATGGCCGGAATCGCAGGTCCGTGAGAAAACCGACGCCTACAAATGAGCATTTAGTGGCGGAAACATGAGATTTACGTTGAGGAAGCAAAAATAACACACGTTTATTTTATACGCTAAAATTCGCTTGCAAAGTAACTGAAAATGTAAGGCCGGTGACGCGATGACTTCTTGCCCCTCCCGCAGGTCTGGCGGAAAATAGGGCCATAATCAACTTTCCCCTCGGGACACAAAAGGATTAAAAATTCAATGTGATAATACCACACTTTTATTGCGTATATACCTCATTTACAGTGGCGTGCCTAGGGTGTCAAACTAAGGCAAGCCCAAATGTTTATTTAGTAGCAGCATATTTTTTTTGGTACATAGGACTAATAAATACCTACCGGTTAGTACTCACATTCACGTTTATAGCGTTATTTTATAAATAAACAATCGTTAAGTTCGTTATTCGGAACTATGTAAGGCAAGTCGGGCTTTCGGGCTTCTATGGAAGTACCGCCACTGCTCATTTATAGACTAAAACGTTTAATCTACAACCAGGTCCGGCCATTGTCCAAACATTTAAATGCTTAGGTGATTGGTCTTTAAAATAGTCACTCTTATTTACAACCTATTTTATCCCAAAACCCTTAGTTCTCTTGGTATCCAGAGCGTAAAATGACACGAATGAATGAACATCACAGAACATGACAAATCATAATTGAGACACAATTGGATTCCAAAAAACGACGACCGACGGAGAATAAGTCGGATTGGGGTCCCATAATGGGACCCCCATTGTTTTAATGTTAATATTACTTATCTTAATGATACACGATCGTCGACTACGTTGACGGATAACGGTTGTTTGAACGCCATCTTGCGGATGGAGGCAGAGATTATGGAACAAAAAATGTCTTGAAATAGGGCAGATAAGGAAAGATTTGCATTTGAAATGTATAGATTTCTTAAGATGTTTTTGGTATATTTAATTTTTGCGTAGATATTTTTTAATATATCAGATAAAGGTCAAAGAATATGCCCCTAGGTTGGAATAACAAAGAAAATACATATTTCTAAGCATAAAAATCGTTAAATTGCAAATATGATATTTCCAAAAAAATGCAAAAGTATTCTTTCCGAATCCTTACTAACACCGGATTTGCGGTTATGCCGTGGCCGAAAATATCCGCCTATATCAATGACAGCGTTATTTGGAAGGAAGGAACTAAGAAAAAGGAATCTAGAAAATAAAATGAACAAATGTAATTTATAGAAAACTTGCTGTAAAGTTTTATGCATTAGGATGAAGGTTTTTAATGAAAAAATATTATTCCGTGGTGCAATAGTTTCAATATTTAAAGCATATTTATGTTACAAAAACGGGCCAATAATCGTCTGAGTAATAATGAGACGCTTTTGTTCACTATTGTATGGCTTTTTGATAGCCTGGACTTGAGCCAAAGAGATTTTTGTTGCGTGGGTGAATCGAATCTCGCCAGCATTAGTTCTCAAATGGATTTTAGATTCGTTCTGATTTTAATGTTATGAAAATTCTTGGTAATATTTATATAGTGTGATTGAGCTTTTGACGTCATTCTGTGTGAGTATTCAGCAGTAATGGCCTCGACGGCGCACGGTCGAGAATTTCGGAGATCACGAGATCAAATTTTAGGCACACACTTCGGATTTTTCGTAGTTATGGGTGTATTTACAATAAATAATTACTTGCTTTAACAGTGAAGGTGAACACCGTGAAGAAACCTGCGCACCTGAAAGTTCTTGGGAATTTCTTGGATTTGTAGTCCGCAGTAGGCAGCGTGGTGTACTAAGGCTTTAAACCCTCTTAGATTACAATGTTTTTCATCACTTTTATCGTGCGACATTATTAAATTTTCATATGAAATAGGTAAGTAAAAACTAGGTATTTCATACTTTGTCTAGCAATTAGGCAGAAACCACTAGTATCGATTTCCAATTTTGTTTATTCGATTCTAACATAGATTATAAAAATCGCCCGGCCAATTCAGACGAGTAAATGAAGTAACATCCTCCAAACAGATGATATAAAACAACAACCAGCGGTTTCACTTCCTCGCCCAAGATCTGTTATAGATATTTTCGTGCGACTTTTTGTGTCAGCTACTATGTCATAATATTCTCGCCATTACGTCGTTTTATGATCTTGGCATATTTTGTTATGCATCTACGCCATCGTACAATTTGAGGTAGTTCTTTGAAATGTTTATAGTGTGACGCACGAGGTATCTTCAGCTATATGACAATCTACGCATTTTTTTAATACGGTCGCTAAAAGCAGCTAGTTACGAAAGATCTGATACGAAAGTAATATCAATGTTTCCACATAATGGGGGATGAGTCTTTTGGTGATTGCTTATCAAGCAAGTAATCCGTGCAGCAAAGAGGAATTTCCTAACGAGAAATATATAATTCACCCACGAACTCAAGGCTTCTGGATCGCAAGTATTAAATAGTTCTTAAGGAACAACGAAGTAGTTGTATTTCAGAAGAAGTCTGTCACAATTGAGAGATCCCTATCCCTGATACAATCTATTATTTAATTTTGGTTTTTCGAAACCTTCATCATCCAAACATGTGTTATTAAAATCAAATCATAGTCTTTCTTGATGTCCTAATGCTTAAAAAATTGTGGACATAAAAACAGTTGACATTTTTTATATTCTTTGAGACAGGATACTGGTCAACCTTTAATGACTTCCTGTCCTTGCTAATAAAGGACTTAATCACCGTTGGCTTGAAAGAATTATTAAATTACCTTTCGTAGCTTTGGGGAAAATAAATCACGGATATCCTTTTGAAGATAGATACAATTCGACATTCATTGGAACCGTGGCAGAAAAGTGATGAAGTTAATTGAAATGATTTATATAATGGTAATCAAATAAGAGGCTCTGGGTGGTACCCTGTGACCAGTAGTAAATGTCTTCTAGTTCTGGGTATTAACATATTATGTACTAATAAAATCACAAAGAGGTTTTGTTGATTGTAATTAATTTGCTATTTTTATAATAATACCGTCTTATTGCTACATCAATTTTAGATCGAAGTCAGATAGTATTTTCACCATGTCTCAATTCCTCTAATGGTCTATCGAAAGCATAAAGATCGTCCTTTTTACCTCCCTTTAAAGCACTCTTGGTTAACACTGAAAAAAGATATTGCTACGAAGATTCACGATTATTACCGGGAAGAAACAATTCATAAATCCTATTTAAACTTGGGCACATCACGTATGTCATTTTCCGCCCTGTCCCAACATATCAGGTGAGAAACAAAAATACACACGGCAAAAAACTCAAATGAAACGCGTCGGATATCGATGTCGTTTCTAAAAACGATACAGCTTACGACCCATCACTATTTGCTGCTTCTGAGGTTATTGCTACGGCATTTTACTCTTTATTACTTGTAAAATAAAGCCCTGTTTGCTATTTTGTGTGTGGCGTAGTGCGTACCCTCGAGTTTTGAGTATATCGAATGACAGATGTCATAAGACAGCAAACCGTGACGCGTAAGCGAAGTTTCCTGAGCGATCGTATAATTTTCTGCTTAATTCCGTGGTGTAATTTTTATAAATTAGTTTTGAAATGTTTTCGTAAATACCATTTAGTAATTAATTAATGCCGTGTCTTTTTGGGACATTCTGCGGGACAGTTGTCTTGCGATTAATCAAGTAAGTAAATAATTAGTAAGGCTCGAAATTCGACTTTGAATTTAACCTATAATTGAAATAAAAAATAGGCTATATACACGTAATAAATTTGTGCTCAAAACTTGTTATTTCAAAACATACATCAATTTTAATAAATATGTTCTTTATAATAAACCTAAACGAATTCAATAATATCAACCAAATCCATCTACCTAATATAAATTTTAATGTCAAATATACCTGTTTTGATTACCTATGCTGTATGAAAATGTCTGGGTACATAAACATTGCAAGTATTTCCTAAATTATTGTTACTTATGACAAGAAGATCATAAAACTTGGATTAAATAAACCAAAAGACATATTTTCCGATAAATTACGAATAACACTTTTATTATCCAAATATCGTGTTCAAGAAGTGAACATCAAAGGCAGCGTACTATCACCACGAAAGATGAAACCAGTGAATTTATTTTTATAATAGAAATATTAAAGAAACGTGGCGACGCATCCGCTTCCTCTAGTGTGTCCTTTTGCCCAATTAACCGCTTGGAAGGCGGAAGGACTCGTGAAATGCGATAGTTCCGTGTCACTTTGACTAGTGCGAAATTCCTACGAATAATTACTGTAATTTGATTGGCATTGGAATTTGGAATGGTCTGGAATTAATTTGTAATTTAGTACTTCATATATTGATTTGAAATAATATTCTTATGACCGGGATGGTTGGCGCGGTGGAGGCCTACGTTCAGCAGTGGACGGTGATAGGTTGTGACTCTGTTTGGGTCAATGTTTGAAGCCGAAACCATTGGACCAATTTAGATGATTTTCGGTTTGGAGATTCAGGTACATGAATGCCTCCAGGTATAAAACGATTTATATGTTTATCCAGGAATGTGACAGAATTGAATGCGATCGATATCTGGACGGATACGAATATCCTATCCTATTCTAGCACCAACTTTTTTGATCAATTACTTTTTTTACATCAAATGTTTGCTCCATTTTTATGTGGGTGTAAAATATTACTACACAAAAGGTTTCTCAAGCAAACAGGATCAATATATTAATAAGCAATGCCCCAATTTCTCCACAACACAAATCCATCTGTATTTCACCGCGTTTCCTAACTACAGGGCATTCCGTGCGCATTCCTACTAATGGTTGATTGAAAAAACTTTTGGTGACGGATTTTTTCTTGCGCACGTGCACCGAGGGTTGGCAGCCATTTTGTTTTTATTTATAGAGTGCGCACGCGTCTTACCCGACTTCAATTAGTTTGATTTGTGGGTGATTGACTTTATGGAAGTCACGTTCTGTCGGAACTCCGGCGAGAAATTTAAGTTGTGGGGTATAACTTTGTCGTCTATTACGTCTACAAGCTTCATTGGTAATTGTTACTTCTAGCATTAAATCCGGTATCATACATGGTCAAATTCTGTAATAAATAATTAAAATCGCTATTGCTTAAATAATAACGAACAAATTACAAAGACTTTTAAACATGTCGAAGATATAGTGAAGCTCCGCATATGATCACGGGTCTACGAAGAAACTCCAAGAATTTCAGACACACTTTTCTGTCGTTATGTATTTATTTATTTATTATTTATTTAAATGTACATAATATAGTTTAACGTGAAATATATTAACGGTTTTTTCAATCGATATAAGATGTACATCAATTACGAATCTCAGATATGTGTCCAAACCATCGTGGTGAACTAAAGCTTTACGGCTCTCAAAGAAGAAGGAAACAAACCTAATCATAATTATCAACACAAGGAACCGTTGAAAGTGCAATCGAGTAACAAACAGTAGATTTGTGGCGTCCGTGCGTCCCAGGAAACGGTGGCTGTGACAAATGGCTTCCACATAGATGTTTGGTTAGCGGCCGGGGCAAATTTAGACGCCGGAAGGAATGGTATGGTTTTGGGAAAAATCCGCTTCATTAACTAGAACTGTTTCGTTTTACTGTCGCTTGTATGACGCATGTTGGAAGAATTATAGTGGAGGTAGTTGCAATGAGGGTAATATGGTGTCAATTGATGCTGATAATTGATTACCAGAACCAGATTAATTCTCATCGTCAGGGCATATAAGCTCTACAATTGGCCATGGACTTTATCTACAACTATAAGGGTTTAGGCTAGTCTACCACGCTGGAGTAGTGCGGATTGAGGAAATGCACACCTGGACAATTCCTAACAACTTTTTGGTCTACATTTTTCCTCACCATGTTTTCCTTTATCGTTTAGGTACATACTTGAATTTGAACGTTTTTATTTTACTATTATGCCGGTACGTCTGACTGAAAAAGTTGTTTTTTTATCCGGTTTTATTAGACCTATCCCGCCATACACCCGCCTCTGTAATTCCTGTGGTCCAGGATCAACAGCGTCACGCTAAATATTGACACCGAGCACTGAAGCTCAGCGAGTCTAAGCGAACCTTATTTGTCATGATCTCGCAAAGAATCACAAGAAATATACAGTAAAGGGAAAACAAAGACTTGTTCAATTCCCTCCCCAGCAAAGCTTCAATAATACAATCTATCACCTTGTTCCAAATTTAAATCCACGAGCTAATACGTCACAGGCAAAATACATCCAAAACATAATGATCAAGGAAAACGGGTTGTTATTCAGATTGTTGGCAATAGTTATCCCGTCCGTTTTCACTATAAAAGTAGGTGCGAATTAATCGCAACACTTCGGCACTATAAATTCGTCCGCGGCGACCGTAATTGGCCGCGTCTCGTAACATCTAGCAAGATGATGGTGTAGTAAATGTTTAAACGGTAGGGAAAAATGACAGCATTATTTAACTACTTTTAAATAATTTTTAATAGCAGATTTTAAAACGGGTAGAAAGTGAGCTAGTAGATCAATTTCAGCATGAAATTTCCTACTAATCTTTACTTTTTGTTGCGACTATATGTAAAATGTCGCATTCATGGACTAATTAACAGTTATGTTAGACTTAGAACGACGATGTACTAAGACTTTACCAATTTCATAATCAACCTACGTCAACGTTCTACTGACTAAGACCATGGCTTCCTTTCCAACTGAAAGCGGTCCTTTCCGAAACATTTAAATAATATGATGTCTAAACAAAACGAATTAAATAGATAAAGACTATCTTTTTTACTGGGCACATTCAGGCATACTTGATTTTACTTATTTTCTTGATTAAAATTTTAAAATATCGACTTGAAACATAAATTTAGACATTGTAAATCTTACTTTTCAATATTTGAATCATTAAATCAGATTCACAAAATGCTTTCAGTACAAGTTTCAATAAAAACAAAGTCTGCATTAACTTGCCCTACTGTTTCGTTCACTATATGCCAATGGCGTGACATTCTAAATATCCTGAATGTAGGCGGCGCGTAATTCCGTTCTCCTGGTTTATCCCGTCCCTCATTGTCTTCACCGACTTAATCTGCCTTAAGTAGTCACTTCACGAGTCTAGTGAGCCAATTAAGATGGATTTAATTTGTAACAGCGAACGGACTACCGATACTCGACCTCAGCAGAAGTCTTCGGATCATAGGTTCGAATTTTCGATGGAAATTCTTGGAGTTTCTATGTTGGAATTAACTTTATCAAACTATGTTAATAATTGTTAATGGTATTACTGCAATAGAAACAGATTATAAGACAAAATTGAATTCGAAATAATGATTCCGAATGTTATCCCTACACAAAACCCCATCAATTTCTTATGGTAAGAAAAAATATTTAAAGTATTTTAATTACAAATCATACTCGCTAAATAATAGACCTAAATAATATATAAATAATACTGAATAGACCTCTACAGTACCTCTAAAGAAACTTATGAAGTGCCTTTTAAAAGCTGTTAAATACGCAGACATTTACACCATCAAAATATCATTGACGTGTTTATAATCAACGGAATGGTTTTATCGTAAAATGTCGCGCATAAAGTATATAAAACTCACGAAATATGTATAAACACGACACGATTTTTCACAAAAACCCAGCGGTACACATTTTATTTCGGGAATTTTCCTCACAATTTCCGTGTTGGGTTCATTGACACATTTACACTGTATGAAATTACATGCGACGTACATTAATGTTGACTTGAATTTATTTAAAAACATACGCCTTTTTAGATCTGTGGTTTACCGATGATAATTACACTGTCTTGATAAGGTTGTAGAATTGCTTCTGAATAGATTACAAATATAGGAACACTACAGGATTTCACAAATACAGAAGCTTCGTAAATACAGCAGAAGAAGAATAAGAATTTTGTATGTTTAGTAAAAACATTCCGAAACTTAATATTTTTAATAGCTATAGATTTACAAAATACCTAAGCAGAAATGGCATAAAAAATATAATTAATTTTTAATGTGCCATCAACATGTTCCTTGTTACATCTTAATTAGTAATAACTAACTTAACCATATCTAATAGCAGACGGGAAATTTTTACATGAGGCTAATGATTCATCCTATACCACACAAAATATGAAAATTATAATCAAAGAATCAAGTTACAGTACACCGTTATTCCACATACTGGCAGTTCCTTCAACCCAAACAATATCTATTAATATTATACTGTTAATCATAATGTTCTAATTCGTGTAATCGGGTCGAGTAAACACATTGTTTGAAACAGACTGCGGCGAGCCGCGAATTGAGACGTGAAATTGGGGAAAATATTCAACGCGTAAATTAAGCAAAATCGTGCATTAACTTGCTCCAGTTAAAATAGCGTAAGCAGTAAATTATTTTATATTTTAGCATATATGCATGTTTATATTTCTGAAGAGATAGGTAAAAAGGTATTTCTTTATTGACTGTTCGTTAGATTTAGCATTGTAAAGCTAATACCGATTGCTTCTAGAACGATTGTGACATTATTTCGTGACAGATCATACCCTAAGTGTACAATCCGAGTTAAAAGACTCCGATTGTTCAAACCTAGCTTATATTAAGAAATATACAAAGTCATGACAAAACCACACCTGAATATTGTTAATAAAAGATACTTCAAAACTACCGTCAACCATGAGCTAGGGAAGGTGCTCGTAGATAATCTATTTCTAAGCCTTAGTATTCACAAATAGTTCTGTACATATAATAAGAAATCCATTCACAGTATATCTTCTTCTTCTTCTTCATCAACCCATATACGCCCACTGCTGAGCACGGGTCTCCTCTAACATTGAGAGGGTTTAGGCCATAGTCCACCACGCTGGCCTAGTGCGGGTTGGCGGACTACACACCTAAGAAATTCCTAAGAACACTTAGGTGTGCAGGTTTTATCACGATGTTTTCCTTCACCGTTAAAGCAAGTGATAATTCAATGTGAATACACACATAACTTCGAAAAGTCAGAGGTGTGTGCCTGGGGTTCGAACCCGCGACCGTCGGATTCTCGACCGCGCGCCCAAACCTCGAGGCCATCACTGCTTACACATACCATCACTGCTTGCTTCACAGTATATAGGACAAGGAAAACAGAAACCCAAGTTGACTCGTCAGGAACTGCCGAGGAAGGCGCGAGTGCGTCAATTCCCGCCTACAGACTACACTTCACATTAACGGCCGAATGCGTTTGCGTAAGACGATTTGTATTCCACTAAGCGCTGACAACCATTTGGCCTTTAGATTCCTGGATAATTGGAATTCGATAGGCGAAATAAACAAAGAAGTTTATTTATTTCCTAAGTTGTAAAGGAGACTACTGGCAACCATAATCATCAAGTTATGTTGGTCCCACTGCTGACTATGGGCTTCCTTTACAGTTGAGAGGATTTATGCCTAACTCTACAAGGGAGACCAAGTGTGGGTTGCCAGATTAAGCAGCTAAGAAATTCCTAAGAAGTTTAAAGTGTGTAGGTTACCTTCCAAAATTATCCATAACCGATAAAGTAAGTGATAATTTATTGTGGAATACACCCATAAAGAAAATTCAGTGGTGCCTACGGTATAAACATGCGACCGTCGAGATTCTCAACCGCGCGCGGGCCTAAACGTTATTTGAGACTATCTCAATAGAAATTTTAACACTAAATTGAACGGTCATCCTTGCGAATCACACCTCTAATGCTTTAACCATTGTTTTATTGACTAGTTCCAATAGTCAAGTGCATGCATTTAATACGGTTAAACTACCGACTGTCACAGATACTGCAGTCCAAATCGGAAACAATCAGACGGCATTAACTGTTACCGACATAAATATTAATAACGCATTGAATTCACGTAATAGCGCCCATTATAGGCCGTCAATGCATTTTAAAACTATTATACGTGAAGGGATCTTGTGTTCAACGGCTCATCGGTTTGCTAAGTGCTGATTCCGAAGTCAGGTCTCGGGTTTGAGTCCTGATGGTAATAGCTGTTGTTGGTAGGACATCCGCATATCCTCACATAGCGTATCACAATCTCTATTATATAAATGAAAAAGTAACATTGTCAGTTTATTTCAATATCTAGCTTAAACCGATTTAGATTAATTTTGATTAAGATTTTTTTGATTATGATGTATGGGAAGTTAAGTTGAAAAGTTAAAAGTTGAAAGTTGAAGGATGAACAAGCCGAGGAAGGCCAAAGAAAACATGGATGGAGTGCGTGAAAAGAGATATGAAAGAGAAAGGCGTGACTGAAGACATGATGGTTGATAGGGATGTGTGGAAGGACAAAACATGCTGCGCCGACCCCAAATAAAAATTGGGAGCAGGGCAAGAGAATGATGATGTATGGGAAGTTAAGAAATGATAAACTCTATTTATTTTTGCAAATTTTATGTTATTCTAGAACTGATACTCATACCTAGCGAAATGTGGATACAGAAATGCACATATTCTTTCGGTACGCCTGTAGCGAGAGGATATTATGTATGTATATAAAAATATGATATTTTGAAACAATTTTTGGTCCACTTACAAATATTGATACCAAATTACTACCCGTATTACTCTTCAACCAGATTTGCGTAAATTTCAAATTCAGCGACTATTGGGTGCAGTATTTTCCAGACAATACATCAAAAATATGTTGTGAGTCAGTGAGTAAGTATGAGAGACGCGTTGCGAACAAACGGAAATACCTAATCTTTGCATTAACCTATCGCTTGCCACGTGTGGGCCTGGCGTGTTTTTAATAAAATCTTGTTCCGGCGCTGAGACTATGGCCATCCACATGTTAAGGTGTTTGAACATGCGGCCACTTCTAAATGCCAGATTAGTCGAGAAGTAAGCTTGTCTGGATGTCCAATCTCAGGCAGAAATGTAAGAAATGTATAGATAGGTAGAAATTGTGAGGAAAACTGCGGATCTCAAGGAGAAATTATATTGGTAAAGGTGGTTATGTCTAATTACTATTTCTTCTTACTAATTCTTTTCTTTTGATTCTCGAAAGAATATCGGGAGTGTAGATAAAAGATTGTTTTTTATAAATACGTCTTACGTAACGGTGGCCCTTTTTTAACTTTTTCAGGACATTTTCAGATAAGAACACAATTACATTTTACTTGACCAGTGAAGACCAGTAAATCAAACCAGGGTCTCTACCATCACCCGTCGCATTTGAATAAAAGTAAACCAAATAGATAGTAGGTAACTACAAAAAATGAAAAAAATGTATGTCCCAATAACAACTGAATCTTAATTAAATCTTTGTCCGTCTATTTAAAAATTAATTATCCTCAAAGTGAAATGAATATAATTATATATAATGAGTGACTCACGCGGCCTTCGAGACGAGACGACTCCGAGACGACGCCGACGCGACACCGTTAGTCATCTCGTAAGGCGACGCTTTCCAACAAAACCATTGGGCTTTGATATTAACCGCTAATGCATTTATTTGCAATATTGTTTTATGAGTTTTAAAGTCCCTAAGTACAACTCTTTTGCCTTCTCTACGACTGAAAGGAAGACTAGATAAGGGTTATTCAAACTTCCTCTACCATTGAGAGGGTTTAGTCTTAAGTC
Source organism: Cephonodes hylas (assembly GCA_030295005.1). NCBI lineage: Eukaryota > Metazoa > Arthropoda > Insecta > Lepidoptera > Sphingidae > Cephonodes > Cephonodes hylas. The sequence continues at coordinate 8,235,039 of AP025382.1, forward strand.
CACCACGCTTGCCTAGTGCGGGTTGGTGGATTATATACCTAAGAAATTCCTAACATTTAGGTGTGCTGGATTCATCTCTATATTTACCTTCACCGTTAAAGTAAGTAATTCATTGTGAATACACACAAATAATTTTAAAAAGTTAGAGGTGTAGACCTAGGGTTTGAACCCACGACCGCCGATATAATCGACCGTGCGCCAAAACCTCGAGGCCAATTGCTTACACATCTCTACACATCCTTTGTTATTTCGTACTTTAATATTAACTTCAAAGACTTTTTATTTGTTTTAAGTAGATAACCCTTTTGCCAGACTCTAATTGAGCAATCCCTGCAAACAAATACTGCTTTTTGTCAAGTCCAATCAACTTTATATCCCCCACAGAGTTTCAAACCAGATGCTAGGGTTTTTAGGAATGTTGTTATATGCTAATAGCGCTAAATTCTATGTTTACCGTTATAAAATGTTATTTTTAAGTTCGGATATTTTTTATCACAGCTCGATTGCAAAGAATTTTTTTTTTCAGCTTGTTATAAAAAACAGAAAATTCAAAGCTTGTTGGTTAAAATAAAAATATTATTCAAATAGACTTTTACAAGTTATTTTGAAATATTAACTCTTTAATTTCAAAATCCATTAAAAATATAAAATAATGCGTATATCTTTAACTTCATATTACGCGGAACAAACAAGGAATTTCAACAACGGTGTAATCAATGCACAATCTTAACAATTCCTGTTATTATGCAACTACCCTCTCATTATTCAAAAACACATATTTGTGTAAACTAAGGAAATTACTCAAGTTGCACCTAACACTGCTTTAAATGGACACACAAGCTGTTAAACTGTACTTTAGCGTGTAAAGTGTAAAATAAACATAATTATCTTCGTCTGCGCTTGCGCATCTAATAAAGGGACTATGACAGACCTGTAGAAATGTCATTTCCTAAATCACATTTATTATTCAGTATTTAATCCCTATACCGACATAGTTTCACCATTTGCATATTGCATTATTAAAAATCTTAATTAAATTAAAAAAAAGCAATAAAAATATATAATGAAATATAAATAAATAATGATTTAATCATCATCACTGCATTGTCCTAATTTGCATTATATGAAGTCTTGCACTTTGGAGATTCTAAGGTATTCACGAAAAGATATTTGTTTTTTTATACTAGCGACACAAAAAGTCATAGTGTGATAATAAAACAACTTTTAATATCACACTGTGACATATGTATGGAAGTGTATCACAAAATACTATTCTGCTATTTTATCCAGAAAATAAAGTAGCAAATGTAATGATATAGTGGTTAGAAATAGAAAAGGAAAGTAAATATATAACTGATGCTATATTATCAATAATATTATTTATTGTAATTGAAATCATTAAAATGATAATAACCATAAATTTAATTAAGCTTAACGCGTGGTTTTATTTATGTTTTATTACAAATGGAGTATTAAAATCTTCCGAGAAATGTCAATAAAATTTCGTATCGCATTTCCAGATACAATTTACAGGCGTAATAATGAATGTAATGAGGCTCAGGAAGTAATTATTTTATTTTTATATGTAATTAATGGATGTATCTTCTGTCTTGAGATTCAAGACTGTCTCGTTGTTTTTAAAAACCTGATTGATTTGATTTGATTGTCTCAGGGCAAAAACATTGATTTTGTGTATAAGTATTCTGGATAGTAGCAAAGAGTGTTATACAGAAAATTAAGAGAGTTTTTCATACTAAATTACTAGTTTTAATTATTTCTGGTGACAGAGGAAAGGTGATTTAAATTATCAAAAAAACTTTTGTGTTCGTTGCAAAGTTGGGTTAACTAAATAAATTGTGTTATTTAAATAACTAAAAAACCGTTATTAAAACGATATGCAATCTACGAAATACTAGCACAGAGACTACAACTAATTGCATTTGATTTATATATTTCTTTTGTTCCGTCACTTTCCCATACGAGGGTAGATAGGTAATTTGTAATGCGCACTGTTATCAACGCCATCTGTGCTTTGTCAACCGTAACACTGTGTAAGGTAATTACTGGTATTAAAAACAAATTATACATTGTCAGCCAGTAAATTTGTTTTTTTTACACACGCGAATAACTTGGGTAATAGGCGATATTTTTCAGTAAAAAGTAGAATGATGTCGTTTTTATGTAGGCATTTTAATGTTAAATAAAATATTTATAGAAAATAAAAAGGTAAATAAGAACATGGCATTATGTCTGTTCCGTATAGCAAGCAGTTTATTTTTCAAAACTTTTTCGGCCAGGGTCTTTGTCATAGCCAAAAGAAAAAGGCGTGGGACGGGAAGTCTTGGATTCGATTTCCGGGTCGACCATGTTTTTTTTTTCAGAAGATTCACTGTTGCAGCGAGGATTTTTCCTGGATAAGCTTGAAATGCCGACATGCGGTTAAAAGCAAAGTTGGCGAAAAATTGGACCATAATTTTCAAATACACCCGTAACTGTCTTTATACACAGTCAAGAGTCTGTGTTTGTCCTTATAGTTGCAATGATTCTAACACCATTTCTGTCTTGAGCAAATATTTACACGGTCTGTGTGTTTAACATAAGTGCGTTCCAATGACTGAAAGCTTGCGTTTTCGCTTACTAATTATTTGTCATTAAGTTGTTTACAAACTATTTGTTGCAGTGATAATTTCTATCGCTCATTAGGCACGTAAGGTTGTATTTACAATACCAAGACACGCAAAAAAGGACCTTATTGCTTGTAATTAATGTTTCTAGTATTTAAGTGTGTTTTAATTGATTTGGCGCAATTAATATAATCGTCGTGAAAGGATATGTTAGCTAGAATCTATTTCTCATGCTGGATTGATACTTTTTTTAATTCTATACAAGGAAAGGACAACACCGTACTGGAAAGTCTAATAAGCGCTGTCGTAAAACGAGAAGGGAAAACCTTCGATAGTTACAGTCATGTTGAGATGCTTCGTTAAGTTTTAAAGGACGCAGGATTATAGGAGAAAGACCATGCTGGTAATATTTACCCCTTTTAATTATACATTAATACCAAATCACTAAAAATAATGTAGCGATGGTCTCGAGTATAAATTTCGATCGTGGATTCGAACCTCAAGAACAGACCTCTGACTTCTCAAAGTTATGAGTGTACTTATTCAAAATGAATTATTACGCAATTTAACTTTCAAGAAAAACTCGTGAGGAGAACTACACACCTTAAAATTCTTAGGATTTTTTTAGGTGTGTAGTCTACCAACCCGCACTAGGCCAGCGTGGTGGATTAAGCCCTAAAGCCTCTCAGTCGTAAAGTAGACGCGTGCTCAGCAATGGGACATACATATCTGGGCTAATGATGAAGTGAGAAACGTTCATATTTGAAATCTCTCATCAACCCATATACGTCCGACCGTTGGGCACGGGTCTCCTCTACCATTTGTAGTCTGCCAACCCGCATATTTGAAATATAGAATTTAAAATGCATACTCATACTCGCATACATATAATCCTTTACATCACAATCTTATAAAAAAGTCATCTTTTATACACTAACATTTCAAATCATATTATACGGATATAAGTGTAGGTAAAAATAAAAATGCAATGCGATGACCTCACAGCGAGCGCAATTGCAGACAAACAAAAAAGTCTAGACGCATAAAAAGGCACAATTTTATATCCGCCGCCTAATTTAACTGCATAGTTCGATTTTAGGATTCCGTGGCTCAAAAAACCGTTAACCGTTGGTCTGCTAACCGATTTTTATGAACAGAGGACAAACGTACTTGTTAAATGTTATAATTAATTAGTGGTTCCAAATACAATATTTTTAATTTAAAACCATACAAAAGGCTATGTTTTAGTTACTTTTTCAATTTGAATTAAATTAAAAAAAAAGGGAGAATCCCTATTTTTATTTATAAAACATAATTTTGTACAAGTTTACCTTTGTCATAAAGGATTAATTCTTTGTAGTTCTTCTCTCCGGATAAATCTCAATATATTTCTACCATTCGATGCTCGGATGAGGAACTATTTACACCTGATTGTATACAGAACCAGCGACTCCCGAGTGACACTCTCGCTTTGGTTGTGTTGTGTGCGGTCATTGTGAAGGTTGTCTAGGCTGCAAGGTTTCATTGCAGGTTCAAAGCAAAATTTTTGTGACTGAAAGTATGTATGTCTGTGTTTTTAAATCATACAAAACAAGAATAAGTATCTACTAGTCGTAATGTGGATGTAGAAATGCAACTCTGCCAACCTCTTAATGGTATATAGGCGTGAGTTATTTTATAGTTATGAATGTAAATAATAAATATAAATGATTTAACGGTCGCATTTAAATTTATAATATAATTTTTTTATATATTAATTACCTTAAATTTTTCACTACCAATATTTCAAATGTTCCTAAATCATATACCCACCATTTTATCTCATACATATATTCTTAAAAATCAGGTGGTCCGTGTCCAGTAGGACATGTCTTTTTTACACGCGATTTATCACAAAACAGACTAAATTGAGATATTTAATTAAAATTCTCCATATTTAATATCAAACAACCCGGGAACACTTAAAAAATAGATCAAAGAAAAGCATTAATATAATAGGAATGACGGAAACGGTCTGAGCCGGCAGGAAGAGACGAAACTCAACGTGTCGTGTAGTATGTATGTTTACATCACTATCGAAATGGAGAGTATAAATTTTGAAGATTAATTCATTATGTATTCAATTTGGATTACTCTGTTTTCCAATTCTAATGACGGTGTTTTTTGATGTTGGATGCTTTTAAGATGGATTATTAGATGAATGAGATATATATAAATATATATATATAATATAGATATATTAGAGCAGTGATGGCCTCGAGGTTTAGGAGCGCGGTCGAGAATCTCGGCGGTCGCGGGTTCGAAGCCCAAGCACACACCTCTGACTTTTCGAAGTTATGTGTGTATTCAAATTGAATTATCACTTGCTTTAACGGTGAAGGAAAACATCGTGATGAAACCTACACACCTAAAAGTTCTTAGGAATTTCTTAGGTGTGTAGTCCGCCAACCCGCACTAGGCCAGCGTGGCGGACTATGGCCTAAACCCCTCTTAATGGTAGAGTAGACCCGTGCTCAGCAGTGGGCGTATATGGGTTGATGAAGAAGAAGAAGAAGATTAGATGAATGGCAAAATAAAGCAGTATTTGTGAGATACACTAATTTTATCAACTGGAAACTTAAACACATATTTTTAGTCATTCGATGATAAAAAATCTTAGTTTGATATCAGATCATCACGATTCAATAGTATAAAATAATTACAAGTCTGTTTCATTTTATCTTGAGCTATCCAGGGTATAAAAAGGCTGTGATCTAAAACCTTAGTTTTAGATCACAGCCTTGCCTATCTTAATAGGCAATAGGATAACGGAGGTAAGGAAAACTTTGACATTAAAGAAAATCCCGAAAAACAAGTATTAAAACTATTAGGTAAGGAATATGAAAACGTCAAAATTTTAAGCATTTGATAACGGTTATTCTCTTCATTTTCCAAATTCAATAATTCAAATTTCGAATACCCGTTTCCAGACGTTACAATTACGCCGAAAATAAATTCGTCCCGTGGCCGATAGAACTCACCTTTATTGTGAGTTGAGTTCACGGCTATTTCCAGAGTTTAGCCACCCTTGCCCGAAGCCGACAGCCAAGGCCGAAACGGCAGACCGATTTCGTACAAATATTTATTTAGTAGCCGACTCTGGCTGGTAAATTTAAACCGAACGGTAATCCCGGTATGGTGTTTCGGCTATTTAGCGCAGTATTGTTTCTTTTATATGCATTAATAGTAGCTTCTTTGATGTCACAGAGTATATTGAATGAGATGGAGTGGAATTAGATTCGATTCCTGGGTGAAACAAAATTTGATTTGGGATTTTCCGTAGGAAATTTTAGTCTAGAATTGTTTGAAATACAACTCTTCCTTATCATAAAATTTAATTATTTACTTTATTAGTAAATGCAAACATTATGTTTAAGTGCTTTTTCACGATATAAGAATTCTGGTAATTATTATTGCAAAAACATGTTATTTTTTAATAGCACATAATTATATACATACATGTACATCATTATATAATACAAGGAAAATAAACAAAATATAATTAAAAAGGAAACAAAATTAAGAATTCGATCACCGTTAAATTTGCGGTATTTTTACGACTTATTTTATTTCTTTTATTATAAAACCCTTTTAGAGTTTAGCTATTTTGAGTTGATTGATATGAATTTACATATTTTCCTTATTTAAAACTTTCTATTCCAATAGCGGTAACATGAATTTGTAATCGAAAATATGCTTTATTACTAACTAACTTTTGCTCGTGACGTCGTTTGGGTGGATCACTCATTTAGTTCAAAAAACAAAAATCAAAATGGAAGTCGTAATAACTCCAAGAAGGGATACAATGTATTTTCTTAAATACTTGAAGTAGTAACTGTTCTACCTCTTCCTAGTGTTCTGATTAAACTTTATAGCACCGAGCTCTTTTTCAAAGCTGCTTTCGATGATTCATACATCACTTTTCAAAATAATTTAAGCAGTTAAAGCGTGAACTATAAAAATACACCGCGTTTGCAGTTGTATTATAATAAAGGGATAATGTAGATACGGTAATAGAGGTATTACGCGGAACTTACACAAATCTGGCGAAATGTTGATGCAGAAATGCAAACTCCTAATAAGTAATGATGACTAATAAGTACTCAAAGTTTTATCAATTCAAGATCCTTTAAAAAGGTTAAGATGACCTCAATGGTTGTTCAATAAATTTCGTTTAAAATACATTTTTTGCGTCCTAACAAATTCCAAAGCATTGTTTCGTTCCCAAAATGCAAATAAATGCTGCGACACGCATATTTGTCTTGTAATTCAAGCTCTTTCCGTAACTCGATACACTTGGGCTCAAGGGAGTGCGGAACTAAAATATAGCTGTAACAAAATTAAACTTCGTGACAAATCATCCGTGACTATTATGTTTCAAATAATTGTTCATCTGGATTAAGAATTTAACGATTTATAAATGTCAGTCAATTAAAGAATTTAAAAAATGATATCAAAAACTTTACATCTATTTGAGTAGAATATAATGTCAAACTTATTAAAGAAGCTACTATTGTTTTGTAATTGTTTACTAATTAGCGTAGTATTGAGAAGAACGAGACATTTTTTGTTTAATATTTGCCCTGTTCTGTCTATGACAACTTTGTTCTTAAATGCATCCATAATGAAAGACAAACACTTGAATGAAGCAATGCCAAATACCAAAATTAATAAAGAGATCAGAAACGGCAAATAATTCTTAATAAACAATCGTTTAAAATCCGTGCCAATAACAATTATGAACATACAGCCGACGCCATGTGAAGCTTACAAAGAGGTATTAAATCTTTATGATGTGCTCGTAAAAATTACCAGCAGATTTGATTGTAGAGCGCAGGATCTCACTCAACTTGTTATGACATTTTTTGTGCAATGTGACACGACGCCTTTTTAAAACAAATAAATAAAACAAAAAACAGGATGCCAATAAATCTGGAGGTTGGAATTGAGAATACAAAAAGTGTGGAGGCTCCCAGCAATAATTTTTGATAAAACTAATTTTCTCAAAAATCATTCAATCTAAGAGTCTTTTAGCCTGGTTGATCGGGCTTTGGGTTGTATAAGCATTATATAAAATTCTCGAGCCTTAATACAATGGATATAAATATAATTTAATATTTTATTTAAGTAAATTATTAAAGTATCTAAATCAATAATCGCAATGTAAAATAGTAAATTTAAGCTTGGCAAGAAACTTCCATATAGAATGCGCAACACTTAAATTCTAGATTCATAGTATTTCCAAGGGTTCTAAAGGTTAACGCTAGACATTAAAGATCCAGTCCAGAGAAACATCAAACAATTAATAGTGATTCTAGGAAAATATCAAATAATGGGCGAAAACATAAACACGCCCAATGAAATTTAATTTGCCGATCATAAACTTCACATAGGAATATTAGATGAATTTATCGAAGATATTAATAATAAACAAGGGGTTATGTGGTATAAATTGGATAAGATATAGCATAAACAAGCTGTAAAAAAATCTAATCAAGACTTCACTTACTTAGATGAAATATCTAAAATCCTACCGACATTAACACAAAAAATATCTTCAAATTGAGTAACGTTTTTCTCATCTACTTCCATTCTGTTTTGTTAATTATTATCTATTTGCCTTTTGCCAACTAGTCGATTGAAAATCCATAATACTTTAACATTTAAATTAATAATTTATTGACACAACTTAATATGGTCAACCTATCTGAATTTGCTTGTAAAATTATCCTGTCAACGTTTAAAGACCCCTCAACTATAATTAATATCATAACAGGAACCTTTACTGCTAATCTGTTTGTATGAACTAACCCAAGTCTTGTACTTGCTTCATGTTTTACTGATTTTCAATGTGCCATCAAAGATTATGTGATTAGCTCCTCTTATCCATGAAATATTGGATACATAAAGAGATTTTATCGTTTGTGACCCTCGTGTGTGTCGTTACTTGCGCTTTGTTAGGAACCGTTGGATAAAGCTGTTTCATATTGCTGTTAAATCTTCATTAGCAGTACTGCTATAACCAGGGATTTAAAATATATTTTACATTATAACAAGAAGGTTTTAATCACGCCCATTTTAAGTTTAACAAGTGAAATAACAATTCAATTAAAGTTATATCAAGAACTTATAAGGATATTGTCCATTTATAAAAATGCTGTGTAGTCTTATAATTCGTTAGTTAACGTCATTCGTCCTGACTTACTTATGATATAAGTATTATGTATAAATTACTTTATTTATGAAAGCAATATTTTAGGTTATCCTTAAAAATAATAGTAATAACTAAACCAGCCATTTAGTGGGATGAACAAAAATGAACATATTGTTGAAAATATTAAACGCCTCCTACCATCGTATTATTCTGTAGTTTTTAAATTACCGAAAACACAACTGTCTATGATTTTTTAGTACAGTCCACTGCATAGATTTCTAGTTCCGCCGACGCACATGTGTTCGTGAGAAAAATTTCAATGATAACATGCAACGTTGCATTTCTTTGTGCAAGCGCCGCCCGCTGCGCTAGGGAACTCGACGAATTGCAAAAAGTCTTGTTTTTTTTTTAACTAGAAGCGAAATGCTAAATACAGTTTCGCTTACAGCACAAAAAAGCCTCACTTGAAATGCTAAAGCGCTGTTACTATTTTGTTTACTTTTATTAGCTCTTTATAATAGCTGTTATGGTATTTATGTACGAAATAAATTTGTTAGTATGACAAAACGAAGAAAGATAATATTATTAAACATATACAGAACTTACTTAAACAACCAAAGATTTCAAGATTAAGCTTGACTTTTCAATTTATTAGGTCTTTTACCATTACTCCTTTGACACATTATCCTTGGCAATGTCACTATATTTAAACACGGAGTCACCAAAATTATTGATATCTAAATCGAAAACCACTTTAATTGTGACAGTAAAATGTAGCACATTAGCAAACATCGCGACTGTGTCATCTTAACACACTGACACGAAGAATCACAACCGACACAATTACCAATTAGTCAGCGCGCAGTAATTGGTATCAAGTTCATCTAACTCTGTACGCAAAAAGACTAAGACAAAACCCAAACGAGACCAGCAAAGCTCGCCTGACGCAGTCGGAGACGACAAATTGGCTACACAAGCGAAAATTTTGCAAAAACGAAACGTATGACACCGTTCGACATCTGGGCACCTGCAACCGAAGTATACGAAGATATGGTGGAATATTATTCCTAGAATAGCAGCAGACTGTAAAATGAATAAGGAGACTCCATGTGCAACCAAAAACGCCAACAAAGTTGTCATGCTGATGCCAAAATTTTGTTCGTGGCAATTTCAACTTAACCTCCTTGGTATAAGAGCTGTACACCCAAAAATTTAAAATCACCAATGTCATTTTACTTGTGTATTGGTAAGAGAATAATTTGTCATTTATTCCGTTTGGCGTTGACATGGCGTTTCGCCTCTGCTAATGTGCATTTTGGCCCGCTTTAGGTCTTTAGTGGAAAGAATCCTCTGATCCTTTTAGCGTCTTTTGATGTTGAATTTGAAGAATGGAATCTCGTTACCGTTTTTTAAAAATACTCTTACATTTCAGAGATACCCGCAAATACAAATAACGACTACAAGATATATTGCTACACCGATGAGAATAATATCATGAGACTAACTTAATAGACTAATAAAGATAAAAAATAAATATCCAATAATGCATAATATCAAGGAAGCTAATTTAAACATTAATAATATATACTATAAGAAAACGACAAAATTAATATTTGGAATCATTAGCGAGACCCACGTAGAAGCGTTTTCCCTGTATATCACAAATAGCTCGGCGCAACGAACTGAACTCCACACCATGACCGGCTCGGCAAATATTTACAAAGGGCAGTCCACGCGTGGCACTGCGAATATGTTTAGCCAACAGATTTTGTTATTAGCCTTTGCATAACAAAATACTCGAATTCATGTGTGTTTTTTTCAGTAAATTCTAACGAATGTGTGCTCTTGAACTTTTTGTGAAAGTATGTAACAAAACAACAAGAGGGCAGCATATTGACAAAACTCAATATTGATTATTCGAGATTTTTTTGCTACACAAATAATTTATTTCAATCACATGTCGATTAGTTTCAAGACAATAAACTTTCGTATTTCAATTTACGTCTATAACTATACACGTTGGGTGTATTTTTGCTGTTAAGTTTACACCTATCTAGATCGACATTCTTCATCAACCCATATACGCCCACTGCTGAGCACGGGTCTCCTCTACCATTGAGAGGGTTTTAGGCCATAGTCCACCACGCTGGCCTAGTGCGGGTTTCGACATTACTAGCAAGCCAACTAAAACTGTCCTTTATAGCATAATAATTATAAAATCAATCACCATTCGCTCGGTTTAATGTGATAACACGAGCTAAAATGAACCGCGAAGCGCACATAAACACGTTCAATGGAAACGCTAATAATTTTTGTGAGGCCAAACAGCACGAAAATAGAAAGTGCGAGATAGATCATGTCTCGGCGCAGAACGTCAAATGGGAAAGATTTATTACCGTGCCGGGTTCGGACGGAGACCGTGTATATTTTAACGGACAAACGTCAAATATATCAGCTGATGACGTGGTGAAACAAGATCGAAGGGAAATAAAAGATGAAGATGCAACCGTATGAAATTATGAAATGGAGTGTGCAATGTACGATGAATTATTGGCACGTGAATAATGAAATGAACAGCTGCGAAGTTGGGTTATTTTCAACGGATTAGATATAGGCGCGACTGGACGTGCTTGGTGTTGCAGAATCTTGTTGCTAACGCTGGTAGCATTAACAAGATAATTTGTCATGAATTCGCTTGGCTTCTTTATTGTTGACACGACCTGCTGAACTCTGTTCATTTGAATTTAGAAGCGATATTTCAGTCAATAGAATCGAATTATCAAATTAAATAATAAGTGAAATTCAAAGAGTGCTTGTGTTTTTATGGAAAATACTTATATCTACTGTAACGGGATTAAAATCTTATGTATAGTAGTCAGGGTTGGGCAGTATTTTAATTACAAGTAATTAAAATACGTAATTGAAATACAAATACGTATTTTGTATTTGTATTTCAATTACTTCCTTAAAATGTAATTTGTAATTTGTATTTTAAATACCTGACGCCGAGGTATTTTGTAATTAGTATTTTAAATACTTGAGGCTTTAAAATACATTAATATTAAAATACAATTAACCACCATGAGTGCAATAGTGGTAAGTGGCGAGAAACAGCATAATCCTCTCAATGAGTGAAACTAGGACGGGACGGGGTGGGACGTCCCCCAACAAGGTGGTCGGACGATCTTGTCAAGGTCGCGGGACGTCGATAGCTGCAGGCGGCTTCCGACCGATCCCAGTGGAAGTCATTGGGAGAGACCTATGTCCAGCAGTGGACTTTGATAAGCTGATGATGATGATGATGAATCTTTTTTTCCTCATCTTTCCAGACCATGCAGATTACTTATTAAGTATTTTGTAATTTGTATTTGGTATTTTAATTACAAATAGCTAAAATACTGTATTTTGTATTTTATATTTCAAATACCTTACTTAAAAGTATTTTGTATTTCGTATTTTAATTACTTGTGATAAAGTATTTTGTATTTTGTATTTCAATTAAAGTAAAGCATGTATTTTGCCCAGCCCTGATAGTAGTCATACTTCGTAGGGTAACAAAAATTATAGCACCAGGAAGCGACCTCTTTTGCAGAGCCTACGTTCAAGAAAAGATTAAAGGCGATGTTGCCAGTTTTTCATCCATTTCCTTCGTTTTGTTAGAAACAACAGTGATTTTTTTATTGCAAGGTGCGAGCTGTTAAGCATTTTTATAATCTCCTCGTCTTTGATGTGAGTCGTTATTTTACTCGTGTATAATGTTTTTGTGACTTGTAATGCTTGTTATACATTTCATTGCTGAATTAATGTTTAAATTAAAAATAAATGTTTATTTTACATTTTTTTATTGCAATTGTATTATACATTCTTAAATAAATTGTTATTTTATTCCATTTGTGCCACACAATAAATTGCGCATTTTTTATTTGTGTCCTTGTTTATGCACAAGTGTAATGTCACGAATATTTCTCATAAGGGCAAGTACAACACTAGATTTTCATCTAATTTAATATAGATAATATATTTATTATGATAAAAATTTCTTATGTGAATGCAATTCTTGATTTGTGCTTCATGGTGCAATCTAACGTTATTAAAATTTTTCAGCGGTAGGTACTCTCAAAAATCTATATTTAATACCCTTGCTACTTAAGAAGAAAACGATAATCTAGCCAGGCTATTATTCATCATGGTTTCCTCTTCAGCGTCTAACAATAAAACGCTGTCCACTATATTATCGTTCAGCTTCCTGCCAATTTAAATTTATAAACAAACACTCAATTTACTAAAAATGATTACCCAAGCCCCCAAACGACCTACGAACCCGGTAACTCTTGATTTATGCGTCGCACGATCGCCGCTTTTCATTTTCACAGCAATAATGAAATTTAAAAAACCCCATAATTTACTCAGGCACAATTGACAAACGGCACACTTAATCCAAGCAGATTGTCATAACCATTAATTTTGCGAGCCATAGCGGTAGCATTAACGCCTTTATGCAGCTTATGTTAGTGGTGAAATTCCCACGAACGGAAATTTAAATTAATCTCATTTGAAGAGAAAATAACGGTTATTTATGGCCATACCCTCATTGAAGATTTAATGCGAGATGTGACAAATTTCTCCCTGATAGCTCTTTTACTTATTTGGTGTGAAAATACATAATTATTTTGAGATAACGTTTGTTTTATAGACACGTTTTGTTTTCCCATGATTAAGTTATTCGCCTCTGCAGCCGTTGATGTGGAATTAGAAATAGCATCTAATTCCAGCGATGTGATTAATTTTGTATTTTATGCGGTTTCAGTTTCATATTGAATTAGCTATCTAAATTGCCACGGAATGGCCAATTAGTTAAAACTTTAATTGCTTCAGTTCTGCCATTTACGAAAATGATTTTGATGCCGAAAATTCTATGGAAATATTATCCATTGTTTTTGGCATCTTGTGTTCGTTTTCTAAAGAAAAGGGAAGTCAAACTAATATTTATAAATTTTGTATTTGAATTAGAAGATTCACAACAATCTGCAAATAATCCTGATTTATGGAACAAGTTTACAAATAACATTCCCAAAATTCGTGCAAACGAAGCATCAGGTATTAAAACCGCTCAAATCTATTCCGGTAGTGTTGTAAAACATTTTATTGTATATCTCTTAAATGGAACACGGTGGAAAACTATTTATTTTCATTGGAACTATAAAAAATTTACGACATTTTAAGCATCATATCCACTTCAGGAGTTCATTTCGTGGGGAATTTTGTTTGGATTCCAGAATCATCGGGATTTGGTTGCGACGCCTTGGGTTTAATGGCGTCTTCAAATTTGAATAATGTATGATTCAAAAAGGATTAGGTGTTCGGTGTATTAATCAATGATGAATTAGTATTCCTCTTATTATGTGATTGCTTACACTGCGAAATGATTTAATAGAAAAGAAAACTGGTATGTAACACCTCTGTATTAATCTGTCCTTTTTTTTTCGAAACATTCCCCCTACACTATCTGTCCTGAATCATAGGCGGAATCAAAACTCATATTCACATTCACAAATGTATTTAAATATATTTCACCGTTTGAAACCAATCAGCTTCTTTCATTGGCACTTGAAAGTAAACGCAAAGCAAACTTCGCATTTATGTCAAACACTCTAAATTCTGATTCCTAATTTTAGAACACATTCTAAGCCCATCGAAAAACAGCCCTTTACCATTTTTTGCAATATCACCATGTTTAAAAAGTCAGGTAGAACGGAGCGCGCAATGAATACAAAAATAGCGAGGATGTCGGCTTTGCGAAAGCGCTGGAGCGGACGCGACCGCTGCATCCTACGACCAACGCTCGGCGAATAACCAATACGTTGGGAAAATCTTGATCATTTTCTGTTTAATCGTGACATCCAACCTTCGCTTAGTTGGTAGTACAGTCACGTACCATCCGAGAAAGGTTTATAATTGTACTTTTTTTATAACACGCTTCCTGCTGTTTATATCCGAAGCTTAGCACGAGTGATATAAATTTCTTCATTATTCAAAGAATATTTTTTAGGAATATGATTGCGAAGAAGGGCCTTGATATACCTACATAGATGACATAGTTTTTAGAAATAAGCTTGTGAATATGAATGGTTATAATTAATATACAAATTACTATGACTCCTTTAAAGGTCCCGCGAACTTTACAAAATTCACAAAACCTGCACAGAAACATGCAAAATATGCCAAAAATTGTCTTACTTCTTCAACAACAAACGAAACATCAGTGGATTGGGCGTACTGTGTCAAGTTTTTCATCATACAATCGTCATACATTTAGGCCAGTGGCGGTACTTCTATAGAAGCCCGAAAGCCCGACTTGCCTTACATAGTTCCGAATAACGAACTTAACGGTTGTTTATTTATAAAATAACGCTATAAACGTGAATGTGAGTACTAACCGGTAGGTATTTATTAGTCCTACGTACCAAAAAAAATATGCTGCTACTAAATAAACATTTGGGCTTGCCTTAGTTTGACACCCTAGGCACGCCACTGATTTAGGCTTGTAATGAACTCATTAAATTATTTAAGTATCGGAACATAAGTATATTTCTTAATTAGCTTTCAAATTTCTTACATTATTGATGCCTTAAGCCGTTTATGATAACGAAGTCATATACACTTGTGAGTTAATTAGCACCAACGGACTAAATCATAAACATAGATTATTACAAGAAATGTGCGAGAGGATTGAACGTAGTATAATTTAGTCATTATTAGTTATTTCGAAATAAAATTTACTCGTGTGTTCTAGAAGAAGATGAAGGTGGAATTTAAATGTTTTTCAACAAATATTGAAGTCTCAAAAAGAGACAATTCTTGTGCCTTTTTTTGAATCCTGCCCCAGAAGAACTATGAGTTTAGCTATTTAAACTTTCAATAAAACTTGTCACGACCCAGGAATCGAACGCGATTTCGATCGTATATCGCAAACATATGCAGGAACAACGAGACATGTGTTGCGGTGCTTTTAAGTACTTTATGTTACTCTATCAAGGAGTAAAGTTAAATAATAGCATGTTAAAAAAAGTCAAACATACACAAAATTACCAAAGAAAGAAACTACTGATACAAATAGTTACTTGGTAACAGAATGACCAAATTACTTCGAACATCGCATCAGACAAGGCGCCAGCTACCCATACCAAAGATAAAGTGTACACTCCGCATTTTATGACAGAAAATTCTATAAACCAAATCAAATATGCACGGGCGGAGATCGTAAATAGTTTTTTTATTGATTCCATTCAATGTTCGAGTGCTTGTTTAGGATGGACCACACATGTCATCGATTCATATTGACGGGAGATAAGAAAACTTGGACATTTAGACGTGGAATTTGAAGAAATAAAGATATTTACGACAGATACGCTTGGAGCTATTCAAAAAGAGATGATTTGGAAACCTACGTGAATAACAATCTGCCCACGGGATTTTGAAGTATTGATGGCTAAACTTCGACGTGTTGGCTTCTAGAGCAAGAGATCGCACTGTACGAAACTAAATTTGACAAATGGCAAATTTATGATAAATTACAAGTCTTCTTGGTGTTTTGTAATTAACCCATTTGTGGCCAAGCAGAAACTACAAGAACAAATTCAGAAATTTCTTTATTTAATCATAGTTGGGGATACAAATAAGTATAAAAATGAAAAAAAAAATAAAAATTATTTATAATTTTGAAATTATGGGGGTGTGCCCAAATTGGCACAATGGCCACTTAAGGGTAAAATAGTGTGCAAGTCTATCGGATCCTATTATAACGGATAAGTCCACCCAAAACGCTTTGGAAACTTTTTCTTTAACATATTCGCTGCCGTCCAGTTGTAACCAGTCGATGACAATGATATCTGACGAGTAACATGATGATGAGGTGATTGTCCAAGACAAAATGTAGCTATACTTCAGCGAAAATATAACTGATCCATTACATCTTCTTTAGACGTAACTGTAATGTTCACGCATTCGGTAATGCCACATCTATCATGTGTTTGAAGGGAACCCACCTCCATTTGTTTGCCATGGACTTCAACTCCATACAACGATATTGATTAGGCCATTTTCAGCGAACCTAAAGTATCTCATTATTTGTATCAAATTTATACTCAATCTCTGTTCTTTCAACGTTTCTTTCATACTACTATCGTTTAGTAATTGGTCAATCGATGATGGATAAGTCTTAGGATAAGAAGGAGCCAAGGAGGAACGATCAGCCTGCCCTGACGTAAAGGGGCTTTGAATCCCAGCACGGTATCCCCTGCATGTCGTAAAAGGCGACTCTATTGTTCCCTTGGGGTCGCTGGACGTGCTGCGGGGGCAGAGCGTCCTCAAGTGACTTCAAGAGAGGTGGTGGCACTTTGGCCTCTGTACATCGCGGGGCCCCCACCCACAACCGGGGCGCCCGAAACAAGGTAGAGGTTGCTTAACTGTGTTCCCTTTGACTCCGAGGCGGCCGAGACAAGTACGTCTCGGAGGCGCACCGGGCGCCTGTGGACAACGGTGGCCGCCTCTCGCTCACGTACCATAGTCGCCCAACTCGGCACGAAGATGGCCACCGGGGGGTTTTGTCCGGTATGCCGGTTTAGAGACTGTATTAAGGACTCAGCCCGTCACTAACAACTGCGCAAATATGACGTCGCCGCGCGCCGGGCTGGAAGGCCTGTGACCCTGATATACGCTTCCCGCCCTCCACTGCCCCCGGGCTGGCGGGAAGTAGAGCCATAAACAGCTTTCCCCTCGAGAACAAAAAAAAGGAGGCACAATCAGCACTGACCAATTTCGTCCAATCGCAGGTACATCAGGTGCACTAGCGGTGGTTTAATATTTGCGGTCTTATGTTCGTTGCCATTGGCAGTTCACTATCACTGCTATCCTCATACTCAGAAAGAGTATATACATTATGAACACCTAAATACCTCGATTTCTCCTAGAACATGAATTGGCAATATTGAAGACATTTGTTCATTATCAAAACCATCTCCTTCGTCAGTATCAATAAAAAGTTCCAATGGAATTATAGCCAAATCATAGTCCAAGCCGTCGTCACAATCTTCGAGGATTGTATTTACCTCTTCCTCTTATCCACGGCAATTGTTATTGACACTATAACGTCGTTAGCAGTTTCTCCTTATGGTATGCAAAAATAACACTTGTGGCCAGTGTACCCAAATTGGCACAGCAATGTTTAAGGTGCTATAAAATGGTAAAAAATGAATCATTATTTTTTAAATTCTGTTTATAAGATAGACAATTTATCGTATTTGAATAATAATAACTATTTACGATGATAAACTTAATATGCAAAATATAATAATTGCAAACAGTCAAGTACCTCGACAGGTCCTTCAAAAGCAAAATTCGACCAATTATTGTAATAAATCTATAATATATAACTAAATTGTTTAATATTATATGTAATCACCACATTTTCAACTATCCAATAATGTGAGAATTTATTAACTTACATAAATACTTTTTTCATGTACCCTCAAAAAGTAAGTGTTCCCAAATTGGCACGGCGGTCAAGAATGGGTTAAGATAATATTACAACTTGGATTTTTATACTAGTTAAGTATGGCCTTTTAAAAACGGGAGACCTATTTATTTGTCGGCATCAATTATGGTTCTGTAAGTGAACCTCCACCGCAAAATAAGTACGACTAAATGCTATATATTGTAAAATATTTATTTCATATCAATAATATTTATTAAGAAAAAAGTAGCTATGCCTCCTCGACCTTGGACCGAAATAAAACACGATTACAAACTGATACTTTCACGTGCAAATATTTGGCTGAAAGTCTGGCGATTTTGTTTATATTCGAAGTATTTACTTTAGCAATAGTAAAAATAAGGTCAGTTGTGCTTTTAATCTTATCAAATTCCTTAGGCGAGCTCATATTGAAATTGGTATTACAACATAAAAGTTTTAGAAATGCTCAAAAAATCACTGCCGTAGATAATACTGAATAAAGCGATAAAAGCGCAGTTACTGAGCGATTAAAAGCGTATAAAATCTCCTTCCAGTGATACTTAAACACATGTGAAAGGATACCTAAGATTTTTCGAAGTTATCTCAGGAACTACTGACTACACTTTATAGAATCATGAAGAATAAGCTACATACTTACAAACTATGAAAAACGATACAATATATAAGTGAGTTTTTCAAGACTTTATATATGAAAGGAAAGCAAAATTACGTTTAAATTACCTATATAATCCCATAATATTGCTGATTTTTCAATCATATCTAGACGTCTTGCTACCACTAAGAATTGTCAAATGAATAACCCTTGCCCAACTTGGAATCCCGACAACTGCTACACACATTTATACCCCCTAGATCGAGACAGTCTATCTAATGAAACAGTTTATCTAATTGAAGAAGATTACTTCGTTGCCATACCAGACATTTCAGACAAAAGAAGGCAGAAGGGGATTCTTCCCAGTCCAACGTTCCCACTTAATTCAAGCGCATTGAGCTGAAAAAGATTGACAAAAAGACACCACACGATTGGCCGGCGGTATTATAATTAAGCATCCGGTCCTAATTGAAACCAAATGAGAGGGTTGCGACAATCGATTTGTACCCGTGAAGTAATAACGTTTTCCGTTTATCATATTCGGTTTTGTTCAATTTAATTTGTCGTATTTAACACTGCATTAGTGAGGTTAGAAGGAAGACATTGTATTTTATGGAACAGGGAAACAAAATCACCGCATATTAAGTTAGATAATTTCTAAATAGAGTGAGAAAGTGGATCTGTTTTTCCCGTCACTACACTTTGCAGGTGCAATTATCCTCTTCGGCAAAATGACTGAGAATTATCGAATGGAGAAAACATATACTAACGAGATTTCTACAATCTAATTTTTCTATATATAGGTACTTAATAATCATATTTTTAACCAGCGTAAGAATATTTTAAATTATTCTAAAAGTTCGAGAACATTCAAAGAAAATAAAAAATCTAAAATAAAATGGAGTTAAATAATATTTATTTTATTTCTAAAATTCTATCCGCAATTAGTGCTGTGATTCATAAGCTATGTCGTTTAAAGACTGATATACCGTGACGAAAAGTGGATAATCTCTGTCTAGACTGACAAAAAATCGTCTGACCGCTCTAAAGATTTCCTGTCGTGTTTAAAAATTGAGGTAAAATGGCGCAAAGTGAGTAATAACCGATAATAATTTTTAAATTTAAATAATATTTACACCTATGTGAATCACTGTTAAAGTTGAGACATTTTATGTACTACTATCAAATGAATAATACAAAACTAGAAAATAAAATTCAATTTATGAGACTTAAAAATAAGTATTTTCTGAAAATTTATGAGTAAAAGAAAACTATTATTTATTCAATACCTGTCTACGTTATGAACCATAATTTGTCAGTCCATAATTTTTGACAAGCCTGTCATAAATTCTGGCTTGATGCCGACCACACGTTGGCAAACGGCACTATATCCTTTCGACATGTTTTACATAACCCCCTTCGTATGAATGTAATTCGTGACATGGCGCCTAAAACGCGCAATGAATATCAAACAATGATAAGAAATAATTTCCGATTGCCAAAAATTATTCATGGCGTAAGTACATGTCATTTAAATTCCGAACGCAAGCAGTATTAAAATTTCAAATTTAAGTTATCGTATAGATATTCGTTAATATTGAAGTGTGTTTTGGGCATACGTAATTTTATTTTTTTAAATAAACAGATTATATAAATGCAGGTTGGGTTTAATTTGGCCCATTCACCATTGTATGGCGAATCGTTTATTTAGGATGGGCGTTGGGTAAATTATGTTTCGATTCTGCATATATGGTATAATCAAATTCAAATTTAGAACGTGATTGATTTGTTTTTCTTTGAATGCAGTCTAAAGGAATTTTGTTCATACAGCCTTAGTTGTTTTTTAAATTCTCAAACGGGTATTTAAAAATGAATGTCTGCTACATGTCTCTATCGAAATATATCACCAACTTAATAAAATGTACATGCTATCTCCCTAGAGATTGTTCCCTAACAATCGATGCTGCGTATTCACTTACCTAAGACGATGTCACGGGCAGTTGCGACGCACACCGTTGCCAACACAAAGATCGTGACAGCGATTGGCATTTCGCGCCAAAACGCAATGGCGGCGAGATTCATATTACTTGACGAATCTCAACTCTTATTGGGATCCATTAGTTTCTGAAACAAGAGACAAATGCTTTTAAATTTTTGTTTTTCTGTACAACATTAAAACTAAAACATTTTTTTAATAAACTAAAAATAGCTTCGGTTTTTTACTAACATGATTTTATAACTACAATTTTGTCGTTGGTTCGAATCGAGGTTAAATAAAAAACAATTATAAAGGTAAACAATAGTAGGAAGAATAATTGGAGGAAAACAATAATAGTCTTACGCGACTATTACTGAAAAGTTTCATTAATCTGAAATTGATAATGAAGACATATCAAACAACTCTAACACACCCCGCAAATTATATCCTCAACAAAATTAGTATTAATCACGCACAAGACCCGTTATTGGCAAAAAATGTAAAGTGAGATTGGCTGAAACATCTGCGTCGCCATAAATAGATCTCCTTATGTGGTCGTAAAGTTCGAACGCAGCCCATGTTTGCGAACAGAAGCTTTATAGAGCCATCTCCATACATTGGTAAATGGGGCTGCTTAGATTTCTAAACTTCCTAGTGCAATCAAAGAATTGATAGCTTATTTATTTAATGTACATATGAGATCAAAACTATGGACTAAATTGGTAACTGGTAGTCTTATTTAAGTTGATGTCTTACAGGCAAACGTATAGAGTATAGTAGTCGTAACAGAGATCCTAAAATATAATTAATTTAAATACAAAAGTGAAGTAACCTATTAAGAAGTAATAAAGGTAAAGGCACACATATTTCAGGTTCTATGTGTTTAATGTCACTTGTTTTGCATTGAAATGTTTTACTTTTTCTTCGTATCTATCTCTGTATATAAATTTATATTTATGTGATATTTATATGTTCAGTTACTATGTCAGCATTATTATTATCAACATAATTATCATCAACCATCACATTTTTTTTCGAGAGCCAAAGAAATTTATAAAAAGATTAGTTGCATCCTATTGTAAAATTTCAACATCCACCTATTTCTGAATAGGTCCTATAAAGATCTTATGACGAATGCTATCCGAATCAATATTATCTATTAATAAAAGTCAGAACACATCGTTATTCAATACATTTTACGATTGACAAACAGAATGTACCCGTGTGAAAGATTTAAGAAACAAATATAAACGGTCTATTTTTGTCAACGTGCATTGACCGGTGCACCTTTGCTGTCATGGGTAATGTTGTTATAAAACTGCGGCTTGGCTGTGGGACTTTTGGTCTTTGCATTTCGATTCTTAATTCAAATCACTGATACGAGGTTTGACGATAAAAAAAACGCTAGTAGAAAAGCGTATAACCTTCATGGACTCTTAACTAGCAGACTAATCATTGAATGTTAAAACAGTACGATTCAAAGTTTTTAAAAGCGGTTCTATTGAAAACAAATGAGTAACGTTTAAAAGGCAATCTAGTATTAGTCAATTTTTGTTACAACTTTTAATCCAGAACAACGCTAATGACTTCGGATACAAATGAAATGGTCTTGATTGTACACAAATCTATGTAGTGATTGAGGACGCTAACTCGTACTAGGCCAGGGTGGTGGGGTAAGGCTTAAACCGTCTCAATGGTAGAGGAAACCCGTGGCTAGCAGTGGTACGTATATGGGTTGAAGATGATCGAGGATGCGAATCAATAAACAGTTGTTCTAATTAGTCCTCTTGCTTTCAATTACGATTGAACGTTAAACAAACTAAATCATGGCCGACTGAATGAATCACGTTTTGATTTGTTTGTCCTTCAATCAGATTACACGAAATGGATTTTACAGTAATTTTCAATTCTGCGTAATTTGAACATGTGATTATACGTTACTCACTCATTGGTTTGGATTGAGAAACAAAGGAACGAATTGCAAAATAAGACAGCTTAAATTTATTTAAAACGTAAAAATTTCATCAGCTCCTATTTTATAATGCATCTTTTATTAAATTTAAGGTTCTTTAATACAAAGGGTACATTATAAAAAAACAGTCGTTTAGATTTACCTTAATTTATTTAAGACTTTTTCTAGATATAAGCCTTTTCAAAGATTTCTGGAATAAAGAAAACAATGCCTAGCAATAAGTAAGTACTTCTTTTTAAAGAATTCCTACGTATACATCTCTTCGCTATGTTTTCTTTTTGTATTCTCAGGTATCCATTTAAGATCCGTGTCACCTAGATTTACAACTGTCGCATGTATTCAATAATATATTTAAAAACCACAATCTCCTGCTGTAGCCGGAAAATTATCGTTACGTCAAGATTTTTTCAACATAACACCGGCCAAAGTTCGTTGGCTCCGCGTAAAATTAAACGTAACACAAACATGTATAATATCAGATTTTGATTCACTGCTCAACGACTTCGTATGAAGAAAGGGTGAGTTTTTATGTGCTGTATAAATAATCCCGGTGTCGCGTATCACGGACACTTTACCGGGAATTTTCCGGTTCTCTGACTGGGATACTGAAATGTGAAGGAATGATGAATGGTTCTTAGAGTTAAGAAAGATGTTTCGTCATGTACTCTAAGATAGTATTTCGACTTCAAATTCCCTTAGAAGTAATGTTTTTCTTCTTGAGTTCTTTAGCACTTTGGTTTTTATTAACATTTTTTTTTAATAACTCCATATCAAACCCAAGCAATGCAAAGATTAATTTATCAATTTAAATGTTCGATAATGTCATATTCCTTTGATTTCGCCCATATTTTTTTATTATCGGCGTTTCTTAAAATACTCACGTCTGTTTTATAACTAAAGTAATACTCTCCAACAATAACCACGATTTTAATGAAATACACAAAAGCACCACAAAGAATTAAATTTTAACGAGCCACATAAAAATCTCTACATAGAAGGGATCTATTAAAATCTTTCAACCCACCTTCGACTACGGAATTCATTGGTAACACGTGCCTAAGGAAGGGTTGACCCGAGATGGGGCTAAATATACCCAGGGTGAAATTCTTTTTATTGTGACCAAAATAGACCTATCAACGTATTATTTTTGTTAATTTATCACGTAGGGTGTTGAATAGTTAAAAATGTGTGGTGATTGAGCACTTAGAGGAAATCAGATGATGGAAGTCATTTCTTTTGAAATTAAATTCGGTCATTCTATAAATTCAAGATGTTCGTATATATAGAAAAACGATTACTATCGGTTTCTACCATATAATAATGTTGTATAAATTGTGGAAAATGTACAATTTTACACACTATTATGTAAGGGGATCGCTGAGAAGTTAAACAAGAGATTTATTTAATTTCATTCACCATTCACTCATGTGTCGAAAAATGGACCCCACAAAGAACATACAAAAATTCGTGATTATTCTACACAGAGACAAAGTTAGGAGTACCCATAACCAACGCATAATATGTTGAAGAAACAAAAGAGGTGTGATAGGATTGTAGCTTATGTCACTTAATAGACTCTACGAATATTATGAATGTCATGTTGGCGCCCAACAGTAACTTTTAATAAACTGTAGAACATTGTACATCTAAGTTAACTTATACTGTTATATACTCAGCCTATCGCCGTCCACTGCTGAACGTAGGCCTCCCCAAGATCCTCAAATGGCAACAACTATACTGTTTTATAAGAAAAGTATTAAGAAATAATATTTTATTATCATCACTATTCTCCAAAGATGTAAATAAAATTTGAGTAAAACAGTAAATGTCATAAATAATGACAGAACGAGTCTCGTTTACGTTACCAGCGCGAGACAATGTTTTGTTTAAACTATATAATTACATAACGCTGGTCCCGTTGCGCCTGCGCAGATGGCGCGCGCACGCAGCGGTTTTTTTTTATTAATATTTGTAAACATAGTTTTATGGTGATCTACAGGGTGCTTGGGAAAACCTACGTCTTGTTCATGGTACTTTGGTTTGTGCTTATATGTCGCCTTGTTGGCCTTAGGTAATTAATATGAAAATCGCTCGTGAGTCTCTGGGTTCGATTACTGAATCGGAACGAATTTAATTCAGTGTTTCCAAACGTAAATTTCTGATGGCAATACTTTAAGAAAACCTGCAGGGAACTCGTACCAATTACGTAGTATTCAATGTTAGTCACGTAGAAAGATCCATTCCAAGATAATAAATTAACATAGCAAGCATAAACAACGCAAATACTTAAACAGAAACCGTAATTCTTCATTACACTTCCTAAGTGAGCTAATTAGGTTATCCCACATCAGTTATCACAATCTTAATCCCACAAAAATCCAAATTCAAAACCGTTCGAAATTCAAACGTTTACCAGCCAGCAATCACCAACAGCCATTAAGAATAATAAAACAAAATAATCACAACCACACAATTAGCGGGCAGTAAGCTGATGCGATTTCGACTTCGACCAAAAACACCGCAAAATGCATATTAACGGGTTTGTCAAAACATGATTTGTTTACTGTGTTGTGAATAGCTGCAGTTTTCAGTGGCCAAGTAATGTAATACATCATATCAGGTTATGAATGTACCTTGATGTATGCGTCTGAATTCAGGGTACAGACCGACTGTTAAATTCTTTTAACATAAGCGACTTTTCGATAAGTCTTTAAAAATTCCTACAAAATTCAGTTTTCAGTACTATTTAAAGTTGTGTAATAAATCTGTATTTGAACCCTAGAAATACCATTACTAAGTATAGATTAAATGTATCTGGCATTACCTACGCTATTTCTTCATCACAAAATTATTTCCAACAAAAATAAATTTCCAAAACTGAAACTAAATCGCGAACCTAATCTTTACACCAGCTAATCCACCTACCCTATCGGCTATCACAATCCTACCGAACGCAAACGTCTGTATTTGCAAGGCGTCGTTTTATTAGGCAAAATGGCGCAGCGTTCGGATTTTAAAACATCCTGTGCGAGGAAGCGCGCGCACGTGCTCCCGTAAACTTCCTGCGACGCACCTTGTGGCGCCGCGCTGCGTTCATTGCCCACGTCCACCGAGAATAGGGTAGCTGGCTCCCTTTCAACTGTTTAGTTTGCTTGGTGGAATCAGTACTGGATATTGGTTCCATCTACTTTAAAGACAAGGGTAGCTGATAGATAGGGGTAGGGATGATTCATATTTCACTTAAAAAAACTCACTCAAGAAACAAGAGTACGAGTACTTGTTAGTTCGGTAAATACTTCACATTTACCTTGAAACCACGATGACCGATTCATGTTGGATGATCTATTTTATTATTCGGCGTCGTTAGTGTGACTGTGAGTTGAGGTTCAGACAAAGTTTGATTACCTTATCAAGATTTAGGAATTTGCCTTAACATACGCAAATAAATCCAAACTTCCAAAAAAACGCTTTGTGAACTCTGAAAATGAGATGTAGTTAACAAAAGTAGAGACATACAATTTTTCAGGTTTATTTGTTTTTTCTCATAGCTCGAACTTTTAAGTATTCTAAGCATTCGTTTTTACTTTATATGTTTTGCAAACAACAGAGCTTTTCTATGAATCTTGTACCTAAGTTTATTGCTTTTTTTCAAGCTACATCGTAAATCATTCATAAATGTTATATCCTGCAGATTTCTAAGTAAAAGTCACAATGTCTGCTCCGTGGTCTCGCGGCAGAAGTTTGTGCCGTGCTGTCTAGATGTCTCAGATCGTTAGTGTTATTGTGATTTTTACAAGCTTTTATTTAACTTCACTTTTGTATGTATGTATGTATGTATGTATGTATGTATGTATGTATGTATGTATGTATGTATGTATGTATGTATGTTTGTATGTTTACAAATCTTGCAATGAAGATTTGAACCACTTCCAATAGATCGATTGTACTAAAATTTGGTATACCGACGTAACTTGGATGACAATACAATAATATGGTACCATGGAGCTGGTCTGATGATGAGGTTCGAAGATGACCATAGAAACATCGGTTTTTGTGGACCGATTGAGCTGAAATTTGGTATGTCTTCGTAACTTCGACAACAATACACAAATATGGTATCATGGTGCTGATCTGACGAAGAGTTGGAAGATGCCCATAGGAACTTCGATTTCTGTGGTCCAATTGAGCTGAAATTTGGTATGTCTTCGTAGCTTCGGTAACAATACAAAAATATGATATTATGGAGCTGATCTGATGAGGAGTTGGAGGATGGCCATAGGAACTCCGATTCCTATGGTCGAATTGAGCTGAAATTTTGTATCTCTTCGTAACTTCGGTAACAATACAAGAATATGGTATCATGGAGCTGATCTGATGAGGAGTTGGAGGATGCCCATAAGAACTCCGATTCCTATGGTCCAATTGAGCTGAAATTTTGTATCTCTTCATAATTTCGGTAACAATACAAAAAATAGTATCATAGAGCTAATCTATTGAGGAGTTGGAAGAAGCCCACAGGAACTCCGATTCCTTTGGACCGATTGAGCTGAAATTTGGTATACCTATGTAATTTCGGTGACAATATAGTAACAAGGTATCATAGAGCTGATCTGACAAAGAGTTGGAAGAAGCCCATAGGAACTCCGATTCCTGTGGACCAATTAAGCTAAAATTTGGTATGCTTTTGTATTTTCAGTGACAACATAATAACAAGGTATCGTTGATCTGGTGTCATGAGAAGTTGGAAGGTGCCCATAGGAACACTAGTTTCCATGGACCGATTGAGTTAAATTTCAGTATGACTACGAAATGGATAGACTTAGAAATATTTCCAACTAAAAAGTTGAAAATAAATTAACGGTGAAAAACATATTTTAAAATCAAGCTTTTATTATGCACGAAAAATTTAAAAAATAAACTAAGAAAACATTCATAAAATTCGTAGTTTTTTTAAACTTTACAAGTAATAATTTACAAAAGTGTTCGGTTTATCAGTAGAAGTATGATACATAAACATATATTATCTATAACTAGTATATTAATATTCTTAAATGATTTAAAAGCTTGTCGCGCAATTTCGTTAATACAAAGAACTCGGCCGCGACGAGCTTTTAGATCACTTAAGAATATTAATATAGTAGTTATAGATAATATATGTTTATGTATCATACTTCTACTGATAAACCGAACACTTTTGTAAATTATTACTTGTAAAGTTTAAAAAAACTACGAATTTTATGAATGTTTTCTTAGTTTATTTTTTAAATTTTTCGTGCATAATAAAAGCTTGATTTTAAAATATGTTTTTCACCGTTAATTTTTCATTACTAATTTTTCAGTAGTAACACGGAATCTTGAATTATGACCAAATGTTATAGGCTCGCCCCCTATTACGTGAGACGAAAATTTAAGAAATTTGGGTGCGAGAATTCGCCCCTACCTAGCCTTACAGGGAATACAGGCGTAATTAATTCAATGGCGCGTATATTACAAGAAAATATTGGTTTCGGGTCTAGGGCTTTGTAAGAGCGAAAAATCTCTCATAGTTTCTGATACCCACTACCCAAAACTTGTATCTTAGGTCAGAACTTTGTATGTTGGGTATTAATGTAAATACTTCATCAATACTGTCTATCAGTGGTAACATTGTACGGTACACTAACCATTCCATATTGGGGTATCTATTTATAGTTGGGGCCGTTATAGCCGTCAGGTAAGCCGCCCTTGAACCGAAGTATGAAGGTTTTAAAAGCTTCTTATCATTGCTAGTGTTCTTGAGACTAAAAGTACACAAATATGAAGCACCAGGTATTCGGCGTTCTTTCGTGTGGACAGTGAAGGAAACATCGTGGGGAAATTTGTTACCTTATCGTTATTATAGTTGGTATACACATTGCCTGTATATCTAAGAGACATAAGCGTAGAATGACTACGTCATATCACATTTGGGTAAAGAGACTAAATGGTTTGGAATTATCTCATAAGTATTAAACGATAACGGGTTTATTTTCCAGAACTTATTTAATGTTGATCCTACCATACAACTTGAACTCGAAATGAGCAGTCTCCAGTTCAAATCCAAGTCGGATTAAATCTTTCTCATTTACTGAAAGAAAACATACTTCTCAAACTTACCGATAGAAACGGTTTTAATTTTACCTCATCCTACAGTTTCAGAGATAAATCTCTAGATATTTCCATCAACCTTGAAACACAGTCCCCCGACCTACCACAATACAAAGTAACAAAGGGTTGCACTTGAAAATAAAGTGCTACTTGGTTCCAGAAGCGTACATTACTTTTTTACTCTCATAACTTGGGTTATTTATAGTACAGTAAGGGTACTTAGAGTTGTTTTTAGATAAAGTACGAACGTTGAAACGTTTAATTGACTTGAGTAGCTTGTAAACAGTAATCGGCTCTGATTGGATGTAGGAGCATGACCTACAGTAACTTACAATACAGAAGTTACATACTTACTCGTATACAAGCGTATAAGAGTTTGGGGAATACTCCCAAATGGGGTAGGCAGAGGTGTATTTTGTATCCACATCTATAAACCAGCCTCACATAATACGGGACGAGTCTATTGACATTTTTCGATAAAATTTCTAGACTTTCCGAATGAAAAATTCTAATATAATTTTGCTCGTCCTGGGGACCGAAGCCAGGTCTAGACCTATAGAGATCGCAGCTTGTGGTCGTGAGCTGCAAGACTTCAAAGTAGCCTACTAACTTAGAATTTTAATCTCTCTTCCACCATCCATTTCATTTCCTACACAAGTAGAAAGCATGACTACCCTGCAAAATGATAATGCACTCTTCACCAAACCACATGAGGAGTGCATATGCCTCTGGAAATTGTCATGCCAGCGACTTGGCCAACAGGAAGGCAAGCGCATCCGGACAGTGATCTGGCCATTAAACACGCCGATGTAAACAGAGCACCGCCGGTCTGTTTTCTGTCCGTTTGTACGCGGTGCGAAATTGCGAAAGTTTGCGCGGCTTGGGAATCAATTCTCTTTGACTTTATGTCATATACATATAGATACGGGATGTATTCAGACCGTGACCGGAAACTAAGGCATGTAATAGCCACGGTGACTACAAACACCGTGACATTAAAAAAAAAAGAAAAAAAAATGAAAATTTTGACATTTTCCTAACAATTATATTATACGGTCTGTATTAAATATGTAGGTATGCGGATGTTAGGGAAAGGTTAATTTTTAAATTTTTTGTCGGGATTTTTCAAAGGTACCTTATCGGCCTCACGATGATCCAGAATGAAAATAAAAACACAAATATTTGCGCTACTATAAATTGAAAGACAGCATCCATTCCGTAATATCGTTAATCCCCTTAATTTAAAGCATATCACAAAAAAACACCCTGATGTCGTAAAATTAATAATAATTCATTCATAAATACCCAAAAAAAACATAATACCCAAAAATTCACCACGCCCTCATAAATAAAGTTTCTCACAAAACGTAAACCGCAACTATTGTGGTTTAATAATCTCATAAATAATAGTAAAGCTTCCGTTTAGTTAAATCTATTGAATACGACCTTGTAGAGATGTCCTCCCCTATGTATGTATTGTTAAATACAATTTATAAATCACGGATAAGGACACTGAGATAACGTAAGGATGTGGAGCCAGTCGATTACTTATATTAATATATTATTATCGATGTTTAAATTTCAGTAGAGATAAATAATGTATAAATTCTATTCGGAGAATTTCACTCTGTTTTTTAAAGTGCACCTTGAGCAAAATAAAAGTAAAATTGCAAGAAATAATATTTATAATTCTTACACTATTTAAAAATATAAAATACAGAGAACAGTTACAAATCACTGAAGTAAAAGAAATTATATACTTTGTCAATATAAGATTGAATAATAAATGTCCTATTAGAGCAAATTATGAGTAATGAAGATTTTTCAATATATATTCCACTTCTAAAATACATTTTTTTCAATAAACCGTGCAAAATCAATCAACAATATAACCAACTAAAGTCTATTTCTAATTACTATTAAAACAAACAAGTTCCCTATCAAAAACAGCATATCGACATAACCACGTCACTACAGTAAGCTCCGCAGGCGCATGAAATCGTTATTCAATTGACGCTCGCGTCCACTTCACACCGTAACGGCAGATATCGGGTACGTGTCGCGCATGTCCAGTTCACACCCAACGTGATCTCAATTAATAGCTATACAATTAGATCATCCATTTTATTATGAAAGTAAGAACGCCTAATGTGTCAGACATTGACTAAAATATGTTATGTAACAATGACACATTTTTATTTGAAAAGAATTTTTTACAAAGAACAATAGAACTTAAACTTTTTCAAAGGTAAGTATTTCTAAAGGTTTCCTAATTATTTACAGCCTGCTTGGAGTATCAAAAATCTTAAAAATAAAAATAATCCAGGGAGACGTATATTTTTCTCAAAATTTGAACATTACGAAATTTTTATTTTAGAATGTATGTAACATTTTTTCAATCGGAAGATCGGACGTTATACAGTTTTTAAATAATATCCTCACTCCTCAGTAATATCACGAAATTCTGAAATTAGTCACCTTAATGTCAATAGTTTACTATTACGTAAGACCCAAAATGTATCGCAAGAAATGTGAACGTCATAACATACCTCTACCTATCTATCTAAAGGCACAGAAGCGAGTATATGCTATCTATAAAGCAAATATAGACAACTTGTGTATCGACGAGGATAATTACAGACATGTCCGTAAGAGATAAACTATGCTGGACAAGTGTAATGACAAGTTACGGTTATCTGGTAAGCTTAATGATCGGTCGGTAAATATGAAATATCAGATCGGTATAACTATTTACGTTGGAGTTAGTCTGTGTGACATAATAATCAAATCAGAGCATCTGTGGGTATTAGTAATAACCGCTTGTAATCGACGGATTAGTGTAGGGCTGACACTTTTGCATAGTATAAAAATCCAAATGTATTTCTCGGTCCTAGGTTTTAAATGACAATTCTCATACATAGCCCTTCCCTGATACTTTTCGAGGGGTTAGGAACATTTCGTCAGGTATTTTGTATAGAATAGTTACGCACAAACCGTAATAGACAAGTCATGGTACAAATACATACCGGGCGAAACGTGGGTGCAAATATTTATATTATTTAGTTATTTACTATGTACGAATGTCGTATGAGGATAAGGTAAAGTTTTGTGGATTTTAAAAATACATTACCACGCCCTTAAGCTATGAAGTATATTCAGAAAAAACTTCGAAAGTCAGAGTTATTCACAAGGAATGTATGTGGGAAAAAGCTGATAAACTTTGATTTACATTTACACAAGGATATTCTTAAAAGTATTTCCAATCACAGTCTGAATAACTCTGTACAGGAACGATTTTATGAAATTAAGTGAGTGACAACCCTACTCGAAGGTAGGTCTATTACGTACTACAAGCGTATTACACCTGTTTATGCGTAGGAGTGGCCTAGTATCAAAATAGAATATCTTGAACTATATTTGCAGTTACTACTTTTTTCTAGACGTATAGTATGTTTCCTGAGAATAATACATATTTCGAATTCGAATTATAATCACTACATAGTATAAAACAAAGCTTTCTCTGTCCCTATGTCCCTTTGTATGCTTAAATCTTTGAAACTATGCAACGGATTTTGATGCGGTTGTTTTTAATAGATAGAGTGATTGAAGAGGAAGGTTTATATGTATGATAACATCCATTAAATATCAGCATTGCACCCGTGCGAATCCGGGGCGGGTCGCTAGTTAATAAAGGCAAAAGCGTTATTTTTAAACTTTACAGAAAAATGTGTTAGGAATTAAAAATATTAAGTATATTAGGATTAGAATAGGTGGTTGCCATATTTAAATATCTTTATTTGTGTATAGTTAGAGATTACTTAGAAGATGGATTAGAAGATGGTCTCTAAAATTAGCACGTAAAAGAAAAGACCCAAGACGAGAAATGGCGTATGAAGCATTGTTTAGCCTTTCATAAAATTTGTATAAGTATATATAATTTTTTGAACAGCCTTAGCACATTATTTAAGTCTTATAAATTGTACCTAACGTAAATAAAAGAAATATCAATTTTAAATTCCCACGTGGTTAATCCTTACAATGTGAACGCACCTGTTATTGTAGCACACAATTTGACATCCGAACAATAGTAATGTATTTGGACTCCAACGTTCGCTGAATCACAATACATTTTGTAGAAAACGCATAAAATAACATGCAAAATATGTAACTGCCGTACATCACCCGATGTGAGAGAATGCGATATTAAATGGGAATATATAATTCTGCACACGAATTACTATGCCGCGTGTAATGTGATTTTTTGCATCATACAAAGTGTTTGAATATTAAAAGCTTGTCAATGTTATATAACGCTCATCGATTGAATAAAGTCTCCTTTCTTAAATAAGTAAACGGTTTTTTGTTAAAACCAATAGCTGGACAAAGCCTTTCGCCAAAGTAGAGGGTTTAGGTTATAGTCTGCTACGCTGGCCTAGTGCGGACTTGCCGACTACACACCTGAGAAAGTCCTAAGATTTATTAATCATGCAAGGCCCCCACTATGTGTTTCTTTACCGCTAAAATCCTACTATTATTATAAAGGCGAAAGTTTGTAAGTATGGATGTATGGATGTATGCATGTTTGTTACTCTTTCACGTAAAAACTACTGAATGGATTTGAATGAAACTTTACCACAATATAGCTTATACATCAGAATAACACATAGGATACTTTTTATTCCAGAAAATGTAGTATTCCCGTGGGAATGGGTATTTCTGGATCTACCAAATCGATTTGAATGATTTTTGGTATAGAGGTAGGTAGGGCTCACAGAATTAACATGGGATAATTTTATCCTGGAAAATGTAATCCCGTGGGATAAACATGTTATAAATGCAAAAATCTCTCTGCACTTAACCCTAGAGTCTACGCGGACGGAGTCGCGGGCAAAAGCTAGTGTAAAATAATTTCCTATAAGTACACACATAACTTCAAAATGTCAGAGATCTGCGGTTGAGGTTTGAACCTGCAACAGCTACATCATTGGCTACACACTACTCCTTTAAATATTAAGTCAAAATATTTCTGTTTATAAAGGCAAAGTTTTCGCATACCATTTTCGGAATAATCCCGCGTTAACAAATAAACAAAGATGTAAACCACGCAGCGGTAACAACGTTAGCAAATCGTAACAATTTATTTCGCATTACATTTGCAGCTATTTGTTCAGCGGTCGAAGATTTCACGCCGTGCAGTAATTAACTGCGATCTATTCTCGAACGCGGGCGCAGTCTCTCCAAACATATTCTGGGTTTGAAATGACAATAAAAAAATATTGTTTTTAGTGTAATTCGTATGTACGTCACTTAAATTATTGTGTTGATAGTTTAATTTACGAGGCGCAATTTTTCTTTAAAACGTTTTTGTTGTTGGTCGGAATAAGTGTACCACACAATCTTGAAGTATTAAGTCCGTTTTAAAGTCGGTAATTATTTTCAGTTAGAAAAATTCCAGGAAAACATAAAAAACGGCATTGTGCTTTCCTTAACAAAGTCCGCATATGCTTTTTAGGACTTTATAATATCGGTAATTCTATCATAATTTCCAACGATTTATGTTATTTACATAAGACCAAAACATATGTAAATGTTGGGCACAAATTATTTTTTTTTTATTTATCTTGCTACTTATAGGCCGACGCGGCGATATGAACTATTTAAGGCTAATTTTATTTGTTTTTTGACAGTCAGCGCTCTATTTGGACTTTGCTGCATTTACCATCTTTTGCCAATTCCGCCACTTTTTCTTACTTTTATATCTACCAGAATGTCAATATAAAAACCATTCCAGACTAAATATTACGTCAATAAAACAGATGACAGAGGCAAGTGGGCATAAAATGCATAAAATATAAATAAAAATCTTAGTAGCAAGTATTCAGGCCGGAGTGTCGGAATGTCTGTTTGTCCTTGGCTCGAGATATAATACATTTATATTTGATCTGTTTAAATTCATATAAACAACGCGGGAATTTGTGTGTGACTGAGAACAGATGTGGTGGGAATTTCCTAACTGTTAGTGTTGATAGGACTGAAATTTCGAATTGGCGTAGAGCTTTAGTATCGAGAAGAGTTGCAGTCGTACCTTGAGACCTATATAATAGTAGTGGTAGGTTTCATCCATAAGGGCTCAAAAGCGTTACACGTTAATTGTGTTATATGTAGTTTAATATTGTTTATTGTGGAGAGGATATCGTTAGATATAGGTTTGAAGTGGGATTTTGAGCTTCTATGATAGTGTAGCCACTGACATTAGGTATATGTCATACTTACACCCTCGCCTATAGTCCTAATATTGTAGATGAATGTTTTCTTCTGCATCCATATCTCGCCAACTGCTTTAAATTTGACAAAGAGGGGACCAATTCCTATTTTTCGTTCTCATAACATTACTTGATTCCATGTCACTAAATATAAAGAATTTTCGAATGAAAAAGCCCGATATTTTTTCCGCCCTCTACATCGCACACTGGCCACTTACCACCCCATACCAATACCAAGTAAACCGCGCAATGTAACATCAACTAGCGATACGGACGAGCGGACACATACATCAGTGCTCGAATAAGGGTGCTATTAAAACAACATTCGCTCGACATTATGACGTACGATTTCCTCGACCTTCCACGTCGCAAATCCCTCTACACCGAACCGATGTGATATACTTGCCAACATTACGTCAGCATGATCACATTGGGATATTTATTTGGGGTGTTATTCTGTCTACGCACCGTTAAATAGACGGCGATTTGTCTTCGTTCAAGTCCGTCGGGAACGGAGATGTATGGGACTTGAGGGTACGTGTACATTAGTACTAGACCGCTGTCTAGATTTAGAAACACACAAGTATTATTCTGTTCTGTTTCATGCAGAACGTCAAATAGGTGATTAATTTAATAGGGAATTGTGGGTCCTCAAAACCGACGTTCTTGCTTGAAGAGAGTAATGTTAGTTAGGTAGCGAAAGAAGTGTGTTTGGACCGTAACATTTTGCGCTCTATAGACTCTTCCTTCCCTCAAAGAGTCAGGATTGATTTTATGAACGTTCTATATAGGATAGTTTGGCTAGATTCCCGGCCTGATTAAAACAATATGAATAAATAAATAATCATTTTTGAGTAATTATTCTTAATACCCTTCGAACTTCCTAAGCATTCTTCCATACATTCACGGCATAAGATTCCACCGTGCCCAAACAAAAGTAAAGATCTAAAATTTTAAACAAAAAACCTATGCCCTCAAATTATCCTATTAGTCTACCAACAACTCTATCCAATTAACGTTCAATAGCCAGTAAATAATCGTGAGCGAAATAAATTCACTGTTAAAACAACATTCAGCCAGAATATATTGGATATAACAATATTTCATTCGAAAGCTTTTATCTAAAACAGATTTTTATAAAACAGCACGTCATATTCATTTCTGTGGATGATGCAAAGAGTACTATCGGTCGGTTTGATTAACGGTTGTTGTGAAGATAAATCTTTCGCAGCTGATAGCGAGGCAAGGTTAGGAAATCCGCGACCAACTTCGGGATGAGGAGAATTAGATTTTCAGAGGTCGACATGATGAGAACTGTTGACGGTTTCTTGTAGATCTCAAAGAATCTCTATTGCCGGGGTTTCGAAGATTTTAAAAAATGAAATGAGCTCAATATATCTATCTATATATTTAATATATCGGATGCATTCCGTTAGACAACAATTTGTGAAATGAAACTGCGAGACATCGATCAAGTAAAGTGGCAAAAATCTCAGCTCAGTGTAAAAAGCCTTATTTTTCTTATGTTTAAGAAATCATTGACGTGGACTTGACAATGTCGTATGACGCCACTGGATTAAGGCAACTTGGAACAGCTCGCTCTAAAAGACTAGAGGAGGCTTAAAAGACTTCTCGTGAAGATGGTTTAGAAAATATAAATGGTACAGTATCTTGCCAAATTTCCGTCGTAAACCTCGGACCGAAAAAGTCACGAATCTAAGTTACTACATCGATTGTTTAATGAGCCAATACCGAGGCATAACATACTACATTATAACAAGGAGTGCTAGAATTCATCTGTGCATAGAATAACAATAGATTTCCAACGCAACGAACATGTTATGAGTTCACTAAAAGGCATCTAAGATCGCAAACAATAATTGTTAGGATCATTTACATATTCATATAGGGTTGCTAAGCTTTTATCGGGGTATAATTTCCGTTTAAAAACAAAGAGAAATTGGTATTATTTATTAATTTGATTACTGTAGCTTATACCCGTCTTTATGCTATAACAAAGAAATTTATACTAATAACTATATTATTGAAATTTATATAAACAAAAATATTGGGAACCGAACTAGAGACGGCTTGAACGCGACCGGCAATAAAACCACAGGAAAAATTAAGCGGATTTATTGTTTTAATTACCCATACATATCTGAATAGTCATAATCAATTACATGAATTAATCAACATTCGTAGAAGTAGCCTGTATTTTTTCCTGTTACGATTTGGCGCCGGTCGTTGCTGCTTCTAATCAATGGATTCAAGTAGTTTGTGCAACAATATAAAAAAGGACCATTCTATTTATATACTAATACTAAAATGAAAAAATGAAACCTACACACCTAAAAATTTCTGAGTGATTTCTTAGGTGAGTAGTCCGCCAACCCGCACTAGGTCAGCGTGGTGGACCAAGGCCTACCTCTCAGAGTAGAGGACGCCCGTGCCCAGCAGTGGGACGTATGTAGGCTGATGATGGGATTAAGGTCATCAGTTGGACATGACTTCTACTACAGGACGTAGACCTCTAGGATATGGACATAAAGAGAGGCCTATGTCCAGCAGTGGACGTGAAAGGCTGTTGATGATGATGAAGATGATAAGCATAATATTAAAAGCGGGTGAAACCGCGGGCACGGCTAGTACAATAAAGAAGTTACCTTTCAAACAAAACACTAAGAAAATATTCATACACATACATTTTTCTCTTATCACCGAGTTAATTTTCCATCTCCACGTTATTTAAAAAGTTGGAGTATAAACAAATAATATATTAACTAAAAAGCGATGTTTAGCGAAGTTCACCTTACATTTAATCAGATCCGAAGGTCGTGCGTAACTCACCACAGCCGTAATGCTGTAAGCTTTATATATAGAAATCTGCGAAGAGCAAACAAAGTACTTTTGCACAATCAATCGACGGTACAGAAAGTTCGACTTGCTATGTAGTTCGGTTAGTTTTACGTCATGAAAAGTAAAAATTTTGGAGGGTGCTTTGTTCACTTTTAAGGTCTTGTCATTACAATGTATTTGCTAGGAATTATTTCGTAAGCTCTTTTTAAAAGCGATAGACGAAAGACGAATTTAACCAATTCGTAAGTATTTTTTTTTTTATAAAAATAGATAGCACGGAAATGATAAATGTTTTCTGAGTTATATCTTGCCTTCCTCAGAATATCGTGTTTTTTATTAATTTCACTTTATAAGAAAATACAAAATTTATTGTCATTTAAATAAAAATTGCCTTTATCGGTCTGAATTGACACGAACAAAACATAAAAGCCTACATTTACATTTATAGCTGCGATAATGAGTAGTCCTTCTGTACTTCGTAGCTTGTGGCGACAACATTGTATACATTATACACTTTTCTGGTTCACTCACTTACTCGTAATAACAAAAGTACCCGTATTTAGTTAGGTGAAGATTATTTCATTTCTGTTACTTAAGATTTCGCAAGTCTTAAAGAAACATTCCCTTAATCTCTATCTATACTAGCACTCGGGCTACCTCTACATATAAGTTGGGGTAAGGCCTTAGACCAACAATCTGGTCTTAGGCGGTTTAGTGGACTACATATGTTTTGGTAATTCCTTGTGAAATACTTTTAGTGTATAGGTTACGCCACTACGCTTTCTTTTAAGTTGGCTAAGAAGTATATTAAGCGGCACGACTCCTTGGCATAATTCCTGATACTCGTGAGTAAGTTGTAATCGTTTTCTGCAACCTAAAGATCTATTCAAACTATTTTGCTTCTAACATCACGTACCACTATTGGCAACTCTTCAATTCGTAGTACTAGTAAACCGATACCTAATAGAATATAAATCAGACTAATAAGCCAATTGCTTTCTCAAAATATGACGAGCTCGAAATAATATTGGCCGTTATTTTTGAAACCGATTTTAGTACCTACCCATCAAAAGCATAAATTTATTTGAATTCTTTAATTAAAAGTTTAAAAAAATACTTCTATTGTTTATTTTGAATAATTTTTAAAATATCCACTCAAGTATAAAATTTTAAATTCTAAATTTGAAAGTTAAAAGACCGTTTTTCGTTCATTCTGAATAATGTTCCACTGTGAATGCCAAAAAAACAAGACATTCAACAAACAACGGATTCAAAATATCTGATTGACCTTTCAATACACGAGAAAGTCTTGCAGGAGCTACGTGGAAACCTTTTGACAATGTTGACAGATAACCTTTAGCTAAGGTTGAGTATTAAGGAGCGTTTTGTTGACAACCTCCATGGTTGGAAATTGAGGAGCTACGGTAGAAATATTTATGAAATTTGTATAGAGGTTTTTACCTTTATTAGGTCTTTATTTATTATACCTATTTTGTCAGACGAAAAATACCTTATAATTCTTCGACATTTACGCTAAAAAATAAAAAAAATTGTTGATTGCGCTATTAGATCCTAGATATAATTATGTGGCTTGTGAATTTGATTTTCGTGCCTGGCAAAAATCATTAGAATCAATTTATACGTATAATTGAATAATCCATACCGTAAAGATTTTTTTAAATTATCACTAAAGTAATGCGGGGCTTATAATAGGTACGATATATAACTTTTCTTGCAGATTCTCTGTATAAACACGAGTTTTTTCATTGATAGACGTTTCAGAATTGTAAACGAAACGGAAATAGACATCAGACGGAGCCCTCAAACGCTTGTAACATCCCAGTTTTATGAGACCGCAGAGCAATGTATGAACTTTGTATTGATAGTTCATAAATTAGCTTTCATACATCAAACAAGTGGATGGTCTCTGTACAGGGAATCATCCTTAGCCTGTAAGAAGTATGTAAGGATCGTAGCTTGTGGCACTTGTTAGTCACTGCCTACCCTATGGAAAGAACCCGTGGAACGGAGGAGTGCGTAGTAAACGTATGTATGTATGTTTTCTCGACTGCAGGAAGACATGGGCTCATGAAATACAGGCATTATGTTAAGTAAAATTTCGTTTTAGAAAAAAAACGAATAGACAAAGTATCATGGCAAGTAAAATAACTCATAAGAAAGCATTCCAAAATGACAAACCCACACAAAAAACATTGACAATCTCCGCTCTTTTTCCCTCTTTTAACGTCTTCAGCACATCGTGGGTTTAGGAATGAAACCCTGCATACTTTTCAACAAATAAAGGCGTGAGTACAGGCGTGAGTGAGGCACAAATTAGTCACTTTTTCCCTAACAAAGAGCAGACCTCTCTACCAAGAAATAGGTCGTGCAATATTTGAGAGCGCTTAGCTAAACAATAGGAGCACTGTTTGTGGGCCAGTCAATGTCCTGGATTGGATAACTAGTGCTACATCGGCTTTAGTATAGGGTTCTTCACATGTGGTTTTGATAGAACATTCTAGGTTTAAATTTATGTTAGGAAAGTTTAAGTTATTGTTGAATTTTAGAGACGTTTAAAACGTTAGAAAATTGTAAATGAAATTGGGTGTAGATTTATCTTCAAAATAGCATTACCTTAAGATTTTTGAAATAAAGCTACACGTTAATATATAATTGACTCTAGTATACACAAATAATATTATAAAATTTGAAGTAGAGTATAAAACAAAAAAGGTATTCAAGAGAAGATAAGCAGAAATATATCTTAAAACCCAGGCCCTCTCAATCATATGCCACATTATTCTGCACACATAATATAGAGGAACTGCAGCATATTTGGAATACTAGTTTGTTTTTTGAGAATAAATTTAAAAACAGACGGGATAACTCAATAATAAATACACGAAATTATTGGCAAATTATTAAAGTTTCCTAATTAAAATAATCTAACATCATAAAAACTAAAGACCATAACAAAATGCGTATCAAACTAAAAAAGCTCCAAAAACGGGATTTGACCTGGGGTGCAGGTAATTTGGAATACAGTTTTAAAAATGTGTATGTAACATTTTTTCTTTGACAATAGCTAACAATTTTTCATAGAAACCAATAGATTTCTTATATTTATAATTTTTAGTTATCTTGGTAATCTTTTTTTTATATATACACTAATATAACATCTAATTATACATTAAGTGATCAGGCACGGAAGAAATATTAGAGGGAGTAACAAGGGAGAATTTCTGTCCTACCACCAGACGGCCCTGACTCAGTCATCAAATTTCATAAATAGCAAAGAATCTTGTCCAAAAACTAAGTTCCAAATTATGTTCACTTTCGGTATTCCAAATTAACAACATATCATCGTAACCCGAAATTCCTTGTTACATTTTTTTATTTATAAATATTCACAAGATCATTGTAACATCACAAGCTAACAATGTCACTTAAAAGTTGAAATGATTACAAAAAAGATTTAACGTGGTACGGTATATTTATTCATAGTTGCATTCTTTCCAAATAAGTTTTGGAAAAAGGCTTCTCACTTTCTTGAGTCTGGCAACCGAAATGTTAAGAAGGAGTCCTGTTTTTGTTTCTCGATGGCTTCGTGTGTCGGATGACGTTACATTTACGGTATTAAAACACTGTTTGAGCCTATATTAATTTAGATATCGAAGTATTCCAAATTACCTGCAGTATTCCAAATATGCTGCAGTTCCTCTACATATTTATTGGTTAAAGCCACCACAAAAATATAACTATACTACTTCTTCGAAGGGTATTGCTTAAAAAATATACAAAATTTGCGACTATCTAACAAAGTTAGTCTTTTTGAAAGAACGTTAAATGAATGAATGTTAAAATCGTTCACTCACCGTCATTCATTTGGATAGTCTGTTCAATATGAGCGTAACGTTCGCCGACCCCAATCTAGATTCCAAGATTATGATTTGCGGGAAAAAAATTGTTTGTTTTAATAAATCATCTAGTTAATGATTTGTATCGAGGTTGGCGGGAAGGAAATTTGTAAGTAGGCCGAGAACATAGGAAGTTACTCACGATATGAGAGTATAACAAAACATCCGGGAATATTTTGGTAGGTGAAATATTTGGTGGTTCTGGTAATACTAACCAGCATTAGTAATAGCGGTAATATAAACATCATCATTAGCCCTTAAAAGTCCATTATTGAAAACAGGCCTCCTCTACAACTTAGAGGGTCTACGTTAGTCCACCACGCTGGCCTAGTACTGGTTGGCGGATTACACACCGAAGAACTTTTAGGTGTGCAGGTTTTCTCAAGTTGTTTTCCTTCACGACTAAAGTAAGTTAAACTAAAAATAGAGGTAAATAATATAAACGCGGATTTTTTTTATTTTGACATTAGCCACTCAAAAACACAGCATCACCCAAGAACGGAACCCGGGACTTCTCACTCCGCAGCGCCTTATAGTGCCGAATGAGCAATACAACAAATATATCTAGTATTAAATTTATAGCCCGCCACTTCCTGCCTTCATTTTAACGGCCATCGTAAAGTCGCAAAAAATTCTCATTTACATGCAACCCAGAGGTCTCGTAACTCACAGTCTCACAAAGAACGAATCGCTCATTCGAATCCCGCGCAGCTACTTTGCATCGACACATTTTTTCAACAAAAAACAAGAAAAACAAAATTCCGAGAAGGAGGCCCTATTCTGGATTCATCTCACATCGCGCGACACGTACACGCGTCGTTCGAATTACAATCGTTCGAGATAGCATCTCGCTGTGAGACAATAGGGGGCGCTGTTTTTACACCTCTTGAACTATCGGATGAGATTGACGCGTGCGTTAAATATTTGCTTTTAATTCATTCATGGTTTGTATTATATTTTTTTTTAATATGAGGATTAGGGCTGGCACAGCTGTGTGTATGGGCAGAATATAATTCCATTGATGTCAATCATAGCAGTGATGGCCTCGGGGTTTAGGCGCGCGTTCGAAAATCTCGGCGGTCGCGGGTTCGAATCCCAGGCACACACCTCTGACTTTTCGAAGTTATGTGTGTATTCACATTGAATTATCACTTGCTTTAACGGTGAAGGAAAACATCGTGATAAAACCTGCACACCTAAGAGTTCTTAGGAATTTCTTAGGTGTGTAGTCCGCCAACCCGCACTAGGCCAGCGTGGCGGACTATGGCCTAAACCCTCTCAATAGTAGAGGAGACCCGTGCTCAGCAGTGGGCGTATATGGGTTGATGAAGAAGATGAAGAAGAAGAAGATGTCAATCAGGTGCATAATTATAATTAATTAATAAAATAATTCGTGTTGCTGAGGGAGTTTTATTGTTTTTTTGCATAGATACGAGTATATTGGAGCGGCGTTAGTTAAAAACTCACGATTAAAGAAACTCGTAACTGTCAAATTGATTAAAGACTATTTCAACTTTGACACTTTGACGTTTTGAGAATAATGATTTTTGTAAACAAGTATTACAGACGATTATATTTAACCATTTCATCATCAACCCCTTTGCGAAAACAAATTAAGATACATTGCGGCTTACAAACAAAACTTATAACCCAAATTAAAAATATCTGTAAAGCTATTGCAAATCATTAAATTTCGACAAATATTCTCTATATGAAAAATGTCAGGGGATGCCTTTTCCATTGATCTAGCCAGTCATGGAACAGGGCTACGAGTACGCGAGCTCGGCCCCCCGAGCTGTTACAGTCTCCTAATACTTCCTTATCCGGGACTGTAGCATCCTTACCATCAGGCCAAATATCCTTTCCCTCAATATCCTTTACCCAAACTCACGCTATCCCCACA
Source organism: Cephonodes hylas (assembly GCA_030295005.1). Taxonomy (NCBI): domain Eukaryota; kingdom Metazoa; phylum Arthropoda; class Insecta; order Lepidoptera; family Sphingidae; genus Cephonodes; species Cephonodes hylas. The sequence continues at coordinate 8,278,998 of AP025382.1, forward strand.
CCATTCCCTTTAAAACGTAGAAATTCCCAAGGAGGGTTGGCGTCAGGCAGGCGGCCGGCCGTAAAACATCTGCCAAAACTCTTATGCAGCATGTTTTGTCCTTCCACACAGGAAGGAAGGACAAAACATGCTGCGCCGACCCCAAACAAGAATTGGGATCAGGGCAGGAGAATGATGATTCTCTATATGAAAAAAATTTTGCTTTATCACACACACACACACACATACCTCACGCCTATATTCCCCGAAGGGGTAGGCAGAGATGCATTTCTGCACCAACATTTCGCCAGGTATGTATCAGTCCCACGTAATAGGGGGCGAGCCTATTGCCGTTTTTCGGGCACATTTCCAGACTCCGTGCTGCTACTGAGAATTTTCTAATGGAAAACCCAATAACACTTTGCCCGACCCGGGAATCGAACCCAGAACCTCTAGATCGCACGGCACATACTTGTACCGCGAGACCACGAGGCAGTCAGGCAGTATTGCTTTATCAATTATTTATTTATATTCAAACATTTGTAATAGACAATGACCTGTACAAAGGAATTCCCATTCCAAACACTACTTATCAAAAACTTTATAGTTCAATTAGTAGCCACACTTGTAGAGTGTTTAAATAGCCCAATTAACCGTTTGTCCACTTTCCTGACACAATTGTACAGTAAACAAAAGATTCCATTATCGCATACCAAACGTGTATGCAAATAAAACCCGTCCTAATTCCTAAACACGTAACATATCGATCGTGTACCGAGGATTTCTGGCTACAAGTTGTCATTAGCATTCGAGATACGAATACTTGAAGCATGTCGAGCATATGTCACGTGGCATGTCGAACGACTTACTGAATACCGACCGTGAGAGCAAATACATTGCTGTACTCAAAGTACTAAGTAATAAGTATGGGTTGTAACTTGTAAGTAAGTTGTTATGGAATGCATAATTTGGGCATTAACCGAAAATACATGCAAATAGTAATCTGATTCTATTTAAAAAAGAAAATTCATCAAAAGCTTACAAAAAATTATAAATTTCAACTCCACATATACTTTGTTATGCAAGTATTTCGAATAAATAAGTTTAAGAGCAATAAAGTAATTCTTTGTTACAAAAATACGAGTAACTTCTTCACACTTTAGTATTTTCCTATCAAAGAAATTCAAATTCAAATTAATTCACAAATTAAACCACGTCCTTAACATAATAATTTCACCATAATTGCCGAGCAACGAGCAGTTATTAAATAAATAAATCTTTATTAAGTGTGATACAAGCCATTTAACAAGTTTAAGTTCTTAAAAAAACTTGAGAAACACGGCATTCACACAAGTTCATATATGGAAACTGAATGTAGCCTCTATAAGTACTGGAGAGAAATTGATGCTGTGAAGATGTATGACCCGGTCTGGTGGCGGATTAGATGGCTTTCTGGTTGGCATTCCTTTTTTAAACTGACTCTAATGATGAAGGTTTGAATATGTGAATAAGAACAACCCGCTAACCCATACTAGACCAGCGTGAAGAAAACCTTAGCCACCTCAGTGGTTGAGGAGAACTGTATTTAGTAGTGAGACGAATATATATGGAGTGATGATGATGGAAAAATGCAAGTCACATTCATAGTTCAAACCTTACACTAAGAAAGGAATCTTGTGTTGTGGGTATTGGGGACTACGAGAGGCTTTTCGGTCTCATTAACAAACCTCATCATCATCACCACGTATACATTCCATTGCAGGGCACGGGCCCATTCTACAACTTAGAGGATTCAAGCTTTAGTTAACCGCGCTGGCCTAGTGCAGATATATTAATTAATACACCTATGAAATTCATAAAAACTTTTAGGTATGCAGGAGTCGATGTTTTCCTTCACCGTTGAAGTACGGGAAAATTCTTTGTAAATACACACACCTTCAAAAAGTCAAAAGTGTGCCTAGGGTTGAAATCTATGAGACCATCAATATTGTTTCATTATACGTTAAATAACCCTTTCTTAAGCAAGCTATATCCAAAGATAATTAAGATCCACCCAGCCTCATCAACGGTGTACCATATAATTAACGCATTGAATTAACAGTAATGTGAATTGAAAATTAACGGTATGCTAACTGCGTATTGTGCAAGTATGCGGCAGTACTAGGATTAATATTATTAACACGTTGCTTTACTGTGCACTATGTATGGTTTTCCACGATTATGGGCAAGGATGACACTTAATCAAAAATATATGATTGCTTGTTCCGTCCCGTTGGATAAGGACGCGCCGTGGTTTGTAGGTCAATCGGTGACGAATCAGAATGAATGCATACTAATCTGTACAAATATTATTAGAATAGGCCTAACCCAGAGGAGGCCTACGCCCAGCAGTAGGCCGTATATGGGCTATGATGATTATAAAGCTAAAGTGTTTCATTGGACTGGCTAACATGAAGGTGGAGGAAAACAGCGTGATGAAATCTGCACACATAAAAGTTGATAGGAATTTCTTATCTATGTAGTCCGCCAACCCGCACTAGGCCAGCGTGGACTAAGGCCTAAACCCTTTCAATGCTAAAGGAAGCCGGTGCTCAGCAGTAGGACATTTTGGGCTGAAGATAAATGATAATGGCTGCAGAAATGGACCTATATCACGTGGAAACACGAGTCAAAACTAGTGTAAACAAAAGACGAACCATAAATCACGTAACACTATAAAAAAGAAAGTGAACATTTGTCGTAAAAAAGTCCAGTTACACGTTTTATAAGACAATGAAACCGAATCACGTTTGACGCGGTCGGGCAGTGATCTAATAAATAGATCATTGCGACTAACATTGACTTATGTGGACTCGTCTGGCGTTTTCGGCGAGGGGACCGGACGACAAGGACCGTCTTGTTACTCACACAGAAAACTGTGGAGTAGCCACTGATAAACTAAACAGCATTAAAAAATTGTTATTATGGATTTTATTGTAAATACGATGCGACCGTTCATTTAGAAGATACATACAGGTGTATTCAAGCTATGATCGAAAACTAAGGCATGTAATAGCTAGGGTGATTAAAAACCCATTGGCTTTTTAAAAAAATAATGAAAAATACACTTTTTTTCTCTGCACCGAATATGCTTCGACTGGAAGAGAATGCCTCAAGCATTTAATTTTTTATGTATAAATAACATACCATAAGTAGTCTTTATCAATATGTCGATGTTGTAGTAAATATAGAGTTACCTGAAAACAAAAAAATGTACATTTAAATTGTTGTTTTCAATAGGAAACCAACTCGCCATTTCTTCTTAACGCCTATATCGTGTTATTCCAAAAAAAAACAAATATTTTGCCTGCGAAAATATTTTTGCAGATGCTCCTGATGAACTATTTCATAACTGTTTTAAATAATAATTATATGCGAAAAATTCTGATGAACTCTGAGGTAAAACTAACTTAATAAATTTAAAATATACTGCCCTTTAATATGCAATCTTGATTTTAACTCAAAGAACTATTTTTGCTATAAAATTTAACTCAAAAAATGAAATCTCATCGACTCCACAGCCGTCGCTGTCTGCAGCGTCCCAATAAGGAGCCGGGTACCAAATGTAAAGATACAAGCAATAAAGCGGCCCCATTGTCCACAATCACTTGGCCCCAGACGGGCCCTCGCTAAGTGGACTTTGTTTTTACATCGCAGAGGTCAGACATGTTTTCCTTTACAAATGATTGATTTCAGTTACAGCACTTGAGAACGTATGCAAAACAGAATTTTTAATTTTAGAACACATTTGAATAAGGAATTCTGTGTTATAGTATGTGCTTGCATATTAAGACTGAATGGTGGTGAAAAAAGGTGGCCTATGTGTTAATCCAGAGTTTCAGCTACCTCCATACCAGATTTCATGGAAATCCATTCACTAGTTTTTCTATGAAAGAGTTTTTACACTCAAAAGTCACACAGTTCTAACCCTAAGATACAAGTCTTGTGTCTTGAGCAACTAAAAAAGTCTTTTCAGTCTCACAAATATACAGTTCCCGAAACAATTGCGTGTATTACAAACAAGTCTCGTTGTGGGATGCAACAAACATCCATACAAACTTTCGTATTTTTTATTATAGCTTGATGATTTTTTACAATCAAATTGTGATTCAGTAAAGGGAAAGTAAGCAAATAATTTTATTGTATCTCCGCCATTGCTCGGAACAATGCAGCATTTAATTTGAATAATTCATTGTCCATATAGGAAGTAGTATTGAATGCTGTTTACTCAGAAGCTAAGCGAGTTTACGCATCCGTCTTGATACTCAAAAACGGACCAAGGCTCATATAATTAGTATTCACAAAGCATATTTCCGTTAAACACTTGAGTCCCGGTATTTTCTACCCTTCGTCCTTACCATGGTCGTTTGAAGTGGTGATATCTTGTTTCAATAGGCCCTGTTGATGTATTTCTTGACTGTGACTTTATAAAGTTTTGCCAAATCTCTATTATAGGGAGGTAAAATTTACGTGAAAAACGAAATCAATATAATATCTTATTATAATGATTTCCTTCGGCTTAAAGTTCAAAAGTGTCTGTATACTTATATAGCGCTACTAGCACGCTTACATTCCAACAAAAGTAGATAGCGAGAAAATAATTCTACATCAAATTTGCTTTTAGACCGATAAATTAGAGGGCTTTAACTTTTATGTAATTACGGAACACAGTGTTAAACTCTTCTTTTTAATAAAGTAAGACGTCAGGTAAGTATCTTTTTAAAACCATCATAAATGGTCTAACTACACCAAAATTTTATTACATAATCTAGGAAAAGGAAAATTCGTCTAATCCGTCCCCAGTTACGAAATAAAGTTATTTAGTTAACATAAAATAATAGTCTGCGTTGATCACGAAAACAAAACATAAAATATAGAGAACAAAACCAGATGCAAATTGGCGAAAATAAAAGTTTTTGCGAATCTTCACGTGGAGCAAAAATAAGATTCAACTGCAATGTTTAGTCTACGGGTAACGTACACAGAAATGATTGAAGGAAATTTTAAATAAACATTATGCCAATTCTGAAAAGTGCGCCATTTTTTGCGACTACCTTCAAAACCATAGTCCGAATTTAAACTCAATTGAGGCAGATGTCTCAGTGATAAATAATTTATAAATATTTTATTCGAATTAAATTATTGCTATATAAATCGTAAAACTTTTGCTGCGTAAAGAAATCTATAGGGCATTAAAAGACGTCATAAAAGCTTTGTGAACAAATGAAAATATTTTAATACCTAGAAAATGGTAGCCTGGGAAGCGATTACATTGTAAAAACTAATATATAAGTATTAGATTTTAATTTACCTTTAAACTTATTACTGTTTAATTCTTTAGGCATGGATTAAAACGTTTGAAATCGATGTAAGATTTTTCCTCAATTAATAAACTTACCACTTCTAAGCTAAAGATAGCTTTTATACATGATCAAACCTCACTCATTTTCCAACTTAAGAACAAATTCTAATTAATATTAACATGTGTTCTAAAAGATTAATGTCTAAAAACATCAAAACCCATCAGCACAAGATACATAAAGCCGTCGATAAAACAATATGAAGTGGGAATCATCTGAACTTTTCTTCGAGTCATTGACTCAAATCAACCGGAAGTCTCGATAATATTCCACTAACCATCACGAATATAGATGATTGACTGCAATAAGACATGTGAGGCCGTCTCTCTCCCACTTATGGTAAGTGGTGTGTGCGAGAAAGGGACGGCAGATGGCCAATAAATGCACTTCACGTTCAAGGAAGTGGGAACGATTCCTTATGGTACCATAGAAATATTAATCGGCCCTACACACTGCCCGTAATATTTCGGTTATGTAAGTGTTGAGTGTTTGAGACTTTGTGGGATGGAAATTGTTATATCGATTCCTTTCTGTTTTATAATTTTGTAAGATTATCGTGAAAGAAATAATTAATCGGATGAATGAATGATCGAACGTTTGGGATATACCTACATTAATATTTGAAGTTTGACACTATGAAATCTCATAGTTTCATATACTAATGTTAGAAGATTTTTATGTGAAGATTAACTCAAAACCATAAATGAAGTGGGTTTCACGATATATCCCTAAAGGCGATTTAACTAAGTTTGTGTTTAAAAATGTATAGTAACTTTGGTAAGCTTTTTGGCGGGAAATCTACGACTACATCACATCTACTACTCGATTTTTTTATTTTTACTTTATAATACTTGCCTTTGACAGTACATTCAGGGTGCTTGAATCATTTTACCTACGACTTACATGTGCTCAGGGCACGTTGCGCACGGACCAAGTCCAAATATGGTCCTACATGACCTACAATAAGTCTGGCCTATGGCCCTGTGTGGTCCAAATCAGTCATATATAGTTGCGCATTCCTCAGGGCTATTATAAAACGGATGTGAAGGGCAATTAAAAATTCATCATACACACGATTTTGGACGCCATAATTTAAACCAGGACTTCGTGTGTTGAAGCTTTAACAGGCAATTATTATAAACTCTGAACAGAAAATAATATACATCGGCTAGTAATGTTATCAAGTGAAATGGTAGTCTTCGTGGAACTACGTAATTACTTTAACAGTTTATAATTGTTTTTTTTTTTATAGATTTACAACTTTCGTCTTCCTTGTAACATTTTAAAGCTCATGGACAAAACTTGGATTAAATTCCGTCCTAGATTGTTTATTAATTACAAACGACCTTTAAGAATTCAACAAAAACTCATATAAATAATATGTTCAAGTCCAGTCAACCTTCAAAATTGGACTAATAAGTTCTGCCTTAAATCTAATTTGTTACTTACAATAAACTTACTCCAAAGCCAAGCAAATACACGAACGATTTTTTATTATTGAAACACCATTGATTTAGATATCATCAGCAGCCCACATACGTCGCACTGCTGTCCACGGGCCACCTCTGCAGCTGAAACGTTTCCAGCCTTAGACCACCAGGCTGGCCTATTGCGAGTTCGCGGACTAAATACCTATGAACAGGAACAGGTATCCTCTCGATATTTTCTTTCATACACACGTTGGACACGTTACTTTAAAATAGACAGTGTTTATACTTGAATTTAATTCTAGATATAACACAATACTATTTATCTTATGGAGTCAAACAATTTCTTGACGTGATTCCTTGTTTGCAATCTGTATTGTGACTTCAAACTATCAAGAAATGTTGATAATATTTAAAAGCCTTGAATTGTTCTTGTTTTCTTGTTAGATAAATGTGCGTTTCGCTGTTCGTGTGTTTGGTGACAAGATTGCTGGACAGACACTCATTCAAGAATAAAAGGGGAGGTTGAATAAGCTTCTCAAGTACCCTAGTTTAATTGCTTGCATCCTAGCAGGTAGAAACAAAATTTTTCCAAACCCAATGGTTCCTCAATTTTGTTTTTTATTCCTTAACAACGACAAATCAAAAAATATCAAATATATCACTACGAATTTAGTACAAAATAAAAACCATCCAACCAACTGAGCCAACACCACTAAAACTCCATTCACACGTAATTTTCTCATAAATAAATTGTGAACGCTGCACTCAGAAGGAATGTTAAACGCAAACTACCATTTAAATCTTGTGTAAAGATCTTTTTTTCTCAATAAAATCCATTTTTTTTCACATTTATCCAAGATAAATAAGCCTCGAACAACAATGGGCTGTATGCCTCCGCCGATTCGTCGATAAATATCTGAATGCGTGCATCAATCGCCATTACATTTACATGGGAATAGCGAAAAAATTGCCGTCCATCCGTCATTTAGGGACGCCTGTTTGAATAATGCGGCCGAGCTTCCGCGCCGATTTACATATAGACAAATATTCGCGTTATTATACAAATGACGTGATAGGCTAAATAAAATGAAATAAAATAATATTTCTTCATCATCAGCCTATATACGTCCCACTGTTGGGACTACTACCATTGAGAGGGTTTAGGTCTTAACTCTTAGTCCATTGCGCTGGCCTGGTGCGAGTTGGCGGACCTTAACACCTAGGAACTTTTAGGTATGCTGGTTTTATATTCAGGTTAAATCAAGTAATTGTGAATACACACTTAACTTCATAAACTAAGAGGTATGCCTGGCGTTTGAACCTGCGACCGCCAAGATTCTCCACCGCGCGCCTAAACCTGCACACCTAAAAGTTCTTAGGAATTTCTTAGGTGTGTAGTCCGTCAACCCGCACTAGGCCAGCGTGGTGGACTATGGCCTAAACCCTCTCAATGGTAGGGGAGACCCGTGCTCAGCAGTGGGCGTATATGGGTTGATGATGATGAAGGTCTCAGTCTTCCACGCTGGTGTAGTGCGGATCAGTGGAGTACTAATTTCTAGGACATCAATCATGTATATTCTCTTCGGATTGACTGTCTCGCCAGCATATTTCTATTCACCGTTTAGGATATAATAATTCAATAACTCATTTTGTTTTATAAATGTATTTATTATTTATGTGTATAAAAGTAAAAAAATACAAAATGATTAAAAAAAATACTCTTTTATAAGTACATTTCAATATTTATTGATGACAATATAAGCACCAGAAAAAATATTTTATTTCTTAAAATTATTTCATACATCCAAACGGACATACAAATACGTCTGTACTCTGCAAAGTGGCAGGCAAAGGTGCATTTCTGCACCCAAATTTCGCCACTTGCATTTTCTTCCTATGTAATAGTATATAATGACTATACGCGTAACGTATAACTAACTAAAAATAGATACAAGGAAACACATGTTTCATTAACCATCTGAATACACCATTCAAAAATATAATTCTCAGAAACAACATCGTGATAAATAGGTTTTATCTGCCATAAACATTTTAATGTCGCACGTAGGCAGTCTAACAAAGTTCCACAGAATTGCTATATAGATAAAAAGTCTGGACAAATCACGACACTGAGACCGAAATGTCATAGACAACATTAATTGAAATTTATTGCACTGCATGAACGTAACGGGCCGTTAAATGATACTTAAGTAACAAATTCAATAGGAACTTTGCACCTTATCGTGTTCATATAGGGTCGTAATTCTATTGATAAGGCGATGACAATTTGTTCCGATATATGCTCCCGAGTTGTACAGGACAATCGAAGATAATGGATGTGTGATTTGAGACAATCTTCAAACGCTTTTGTTTTATTGAATTAGTCAACGGATATATAGGTAGATCGTATGATTAGCTTTGTTCGTCGTATTCAAATCGTATAACATTGAAGGATTTTTTATCATACTCAACAACTTACAATGATAAATTAAGTCGAGACGGACCATCTTTATATGAGTCGTCTTCATGACTTGTACTATTTTCTTGGTTCGGTTTACACCCATCTTCATTTTTTGGTTCTTCGCTACCTATGTCAGGTGCTTGCAAGTCATTTTTACCATTAAGGCAAATTTCGCGCGTACCTTTTTTAATTCCATCCTCAAAATCATCTAAAAGCTGGAGGTAATCTTTAATTATTTTTATGGTTTCTTTTTTTAAATTTAAATCGTTCCGCTTTTCTTTTGTTTTGATATTTTTTGAGATTTTTAATTCCGCAGCATTTAGAGAGGTTTTATCACTGATTCTGTTCAATACTTTTTTATAATTGTTATTTTCGATGTTTTCTAAATATCCTTCAAAATCTTTTTTTAACATGAAAATAAATTGATAATTAAACTTTTCGGATATTAATTCGTCTTCTGGATCAATATGAATATTTTTTTCATTATCAGCTTTTTCGGCTTTTATATCTTTAAACAGTGTAATATGTTTTGTTTTGAATTTTAACCCTTGTGATGCAGTAGTATCGTAATACATTTTTGCCTGGTCACGGTACCCTCTTTCAAGAGCTAAATCAAAAGGCGATATATCGAGATCTTCTAAATATTCATTATCATTTGGAATATGATGTATACCGTTACTTGGTCCAGGTTGTGGTTCATCTGTTTCATTCAACGCAGCATTGGGGATGTCATCTGTCTCATATTCAATTATTTCAGGAATTAATTCACTATTTCTCGACCGACTTACGGAATCACCTAAGCCGCTTTCTTTTAGTGGTGAATTCCCAGTAGAGATGGAAGCGACACCAACTCCTTGAATTATAACTCTTAAGTCCTGATTCTGTTGTATATATTGTCGGTTCTCTTCTGGATTATCCCTATCGATTCCAAAATTGCTTACAGATGAGCCTATATCACTGTCGTTTCCTATAAATGGAACTACCTGAGGTTCATTATGATTGTTAATTTCAAACATTTGATCGTTGAAGTCTAAATTGTCTTCAGCCATCTTTTCTTTTATGAACACTTTCTTTGCGTTCGTTATTTGCAAACTAAACTAATTCGTTTTCTCTTAAAATAGTTGAATTTACTTTTCTTGAATTATTCTCCCACCTTTTGTGATCTCTAATGTATGATTACCTGCAAGTGAAACAAGTTCCTCTCATTTCTTTTTCGAATACATAATAGTTTAAGATGCCTTCTCAAAATACCGAACAGTAAAATAACAATTATGTACTCTAACTTTACAAACTCTAACTTTTACTACCGCATGAAGATAAGGTCTTTAAGTAAGCTCTAGCTATTCTTGTCTTGAAAACTATTGCCATAATATAAAAGTGTCGTCATGCAATCAAGACTATGTTAATACAGGCGGGAAAAGCAAAATACGAACAATGTAAATTATACGTATAGCATTTATTTATTAGTTCATAAGGAAGTAATCTATACATATAAATTATAAAAATTTATCAATTCCATTAGAAAAAGGGTTGGCAAAAGATAACAAATTGGCAACACTATTTTTAGTTTGACATTAGTCATTGTCACTTTACTGTCGAGTATTTATCGAACAAAGGATTGGGATAATTTTAATTTTACATAAGTTACCTACAGAACTAGTGGTAAAGCAGAAATAAATGTGTTTTCCATAAGTATTTATCACAAATATCACTACGAAATTGCAAGAAAGACAGATAAAGCGTGTCGCGGGAACGATACGAGGATCGCGGCGGCCATTGGCGGACTGGTGATAAACCGGTTAGGACGTATCGCGCAATGTGCAATATTTACAGACGCGTCATACGTCCTTTGAGCCAAACAATTTCAGTTATTTCCAAAGCTTGCCAAATAATATCCATAGCAATTATTACCGTATAATTATTCAGAAAACTTTATATATATATTTTTTTAAATAAATAATTTTGCAATCAACTTTACGGTATAGATATTGAATTGCGCCGTGTAAACACTCGTAGATGATAAATGTCGTAAGCGCCGCGAAATCTGCGAAGCGCTCCGCAAATAAAATTGTGGCGGCTTTATCAAACATGTGTGTATACTGTAAAAAAATATTGCTGAATTTAGTGATAAGTGCGCGGTCGAGAATCTCGGTCGCAGGTTCAAACCCCAGGCACACACCAATAACTTTTCAAAGTTATGTATGAATTCACAATGAATTATTCACAAAAGATAACATTGTGATGAAATCTTCACACCTAAAAGTAGTTAAAATTTCTTAGGTGTGTTATGCGAAGGGCGCTAAGGACATTCTGTTACTGTGATAAAATAAAAAATTAAGTATTTATTTGCTTAAAGGATCGGGCCACAATTCCTTAACTTATTCCTTATTCAAAAAAAAAGTAATTCGTTTCACGCAACACAATCGTTGCCAAGTCGGTACTAAGAACTAGAGCATAATACTGCGTTAAAAGATTGCACTATTGGAATACACTGGTCGTTTTATGCTACAATTTAAACAACAATATATTTAGCGCCACTTATGTCATCAATGTTTTCTGATTCATTCCGCGCACGTTTCTCAATCCCGAGAAATTGTTTATGCTTATTTACAGAGTCCTGTTGCTCTTTTCAAATCATTTATTTAAATCACTTACTCACAGTATGACATGGAGGCATAGTGTAAATGTTTTTATTTTTAAACATTGTGTTCTGGCTCCAGTCATTTGAATTTAGAATGCTGATTAAATTTTATGACAGAACTTTCTCAATAACTCTTTTATATGCAAAATACTGGCCGTCCCTTTTTGTACTAAAATTATAAACAATATTTATCACGCTCGAATATATTTAAATATTAAAAACGCCTTTTAGGTTGAAAAACCGTACAATCAAAGCTTTCTTTGCCTTTGCCTTTAAAAAATTACCATAAACTTCAGCAAAATAAAGCGTTGCCAACTAGATACATGAACTGTCGGTAGTCTAAACACTGCAGCCATTTTAATGATATGGTAATATTTAATAATCTCTTGTGTTTCTCACTTCAGAAGCCTGATTAATCATCCACGGCGAGGTAAATATTCAATGTAAAGTCATTATGGAAATTAATTATGCGAATTAGAGTTGCCAGTTATAAATAAACAAATTCAACATGGCTGCGATGCTGATATTTAAAAAGGAGGGAGGTTTAGAAAATATAGATAAATTAAAGATTTTTTTTAATTCGCAATACGGCTGAAAAAACAAACTATTAAATATTGCTTTAAATATTAAAATTATCTTTGAAAATTTTTAGTATGTGGCATGTGTAATGTGTATATTGTTACGTGTGTAATTCCGTGAATCGCTAATCCGTATTCATCCTCGTCTCAGTGGCGGTAGTTTCATAAAAGCCCAAAAGCTTTAAATTTTTAAGTAACAAAAGCGATTTGACTTATAAATGAAAATAAAGCGACACCATAATAGACTAGAAACTAGATATTACATACTTGTCTAAACGCCTAACGCTTTTAAGCTTCTACCGTCACTGAGAGAATCAGCCTCTTTAATGTTTTTCTTTTCTATTATATGCTATAGATAGTCAAATTGCAAAAGAAATAAAATATAAATAAAAGTAGGATGGAACAGCTAGCTTTTTTGTCGCTGCATGGCGTTGGTAAACAAGAATACAAACGAATAAAGACAAGTTTTTACTTAAACCGCTGAAGCTTGGATTTAAATGGCCTTAAATCACTTAACAATTCTTGTTCCACCCACATTACTGAAGTGGAATTGTGGTGCGGCGCGAAATCGTGATGCTTTCTTTGCAATATATTTCTGGTTTACCTCATACTGCATGGTTAATCTTATTGCACAAATGGTAACTTTGTGCGCGAAATATGCTATTGTGGATTAGTCATCGAAAGGGCTTTAGGTATTATATAGACTACGACTCTATTCGCGTGGAGTTTAGAGTCCATAATACATGAATACAACAAACAGTCGCATTCTTAGTTCTGACCCCACTCTTACCCATCTTGTATCATGGGTATGAGAGACTTTTCGTCCTCTCTTATAGTACACCACTGGGCTCGATCTTCGGCCCTCGTTATCCAACCGCTGCCAATCTTGTGAATATCGTCACCCCTAGCCAGAGCCGTGGTCTCCACTCCAGAACACATTTCACCCTACAGTCATCAGACAGACAGATGTGACCTGCCTACTGCCACTTCAGCTCCCTAACCCTTTGGGCTATGAGAATAACTTTGGTTCTCCGTCGGATGGCACATGTCCATTAGATTGAAAATCCTATAGCAAAATCGGCGTGATGTCACAACTTGAAGTATGACAAATCAAACCTTGTCACAACTGTACTATTTATAAATGCGTCGACCGATATCTTTATTCGTAATGAGAAAAATGTGTCAAAATATTTATAACTCAGCCGGTAAATAGTGCGTATTAATCTAGATTCGGTTTTTTGTGTTATCCCGCGGCTAAGTATTTTTATACTAGAGACTAGAGTTCATTGGCCTATAAATGATTGGCGAGATTTTATATTGATTTTTCACTAATATTTTTCTAGCATCATCATCCAAAAGTCCACTGTTCGGGCACAAGCCTCCCTCAAAACAATAGTTTACATTATCTCTTCTCCCACAAATCTTGGCGTAAACATTAGCATGTTTTTAATATCATTCACAAATACAAATCTATTAGTGTGACCCAAAATTTACTCGTAGTTGTGAATATACATAAATAAATAAATACACCCAACAGTCACATACATAGTCTTGACCCCACACTAAGATACGAGTCTTGTGTCGTGGGTATCAGAAACTACGAGAGATTTTTCGGTCTCACAAACACCCAGACCCGAAACAAATATTTGTGGATCACACAAACATTTGTCTCGGTGCGGGGATCGAACCCGCGGCCGCTCGTTTCGCAAGCTGGTGTCTAGCCAACTGCGCCACGGGGCTGTCAAATATTTTATTATTCAAAACTTATATTTATTTTTAAACATAGGCAAATTTAAACCCCAGGCTTAACATTTACATTTCGATTCGAATTAAATGTTCACACAAAGAAACTATCCAGTAACACGACCTCCGAAAGACGTTAGCTATAAAAACTCACAAACGGAAACAATTCAGCTTTCTCTACACAAAAAGGATAAAAAAAAAAGTCACTCAAAAACTAGCCATTAATCGTAACAAGGTCTTTTATGTCCCATTTACGAGGGTGTGACGTCATAACATTAGGTATGTCGTGACGTGTGGCCACAGCTTTATAGCACTGTCAAGCTTTTGATGATATATACTCAGCCTATCGCCCTCCACTGCTGAACGTAGGCCTCCCCAAGAAAGAAAATATGTTTATTTACTTTATTTAAAAAACTTCATACAGAAATCTGTATATAGGTGGACTTAATATCACTGGCATTCTCGTGCTGGAGAGATCAAGTATGGGTGGTGTGAAAAAAAAACATAAAAAAAATATTTAGTTAATATGTCTTAGCTAGCCGCACTGGACTCAGTTTCATGGGACTGAAAATCTGACGAAATGTGGAGGCAGAAATGCCTGCCTACCCCTTCGGGAATACTGGTATGAGGTTATGTACATATGTACAATTAATTTAATAATATAGAATTAGTTTACGATAAATAACATACTACAATGTTCAGAATTATCAACTACTGTATGATTTCAAAAGTTGTAAAAGTACGAATATTTTTAATATTCATATAATCGATTTAAAGCCGTACCAGTGACTTACTTGCAGAAAGACATGATTCTAGTAGGCTTTATTCGCACATTCAGAAATAATAACTCCAAATACCTACTCATATTATTTACATTTGTATCTAAACCAATAGTAAAATTATTTGCATTAAGCCTGACAATATAACCTCTATGCAACCACGAAAATACAGAATTCTCATCCTATGTAAAAACAATCAATCAATAATTAAATTCCATGGTGCCAATCGCAAAAAACAAACACATGTGTCAAATTGACATTTCAAACAGTGGCTGTTGTTGGTAAAAAATGTAGTCACGTAATGTGTCAGAAAGAGACAACAATATAATGGTCAAACGTACATCACGTAAAATAGAAAGAGACAAACGTACGCACCTTTCTCTCTTTTGAATATTAAATATGCACGCCTTAAAGCTAGGGCTGCCAGATGTCGTAAATTTTTTTAACGATAGTTTCTGGCGCTTCTTCTCTGTTGTCCATAAGAAGAAACTCTTATGATTGTATTACTACTAGTTTTAAAGTTTTTAGGCCAAGTTTGCAGATAATACGGGTCGTATAACGCCTGTTTAGATACAGTTTTCTTTTCCTGACCAGCATTAAATAAATCAACACACCTAACAGTCCCCTAGATAATTGTGACCCCATACTACGATTCAAGCCCTGTATCTAAACTACGAGAGACTTTTCGGTCTCACAAACACCAAAACAAATATTTTCCGATCACACAACATTTGTCTCGCTGCTCTCATTTTGCGAGCTAGTATCTACCCTACTAGGCCAGGGGGCTTTCACAAATGTTAAGGTCTTCATATCATAAAAAATATCTAGCACAGCCCTACGTATAGGGTCGATACGTCAATCACAGGCGGACAAGCGACGCGTCCGACGATCATTTCCTTGCACTTTATCATTCGCACATCGTATCTACAAGGAAGCTATGATATATTGGCGGATATTGCGATAGTAAAGTCTGTCGCATGACCACTCCGATAACTTGACTTGTGGGATCGCGGCTACGTGCAGCTGTGGGTGGAACGTCATATTGACAGCTTATCGTCTTGTTTATGAGTATAAACAAAACGTGTCATCTATAATTTGTCTATGGTACGCTGAACGTAACTGAGAAAAACTGGATGCTTATTACAATAAAAAAAAAAAACAAAATAGTTATAACAAAATAATGTTACATAAAATTTATCACCACAAATTTCAGAACGCACTATTGGAACTTTTTAAAAATAACAAAATGACACATAGTTCTATTTTTAAATTAAATATCTTACAGCACAATACTAATGACGTCACAACTGACAAGTGAACATCAATGGGGCGCGCGATGAGGAAGACCCATAATTTCGTATGGCACAAGCATACCACCATGTAATATGTTAAAATGTCTATAGTTATGCAACCCGCGCCGCGTGGCGTATCGACAGAAAACTAATATGTGCCAGATACTTATAAATATGGCGGCGAATTAAAATTCAAGGAAATACGATGAACCCATGATGAGTTCGTGTCTATGGTTTTGTTATTTTTAATTGTAGACTTAGGCAGAAGTCTGAAGCTTGTTACTTCTGCTTATCATAATATATATGGATTCCCTGAAACATTTTATACGAAGAAAGGATAGAAATGTACGTTATCAATTTATTATATTGTCAGATATGCGGCGGAGTAAAAATAATTTATTGCTTAAACCGAAATACCATTTGTTTTTAAAAACAACAGAAAATATTATTTATTGCATACCTAATAAAATATTATGATTAATGAAGCTTTAGACAACTCCCGCTCTTTTCAAACACCAATAAATCAACAATTTCACAGATTTAAAATAGTTTCGTTCGGAAATAGTTTAAATACTCTAAGAACTACTTACTTTAAAACAAACTTACATTTGCGGTTCAAAAGTTTTTGATTTCCCTTAGGTTTATTCAGTAAGTTCTATATTTAAATCAAATGCAGCTTACAAAACGCAAACTGAAACTTTGTCAGATACATGCAAAGGGCGACGAATTCAGAACACTGGCCGCATAGAAACGAAAATAGAATGCTGACAATGAAAAGAGAAGTGAATTAATTTGGAATTTGGAATGCCATTTTTTTATGCCTTTACCTTATACCTTTAGATTAGAAATGTTAACTATAGTATTAATCTAGTTAATGAGGTTTATATGGCGTAAAGTTTCAATGCTTTAAAGAATGATTTTTGTGTAAATAATTATCTGATAGACACTCAAAGTACATCAAAACATCTCGCTTCCCGGAAGCAGATGTAGATTAAATAATAATTGTCTATTTCAAAAATTCCGAACTTTATTGCTCTTGTTTAAAATTTCAAATCCACCATAAATACATTTGCCAAACCGCTTTCATGCTACGTTATTTCTTTGATATATCAATAAAACTTCGTTCGTAAAATTTGAATACACTTAGCAGTAAAAAGTTGATTTTCGATATCCTGTAACAACTCGGAAATAGAAGCATGTGCGTTGTACGATTCTAGGAATCTTTGCCAGGTAATGACGAAAGTATAATAAAAAACTAAATTTAACAAAAATTTTCGCTCATTCGTTTTGAATATAAAATTTTTATGAACACTACTAATTAAGTTTGAAAGAAAACGTTGTATACGAGACAATAAAACTTGTTATGAACGTTAAAATTGCATTTATTATAATTCAAAATTTTGGAAGCCCGCCATTTTTTATTCTACATGCGCCATTTTGAGCGGTAAGAAACAGTAAAATAAATAATAATTTTATTAATTTACCCTACATATATTCCACATAAAATTTCGAGATCTGTCGCTTGATAGTGCGCCGTAAATTTTCTCATGCCATCGTTATTTCGTAGAGATTCTTGGATACGAAAAAATTGACTCCAAAGACTGGCTGGCATCCTTTTAATGGCCTCGCGTCTTACTAAATGAAGTCCAGAAACAGTAAGATACAAGTGCACTTCTGTCTATCCCTTCGGAGCTATCCTAGTAAATTATCGATCCAAATTATCAAATAACAAAAATCTGTGCTTCACATTTGAATCCGCGATCATATAGAGGAAATACAGCCAATCAACTTATTATCTGCACCTCACATATAGATTCTGCGAAGTTTGACCTATATCAACGCATTTCTTCTAACCCACCTAATAAAACCTTAAAGAAGTCTGAACGGTTATAACAAAAACAAATGACTACCATATTGAATCCCGATCAAACGATTGTAATGAGGTCAATAACCAAACTGCACAGCTTATAAGAAACATCTTCGTTTGAGCGTTTTAAATCAACGTACAGTTAACTCCATAATTACCTATGTTTACTGAATTTTTTAATTGGCCTGGAATATTTTATATGTTTCCGTCGGTAAAGAGTGCTTTACGTTGATTATAATAAATTCAATTTAAATTTAATCTTGCACCATTAGCAATACTTCCATAGAAACCCAAAAGCGTTGCTCGTTTTTTGTGTAATGTTTATAAATGCTGTGGTATCAGGATATTTTCATTTACATGTCAAATTGCTTTTGCTAATATGAAGATTTAAAGCTTATTTTACGAAATGTTGTTAGATTAGCTGGGCCTTTGGGTTTCACGACATCATAAGGAAACCTGTACACAAAAGTTCTTAGGAATTTCTTAGTTGTGTAGTCTGCCAACCTGCACTAGGCCAGCGTCGTATATAATAGACGACCCTCTCAGTTGCAAAGGAGGTGCCTAGCAGTGAGACATATATGGACCGATGATAATGATGATGAATTTCATAAAATCGCGCCTTTGCGAAGATGGGCCCCAGCGTAATTATGTATGTAAGAATTGTAGGTTACAAGTCTTTGAGTAAACAAGTCTTACGCAACTCGTATGCACATATTTAGTAAAACAATCGACTTGCGTTGATTTAAATAATGAGTCACAAATACGCGTTGTGCGCCTTACTGTACCCACTCCCACTTGTTCCCAGATTGACGAAATTAACCGGCACGTAATGTCATTTGTGTGATTCAATGAAGAATTTTGTTAATTGTTAAATTCCAGTCATCAAATATTCCATTAGGAATTTTTCAGCATCTGTATTATATTCTGAAAATATGCTGATAAAAACACGAGTCATCCATCAAAGCTAGGGCGTTTTTAGGTTCATCATTAGTTTATGTATGTCATGATTGAAAGGCATGGGCCTCCTCTACAACTGAGAGGGTTTCGGCCTCAGTCCTCTACTCTGGCCTAAAACAAAAATAATTAATTATAATTTATAATCTAATAATTAAAGGTAATTCTCATCAACCATACCATTATCTCAAGACGCATAAAGTACTCTTATTGTAATAAAATTTAGCATATTATTATGTTATTTAAACGCCATCTATTATCCATTTAGCGGAACTAAAGAGATACATCTTGTTTAATTTTTTGCCATACCTTCGGAAACACGTGTTCGGCACACGTTACGCATTACCGGAAAGGACAGTCCCAGTAACAATAATAGAGTCGACATAATAGTTCCAAAAATCTTTTGTTCATTTAGAAATTTTGTATTCGGAAATTCTGAGGCGAGATTCTCGGAATTTTTTATCTTCTTGAACTATTAGTTTTTAAAAATAGTCATGGAAATTAATAATCACTTTTAATTTTAAACTAAGTAGCTATTTTATATTTTCATAGTGATAAACTCCCTCTGGTTAATTGTAAGCTTAAGCTGTAAATAAAGAGAAGAATAATAGTACAAGTTTTATATTTATGCAAAAATAGGCCGAATCCTTGACCTTTTTATAGTTAATTAAAACGGTAAATTGCGTAAAACCAAATTTATGACCCCATCATACCTGTTTACAAGTTCAGTATATCGTGTGAGGTAGTTGCTTACCAATGAGCAGTTTTACAAAAGTTGAGAACAGTATAAGGAAAATATCCCGACGAACAAAAGCAATTCAAAGATAATTTTTTGCAAAGTATTTTGCATCTGAAATAAAAATCCTGCTAACTACTAATGATTTTATTTTAATTCAATATTTTTCTTCAAATTGTAAGACTATAATTTACTTCTTATCCCACATTAATTATCCTAGGAGGCGCCTACTGACGCTTATTTTGCCCTTTGCCCTTACTATCAAGGAGTAGCAAGTGCTAAATACATTTTTAATGTTGTTTAACATATAAATGTGTTAAACTTAACATAAAGGCATGCTAATGATATGTTTATTGTCCCCTAATTAATTTGCATTTATTCATAACAACGCCCAACGTTATTTATTCAATGATTGCAGTCTTGCTTGTTTTAAATTGCTTTTTTATCACTTAATTTGCTATAAAAATAATTAATAGTTTATTAACCACAAACAATGTATTAATATTTTTCGCAAAAATAAATATTTGCAACGGATTTTTTTGTAATGGCCTAATGTAATATTATATAACAATTGATATTAGTTCTTTATTAGACCTTAACATCATCCTTGTATAATAGAGCGGAACAAGCATTTTTGAGATTAAAGTAGTTTACATAAAATAAAAAAAAATAATACTAATAGCGTCTCTATTAAAAATTCTGTTTAACAATTTTTTTAAAATAAATAAAGACAATTAACAAAATGTACGCCTTTTACAAAAAATTAAAAAATATAAAAATAATAATATCAACGTCCACTCCACTGTGTTCTCTATTCTCTTAGCAACAAAAACATATTGTTAGCCACGTGTTACGCGTTAGGACGACGGTTGAATGCTAAAAGGGTCTCGGGTTCGCTTCTCTGCCCACCAGACCTTGGCACCATACAGAGATTATTTTATTGTCCAGTGTATTTTGTATTTATTATCCTCGTACTTACATTGCTCTATTTTATTTGTTTATGTATTTGCTTCGTAGATATTTCATTCTGGTGTAAAAGTCGCCGAGCAAAACTAATTTTTACTTGCTATGTTTTGTTTGATACAATCTATGGAATATCCATATTGGGAAAAATGAAAATATCTATATTGCGAAAAATGTCGTTTGACACCAAATAAATCTGATATCCATAAATGGTAAGTTACTCTCTGCAAAGTGCAAAATATGTTTCAGATTTGATTTTTCCTTTTTGGTCATTTTTTTTGTGCCTTGCCTCTCCTAACAACTAAAGCGTAACAACTTATAGCTACTCGATATTTTTCCAATATTTAAAGATTTTCAATATTATAAGACCGTTGAGCAGTCTAAAGGTCCAGGGTTCTATTTCCGGTTTTTGACCGAAAAACATAAGATTAGATCGCAACAAATTTTGTAGGAATTGTACATATACATGGCGAAATCTGAGTGCAAAAATGCACCGCTGCCTACCTCTTCGTGGAATATAAGCTTGTGGTTATTTATATCTTCTATTTTTGTAATATATAACATATAGCCTTTAAAAAATACTAAACTTTAAAATTACCATTTATCTGTAATAATTCTGAACGTTAATACTAAGGCTCAAAAGAATATTAAAATCAATGCTTTCTCGCTCAACTACTTTCAGGAATGTTGCATGGACATTAAACGGGTGCAATCAAATGGTTGTTAGACCTAAGAAGGTAATCTTTATCCGCATAAAAGGGCTCATAACACTCCAGTATTTATTTAAATTATCCAGTATTTGATAACTACAAATGTTTATTAGAAATTTCTTGTTTCAATAAAATGTTGAACGGTTTTGTATACTATTAGTTATAATAGTATTTTAATTATATACCTATGATGAACGTATTAAAGAAGGATGTACAGCAGAGAGGGCAAAGAAAAGATGGATGGATTTCGTGAGGAAGATATCAAAGAAAAGAGGTGAATGAAGACATGACACATGATAGGGATGTTTGGAAGGATAATATGTAATGCGCCGATTCTTAATAAAATTGGGAACTGGGCAAGGGAGTAATAATTATTTCTTTTAGGAAATTTATTTCTTTTTGAAAGAATTTAGTAAGAGATATTTAAATATAGTTGTTTTAGACTGATATTATGGACTGATTAATAAATAAATATTATTATCTGTTTTAAATAAGAACACAAATATTTTATTTGATGTTTTTAATTACTCCGTAGTAAATATAAAGAAAATCGTCGTGAGGATACCAGCTAGAAATAAAGTACAAAAATGTGTCAGACTCTTATGATATTTAATCTGAATACAATAAAACCAAGTCTCGGAGAACAGAAAAAAAAAATTAGTAAATAAGAATATTTATAAAAATCCTTGGCAACTCTAATAATTTCATAAATCACTTTAATATATTATAAACGAAAACAATAGTCGTAGATAATTACATTAATATTTGTGGAAATAGGTATAAAGAAATATATTAAAAATGTTACGAAACAAAAGCTCCGCACATTATGTTTACTCGAAATCAGCGCATTGCCGAAATTCACAAACAACCATAACGACATCTAAATATATCAAATCACAAACAATACTAGGAATACAGTGACTCACGGAATTCTTCATGTTTAGACTAATTACAAAACGTTTTCATATAAATACCTCGGGTTCTATATTTAATTACATCTTAAAATAACACAAATACGCTCTTACCTTGTCAGAATTGAAAGTATGCCCGGAATCCGCACAACACGGAACAGTATTTACAATATTAGTCACTCAATATCACTGATGCACAAAACACAGTCACAATTCGTTTTTCAAAACGAAATCGATTTTTTTTATGAAACGAACGAGCGCGAAGACACGTCTGCACGCCGCGAAATCCGTAGCGAGACTGAAGGAAGAAAATGACCTGAGCTTTCAGTGGTGCGCGAGCGCTTAAACTGTGGCGGTATTGCTGTCCTTTTCTAGCATCTGGGCGGATTGCCCTTTGTTTTATCGTTGTGTCTTTCTCGCGCTATGCTGGGAAAATGGAGGGAAATGTAAACGCAGTGTTACGTAATTGCACGGGGTGCGATATGATATATTTTATTCTCGCTTTGATTAATATCGTTTTGTTAACTTTGGCGCGCGTTCAATGATTTAGACTAATGGAAAGTGGGACAAGTATTCGTGTGTTTTTCCAATATTTAATTGCGATGTTTTTGCTATTGAAATGTAAACTATCCCACGGTATGGATTTGAAAAAGTACCTTAGTATATGTGGCTTGTGTAGGACATGACACGCAATTTATCTTAATTTATATCCCATCTCTTGATGAATTGAAAATAACTTTTTGCGATTACATACATATTATTTTTATTAATTAAATTTTTAGGGAAAGTAACAATGATTTTTTGTATTTTCAAATTTCCATAATTAATAATTTAATCATAGTTTGTTTAATCAAATCGTCGACGATTAAAAACCACGGTCGATTTTATTATTGGTCGAAACACAACATTTATTCACAACAAACTACAAATATGCTGACAGGGAACAAAGATAAAATACAGCAAACAAATTGTTTCTTAAATTTTTATAGTAAGAATGTGACCTGTATAATTAATTGAATGTTATTCATTTTGTGTTGTTTAGAAACTTAAATGTTTTATGAAAATTGTAGAAAACGAAGCTCGCTTCCTTTATTTTTATTCATACATTTTATGATATTTTAACAACAGGCAGAGGTGAATTTCAGTGCTTATATACCTATAGAATAGACTATTGTGTTTTCATCCTAGCTTATAAGGGGTCATGGTCAAGACCATGGTTCAGACACAAATCCAACTTCGTACTGCTTATTAATTCGTATTTTTTTTTCTAATAAATAAATTATTTTGTGCACCCCGGGAATCAAACCTAAGACCTATAGATCGCAAGGCATGTACTTGGACCGTAGACAGACATAAAAATACAAATATGTAGCAACTAGTTGTACGAGGAAGCTAGCTTCCTTTCCGTCGTTTCTCGGAAGATAATGGTGTTCTATGTAACTGACGTTCCGGTTTCAATCGCTTCTTGAGAAACGCTGCCAGTATTAAACTATTTACGACTAATTCGAGACATTTAATCATTTAATTTCAATACAATTACAGCATCCGTATTGGGGTTGGTAAGACTTGCGAAACTTGAGCTTATTTTATTAAACTCGCAACTAGACAAATATTTGCAACGAAATTATTTGGAGAGGGCTTTTTTGAAATCAATACGAGTAGTTTTTGATATCCAAAATTTTGGACAAATTTTGGAATTGAGTACAAGTTTGTGTCGCTCTATCTGTTGTGCAAAAAACAAAAAAAATCCCTCTCAGTTGCAGAGGAGGACCGCGCCCAGCGGTTGGACGTATAGGTATGGACTACACAAATATTTCTTTGGAGTCTGGCTGTTTGTGAGACCAAAAAGTCTATTGTAGTTTCTGATACCCACGATACAAGACTATCTTAAAATGGGGTCAGAACTATGTATTTGACTGGTGGGTGTATTTATTTTATTTCAAAAACTAATTCCCAATATATTTTTTTGCTGAAAAGTATATAAATCTGTGAATACTTGCAACAGTGAAAGCTATTTCCTTTAGAATAATTTTAGCATTTGACGTAGTCCGCTAGTGTGTTGGGTTTCGGGAAGTGACGTACATATTTAGCCTGTAGTTGCAACAATGAATCGAGTTGTGATTGACGCGAAAAAAGTATGGTAATTCTTTAATCCAATTAGATGGCCTGGTTTTTGTTGGTGATTTATTTATTAAGAAACGAATCGATATCATAATATAATAGAGTTCAAATGGAAAATTAACAAAAAGCTATTTGTTAACTTCCCATTATTTTTGTTTTAAAAATTAATGGTAACTGTTAAAAACATAATGTCTTCCTTCTCCGTTGAAGTGTGCAACAATTCTTTTAAAAAATACTCAAATATCATAGAAATACTAGGGGCAGTAAAAATAGGGATTGGTAATATTCCGCCCAAAGGTTAATAATTGTGCAAGACACAAAAATATTTTTCTTAGGTCTAAGTGTTTGTAAAAGCGAAAGATCAAGACTCCTATCTCAGTATGAGGCAAAAATACATAATTTATATATAAAAAAACACATTAATTATTTCTTGACCTCGAGACAAAATCGATTACAGACAACCAATACCGATCGATATAAACAGACTCTTCTCCACAAACTAAACAGTAATCAATTGAGCATTCGACCGCACCCAGCCACAACTCAAAACATAAATGAAACTTTTAACATCTCCATCAATCAATCAGTGCGGGTTCAATCCCCGGTGCGGGGCGCGCCACAAATTTGTTCCTAAATCTACTAGTGCCACAAGTATCCGTTTCCGGTATTAAATCGTAACTTAACACAAGCGGCACGCGTCGGGAAGTGGAATGCTTTTTTTAAATCTTTTTTTTTTGGTGTCAAAGGAATTGTTGGTTGATAGATAAAATTGGAGGTTTGGGTCTAAATCGTTTTCATTATACTGAGGTTTTGACGACTCAGGTCGGTCCTTATAAACTCTAGATATTAGTTAACTTGGAATTATTACACTTTTTAACTGCCTAACAATTACTCCATCTTATTGTCTAGTTTTAAAAAAAATAAGTGATATTGCCGTGGCACTGTTGGTCAACCTCTAGTTTGACGAAAGGAGAGGCCGCGGGATCAATCCTTGCACTGAGAGAAATATTTTTGTGGTAACAAATCTTTGTTTCGGAGTCTCTTGTATTCTCTGATACCCAGGAAATAGGACGTGTCACTTATTGTAGGGTCAGAACTATGTATGTGACTCATGTAAGTATTTTAAGAATAAATAAAATTGTAAAGTAATAAATTGCGTGTCTCACAAAGATAACAAAAAAATAATTCAAATTCATATTTCTAGGGCCACGTATAAAACCCAAATATATAATAAAATAAAACCCAAATTAATGCAAACATCGCATCTAAATAAATAAAAACTCAAAATCATGTCCCTGGATTCGAACCCACTACCGCTGGGACTAATGGTAATAAATAATTACAAGCAAACTATGAGGAGCCTGCGTAGAGATAAATGTGCGCAGACAGTGTATTCCCTTTGTGGTAATAACGAAGTGAAATGTAACAAGGTACACACTCCATACGTTATCGGACTATCTGTTGTGTACAGACGCCATATTGTATGCATATATTAGGATATATCACCCTAAATATATTCCTTCACTATTACGATAGAATTAAAACATTTGACTAATCAAAGAGCCTAAAGCTCTATGGGGGTTTACGCCTCTTCTTACGCTTTTGAAGATATAAGCGTGAAAATATGAAGTTTCCCCAAAATAAACTTTAAATCATTACTTTAGATTGCTGGGCACGGGCTTCTTCTATGACAAGAAGGTTTCGGCCTTAGTTCACACCCGTCAGACCCGTACCCAACAGTGAGGCGTATATGGGATGATGATGATTAATGAAAAAATTGGGACCTAAATGACCCGCTACCATGACGATAGCTTCCAAAAACTTTTGAGTATATTTATTATTATAAATGTATCATCGTCATCATTATCGCCAATTCTGGTCCACTGGTGGACATAGGCCACTTCCACCGGGATCGGTCGGAAGCCGCCTGCAACCAGAAAATAGTAATAAATAAATAAATGCTAATAAATGTATACTAAATAACTACCCTATATAAAAATCCCTATTTACACACAGTGCGTGGCTATCCCCCGCCATGACCTTTCGCCCACGCGCAGTACACGCGCCTCATCCATACACATTGTTTTGCAACTCGCACGGCATTATAAAGCAGCTGAGATGTTTATCTCAGTATTAAATCAATGTTCAACAACTCAATACTGGCTGTTGGCTTCCTTTATGTGGACGCCGTGACGTCAGCAATCAGACTTATATTGACTAGCTGAGGCTAAGGACACTTGGATTTGTTTCTAAGAATACATGTTTGAGTGCTTGAGTTAAAAAAGGGGGGAAAGATGTACTGCGATACAGTATTAGATTTTCTCGTTGCCTATTAGCTTATATATATTAGACTATATTTATTACTTTAATTGCATTCTTTTTGACTTTGGATTACTATAGGTGAAGACTCCTGACATTTACATGCAAAATTCTGACCACACGTTAAGCCTGTGTTGTGGGTATCTGTAACTACAAGATACTTCAATCACACAGACACCCAGACCCGAAACAAATATCTCCGAATCGACCAAAAATGTATCTCTGTGCGGGATTCGAACCATCAGCCTCTTGTTTCGCAAACATCTGTGCTACGGGGCTGTAAAATTAGCTTTCAAAAAATCCCTGTTGATAAAGAGTATAAATTCACCAATGTATAAAATAATGGTAATCCTTCGAAATGACATAATCGTTGAGATAGCCGGCCGTATGGGAGTGTCCAACGGATGATTTATTATATGCAGAACTGATCGCGGAACTCCGGCGAAATCGTTACTAAGGGAACTGAGGAAACGATCACACGAATCCATATCTGTATATAGTTTATCACCCTGTCTAAAACCAAATCGATTATTTTGTGAATAAGAAAACGGTCTTTGGAATAGAATACTTACTTTTCCTCCTTTTATAGACTTATAGTACAAAAGGTAAACAAACATGACAGCATAAGGCGTTTTGTTCATTACACCAGCTTAGAAGATTTCTCGTGCCCAAAAATCTCTCAAAAAAACTCTAATGTTATCTTCCTAGTTATTTACCTAGTTATTGATCTAGTTATTTTCTTTCTTCCTCAGGCGTTTTGACTCAAAGCGGAATCGACAAAATATAGTTGAATGAATATTGGTTTTTTCTCTTAAGGCTAAAAGGCTAGATGCCAGGATCTACTCCATCAACCTACTTTAGAAGAAGCAAATTAAAAAAAATCGAATTATGAAAAAAAAAACAAAAGCTACTCTGTACCTTCAAGCTCCAAACAAATGAAATACAAAATCATAACTCGATAACATATCTGTACGACACCCGCGATCGATATATCTCTTATGTCAGAAACGATTCGCGATGATTTATCGATTATACCACAAACCACATAGGGTTGTTATAAATCGATACCATCGTTATCGCAGTCGATATCGGGGCTGGTTGAACGATATTTACTGGCCGACAACCGTGGAGCATGAAGTATGCATGCAAATTTAATCTTGCTTCGAAAAGTGAATGTAATACGGGGGTATGGTTCGGATAAGGAATAGTAATGGAGTATGTTTGCTATTGATTAAGAGTATTCATTTATAACGATATTAATTGAATGGAATCGAGTCTGCGAAAGTAATATCATGATTATTGGTTATCGCAGCATGAGTTATTTTTAATAGCTAGTGGTGTAGTGGTTGGGATGTGTTTATTTTGCTTTAGAGTGTATTCGAATTAGAGCAAATAATTGGTATGAAAAACAAAAAATATAGTGTCTCACTTTTTAGCTTTCGAGACTTAAATTTGTAAAAGTACACAAAAATGCTTCGGGTTTCAACCTCAAAAAGTTTACTAGACTTAAACATTTAAAACTAAGTTATTTAAATGGAATTGACAGAACTAATAAGCTCGGAACGAACAAAGTGTTTTATTTGATTTTGATTTTAAAGCTTCAATCCACCACAAAGGCATAAAGCAGTTTCCCTACCCATACTTAAAAAACCCTTTGCGCTTATTCTCAAGTACCTACGCATATATCCCTAAATTCCTTCACCATCAAATGCCCAATGCTGAATCATA
Organism: Cephonodes hylas; assembly: GCA_030295005.1. Lineage (NCBI taxonomy): Eukaryota > Metazoa > Arthropoda > Insecta > Lepidoptera > Sphingidae > Cephonodes > Cephonodes hylas. The sequence goes on from AP025382.1 coordinate 8,307,609, forward strand.
AATCCAACGTACCCGAGGGCAAATTCACGTGGGTATTTACGACTCAGGCGTCAAACCTCAATATTAATTGAACCGGAAAGGGGTCAAAACGATACATCATACACACCACCCACAAACACCGCACTATTAGTGAGTTACATGATGACAGCACTAAATACGACGTGACGTCATATAACTGTACCTAATGGACCGTATTTTATAAGTTTCAACGCTAATTGTATACGATTTACGCGGTTATTGGCGAGTGTAGTAACCTAGTGCCTCGTTGGTCAACAAGTATCTTATTGTGAGGTTTGAAAGACCCTGGGTTTTTTTCAACAAGTGTTTATTGAGCAGTCTGGGGGTTTTCAATATGATGATGCAGACAATTAAATAATTAAAAGAATAAACAGACCCAACATTCACGTGCCTATTTCCAACCCTATACGTGATAAGTGTCATGATTACTAAAATCTATAGGAAGCTTTTCGGCCTATTTCAGCCAATATATATTTACAAATACCACAAATATTTGTCCCGGTACAGAGAACTCGAGGACTCTCGTTTCGCAAGCTATTGGATAACCAACGGCACCATGAAAATGTGATTGTTAGAAATTCTCTGCTAGAATAGTTTTACAATGAAATGCAACTGGAAGGCGATGTCTTGAAATACTTAAGTACATAATTCAGGTATAAAGTAAGATTTGAATACTAAATTATTGATTGGCTAATTAATTAGGAAATATTTTTGAAACTTCGTCTAAAGCCAAATTATTTCAAGTAAAAATTCTCCATAAATAAAATAAAAAATATGATGCGCTAACCCATGAGAAAACTAAAAATGCCTGGATATGCAAATTTATTTGTTTGAATTATTTTCCTTTAATTATACACAACAAATGATAGGCTCTTTCTGAATTCCCGCCAAATCTGACAGTTAATAAACCATAGACAAGCAAAAAATGTAGCACCATTGTTCCATATTTAAAACAATCGTAGGCCGAACAAATTCGTTTCAAATAACAAAAACCTCAAACGCGAGTGGGCGTAACGAAAAGAAGGCCCATTATAATAAAATTTGACAATGTCCTTTATTACGGAGAAAGTTTCGAATGTCATTATATTCGTCAATCAATTCGAATGATTCTCAATATGGCCGCGCTAGTCATCCGCCATTGTTGAGAAATTGACGTAAAGCATTTTTAATGAGGGAGCAGTAATTATGTTAGTATTGGTAAGTTGTTTTGTATCCGTTGTAGAATTAATGGCTAAGAATTGATTTTGAAAAAGATTGAGTGATGACCTCGAGGTTAAGCACGCGATCGAGAATCTCGATTGTCGCGGGATCAATGTCTGAACACAAACCTCTGATTTTCGCAGTAATGTGTGTATTTAGAATTATCAAATACTTTATCGCTGAAAAAAAAAACATCGCGATGAAACCTGCACACGTCAAAGTTCTTAGGACCTTCCAGTTTTAGAGGAAGCTTGTACCCAGCGGTGGGACGTATAGTGATGGCTGGTGATGACGATGATTCAAATTTTATTTTGATAAAAATAGAATGTCATGTCTTTTAAAGCGCAAGAAGTACACGACAACTTTTTATACGAAAAATATTAAGTATGTAAGAAAATATTGTATTTTTGTGGTAACTAAATACTTACGTTTTGTTAGTATTATTTAAGAGGCGTAAGTACTAAAGGCGTTAAGGCGCAAGGCTGAGGACGATAATGTGTTTAAATACTTTATATTCTGTGATAGGGGAACCTATTGAGGTTTTTCCAACTCAAAACTTCGAACTTCAAATTTCGAAAACCAAGTCACACAACCCTCTACCTAGGCAAACGCTATATGTACCAATACCATAGCATCCAATTTGCTAATCCCACAGCTCGTTAGTAGAATCATTTATAAATAGTGCATTGTTGCGCGGCAAAGTGTAACTAATGACTTCCTATGCGCGCGTCTATCTGTCTGTCACAACTAGCGTCGCGACGGTGGTAATGCTAACTGCATGTGGAGATGGACTGGGTTTATGTTGTTATTATATGCTAATATCTTTTTCGGTTAACGCATGGGTCACGTAGGTCATTGTTTTAGGTGATTCCTAATAGCACTATGATTTGTAAGGTTTTTTTTTATTTGTAGGAAATCTGAAATATAAATGATAAGATGTATAACCTGTAATTCTCTTCTTTAAAAGACTAGATTTGTTGTTAGTTTGTTACGTTTTAACTTGACCACTTGAGCGATTTAATAAATTTTTGGTATAGGTATAAACGGTATTCTGAGGAGTAACATAGCTCCTTTATATTCCGGAAAAATGTGATCCCGTGGAATTAACTCGAGTAATTCAACCATCGCCTTATTCAAGCAATTTATAAGCGGCACTAAAGATTCTTATGGAAGAAATGGTCTCAAGCGATAAGACCGCCTGTTTTATCCCATATTATTTTTGTGTCAACCAGAAAATGTAAACAATTATAATTAAAGTAATTGCCACTTATTAAAACTATCTCCACATACCGCAGCCAAGCAGGACATCGTTAAGCATCGGACTTACACGCGGCCGGCGCATAGCTCAAATAAAAAACGGGACTTTTCTATATTTGACTTATGAAAAAACGCTCGCGCGAACGGATGCCACCGCCGCTTAGAGCACTGCTTCTTAACAATTAATCGTTTCCGCACCGCAGCCGCTTCCTATCGGAAAATAGACGAAGGAAATGTCGAATCATCGTGTGTCAGGCTATTTTAAATTAAGGGAATTCATGTACTTAAGGGAAATGCAGCAGTGACGCCGCTGACTTTTCGATGTTACGGTATTCGGATAGACAGAGGTAAATTTCTGCACCCGCATTGCGCCAGGTATGTACGTATCAGTCCCACACATCTAAGGATATTGCCGTTTTTCCGGCACATTTCTAGACTCCGTGCTGCTACCGAGAAAAATCTAATAACATTTCGACCGACCACGGGAATCGACACCAGTACCTACCATTAAGTCGCACGGCTGACGGCACATACATGTACTGCGAGACCACGAAGCGATCTGAAATCATCCTAAAATATCATGTATTTATGTTTATACATACATAAACATTCTACCAGTTTTCCATCGGGGTAGACGCACCTTTGCAAATTTGTTTCCGCACCATATTCCGCGAGTACGGCAAATGTCTTTCGGGCACAATTTTAGTTTCAGTGCTTTGCATGTAATTTATTTAAGTTGAACGTTATATATTAGATACCGGACAATATGGAGTATAGATATATATGTATATAATATACATATTATGTGTCTAGATTATATATCTCTCTGTATCTATATCTATGAAAGCCCGTGCCCAGCAGTGAAACGTTTATAGGCTGATGATAAAATGATGTCATCACAAGCAATTATGCATTTCACAATAGACGCAGTTGTATACCACGACCTCAAAACAGGAACCATATTTGTAAAACGAGTTATACCCTCTAAATAGTTTTTAACAACCTACCACGTCTTTTGAATTTTGCGACGCCCTAACATTTTTGTATTAACATTCTATTACTCAATGATCGTCAGTAGGCACTAATGGGAAATTGCGCTAGCCATAATCAAAAACCAACAGCACCAGACCAGCGAGCTGGATTAAGACCTAAACCTTAGTTATAGAGGAGACATGATGAAAAAAGTCCCTAGTCCCTAGTCATATTAAGGCTTTGAAGTATCATACATTTAAAGAAACTACTAAGAAACAACTATGTAACAAACCTTACTATACAATATCAGAATATATGGAGGATAACGAAGCCTGGGCATAATTAAAATGTTACTGTAATCACAGGTTTGACTGAGTTTACTTTAATGGACATGGCTGTACGTAATTATTGTTTTAGTAATCTGTAAGCAATTAGGTATGTCATGCTCGCTGAAACGTCTGTGCTTACGGCGGCATCGTGTGCCGGGTCGGTCACTTCCCTATGAAATGGTTGAGGAGGCCGATGGCTGGCACATGCGTCATACTCGTGAACGGGTGCTGTTTGTGTGGACTGGTCTGCCTAATTTGCTTATTTCCATTCATGAAATTTTAACTCGGTTAGATGACAGTCTCTCCATTTAAGATGACTATGCTGTTCTAATATGCAACACAAAATTCTGATATTGTATCAATGAGCTGCTCGAATTCGGGAAATTAAGTCCTTGTAACAATATTGTAAGCTATCTCTTGATTGGAAAAGAGCAACACTAGAGTTTCTTGCCCGTTCTTCTCTAGTGATGACTGCCTTCCGAACAGGGTGGTAAAATTTGAAATGACTGAATCTAAGTGATGTATTTGACATTTTATGGATTCAATAAATATTATTTCATTTCATTTCATTTCAAAAACTAAGTTAGTCTTTTTTAGCATATCAGGAAATCTGATACTGTACTAGAAAGCAGCAGTAACTTCCTATGACGTGAGCCTTTGCATGCAGTGAGTATGTATAAACATACACTACAACCTACCTTTTCAGAAGACAGTTATTAGTGTATAAAAGTACAAATCTCGTAGAGGACTACGGGCAGGAGCCCATACAAATTCCAAAATAGTCACAAAACCTACCACAATTTCGAAATATATTCTGCCGTAGGCGTATAAAAATACAGAATGCTAAAAATTGCATAATGCACGTACAGTTTGTATGCAGCGCGTGTAATCGTCAATCAATCACTATCGGAATAAGGAGCCCGACCTTGATTAACGATGTCGGTCGAAGCATTGTTTAATATAAACAATTGTGAAATAATGTCTGTGTTTTACTACATATTTTATACCGCCTGACAGACTAACGATAAAAGGGGTAAGGTTTTCCCTGTTAGGTAGACTTGTCTTGGTTAAATAGGGTAGCAAGGGTAGAAACGTGGATGAAAAAATTGAGTCGCAAAAAACTAAAATCTTTTCCTCTAGTATCGTGGATAGACGTTGCTGTTCATTAAACATCAGATAGATAACTTGCTCGCTTACCCCCTATTTATAGAAAAAAATAATATAAAAAGAAAATACCAAACATCGTCTTCATCATAATCGTGGGGCCTAGATACCCTCATGTATTGTCAATTTACTCTAGTTAAATAAAACTTAAATATTATTATTTGGAATTGTGTAAGGAAACTTAGGCTTCTGGGCTTCTTACCGGCACTGACCAGATTCGGCAGTGGCACGCAAAGAAATAACACAATGAAGCTTAACAAGTAGCTATTTAGACGTCTTTTCCCTAAAACGAAATTGTTGAGATGAAAAATAAAAAGGAGTTCAAAAACCCACGTGTCAAAATAGTTTTAATTTCTAGATGCATTTATGAAGTTCCAAGGAGGGTATTCCCAAGGAGGGTATTCCCAAGGAGGGTTGGCGTCAGGCAGGCGGCCGGCCGTAAAACATCTGCCAAAACTCTTATGCAGCATGTTTTGTCCTTCCACACAGGAAGGAAGGACAAAACATGCTGCGCCGACCCCAAACAAGAATTGGGATCAGGGCAGGAGAATGATGATGATGATGCATTTATGAAGTCTAAACATGTGTCACGGAGACTCTACCATTGTAAGGTGTAATTATTTTTTGTAAGTACATCATTTACTCTATTTATAAACTAAGGCAGTTCAGGCACACCCCTCTAACTTTTCGAAGTCATGTGTGTATTCACAATTAATTATCACTAGCTTTAACGGTGAAGGAAAACATCACGATGAAACTAGGTCACCTAAAAGTTCTTAGGTGTTCATTTAGATCGGTAAATGTTGACCAGTTTTCCGTCCGTCAAATAACAACCTGACTCAATTTACGAACTTTTTCCGGCGAGAGATCGAAACTCGCCGACGAAAAAAATAAGGTGTACCAATAAAAATAATAGCTAAGGAACTGTCACGTTATTTTCCGCGGGAATACTCGCGCAAATTGACAAACTGGCACGATTACTGTCAATATGGCACCTAATGTCACTGTCGGTTGTGGCATAAACGCGTCAACCGCCAGCTAAACACGCTGAACATTGGCCATAGAGTAGAGGAGTTGGTAGAAGCGACACTTTATTAGTAACACGTCTTGGCTTTGATCAGTATTGTATACAAAATACACCATTTTCTAAGAAATAGTAGACAGAGAAGGTTTTTAGATGTAGACACCATAGAGGCAAAGAGCTTATAACCGTTTTCCGATAAATTTCAAGACTTGTTGCTGCTGAATGTATTATAAAAATTCAATAACATTTGTCTCGACTGGCCACAGTGTGAAAAAATTTATTATAGGAGAATTTAAAGACATAGGCAATATTTTTTCACGAATTTCGTCTGAATGACGTTCGATCCAGCCGATACATATAAAATTATACAAAGAATATATTATTTCCGAGGATGCCGAAGCATATCGTCAGCTCAATAGACGGATCTGGAAGTCCTTGCGACACGATGTCCGTGCTCACAATACTGTGAGCATTAAAGAGACAATAGAGCGGAACGGAGGCTCCAAAGTGTTTGCAAGAGACTTGTCTATTGGGCAAAGACAGTTGTCTAGGCTGAAGACGGAGGGCGGCCGCGTAGTGTGGACGAGGGCAGAGGTTTTAAGGGAGATCGAGAGGTTCTACGGACAGCTTTACACCTCGGTTGCCAAGCCCGCTGTTCGCTCGGCCGAAGACCCGAGAGCCGAGTTGATCCGCCACTTCAGCGATGATATCCCGGACATCAGCCTGTGTGAGATTGAGATGGCCCTGAAACAACTTAAGAACAACAAGGCGCCGGGTGAGGACGGAATCACTTCAGAGCTTCTGAAAGCGGGCGGAACGCCGGTACTTAAAGTCCTTCAGAGGCTCTTCAATTCCGTTCTCCTCGAGGGCTCAACGCCAGAGGCATGGAGCAGGAGCGTGGTGGTACTGTTCTTCAAAAAAGGTGACAACACCTTGCTGAAGAATTACAGGCCCATCTCGCTCCTGAGCCATGTCTATAAGTTGTTTTCGAGGGTCATCACAAATCGTCTCGAACGCAGGTTTGATGACTTCCAGCCGCCCGAACAAGCTGGTTTCCGAAAAGGCTTTAGCACCATAGACCACATCCATACGCTTCGGCAAGTTATCCAGAAAACCGAGGAATACAACTTGCCGCTTTGTTTAGCGTTTGTGGACTATGAGAAAGCCTTTGATTCGATCGAGACGTGGGCGGTGCTAGAGTCTCTCCAGCGGTGCCACATTGACTGTCGGTACATCGAGGTGTTGAAAAGCATATACAGCAACGCCACCATGTCGGTCCGAGTACAAGATCAGAGCACGAAGGCTATTCCACTACAGAGAGGCGTGAGACAGGGAGATGTTATATCTCCGAAACTGTTCACTGCCGCGCTGGAAAACGCCTTCAAGCTCTTGGAGTGGAAAGGATTCGGCATCAACATCAACGGCGAGTATATCACACACCTTCGGTTTGCCGACGATATTGTAGTCATGGCAGAATCGCTGGAGGACCTTAGCACTATGCTCGAAGACCTCAATCGAGTCTCCCAACAGGTGGGTCTTAAAATGAACATGGACAAGACGAAAATCATGTCGAATGTCCATGTTGTGCCCACCCCAATCGCAGTTGGGGGCTCGACTCTCGAAGTTGTAGACGAATATGTCTATTTGGGACAAGTGGTCCGGTTAGGCAGGTCCAACTTCGAGAGAGAGGTCAATCGTCGAATCCAACTCGGTTGGGCAGCGTTCGGAAAGTTAGGAGACGTCTTCTCGTCCAAAATACCTCAGTGCCTGAAGACAAAAGTCTTCAATAGTTGTGTGTTACCAGTGATGACTTACGGCACTGAGACGTGGCCTCTCACTAAAGGCGTCATGGGACGGCTCAGGGTCACTCAACGAGCTATGGAGAGGGCTATGCTCGGGGTTTCCCTACGTGATCGAATCAGAAATGAGGAGATCCGTAGGAGAACTAAAGTAACCGACATAGCCCAACGGATTAGCTCGTTGAAGTGGCAATGGGCCGGCCACATGGCGCGGAGAACTGATGGCCGATGGGGCCAGAAAGTTCTCCAGTGGAGGCCACGTACTGGCAAGCGCAGCGTGGGACGTCCCCCGACAAGGTGGTCCGACGACCTTGTCAAGGTCGCGGGACGTCGCTGGCTGCAGGCGGCTTCCGACCGTTCCCGGTGGAAGTCATTGGGGGAGGCCTATGTCCAGCAGTGGACCACTAATGGCTGATATGATGATGATGATATTATTTCACTTCTATACGGTTACATATTCAAAGTAAGGAAGAGAAACTTGTTACGCGCACGCTATTCTGAAGCGATAAACTAAATCGATTCAATTTGTATGCTTGTATTATCGTGTCGAAAACGCGGTCAATGTAGGCCGTAAACAGACGGACAATAAGCCCTTCAGTTATATCATACCAACAGAATTAAGTATAGAAAACTATTGGTCAAGTCCCAGATTATTAGTAGTGACCAGCAGAGTATATAGAAAAATCAGTTGTTAGTACAAAAAAATGTCTATCTAATGAAGACCACATACTCTCAGTATGAATTGTAGACTTTATTACATTTGAAAGGATAGGAGGATTATGGACTTTTGCAAAAGAAACGTCTATATTTTAGGAATGGTGGACGGAGAAAGAAACATCCCTTCTGTTTTTTTTTTGTTCTTTAACCACAGTTCATTTATTTCTAGTGGCTATGAGGAAGGAAGCGTGAAGCAGGTCATGTTACTTTTGGGATGTTACGCGGTCTCAGCGGTCTTAACGAGCCGCGGTTTTATTGTCACTGACTCAAAGCTGTCGTTAGTATATTGTGTTTGTTTAAAAATCTCCACTTCACTTCAATTCTGTCGATTGTCGTGCGTTTGACTTTTCAAATCACGTCACTTTAGCATGAATGCGCTAATCTAAGTAACTAGTGGTCAGATTCGAAAAAGTATTTCAATGATTAATAGGGCATTTATTGAAAAAGGCTATAAGGGAATGGAGCCGCCGTTAAAATTTGTAAAAACGGAAAAAGTCGTCTATGAAAAATATAAGGCTATCCAGATTCAACCTGAAAAAACCTCTAATCCTATAAAAAATTGTGGAGTTTTTGCCTAAAATAGTAACTCATACGAAACATCGAATTTCTCTAATTTATATAAAAAGAACATCATTTTCAGCCCACATGCACCCACTGCTGGGTATAGGCCTCCCCCAATGCTCGCCATTTTTGTCGGTCTTGAGCTGCTCTTATCCAGAGCTTTCCGGCTACACGGGTTATGTCATCTGACCATCTAGCTGGTGGTCTGCCCCGTTTCCTTGCACCTTCCCGAGGCCACCATTCTGTCACGGCTTTTGTCCATCGACCATCACTCCTTCTTGCCAAATGTCCTGCCCATCGCCATTTTAGCTGTGTGACACGCTTGCCTACATCGACCACTAGTGTTCTTTGGCGTATTTCGATGTTAGGTACTCTGTCGATGAGGGATATACCCAGCATGGCGCGTTCCATTGCACGTTGAGCTACTTTTATTTTGTGTATGTGCTCGTTTGTCAAAGGCCAAGTTTCTGAGGCGTATGTGAGAATGGGCAGGATGCATTGATTGTAAACCTTGGTCTTCAGGCTTTGAGGAAGTTTGGATTTGAAAACGTCCCTGAGTTTACCAAAAGCAATCCATCCCAGTCGAATTCGGCGCTCAATTTCTTCAAGATGTGAATTCTTGCCAAAGGATAAACGATGTCCAAGATAAATATATTCTGGCACCACCTCCAGTTGGCTATTACCAACAATGATGGGTGGTACTCTCTTGGCGATGTTGGTTAAAATTTTTGTCTTGGACATGTTCATCCTAAGGCCAACTCTGGAAGATGCCTCGTGTAGTTCACAGAGCATAACCTGGAGATCCATCGTGTTTTAACAGTGTTAAAAAGAACAGCCGCGAAGAAATATATGATAATATAAGACTTTTCATCAACGCATATACCAACGAAATTTATACGTTCATTTGGACAAGTCCGCATAAAATCATATTTTTACTGCATAATTTCACGGGAATACCAATTTGTTATGTTAATTAGGGGAAATGAGGCACATTGCCCAACTTTACTCGCAATTTATCCTACTCTAAATATCATCATAATCACTTTAAAAGCGGAGAAAACAAGCGCACCCGGAAGTTATGTAGATATTTCGAGGGTGTGTAATCCATCTAACCCTATTTTGTAAATTTGGGGAGGGTTACTCTTATCCCCTCTCCATTAAAGGAAAGTAACACATACGACAGTGCAGTGATGGCCTTGAGGTTTGGGCGCACGGTACGAGAATTTCGACGGTCGCGGGTTCGAACCTCAGGCACACACCTCTGACTTTTTGAAGTTATGTGTGTATTCACATTGAATTATCACTTGCTTTAACGGTGAAGGAAAACATCGTGATAAAACCTGCACACCTAAGAGTTCTTAGAAATTTCTTAGGTGTGTAGTCCACCAACCCGCACTAGGCCAGCGTGGTGGACTATGGCCTAAACCCTCTCAATGGTAGAGGAGACCCGTGCTCAGCAGTGGGCGTATATGGGTTGATGATGAAGAAGAAGAACACATACGACAATGGATGTATATAATCTAATAGGCTAATATAATCAACAGCTCATATGTCCCAAGTGATACATCTGAAAATTGGACGTATATGGGCTTATTGGGAGAGGCCTATGTCCAGCAGTGGACGAATATTGGCTGTTGATGATGATGAAATGAAATGAAATGAAATGAAACGAAATGAAACGAAATGAAACGAAATGAAACGAAATGAAACGAAATGAAACGAAATGAAACGAAATGAAACGAAATGAAACGAAATGAAACGAAATGAAACGAAATGAAACGAAATGAAACGAAATGAAACGAAATGAAACGAAATGAAACGAAATGAAACGAAATGAAATGAAATAATATTTATTGAATCCATAAAATGTCAAATACATCACTTAGATTCAGTCATTTCAAATTTTACCACCCTGTTCGGAAAGCAGTCATCACTAGAGAAGAACGGGCAAGAAACTCTAGTGTTGCTCTTTTCCAATCAAGAGATAGCTTACAATATTGTTACAAGGACTTAATTTCCCGAATTCGAGCAGCTCATTGATACAATATCAGAATTTTGTGTTGCATATTAGAACAGCATAGTCATCTTAAATGGAGAGACTGTCATCTAACCGAGTTAAAATTTCGTGAATGGAAAAAAGCAAATTAGGCAGACCAGTCCACACTCCCACGAGGCGGCTTGCGTTCTGGCCGGGTCCCTTCCTTGGGACATTGACGCAAAGCTCCTCTCGCGATGTTACTATCAGCGGGAGGAGGCGTTAAGCCGTGGGGATCGACCGGCCCCGAGAGAGGTTGAGGCGATTAAAGCCTCCCTCCGTACAGCCGCCGTGGAGGAATGGCGAACCAGGCTGGAACATCCCAGTGCTGGTGTTAGGACCGTCGAGGCAGTGCGTCCTGTCCTCGACCAGTGGGTGGACAGGCGCCATGGTGCGGCAACGTTCCGCTTGACGCAGGTATTGTCGGGCCACGGATGCTTCGGCCATTACCTGTGTCGAGTGGCACAGAGAGAGGAGTCGGCCATGTGTCACCATTGTGACAACTGCCCAGACGACACCTCCCAGCACACCTTAGAAGAGTGTCCAGCCTGGGAGATGCAGCGCGGCGCTCTCCGCGCGATTATTGGTGAAGACCTCTCACTCCCGGCCGTAATTTCGTCAATGGTCGGGAGTCCGAGGTCATGGCGGGCGATGCTCTCCTTCTGCGAACAAGTTATTTCGCAGAAGGAGAGCGCGGAGCGGGATCGTGAAAAGAATGATCCCGCCCACCGTAGACGTCGAAGAAGGAGGTGCCGGGTCAACAGAGAACATTAGACCCGGCGCCCTGCCCTGTGGCAAGGGGGCGTAAGAATCCCACCACGGTCTTCCCTGCCTGTCGTAAGAGGCGACTAATAGGGACCTGTGGGGTCGCTTAATGAAAGTGACCCTAAGACGGGCGGCAGCACGGTGGCCTGTGTCTGTCGCGGGCGCCCAGTCATAATTCAAGGCGCCCATACAAGGCTTGTGGGGGTGCAACTGCGCCCCCTATCACACCGAGACGGCCGGGACGCTTTTCGTCTCGGAAGCGCACTGGGTGGCTGCGGTTTAATGATGGGTAACTTCTCGCCCACAGACCGTGGTCACCCTCCTTGGCGCGAAGGAGGCCACCGGGGGGTTTTAGTCGGTATGCCGGTGATGGTTAGGGAAAGGTTAGGGACACAGCCCGGCAATAACATCTGCGCGGACCTCACCGCGCGCCGGGCTGGGTCGGTGACCCCGACATACGCTTCCTGCTTCTCTCTCCAGAGGGGGGCGGGAGGTAGAGCCATAAGGAGGCTTTCCCCTCAATAAAAAAATAAAAAAAAAAAAAAAAAAAAAAAAAAAAAAAAAAGACCAGTCCACACAAACAGCACCCGTTCACGAGTATGACGCATGTGCCAGCCATCGGCCTCCTCAACCATTTCATAGGGAAGTGACCGACCCGGCACACGACGCCGCCGTAAGCACAGACGTTTCAGCGAGCATGACATACATATGATGATGATGATGATGGGCTAATATGATCGTCATTCATATACGTCCCACTACTAGACACGGGCGTCCTATACAACTGTAAGCGGTTAGGCCTCCAGTACACCACGCTTAGTGCGGGCTAGCTTCGATATTTTTTATTATGTTTTTCTGTGACAGTCCAAGGCGACTATCCCTGTGATTCTACCACTATAAAATACCTATAATACGTTGTTTAAGAAAGCTGCTAAAAACCACATGCCTTTTACGTTTCAAAGAATCTTCATTCATAAATAAAATTGGTCAAGAACCGCTACTTGATTGCGGCAACAAATTCATTCAGAATTTCATTCGGTTTTTGCCCATCAAAAGTATCCACATCCGTCAGTTTAATTTATTGTATGCGATGAAATCGAAATTTAATGGTAAATAATTATTGTGAAAGGAAGGGTTTTTTGCACGCACATACCTATTCATACATAATATGATGGTAGTTGGTGTATACGAGGTCGTCAGCGCAAAAGTGGTCTAACCTTAATACAAATTAGCATTTAAATTAGTGAAAAATTTATTTTTGCATTTTACAAAGGTGAACAAAAACGCAATGCAAAAACTAATTTTGTAACACTATTTACCGTCAAACAAAAAAAAATACTTTAGGCCAGTTTTGTTCCAATTTTTTGACAACTTTCAATCGTTTGCTATTAGGTTGAAAACATGGAAAATGTTGGGTAAGCCGGTTTTCCGCCTCATACATACCTGTATTCTCGAAGTGGCAAGCAGAGGGCAGAGTATTTCTACACGATTCGCCAGTTCTATTAAAATGTTCCACGAAGCAAGCCTTTTACCATCTACAGATAGATTCTGTTACGGTACTAAAAAAATCCTATCGAAGTCGAAGACGTAAGTTTTATTTATTCAATAAATCTCATATATTTATTTACCCGTAGTGCATTAATTGTGTCTAATTTCATTAACTTTAATCTTTTTATGTGACTATACCTTAGAGTTCAATGTTCTTTCTCCCGCTTTGCTTTAGAGAGAAGAGAACAACTCTTTGTTTTCCAATCCTCTTTTATACATTTTCTGAATACATTATTTGCAGGACCATTACAAATTAGGTTCCCGTAGACCCGCTGAGTTTCATTACTATGGCGTCAATACTGTTCGTGCTGTTCATCCTGGAGCACACGAGTTACAGTGGCGGGTGTGTGGTGGGATAGGGCTTAAAAACTGCTGGACTAAAGGTAGCACAAACAAAAAGCTTTCATCGAAAAAAGATAACCTAAAACAATACATCTGCCTATTTATTCTTCAATAAAAGAGTAAGCATTCCCCCATATCTCAGTGCATTTAATTGACGATTCCTTGACATGGAAAATTGTCAGCAAGACACATAAAACCAAGCTTGTTATTGCGTGCAAGGGCCATTGGCCTCGGTATTTTAATTTTGGCTCGCAACCAATGTATGTGTGATTCGAAATCTTGAAGGACGGTACTGAATACTGGCACGAGTGATACAACTCCTGATTAAATGCAGTGCGGTCCAAAAAATTTCCATTGGCAAGAAACGACTATGATTTTTGGGAAGATAATACTGCCCTCACCCCAAATCCCTAAAGAACATAGATATCCTATGGTTGCTTTGGATAGATCGCCATGTGCGATGAAGCCGCCATTTGTAGGGTACAAAATATCTAACTTTATATATTTTTGTATGATTTACAACTTTTTCTGATTGTACAGAACAGAGTCATAAATATTTATTTTTTTCTCCTTCAAGCACAATAATTTTTATTATTTACTAGCGACCCGCCCCGGCTTCGCACGGGTGCAATGCTGATATTTAATGGATGTTATCATACATATATACCTTCCTCTTGAATCACTCTATCTATTAAAAAAAAACCGCATCAAAATCCGTTGCGTAGTTTCAAAGATTTAAGCGTACAAAGGGGCATTGGGACAGAGAAAGCGACTTTGTTTTATACTATGTAGTGATTTATTAACAATAAATACACCTATCACTTGAATACATAAGTCTAATCCCACGATAAGATACAAGTCGCGTCCTCGGTAGTAAAAACAAAAATACTTTTCAGTCTCACAAACACCCAGATCCAGAACAAATATTCGTGAATACCACAAACATGTATCTCGTTTTAGGAATGGAACACGCGGCCTCTCGTTTCGCAAGTTAATGTGTTGCCAATGGTGCCACGGGGCTGTCAAAAATTCACTAAACACTAATGTAGAAGTGTTCCTCTGCACTTCAGCAGTACAGGCGTGAGTATATATATATGTATGTAGATTCCTATATAATATCGCAAGACGGTCCGCACCGGTCCCAGATGGCAGAGCGCAAGGCCGAGACAATTGCATTCTATTAAAGCGATTACATGCCAATTGATTGATAAGTGCGGTGATAATGTCTCGGGAACGGCGACGGGTTCGAATCAACAATGAACTTTAAAATTTATGGCCGTGTCTTGTATGAATATTTTATTAATCATTTACGCACGTATGTATGTGTGGAAAATATGTGTGGAGTGTATGAGGGGATATGAAAGAAAAAGGGGTGAAGACACGACGGATGATAGGGATGTTTGGAAGGATAAAATACACTTTGTTTGATCTCAAGTAAAACACGCTTTCACGTTTTCAGACTGCATACAGCTAGTGAGGGTTACCTTATGTTACGCAATGCCAAGTATGGTCAACCGATGATAGAAGTCGTGAACTCTAAACCGCACGGCAGATATTTGTGCCGTGTGATCCTGAGACATTAGTGATCCTACTACTATTATAAAGGCGAAAGTTTGTAAGTATGGATGTTTGTTACTCTTTCACGTAAAAACTACTGAATGGATTTGAATGAAACTTTACCACAATATAGCATATACATCAGAATAACACATAGGATACTTTTTAGCCCAGAAAATGGACTATTCCCGTGGGAATGGGTATTTCTGGATCTCCCAAACCGATTGGAATCATTTTTGGTATAGAAGTAGGTAGGGCTCACAGAATTAACGTGGGATAATTTTATCCTGGAAAATGTAATCCCGTGGGATAAACATGTTATAAATGCAAAAATCTCTCTGCACTTAACCCTAGAGTCTACGCGGACGGAGTCGCGGGCAAAAGCTAGTATAAAATATAGACATTAAAATTAGTTATATTTTCGGAGAAACCATGTCATCAGTTTTGAGTTCAAATTCTACACACACACCTGGATTCTGTAAAGATTTTTGTACCTGATAAACTATCATTTTTACGACGAAGGAAAACATCGCGAGGAAACTTTCGTAAATAAACTATCTATGTATATCGAATTAGATGAAATAAAAAATTGTACCTATTAAGTGTTTTTTTGCTGACATGATAATAATAGCTCTTGTTTGTACTGACTTACTTACAAGTTATATTTAATTGTCTATAAGATTAAATAAAAATACTATTATGACCGATACTGGTACGTTTATCACATAGTTTGTTTTTACAATAAACGCAATTTCTAAGGTAAAACATCCGATAAAAAATCACTATCAGTTATCCTTAAAGTCAACACTCTTGTTTATTTTGATGTCCTTTTATCTATATGCGAGGGATTAAAGGATCAAAAAATCCAGGTAAAAATAATATTTACTTACCAGTATGAAAGATTTCTTTAGAAAAATAACCTAGATCCTGTGTACCCAAATTGTTAAGCAGAGGTATACCCTATACACGTTTCGACAGCTATGTTTTAATCGCGAATACCTAATAAAAATCAGGATAAAATTTACCATCCCTAAGCTATCGATGTAAAGCCAAAAAGTTTAGCCGCGGGACTAATAACATTTCTTCTTATTAATACACACTTTGAAAATGATAAGACGACATAGTAGTCAGCTAGTATTTCAACACACATAATATAGTCGTCTTTCGTAGTACATAAAACTGGTGTAAAGTAATGCTGTAGCGTTTATCAAAGACTTGCTCAAATTAAATTTAATTATATTCGCCGCTGGATGCAGGCCGCTTCCGACGGCACAATTTGGAAGTCTTTGGGGAAAAGCTGTGTCCAGCAATGGCCGTCTTAGGCTGATGATGTAAAGCTTATTTTTTCGTAAGTAGGCACAGATAACAAAAGAAAGCAGGACTATAATAAAACTTTGTTGCCAACTGCACAAGCCTGTAGTACTAAATTACGAAATTTTCTTTCGATATGCAAAGCAGACAACAATGCAATAAACGCGTTTTTATTTAAAAGGTCCGGTTATAAAATCGGTCCGGTGGCCGTCCAAAATTTTAACGTCAGCCGCCATTGTTATCGATATTAGTATTCCGTCGATATATCGATACGTGCACGATAGAGATGTGCAACGAGATAACACGTTAATGGTATCCGTTGGGGATCGTGAATTGCAATAAGTTTGGGCGGATATGCAAATACAATTCAAAATTCAACGTAAAACGAAAATACTTCTCTATATCTGTCATCGGGTTTGTATTCAATCCGTATTCGATGCTGAATCGATTATCGATTGTGTGAACGAAATGATTATGTGGGAACTATACGAAGTTTATTTGTATGCGTTTTATCTGCAGACTTAGTGTCAAGTGATGAAGTATGAGAGTCCTATTCGTTTGTTGGTCTGTTCCAGCAGGATATTACAATACGAAATTCATGTGCCTGCATTGAGTGGAAAACCTTAATTTAGAAGTCGTGATGGCCTCTAGGTATAGGCTTGTGGTACAGAATATCACGGCGTTCGCAGATTGAAACCCCAAGTACACACCTGAACTTTCAAAGTTATTTATGTATTCATAATGAAACTCATCGTAAGGATCCTGCAAACCTATACCTAGGATTTCTGAGGTATGTAGTCCACCAACCCGCCCATGACCAGCACGGCCGCTAATCCCTCTTATTAATAGAGGAGTCCTTAACCTAGCAGTATACATACATATTTTCTTTTTTTTCTTCCTTCAAAGAGGTCGCTAACAACGATAACAATGGCTATTGAAACACAAATATTTTATATATTAAAATACCTGATTAACAATTAAATTGTTAATATACTTAATCCCACGCAAAGTCAAGCTAGTTAAAATTCATTTAAATCCATTAAAATTCCTTATAAATCTTCCGTATATAGCCAAATTAATTATTGGTAAAAATGGAAATCGTGTTGGTTTAATTCTTCGTTTTATCGTTTATTAGTATGTATTTTTATTCGATCTGACAACACATAACGTTCATTTTTGGCGCGACATTAAACTCCTTCGCAGCTCGACATAACACCGATAGAAAAATATTCTCGACTTGCTACACCGAGCGTAAAAATTAATGGGAATTTTCATTTGAGGATACAATGCTTAACCACGACTTTGCTCGGCCATTTAAACGAAGTTAGTTGGTTTATTGAAATTACATAACAATATGTTTAATCTCTTTGCAATCACATTTCCCATGACTTGTACCCTAGCGTGGAGTCTGGTCTATGAACTTTACTGATGGGTATATTTAATTAGTGTTTTATTATTTTTGTTAAATAAAAACTTATAATAAACTTGGATATTTTAGCTGTAAATATTTAATTAAATAGAAGAGTACAGCATTTTTTTGAACATCGACTGACGTGAAACTCAAAAACAGAAAAGCATTGTATCGTTCAAAAAATTATTTCTAATTCAAGCCAATCTAGATTCCATTGTTCTAAAAAAGCAACTTTTGACCCACCCGAGAAATTAACCAGGATGCTCTCAATCGCACGCCGCAGGGCCAACAAAACTGCCGCTTAAACAATTTTGTTTACTACTGAAAAATACAACTAAAAACTCTAACACACGGACCTGACAACCAATTCAATGTAGATATAAAATCACATAAAACCGATTCTGTGGCACTCCGAAGACATTTTAAACACGACGATGTATAATTTAAGGAACTTTACTACTCCACAGTTATTTATTTCGTTTCAGAATCGTTAACATCCCGTCCACTCGACAACGGCATCGATAGAATTAACTGCTATCGAAAATATACATCTTGGACACTTATTTAAAAGCCGAAAAGCGTTACACGTTAATTGTGTAATGTCTAGTTTATTATTGTGTTCATAGGGTCAGGATATTCTAATTTTATAACAAATTACGTTTAAAATTTTAGCCTAAAGCTTATTATTTAGAATTTTTTAAGGCAAGCTAGGCTATGGGTTGTATTGGACGTAGCACGTCCCAACGTAGACGTACGTGGTAGTAGCCACTGACATATAAAATGATAGCCTATATCAGGGCTTCCCAAAGTGTGGTTAGGTCTTAGTCCACCAGAATGATAGATTGTATGGTCTACTAACAAGGATAATCTTAGAGCAATTATTTGTATTATCCAAGTTTTAAAAAGAAATGAACAACGTCTTTTCGTAGTAGTTTACTCATGATACAGTCTAGACTCTGAACCATTTATCACAACTGCAACAACAAAAGCAGCGGAGTTTATCAAAACTGTAAACATGTGTCTAGAAAGAATTACGTGCCTAGTGGAGACGTGCTGTCTGTACAACACGATATAGATAAGTAGTAAATCATGAGGTAAGACGACGGTTTCAACAAACAATGCAAAATCTGCGATCATTTATCATCTATATCTTCGATAAGGTTAGCATTAGAAACAAGCGGTCGCTTGCGGCTTTGTCTACGAGAAATTTATGGTAATTCTACGATAGATCCGGACAGATCGAGATAACGTTTAAGCTGAAGTTACTTGGGAAGAAAATTTACCTTGAAAAAACCTTTAATAATACATTTGGAAGGGACTTATCTTTACTTTTCTGGCATTACATAACATCCCCCGGGCAAAGGTGGATAGGTGAATCTATGGGAAATGTGTTTGCAGAAATGCACATGCTCTACCTCTTCGGAGAGTACAGACATGGATTCCTGATTTATTTCAATCGCATCTTACACTATGAGTTTAAACTATTCTATACTATCAGAAAATAATATATTCGACCTACGAAACTAAGTAAAAACAACAACTTAGTAATGAAAATGTTTGAGAGTCGTTAAATCGACATATTTAATTACTGCTACCGTTGGTAGCTACCACATTCGAAAATTGTTGTAAGAAAAAAGTTAGGCGTCTTATCAAAATGAAGACATTCATGAACATTCAGTTTAATAATAAACAGGAGAAGCAAGCCTCGGATCCCGTATTGTAATATAAAGAACACAGCTTGTTGGTTGTTCATTTTAACAATTGTTTCACCATTTCTACATTGTTTCCTTTTGCTATCTATGATTTATCCGAGACAAAGACAATATAGACTAATGGTATTCTGTTAATACATTTTCTTATTTAAGTCTATTATATGATTTATTCAAACGATGTTATTGGGCAAAGTACAGCAATAAATTTCACCAGAAATATCTTAATCAATTCTCAAGTTGCGACATCAAATTGCTCAGCGATCGTTTACAAATTCTAACGTCAGTTACTACAATGAATAACATAGGAATGCATAAGATTTGATTAATAAAGAGGCATGAAATAGATTATTGGATCTCATAAAGTTCGACATAGTGGCTACAATGCCTACTAATGGCTAATTACTTTACTCAAACAAACATATGCATGGTAAAAAGAAATTGACACCCCGCGTTGTTCCTTCCCGGTTCCTAATAGATATTACTTTGATAAATATTGAAATAAACCTTTATAAACATTTTACTATCTGTACCAATGCCAAAATTCATCAACGTTAATTCAATTTCGCCGTGATAGCGTAACAAAATAACTCATTGTTTGGTTGTATAACATAAATTCTTAGTACACAGATTTCCAAAGGACAATAAGAACAACCTTACCTTCTCTTGTATTTAGGTCCCCAAATGTTTTCCTTCATATAATTTCCGCGACAATTCGCTACACGAACGTCACGAACCGGGTCGCCGGCTAGGTCAGGTAAGTAGTTATCTCAACGGTCCAAGGAGATATTTGATGATAGCAAACAACGGGTCCCGTATCCACTCGACCCTATTGTCGATTTGTGCATCTGCGATAAGTGCCATTCAATTTCAGCGCGGGAGTTTGGGGATGTCGGTGTTACTATCGACAAAAGAATGAAAATAATTGCATGCTTCAATGTCGGCGTTGCTATCTACAAAATAAAAAATACCTGGCTACTTCAATCTGAACCTAATGGGAATTGTGGTATAAATGAATGGATCGTGGTATAAATGAATAATTACTGATTTTGCAATTAGGAATTTGTCAGTAACTGGAAGATCTTAAGTTTGTCCAAAACCAACAATAAAACCTTTTATAAGCCCCAACGGCATAAAACGATAACTAGTGAAAAGTAGGTAACTTTTTCTTGCCAGCTCTAATTTACCGATAGCAGGCTTTTTTCAACGTTTTCTCACACGACCGGCACTTTAAATCCCGTGCTCCAGGATCAACAGCGGCAAGAACAGCTCTGGCGCCGAACAATTAAGCTCAACGAATCAAAGAAGACCTAATTTGTCAAACTTCCTCAACGACAATCAGAAAGACAATACAAAGGAAGACTTAGAAAGGCTTTTTCAACCATCGAACAATCACATGAAATAATCCCGGCACTACCGTTTAGTCCCCCTGTCCACGGTGTGCGCATTAAAATCTTTATTCAATTGTCCATCTCGTATTGTACGCCAATGATGGCACTTATCTATTTAATTTGAACACCACGTCCTCAGATACAGTGATTTGTTTACTTCTTTCTGCCCACGTGACGTGCGCCTGATTTACTGACCTTTGGATTGGGAAAGGGATAAACTGAGTCTTATAAACTTCGGCACTTAAGGGTAGTTGGATTTGTTCGTTGCTTAGCCGACAATGATTGATGACAGTTATTATGATTTAATTTTGCCAAGAATAGGTGTTTGTAAGTTCTACCGTTATATATAAACTCTTTTTTATAATTTTAAACTGCTTGTGATATACGTCTTAATTTAAAAAAAAATCCACATTAATTAAAATTAAAATATTGGCGCGTCTGACTCTGAAGTTTTATTTCCACGTCTTACTTCATAAACGAAAATGTAACCTATTTTTACTTTCACCTATTCAGTTAGCGCGTGAGCAATTAATTAAAATTGTTCATTGCATTAGCGACTGTTAGCTATTGCTAATGAATGATCGCTATGCTCTAGAAAGGTGTTAAGTTCATAAGAATTGGGCTATTTTTTGTTGCGATGGCCTTTTGTTTTCTACTCTCGTGTAGCTTCACCTGTTAATAGAAGTCGAAATTACAGTCTTAATAATCCTTCTAGAATCTTTTTCGCTAGTAAATAAAGCAGTTTTGTAAAGGACTTGCAGTGGTGGGTGCTTATTGGAATAGACTCTACTCGACATAGACTACTTGCTCGTGATCGTCACGTTATCTATCTCATCATGTGTTTGTCGTGCTATAAAGTGGTCAGACAATTTTTTTATGTTTTCCATTGGATAAATCTCAGTAGTATTACAGAGTTTTGAAATGTGTCTGACAAACGGCAATAGGCGACAACTTGCGAAATGAACGGTCTCGGGTTCGAGCTCTGCACCGAAATGTTTGTGTGATCCACAAATATTTGTTTCGGGTTTGGGTGTTTGTCAGACCGAAAAGTCTCTCGTAGTTTCTGATATCCACGAAACAAAATTCGTATCTTAATGTGAGGTCAGGACTATGTTTGTGACTGTTGAGTGTATTTATTTATTTATAAAAAGGCCTATGCGTGTACGTATTATGTTTGAATTGTATTACACCCAAGCTGATTCACTACATCAACAACATATATTAACATTTCTCGATGTTTCAGCCATCACTATCGTAAACAGATCGTAACTTAGGTCCCTCAGCTATAGGTATTAGAAACAACAACCTATGATTTACATCAATATCATTCGTAGCGGCTTTCCGTCGCGGCCATTATTCTCGGATATCGTTTGACGTGGGGAACTGTTTATAGATGTTGACTCACGCCGACAAAACCAAAATTATTCTATTCAAATCCGGATACATTTCCTCGCGCATCTTTGTAAGGTATCGGCGAGCTTTCATTTAGTTTAATTTAGGAAGGAGAAGTTTTATAGCGCCGCCAATGATACTTTAAATTATAATTGTAATGATATTTTAATTTGACGCATCCTTTGAACTTTGTCCTGTTCTAAAAAAGCAAAAAAAAAATTACTAGATTTTATTAAAATTTTAGACGTCAATATACGAGTATGTACGCTTAACATTTACTGGAAAAGCGGTATTAAGTTTTCAATTAGGAAATTCTTAGTAATATATCGAAGTTGAACAATGAGAACAAACGTGCTAGAGCTAAGTAAATGAATGAAAAATAGCTGCTATTTTATATTTCACTGAAAAAAGCAAAAGTCTTGAGGCGTTTCTAGAACACTACTATGACTTTTAATCCCTATCCATACATGCTATTCCTTATCCAATTTTGAAATGAGTTTTCCTCCTCTCGCTAGAATCCACAAATAACCATAAGATACATTATAGAGTCCGTTTGTTGTGCCGCCTTTGATACGTTTTGCGTGATCTGTTCTACGCAACTTGATGGATGTATGGAGGTTTCTAAACATCGCCTTTGTGGTCATTCTTTTGTTCTCCACTGGCTGGTTAATGCGGTCAATAAAAACTGTGTTTTGATGCTCGTTTGTTCGCCTTTGAGAGAGCGTGCTGTTCAGTTCGAATTGAGGGTGATTTCTAGTTGTTAAAATTGTAATGTCGTATGTTAGTGACGTTTTCGTGGTGGTTAATCCTTTTTGAAAGCAACATATTCGATAATTTTAAAAGTTTTTTTTATTGCAGTGTATTTATTAAAATGTACGACAAAACGAAATATGTATTACAATAATAAAAAATAGGCTAACTTAAATTTATTTTAAACCTAAAAAATATTACAGCCATGTCATTTCAGACCTTATTTCTATCTACTTGATATCATTTTTCAAATAATGTAAGACCTTCTTACTAAAATAAATAGGCAACAACTGCCAATACAAAAAATAAATAAAATAAAAAACACCTATTTCCTGCACCACAACAAATCAAAATAAAACCCGCACAAAATCATCTGTACGAGTAAAGTAAACAAAGATTACAGTTTATCATACCTTGTATTAACTCAGGTCTCAGATGGGTCCGCAAGCCGTGCCAAGCCTACACTTAAGTGAATTACATAATTCTCCACTATCGCTAAATTATACGTGGTTTTAATGATATTACATGTCAAACCAGAATTGATATGTACTGCCTAGGACGAATTTATCTGCGCGCACTGCCCCGGCTAATTACTATGTATCGATTCGTGAAAGCTTGGTTTTTACCGCTTAGGTTGTTTGTATAGGTCCTTTTTTAATTGGTGGTTGGGCTAAGGAAGTTTACTTCATACACCGAGGCTATTTTTATGAATGCAATAAGAAATAATTTGATTTGAACGTTTAAATGTCTATTTTTATTAATTTTTCTTAATAACAAACAACTGTCATTAAGAAGTTAAAAAATACTTACAGAAGCAAGCGGATATCTCCGAAAACGTTGACGGCGGTGAATTTCTGCACCCATATTTCATCGTTTTTATTTTTTGATATCATAAATAGGGGCTGAGTCCATCGACGTTTATGGAGCATATTTCCAGGCAGCAGACGTTTTTTGAGCAGCTACTGAAAGTATATCATATAAATAACACATTTCCCGACTTGGGAATCGAAACCAGGAACCTAAAATCTCCCGACCACCCTTGTACCGCAAAACCATTAGCCGCTCTTAAGCTGAATTATGTCTAGAAAATAAGCTTTCACCGATATCTTCTATCCAATTCGCATCGCAACTTAATTAACCCTCTAACCCTATCTATAAAATAAAACACTCACAAGATTAGACATAAAGAGGATGGCATAAATATAAAGTACTGATATAGTTCAAAAAGACAGTGTGGCGCTAATTAGCGGGTAGGAGGTAAATTGGTCGCCGCCCGGTCTCCGTGCTACCTCGCCTCGACCGCGTGACTATCGATGTGCTCTATTTGCTTTCGTAGTTGGATCACTGTCTTAGTAAATGCTTTAATATTCAGCTAATTTTTAAACAGGAATAAAATATGTACTTCAAAATTATTTATTTATTTACTCTTGATACAATACCAAAATTGTAAAGGTGGACTTAATGCCTGAGGGATTCTGTACCAGCCCAACATCATTACGAATGTAGTAACGTTTTAACAAATCGGGAAGGTGTTTGTATGTTTACATGTAATGGCGGCAGGTACTTTCCCAGAAACCCTATGTGTAATGTGTCATTTTGTTTTTGAGAGGTATGACAGCTTTTGGTAAATGAACATATGAGGTTAAATAACATCATATTCAGAATTTTGAAAGGCATTATATATACATATATAGTAATATACCGACATTTATACAGTGTACATCAAAATAACTCAGAATTCTTGAAAAAATATGTCTTTAAACCACAAATTTTCATACAGCCACAGCATATCGGTAAACGTCGCATATAGTTAAACCACACCTTACCGGGTCCGTAGAATGTCAACACTGAAAAAGGCGCCAAAGCGATACTATCGGCATTTCTCGACTGGCGCGAACGCGGGACCCAAGTGGAATAAACAATGGCGTCGATAAAAGGATCGTCTTAATTGCAACACAAGAGTAAAGCTAAGATTTATTGTGAATAAATTATGTTAATGCCAATATGTTACATACGCTATTTCAATTAACTTTGCATAAGTCCGTTTTGTACTGAACAACGTCCGATTGCGTTTTCTAATTGTGTTTGGCAATAATTTCTGTGTGGCGCCGATGTGTTGATAATTTTTGAAATGACTTATATGACACTTCAATCAAGTCTAACCATTAAAGTATTGAGATCAGAAGGTATGTGCTTTGTTAGAAAAAACTTGTTTGTTTCGCTAATTACTTACTCAAAATTTTATGAAATATGTGGCGTACCTGTTTCTTCATTATTTCAGCCAATTTCCATTAAATTTACTGAGAATTTACCAACAAAATTTAATACTTTACCTGACTCGCAACCTCTTAAACCCACTCCATAATCTTGCATAGTGGAACCAACAAAGGAGAATCAATAATATATTTCGTATCTACGCTTGTTACGCGTGCATATTTGCATACTCTGCCCACCCAATATAGACTGCGGAACAATTGTATGACGCCACACACACCGTTAAACACAATTTCCGCTCATAATATTGAACATGGTCAAAATTTGAAAACAAACGCAGTATGAATATGAAACGTGATGTACAGTTGACTTGTGACCCCGATTGTTACTATGTTAGTAATATATCGTATGACTACCCATGTCTTATACTTGGGTTTGACGCAATATAATAAGTCTAATGACTATAATATAATAACGGTGAAGGAAAACATCGTGATAAAACCTGCACACTAAGAGTTCTTAGGAATTTCTTAGGTGTGTAGTCCGCCAACCCGCACTAGGCCAGCGTGGTGGACTATGGCCTAAACCCTCTCAATGGTAGAGGAGACCCGTGCTCAGCAGTGGGCGTATATGGGTTGATGAAGAAGAAGAAGAAGAATGAATAAGAACAGACGATTGAGGAAGAAACAATATAAATAATAATGTCATGTAATTACAAATGTCTATTTATTTGAAACTTTGTTGAATGGTAGACTAAATTTATAAAACCCTGTAGTCACATACATAGTTCTAACGCCACATTAATATACAAGTTTTGTATCGTGGATATCAAAAATACGAGAGACTATTAGGTTTCACAAACGCCCGAAACAAGTAAACGAATCACACAAACATTTGTCTTTGAGCGGCGATAGAACTCGCGGGATCACGTTTTACAAGCAGATGTCTAGCCAACATTTATAAAGTACCCGAACTTAACCGCAATTTAAAAAAAAATCTAAGACTCATTAAAAAGGTTACTTTCTAAAAAGAAGGACATATTTTAGAAAACGGAACTGTTTGCTCTAAAACTCTAATCCCATTGCCTTAACCGACCAAAACTCGATCAAGCCGCTTATTAATGTGGATAGAAAACAAACCAATGAAATCACCATGGCTTTATTGAACGCAACAAGACGGTGCGTCTCTCATTAATCCATGATTAGCTGGACGGAAGCGGCCGCAATTGGTGCAGTACATGGGGTTGTCCGTTCGACTAATAAATACTAATAAGTAAAAATCAAACGGCCATTACATAGGTTGACTTCAACTATTTAAATGTCAAAGAATGAGGAGAAATAGTGACGTAGAGATTTAGGCATGGTTGAGGCAAAATCTCGATGGTCATGCTTTTCAATGCAAAGCTCGCGGGATTTTTATTCGGTGTGTTATTTTGTTGTAAATATTTATTTATTTGCGTAAGTATAAGTAATTGTATTAAATAATGGAGTTGGTATATCTTTGGGGATAGAAATTTCTACTAAAGAAAAAAGTAAAATGTGCCTATAGAAACACAAGGATTTTTTTTCAACTTCAACGTGAAAAAAAGGACACTTTCAACGTGAAAAAAAGCCTTGAGCGGAAATCAGCACAAAAGTTTTTAGGTTGTTAGCCTGTAGTCAGTATATGCTACATGAACCCCGAGTCCAGCTATCGAATGTATGTACTCTAATATAGATACGAAATGAAATATATAGTAAGATATTAGTCACTGCGATATTTTCAGTTTACGCTTATCCTACGCACTTAATTTTATAACTTAATAATATCACCGTATCTTCATTATAACAGCGAGGCGCCGACAATTTTAATTATGTAAATCTTAACAGAAATCGTAAACAGCTCATAGAATAGCAACAGTGTAATAGCTAAAAGCTTAATTCAGTGTCCGGACGTTGTATTGAATTGTTGAATGTATTTAGACAGCGAATGTGTATGCTATTGTATCCTATATTTATTTGAACGAGTTTGTTGTTCTCGCGGTACAAATATTTTTACCCCGGTACGATTTAATAGACATTCATCATACGAGAAATATATGCATAACGTAAAGTTTGTAGTTGCCGATAGAGTAAGCAAAGGTGCATTTTTCCAATTTCGGCAGATATGTGACAGTTCTATGTAATAGGGAGCGAGATTGTTTCCCTATTTTCGAGTAAATTTTC
The DNA here is from genome assembly GCA_030295005.1 of Cephonodes hylas. Taxonomy (NCBI): domain Eukaryota; kingdom Metazoa; phylum Arthropoda; class Insecta; order Lepidoptera; family Sphingidae; genus Cephonodes; species Cephonodes hylas. The sequence continues at coordinate 8,335,279 of AP025382.1, forward strand.
AGACTCCGTGTCCAAGTATGTCCTCATAAAAAAATAACTCAAGAAATAATTAAAATCATCGCTCTAATAGACACAAACATTGTCCTCATTATGGCAGTCTTATCAATTAAAAACGATGGACCGAGCTTATAAAACATTATGCGTGCAAATAGTATTTCGAGGACGTTGATAGCGTGTCAGCCACGGTGCATGCATGCGATGGGTCATGACACAAATATTTGCACTTTTCGCGAAGAAAGCATTTGTTTATGGTGATGAAGTATAATTACTATACATTTTTAAACCATTTTAAATAACTCAACCGTGGCACTTCCGAATCTTATATTATAATATCTGCTTTAATAGGAGTTATTTCCATTGATCTTGACGTACCTAATTTGTTACTTTTGAGGAGAAATGCACCGATGCCTTCTTTTTTGGAAAAAAACAGTCGTATATTAATAAAAACTCCAGATCCTAACCAAGCTCTACTAGCTTAATTTGAATATAATGAATGGCGACAGTAAGACCCTTCAAGTTGGAAAGCCCTAAATTCTTAAAAAAAAATAGATCAATAAAATATTCCATTCATATACAGCCCCGTGGCGCAGTTGGCTAGACACCAGCTTGCGAAACGTGAGGCCGCGGGTTCGATCCCCGCACCGAGACAAATGTTTGTGTGATCCACAAATATTTGTTTCGGGTCTGGGTGTTTGTGAGACCGAAAAAGTGTCTCGTAGTGTCTGATACCCAAGATACAGGTCTCGTAACCTAGTGTGGGATCAGGACTATGTATGTGACTGTTGGATATATTTATTTATTTATTTATATACTATGGTTTTCATTAACGTTCTTGGATCTTAGACCTCGTGCCTTCAAACAAGCGTTTATCACAGCCCGAGAGTGGAACCCGCGGCCTCTCGTTAACTCTCTCTCCTTATTCAGTCTCTTGTAAGCTGGTATCAAACCAACTGGACCATGAAGGCATAAATAGTTTATGTTAATCTATGCTTATCATATGGAGTTTGTTTGTTGAGATAGCGATGCAAAATCGATGTTCGCGTTATTGCAGTCATACATCTCTGATTACAAAACTTAACACCTGTCTACAGATCCGGATTCAAGGCTTTCTTTGGGGCTCATGTAAATAAGGTAGGTATATGATATGTGTGTTTAAAATTCCGGAAAAGGTAATATGTAATACGATTAAAAATTGTTGACAGTTTTGTTTAATACTAGCTTTTGCGTTGTTTCGTTCATGTAAACTGTCATTTTTTTACCAAATTTTAAAAAAACTAAAAGAACCTTAAATCGTTAATTGTCTTGGTGACTCAATTCTTTTAGTTTGGTATAAAAGATTAAAGTAAAATTTTGTCTCAGACTTTGAACTTTACCATTAAAATGTAACTTAATACTTTAATAATTTTGTGTAATATAATTATTACGCTAAATATCTAATAGTATTACAGATAATAGACGCGATTAAAAAATATACTCTTCTTACATTAAATACTTACCTGTAATACCACCCTGATCCTCCCTAAACAGAGCATTCGGATTTCGGATACGCGCACATTTATCGCGGCTGTATTTCTGCCGCTTTCTAAACACGCGCAATATTTTTTGTACGAATTTCCGAGAATATATTTACAAAGCGGATATTCTTTACGTACGGCGCATCCTGGCATTACGCGTGACAGGATGTACCTTAAAATTTAAACCTCATCAAAGACAAATATTGATTTTTGCGAGCCTATAGGGATGTCGATCTTGACGCGTGACAAAAATTATTACAAACCTCTTTGGACGATTATTTTTTGGTCATCAACTTGACATTTCATAGCTCACCTGACATTAAGGTGACACATTCTTTAAAATATGTTCTGTAACACACGTAGATGTAGAGCCGAGAACGCAAATGAGAGCGTTACATAGAATTAGAGGGTTCTAGTTCAGTTTGAAAGGAAACTAAATTTTAATTAGTAGTATTACAATATAAGGAACAATTACTGTATTATTAATCTGTTATTTAAGAGTTTATTTTTTTCTGTATTTTTATAGTAGCACAAATAAATAGGTACTTAAGTAATTGAGAGTAAATACAGGGTAATCTTAATACAAACGGGTTAACTTTATGTAACCCTTTTTTATTTACATGGCTTTCAGACGGGCTTCACACCTCGTGCGAGATGAACAAAAATTCATGACTATGGCCAAACTAAAAAAATGGGCCTCCGCTATTCTTGCTCACGGAATGAAAAGCAATAGGGTAACTTCATGTCAAATTAAGGACAAAGCTCTATAAAGCGAAAATTATGATAACCTATAATTAAAAACAAAAAACAGTAAAAAATTAAAATAGTTCGAATTCCGGATACAAAATTAAAAATGTATGTATATCAATCCCAAATTCAAATACTCAAGATGGCGTCGTCAACTGACAGCTGTAGCATTTCCCGCGCTTTCTTAACCGCTGGGTGCAAAGTCCATAATACCCACGGCAATCCAGCTTAATATATTCAAACGCTCCTAATTCACGGGGCGATCGGCGCGAACTGCGAACAAAACATCCTGCCCACAAGGAAACCGAGCGCGTGCCGGGTAAACTTCCCGTGTTAGAAACACCGTGACAGAAACATTGTAGTTTATTACTCTGCTCTCGGATGTGGCATTACTCATTAGTGCGTAATGGAGTGTTATAGATGTACCAGAGGACAAGATTTATTGTTGATATCAGGGCATGCTAAATGCGTTTTGTCTTGATTTGTTTTATCGAAATTATGTTTAGCTATAATAAATTTAGTCTAAATAATAAAAGTTACCTTAATTAATGAATTTAAAACTGAATATTCTCTGAATCACAGTATAACAGTAATTTTAAGTAAATTAGTATTTATTCTTTCCGATCTTCCAGGGAAAGAGATAAGTGCCAAGTGGTAGCAAGTAATATTAGAATAATAGTAGGCTTCGAGATTTAGACAAGCAGTTATAAATCTTGACATGTCATGGGTTCAAACCCGAGGCACACACGTCTGAGTTTTCGAAACTATGTATGTATTCACAAAGAATTAACACGATGAAGAAAAACATTGTGAGGAAACCTGCACCCGCAAAAGCTCTTAAGAATCTCTTACGAATTTAGTCCGCTAACCCGCACTAGACCAGCGTGGTGGGCTCAGAACTAAATCCTCTCAGTTGTAGAAAACGCTCGTGCCCAGAATAGAACGTATATGAACTGATGATGAAATAGGTAATGAAATAAATACATTGCTTAATCAAAAATCCTACCTAACACTAAATCATGCCGCATCCGTTCAAATCCAACATCCAGTCACGTACGTTAAAGTTTCCAAGCGATTGTTCAGAGTACAGCACACGCGAAATAATTATTTTTACTACACTTACGTTAGATATCCGGCCTAACATGTGACAGTATAGTAGGAAGTGAATATTTAACGCATTAATTGTAAGATAGATTGATCCGTGGAGAATCTCCAGGAAGTATTAGGTAAGGCTAGAATTTTAAGTACATTTATTCTTAGCTGTGTGAGAAGCGATTTCAAGTATGAAAATAGACGTTGATGGCATTTCACAGACATTTAAATAAAGTATCTTAAAGTTTACTACTAAGATAGACGTAATGTTCCTAGATTAGTTTCATTAGACCATCATAAAATCTTAATTAAGATCCAATTTATAAAGAACAGTTAACGGGAGCTTGTCTGGGGGAACTATTATAACAGTTTATTAAGACTAGAAAATAAAGTCAGCATGCCGAGCGTGCCGTACCTGCGATTAGAATATCATAAACTTGACACGGCCGCTTCTTTGTAATTTGGATACGGTGTGATCAGAACTTTTGTAAATGTGTAACAAGCAATTAACAACCCTTCATTTTTTACAAGCTTTTATTTAACTTCACTTTTGTATGTATGTATGTATGTTTGTATGTTTACAAATCTTGCAATGAAGATTTGAACCACTTCCAATAGACCGATTGTGCTGAAACTTGGTATACCTACGTAACTTGGATGACAATACAATAATATGGTACCATGGAGCTGGTCTGATGATGAGGTTGGAAGATGACCATAGAAACATCGGTTCTTGTGGACCGATTGAGCTGAAATTTGGTATGTCTTTGTAACTTCGACAACAATACACAAATATGGTATCATGGTGCTGATCTGACGAAGAGTTGGAAGATGCCCATAGGAACTTCGATTTCTGTGGTCCAATTGAGCTGAAATTTGGTATGTCTTCGTAGCTTCGGTAACAATACAAAAATATGATATTATGGAGCTGATCTATTGAGGAGTTGGAAGAAGCCCACAGGAACTCCGATTCCTTTGGACCGATTGAGCTGAAATTTGGTATACCTATGTAATTTCGGTGACAATATAATAACAAGGTATCATAGAGCTGATCTGACGAAGAGTTGGAAGATGCCCATAGGAACTCCGATTCTTGTGGTCCAATTGAACTGAAATTTGGTGTGTCTTCGTAACTTCGGTAATAATACAAAAATATGGTATCATGAAGCTGATCTGATGAGGAGTTGGAAGAAGCCCATAGGAACTCCGATTCCTGTGGACCAAGTAAGCTAAAATTTGGTATGCCTTTGTATTTTTACGGACAACATAATAACAAGGTATCGTTGATCTGGTGTCATGAGAAGTTGGAAGGTGCCCATAGGAACACTAGTTTCCATGGACCGATTGAGTTAAATTTCGGTATGACTACGAAATGGATAACTTAGAAATATTTCCAACTAAAAAGTTAAAAATAAATTAACGGTGAAAAACATATTTTAAAATCAAGCTTTTATTATGCACGAAAAATTAAAAAAATAAACTAAGAAAACATTCATAAAATTCGTAGTTTTTTAAACTTTACAAGTAACAATTTACAAAAGCGTTCGGTTTATTAGTAGAAGTATGATACATAAACATATATTATCTATAACTAGTATATTAATATTCTTAAGTGATTTAAAAGCTTGCCGCGCAATTTCGTTAATGCAAAGACCTCGGCCGCGACGAGCTTTTAGATCACTTAAGAATATTAATATACTAATTATAGATAATATATGTTTATGTATCATACATCTACTAATAAACCGAACGCTTTTGTAAATTGTTACTTGTAAAGTTTAAAAAACTACGAATTTTATGAATGTTTTCTTAGTTTATTTTTTTAATTTTTCGTGCATAATAAAAGCTTGATTTTAAAATATGTTTTTCACCGTTAATTATTGAATTTTTTATCACTGGTCGAATGATTGTAGTAGAATGAATGGGCAGTGATGGCCTCGAGGTTTAGAGGCGCGGTCGAGAAACTCGGCGGTCGCAGGTTCGAACCCCAGGCACACACCTCTGACTTTTCGAAACTATGTGTGTATTCAAATTGAATTATCACTTGCTTTAACGGTGAAGGAAAACATCGTGATGAAACCTGCACACCTAAAAAAATTCTTAGGAATTTCTTAGGTGTGTAGTCCGCCAACCCGCACTAGGCCAGGGTGGCGGACTATGGCCTAAACCCTCTCAATGGTAGAGGAGACCCGTGCTCAGCAGTGGGCGTATATGGGTTGATGAAGAATGAATGGGTGACAGACAAGTGGCGACACTCAGCGCCATACAAAATACTGTCTATTTCTCATATAATCATATACTGATGTTCTGTAATAATAGGATATTTTTTGTCGACTATTATAGTAGCTGATACCAGCCTATGTTAGTGTTTATAAAAAACCGAACTTAACCATCGACAAATTGTCAATGACAAATTGTCTTAACAAATAACTACAATAACGAGATTTGGATTTGAACCCGCTATTCAAACAGTCCATTACTGCACCCCCTACCACAAAACAGCATACATTATTTCAACTTTTCAATAAGCCTGGCAATAGCTATCACTTAACTCTTCGACTAAAAGTGGCCAGTTAAAAATAATCGTGATCCGAGCCCACGTAATAGCGAGTGCTTTGTGTATATTTTTTCAATATATACACCATTAAACGCACTCGTAACTCAGTGGCGGGCAGTAGATTCGAGTCTCGGTGTAAACAAACATCATTCTCAGACGGATGGGGCGTATTCGGGTGGGAGAAAGGGGTGTTTGTCACTCAATCGCTTGGTAGTCAGAAGCTATACATCCCCAACAGAATCTCCATTAAATGTTATAATTTCAAAAAAATATTACCAGCCAGCAAATATAATATATGCTGATAAATTCCAGTTAAATATGTGTTAGCTGATCCAGTGGAGCAGACAATTGTTGGAGTGAAAGACGTTCTTAGGCTGACGTAGTGTGGGACGTCCTGCGATAATTCTAGTCTTTTTGGGCCTTTGCTTCCGCTACGATTTATAACAACAAGTACTAAAAACAGAAGGAGTAAATATTTAAATAGGATTCCATAAAAGACATGATTATTTTCTCTTCTCTTCTTCTTCATCAACCCATATACGCCCACTGCTGAGCACGGGTCTCCTCTGCCATTGAGAGGGTTTAGGCCATAGTCCACCACGCTGGCCTAGTGCTTATTATTTTGCTGTTTTCATAAATTTCACTTGGCCGTTTCTTGACGTATAATTACTAAACTTTAAAAAGGCACTAGGTGAGCACGGATGTTAAAGAAGTGTTTAAAAACAATTTGCTCAATGTAACATCCCTTATTGGCTATGTTCTCAATGTTTATCGCTCCTTTTAAATTATTTATTTGATTTCTGTCTCTTAATTACCAGTTTCCCCTAAACTATGACTCTAAATACGTCCACCCCGTCTGTTGGCTGTGCGTTATAGAAACAGCTCCGTTCTAAGTGGTTTTGTTATGTCCGCCATAAAACAAAACACCGCTGATTTAACACCATTACATCATACATCCAAATGAGCTATTGGAGAAATTTCGCGAAATCTCTTAGACTAGACGAGTGTTAAGTTCCGTTCAGTTTATCTCAAGACTTATACGAATTAATAAAAATATACGTAGAGAACTTTTTTAAAGTAAATATTTACATGATAAATATATAAATAGATATCAGATATATAGGCTAGGTTGTAAACTAGACTCGCGCATATACGGAGAAGTAGGCTCTTGTTTGACGGACCCATGAAATATAATTTTCTTAATATATTGCAACATTTAATTAATAAATGTTATGATAATCATATAAAAACATGTCCAAGCTACATGATTTAATATTTTTCTAAAGAAATGTGACTGGAAATGTTTTTCTTTTATCACAATGTTATGACAGTCAAAATGGTCGCCATATTGTTTTTGATCTCAGTTGTACTGCTTTACAAGATTACTCGTGTAATATAAATCATTGCTCCGGCGACAGCCATAAATCTTCCTTAAGCATTGTTATCTTTTGTAAATCTCATTTACGAATTCTGATTACATTTTAAACGTTTTATTACCACTATTTACACGGGTCGTTAAGTGACGCAGTGGCGCCAACACTCTAAAAATAAAAGTTAAATTTTTGATGTACGTTCCGTTGCACACAGCATGGAGAGTTGAGTCTCATTATTCTCACCTAAATAGTCGTAAATAAGTGTAATATTTTACCAACATCATCGCATTAATATGTTACAACTGCGCGAAATATAGTCTTGCGTATTGTGGGTATAATTGGATGTTAGTCATGGATTGAGTTCAGTATGGCGAAAGTTCATGAAGGTTGCTTTGTGTTTATGTTTTGCGTGTACGCCCTCATATAAATGAGTACCGAAATAACTTTACTCTTTTACTCACACCTACGAACATAATATGAAAATAAAATCTCTTATTTTTACAGTTTTTATCTGACTATAAAATAAGGAAGGTAAAAAGCTTTAAAAGATAACAACGCAACAATTTTATTTCCGTTTCTTCGGCACTATTAGAGAACTAATTCCACAATCGAAGCCAAGGTCATTTACACGCCACACATTTTTTCCAAGACATCATTATCATCAACAGCCTTTGTCAGCTCTACTGCTGATCATACATAGGTCCTTTTTATAACACGCCACTGGACTCGTTCTTAGGCCCTCTTCATACATTCGGGTTTGTTCTCTGGTATGGATATTAGTAAGGCCTAGTAAATTCTCGTAATCTTAGGAACCTACAACAAAACAATATATAAATTTTGGTATACAGTGTAGGCATGTTTTTATGGGTAAATTTATGTATTTTATATGAAAGATTATGTTATGTGAGGCAATTCGACACTGTTATGAAATAGCTGTGGTTGTCTAATATTTCCAAAAAACTTTTTCGAAAATCCTTATTACTTCAAATATGACTCTGCTCGGCTATGTATTTTTTTATTTTAAGACGCAACATTGAAAATTCACCAAAGCGGCCGGTTAAAATCATTCCCATTAAAACAATATGAAGCTGTATCTATATCTGCCTAAATATTTCACCGTGCATAAGCCACCTACACAACTATGAGGCGTCAGAACTCTGTTTACCGGGCTGACCTAGCAGGAACTGACAAACTACACATACCTAAGAAACATAGAACAGCCGAATAAGAAATAGACAGTAAGTAATATGTTTAGGAACGAGTGCCGCCACTTTTCTGTTAATTATCGTACAACGATTACTTGACCAATGATAAAAAAATGAAGGGCTAATATTGAATGTCATATAATTATTAAAGTCTTGCCATTATATCTTATTGGAATTGCCGAGAGACGGCAGTATAAAATAATATAAAAGCCGAATCGTAGCTTCGGCTCGCATGTTGACTTCGCCCGTTCCTGTCATATTCAAGTGTTCAGTGCTAAGAAATCCGTTGCGTATCGGAACTTACTCTTAGATGCGCAGATAGATTCCTGATGTTTTCCTTCAACATCAAATTGTGTAATAATTTAACTCAAAAACACATAAATTCAAAAAGTCATAGTGTCTGGGATTTAAATGTACATAAATTATAATATAAATAAGCTTTAACCAAAGGAAAATTCAATTCAAAAAGACATAAATTCCGTCATAAAATATTTTCATGTTTAAGAATAGACTCAGTCATCATATTTATCACAAATTCTCCGACGGTTTTCTGAGTAAAAGGATAATAACCAGCAACATATTAAAGCTATGTTGTCTCTTTATCCATCATCTGCATTATTACGAAACACGAGAATTAATTTTTAAAACATCGACCTTTCTAACCAAGGTACATTTATCATACTTTTACATTAAATATTCTCGCCGCAATCCCTTAGTTCCCGTCCATTATTCTAAATTTCCAAGTAGATGTGTTTTTTAATCACAACACATTGAAAAAACAGGTGTTGAGTGCTTTATGCGTCCGTATGCAAAGTTTGTGAGAAAATTCTTTCATAACAGACGTGAGCGCAATGATAATTTATTATTGCTCCAATAAAGAATGACTAAAATAGTTACTTGTTAAGAAAATATATTATTCAATAAAATCGCCCGTTTATAATTTTGGACTACCATTACAATGAATATTGTCGTTACAATATTTTGAACGTAAATTTTATTATTTTCTCAAACTTATAATACTGCCATCTGTGGATATTAATGGAAACTAAGATTAGAGATTGCTTTCCATGTTCATATTTCTAGTTGATAAAATTTTGATTGGAAGTTCAAGAAAATATTCAAATTAATTTGTATGCTCAGTTCATTTCGTTACGATCACGTAGAAGACATAAGTACTTTTTACTATATGAAATTCACATTTTATGACTTGCAATTCGTATTTAGGCGACACTTCTGCTTTTTGTGACGTTTTTTTGACATTAATAATTGACAGTGACAGTTCATCGACCGTCGGCAATTGAATTGAACAAAAGAATTTCTATATTCCAAAAAGAACTAGAAATAAAAAGCACTGATTTACATTTTAAAGGTAAACACATTTAGAAAACCGGTTACGAGTGATCTTGCGTAACGTTGATGTAGTTATATTCGGTGTTGCGAGCACGTACTACGTTTTATCATCTTCGGTAGCTAATACGTTTTAATTTGTGAATCATCATAATATTTATTTGTTCTTATCGCAGAGTGAGCCTGAGTGAAATTTGTAAGTATTTTTTTCAATAATTGTTTTTGGCCAAGAAAACTCTTTTGTAGTGCTCATGATAGTTGTATTTGTAGCTTTTACTATAAATCTATAAGTTTTTTTTAGAATATGTTTTGTTTATAATTTTATATTCCCTTACTTTAGATTTTAAGTTCTTTGGCTGCTTTAAAACTAAAATAATTAATAACAAGATAGGGGTCTGCCCAAGTTCTGATTAACTAGCCTTGACCTTTCTATTGAGCACTGTTGATTAAAATATCTATAAAAAAACTCGTTTTTAACATTAATATTTTACACTACTAGTCTACTTATAGTAGGATATAGATTGCAAGTGCCTAATGTATATAATTTTTCTGTAATCACTACATTAATGGTGACAGTGTTTTTTTATACTGAAAGTATTTAATGTTTCCTTTGTATCTATAAATATAACACTAATGAGTTCCATTTTTTTTTAAAAAACATTCCAAGATATGTATAGTCAAGAATCAAGATTGTTGATAAAGTAAGCATTTTTGTTTAAATAGTGTTTTAGGTTTATTTTCCTACTCAATTTTGCTCATTTACTATTGATAAGCATGAAAAAATTCTCAATTTATTACACCACATAGTTACTCTGTATTATTTGTCATTGATTTATTTTATTAAGTTGGAAGCCAATCCTTTGAGTGTATATTTATTTAAACACTAAGATAAAGATTGTAGACATAAATTTGTATGAGCAAAGTCATACTTCTATTTATCATTTTGTAAAATCTGTCTGCAATAAAAATCTTTTTTTTGTCAAGACAATGATAATATAATGTCAGAGAGATAATCATTGCAATCATGTCTTGTGTTTTTTGTTAAAAGAAAACAAAATGAAATTTGATTGATGAATTAAATATATAATCTCCTCAAATATTGTGTTTACAAAATAAAGAGATCATAAGAAATTATAAATATTTCTGTAATATTTCTAAATTGAAAGATAATCAAAAATGTTAAGGATTACTATTATAGTTATAAACAACAAGACTTACACTAGAAAATTGTGCCTCGCAAATAACTTTCAATGCAATCTGCAGAAGCAATCTGCTTTCAGTACTCATTTATGCCGGTTCATGTACTATTCCAAATTTGTGGTAATTTAAAACCCAAGTACATTTTATTTCCACTTGATAGTTCACTTGGGATTATCCCGTTACAAAAATATTCAAAAATACCTGTTATAACAGGAAAAATTAATCAATGAGTATCAATGAGATCAAGTATAGTTTGCAATGACAAAGTTTTGAGGACAATTCTAAGGTCTTGTTAGGTGTCATTGGTAAATTCTCACTAGCAGCATGGAGCCTGGTAAAGTGCCATATATACTGCAATAGTCCCGTTTTCTTCTAAGTGGGGCTCATACCCAGCAAAATTTGCATGTGAAAATACACCTCTGCCTACCCAATTGAAAAATACAGGTGTGGTATTTTATGAGCAAGCTCTAGAAGTTTAAAAATACTTGCATCCTTTACATTGGTATTTGTTATATATACTATGTGAAAAAAAACATATACAGATTATTTGAGCTTTTTATTAACATAATGAATATTCAACTAATTGAATTAATAGTATTCTTCTTTAAACTTTCATTTTAATTACTCAATACTTAATCACCTAACAACTTAATGACAGCTATTTCGAATATATAAGCATAATATATAGTTACTTGCTTATTCTCGCGATTTCTTTAACATTGAAATAATTAAGCATCCATAAAAAAATGGATTCCATGTCAATAAAACCGCGGAATACGATTTATTAATGTACTTATATAAAGATCTTATATTCCACGCGTAACGGTGTTGTGGCCGGCACTACCATGCATTGGCCTCATTGACTAGTCTAGATTTTACTTATGTACTACAAACTATACATAATATTTCTCACTATATTTGAAAGCTTCGTGGCGCAGTTAATAGGTGAGCCTTTTGGCAATTCTCCAGCACGTTCACAAACTCCTATTCAGAATTTCCTAATGCGAAAACTCAAAATCATAGCCGACAAAAATTCAACTTTGTTTTTAAAGTTCTAAATTCGTATTACAGCAACACAATGTCTGAACGCGAGCCAATCAGCGGTTCGAGCAGGGACTATGGGGCTACGGCCGCGGTCCCAGCAGTGGGATTCGCGGACTTCAGTCCCACAGAACTGTACAACTTGAGCGAGGGCATTGCTGAGAACGTCAACACTATCAACGTCGGCCTGAGGTCGCTGGAGAAGATGATGAAGCAGATTGGCGGCCCTAATGACAGCGTGCAACTTAGGGACAAAATGTAAGATGGTATTTTATTTATCAGGTTTTATTGATAGGAAGAAAGTTTGATCCCCGTACTAAGACAAATGTATGTGTGAACCTCTGTGTTGTTTCGGGTCTGGGTGTTTGTGAGATCGAAAAGTCTTTCATAGCTTCTGATATCTACGACACAAGACTCGTATCTGAATGTGGAGTCAAAACTATGTGCACCACTTACTATTGGGTAAATTTATTTATTTTATTCATATAGTAAACCCAACAACTAGGGTTTGCAATCCCGCATTCCGCGTTCCCGCATTCCCGCGGGATCCCGCATATTTTTAAGCCCTGCGGAATTCCCGCAATTGTGCGGGAATTCCGCGCGGAAATTTTATGACTCGGCAAGGTAATTCAGCTATCACTGACAGCCTATTAGCTTCATCCCAACAGTGCGGGCGTATCGGACAGTATCGATCAATCGATCAAACGAAATAAAAGATTGAAATGTGCGGCGGTTTGTTTATTCTGTTAGAAAAAAAGTGAGAGTTTCCAATTAAAGTGACACTTTACAACAGACTACTAAAACTTTTGTCTTCTTGTATATTCGTTTATTTATTGCACAATGTAATTAGCAGAGATCGATGCAGTAAATTATCGACAAAGTAAATAACTCAACAGTAAGTAACAATTAACCGGGTAACGGATGGATAAGAGTCCCTCAAAACCAGGATGGTTGACGCTTTTTTGGAGAGGCGTACGTTCAGCAGTAGACGGCGATAGGCTTTGCGAGGCTGTCATGGCAAAGAAAGAGGCTGCAGAGAGGGATCGTGAAAAAGCCGATCCCACTCGAAGACGAAGAGGCCGACAAATTAGCGCTGTAACCTCTAATCGAGCAAGTTAAGACTTAAGAGAATGATTTTTTAGAAACGTATATGTGAAGAGCATAATTAAGCAAACCGCAAGAAGGATTACTGGTATATGTTCTTCTTGAGATCCTGGTGTCCTTTGCACGTGGTAACCGAGAACCAAGGGGTTTTTAGTCGGTAAAAGTCCGACATATCTTGCTTGTTAGTAGTAGTTTTCCCCAGGCAAAAAAAAGACGGCGATAGGCTTAGTATATAAATAACTGAATGGTAGTAACAATTATTTAGGTTAGGTTCATCATCATCATCAGCCCATAAACATTCCACGCCAAGGAACAGGTCGCCTTTACCATTAAGAGTGTATGCCTTAACCACCACGATGGTTTGCGAAATAGTTTGGTTTAGTTTTAGTTTGGGTTTGTGCAGGTTTCCTCACGATGTTTTCCTCTACCGTTAAATTGTGAATACACACATAGGTAACTTGGAAAAGTCAGTCGTGTGTGCTTGGGGTTTGGACCTGCAATCGTCCAGATTCTCGACCGCGCCTATACCTCGAGGGTTTAATTGCTGTTTAGGTTACTATTTACTATTTAGGAATGTAGGAACGCGGAATACGGGATTGCAAACCCCCAACCTTACCTCATTAGAACTATGAAAAAGTACTTTTTCTATTAGATAAATTTATGAATGTCTGTATTATTATTTTTTTAATATAGTATAACTAATGTACAGGTAATATATAATTACTATATGCATATTTATACATTTTTTAATTTTTGCGGGAATTCCCGCGGGATCCCGCGGGAAAGGGTAGTTTCCCGCAAATTTCCCGCGGGAAAAAAAATGGTGCGGGATTGCAAACCCTACCAACAACGCCTTAAAACAAGTCTTTTATTGGGCTCTTGAATACGTACATTGCAAACATCTTAATGAGCGGTCAGAACTATGTATGTGACTTGTGTGATTTTTTTGTCCGGAAAAGTCCTATTTAACCTTCTAAGAGGTATAATAAGAATTTTTAATCCTTAATGTTTATGTCGCTGACTGCAAGAGGTTTCCGACCGCTCCCGGTGGAAGTCATGGGGGAGGCCTATGTCCAGTGGGCCAAAATAGGCTGATGATGATGATGAAGCAGTGATGGCCTCGAGGTTTGGGCGCGCGGTCGAGAATCTCGGCGGTCGCGGGTTCGAACCCCAGGCACACACCTCTGACTTTTCGAAGTTATGTGTGTATTCACATTGAATTATCACTTGCTTTATTTATTTATTTATTTATTTAAAATACTTCATATACAAAACTGTATATAGGCGGACTTAATGCCCGTGGCATTCTCTACCAGTCTACCTTAGGGTGGTGGAGAGATGAAGTATGGTTGGTGTGAAATAAAAAACAAAGAGATACAAACATAAATTCATAATAAAAATATACATAAAATATGTAAGATTTATATATATATATATATAAATATATAAAAATAAATATAGATACATACACTTAAACTCAACAAGAAGACTCTGCCAGTTTATTGAGAAATAAATCTCGGACTCTCCTTTTGAAAGTATCCCGTGTAGTGGACGTCCTTATTTCGAGCGGGAGCGCATTCCAGAGAAGGATAGATTGAACAGAAAAAGAAGAGTGTAGAAAATTTGAAGTATGAGGAGGGCAACGAAGGAGAAGATTGTGCTTAGAACGTAGATTTTTGGTGTGGGAGGACCCTAAGAATTGAAAATATGGAGTTAAATAAGAAGGTGGATTAGGAGAAAATAAAATAGAAAAAAGTGTACAAAGAGCGTGCAAACTACGGCGCTGTCGAATCGGTAGCCATTTTAGTTTGCATCGATAGGAAGAGACATGATCGAATTTACGGAGATTGAAAATGAATCGAATGCAGTTATTGAGAAGGCGGTCGAGTTTATTGAGAAGATCTGCATTCAGGTCGAAGTAGCACACATCACCATAGTCGATTATAGGAAAAACTAAGGCTTGCACAAGCATTGTCTTGGTTTTGGATGGAAGGAAATTCTTAAGACGATAAAGTGCACGCAGTGTATTTGTGACTCTCTGACACACAGAGGTGACCTGGGCTCGCCAGTTCAGGCTGGAGTCAATAAGCAGGCCTAAGTTTTTCACCACTGGACACCAATCGATAACAGACCCATCGAAAAAGACTGGTGGAACAGACGCTACATCCAATCTGTACAACAGGCGCTGGCTACCTACTATTACAGCCTGACATTTGGTTGGGTTGACGCTAATGCCGAAATTATCGGACCAGCTTTTAATGTAGGCTAGGTCTCTGTTGATTTGGTCGACTGCAGTAGCCACACTGTCGACCCCAGCCTGAGCATAAAGTTGCAGATCATCGGCGTAAAGATGGTGCGCACATTGAAGGTTTTGGGTAATGAGATTGATAAAAATAGAAAAAAGTAGAGGAGAAAGAATACCGCCTTGAGGAACGCCAGAGTGCAAATCACACCAATCAGAGAATGACCCGTTGATATGTATGGACTGCTGGCGACCTCGAAGATATGATGAGAACCAGTCCAATGCTTCAGACGACATCTTAAGATGGGAGAGGATGGATAGAAGGATGTCGTGATTGACGGTATTAAAGGCATTCGAAAAGTCTACCAGAACCAACACAGTGACTCTGGTATCCTCCATGCCTGCCCCAATATCGCCAATCACTTTAAGGAGTGCGGTAGTAGTGCTGTGACAAGGTCTAAATCCAGACTGAAGTATACTCAATAATTTGTTTGAGTGTACAAACGCAGAAAGTTGCCTGTGTGCACTAGCTTCTAGCACCTTGGAAAGGAAAGGGAGGATAGATATAGGACGAAAGTGCGTGACAAGAGTAGGGTTAGGGGTTTTAGGGAGAGGTATAACATAAGCTCTTCGCCACTGAGATGGAAATGTGCCAGTGCTAAAGGAAAAATTAATGATATGAGTTATGACTGGGATAATATGGTCTAGGATTTTGAGAATCATGGGACGGGTGATTTTGTCGCAGCCAGCAGCATTTGATCTGATGGATAGGATAATCTTTTTGATATCGTTCGAAGTCATTGGAGAAAATTGAAAAGGAACAATTTTGGGTTGAGATAACCCAGCTATGTATTCCAGAGTACGACTTTTGACTCGATGATCTAGAACGGGAGATGCACTAAAATGGTGATTAAGATCATCCAAGCCAACAGTCCCCTGAAATTCAAGATTCTTCTTACCACCAATACCCAGAGTCTTAAGAAACTTCCAGATATTGGCAGAAGAAGCGGAATTTATGTTATCGAGGATATGACGGCGTTTAGCATTACGTACCACCTGGTTACACCGATTCCTTGCAACCCTAAATGACGTCCAGTTCTCCTCTGTGCGTCGTCTCCTGAATTTAGCATATGCACGGTCCCTGCGTCTCATCATCAACCGTACTTCACTTGACATCCAAGGTGCCGGTGGGCGTTTTTGCTTGATTTTTCTAACAGGAGCATGATTGTCATAGAGTGCCTGGATGTGACTATTAAAGAAGTGCACTTTATCGTCTACAGATGATGCCGCAAAGAGACCATCCCAACAGAGATGAGCCGCATCTTCGCACAATTTGTCTAGATCAACGCGACCAAAACATCGCATGTGCAATACCTTAGGTTTGATTTTAGGGGGTTTAAGGATATAGGATAAGAAAATGAGGTCGTGGTGGGAGAAACCAGGAGCGGGAAACTGACCATGAGAAGAGACCAGATCAGGGGAGGAGGTAAAGATTAAGTCAAGCCAGGTATCCTCACCTTCGATGTTGTGATGAGTAGCTTGTAAGGGAAGGATGTGTAAACCAGCAGACTCGACAAGGTCAAGGAGTTTACAGGAACGAGCGGAGTGAGGGTCAAGGAGGTTGGTATTGAAATCTCCCATGATGATATGATGTGCGTAATCCGACCCTAAAGATTCCAGAATTGAGTCAAGACTGGAGAAGTAATCAACAGAGGGAGGACAATAAACCACACCAAGTAAGGTTTTGACTCCCTTGACCCAAACCTCAAGGAAAAGGTATTCAGCAGTGGAGGGACATAAGGAAGAGGAAGAGGCTACAACCTTGTAGGCAAAAGAGGTTTGGAGATAGATAGCCACCCCACCCCCTCTCCTGTCGACACGATCATTTCTGATTAGAATAAATCCAGGGAGGGTGTAGGCGGCGGAAGGGAGATGAGGTTTGAGCCAGCTCTCAGAAATAAGGACGGCGTGCGCATCAACGTCAGCGAAAGATACAACTAGTTCATTGTAATGACTAGGTATGCTTTGCGCATTGATGTGACAAACATTAAGAGCACAACGACTGGAATTATTAAACTTTTCACGGAGCAAATCTTCAGTAGTGGTGAAGGTAGAACAAAAACTCTCGTCACTATTACTGTCACTATGGGACCCACTTTCAATGGCAGAAATAAAAGAGTCGTCATCAGAATACATAATAATATAACACAAATATATAAAATAAAATTACAAAAATACAATAATAAAATATATATACAATAAATATATATTATTTAATTAAAGGCGCAAGAAAACAAAAAATATAAAGTACTTATCTGAACAAACTTACTCTGCACCACCCGCCAGCTAATAATGAAAAAGTAAGAATAAAACAACATTAATAAAAAAAAAAAAAATGAAAAAAGAAAACAAAAACGAAACGTAACGAACAATACAAAACGAAAAGTTAAAAACCAAAACATTAACAATTATTAAGTTATGGAACGCGACTTTGTCGTTACCCAAATGTCAAATTGAAAGTGACAATACAAAAAAATAAACTACATGAGGGTACATAAAAAAAAAAAGATAGACGGACAACAACAAATCAGGAAAGAAATAAATAAAACAGTTAGCGCTTCGCGATCAAATCTTACGCGGTTTTAAATTCGGGCGCGACGCTTCCTTTGACGTGAGGCCTATCACCGCCGATGAAGATGAGCTCGCTGTGCTGGGATACTTTTCCATGAGTGAATTCAACTCGTCCAGTGTAGTGATCTTGATTCGGCTCCCATCCGGCAGTTTTACAACAATGATGCCGTCTTGAGTCCAGCAAGACCTCATGCCGAAATGCTGCCGGCTTTTGTTGAAAACAACTTGTCGCGATTTCGTAAGGAACTCCTTAATAGATACAGACGAGCCCTTCAGTTTAGATTTGGCTCGCCAAACGGCTGTCCTATCAAGCACACAGGAAAACCTGACAAGGATAGGCCGATGGTGTTCCTTGTTACGAGTCCCTATCCGATGGCAGGCAGTGAACGACGAACCTGAGACGTCCTTCAGCGACAACGTATCATTAACGATGGACAACACGGTGGCACTACAGTTGTCCTCGTCAGTCTCCGGCACGCCGTGGAAAAGTAGTGTTTTACGACGATGTCTGGACTCAATCCCATCAAGCATGTTCACGCATTCGGTGATTTGCTGCCTCAGCAATCGCAACATGTTGAGCGTGAGCTCCCGAAAGGTCCGGAACTCTTCGGCGACCCGGGCGACGGTGTCCTTGGCACCTCCCCCAGTCTGGAGTTGAGCTTCAAGTTGAGCCATTCGCTGCGAAAAGCTGTCCTCGAGCAACTTTTGTGTGGATCGGATGTCCGCAAGTGTAGTCATTATTACTCTTTTAAGTGAGGTGTTGTTTTGGTGAAGTTAAACGCTGGCTGGCAGTGGTGCAGAGCTGTATTACATTCAGCAACACAACAGTGAGTACATAAAGAACGTATTATGCACAAAAACACGAATTTGGAAGTTAATATACACAATTTAAAAAAACTTATTTAAAATTTTAACCGAAAACTGCTTTAGCGGTGAAGGAAAACATCGTGATGAAACCTGCACACCTAAAAGTTCTTAGGAATTTCTTAGGTGTGTAGTCCGCCAACCCGCACTAGGCCAGCGTGGTGGACTATGGCCTAAACCCTCTCAATGGTAGAGGAGACCCGTGCTCAGCAGTGGGCGTATATGGGTTGATGAAGAAGAAGAAGATGATGAATGTGTACTCCCCAGTCACGACACGCAGCAAACAGTGAACAGCTCAGTATCTGCGACGGCTCGTGATATCCAGCGGCTGGGCGTGGTGGTGCGGCGCGGAGACAAGCCGCAGAAGTTGCAGGTGGAGAGACTCACCCAGGCGTTCAGGGACGCACTCGCCAAGTACTCCTCCGTGCAGAAGGTAGGTGTAGTGTAGTAGTAGTGGTAATTGGTAGTAGAATTATATACAATAGCAGTTAAAATAGAAACAACTTGTTTTAGTTAATGCGAGTGATATTTCATTGTGAGTACAAACATAACTTCGAAATGTCAATGTGTGTCCATGTGCTTGAACCCGTGACAGCTGAAATTCTCGACCGCGTGCTGAAACCTCGAACCCATTACGGCATATACTCAGCCTATCGCCGTCCACAGCTGAACGTAGGTCTCCCCAAGTAAGCGCCAACCATCCCGGTCCTGAGCGGTCCTCATCCATCCGCTACCCGCCACCTTTCTCAAGTCGTCGGACCATCGTGCTGCAGGACGTCCTACACTACGTTTGCCTAAACGCGGTCTCCCCTACAACATTTGTATGCACCATCGGCCGTCCGACCGTCGGCAGACATGGCCATATTACTCGATATATTTTTTTAATCCACCCAAAGGCCATAAATCACATCGATACTTAATTCCAGCAAGTATCAGAGAAGATGTCAGCGCACATGCCGCGGCCGTCGCGAGTACGCAACGACCCGCAGCTGTTGGAACAACAAGCCATCGCTGATGATGAGGAGTCAGCGTTACTGGCACAGCAACAGGCGCAGGTAATTATACGTTGTATAGACTGTGGGTATTAGTATGGTGTAGTACATGAGTACCAATATACAACATATAGACTATGGGTACTAGAATGGTGTAATATACTGTTAATAAGTACAAAAAAAATTACTAGAGTTTATTATAAGATTTACTTTAAAAATATATCTTACGTATTTTTTATAGATATATTTAACTGAGCTAAGGTTGGGTAATGCAAAATTAGAATGATCAAAAAAACAAAAATATCCTAATTATGACTGCCTTGTGTTCTCGGGTTCCATTCCCGGGTCGAACAAAAGTGTTTTAGACTTAACCTCCCATTGCACAACTACTCCTTAGTAAATACAGACTTGTGCACATATGTATGTACGTATCATCATCATCATAAGCCACAAGATATTCTTGTATCAATAGAACACCTTAACACGCTCTAACCAACCCTCTAGCAGATATAATATTATTATTAGACCCCATATTTACATTAATCACTGTATATTTCAGGCTCGCCTCGTGGAGTTTGAGACAAGCATGCTATTAGAAAAAGAGGCGTACATTAACAAGATAGAAGCCGATGTTCTTGACGTGAATCAGATCATACAAGAATTGGCGGAAATGGTCAATCAACAGGCTCAGACTGTCGGTAAGTGAGATAATATGGTTATTTGTAGAGGTATTGGGTATAATGAATGGTAATACGAGCTATAAATTTGTATGTAGATTTGTGAGTGATAGATATGTGGGTAGACAAAGTCTATTGAGACCTTGATCGAAAACTAAAAAGTCTCGAAAAAAGAAGTAATTTTTCCTAAACATCAATTTTTTTCGTCGAGATTTTTTAACGTATATGGGTTAGTTATAACGATAGCTATCGCCTGCCTTAATTTTTGATCACGGTCTTTATACACCTTTATAAGCTACTATTCAAATGGTTATCATAATTGTGAATGCTTTGTGGCATCATGACACATGTTCAGTCAGGCAGTGTTAAATTTGATGAGTCCGTCAATACGCACTAAACCAACGTGGTGGATTTAGGCCTAAGCCTTAATCCCTCTCAAATTTAGAGAAGGCCCGTGCTCAGTACAGGGATGTATAGGGCTGATGATGATGATGAAAATATAAATAGGGAAACTTAGATACAGTAGAGTATACAAGTCTACAAAACTATCTTTAATTAACAATTCCAGACACAGTAGAGAGTCACATTGAGGCAGCTAGCGCGAACGTAGAAGCTGGAGTGGACGAATTGGCAAAAGCAGCCGAACACCAACGTCGATATCGCAGGAAAATGTTCATTCTCAGCATCATAGGCATCATTCTCGCCATCGTATTCATCGTATGGGTCGTAAAAGCCTTCAGATAGACGAAACAAATAATAAAATACAATAAAATGGTCGATGTTTACCCCCTTTCTTCTAGTTATTACCCCAAGGTAATAACTAACAAAGTCGAATATTGACTGCGTGAAATGGAACGCAATCTTCCAGAAATGTCAAGAGGAAAATAAAAAATTGTCTTTGAAAAGTTACGTTTGTCTATGCTTTATGAAATCATAATATGTGCAATGACGATGTGAATTCGATATAAAAAAAGAGTTTATCCAGCATTGGTTAGTTGATAAAGTTTAATGGACTGAGCTGCGTACAAGTAGTCAGTTTCAAGTTGTTCAATAAAATTTCTTATTTTTATAAAATTTGCTACGAAATCCGATTCGAGTTTAAGAAAGCTAGTGCTGTATGGAAATTCGTTTGCCAATCTATCGATTTAAATTAGGTTAAGGGTATTCGAATAATTTTAATTGTTTTATTTATATTTTTATGCATGATAAAATAATAGTATATGATTTTAAATGCCGCGTAAAAGTGACTTCTATTTGACAGTCAAATATTTATTTGATTGCTTTTATCTGACTCGAACATATGATACTATTTATTTTCCTACTAATATAGCCTCTCTATTACAATTCCTAACAGTATTGAGTAATATTAAATAAATGCAAACTATTATTTATGATAGCATATCTCTTTATGAATTATCGATAATTTCTTTTCTTTTTATAAGTTGTTTAAATTTTTTATCGATAAAAACATTAAATGCTCGTGTATGCTGATTAAAGTTGGTTATTTTTTTATGTTATGATTTTTATATTATGAATAAGACTTATTTACAGTTAACAGTAAATAATCACATATATTGTGTATTAAGCCGTAGAAAGCATTCACGTTTAATATCGATAAAATTTGAAAATGTTTCTCGATTCGCCGATAGTGTATTTAATCCCGAAAATTATTTAAGCCCTATTGGATTACATGGATTAATTAAATATTTATCATGTATGCTGTGTTTTAAGGCCTTAATGTAGAGAACGATGTGTTATTTATATTAACGTAGCTAGGTATTTAGTAGGTATCCAATTAATTCTCCCATTTTAAATATTTCTCATATACACATTCCAAAGGTATTTACATAAGTTCTATCGACAGAATGCAAAGAGTTTAATATTGTGCTGACTCGATTATGGAATAAATATAAAAGGAAATCAAATCAAGATTTTCAGAAGTTCGATATATCGATAAGTTTTATCGGTGCTGTTATTACGATTATCGTGTATTGAGATTTTT
The DNA here is from genome assembly GCA_030295005.1 of Cephonodes hylas. Taxonomy (NCBI): domain Eukaryota; kingdom Metazoa; phylum Arthropoda; class Insecta; order Lepidoptera; family Sphingidae; genus Cephonodes; species Cephonodes hylas. Next base: position 8,357,867 of record AP025382.1, read on the forward strand.
TGTATAACGATTGAAATCTACGGAATGATCGCTTTATAAAATCTACAAATTTGATGATTTTTTTTAATCGATACTTAGTTGAAACTATTACTAATAGCTGTCATCGAGTCAAGCACATTTGTTAAACATTGCAGGGACATTATCGAACGTTAAATCATATTATCAGGGGCATGAATAATTTGACAAGTAACCACTTATTTATTGAACTTAAATAACCAAAGTTAATAACTCCATAGAGAATAACTGAACAGTTAAGTCGAAAAGCCCCTTATTGTCTGCTGCTGTAGGTACTGATGATATGAATAATTTTTTAGTAACTCATTATCATATATTTCATCAAAAAAGGAGAAATAAAATTCCTTTAGTGCAAAGTTTATCATTAGATACTTAAAGTAGCAGGCTTTTATTAAATTATATTCAAAATCTTACCAGTGGTTAAATTAATATCACATCATATAGATATTTCGGATTATTGCCCCTGATACTCACATGAAAAAACATAATATTTTGTTGATTTTGTAAAACACGTTTATAATAAATCACTATCTAATATGAATTGTTTTTTTTTTTTCATTTGGGTATAACACGTCAATTAGTAAGTAAACTTTATCGAATTTCTTTGAATCTGTTGGCAATGCGACTGCTTTAAAAAATATTTTAAATAAATATATTTTCATACATCATTACAAGTGAAGTTTTATGTTTTGAGTCTGGGTGTTTCTGAGACCGAAAAATCACTCGTTTCTGATACCCACGACACAACACTTGTATCTAAGAGTGGGGTCAGAATTAAATATGTCTCTGTTGGGTGTATTAATTTATTTTATTTATAAATTAAACTCAACATTGCCTTAAAACAAGACTTTTATTGGGCACGTGAACACGTACAACATTTGAAATGATATATCAAATGAAATCAATCTAGCTAGATTTGTGTAACAAATGATTACAAACAAATAATTACATAATTGAACCTTAAAAAAAACACCTAATATTGCTTACAATTGTTACACAGTACAAAAATAATGGAGATATAATTTAAAATTATCGTTTTATTGAGGAACATCTGACATTAAAATTTAAGCAATATAAAAAAATAAATATTACTCGCTTTGGAATAACAGAATATAAATTTACACGCTGTTTCAAAGATATTTGTCTATGGCTAAGAGCTAAGAAAACACAGTACAACACGTTTAGAATTAGATTATCGATAAATTATTTCTAGATGAGAATCAAAGTGGATTTTTCGTGAAAAATGAGAATTGCATAGCTCTTAGCCTCCTTAACTCAACACAAATTATATTTTAATATTTACACAATATGTACTAAATTATTTATTTTGTCACACTTAAATCTTATGTATATCAACTTTGTCAAAGTTGGTGGGTTTACACAAAACATATCTATTTATTGCCTTAAATGAGTGACGTTAACCTATAGAAATCAATTTTTACGCTAAACTTATCTAATTCAACCAATGTGGTAACATGAGTTAATTTTGGACTCGATTCCTAATTCCAAATTAAAGGTATACTTAAATACGATAAACTTAAGTCATTCTTCATCACCACCATGCACAAAAAATGTAGTATCCAAAAAGGTAAGGCGAATTTTTATGAAATGTACATTCAAATCTTAGGGAAATAAGAATGTTTCGAAAAAGGAAACTAGGGTGGTTAACTACGGGAAATTTGATGCCTAGAAATGCTAGTAGGAAAACTTTGAATTTAGAAAAGGAAAAAGTATGTTTTATTTGGAAAATAAAATAGTCTATGATCAGTTCCATAACAATAAACCATTTTATCGATAATAACAACGCTTTTAATTTAAAAAGTCTTGCGACTTTCAAAAGTGGAGAGGCATTGTGAATTTAACAGTGTAATAAATATTATCACATACCTTTATTTTTCTATTGAAATTTAAAAACTGCATCAAATATACTAAAACTTAAATCGATTTTTTATGAAGTTATTAACATATTTCTCTACATTTTATTACATTGATAGAATAGACTTTCAACCGTTATCGACATAGAATTTGAGGAAATAAATTAAAACGATAAATTCAAGTTTTGATGCAGTTTTATTGCTATCAACATTACCATTACTCCAGGATATGCATTACAAACTTGAAAAAAAATGTATAGTCAGTTAAGATTTGGTTCAACGAAATGCATTATTTTTCATTATGAATTATACAAAAGCAACAGTAGATTTTATGTGATACCGTCAAACATCTTTCAACATTGAACTAAATATTTTTTAAACTAGATATGCATTTTTCTTCTCCATCGAACGTAAAACTGTACATTGCTATTAATCCACACAATAATTTTGAATAATATTCCATTTAGTGATGGAGTTTTTCATCCCCTTCCTATGTCAACTGATTTTTTTTAAGGATTTTTTGGGAGGTCTCCGAAATTTAATGGTATTTTACTGCCAAAAGAAAAATGAAAATTATCGACACTTGCAGCCTTTATGTCAGATGATAATTTTAAATAAATTTATATTCTTGAGTCATATCACTGTTACTATTTTTTAAGGTATTGAGTTTTAATAAATATATGTTTATAGTTACTGAGCTAAAGGTAAATGAAATATTTGAAAATTCCTCAAGATGAAACTGAAATTTAGTTCTTACAGTCACATATCTCCCAATTATAAATATGATTTATTATACAATATTTAAATGGCAATTTACATACTTTTAATGCAATAACAATGGTAGTTATGAGAGTGCTTATAACTCTACCTTACCTAAGAGCACTTTGTAGATACTCATATATTTGGCAGTATTAATATATATTATTGCTGGAGTTTAAGAAAACATTTGTACATACATTTCTAAATCTATTAAAGCGGTCCGTGAGTTTAACATTTTAATAAACCGATATTTTGTCCGTTATGTATCTCATAAACAAATTTTGGACTTATAATAACTCTGTGTTTATTAAACTGACAAGAAATATTGTTTAGCTAAATCAAACAAAAGAAAGTTTGGCAGTGAGGCCCATTATGATTATATTGATTTTTTTTAATTCGGTATTTATTCGTTTTGTCACAAAAAAACGGTAGAAATCATGAAGACAAAAATATCTAGTACAGAAAAAAGTTACCAAATTTTACTGCTTCTTTTAAGCACTCGAAAATATTGGAAGTTTATAGAAATTAAATTAAATCATCGGATAGTGTAATAATATAATTGTTGCGGAAAAATATATAACATAATATTAATTTACTTAGACAATATACCACCGCTATAAATTTGAGTTATCATCGCATTAGGAAAGCATAACGTGACATTAAAAGTAAAGACGCCATTTTGAGATACGCTCAAAACAAAATGGCCGACAAAATTACGAGAAATTCTGAGGTCACATGAGATACAAGTTACATAATAGTGATGTCTCTCGGTATTATGGAACATTGTGATATAAATATTTCAATTTGTAACTAAAGATTTTGATTCGTGTATTTCTTGATACATTTGGACCATATTACCTATGAAAGGATTAATATTATAGCCACATTTGTGAAGTCCATATAATCTACGCCAACCAATCTTTTAATTTAGAAATTAAATACTTTACACGTTTTCATAGAAAATATGGCTACGTTGGTCCTTTCTATAATTGATATAAAATATTCGATGCGATTTTACGATTAAGGCAATCGATTTTATAATTTAGCGATGTGCCCTAAAAGCTATCTCTTTTTTACTATCACTTAATTATAGCCACGAATGTTCGCTATTATTATATTGATTTTTTCACAAATCGATAGAAATAAAAACAATGATGTGTAAGAAAACATTTTTTTATTATAACCATCTGTCATTTGAAACCCTGAGATACCTGTTTCTACTATAAATCTAAAGCTTTATTACGTCGCGGGCAAGAGATCTATCGACATGAACTATTATCGATAACTATACAATTAGTCGATAAAATCTCTTGTTTTATCGTACTATCGAGATTAAATAAAACGAGGTACCTTACCTTTAAAACAGTACCAGCCCGTATCCTATTCAAGAACACGAACCTTCATTTAGGATCTACTACTTCAAATGTGTTATGAAAAGTCTAAGTTTCGATTAAACCACGACAAATGAACAGAATACGCGCAATAAAATGCAAAACTATTGAACAACTAGACAGTTTCCCTATTTGTGCTTCGAATGGGCGAGGTATCCTCGAGGTATCCCGAAGTATATCGAGTCATGCCGAAGTATATCGAGGCATCCCGAAGTATATCGAGGCATCCCGAAGTATATCGAGGCATCCCGAAGTATATCGAGGCATCCCGAAGTATATCGAGGCATCCCGAAGTATATCGAGGCATCCCGAAGTATATCGAGGCATCCCGAAGTATATCGAGGCATCCCGAAGTATATCGAGGCATCCCGAAGTATATCGAGGTATCCCGAAGTATATCGAGGCATCCCGAAGTATATCGAGGCATCCCGAAGTATATCGAGGCATCCCGAAGTATATCGAGGTATCCCGAAGTATATCGAGGCATCCCGAAGTATATCGAGGAATCCCGAAGTATATGGAAGTATCCCGAAGTATTATCGAAATTTCCCGAACTATATCGAAGTATCCCGAAGTATATCGAGGTATCCCGGTGGTATCGTGGCATGACTCACTACTACCGCAGCTTGGCTTGTCTCTGTTGCCAGACGGCGTATTTGGCGCACGCTGTGTCTATCATCTGGTTCAGATGCCGGGTCAGTGTCGTCGCCAATGGAGTTAGGTCGCGGAGCATTTTCTCCTGCAATGAATTAGGCTTAAAATTAATTCAGATACTTTAAAAGTTAAAATTATAAAGCTATGATTTGGGATTCGAGGATATGCCAATTATTCGAGGGATCAAATGTTAGTTGAAGACTCTCAAAGATTACATACATATTTAGTACATGAAGATTAGAAATATCGTCTCTTAGCAATTACATTACATCAATCTATAAATCCAAAATCGCACTCAGTGAGTCTCTATGCATCTCATGTTTCTAATAGCGATCGTTAGCCACATATTCTAACCTTACTAGGGTTTTTTTTATTTTCATGACATTCCTTTATTAAATTAGAAAGCCAGTACAATAATATTCCTTTTTACACCTCCGCAACTCAAAATCTACCACTACCCTCAAAACTTCCACCTACCTCAAATGGCCTGAGCTTAACGTTCCTAAACCTGAGTAGGGCTTCGTAGAACTTCTCGGCGCGTTGCGAGCCGTCGTCGGGCTCCGCCCCCGCGCCGGGCTGCGGGAAACAGCGCCACAACTCGCGCAGTAGTTCCCCGCACGACAGGTATAGACGATGCAGCTCGGACTTCACGTCCGCTGGGATTAGCTCTGTGGGTTGATAATGGGATAAGTTGTGGGATAAATATAAGTAGAATTTCTATATAAAACTATTAATGTCATGTTAGATATATAGGATATGACTGTACTGATTATGATGTCAATAAAAATGACAGTTATAAATGAGTTAGTGTCGCATGTGATGCTAATTAAGATACTAATAATTGTCACTACAATAACCCTATTATTAATGTTAACTCTGATTTCTTTTAAAACATTTATGACACTGAAACTATGACATCTGTAATAACCCCGAAAAACTACAATCCTGATAACCATTATAGCCTTGATAACTCCGAAAACTATAATCCTGAAAATTATAATAGCCATTTTTTATTATATTTTTTTTTTATGGCAACAGCAATAATAATAAAAATGGTTCTCACAACTATGATATCCCTGATAACCCTGATAGCCCTGACAACCATAATGGTTCCGCTAGCCGTGACGACAATGATGACCATACCCCTGCCAACCAACAACCCTTACAACACCCCCGCTACTCACGCGCCATGGACGCGGCGTGGTGGTGGCGCATGAGCGCGCCGCCGGGGCTGAGCTCCCCGAGCGCGCCCACCGCCGCGCCCGCCGACACGCGCGCGCCGCGCCCGCACGCCGAGCCGCCGCCCTGCCCGCTGCTCCACGCCTGGGGGGGGGCTCGGTACAGTATGTGTGTGTCGAGTATATGGTAGTAGAAGTGAGGGTAAGACTGATAGGGGGGGGGGGGATAGGGCTTCGGTCCAGTATGTGGTGGTTGAAGTGTGCGTAAGATTTGTTATAGGTGTTCCGTAATGACGTATGAGTTAGAGCTTCAAACGAATGAATGGTTAATGCTGTATTGAATCTTTTAGTTGGGATGGCGTCGAGGATGAGGCACGCGATCGGGTTTATTCATACCCAAGGTACACACTTCTGACTTTTTGAAGGTACTCGTACATAAAGTAAATTATCACGTACTTTAATGGTGGAGGATAACATCGTGAGGAAACCTAAAAGTTCCTCAAAGTTTAAAAACCTAAACCTTGTAAACACAGGCCACTTCTAGAAATGAGAATTTTAGGCCTTAATACTCTAGTGGCTGACTACTAGGATTGTGAAGTATACAAAATTAGGAAATTCCTTTTGACAGTGGATTAAAATTAATGAAAACTTTTTTTACGTTATAAAACATACAAGTATAACTTTATTGAAATGATCGATATAAATAATCGATTGAGACAACAGATTAACATCGACTACTTACTTGACATATGGACGCGACTGCAGAAAGCGGCGGTGGGTTATTCGTACTCGTCGTTGATTGGTGTATTTGAGATGCGGGACCTAATAAATACCTTTCTACCTGCAAAATAATGCTAAGTTTATATTTTAGAATTATATGTAAAAGGGTAGATTGTTTTTCGTTAATTTGGGTGTATTTATAATATAATGATTGTTTTGACTTTATTCTGCCATGGCTAATCATTTCGCATCTAGATCATTGCAGTCTAAATATACTCACAAAAACATCTACCTTATAGATAATAATATATTTTTACTGACATGGCGAATTAACAGTATCGCTTGAAATCTTTAAAAAACACATAAAAAACATATTTACCGTAATTGTCTTTTTTTGACTAGAAAATTTCAAACTTTTTGCTACACCAGCCAAAATAGTACACTTCTTTGAATAACCAAAAATTTAGTATCAAACACGGTATAGCAAAATTTTTAAGCTTCAAGGGGAAGTTGGGGGTCTAATCGATACTATCAACAACCCTACCTTAGACAACTTCAGCTCCTGTACATCTTCGTTCCCAGCATCCCCTTCCAGATCTTCGTAGTGTATCTGCTCTAATATCCTCTTCTTTTTCTCCATGGGTTCAGTGGGGCACTTCTCCTCCGGGGGTCGTTTCACACCGTTCGTGTCTTTGACCCCATTCTCCAGCACTTTGTTGTTGTTGTTCGTCGTTTTACTGCTACCGTTGCTTACGTTACTATTTGAATTTGATTTATGACTAGCTTTAAGCACCTGGAAAGGAGAATAATGTATTTTTAAGTGGAATAATTATTCAAATAAAAAATATAATATTAATGGTTTCGTTTTCAGACAGCCCCGAGATGTAATTGACTAGACCCTAGGGTTTAGGGGTCATGTGAAATAAATGTTTGTGTGGTCAAGAAATATTTGTTTCGTGCCTGGTCGTATTTGAGGCCGAAAGTCTTTCGTAGTCTCCGATACCCACGACAAAAAAAATATCTTAGCGTGGGGTCAGACTATATATGTATGTAGGGTGTATGTATTTATTTTAGAATCAGATAGTTTCTTTATCCTATATTTAGCTTTACACCATAAAAGTAGCAACATGCCATTCTAAAAAATTCTATACAGATACAACCAAAATTTTCCTAGATGCACCTAATAAAACGACTTACCATAATAGAGTGTTGGTTGAACCGTTTGATCATGTTTCTGTGTATGGAGGTGGTATCCGAGCGGTCCTTCTCCCCGCCTTCCTCTTCGTTGGGCAACATCGGCACTGGCTCCGTAAACTGGTTCAAATCCACCTACAAAAATATACATTATGAAAAATGCTACAAAATGGTCTTAAAAATCACTTAAAGAAGGACTTAACTCGTGTACACAATTAAGTATAGGTGCTGTTCATCATCATTATCATTATCAACCCATATACGTCCCACTGCTGGGCACGGGTCTCCTCTACCATTGAGAGGGTTTAGGCCAGGGTTTAGATGCTATTGATAAGTTTTGTTTTGCACTCAGTGAATTCACAAGGAAAGGTGCATGGATATTTTCTTGCAGTAATTAAAGAAAAAGGTAAATAATTTGTCATACAATTATATTGGGATACCAAATCCGTAATATTTTAAATGTTTTATTGATCGGATTAGAATTTCTACAGTAATGTCTAATAGGATTCTCTCATAATATAAGAGGCATATCCTCATAAACATGTTCCGCAACGTTTTTTAGCTATAAAAGATTCACTTTAGGTTTCTCTTTTCACAGCACATTGTTTAAATTCCAAGTAAAGTCGATAAATAATGACATACCGTGAGATCCAAAGTGGTGTGTTTCATGGCTGAGGCTATCGCATGGTCGTCCATTTTCGCACATTCTCCGAACAGATCTTTACTCGATGAGGATGCTATACGATCCCTGGACAAAAAAAAACATTATCATCATCAATATCATCATAATTAATATCATCATCATCACCATCATCCCTTATAGCAAGTGCTGGGTATGGGCCTCTTCTACAACCGATAGAGTTTAGGCATTAACCCTTTATAGCCCCTGGTGACATTTCTGTAACAAACCCAAAAAGTCTCTATAAAATTTAAACTAAACGTTTAAGATTTGCCAAATCAATGTCAATATATTCTTAAATAACACACCGAACATTTTAGCATCAAATATAAATCATAGGTAGTGTAACTTGCTCCCTTTTTGGCTTTGAATTTCGTGTTTTGATGAAAATGCCATGTTTGAACTTGCAAAAAGTTTAAAATTTATAAAAAAATACTAAAAGTATATAAAAATGTATAATTTTCGTTGATACCCGTAGGTAAGTAAATGATTTGGTTTATATATCGTTGCCAATTCATACTTTTGATTTTTTATATGTAAAAAGTAACTTTTTATGTTTGTTACATTTCTGTTACATTGGGTGATAATGGCATAAAAAATACAACTAATGGATATCCATATATTGATGATTTTTTTCTCCTATTTTTTAAGATAGGGGTAGTACTTACACAAAAATTAGATGTATAATATAAGCCTTAAATAGGACTTCTAGTGGAGTTCTATTCGAGGTATACCTTTGTGTGGATGAATAGATTTGCTACACTAAGAGAAGAGCCAATTTAAATATATATATGCCTATAAAAAAAAAACACAATTGGCGTTAAAAGTTTTATGTACTGAGCGTAGTTTCAAGTTTCGTCTATAATATTGTACCTGAAACAGGAACTGAAAGAGTTTTGCTCCTAGTAGAATAAAAAAGGAGCATCTTGAAACGTCGTATTTAGAATGACGCGGGCATAACCAGACATCAGAAATAACATATATATTTAGATAATAACTTTACTTCCGTGGCTTGAAACTTTACTGGAGTACTTAGCAGAAGTGGATATATCTTGGACTTGGGGAGTCCTGGGACTGTACGGAATAATCTCGTTCCAGATTGCAAACTACCCCCTGACGAGGATGTAATAAAAAGTATTGTAGATTTTCTGTTGATTACGTAGCAAATGTGGACGCAATTGATGTGTCAAAATCTATATGAAAAGACAACTAACTTGTCACGCTTCTCTCAATTTTTGCTGGTGAGTGGTCGAAGGTCCAAGTTGTTACGATAAGGCCAATAGAAGTACATCAACATTGATCGGTCTCATATCGTCGAAGAATGTAATGGGTATATTGGAGGTGTAGATTTTATTAACAGCATTATGGAAATTTATAGTATCCTGACACGAATTAAAAGATGCCAGTTTGGATGTTTTACCAATTATTAGACCTGACCATGGCCAGTTCTTGGCTGATATATGTGAGAGTAAGGCAGACTAAACTATGCAATGACAAACAAATGTCTTCAGCAGATTTTCAACTTAAAATTGGAGACTTTATGTAAGCTTTGCTTGAATCCTAATGTCAAACAGCGAAGATTAATTGAAAATAAAATACAAGCCAAAATCACAAGAGTCCAGCGCAACATTATCTCATTGGCGGTAGGGCAGTATCAAATTGGCTACTGACCGAATTAGGTTGGAAAATCATTTGGCCCAAGTTTCTCCGGTGTCCTGATGTAGCACAAACAATTTTTAAAAAGTTCGGAATAGTAGTTGTTACAAAAAAACAAAATAAATCTGTTAGATCCTTCCATACTACGTTAAAACATTTTCTTCCCGTTTAACCCAATGTGACAGTAATGTTACAAACCCTAAAAGATCCAATACATACGGAATAAAAAATATTTTTGAATTTCCACGAAACACGTGTTTTTTTATTTGTTCAAGCCTATCATATACCAAAGTATTATATTTTTTTATGATCTTGGGCTACGAAGGGTTAATCCACCACGCTAGCCTAGTGCGGGTTACTGGATTCTATACCTAAGATATTCCTAATTACTTTTAAGTATGCAGATTTCCTCACGATATTGATGATAATTGGTTGAGTAAATAACTTTGAAAAGCCGGTAGTTTCCCTGGTGTTTTAACCTGCGATCGCCGACATTCTTAATCGCACTCCGATGCCTCGAACATTCCATTACTTTTTCACATTATTTATGATCAGTCGTATTTATCTTTGACTAATAAGAAACTTTGTTATAAATGGCTATTTTTGGATCAATCCATATATAAACAATGAATACATAATAATGCCTCATGGTCTCGCGGTACAAGTATGTGCCGTGCGATCTAGAGATCCTGGGTTCGATTCCCGGGTCGGGCAAAGTGTTATTGGGTTTTTCCATAAGGAAATTCTCAGTAGCAGCACGGAGTCTAGAAGTGTGCCCGAAAAACGGCAATAGGCTCGCCCCCTATTACGTGGGACTGATACATACCTGGCGAAATGTGGGTGCAGAAATGCATCTCTGCCTACCCCTTCGGGGAATATAGGCGTGAGTTATGTTTTTTTTTGTTGTTTTTTTTATACATAATAATCAATATCGACCCTATCACTTATCAGTCATAATTTTGAATTCCCTACTAAAAACAACATCCCATGAACATACCTATGAAAATAATGTGACTGAAAGAATTTGGTCCAGAACTCAGCCTCGGTCATCTTGTTGGGCACGTAGTCGATGTGTTTCTTCCTGACTGCCGGGTACGTTTTGAATATCGCGTCTATTATGTCTTGGGTCAAATTGTATTTCAGTCCGTTGCAGCCGTCTGTTTGGGGCTGTATGTCTGCTAAAAACGCACCGGATACACCTGGGGAAAATATTACATTGTATATCATCATCGTCAGTCCATATAAGTCTGTATGTGTCGTGGGTAACAAATGGGACTTCATCGGTCTCAAAAACACTCAAACATGAAACAAATACCTCCGGATCAGACATTTATTGTGTTCGGTGCAGGGATCGAACCCGCGGTCTTTCGATTTGCAAGCTAGTGTCTAGCCTGCCTCCGGGCTATAATACGTTATGTGCAATATCACATAATAAATTCCTAATGAATTATCACATACTTTAATGGTAAAAGAAAACATAATGAGGAAACCTACACAACTAAAAAGTTCCTAGGAATTTCTTAGGTGTGTAGTCTGCCAACCCCTACTAGGCAAGCATAGTGGACTAAGACCTAAACCCTATCAATTGTACAGGAGGAGACTAAAGATGATGGTATATGATTCTTGGTGACTTGGGTTTGATTCCCATGAACAACGTGAAGTAGTGTTTTGGTTAGTATAATAAACGTATATATGATTTAAAAAAGATAATTGTTGGATAACATTACCACATTAACTTACCAGCTTCCTGTTTTATATTATTTGATTCTGTGTACTGTTTTAGTGTGGGTGTATTCCAGTACTCTTCGCTATTTATCACTTTTGATATAACCAAATCTTCATACAAATGTTTCAGAGTAGGATGGAGAGATAAAAGTCTGGAAGGAATAAAAATACACTATTTTGGTAGGCTTATTATAGGCGTACATTAGACAATTATGTCAGAAATAGACCAGCATTCCTTTATTAAGTAACAAGAAATAGAATACATAGGTACTAGACAAATTAACAGGTTCACAGTCCACAGACCACATGCGGTCTGTAGACGGAAAGTACTACTAGTCCACAGACCATATGTGGTCTGTGTTTCCATACAATTTTAACGATTTTTATGGCTGTAGATGTAGGAAGAACAGCGTTTATTTTACTTGGACTTGACAGGACATAACCTAGAGAACACAAAAAGTGCTGGGACATGGGGAAAAGATGTACCATTTCTGAAAAAAATATCACTTTTATAAAAAATGAATTGGATGTGAGGGGTTGTTTCCTCTCTAAAGCTTGGACTGTGAACCTGTTAAATTATTATAGCTGTATTCCTATTTTATGTGCAGTGTTCATACTATGAAGAAATATATGTTTCATTATAGATCATGATATAATAATAATAATAATAATATAGCCTTTATTCAGATCCAAAAACAATAATTGTTAACAATTCAATCTAATTACAATATTTAAAACTTAACTTTAAGATAAATATAGATCTTAAGCTATTCTAATATTTGAATTTTGCTAATTTTTTGGGGGTCTGATTGCCCTTCGGCAAAGGCCTCCTCTAACCTAATCCATTCACGTCTTTCTTCAGCCACTCTGCACCATGTGACGCCTGCTACCTGTCTAATATCATCCTCCCACCTTTTTTCTGGTCTGCCTCTTTTTCTTTTACCTTCTCTAGGATACCATCTTGTTACAATTTTGCTCCATTTGTCTTTTCCTCTACTCATGTGCCCTGCCCATCGCCATTTAAGCCTTCTAATTTTGCATGTTATGTCTATTACCTTTGTTCTGCTTCTTATGATATGGTTTCTCAATCGGTCTGACTTTTTCACATTCATCATGCTCCTTTCCATCGCGTATTGGCATGACGCAAGTTTTCAATAGATCATGATAGTGAACCCAAAAACAACAATGCCTCCTATAACTAGGAACTTAAAATCACCTTGCAAAACATAAGTGCAGAACTACTTGCTTCCTTTACAATTTTAATATTATGAATAGACACAAGATTATTACCTGCTTTTCATTTCAAGCTCTCCATCAATCTGCCGTTTAAACTTGGGCAACAAGTTTTGCAACAGAGATTTAACTTGGTCCCTGTCTTTTGCCTGTGCCTCAGGACCACCTGGGTTGACGAAATGAAACGTTGAACACGTGCCATCATGCAGCACTACTTGAAGCTGCACCTTCGGCTTTCCCGCGGGGGATATTTTTTGAGCTGGAAAGAGTGACATTCATTAAATTAATTCATCAAATGAATGCATCATTCTAGACTGTGTTTAAATGATACATGACTATATTCCTTTCAAAATCTTAGACTTTGCAATATTATTACAGATTTGTTACATTTATTGTATCTATAGAATTGTTCTTAAAATAACATAAACATTGTCTTGAAGGCAAGGTTAGCATATTGCTAATGTTTAATAAAATATCAAAGTTAGCTCACAAGACTGAACAGCATAATATATATTAATCCTATCTACATACTTCATTATTTCGCTATGTTAAAATTATGAGGAAATAATTATTCTTTAACTAATGACTGGCAGAACAAGTTCAAAGCATTAAGAAATTTCAATGGTTCATAGCATAAATAGAGAATAAGTTGCTCAACCCATACAAACCCACCAATGGAGTTACTTTGTTTTTTTTAAACATACTTTTGCCAGTAGACCAGAAATGTAACTTAAAGTTTATGATGTATGAATAGATGTGCTTACTTTTAATATCAGCATATTTGTGTGACACTGCGACCGTGTCACGATGCTCCAGCATCCATGCTAGTCTTTGGTTCATCACATATAGAGTTCCATCACCTTTCTTATACCGCACGTAACTAACGCTAAGCAATACATCCTCCGAAGACGTAGTCATCGTATATACACCGCCAGAACCGATACCCAAGCGAATATCGTTAAAAAGTTATGAATCCTTCCAGCTACTAACTTGTCCTCATAGGACAAAAATTGTATTTTTATTTTCGTGTCCGCAATGCTCCTTTATCGCAGTTCTTTTACGTGTTGTATCAGCATAAACGCATAATTCAGAATTTCTACGCTCTTTCAAGTGTAAACACGCAGTAATTATAAAATTCTACCTACAAAAAGCATATTACAAGTCTGTCAACCATTGGCGGATTTGACAAACTGAAAGGTTTTTTAAAAATATATGCCTCGCAAAGGAAATTTTTATTCTGCCTATACCATTGAAATTGCCAGATTTATACCAATAACTGCATACGTAATATTTACTTTGAAAGACGTACCTATATATTTTGTATATTTTAAAACTTTCTGAATGCATCATTTTATACAAATTACATATCTTTAATTTTATTTTGTTATTAAATGGAATAAACATAATAAAATTTTTAACAAGATTTGATTTTTTTTTCAAATGTACCTCCATGTTTTATTTTAAACTTATTTTTGACTTATTTTATATTTTTTAATGGATTTTGCTTAATGAATTTACGAAAATGTAAACATTTATATGAATATGCACCACCGTTATAAATTTTATAAGTTTTTATACTAAGAAAGTTTTTTCTATATAATATATAGAAAAAACTTTCTTATTATTATCTTGTTGTCATGAATTATCTTAACCTTTTTTTTTAAATTCTGTTATAGTTATAACTTGTAAGTTGTTTTTTTAAAAAACTAACGTGGATTTAAAACTAAGCAATTTCTGGGATCACGATAAATGTTTATAATAACATCATCAACATCATCATCATCATCATCAGCCTTTATTTCGTCCACTGTTGGACATAGGCCTCTCCTATGGCACGCCACTGGGCTCGATCTTCGGCTCTTCTCATCCAACCGCTGCCAGCCACCTTATAATATAATAATAACATAACATAACATAACCTTATAATAACATACTATAACAAAATTATAAGATTTACTCAGCATCGAAACAACTATGAAATCATAATTTAATATAATCTTGACTGGCAAATAATGCCTTTAGCATTAAGTCCATGTACATAATATAAAAAGTATAAATATATAAAATCTTGACTAATTAATTTATCGTAGGTTATTATATCCGCGAACCCGCATTAAGGCAGAATTGTGGACTAAGGCCTAACCCCCCTCAGCACTAGAGGAGACTGATGATAAACTATATTTATAAAAAAGTAAATACATGCCAGCATAATTTTTTTATTGGCTATCTACCTAGTAAATTATTTTAATTTCTACATAGTCTTATTATTTTTGTATTGCTATATTATAAATCACGTGTGGAAATGTTTTTATTTACATTACTGAACGCATCTATAATAAGACCGCCATTTATTTATTTTTGTCTAGCAACTCCGCGGATTGACAACCCAAAATGCAATCATGGCGCACGGGGCACTGTGTTTTTAGAATGCTGAGAAGTTTTTACGTAAACACTTCGTTATTTTACATTGAAATCGATTTATGTGTTTTTATAAATTATTCTTGAGTTTTTACAAATATAGTGAAGCATACATGTGTGTACCAAACTCGATTTTCACATTGGTTCAGACCCACGTCTCAGTAGCACTGGACACTTGCAGGTACAAAAATCATGAGATCTGCTGTTTTACCGCTCTCAGCTATTGTAATGATGCTATGTTTCATACAAAACCCATCGGTGGCGCTTGTTTGTGCCACTGCTGTGGGTTTTGCGCCCTTTTGTCGTGATTATACAAATATAAACGTCTGTTCCAGATAACTTTGTTGGTGTCATAATGTCAGAGGCGTACGCCCGCGAGATACTACGAAGGAATGTTGCGCAAATATGCCAAACCGTAGGATGGAACGGTATAAACTCGACGCCACTTGACATTCTGGTTCATGTGTTGGAGAAGTACATAAGGACTTTGGGCTCCCAAGCAAACAGGCATGCTGAACAATTCAATAGGACTGAACCAAATTTACATGACTTAGGATTAGTTTTTCGTGATTTACATGTGAACCTGCCAGAATTGGCAGAGTATGTGCGTTGTGTACCACCTGTTCCGCCACCTGTTAATGCTGTCAAGTTCCCCAAACCAAAGGAATCTAATTTGAATTTCCTGAAGCCCGGCAGCCATGAAGTTGTCACAAGACCAATGCATGTGCATGAGCACTTGCCCCCCATGTATCCTGAGAAGGAAAGGGATACACCAGCAGTTGCAGGAACTATTGAAATCCGACAAAATGGCATTGACAATGTTGATAACAGCAATGCAATGTGTACAAGTCCAGAGATATCAGTCACGGATAGTCCAGAGAAATCTAAGGACATATTTAAGAGACCAACGGATCCCGTGTCATTGCCCAATAGTAAAAGACCAAGGTTACGTCTGGAGGAGGAAGAAAGGACGAGAGAGATAAGTAGTGTAATGATGACTATGTCAGGTTTTTTATCTCCCGCCCGAGAAGGCAAGTTGCCTGAAGCCCGTCCCCCAACAATTATGTCAGAAAAGCATCATGAAAAACATAAAGCTAACTCTCATCATACAAATGTCATAAAACCACCAATGTTAGAGAAAGTTGATAAGAAATCAAAGAAAAATAAATTATTGAATGGGAAAATCATGAAAAGTAAAAGAAAAGATAAAAGTCATAAAGGTGAGGGAAGTAAATCTAAAGATAGTAGTAAATTGAATAAGTATCCGCCAGGATATCCAGTAAAGAGTAAGGATGTTCATCCTAAGCATCATAACCATATAACAATGCCTGCGCCAAAGGCTGTACCTCCTCCACCTCCAATAAGGCCGACGTTGCCACCTCCTGTTATACCAGCACCAATTCCTGAACCAGTCGCTCCTGTCATAAAGCAGGAGCCTGTGGATCCGCCCTCGCCAGTGTCCAGGAATATGGTCCACACAGAGGATGCCATACCGGTGCCTAGAAAAATACCAATTTCTCAGTCACCGCTTGTTGCTAACTCTTTACCTGTACATAAAAATTCAACAACAACAAATTCATTAATACCGGATGTAGAAATTAAGAAAGAGGTAGTAGATGAAGAGGAAAAATTGGCATCACAACCTGACAGATCAAAGATTAATATATTTAGAAGAATAACGAACAAATCTAAAGAAGATAGGATTGCTCCAGAGGTTGTCCCTGAGAAATCACAGTCTGATTCATTGATCTCAAGGTTGCAGAATTCTGCAGAAGAAAATGCTATTGAAAGTAAACCCTGTGAAAATTCTAGAGTGAAAGTTGATCCAGAGCAGAGAGTTGTGAACAATAATGATAATAGTGCTGTAGACTTATCTAAGGTAATGGATTTGAGAACCAATGAGGTAATTAGTATTGATGATGATTCAATGGACAGAAATCCCATGCTACAATCAAGGCTCCAACAACCCCCTGAACGACCCAGTATATCAATTAATAAATCCCTGCAAGTACCATTCCCCAAAGAAGTAGCTAGTGTCAGTCCAAAAACAAAAAAGGAGAAGAAACATAAAGACAAAAAGGATAAAGCAGCCAAGATGGAAGCTAAATTATTAAAGAAACAGCAGCAACTAGCATTTGAAATGGCTCATGGTGACAAACAAGGTATGAAAATGGCTGGTGTGAAGCCTCCAAAACCAAGCAGGCCAAAGAACGAATCGAAACTGCCGCAAATGCCACCTGGATTTCCATTTTTTCCTACTTTGCCACCTGGCAGAGGTTTAATGCCTGGCCCTGGACTAATTCCCAACCCAGGCCTTATTCCAGGCAACGAATTCCTTGCTGGATTAGCCAATAACCCAGCATTAAGAGGGTTAGCACCTTCAAACTTACTAAATAATCCATTCGCTTTAGGCGCTGGCGGGCCAGGACTAATTCCTGGGCCCAGTTTTCTACCTGGAGGCTTAAATTCAGGTATTCGCAATCCGCTCATGCCTATGGGCAATTTTCCTCATACATCGCGATCTTCATCGGTCAAAATACCTACGATGCTTCGTCGTCCCAGTTTAGAAGTTATTCCTGTAGATAACGATGAAGATAGAGGTATGCATAAAGGTTCCATCATGCCCCGCGATAAGGACAGGCACGATAAGCACAAATCTCAGACCATTCCAAATATATTACAAAAACATAAATCGAAATCACACAAAGATCATAAATCGAGTATGTTCAAAATGCCGCCTGTGCAACCTGACATAACAATCGAACTAAATCCCCCGAAAGAAGAGCATGTTAGACCAGAACCCCCGAGACATTACCTTCTGCCTCCACGCGTCCCTACCCCTGAACCTGTTCCTCTTCCAGAGCCAGAACCGGCTCCTCAACCAGTAAAACTGCCAACTCCAGAGACTTCTTACGATAGAGAATTAGAAAATTCAGATAAGAAAAAAGATAAGTCACATAAAAAGGAAAAGAAAGATAAGGATGGTATCAAAATTAAAAAGAAGAAGGACAAGAAGGATAAAAATAAAGATAAGTCTGAAAAGAAACGTGATAAAGAGGAGCGGCAAGAGTTAAAAGATAGAATTAAAAAAGAGAAAAAGGAAAAAAAGAAAGAAAAAACTGGGGATGGTATAGTGCCCAAGCTAACATTAAAGCTAAGCTCGTCAAATTCGAATTCACCGATGCCGCCGAGTTCGCCGGACACGTTCAAACTTAACATAAAGCCCGTGATGAAGAAGGAGATGGAAGAAAGCCCGTCTAGGGAAGAGCCAGTTTCTAGGGAACAAAGTCGATCGCCGGAGCTCGCCCAAATTTCGGCCTTAGTGACGAGGCCGCCGAAACAGAAACATTCAAAGCACAACCACATAGCCGAGGCGGAAGCACACTCTTCGTCGCCTCCATCTGTTTGTTCTCCGCCGAGGAAAAATACTCCGTCGAGTCACTCCAAATACAAACGGATATTGTTTAAGCCGTTGTCAAAGAAGGGACACGTGGAACATTTCGACGACGAGGTCGCTTCACTGTCGGACGAGCCGGCGCCCGCGCCCGCGCCCGCGCCTGCGCCGCCGCCCCCGCCGGTCGAGAAGCCGGCTGGTCCGTTACCGACGCCCTACTACGTGGACGAGCAAGGCAATAAGATTTGGGTGTGCCCCGCGTGCGGGCGGCCGGACAACGGCTCGCCGATGATCGGGTGCGACGGCTGCGACGGCTGGTACCACTGGGTGTGCGTGGGCATCACCGAGGAGCCCGGCGCCACGGAGGACTGGTTCTGCAAGTCGTGCCTCGCCAAACGAGCCGCCATGGCGCTCGCCGGAGTCACGTCCGGCAAAAAAAGAGGCCGGAAACCAAAAGGGGACAAAATCAGAGACTGTCATTGATACGGACTTACGTTGTTACTGAGATTAGTTTTAATTTTCCATTCTATAGACATGAGTAAATGGATGCGAGTTGTTAATGGATTAATTGTTGAATGATATCACGAAGAAAAAATGTTTTCATAATTAATAATGTTATATCATAGGCTTGGAATAAGTATAGATAATAATTGAATATTGACATAAAATGTTGAATATAAAGATAGTGTAGTTACTTGTAATAATTTTACCATAATTTTAAATATTTTGTTACTATTTGTCTCATTTTTTTTTTCGCTCGATTAGATCAAGACGAAGGATCGCGAGCGTGTTATACACAACTCGCGTGTATACATAGATGATAATATAAGATTCTTTTTATATTGTACAAAAACTGAATTTACTTAAGATATTGGTGATGTATAAAGTAATGTAGTCAATATTTAAATAAACAGAAAGAAAGCTGGATGTATTTTCAGCTGATATTTGAATATTTTCATATTATAATTTTAATATAACCCTGTTTTTTTTTTGTTAAAGTTGTTCCTTCATTTTGTACAGGACAAGCAACGTGGTGTGATGTGTGTTGCGTGCTTTGTTCGCGGCCAAAGTGCCGACCACATTACGCGACGCTGCGTGTCCTCCAGCATTCGACTAATTGGAGGGGAGGCAATGTAAATTTTTGATTTCAGCCAATGGCCAATTAAATACATTGGTACTCGAAATGTAGTAAGTTATTTATCCTTTTTGCACTTACTCCCGCTTAAACGAATGTTATATTCCAATTAGCATTTTAAAAAAAGATTTAGGGAATACTCGAAATCTGTAAAACTATTTTAGTTTCTTTTTTTAAATATAATGCATAGTTTTATATCCAACGAATTAACTTAGATTAAATTGAGGCTCGACAAAATGTATTAGTACTAAACTGAAGCTCATTGCAAATGTTAAACTATTTTTTTCATTCACTTATTTGGCATAAGCTTAGATTAAGAGTCAAAATAATGTACAGAATTACTTGATTTTATGACAGTTTTACATTGTTTCTAAAAGAGTAGTAGGTTCTAAGAAAAGAAATTCATTATAGGGGGCGTAGTTGCACCCTTAGGGCTGAAACTGCGTTACGGGGGCACTCGCGCGGTTTCATACAAAAGTGCTCCGTCGCGGGGATCCGCGCGGGCGTTCGGCACGGGGAGCCGCGCCCCGCACCCGCGCGGCGGGGCCCGCCTCCGTGCCACGGGAACCGTCGCAGGGGCACGCGCGGTACCCGCCAGTGATAACACGCATGGACTTGTTCAGTCAATAAACGGGCTTACTAGCTGTCTTTTCTTTTATGCTAATCGTCATTTTGCTGTATACAATAATATATTAAGTTCTTCATCGACACGACTGTGCATGCACACCGCTAAAATTGAACTAGTGACACTGCGTAAATCCGGTCTCCGCGACGGAGACCGTCGCGTTCCCACGGAGCCCGCCCGCGTGTCCACGCGAGTAGACGCGCGACGGTTGCCCGTCGCGGGCGCCCGCTTAACGCAGTTTCAGCTCTTACTATTTTGATTTGGACGCCTACTTGCTTATGGGCGCCCGCGACTTCGAAGAGTTTTACGAGAGCGAGAAGTCGCCACTAACAATTCGACGAAGAGCTCCACGCTGTACTTCCAAGTTTGAACCCTTCTAGTAATTGCTGGCCTATGTCTTTTATTTAGGTGACAGACGTGTCCGAATTGGGCAGTTCCCTAATATCTGTTGTAGTGTAAATAGATCTCAACTATCACTTCATTAAGAATAAATATCCTAGAATGGAAACATCTAAGTATATACAGCGTGAAACGGAATACATCTGTATGAATGACTATTTAAAAATATACGTACCTGAACGGGTATCAAACACCACCAAATCACGTCTCCGTCAATTCACCCACCGCACAGCGCTTCGTTCGTAAGCATTGTTTTTAATACAATTTCTGTTATTGGCTCTACCTTAGTGCAACTCCGTACTTAGTCTGAAGTACCACCTCTTTCCGAGATAAGCCTGTAAAAAGATCGGTAGAAAAACCCTATCGCAAGTTGTAAAGGAGAATAACTCTTAGTCTTGAATCTATGCTTATTAGAGAGCTAAGTTTATTGTACTATATATCTATAAATTTTCATTATAACCCAACTGCGCCATAAATTGCGCATCTAAATACCGGCCGGAGACCGCAATAGGAACGAATGCAAATATTCGAAAGTGCATGTTTCCTTATATTTAGACGAACCGGCTCAGTACAGTAGTAATTTTAGAAGCTATTTAACTCTATATAGGATTCTTAATAAGTAGTAAATACTCGAAACATAAAATTTAACTGTATAGAGTTTCTATTGAACTAACGCTTTTTTAAAAACAGCATCGCGTCGCGCCATCTATACAATGATATACGAAACATCTAGAGAACTATGAATTCTTATCACAATCTACACTTTAGATTAGCACACTATTGCGTACTATTATAATCTATAGTTGCATACAAAGTTTCATTTATGTTGTAAGTTGATACGTTCATATTTTATTTCACTGTCACGTACTTATTGTTTATAAGTAAATCTGAGTACATCGCTTCGGCATCGTATACCTAAATAATATTATTAAATTATTATTCTGCGATTAGTGACAAGTAAATACTGCTGCTTGCAGAATTATTCGCAAGTGATTATAGCTTTACCCATACGAAGATATAATGAAAGATGCAGGCCATATAAATCCTTCCATGAATTAAATTTCAACTACAACTTGGAGACAGCAAAAACTAATTAGGTACATGCTGAAGATAGGTAATGTTTATATATCCAACCATTTAAGTGGAAAAATAAAGTATAAAAGTTTAATAAAGTAAATAGGCCTGAAATGAAGAAGTTTAGTCATTCCGCCAGGCGAGTGATTAGGATTTCCTTTGGTAGGTTCTCAGGTCGAGCAGTGTTACTTTATTTTTCCAAAAATAGTATAAAAATTCAAAAGGAAAAACTTACCAGACTTAAAGAAAAAGGTGTATTAACGTCTTAGTGATGATTTTATTATGAATAAATATTTTAAGCGCTTTATTAGTCAATTTACCTATAAATTAATAAAATATACATAATTCCTAAATAATAAATACTTCTTAGTTTTAAAAAACATAGACAATCGAGTTATTCAGTAGTTATATAGTTCGTGTTGGATATATTCTGAGTCACAACAATATTGTATATCAGATAAACGTAAAGGTGAATAAACTTATATTATTATACAAATATTGTTAAGTGCACGCGGACTGACTGAATCTTATACAATAGTAGTAATTTTTACTGATGAAGATTTGCCTTGTTCATACTGTGGCCTTTTTAATTTTGATGGTAATACTTTTTTTTATGATAAACCGAAACTAAAAAAAAATAAAAACAAACCTATATAGATAATAGAGTACTTAGTAAATTTAAGTTATGGTTTCCTTGGGTACTAAAATTAAGAGTTTTTGATAAGTTTTTTTTTGTTTGTAAATATTACTTGTGTTAAAATTAGGTACGTATAGTTGTATGTTTATTAAGCGTGTATATCCTAGACCTAGAACTTTGAAATGCCACTTTGTATTTTGTAATTGAATTAATTAGAATAGTTATTTTTTATAAATTAAGTCTTATTAATGCATGATAATAATAGTGTAAATATTTATGTGTCTACTGTAAAAATGTGATTAAATAAAACTGCCGTTATTTATTGAAATACTGGAATTTTCTTTATTTTACAAAAAGCGTTCTATGAGCTGCGGTACTTCTTACAGAGAAATGCGAATTTTGAGTACGTACCTCGTACTTTGTGAACTGATTACAATCTTTTAAAGTATTTCCAGCGTTTCAATTCACTCTCGGGACTACAACAAATCTACACATCAATAACAGATGTCAACAAAAAATCCTTTATAACTTAAAGGTAATTAAAATATATTTCACATAAAACAGGCTAATCTACATAGTGACTTATTGTTTAGTGGAGGCAGCAGGCGCGGTTTCTGTCGATGGGGGAGCTTGTTTCTCTTTGTTCCAATCTTTAAGACCTTCGGGTAGTGTCGTGTCTTCGTCCAACGATCCTGTGCCTTCAACGAATTCTTCATACGTACTCTTCTCGGGGAATGGGCGGGGTCCCAACAACTCAATCATGTCATCCCTGCTTAGAATCTCCTGTTTTAGCAATCTCTCTGCCACTTTGATGATGTTATCTCTGTGTTGCTTTAACAAATCGGTGGTACGTTTGTGGGCATTGTTAATTAAATCTCTAACTTCTGAATCTATTAATTCCGCAGTCTTTTCTGAGTACGGTTTGTCGATAACCATCTCTCCTGGCTGTGGCATTTCGAAGGACACGTTACCGACTTTGGCGTTCATACCGTAATGAACTATCTGAGCGTAGGCACTTTGGGTTATCTTCTTCAAGTCATCTTGGGCGCCAGTTGTGATCCTGCCGAAGAATATTTCCTCACTCACTCTACCACCGAGGGTCATGCACATCCTGTCAAACAGTTGTTCCTTGCTGTACAAATATTGTTCTTTGGGTAAGTACTGGGCGTATCCGAGACCTTTGCCTCTTGGGATGATGGAGACTTTCAGTAAAGGATCTGCATGTTCTAAGAACCAGCCTGCTACAGCGTGTCCCGCTTCGTGGTACGCCACTATCTTCCTCTCGTCTGGTTGGAGAACGTTAGATTTCTTCTCCATACCAGCCACAACTCTTTCTATGGCCTGTTCAAAGTTCTTCATGTTGATATCATTGGCTAGTTCTCTGGCGGCGATCAGGGCTGCTTCGTTGCAGACGTTCGCTATATCTGCGCCGGTAAAACCTGTAATGAAAAAAGATTACGTTATTACAATATATTTGTAGATTTTAACGTGGAATGTATGTAGGTACATATACATACACGCACGTCGATGAACGCAGGAGTGCATTTCTGCAACAATGCTCCATCACCCGTGTTACTAACTCGAGATAATATTCGGCGAAAAAATTGCTGTTCTGAGTGCCAATTACAGATTTCCCACTGCTACGAACCCGGGGGTCTATAACTCGCACACTTGTGCTTCGTGACGAACTGTAGCCCATTAGACCTAGGGTCTATAAACATAGATGATTGTGTACATTATCAGCCCATGTCAGTTTTACTGCTGGGTTCGGGCCTCTTCTACCATCGAGAGAATCTAGGCTTTAATCTTCCACACTGTCCTAGTGCGGGTTGGACCACACACTAAGAAACTCATAAGATTTTTTGGTGAGCTGGTTTCATCACGTTTTTCTTCACGGTTCAAGCAAGTAAGAATTCAATGTGAATACCACACACATCTTTGAAATGTCAGAGGTGTGTGCCTGGGATGAAACCCGCGATCGATGAGATTCTCGATCGCCCGCTTTAACCTCGAGGCTATCACTGTTTTTTAATGAAGATTTCACTGATGATAGTGTTAAGTTTTTAATACAGGTATCATAGGAGGGTATCTCATTGTGATTACAATGTCTAATATAAGGTTTGTTTCAAATTTACGAAAAGTAATTCGAACTATGAAAATACATTGTAAATTAGTGTCAGTTGTGCCTATTAAGTTACTTTTTGTCCAAATATTTACAAACAGAAGGTATGAAGTA
Source organism: Cephonodes hylas (assembly GCA_030295005.1). Lineage (NCBI taxonomy): Eukaryota > Metazoa > Arthropoda > Insecta > Lepidoptera > Sphingidae > Cephonodes > Cephonodes hylas. The sequence goes on from AP025382.1 coordinate 8,382,863, forward strand.
ATAGGATCATATTACATTGCGTAATTTAACACTGCGTTTACGCAAATACCTAAGCTTTAACTTAGTTATATTACGAGTGTCGATGCGTTTTTTCATATTTAGCCCAAATAAAAGACGTAGTGTGTTTATTGTTATTATTCATACACATAAATTTCTCGGTTGAAGAATTAGTAAACTATCGAATAAGAATGATTTAAAAAAAAAAAATATTTAAAAACCGTTTATTAGGATTATTTTTTACCCTAGTAAAATAGTTTCGTAACATTCTATCATTAAAGTAAACAATTTTATAGTAAGAAATGGTTGTATTGGGGATTTTAAAGGTTTGAACGATCTTGTGCAATGTTGACATAATAAGTTATGGATAGTAACAATTCTAACGTCATTACGTGACTCGCGTGTTCATCACGAGTTTTTTAAATAGTGTGAATAAATGACCAAGCTTCGTGAATTTCAAATATGTATTAATTAATGAAAGGAATAGTCAATAAATTAAGTACGCCAATACGATTTCGTCCATGAGCTACCAAGATTTTTTTTTAATAGCGCGGCAAATTAACGAAAACACATCTGACAGTAAATACGACGATTTTCAAATATCGAATGGCGGGAAATTGTTTACTCTTGTCTCTCTAGAAACTTATTTGAAATTACAGGGATACATACATACATAGAAACATAACCTCAATTCTGTATTCTTTGAAGGGGAAGATTTATTGCTGCTTAACCTATAATTATAACCTGTTTTTTCGTTTTTATGCATAAATGTAATTAAAATTTGTGTAAAGATTAAGGTTGAATCACGTAAGATTAGTAACTTTTTTACATGAATAGTTTGGTTTGACTAAGAAATTTTTATGTAAAGATGGATTATAAATTTGCAGAGTATAACATCAAGGATAATTGTAAATATAGCGTTTGGACATGAATGAATCTATCTATAGTAATAACAGTATCTTTTATTTGAAATCATAAAATATATCAACAATATTTTAGCATTGTTTTACACGAAAAAGGACAAAAATATGGTCATTATTCATACATGTGTAGTAATATAAAACAAAAATTAAAAATGAAAGAATTGAGATATTAAACACTCAAACTAATTGATCAATGCCAATGTGAAATACAATCAAATTTCGTTTGCTATGTGGAATGACCATTAACTTCGAAATATAGAGCAAAAAGTTCCTGTTACGCCAGACTTAATTAATCTCTACAAAGGTAGAATACCGAGAATAAATCTTTGTTTTAAATCCAGTATGATTTAATAAAAGTAATTGTAATAAGTTACCTGGAGTTAATGCAGCCATTTTACGAGCTAGGTTGTCCTTGTTCAGTGTAGTCTTCAATGGTGTTAAATGCACTTTGAAAATAGAGGCTCTGCCTTTGATATCAGGTGCTGGGACAAATATTTGTCTGTCAAATCTACCCGGTCTGAGCAAAGCTTTGTCTAAGATATCTACTCTGTTTGTAGCAGCTAAAACTACTACATTAGTTGTAGTGTTAAATCCGTCCATCTCAACTAAAAGCTGATTGAGTGTGTTTTCCTGTTCTGAATGACCTCCAAAACTACGACCTCCCCTTTTTCTTCCAACTGCGTCTATTTCATCAATGAATAGAATGCAGGGAGCATGCTTGCGTGCCATGGAGAACATGTCACGGACTCTGGATGGGCCAACACCAACAAACATCTCTAAGAATTCTGAACCTGATACTGTAATGAATGGCACATTAGCTTCTCCTGCAGTAGCCTTGGCTAAGAGTGTTTTACCAGTACCAGGAGGTCCAGTAAGTAACGCGCCTTTGGGAATTTTTGCTCCTAAGTCAATGTACTGTTGTGGGTTCTTTAGGAAATTTACGAATTCCATAATTTCAATCTTTGCCTCCTCACAACCAGCTACATCTTGAAACTTCACACCAATATCAGTTGGGTTTATTAACTTTGCTGTGGATTCCATTACACCGCCAAATAGGCCACCACCTTTACGTCCACCTCGTCCCATCATGTCTGCAGATCTTCTCATCATGTAAATTAGGAAACCAATTATTAATAATGTAGGTAACATGCCAGTGAGACTAGCTGCTTCCACTTCAGTCTTGTATATGACTGGTACAAAGTTTGGTGGGTCAATACTCATTTCGATTTGCGCATTTTCTAAATTTCGTTCAAAAGAGTCAACACTGCCAATAGCAAACCAGATGATTTTGCCTTCAAGTGCAGATCCTTGTAGCCTCACTCGTACCCATTTTTTATTTATGACCTCTAATTTTTCTACAACTCCTTTGTTCAGGTACATATTAACAAAATCTCTCCAGCTGATTTCTCTGTAACGCAGCTCAAAATAAGCTATTGACGCAAGTAGAGTTACGATACCCATTGCGCCAAACATCATCCATTTCTCTCTGTCTTGGCCTTCGTAACCTCCACGGCTGCCACCACCACCGCCGCCACCCGATGAACCAGAGAACATGTTCATGTTCCATTTGTCTGAAGAGGAGGAAGATTTGGATGGCGGAGGAGTGGTTTTTGACGGGGCCGGCGCACCATCTTTCTCTGAGGCTTTCGCTTGTTTCGGTGCTCCTCCTGGCTGGAAGTACTTCTCGAAACCTTTTGGCGGCTTTTTGCAAAATTCATACCACTGGTTCAATACAGAATCTAGTGCAGGAACACCGACTGGTTGCAATTTGTGTCCATTGAAATGTAACTTCGACAACTGTGATTGCGTTAACCTTAAGCCCTTCCACATATTGCCGTTATTTTTATTTATTTACAAATGGTGTTGTTTTTTATAATATTGCACAATTCGATACGAAATTAGATCACAAAAAGCCGTCCAGAATTATCATGACAAACATGGTTAGAAAATAATGTCAAAAACGAAATTGACACTTCGTGGTTGCACCTTGTGTCATCATTTGGGTCATATTCTATATAACTTTTTACTTTAAATTCTCAACATAATATGGTTAAAAAATGCTAAAATGCCGCTAAGAAAAAGAAATCTGGAAAGTTTAAGCAAATCAATTTTTTTTTAATTTAGCACCCTAATTAGATAAAAAAGGAAATCAACATTTTTATTTACCTATATCTAATTAAATACCTAAATAGAAATGTACTAAAGGTTATTTAAAATAATACAATTGTTTTTAAGATTTAATGTTAAGTGAAGTAGTTTTTTATTTAAAAATTAAAGATATAGAAGAAACAAACAAAATTCCCTAATTTTGATTGACAGACATCACGTCGTGGGTTGGACTACTTTAGTAGGAGTAGATTATCAAAGAATCATTTCAGAACGAAAAATCAGACATTTTCGTTTCTCAAGTAAATAAACGAGACTTCAATAAATTCACATTTTTACTATTATTACTATATATTTTTCCTTAAATATTGCCAAATTAGCATATTGCTTTAAATTTCCTATAAAAATCGCGTCATTTACCCGCATATAACTGCCAAAGACTCACGTAATTCGATTTCAAAGTTGCAACGTTATGGATCAAGATAGGCCAGACACCAGTAGAAATCATGGAAAGAGGACACGACCTTTGTTATTGCAGCCATGCCCGAAGATCGCTAGATTATCAGCCCATGGGAGCGCTAGTTCAAGTGGTATATTGAAAAATCAAAAAAAATTTGGACCAAGTGCGGCCAAGAGGGCAAAAATATCGTATAACAAAAGTGATGTGCCCGCACCAGGAACTCCAGTCCCGGACAAACACGTCAGAAAAGCGGGTTCATACTTGCTTGGACCGAAATTGGGACCTAGTCCAGTTAAAAGTATAGTCCAATGTTTAGCAAGAAAAGAGAAAACAGATGATTTTTACCAGGTGAGCAAGATTCCATATCACACTGAATAATTTCATACAGTCCATATTGAATAAAGTTCTAATATCTTTACTACTTGCATGTTAAACAATTTGTAGTTTTGAACTGCTTTTAGTTCATCTAAATCTCCAGTTTTTGTAAGATGTTCTGAAGTATAAGAAATGTTTTCATAATTGATTAAAATATTGTGAAATGATTTCAATTAAAGATTTTTAGTGGTATAGTATTTGTCAAATATTATACAATTAATGAACCTGTTGTGTGTGCACTTTCTTTTGTATTGGCCATGTAATCAAAAGAAAAAAGGTTTTTAATAAAAATGAAGTTCTGCATAATTACTGTTCAGTCTTTATTTGTTTTGAGAATTTCATATTTTATCCCATAAAAATTAGACACTGCAATATAATATTATTAGGATTGTATCCTCAATAGACTATATTATTTAGCATACAGCCAGGTTAGACACTACCTAATGGTACCCTCCACACTGATTATCTTGGAAAATAGCACAATTGATTAATTGTTAAATTATCATTATGTCGATGAATCAATAAGTGTAAAGAAAAACCTATTGTGGTTTATGATACACTATATATCTATGTAAAAAAATTGTTACTGTCTTTTTATATAAATAAATAAATTAAAAGTGTATGGGGTTTAATAAACACTCCTGTAGTTAAAGTTGGTAAGTATCTATTGCTAAACTATGTATTTTATTCAGATCTAGAATATTAGTTGTTTTAGAATATCCATGCAGTAAAGTAGGTGTATCAATGTGAATAATATTAGTCAGAAAATGTATCAAGGAAAAGAAAAACAAAATGTTGTAATACTTTGCTATGAATAATATTAAAAATGTTATCATGCCAACACATACCCAGAGGTTGAATGTGTGACAATTAAGAACCCAAAGAAATAATATTTGAATGTTTGACTTTAATTTTCTTTTATTTAAGTGCTAAAGACTTTGCTGGTGTTTGTTAATAAGTGTGGAAAGGTGTTGTGTATAATATACTAATAACTATTAAAAATCAATATGTACTGCTAGGACAGAGTAATTCCATTCTAGTTTCAGTATGGTATGTTGATACGGTTTTTATCCAGTTAAGTCTGGACTGTGACTATTGTTTGTGGAATAGTCTTTACAATTTCTAGATTACTGACAATAAATACTGTTGCAATTATTTACTTATGTATTTTATCTTCATATTGTATGAATTTTTACACTAATCTTGTTGTCTGTTGTATAAGTTACTATGTGTGTTTCAATCGTTGGGGTTCAACTATTGGGTACAGCAGAGTTGTTTAATTTTTCTATTGCGAAATTGGCAGCGGCGTGGCTGTGCCCCTGGCATTGCCAAGTCCATGAGCGGCGGTGACCGCTTTCCATCAGGCGGGCCGTCTGCTCGTCTGCCTGCTAAGGCGTTTAAAAAAAAAAAAAAAAATCTTAATTAAAGATCAGTTATTTAAAATGCTGTGCGTCAAGAAATAAGACATTTGTCTGCCTCTTAGGGAATATGTTTGTAAAATAATGTTTTATTTTTCAGGTGAAAATATTAACATTAAAAAATGAAGGCCAATTGGAAACGCAAGATGATAGACAAGGCAAAATGCTTTTGCACACAGAATATTCATTATTGTCCCTATTAAAGGACCAAGAAGGTGTTATACACCATCATGGATTGTTTAAGGTACAGATATTTGTTTATAATTCACAGCTTTCAGACATCCCAGTGGTGCAGTTGGCTAGATAACTAGTGAAACTAGAGATTGCGGGTTTTACATTTGTTTCGGGCCTAGGTATTAGTGAGTAAAGTGTCTTGTAGTTTCTGATATCCATGTTCGAATACTTGTGCTTTAGTGTGGGATTAGGAATATGTATGTGACTGTTGCATGTATTTATTTATTTTTTAATTAAATTTCCGTCTGTGTTTTGTTAATAAAATTCCCCAAATTTTACGACAAAGAGAGTGAAAGCCAGAACATTATGGGTAACCAATTCCAAAAAAAGGTGGACTGCACTTGTGATATTTAGCTCAGATTCCTAAAGAAAAAGGCCATACTTCCTACAACACATTATAAATGGCATTTTTTTAACTTATTTTTAAAACACCCACGGGTCACAAGTAAGACGTCTGTAGGCGGCCGCGGGTTGCCGACCACTGCCTTAACCTATTGTCATATCGCGGAGTCAGAACTATGCATGGGACCTAAATGTGTTTGTTTATGGTATTCTAGGACCACGCATTGGAGGAAGTGCCGAACCCCACAGGTCCAGGGTTTGTGTACACTGGGCGAGTGAAACAGCGCCTGTTCTTAGTCCTGGACTGTGTGACGTCACACCAGTTCAGCGAGAAAGGCAGCGAGCTGATAAACCTTCAGCAGTATGTGACCAAAGTAAAGAAGGTCCCAGAAAAGGAGGCCGTACTTATCTTCTATGATATTGTGAGGGTAGTTGCAAATTTACATAAGGTGAGTGTACAGATTTGATATGGGCTATTTTTATAGTTCATAGTGGTTAGTCATCGTATTGTTCGTCCCGTTGGGTTATTCAGTGTGTGATGGTATAAGTCTAAGTTCGATTCTTGGGCTAGGCGAAATTTGCATTTTTTCATTAGGTTTGTAACAAATATATTCGCACGCCTGGCTACCGTTGGCGTTGGCAGATACTGTAAAAACCGAACGATATAATTCTATCGCACTTCCTTAGCATCTTCAGCTGACATTATCATCTTCATACATGCTTACTTTCTTAAACAAATTACCTATTAGTATATATTAGTGCCTGGGATGATGTAATTATTAACCCTATCAATGTAATCAAACAATATCATCATCATCATCAGCTTTTATTGCGTCCACTGCTGGACACTGGCCTCTCCTATGGCACGCCACTGGGCTCGACCTTCGGCCCTCCTCATCCAACCGCTGCCAGCCTTACGGATATCATCACCTCACCTAGCTAGAATTTAATTTGGTCAGGGGATGCCTTTTCCATTGATCTAGCCAGTCATGGAACAGGGCTACGAGTACGCGAGCTCGGCCCCCCGAGCTGTTACAGTCTCCTACTATTTCCTTATCCGGGACTGTAGCATCCTTACCATCAGGCCAAATATCCTTTCCTGCAGTATCCTGTACCCAAACACACGCTATCCCTACCCCATTCCTAAAACAATGAAAGTCCCAAGGAGGGTGGGCGTCAGGCAGGCGGCCGGCCGTAAAAAATCTGCCAAAACTCTTATGCAGCATGATTTGTCCTTCCTTCCTGTGTGGAAGGACAAAACATGCTGCGCCGACCCCAAATAAGAATTGGGAGCAGGGCAGGAGAATGATGATGACCTAGCTAGAATTTAGCAACCATTTAGCATTTACTTTTTTGTATAGCTATGTATGCTTTGGTTTTAAAAAAAACCATCTCCCTTCCAGAGGAACATAGTGCACCGTGACCTGAAGTTGGGTAACATAGTGCTCAACCAGCGTACAGGGCGGGTGACCCTCACCAACTTCTGCCTGGGCACGCACCTCGGCAGCGACCGCGACCTGCTCAAGGACCAACGAGGTACGAACCTCCTTATATGTAAGAAACCTTTTTTACATAATATGTTTAGAGGAGGTTGTGTTGAGTGCTATGGTGGGCGAGCGTTTTGTTGTTAGATTTATTATTGATTTCTTGAAAGCAATGACGTATAATAAATAACAGGAATAGAGAAATCTTTAGTTTTCTTGTTATATAAAAAATAAATTAAGCTAGCGAGATTTTTCGTTTTTTTATCTATTCATATTCTTAAGAATAAAAACAATAATACTGCTCCTAGGAAACGCTCACGTCGCTCTACTAACGAGGCAGTTTTTTTTTTATCAAATCTAGATGACAACACTACCACCTGACAGTATATTTTTATATTGTCTATATAAGCCCAAATTCATCCTACTGCTAGACATTGCATTCAACCGAAAAGCGTTAGGCTTAGATAATCATGTCGGTCCATTTCATTTCATTTCATTTCATTCTATTCACCAGGGTCGCCGGCCTACATATCCCCCGACGTGTTGATGTGCAAGCCGTATTTGGGCAAGCCGTCGGACATGTGGGCTTTGGGCGTAGTGCTATACACAATGCTGTACGGACAATTCCCATTCTGCGACACAAGTTTGGCACAACTGTTTAGCAGGATACAGGCCGCCAATTATAATATACCACCGTGAGTATTCTTATACATACATAACCTCACGCCTGTATTCCCCGTAGGGGTATCCAGGGGTGCATTTCTGCACCCACGCTTCGCCAAGTATGTCAGTGGTCGGAAACCCGTGTAGAAAGTTAAAAATCCTGGTATATGATAAAGGAAGGAATCTTGGGTAAATATCACAAGTGCGGCACGCCTTTATTTTATTTTGCCAGCCAATAAGTTGCCGACCACTTCTCCAGATCGGCACGAGTTTGTGCTGCGAGACCAAGAGGCAATCCTTTTTTAAATGTACCTTTATTAAATAGTTATACACTTATTAAATGTTCTTTTTTCAGGGATGGCAATTCGGTTCAAGTGTCTGACAATACGGTGTTTCTTATACAAAGGCTTCTGGTGAAAGACCCCAAGCACAGATTGTTGGCTGATGAGGTAATTTTTGCATACTTGTACTATTACTTACTTATACTACAAAATGTAATCCTGGCTACATACGCGCTCAATCATCAACATATATATGTTACCAAAAACGTTTATTCGAGATTTAAAATATATGTATGAGGCGGATAAATATATTCCATATTTAGATAAGCAGTGATGGCCTCGAGGTTTAGGCGCGCGGTCGAGAATCTCGGCGGTCGCGGGTTCGAACCCCAGGCACACACCTCTGACTTTTCGAAGTTATGTGTGTATTCAAATTGAATTATCACTTGCTTTAACGGTGAAGGAAAACATCGTGATGAAACCTGCACACCTAAAAGTTCTTAGGAATTTCTTAGGTGTGTAGTCCGCCAACCCGCACTAGGCCAGCGTGGTGGACTATGGCCTAAACCCTCTCAATGGTAGAGGAGACCCGTGCTCAGCAGTGGGCGTATATGGGTTGATGAAGAAGAAGAAGAAGATTTAGATAAGAGTGACAAAATTTGCACACCTAAAAAATCTTAAGAGCTTATTAAGTTTGTAGTCCGGCCACCCCCACTAGGCCAATGTGATAGATTAAGTCTTAAACCCTCTCAATTATCCTGGAGGCACCTGCCCATTTTCAAGTTATAATTATATATATGACTTGATGATGGCGATGATGATGATGGATTTTTTTTTAGGTTTTAGACCAACTATCGAGCATCATAGCTTCATACGTGGTAGTTCCGAACCCTCCCGAAGAGTTACAAGTGGTGCCAGATGTACCATTAGATGAAGAAAACAAGGAGAAGACTAATCAATCGTCCAGCGAAGTGGACAGGAAACCGTTCATGTCCATACCTGAGAACGGAGGGGAACGGACGCCTAATAGTAGTGTGAGTTTTAATTACATACATACATAATATGTACATACATACAAACACCTTTATACATTTACTAGCGACCCGCCCCGGCTTCGCACGGGTGCAATGCTGATATTTAATGGATGTTGTCATACATATAAACCTTCCTCTTCAATCACTCTATCTATTAAAAAAAAACCGCATCAAAATCCGTTGCGTAGTTTCAAAGATTTAAGCATACAAAGGGACATAGGGACAGAGAAAGCTTTCTTTTATACTATGTAGCGATACAGCGACGGCTATAGTTATTTTACTAAAAATATGATAAGTTATCTGTTTTACTTCCCATAATGTAGCCGTTGGGCTACGAAGAAGACGGACGAAAGACGACTGCATGCAGCAGAAATGCGAATGTTGCGATGGATGTGTGGGGTAACTCTGACTGATAGAGTGAAGAATGAATACGTTAGAGGAAGTTTGAAAGTAGCTCCTGTGATTGATAAGCTGAAAGGACACCGTCTGTCGTGGTATGGGCATATTATGAGGAGGGACGAAACATATGTAGGCAAAAAAGTAATGAGCATGAAAGTTGAAGGATGGACAAGCCGAGGAAGGCCAAAGAAAACATGGATGGAGTGCGTGAAAAGAGATATGAAAGAGAAAGGCGTGACTGAAGACATGACGGCTGATAGGGATGTGTGGAAGGAGAAAACATGCTGCGCCGACCCCAAATAAAAATTGGGAGCAGGGCAAGAGAATGATGAATATAGCCGTTGAGACTATTGGCATTTTTGGGGCACATATCTAGACTATGTGTTGCTGTTGAGTTTTTTTTAGAAAGTCCAATAACATATTGAAAATTATTTTGTCATTTATTTCCAGTCACAATTCAATTATTTTGTTTTAAAATTTAGGAAAATTTAGTTTTTAAACAAAAATAATAATTAAACAATTATTCCATTGCTCTCCTTTCAGGACGAGCTCGGTGTATACTGCGTGCCGCTTCCCGATTTTCTGGCACTAAACTTCCCATCACCAACAAGAGTTCAGCAGAACAGCATCATCATCCATCCCACCACAATAGACACAACAAACCAACAACGACAGATCACCGTCCAAAGGATCGGCAGAGACGCTCGTCCCCTCCTCACCTGCGAGATAGCGCGGTACCAACACATGTTCTCGGCAAACCGGGACCAACGCCGGCCCGAGGTCCAAACTTTGGTCCCAGAGCGCCAAGAACGACCGGAAAATTCAAGGTTAAGGACTCTAGCCCAGAGAATCCCAAGACTGAATGCTATAACAACAGCCCCGAGTCCTAGTTCGTCGTCTTCTTCCAGCGGATCGGCGGATATCCGCGTGATACCGTGGGCGGATACTAGGTCCCGCGCGTGGGATAACGATTATGTGCTAAGACTCCCCGTGTTGGACCTATCTAGGGTCCAAACAAGGATAATGAACCCGGCTCCAGTGCATTCGGTTAATCCAGACGCTTTGGTGAATAATCCTAGACCTCAAAATGACGAATTGGACTATAATTAGTGTAGTAACTACGTTTTTTTGTTGGAGATAAACAGTGAATGTATTTAAAAGGTTAAAAGATTTTTTACTGATACGGAATTGATATTAATTATGTAAGTGAAAGTATGTTTGATACATTTTGTCTAGCTTAAGCTCAGGCTAGGAAGTAGTTCAGATGTATGCCGATAGATGTCGTTATATTAAAAAAATAACATTGGTATAATACAGCATGTGAAGCCGAAGTACTATAGCAACTTAATTTACAAGATTTTTAGTTATTTTAGTGATTCGCGTTACAAATGTAATTGGTTATTGAAAGCCTCAAATGTTACTGCCATTATTATATAAACCCGTCTATAATACGCACATGGTTCAGGATAAAAAAGATATGTGGGACCAAAACTTTGATAATGTATTGTTAATGGAATAAACCATTGCAAATGATGAAAATTGCCTAAGGGGTAAATCAGGTAGGGAAATATCAAAATTCTTTCAAGTTAACAGGATTATAAAAAAATAACTTCTCCTTGTCGGGAGTACTGCTTAAAAGGCATGTTTTTCCAATTAGTACATATTTTTTATTTGTCTCACAATTTTTTGGGCTAAAGCAAACTGAAATGAACAACGATTTAAAGAAGCCAAACTATGCAAGTGGAAATAAAAAAAAATCCACCATTTTAGGATTATACAGGGTGTATTCAGACCGTGATCGGAAACTTAAACAGGTAATAGCTAAGATGATTTGAGACCTTTGCGTTAAAGAAAATTCCGACAAAAAAATTAAAATTTTGTCGTCCAAATTTTCACCATCGCCAATCACGGTCTGAGTACACCCTAAATGTATTTTTTTAAATACATAGATGACATAAATAATAACTTGTAAATAAATTACCTATATTTTATCCAATTGGATGATTATATACGGATTTTTATTATCTGTTTTGTTTTGTTAGGAGAAAAGGTACTGGCAATATTGTTTCTTTTTTTAAATTGTAAAAAATAGTGTCTATATTTTTAAATAATTTGGGTAATATTTTTTTCCAGTGTTGCCAACACTTAGATAGGTATTCAATGATTGGTTTCAAGTTTATAAAAATAAAAGTCTGATGTATGTAAACTAGTTGTACATAGTAGTGTAACATTAACAGCCTTATAAGCGTTACTTAATTTAAAACTGTTTAAACATAATTTGTCTTTCTCTACCAATATTTCTGTAACGTTAAAGAAAACGAGGCAAAGCATGTTTAAGTAGTAGTCAAATTAACTGACGTTTATAATAAAATATGGTGGTATGTCTTCAACATTTCGATACAAATTGCAAATTATATTTTATTTTCCAAAAGCTTTCCGTAACAGATGCAAGTCCTTTTGCCAGTATGGATTCAAATCTAGAAATATGGAAGAAAATCCTTCTTACTGACAATTTGTGTCGAAATGTGTTTTTTTTTTCTATTTTATTTCAACAACGGAGTCGACTATTGTTTTATATGTTATTAAAATAAAAAATATAAAATATAATTTTGATACCTTTGTCTGAAATAAAAAAATCGCGAAAGGTTTACGTTTAATTTTCGGTTTCCGTTAGTTTAAATTTTTACCTTTAAAAGGACATAAAATGATTATTTTTGACTCAGTTGTTGAAATGTATTGTATTTTTGTAACCGTAGGCGTATTCGGGTATTTCAGTTTAATTATCATATTGTAGCGGGTATATTGCGGGGTTTTTCAGTGTTGGGACGTAGATTCGACTCTGAATTAGTAAAGTGGTGTTGAATGTGAATGTTGAGGTATATAATTTACACTTGAAAAATATATCTTAGTTCGTTTGGGGCATGGGATAAAGCTATACCTATAGCTTATCGTTTATAGTATATAGCGACCCGCCCCGGCTTCGCACCGGTGCAATGCTGATATTTAATGGATGTTATCATACATATAAACCTTCCTCTTCTTCTTCTTCATCAACCCATATACGCCCACTGCTGAGCACGGGTCTCCTCTACCATTGAGAGGGTTTTAGGCCATAGTCCACCACGCTGGCCTAGTGCGGGTTGGCGGACTACACACCTAAGAAATTCCTAAGAACTTATAGGTGTGCAGGTTTCATCACGATGTTTTCCTTCACCGTTAAAGCAAGTGATAATTCAATTTGAATACACACGTAACTTCGAAAAGTCAGAGGTGTGTGCCTGGGGTTCGAACCCGCGACCGCCGAGATTCTCGACCGCGCGCCCAAACCTCGAGGCCATCACTGCTTCCTCTTCAATCACTCTATTTATTAAAAAAAAACGCATCAAAATCCGTTGCGTAGTTTCAAAGATTTAAGCATACAAAGGGACATAGGGATAGAGGAAGCGACTTTGTTTTATACTATGTAGTGATTTATAAAATTAACAGGAAGGGCGCGGAGACTGGACTTTCTCCTAAATTTATAAAAATACTTAAAAAATACGACTGTGTAAGGTGTTATCACCTTTCCTTATTTTAAACTGTGTTCTATCTTAAGTCCATCAATTCGCACTAGTCTACGCATATTTCCAGACTCTGCGCTGCTACCGAGAATTTTCTAACTTTGAATTACTTTTTTTCCGATCCGAAAGCTCAAGATTGGACCGGCAATTACTTGTGCCTCTTTCGTTATTAGTTACTTATATAAACTCTTAGTCGAATTTACGTTCCAATTTTTAATGTAACTATATGTGTAATAAAACAATGCAATTATTATTTTTTATTAACGTTTTGTATGTAAAGGCGACTGTAAAGTTATTACTTAATTGTAAATTATCGTCCATTTTGAGGTTTGTTGAAACATGACTGGATACGTAACGTCGCCGATACGATTTCAAAAATATTACTTAATTCAATTGTTTAAATGAGAAGATAGCTTATGACTTAAATCAAAGTTTTGGGACTTTAGTTATAATCTATCGCTCATTTATACATTTACTATAGTAAGAAAATTAATTTTAATATATGTAATCAAATAGAATATATTTAATCGAAAGTAATTTCTGACATCAAAAACAATCCTCGCTAGAGATTAATGAGAAACATCCGCTCTTTTTTAATTAAATTTTCTTTTTAATTTTTATTAAGTGTCGTGTCTGTAACGTTACGTTGGCCAGTTGAGTGTGAACGAACCGTGCGTAATCGTGTTTATTCCTGTTATTTTTGTAATGAAAAAATGAGTATTATTTTGGTAACAGTACGTTAAGTTGTGAAAATGTATTGGTATGGTTTACGCAAGTGTATATTTAGGTAGAACAATTTTGTTATTTGTTAGATGCATGCTCGGATGTATGTAAGCTAATAAAATGTATTTTAGATTTCTTGTTTTATTTGGACCATAATATTTTTCAATAATAGGAGCGCAGTTTCAATGGAAAATGGTGGGCGTTAAATGTTCAAGCATTTCAGAACTTCAAAATGTCGCGTTTTTTGTAGATAATTAATCGAAGGTGGAGTATAATACTGAAAACATTAACGAGAAACATCCACATTTAAGATTTCTCTACTTAGCAATTGTGATAGACAGAGGCCTATATTTTCCTAATAAATAAATACACTCAACAGTCGATAGCATATTTTTGAACCCAGCCCAGTGCGGTGTCGTGGGTATCAGAAACTAAGAGAGGCTTTCTCGGTCTATTTGTGCATCACGTAAACATTTGTCTTTGTGCGGGGAAAGAATCTGCAGCCTCTTGTTTCGCTAGCTGGTGTCATCAACTGCGCCATGGGGCTGACATTGAGAATTATTATAAAAAATGGACGTGTTAGGCAGGGATTTAGACTCGAGACAGCCGACATAATGCCTCTACTTCTGTCTGTCTGCCTGCACGTCCGTTCTCGAACTGAGATGACTCAAAATCTGCCTAGTCGCTATTTCAAAGTCAAAATCAAATTAGCTTTATTTAAACAGACTTTCACAAGTTCTTTTGAATCGTTAATTAAACAATTCAATAAAATTTTATTTTCACATTAAGAATATTATTATGCAAACACAGATATATAGGTAGAGACGACAAAGAAATGACGCTTAACTCATCTCGTTTCTTATAACACAAATTGCGAATTCCGCCCGCTAAGCCGAGCTGTAATTTTTCAGTGTCGGAAACTAGCGTCTGAACGCCGGGGCTTCGTTTAAATGAAAACTAATTTTAATATTCACGTCATAACATATTGCTCCAATCTTTTAATGGTAATATTCTTTCTTCTTTTGTTTTAGACAAGTTTTCTTAGCATTTTTGTCATATAAACTTATGACGTTGCTTAAAGTGTATTTAAAAATATGATGAGTAAGTATTAAAATATAACACTATTACTTTAAAAATCAGGCAGTTGTTTAGTAAATCAGTTTAATGCATGCGATTCGGTTCAGCCATAATCATCAGCCCATATACATTGCTGGCCACGAGCCTCCTCTACAACTGAGTTTTTAGGTTAAGGCGTTAGTCTTTCACGCTGGCCTACTGCGGTTTAGCGAACTACAGACCTAAGCAATTTCTAAGAAAAGCTTTAGATTTGCAGATTTTCTAACAATATTTTCCATCACTGTTATAGTACGTGAAAGTCGTGTTTACACAAGTAACTTCGAAAAGTTCGAGGTGTGTGCCTGGGTTTACACCAGCGATGGCCGAGATTTACGACTCGTGCCTAAAACGTAAGGCAATCACGACTTACTTAAGATTTACTTATACACAATTGAAATAACCCCAAATTGTATTTTCCATTTTCAAATACGCCGTTTTTATTTTACTTGATTTTGATTCACATAAAACCGCTCACTCATTCGATCATACAGTTGTCATAATTTCATTGCCTTCATTCATACTACGATATAAAATCGTTCACAGACAATTAAACCTCTATATCCAATATTTAAAGGCATAAACGGGTGCAGTAAAACAATCATAAAAGCCCTATTAAAGTGTTTGGAATCGTAAAATTTAAAAATTCCCGTTCGCCGTGCGTTCTATTCTATCTGAATGGTTTATGTGTCGGGGCACGGCGGAATCGATTGTCTTGTTTATGTTTATTGTTCGCTTTTATGTTAACTTATGTATGTGTATACGTAATATTTCTATTTGGTTTTATATATTTCAGGTAAGCTGCCTATGTATCTAAAAGAGTGTCACGTATTTCCCGATTGAATTGGAGTCTTTTGTATTCATATCATCAACCCATATACATCCCAGTGCTGGGCACGGGTCTCCTCTACCATTGAGAAGATTAGCCCATAGTCCACCACGCTGGCCTAGTGCAGGTTGGCGGACTACACACCTAAGAAATTCCTAAGAAATTTAGGTGTGCAGGTTTCATCACGATGTTTTCCTTCACCGTTAAAGCAAGTGATAATTTAACGTGAATACACACATATCTTCGAAAAGTCAGAGGTATGTGCCTGGGGTTCGAACCCGCGACCACCGAGATTCTTAACCGCGCGCCTAAACTTCAAGGCCATCACTGCTTGTTTTTGTTGTTCCAGATGTAAAATTACGACTTATCTTTTTAAATTAAAATAACAAAAAAACAATCATTACCAAGCTTATCCAGGTAATACGAGCTAAGCGTACCCCGTATAATGCGACCAGATAAAAAGCGCATTTCGCCCCGAACGCTGCGAGTTTTCGCCGGGACGCGGTGAATTTGCCGGATTATTTTTTATTTGCCTCGTGTAATATGGGATATTGTTATTCAGATGCCGTCGCTTTGTGGGGAATATCAGGTAGTTAGTTGATGTAGAGAGTAAATATTGCGTTTCACTGTCTTTATTATAAATTTCGCTTATTTTATGTCGGTATGCATAAATGAGAGAAATCGATCATCGAGAACGAAGAAGAAGAATTAAATTTAGGAGGCCTATTTCCAACAGTGAATCGCCAGGGGCTAATGAATACTCATGATGATATGTATTTTGTGAGATACCTACTGGAATGTGAAAATTTGCTGAAATGTGCAAAAAACCTGGTAGAATTATAGAAAAGACTCGAGTTTGAAATCTACTGTCCAAACATTTGTTTTAGAGTCTCAGACGGAATAACCTATAGCTCTACGTCTTTTTCACTTAGTTATCCTTATTTATACATGATCTAATGCGGTCGCTTTCCTAGTGGATACGAAAATCCAAGTTTCCTATTTTATATACAGTTCTTACCTCTTGCATACCTACTTATTGCATAACGGTAAAAATAAAATCATGAAACTTACTAGTAAAGATCCACTCCTTTTTTTCTGAAATATTGGAAATATGAGACTAAGGCATTACGTGCTACGCCCCTCGTATTATTTGGGAATATATTAGCATATTAGGCGCGGCCCGAGGCGACAGATTCGCTTCATATTCCGCCGGGTTTTTGTCAGCAAAATGCTACCTAGCGCCGCCTACGGGGTGTTGCTGGAACTTCAATCGTTCGCTACAAGTTTAATGCGGGAAACATAACTGTTATTTCTGAATTTGCTATTTTTATATAGTATCTAATATTATTGAGGATACTTTTTAGTTTTTTTGCTATAATTATGGTTAGAACATATAGAATTTTGAACGATCGGTGATTATTTTTCGATATTCCACGCACTATAACTATATTCTCGAAAGGTTAGGCATTCCTACCTAACTTTTCTGTTTCAGTTTTGTTTTAACTTCCACGAATATAAAGAATTTTTAATAAAAAAAAAAATATTTTTTTGCCAAAACATCAGGCTGTACGCAAATCTGTTTCACGTATGAACGATTGTGCTGTGAAGAAGTCACAAAGCGAAAGGCAAATAGGAACGGCGATGTCATCAACTCATAAATTATTTATTGCACTTCTGCATATTCCTTGTTCCGATACGGAAATGAAATTCTTATTACCCACGGCAGGATTTGCTTTTGTTTTAATACGAAGGCATGTTAAAGTACATATTTTTTTCTTTTGAAAGATAATAAATTAAATTGGAAGTTTATTAAAAAATCAAAAACGATTCTATTGCCAGGAAATTTACAAAAGAATGTAAATAATAATTAAGTATTATAGTTTACACACCGTCCGCCAACCTGAACTAGGTCAGCGTGGTGGATTAAGGCGTATACCGTCTTTGTTGTGGGGAAGGTCCGAGGCCAGCAGTGGGATGAAGATGGGCTGATGGTAACATGCCTACAAACAATACTATAACAAAACATGACTTGTAAAAATCTGAGGAGAGGCTGGAGCTTGAACTTGTGGCCGCCGAGGCTCTCAACATTGCGCCTAAACCTTGTGGTCACCATTACTAAGTAGGTGTTTAGTGCATGTAAAATAACTTTTTAAAGAACTCGATTTAGAGGATCTTAATTGTAAAAATTATAGGTAGATAAGCGAGTGAACTAATAATAGTCCCATTGCAACGTTGCAAATCTTTATAATTATGTTTTCGTCTAAAAAGGATAAAAAATAAAATAAAACCGATATGTGATTATCTACGCAGTAATAAATAATAGGTAAGGGTCAAAGACCCTCGACCCTCGATTTTCGAACGATTCAATAACTCAATATAATGTTCTGTTTTATTGGCGGCCATGTAGAAATAATAGCGTTATGATACCTTATGCGACTTCTATGGCCTATATTGTGATTTATCGTAAAGAACATAGATATTTTTTTCGTCAGGGGTGCGACGTACCTAACAGTAAAGCAATGCTAAAGATTGTTGGAAAAAATACACCCTTTGTTTCGACAAGTACGGTAATATAAAGTAGGTTTAGTGACGAACTGCTAAAGTGGTGATCCTATGTTTCTCGTCTTTACCGACAAAGCTATAAAACTTTGTTCAACAGAATGAATGAATGAATGAAGAGACCTACATAAATATCGTAAGGCATTTTCGCGTGACCAATGTCACCTGTCACTTGATTTACTTCTGCTAAACCCATAACAATTAATTAGGAGTTTAATTTAAATAATTAGGTACTTAGCATTGATAGTTTTTGTTAAGTATAGTGATAAATTTCATGCAAAAATAATCGAGTAACATAGGTACATATACTTATATTTGCACCAATTACTCTTCCACGAACATCATAAAACTGTAGCGAAACGAACAAATTCACTTACGTTTTCATAATAATATTTATGGTTCTGTTTTGTCTATGATATTATCATGAAGACAGATAAAGGCGGGTAAATAAGAACTGTGATGATGCGCGCATGCCTTCGATGGCAAATAATTTGGCGGGATACACGGTTGAAATATGAATGGCTATTTGTTTGGCATAAATAGAACGTTGAGTGCGAATTTATTGGTGGCGGTTTTGGATGCGGTGTATTTAACTGATGCATATTTATCTTGTGGTAGCGAAAAGAGATATGAACATATTGTCAACAACATAATTAAAACACAAGACATTATCGCATTAGCCCTAATATGTGGCACGCGCCTCGTCTTCGAGAGGTTTAAGGCCTTAGTCCACGAGGCTGGCCTAGTGCGGGTTGGCGGACTACACACCTAAGAAATTCTCAAGAACTTTTAGGTGAGCAGGTTTCATCACGAATCATAAATAACAGAAAAATGCAGTAAAAATATTTTGTAAAGAATTTTTGTAGAAGCTAAATATGTTTAAGTCTTTGTTTTAAACGGGAATGACATAACCATATTTAAATTAAACTCCAAATTAAAAAAAAATCGTAATGAAAACAAAGAAAATAAACTTCGTATAGGTACTCAATATACCAAGCAGATTCTTGAAATAGTTTTATAAAAATTTTCACTTTTCTACCTCCTAGTCAAGTGATGGAATTGATCCTCATGTGCAAATGTGATGATGCACATTAGGCTTTCATTTGGCGGTCCCCGGCGACGCCATTTGTATCTCGCATTGTCTGTCGAATGACATCGGGGCGCGCCGTTCCGTTACACGCTGAAAAATGAAATTGAAATGCTTATATGGATATTGTTTTTGTGTTATCAATCATTGGTTGGAATTTATTTGAGGTGTTTTGAGAGAAGGGTAGTTAGTGTACCTGGAATATTTGATAATAAATATTTGTTTATCGTGTGTTTCAGTTCAAAGACATTTGGATTTCAGTAAGTAGTGAGTAAATTCATTTTACTAATATAATCTGTGCGTAACTATTAGGTCTGTCGATTAAGTAGAAAAAAATATAATCTAAAGTATATTATAAAGTAACGCCTTATATTCCTTGCAGATATCCTTAAATTGTTTTAAATAGAAGTAGATAAATAGGCTTCCAAAGATTGATTTCACGTATTGCGATAATAAGACCCTTTTTATTTTTCAATAGGCATTTGAAGCTAATTCTTTGATTATTTTTCTTACACAAAAGTGCCACCATAAAACCTCTACTTTCTTTAAGAATTAGAATTTTATTACATATATTATATTACACACAATTTATTAAATTAATCGATAGGCATTCCGTTTTCGCATTACATATAACCTGTTATACTAGATTATATAAACAAAGGCCAGATAGTTACGCAGTTCAAAGTGTAATCAAATGGAGGCGCAAATAGCCTGCGGGCACAATTTGTGTAATGCTCGTATGTACCTAATGGTACACGCAGATAGTATTAACTATTCGCAGTTGTATCTATATAAGTTAAGGGGATAGTTTCAAGTGGTTTTAATATATTGTGAAGTGTTATCCTCATCAACCCATATACGCCCACTGCTGAGCACGGGTCTCCTCTACCATTGAGAGGGTTTAGGCCATAGTCCGCCACGCTGGCCTAGTGCGGGCTGGCGGACTACACACCTAAGAAATTCCTAAGAACTTTTAGGTGTGCAGGTTTCATCACGATGTTTTCCTTCACCGTTAAAGCAAGTGATAATTCAATTTGAATACACACATAACTTCGAAAAGTCAGAGGTGTGTGCCTGGGGTTCGAACCCGCGACCGCCGAGATTCTCGACCGCGCGCCTAAACCTCGAGGCCATCACTGCTTACAGTGTTATAGTTATTAAATATAACTTTATGGTTATTATAATGACCGATACCTAAATATTAAAATAATAAGAGTAGTTTTCATACTAAGTAGATTATAAAATACTAGATTAGATAATAGGTATAAATGCAGCGGCGCCGCAAGATCCTCCTGCTGCATGGTCTGCCGGAGGTACAGGATGAAGATACTGCAGCAGTTGTTGTCAAATGCGTGTCGGAGAATCTTCGAATATCTGGATTCACGGCAGATAAACTCACTCGTTGTCATAGATTGGGCCGTAGCAATACGAGCCAACCACGTCCAATCTTATTCAAATTAAATGACGTGCTTCTTCGAGATAAATTGTGGTCTTCTAAAACTAATCTCAAGGGTTCAGGAGTCACATTATCTGAATTCCTCACAAAAACGCGACATGACATTTTTATGGCGGCGAGGAAAATGTTTGGAGTCACCAAATGCTGGACACGTGAGGGCAACATTTATGTTCTTGGACCCGACAACGTGCGACATCGTGTCAACAATACGAAGGAACTCGATGCTATTGCGCCTGTGAAGACGACAACACCTTCCAAAGTAGCAACAGGTGGTCGTATGACAGCTCCAATGAAGACTAGACGAGGCGCAACAATTAAAAAATAGTTGCGTATTGTTTTACAATTAAATTTTATCTCTTGTTAAGATACTTTGTGAAATCTCGTACTGATATAACACATTACTGGCGAAACTGACACTTCTTGTTGTTATCAACAATTTTTTTTTTTTTTTAATTACCCTCATTTATGTGTATTAAATATTTTGTGTTTCATGTCATTTCATGTGAATGTCAGTTTCTTAGCATTAAATATTAGTTGTTCTTTCTTTTTAACTAGTCAGTACGAAAGCATTTTTTTTTTTTTTTTTTTACTATTTATATTTCTATTTTTTTTTTTTTTATAATTATTTTTATGTGGTTTTGTTACATTCTTTTTTTTATATTTTAAATGTTAGCACAACTGGCAGGTGAATAAGTGTGAATAATTTTGAACTATTTATTAATTTATAATATAGTAATACTTTAATTTTACATGTTACACAGCAGCAATTTAAATGATAGCAATGAATATTTGTCCTGTTCCTCATCAGTTACCTCAAATGAAAGCATTGATAGTTTTAGCAGTATACCCTCTCTTGAAGACTCAATTAACTCTGTGTTTATTGATGGTCTAAAAAATTTCAATGTACTACATATCAATGCTCAGAGTATTCCGGCACATTATTCCGATATGCTGGCATCGTTTAATCATAAAAACATCCATGCCATATTGATCTCAGAATCATGGTTGAAACCTTGTCTTCCTTCGACGTCTTACTCCTTACCAGGTTTCCAATTGATACGTAATGACCGGGCCAGTGGTGCAGGTGGTGGTGTAGCCATTTATCTCCGTGCTAACATACCTTTTTCAGTTTTAAGTATGTCTGCACAACCCCCTCCGCCTAATGCTGGAGAGCATCTTCTTATTGAAGTGACTCTTGCCCACACCAAAATTCTTCTTGGCGTATATTATTGCCCGTCATTACGTGTCAATTTTTTTTTCTTCCTTCGAAAAACTACTAGAGAACTTCTCTGGTAACTTTGATCATACTATAATTATGGGAGACTTTAATACTTGCCTAATTAAACAAGATTTTAGGTCAAATTTATTGAACTCTGTCGTGAAAGCTAGCAATTTAACTATTCTTCCTTTAAACGCAACTCATCACTTCCCTAATTCTACACCTTCACTTCTTGATTTAATTCTTGTCTCTTCTTTTAATCATGTTCATGTGCATGGTCAATTACCAGCTGATGCATTTTCGTATCATGACTTGATTTTTCTGTCATATAAGGTTCGACCGCCACGAAATCGCCCTAAAACTATACTCCAACGTAATTTTGGTGATATTGACATGGAGAAATTGCTCAGTGACGCAGCTGAATTAAATTGGTCAAATGTTTTTAATGCGACCTCTATTGATGACAAAGTCAGTGAGTTCAACAACATTTTAGTTACGTTGTACGATGCACATGCTCCTATACGTCCTGTTAAAATTAAGCATTCACCAGCACCTTGGATTACAGATGATATTAAGGCAGCAATGAAAAGAAAAAACAATGCAAAAGCCAAATTCAAGCGTTGCCCTTCTGATGATGCTAAAGCAAAGTACATGAAGCATAGAAATCACTGCAATAGATTGTGTAGGGATGCACAACGCCGACATATTCATGAATCTGTAACTAACTCCGAACCTGCAAAAGTATGGAAATTTCTTAGATCATTGGGAGTTGGAAAGGCACGTAAAAATAATATTCCTAAAGATTTAAACATTGATTTATTAAATCAACATTTTTCCTTATCTACTCATTTTGACGGACCTTCTAAGTCTGTCACTTTACAACATCTTTCATCGTTGCCTGCTCCTAATTTCTCTTTTTTTGATTTTAGTCAATTTACAGCTTGTGATGTTAAGAAAAGCATCTTGTCAATTTCATCTAATGCAGTCGGTAGTGACAGTATTAGTCGTAAGATGGTTAATCTCATTCTGGATGAAGTCGTCACCGTTATAACCCACATCCTAAACTACTCCATTTCTAGTGGAACTTTTCCTTCAACGTAGAAAGACGCTCAAGTTATTCCCCTCCCTAAGAAAATGAACCCTTCTAACTTTTCCGAGTATCGTCCCATTTCTATTCTTCCTTTCCTCTCTAAAGTCCTAGAGCGTCTAGTACACCAACAACTTTCTGTTTTCCTTACTAAAAACAACTTACTCAATCCTTTCCAGTCCGGGTTTCGGCCTGGTCATAGTACCGTTACCACTCTTGTTAAAATAACGGATGACATCAGGTCTGGAATGAGTAAGGGCCATTTGACTGTGCTGACACTACTCGACTTTAGCAATGCATTTAATAATGTTGATTATGACATCTTGCTGGCAATTCTCGGTTCTCTTAACATATCTCCAACTGTAATTGACTGGTTTCGTTCTTACCTGCAGGGACGTCGGCAGCGAATACGGGTTGATGACACCTATTCCTCTTGGTGTAATTTAACCGCGGGCGTTCCGCAGGGCGGCGTTTTATCTCCTTTATTATTTGCGATTTTCATTAATTCTATATCCAACAAACTATCTTCTTCCTACCATCTATATGCAGATGATTTACAAATCTACACTCAGTCTCCTTTGCAGACATTAAACTCAGCGATTGAAGCCACCAATAGAGATCTGGATTGCATTTTAAAATGGAGTAAATCATACGGCTTGCTTGTAAATCCTCTTAAAACACAGACCATTATTATTGGAAGCTCTCGTATGATTTCGAAAATTGACTGGTTTAATCTCCCACATGTAATTTTTGACGGTGTTCATATTGAGTTTAGTGTTACTGTAAAGAGTCTGGGTGTTGTCCTTGATAGAGAACTATCGTGGAGACCCCACGTATCAGAAATCAGTCGAAAAGTTTTTGCATCTGCTGCTTCCCTTAGGCGACTCTCTAATTTCTTGCCAATTATCACCAAAATTGACCTAGCTCGATCTCTTCTACTCTCTCTACTTGATTATGCCGATGCCTGCTATCTTGATTTGTCAGAAGACCTGTTGAATAAACTCGAACGACTTCAAAATTTTTGTATACGGTTCATATTTGGTTTGCGCAAATATGACCACGTTTCTGAATTTCGCAAAAAACTCGAGTGGTTGCCTATCCGCCTTCGCCGAAATACTCATATCCTATCTCTTCTTTATAAAATCCTTTTTGATCCTTCTGCTCCTTTCTACCTTAAAGAACGTTTTCAGTTTCTGTGTGTCTCTAATACTCGGTCACTGCGTTCTACTAACACCTATCAACTTAAGACTCCTATCCATTCCTCTTCCTTCTATGATAATTCTTTTTCTGTACAGGCTGTAAGACTATGGAATGCACTGCCTACTTATATAAGACGTGCTGATTCCTTTCATATTTTTAAAAATCTTTTAAGAAAACATTATTTATCTTTCACGTAATATAGTATATCGCTGCTTATTGTTTAATATTATTATTGTATTATCACTATAATTTTCAACTACTTGTATATATATAGTTATTGGTACTTATTTATATTTATTTGTATTGTATGTATGTATATGCACCAACAATTATTCTGTTATATTCACCTGTCTGGTTGGTTGTCTGGAAGAGATCGCTTAAAGCGATAAGACCGCCTTTTGTACGTACATTCTGTTTTTGTCTATGTATAGTTTTTTTTTTATTTTTTACTATTATTATGTCTTGTTGTGTGTGTACAATAAAGTTTTATTCTATTCTATTCTATTCTATTCTAGGTAATGCTGCAGGTGTAACTTTGGTTATAAATAAATAAGATTATTAGTATAAGTGAATCACTACATAGTATAAAACAAAGTCGCTTTCTCTGTCCCTATGTCCCTTTGTATGCTTAAATCTTTGAAACTACGCAACGGATTTTGATGCGGTTTTAATAGATAAAGTGATTGAAGAGGAAGGTTTATATGTATGATAACATCCATTAAATATCAGCATTGCACCCGTGCGAAGCCGGGGCGGGTCGCTAGTAGAGAATAAAGCGTCAATGACTATAGCAAAGAAGAGGATATTACATACTAAGTATATGTAGTTACTCTTAGTTTTAGAAGGCGTAATCATAGTTGTAATTCTGCTACTTATATATAAAGCCCTGTGTTTAAATTACCTATTTCCAGGGCAATTTTACGATAAACTAAATATATACTTTACATAAATTTATGCGACTGGAAATCGAACCCAGAACCGCTGAGTAACCCGTGGCCCAGTTACCGTTATTAACTACAAGGCAAATGAAACAACCACATATACATTTCACAAACACATTATGAATTCCGGTTAAGGGTAAATTTTAGATGCTATGTTTCTAACCACACAGGTAATTTAATCTATAAGGTAATTTTATTTGCAGTGAACCGCGGCACTCACTAGACAATTAATCACAACATCTTTACCCAGTGAACGCCTCGGGCAGGGATCATTCTATCAAATTACTTAATGGATGTTTAATATTAACATGCCAATTTTCATGTTTCCTTGGTTACTTAAAGGCACATTGGTTGTATTGAGGTTTGATGTAATAGTACATATGTAGGTATATTTTAGCTTCATTTGTGATTTTAGAATTAAATTGTTCAAAGAGGTTCGCTAGAACAAAAACCTCAGTGATAAAAGAAACCTTTAACTATCTTCAGATAGTATGATGTCTTTATTTCTCTATTTATAGTGAAATAGGAACAAAAAAACATCGCTTGTGCAATATTAATCATATTGTGATTTGAAAAATGACTCACACAGTTATAGGTAACAAATAAACTTGATAATGTAAGAACAATAAACAATAACACGAATCGAATGTCTAACGACTGGCTGTATGCAATATAATGGCGCAAACAGATCGAGATGTGCATTCGCGCTGAAAATTCACACTTTACGATGGCTGAATGGATGGCTTTTATGGTTTCCGCTTGTTAACCCTATATACTATCTCGTTTAAGGCATTATGCATTTAATGCCTTTGCACAGAGTGCTGAGCGCTTTGTATTAAACCTCTTTCAGCGATCTCAATACTAATCGATTTTAAAAATGGAATTTTTAAACAAATATAAATATTCAAATGATTTTATTCTCTATGACTCTTTTATTACTGATACTTTCCTACATCTATGTATATAGGATTAAGGGAGGGACATTTTTAACGATGTTAAACAATGAATGTACCCATTTTGATTTACAATTTTAAGTGAAATCATAAGAAAAGTCCAAATGATTTAATCTCAGAATATTTATAGTCTTAGTATAGAGCAGAGAAAAAATAGGAGGTATATATTTGAGGTTTGGATACTTTTATCGACTGACTGAATTGGGGCTCTTTCATCACTTTTTTAATTGTCTGATGAGCTTTTGAAATAGAATTTCGTATGGTGTGAAATAATTAGGTCTGATCAGTGTACATAACTTCATATAGTTCTGTTAAAAAAATTAAAACACAATAAATAAATTTCAACAGAAAATAAAAGCTAGCACTAAACTTATTTAAATACAAAATTCATAAAAGAATCCTTATTCCGAGCTGCACCTGTGTCCGCCATTTTGAATTTCTTTCCATTCGTCCATTTTGTTGGGCGTCTGTCTGACGGATTACCCCGCTACGGATTTTAATACGGTAATATTTAAGCATTTCCCTCTGAACTCTGTAATAATTTGAGTTATTAGCTAATGGATGCAATTAGAAAGAATGCTCATCTGGATTAAGATTTAATTAGCTTTTTTTTATTTTCGAGTTGGAATTAGGAAATGTAAGGGTGTTTTCGTTTTTTTCTTTATATTTTACAGGGGCTTAGAGAAGACTCAAATGAAGAATGGACTAATGAGAAACAGTTTCAAATATTTGGTTTAACTAGACGAAATGAAATCAAGCAATTTGTTTTTGTATTCATTTTTATTTTTTATTTAATCCTTAAAATATCAAATATACATCATTTTTAGAAACATCACAAATTCGATAGGAGCTGGCGAAAAACATTAGCTTTACTTTGTTCCAATAAAATTACAACAAAAAAAAAAATGCTTTAGCAATGAAAAAATGGAATGGATTATATCTTGCGTATGGTAGTCCTTTTCGGGACAATGTTTACAACATAGCAACAAAAAAAATAACGCTTCTTTTTAAAATTTATTCTTCTCTACTAGAGTTAT
The DNA here is from genome assembly GCA_030295005.1 of Cephonodes hylas. Lineage (NCBI taxonomy): Eukaryota > Metazoa > Arthropoda > Insecta > Lepidoptera > Sphingidae > Cephonodes > Cephonodes hylas. The sequence continues at coordinate 8,410,343 of AP025382.1, forward strand.
TCTCTTTGCCGGTAAAATACTCAACATCTCCATTGAGAAAGGCATCATGATATCGCGTTATCTAAACAAGAAAATGTTGTTTTAATACACTCTAGCTGTTTAATCTGGAATCGCATTAAACTTGATACTTTGTTTCAAATTGCATTTTCTGACGGCTCTTGTAAAAAGTTATACATAATGCATGTTTCGCCTGCAGCTGGCTTCGTGAAATCTCCTACTATGGTTTTATTTCTTAGAAATGCTGTTGAATGGAAAGAAAGACACATGTTTTTTGTCATAATTTAGTTCATTATAATCATCAGACCGCATAGGTCCTACAGCTGGGCCGGGCCATCGTAGAGATAAAAAGGTTTAGGACTTAGTGCACCACGCTGGCTAAATGCGAATGGGTCGACTACACACCCAGGAAATTTCTTTCTCACGATGTTTTCTTACACCTTTAAAATAAGTGATAATTCGTTATGAATACACACATAGGTAACTTCAAAAATTCGGAGGAATGGGGTTTGAAACTGCAACCGCCAAGACTCACGACCGCGCGCCTAAACCTTGAGGCCTCACTTCTTCTCTTCTTCTTCATCAACCCATATACGCCCACTGCTGAGCACGGGTCTCCTCTACCATTGAGAGGGTTTAGGCCATAGTCCACCACGCTGGCCTAGTGCGGGTTGGCGGACTACACACCTAAGAAATTCCTAAGAACTCTTAGATGTGCAGGTTTTATCACGATGTTTTCCTTCACCGTTAAAGCAAGTGATAATTCAATGTGAATCACTACTAATTTAAAATCTTATCATTGCAGTACCAATACTCAATAATATCATGTTGTCGTTTAATCGAGGAACTATCGAGTACCATCGAGTTTTCGTAGTTACACCAGTAGTAAGTATAAAACAAAGATAACTGCTCTTAACTGGAAGCTGAAATGCAGTCGACTTATCGGACCGCTGGTGGCTCGATTTCATACTGCCTCGAGGTGCCACATGAATTGTGATCTTCAAATCTATTATTTATGGGATGTAGAGAATAATCTTGAGGTATAGTAACAACAAAACATCTGGAACAACAAAACAAGCAGTGATGGCCTCGAGGTTTGGGCGCGCGGTCGAGAATCTCGACGGTCGCGGGTTCGAACCCCAGGCACACACCTCTGACTTTTCGAAGTTATGTGTGTATTCACATTGAATACTCACTTGCTTTAACGGTGAAGGAAAACATCGTGATGAAACCTGCACACCTAAGAGTTCTTAGGAGTTTCTTAGGTGTGTAGTCCGCCAACCCGCACTAGGCCAGCGTGGCGGACTATGGCCTAAACCCTCTCAATGGTAGAGGAGACCCGTGCTCAGCAGTGGGCGAATATGGGTTGATGAAGAGATAGTACACTTATACTCGCCTTGATCTCAGTGGCGGTACTTCTATAGAAGCCCAAAAGTGTTACACGTTAGTTGTGTTAAGTCTATCATGAATTTTGAAAGGCAAATTGGCCTTTTACACTTCTATGAAAGTACTGCCACTATTTTAACTCTAAAGGGGTAGGTAGAAACGTATATATCTATAACCAGATAAGTGCCGTGTTTGTTATTGTCACGTTATTGTCGGAGGACTAATACCTAGTCGTTTTTCAGGTACATCTCCAGACTAAATATTTCTTAAAAACACACCAATGATAGTCATACTCGGAAATCGAACCATAGTTCTCTTAATCGCGAAATGCTAGTATCTCAAGACTTACTAGACATGTAAATTTCTAAGTATACTTCTTCTATATATGTGAGCGAGTGTGTGTACCTTCTGGTAATAGAATAATTTGTAAATTATAATTCATGAATGGTGTCTGTAGATTAAGAACTGAACCCACTCAAATCATAATTATAGAGCATCTCATTTAAATTAAAACACCTACCCAAAATAAACAAGCTCTGTCCATGTAATAATTTAAAATGAAGCTAATTTAACACACACAAGTCCGTCTTTTTGTGCAAACAAATGTTTGTTTTACTTCCTAAACAAATGCTTGAGATAATTGTTTGCAGAGTACAATTGAACAAATTATAAATAATTCAGACACGATATCCTTTCATCCTTTTTATAAATGTTTTAAAAGTTTACAACTTTTGTTTATTGTTTACCTAATCATTTGGACAACTCTTTGTTTTTCAACTGGACCAGGCTTCTTCAACTATTGAAATGTAATTATGCTAATATTATTACACTCTTTAGGCCACCACGCTAAACTGGTGCAGGCTTTGTTTAAATGCGTCATTAATTAATGAAAAAAAGTATTATTTTAAAAAACATCTAATGACATATCTATCTCAAACATTAATTTATTAAAAAAATATTCACCAAAAGTTGGTTTAATATTCCAACAGAATTTCTGAGCTCACGATTGCAATACACCAATATTGGTATACATAAAGACACAGACAATCAGTGCACAAAACCATTAAATGCTTGGGTATGTAGTAATATTAATTAAACTAAGGATAGTGGAGTAGTGACCATTACTACGTTGCCTCGGGGCATTGTTACTTAGGCCTAGGCGGACAGTCCTCAATAGGGTTGAAGGTATATTACGTCTTTACATGTCGACACATAGACTATAAACCTGTGAAATTTACGCTAAGTATAAGAAATGCGCCACTTCTTAACAAATCACACCGTAGAACCGATTTTGACAATTTTGGTACCTAGATTAGTGGTTAAATAAATTTTTCACCCCACTTTAAGATATAAGTCTTGTGTCTTGGGAATCGGAAAGTACGAGATGTTTCGGTCTTACAAACACCCAGACTGGAAAGAAATATTTGTCGGTCACACAAACATTTTTCTCGGTGTAGGGATCAAACACAGGACTCTCGTTTCGCGAGCTGACTTATGATAAGCAATGTAAATTAACAAAACCTCTCACTCTATCTTTATTAGGTCTCAGAAATTACAATAGACACTTCGATCTCACTACCCTGATATCAATAAAAAAAAATAATAGATACAAAATTTCTATACCTGTACCTACATTTAATTGGAGATCGTTAAAGGTTTTTATAAACAATTTTTCAACCTACATTTTTGCGAATGAAACTCGGAGCAAAATTTAGTCACTGTGTAAGTCAAGAACATGTCTGAATTTTTAATATTATGCAGAACAACAAGATTTACCGCAGTAATTTCTGCTTGCTAGGTTAGCGCAGCAAGGTTGCACTAAATAAGGTAAGTTTATAAAAATATATTTTAATTTATCTCTTCTTCGTCGCGGCTTTAAATCTCACACACATCTGACTTTTCCAAGTTATGTGTTACTAAGGGTTATGACATACTTTGACGGTGAAATGATGAAACCTACACTCTGGTTTTTAGGAATTTCTTAGGTGTGTAGTACGTCTACCTGCACTAGGTCAGCGTGGTTGTAGATGAGGCCTGTGTCCAGCAAAGGGACGCATATGATTCGGATACGGACTGATGATCACGAACGTTCTTATAAATTTATATTTTATGAAGACATTGTTTGTAATTGTTGGTTTTAAGTTCTATACCTGAAATTTGTCACATGTCCTACTTACACTCTTAGATAAGGATCTAAGATATACAGGGTGTATTTAGACCGTGATCGAAAACTGGGGCAGGTAATAGCGATAGTGATTACAAACCCCCTGGCATTAAAAAAAATCCCCGCAAAAATAAAATTTTTGAGGTTTTCCATACAAACCACATACTTTTAAAACCGATGATTGTATGGAAAACGTCAAAATTTTTATTTTTTGTCTGGATTTTTAATATCGCCACTGGGTTCGTGATCACCCTCGCTATTACTTGCCTCAGTTTTCGATCACGGTCTAAATACACCCTGTATATTAGATATGTCTGACAAGTAGTTTTTGTTTAAATTCTGTTTATTGCAAGCGAATGTCGTCACGTCGACGTGGTTTAAATAAATCTCTCAATGTTAAGATAATTCTGCACGCAAGAGATAACTTTTAAATAATCGCCAGTTATTCATACTTCACTACAGTTTCTATAAAAAATCGCCGCATCAGCAAATGTTCCCTAAAGGGCTACCTTTATGGCCCTATTCATCATATACCCCTTCGATAAACAAACCAACCTGTTATATAGTTTATAAACCCATAAAGGGTAATATATTGATGTATTTTTGTGACATAAAATATGAGTTACATTTTTTATATTCAACTTATTGCGTTGGATCCATAAAATATATTTTGTTTAGTTCTGATTTTGCCCTAGTACGTCGAAGTAGCTGGCATCTGATATTAAGTTCAATATAACAACAACCTCTGTCTGTTGTTCATTGTTCTATTAAGAATATGATTAATAAAACTAAGTTATTTGATAATAATGGTGATTACAAACCCATTGACGCCGAAGAATCCTAAAAAGACTGACTTTTTTCTTTCCATTCTGACCATAACCTACCTTCGTTTTCGATCAAAGTCTGTTTAAATATTTCTGTGAGAAAGTGACCTATGAGGAAATTCTGGCTCACTGATACTTCAGTGTCACTGTAATATATTATTTTTTTATCTTTTTCTCAGTCTCAAACTTAACCCTTTAGACAATCAATATTAATTCAATTACATGCTTGGTGGATATCAAAGGACAGTGGACATTTTTCCCGTGCTTTAACCCCAAGCAATTAGTGTATCAGACAAGTCGATCATGCGGCTAATTAGCTGTCATGACGAACAAACAGTTATATTAGATACGAGATTATTGCTTGATTGCTTAGGTACATACTACATAGTATGCTTGAGTTGCTTGAATGGATCTTTAGTGGATGTTGATTAGATCTTTATGAATTAAAGGAATGATCTGTAAATTAGGATGTGAGAGAAAGTAAAAAAACATATGGAAAGACAGACCTGTACTCTTAAGGGTTAATCCAAGATCATTACAGCAAACCTCGGAATCGAAAACGGAAATTCTCATTTTCTGATTTAAATAGACACCAAACAAGTTTTGTTTCATTGTTTGTTAAATAAGCCGTGAAAAGTGAGTATCTAAATTAACTTTAAAAATCATTAACTAACTATTAATAGAAAGCCAATGACAACTTTTATATCAATCCACCCAATATACCATATTTTATACAAACCACTTATGACTCAATAAACTGAGCCAAGTTTTATGGAAACTTTAGCACTTAAACATGATCTATCCGAGGCCATAAGCGAAGTTTGAGCTGTCCAGTGGTTATCGCGGGGGGACAGACCTGACCCTCGTAAATTATAAATTCTGCTCACCTACACTCTCGGAGGCGACATGAATTTGTGATCTAATGGTTTATTCATGATTATATTGGATGTTTGGAGGTATTAGAAAACGATTGTTATAGATTAGTAGATACATATGTTATTTATTCATAACTTAATTCCTGTAGGCAGTGGTGATTTTTTCGTAATAGAAACGAGCGTCCAACTGTTTTTTGGGAATACTTCTAGTTTTCTTGCTGCTGTAGAGTATTTCGTAATGAAAAGAAACAAAAACAGTTTGTATTCTGCTTAATGAAAATAAACGAGCAATCCTAGTGTTGCTTCTTATTTTTTTGTAATTGATTATGAATATACATTCAAAATAATATTTATATTTTTTTATAAATTATCCCACATTTTAGTGGTCAAAGAAAATATCGTTAGAGAGCCTATTAACCAAAGCCTAATAGGTTTTCTAAGGTATTCTGTTTTCTAAAGTATTAATCAGATGCGAAAGTATCAAGAATTGGACTAAAGATCTACCTTTATTAATTGCATAAGATGCTCGTGCCTACTTACGAGGTATAAAACGTGTATCTTCAACATTAGCAAAGATTAGCCGTGTATTTCGTATGTATAGCCGTGTATAATTTATATCCGTAACAGTTCTGTCTGAAACTATTCACATGCAAATCGCATGTAATTAAACAAAAGACGTATAAATCCGTTCCCATCCTCACATCACTAAAGATTATTAACCCTTTAAACGTGTCTTTAATTACCTGTGCAGTGCTATATAGTGCTATAACCCGTTCCGTGGCAGAGACTAACTTTATTTCGGTCTGCTCGACCCTTCAAATCCCTGTTTAATGACCAGCCTTTAGGTGGGCAGTTGCGTTGATGATTCAGGGTTTGATACTGATTTTACTTATTTAGAAGTTTGCCTGTATGAGGACCTGTAAAAAATGGATTTAAATGTTAAATGTTGGTTACATAAAAATGTATACGTAAAATAAGAGGACTTTTCGGAGCTGTTGTTGTATTCGTTTGGAATTACCGAGCCTGTGAATTTGTTACATGAGTTCTAGAGAATGTGAAGTCGATATGCCAGGGCACTGGACTACGTAAATATCTAGTGTTCCGAATAGGAGTTAGGTAATCAGAGCAGTGGTGGAGTTGAAAGATTGAGAGGCGTGAAGATCAAGGGATATGCCAGGAAGACGTGTGTGTTTGTGTGACGAGAAGGAGAAAAAAGGCTCTGAGAATGCAAAACGCAGTAGATTCAAATATTTTTTTACGCACAACAAGAAGAACAAATTAGATTTGATTAGATTTTCTGAGCTTCAGTGCTCGACGTCAATACTGTGCTTTCTGTTGATCATAGAGCACAGTAGTCACATTGACAGGTTTGTGGTGAAGCAGCGCCAGAAAATAAATCTATAGTCATATCACTTCATGGTCTATAATTCTAAGCACCAAATCCGCCATCATCAACGCGCCTAACCCTTTCCAATACTGTCGTATAATTTTCACATACGTCTGTCCGTCCACGTAATATCCACTATATTTACATACGTCCCTTTGTTTGGCGCATAATTACTGCGAGCGGTCCGAAAGGCCCGATGCATCGCTCTGGATTTGTCAACGCTATTTAGTTACAATGTATTGTTTGATACACTCGAATTTACTTGCAGTGACGGGTTGATTGCTTTTAGGCTTTGTGCCTTTTATTCCGGCCATTTTGTATTTTTTTTTATTTTAAGCCAGTATTGATAGGAGTGCTTTCTGCTGATGAGATGGACTAGGCCTGTGTTACGTGTTAGCATAGAGTGAGTTAGTGGAGGTTAGGTACTCGTAAGAAATTTAAATTGAGAAGATTTTCTTCATATTCTTTTCCCCAGGTTTTATTTATCAAATTTACATTAAATAGAAAACTTTTCATTGAAGTTATATTGAATACCTTATTGTTAATTTAATATTATCGAAGTTGCTCATAAAAAGGTTGTACATAAAAAAGATTAAAAAGACAAGTGCGATGTTACTTCAACAAAATTATATACCAAATCAAATTACCCAAACCAGTAACGAAACGACCCAATTAAATTCGTGATGAATTAAATATTTATAAAATTACAAAAACAATTTACAAAACCTGAAATCTGTACCATCAATTCCCATCAAGTACCCTTTAGAAGAACAGAATTTTATCTATTTTCGTTAGTGGAGAGTGAATGATTAATGTTCTGTATCAGAGCGTGGAATCTTCTGAACTACACAACCCTTTCAGCTAAGTTCACGTATTGTGATTTTAAATTAATGAAAGTTAAGTTCCTTTGTTCGCGGACAATAAGAGAAGTGAATTAATTTTAGTTTTTGTTGTGTTGTCGGGCGGGTTTCTTGTTGATTCTTTTGTTTTTGTTCAGGAAGGAAGGTTGTTTATTATAATAGAAATGCCAAGATTTTTTTTCTACTTACTTACCAAGAGTAAAAGATGAAGATGATAGACTATAGTGGCGGTATTTCAATCTTATCTTTATTTTAAATTAAATTTGGTTTTCAATCACATGGTTCAGAAAATTAAATTTCTGTTTATTATTTAAGTATAAATCTCCGTGTTGATTTTAAAAATTGCCTAATAAACCTCATGATAATCTAGAAACCCCAAGACCTCTCAACGTCTTTCTCGTACCAAAAAGTAACCTTACTAAATTCTCAACACAGCAATCTCCACAACCTTCTCAACTGCAAGTTTAATGGGACTCCTAATTAATATAACTGAAGGCGCTTTTCCAGCGTTATTTTATTCGAGACGAGCATTATCGCGAAACAGAAGCGCACATTAATCATGTTCGTTGACACCCGCCGCGCCCGCACATTAGCGATCCCATCAGCAAATAAAATAACCACACTATTTGAAACACGTTTTTAATGCTACCGGCTGTAGATATACTTTTGTATTGGTGACTGAGTACTTAGAGAGAGATTATAAATGGTTGGGTTATATCGAGATTTTGATAGAAAAAAAAGTTTTTAGTGTGCTCCAAAATTTTGAAGCATTAAGGTTAGCAATTTTCATTATGTAAGGCAATATATTTACCCCCAAATTATTTTAGATAGATGTTGATTAGACACTAAGTTGCGATACGAGAGGCCACAGGCTTGATCGACGGACTGAGACAAGCATGATCCATAAATATTTGTTCCGGGTCTTGATTATTGCGAGACTTTAAAATCTCACGTATTTTCTGATACCCACAACGTAAGACTTTTACAAGTATCAATTTGGGGCCAGGACTATGTATGTGAGTTTTCCACCCACTTAATAAAATTTTGCGTACCTATTTAAGGACGTTGGGAAGTAGTAGTAAGTAGTTTCCATTTTATTTTTAAACTTACAAACTGGCCACAAATATAATCTGTAAGAGCTCAGATTCGTTTTCATTAAAAAGAATTCCAATTTTAAATTAAGAACTGACTAGCTTCAGTCTTTTCAATGAGGTTGGTACCACAGAGTTTCTAACTACACTTTATTAAAGTCTAGAAATTGTCGAACAATATGGCGATTACGTGATATTAAATGATATGAAGCATAATTGTGTTAGCCAGCGCATTAATCACACTTTGCGTTCATCCCCGGTCTACTGTCGACTTGCCAAAGGATATTCGTATTAATTTTGTTACCAGCTCATTTACGATAATGAGGTTTTATATCGAATTAACATATTAAATGACATTAAATATATAGTTTGTCTTTGGTACTGGCATATACAAAAGTATTATTTTTGTTTTTTTGTCTGTGAAAGCAGTATAAATAATTATGTATATTGCTAAATTTATAACTATTATAATGCTTATGTGTATATTAATAATATTTTATGATATTTACTGTATAAAAAAAGTATTTTTGTATAAGTAGATGGCGATAATTTTAAGAAAGACGAATAAGGATGGAAAAGGGTGCTTGAGAAGAACTAATGCAGACAAAAGTTATATTTGAACCGAAGCTTATGATACTTCATGGTCATTCTCCATACCTGAATGACGTCGCGAATATCTAAGTAAAACAGTACCTAACACGTATATTTAAACCTCTGAACATATTCATATTACAGCATGTTGTTTTGTTATAAATATATGCAAAAATGCAACATCAGGTATTAATATACCACTACTGAATGCTCTCGATTCGATTTCTCAAATAGTATTTTTAAGTTTTCTTAGCTTAGTGATGAAATTACGACGTCAAATGAAAGACTTAAGTTTTGATACTCGTACTTTCTGTGTTGCAAACCTTTTCTTTTCTTGAGTTTTGGTGATTGTGAGATCACAATTTCTTAAATATTTTTTTCTAATTAACTTTTTTTCAACTTTATTGTCTAAGCGACTTAAACCCAAAGGCATTCTCTTACAGCCTTACAGTCGCAAACCCATTTCCGAGATCCGGGTCATTAGTACCGGACAATATAATACAACGATGCAACTGCACTATTAGCATGAAATCAACCCGTCGCAGCTGTCGCCCGGTCCGCGCGACCACTCCGCTGATTGAAACCGCGAGTGTGTAATACGACGCTTGTCCACCGCTCCGATTGTGTTGATTAATTCTGACATATGTGCTTGGAGGAATTTGTACAATTTCCATCGTGTAGGGTTTATGAAACGTGATACGTGGAATCCTTAGTGATATTAATTTTGGTATTGATTAGTTCAGCGTCTCTTAGTACTCTTGAGGGAGATGAAATAGTCGAGAAGGAAGGGGGGTGTTGCATGATTTCGGCGGTCGCAAGTTCGAATCTCGGTATGTATGTCTTTAAATCACACTTATTACGAATGCGTTTTTTCAGAGAAATATCTCAGTTCAAAATGTAGGGACAATCCGCACTAGGCCAGTATGATGGAATAAAGTATCATTATAATTATCAAACGGGCAACGGATAAATGAGGGCTGCTTAAGACCGGGATGGTTGGCGCTTCCTTGGGGAGGCCTACGTTCAGCAGTGGACGGCGATAGGCTGAGTATATATAAATTATCAGCAGCCTATATACGCCCGATTGCTATAGTTCGCCTCTATCACTGAGAGGGTTTAGGCCTAATTCGCCACCCTGACCTAGTGTACACCTACAAGATTTTAGGAATCTTTACGATACACTCTTACGATGTTTACCAACACCGTCAAAATGAGATACAATACGACTTACGACCTCGTATCCACATAACAAGCCACACGAGACTACCACAGAAGCGTAAATACAAACTAGACTCTCTTAAATTCTAAAAACTCATTGTTTCGCTAACTATCGGCAACGTGAAACGGTCACGTGCACTTAAATAACCCTACAGGGTACACTGGGTTGAATAAACCACAAGAGTGGAGGCGTTTCGTGCAAAATTAACAACTAGCGTTGCCGGCCTGCGTTCGTGCTATGTGATGTACAATATCGGGTTGAGCTGTGGTACATGTTTGAGGAAACAGAGGGTATTAAAATACTGTTTTGGTAGTGGAGTTTCCAATTGAAATAGGTATAACATGGACAATGATGTTTATTTGGTCTTGTTCATGTTCAGTTTAAAGATCGAAAACGGGAAGACGGGAAGACCCAAGATGCAGGTTGTTTCTGGCGGGACGTTATAGAAGCCTATGTCCGGTAGTGGACGTCTTTCAGCTGATGATGATTGAAATACAATACTGACACAATTTTCTTGGCTTCTCTATATGCAAGCTGGTTTTGCGAGTGAGTTTTCATGGTATATAATTATGTGCGTGCCAATAAAACCTTCACCAATCTCCTTTCACTCGTCCCGTAGTCTGCCCGTTGAGGTGGAATGGCCCATTGTACCGGGCACGCCACGGGTGGGTTATTGGTATTGTCAAATAAATATTCATTTTTAAAAGTTTTTCCAACTGGCCAGTAAAGTAGCATCTATTTTCCACGCGTATGTCCTAGCGTTCACACTGTTATAGTCGTTCGGAAATTTCATTTAGCCTCACCTGTATTCCAATTTTGAATATCGCACAGCCGTTTTCTAAATTACTTTTTTGTTGTGTTTTTTTTTTTGGTTTTATTGTCTCTGTTTATTGATAGCCAATGAGTTTTTATACCGCGAGTTGATTTCTTTTTTTAACGAAATAATGTAATAAAAATTTCACAATAAAATATTTTTATTAATCTAAAATACATGATCAATCATCTCTCGCAATCATGTGGTTAGTAAATGTCAAATGCGGTGTCTGTGTGAGTGTAAAAAATGTAAACTAAATAATCACATGATATTATTCATTTACTCAGGTTCACAGTGAGGTCAAAATATCGATGTAATTAAGTGTTATTCTGTAAAAATTTGTTCCGCCGTTTCACCAACATTATTAGCATATTTGTTTATCATTCATGAAAGGGCAGGTAGATATTGTATTTTTGAATTAGTTATATTAATTATTTTTAAACTCAATCACATGGTTACATAAATATTAAATAAATCATATTCTATTCATTGAACCTTTTCTTTGCCTACAAACATTTTTCTCAACAACTTCCTAGCAGTCCATATTAAACTATACAATGTAAAAACAATCATACATAATACAACTAAAGTCACAACCAATACAACTAATAATACATCTAGTTGTAAATACACGGACCAAGGAATGTTTGCTGCGGGCGAGCGCATGTGCTTAGCATTGCCGTGTTTGAGAAGATATTCTGTCCACCATACACCACGGTCTAGTGAACTTTTTTGTTGATTCGCCATCTTAGAGCGAAGATTAATAATATTGTGGCGATAGCTGAAACAATAGATATGTAAAGTAATGCAAATAATTTCATAAATAAAAGATACACACAACAGTCTAGATACGATTCTTGTGTCGTGGGTATTAGAAACTATGAAAGACTTTTTGGTCTTACAAACACCCAGACGCGAAAAAGTATCCGTGGATCACATAAACATTTATCTCGGTGCGGGAATCGAACCCGCGCCCGTCGTTTCGCAAGTTGGTGTCTAGGCAACTGCACCACGGGGCTTTCAAATTATAATGACTTTTCATTCAGGACTTGGTTTTGAATGATTCAGTTACCAATATCTTACACATGTATGTAAATTGAAATATATTTTTAGGATATTTTACCTCTCATTACCAATGACGGTTGTGATAGCATTCTTTAAGTAATCAGCATTTATCGTAGTTATATCTAGTTTAACGCCTATTTTGTGGTAGACGTATTTTTCTACGTTAGACCACTGGTCTCCTAACATGGGAATGCCGATCAACGGCACTCCGGCAATTATCGCTTCTTCTGTAGATTGTAGTCCACCTTGGGTTATGAACAGCTTGATATTTGGATGTCCTGTAATAAAATTAATTAGGTGTTTAAATCATGACTATTTTCTGTTTAAGGCTTGAATCCACTCAATCGTACAAGATATGCGACGGAAAATGGGAGATTAGTTGAAAAGATTGTTGTGTTTTGTTTTTAACATAATACTACTACTGTGCACATTCATAATTCCTAAAAAGGCTAAGGGGGTGTGTTGTCCTTTATAAATAGGAAAGGATCTATTTAGAAATGGTTTTTCTGCCAGTATACGAAACTACTCCTTTTTACGAAATAGACTACGCCAGATTATTTTGTTTACTTCAGAGTTTAGTTGCTTCGATAGTAATAAAATAATTTTAATACTTACTCAATAAATCAGCTTGCGGGAACCACTGAGCTAGTTTAACGTTACTAGGTTTTCCAGGAATTTCGTCTTCCCACTTCCATAGCACATTGTAGGGTAGTTGGGAAAATACTTGCATGAACACTGCGACTATATCGTCTGGGATCTGTGTTTTATCAACATTAGTGCCAAAACTCATATATATCACTCCATTCCTAGACGAATCCAGGTATGCCTTTAAATCCTGAAACAATTATATGTATGTTAACTAAGAATAAATATAAAAGCAGTGATGGCCTCGAGGTTTGGGTGCGCGGTCGAGAATCCGACGGTCGCGGGTTCGAACCCCAGGCACACACCTCTGACTTTTCGAAGTTATGTGTGTATTCACATTGAATTATCACTTGCTTTAACGGTGAAGGAAAACATCGTGATAAAACCTGCACACCTAAGAGTTCTTAGGAATTTCTTAGGTGTGTAGTCCGCCAACCCGCACTAGGCCAGCGTGGTGGACTATGGCCTAAACCCTCTCAATGGTAGAGGAGACCCGTGCTCAGCAGTGGGCGTATATGGGTTGATGAAGAAGAAGAAGAAGAACTAAGAATAAAGGCGGTTAGCCACTTTCAAAGGCCAGAAACGATAGCTTTCCTGTTACCAAAAAGCAGACTGATAGAATGGTGTAAAATAGTCAAAATAATAATCAGAAAACTTTACTCTGAGCTGCCAGTGAGAATGTGTGCCAGTGTTAATAAATAAATACACCCAATAGTGTGTTTCATAGTAGTGTATCCACTTTTCTGACCCCACACTAGGATACAAGTCCTGTGTCTTTGATATCGGAAGCTACCAGAACCTTCCAGTCTCAATAAACACCCAACTCATATTTATGGATCTTACAACCATGTACCTCAGTACGTGGATCGAACCCGCGAATCTCAGGTTTCACAAGCAGTTACCTAACTAACTGTATTTAATGAAACTTGAGAATAACCACTAACCTGGGGTAGTTCCTTTGGAGGCAGTAGCTGCAAACCTCCTATATGAATAACATTTGGTGGTACCGGCCTATTCTGCTCCCAAATAGGATTAACATTCAAAAATAACATGTCAACATTATTACTTAACTCGTTTAATGGCGGTAAGTCTGGAAAGTGTACCTTCAAGATCTCGTTTTCCAAATGTTCATAGTAATACCACATGTAAAGAACGTAATAATATCTGCGTATCTCAACAATTTTCTCCCATACAGTCAGATCGAAGAATCTCTGATGGAATACAGTTGGATAAAGAATTGGATGCGTTGTGGAACCAAAAACATGATTATTGATTTCCATAGATCCAAGCGAACTTATCTGAATAACGGGAGCTTTGTATACGTGTTGTAACGATAGAGTTGTTCTTAAACTTGCTTCCAGTATTAGCAGATCAAATTGCTTAGTCTTATCCTGCAGAAAATTTTGCAGTTGTTTTGATTTGAGAACGACATCGAAGATTTTTAGAGTCAACTGAAAAATTGGTTCTATTTGCGAATTTATCCCTTCTCCTGTGGCGAAAGAGAGTACAAACTCTCTGAATGAGTAGGCTTCTGAATGGACGTCAATTTCTGTGAGATTGTCAGGCGTTTGATTTTTAGGGTAGGCTGGATCTGCAGTAATCACAGTCACTTGATGCCCTCGTTTAACTAGTTCTTCCACGAACGGTCGAAATACGATGTGGTGACTTAACGATGGTAAAGGAAACACAGCTAATATTCTTGCACCGTCACACATTATTAAACATGAGATAGCAATGATAATTTTCATTAATAACATCGTTGAGTCAACTTGCTATGGAGCGTCTTAAAATATGAATGTTTTTTACTTTGTGATACTATTAAAGGTATATTATTGTATTGCAGTGCATAATAATAGATTAAAGGTGATCCTGTTGTTTTACTTTTTTTGTCCGATTTTGTACGGAGTGCATACAATAACGTCTTGACACGGTTAGAAATCAATTAATACTTTTTTTATTGTCATTAACAGATCGCTGAGGTCATTGACTGATAAAATAATATTGGTGGGCGTGTAGCCAACAATTCCTAGGGATCGTAACTTGTCATTGTCAGTCCATATTCGTTTTGCAAAGCTGGACACGGGCCTCCCCGGTTACTGAAAGGTTAGGCCTTAGTCCATTACGCTGGCCTAGTGCGGGTTGGGGGACTTATACCAAAAGAAATTGTTTAGAATTTTTAAGTCTCCAGGTTTCCTCACGATGTAATTCTCCATCATTAAAGTACTTGATAATTCGTTGTATTTATAGCTATCTCTAGTAATAAATGAAACTGAACCTGTTTGAATAATTAAATTTATTTACACCTATGAACCAGAACTAACTACATAAAAAACTGTTTTTCATACATTTTCAACTGAATAAACATGTGGTGACAGATGAGTTGTACACCAATTAATACTCCATGACCAAAACGACCTTGATGCCGTTAATATTTATAAATTGTTTTTATTCTGAGTACTTTTATAACTTTAAATTAATTTAAGAGTAATAAAATAAACCATTTAAGCAGTAAAAGAAATTAAGAATTTATATTTTGGACCATATATTTTTAAGCGATTGTTACTACTTATTCTTGTAAAAAACATTATTTATTATAAAAGAATTTGTGAAACATTTAGTTAGTTTTATGACATCCGTTATGAGTCAAAGCCTTGTGTCCATCAAATATTCACAAAAGACTAGACCTGTAAAGCATATTTAATTAACTTTCTCTTTACCTAGTACCAACTTCCTTAAAGCCTTAATAACATTATACAATGCAAATACAACTAGAGCTAATACAACTAAAAGGATAATCAATACAACTAATACTACATCTAGTTGTAAATACACGGACCAAGGCATGTTTTTTGCAGGCGAGGCCAAGTGTTTAGCATTGCCGTGTCTGAGGAGATATTCTGTCCACCAAACGCCCCGTTCAAGGGAGCTTTGTGGTTGATCTACCATCACTGATCGGAGTTTCAAGATGTTTCGACGGTAGCTGAAACAAAAGAATTGTTACTTTAATTGAATATTTAAATTCCATGGATGTATTAACTACTACTAAGTCATGGTCTTGAGGATTAGGCACGCGGTCGAGAATCTCGACGGTCGTGCTTTTAAAACTCAGGCGCACACTTCCGACTTTCCGAAGTTATGTGTGTATTTAAAATGAATTGTCACTCGCTTTTACAGTAAAGAAAAATATCGTGATGAACCCTGCACACTAAGGCTCGACTGAGATGGATTTTTTGTTCTCGGCCGAGACCGAGACCGAGACCGAGAATAAAATAAAGTCTCGGCCGAGACCGAGAACCGAGACCGAGAATAGACAAAGCGTGATTTTTTTTAATACTGTTAATTTTTTTAATACGCTACTACTACTACATGTCCCTCGACGTAAAATTGACCAGCTCTCCTAAACAGTTCTTCACTTGCGTAACTAGTAGGCGGCGCAGTTAAAAAATTATTTGTTGCAGGCTTAAGCACTAAGCAACTTATAAGGTGACAAAAACCAATACTCAAAAATATTAGCATTTCTTTGATTACCAAGCTTGTACTATATTTACGCGTGGCCACGCGCGGTAAAATTTTAATGCCGATTCGAAAAAAGTTACAGTCTCGGTTATGACCGAGAATCTCGGCTAGAAACAGCCGAGAACCGAGACAAATTTCTCGGTAGGATTTGTAGCCGAGAATGCCGAGACCGAGACCGAGACCGAGATCTCGGTCGAGCCTTACTGCACACCTTTAAAGTTGTGTAAGACTTGTAAAAATGTGTGAATAGCCTCTGACATGAGCTTCTTATTTAATTTCTTTTAACCAAAATGTGATCTTTTCTGTATCATTATTATTAATGACAAGATCTCTCACAGTATTTACATAACGGATTTCATTATTAATCTCCAATTACCTTTCATCATCGATGGCAGTTGTTATGGCATTTTTTAAGATATCCTCATTTATTTTGGTTATATCTAGTTGGACTCCGATTTTGTGGTAGACGAATTTTTCTACGTTGGACCACTGGTCTCCCAACATCGGTATACCGACCATCGGCACGCCGCCAGCTATTGCTTCTTCTGTAGATTGCAGTCCACCTTGAGTTATGAAGAGCTTGATATTTGGATGCCCTGAAAGTAATAAGTAGTAGATACTTTTGATATTTATTAATTTTGTATGAACTTGGAGACGTTACGTGGTAAGTAGTCTGTATAATATTACAACTTACAAACAGTAAGCATTTGGAAATCTAGTGAATAGTTAATGTTCAAAGCCTCATAGTTAACGGATAAATTTAGTATAGTAATATAGAATATAGAAATAAGTAGTAAGTAGTTAGTGATCGATGAATGAATTTATCTAAACCAAATTATATTGCAATGCATTTGTATCATTATTTCGTAAGCTTCTTCAAGCAAACAACATTAATATGTAGCTTAGCTTTGTAAAGAGTAACATCTTCAGTACTTACTTAGCAAATCAGCTTGCGGAAACCACTTGGCTATTTTAACATTACTAGGTCTCCCTGCTATGTCTTCGTGCTCCCACTTAAATAAAACGTTGTAGGGTAGTTGAGAAAACACTCTCATGAAAACTGCTACCACATTCTCTGGAATTTGCTTCCAGTCTACGTTTGTGCCAAAACTTACGTATATGACACCATTTTTAGATGAGTTCAGGTACAATTTCAAATCCTGAAACAACTTTAATAATAAGTACAGTAGATGCCTGTACATCTACTCAGATCTGTATTCAGACCGTGACCGTTATCGGAAACTATGGCAGGAAATAGCTAAAGTCCGAATTTTTGTCGGAATTTCCTTTAACACCAGGGGTTTTGTAATGACGGTGCGCTGGGCGGCAGCGGACCATTTAGGGCACTTCTGGCCCTGAGATGCCGCAAAACCGCCCTAAATGCGTGTGATGGTCACCGAGAGGTTTTAGTCGGTATGCTGGCGTAGCCAGTGACCCCGACATATCCCTTACGGCCTCCCCCGAGGTACCGAACAGGGGAGCTTAAGGCGCTTTCCTCTCGTGATAAAAAAAAAGAAGAGAAAAAAGGAGTTTTGTAATCACTTTGGCTATTACCTTCCTTAGTTTCCGATCACGGTCTGAATACACCCTGTATACAATCAGACGCTTACAATCCAAATTGAAGACGACCGCCTTCCTATCCTAACATCATCTCATAATGATTAAGCTTTTTCGAAGTTATATTATGTGTGCTCTATCATCCATGACAAACGAAGGTTTATTATAATTTATTAAAGGTATATAAAATTTTCAAATTGTATTAATTACCTCGGGCAGTTCTTTTGTTGGTTTCAATTGCAGTCCTCCTAAATGGATGACATTTGGCGGGACCGGTCGATTCATCTCCCATATAGGGTTGACATTTAAAAACAGCATGTCAACATTATTGCTTAACTCGCTTAACGGAGGTAAGTCTGGGAAATGTTTCCTCAACATCTTATCTTCTAAATTCTCGTAGTAGAATGCCAGATATACAACATAGTAATACTTGAGTATCTCAACAATTTTCTCCCACAAAGTCAGATTGAAGAGTCTCTGATGAAATGCAGTTGGATAAAGTATCGGATGCGTTGCAGAACCGAATGCATGGTTATTGAATTCCATCGATCCAAACGAACTTATCTGGATAACAGGCGCTTTGTACACATGTTGCAACGATAAAGTACTTCTCATACACGCTTCCAGTATCAATAGATCGAACTTTTTAGTCTTATCCTTAAGAAGATTCTGAACTGCTTTGGTTTTGAGTTCCACATCAAACACTTTGAGAAATATTTGAAATAAAGGATCTATTTGGGAAAATACTCCTTTTCCTGTGGCGAATGATAGCACAGTCGCTCTGAATGAATATGCTTCGAAATGTACGTCAATTTCTGTGAAATTAGCAGGTGCTTGACCTTTAGGATATGCCGGGTCTGCAGTTATCACAGTCACTTCATGTCCTCGTTTGGCGAGTTCTTCAACGAATGGCCGGAATGCTATGTAATGGCTTATTGATGGCAAAGGAAACACTGCTAATATTCTTGCACTGTCACTTATCATTAAACAAGATGCAACTACCAGAAGTTTTATTAAAATCATAGTAGCAATTTTAGTCAACCTTCCGTCGCGAATCTCTAATCGTGAATGGTTTTATTAATTGAGTTCAAGAAATGCATTTAAGTGTTTATTACAGATCTTAATGTGTTTAATGACGCATTGATGCATTATACAGTAAATAAATATATGATAAGAGATCAACAGAACTGTCATTACATACTTATTTTTTTTTCTTATTTGTAACACTCACAGATAACAGTTATCATAAATAAACGTAAATATATGCCAAGCTTATAAAGTTGGTCTTAGGTAAGATCTAGATGTGATGATTCAGCAGTGTTTGTGCAAAAGAATTTTTTGTTGAAATAGGAAGTAGTTATCACAATTCACGGCCTTTGATCGGCAAGCCGAGGCATACAATTTACGAGTTACCTTGCGATGTTGCTGACTCCAAGAGAGTCATCTATCGTAATACAGTCCCAGATTATTTTCCTGTTCAGACGGTTGCATGACTTATTGCAATTCGGAACAATTTACTATTGATATCATTCTAGGATAGCTTAGTTATGATCATTATCACTAAAGACATTAGTTTTCTTTTTAGTCGACATTGGGACCATATTGATATCTTAAAGTGCATTTTAGCATAAAACGAGTGTCGATTGGCGAGAAACTATTACGACTAACATTTACCACTTAAAAAAGGCTTTTTTATATATTCAAATATGCTTAAAGATTGAAAGTAATAACCGTTGCAACGTTGTTATGTTCTTAACGTATATAGAGTTATTTATAGCCTTATAGGTCGTGTAGGATTTTGGTTGCTATTCAATGGATACGAAGGTGTAGCTCAGAATGGTTTGGTATTATCGTATTCTAGTAAAATTATGGTATAAACCTAGAACCTTATCATAAAGGGCGTAGTTTGGTTGCGAGGGTCTATTAATGCAAAGACATTTATGATTAAAGGATCAAAAACCACCAACCCGCTTTCGTCCAGCGTGGTGGACTAAGGTCTAAACTCTCAATGGTAGAGGAAGCTCGTGCTCGGCAGTAGAAAGTATGATGATGATGATGATGATGCTATAAGCCATAAGTATTTTTACTGCTACATCTGTTTAAATATCACAAATTGTATTATTGACAGTGATGTCAGTGGTGCTAATCCCCGCATCGAATTCAGTCTCATTAGTAGTCAAAACAATTTTGCAACTGTTGATTGAATTGTTAGTATCTTGTAACCGTTTGGCTTATGGTTGAGAGGTACCAGGTTCTAATGGAAATATTTTTTTTAAGTTAGAAATTCTCCGTATTAATAAGCATTCTGGGAGTTGAGATTTAAAAATTACATAAGATCTTGTTATAGTTCTCAGGTCGAAACTTTTATAATTCTTAATTGTTTATTAAATGTAATAATACAATTTAAGATTAAAGAACACAGAAAAAATCAAATAAATCAACATATTCAAACAAAAAGAAAACGATAAAAGATAATCAACATTTATTTAATTGATTTTCTCTTTACCTAGTAAAAGTTTTCTTACAGCTTTAATTACATTATACAATGCAAATACTACTAGAACTAATGCAACTAAAAAGACAACCAATACAACTAACACTACATCCAGTAGCAAATACTCGAACCAAGAAATGTTTGCTGCGGGCGAGCGCAAGTGTTTCGCATTGCCATGTCTGAGGAGATATTCTGTCCACCACACACCCCGTTCGATCGAGGTTTGTGGTTGATCCAAAACCTTAGAGCGGAGGTTCAGGATGTTCTGACGATAGCTGAAACCAAAAATTAGTACTATTGACTACGTTTCTCGTCGAACGTTCTTAATATAAAATATCCGATACAAAAGATATTGATTGAGAACATAATTTGTTAAAATTCAATAAAAATCGATTTGAAAATTTCTGAATATGACTGCTTCAGGGTCGCGCGATATAAGTATGTGCCATGCGATCTAGAGTTCCTGGTTAATTTATAATGAACCAGCAATTAGAAACACAAAAAATATACTAATTTTTGTGTGTGTTGTTAACCTGTTGGTTAACCTACAAAACAAGGATTTATAATTTTCTAAGGAGAAATAAAATTAATTAGAGGTGGGTAGCAGGTGTACACAGTAAAACAAGGATTTTGAAGAGGGCCACGAAACAGAACCAATGAAATTCTATCCAGATGTAAATTAAACAAACACAATACTCACCTTTCATCACCGATGACTGTTGTTATAGCATTCTTGAAACTATCTACATCAACTGTTGCGATATCTAGTTTAAGGCCGATTTTAAGGTAGACGTATCTTTCAACATTAGACCATTGATCTGCTAACATCGGCATCCCGATCATAGGAACACCTGCTGAAATAGCCTCCTCTGTAGATTGCAAGCCTCCTTGGGTAATGAACAGTTTGATTTTGGGATGGTCTGTAAAAAAAAGTTAATACATAGTTGTAAAGAGAGAGTAGAGTCTAGATGTTTCTAGTTTCTTTCTACACTTTATTAAAAATGTGATCGTTGTTTTACATTTGTCTGTGACGCATTTGAGAATAATTTGAATGAGTTTTGATGTGGGAATAAACTTACGTTCTGCCGAAATTGTACAGAGTTATTTTTCCAATTACTTGTATAAATAAGTGTTGCTTTCAAAATTTGGAAACCTTTGGAGCTTAGTTTAAAGTATAATTATTAATCATTGACTTCTCAATACTTACGTAGCATATCTGCCTGTGGAAACCACTTTCCAAGTCTAACATTATTGGGTCGGTCTGGAACTTCTTCATTCTCCCACTTCCATAAAACATCGTAGGGCAGTTGAGAAAATGCACGCATAAAAATTGCTATGGCCTCTTTTGGTACCTGCGTCTTGTCAATGTTCGTTCCAAAACTCATGTATATCACGCCGTTTTTGGACGAGTCTAAATATGATTTTAGGTCCTGAAAAAATGTTGAAATATGATTTATTAAAACAATAACATGCTTGGTTTAGACTCGTCAAAGTCGCATGAAGCAGATGTGGTGAAACTTTTACTAGTTAAGTTAATAGCGAGTTGGGTATATAGGCAATGCAGGTATTGTCTTAAGAAAAGACTCAAAATTTACTTTAAAATGAAATGGCTTTTACTAACCTTCGGTAGTTCTTGTGGTGGCTTCAATTGTAATCCCCCCAAATATATCACATTAGGCGGGACTGGACGATTCCCCTCCCAAATAGGGTTCACATTCAAAAATATGTCAACGTTATTACTCAACTCACTCAACGGAGGTAAATCTGGGAAGTGTGTTCTCATGAGCTCATTCTCTAAGCTCTCGTAGTAATAACCCAAATAGAGAACGTAATAATATACGAATGAGTCATTAATTTTATCCCATAAAGTCAGATCGTAGAGTTTCTGACGAAACACGTTTGGATAGATAATCGGATGCGATGCGGAACCAAACACGTAATTATTGATCTCCATGGATCCAAAGGAGCTTAACTGGATGACAGGTGCTTTGTACACATGTTGCAATGACAATGTTGTTCTTATACACGCTTCTAGTATCAGCAGATCGAACTTCTTCGTTTTATCTTTTAGTAGATTTTGCAATTCTTTTGACTTTAGTTGTTCATCGAACACGTGAAGTAGTATCTGAAACACTGGATCTATTTGTGCGAATACTCCTTTTGCTTTAGTATATTTCAGTAGAATATCACTTAACGCGTCAAGTTTGGACCGAACATTGATTTCCGTATAATTAGCAGGCGCTTGAACATCTAAATACACTGGATTAGGAGTAACAACTGTTACTTCATGTCCTCGCTTCGCTAGTTCTTCTACAAACGGTCGGAATGCTATGTAGTGGCTCAAAGCGTATACAGGGAACACGGCTAATATTCTGGCACTGTCACATATCACTAAGATTGCAAGGGAAACGAGGAGTTTTATTAATAACATGCTTGCGCGAGTCTTGTGTCTGCGCGATTTAGTTGATTTAAATGGTCATTCGCATGTTTGATTATCAAGGTATTAACTTTATCGGCACGTAAATAACACCATATCATTATTTTATCTTTTAGAGACTAAATTTAAACGGATTATAAATACCATATTTATGGGCTACACAAACAAGTCTAAATTACTAAAACTAATTTTAAAATCAGATCAATGGTTTGATTTACCCATGTATTTATGCAAGCATTTGCTTATTTAAGGATTATTTTCGTATGTTTATATGACAAAAATATATTATCATATTCCTTTACAATTACCAATACACTTTCCGGTCTCTTTTGAACAGATTACGCGAATAGAAAGCAAACATACCTTATCTAAATATCGCGAGGCATCTACGACGTCGCACAATTGAATCGCTCTCACAAATTGGATGGCTTTCATGAAACTTGTATATACGTTTGGGGATACAAGTTTTTACACCTTGACTTACTTGCATTACAAAGTAATATGTATAGGCATATTAAACTACATTATAATATTATAAACTGCACATTAGGGTGTCCCAAAAAAATCAAAGTCTTTTTTTATCAACGCATACCCTCTAATTATTTTCGAATGGTGTTAAAACACTTATAAATAAAATTTCATGACCTTAGGACCACTGCAACCCGTGCCGACTTGCATTCATGTGTTTCAGTACTTACATACTTTGTATGAACTTCGGCGCGTCGCAATATTCGCATGGAAGTTTCGTGGTTGCTTGTTTATTGTATTGGTAAACGCCTCTTTTTGTTTAATCAATATGTCAGATTAAGATTTCAAAGGCAAATTTGAATAGGGGGGTGCAAAACATTAAAATAACGGCTTAAAACTTCTCTGTAAAGAGCAAATATTGGCAGTTCTGTTTAATAAAATTTGTGAAGTAAAATTGAATTTTGTTAATCGCAAATCTAACTATTCGAGATTAATTATTTTTTGTTAAAGGGCTTATATGCCTATTTAAGCTTTAATAAACTAATTTTAAGAAATAAGTTGCCTTATACCGACTCTGAAGAGATCAACAAATATTGCGGAAAAATCGCAAGATGTGTTCGTAAAGTGTCGTCAAGAGTTTGTTACAAGCTTGGACTACTTTTTGTATATTGCACATGCCAGTACCCTTTAATTGATAAAAATAAATCTAGATAATAGATATAGTTATATAAATAGATATACATTGTTTTACCGGACAGAATTATGAAGGAAATTTAAGGGTTGGCTATCAAGAATTAACAGTTATAGCTATAATCATATTCTTTGGTGGTGATACAGAAAGAAAATTGACTATTCGATCTCCAAGTTCTATGTACCAGACACCATGATGGCCGAAGCAATTAATTGATTAAAAATGTCGTAACTTATTTTTTAATTGTAAATTACTAATAAAAAGTCGCACTATCAGACATCTAGATTTGCATCGCTATATACCATGTTAAGGCTTAGATGCATTGTATATCATCAGTGACGGCACCTTACCACGACTTATGTTTGCTTAATACTTTGAAACCCTGGGAAACTGTCAAAAAAATTAACTCAGAAATGACTATACAGAATATTTTTCAGCATTTTTGGTCTTTGGTTCATGAAGTAGCTGTCTTGTCTCTATATCACTATGATGGAGACCAGGAACCAAAAATGATAATATTTTAAAGCTTAACTAAAGAGGATCCATCAATTCATATATCCCCTGGAAAGATATTTGCGTGATTTACTTTAAAGAAAGATATAAACGACTTTATTTCGATCAAAAACTAGTCTTGCTTTTCTTCAATCGTTTTAAAAATTTTGACACTTTTCTCAATGAGTTGCTTACTTCACAGACTAGTTATACTTCTTTTCAAGCAGTTAAGAAATAAATAATGATACTAAAAGTCGCTAGTGATACTGCAAATTGCAGTTATACTGATACAACATTTGCGTGAAAAAGTCGCCTTTAAAGGGAAACTAAAGAATTTTTTCCTGTGATTTATCCTAACAGTAAAATAAAAACTTTAAAATTAAAATATCACAAATATTCCTGTTTTAATAATAAATATATAATACCGGTGAAATAGGATATAATTTTGAAAATAAAAATTGAGTTTTTATATGTGCTCTACAATTACCATACAATTTTTTTCTTAAAACTTTGCCATCAAATCGGCACGGGTTACCGCTATCCAATTTCGATAATATTTCGTATTTGAGTTATTAGGGTCAATTAGAAAAAATATAGAGGGTATGCGTATCTAATTTCGAGAAAAAAAAATCGCCCTACTAAGCTGGGACACCCTACTGCACATAGCTAATACCAATTTGCTAATGGTAATTTTATTTTCTCCAGGTATTTTTTTACGCGATATGAAAAAGTTTGCCATATCTCTTCATTGCTGTACCGCTCGTACTGGTCTCGATAAATCAACTATTCGAAACAAAAACCTTTTAAGCTTCAATTCAGGTTCTTGAAGTCAGCCCGTTCAAATAAACTTTTCAGCCTTGTATATTACTGTAAATGCTTGCATTGTCATTCTTAAGTAAGAAATATGCCAGCACGTAATTATTGGGTGCATTTATTTTAAAATTATTTTTACAGTTGGCAAAATGGTTTAATTGGGAAAATCCAAGCATTATTTACGCCGAATTTCGTAAAACAACACTTGCTTTCACTGATTCGATCTGCGAACTTTTGAATCCAAGCCGAACATTTAATCTCCTAATCTAGACCAACGACGTTTAAACATTTACAACGCACAGACATCCCCCTATGTTTCTTCAGTATAGTGACGTGCGAGGGATTTCGTTACAAATATTTATACAAATCAGAATGGTTTTGTATATTCATAATGATCGTATTTTTTCGTTGGAAATTGAAAGCTGGGTAAGCTTCCGTTTTGTATTGTATGGGAGATGAGAGGTAAGTTTTTATCATGTAAATGGTTCAGTTCGTAGCGAACTATTATTTTGTTAGAAGGAAGACAACTTATAAGTTTGTTTTTCATGGCAAAAATCGTAAAGGAACCGGGTGGTAGGTTGGTGGAAAGTGTTTCCAAAACAGTTATATTTGTATAAATTAATACATAGTTCTGTTTCGACGCTAAGACACAAGTCCTGAGTCGTGGGTATTAGAAACTACGATGGACCTGCGTTTAGGGTCAAAACTTGTGTCTGTATCACTACATAGTATAGAACAAAGTCGCATTCTTTGTCCCTATGTCCCTTTGTATGCCTAAATCTTTGAAACTACGCAACGGATTTTGATGCGGTTTTTTTTTAATAGATAGAGTGATTGAAGAGGAAGGTTTATATGTATGATAACATCCATTAAATATCAGCATTGCACCCGTGCGAA
The DNA here is from genome assembly GCA_030295005.1 of Cephonodes hylas. NCBI lineage: Eukaryota > Metazoa > Arthropoda > Insecta > Lepidoptera > Sphingidae > Cephonodes > Cephonodes hylas. Next base: position 8,436,626 of record AP025382.1, read on the forward strand.
GCCGGGGCGTTATATTATAATAGTTTATTATAATTTTAGTATAGTAATCGAATCTACAGTAAGTAACTTCACAAAAAAATCAAACCAACCACACTATTGCTGTCAAATATTATGGATGATATGAGAAAAACTAATTCATTAGTAAGAGTGCTTTCGAAGTAAACTTATATGTAAGAAAAGAATAAATATGAATAATATATCTGCCATCAAATTTAACCCTTCCAGGCTTCCTTGGAAAACCAAGGAATAGAATAGAATAAAAATTCTATATGCTCTGCGAGGCCTTAGTCCCTCACGCTGTCCTAGTGCGAGACAGTGGACTACATGTCTAAGAAATTTCTTCTTCAGGCTTCATCGCAATGTTTTTGTTCAACGCATAGGAAAGTGATTTATATCTTCAATAATGTATATGAAAATTAAGAGTCTTTATAAGACTTTTAAGATGCGATTGTCTAGTTTAGTTTTATCTTAGTCTCAATATCTTATACTTTATGCTGTTGTTACACATAATTATATAGAAATTAAATAATCCCACGAGCTATTAAGGGTTGAATATTTAAATAATTGACCGAACATTTTTTGATTAGTCATGTTATTGGTAGAACGGAATTTATAGAGAAACTGGTTACACTTGAGTTGAATAATTATTGCCGTCGCTTTTTATCGGAATATTTATTAAAAATGCTTGTCAGAGAAAGGAAAATAGTACCGCACAATTTTGAAACGAAAAGTGTTTCAAAAATTATGTTTGTTTTCTTTGTTTTTATACAAATTATATTTTGTTTAGATTTCGGATTTATTAAAGTCAACAGATTGAGAAATAAAATACTACTTAAAGCACTAACTCTATCCTTTTCTATCTTCATATGTCTGATATGTTTTTTCTCTTTCTACACATCCTTGAATTCTATTTTTGTGACATGGTACTCCATACATCTCCTAAAATATATAATATGCGTTTTAGTTTTCACATTTTTCAATGCTGGCAACACATTCTTCGATCTTCAAGAAAGTCTTATTATAATCAATTCTAAATTCTATGGCGACGATAACTCATTTAAAATAGATTATAAAATTATTTTTTGTTCTTTCTTGGCTTTTATATTTACTTTAATACCTCATATTATTTATTGCACTGCATTTGATAACTTTTGTGATAATACAAAATTGCTCATGACAGTTTATAACATACCGATATTTGGTTTAGATTTTGTTTTGATCGTTTACTTTTTTATTTTTTATTCTGTTTATTGCCATTTGCACAAATTTACTCGGAATTTATATGCCAGTGATGTAGTGGAGAGTCAGGCGGTTTATAAGGAAATTGTGGACGTTACTGAAAAGACAAAAATGATTTTTGATTATACGGTAAGGAGGACATAAACCAATTTTAAAGCTACTTTCTACCTATCACGACTTAAGGTTTAACAGTAAATTATATTAACGTGTTGAATTTTATGAAATGATGTACAGTATTTTTTTTGTTATTTTTTTAACCAAGTGCAAAATGCCTTAATTTTTTCAATATTTATACCCACTTTAGAATAAAGATTGACTTATCACTTGATTTAACTATAAATTATTTTAATGTGTTTAATTAAGTGCAAAATTGCAAAATTGTTTTTTTCACATCCCTGTGATAATTCTTTCTATGGCCTAAATTTTTTTTCCAGTTCATGGTGACTTTGCTGTTCAATATCCCTTATTTACTTATGACCATTTACTACACTTTGGCGGAGATAAAGTTCGCGAAGGTATGTTATTTATGTCGAACATGATATCTTGACGCTTCGGAAGGCTCACATGCACTAGGCACAGGAGACTCATATGGTACATACAAACATAATCTGTACATTGTACATATTACATAGATAAACACATAATGCCAGTGTTCTCTAAAGGGATAGACAGAGGTGCATTTATGCAACCACGTTTCCCCTATTGCTTTTCGAGCTCATTTCTAGACTCCGTGAAACCTAGTAACACTGTCCGAATCGAACCCGTTCTTGGGCCTCGAGGTTACGAAGCAGCCTGAATTTGTATATATGTAGCTAGTTAACTCTTGGTGTAGATATTTACATTACCTTAGTTATTCGGATAAATAAGATAATGTTGAGATCATGTGTACTCAATTGATTAGTTTCTATATTTCAGTCCAGTGACTTCAACTGCAGGGTTCTGTACGTGGTGACTATAAAATCTTTGATACTGACGTTTGCGCCAGCCCTGGCTTCTGAAAAGCTCACATTTGAAGCGGAAAATATTAAGACGATTTTGCATGACCGCCTTCTTGATGAGAGAGGTAAATTACTTGCATAATATTTTTTAATATTCTGCCTTAAAAATTCTGAAGAATCAAGTTGTCAGTATTTATGAAAAAAATCTTTACATGTACAATTACGCAATTAACGTATAACGGTTTTAAGCTTTTATGAAAGTACCGCCTCTTATATGACTAAGGGCTTAGAACGCCATTTCAATTGCGTACTTAATATCATCATCATCATCATCATCATCATCAACAGCCCTTAATTACAGTACTTAATATGTACTCATTAAAATAAAGATACATTATACGATAGTTAGATTGTACGATAGAGCAGTGATGGCCTCGAGGTTTGGGCGCGCGGTCGAGAATCTCGGCGGTCGCGGGTTCGAACCCCAGGCACACACATGTGACTTTTCGAAGTTATGTGTGTATTTGCATTGAATTATCACTTGCTTTAACGGTGAAGGAAAACATAGTGATGAAACCTGCACACCTAAGAGTTCTTAGGAATTTCTTAGGTGTGTAGTCCGCCAACCCGCACTAGGCCAGCGTGGTGGACTATGGCCTAAACCCTCTCAATGGTAGAGGAGACCCGTGCTCAGCAGTGGGCGTATATGGGTTGATAAACAAGAAGAAGAAGAAGAATACGATAGTTAAAAAGTCAGAGGTGTATTCCTGCAGTTTAGACCCGAGACAGCCGTCATGCTCGAACGCGTGCCTTAACCAGTTCTAACACGTCATAATGTTACGTAATATTTTTTTTATTAAAATCTTTTAATTTTTAGATAAAAGCAACGCCAAGTACATCCAGCGGTTTATAAACTACGTAGAAGCTCGTCCCCTGGTGTTTCGAGTGCTGAAAGTAGTTCCTATGAACTCGACACTTCTAGTCATAGTTCTGGATCTATGCATCACTTACGTCATAATTATTGTGCAGTTGACACATTTGTATTGAATAAATTGGGAATAAAAATATTGTTGATTTGTGCTTTTAGTAGTAATTATTGATATTTGTATCTTTTTAAGCAAAAAATATAATCACAAGTTAATATGTTATGTTAAATAATTATCAGAGATGTTTTGGATAAAATTATTTATGTACAATAAAATAATATAATAAACAATATTTATTTCATTTACCCTCTCAGTTCAGGCTATTTTTTATAAAAGTATACTGGGACAATATTGGGATACCCTTTTGGGGACAATTGGACAATGGTATTTACGATTTGATTGAACGCAGTGATGGCCTCGAGGTTTGGGCGCGCGGTCGAGAATCTTGACGGTCGCGGGTTCGAACCCCAGGCGCACACCTCTGACTTTTAGAAGTTATGTGTGTATTCAAATTGAATTATCACTTGCTTTAACGGTGAAGGAAAACATCGTGATGAAACCTGCATACCTAAGAGTTCTTAGGAATTTCTTAGGTGTGTAGTCCGCCAATCCGCACTAGGCCAGCGTGGTGGACTATGGCCTAAACCCTCTCAATGGTAGAGGAGACCCGTGCTCAGCAGTGGGCGAATATGGGTTGATGATGATGATGATGATTTACGATTTAAATAACAATAGCACAGCGTTCATATTACTTCATGACATATTCTCAATAGACTGTGGGAAGAAACTTTACTATTACAAGATTCGAACTTTTATATGTATTGAAAAATTTGTGACGATCACGACAATCACTCGTCACTATTATTATTCTTTCCTGTATAGCTATTAATTGTATCAATGAAATGAACTAATAAATGTTAGATAGTAAAATATAGAATTTTAAATTTAATATGCATCCATAATCTCACACCGGATGTTTCAATACTATATCTCAATGAAATGAAATAACAAATGTTAGAAAGCAAAGTATATTTTTTAATTTAACATACATAAATGCATTTTGTATCTACAAGTTATAAAGTATGTTTCGGTCCCAAGTAATAAGGAACCTAGTGTTGTTTTTTTGGCACATTTCCAGACTCCCTGCTACTTTTTAATAAATAACGAACCTGGGAATCGAAGCCAGGACCTTTAGATCTATGGGCCGTACATGTGGAATTATGAAAAAACTTGCTACGTGGGAGACTCGCAAATGGCGAAATGTGGGCGAAGAAGTAGACCTATCACTACCCTTTCAAGAAAAAAGGCGTGAGTGCTTATGTAACTTTAAAACTACCTGTTTCCCTATTTTCCGTTGAAGCTTGATGATAATGATGGCAGTAATAGTTCATGTAATTTACGTAATAGTTCCGTCCACTTAAATGAAGGTCAACATTTCATCACTCACATTTATGACAACTGACAAACTTCTGCGTTGTTTAATGTATAAACATTATATAACATGTAATAACATTTATAGGAAGATAGCCATTTAAACGATAGAGTCTTCGTGCTTGTCTCTTGTTTGACATAGCTCCGTAGTTGTTAAAGAAAAATGTATTTCAAAAACTCAGTATGCCCGATTCCAAATTTGAAAGACGAATCGGGAAAGGAAAAAATATCAAAGCAATTAAACGCCTTCTTTGTGTTACTCCACGTACTTTTCTCATTAGATCTGGGGTTTGTTAAGAACAATGTAAAATCGGCTAAAGTTCGAAAGTTCATTCGATGTTTCTCATTATTCCAATGTTTTATGATATCTTGCGGGATTATTTACACATTTTACGTGGAAGTCTCTGTCGCATTAGTTATTTCTTATATATTAATCCATTCCCTACCAGAATATTTCGCTCTTGTCATACTTTTTACGTACTTTAGTGACAAAACAACATTTTACGATTTGCAAATATTCCTGCACAATGTGGACAGTCTAATCGATTACCCTAGTGAGTTGTATAGAATCGAATTGAAGTTTATATCTTCTGTTTTTTTCGTCGTAATCGTTCGATTAGTAATCGGTGTTAGTTATTGTGCTTTGTATTACCCTCTTTATTGTTTCTTCACTGGCTTTGTGGCCCAATTTCATCACATACCTCTTTACACGTTTGATACTTTTTTGATTATTTATTTTTTTCTTTTTTACTCCGTGTATTGTCGGGTTAAAAGGGTTAGGGAGTATCTAAAATCGGCTACGGATATTGTCGCCTGCCAGTACTTGTATAAAAGTATTGTAGATTGTACTGAGGATGTGAAGGATAATTTCAATGCTGCTGTGAGTATTTTGTTGTTGTTTTTTTATATAATAGTATAGAACTGATTTTAACTTTGTTTTTCTTATTTCAGTATATAGTTATATTAATCTTCACAACCCCCAGTGTGATGGGAGTTATTTATATGTCGTTAGTCAATTTCCACGTGATGATGGTAAATATATTATAGTTACTTTCTTAGGACCTTTACGTGTGACCTTTAAGCGAGAGGTTTAGAAATATTATAATTGAGATTGAAAAGAAAATTATATGAGAGTGTTAATTTAATGATTCAAATATGTTTTATACTCTGAACACAAAAAGTATTTTTTCACAACTGAAATAGGTTTTTTGAAAAGTTGAAATAGGGATACCTACATTTAGGCCTAATTCTAACCCAGTTGTAGAGAAAGCCCTAAAGTATAATATATAAATGAATAAAGTTAGAAACTCGCTAAGATACTACTGTTTCAATTTGCTTCTATTAATCAAATTTTTTTTAGGCCAATCCAACCATACTCTTGTTCTCTTACATGACAAGTCTTCGAAATTTGCTATTGATCTTGGGACCAGCTATAGTTGCAGGGATGCTGACATCCGAAGCTGAGAAAATGAGAATAATTTTGCACGACAGACTGCGCCAAGAAAGAGGTAACGTTAAAACAATATAAAAAGAGACAAATTATTGACTTTCCCAGTTTTCTCTCTAGTTAACTAGCTATTTTTTAAACTTATTGGTTCAATCTATTGAGTCTCTTTACATAAATACCCTTCGTTCAAAGGTGTAGGTAGGTCTCTTTGCATGTTTTCTAACAAATATTCTACATATCTTTGGAAAGAAATTGATGAAATTCCATGGAGTCTTATCTCCGCAGACCACTTAATTTCTTTTTTTATGGACACGATCAACATTGTTATCATGATTAATAACTTCTCTCATGTCTACTGCTGGATATAGGCCTTTTCTAAGGCACGCCACTGGACTCGATCTTTGGCCCTTCTCATCCAGTCTATCGCCGTCCACTGCTGAACGTAGGCCTCCCCAAGAAAGCGCCAACCATCCCGGTCTTGAGCAGTCCTCATCCATCCGCCACCCGCCTCCTTTCTCAAGTCGTCGGACCATCGTGCTGCGGAACCTTCCACACTAAGTCTGTCTAAGCCCTCAAACCTGCTGAGATGCTGCTTCATATTAAAACTTTTAGAGATGAGACAGCTAGGCTTTGAAAGACCGCTCAGGATTGAAGAAAGGAGAGGATTTACTAGCTCTATTTTTAAGTATGTCAGAAAGTGTGGAGCGTTTATGTGAACTCATTGACATTGCTCGCAACATTAGCACGCTAAAGTGGAAGTACGCTGGCCATCGACCGACAGTTGGACGGCCGTTGGACCAGACAAGTGTTGAAGTGGAGACCGCGCTTAGGCAGTTGTAGGGCTGTAGGACGACTTGGATGGTTGGCACGTACTCGGGGAGTACGTTCAGCAGTGAACAGCGATAGGCTGAGTATTTATATCTATGTTACAGTGCTCTGTGATTCCCACATCCGCGACGTGAAGCGGTTCGTGCGGTACGTGGAGTCGCGGCCGTTCCGTCTGCGCGCGTGCCGCATCATCCCGCTCGACTCCTCGCTGCCGGTGCTCGTGCTCAACCTCTGCGTCACGTACCTCATCGTCATCGTGCAAACCACACACCTTGTGTAACTTGTATTATGTATCATCATCGTTGTCGTCATCACCGTCAGCATCATAATCATCATCATAACTTTCGTCATGATTATCGGTATCATCATCATCTTCATTATCATAATCATCAGCCCAAATACATTCCACTGTTGGATACGGGCCTCCTCTACAACTGAGAGCGTTTAGTCCTTAGTCCACCACATTGGTCCTAAATACTATCGCTTAAGAACTTAAGAAATATCTAAGAACTTTCCTTCTTTAAGTGTTCGGGTTTTTTCACGATATTTTCTTTAACTATTAAAGGGAGTGAACAGTGATTATGCTCATGTCTTCGATAAGTCAGAGATGTGTGCCTGGGGTTTGAGCCCGCGACTGCCGAGATTCTCGACCGTGCGCCTAAACCTCAAGGCCATCACTGCTTCCTCAATGTGTAGTCTGTGTACTTGTACTATAGTATTTTGATTGGCAATTGTTACTCAATTTGGATCTATTAATTAAGTTAGCGTAACGTGCTTTATACTTCTACCCAGAGCGTAAATAGATTGTGATGGAAAACTAAGACATGTAATAGTTTCAGTGATTATTAACATATTGAAGATAAAAAAGGCAAAAAATAAAAAATAAATGTTTTCCTGATAAATTGAAACCTAAAAAAAGGTACAAATAAAGTTTTTTAACGTGTTGGTAATCCCCAAAACTATGACCTATCTTTATTTTCGATCGCCCTTTTGTGTCTCGTATATCTTAATAAAATTTGCGCACCTATTTGTTTATCTTTCCATTATCTTAAGTTTGATAGATAAATAAAGCCATAGGCATTAAGTGCGTTTTTATAAGTTGTATATTAAGCGTATATAATTTATTGTACGTAATGTAATCAACCTTGGATTTCTTATTAAATAAATATGTATGATGAAAAACTAAGAATAAAAAATTAAAACTCAAAGAGAAATTGTTTCATTTCTTATATTTTCTAATTGAAAGGGTTGTTTTCAAGGAAAGTTATTCCGTTGTTTATTTTTTTTCCAATTATAATAAACTGTTTATAACCCCTGACCTATACTATTTTTTTAATCATAGTCGTCTTTATAATTTTTTTGAAAGAAAAGGAAGAGTTAATAATTTTTAGTGTTGGAACCACATTGAAGTTTAACCCTCTCAGTTCTAGAGGAAGCCCATGCCCATCAGCGGAACGTATAGAGCTGATGATGATGATGATAATAAAAGTAACTCCAGTATAAATAGGCCTACTCTGCTTTGGCTGCTTGAGCTGAACCTTTTTATAAAAATGGCTATAGTGAAAAGGCTGGTAGCGGTTGGATGAAGAGAGCCGAAGATCGAGTTCAGTGGCGTCATTGGATTGGCCTATGTCCAGCAGTGGATCCAACAAAGATGTTGATACATTTGTGATGTCTGAGTTATTGGTAACCAGTTGACAATTTATTTAGAACTTTCAAGCAGCAGAAGCAGCTGCTTTTAATAATATAACTGCGAAACTAATGGTTGGTGCAGAACGTTATAAATAGATTGTCAACTGGTAACTGCCAGCTTGTAACAGTTGCAGTAATTTGGCAGCTGCCAAAGACTAATATTTTAAAGACTTCATACATAGAACGAAAAGAGTTATGAGGCTTGTCCATCTCAATTGGATTAGAACTTCGTATAATTTCATTCTATTCATAGATGATAAGTTATCGTTAATGTTCATGAGTTCATAGCAATTAAAGTGGACAATAAATAGGCTTTTTGCGTTTGTAAAGTGATCAATTATACATTAAAAGATCAACCACTTAAGTTAAAGTAATGTCGTCATTGCCTTAAGCACACAATTCCTCAAATCATGCACAGTAATTATGAGTCATTTCATTCAGTAATCTACTACAAATAGCGTGTGCTTTACAGTATAATATACATCTATAAAAATAAATCAGAATACCAGCGAATAATTGATATAAGATGTATTTTAAAAACCTGGTATCGCCCATCCCCGATTTATGGGATAAAAGTGAGAGCAAGATATCGAAAATTTTCAAAGCCTTTATCATATTCTTGAATGTAATATTCTCTTTAGACACGGGATTCGTGAAGAACAACGTTAAATCAGTAAAACTCCAGTGGTTTCTTCGATGTTTGACTGTGATTGAGTGTGCTTGTGTAACATCTGGGATACTTTACATATTTTATAAACAGAATCCTACAGCCTCGTCCATCAGACGAGCGCTAATATACTCTTTGCCAGAATACAACATGTTCGTCCTACTCTTCTTGTATATCAATAGAAATACAACATTTTACGAACTGCAAATATTCTTGCACAACTTCGATTCAGCTATCTCTTACCCCAGCAAGAATCATAGAATGGAATTGAAGTTCATTGGAGTCGCATTTTTCTTGTTGCTAACTCGTTTTAGTATTGGGTTGACATTCTGTCTCATGTATTATCCAAAGTACTGTGTTTATACAGGATTCGCGGCCCAACTGCTGTTAGTGCCTTTGTATACATTTGACATGTTTCTAACAGTTTATTTCTTCCTATTTTATACTGTCTACTGTCGGGTCCGAAGTCTTAGAGAATATATAAAAACGACTCCGGATATTATCGCCTGCCAGTATTTGTACAAAAGCATTGTTGAATGTACTGAAGATGTGAAGAATAATTTTAATCCTCCGGTGAGTATTCTTATGCAATGGGTATTTTTAATGTCGAGTGAGTTTTAGGCTTGCAGCTGGGTATGTTTTGACGGTGGCGGGCTCCAATTCCACGCACTTGGTTATAAGTTTTTGAAGTTATGCATTCACAATGATCGTACGTACTTTAATGGTAAGGGAAAATACTGTGAGGAACTGTTATACCCTTGTTAAAACAGGCGTGAATATAAAATAAAAACGCTGCGTTTCCTATCGCATTGACGTCAATGCAATAGGAAACCAATCCAATACTCAATCATTATAAATATTAGTGCTTTGCTATTTTCAAGCAGTTTTTGATCGGACTTTCGTCGGGTGTAGGCCATTTGTAATATATATTAAATAAATATCAATTCTTTAATAAAAAGTCTTTTTAAAAAAAGTCTTCTTCGACCCACCCCGTAACATTGGTGTCAGAAGTGGGATACCAGTGCCAAGAAACATCGAAGAATCGCGCTGGTATAAAGGGTCGCAAATCAATCACCGTGGACCTACACCGTAAAGAAACCAAAAACTCCGGGGCTTCATAAACCAACGCCTCGACAAACTTGTCGCCGTATCGCCGTGTCGACGTGTCGCTGAGTCACCGTGTCCCAATATCTCCGTGCCTGAGCACCTCCGTGTCGCCGTGTCCGAATACCTCCGTCTCGTCGTGTCTCCGTGTTGCTCTATCTCCGTGCCTCCGTCTCGTCGTGTCTCCGTGTTGCTCTATCTCCGTGCCTCCGTCTCGTTGTGTCTCCGTGTTGCTCTATCTCCGTGCCTCCGTCTCGTCGTGTCTCCGTGTTGCCCTATCTCCGTGTCTCCGCGTAGCCACGTGTCACTGAACTGCTGTGCCACGTGTCTCCGAAAACTTGCTGCGTTTCTGGCTGCTGAAGCGTCCCTGTTTCCTGTGCCACTGAAGCGTTGCTGTGATCCGTGCTGCTGAAGCGTGGCCGTAGTTCCTGTGTCGCCGCTGCAGCCGCTGTCCTTGCTGTCGTGCCGCTCCACCGCCACTGCTGTACGAGTTTCCCGATGTCTGCCGCTGTAGCCGTGCTCCTGCTGATTCTGTAAGTAGAACACCTTATCTCTGTTATCGCTAATCTTCCGACCTTACTATCCTTTTTAAATATTTTGTAGTTATACTTACCTTAATTATCCTTATCCATATAATCTTATTTATTTAAAACTATTATATTCTTTCCTAACATAGTCCAAATTAAATTATTATTTAATTTCCTCCATAATTTTATATATTATTCTATTTAATTTCTCTTTTTCCCAGTTAAAATGACTGAATCAAAGAAAACCGTAGCTTCTGCCGAAATCCTAATGAGTGAACAATTTTCTTTAAATGTTTTATGCAAGTTTATTAATTCATATAATGGTGATCGCGAAACCCTTACAGCCTTCTTATCTAACTGTCAAGACGCCTTAGATTCAGCATCACCTAGTCAAAAAACATTACTTTTTAAATTTATTAAAACCAAATTAGAGGGTAAAGCCCAAATCGCATGTTCTAACAGAGTCTTCGACGACTTTGAGTCATTAAAGAGTTTCTTAAGGCAAAATTTTGGGCAACGGAAACACTATAACCATTTATTCCTAGATCTCCAGGCCTGCAAGCAACAACCGAGTGAGAGTGTAACACAATTTTCGCTTAGGGTTGAGAAATGTCTAACTGAACTACAGACAGAAATTTATAATTCTGATACGTTAAAAAAAGATTTATCAGGTCGGTTAGCTATGACGGAAGACTTAGCGTTGCACACTTTCATGTTAGGATTACATTCGCAGATTAGTAATTTGGTGCGTTGTCGAAATCCAAAGTCCCTTAACGACGCCGTAAACGTTGCAATTGAGGAAGAAAAAATACAAAATTTCGTTTCAAGGAGTGCGTTAAAATCAGAGTCTATAAATAATAATAAACCGAATAGCTCCCGATTTTCTCCAGTTAGACAGTCATTTAGTCCTAATGCCTCTCGATTTCCGCAAAATAGGCAATCACATCCCCAAAATTCGCGCGATCAGATTTATTGTAAATACTGTAAAAATCCGGGCCATGATATTTCACAATGCCGCAAACGCAAATTTAACAACGAAAGGCGTAAACAATTGCATGCGCAAGTAGCTCATCATATTTCTGAAGCGCCGCCGCCACCATTGGCGTCATTGCCGACATACGATGACATGGCACACGCCAACGTCAATGATGTATCGGATTTAAACTAGCTCCTCGGATTACGAACTCGTGCCGGCGCATTCCGAGAAATAATGGCACAAATCATTTTGTTTCCAAGCGCGTTTCAAATATCAACATGTCACAATCAAAGACGATGTTAACTTCTAAATCTATAATACCTAAAAATCGTAACATCGACCTATCGCGTAAATCTCTTACACCTCAACACATTCCTCCGGGAACCGCTGTCTCGTTGAGTCCTAAATCTCTTACACCTCAACACATTCCTTCGGGAACCACTGTTTCGTTGAGTCCTAAATCCTTTACACCTCAACACATTCCTTCGGGAACCGCTGTCTCGTTGAGTCCTAAATCTCTTACACCTCAACACATTCCTACGGGAACCACTGTTTCGTTGAGTCCTAAATCCTTTACACCTCAACACATTCCTTCGGGAACCGCTGTCTCGTTGAGTCCTAAATCCTTTACACCTCAACACATTCCTTCGGGAACCGCTGTTTCGTTGAGTCCTAAATCTCCTACACCTCAACACATTCCTACGGGAACCGCTGTTTCGTTGAGTCCTAAATCTTCTACACCTCAACACACTCCTTCGGGAGCCACTGTTTCGTTGAATCAAAAACCAAATTACCGAGCTCGACATGTTTCGCCGCGAGTCCATACATCATCTAAATCTAAGATTATAAGTACGTCAGACGTTTCTACTCCTTTATATGAGGTAAACACACTACAGAATAAAATATCTTTACCTCATATATTCTTAAACACTAAGTACTCTCAGATCCCTCTTTGTTTTCTTATTGATACCGGATCAAGCGTTAGTATAGCGAAACTCTCTAACTTTAAAGTAAGACCTTTAATGGCAAACGAAAAAATACACCTTAAAGGTCTTAATGCGGAAAATTCTTATTGTGAAACGCTAGGGTCATTTGAAATGGAATTTCAATGTTCTTCAAATAAAAGTAGTGCAAACTTTATTCCATTCGTTTTTAAATTTCACGCTATCAACGAAAATATACAATTAGAATATGATGGCATTTTAGGCAACGACTTTCTAAGAAAATTTCATGCCGACATCAAATATTCCGAAAATTGCCTCAAAATACAAAATCATTATTTGCCCATCTATTTTTCTCAACCTAGTTACATTATTCCTTCGCGTTCGGAGGCAGTTATCGAATGTCCCATTTTAAACTCACCATCAGAACTTATGAACGTTACCGAAGGCCTAGTTCTTGACCACAGCATATCGGACGGTGTTTATATAGCCAATTGTATAGTTACAGTCAAACCAAACCATAGAGTCAATATATCAGTACTTAATACTACCGAGTCTGACGTAGTTATAAAAGATTATCGCGTTCATTTAATTCCTTTCGATGTCCAATCATCCGTACAACTCAATAAAAACATTACGGAACACGTTTACAACATTCATAGTTCCCACTTAGACAGATCTCAAAAAGTACTAGATCTTATCAGAACATCTCATCTTAATAATGAGGAGACCAAAACACTACTCGAGTGTTGTTCTTGTTACACCGACATCTTTTATTTGGAAGGTGAACCACTTTCTTGTACGAATGCCATAGAGCATTCAATCGATACCAAAGATGCTGCGCCTATTCATGTAAAATCTTATCGTTTTCCTGAGTGTCACAAGGGTGAAGTTGAGAGCCAAATAAAAAAAATGTTAGATCAAAATATAATTCGCCCTTCTATATCGCCATGGAGCGCTCCCGTGTGGGTTGTTCCCAAAAAACAAGACGCCTCCGGTAAACAAAAGTGGCGAATTGTAATAGATTACAGAAAGCTCAATGATACTACAGTAACCGAAATTTACCCAATTCCTTTAATAACAGATATCTTAGATCAGTTAGGACACTCTAAATATTTCACTACTCTTGATCTCGTGAGCGGATTTCATCAGATCAAAATTAAGGCCGAGGATGCTCCTAAAACGGGTTTCACAGTTGTCACTAATGGTAGCGCATCAGGACATTACGAATTTACTCGAATGCCATTCGGGCTCAAAAATGCACCTTCAACCTTTCAAAAATTAATGAACACGGTGTTGTCGGGATTACAGGGACTTCATTGTTACGTGTATTTAGATGACTGTATCATTTATTCCCACGACCTTCAGTCACACATGCAAAAGCTCAAGTTAGTATTCGACAGGCTTCGTCAATTTAACCTCAAATTACAACCGGATAAGTGCGAATTCTTACGTCGCGAAGTTAGTTATTTAGGTCATATAATTACCGATAACGGTGTATCGCCTAACCCAGAAAAAGTCAAAGCTGTCGTACATTTTCCAATCCCTAAGTCTCCTAAAGACATAAAATCATTTCTCGGTCTAGTCGGATATTATCGTCGATTCATTGAAAATTTCTCCAAAATCACAAAACCTTTAACTTCACTTCTAAAAAAGGACGCCGTATTCCAATGGTCACAGGATCAACAACAGGCTTTTTGTACTCTAAAAAATAAATTAACCTCAGCTCCACTTCTCCAATACCCCGATTTTAGTCGCCAATTTTTATTAACAACTGACGCGTCGAATTACGCATTAGGTGCCATTTTATCGCAAGGTGACATAGGTAAGGACAAGCCGATCGCGTATGCGTCGCGAACTCTGAACAAAGCTGAAGGGAATTACTCAACGATAGAAAAAGAACTTCTCGCTATTTTATTCGGTGTAAAGACCTTTAGGCCCTATCTTTATGGTCGTAAATTCAAAATTATAACCGACCATAAACCTCTCGTATGGTTATTTAGTGTCAAAGATCCCGGGTCAAGACTTATCAGATGGCGCCTTAAATTGGAAGAATACGATTATGAGATAGTGTATAAACAAGGCAAATTAAACGCAAACGCGGACGCGTTGTCTCGCTTTCCGGTAAACACCTTAGAAAACGACTTAAATATAAATGTCCCTAATTCATTGGCATGTGATCCAACACCAGCCGTTGGTAATAACGATGACTCACACAACATGCCGTCGATATCGGAAACATACGAACAATTCCTCCAAATAAATAAGCAAGCAGGAATATCATACGACACTGTTATCGAAGAACATAATGAATCTCTACTCAAAGCAAAATGTAAGCTTATTGCCTACCCAACATCGGTCGATCTTGATGAATCCGTGCCATACTGCTTAGATATCATAAACGCGTCTACAAGTAAACCCGATATCCGCGATATTGAACGAGAATTATATACATTCTATTCGACAGATAATGATAAACATCTTTTTACACATTTATTTGTACGTCTTAATCATTTTGACGAAATGACTTACAAAGATATATTTAATTTACTCCGTGATTACCGAGAAATGATAAAATACTGGTACCCGGAGGAAAACGAATTCGCTATATCAGATTTCTCAGATCCATTTAGTAAGCTAACGTTTAATAAAATTTACAATATCATATCGTTTTTGTTTCATAATTCTAGTATCAAGGTGCATATATATCACAATTCAATTAAATACCCGACACCGGACGAAGTTAAGCAGATTCTTAAGGATAACCACGATTCTCCTTCTGCTGGTCATCCCGGTAGTACACGTATGCTCGAGAGAATAAAACCCCAATTCTGGTGGAAAGGTATGCGGCAAGATATTGAAGAATATGTTAAAAATTGTCGCTCTTGCCAAATCAATAAGCCACTTAGGCATACCAATCGCGCGCCTATGATTATAACATCCACCGCGACTAGACCTAACGAAAAATTATTTTTAGATCTCGTCGGTCCCCTTCCGGAAACTCACGAAAATAACTTCAAATTCATTTTAACGTTACAAGACGACTTAACAAAATTTTCCCAAGCATATCCCATGCGATCATGTTCCGCTGAGGAGACGGCAAAACTTTTAGTTAATTACATCTCTCACATGGGAATACCTAAAATGCTTATAACAGATCAGGGTACAAATTTTTGTTCAGACGTCTTCAAACAATTAGCCAAATTATTCGGTATTAAACACATCTTTGCTTCCCCGTATCATCCGCAAACATGTGGGGCTTTAGAAAGGAGTCACGCTACATTAAAAGAATACTTGAGGTCGTACGTAGGTGAAAATCAACACACTTGGGATTTATATATCCCCAGTGCGATGATCGCTTACAATTCCAACGTTCATAGCACTACAGGGTTTTCACCCCTAGAGTTATTATTTGGATATAAGCCATATATACCTAGCAGTATCGATAACATTGATCACAATACATACACAGATTACATTCGTGCATTAAATCACCGACTTTATTACAGTCGCCAGAAGGCCCTTCAAAATATTCAAACGTCGAAAGAAAAATCTAAAACCCGCTTCGACACACACGCAAAGCCCATCACATATAATGCAAATGATATGGTATACGTGAGGTGTCACCACAAACAAAACAAATCATTAATGCCAGTGTGGAAAGGCCCATTTAAAATCATTAAAATAAACGGAAATCATACCGTCACTTTATTGATAGGAAGAAAATATGTTCGTCATCATTATGACGAAATTAAACTCGCCGCCGCTCATATACCACAACAATAAAACATCATTACATCATAGTCGTTCATTCTGTTCCAGATCAGCTCATGCATCCGCGTCACCCGAATACGTCTCGACAATAGTAGGAAGTCCGGGTCTATACTTCGACAAACTTCTCGATGTCAAATTTACTAACGATGACTGGAACATAATAACTTATATTGACATCAGTCACGTTAAGCCCACTATCAATAAAATTGAATTTTTATTTGAAAAAATAGAATCACTTTGTAAATCATTCACATCACAAAAATTTATGCAGGAGTGTTCTAACTCACTATCGGCGTTACAAAATCAACACAATAACAATGTGAAAAAATTCTCGTCCATTTCGTATTTGCTAACTGACGAAAAACCTAGCGCTCGTTTTAAAAGAGGTCTTATGGATTTTGGAGGCACTATTCTCAAAACATTTTTCGGTACTTTAGATCATGATGACGCAACGCAATTTTCTAAAGCGATTGATGACGTCCAAACGGACGAACAGAAAATAGTTCATTTAATGAAGGATAACATCCATGTTATAAAATCTACCATATCTTCCTTTAACAACTCTATCAGCAAAGTAAATAGAAACGAAAAATACCTATTGAATAACATGGAAACGATCCATAGTAATTTAGAAAAACTTTATTATTCCATTGATAGTACGCAAATTACGGCTGAGCTTAACTCCTTATTAAATGCATTAGAAGCGATTATTGTCACGCTCTCATTCGATATTGACGATATGAACAATGCCATTTTATTCGCGAAACTAAATATTTTACATCCAACGGTTCTTAGTCCCCATCAACTATATCATGAACTAGACAAAAACAGGAATAACCTTCCAAGACAATACGAACTTCCTGTTTCCTTGACTTTACAGAATGTTCACGAATTAATAGACTTATCTAAATTAATATGTTACTATCACCAGAATAAAGTCATAATTGTAGTGAAATTACCTTTAGTATTACCCCAAACTTATAACTTGTTCAATGTCATTCCTCTTCCTGTCCCATACGACATTACTAAACCTAATACCTTCGTCCTAATTTCTCCTACCAGCTCCTACATAGCGATAACAGCTGATCATATGTTCTATTCACTGATAAGCGACATAGACAAATGCCAACTAATCGGTGAAAAATGTTATATGTGTTCGTTGACAAGTATATATTCCACTATAGCCAATCCTATCTGTGAAACTACTTTGTTAAGTGAAATAGTCAGAAAACTTCCAAGTAATTGTGAGACTAAACTATTACATGGTTCAATTGATGTCTTCCACAAAATTTCTGGTAACCGATAGATTTTTGTACAATCAGAACCAGGTAGATGCCATATTACTTGCAACGATAATATGGATAAAATTGAAAAAACTCTATTTGGAACTGGCATTTTAAAATTGAGAAAACATTGTAATGCGTTCTTTAAAACTTTGCAGTTTTCGCCTAAAGTTGAAATTCTAGCAGGAAACTCAACTAATATTATATCAAATTTTAATGTCTTAATGGACGATTGTTGTGAAAAATCCAGAGTAAATAAAACATTTTCCAAATTACCCTTTAAACAATTGCATAACATCGACAATTTAAACTCGCTAATTCATGCGAGTGTTCATCTCGACCATTTTGAAAACGAGTTGAACAGATTAGAAAATCCATCTCATTTCGATAAATATGGCATTCATTACATGTCAATAACCTATTTATTTGGGATAGTATTTTCTATTTTTATTCTCTATAAAGCCAAAAACTTAATTTGCAGACCCGATATTAAAGGCAAATCAGGATGCATCCAAATATTTAACCAATGCCACAATACCAAATGCGTTAAAAAGCCGTCCACACAAATGATAGTAATTAAGGACGATACCAAGACGTCAGAGTCGTCTTCAGAGGAAATCGATGTTACCATACATCGATCTCCTATGAAAAGAAATATCATGTATGATAACAAATGTCATACCTACTAAAGTCAAATCTCTTTTATTCAAATAGACTTTTACAAGCTCTTTTGAATCGTCATTATGCTATTTTTTTAACTAGTGCCGCTCCAAAACGTGCCATCGCTTTGGAGAAGAAACGGCAAGAAACATAACACATAAACTTTTTCCTTACTTAATTTACGTTTACTACATATAATTTAATTTTCTATTTCTATAAAGTAGTCACGTAACTTTCTATTTCTTAAATGTATGATTTCAATTACTTTTATTATTCATTTTTATGTTACACCTAGGAAACGTATTTTTATCGATATTTAAAAAAAAAAAAAATGTTAAATTCTTAAATTTTAATTATTTTTATTCTAGTTCTTAATTTCGAATAAATAATGTATTTTATTTTATTTGTAAACCGATGACAGTCCGAATAGCTTCCATTAAATCAATTTCCAATTAATATTATCTTCACGTCTAGTTATCTCTTAATCTCTCATCACTATAATGAGTGATGATCGATCTTAACGGGGGGGTTGTTATACCCTTGTTAAAACAGGCGTGAATATAAAATAAAAACGCTGCGTTTCCTATCGCATTGACGTCAATGCAATAGGAAACCAATCCAATACTCAATCATTATAAATATTAGTGCTTTGCTATTTTCAAGCAGTTTTTGATCGGACTTTCGTCGGGTGTAGGCCATTTGTAATATATATTAAATAAATATCAATTCTTTAATAAAAAGTCTTTTTAAAAAAAGTCTTCTTCGACCCACCCCGTAACAGAACACTTAAAAGTGCAACTCCCACGAAGTGGACTCACGTCTAACCTCTTTCAGTTTTAGGGGAAGCTCGTGTCCAGCAGTAGGACATACTATATGGGGTGATGATGTGACGTAAAGCTTTCTCTTCCAGTACCTCGTGGCGTTGATCTTCACCACACCCAACGTGATGTCAGTTATATACTTTTCTTTCGTCAGCTTCCAGGAGATGATGGTAAGAAATATTTGCTAGATATTATCATTCCATCCATAATTTTTCTTCTATACCTACATATATCAGTGGAGTAAGGGATTCTAGACTTACATATATAATAATTAGCACATATAATAGTAGCACATTCGAAATTGTTTATATCGTATGGAAAAATAACAGCATCATGTATTGAAACGTCCTCATTATATTTCTCCTCATTTCTTGTAACTAAGTCCATAAAACTTCCCTTCACCTAAAACCTCACTTTTAAATCTAGATTTAATCTATATGATACAATATACATATTGATGTAACTTTAAGGGGGTAGATGCACTTAGAATTTTTGAAAAATCGATTTTTTTTTTTTTCATTTTCTTAAAGTATGATGTTTCAAGAATATTGTCTGAAAATTTCAAGTCAATCCGATGAATAGTTTTCAAGATATTTAGTAATTACTGAAGCAACATTCAACCTCTCGGTTGTGAATAGAGCAGGTAGCGGACGGCAGCTGCAAGCGCCCGGTTTTGTCACGCCTATTATTTTGTATGAATAGAATAATTTCAAGTATAAGTTGGAAAATTTTTGGTTAAATTTCATTTTACACTCGACATTGGAAGTGAGTAGTCGATACACGTGTTTTTTGATTTGTGAAAATTGTTTTGAAAATTTTATCATGGATCGTGCGAAAGGTTCAAGAGAACTTCGAAAGTCTAATGGTGTTCGTAAATCGCGTACTGTCAAAAGAAAAAATGTATTCAATCCAAAGACAGCGGAACGTGATCAAAGTGTTCTTAGTTCGTCAGCTAAAAAATTAAAACGTGACCTCGAAGACAGTGCGCCTGAAGATAATGGTGTTGAATACAGAATAATAAACTTTATATCTGTTTTTACTGCTATTGCAAGTATTGTCAAGTGTAAGGAGTGTGATGGAGATGTGAAATTTCAGACAGCTAGTACACGTGGCTTGGGATTTAAAATTGTAGTGGCTTGTAATAATTGCGTTCACGAAAATATTCCCTCATGTTCTTTTATAGGACGTTCCTATGAAATAAATAGACGATTCATATTTGTAAGTAGAGTCCTAGGATTGGGATATGAAGCCATGCGAAAATTTTGTGGTCTGATGGACATGCCACAATTTTTAGATAAACGTACCTTCCAAATGTTATTGAAGCAAATACTAGATAGTAGTAAAAGTGTCGCTGAATCATTATTAAAAAAAGCTGTAGATGAAGAAAAACGAAAAACATCAAATGCTGAAAATAAAGAAACTAATGAATTGACTGTTTCTGGAGATGGAACATGGCAAAAACGTGGCTTTACTTCTTCGTTTGGGGTTTCTACGATTATTGGTTATTTTACGGGAAAAGTTCTGGATTTAAATATCAAGAGTCGTTATTGTAAGCTGTGTGAATACATGAAACCTAAAATAAATACTGTTGAGTATGAAGAGTGGAGCGAGAATCATAAAGAAGTCTGTTCTGCGAATCACGAAGGATCATCAGGCAAAATGGAAGTCGACTCAATTGTCGAGATTTTCACCCAGTCAGAATCAAAGTATGGAGTTAAATATATAAATTACATTGGAGATGGTGATTCAAAAACGTATTCTGGAGTTTTGAAAGCCACTCCTTACAAGGATACTGTAATAAATAAGAAAGAGTGTATAGGTCACGTACAGAAACGTATGGGAACTCGATTGCGCTCATTGAAGAGCAAGGAAGCCGGTCTTGGAGGAAAAGGTAAACTGACAGGGAAAATGATTGACAAATTAACTGTTTACTATGGTTTAGCCATACGTCGGCATTGTGATTCGCTAGAGAACATGAAAAATGCGATATGGGCAACATTTTATCATTACAGCTCAACGGATGAAAAACCACAACACGAGAAGTGTCCAAAAGGTGAAGACTCTTGGTGCTCATATCAACGAGCTGAAGCTAAAGCAGAACTTGATTCTTACAAGCACGATTATAAGCCCTTACCTCCAGTTGTTTTAGATGCTATTAAACCTGTTTATAAAGATTTAAGTAATGATAATTTACTTTTGAGATGTATTGGTGGTTTCAATCAAAATAATAATGAAAGTTTCAACCAGCTCGTGTGGAAAATAAGTCCCAAAACATTGTGGAGTAGTAGCACTATAGTAGAAATTGCTGCATATGTCGCTGCATGTTTGTTCAATGAGGGTTCACATTCATTATTACTGATTATGAATTCACTTGGGATTGATTGCGGACCCAATTCTCACCGTTACACGGAAAAAAGAGATTCAGAACGAATAGATTTAGCGAACAGGCGGGCAAACGAAAATACCCGCGAGGGCAGAATGCGTCGAAGACAACACCAGCTAGATGTTTTAGAAGTTTCAAAATCTGCAGAAGCTCTATTATATGGTCCAGGTATTGATGATTCAATATTAATATCTAAATAATTCTATTAGGCTACAAATTTTATGTGATAAACGAGTGTAAGCTAGTCGGACTAAATTTTTCTAGCAAAAATTTTTCAAAGTTTAATAACTCGATGAATATTGAATTTAACCAAATTTTGTAAAGAATACTTTCGCTTCAAAAATTCTTAAAACATACGAAAATAAAAAATCAATTTAAAAAAATGAAATTTTTCAAAGAAATTATTTAAACAATTAGCTATAAACAATTAAATGTTCAAATTATCAGCAAAAAAATGTGATATTCGGATTTTACAGATAAAATTACGCAAAATTTAACTTTTTCTATTTAATTAGATACTTAACACCAAAATTAAACAAGATCTACTTTTAAAAAACTTTAAACGCGTTTTTATCAAAACTGTGTTTTTCCATTCGGTGCCCAATTTAACTCGAAAACCATTGGGTGGATATTGATGAAATTTTAATATTATCTTTTTGGCATTAAGAACTAGTCTTTAATCGAAGGATATTGATTTTTGTTAACAATTACTATATTTTTTAAACAATTAACTTTTAACATTTTATCGAAAATCAGAGTCCAAAGTTTCGAATGCCACCATTTTGTAAATTTTCAAAAAAAAAAAAAAAGCTTCGATTAAAGACTGGATTTATTATTAAACTAAAGGTTTCACCTTGGTTTTTCGAATTCAGATGATCCAGAAGGCTGTTGTGATGGTCACCGCGAAGTACTACTCGCGGGAGAGGATCCAACCGATATGGCGATATTTTAATAAATAATATGTATTTTTTTTTTTTTTTTTCATAAATGTTAAGTTAAAGCATTGTATAAAAACTCTGTATAATTTATTTTGTAAAATAAACTTAATTACTGTAAAAAAAAAATTTTTTTAAATAGGCCTTTTTTTACGCTTCTGAGTGCATCTACCCCCTTAAATGCCTTTTTTTCAGAAACATCCACCATTAATCGCCTTTTCTTATATGTCAAGTCTTCGGAATATGATACTCATTCTGGGACCAGCAATAGTAGCAGGGATGCTATCATCCGAGGCTGATAAAATAAGGATCATTTTGCACGACAGGCTGCGCCAAGAAAGAGGTAAAATTTGAAACAAAAGATTCACAACTGGTTTTTAAATGAAAACAAACCGCATTGAAAAGGTCTATCTGTTTAAGAACCATGAAGCTATAGACAAACAAATACATACAGACAGTTAGACATCGAGGTAAAACTTATAACAACCCTCTTTTGCACCTGGATTTAAAAATATATTAACGTTTAGTAAATACAAATATAGAAATTTATCAGACTAATGAGACGAAAGAAGATGAAAAATATATTTGACTTGATTACAATTGATTTGACAACATGCTGAGTTGGAAGGCCAGAGACCCTGACATACCCCTCACGGCCTCCCCCGAGGTACCGAACAGGGGAGCATAAGATGCTTTCCTCTCGCGAAAAAAAAGTGTGCCACCTGACATTAAGTGGTCAGCACTGCCCATGAAATCCCACCATACCAGAGGAATCATCGGTGTGTTGCCGGTCTTTGAGGATAATATAAGCTCTCTTCTTCAAGGTCCCTAAGTCGTATAAGTTATATCTCGTTCTTTCCATGTTCCAGCATTAAGTGAGTCCCACTTGCGCGACATGAAGCGGTTCGTGCGGTACGTGGAGTCGCGGCCGTTCCGTCTGCGCGCGTGCCGCATCATCCCGCTCGACTCCTCGCTGCCGGTGCTCGTGCTTAACCTCTGCGTCACGTACCTCATCGTCATCGTGCAGACCACACACCTTGTGTAACTTGTATTATGTATCATCATCATTATCGTCGTCATTATCACAACCATTACCTTATCATCGTCATCATCATTGCTATCATCGTCACCATTTCCATCTCTATCCGGAATTTTTATTTTTTAAACATTATTAATAAACTATATAACGTGCAATGTCAGTTTGAGATTTCTTTGTTGGAAATAAAAACAATACTAATTACATTATAGTTGTTTCATTATTTTGGAAATGCTGGTACATCCAATAAAAACATATACCAGGGGCGTTACTTCCGTAGAAGCTCAAAAGCGTTGGCGTAAATAATTATGTAATGCCTCGTTGATAATAATTGTTTCTTGTGGGGTAAGAATATTCTCATTTATCTGTGAAATTGCTTTTGTTACATAAAGATTTAAAGCTTAAAGATCATTTTTTGGATTATTATAACGCAATCTGGGCTTCTATGGAAGTACCGCCACTGACATATACATAGCTGTAAATACACATTAAGATACAACTCTGATTTTGTGGGTATCTTAAACAACGAGAGACTACCTACCGCTAAGGGAATGACCTGGTTCATAGATCCACAAATTATAAATACTTGCCACATAACCATGTTTCATGTCACTGCCCGACATAAGACCGAACCTGGGACATCTCAATCTCTGGTGCCACTTATCTTGAAGGCATGAAGTACTTGATGCTTAAGTAATTATTAGAAATGGATCTGATGACTCATTTTGTGTATTTATTATTCAGTTCGGTAAATAAGTGTCCAGTAATTACTCACAAACATATTTTACATGTTAAATTTTGTCTCATCAGAATCTCATTAAGATCATTTTTTACTTCAAAGATACCGATCTGGCCTTAGGAATGTTTTAAATGGATCGTCACTTAATTTTCATAGATGAGCTGACTTCATCAAATAACACCATTACAATTGCTTCATGTAAATGTTTTTGAAACACAAGACCTATAAGACGTACCAAAATGTTCTCCAACGAGATTATTACGAAAAAATCGGACTTATTATTAGAACCGATAAAACCCAAGATATCAAAGCAAATGAAAATATATTTCATATTGACGCATATTATTACATCATTAGATTTTGGCTACGCGAAGTACAACACTTTGCAAACGAAATTGTGTGTCAAGTTAATAACATTTCTCCAAGCAGCTGCCGTCTCATCTATTTGTATATCTTCATTTTTCCTCACCACTCCACCGCTTGTTGCTTTCTGGCGTTCTTTATACGTCACTCAATACATACTTTTTGTTATAATACTATCAACATCGAATAGCGACAATTCGTTTTGCAATTTCCAAAGAGATTTGCTAGTTGTTG
Organism: Cephonodes hylas; assembly: GCA_030295005.1. Lineage (NCBI taxonomy): Eukaryota > Metazoa > Arthropoda > Insecta > Lepidoptera > Sphingidae > Cephonodes > Cephonodes hylas. The sequence goes on from AP025382.1 coordinate 8,461,570, forward strand.
ATGGTAAATTAGGTGTACTTTCTTCTTCATACAAGATTGAATTGAAAATGATAGTAACGTCTCTTTTGTTTTTGATTTTGCGTGTTGGCACTGTGATGACTTATTGTATTTTCTTCCATATATCATGTTCTAGTTCGATTTTTGTTGTTATATTCTACGCGTTGCCTTCGTATGCTGCTGATTCAATATTAATTTTGTTCTTCTTCTTGTTCTATTCCGTGTATTGTCGTTTGAAGAAAATGACAGCGGCTCTTGTTGACTGTACTGATGTGGTCTCCGCACATTACTTGTACAAATCTGTTATTGATTCCACTGAGAATGTTATGAATACCTTCAGTCCTATGGTAAGTTTTCTTTTATAAATTTCTGCTCTCGTGACGTGGTTAAAGGAGTTTTAATAAGATTTTATTTTCTAGTTCCTGACTACGTTACTTTATATAGTACCAAGTGTGTTGGTGACGATATATCAAGCATTATTGGAGCTCAATAAGATTTTGGTAAGATTATTTTTTAATATTTTTTTTATTTATTCATAAGAAAATAGTTTGAGAATTAATTTTAAAAATTAAAGCATAAGATGTTTTTGTTGGATCAGGCTATACATTTTTTAAATATATTAAGAAGTCAGTCAAATTTTTGCAGTAAATTGTTTTGGATTTGGCTGTTTGTAAGACTAAAATTGTTTTCCTAGTTTCTGATTACCTCGTCACACGACTAGTGTCTTATTGTTGGGAATGATTTGAATGTATTTTTCTTATTTCCAGGCAGATCCGAGTAGTCACTTCTTAACATACTTTTCGTTTATACTGTCTCTCCTCCTGCTGTTCGCCCCGGCTGCAATGGCTGATACGTTATCAAACCAAGCGGATAGCATGGTTCTTGTGCTGCAAGACAAGCTACTTCACGAGAGAGGTATATTTCATTGTTAGTAGATATATAGAATCACGCAGTATTCTCAAAGGGTTAAGAAGAGGTTGTTAGACGTCCCAGATATTGAGGGCCGAGTTTATTGTTTTTTGGCCATATATCCAGAATAGCTGATACCGTCAGATTGTACCGGATATTATATTGGAAATTATTACTTTTCTCGGCGGGATACTTGACAGTTCAGATTTTAGTAAGATATCTTAGCTTCTATATCGTTGTTATTTCTATCTATGCCATTAATCGCAAATTGGTGAAAACACACCTCCTTGGTACATATGATAATGCAATCCAAGGGTTATCCACTGCACATGTTTTGATTCGTCACCATCCAGATGAAATCCACTCTAGTTATCAAAAAGGGCTCATACAATATTACGCATTTTGATTTCAGCCATCAGTAGAAAACACGTACGTGATATGAAAAGGCTGGTCCGGTACATCGAAGCTCGGTCTTTCAAATTCACAGTGTGCAGGATTATACCGCTGGACCTCTCTCTACCAGTCATCATTCTCAACTTGTGTATCACCTACCTTATTGTTATTATTCAATTCATGTATTAATAGAGAAGGAGATCGAGTATTTTCGTAAGCTTTTCAATGTAATATGAAATAATTCTGTCGTGTGCTACTAGATGGCGTTATTATTCTTTTTATGCAAAATTGGTGTGTTTTAGTGTCATAATTAAATTATATTATCTTGATAAAATGCAGAATATCATAAGGGTGTTAAACCTTAAAGGGAATCAAGGGGTTTAGGTAACGTTGCTTCTGAGGCGTTTTTATTTAAGAGAAATTGAGTACTATTCTAGTTATATAAAGGAAGATTAATTAAACTGGTACCTATTTGACACGAAATTATAAAACGTGAATATTAAACACAAAGTCTTTAAGCTTGAATGCATTAATGTTTGATTTTATTTGCAATATAAAAATATGTGTCTACATAAGATTTCTTCTCCTTCTTCATCAACCCATATTCGCCCACTGCTGAGCACGGGTCTCCTCTACCATTGAGAGGGTTTAGGCCATAGTCCACCACGCTGGCCTAGTGCGGGTTGGCAGACTACACACCTAAGAAATTCCTAAGATCTCTTAGGTGTGCAGGTTTTATCACGATGTTTTCCTTTACCGTTAAATCAAGTAATAATTCAATGTGAATACACACATAACTTCGAAAAGTCAGAGGTGTGTGCCTGGGGTTCGAACCCGCGACCGTCGAGATTCTCGACCGCGCGCCCAAACCTCGAGGCCATCACTGCTTTTTACGTTTTTTGAAACATGTATTCAATTTAAGACCAAGTTCACCTTTTTATAGAAGCCCTTGAATTGGCAAAAAAGACATTCGATTTTATAATTATTTTTAAACAAAACAATTCTTACATACTGCTTTGTATCTCCATAAACCTACTAGCATTGACCAGCGAACTAAGTTTAATCTCAGTTACCCGATTGAGATGTTTAATTATGTAAACGCAGTGTGTGGCGGGTTGATAAATGGCCGCCGGTGTCGCTGTCAATACTGGTCACAGATAATATATGACCGAGGTTATGATTTATGAACGTCACTTCATTAACTCGGCCGATATATGCTGGTATGCACGGCGGAAGAGAGGGAAATGGCTTTGATTCCAGTGTTAGTGTTATTAGTGTTTGAACTATTACTTGAAAAATAACGGTGAAAAACACATTTTAAAATCAAGCTTTTATTATGCACGAAAAATTAAAAAAATAAACTAAGAAAACATTCATAAAATTCGTATTTTTTTAAACTTTACAAGGAACAATTTACAAAAGTGTTCGGTTTATCAGTAGAAGTATGATACATAAACATATATTATCTATAACTAGTATATTAATATTCTTAAGTGATCTAAAAGCTCGTCGCGGCCGAGGTCTTTGCATTAACGAAATTGCGCGACAAGCTTTTAAATCGCTTAAGAATATTAATATACTAGTTATAGATAATATATGTTTATGTATCATACTTCTACTGATAAACCGAACACTTTTGTAAATTGTTCCTTGTAAAGTTTAAAAAAATACGAATTTTATGAATGTTTTCTTAGTTTATTTTTTTAATTTTTCGTGCATAATAAAAGCTTGATTTTAAAATGTGTTTTTCACCGTTAATTTATTTTTAACTTTTTAGTTGCAAATATTTCTAAGTCTATCCATTTCGTAGTCATACCGAAATTCAACTCAATCGGTCCATGAAAACTAGTATTCCTATGGGCACCTTCCAACTTCTCATGACACCAGATCAACGATACCTTGTTATTATGTTGTCACTAAAAATACAAAGGCATACCAAATTTTAGCTTACTTGGTCCACAGAAATCGGAGTTCCTATGGGCTTCTTCCAACTCCTCATCAGATCAGCTTCATGATACCATATATTTGTATTTTTACCGAAGTTACGAAGACACACCAAATTTCAGTTCAATTGGACCACAAGAATCGGAGTTCCTATGGGCATCTTCCAACTCTTCGTCAGATCAGCTCTATGATACCTTGTTATTATATTGTCACCGAAATTACATAGGTATACCAAATTTCAGCTCAATCGGTCCAAAGGAATCGGAGTTCCTGTGGGCTTCTTCCAACTCCTCAATAGATCAGCTCCATAATATCATATTTTTGTATTGTTACCGAAGCTACGAAGACATACCAAATTTCAGCTCAATTGGACCACAGAAATCGAAGTTCCTATGGGCATCTTCCAACTCTTCGTCAGATCAGCACCATGATACCATATTTGTGTATTGTTGTCGAAGTTACAAAGACATACCAAATTTCAGCTCAATCGGTCCACAAGAACCGATGTTTCTATGGTCATCTTCCAACCTCATCATCAGACCAGCTCCATGGTACCATATTATTGTATTGTCATCCAAGTTACGTAGGTATACCAAGTTTCAGCACAATCGGTCTATTGGAAGTGGTTCAAATCTTCATTGCAAGATTTGTAAACATACAAACATACATACATACATACATACATACATACATACATACATACATACATACAAAAGTGAAGTTAAATAAAAGCTTGTAATAAGCAATAAATGCATAGATGTATCTGACGAGGTATATTTGAGATATGAGACAGTCAAAGGACCCGGCATAATGACTATTGATAGTATAAAGTTAACAAAAACTATTTTGTGTGTATAAAAATTTTAAATAATTAACCAGACTGAACACACCATTAATACTTCGAAATACTTTTTTATTGCGTCTTCTCTTTTTTTAATTTTCAAATCTTATAAATTGGAGTTCTTACAAACGCAATTTTAAAATCATGCTCATTCGGTAACGACTTTTTCACAGTTTAGAATAGTTTGGCTTAACTTAGAGAATCGTTTATTATTTGAAAAATAAACAAGTTTAATACATTTTCATTCAAAATGCATTAAATGGATATTACGATACATTTAATATTTACCAATTTGTAAGTGGCATTTTGTATCGTTTGTCAATATTTCAGTGTCCTCATAAGCTCATTATTAATGTTTACGTGTGATGCACTCGCCAAACATGTACAGAAAGGTCACTATTTTATTTTTGGAACTATTCTTGTAAGTATTGCACTATAAGAGTATAATCGTGACTTTTATTCCCGATCAGGCAGTTTTATTGTTATTTAACTACTTTTTTATTGCGACAAAATTGTCTAAAAATATCTCACATTCTATCGAGTACCAATTTTAACTCATATAATGAAAGGAGTTTACTCCATATTTCTCGATACGTACTAATACTTGTATCTTAGTGTGGAGTCAGAACTACGTATGTGACTGCAAGATTGTCTTTGTTTTATAATCACCACATAAAATTATTAAAAACGTTTCTAATAAAAGTACACTCTGTGTGTCTTTGCATGGCTATTTTTGTTACCCCAAGCGCTCCTAGAAATCCTTAGATCCTTTTAAAAAACTTAATATTAACCACGAAGTTAATACTATCGATCATTTACACTTGCTATATCATATGATACAACCGTTAGCCAAAAAATATACAAAAAAAACAATAATATACCCCTCTGTAGGTATTTAAATTGTTTTCTCATGTGCAGTTGTCTAGTGGAATTATTAGTACAAGTCGATTCAGATTTATGGCGCGCCCCGACCGGCGCAGAGGTTTAAATTTGACTAATTTCATATTAATGTGTGTTTGTCTCGCGGCATTCATTATATTATTATTTACTTACAGAGTAGTCATTTCATTAAGTTGTTGTATGGTTGCAACTGTGTGTATGTAAAAGAAAGAGATATATCCAAATTAATTTAAACTAATCTGGTAATTTCGTTTCGGTAAAAATAGTATAATTACGGGTAGGTTATGTTTTAATAAGTTGAAGTTAAATGACATTAAAACCATTATGTCTTCACAAAGCCCATTAGTGCAACTGGTTCGCCACCAGTCGCTAAACGATAGGAAGCGGGATCGATCCCCGCAACGAGGCAATTTTTTTGTGGTCCATAAATACTTGTTATGAGGCTGGGTGTTTGTGATACCGAACAGCCCTTTCACAAGACTTGTATCTTACTGTGGGGTCTGAATTATGTAACTGATGTATGTATGTTTTTATTTATTTAATATTTTATTTGTTAATAAATCAAAAATTAAAGTAAGCAAGTTTTTCTCAACAGCAAACCCAATTAATCTGCATAATTTGAACTGTGGAAGGCGACAGAATGGAATCCGCGTTCCAATTTAACTTTTGAGCGCTCTGACCCTTGGGATTCCTTTGACTTTGATCGATCGTACTGTTTCAAATGTTTGCGGGTTAGTAATATAATGCTGGGGTGAATAGAAAGAAATCCTATTGATGTCTGTTGCAGATAACAGTTTATGATTCAAGCGTATAATAAGTTCTGTTATACATAGATAGATAACGCTTTATTGATACCCACTTAAAAATTATGTTACAATAAAAGACGTAGAATTAAAGACAGAGTGGAGCAAAAGGCGGCCTTATCGCTGAAAGCGATTTCTACCAGGCAACCTTTGGATGGAGTAAAAGAAATGAAGTAAGTACATAGGGGTAAACATACATATACATGGACACACACGCACACACAGACACACAAACACACACACACACACAGCCACACACACAAACACACACACACACACATGTTATACTTAAAAAAATACATGTGAGTTTTTATCAGTTAATGCATATGCTGTGCTAGGCTCGGACCTCTTTTATAATTGGGATGGCTTAGGCCTTGGTCCAACATGCCTGTCTGTTGCGGGTTGGCGAACAACGCTTTAAAACAAAAATTAAGAACTTTAAAGTGTGCGGTTTCACATTTTTTTTGCCGTTTACACATGAAACGTCAAAAAGTCAGAGATTTATTTATTCTTATTATATTTCTCCTTTTATTTATTCCTCAAAAATGTACCATTCTAATTACAACAAACGAAACTGAGTGAATAAATATAATAATTTTCCTTGAGACAGCTGAGCGAGATTTACAGCAATTTCCAGAAGGGTTTATATTAGACCCTTAAAATAATAATAAAAAATACAACAAGGGCTAAGGTAATCCTTTCAAGAGTTCCTTCAGGTTCACGTTTTCTTTATCGTTGCCCTTAAAACGGTTCCAAATTTTAACAGCTGCCATAAAAATGGGATTATATTCATAACAGATAAAATATTTTAATGGCAACACCGAGTTTCGTTTGTTTATGTAATCCATTTTATTGTTTTTAGTACGTTTTTATTACCGGTATAAATGCTAAGCGTGGGGTCAATTTCAATTTTAAATGTTGCCAATAGGAAAATATCTTTATGAGTATTAAACATGTTTGTCAATGTTTTATGTACTGGCAGGTAAAGTGGCGTAATTGTATGTATAGATTCGATGAAATAGTAAAAAAATAATTGTGAGTCAATCAATCAGCCTATCGCCGTCCACTGCTGAACGTAGGCCTCCCCAAGAAAGCGCCAACCATCCCGGTCTTGAGCAGCCCTCATCCATCCGTTTCCCGCCACTTTTCTCAAGTCGTCGGTCCATCGTGTTACAGGACGTCCCACACTACGTCTGCCTAAGCGCGGTCTCCACTCCAACACTTGTCTGCTCCACCGGCCGTCCGACCGCCGGCAGACATGGCCGGCCCACTTCCATTTCAGCGTACTTATCCTGCGGGCAATGTCAGTGACTCCGGTTCTCTGGCGGATGACTTCATTACGAATTCTATCCACCAGAGAAACTCCAAGCATTGCCCGCTCCACAGCACGCTGAGCGACCTTAAATTTGTGGACCAAACCTTTAGTGAGTGTCCACGTTTCGGCTCCGTATGTCATAACGGGTAGGACGCACTGATTAAAGACTTTCGTCTTAAGACACTGAGGGATCGACGACTTGAAAATATGACGCAGAACTGCCAACCCTACCTGCACGCGGTACACCCTGCTGACCAACGGATGTGGCTCTGGCGGCCGACTAGTGGCGGCATAACCACTCAGATATGCTGGAATGAACTAAATACCAAAACCCACGGTGGGCAGCAGCACCGTCGGGTAAATCATTCCAGCCACTGCGGTCACCAACCCGCCTGCCAAGCGTGGTGACTATGGCATATCCCCCCAAATGGCACCACATTTAATTGTGAGTAATGATTAATTATTGCTTGTAAGTGTAGAACTTTAATTTTTATATATAAAGATAACTGATGAAAATATTCTTAGCAATTTTTCCCGTCAGATACTTTAAAGTTACTTTACTAAAAATATATTCACAAAAATATACGCAAGTTTTTTAAAAGCATTAAATAATCGATTATTTAAACTCAATCGATCCTAAAAAAGGTCTTTAATCCCTTCGTCTTTAATTACGTCAATACAATCTTAAATTTTTTCCTCAACCGAATGATCGGATTTACCCGGAATGTAAAAAATCGCATTAAAATAAAGTAGCATTACCGTATCAGTCGCAAATTGTGAATAATGCGACGTACACCAAACGTACAATATTACATGAATTATTCATATAGCAGGCATAAATCATCCACTTCCAAACGACACATGTATGTTAAAATAGCTTCTAATAAATCGGCAATGTATCGCAACCAGTTTGAAAAGACCTGTTTATTTTTTTTAATATTTATAATTATTTAAAAATCATAGCATTTGAACCCTTTATCAATTGATGGTTCAAAACCCAAATATGTTAAGTAAATAAAAAATAGCTTACTTTTTTCTGTGATGAAACTACTAGACTTTGAATTTCTATTTGTAGCTGATAATTCCGTAGCAGCTTAAGCAGCCCATGGTGTTATTTCTACACCGTAGAAGCTCTTATCCCTTAGTTAGGCTACGCCGTAGCAGGTTCAGATGGCTACGCTTTTGTAACTCCAGTTATATGAAGTTACCTACTGCATAGCTTAAACTTTAAACTGGCATTGCAAACGTTTGTTAATAAATTTGTTACGGTAGAGGTGAGTATATTTTATCAGTTGTCAATTATCCAGTTTTATTTCAAATACATATTATGTATATGTACGGTAAGGGAAAATACACCACACTAAACTACATAGGTACTTGTTAGATATTTTATACCTAGCTAAAAGGAGACATTAATAAGGTCTTTCCCCTTCATTTCTTAACTCCTAATATTAACTAATTTCCCAAATCAATTTTTGATTAATACAAACAACGATAATTTTCAAGTTGCCAAAATAACAAATATATTTTCCTATTGAGAGATCAAGCTGTAATGGTCGGTAAATCCCAGTAGAACACAATGAAGAGCATCAATCATTGTAAGATTAGAAGCGACGGGAACCAATGCCGAGGGATCAAGTGTAAATTTAAATGAGGTTTTTGTATACATCACGTTTTATATTTCGATATATGAAACCAAAGAAAGCCTGTATTCAAATGTATTCAACCTTTTTGCAAAGTTAAAAAAAATATAATTGACAGCTTCGTTCCTCGATCCCAGCACCGAGGCAAATGTTTGTGTGATCCAGAAATATCTTTTTCGGGTTCTGGTGTTATTGCGTGGCAGAAAAATCTCTCGTTGTTTCTGATACTTACTGCACAAGACTTGTATCTCAAGGTGGAATTAGGACTATGTACATAAGTGTCTGTAAAGTAATATCGCGCTTAATAATTTTATATTAGTATAGATACATTTATATAGCAGCCTTCGTAGTAGAATTTGGTTAAATACCACTTGAATCAATTTAAAATTCAAACCCTGTTTAGAAAAACATTTGAATATTAACAAATTTTAGCTTCTTTTCTATGCATTTGTGATACCCAAAGGTTTTAGTTTCTGATATGCTAAAACTACTTAAAATTAAAGCGTGTCTTACGAGACAAGTTGTTTATCAAATATTTCTAACTCAATAACAACTCTTCAACTACTATAAGAATCAACAAGTCAGCTCCACGGTTCTCGTATAAAAACTTGGGAAGACAGTTTTATTGCCACTCCCGTATTCAGCTGCCGGTAGCGTTGGGAGTTCCGCCAGAAGTTTTATACTTATCCTTAACGGATTCGCGCTAGGAAATATGGATGCGGAGGTATCTATTGTGGAATGTGGGTATACATATAAAAAATTCTAAAGTTTGTAGTAATTATATTTGTATAAATAAATATTTTGCGGTAGGATGAGAAGAGCCGAAGATCGAGCCCATGCTATAGATGAGGCCTTGGTCCAGCAGCGGACGTGAAAGGCTGGTGATGATGATTTGTTGTAATGTTTTGGTAATATAACTAAGTAGTTTTAGTTTCCGTTTATTGATGTGTTTTAAAGAAATAGTAGACATGTAAGACTAAATATGTTGACGATGATTATGTACGATTTTTATTTAATCATTTCGATCAGATTCAAAATCTTTCAACAGTGAAAGAAATTTGAGTGTTTGACTTATAGGTACATCGAAATGACTCCCCTTAATGTTTTTGAATCTACTCATAAGAATCCTCCTAACATTGCACTAAATATTCATCATAATAACAAAAAACAAAAGCCAGTAAAAGAAAAGAAAATACTCCTCACAGCATTCTTGGAGGCGAATATTCTAGAAATTTCTGCACTATCAGTAAGGATTTATACAGACGGTGACTGCATTCAGTTCCCCCGTTTCGTGCATCCGCCGTGGTTCGGGCAGTAAATTATGTATTCCAGTTATAAAAGCATCCTCTCGCGCAGATTTCACTGATCTCGCTCCTTTTAATGGTGCACTACAGCACGGAATAAGTTAGCTTGTATTTGTGACGCAGTGTCTTAATGTTTGGCCAACATTTTTTTTCCTCTGCACCAAATTTTAAGTGACAAGGTTGATGCAAAAAGGTTTTGTATAGTTTGTAAATTTTATATCTATGGTTGTTGGGAAAACTGTTTTATTTTCAGACTTATTGGATTTTCTTTAATGCCAGGGGGTTTGGTATTAATCTTAGGTATTACCAGCTTTAGTTTCCGATCGCGGTCTGAATACACCTTGCATACTCAAATTCTTTCTGGTTGTAGCTTAAAAGTTTTTAATAAAACCAGTTATATTGCTTAGTTATGGTCACATTATGTGCCGATTCTTAAAAAGAGATACTTGTCAATTATAAGTTGAATTAAGAATCTCTTCGTGTATAAATTTAGAAATTACGTTAAAATAAAGTAATAATACAGTCACGTACATATATTTGATCGAAGCATACAGTATTATATCACATAGTCTTATTTTCATAAACTTTCAGACAATTTTATTTAACTTTTTTATTATATTATATAACTTTTTTTTATTATATTCTTATTTCGATAACTTAATGCGATAAAGTATTAGGTCGGCAACTAAGTAAGTGCGGATTTCACTCATAGACGGTTTCAGTTGAAGTTTTAGGTTTTCTGGCGTAGCCCAAGTGTGAAACACATTTTGTATTTGATAGTTGGTAATTCAGCTATCAATCAGTAAAAAAAGTTTTTTGATCGGTTGCGTAGTTTTCGTTTAGTGTTCGTTGAAAAATGGAAAATCAAAAGGAAAATTATTGCCATATTTTGCTTTTTAATTTCGTAAAGGGAAAACGCATCGCAAGCTCACAAAAAGTTATGTGCTATTTATGGTGGCGAAGCCCTAAAAGAACGGCAATGTCAAAATTGGTTGGACAAATTTCGTTCTGGTGATTTTCACTCAGAGACGAAAAACGCTCTGGTCGTTCAGTTGAAGTTAATGATGACTTTATCAAAGCAATAATCGATTCTGATCGTCACAGTATAACTCGTGATATTGCAGAAAAGCTTCGTGTATCACATACATGCATTGAAAACCACTTAAAACAACTTGGCTATGTTAAAAAACTTGAAAATCCGCGATTACTTAATTGCCAACCCAGGTACGACGCCATAAACAGCAAACAACTGTTGGTGAGCTTGCGATGCGTTTTTCCTTTGCGAAAAAAAAAGTAAAAAATGACCATATTGTTCCTTTTAATTTTCAGTTTTTCAACGAACGCCAAACGAAAACTACGCAACCGATCAAAAAACTTTTCTTACTGATTGATAGCTGAATTGTCAACTATCAAATATCAAAATGTGTTTTACACTTGGACTACGCCAGCAAACCTAAAAATTCAACTGAAGCCATCTATGAGTAAAATCCGCAATTACTTAGTTGCCGACCCAATACCTACACAAAAAAACATTTGTTCGCTGTTTGTTCCAGTTGCCAACAGTTCGACAGTTCGACGAACACTTGTAATGTGTGTTAGTGTGATATTTCTATCATGCTGATAAGTCTAAGAATTTTGTTTGTGTAGTTTAATGCTACGTGTCCCAGTACTTTATATAATTTTTTATTGCCATATACACTAATTTATGACTAGAGTTACGTTTGGTTATGTGATGAAATGTATACATGTCCTCATTCATAAATTGATGAATTAATTTACACTTTCTTGCACCCCAAATGCACCAAATATTCATAGTAATCAGAGTAGTATGTGTCAAAGATATTTGATTTTTATTTTTAAAAGTCTACATAAATTTTGTTTTTTGATAAATCAAACCTTTTTTACAAAATTATGATTTTATGGCTGAAAGAATGTTAGGTGTATGTATTTACTTATTTAAGAGATCAATCAATCTAATACAACCCAGGTAACTTCCCTTTGGATAGTAAAACTTTTACATGTTCTCAAACCCGTGAGACACACTTTACTAATACAAATGTGTGAACTGTATGACGACGATGACGTATGTAGCGCAGACGTTGAGTATGATGGCTGAAAGTGAGGAGTCGAGGGGCACCAGTCGACACGCCCTCAACTTGAAAGGTCGAGCTTCCACGTAAGATATGAGGCGTTGTATGTCCGTGCTGCAACTGATGCCTGGAAGGAAATGATACGAATTTTTAAGGGGTTGAGTTAATATAGATAGATGACAATAATAAGTAATTACACAATACATTTATTTTATTTTATTTGCAACAAAAATAAAATCTCGAAAAATGAGCCTGCCTGCACAAAGAATTTTATAAATGACCTTGGGTTTCCTTCGTCACATATTTAATTAGTTATTCTATTTTTTATTGAATAATGGTAATGGTAATCTGTAATGATGATGACTTTGATGAAGGAAAAGCCTACGACATCTAACCATGTGATGAACCAGGGACCTACAGTATAAAAGAAACAGTAAAGGACTTTATTTACCTTCTTCTTCCAGAAGCCGGTTCTGTAGCGCTATTTTGATGTTATCAGCTTGCCAGGAAAGCGTTTCAGCGCAGAACGACGGTGTGAATATCAACAGAAGGCTGTGGAAACTCATAAGGAACCCTGCTCCAACTCCTGGAAGTAGGTTCTAGAAAATATTTTTTTTATTTTCGATATCTTTAGGCTACTTCACTCTGGTTAGCCAAGTTAATATCCTGAGACTTCAAATATGGATTCTACATGCCTTTACAAGCGCATTCTTGTCCTTATTTTCCGAAGGGCAAAAAGACGTCTATTTCTACATTCGCCCTGAGAATTGAAACATCCTGAGAATCATATGCTTATGCCGCCAAGGTATAAGGCAATCTTGGTAAATGTTTATCCACAAAAAATCAGGTAGGTATAGACAAGGCTTTTAAAAATGAGCTGTACAAAAATTGAGAATAATTTCGTCAAGTATACGTATTATATCAATAGTCATTTTATTTATTCATTATTTATTCTAAGTATAGTCTATTTTATTTAAACTTTCTATTTTAAAGGAGTACAGAGAGTGTAAAATATAAACGACTTTGATACAATATTGGGATCTCCAAATAGTAACTTACCACAAATCCTTGTAGTTGTATTTGTCTCAGCCACGTGTAAACGTACCCCATGATTTCAGGCACGTTAAACAACAACGTTACTAAGTACTGAAACAGAAAAGATAGTATTATGACCATTATAATTTTATATTATTAGGAATATAAGTAAGTAGTAGTAGTATATGTGACTCTTCTGACGTGGGTGTTAAAAGCTATGCAATTCTGATTCTCACAGACAGTATTAGAAGATCACACTTCTCGCTGCTCATATCGATCGAGTTTTAATTTAGTGTAAAATTTGATGGGTCACAGAAGCCGTATTGTTTACATTACGAAAACAGTTTATACTTACCACACGATCAAAGGCGACCTTCACTTCCTCCAGAGAATCTATTAGATGTTTGTAAAGCCGTTGCAGGTTTACAATGCTTGTTGTGTTTTCCATCACTGCTGCTTTTATGTAACCCAACCGGCGATGGACAAAGTAAAAAACGAAAAAATACACGAACACTATGGTATCGAGACACAGCCACGGAACTAACAGTAGAAAACGGTAGAATACTGGCTTGACACAGAATTCCTCATAGATGAAGCAATAGCCACTGATAACTGATACTCTAAATATCGCACTGAAGACAGAGTAACATGTCATTTTAATCGCTTCACGGCTATCGTTGTGGATTCCCATGAAGGCGTCGAATTCAAGTAATTTCTTAATGTAATTGGCGAACGACTTGCCATTACTGAAAAGAGTGAAGATAAAAACATGGGAAACGTACTGGGTTAAGAGAAGGTAAAACCAAGTATTGATACTTGCGATATTGTACATAAACAGGGCGAGGCTACAGACGACAGTTATAAAAACACATTGGGTAAGAGCAGTGTTGGGCAAATGTTAATTGAACTAACAATTAAAAATTAACAATTAATTAATTGTATTTGCAGTGACAGCAACTAACAACTGATTAATTATTAATCAAGGTTTTATACAATTAACAATTGATCAATTTTTAGTTATTTTGCCAAAAAAAAATTGACAATTAACGATTAACAATTAATTTTTTTACCAAGTATTAGTTTAAGTATTGGGTACATGCGTGTGCGGATTTGTTAAGTTTAGTGTCCCTACCTAGTCATAAAGAGTATATGAAATAATTAACGTTAAACATCTACAAGGTTTGCGGACCACCTTTCCGTACAAAATAGCAAAATTTAATTGTTAGTTTTAATTTTTTCATCAATCGATTGAAAAAAATAATTGCAATAATTTAATCGCGAGCTGCAATTGATGTGCATTAGTTTAAATAATTCAATTGTAACGCGCGATTAATGGTTAATTGCAATTGATTCAAATTCAATTAATTTAATTGCAATTAATTTTTTAGTCAATTGATTAGTTCGATTAAAACTTAATTGATTGATGCCCAACTCTGGGTAAGAGATATAAATTTAGCGAAGTACTTGATGTTTTTGGTTTTGTAATTGAAACCTCCCATATCGATTGAATACATCACGTGTAAAACTTTTAAGTAGATTACAAAAAAATTTGGTAGTTCAATTTTACTAGTTTTTAAGTTGGTCTTTGGTTTTGGTTGGACTTTCATTTTGCCACGTTTCACGAAGCACTTATATATACTGCCTAATGCTTGAAATGAATATGGTTTAATTCCATCAATCTTTAATGACTAAACTTCTTCTCTTCTTCTTCATCAACCCATATACGCCTACTGCTACAGGTCTCCTCTACCATTGAGAGGGTTTGACTAAACTTATTAGTCCAATAATCGTTTTCTTTGATTAACTCAAAAATAAATTAAATAAATCGCAAAGTATTTTACAATATGATATTGTCAACTGCGACTGTTACGGAATGTCTAATGGTTATGGAGGAGGATCCAATAACTTTGAAATTTTAATCAATTACAAGCCTACGACGTATAGTAACAATTAATCCATTAATTGATTCAACAAGACATCAATTTTGACAAATTGGATTACTTTCATTTGTTGATATAGATTTACTATAATTTGTTAAATGTTATTTGGATGGCTTGGATCAAAATTTAATCCTCTAAGGAGGCATTTTATATACATGAACATTTCATATTTGAAGTAATTATCTAGACTACTCATTATTTAGGCGACTCATAGAATTTTGAAGAGAGGGTTGACTAGAAGTTAAACTAAAATCTACTTTTTGTCGATAAATTACTCCTAACGCCACATAAAAAAAAATTAATCGCATTACAGAATTAATCGGCTTGAGCGATAAGACCGCCAATTGTACTTCTTTCTCTTTGTTTATTTGTTTTTGTATATTA
Source organism: Cephonodes hylas (assembly GCA_030295005.1). Classification (NCBI taxonomy): domain Eukaryota; kingdom Metazoa; phylum Arthropoda; class Insecta; order Lepidoptera; family Sphingidae; genus Cephonodes; species Cephonodes hylas. The sequence continues at coordinate 8,477,068 of AP025382.1, forward strand.
TTTCTTTGTGTGCAATATAGAGTTTATAAATAAATAAATAAATAAATAAATAAAATTACCATTTAATAAGTATTTTCAACTACAACAGATTTTAATCTTAAAAATTCAACCTCTGAGCAAATTTTTATCATACAGATTAAGAGCAGTCATACAGATTAAGAGAAGTGGAGACAGGTAGACACAAGAATGGTTAAAGTAAGCGTTTTAATGAAAGTCAATACAAGTGGGATAGTTGTATGAGAACGACCATGTAGGTGGCACAGAAGTTCAGAACATGGATTGGCAGCGTGTAATCTAAAGGCACCAGTCGGCACGCACGAAGTTTCAACGGCCGAGCCTCCACGTATGACAACAAACGTTGCAGCTCAAGTAAGTTGTTTTCTGTAAATGAAAAAATATGTAAAGGAATTTACAATAAATGATGAGGGTTAAGTAGCAGCGTTACAGAATCAGCTTTCAAAAAAATTTGGTTCTATATTCTATGTTATCTAAATAAATTCATTTAGTTCAGTGTCAGACCACTAGTGGCCATAGTCTTACCGTACAATTGACAGGTCAGGTCTGAGTTCACCAGGGTTAATGAAAATGTCTTAACTAGACTTAACTTCCAATTGCATTGAATCGACTAGGTCTCAAGAGCTTGAAGGCCATCTTTTCAAGTCCTTATCAGGAATAAGCGCAATTATGTCGACTGGAACGGACTAATCCTTCCCTGTCTTTCTTGTTAACACTGTATTTGTTTCACATATCTTACCACCACGTGGTAGTGTGGTCACTCAGGCGTGAGAATAGACCATGGACAATAATTATACTTTAGTCAATAGAAATGTAAAAGTTACCGTTATCGAAAAATAGTTGGTTGTGAAGTGCTATTCTCAGTTTCTCAGTTTGCCACGACAAGGTTCCAGCACAAACAGGCGGTCCTAAGGTCAGTAGCAGAGTGTGAACACTTATGACAGAGCCTGCGCCTACGTAGGGTAGTAAGACCTAGAAAAAACCGTATGAAATTTCAGAATTTTTCATTCAAATGTTTAAGGGTTTAATTGGGGATCCCGACTGTAGAATGTGTTACAAAAGTGTGGATAGTGACAGAAACACAATAAAAAATATTTTCATTAATGATTTATTGTTTTTAGGACCTAAGTCCGCGATTATCGAAATTGCGTTCGTCTCTTTACCAAAGCCTTTTTAGTAAATGTTTCATTAATTAGCAAGAGCATGTTACATTGTTTTCAATTATTAAACAAACATCAATATTTTAGAATCTGACATTTGCTTTTATTCATACAAACTGAAATTTTAATATTGATTAAACTTACCAGAATACTGTTTTGTACTTCTCTTAGCCATGTATAAATTATTGCCATGATTCCCGGTATAGTACAAATAAGTGTTAGCACGTACTGAAATGGAAAGATTATTCTAATATCATTACCTTATACTTCTACATATGGAGTACTAAGAAACAGGTTCTAATTGAGGAAGGTTATTAAAAAAACAGGCAGTGACTCTGATAGGTCACCATCAGAGTCGACATTCTCTGCCTTATGACATTACTCAGCTTGATCTTTATCATCATTATCATCATCACCATCATCGTTCATTAGGCCTTAGTCCACCGCACTGGTCTAGTGCGGATTCAATAATTGTTTGACTGTGAGTTGATCTTAAGCGAAATAAAATCATTCATCACTCACCGATCTATCGAAGGTAAGTCTTACTGAATCCACTAAATCAACGAGCTCTTTATAAAGTCTTTGTAAATGTCGAATACTGGTATTGGTACACTCTACCGCAGTTATTACATCCGACAAACGGCTATAGGCGGAGTAGAAAATGAAAAAATACATGAACAGAATCATATCTAACGAAAGCCAAGGAATAAATATTAAGGCACGGTAAAATATTGGCTTGATGCAATATTCTTCATAAAAATAACAATTAATAAACATGATGAAAAATCTCATAATCATGCTGATTATTGAAGAAACCACAATGATAACGTAGATGCGGGAATTATTTTTAGTGATATTTAAAGAGACGTCGAATTTCATCAATTTCGTTAAGTACTTAGCGAAGGACATGCCGTTGTTGAAAAACACCATGATGAAGATATGACAAATGTACTGGATTAAAGTTAAGAAGTACCAGATAGAGACAATATCTTTGTTATATAACAAAATGCCCAGACAACAGCTGACTGTTATCAAAATGCATTCGATGAAAGAAAGGAATCTGAAGATATGTTTGGTTTTTCTGTTCATGTAACTAAAACCTCCTGTATCGATTGAAAATAAAATTTGTATCAGTTTTAAATACAATGTAAAGGATTTTGGTAGTTTAATATCCGTCTTAATAGAATAGTTGTTATTAAATTTTTCCATTCTTTTCGAATATCTTTTTAGTTGGAAACTGTCACCAACACGAAAATCATTGGCTACTGCTTCGAAAAGTTTGGCCAAAAAAATATTTGTTGATTAAATTAATATTTGGTGGAAAAAATTACAGTTATAAAGTGAAACTAATGTATGTCATTGGGTTCGTTAGTAAGTCCATTAGTCCAATCATCACGATGTTCAATTTGGTAAATTGGATTTCATTAATCTGGAGATTGCCTCGTGGTTTTGTGGCACAATTATATAAAGTGAAATCTAGAGATTCCGGGGTTCAATAATCAAGCAAGCATCCAAAGAAGCAAGCAAGCACGCAAGCAAGCAAGCAGGCAGGCAGGCAAGCAAGCGAGCAAGTAGGGAATGCAAATCTCGCGAGATTGGGCTCAAGCGAGATCTCGCGAGTTTATGAAAATCAATCTCGCGAGATCTCGGCAATTGCGAGATCTCGCGAGATTAGCAGTGTTATGTTTGTTTTTATCAAATAATTACAATATTTGAATACATGAGGTACATAATAATAAAAAATATAAATATGTATTATAAAAATATTTATAATTACAATTTTTTTTTCAAGACTTTTTCATGCATTATAATCATAGATGACGTAACGTAACTTTCTAAATTTTTTAAATAAACTTTTAAGTATTATGCTCTGACGCTTTTACGAATGTATTCATCAAAAAACAAAAAATAAATTAAATTAATTAAAATAAAGTATATCAAACAATGATTCCTCTGGTATTGTGGGTGTTTATGGGCGGTGTTGACCACTTAACATCAGGTGGCTCATTTGCTCGTTTGCCTCCTTTTTCCATAAAAAAAAAAAAAAAAAAAAAAACAAAACTTGAGTTGAGTATTAAACTGAGATTTAACAATTAAATAACAAACTATACTACTCAGTACAATAGAACATCGAAAATTACAGATAACAAATTAAATGAAATATTTGTTCAATTAAAATCACAAATCACAATTTATTACAATTTAAGAATTATTTTGAAAATAGCTCCTTCAGAAGCACAAAATGTCCAAATTGTCGTCTGCTAAACGGCTTCTTATTTTGTTGGCCAGATAACCAGCTGCTGAAAAGGCCCTTTCGCTTCGAATAAGCCGTTTTTATACTCCAGTACAATCTCGTTAATCTCGCGAGATCTCGCTCTTTTTTCGACCGAGATTAATCTCGCCCAAAAACGCCGAGATCTCGCGAAAACGAGATCTCGCGAGAACGAGATTGCATTCCCTACGAGCAAGCAAGCAAATATTATTAGGGAAGTCTCGGTTGCTACAACAATAGTTCTGGAAATGTGTTACACTAAAATAGTTTCATCGGTCACGCCGATCAGATTCAACTAGAATGTATTAATTAAAATACACAACCAATCTCTATTGTATGGCTTTTACAGTAATTAAGACTAAAAATAACCATTCCTATAGAATCGGTACATGATACCATTTCTCTTTATAGTTGGAAGTTGGTTGAAACATACTATCACCATCGTACCCATGTCTCCTAAAATGTCGGCCTTTACGGTTGTTAAAGATTTCTTTAGCAAGCGTTCTTCATTCCTAGGAGGTGTCAAGATACTACGCTTCATATGTGGTTTTTATTTTCATACAAACTTGCCTAAAATTCTCCAACGGGCCCACAAGATATACTGTATTATATTTATATTTTTCTTTGGCATCATACGTTTAGCTAAAGTGACGTTTCCTTATAATTTAATTCTTATCGAATACGTAATAAGTTCATTTCTATCCTTGTACTCTGGTGACGACTATTTTTTCAATTATATTCGGGCAATGAAGACAAATGACGCAATAATGGGACGAAATATTGATTTATTTATTGACACAAAACTTATGTTTCTTTTTTTAATACTGTTTAGAACATTGAATGTACTCATTAGCTGTTATGTTAATCCGATCAATAGCACATCTATCACGATATATATTTTCGACTTTGGTACAAAACAGAATGTAATGTTGGTTACAACAATGTTCTACGCATTGTATGTTCGAATGAAGTTTTTGAGAAGTCGATTTGAACGCAACACGGTGTCCGTCAACATTATAAGCGAAGCGTGCGCTCTCGACAAAGTGCGAGAAGTGAGGCGCTGTTTGTTACATTACCACATCTTGCTGGACACTCTGCAGGATACTGGCAAAGTGTTGGAATTCATGGTGAGTTGTTTAATTTCATTTTATAAATAAGTAAATATAAGAAAATATACATTAATTTTATTATTTTTTTTTATGCACAACTTTTAATTAACTATGCTGTATAATTTTTTTGTCACATTGCAGTTTCATAGATAGTCTAAATTAATCAACCATTGAGTTTTGTAGTGATAATTGTTCACTGCTGAATTCTTCTAAAAACTTCCCCAAATGATCTCTACGCTGACCTACAGCAAGCATTCGTGACCTTGACTATTTTACCAGGTCATCGGACCGTCTTGTTCGTACCCGTCCTATATTGTGTTTCCCGCTACGTGTCCTAGGGCTGCATGGTGGACTACGGCCTGAAACTTATCAGATGCACAGAAGGCCCATGCCCAGCAGTGGGATATGGTCTCTGATGATGATGATTGAAAACATACAGAGACTTGTACTTAATATGATGTATTCAGTTTTTTTTTGTTACAGGCTTTAATAATGGTAACATGCAGTTTCACGAAGTGTATAACATTTTCTTATTTATTTATCTCGTTCTGGGCTCGAGAGGTAAGTATACTGTTTGATACGTTTTAAGTATTGAAAATATTCATAATATCATTTCGCCTTTCTTACGAGAAAAAAGTTTCCTTGTCAGTTTTACTCGGAAGAATTATAATTGGGCCGAACGAACAATATCTCTGAAATTTATTATCTAGAAGATATTACATTAAAGGAATAGAGTCCCGGGTTGGGCAATCGATATGGAGTTTTTTTCATTGGAAAATTCTCAGTATCATCACGGAGTCTGGAAATGTGGCCAAAAACGGCAATAGGATCGCCTCCCATTTCGTGAGACTGATGGCAAGCGAAGTTAATATGAAAGTGGATGATTGGGCGAACAGAGGAAGGCAAAAGAAAAGATGGATGGAGTGCGTGACTGCAGATATGAAAGAGAAAAGGGTGAATGAAAACATAACGGTTAACGGCATAAGGTATTATGGAAGGATAAAACATACTGCACCGACCCTAAATAACAATTGTAAGAGGGCGAAAAGATGATGATGATATTAAGCGAAATGTGGGTTTAGGTAAGCGCTTGTATCTACTCCTTCGAAGAATAAAGGCGTGGCGTTATATTGTATGACCGTAAGAAGTTATAGTTAGCCATGAGCGTGATTTTGTGTTTTTGTAGAGAGTCATCGAATGCATTTTGAATATTTTGATCATGGCTGAAGTTGTGATATTGATGAGCGGATCGGCAGTTGCAGCGGAACTGGTAAAAAACGAAGTTGACAAAATTAAATCAGTACTGGCAAGACAGATTGTCCGCTGTTCAGGTGAGATAGTAGACTTCTAAATATAAAACCTTAAAGATGCATACACAATTCCTAATTCTTACAAACCAGACGGTCTAGAGGTTTAGGCGCGCGGTCGAGAATCTCGGCGGTCACGGGCTCAAAGTCTGGGCACAACCGAAGTACATGGGTACTTTTCGAAGCTATGTGTGTATTTGCAATGAATTATCACTTGCTGGGTCGTCCTCGTCCGACACCACTCACTCCCGCACAGTAAAACTCTTTCGTAATTCTGCAAACATTCATCCTTTCAATGTGGCCAAACCATTTTAACATTCCCCTTTCAATTTTTGTCACTACATCGACCTTCAATCCACATTTTTCCCTTATCACACTATTCCTCACTCTATCTGCCAATTTTACCCCACACATGCTTCTCAGCGCTCTCATCTCAACTGGATGAATGTTTGCAGAATTACGAAAGAGATTTACTGTGCGGGAGCGAGTGGTGAAGTCGGACGAGGACGACCCAGATCCACCTATGAGGATCAAATAGGTAATATACTTAAGAAGGGTAATATAAAGAGCCCTCGAAACCGACGTGCATGCATGAAGGATTATGTCAGTGGAGGAAGCGAAAGAGGTGTGTCTGGACCGTGGCATTTGGCGCTCTATAGTCTCTGCCTGCCCTAACAGGAGACAGGCGTGAGTTTATGTATGTATGTATCACTTGCTTGAACTGTGAAGAGAAACATCATGATGGAACCTGCATTCCTAAAAGTTTTTGGGAATGTTTTAGGTGTGTAGTTCGCTAACCTGCACTAGGCCCAAGACTTAGGCCTAAACCCTCTCAGTTTAGAGAGGATGAATCACTTGAAAGTGGGGTATGTTTTTCATGCCTTTTCGATTTGCTACTTATGGGTCATCAGGATTTTGCTATTAGTGTGGTAGGGTCATAACTCATATCTTACATTGCACTGAGATATGTTTGGGGTGGCTAGTCGAGTCGAGCAAGTATCATTGTGGAAACCGATTTGAAGACAAATTATTTGGAAGCAGATCGTCAGAAAATCAACTTGTTTGTAGTAGATAAATAATATCCTACTCCGAGTAATATTTTCGATAATGACATTTATTCCGGCGGTGCAAAACTTGGATTCAGTAATTTACACGGGGGAATCGAGAAAATGGGATTCCATTCCGATATTAATCTGTGTCGTCCGACCACCTTGTCGGAGGACTTCCCACGCTGCGCTTGCCGGTTATTAGCCTCCACTCGAGAACTTTTTGGTCCCACCGGCCATCAGTTCTCCACCTAAAGTTTGTAGGACGTCGCTGGCTGCAGGCGGCTTCCGACCGATCCCGGTGTAGATCATTGGGGGAGCACTATGTCCAGCAGTGGACCTCAATCGGCTGACGGATGGATGGATTAAACTTAAAGCCAATATAACAGAAGAAGTAATATAACAGGTCTTACCAAATGAAGATCCATTAAGACTTTTAGAATGTTTTTTTTTCAGATGACCACCTACAGTCTGAACTACAAGTGGCCCTGGAGTACATTACTCACCGTCCCTTCAGCTACGTGTTGTTCGGTGCTGTTCCTCTGGACATGACTCAACCCATCGCAGTCATCACTTTAACCATCACCTACGTTATTGTAGCGTTTCAATTCACCACATTTACTGATTTATTCTGAGTCGAATCTTAGTCATTATCTAAAATTTATGTGACTATAAATGTAAAACGGACATGGATATTAGGTTTTATATTGTTTCCAATGCTCATGCAATATTATGCAAACACATAAATAACTAATACTTGTTTAGTATATTGGAAAGCAGAAATAAATTTTGTGTAATCTGTAACAATTATTTGATTTCATAAACACAACGTTATTAGACTTGATAGTTTTTTATCTACTTGGTATTGAAATAGAAATCCCATAAAAACAAAACTTCTACCGTAAACAGATGTGAGATCCATGTGGCACCAAGTTGATGCATTTATTCAGTCCCCGTTCAAGGGGTCTTCTGCAATATCTGGGGGCACGGTAGTGCCCCCGCCAAGTCGAGCAAAAGCGGCACGGCCATACTATACTTTTTCAAAGGAACTTAGGCTATTTTCGGCACCCTATAACTTCTTTGTGGATAAACTTAGAAACCTGAATTTTTCTGTACATGCATACATAGCGGGACGGCCATACTACCGCAAGCCAGTATTCCCCGAAGAAAGTTTTGCCAAGTCCTTGGGGAATACAAGCGTGAGGTTATGTATCTATAGAAAAATTAGGTTTTTAAGTTTATCCACAAAGAAGTTATAGGGTGTCGAAAATGGCCTAAGTCGCTTTGAGAAAAGTATAGTATGGCCGTGCCGCTTTTGCTCGAGTTGGCGAGGGCTCTGCCGTGCTCCCAGATAACACTCGCGACAAAAAACACTAGCCTAGGAAAGTAAGTATACATAGTCAAAATATGACAAATACAAATAATATGTTTATTTAATTACAATCAAGATGTTTGGCGTTTTTATAAAGGCTAATAATAACAATTGCTATTGATTCGATACATGAAACCGTGTCTCTTTTGATAACCAGATAGAGAAGCCGTAGAAATCATATATGTATTTATACTAAAATGTCCGCTTTAAAGCCTGTTAAACAATTCTTCAGAAAACACTCGACGTTCTTAAACGATGTCAAGATAATTCGAATAATGTTTGGTTTCTATTTCCATAGGAATTTGCCTAAATTTACTCAAAGAGCTCACAAACTGTACAGCATTTCTATTGCATTACTCCTCTTCATTGTAATGCGTGGTTTCAAAATGTTACCCTATGAGATAATGGTTGTCGAGTATTTGATATGTTCTTCTATATCCTTGTTCACTGGTGATGAATATTTCTTCAAGAATTTCCGAGCAATGAATACAATTGACGTAGTAATGGGTCGAAATATTTTGCATTCGACCGCACCAGATTAGCATATTCATTTTTAATGTTATATAAAATAATTATTTTTTGCACAGGCTTTCTAGTTTATAATTCTCAATGCAATGTCTCACCAATAGCTCTTAATTTTGTCGACTTTGCTTCAAAGGTAAATGTAATGTTAATAACAATATTGTTCTACGCATTGTACATTCGCATGAAGTTTTTGAGATGACGGTTTGAGAGCAACACGGTGTCCGTCAACATTATAAGCGAAGCGTGCGCTCTCGACAAAGTGCGAGAAGTGAGGCGCTGTTTGTTACATTACCAAAACATGCTGGACACTCTGCAGGATACTGGCAAAGTGTTGGAGTTCTTGTTACGTCACTTTGTTTCTTCTTACCCACGATTCTTTACGCATAGGCAGAGTTTTGTTTCATGCGAGGAAATTATTATTCGCATTTGTTTTTTTTGGCGATGGAAATTTAGCGGTGATGAAATAATACCATCGGCGTTTGCTGCTAATTAGTTGCCAAAAAATTATTTTTTTTTGCTTGCGCCAATCGCGAAAAAATTGCGTTACCGCTATCTTTATATGTCTTAAGATACAGGGTTGGGTTCAGAAAGAAAATAAGTTTAATCTATTGTACTCCACAGAGGCGTATTTATGTCCATACCCTAATGTCATTCAAATCGGTCAAATGATTTCGGCGCGAATGCGTAAAAGACACAAAAGGATCCTATGTTATTTTGGTGGGTCCCGTCTATCTTAATATCAAAAATCATACCCGCCGTAATTTTTCTTTAAATAAATAGTATCCTCTTTTATTTTTTACTAGCGACCCGCCCCGGCTTCGTACGGGTGCAATGCTGATATTTAATGGATGTTATCATACATATAAACCTTCCTCTTCAATCACTCTATCTATTAAAAAAAACCGCATCAAAATCCGTGGCGTAGTTTCAAAGATTTAAGCATCCAAAGGGACGTAGGGACAGAGAAAGCGACTTTGTTTTATACTATGTAGTGATTCCTTTAATGTTTGTGCAAAGGTGTGGTATTTTAAAATTGTTATTTATTGACCTAGGCGATGTTTTCGACAACAAAGTTTGCTTTTCTTGCCGTTTTGAACCGCTGCAACCACTTGTCAAGAGGATGTTAGGATATTGACGTGGTAGGATCAGGTTCCAGTATACTTAGGCTGTGCTATAGACTTAGTACTGATATACTGACAAAACAGATTATCCGGTGTTTTGGTGAGATTACATACGATATTTCTGACATAATTTTAAAATAATTAAATTTGATCTAGGCGTTGTTCCTACTTGACGGTTAAGTACGATTTTTGCAGTTTTGATTTGCTGCAACCACTTCATTGAGTTATGGAAGCGGAAGGTCAATTGAAGTGGTATCACTATTAATAAAAAAAATTGTAAAAATATAACAGCAAAGAACTAACTTGACAATACTGCGCTAGTTTTCATATTAAAAAAAAACTGCTTTAACAAGGTGTATACTTCTTTATATTTCATTAATCGAAGCTTTATTAGAAACATTTATTCTCAATTAATATATTAATTTTCATATTCTTTTTCCAGATGAGACCCTACTCTTTGAACTGCAAGTGGCCCTGGAGTACATTACCCGCCGTCCCTTCAGCTACGTGTTGTTCGGTGCTGTTCCTCTGGACATGTCTCAACTCTCAACCCATCGCGGTCTTCACTTTAACCATCATCTACGTCATTGGAGCGTTTCAATTCACCACATTTGTTGGATCTCACTAAGCCTGCTTCGATATTTTTCTTTGAAGTTACAGTATTGGCACCTAGATTTATGCACGTTGAAGTAAATGACGACTACCAATGTTGTGTTTCCTCAAGATCTTATTAGGAGTTAAAGTTTGAAAAATACGGTACCTCTATAATAATAGTAAATATTTCGTTCGACTCCTATGCTTACATTGGGAAGCACGCACTAAAAGAAGAGGTTGCAATAAGCTACACGCCAAGGTATTTTCAAAAGAATTTCAAGGTTATGTTACGGTTTGTAAGAAAAACACTCCCCGAACTGATGAGAAGACGAATGAATAAATGGAGTTGAAATGAATAAATAAATAAATACACCCAACAGTCAAATAGTCCTGACCCCACACTAAGACATGAGTCTTGTGTTGTGGGTACCAGCAACTACGAGAGACTTTTCAGTCTCACAAACACCCCGACCCGAAATCACACAAACATGTGTGGATCACACAAACATTTGTCTCAGTGCGGGGATCAAAACCCGCGGCCGCTCGTTTCGCAAGCTGATGTCAAGGCAACTGCGGGGCTGTAGTTATATATTTGGCTTAAAAACAAACAAAACACGCGATAAACACAATTCTGGCTTCGGCATTGAAGTATAAAAAATTAGTCACCTATGAAATATGAACCGTCAATCGCAAACACAATCGCAACGATTGGAATTTAGAAAACTATTATGTGCAATACTAATAAGTGTAATTGGAGGCCATGAAAGAGACTGATTCGAAGGAAACTAAGTCTATAAAATGGGAACATTACAGGAACATTGGAATGACAGAAGTAGTTGAGGGTAGTCTCTTATACAACAAATGAAACAATAAAGTCCCACCATAGTGAGCACAAAATTTAAGAATAAAAAGTTTTAGGAAAAACCTTTCTTCATAACTAGCTTTTGCCCGCAACTCCGTCTGCGTGGACTACAGGGTTGGGTTCAGAAAGAAAATAAGTTGTAGTATTTTACTCCGCAGAGCCCCATTTAATTAAATATACAAAAATCATACAAATCGGTCAAATTGTTTCAACGTGAAACCGTAACGCGCCGGTCGACGCCTTGAGTATCATTATTGCGCGCTTGATCATTATTTTGAAACTGCGATATCTTCTAAGATACTCATTGAAATAAAATGATGTAAAGGACAAATTTATTTTGTATTAAATACTTGTAATGAATAACATATTTATTTGGATAAGGATTAATATCATGTTTGTAAAAACACCTTCACAAATGCTTTAATTAAAATAAATTTGGATAGAATAAAAAACGTTATAGTGAGCCAACCTTAAACGATAGACATATGCTGTCGCGGACTTTTTTTTAGAATTTTTAAAGGGGAACAATTCTGTCATACATTATTTTAGCGAAACTTTAACCGTTTCTGCAGCGTGCGTAGCGGAAGCTCACAAAAAGGAAAAAAGTCCCCGATTTTGAAACATTCTTTATTGCTGCTCCGCTCCTATTGGTCATAGTGTGATGATATATAGCCTATAACCTTCCTCGATAAATGTGCTATCTAACAGTGAAAGAATTTTTCAAATCGGACCAGTAGTTCCTGAGATCTTAGCGTTCAAACAAACAAACTCTTTAGCTTTATAATATTAGTATAGATTAATGCCTAATATCTTAATTTTCCATATTTATGAACTAAAAAAAATATTGTGAATAATTAATATTGTCAAAAACTTTTGACGTACGGTATCTTCATCTTATGATTTTGTTTCAGATATTCCTTACCGCTTCATGCAATTTGATCAAGTGCATATTGTACTTTTATTTATTTACTAAATTTTATGACAGCGGAGTAAGTTTCAAATATTTCCATCAGCTTTTATAAATTCTGAAATCCCATATTTAATTAAGATTTTGCAATAATAAATTGATATGAATGTCGGCTCTACTTTATGCAAGAAGAAATATGGAGTAATTTATTATTTTTTAGGATTACGACTTGCTCATTATGAATTTTGGGGTTGCGTTTGAAATTTTCATATTGATGAGCGGACCGGCAGTTGCAGCGGAACTGGTCAAAAGCGAAGTTGACAAAATTAAATCAGTGCTGGCAAAACAAATCATCCGGTGTTCAGGTGATATATTGCGGACTTTCCCCTTAACTAGACGCCCTAATGTCGCTAAATTCCATGGTATTTTCACCCAGGCAATACAGTTGATAGTAAAGTTCTTTCTTGCTACATTGCTTTGCTTCAAATATTTATCAGGATTTCATTATTAATGGGGTGAGTTATAAACGTGAGAGGTAATTGAAGTGATAGTACTATAAATATATATTTTTTAATAATATTATTAAAGAACAAAATTGCTATTAATAGATGCAATAATCTCCATCCATAGCTAAAAAGTTGTTCTCAACTTCTTTAAGCCTCAACAATCGAAGCCTATTAGGACCATTCATTGTATAATACGTTTCTATACGTTTGTATAATATACAATAAATTTTGTCATGTTAATGACAATTTTTAATTCTTTTTCCAGATGAGACCCTACTCTCTGAACTACAAGTGGCCCTGGAGTACATTACTCGCCGTCCCTTCAGCTACGTGTTGCTCGGTGCTGTTCCTCTGGACATGTCTCAACCCATCGCGGCTTTTACTATAATCATCACTTACGTTATTGTCGCTTACCAATTCAATGTATTTACTGTATCTTATTAAGTTCATTATGTAGCTCTTTTATAGGTTTCTAAGGTTGACTCTGTAAGGGGCTTTTTACCACCCGGGGCCGACCGGAAATCTGCCGCTCCCTATTTTAATTATTAGTCACTTAAAGTTTAAATATTATATTAAGTGGACTTAATGTGTACATTCTGATTTGGAATAAGCATTTTTTTTCTTGATCCTACAATTTAATATTTTCGTTATGTTCCTTCGCCGCTAAATGCCGCCCCCTTACGTATGCCGCCTGGGGCCATGGACTCCCCAGACCCCCCCCCCCCCACGCTACGCCGCTGCGTTTACTACATCGATTCCTGATCAAAAGTGCCTTAAAGCAAACTAGCAACAAACGAGGAAGACCATGGTTACTTGGGATCACGTATTATCACTAGTACTCGCTTCTTAAAAATACGATTGCCCCATCGCTAGTAAATGTTTCGTTCGACGCCATGGTATGTCGTTTTATTTCATCCAACCCTTCACTACGTTTCCAAAAGATTTAACAAAATATTCTACAATGGATTCACAAATAGTAAACAAAAATTGAATGAGTATAGTGGGGTAATATCTTTTAACGACGTAGAATTACCTTATTACGAGTATGTCTATGTGCAATCCCAATTGACTATTGAGTATCTAAATAGTTCGTTTCTATTCTCATGGACTGGTGAAGAAAAATTCTTTAAATGTTATCGTGCAATGACAAAAAATACGTCACAATGGAACTAGTTTGTCAAAGGCATAATGTTGCAATTTATTCTTCTAAAATTGGTGTTGGTATTGAGTCCTAGCGTTTTTATATGAAAAATACATTTATTTTATCAACAGAAAAAAACGCCACGAATACTGTGTCACAAACAGTCTTTTGATGCTATCTATGAAATTTTGACTCTCTTCTACTAGTCAGATAATTCAATGGTTGTATGCATTGTTCGAGCGCATGAAGTTTTTAAAAAGACGCATAGAAAATAAATCTGAACATACATACTTAACCTCATGCCTATATTCCCCGAAGGGGTAGGCAGAGATGCATTTCTGAACCCACATTTCGACAGGTATGTACATATCAGTCCCATGTAACAGGGGGCGAGTCTTTTGTCGTTTTTCGAGCAAATTTCCAGACTTCGTGCTGCTACTGAGAATTTCCTAAGGGAAAAACCCAATAATACTGCCTGACCCGGGAATCGAACCCAAGAAAGAACGTATTGAAATAAGTATTTTGAATCGATAATATGTATCCACAACATTCGAATAATTGTGTATTTCAAATTTAAAAAATGTAGAATTGTGTTAGTCACGATCAAGGATTGACATTTATTGGCTGTCAAATATTAAAGCGTGCGTTCAGAAGTTTATTTTGTGTAACTATGTAAATAAATCAAGTCTAATTATCCAACTAAACTTCTAATCTCCTTGGTTGTCTCTAACTTTTCAATTTTTAATATGGTTGAAGAAAAACACTCTAAACCCCCTTTAAAAAATATTAATAGATGTATATCATAAGGAGATTTATCATCATCAGCCCTTATCCATCCCGCAGCTGGGCACGGGCCTCCTTTACAACTGAGAGGGTTTAGTCCTTAGTCTGCTACGGAGGTATTTAAATGAAGAGAATTGAAATCGAGTACATCCCGTGCTGCTCAATATTTACAATTTATAGTCCAACTTAATCATGTCTAGCTGATACCTGATGGAAGCGGCCATTTTATTGTTTTTTTTTTATTTCTGTATTTTACAATTAAAAATTCAGTTAGTATATAGAACATATTGAGTATATAGAACATTCATTGACGGGCAGGGCGATACGAAGTTTGCCGGGTCAGCTAGTTAAGTAAATAAAAATCGGGTAATTTTCGATTTTGTTTTAGTCACTATTTTGGCGAATACCATCATTGATAAGACCCGGGTGTAGAGCATATGGATTAGAGTTTGAGGATGGTACGAATAAGCGGTACTAAGCCGCATATCTAAGGTAGTTTTTAGAAAACTAGAGAAAGACTGTGCTCTTTATGTTAGACCGTTTAAAACTAACATTGATATATAAATTAGGTATTGACAATTAGTGTTATCCCGTTTATAATTCTCATTCTATTCCAAGTAAACACACAAAGAATTAACACGTGTCTTATAGGATTTCAGAAATAAAAAAATTATTTCATAATTAACAATATGTTAACGATTTGTTTTAAATAGAAACAAAATAAGCGACAAAAACATTTTTAATTGAGACAAGAATTGTCCATTACGAAATGGAAGTATGAATTAGTCACGTATAAATTTTGACTCATCAACTTCTTGATTACGTTGTATAGAATTAAATAAATAAAGAATCAAGTATGGCTCTTACAATAATGAAAACTAATAATAACAATTTTTATTGATTCCATACATGAAATTCATAACCTCTCTGACAGAGAAGTCGTAGGAACTAGTTTATATGTATCTTAAAAATGTCTGCTTTTAAAGTTTTAAAAGAATTCTTCAGAAAACATTCTATGTTTTTAAACGATGTCAGAATACTTCGGATAATATTTGGTTTCTATTTCCGAACAAATTTGCCTAAAATTCTACAAAGGACTCAGAAACTGTACAGCATTATAATTATGCTTTACCTCTGCAGTGCAATGTATGCTTTCACAATGTTTCCCTATCAGATATTGGTTGTCGAATATTTGATATGTTCTTCTATATCCTTGTATACTGGTGAAGAATATTTTTACAAATATTTTCGTGCAATGAAAACAAATGATGTAATAATGGGCCGAAATATTGATAAATTCAATCGCATCAGACTAGCATTACCCATTTTCTTTTCATGGAAATTATTGGGTCTATACATAGCAAATGGTATTTCTAAATTGAGTGCCCTATCGTTTATCGTTTATTTCACCGAATTTTCTTCAAAGTTAAATGTTATCTTGACAACAATAATATTCTACGCATTGTACGTTCGCATGAAGTTTTTGAGAAGACGGTTTGAGAGCAACACGGTGTCCGTCAACATTATAAGCGAGGCGTGCGCTCTCGACAAAGTGCGAGAAGTGAGGCGCTGTTTGTTACATTACCACAACTTGCTGGACACTCTGCAGGATACTGGAACAGAGTTTGAATTCTTGGTACGTCATTTTGTTTCTTTTTATTCATGTCTATTCGCACAGCACAAGATTTTGTTTTACTATTAAGTAAAAAAGTGTGTCTACAGAATTATAGGACACCTTTTAACAAATTATTGTCTAAGGCTGTAGAAAGTATCAAAGGCGTTATTGTAGGAAAGAATTTATGGTTTCTATTTGATCCTATAAAATGCTTTTGTTACAGATTAGCCTAAAAGTGATGTTCAATGTGATCAAATGCATAATGTACTGTTATTTAATTGTGAAATTGTATGCTAGAGGAGTAAGTTTCAAATATCTACATAAGCCTTTATATTATGTCGCTAAAAAGAAGAGTGCCTCAACTCTTTGTGTGTGTGTTTTTGGCTAAGTATTTTTTTCAGTTATACGAGGTATGCATGATCCAACTTATAGTTACGATTGAAATTTTCATAATGACCACCGGACCGGCAGTTGCAGCCGAATTGGTCAAAAGCGAAGTTGACAAAATTAAATCAGTTTTGGCAAAACAGATAATACGGTGTTCAGGTGAGATGACAATCTTTTATATTGAGAGCCCCGTGGCGTAGTTGGCTAGACACCAGCTTGCGCAACGCGGGTTCGATCCCTGCACCGAGACAAATGTTTGTGTGATCCACAAATATTTGTTTCGGGTCTGGGTGTTTGTAAGACCGAAAAGACTCTCGTAGTTTCTGATACCCACGACACAAGAGAGTATTTTAGTGTGGGGTCAGGACTATGTGTGTGACTGTTGGGTGTATTTATTTATTATTATTTATTATATTAACTAGACACCCTAGTCGCGCATATTTCTGACATCCTTTTATTTTTTTATATTTTGGACCTAGGCGATGTATTCGACAATAACGTATGCTTTTCCTGCCGTTTTTTGAGTCGTTGCAAGCATGAGCTGCAAAGTAATTATGCCATGAATGTGGTAGGGTCAGGTTCCAGTATGCTTGGGCTGCACTGTAAAGTCGAAAATTTAAGTGGAATGACTATTAACAAAACTGTTTGAGAAATTTATTTTGTTGCTCGAGATGCATTATTTTTATCTAGATAAGGACTAATATTTACAAGTTGTTCTGACTGTGCCTCATAGATCGGAGGATCATTAAAGCTATTATGAACAAATCAATTTTGTTTTTTTTTTTCAGATGAGAACCTATTCCCTGAA
The DNA here is from genome assembly GCA_030295005.1 of Cephonodes hylas. Taxonomy (NCBI): domain Eukaryota; kingdom Metazoa; phylum Arthropoda; class Insecta; order Lepidoptera; family Sphingidae; genus Cephonodes; species Cephonodes hylas. The sequence goes on from AP025382.1 coordinate 8,494,598, forward strand.
CTCCAAGTGGCCCTGGAGTACATTACTCGCCGTCCCTTCAGCTACGTGTTGTTCGGAGCTGTTCCTCTGGACATGTCTCAACCAATCGCGGCTTTTACTATAATCATCACTTACGTTATCGTCATTTTACAATTTACCGCAGTTACCTTATCTTAAGTAATCTAAGTCTATTGTTTTTTTTTTATTGAAGTAGCCTTTCAGTTAACGAGAAAAGGCAAGGTTAATTGGCATAAAATTTTTAACAGTTTTAATAAATACGATGTAGGTTACAAATATTTCGTTTTACCTTTTTTTCTCCAGAAGAAAGCTGATCATGGTTCTACTTTCCGTCAGTCCTGAGGGAGGGAAATGAGTAGCTTATTTTGGGGTCACCGGCATTCCAGTCCATCTAGGAGGCATTCTGTGCCATGACTCGCAGAAGGAGAGCATTGCTCGCCATAACTATGTACATTCTCTCGACCATTCTAGAGATGACGGCACTGTTCTGCGCTGCACCTCCTTGGCTGTATACTCTTATAGTATGATGGGTTATTTGGTCCGGGCAGTTGTCTCAATGGCACTTATGACCCTTGATGTTTATGGCATATGCTTGATACTAATGACCCTTATGCACTTACGGCCGAAAACACCTACAGTGCCACCTGAAACATTTAGCGGAACGTTGCCATCTCGCTTTGTCTCTGTGTTTTAAATATTTAAATTATTATATTTACTATCTATGATGTAAGATTAAAGTGTGTTAATCTGATACGAATCATTTTATTTCGAAGATTTTTAGTCGATATCATATCGTCAGTATTTTGCTTAGGCAATTTTGAATTTCAAAGAAAATACATATTTTTAACCTTTGAAGCGAACCATAAAATATTCGTTTATAAATATCATAATTTTAAAGTATGACGCACAACTACTTACTGTGCATATAATTAAAAAAAAGATTGCATATAATTATTCTTAATATACATGACATTAGGGCTTTTACAATAATGAAGACTAATAATAACTTTTTTATTGATCTGGTAGATGGAACAGTCTCTGTTCACAACCAGATAGTAAATTCGGGGAAAACAGTTCACATGTATCCTAAAATGTCCGCGTTTAAGTCTGTAAAGGAATTCATCAGAAAGCATTCGACGTTCTTAAACGATGTCAAGATATTTCGATTCATATGTGGATACTATTTCCATACAAATTTGCCCAAGATTCTACAATGGACTCACAGACTCTACTGCGCTGTAGTAATAAGTATCCTAGTTATAATAACTTCAGTTGAAATACCATTTCCTTATCATATAATATGTTTTGAGTACCTGATTAGTGCGTTCCTATCTCTGTGGACTGGCGACGAATATTTCTTCAGATATTTTCGAGCAATGAAGACGAATGACGTCATAATGGGCCGAGATATTGACGCATTCGAAGGAATTAGATTGCCGTTGTTCTTTTTAATATTTTTAAGATTACTTAATTTGTATATAAACCGGACATTGTCTCCGACGCATTACGTGATTTTTTTTCTGATAATGTCCGATTTTGCATCGAAAGTGAATTTGGTATGCATCACGACGGTTTTTTCCGCGTTGTACGAACGGATAAAGTATTTGAGGAGACGAATAGAAAGGATTTCCGTCTCTGTTATTATAATAGGCGAGTCTCGAACACTTTGTAAAGTTAGAGAAGTGAGGCGCTGTTTGTTACATTATAACAATCTACTAGAGAATTTGCGGGATATTGGTACGGAATTCCATTATTTGGTGAGTTAAACTCTTTTACAATCGAATATAATAGAAAAAAATGAACTTCGTATCTTTTTTTTCTGAGCTACCAGACTTTTCCGTACCAGCACTTAGAGGCATATTGACTTCTCTCTGTATCTACTTTGTTTATTTGGGGAAAAAACGAGATCTCAAAGCAAGTTACCTAAAATTGTGAGGTTAATTTCTCCGCTATCCATCAAAAGCACAGTTTTTTTTTAATTAAAATATGCAATCTTCCACACAAAACAACAAAAACCAGTAGATCTTGAGATTTGAGCGTGAGGTAAGGCATTTCGTCTCAACTGCGCAATATATCGGCAAAGGAAAACGTCGGTATAAAATCTGAAAGTTTAACGTCTTTTTATTTGAGTGTGTAGTCTGCCAACTTGCATTATGTTAGCGTGCGGAATCAACATAATACAGTGGCTTGCCATATTATTATGGACAGTCACATTTTTTTCATTTTTTTTTTCTTTGAGCACATTTAACTGTAATCTTAAGTGGTGTAAGACTTGTTAGAAGTCTTTTACACATTCACGATACCTCTTTAACTTAAATTTTAAGTGGATTTCAAGTGTTGGAGCATTCATTTATTTTAAAAAAATTTTAAAAGCGGGAGAGTCGCAGAATCGTTGACACGCGTAAAAATAGGAGACGTTAATAATATTATTTTAAAAAGCTATTTAGTGAGTTTGTGTTATAAATATTAATTAAAAGTAATTATTATTTTATCGTTATTGATGGAAAAGTATTTTGGCGTCAATTTTTATCACAATATTATTATTATTACTTTTTAATGGTACTCAGTACGAGTCGACGGGTTGATTAGTTTCCAAAAAAAAAATCTGTGGATAAAACCCTCCTCCTGCATCCGAATCATTCTCAAAGGAAGATAGCAGAACTTGCCGGAGTTTCTTAGTCCGCTATTAGTAAAATAAAAATAAATTTGGAATAAAATAAGCCACTTTTGCCCAAAAGAAAAAGCAAATGTTGAAGAAAATTGATTACCACGCAATGGTCTGATTGGAAAATTCGGGATAATTGTTGGCAAAACTGAAAGAAAAGTGGTGATCTTTTAACGTTAATGGTTCGGGAATCTGAAATACCAGTTTTTAAGAGAACTGTACCGCGGAGGTCCGCAGAGGAAGGTCTGACAAGTTATCGACGATTTGAGAAAGCGCGTTTGACTGAAGCAATGAAAAAAAACGGCTTGCCTGGGCTTGTAAGCACCATTCGAAAACTGAAATATGGTCAGATTTAATACTAGCTTCTATTTTGATGTTCTCAAATATTTTTTTCACAAAATTATTCATACAATTACTTTTTTTGGATGTGTTTCTCAGACGAACGTTATAATAACTCGTCTCTCAAATCGTCGATAACTTGTCAGACCTTCCTCTGCGGACCTCCGCGGTACAGTTCTCTTAAAAACTGGTATTTCAGATTCCCGAACCATTAACGTTAAAAGATCACCACTTTTCTTTCAGTTTTGCCAACAATTATCCCGAATTTTCCAATCAGACCATTGCGTGGTAATCAATTTTCTTTAACATTTGCTTTTTCTTTTGGGCAAAAGTGGCTTATTTTATTCCAAATTTATTTTTATTTTACTAATAGCGGACTAAGAAACTCCGGCAAGTTCTGCTATCTTCCTTTGAGAATGATTCGGATGCAGGAGGAGGGTTTTATCCACAGATTTTTTTTTTGGAAACTAATCAACCCGTCGACTCGTACTGAGTACCATTAAAAAGTAATAATAATAATATTGTGATAAAAATTGACGCCAAAATACTTTTCCATCAATAACGATAAAATAATAATTACTTTTAATTAATATTTATAACACAAACTCACTAAATAGCTTTTTAAAATAATATTATTAACGTCTCCTATTTTTACGCGTGTCAACGATTCTGCGACTCTCCCGCTTTTAAAAATATTTTTAAAATAAATGAATGCTCCAACACTTGAAATCCACTTAAAATTTAAGTTAAAGAGGTATCGTGAATGTGTAGAAGACTTCTAACAAGTCTTACACCACTTAAGATTACAGTTAAATGTGCTCAAAGAAAAAAAAATGAAAAAAATGTGACTGTCCATAATAATATGGCAAGCCACTGTATATATGTATGTCGTTGGTTGGGTATGTTTCGAATAATTAATTAAAAAAACGTATTATTCAAAAGTTTGGATCATGCCAAAAAAATCGAAAAATTCCAAAATTTCAAATCATTCGCAAATTATATTACTCAAATTTTCGAGTATTTTAAATCCAGCTTAACATTTTATCTTAACGATGAAAATTGATAATCATGTAGCACTGGAAAGGCTAAATTTCCTCTTTAAACATATTGTGTATGAAATTACCAAGATAACCAATAAATCAAATTAATTTTCTTAGAATAATCGTGATTCATCATTATGTTTTGTATCAGTTTTTATAATTACAACTACATAATTTAAATAGAATAATATGTATTTTTATTACCTTTTATTAAAAGCCATGATACAAGTAATTAATCACTTAAATGGTCCAAAACATACGTTTAAAAAACTTTAGTAGAAAGCTTATTTATATGATGAATTTCGAATAATTCAATATTTTTCGAATAATTCGTCGCATTTTGAATAATTAGAATTAAATAAAACTATTTGTCTAACTTCGAATTACTCGATTCGAATCGAATATTATTATTCAAATAATATTCGCACACCCCTATCAGAATTGATACAAGTAAGACATTATTAATAATATAATAATAATAATACACCCAACAGTCATATACATAGCTCTGTACCCCACTTTAAGTCCTGTGTCGTGGGTATCAGAAACTACGAGAGATGTTTCGGTCTCACAAACACTCAGACCCGACACAAATATTTGTAGATCGAAACCGCGGCCAATCGTTTCGCAATCTGTTGTCGAGCCAAATGCGCCACAGGGCTGTCCAATGATTGAGACGAATCCTTAGTCTAAATTTAGCTGCTATAAAAAACTATTTGTGTACAATCGTATTAATAAGTTATTTAAAACAATTGAATTAACAAGTAAAGAAGCTAAAATTAGAATAAAAAAAGGATTGATGAACTGGACATACGATTATACGGAAAAATTTATGAAACCTTTCTGTTAGGATCTGTAAGCTCATGTGTTAATGTCATGGCTGATCTCATAATATATTAGATTATGTGATACTAGATTAAGCCCTAATTTTATTATAGTGTATAAGATTCCTGTGTTTTTTATTTAATTTTATTACATTTTGTATCTATTTAATATTTTAATTGTGTTTTTAATTTTTAAATTTATTTTAATGGGAAATTTGAATGTGAGCATTAGAATGAAAATATTTATTTTGTTTTGTTACTATTTAATATTTTACTTGTGTTTTTAATTTTAAATTTGCTTTAATTGAAATTTGAATGTGAGAAACCGAAAAACATCTTACGATACAGGCTCTGCCTAGTGTAAGATATATAATAAATAAAATAAAGCAAGTTTTGTTCAAAAGTAATAACTGTCGTAAAACATCTGTTTCAGATCTTGCTTCTGTTCTTATGTAATCTATTAAAATATATTGCCTTCTCATACAAACTTGTCAAAGTTTTTGCCGAGGAGGTGAGTACTATGTTTAGTATTTTAAATTTATCGCAATCTTGAATATACATACATTATATCTAATACAGTGCAGCAGCAGTGATGGCCTCGAGGTTTGGGCGCGCGGCCGAGTATCTCGGCGGTCGCGGGTTTGAACCCCAGGCACATACCTCTGAGTTTTTGAAGTTATGTGTGTAAACACATTGAATTATCACTTGCTTTAACGGTGAAGGAAAACAAAGTGATGAAACCTGCACACCTAAGAGTTCTTAGGAATTTCTTAGGTGTGTAGTCCGCCAACCCGCTCTAGGCCAGCGTGTTGGACCATGGCCTAAAACCTCTCAATGGTAGAGGAGACCGTGCCCAGCAGTATATGGTTGATGATGATGGTGATGATATCTAATACAAAACAAACTAAAATTTATTTCTCTACTAAACTATAACGACATTTAATATTTAAAATTTGTTTAGTACCCCACAATAGGAAGACCGATGACATTATTTAACGTTATATAGCAGATCTTGAGATAAAACGCGTATGTGGCATTCAATTGTATTATTAAAAAATGTCTTAAAACAAATTTTATAACTTCGGTATACATAAAAATACATACAGGGTGTATTCAGACCGTGATCGAAAACTGAGGCAGGTAATAGCGAGGGTGATCACAAACCCAGTGGCGATATTAAAAATCCCGACAAAAAATAAAAATTTGGACGTTTTCCATACAACTATGAGTGTTAAAAAATGTGGTTTGTATGAAAAGCATCAAAATTTTTATCTTTTGTCGGGATTTTCTTCAACGCCAGAGGGTTTGTAATAACATAAGATATTACCTGCCCCAGTTTTCGATTACGGTCTGAATAAACCCTGTATCAGTGGCGTGCCTAGGGTGTCAAACTAAGGCAAGCCCAAATGTTTATTTAGTAGCAGCATATTTTTTTTGGTACGTAGGACTAATAAATACATACCGATTAGTACTCACATTCACGTTTATAGCGTTATTTTATAAATAAACAATCGTTAAGTTCGTTATTCGGAACTATGTAAGGCAAGTCGGGCTTTCGGGCTTCTATGGAAGTACCGCCACTGCCCTGTATGTGTACCTTCGAACAACATAGGTCATTATTTCTGCGGCGAACTGATAGCAAAATATGTTTCATTTGAATGTTACGTATGTTATGTATGAAATTAATATTATACGTTCATTCCCTACTTATGTCAATTTTTCTAACGCGCGTATTTGCTTTTCGATACCTTCAACAACTTTATTTTGTATGTATCAAATATATCACATCTTTTGCTTGGAAACCTTACATAAATATTTCTCTATAGTTTTTAATATTTTTTGTTAAAGCGGCAACAGAATAAGTTTTAACTGTGTATCTATCGCGGGTTATGGGATACAGCCTGGTGATGAACGAACAGATGGACACAAGGATAGATGGACAGCAAAGTCTAAATAATAGGGGCCCGTTTTAATTTTTGGGTACAGAACACCACACATAAGTTAAACTTTCACTATTACATTAGTTGCTTTGTTTCAGGGGTACACACTAGTTTTTTACGGAGTGATGGAGATGGCAGAAAGCATTTTGATAACATGCGGACCTGGTATTGCAGCAGAATTTGTTAAATACGAAGTAAACAGAATAAAAAAAATAATGTCCAAGCAATTGCTTAGATGCTCAGGTAATTTCGTCACATTTGAATAGAGACCAAACTATAAAACCCGCCGCAAGTTCACTCCGAGTATCTAGAGGAATAAGCATTGGGCATGGCGGTTTACGCGCATGGTCGAGAATCACCCTATCGCCTATTTTGCTAATGGGGCATAATTTCAGATTCTGAGAATTTCTTAATGGGAATATCTAATACAATTTTGCTCGACTCGAAAACGATAGTAAATATATACCCAATGTTTTTGTTCTACAAATATTTGTTTCCATTCTGCGTGTTTGCGCGACCGAAAGTGACTCGTAATTTCTGATACCCGCGACATAGGAATTGTATCCTAATATGAACTACGTCAGGAACACAGCACAAAACCAATCCTGCTACGACGAGAAGTAAGACATTCGGGAAGCTACGTCATATTTCAAGTCGTCGATGCGTCAGTGCCTTAGAACGAAAGTCTTCAATCAGTGCGTCCTACCCGTACGGAGCCGAAACGTAGACACTCACCAAATGCCTGCTCCACAAATTCAAGCGGCAATGCTTGGAGTTTCTCTGGTGGATAGAATTCGTAATGAAGTCATCCGCCAGAGAACCGGAGTCATTGACATTGCTCGCAAGATTAGCACGCTGAAGTGTAAACGGGCCGGCCATGTCTGCCCGACGGCTGAGCTCCCCTTACGAAACCTCTAAGGAGGTCCGTCAGGGGTATGTATGTATAACTCGTAACCTTGCTCCTTTCAGATACATCCCTGCAGTTCGAGTTGAAAGTAGCACTAATGTATATAACTCGGCGGCCATTTTCGTACGTCTTGCTTGGCGCACTGCCTCTGGATTTCTCAGTCATCATCGGCCTCATATCTTCGTGCATCACATACGTTATTGTCGCCATACAGTTTACACAGTTCGCCGATATTTAATTTTAATAGCTTTCGTCGCGCAGAAAGGTAGATACTAGAGTAGAGATTCACATCGACTACAGTGATCGCTGATCGATCGTCATCAACCCATAGACGTCGCAATGCTGCGCACGTAAGTGGCGCCACACACGGTACGATCCGTCGCATCAAACCGAATCGTAAGGTATATCAAGATCGTAAACGATTTACTTTGGTTTTTGTATGAAAATTTTTGATGCGATCAATCGTCTCGATTTTCATCAGATGGATCGTACAAAAAGATCGTACCGTGTGTGGCGCCCATAACGTCGCTGATCGATACGCGTCAGCAAAGTCGAGCCATTGTAAAGTAAAGCAAAACATTGTGAGGAACCATTGCAATGGTAGAGGAGGCCCGTGACTAGTAGTCGTATAAGGGTTGATGATGATGTTTCAATAGTTTTGTTGTTATTTTCAATATGTATAGCATACTGCTTATTGAAATCAGATATATGTATGTGTTAAAAATACAGGGTTTATTCATACAGTTATCGGAAACCAAGGTAGGTAATAGCCAAGGTGATTACAAAACCCCTGGTGTTAAAAAAATTCCATACAAACCGCATACATTTATTACCGATGGTTGTATGGAAAACGATAAAATTTTTATCTTTTGTCGGGATTTTCTTTAATGCCAGGGGGTTTGTAATGATCTTATATGTCACTTGCCTTCGTTTTCGATCACGGTCTGAAAACACCCTGTATATTCGTTCAATGCATGTGCTTGTGTTTTATTTCTCTGAGTTTTTGTTCTCAGAGTCTAGAAATATGCCAGAAAATGGCAAAACTCTTGCTCCATATTACGTGGTACTAGAAAAAAAATGTAGGGACAAAAAAGTCTATGCCTACTTTTGCATCGATTTCTTATACGTCGCTTTATCCACGATTTACTTTTGTAGATAAACAAGCATAGTAAATAACTTGATGTGATTGATTTTAAATGTTAAAATTTTCAACGCACCACAATATTTTATAAGAACTCTATAAATTATGTAATGACGTAAAAAGTGATGTTAATAGATTTAAGGTACAAATTTATTAAGTGCATTTCAATAAAATCTCGTTTTTAAAAAATGTTTTATATTTTTTCTAATTAATTACCTTTTCTAACTCTGAATTAGTTGAATCCCCCGATTGTGTATTTTTATCAGGAAAAAGTTCTATTATTAAAAAAAAAGTTATGATGTCAATCTTCAGTACCAATATTAAAATTAGGGTTATTTTTGTTCAACATATTGATTGTATATTAATGAAGTTATGTCTATACAGCAATGTCGGCGCAGCAAAAAACTCAGTCCTTAATTCATCAACATGACTACAATATGTAAAGTAGTGAGAGAAATCTTTAAGAAGAACATCACCTTTGTTATATTTTTCAGAACTATTCGTTTCCTTTTCAGCCACTACATTTCCATCAAGTCTTCTAAAATCATCATGTTTATCTGTAGACTTTACTGTATCATTGTGATCATACTAACAGCATATTTTTCTATCGCGTATATAAGACCAGCAATGTATTTGAGTACTTTGGAATATATAATTACTGTTTCAATATCACTGAAGATGGGGGATGAATATTTCTTCAAATACTGCCGAACGATGCAAACCATTGATGTTATGATGGCACGGACACCAGACTTGATAATAAGTAATCGTTTGAAGTTCGCATTATTCTTATTTTTAATTTATAAATTCGCCACTGTCTCTGTCTGGTGGTCCGAAGATCATTACAGCAATTTAGCTAGATTGATTATCGCTTTTTCCACAAGGATAAATGGTATAACTTTAATTTCTATTTTCTTCTTGTTGTTCATCCGTATAAAGACGTTAAGAGGGAAATTTCAGAAGAACTTGGTTCCTTTTAATATCAATGACGTCAGAAGCATCGAAAAAAAAATTAGATGCGTGAAACAATATGTGATACACTACAATCATCTACTTGATAATTTTCAGATTGTTATGGTAAATCTTCAGATTTTGGTAAGTTTAAAATTTCAATGGTTGTATAGAAAACGACAACATTTTTATTTTGTTGTCGGGATTTTCTTTAACGCTAGGGAGTCTGTAACCACATTAAATATGACCAGCCTCAGTTTCCGATCACGGTCTGAATACACTCTGTATATATGAATTATAAATGTCTTTTTTAATGACATAATAGATTATTTTTGTTAAATAAGAAAGAAAATTCGATCACAGTAAAAATACTTCAACAGACTAAATATATTCTTTTACAGTATTTTCCCTATTTGGTGTGCAACACAATGAAACTCATATTAATCTTTTATATCGGTATCAAGATGGTACTACTGGATGAAGTAAGTTGCAAATTGTGTTTTGTTTTTATTTTATTAATATTCCTCATCATCATCAGTCAAGAAACGTCCACTGCTGAACATAGGCCTCCCCAAGAGGCGGCTACCAGCGGCTTCCCGCGATTTTCACCTAATCATAGGTCCTCCTTGTGACATTTATGGAAATAACAATAAAGCAAATGTGACCTTATAAATTATTGTGCCACAAAGGGCGGTCCTCATCCTATTAGCGATCTCTCCAGTCAACCCAGAAAAAAGGTAATATAAAAGGGGTGGATTTTGTTGTCATACATAAAACATAGCGCTTAGGCAGACGTAGTGTAGGACGTCCTGCAACACGATTGTCCGATGACTTGAGAAAGGTGGCGGGAAACGGATGGTTGAGGGCAGCTCAAGACCGGGATGGTTGGCGCTTTCTTGGGGAGGCCTACGTTCAGCAGTGGACGGCGATAGGCTGATTGAGAACTGAGAAATAAAACATTGTACATTCCTAAATATTTTTGTTTACCTTTCAGGACAAGCCGACGTATGTTGTTTCCCAAATACTTGAGATGGTTGAAGTATATACGCTCCTTTCGATACCAGCAGTGATAGGAGAGCTACTGACCAATGAAATCGAAGCAATTATGAAAATACTTACGAAGCTGATACCTGGATGTTTAGGTTAGATTATTATTTCATTTCTACCCAAAATTTTTCATATCATCATCAGCCATTCTTAGTGTACTGCTGGACATAGGCCTCCCCCAATGCCTGCAGCCAGCGACGTCCTGCGACCTTTACGAGGTCGTCGGACCGTCGGACTGGTCGGAGGACGTCTCACGCTGCACTTTCCAGTACGTGGCCTCCACTGGAGAACTTTCTGGCCCCGTCGGCCATCAGATTTTTCAAATTTGTCAGATAATAAATGAAAATAGATAAAACCGATTGTTAAGCATCTATACCAGTAGAAATATATGAAAGTCTATGGATATGCTAGTTATTTGCAAAGGTGGAATATGATTATAAGTTTTCAATTCCATTTACTAAAATATACTATGGTCTAATGAAAATAGTTGATCAAAAAACGTGATACTTTCCATTAGGCATCGTTTTTTAAAGGTTGCATAGAATAAATGCTACTTTTTCAAACAACACAATAACAGCTTTTATATCAACACATACTTAGGCTACCAAACCACAAAGCAATTGAATAGGGTTCCGAAAAAAAGTGTCTATTTGAAATTCCAGATGAATCTCTTCGCTTCGAAATGAAGACTGCTTTGTGGTACATTACGGAAAGGCCTTTCTGCTTCGATCTACTTGGCGTTATTCCTCTCGACATCAACATCCCGATTGGCATCGTCTCGCTTTGCATAACATACGTGATTGTTATTATACAATTCAACAATCTTACTTTTTAATACCTATATGTAGATTTTAAAATATTTTTTTATGTTGAATGTATTTTATAATTACTGTTTAATATACAATATAAGTAGCTTACTTGAAAATTAGTTTTTAGCAATAAAACGTAAATATACTGGTTTACCTGATAGACTATTTACTAAATATCTAAGCATTTTAAGCAAGACACTGTATTGGTTTTAGCAGTTAAGTTAATAAAGCTTATATTAATATTAAATTATCAACTATATATACTAATAATAATACTAATACTACTTGTATTATTGATTATATTTTTAACAGGACAATACATATGAATAAAATATGGATTCAAAATAAATGATTATCCCAATAAAACATTTGTTTTTGAGGTATTGATCGCCGTACCACGAAGTTATTAGATCTTATGTAGAAAGAATAATGTTGATAATTATGCTAATGTTTAATGGTGTTTAAAAAAACATCATTAAATAGCAATAGCTACGGTGGTCACAAACCCATAAGCGTTGAAAAAATCCGGACACAAAAATGACGCTTTCTATACAAACCGCGTAGATTTAAAACCGATGGTTTTACGAAAAACGTCAATTTCTTTTGTCAGGATTTTCCTTAACGCCAATAGGGTTATGACCACCAGTGTTGGGCAAATTTTAATTAAACTAACAATTGAAAATTAACGATTAATTAGTTGTTAACTGCAGTGACAGCAATTAACAACTAATTAATTATTAATCATGGTTTTATACGATTAACAATTGATCAATTGTTAGTTATTTTACGAAAAAATAATTAAAAATTAACAATTAATTTTTTTATCAAGTATTTTTACTAATACTTGAATACGTCAAGGGTATATGTATCCGGTTGTAAAACCGGACCACCCTTTTGAACAAAATTTGCAAAAAAGTTAATTGTTAGTTTTAATTATTTCATCAATCAATTAAAAAAAATAATTGTAACACACAATTAAATGTTTAATTGCAATTGATTCAATTGCAATTAATTTAATTGCAATTATTTTTTTAGTCAATTGATTAGTTTAATTAAAAGTTAATTGATTAATGCCCAACACTGATGACCACCATAGTTATAACCGGCATTAATTTGCGATCACAGTCTGAATACACCCTGTATATATTGTATATGAGCTGATGATGACAGTCGCATTGCATGTATTTAAGGTTACTAGCAAAGTCGGCAGCACAATAAAATGCGGTTATCCTAACTAGTGTCTAAATATTCAACAGTGAAGTTCTCGCATTCGACTAACGATATCGCATCCAGTTTGTGTGACTCAATTTAGCTCAAGTCGAAGGCAATTTGAGCAAATTGGCTTGCAAGTTAGCTTCCGTAGGAGTCTGTTGCTAATGTTTTGTGAAGTAATGGTACGAGTGTTAGTCTAGTTCCCGACTATCTAAGTAGCCTTGATGATAATGTACTGGAAATTACTATTCGAAGGCTTATAAGCGATCTTGTATAGTTTCTTTTTGCAGATATGTGTTTTAATGAAATGAATGTTTTTTGTTGATTATGAGCTGCAAAAGAATCTGAGGTGAATCAAATTAGTGGAAATATTTAAAAGTTACATAGTTCTAATTCTAGGCTAAGTTTCAGGTTAAATAGTATGCTAAGTGAAGTAAATTTATTATTTAAATGACAAATATAATAATTGCTAAAGTAAGTTTTTGATTAATTATTATACACTAATCATTCCGATAGTATGTACCAACAAAAAAAGATTGTGATGATACTATTTTACAATAATTTTATCTTGCTTATAAATTTTAGGATTATTTACATAGAACTTAGGGTAACCCAACTAGGTAAATTTAGTTCCTAATACAAAGCATTCCACATTTATGTTTTTGAACGTAAAAATTTTCAATCCATCGAATTAACTCAGGGTTCTAAAAATTATCCAAGACTCTCTACGACACTTTAAAATAAGAATTGTATTAGTTGAAAAATCTTTAATTTCTTGAAGTTAAAAATTATAATTTTGTACGCGTGCAGTTGATATGAATCAAGGCATTAACCAGCCAAATCTTCATTAGCTTATAGATTAATTACTGCATTTGTGTACAGAAACATCTTATTACCACGCGGATCTAACTTTGCGATGAGAGATCAGCGATTTTAATATTCATTTACGTTTATCACAATACTGGGGTTTCTATTAGGAAATTGTCAGTGATAAAGAGTCTGGAACGCAATATCATTTTGACCGACCCGCATACAGAACTGTGTGTTTGTTATTTAATTTTGTTCAGTTGAATGCCTAGTGGCTTCAACATAAAAATAGGAATGTACTTTGTCGTCTAAAGAATCTCAGCGGTCGCGGATTCGAACCCTCGGCACATTCAATTCAAAGTTATAAGTGTATCCACAATGAATTACCATGTTCTTTAACGGTGAAGGAGGATATACTGCGCGTATTAAAGTTTTAAGGAATTTCTCAGATAGTCCACCAACCCTAGGCCAGCATGATGGACAAAGACCTAAATTCACTCAATAGTGAGATGTGAATGGGCTTATGATGATAATGATTAAAAAATCATAGTATCATATATGATAAAAAATCTCGCCTAGTATAAAACGGAACAAAACAAAATTTGCGAAATGTGCAAAAATTTCCTTGGGTATTCTAGGTAGCTAATTTAGTACCGCATTGAAGGAAACTATATTGCCAATGTCTCTTAGCTTACCCCACGAACTATTGTGCGAACAAACAATATGCTAATCTGTTGACATCAGCGATCTGTTAATGATTTGATCTGGCACGCTTGAATGGTACATTAATGGAATATTATTATCTGTTTGTTCTATGTTATGCGTAGGCTTGGATTAAAAGGCTTGGGTTGAGTAAATAACTTGTAATTTAAATCGTCGCCCTTATAAAGGAGTTTCAGTACTCAAACAAATCGATTTGCGTAGTTTTGTGTATATTAGGTTAAAAATGTTTGTCGAATTTCAAAGGTGTATTGTTTATTTGTTATGTCTGTATCTTTATGTCTGATAGTCGAAGACATAGTAGTCATAGTTTAGAGAGATATAAAAGCTAGAACAAATTTAATTTCGACAGTCGAGTATTCAAAACACACTGCGGTCTCTTCAAAAAAGCAGCAAGAGGAATCTTGCCCACCTAAAAATTCTTTGGAATGTCTTAGAACCTTTCAGGTATAAAGGAGCCTAGTAATATGACGAGTAAAGTCTGATAAAAAGGCAATTTAGAAACTTTTCCACCGTTTCTAAATACAGTGCTGAACTACCCACCTACATTGATAAAATAATATCACCAAATTAATGAAGCAGACAACGTAACTGTCCTACCCCAACAAACGTCAAATATGCATCTGGTATTTATGTAATGACGTCATTCAAACTTCGCCGACCGTTTTGATAGAGTACGTGACTTTATTTTGTAATACTTATATTTAATACGATTCAAGTCTCAACATACATATTATGTTGAAAGTCTATGAAATACAGACTTACATCTGTATGTACTCAAAACTGTATTGCCAAAGAGGCTAGCAAGGGTGTATTTCTGTATCCATGTATCGCCGTTGTATTTAAATGTCTCTTGCCGTATTTCGGGCACATATCTATTCGTGCCGCTATCGAGGATTTCATAACCGGGTAATCTTATGCCTATTGCTCGTTCGACCCGTGAATCGAACCCCAGAATCGAACGGCATTTATTTGTGTCTTGAGACCGTCAGCATTTTGTAACTCTGTGTTTGACATAAAAAGCCATAGATTACACATTTTTTGGAAGCTGATGTCTAGCTAACTGCACTACAGGGCTGTCAATTTTTGTCATCGAAATATTACGCCGTAATCTTAAACTACCTACGAGGTTGCAAGTGACCACAATATGATCACTAGTTTCACATACAAAAATCCTCAAATAGCATATAAAAAACTCTTATTAACCCTACATACCTGCGTCTAGCATTCCATAATGCACCTCCCCGTCCCTTGAATTAAAAAACGAAGTATTTAAGCCTTAACCCTCCTCTCGTTTCAAAGGGTTTTTCCATAGTGCCGAGCGTGTGTATGAATAATTGGCGTATAACCCCCCAGTTCAATGCACCTTACTGCGGTCACAAAGGCCCCATGTTTGCTGACTTACTAGTTGTGTCAGTGTGTCACAAATACCCTGACGCATTTTATTGTTGCTTTTGTAGGGTGCGGTTGCATCTGAGGTGAGGGTTGGTATTCTCTTGTGTTCATTGTTTGCTGTAATTCTATGCCATATGTGCCTTTGCAGATGTTTGTGATGAAGGTATAATCTGAAGATATTTTTTTAAAGTAATTGTCTTTATTCACGGTGATTGACTCTTGTCGTGACTTGATACATTAAAATAATGCATTGACACATCGCAACGATGCCCATTTAGGAGTATAATACTTTTCTCATTCGATAGAATCATAGAAACATCAATAGCAGTAAAGTCTGGAAATGCGCCCAAAATACTCTAATAGATATTCTCCCTATTAATAAAACTATAACTAATACTCAATACGATCATTCAGAAACCCACCTCTGTCTACCTCAAGGTTACAATATGTTGCCTACATTGTAATCAGTTTCAAACAAGACGAGACAAAAAACAAATGAATTTACAACAAGCAAAATGAATCCATGAAATACAATGTAACAGCATCGATGTTATTTGTGTATCTGCGACTGAAATGACCATGCATGCATATTTGAGAGTCCATTCCGATGGCTTTTAACGGGAACCAGTAATGGATTTCAAGCACAACATTGTTGCCAAATACACACAAATGGACGGGATGTTTGCAATCAGGATTTTATTCTCATTTTATGTGTTTTCAAACTATGCACCCTGACACAAGGCTGTATTTAAATGGTAAATAAAAATTAATACTTTATTTATATCATCATCAGCCCATATACAGGGTGTATTTAGACCGTGATCGAAAACTGAGGCAGGTAATAGCGATAGTGATTACAAACCCCCTGGCATTAAAGAAAATCCCGACAAACAATAAAATTGTTGAGGTTTTCCATACAGACCACATACTTTTAACACCGATGGTTGTATGGAAAACGTCAAAATTTTTATTTTTTGTCGCGATTTTTAATATCGCCACTGGGTTTGTGATCACCCTCGCTATTACCTGCCTCAGTTTTCGATCACGGTCTAAATACACCCTGTATAAACGTCCAACTACTGGGTACGAGCGTCTTCTACCATCAAGAGAGTTTAGGCCTAGTCCACAAATTCTTGTGTGTGAGTATAAAAAAATCGGTCAGATTTATTTGTCTCTTAAACATCCAGATATGATATTTGTGAATTTTATACACATTTGTCTTAGTGTTCCTGTTGTCGAAGTTAGACCTGCGAACTCTACAAGCTATTGTACGAAAGCGCTACGAAGGTAGTAGTAGTCAGGGGTGCATTTCTAAATCCACGTTTCTGCAGTTTTCAGATCCTACGAGTCAAGTTTTAAAGTCTATTACACTACCACTAACATCCTAATACCAAATTAAAACCCATTATTTTTTACAACAACTTCATCTCTAAACAAAAACTACGTTTAAAATTACGGGAACAATTATCTGCAGAATTATGATATCATATTTATAATACAGTGTCTGGCTCTCGCAGAATTGCACTAAACAATGTAAAATGTGCATAATTACCTATTCAGTTAGCGTAAAAAGATGCATTTATCTTGAGCAGCAACGGGAGGGAATAAAAGAGCAAAAATATAAGTGGATCGCATTAAAACTGAACGGAGAGATCAAGCGCGCTCCTCGGGTGAATAATTAGGGAATATTCTCGTGAAAGGGAATTATTTATTGCGTCTTACCGTTGTTTTCTATGTATTCATATTTTGCATTTGTAAATAGATCGATTTTGGATCGCTTCGGTCGTGTGTGCTGTGCGAGAGCTCATGGTTAGGATTACAAGCTCAGGACAATTTATTTTGCATTTAGAAATTCTTGCTTTTTTACGTGGGACTTAACTATTCTGTCGAAATGTGGGTGTAAGAAAAACAAATTGTAATTAATATCGGCATTAGATGAAAATATGAGAAAACACTTTTTGATGTAACTAGTTCAGTTTAATAAGAGTGTTATTCATTAACAGTTCGTATAAGTCCCATAGCTGGGTTTGAACTTTGAACCTCTTTACAATTGAAAGGGTTTAGGCCTCAGTCCACCACGCTGACCTAGTGCCGGTTGGCGGACTAGGACTAAGAGATTCCTAAGTATTTTTAGGTATGCAGTTTTCATCGAGATGTTCTCCTTTACCATTAAAGTTCGTAAAAATTCTTTGTGAATACACACATAATTGTGGCTTACACAATAGGCTGAATAGTAAAAAATCCCCGAATAACGCTGTAACCTAACTCCATCGAATACGTAGGAATATTCTAATTATTCTGCCTTCAGGTCATTTTCTGTACACCGCACCGTGCATTGTTTTGAAAGGGCAAACGGAAAGAGTGAAAAAAATATTTTTTCCACGTATGCGGTCTTTGTGCATTAATGTAATGCCCTTAAGGCAACAGTTGAATGTGAATTAGCTTTGTGCATTCCTTGTTTATGATTTTATTCTTTTAAGCGGACTCAAAAATTGTCCAGGTTTTAATTTTAGGTTTGGTACAATTTTTTGCTTTTTTTTTGGGTAATTTACTTTTGATCTGGATTAATAAGAAGTTCCGACCGCTCCCGGTGGAAGTTATTGGGGGAGGCCAATGTCCAGTAGTGAACCAATATTGGCTGATTGGATGATGATGAATAAGAAGTTTCTGTACATGGATAATTTTTATCTGTCCATTTACGACCAAAAATCATGTACCTATGTAATTTCAATTGGTACAATTTAAAATTGTAACAAACAAACTATGCTGCTAAACTTAACTATAATTGATTGAAATAAGGCAATAAAATTATATTATTCTATTTAGTTTAAAAACAAGATATTTTATTCAAAAAATCAGATACAAAAAAACGTAATAACTTTAACCAAAACATCCGCGGTCTTTCATTTCACTTCCAACCACCTCAGATTCTGTCAAGCTAGAAATATTCAACTATCCTCAATTCTGCGAAAAATATTAAAGCAAATATCGCGAATGCTGAGCAATCATCCGCACGATTTGACGCCAAAACAACCCTTCCGCAAACAATAATAGGGTGTAAAATAGGGCGCACTGCCCGAACTATCACCACTTTACACATGTAGGGGTCTGAAAAGGCACCGATTTGTGATAAAAAGGTTCGCCTTTTGACTCGTTCAGTTATTCATAGAATTTTGATGTGATCTTATCACAAGGCCTTTTTCACTTGACTTTGTATTTCGGATCACAATGGACCTGATATCTGATATATTGTAAATCAATATATTGTTGTTTTATACATATACATATTATATGTATATGACAAATGCCGTGCGATCTGAAGGTCCTGAATTGATTCCTGGGTCAAGCAAAGAAATAAGCTGTCAAAATTCCTAATAAATTTTGCTTTGTAAATTTGTTGATAACAAAAGAAATTTGACGTATTAATGACAATACTGACATCCCGATAAGTAATTACAAACTGGACATTAGCCAATCAATGTGCTACGTTTTGCAGCTTCAATATAAGTACGGCCATTGATAAATATCCTTTTCCCACAAAGGCTCAAACGTAAGAGAGTTACATGGAGAAAATTGTGTATTAATAAAATTTAAAAGCAATCTGCGGACAAACGGAACAGAAAGTATCGATGTAAATCACAAAGGAAGCGTGGTATAGCGTTTCACTTGTTTATTTGTAGTAATAATGGCTGTCCGGCCAGCCGGCGGGATTGTGCTGTAAAGGGAATGACGTTAGAGGGAATGTAGGGTACGCTGCGTCTAATGTACAGATTTCCAATATAGCTACACAGACAGACGAACTTGGGTTATAGGTAAATTCATGGCGTTATTCATCATCACCATCATCCCATATAGTTGTCCCAATCTTGGGCGTGAGCTTTCTCTACAACTGAGAGACCTTTTTTTATAGATTAAATTAATATTATTTCATTGCATTTCAAAGAGTTCAGGTTTTTATCGTAATAGTAGTAGCATTAGGTGTTTCTCTAGAGTTATATGTCAAATTGCATCTGTTTAATAATGATTGAAAGCTTAAACATTATTATATGGAATTTTCTAAGGCAAGCTAAATATTATCATCGTCATAGGTTCAACAGAAAATTTCTTTAAAGTTCTTGTGAAAATCTTTACAACAACATTATGAAGTGTCAATAAATAGTTTTATTTTATTTGATTTGGCAACAGTTGAGCACAATATTAGCACAGTATGTGAGTATATTACAAAAAAGAAAAAAAATGTTGATTGTAACAACTATTTTCAGGCAAAAACAGCATGCACAATTCAACGTAAAAAAATATATATAAAAGGAACTTACTTTAGAAATAAATAATAATTTTAATTATTTTAAATTTTAGGAGAGTATTTTGAGTGAAATTTATACACCCTTAAATAAGTTCTTAAAGCAAAGTTACCCGCAATAAAACCCAACAAGGGGTGTGACCTCATAGCGTGTCCTAAGTCATTGTACAATTCCCGGTGCGCCGAAACTGGACATCAATCAAACTCGCAAATTGGTGTGCGCGACTCGACAGCTTTAAACACTGGCCCTTTTAGAGCCGCCATAAATGTATTGTTTATGGTTCGCGTGCGGTTATTGCTTTATGGTCATGTTTGATTTCTTAATTTAAATTTGAAAATACCCAACTGTTATCGTAAGTTATGTGCTGTTTTTTAAACGCTCATCGGAACAGTTAAGCAGAAGTACATGTAGCTATCATCATTGGCCTATAGACGTACCATTGATAGCACGGGCTTTCCCTACAACTATGAGGGTTTAGGCGTAGGTATGCCACGCTTGCTTAGAACGAATTAGCGGACTACACACCTAAGAAATTCGTAAATCTTTTTGGTGCGCATATTTTTTCAATATGTTTCCTTTCCTGTTTAATTCAGTGATAATTCACTTAACTTTAGCGGCTGTCGAAATTCTCGAGCTCGATACTACTTGGACTGCATATGTTGCTAAATCAAACAAGACGCATATGTTACATAGTAAATATATAATCAGATATCCCAACCCCGCACACATTAAAAGGCTGGGCACTTACCAGCTATCATCAAAGCTTACATTATTCTCTTTAACACACGCTCAATTACCGAATTATCGCGATGAAGCGTCAGCGATCACAAACAAAAACGCAACGATTAAAATTTTCAATGCTCCAAAGGTTGGCGAGGGCTGATCAAAGGGCGATAGCTTATTCATTTGAATGGAAAATGTTTCAACGCATATTTAAGGCGTTAGAGATTCTAGATGCGTTTAAACATTTAATTTTTTGTCGCTGTTTTTTTGGCCTTAGTCTAGCACGAGTCTTACAGTGCGTTGCTGGACTACACAATTAAGATTTTTTTGAGAATTCGGAGTCAGCAGGTTTTCTTATGATATTTTCGTTCACTGTGAAAATATTTGATAATTAATTGTGAATACACTCTGACGATGAATAAATTTAGCAAAATTTGAAAAAGTGGAGAATGAATACGTTGAGGGAAGTTTGAAGTAGCTCCTGTGATAGATAAGCTGAAAGGAAATCGTCTGTCAAAGGATGGGCGTGTTTTGAGAAGGGATGAAACATATTCAGGTAGAAGTCATAAGTATGAAATTTGCCGTGAAGTCATAAGTATGAACATACTGTGCCGACCCTAAATAAAATCGGGAATAGGGCAAGAAAATGACGATGATAACCCACGACCCAAAGACCAATCTTTGATTCGACCACGCGCCTAAACTTTCACTTCTTCCGATCTAGCAGACTTTATATCCTAGTAAAATGTGTATGATTGAGTGTTTATTGAGTTACGCTTCCCGCTATTTTGTTTCGATGTATGGTTTCTGCGGCTTTTTAAAAGCCCTTTAAGGCCTGATGGACTTCAGCGTGGACATCAAGCGGGCTTTGTAAAGGGCAGTGTGTTTTGGAGCGAAACCTTATGTCTGATTTTGTAATAGGAAAATTCTGAATATAATTTTTAATTGGACGTGTTTTGTTTGCATGATAAAAGAAAATGATTTCTGAGGGCTTGCGATGAGTTGAGTTAGTTGTTAAGTGTTATTAATATTACGTAGATTACATTTTTAGTTATACTTTGGGGCAGATGGCTATTCCAGCTTCCCAAGTAAAACATGTTTGTGGGATCCACATATATCTAGTAAATCTAGATTAATCTCTCAAGTTTTCTCATACCCGCGACACAGAATTTGTATTCTAGTGTGGGGTCAGAATTATGCGTTTCACCTTTAGGTGTATTATTTATTAATTTCGATTATTACTCAGGCAGTATTAATTTCCCCCCAACTAAAGCGTAAATTACAAGCGTCAAACTTTACCTGCTGACTGTACACCTGTCACAAAGGAGCATTTATGCTGTATAACTGTACCGAGCTACCTTACATAAAATGATCATTTTCATACCGATGCTCTCCCTCAATGCCCAAGCATTATAATTACAAAGAGTAGGGTAGTAGGCACATACGTACCTTGGGTAGGTGACGATTCATAGACACTAAGCTGTTATTGTCTATGGCGCACTACCTACTGTTAGAACTTGGGACTTGAGCAATGAAAGCGGAAGGATCTGAAACGCCGAAATAACTGGATCAATATGAACTTGCATGGAGATAGATGAGGATTTGAGGATATTTTTATGGAGGGTTGTTAGCCTCGAGGCTTGGGCAAAAGGTTAAGAATCATCACGTGCTCTGACGGTAGAGGTAAATATCTTGAGGAGACATCTGCTCACCTTAAAGTTATTAAGAATTTCCCAGGTCGTCAATCCGTGCACGTTAGTCCAGCGTGGTGCATTAAGAGGCCTATGTCCTCTTAGTTGTAGTAAAGACCCGCGTTCAGTAGATGGGCTGCTGATGATGGTAATGACAACGATGATGAGGATGGTGATGATATGAAATTGACTCCAGGCGAAACGGGGCACAGTCGCAAGTTCTTCCGTACATTAGTGACTTTTAGGAATATTTCATATGCCCACGTTGTATGGAATAATTATGTCTCATTTAACACGAGATTTTATTACCGTTCACTTTCACAATTCGAAGTTCCGTCCTGCTATTGATAAGTGCTAACACAGGGACATCGGAAAACTTTACCAGGGTTATCCAACCTGGGAACTCTTAATATATAAAAAATTAAAAAGGCTAAATACTGAATTTCTCCGTCAGAAATCCAATTTTTTCAATAACTGAATACTAGCTCGATAAATTGCATAAGATCGCCTCTCATCAAATTCGTTTTTCTGCCTACCTCTCCGGGCTTACAAGCGTCATCATATGTTTAATAAACAACATTATTGTCTCTCATTTCGAAACCCTTGATTGTCTATAGCTGTCCATTATACTTACTAAGTGTCAGTGACGGGTCACATAATAAGAAACACAAAATTATTTCATGTTCAAAGTTACTGATTTGTAGAGTTAGCAAAACACATTTTTATAGAAGCGGATTTTTAAAGCTGTAAAATAAGAACTGAATATTAAACTAACTGTATGGATTTTGTTTTCGAAACTACAAACTGAAAACCAATTGTACGAATACAGTTTTCGAAAATAAAGCCCAATTACGTTTACAATCGATACATCTACCTTCTTATTCCTAAAATAACTGCATACATATTTTTATTATAATTTAACTAACACCACACCAGAAGCGTGAAGGCACCGTAATATTACAGGTGTAAACTTACTGTGGTGGCACGTACCGTAGTAATTCCTAACAGGGGACGTCGACAAAAGCGCGCTGAGTAATTACAGAAAAATAGGGGAAAATAACTGGGTCAGTGCTGTTGTGTGGGTATTACGCGTGATTACTATATATATGTTTACATATGTACATATATACAGGGTGTATCCAGACCGTTACCGGAAACTAAGACGGGTAATAGCAGAGGTGATTACAAACCCTTTGGCATTGAAAAAAAAGTGGACAAAAATTAAAAAAAATGAGGTCTTCCTTTCAATCACATACATTTTACACCTACGCAACCATACGTAGGTGTAAAATGTATGTGATTGAAAGGAAGACCTCAATTTTTTTAATTTTTGTCCACTTTTTTTTAGGTAAACGTCAAAAATTTTGTTTTTTGTCGGGTTTTTCTTTAACACCAGGGTGTTTGGTAATTGGAATCACCTTGGCTATTATCTACCTTAGTTTTTGATCGCGGTCTGAATACACCCTGTATATGTAACCACCCTGTAAACGTAATCATCCTGTATATGTATAAAACAGGGAGATCTAAAGAGTTTGTGAGGAGCTAAGCTCCCTCCTTGATCCATTGACTAGCGTGGAGGTTTTGTATAACGCACTCCTTGTTTGTGAGCTTTAATACCTCTTAGCTTTATATGAGTCAGCATTTGCGATAAATGGGTCCTAACTTCGATTCCTCGGTTGGGTGTTTTTTATTCGTTACAAAAGTTTGAAAATGGCAAAATCTTGCGTGTGACTTTGAACTCATTAAAATAAGTCAAATTATTACATTAATTTAAATCATAATTGACGGTAGTTAAATCTTTGAATTGTATATATTACAATATTTTGATCAATCATTCAGCAATGTAAAGAACACTTATTGTATTATGGTAAGTTTAATACATATTACCATTGTTTTTAAATTAAATTTCGAAATAATTTTAAGCGAATTGAAACATTGCAATTTTTACAATTTAATACTATTAAGTTGAAATTTCAAAGACGTGATCAAATATTTAACTTTTAGATAATACACTTAAATAGTTAAAACACAGATATTCATATTTAGAACAACCTAGGATTGAAATCCGTGACTATAAAAATCATATCTAAGAAGAACGTATTCTCAAATAATACTCAATGATATTACAAGGAGACTTTAATAAATTGTATTACTACAATAGTGTAAGTAATGCAAATACCGATTGTGGTGATAGGAATAGAAGCTTCCAAAGGAATCGCGCCCAAAATACTGAAGGAATAAGGGCGTTGCTTCATGTAGCTTAAAGTTAGTTGAAGTTCAGCACGGAGTGATTCATCTGTAAAGATAAGATTTCAGAGGTATAGGTTATGTTCATTGTAAAACACACTTAATAGTCGCATATTTTTGAGTCTATACTAAGACAATAGTCTAATATCGTGGATATCAGGACATTCATACACCTAGACCTGAAAGAAATATTTGTAGATCGCACAAATATTTGTCTGTTTGGGTTGAACCCACGGCCTCTTGCTTTGCAAAAAAATCTAAGGAAAATTATTGGCTACATGCCAATAAAGATCATTTCGATACTTTTGGATGCTTGGATGTTATTTTAATGCCTGTAAATAAAAAAAAAAAAAACCCGCCGTAGTAGCACAAGGAATTGTAAGTCCGGGTAAGATTAAGCCAGCGAAATTATCACGATTGACGATCAAAGTCGTATCTTTCCAGTCAAGACTATGTCGACCGCAGTTACCACGAGGAATGCTAATTAATTTAATTATTCATTTTTATATAAAGACAATTTCATTTTTGATACATAGGTATTTAATGTAAAATAAACCAGAATTTGTGTTTCTGTATACTTATAATAGCGGTGATAAGGCTACCTTGCTTTTACTTAGTCGTGAATGAGAAAATAGAGTATAAAAACAATTCACCTGAACATCTCATGTACTGTCTGGTTAGAAGCATCTGTGTTCTTTCCACCTCGTTCATAATAAGCTCGGAAATAAGAGCGGGTGATGACAAATATATTATAGAATGCAATATTTCTAAGGTAAGTATTATACCGGGCGTCGGATTATCCTGAAACAAGCAGTTTAAACTAAAATAATTGCACTAAAATAATTCTACTGCTCACTACATCATTGACAAGAATGACAAATAGATCATTTGAAACCACTGCATTTTGTACGCATATTCGGTTTGTTTTTCATTTGTTTGTTTTATGTAAGTCATCATCATCATTAACAGCCTTTCACGTCCACTGCTGGACATAGGCCTCTCCTACGGCACGTCACTGGGCTCGATCTTCGGCCCTCCTCATCCAACCGCTGCCAGCTACCTTGCGAATATCGTCACCCCACCTAGCTTTTATTTCTATTGAATTATTCTAAAAAATCTTGATAGGATTGATGTTAACTGCCTCATTGTTTTGCGATACTGGTATGTGCTGTAGTATCTAGAGGACCTGATTCTGATTTACAGGTTGAAAAAAGTGTTTTTGAATCTGAAAATATTTCTAAAAATCGGCTAAATACTCTTCCTCTTTAATGAGGGACTAAAACACCGTAGCGAAACGTGGTCGTAGGAATGCATAACTGGCTACCCTTTTTATGACATAGGAGTGTGTGTGTGTAGAAACGGATACTTACATAGCCCATGAAAAGCTTTTGACATATGTAACCCTGCATCAGATATCTTGGAAAATATGTCGTCAGAGCCACGAGAACCTGAAAAGAGGTTTTAATGTGATAACTTAATTTCTTAAAAATCGAAGTATAATAGATCTTAACCAAAATAATATTACTCTCTATGAATGACCTTGTTTAGTTTAAGTGGTCTGGATTCCAGAGTCGAGCCAAAGGGTCATGAAAGAGTTATTCCGTTAGGAAATCTTTATTAGCAGTACTGTGGAAATGTGACCAGCAAAAGGAAACAGGACCGCCTTAATATGAACCCAGCTGGCAAAACATATATTCTAATTCTTTACTGATTTTATCCTAAAATTTACAACTGACCTTAAACTGCAGGTAATATTCGACAGACTCAAAATAATCCAGCAAGTTGTTGTAGTACCGCAAACATTTCCTCACTCGTCTGATTTTTGTTGATATTTCATGTTTCCCTATAATATTCACTGGTATTGACAGCTTCTCCAAGTATCTTCTCATCAACTTCAACCGATTGTACAACGAGCCGAATACCATTATCACAATCAAATAGCTCAGTTGCTCGGACAAAGATATGAACAACACCCAAAAATCGTCTAGTGACTTGAAAAAGTGAAACGATGCGTAATTGCAGTGAATGATTATTTTCATAATGTACATAATTAAAATAGCAGTGGTACAATCGTTGGGCATTATGCCAATATTTCTGAAGCCCATGACAGCATCATTGACTTTCAAGCTATTACGATATTTGAAGAAGAAGTCTTCCCTAGTGAGTAGGTTTAAGATGATGTTGACCCCGTATTGACTCATACTTATATAGTAAAGGAAGTTAAAGCGATAGGCGTTGTAAGTGGCTACCGACGCTAGGTAAATTAAGGAGATGCAATAAATTTTCAGTAAGTTTGAAACCAATTTCGATTTGGATATGTCGTAGTAATTACCGAAGACTAGCCGGATAGCCATGACTATGTGAAAAAAAACAAACGCGCGCTTTTTAATGATTTTTAACATAGTTGATACACTTCGTAACATTTTTTTAAGAGAACTGGTTCTATTTCAATGTTGGTACTTTAATTAATTTTATCGATTGGCACTGTTCTGTTTGAATTTATTTTAATATCACATCTGCTTACTATGATTAAATTTTTACTTTTTATCATACGTGCCCTATGTTCATTAATGTCTAGTTGTATTTTTTATTAATAGACAAGCGGTAAAGCCTAGATCTACTTGGGGGCAAATTTGAATTCCGTGCTCTCAAGGCAT
Source organism: Cephonodes hylas (assembly GCA_030295005.1). NCBI lineage: Eukaryota > Metazoa > Arthropoda > Insecta > Lepidoptera > Sphingidae > Cephonodes > Cephonodes hylas. The sequence continues at coordinate 8,522,011 of AP025382.1, forward strand.
ACACTACTTTTTTCCGGTATAAATAGTCGGGTAGCTTTAATATTTAATCGAAAAATACAAAACAAATACTTGGTATTAAATTTAGTGTGAATAAATTTTATTTTGAATTTTGATTATAGGAGTAGAGCAGCAATTAGAAAAACAGTATAAACGAGAAAAATATTTATTTTAAAGTTTATATTTTTGAACTCTCGTGGCAGCCGCACCGACTGAGGCAGCCCAGACACACTCTTGCCTGCGAAGCCCGTTTCACCTGCTACCTCATCGTTCAATTCATCTGCGCTTAACAGCCGTTCATTGTTCGCTATTTTCGTGCTGTTATGACTTTCTTTCTGTTATTTCTCCTTTTTATGACTATACAGTACACTTCATTTCCAATCGTCTTGTGTAGACTGTGACTGTTGCTCTATACTGATTTACGGTTATTTACTGAATTTCCATATCCCGCATCAATCACCAAACGACATAGTGCACTGGCAGTAGTGGGACGTTTGATGTCTGATGATGTTCTCTTGATAACTGATGTTTGATAGCTAATTTATGGCATAATTTATGAACACCTTTAAGGTTTAAAAATATCCTCTCAGAACCAGAAAAATGGCCTCTTCCGTCGGCGGCAGCACTGCACCGAGTACTTTCCTCTCTCAATCCACGGACTTACTGTTATATCCGTACTCTTTATTGCAGTCACAACAGTCTTTGCAGAAACGTACACCAAAATCAAAAGCAACACTATGATCAATCTATCTATCAATTGCATGTACTTCTCCAACCATTTTGCTATCGTATACAGCGTGTGCAAATTGTGCTGTTTCAATGATTCACAGGGTGATTCCAAAGCTGCATATGGGATGGACAAACAGACCAACCAGCTTATCACAGATAGTAACGTTGATATGCAGAGATTCATCCTCCTATCGGTTTGCAGTTGTGTTTTGTATGGCTTGTGTTTCTTGTTCTTTGGTTCTTCATATTTGAATACTTGATCCAAGTAAAGGTACTCGATGAATCTGAAAGGAGAATTAAATCCAAAAATTAAAGGAAAATTCAAAGAGTTAACAAAACTACAAAATGTAAAACTATAAGGGTCGGTTAATCTTGTAGACGAAATTATTCAAATCATGATTGCCACGAATTTAGGCAAGCGTTGTATTTATATGATGAAAAAACCAAAACGTTTAAAATTTTCCAGGAATTTCTTAGATGGGTAGTTTGCTAACCCCCCCTAGACCAGCATTGTTGACTGTGGTCTAAACCTTCTAAGTTTTTCGGACTCTGAAGTGGCCGTGTCAAACATTGAATAGTCTATTCTGAGGTTCAATACGCTCGACACACTAACATTTCCTTTCTAGCTAAACTGTTCACTGCTTACACACCTGCACTGAAGGACGGATTTGAACGATTTCTGATATGGAGGTAGATGTTGCCTTGGTAATGGGCATATCATAGGCCCACTTTATATATCCGACAAAATACAGTTTCTCATGGGATAAGAACTAATTTAAGGCGGAACAGATCTTACAGTTAGTGACAATATAAAACTCTTACCTCTGCAACGCAAGACGGTAGAAAATCATTATAAATTCCTGATAGCTTTCTGAACAATTTTGAATATCAACAAAATGTTTGGTGTTTCTCACAACAGTTCCGTATGCAGACTAAAGTACAATCAGTGATTCAATCGTTTAGTACTCTATGCAAGTCATTAAATAACGATGATCATTAATTAATTACGATTATCTGGAATAATGTTATACAATCTGTATTTGACTAAATTTTATATTCTGGCATTCTCGGAAATCGTTTTAGTGTTGCTATAGTATTTTCATTTCTAAACATTCGGCGCGTAAAAGTGAATAGTACATTTATTAATTGAATTTGATGAAATTGTGTTAAGAGTGTTATCTATCCACAATAATCTCTCATAATTTTAAATAATTATATTAGTTACATCAACAATGTTTTATACACTTTGTAATATGACAGTGTTTAATTTATAAGAAAATTATTTTATCACCAGCCCATATACGTTTCGCTACTGGGCACGGGCTTTACGATAACTGAGAGGGCTTTCGCCTTAATACCTTTCGACTACACACTCGATAAATTCTTAAGAACTTTTTGTTGTGCAGGTTTGCTCACGATGTTTTCCTTCACTGTTAAAGCAAATGATAATTGATTGTGAATACACATATCTTATTAGTCTGCTAACCCGCAATAGGCCGGGGTGGTAGACTAAGGCACAAACCCACTCAATGGGCTGATGATGATGACACATATCTTCGAAAAGACAGAACTTATTCAAACAAAATATGACGTATTCCTACAGATCTATGTTTGACGTAATCCCGACCCAATCACGTTGCAATTGAATTATTCAGTAAACAGTAATCTAGTACCCTTGAAGACAATAGGAATGGACGTCATGAGTCATGAGTGAAGCTTATAAATAGCATCGTATAATTAGTATAACCAAGCAGTGATGGCCTCGAGGTTTAGGCGCGCGGTCGAGAATCTCGGCGGTCGCGGGTTCAAACCCCAGGCACACACCTCTGACTTTTCGAAGTTATGTGTGTATTCAAATTGAATTATCACTTGCTTTAACGGTGAAGGAAAACATCGTGATGAAACCTGCACACCTAAAAGTTCTTAGGAATTTCTTAGGTGTGTAGTCCGCCAACCCGCACTAGGCCAGCGTGGTGGACTATGGCCTAAACCCTCTCAATGGTAGAGGAGACCCGTGCTCAGCAGTGGGCGGTATATGGGTTGATGAAGATGAAGAAGAAGAAGAATTAGTATAAATAGCTTATAATTACTGGTTCAGTTATTTGTAGCTACGCAGGTTTTCTTTATTTGTAACTAAGTGGCCAGCAAGTATCAAAATTTTGTAAATAAATAAATAGACCCAACTGTCACATACATAGTTCTGACAACACACTAGGATACAAGTCCTGTGTCGAGACAACGAGCGACTTTTGCTGTCTCACAAACATCTAGACTCGAATCCAGACTAGTTATAAGTACGATTAAACCTAAGGAACTAAGGATGCAGAATTTATAAGAATTGCATTCTAAGTTTCCTTCAACGCAGTCTTTCATCCCATATCCAATAATAGTAAAAGTTTCCGGAGTAACATATTGACCTCGTCCTTCGTTAGAACTCCGCCCTTGACTTTCATCTGTGTCAAGGTCGATCTCCAAGCGTATGAATCAGAAACTTATTGTTCCTTGTTTCTTGTCGTGGAACGAATGCAATCGACTTTTATATAATTTAAAACATAAATCTAAAGGAGTTTGTTCGTTTGAATGGTTTATAAGTTCCCTTTTAGAATTTCGTACGTGCTTCTTTATATCCCTAATAGGCCAGCGTAATGGACTTAGGCCTTGACTCTCACACCTGGGGAGGCCCGTACCCGGTAGTGAAACTTATTTATTTATAAACTCTTTATTGCACACAAAGAAATAATATACAAATCAAATAAACAAAGAGAAAGAAGTACAATTGGCGGTCTTATCGCACAAGGCAATTTTTTAGAGACAACCATTATATTATATTATTAACTAGCGACCCTCCCCGGCTTCGCACGGGTGCAATGCTGATATTTAATGGATGTTATCATACATATAAACCTTCCTCTTCAATCACTCTATCTATTAAAAAACCCGCATCAAAATCCGTTGCGTAGTTTCAAAGATTTAAGCATACAAAGGGACATAGGGACAGAGAAAGCGACTTTGTTTTATACTATATAGCTGTCCCGGCAAACTTCGTATCGCCCTACCAGCCAATGAATGTCTCGTTACTTATTAACAGAATCTAATTTTTAATTACTTAGGTTATATCATCATCCCCTTGCCCTGGTCCCAATTAATTACTTGGGGTCGGCGCAGTATCTCTTCTTTTTCCACACATCCCTGTCAGCCGTCATGTTTTCATTCACCCCTTTCTTTTTCATATCTTCAGTCACGCACTCCATCCATCTCTTTTTTTTGGCCTCCCTCGGCTCGCCCATCCATCCACTTTCATGTTCATCACTTTTTTTCCTACATATGATTAATTCCTTCTCTTAATGTGCCCATACCACGACAGACGGTTTCCTTTCATCTTTTCTATCACAGGAGCTACTTTCAGACTTACCCTTAAGTATTCATTTCTGACTCTGTCACTCCGTGTTATACCACACATCCACCGCAACATTCGGCATCTTTGCTGCATGCAGTCGTCTTTCGTAAGTCTTCGTCGTTGACCATTTTTTTTCTTTTTCCCTTGACCTACCATTTGTCGTACCTACATTCCAACTTGCATACCTCAATCTCATTTCCCGGGCTAGTGTCTTACGTTGCCCCCGCCCGGGCTGGTGTAACAAACCTTGCCCATTTCTCATAGGAACCGGATGCTGCCCCTGCGCATCGGCTACGGGGGACGGCCTAGGCCCTGTCACCTTTCTTATTATACATACTGTATAAATGTTTTGGCAAATGTTTTACGGCCGGCCGCCTGTCTGACACCAACTCTCCTTGGGGCTTTCGTTCTTTTGGTAAAGGGGTAGAGATAGCGTGTGTTTGGGTACAGGATATTGCAGGTAAGGATATTTGGCCTGATGGTAAGGATGCCACAGTCCCGGATAAGGAAATAGTGGGAGACTCCAACAGCTCGGGGGGCCGAGGTCGCGAACTCATAGCCCTGTTCCATGACTGGCTAGATCAATGGAAAAGGCATCCCCTGACCATTTATTACGATTTGTTGAAGGAGATTTAGAGTATTTTAGATATTCAAGCATAATAAAAATAAAAAATTAGGCACTACCAAGGAGATTTGTTACACAAAATAAATTTCTGAACGCCTTAATATTTGACAGCCAAAAAATGTCAATCCATTGTCATGAGAATTCTGCATTTTTAACATCTAAAATACGCAATTATTCGAATGTTATAGATACATATTGTCGATTCAAAATGCTTATTTTAATAAGTTCTTTTATTTGAGGGAGCCTCTAACTGCATCGACGGGATAAACATTAAATGACAGGAAATTTTGTATGGTGTTAAAGTTCAAAATGACTTAAGTATCATTACGAACCTTGTGTATGGGAATATAGAAAAGTATTATTTTTAGACCTTTTCAGGCAATTATTAAAATGTATCTCTCCGTAAGAACAATCCTCGTACTTCAAGGAATATTATAAAAAAAGAATTAGCGAAATCTGTTCAGCTGTTCTCGAGATTTGCGCTTAGGAACACATCGAGCAATTCATTTTTATAACATAGAACTCCTCCACTACGATTTAAACTTTATTGTATTGTATTAAAGTTCAAATTGACTTAATTATTAAAACGAAACTTTTGTATGGATAAAGAAAACAATGAAAAGTCCCACGGGAACGCTATCGAACGGGATAAAAAGTATCCTATGTCCGTCTCCTGGCTCTAAGCTACCTCCCTACCAATTTTCAGCCAAATCTGTTCTGCCGTTCTTGAGTTATAAGTGGTGTAACTAACACGACTTTCTTTTATATATATAGATATGGACTTATTAATGATAACCCATTATTTTCTTATTTCCCCGCCTGTTTAATTAGTGAAAAATATTTTATTCCTCTTTTACATAATCTGTATTGTATTTGTGTATTGTTTAATGTCAGAATTAACCGTTTATTAAATTATATTATTTTAAAATAAAAAAGGAAATTCTCAGTATTAGCATGGAGTCTGGAATTGCGGGACTGGCCTTCCTACCATTTCGTTTAATATACATGCATACTTAGTTTATAGTATGAATTAATTTTGGTTAGTGTATAATATAAATCATAAATACCAAAAATTTATATGTAGTCCAACACCAATTTAGTAATTGGTGTTGGACATTATTGGTATAATATAGTTATCATACCAATTACGTAAGTAATAAAAATGTAATTATGTAACTTATAGTAATTATTATTTCTTTAGTACAACTACTTAGGAAATGAACAAACTTTTACTTTGTAATTAAATTATCTAATGGAATAGATACTTTAGAATGTTTATTTTTTCTTCAATAAATGTAGTAACGTAAATGAATTATCAAGTAAGTAATATCCTTAGATATTTCTTCCGTCTTTTAGTCGTCACTTACTAGTCAATTCATAACCCAGTTTTTACAGTGATCATAATGAAAAAGAGTGGCAAATTACAGACATTTAAAAAGATACATCCATTTTTCCAAAGAGACAAAGTAAAACTACCAAAATCTTTGATCTTCCTCTTGAGAACAATCCAGATTATTTTTTCTTATAACATGGGTGGTTTTGATATTAAAAACAAGAAGATGAAGAAGTTCATCAAATGCTTGTCCGTCTTGCAAAGCGTGATAGTTTCCATCGCTACAGTCTTGAGTTTACACATCTATCACACAAGCATAGTCTGGTATTTTGTGCTCGTTCTGCAATACATTTGCACAGCAATTCCCTTCGCTTTCTTCAACAGTGAGATGTCGTTCTCTGACTTCCAAAAGTCTTTGATGAAATTCGACTACGTTTTGCGGATCGACAGCTACTCCAAAAACATTAACAGAAATATGCTGGTCATTTCAATTGGTTGTACCCTCTTCAGAATTTGTTTCGTTAATATCTACTGTTTCTACTTTGATGAGTCTTGCGTCCATCCAACGATCCTAAGAGTAATTGTCATCTTAGTTTGGCTTTCTTTTGATGTGAATTTGTTTATGTATTTGGGTCAATCAACTTTTAAATGTACCATCAATGATAGATTTTATATATCAATTTTTTTTTCTTAAATTTGTATATTTTATACGTATTTGTTGTTGATAATTATTTATATTTAAGGAATTCAAATAGAGCAGAACAATTTATGGTAAATTTTACTCAAAAATTCACATGACTGTAGTTAAGATAGTCCCTTTGACATTTAAAAATTCAGTCAAATTGTTAATTTACTTTTAAATATTAAAATCATATTTGAAAAACCTTACTGTTCTTTTAAAGTAAAAATGACGATAATCTGTCTTTAGGAGATAAGAAAAAAGTGGTTGTCCAGTGGACATAGACGTTTGTCCATAGGAAATACTCGGGTGTCCAAAGGGGACTCTATGATGAAAATCGCATGTATTTCTTCTTTTATGTAATAAAAAAACAACTATTTGAAAATAATTATCAGTATTAGAAGAGAAAATATTGAATAATTCAGATAACGATCTTGGATGTCCAAGGGACTGGTGGTGATATTTATTAGTCTTTCCGCTCCCTGGTAATAAATAATAATATTTTGAATTAGGTCTTACGCACAGTAAAAAATATACATTAAATTGAATATATTCCACTTTAATTTACTGAAATATATAAAATACGAAAGTTTTTGTGCTGGTTGTCCAGTGGACACACAATAAAGCCACGCTCTTTTTCAAAATACACTCGGTCGACTGGCGCCGCGGAAAAGATGAAATCAAAATCGAGGCTGGATGAATGTTGTCACGAAATAAATCGACTTGAGTTCCAAGCAGTAGTCACGCCATAAATGTTTGGATTTTGGAACTTTTTTACCGTTGTCCGGTGGAAGTCAGAATAATAAAATATAATAGGGACTAAAATAAACATGCAAAAAGGTTGTTAAGGTTTTAAAGCAAACAAAATCTATTTACTAGCATCATAGTAGATATTGTAATTAATAATTATGTTTCATTGTAATGGATTGCCATATATAATTTTTTTGGAAGAATTAATGTTTCGTTGTACTAACCTACTGGGGGACAAATTTACATAGTACTGATAGGACAGATAAAAGTTGATTGACCCATTTCTTTGTTTTTTATACCGCTGATTGGCGGTTGCGTAAACTTGTATCTGCTTTGGAAGAAACGTCTACTGATGTGGTGCATCTGCATCACTTATACAAAGATCTGATCGATGCTGTAGAAATGACTAAATGTCCGTTTGATGTTGTGGTAAGTTTGCTTTATTTAATATTATAAATGGGGTTTTGTGTTTCGCGTTTTTAATCTCCACAGAGATATGTTTTGGTGTAATTTAATAATGTTTGCTTCGGATATGTTGTCAGATTTATGTACCTATAAAATAAATAAATAAATACACCCAACAGTCACATACATAGCCCTGACCCCACACTAAGATACGACTCTTGTGTCGTGGGTATCAGAAACTACGAGAGACTTTTTCGGTCTCACAAACACCCAGACCCGAAACAAATATTTGTGGATCACACAAACATTTGTCTCGGTGCGGGGATCGAACCCGCGGCCGCTCGTTTCGCAAGCTGGTGTCTAGCCAACTGCGCCACGGGGCTGTCACCTACCTATACGGTTGCTGGGTGTAATATTATATCAAATTAGTATAAAATTATGTAAGTAGACAATTTATTTATTGTCATATCAGTAATACTTTACCTTTGTTATCGTAAAATTCAGTCATCGTTTAGATGTGTTTGTGTGTTCAACTTACATTACTTTCTAAAGCTTGCACTTGCAGACCGATCTTGGTCACTTACATCGATATATTTTTCATCATAATCAGCCTTCATTTCGTCCACTGTTGGATATTATATTTTTCAGTACATAATAATTCTCCTTTTCAACGGCGCGGGAGGCATGCTGTCAATTTACGTCACCTTAACAGCGATACAACAGAAACGATTTGGAGTGAGTAAAAGCATCATATGAAACTACCACACTAGGTTGCACTTGCGTTCAATTTGCCAAAAAATCTCCGTGTGACAAAAAAAATTCATACAAACTTTGGACCCACGTTTGCAAAAATGTCTTGCTCACTTTTGTCATCCCCTTACCGTAGTTAGATAGACACTAGCTTATGAATCGAGTAGCCAAGGGCCTAAGATTCTCGATATTAATTCGATTAAACATTATCCTAATTTATATGTGAAATTCCTTTTGTTAAATGATGAATTAAAGGTTAAAGATTTTTATATGGAATTTTGTTAGGCAATCTGTGCGTGAATGTCTATGGAAGTACCGACACTGATGAATTTATGTAAGAGTTTTATGTTGTATACATTGACTACTCTTTCATCAATTCTGTCTTTACGTCCTTCCTATGGTTGTCTCTGAAAGATCGCCTTGAGCAATAGCACTGCCAATTGTACTGATTTTTCTTTAACCCTTTCGTTTTGTTCATTATCGCCGTGTACACAATCAAGTTTTATTAAATACTAAAATAAATCAATCACCCGTATTGCTATTAACATAAGGATTAGTTTCATAATCGATCCTATATTTCTTCAGGAACAATTACCAGGAATGACTGCGGGTATTCTGACAAATCTACAGTCTCTACTGCTGACATTCTCTCCACCACTTTGTGCTGGGGTTTTGTCCTTGCATGCAGAGTATATTAAGGTTGTTCTCCACAATAGATTAATGACTGAAAAAGGTAAGTTATTTTCTCTAAAAGTAGTGATAGCCTCTCGAGGCTATCTCTCGGGATAAGCGCGTGGTTGAGAATTTCGAGCCCAGTGGCGTGCCTTGCAGAGCAGAAAACGTGAAAGGCTCGTGATGATATAGATGATGATGAAGAGAATTTCGGCCGTCGAAGGTTCAAACCCCAGGCACACAGCTCTGGCTTTTTAAGTTGTGTGTGTATTCACATCAATCAATCAAATCAACATCAATGTATCATCAATTAATTATTTTACTGTGAAGGAAAACATTGTTAGGAAAACTTCATAGGTACCTAAAACTTTTTAAGAATTTCTTAGATGTGGCATCAATTCCCGGAGCAAACAAAACATGCATTTTTTTACATTATAAAAATTTAAGTAGCATATAGATGTGCTGGAAAAATGTCAATTCCTTATCTTAATGCTTCTCTATCTGCCCATTCAGATGTATTTGATACTTACGCGTACATACACAACGCTTACGTCTCTACAATTCATTCCTATACTTCCCTTTCTGAATAGTAACATTAATTTTCCAGATAAACGTACGGCTTGGAATATACAACGGTTCATATCATACGTCGGCGTCCGGCCGTTCAAGTTGCGAGCGTGTCGTCTGATACCACTGGACTACACGCTGCCAGTCGTCGCGCTCAACTTTTGTGTCACCTACCTTATAGTTATAGTACAATTGACTCATTTGTTTTAAGTATACAGTTGTACCATCATACATGGTGGAAACAGAACGAGAAAACTCAAAATAAGGTAATACAATAGTTATGGTGAAAAAGACATGTTAAAAAAAATACGTTTCCCTAATCACCAAATAAAATTATTTTTTATGGCTATCAATTAATATAAGTGTATATACATCATAACATCTATTTATATTGGGTCTTATTAAAATAAGAGAATACATGTCGGTCACACATAGTTTATTTTAAATCACACAAATTCAACAAGTGCAAGGTTTATAAAGAATGCTTATAATAACGTGAGGAAAGGGGAAATCACTTAACAATTCAATACAGGTGTCTTAAAATACTCATTTAATATGTACGAGATTACGACTTTGTCATTTCTTGGGCAAGGGAAGTCCAAGACTTGGGTGTCTGTTAGACTAGAAGGTCTTTCGTAATTTCAAAAACGACACAAAATTCGTAGCTTAGTGTGTGTATGTTGGGATTATTTAATTTACTCACATTTTCCGGAAAACTGATAGAAGTAATTCCATGGTAGCTATCTCCAATAAGTAATGTTCATTATATACATTTATTTTCAATCTGTGCATAAAGGTGGACTAGTGAAAAAAGACAGTGAACTATCTCATTCGTTCGATTTAACCTACACTTATTCTATCCATATAAATATATAATCCAAATAGAATCAGTAAAGTCCAGAAAACAGGGTGAATTGAAAACCGACAATAACGTAAGTGATGGTTAATGAGATGACCGCGATGGGTTGAGACATGTCCAGAGGAACAGCTCCGAACAACACGTAGCTGAAGGGACGGCGAGTAATGTACTCCAGGGCCACTTGTAGTTCAGAAAGTAGGTTCTCATCTGAAAAGCAACGAAACAAAACATGATATTTTAAAAAGTACTGGCATAGCTTTGGTTGATGAGGTTCAATAAGGCATACAACTTGCAAATAGTACTCTGTAGATGGAAATGATTCTACCATCTGTAAGCTAGTTCTCTGACTATCTGTTTCTCCAAACAGTTTTGTTTAAATTTAATTACTACACCTCGATCGAGACACCCTATAACCGACTTTGTCCAGATATTTTTTGTCAGCGAAATCCTGAGTACTAGCTTGTATCAAAAAATGTGCAAGAATAGCATAGCATATTATCACTTAGATTTTAGATTTCATCATCATTCTCCTGCCCTGCTCCCAATCCTTGGTTGGGGTCGACGCAGCATTTTTTGTCCTTCCTTCCTGTGTGAAAGGACAAAACATGCTGCTTAAGAGTTTTGGCAGATGTTTTACGGCCGACCGCCTGCCTGACGCCTATCACTTAAATTTTATGTTTATAATTCATTAAACTTTCGAGGTTACCTCAAAATTTGGTAAGGAGTCTGAACTGTCTGACGTTAGTCTTTATTCTCACCTGAACACTGGACAATCTGTTTTGCCAGCACTAATTTAATTTTATCCACTTCGCTTTTGATCAGTTCAGCTGCAACTGCCGGTCCGCACATTAGTACGAAAATTTCAGTCGTAACTACAATTTCTATAATGCATTTCGCGTATCTCTAAAAAACAAATTATAACATCAGTGGTGGTTCTTGCGTGACGAAATTCCAAAATAGAATTTTTAGGCCTTTTATCTTTAATTAACCAGAGTAATTTTGATATAAGAAATAAAAATGTCCTGATATCACAATAAACAAGACATTACACAACTAAAGTATAAGATTTTGGCTTCCATGGAAGAACTGCCTTATGATAACATGCATCAGTTACTAGACAGTTTTGACCCTGACCACCTATCAGCATCTTAGAGGAAGCACGCTCCTGGTTTGCTCCGTTAGACCATTACTACTTGGAGTTAGGCTGAAGGTCTATCCTGGTCTGGTTTTCATCGCTGGTAATTTTTCTCCTAAATGGTTTTGATCGGTACCGCATCGGCGAAATGTATGTGAAAACCAATTTATACCAAAAATAAACGTGCGCCGAAATTCAGTGGGCTAGTGATGCGATTCTTTAAGAATATTGCGTTTATAACTTACCCTTCGAGAGCCCCAGAACAGAAGTAGATAAGCGTATATTATGCACTTGAATAAATTAATTGTAGCCGTCAGGGAAATCTGTAATAAAAATACATAATCAAAGATGCGTTTCGTCCGAGTACTTTTAGTCCATATCATCCCAAGCATTCTTAAACTACTTTCATTTGAATTAAACTTTCAGCACACTACCTTCTTACCCTTTATTACAAGTACGCGAAAAAAATCATCTAATATTTCTGTTTCAGTACCGTTCCAATAATGGAACAGCAGGAAGATATGCCACTGGTACCAATAAGCTTCTATGTATAGAAAATATTAGTATCGGTTCAACTTTTTAAGAGGTGAACATAGATTTTTAACAAATAATTTTAACAAATATTTCAACCTAAAGGCGCAATTATTCTGAGAAAGAGAAAACTAAATACTTACCGTGAACTCTAAACCCACACCAGTATCCCGCAGAGTCTTTAGCAAGTTGTGGTAATGTAACAAACAGCGCCTCACTTCTCGCACTTTGTCGAGAGCGCACGCTTCGCTTATAATGTTGACGGACACCGTGTTGCTCTCAAACCGTCTTCTCAAAAACTTCATGCGAATGTACAATGCGTAGAACATCGCAATACTCAACATTACATTTATTTTTGAACCAAAATCGGAGAAACTAAGAAGTGCTGATGAGACTCTCAATTCATAAATATAATAGCTAATGTATATAATACTTATTCTATATAATACAAAAAGGGCAGATGCCAATCTAGTGCAGTCGAATGCATCAATATTTCGGCCCATTAATACGTCAATTGTCTTCATTTCTCGAAAATATTCGAAAAAATATTCATCCCCAGTGAACAACGATATAAAGGCATTTATGAAATATTCCACAGGCATTATCTGATATGGAAACATATGGTAAAAACAAACTCCAATACAGATGTTAATTGTAATTATAATGCAGTACAGTTTGTAAGCCATTTGTACAATTTTAGGCAAATCCGTATGGAAATAGAAACCAAATATAACCCGAAGTATTTTGACATCATTTATAAACGACGAATGTTTTTTAAATAATTCTTTCACAGACTTAAGTACGGACATTTTTATCAGACCTTACTATCGAGTAGTGAAAAGAAACGGTCCCGTGTACTGAATCAATAGAAAAATATTAATAACCTCCTTTATTTTAAAAACCACACAATTGGACATGTATCTAATTGCATAGAGTGTAATTAAGCAGTCTCCGTAAAATTAAAAAATATAATATACTTGTGTTTCTTTTAGTAAATAGAATTGTTTTTGTCGCCTGTTTTATTTTTGTTTCTTATTGATAGATATTATCTCCCTCATGTATATTTATATTGTGAATTATAAACAAAGATTTTGTACCAAGCCAGAATTCTTTATTTCTGTAATCCTAATTACTAATTATAATGTATGTGTATTTTTATTTGAAACACAAATATAAAGCAAAGAAAATGTTTTTATTGCCACAATGCAGCTAATGCAATTAAGAACAAAACAAGTTACAGAAAAAGGGAAGAAAAAAGATCTATAAAAACATTGTAGTCTATCACAATACTCAAAGAACAGCTGAATAAGATGACAAGAGAATAAGACTATATTTTGTGTGAGGTTGAGTGTCGCCGCTTGTCTGTCGCTTGTTCATTCTTCTACAATTACCTTCGATCAATCATAAAAATTTCATTCATCATGCTATCGGTTATCACACATACACAAAAGTCTTGATATAGCACGCTTCCCAAATTACTAAGAAGCGGCCGTGTCAAACATACTCAACTCCAATCGTAGATTGAACACACTTGATAGCAGTGACAATACACTTTGCACTCGATGCAGATGCCAAACCGGCCGTTTCAATTAAAACAAAATGATATTAGACTTAGATAGATTCAGAGAATATGGTAAATTGGAAAGCGATAATGACGTAAGTGGTGGTTAAAGTGATGACTGCAACGGGATGGGAGATGTCCAGAGGAACAGCACCGAACAACACGTAGCTGAAAGGACGGCGAGTAATGTACTCCAGGGCCACTTCTAGTTCAGAGAGTAGGCGCTCATCTGAAAAACAAAACAGATTTACACACGTATGAATAGCTCTAATGTGCAAAGATATCTAGTTGATGAGAAACGACTATATGAAATAAATGAAAATGGTGAAATGTGGTTAAACCCGAAACCTATCTCGCTTGTGAAGGTTATAAGGAAACTTTTTTTAGGTCTAGCCCACTACACACCCCCACTGTAACTCCTGTGCTCCAGGATCAACAGTCGGCAAGATGAAGATGTGTGGTCTAGTATAATATATAATACAATAAAATATAAATTTTAAACTTAAAAAAATAAAGAAAGAAAAATGCGAAATGTGTTGTTACCTAAACCTATATAATTAGTCGTCTAGTATATAAGCGTTGGGTTAACTCTCCAGAAGGTTTTGTTTTACGTCAGTAGAACCATCTTGATGAGCCTATAATTCCTATCGCAATCAGGCATACTACGATCTTACTACATAATAGCAATATCTTTATAGTCTTAGAATAGCATAGCATATTTTGCCGCTAAATTGGTATCGTTGGTCACAAATATTATCAAATTTGGAAGAAATGATACGTCTGAATCTCACCCGAACACCTCATGATCTGTATCACCAGTACCGATTTAATTTTGTCAACTTCATGTTTGACTAGTTCAGCTGCAATTGGTGCGCCGCACATTGAAAGTACAGTTTCAATCAAGACTGACATGTGCAAAATAATCTCTAATATTTCCTAAAATAAAAAATACACTTTTAATTTGGATAAAGGGTCTTGATTCTACTTGGAATTGTATTGTTTGCCAGAGATATTGAGACAGCATATTAGACAAATACACTTATGTTTATTGTACTCCATACATCATCATCATCATCATTCTTTCATCAGTTCAACGACGTCTACTGCTAAACAAGTCTCTCCCAAAAAAAATCACAGGGACCTGTTGGAAGCAATCTGCATCATTTATCGAACTCAGACTGAAATAATTATCTGTGATAATAGCAAAAAAAAACATATTATAAATTATTATTAAATTATTATAAGTATATTCCAAAATATTTTTTAACTGCTATCAATATTTAAGATATTATATTTATTTAAAACTTACGTCTACAGACCTGTGCTTGAACAAATAATAGGCATATGTAACGCACTTCAACATATTGCTTACAACCGTTAAGAGAATCTGTAACAAAAACTTTTCATTAGAAGTCTTATGTATTTAACACAACGAGTAAATTATAGAGCGCGTTGCAATGAGGACAACGGAACGAAAAGTGTATTTCAAAATTGTATGAAATTCTCAGTCAGCAAAGTGAGCTTGAGGAATACTACAATGCTAATTTTAGATGAGAGGTAAGAGGAAGGAAGACGTAAAAGAAGTAAATTATAGTGAAGTCACTAATTTTGCGAGAATGTGTGGACAATGAAAGAAGGACATAATATAGATAACTTTAACTCCACGTCTTTTCATTTGATCTTCTTAGAAAATCACTTAAACAAAGACCACAGTCAAAAAAACGTCTCACCACGGACTTCAATTCTGTGCCGGTATCCTGCAGAATTTCCAGTAAATTGTGATAATGTATCAAACAGCGCCTCACTTCTCTCACTTTGGCAAGAGAACTTGCTTTGCCTATAATGTTGACGGACACTGGGTTGCTCTCAAACCGTCTTCTCAAAGACTTCATGCGAACATACAATGCGTAGAACATCGTTGTGAACACCATAATATTTACTTTTGAACCAAAGTCGCAGACAATTAGGGCTAATGAAGAGATTTTCGTTGGATGAACAAGAGAGTTTGTGTATACATTAATAATCCTTAATAATATCAAAAGAAGATAAGTAAACATCGGCCCATTGAATTCATCAAAGTTTCTTCCCATTATTACGTCAATGGTCTTGATTGCTCGAAAATATTTGAAAATATATTCTTCGCCAGTATACAGGGATAGGAATGCTGATATCAAGTAATCGACAGGCATTATCGAATAAGGTAATCTATCGAAAACAAAAATTATAAAAGTCAAGAAAATTGCAACTGTAAAACAGTACAGCTTGTGAACCCATCGTAAAATTTTAGGCAAGTTCGTGTTGAAATAGAAACCACATAGGAAGCGTAGTATCTTGACGTTGTTCAGAAACATTAAATATTTTTTAACAGTCTTAAATGTAAAGATATAAATTGTTTTATACGACTTTACTTGCAGTCAATCGAGAAATGGTTTCATCCGTGTAATCAATAGCATCAATATTACTCTTCATTATTATAAAAGCAATGTCATAGAGATTCTTTATCTTTTTAATTTTACACTGTATTTAATAAACTTGAGCGTCATACTTTGTTATGTAATAATTTACAAAGCTGATTACTTTGTTTGTTTTCAACGTACTCGTCTGATAAAGCAATGGTCTAAATAGATTTTTTGTATTAAATCGAATTTATCCCGACTACCATCATGCCTACCCGCATTAGGCCAGCGTGGTCGACTCAGGCAAAAACCATCTCAGTGGTAGAGGATGCCCGTGCCCAGTATGTGGCATTACAGTGGGACTTATGTGGGCTGACGATGATGATGATCATGTTACGACCAGGAGCAGCGATGAAAAAAATGTCAAAAACACAAAAAAGAGGATTGTTTTGGAAGTATTAAGTTTTGCAGGCAACAGCTACTGCTGCTTCTTAGTGTCATTCTAAATCCAAAATTTCTCAGGTCTCATTTTTTTGTAAGAGCTTTGGTAAATGGTATTTAGTATGAGGCATATGTTAGATACTATACAATGAACCACACAAATAAAAAAAATGTTTTCCGTATACATAATTTAATTGTATTAGATAATATATGACACGAACATTATTTTATTAGTTAATAGATATCAAAAACCAAAACGAGATAAAAAGCAAATCACACTCGTTTGAAGCAAAGTTTTGATAGTGGTGGGATCTTTTGAGTGTACTCTAAAGTTTAGAGCACAGTCTGTGTAAAAATATTTTGAACGAGGTGGTACAATTCCGTCAACTTATGGCCTGTAATCAACATCGCGTCTAAATAAAAATAAATGAATGAATAAACCTCGCAACCACATATATAGTTCTGACCCCACACTAAGGTGCAGGTCCTATGTCACGGGCATCAGAAAATTACCAGAGACTTATTGGTCTCACAAGCACCCAGACCCGAAACGAATATAGATATACAAGTACTAGGTGATAACAGGCTAAAATCCGACTTAGGCGTTCCCAGAAAGTCTGGTGAATTGAATTGCGACAATAACGTAAGTGATGGTTAAAGTAAAGACCGCGATGGGTTGGGACATGTCCAGAGGAACAGCACCGAGCAACACGTAGCTGAAGGGACGGCGAGTAATGTACTCCAGGGCCACTTGTAGTTCAGAAAGTAGGTTCTCATCTGAAAACGAAATAACCAAAAAATTTCATATTATGATAGTTGTAATGAATGAATGCAGTGTGCCTGTTCTAAAAGATTTGTACATATTTAAGTTGATCCCGAAAGGAGAAGCACTCATGTAGGTCACTTAATGAAGTATTACTGCAGTTTTATTTGAATGGAATTGATTGTTCAACTACTAGAAACCTAAACGCAATTTGATTATCTGAATAGATAAGATGCTAATAATTTCGTACGTCGATCGAGGAGCCCATTTCGCATAGCAGTCCAGGAAGAGTCCGATGTTATCCTACCACGTTTAATAGTAAAATTTGAAAACCCTTTGAAGATGTGTCACGAAAATCATACTTTGCTATCGATAGCTAATGAAGTGCACGAATATGATAACTTTTTCGAAGTAGAAGATGTTCGTGTGACTTCGAGTTATCATGATCAAAATAATTCTGCAATCTCACCAGAACACGGCCGACCGCCTGCCTTACCCCTATCACTTAGATTTTATATTTATAATTCATTAAACTTTCGAGGTTACCTCAAAATTTGGTAAGGAGTCTAAACTGTCTGACATTAGTCTTTATTCTCACCTGAACACTGGATAATCTGTTTTGCCAGCACTAATTTAATTTTCTCAACTTCGCTTTTGATCAATTCCGCTGCAGCTGCTGGTCCACATATTAATATGAATATTTCAAGGGTGATTGAAATTTGAAAAATGTTGTCTAGGTGTTGCTACAAAATAAGTCATAACACATAATATACACATTACACATAGACTTTTACTATAACATAGTTAAATATGTGTGTTAGAATACCAGAAATTACACAGATTATTGGTTCGGAAAGTAATTGCTTCGAAGCTTAGTTTCGCGGACGAGAATCTCAGCGGTTTTATGAATTCTAAATTAGATTAACGCCTATATCAATGGTAGAGGAGGCTAGTGCCCAGCAGTGGGACGTAAATGAGTTGATGAAGCTGATTATTGATTAGAAGGGTTATTTCGCCACATTATCTCCAACTAGTATAGATGAAATGGGCGCAACCTGGCTTGTGCGCTCTTGTTAAAAGCGGTCCCGAAATGGACCGCGATGAAAAATGAAGAACGCTCATGTTTTGATGAAAAATCTAAAGATACAAGTAGGAATCTCAGTTCTTTATAGTTTTTTTTTTATTTATTTCAGAGATATCCAGCCAGGTACCAAGCTTATTCTTAACTGAGGTTCGTAATAGGATGACCACAGGCATCAAGTTTTTTTTTTTTTTATGGGAAAATCTACAATGGTGTTAGTCGTGGTATGTCGAATTTTACGACTCTATTATCGTCTTCACCTACGCAAATAAGACTAAGACCACAAAAACTGCCTTGCACTCTTCCGTCCTTGCACTCCGGGATGTTTTGCTTTCTTATCAAAAAGGCACAGTTAATGCTATGAATGGATCCAATAGGTACTAAATATAAGAAACTTACCCCTTTAGCATAAAAGCCGACAAATAAATAAAAATACGATATGCACTTGAACAAATTGCTTGTAGACGTAAGGGTAATCTGTAACAAAAATTTATTAAATTTATACTCTGATTACTAATATTGGTGGTTAATTAAAATTTTATAGATTCATATCAATAAATCTGGTTCCATCTTTTGCAGAGTAAGTTGGCGCTAGGATTCTTAAGTCTCTATATGACTTCACCTGTCTACTATCTTTGATACTAGTTTTATGCCAGATTTGTAATTTGTGACGACCAAATCAGAAACAACAATTACAAAAATAAGCATAAACAGTTCTGGTCACACACCAAAGAGCAATCCTTTAGACTTTCCGCACGTAGACGTGGGTAAAAAGAGATAAAAAGTCGTACCATGTTCTCCAACTCTGTGCCAGTATCCTGCAGAGTATCCAGTAAGTTTCGGTAATGTACCAAACAGCGCCTCACTTCTCGCACTTTGTCGAGAGCGCACGCTTCGCTTATAATGTTGACGGACACCGTGTTGCTCTCAAACCGACTTCTCAAAAACTTCATGCGAACGTACAACGCGTTGAATATTATTGTTATCAAAACCAAATTAATTTTTAAAACGGTATCGCAGAAACAGAAGACAACTGATTCTTTAACTATCGGATAAACAGAGAAGACTATGTGCATAAAAAATATTTTGTATATTATTACAAGGAAAATTGTTACTCTGGTGCCGTCGAATGCATCAACATTTCGACCCATTATTACATCGTTTGTCTTCATTGCTCGAAAGTATTTGAAGAGATATTCGTCACCAGAATACAATGACATACACGAACTTATCAGATATTCGAGTGGTGTCAACCGATATGGAAATATTTCATAAACACACATTATTATGCCAAAAATAATAATAATTGTAATGATGTATAACTTGTGAGCCCATTGCACAATTTTATGGCAGTCCGTATGGAAATAGTAACCACCTATCAAACGAATAAGCATGACGTCGTTTAAAAAAGTTGAATATTTTCTAAGGAATTCTTTAACAGCTTTATACATTCTAGGCCCCATATGAATTGTTTGACACGACTTTACTCTCGGGTAGTGGGAAGAGAATTAATTTTTTTATGATGTAGAAATAGTTATTATTAATCCTGTTCATTTGTTTTGTTGGTTTGTAATTCTATAGAGTATAGATAATTAATTTATGGTTCATGTTCTATAAACGGCTAAATATTTATACGCAATGTTAGAATTGTATTTGTCTTTGGTTTTATTTTTTAATCAACCAAGTAGATAGTAATCTGTAATATCTACCACATCTAACGTGCGTCGTGAATTATGAAATAAAATATCTTTATCATTCCAAAATAATTTATTTTTAAATTCCTACTTTCTAATTAATGGTTAGATGACACAAATATGACAAATTGTATGTGTTATTAACAAAAGTTAACTATTATTAAAATTATAAAAATACACTAATATGTACATAACCTCACGTCTGTATTTCTCGAAGAAGTAAGCTGAGGCGGATTTCTGCGCCTCTCAACAGCGTTTTTTACCAGTTTAGAAAACTAAGATTTAACTCCGCAATGCTAGCATTTCAAAGTCTAGTCTTTTTAACTTCTACTTGAGTTTTCTGAGGCATGTGGCTTTCTACCATAGATTTCTTGCGTGCCAAAATCTATGGTGTATGGTCTTGTCTGTAGTATGGTCTTACTCGTCAAGTGGCCTACTTAATACATTCAGCATCTAATACAAAATACCAATTTTGGATATGGTTCAGCATCTAATACACAATACCAATTCAGGTTACCATTACTATAAATAGCAGCGCGAAGTTGTTTAGTAGGATCTAGCAAGTGTGGTGAACTGGTAAACGACAATAACGTAAGTGATGGTCAAAGTGAAGACCGCGATAGGGTGAGAGATGTCCAGAGGAACAGCTCCGAACAACACGTAGTTGAAGGGACGGCGAGTAATGTACTCCAGGGCCACTTGCAGTTCAGACTGCAGGTGGTCATCTGAAAAGAAAAGATACACAAGATATAATACATGTGAATGAGAGACGGTAAAAATTATATTTTACTGGCCACAATTGATATAAAATTAAGACCAATAGTGAAAAGAGATGTACAGCGGTTGATCCAGGAACGTGATTTGCTTGTGTAGTTCATTAAGACTACGTTTATACCTTGGAAATACGAGTAGAAGTAAATAATAATAATAAATAAATAAATACAGCCAACAATCACATACATACTTCTGACCCCACATTAAGATACAAGTCTTGTGTCGTGGGTATCAGAAACTACAAGACACTTTTCGCTCTCACAAACACACAGACCCGAAACAAATATTTGTGGATCACACAAACATTTGTCTCGGTGCGGGGATCGAACCCGCGGCCGCTCGTTTCGCAAGCCGGTGTCTAGCCAACTGCGCCACGGCAAGTGGTAATGATGATAAAAATAATTATTATTCTACCAACATTTTAGTTTTCTGGTTATATTTCTTCAAATCATTTGCTTTAAGACAGTCTCAATTCTATTGCTGTCCAAACTAAGTACGATGTTAGTCCTAAGACTTTGCTATAATCGAAAATACATCCACAGAGGTGATCTAGCCTAGGTCATGAAAATCATAAGAGATTCAAACAAAAGAGTTTAAAATGTTTATGTAGGTGTCATGTTGATTTCGAAGTCTGCAATCTCACCTGAACATCGGATAATCTGTTTTGCCAGTACTGATTTAATTTTGTCAACTTCGCTTTTGACCAGTTCCGCTGCAACTGCCGGTCCGCATATCATAATGAACATTTCAATCGTAATTGCTATTTGGTTTATCCATAACAGGTATTCCTAAGAAATAAACAATTTCATGGTAAGGCGTCTAAACTTGGGATCAATGTTGCATTATGCAGCCAATACAGTATTAGGAACTCATGTTCTAGCGACCCAAGTGTGAGAATTTTTTCATATCATTTCCTATACATTAATGTCTCAGAGGATAAATTAGGAATTTTAAGAGAAACCCTAGCCGATTATAAACCCAATGAGCTTAGTTCCAGGTGAGAAGCCACAGACGCCGATGCGACTACATCGGAATCTGTGGCTTCTTTCTTCCTAATACTAAAAAAAGCGGAATTATTTTTCCTCCCGAAAAGGACAACCATCGCTCCGAGTAGAAGTAAATATAGTCAAGATGGTCGTAATGGATCAAATTGAATCCTGGATTCAAGACTTTAACTAGTTAATACTTGCGACTTACATCTTCAGTATATAATCTAATAAGATTGTGACAATAAAATATACACTTCAACAAATTTCCAGTAGCCGTAAGGGAAATCTGTAACAAAAATTATGAATCAAGTTGCGTTACGTAAGTATAAGATATTAGGTATATTTGTACTTATGCAAGGATTACTTTGGATACTTTGTTTATTTTTGCTAAACTCTTCTATGTACTTAGTATGGTCGTACATACTACCCCTACCCACTAATTCATAAATAAATTCACACATGAGTCATATACAAAGGTCTGAGACTGATACTATTTTTGAGAGATGAATAGGTACATACATAGGTTTTACAATTGCTGTGAGTATATAGAAACAATATAACCTACCAGTGACTCCAACTCTGTGCCAGTATCCTGCAGTGTATCCAGCAAGTTGTGGTAATGTAACAAACAGCGCCTCACTTCTCGCACTTTGTCGAGAGCGCACGCTTCGCTTATAATGTTGACGGACACCGTGTTGCGCTCAAACCGACTTCTCAAAAACTTCATGCGAACGTACAATGCGTAGAACATTATTGTAATCAACATTACATTTACCTTTGATGCAAAATCGCAGAATTGAAGGGTCAAAGTTGAGATACGGAATTCAAAAATACAATAGCCGATGTATACAATAATTATTCTAAATAATGTTAAAAGAGGAGATGCTAGTCTGCTGCGATCGAATGCTTCAATATTTCGGCCCATCATTACATCATTTGTCTTCATTGTTCGGAAATATTTGAAGAAATATTCATCCCCATAGTACAAAGATAGGAATGAGCTTATTAAATATTCGACAAGAATTATCTGATATGGAAACATTTCGCAAATACAAATAGCAATGAAGAGAAAAAATATAATCGTAATGCTGTAAAGTTTGTGAGCCCATTGCAGAGTTTTAGCCAAATTTGTATTGAAATAAAAACCACATATGAACCGAAGTATTTTGACATCATTTAGGAATGTCGAGTGGTTCCTGAAGAATTCTTTTACAGTCTTAAATGCAGACATTTTACAGTACATGTAACCAGTTTCATACGGTTTTAAGAATGCGGGTGAAAAGAGAAATAGATCGGTGTATGAAATCAATAAAAATAGTTATTATTAGTTTTCATTATAATAAAAGCCATACCATGGACATATTTTGTGTATATAACTCTATGAAAATAATAATATTACATTTATGCTTTCGATAGGATATCTTTATTTATGTACGAAAATTCATCGTCAATATCAAAATTATTAGTAATTTATAGTCAGGATTTGGTACAGTGCCATCTATTGAATAATTCGGTAAACATAAACAACTATTTGTTGCTACATTCATAATAAATATAAAATTTTCAATAATCTTCAATTTTTAGAATATTAACTTTGCATAAGCATCATCGTCTAACTGAAGGCGAAATATCAAATTTCCAGGTCATCTGGAAGTTAGTTAGGTTTTTGATATATAAGTCATTCAGTAACATATTATGCTGGTTTTCGAACGTTCATATTTCTATGACTTAATTACATTAAAATAAAAAATTGTAGGTATCAATTCGCTTCAATAACGAACAGGGAAAATAGAATAATAAAAATATTAATACATAAAACAGTTTAATTATATTTTTTGATAACTTTTAGCATTCTACATGTAACCTTAATTTATTTTACAAATTGTACTAACAAAAAAAATCGCTTATCACATAATTTGATGTTATACGCCACTAGATGTCACTAAATTATATAAAATAGTTTTAAATTGATAATGGTTTGACTTAAGTTCAACTTTAGCTCGGATATGATTGTCTATACTAATATTATAAAGAGGTAAGGTTTGTGAGTTTGTATGTTTGTAAGTTTGTATGTTTGTATGTTTGTGACGTTGTAGAAAGTAAACTCGCGATCTACTGAACCGATTTTGAAAATTCTTTTACCAATAAAAAGCTACGTTCTTTGTGAGTGTCATAGGCTATATATAAGTCCGAAAAATGATAACACTTTTTTGTTGTAGCAGGATTTGCGAAGTAAGTCGGAGAAAAAACGGGCGAACGAAACCGTTTTTTGCAAACGCTGCCTTACCCATGGGAGATATATAGTTGAGTCCTAGAGAAAAGTTGTAGAGCTTGATAATATCTACAAAAAAGTCAGCGGTAGCATATGTCTAACTTTTAGGGTTGATTCACTATAACCTCTTTTATGCTAACTAAATTTGTTATAAAATAAAGCATTGTTTGTGAAGGTATTTTTTTAAAGATTATATTAATCCTTATCCAAATAAATGCGTTATTCAGTATAAGTATTTAATTTAAAAGAAATTTGCCCTTTACATCATTTAATTTCGATGAGTATGTTAGAAGATATCGCAGTTTCAAAATAATCATCAAGCGCGCAATAATTATGTACAAGGCGCCGACCGGCGCGTTACGGTTTCACGTTTAAATAATTTTACTGATTTGTATGATTTTTGGTATGGGCATAAATAGGACTTTAAGGAGTAAAATAGACTATATCTTATTTTCTTTCTGAACTCAACCCTGTAGTCTACGCGGACGAAGTCGCGGGCAACAGCTAGTATGTAATAAAACCATCACATACTTTAAAACATCGTAAGGAAACCCGGACACCAAAAAGTTTTTAGCAATGTCTTAGGTATGTAGTCCGCCAACCCGCACTAGGCCAGCGCCTAAACCCTTTCAGTTGTAAATGAGGACTTTTCCCCAGTGCCTAGCAAGAGAACGTATAAGGGCTGATGAGGAATGATGATGAACAATTGTAATTTGTTCAGTTAAATCCAGCAAAATTGGTGAATTGTAATAAGACAATGACATAGGTGACTGCTACGCTGAACACCGAGATTGGATGGGAGATGTCCAGAGGAACTGCACAGAACACCACGTACTTGAAGGGACGGCTGGTAATGTAGTCCAGGGCTACTTGTAGTTCCGTGTAGAGTTGTTCATCTGAAACATTAACAATGAAATTTAATTCTTATCACAATTAGAATAGATGCTCATTTTAATTGACGCCCTAAAGCAGGTGTAAGTGAGGAATTTACGAATCGATTCCAATTTTTAAAAGTCAATTTCTAAACAGTGTTTGGGGCGGTAGTGGAGCTAATAATCCTGCAATATATCACGAGGCAAAAATTCATACGCATTTGAAGCTTAGACGGTAAGCTGACGAGGGTTTTTAACTATGGGCCTAATCCAGCCCTGCGAGCAATTTCAATCATTCAAACGAACTTAGTTTGACGACCAAAAATCCCTACAACTTCCCCAGTATTTGATTTTGGTTGAATGAAAATATGAATAATACCACACCTGAACACCTTAGCATCTGACTTGACAGCACTTTTTTTATTCTATCTACTTCATGTTTGATTAGCTCAATTATAACTGCTGGTGCACACATCAATAAGAAAAGCTCTGTCGTAATTATAACGTGAATGATGCTTTCCAAGTAAACCTAAAAATATAATATAATAAAACATGAGATTTGCGATATACATTTCCAGTAACATATTTGTTAAGAATTAACTTTACTATTCTTTATTGAAACTTACCCCAGAAATAAGTAAAGTGATAAGTAAATAGGGAAATAAAATGCATTTCATCAAATTACACGCGACCGTAACGAAAATCTGAAAATCAAATCATATTAAAAATGACACATTAAGAATTAGTATTCGAAAGAAAAATGTAATCCTCAAATAATGACTAGAAACTTTGTAAGTTTGCAGTTACTAACTGTAAAGCAGTCTTTGGTAAAAGGAACAGAAAACTCACCAATGACTCCAACTGTTTACCCGTATCCTGCAGAGTGCCCAGCAAGTTGTGGTAATGTAACAAACAGCGCCTCACTTCTCGCACTTTGTCGAGAGCGCACGCTTCGCTTATAATGTTGACGGACACCGGGTTGCGTTCAAACCGTCTTCTCAAAAACTTCATGCGAACGTACAACGCGTTGAATATCATTGTTATTAACATTATAGTTACTTTTGAAGCGAAATCGGATATAGACAGGGCTATTGATAATTCATTGATTGAATAAGTATAGTGGCTTATTAAGAAAAAAAATATCCTAAATGCTAATGTACAGAGTGTTACTACTCTGTTGCGATCGAAGGCATTCATATCTCGACCCATTATTACATCATTAGTTTTCATTGCACGAAAGTATTTGAAAATATACTCATCGCCGGTGCACAAGGATATAGCTGAAATTAGAAAGTATTCGAGAGGCAGTATTTGATAAGGAAATGACACAAAACCACAACTTAAGATACCAATGCTGATTAAAAACAAGAAACTGTAAAGCTTGTGAGCCCGTGTAAGAATATTAGACGAATTCGTATGAAAATAGAAACCACAAAAGAACCGAAGAATCTTGACATCGTTTAAGAACGTCGAGTGTTTTCTGAAGAATTCTTTTATTGCCTTAAATGCAGACATTTTACAGTACATTTGAACGGTTTACTACTGCTTTGACAAATGCAGGTGGAAAGGGGATTAGATCGGTGTATCGAATCAATTAAATAGTTATTATTATTCTTCATTATTATAAAAGCCATACCATGGAGATATGTTGTGTATTTAATTCTGTAGACGGTTATTAAAAGTTTTATACATCAGTCCATATAGTTATGGATATAAAAGTCTGGTTCGTCGTTGTTTCCGTGACATAAATGTAAGATTAAAGTAGGATATTTTATTGATGTTGCAACATTTACAATACGAAGACCGTTATTTGGCACAAAATTTTGTTGCCACTTTAGCTTTAATTGTAAACATAATGAAACTACCAGTTTCAAACATTAATAGTTTATTGTAATCATTTGGATTGTTTTTTATTTTAAGTATATCAGTAGTTTTAATATTTACTTTGATATAACGACACTAGATGTCACTAAATTGTATTCTGCAGTTGGAAATTGAATATGACTTATATTTGTAAATATATATTATGGACGTCCTGTAGCACGATGGACAGACGACTTGAGAAAGGTGAAGACCGGGATGGTTGGCGCTTTCTTGGGAAGGCCTACGTTCAGCAGTGGACGGCGATAGGCTGATTGTTGTATATTTGTAAATAGTTTATGGAGATTCTAAATATGCAGAATTCAACTCTTTGAATGTATTTCACATAAATAATGAAGTAGCTAGTCACAGTTTTCGATTACGGCCTGAATACACCCTTTATTTTAAAAAAGTATTCAAATATTATCAGTAAAGTGAGCAAATTGTATGATGATAATGGTGTATGTGATACATATGGTGATCATAGTGATAGGCAAGGAGATATCCAGAGGAATTGCGTAAAGCACTATGAACTTGAAAGGACGTCGCCTTATGTACTGATCCGCTATTTTCAATTCGTTGAGAATCGATTTATCTGTAACATAAAAGAGGAAATTTAACTTCAGGCAGATTGAAAAATACTAAAACATCCAATAATATACTTATCATCAGTTGGTTTATCTATTCTTACTACAGAACAGCTGAATAACATTAGAAGGGAAATAGACAGTATTTTGTATGGTATAATTATATATTCCTTTTCTACAATCACACAACGAATAAACAAAATTTCAGACAAAAATGAAGGGCTGCTGTTGGTTGTCACACATTTACAGAAATTTAATTACACCTTTTTTTTTTCATACTGATCACTAAATGGAGTCATATTTTCTCACCTGAACACTGAAGAATTTGTTTTGATAATATTTTTTTCATTTGTTCAACCTCGTTTATGATGAGTTCCGCAGTTATTGCCGGGCCGTATATTAGCAATGAGTTTTCACACATCTCGATTGCGTGCATTGCGACACTTCTATTCCAGTCCTATAATGCGAATAAAGTAATTTATTATTCAGCTCTCAATTTTTCTTTTCTTTTCTCACTTCATCTCAAACAGATTCACTTAAAAGTCCTATAGGTACATAGTTTTTATCCCACACTAAAATAAGGACGTGATCTCTCTGTTATAGAGGAGGCAGCAGTGGGACGTTAATAGGCTGATGATGATGATGATGATGCTGATCACGATTTTGGTGATGAAGATGATGTTGATAGTAATGGTTATGGTGATGATGACATGGAGTTCACTTTGACTTGCAGGTTATCTGACTGTGTTTTACTTCATTATTCCAATTGCGTAATCCTGCTGTATTCATGTTACGTCTTAGTACATACAGCGCGAATCTATTACTCTAATTTACCCTTATTTGTGAAATTGCATCACGAACTCACCTCTAGTAAATATTTCTTTATAACCAAGTAAATGTATAACACATATTTGAATATGCTGCATATTTCGATAATAATCTGTAAAGTATTGATATATTAATTAAGAAGACTAATTAGTTTGTGTTCTATCCTTCATAATGTTTCAATCTTATGTAAGTTATAATGAGCCTATTCGTAATAGAAGCAACCGTTTTGCCTACTGAAAGTATTCCTATAAAATCATCAAATAGATTGACTCTTGCGTCAATTTACGCTTCAGAACCAACCAGTTCTTTTCTATGAAATCGTAATATAGGATATAAATATATATACCATGTACTCCAATTGCGTATTCACAATTTGTAAATTATCAAGTAAATTGTTGTAGTGCCAATATATTCGTCTTATTTCTCTAATTTTGTTTAAAATAATTTGTCCGCTTATAATATTAACAGGTACAGAGGTCTTTTCCAGTCGTTTCCTCAGAAATCTCATACGGAAAAAGAGGTTGACGAAAATCGTTAATACTAAGATGTAGTTTACTTTCAAGGACAATTCAATTACGAGGCCATTTAAAAATATGTGGCCTTTGGGGAAAATTATGATATACATAGTCAGCAACGTGACTCTAAACATGGCAAAGACGAAAATACAGATTTTGACACTGTCCACTAGAATGCTACTCTTCCAACCCATTAGTATGTCGTTTGTTTTCATAATTCGAAAATATTTGAAAATGGCTTCGTCGCCAGTACGTAGACAAAGCGTTGTAAAAAACAGATATTCTATGACCAGCACATTATACGGAACCTGTAGAAAGAATAAGCCATTAACAGCAGAATACAATCCGTAAATTACACTATAAGTCTTATGAGCGCGTGTCAGAGTTTTTGAAGAGTTTGTCGTAAAATAATGACCGCATATCAAACGGAAAAACTTGAAAGCCTTTATAAATGACGCATGTTTCGATAGAAATCTTTTCATTCTTTCATTAGAGTCCATTTTCAAAATTTATCACCGAATGCTTCTTATAACTTTTACTGAAACAGTGCTTCTGTTTTGAGTAGTCACGACAAGTATTTTTATAAAAATAATTGATAAAAACCATTACATCTGGTACGGTATGGTTCGTATTTAATTCTACTTTAATCGTCCTGGAAAATCAATACGTTGATTAAATTGAACAATATTATTGTTGATTGTATTGTAGTAAATACTGAAGAGGTTCCGGGCACGATTTCTGGGACGATGAGTGTTGTAAGGTTTGCAATACAGAGTATGGAAATATGCCCCAAAAAATAAGTAGTCATCGGCAATATATGAATATTGAAATCAATAGAAATAACTATTAGTTCTGGTTGAAACTAATAAATTCATAGAAAAGGTTCAAAAGACAAAAAAACTTATTGGGATATTCGTTTAATTAGTGTCTTTGATATTTTATCTTAGTAGATACATCAAATTAATAAAATAAATTCACGCCAAATTAAAACTCATTTATTACGTTACTGACTCAAAGCACCCAGAAGACTTTGGTAGACTTGTAGGAGTGAAACGGCTTCTAAGGGTTTTTCTTAATAACTAGCAAAGTGGGTGAATTGTATAATAACGATGACGTAAGTAATGGTCAAGGCGATACAGCCGATAGGAACGGAGATATCGAGTGGAACGGCGCCGCAGAGAACGTATTTGAAGGGACGGTGTATGATGTATTCTTGGGCTTTCTTCAGCTCAAAGCGTAGGGATTCATCTGAAATCAGAATGACATTGA
Organism: Cephonodes hylas; assembly: GCA_030295005.1. Lineage (NCBI taxonomy): Eukaryota > Metazoa > Arthropoda > Insecta > Lepidoptera > Sphingidae > Cephonodes > Cephonodes hylas. Next base: position 8,552,342 of record AP025382.1, read on the forward strand.
TAGAGAGTTAAACAGTAAATATACTAAGCAGTAGGCTAAACTGGTGGACTAAGGCCTTAATCCTCCAAGTTGTGGCAGAGGCCTGTACCAAGCAGTTGGAAGTATGAAGACTGATGATGTAACATACTTTTAGGAACCAAGCAGGAGTCTCGTTGGTATTTCAAGGTATTTCAAGGTCAATGGAAATGAAGGTAGTAAGAATTATTCCATTTACAGTTATTTCACACATAGAAAAGGACGTCCTTTTAAAAAACCTCCTTTTAAAAATGATTCGTTCCGTTTGACCTCAAACGGAACGAATAATATGGTAGATTAACAAAGACATGAAGTTTTTGTTAATACAATTTCATGCTGGTTTTATTTAATTTTAAACTGAAGTTACTAATTAGTTATTAATAATCACTAAGCATTGTTTTCAGAATAACAAACCTTTCAAAAATGAAACATAAAGTACCTCTTTTAACGAAACAACTGAACTCACCTGAACACCTAATCAGCTGCTTCGCAAATCCTTGCACCATCTTATCACATTCAGATTTGATTAATTCCGCGACAATAGCTGGCCAGCACGTTAACGTTATTCCATCCAAAACCTCCAACATTTGCGTTATTAAGTACAGCTCATCGCAATCCTGAATAACAGTATTTATAACATATTCCTATTGAACTTCGCTTGGAAACCTATGAGTACTCCTAGTACCTAGGAATTACTCAAGAAAAATATCCATATCCTCATTCCTATCATTTATTATCTTTGTTCCTCAACCATTAGGAAAGGTTAGTCTGATGATTAAGTCTTAATGATTACTTAGATTAAGTGAAACTTTAGAAACCTTTTTCTTTTTAAAAATTCTAACAATATCAATCTACTAATCATGGATATTACTGAATATTATATTCTACTTACATATTCCATTAATTCTACGATAATACTGTAAGAAAATATAACAAATTTTGGAACGCTAAAAAGCATTACAATGCAGAGCTGAAACAAAAATTGATATTACGAATGTTATAAAACATGATATCTGGACACAAAGTATATTTTCAAAAAAAAATCGTGTTGTGGCGTACTCCATAATCTGGTCTATTTCATTAAAAACGGAATGTGAGAATGAATGTATTGAAAATTGAGAGTCAATATTTACCAAATACTGTAGCCCCTGGTCGATTTCACGAAGATTGTCAAGTAAATTGATGTAGTGTAGCAAACATCGCCTCACTTCTCTTATTTTGTTCACAGCGTGATTCTTACTAATGATGTTAACTGGAATCGTATTCTTCTCGAATCTCCTCCTTATGATCTTTACACGATTGTACACAAGAAGAAACACAATAGTAGCTATAACACAATTGAACCTTGATGCAATAACAATAAAGGATGTTCTCACAAATTTTAGCGAAAAGTAAGGTTGAATAATCAGATTTATATATATTAATAAAACTCGCACTATGAAGAACAAAACAACGGTAAATTTAACTCTGACGTCGAACAAGGATTTGATATTACCCATAACAACGTCGTAAGTGGTGGTCAATCGGCAGAATTTGAAGAAGTATTCATCGCCAGTGATAAAGGATAGGACTACACTGAAAACGTATTCAACAAGATTGAAACCGTGGGGAGATCTACCCATTCCCAAGCCGCTGTATAAAAAAGAAGTAGTTATTCCAATGCAAAAAATCCTATTTGCCCATTTTAAAGGTTTAAATGAATCGAATTGAACATAGTGGCCGCAAAAGAAACGCAAGAATCTGATGAAGTTTAAAAGCGTCACATGTTTTGCGTAGAATTCTGATAGTCTTTTGAAAGCCATCGTTGACTCCAAAACAAGCGATCCTTTATGTTAGTATGAAACACTGGTAGTGATATCAAAATCAATAAAGGGTATTAATAAAACGCAATTCATTTATTGATACATATCAATTTACTATCTATTTTTATTTACGAGTAATTAAATGATGCCTTTTGTGAAATTAGGGTTACATTTATGTTAAAAATATATTGTTCATCTATCAATTAAAGAATTTGTTGTTTGTTTAAAAATCGAAATTGATTAAATAAACAAAAATAATTGTATTTTATTCTTAACACGGTGACTAATATTTTATTTTTTCCGTTTAAGAATTGTGCTTTTCTCTTTGTGTTTTACTTCTTTATTTTTTGTCTTTATTGTGTATTGATCAGTTTATTTGTTTTGTATAAATATTAATTTAAGAAATATGTAACACCAGCACATCACATTTCACCACACATTATGTACTAAAATTTGTGAAACCGTATCAAATAGCGAATTCACCTTCATGACGCGGGCACCGCCTAACACTTCAGCACTCATTTAACGCCACACACTACTCTACTAAATTAATGAATAAAAGTTAACAAAAACCCGGTAATTTGGAATTTGTATGTATCGTACCATATGGATTGATAATAATTTATTATTAATTACCGCTTTAAATGATTGAATGGGGCGTTACGGCAAAAACCTATTAATTTAAGTAGGACTCGATTCACAACCTCACCTTATTAATAAGACCCGGCATAACACTATGTTTCATTAAAGTAAACAAAAACAAAATGCGACCAGCATAATTTCTAATTGAAAAAAAAAGGAACGAACAATGGCAACATTCGGCTGTCAATAATTTAATATAAACCTCAATACCCACATGCAATTTCATCACGGTATAGACAATACAGTGGAACAATTCGAGCCGCCCTTTCAGCGCCCTGCCATTGCTATGTCAAATGACGTCATTCGCTTCAGAGATGGATTTGGACTATAATTTGTGTACACGGATCCTGTACCGTGGAATAATGATGGTTCCGTGCGTAAGGTCTTATTTGATGTACATTGCTTGCTTACTTATGCTTCCTATCACCGATTTTCTAAGTATGTGTTAATTGTTAAGGTTATTGCGATTTAGGAAGTTAGTGTTTATTTAAAGGCAAATATGAAATGATCATATTTATAATTTTTTTTGAGATAATCATTGTAGGTATTTTGAAATGTATCCTGCTAGAAACCGCTATCTCATATTTTAAAAGCTTTCACAGTACAAAAATTTAAAAAGAATTTATCTTTTAAGAAATTTAATGTCATTTAAATTTAGTATCTCAACATACATTATTACGTTAGATACACATTCATTACTACAGTACAAAAGCAGCAATGTACATCAAACACAAGCGAATGTCGAAAATATTTCCGTATTGTAATTGGTAAATGACCCTCTCAATTTAGGGCGCTGATGGACAGACATTAGGCCGTCTGCGTTGTTGTGGCACGGACGCATCCCATTTGTTCGACGCTCCCGCGTAATTCTGCAAATGTAACGGGTTGAGCGAAAAAAGGGAGGTGACGTAATGTGTCAAATGACAGAAGCATTTGAAAAAAGAATTTGCTAATCTGCCACGGGGGAACGGTGATAACAGGTTTTATTAAAATTTAAATTCTGGCGTTAAAGCGATGTTGTAGGTATTCAAATGTTTCTTGTTTAGACCGATTTTGACATTTCTTATGATATTACCATATTTAAATGTCTACATATTTATGATAGACTGCTAGAAATATTATTTTTAAGGCTTCAAACTTTTTCACAACCTGAATGTGCCTTGAAAAAGAACTGAGAAAATTTCTTTGGGTATTGCGTTTAGGTGCAGTTGAGCTAGACCACAAGTCTACATTTTCTTTATAAAACAATTTCTATATACAGTACATGAATACATTGAAAATGTAAAAGACAAGAAACTCTGGTAATTGAACGCAATTAAATAAGGTGAAGGAAAACATCGTGATGAAACCTGCACACCTAAAAGTTCTTAGGAACTTCTTAGGTGTGTAGTCCGCCAACCCGCACTAGGCCAGCGTGGTGGACTATGGCCTAAACCCTCTCAATGGTAGAGGAGACCCGTGCTCAGTAGTGGGCGTATATGGGTTGAAGAAGAAGAAGAAATAAGGAGAAGATGAAACCGGCTTTCGTCTTTTCAAATGAGAAATCCATTGTTTCGTGTTTCTTTGCGTCACATGCCAAAAACCTTTAAGCATTGCGCTGATCTTAATCTTGAGAAGTAAATTTTCCTCACATTAAATACATCCTTGCAAACCTTAAGGTGATTCATCCTTTATAACAAAGCTGTATCAATGAATTATGAAACGCAAGTCATGCATGAGGAAACAAAGGGTTATATATTCAGTGGCAAGCGAGATCGCGTTATAAATTCTCCATTCCTTTGTGGCAATAATGATAAACCTTGAACTGTTTCAGACGTTATGAATATCTAGAGATCTGCAGACCTTCGCCTTGACCTTGTCGGTGATGTGGTTTGTTCTCTTTGCGACTGAAGTAATAGACATTTTACACCCTCGCAAAAATGACGAAGTGAAAGAATCATGTGTCCATAATATTCCTTGTTGGTTATTGATCAGCCTAGCAGAAAGATATTATATACTATATAGTATATACTCAGCCTATCGCCGTCCACTGCTGAACGTAGGCCTCCCCAAGATAGAGCCAACCATCCCGGTTTTGAGCAGTCCCGATCCATCTTTTCCCGCCACCTTTCTCAAGTCGTCGGTCCATCGTGCTACGAAAAGGTATAAGAACTAGTTAGAACAATCTCAACTCGGTTAATTTTTTTTAAACCGTTTATGTAAAAATATTTTTGGCAACTTAAGTAATTGTTTCTAAAGTCTTATTTATAATTTCTTATCGTGGGGTCAGAATATCTTCATTAATATGTATGTCAGTGTCAATTCAGCATTTAATGAATAAAGACTTTTCGGTGTTTCCCATGTTGAAGAAAATCAATCAATCAATCAATCAGCCTATCACCGTCCACTGCTGAACGTATGCCTCCCCAAGAAAGCGCCAACCATCCCGGTCTTGAGCAGCCCTCATCCATCCGTTTCCCGCCACTTTTCTCAAGTCGTCGGTCCATCGTGTTACAGGGCGTCCCACACTACGTCTGCCTAAGCGCGGTCTCCACTCCAACACTTGTCTGCTCCACCGGCCGTCCGAACTTGTACAACATACAACTACCTTGGCCAAACCATTCAACTAGGCAGGCACAACTTCGAGGTGGAGGCAGACCGAAGAATAGGGCTAGGCTGGGCGGCATTCGGGAAGCTGCGTCATATTTTCAAGTCGTCGATCCCTCAGTGTCTTAAGACGAAAGTCTTTAATCAGTGCGTCCTACCCGTTATGACATACGGAGCCGAAACGTGGACACTCACTAAAGGTTTGGTCCACAAATTTAAGGTCGCTCAGCGTGCTATGGAGCGGGCAATGCTTGGAGTTGAAGAAAATACCAAATACTAATCCACACAGAGAAGAATTCCTTTTTTTCATGGGTACGAGTAGCATGCTTTAAAGTAGCGTTATTGATGTTGAGTAATTTTGCGTGCTACCTTTACTCAACATGCATTATATACATGGTGTATCAAGATCGTTATCTAAAACTAACACAGCTAATAGTTAAGTCGATTGCAAACTCATTGAGTCTAAAGTGGTTTAAAATGGTTTTCGTAATTTCCATAAGTATTAAGATGTACATATCTTGATATGATAGATGTACATATCATCATATTTTTACTTTTTTGTTATCGTAGATTTTGCCTGTCTTAGTTTTAATTATAGTCTTCTTATACCCTAAATAATTACTGATAAATAGGTACGCTTTAGTGGGCGAGATATAACTGCACTTTTTCCTGAACAAACTCAACACCAGACATTTAAATAAAATCTAGCACTCTAAAGTCGCAAGTGGCACCTACCCTCATCTAAACCTTGACATTCAAGCAAGGTCTCGGGTAACAAAGACGCCCACCACGTGGATACTTCTTATTTAATTTTATACTTTGCGCTTTATACAACTCTATTAGGATGTTAGTAAAGCCACTCTGTGGAGCAGCGGGGCGTTGTGCCATTTTATGTTGCAGATTAACTTGTTAAATTATGTACGTTATGGATTTACTTGGACTTGTTTAGAAATTTTCATGCTTGTAAGAGTGTATGACTTAAATTTTTTTCTTCTAGGAAATTAAGTCAAATCTCATGCTTTTTAACTAGTAGGCGAATTTTATCAATCATTGTTTTATTTTCCAAGGAGGGTTGGCGTCAGGCAGGTGGCCGGCCGTAAAACATCTGCCGAAACTCTTATGCAGCATGTTTTGTCCTTCCACACAGGAAGGAAGGACATGCTGCGCCGACCCCAAACAAGAATTGGGATCAGGGCAGGAGAATGATGATTGTTTTATTTTCCAAAGTGATTTAAATAAGGAACGCGTTTATGTATTTCACATGATACGATAATTGTTCTTTCACTTTCTGTTCCCATAAATATTTGTCTCAGGTCTGATTTTCAATAAAGCGTATATTTTTCGGGAGTGTCTACATATCGTCGTATAACTATAACCGCCGCTTAAATAACGTTTTATTTACCTATGACTTCAACATTTCCTTAAGAATCTATTTATTTATTTATCCTATGTACACACCATTGTTGTTAGGCGTAACGAGCTACTTTCTACCAGTTTTCTTCTATAAACCCAACTTATGTAACGTTAATCTTTAAAAAGTGAGTTGTGCATTAGCAGGGTTAAATATTCCCACACAATACCAATAATTTCTCTTATAAGTTGTCATCTCCTGATATTGTCATTCGTACGTCACACCCTGTGCTTTGTCGAGGAGATTCATAGAGTCCCTGTTTTATCCCGACTCGCCCCAAGACCCGAGAGTACTTTGAATAATTGAAAGAACTGTGAAGTGTGGGGTTCGAGCCGTAGGAGGGTCTACCCGACCCTTTATAGGTCACTAGCTCAGTGTTATGTGCAGAAAAGGGTTAGAACAGGTGGTGTGAAATGTTACGGTTAATTAGGCATAGGTATGGAGGATTTATTTCTAGAGCTGCAAGTGTGAATGGGATTTAATGACTGGCGTGGGATAGCTAGGGAAATTGCATATTTGTAGCGATACGTATGATTCCCTCACGCTTGCGATGGAGGGGTAGGCAGGGATGAAAAGGCAGCAGTATATGGTCATTTCCTGTTTGGTAGATATGAGGTATAATAGTAAAGGAAGCTCTATTCAAAATCGACCAAACGAAAAAATAAAGACATACATACATATTTTTTCGTACATTGAACACTTTTCTTACGTTCTATCTTAGTATTAGTCTGTATAATAATATTTTATACCATCAAATTGTTCGTCCCATTGCTGAGCACGGGCCTCCTCTATAATTGATAAGGTTAAGGCTTAAGTCCACTGCGCTGGCCTAGCGCGACGTGGCGCACTAATATAAATAAAAGAAAAAATACACTCATTTGTTTTATTACTCGAAAAAAGAAACTGAATTTACTATAATGGCTCCTGAGCATTTTTTAATTTAATCAAGCAATATTTAATATTCAAACCATTTGAAAAATTAAACAGGCACCTTTTCCAAAGCGATGTACATAATTACACGACCCCGAGGTATTATGCTAAACGGACGGACGAAAAAACGACATTATTTATACCCACCACGTTCCATTGAACACCAAAAACGACGCCTCAAATATACATGCAAATGGGCTGGCTAAAGCAAATATATTTTGCATAAACGCTACCGTTATGAAAAATGCTGGAATTAAAAGGAATAATGTTAGAAATTATTCGCTGTTTTGATATCTATACTTCATTTAGATAGCATGATTAGTAGGGGCTGATACATACTTCTTCGAACTCAGCCGTGAGATTAAGTATTTTATATTTTTATCGTGTAAAATCATGAAAATCGTAATTTTTTTTGCCACATATTTTATTTGTCAGCATTGTGCTTACCATTAGGTAAAATATTTTCACTATGGCGGTATAAAACAGTTGAAGTCCAATTGTTATTTTATTTAAAGTCAAAATAAAAGTCAAATCATCTTTATTTAAGTTGTCTTTTGGAAGTGCTTTTGAATCGTCATTAAATTCTTAAGATATTATTATTTATCGCTGCCGCCAAGTTGTGTAATAAGCTTTCTAAGAAACATAAAAATGTCCTTTTTAATTATAGTGTTTATAGTCGTGGTGGCCTCGAGGAAAGCGCGCGATCGAGATAGAAGAGTGATTAAGTCATCCTTTCGAGCAATTCAAATAAAAACTTTAATGCTGATGATAAATAAACAAACAGAATTTAGAAACAGAATTTATAAATCTGTTTTATATGTGATAAAGTTTCCGATTGATTCTAGAATGTTGACATTTCTAAAAATGGTAGATTGATGCGACTTTATTAAAAGAATGACTACGATTTGTCTTCTGTTTATCACCAACTAATACTCAGCCTATCGCCGTCCACTGCTAAACGTAGGCCTCCCCAAGAAAGCGCCAACCATCCCGGTTTCATCCATCCGTTTCCCGCCACCATTCTCAATTCGTCGGACCATTGTGCTGCAGGACGTCTTACACTACGTCTGCCTAAGCGCGGCCTCCACTCCAACACTTGTCTGCTCCATCGGCCGTTTATCACTAAAATATATTTCCATCCTAATTTTAAATCTACGCACCAAAGTTCCGCTCGGAAACCGGCAGAACGCATAGAAAACCTAATTAAGTTGTTCTTTGAAAAATGTGGTGTCAAAGTGGAACACGAAAATCTCGTCGAGGCAATCAGAAGTAATCACTTTGTTTCCGACATCGTAAACAATTAACCGAAGTGCGCTCCTGTATATTGTTAAGCCTATTAGTGATACAGACATCTTTTGTCTTCTTGACAGCGTGGTGTAAGATATAAGATTCTTGCTTTTTTCTTTCAGGCTTTCAAAAATGTTGACTAGTGAAAATTATGTCGATTGGTGAATTATATATTAATTGTTGTTGGTTTTCATTGGCTTGAGAGAGAACTTGATGATGTGTTTGAGCTTTTTATCTTAAGAGATAGGCAAAGGTGTATTTCTTTATCCATGTCCTTTTTAAGGCTGAGTGGTCTAACATTCCGACATGCCTCCTTTGCGTTAACCCTCTAACAGCGTTCCTCTAGTAGATAAATAAATGGGAGATAAGCCTATGTCCGTTTCTGGACTTCCTAATACTACTGAAATTTTCATGAAGAAAAATTAAGAGTTTGTCTGGCAAATGCATTAAGTAACTTGTGTATAAGACTTTAAATTATTCAGCTTTGAAAATAACGCACAGATGTCAAAATATAGCAACATTTACTTTCTAATCATATGTCAGAAAAACCATAACCTTTGTTTTAAAGTCAAATCGATCTACTACTAAAGTCTATTTATACTTAAGTTTTAAATTCTCCGTTTTTCTTCAACGTAATCGTCCGTGTATCAGACCATCGGAAACGTTCGACAGTGACGCCAATTTATCAACGTCACCAGCGCCGCCAACCATACGATTACATCGGGACATTCTCATTCCGCGTCCCCTTGTCTCAGGATTTACTTATGACTCGCCTTTTGATTCGAGATCTTATTAATCTAAGACATCATTAATTACCATCAATTCGGTTTGTCCATTAAGCTTTTGTTATTTTTTATCTTCGTAGACAAATTTTTGCGTTTCATCTGAAGTGGATTTATGATGTTCAAGATTGATTGTTTTGATGAAATTGAATTTGGTATCTTTTGGGTTTCTTTGTTGTTTCAGCAAGATTTCGATTAATCTGAGTGATATGAATATCTAATCCTTTGTTTGAATTTTTGATTTTTTATTACGACTACGGTAACTGATTGTACTAGATCTAAATTGTACTTGGCAATTTTAAGAAACACCTGTATTAGTATATATCATTTGTTTTAGTATATATATTGCTAGCATCCGTGGGGCAGTTGGAAAACCAGACCTCGCGAAATGATAAGCCGCGAATTCGATCCCTGCACCAAGACAAATGTTTGCATAATTCACAAATATTAGTGTGGGATCACAACTAGACATTTATATGCCAGCTCGTTGGAATCATGATTTATAAAATTGTTAGAAGAGCTGTATCCAAATTGTGAATATGGATTTGGTTTCATCTATATCAGGAAAACATTGTGTAAATCTAGCAATTATGTACAGTGTACATATCTGCATAGTGCATTTAATATGCAATGCCCATTATATATTCATAGACTCACATAGATTGGAATATAAGTTCTATGAACAATAAAAATACTTTCAAAAATATTTTTCAGCTTGCATTTTTCTTCTCTACAACTATTTTATCTTTCGTCCCTTTCACACTTCCAATAAAAACATACCCCTCTCTTTCTAAGGCGGGCAAAGCCTTATCTTCAGCACCATTACTGTTTACGCCGAACAATAAAATATTGCATGACCGTATTGACGGCTCAATCGGTTCGACAGTTTTTATTGACCATCCGGCTTGAAGTTTTATCTGAAAGTGCATTGCTGTGTACGTAGAATGGTTACTGAATAATAAAACACCTATACAAGTTTTATAGTTTCGTAATCTGAACGATGACGGGGCAGGCATACTCGATACACGTGACGTCATTGGAGAATTGATACTTTTTGGAGTGTAGTGGATTTTGTTCAGAATCAGAATAACAGGAACAGAGTACAGCATCTATGGAACGGAAACGATGATACGTAATTATTAGATACTAGTGGCTATACGTTAGTCATTGAATTCCAAAATGGGTTGATATGAGTAAATAAAGAGTCTGACACCCCGTGGGGTAGTTGGCTAGACACCAGTTTGCGAAACGAGAGGCCGCGGATTCAACGTAGATACAAATGTTTGTGTGATGCATCAATATTTGTTCCGGGTCCGGGATTTTTAAGACTGAAAAGTCTCCCGTAGTTTTTGGCTGTTGTGACTGTCGGGTGTATTTATTAAATAGTTTACACCAGACCAGCTATAAACACTGATATTTGTTATTTTTCTCCTTAAGTACGAACTGATCTGGCAAAATGTGAGTGCAGAAATACCCTGAGGTTAGGTAGGTATATTATAAGGTTATGTTACATACATAACATTTTTACTTTTGTCTATAATACCTGGTGTTAAGTGGCGTGACGTGGGGTCAAAATAGTGTACATACTAAGGCGCTTAAAATATGCATAGCGGTGGATAGGTTAACGCCAGATCATAATAGTTCTCACGTCCTATACGCGATAATGGCGGCCATTAAATTAATATTAATATTGGTATTTTAGTACCTATATTTATGGCCTATAGTAATTGTAAAACGGTTATACTGCAGGTTCAGTTTTCGAAAAATATCACTTTTCAAAAATAGAACGGTAATCGTTAGAGAGACTTTGCGATATGAATTTGTGTGAAATTTTATTATTAGCGTAAATCAGTGGCGATATTTCCATAGAACCTTAAAAGTCCAAATATTAATATTTTTTTTATCGTTCTTTTACAAATTCACTTATAACGCTTTCTGGCTTATATGGAAGTACCGCCACTAAATCCTATACCAAACCGCGCTAGGCCAGCGTTATGGACTAAAGTCTAAGTCCTCTCTGTTGTAGAGAACGTCTGTTTATAGCAATGGGAAGCATTTGGACTGATGATAATAATAATTATGATTTATAATCTTGTAAGCTAATAAATCAATGAGGTAAGTTTATGGCAATTAAAACAGAAGCCTCGTGTTAGCTACACACAAACTTGTGGGTAATGAAATAGTAATCATTGAAGATCAATAAAAAGTGAATAAATAATAAAACTATCGTCCTAATGAAGTTGTCAGGGGACGATCCAAATGTGCTCAAATTACCGAGTAACATATGGCGTGAAGCACCTATTAAACTCGAATTAGAACGATTGAACGACACAAATAAGTTTGTAGCCATCAAGTTTTTATTGGTCGTGTAAAGCGTTGCTTTGATTTAAGTTTATCTATATATTTTTTTATAAAATGACTAGCGACCCGCCCCGGCTTCGCATGGGTGCAATGCTGATATTTAATGGATGTTATCATAAATATAAACATTCCTCTTCAATCACTCTATCTAATAAAAAAGACCGCATCAAAATCCGTTGCGTAGTTTTAAAGATTTAAGCATACAAAGGGACATAGGGACGGAGAAAGCGACTTTGTTTTATACTATGTAGTGAAGTAATCCTGACTTTTGTAAGTTGTTATTTATTTACAATTATATAATCACGTACTTTGACGATGAAGGAAAACACAGTGAAGAAACCAGCACACCTAAAAGATTTTAGGTATTTCTTGGGTGTGTAGTCCGCTACGGGTTAGCCAGCGTGGTGGACAAACCTTCTCAGTTGTAGAGGAAGTCTTTTCCCAGCAGTAATACGTATATGAACTGATGATGATGATAAAGATAGGAGTCTTGTTAGTTATTGTGAAACTAAAGAAAGAAATTGAGACTCTAGAATAACAATGTTGAAGATGAGAAACCCTGAGATTCTGTTAAAATTACTTCATTTCTCGCAAATAACCAGCCGCCGATAATAATTATTTTGAACTGCCTTCATTTGGTATAATTAAACGTAACATTGAAAGCGTTAATACAATGACCACACACGGAATTGCCCGACGCGAACCCGGCAAATGCATTCGACGGGTCTTAATGACTTTGCGTCTTAGTTTAATTTAATATTAACTGTAACAAGACGCTGGTCTTAGACGCAGTTTAATACAATAAGTTGCGGTGCATACTTGCGACATTTTGACACAAGACTTATATCTTAGAATGGAGTTAGGACTATGCCCATATGTGACTGTTGGATGTTGTTATTAAATATGGGCGTATAAAATGAAGGATTAGGTATACTCATAAGACATTTGGAGGAGGAGTACTAGGATCAGTACCCACACAAACGATACCGTATTCACAAGTTGTTAAGTTATTGTAATAAGTAAGATATTAAAGTACCATACTCTAGAGCCTATCTAAAATAATAAACATTCTTTAATTTTTTTCTCTAAAGTCAAATTTACTGAGCACTATTTAGATATAAATGATGTCGAAACCATTCATGAATTGAATAAATTTATAAACTCAAATTAAAATAATGGTTTTGAAATTATCACTTACTTTGACGTGACCGAAAACATGAGGAAACCTGCACACCTAAAAGTTCTTAGAAATTTCTTAGGTGGATAGTCCGCCAACCCGCACTAGGCCATCTTGGTGGCCTTAAATTGTGATGATTTAAAAATGATGACGAAATTACTTTGGCGACAAAAAATCGCAAGTGTATTCAGCTCACATACAATGTTTCACAAACGTACAGCAGTGAGCTGTCGCGTACAGACGGACCGTTAATGTGCGGTAGGATTAGACCTGAGTCGTCGACTATGTGAAAAGCTGTTGATATTGAATCCAATGACTTTGTGGCTTAGAGTAAGGGTTAAGTTTTTGCCCTTGCGGTTTTATTGTTTGCTTAGTTTTAAAGAAACGATGATATCTTTAAGTTTCGATGATTTTTTTGACCGTGATGTTAGATTGTATGTAAGCCTTATCGGTGAAAACACCGATTTGATACCGAAAAAATATTTTACATGTATAAAGCATATACTTAGAGCACGGTGATAGTATCCCGGAATATCATATTTAGAATCATAATCATCAATATTTAATAGTTGGAAAAATCCAACATTCTAAAGTCGCCAGAAATGCCAGTGTTTTTTATAGGAATAAAAATACTATGAAACTGGCGACTTTTTTCTTAAACATATTTATAAGTCCCATTGCAAGGCAGGATACGTTATACGTCTGAGAGAAGTTAGACCCTACCACACTTGCATATTGCTCCTTGGGGGTAGTCCGATATCAGCAATTACTTAGAATGTTTAACACTTACCAACATTATGATTCTTTAGTTAATATATTTACAGCACTTTGAATGAAACATTTCATACAATGTTTAGTCTTATCGATCGACTTAGTTTTAATAGCTTAGAAATTTAATTAATCCTCCAAATCGGGTACCATCTGCGTAGGGTTACCATTACAATAAAAGTAACCGAATTATAACTAATCAAATTAACAACGGTATCCAGTGTAGCGGAATTTATTTGAGTGACATGTCATTTAACCCTTTAAATGGTACATCGAAATAAAATGGGGGTTAGAATTGGTTTGAATTTAGGTTTTGCAACTCTTACGCGACTGTATTGGAATTTCTTGTCTCAAGAGTTTTAATGTTTGGAACAGTGCGGGAAAAAGGGGATACTATATTTTTTGTTCTGTAATATATTTCATAATCTATTTCTAGGGGCATGTTTTGGTGTGTTTTTTTTTTACTGAAACGCTACTTAATTTTGAGCCTATAAAGACCGACAAAAATAATACGGGATTAGACGTTTAAGTTCACCTTAATTTTTAAGTTGCGTTTTAGTATTCGGCCATTAATGAAAACAAATAACTGATATAGAGAATATGTGCATCTTATATGTTACTGTCTATTTAAAAAGAGTGGTAAGAATAGGAATAAGAAATATACTTACTGGAGCATACCATTCATTTTTTTTATTATTTTATCATCGATATATAAAGTAAAGAGATCGTTTAATATTTTGCACTTACTTTAACTTTGAACGTGTAAACATTTTCACCCTAATCGATGTACCAAATGTAATATTCAAAAAACGAATTCCAAATTCAAAACATCGAAAGCAAATTATCTGTATCCAACACACATATCCGGAAATGTTCTTATATTTGTCAACGTCACGTCCCCACAGAGTAAAAAAGAACAGAGACATTTTTTTCTCAAATGAACCGTGTCGCCCGCGCTCCTCTTATTAGATTAACAGGTCTATTTGCAATTCTGTTTGTGCGTTCACATATATGTTTATTTAACGGAAATGAATCGCAATTTGGCATGAGGGGAGAAGGGGGGTTATTGTTGACACAATGTTACGTCATAATGTGTGTTTTGATACACTGGCTTTGAAATCCTTGTAGGTTGTATATAGGTTATGAATTATAATGATTGCCATTAGATGTATATGACAGTGAATTAATAAAACAAAAGATGGTGTTTAAGTCCCGACTTTAAGATGATAATTATGAGTGAAGTAGTTGGTGTATCGCGTGACCTGTTTATTGATAATAAAATTGACAGATTTAGGTTTCTCTTCAACAGAAAATGAAATAATATAATATTACATGGGTTAATAAAGCATAGTGTTACAATTTATATTATAATTATATTACAATTTATATTAAAATACCTGAGATTGAAAGAACCTAGTTTTGATTTTTGCTGTAAATGTTAACGTATTTACCCTGAAGTAGCACAAAGCCTAGAAATGAATCCCAAAGCAGTAAAAGGGATTCAAGACAGCTTGGGAAAGGAAATGTATATAAATACATCTTTTGAGGATTCAAAACTTTTGATTTGGTTATTTTTTTCCCGCAAAATAAGGTTGATTCCAGATAGTCATTACCTTTCAAAGTGAAAAGCAAATGAAATATATCTCTTATTATGTAATAATGTTTATTTTAAATTCACGCATTCAAGAGTCTATTGTAGGGTAGATCAAATAGAATGAATCACGATGGCTCGCAGCAGGTCCGGCCACGTGACCGTCTGATTACTTCGCAGATTCTTTGCATTTTCAATATGTTTACCATAACACGACATTCTCTCCCCAATATCTATTTGCATAAAACCTATAATCGCTTGAGATCGATTGATTTGTCTCAACAATTTGATGCAAGGGGGAATGAGCTTTAAGGAGATGGGGTTAGGGTTAAATTTTGATTGTTTGTGTGATATAAGGGTTGCTAATCCAATGTGGAGAATCGAATTAGTTGACCGCCCGCTGTTTTTGCTACTCAACACAATAGATTCCGTGGAAAATGGACGCGCGCCAACGAAATTACCCGGACGTTTTCTTGGTACCAGTTTTTGTTTAGTTACTCGAATACAATACGTTTTGCGCTTTATTTACTATAGCTTTTACGTTTTATGAATCTTATTTATATAGTACTTTGTCGGTCCGGAGCCATTTTGGGTGTGCAATCTAGAGGCAAGAAAATTTTATAATATAACAGCTAAATTTTTAGTTAAAAATAATAACAGGCACCATGATTAACAAATACTTGTTATTAATATAGTTCAGATTGTTGTTAAAAGGCCTTACTTAAAAGCTGATCTTGCGGAACTAGTATATTCCGAGCGATGAAAAAGTTCCGAAATTCCCGGGTCGCACTGAGTAGGTTTTTCCTTTAGAAAACGAAACAATTCAAGGATAGCAAGCGTTACGTTATGTATGCGTGTATCTTTCAAATATTGTTTATTTTTTTATTATCTAATTAACATAATCTCCAATCTAAACTCACAAATTTAACAAAACTTACATAACTCAGATGTAAACAACGATCCAAATCCATAGGATTACAAACTTAAATTTGCGGATGCATTTACCGCGTGCAATAAAATGAAGGATTGAATTAACAATGTAATCCTGTAATCTGGCCGTAAACGTTACAGAGGCCTGCACTTTATGCGATATCCAGCAATATCTGTCAAAACCTAATACTATAAAACGGGGCTTTTGTTGATACTCAGTTGACGACTTCACGCAGATATTCTTAGGGCTGTGGGTAGTGCGAGCGATGAAGTGTTGAGACATGTTTTGTGAGGCTTGAGATGTAGGTCAGATAGTATGTTTGTTTGTATGTCATAAGGAATTGGATATAGGTCAAATATTAGTATTTTTATCAAATTGTGTATGTCATGTGTATGACATTCAGGCGCGCGGTCGTAAATCTCAGCGGTCGCAGATTTAAACTCCAGGTTTACAATTTCGACATTTTGAAGTTATGTGCGTTCATAATTAATTATCATGTACTTGAACGGTAAAGGAAAATATGTTAAGAAACCTGCGCAATTAAAGTTATTATGAATTTCTTAGGTTCGTAGTCTGCCAACTCGCACTAAGCCAGCGTGGTCGACTGAGTTCTAAATCCTCTCTTAGTTGTAGACGAATTAACCTAGGCCAGAACTTTAATCATACTTAAATACTAGTAGCAACGAAAGGCCTTTAACATAAATATTCCTATGGCATATTTCATATCCCATCGCGTTCACTGGAAGCGAATATCAAGGCGCGGCACAAAAGACCCCATCTGCCGCGAAGGGTTAAAACTGTTATGTGGCTATTGCGAATAATGAGGAGTGTTTAAAAGAAATTTACACTCCCCGGGGTGGTTTTGTCACGCTCCTGTTGGGGGTTAAAAATTGCTTATCCTGCGGCGAACGAGTTCCAGTTATAACATAATTTTCCCTCTTTTTGTAAAAAAATATATATTTTTAAAAAGAAAAATTCTATTGTTTTCCTCAATTAATTTATGAGTTAACTATTTGAGTTTGTGGAGATATGCAAGGAATTGCATTATAGGACGATATTAAGTAGTTTTGTTGAATAGGTCTTTGTTTATCTTTGTTCGCCAATCAATCTATGTATTCGAACTTTGCATTTAGGTCATATAAAATGATTTGATTTAATTACGGTATTTGGGAAACCGATACAGTTGCGGAGTTTTGATATTCTTGACAGAAGACATCTTAGTGTGGGATCAGAACATTGTATGTGACTTGGGTGGTAAACAGTGATAGTACCCTGATTAGCCATCTAATACTTTGTACCGCATGCTCAACTTACTGCGTCGTGGCTCTATCACAAAATATTCCCCACAAATAATTAAATTTTCCATCCCTTCCGAGTAATTAGACATGTGTATACGCTAAACAGTAATCCCTCAGTTTATAACCGGTATCAAATCCATCTATAAACCGAACTCATAAAGTTCCTACCGATCCCGTAACATAATAGGGAGACATTAACTAATAACTGGGAATTATGCCGAGTTATGATAGATTGTAAATGTATGGATATATTGAAATATACAGGATGTCGAGATGGGCTCTAGGTTTAGGGTCTTGGTGGTCGCAGGTTAAGACCCCAAGCAGACACCTCTTATGTGTGCATTCACAATGGATCATAACTTTCTTTACGGCGAAGGAGAAAAATTGTGAGGAAACCCACATACCTAAAAGTTGTTAAGAATTTTTAGGTGCGTAGTCCGCCAAACCGCACTATTGAATTAAAGCCTAGACCCTCACAAGTGTAGAAGCGTGACTTCTGGTGCCCGTTCTTAGTAGGTAGCATTGAGCGTGAAATATGAAGACTTTTATAGACATATGATAACCAAATTGTCATTATTGGATCTGCAATTGTAATAATATAATAAATAGGCGACAGACAGTCTCGATACAAAATACTGTCTAAATCTATTCTACGAGTAATATTATTCAGTCTGTGATGTGACTGTATGTATCATCCTTTATTTTCTCACTAATACCTTCAACTTCCAAAGACATTATCTAATAAAGCAGAGACATACATAATAATGCGTTATTAGGTCTCGTAATGGCTGAGGTTACAATAAACTGTTACATTACGAGCGATCATAAGAAGAGCGAAGTTATTAGGGATATGAACGATGCCAAATTAGTCTTGGATATTTGAAATTGCCTACTGGTCTTTGTGGACCGTAAACTATAATGTCGTGAATATAGTTCATAAGAGTTAAGGAAAGCTATGGATTCAATGAAAATATAAATGTAGATTTGCATCCTGAGAAAAGAAAAACTCCTAAATAGTTTGAAAATCTACTATCAACCCTACTAAAAAGCGAAAAAGTAATATATCTGTGGCTTGTGTTGCGCATAACATTGTTTGTAGTAATTATGAAATTACCAGTCCGACTACGAACATGGTAAACGTCTTGCACATTTCAAAACGTGATGCTACTTAGAACTGAACTCGGGACCTCTCGGTTGTGGTTGTATATACCGCAGGACTTATTAAGTAAAGAGTTTCTATACCGATATATAATCTACATCTACTCATTTTACTTCAGAAGCGTTTAAAAGACATTACCTAATATAGGAAATTCTCGCCCATAACATTCTAAGCTCAGTTCGTAAGAATCTTCAAAGTAACTTCTAATCTTATCATAAGCATTAGGTTGAGAGTTTGGAGCGAATATTGGCCGTAACGCGCACCTTGGAATCGAACATTTGGCAAACATTATTCCAATAGTTATAGCTGCTGGTTCGTTAAAATCCTATTATATTATGGAAATCTTCTTGAATAGGAATAGCACTGATTCTAAAGTAGATAGGAGAGTGATTCTATGGGAAGGTATTAAATATAAATATTTTAAATATTTTCGAGAGTTTAAAGTCTTCACG
Organism: Cephonodes hylas; assembly: GCA_030295005.1. NCBI lineage: Eukaryota > Metazoa > Arthropoda > Insecta > Lepidoptera > Sphingidae > Cephonodes > Cephonodes hylas. The sequence goes on from AP025382.1 coordinate 8,571,534, forward strand.
GGTCTGAAGGAGATGTTAGTCGTCAATTCATATTATTACAGCACCCACTACCTTTAATGTTTTTATGTAAAGATAAAATTTTGTAAAGTTTTTTGCGCTTACTCCCCATGGACCCACATTAAATACCTGTGCCATTTAAAACTAATGATTATTATCATTAAACAAACTGTCATTTTTGCTAAGACGATGTTCATTATTGATAATTTGCATTCGCATCACATCTTCATTGTATCTGTAAAAATTTTCACTATAGCCGTCTTGAGTCTTTTTCCTTTCCTAATCAACAAAATACAAATCAATATTTCATTGAACAGCTTCGTTCTAAAGTAGAGTATATTAATTATACGTCAAGACCTTACGGACGGCACCTCATCTTCGACACAAAATAGACAAGCCATGTTGATGATGAAGTGAACGCACACACGGTAGCACTTAGCGGATTGTAGCCGCGGGCTGTACCAGCTTGTTTGAACTCGAGCGTTCGGTAATGCAGTTTGAAGATCATAGACTTGTGATTAATATAATATGCTGTTTATGGGAATTATTGATTTTTTCAGAGGGTTACACCTGTTGAGGGGTTAAAGCTATATTTTGCAATTATTTTGGACTTATGCTTTTAATTACTTTAAAAAAATGTATATTATGTGAAGGTAATAGGTACTGAAAATTTCCTATTAATTGCATAAAATTGTTCTAATTTTCGGATAGAAAAACAAGCTGGCGACCTTCCTACCCGATTTGGGCACAAATATGAAAGGAATTTTAGATACATGTTTACTCATCTACTCGTATATTACCTCAAAAACTACCCACTACGGTGTCTGGGTACCCTCTACATCTAAAAAATTGCACACACTCACAACTTTAGTTTAAAAACCCACAAATAACGACTTAACAGGTACGACTACACAAGTCTACCCATTCAGAATTCCCTAAACATTAATACATCGTCCACCAAATTCGGTTGCGATCATTTTTCTCCAATAGGTTTTTTCTTATGTTTTATTCAGACGAGAACAAATGAGTTGAAGAAATAAAACGGTATTGCTCCCTATCGGCTACTTTTACCAACTTATATTTGCGGTTTAGAAACCACTTCAAGATAATGAACATAGAGTCGAATTTCGCGTGGTTCATGAGAATAGGGAAACTTGTTGCACTGGCCTTTAAGGGTAACTGGTCACACGCGCGATCAATCAAAGTCGAAATTATTTATTGAGTCAGAATCTACATTTATGACCATTATTATGCCATTGTGACGTCCGTAGCGATTGTCATTTTTTCGAAAAAAATATACTAGTTTAACGCATTTCGTCTGTTTAGACGACAACAGTTTTTAAATTGTGTAATAATTTCGTCGTTATTGCCGGAAAACATTTGTAAGGTATAGAATATTTTATATACCGAAACATACCTGTTGATTTATTTTAGATCGCGGGTACTTTTCTTTCTTAAGAGGGTTATTTTTTAATGATCATCATTATCATCATCAGCATAAAGACCTTAATAGCGGGACATCCTCCAAAGACTCCACATACATTTAATACTCGTGTTTGTAAGGAAAAAGTATTTATTTTAGTTCTTGTCGAGATTTTTTAAACATCACGGTGTTTGTAATCACCATGGTCTTTATACCCACTGTCTGTTTTTGAATATAGATCAAATTTAACAACTACATCGACAAACAGATATTCAATTAAATAAACACGCTCCATAGATCCAAATTTCAACACATCGTGAATGCGAGCATCAAACGTGGACGTTCCGTCAAAGGGATTTAGCCCCAAAGCAACCAGTATTGCCAGACCCTTACCTCAATACAGCTTTCAATACATTTAGGGTCTACTGGAATATCAAACTAAACTGGTGCGTTCAGTAAACTTACATCGTAAATACATATTCCACGCATGGTTATTGAGTTCGTAAATAGAGATTAGCCAAAGAGATTGGGTGATGAAATTAAACGATAAACATGCTTTGACTCCAATAAGGTTCAACGCATACTAAGCCTTATTAATTTGTTTATGCTCTCTTTATTGTACACAAATAAATTTACAAAACTATATACAAAGATAATGAAGTACAAGTGGCGTTTTTATCACGCAAGGCAATCTTTAGGAGGCAAGCTCTTTGCCGTTTTTCCCCGTAGCGACGCAAATGTACCTATGTGTGATCTACAAATATTTGTTTCGGCTCTGGGTATTGTTAGACTCAAAAGCCTCTCTTAATTTCTAATACCTCCGACACAAGTTTTGGTCTCAAAGTTCTGACCCCACACTAAGGTAGGGGGTCAGAACTTTATATGTAGACATTAGTACGTATTTATTAATTTATACAATATTAATCTTGGGTCCTTAAAATACAATCTACACTACACTTAATTTTATTAGGTGTCATATTAAATTTAACCGGTCAGTGTACACCAGTCCTTAATGCCGGAAAATTCGCGCCATACCAAACCGTTTATGGAGCTTCCTAACTTTCGCCTTTTGTGTTATCTGAATAGGTTATTAAGCGCTTGCGGAATCTTATTAAATCTCGTAAAAAAGTTTGTTCATTTCGTACTTAATAAATGTAAAAATGTCTCGACTAAATTTAATGGAGTTTTTGCTGTAAGAGGTAAGTGTTAAGGAACCAGGATCTCCGATACAGTACAACTATAAGTTTATAGTTTATAATTTTTATTAATGTTAGGTTAAAAAAATCTTTCAAAACTATACCAGTCTTACATAGCCCGAATGTATCCGCCTAAATTTTAAGGCTTCGTGCATGATTGCGGACTACACACCTAAGAAATTTCAAAGAGCTTTTAGGTGTGCAGGTTTCATTGCGATGTTTTCCTTCACCATTAAAGTAAGTGATTATTCATTGTGACTACACACAAACCTTCAAAACGTCAGAGGTGTGTACGAGGGGTTTGAACTTGTGACCTCTCTTCTCGACCACTCGCACCAATCTCAAATACATCACTAAAGTATTTTTAATGTTACTTATTGCAAACAAAGGTGTCCTTACGATGTTTAGCATCACCGTTTAACCTGACCGTACCTTCACAAACTACACAAACCAATAAAAATATCAAAGCAAAATATAAAGATAAGTTCAAGCCGTAATACCGTTACGGCGGGACATCAAAAAACATTCACGTGTCGTGGTTAAATTTTAACCGTAAATCGTTAGTGGCGTAGTTAGGAACGGCGTTTTATGCAGCTATAACTGTTTGACTGTGCGTCACGTTTGTCGGCTTTTATGTACGGATTTACTACACGTGAATAAATTTAATAGTTTCGACGTTAAGCGTTTTGATTTCTATTCCTCTGTATAGTTTAATGGTCTTGTTAAAGTTTGCCTTATCATCTAAAAACGGCTGATGTTAAAATATGTACGGACATAACCTAACGCCTGTATTTTTCGTAGAGGTGCATTTCTCCATCCACATTTCTTCAGCAATAAAGGTTCGACTTAAAAGGATGCGAGTTCATTGCCGCTTTTTAGGCACATTTACGAACTCTATGTTGCTTTTTAGAATTTTGGAATTGTAGAACCCAATAAACGTTGACCGATCCGGGAATCAAAATGTGGATCTTTAGATTTCACACCACATACTTAAGCCGTGAAAACACGCAGCATCCAGGTTAAAGTAACAATTGTCTAGCTCTTTTTCTTATAAATACTACTCTATCCTAACCGTATGATCGAACCCAGGTTTGCTTAGTCAAATGTGCAACTTCCTTTTGTTATAAAAAACAAAATAAAATATCATAGTTCCATTAAACGTTTCATAATAATAGTTATTATTATTATGTACTAAGCAAACAATCTATCAAGCATTTTTTTATATCTATCATCATCTCCCAACCCATACTTAACCAATACCTTACAAATGCAGAAATAAAGCAGCTTCCCTCAACATCAACTCTATAGAATATTCTAGAAGCTAAAACTCAGCAGAAACATTAATATGACACGTAATGCATACCTGTCGGGATATCGACACAGACATCCATAAATCATATGTTTTGCATAGAGAAATATACTCGCAGTTCATCGGATTCGTCGCTACGGTCTGCACTAACTTTAGGTACATGGAGTTGTAACACTATAGAATTGAATTTATTTTTCATAATAAGAAAAAGTATGAAATAACTAACATGACTGTTTCGTGGCCTCACCGTACAAGCACATGACGTGCGATCAAAGTGCAGGCAAAGTGTTAAACAAAAGAAAAACTTTATAGTAGGTATGTCTTTTACGCTTACACGCTTTAATCATTTGACAAATGAGACTGTGGAGTAATTCCTTCAACTTATTTTCTTGCTGAAACATATCCTGTAAACTACGTGGGCAAAACCTAGTAATATCTAATTTACTTAAGCTTTGAAGGATCAGGCAATTTTATTTTATCGAAATAAAATTGCGGCAATTGTAATTTACATTGTGTGGAAATTTAAATATAATGAATTCCTGGTTGTGTTTTAAATTTTACATACATGAAATATGACTAAATTATTTCTTAGTGTCCATAAGTTTGCGCATATTTATCTAAGTTATTCCATACAAACGATACTCTATCACTTCGTAGCTCAAAGTTCATTCTTTAAGGAAATGCACAAGTCGGGTTCCGTACGTCGAATGGAACTTACGACACTAATATACCAGCGAGTACTTCCACGGCGGGAAAACTTGCAGAATTTAATATTGTTTATGACACGTTTGCTTTACATTCCTGTTTATCCCGGAGTTCGTGAATGCATTAGGATTTTCTTATTCAGTAATAACCAAGTCGCGTTCAGAACTTACGTAATAGTTTATGAGTCGGATTTTATGTTAAACGAATGTAGTAGAACCGTTATTTAAACTATATTTATATTTCTCTAAAATAATCTTCATACTAATGTTGTCTGTAATAAATTATCTTGAGAAATAAGGCCGTCATTTGTACTTTATATTCTAACTAAACTTTCTCTATTTATTTATAAAATAAGAATTATGACCTTTTCATCTCCGATTAACAAAGAAAAGAAAAATATCTAACATTGAAATATTTCAAAACTATGTTGTAGTTATGAAGAAAATCATCAAAAAGTTACATGAATAAATTATCTTTAAGAAGGACATTTAATTTGGGTAAAAATAACTGCAACACTCGACACAACGCTAAAAGCAACATAATTTACTTCTAAATAAATCACAAATGAGTCAAGTGCAAAACAAAACGATTTCCAATTCTCCCCTAAACAAACAGCGGTCTTGGCCGAAGGCTGGTGTCACGAGCAAACCGAAAATAAAACACCGACGCGTAACAAAATTCCGCCTTCGGTCAGAGACAAATGTTTGTTCGGGATTAATTTTACGCGTCACGTATTTGTGCGGTAATTAAAAATATACTCGCGTGTGTAGAGATTTTAATGTTGAGAATAGAAATTGTATATTGATTATGAAAAGTGTCTTTTTTTTTTTTTTTTTTTTTTTGTTATAGAGGGGAAAGCTATTTATGGCTCTACTTCCCGCCAGCCCGGGGGCAGTGGGGGCGGGAAGCGTATGTCGGGGTCACCGGTCTTCCAGCCCGGCGCGCGGCGACGTCATGTCCGCGCAGATGTTAGTGCCGGGCTGGGTCCCTAACAAAATCCCTATACCGGCATACCGACCAAAACCCCCCAGTGGCCATCTCCGCGCCGAGTGGGGCGACCACGGTACGCGGGCGAGAGGCGCCCACCGTTAACCGCAGCCACCCAGTGCGCCTCCGAGACGTAAACGTCCCGGCCGTCTCGGAGTTGTAGGGGGCGCAGTTGAACCCCCACTAGCTTGTTCGGACGCCCCAGCTGTGAATGGGCGCCCGCGACGTACACAGGCCACAGTGCCGCCGCCCCTCTCGGGGTCACTTTCAGTGAGGACGCGCTGCCCCCACAGCACGTCCAGCGACCCCAAAGGCCCCTTTAAGTCGCCTTTTACGACAGGCAGGGGATACCGTGGTGGGATTCTAACGCCCCCTTGCCACAGGGCAGGGTTATGAAAGGTGTCTAACTTTTTTTATGTTCTGAATATCTAAATGGACTTGCGGCTTAAGTTTTAGGAGCATGATCTAAAGGCCCTAGTTTCAATTCAAGACCATTGAGCCGATCTTTTCGGAGATACAAGCGTGAGTATGAGTAATTAGATCATTAATTTCCTCAATTGGATTGTGATTCCTTGATTTCATGTGATGTCTTGTGGGTTTTTAGCACCTTTTCTTTAAATTTAATCTTTATAACATGGTGACTTGCATATAAAACCTTTTAGAGATCCTTTTTGAATGTCAATGTAGTTCGATGATTTCATTAAGTATCCAAGATGGTTCAAAACACACAATCTGCTACTGATTTATAACTCAAATTGTAAAACTGGGCTACTAGGCCAAAAACGGTCTTCATAGGGAATCTATTTTATGTAGAAAAATCACGTCGATTCTTCCAAAAACAATCATCGATCATCATTACAAATGTAATGAATCATCCGTATACAGTTCGATTTATACTTGTTTCTTTTACTAATGTTTTATTCACTCGACGACGGTAAATAAGTTCTGTTTCGGACAAAACGTTCCCATGTGACACAGATACAACTATTACACAAAATTATCATTACAGTTCTTTAAAAGATACATTTTGATTTCATACTCTATTCAGTAAAAGACAAAGTACAATTTTAAGAATCCGGGAGTTTATGAACGGCAAAGTTAAGTTTGTATTCACATTCTTTGCGGGGGAAGCTGGCCATCCGTCAAAGTCGGTTTTATTTATCGTTTTAGTTGAATTTTATCGAACTAATAGCCTCGGAGATATATTTACGATTGGCGCAAGAGGTGGTCGGTGAAAAGGGTTGTTTCTGTCGAACAGAAAACAAACATTTCCCGTATTCTTACTCCGATACGTGCCGTTTAAATAATGAATGTTTGTGAGTTATCGATACGGAGTAAAGTAATTTAATTAGATAGAATCTTTTATGAGAATGCTGCTACGGCTTAAAATTAATGAGATTGTAGTGTCGATAGATGTAGCACTCAGTAAAAAGTCGGTAAACAAAAAGAATATTTTATAAGAAAATTTAAAAAAAAGTTTTAATTCTACCATACATAATTTTTTTTAATTGATAATGAAAAATTAATATAAAATGTAATAATTATATCTCATTCACGATAACTTGATTCTTTTGGCATATTGAGTAATGATGGGAAACAAAATATCTAGTATTTCAAAAATATTGCGTTTTAAAATACTGCATTATATGTGAAATTCTTTATTACTTTCGATATGTAAAACATTATGTAGATAAGCGATCGTGGGTCAAAGTTCATAATAAGTACCTATTTAATATAACAGGGTTATTTTTAGCATCCCGCCAAATTTAAATAGGTGTTTTAGACCACGAAAGTAAACAACTTCCCCAAAGAAATACGGGTCGAAAAGTGAAAAAAAATTCAGACCTTCTACACGAAATCGACCACGTGAGCAGATTTCTATGGGAGGGTCGAATTATTTATCACGTTTCGACCCAGGTTTTTTTGGAAAAGTTGTTTAGTTTCATGGTCTGAACCACTTATTTAAATTTTGTGGGAGGTCCAAAAATAGCCCTGTGTGTAAAAATTAAGGTTGAAAATGAAAGAGTTTTATATTTAAACAATTTTTATTAAGAAAAAGGAGCACAGCCATGATCATCATAGTGCTCAGTAAAATTATCGACGTGGATATCGATATGCACGGTGTTACGTCCCTTTCCGTCCAACCGATGTAACATTGTACAAGCGTCTATTATTTTCAGTGTTCCTATTTTAATTTTACTTTGAAGCAATAAAGTCTCAAAATTTTCGGATAACGCTTATATCTTTAGGGATTTTTGTGTTGTAGGTATTTTTTTTAATTTATCGAATTATTAAAACAATAAAATAATACGTTTTTTATTTCAAAGTCATGTCTCAGAAAAATTGACATCTGCCAAAAGAATCAACTTATCGTGAATGAGGTATAATATACGATTGAAATAAAATGACATTTCATGTACGTAACCATACAAAATTACTCGAAAAGGCTTTTGAAGAATGATTATAATGACTTTGACTTTGAAATGCAATAAGTCAAGTTACTCTATATTACATATCCCAAAGTGTAAATCTAGCCTTATTCGGTAAAAGCGTACGTGCTGAACCAGTATGCACTCGGCCCATTTGTCACTAACGCTCCGTGGACATCAAATAAATGTCTAAAGTGAACGATATTTTCCATTGCACGATTTATGGATTTCTTATTGATGTTGTTTTTATTTTTTGTAATAATGATGAGCTTTATGGTAGAAGTAAGATTTTATTGTTGAAGTAAAAGAGGAAAATTCTAGCCTTGATTGTTAATAATAATTGATTCAAGTACATATTACACGACATGATATCTGCGTAAATTGGTTAATATTTAATTTTTTACATATACCCAAGGTTTTACAGTTCTTAAATTCCATTTAACTCCTCACTAAGAATAATCTAGAATAGGCATAGATGAACCTCTGCACCCACAATTGCTATAAGAACTGTATGTTTATAAGGCAAAATTCTAACTCCCCTAATTTGTTTACAGCATTGTATGACACACAACAAATAGTACACATTACTGCATGTGTTAAAATAGTGGATCCATTGTGAATGCTTTCATCGGCACAAAGGTGATCGCCAGACTGTAAAATGTCCTAGTATTTGTCAAACGGCACGCTGTGGCGTAATTTTCAAATGGGAATGCGCATTAGTTTGTTACTTAGGAGTGGAGTTAAAAGGTTTTTTAAAGTAACTTGCTGGTATTTTGTTAAAGATATTTAAGAAGTTTATCATTGGTTAAGTCGCTAGAAAGTGATAGAAGGTACTTATTCATGCGCACCTAAGTCACTTTTTTAAATTAACGACTACTGCCCTTTGTGTCACTATAGTTACGAAGTCATGGCCTCGAGCTTAAGGCACGCGGTCGAAAATCTCGGCAGTCGCGGGTTCAATCCACAAGCACTAACTGACTGCAACAAGCACTAACTATTCTGACTTGACATGAAAACTATATTAAATTTCATATAATATACTCGTATTCTCCATGTATTATCACGTAATTTAATAAAGGAAAACAATCTGAGGAAACCTGTATACCTCAAAATTCTAGGAATTTCTTAGGTCTGTAGTCCGCTAGCCTGTATTAGGCCAGCGTGGGGAACTAAGCTCTCACCCATTCAGTTTTAGTGGAGGTCCGCGCCCGACAATGGGATGTATATGGACTGATGTTTTGGTGTCACTTTTGAAAGAAACCCATGTCGTACTTAGAGTTAACACAGACGCCCTTTCTCAGCATTTTGGAATAAGCCATATATTTTTAACCCCTACGTTACACGATAGATATTTTATGAGACCACAAGGCCATGGATTCTTATCTGTCTACATGGTTTTATGCGTTGTAACTTTTCAGAAGTCTTAAAATGGCTCTTCTACACTACGTGGCTATTTCTGTTAAGATATGGTTATAGAATTTTACCTATTTTCAAAGATATAAGATTTAGTATATACGTATCTATGTGTATCTACCATTTCCTAAGACAGTGAAAATCGTCCCACCGCATCAGCAATAAAATCTAAGGCGTGAAGCAATAAGAGGCACACATTAATTACTACAGACAACTGAAACACAACTATCATATCATCACCCTTATTACAATGGGATAAAGTTCTTTTTTTTCGCTAGGAAACAGAGTCCATAGGGCAAGGGACGGAAGTCCGGGTAATATATGGTGTTTAGGTAATTAAATGTCACATACATCAGAGATTAATGATGTGTTACGATCTGTGTTATCATTGGCTGGTATTTGGGTGAGTGGAAAATTAAAACGTTGGGATTTTGCTGTCATTCGGGAGACTTGAGTAAGATTTTTTATTGGAGTTCTGTCTTAGAAATTATAGGTCGGGGTTATTTAGTATCTGGTAGAAGATTTAGTAGGTAGCCCCATGGTGCAGTTGGCTAGACCAGCTTTGCAAAGAAGTTCGATCACTGTACCGAGATAAATGTTTGTGTGGTCTGAAATTATTACTGGGTTGTTTGTGAGGCTGAAAGGTCACAGTTTTTGAAAGTTACGATACAAGATTAAAATTTCAGTGTAGGGTCGTAACCAGTGGGGGTAGTTCCATTGAAGCTCAACCCATATGCTTTTCAAAATTCCGAATCTTGAACCTTTAAATCTTTATTTAACAGAACCAATTTGACTTAAAATGATGTTCTAAACCCACAATAAACAATTATAAACTGCCCATTGCACATAATACCACACCGCCACTCGTCAGAGCTACGTATGTGACTGTTTGGTATTCATTTGTTTACTACCAGTAACTTATATAAATGTTTTTCCATCTCATCTCCGTTGGAACTGGAACGTGCAGATGATCAAAATTCGCAAAATGTGCACCGTTTATCGGTAGCGTTCCGCGCGAGACCATAAACTTTGCATCGGTAGTTACAGCGGCAGTAAACGCAGCGAGTGCCGCGCGTATCTCAGTAATTAAAACTGGGATATTAACTATGAGCTATCCGGCTGTAAATGCGTAATGCATTTGCGGATTTAATTCTCATATATTAAGAACAGATATTAAGAAGACTGCCTCGTGGTCTCGCGGTACATGTAAGTGCCGTGCGATCTTGAGGTCCTGGGTTCAATTCCCGGGTCGGGCAAATTGTTATTGGGTTTTTCCATTAGGAAATTCTCAGTAGCAGCACGGAGTCTGGAAATGTGTCCGAAAAACGGCATCAGGCTCGCCCCCTATTACGTGGGACTGATACATAACTGGCGAAATGTGGGTGCAGAAATGCATCTCGGCCTATCCTTTCGGGGAATATAGGCTTGAGGTATGTTTGTTTGTTTAAGAACAGAGGTGGCCTCGAGGCTTAGGCGCGTGATCTAGAATCTCGGCGGTCGCCTGTTCAAACCCCATACACCTCGGGCTTTTCGAAGTGATGTGTGTTTACAATGAATTATCACTTGCTTTAACGGTGAAGGAAAACATTGTAAAGCATGCACACTTAAAAGTTCTTCGGAATTTCTCAGGTGTGCGCTAACCCGCATTAGGCCAGTGTGTTGGACTAAGGCCAAAACCCTCTCAATGGTACAGGAGTAGGACGTGTATGGGCTAATGATGTGATGTATGTATAATCAATACGAAATGTATTGACGCAGACAAGTGTTGGAGTGGGACCTGCGCTTAGGCAGACGTAGGTGGGACGTCCTGTAGCACGATGGACCGACGACTTGAGAAAGGTGGCGGGTGGCGGATGGATGAGGGCTGCTCAAGACCGGGATGGTTGACGCTTACTTGGGGAGGCCTGCGTTTAGCAGTGGACGGCAATAGGCTGAGAGTAAATTCCATATATTTATGTTTTCTCATTACGTTGTGAAGGCGTAAGTTTTATACTTCTATATTTTACCTTTCACTCTGAATTACCTAAGCCTAGTAAAGATAGTCAAATTCACATTTCCATAGTGCTTTTCTGTCTAAAGTTTTTTTTTTACGATATTAAAGTTACCCATACTATTAACATAATTTCACCATTTTGCATTTCTGTATAAAATGCTAAAACAAAAATAAATTAGCTATTTTTTTTCTTTAGAAATTTAAATTCTTATTCCCAAGACAATGTGATATTTCCGGACATGTAAATAATATTTATAGATGGCGCCCATTGTCCCGGAGGCCCACCGGAAGCGACGCCTCTCCGGAAGTCGCCGGAACTAGGTGCAATAATTATTAATTACCATTTCGCAAGACGGCACGCGAAATCTTAAGACGCTGCGGGGCGCCGGCCGACAAAGCGATTCACGGGATAATGTTTATGAATTTCGTCAATTAAATTGTTTGTGAAGTGTTTGTTTTGAATTTACGGTGAAATGGAGTCCGAATTAGAATACAATACAATACAATTCTCTGTCTCAGCGATTTAAACGTAATTGGGCACAAAATTGTCAGTTTCTTTTTATGTTCTTAAAACAACAACAAAAATTATGATCATTACTACTTCACTAGTGCAATATATTAACAATTTTAACTCTATTATAGACATAAAAAGTACTTTGGTGTTATAGTCATAAGTAACCTTATTCTATGCATAGGTCGATTTGTTGTTACTTCGCTTGTACTGGTTTAGCGTAGTGTTTTATAAACTTACTCGATAACGTAATAATATTAAATGAATAAATGGCAGATTTTAACAAACTACATATTAAGAGTTATGTATTATACTTTTTATCAGGGCTTCCCAAACTGTGCGTCGCGGCAACATCCGAGGGGCGTCGCGAGGCGATCGGCAAACATTTGCTGTCCGTATTTTTCTGATAACCTCATATTACGCTAACTAATGCTGTTTTAATTTCCAGTAAATTAGGTAGTTTTGATGATGGGGGGGGCGGGTGCGTCGCAAGAAAAATAATTATCATATAGGGCGTCATAGTGTAAATAAGTTTGGGAACCCCTGCTTTATATTATAATACTATAACCGCACTCAATGGAAACTAATCCTGTGTGGTCGCGATCCTCAGCACTGAGGGAACGAGGCAGAAGAAGAATAATACATTGAATATAAAGTGACTTGCTCCATGTCTAACATACGAGTACGTATGTAATGCACTGAGTAATTTTTAGGTATGTAGCATGTAAATTTCACGCTTAAGTCAAGACTCGCTGATGTGATCCACGATGCTAAAGACAGGAACAGGTGGTGCAGCATAGTAAGAAGGACGACTACTGTTGGTGCAGGAGATCACGACCCTCAGCAATGAGGTGAACGACGCGAGGAGGACGAAGATTCTCAATGATGATGAGAAGGGCCGAAGATCGAACCACTGGTGCCATATGTCCAAGTGATCGTCAAATGCTGGTGATGATAATTGTCAAGCCAAGGAATACACCTGACGTAATAGAATCGCGGGACTAGTAGTGTCCACTGCCAAGAACTGACAACAAGCATGCCTGATAAGAGAAGATAATTATGACGAGCTTACATCCTTCTTCAATGGAAGAAATGTGCCAATATTTTTTAAAGCAAATCTACCATGAACTGTAATCAGCCTTCCCCTCGAGAAAAAACATTCGTACCAAGATTCAGACTTCGGCGTGGCTCAAATATCTTCGAAATTATAGTGACTAATTAACAGAACTGGTTTAAATATATTAGAACAACACTCCAGACAACTGTATCGAAAACAGTGAAAATCCCCAAACTGTAAATAAACCCTTGGAGATTACGACACAACCCTCAAAAGCTGAACAGCGGCCCCAACAGCCCTTAATTTATTCTTTCATTGCGTCTTATTATTTGCAAATGGTCTATTTGTCGCGACTTAACCCTTGCGCACAGATGGGGTCCCATAGACCGCGGATTACAAAACCCGTCTGAAACCGTCAAACGACGTCGTTGGCTATAAACGTCCACAATTTATTGATAAGGACATTGACAGATATTGGCGTAGGTCTCGTAAAATGCACGCAGATTAAGGGTTGACGAGAATTTGCAAATGGGACCGGTGTACCCAGGTTTGGTTTCATTACGAATGGGGATCGCAATGGATTTCATCGTGGGGTTTTGTGCAAATTCTGTTCAAGTGTTTTCTGTATTATATAGCTGACAATAAAAAATAAACAGAGGAAAACATTCAATTTTGCTTCAATGCAATGACGTTGAAGTGAAGGGAAATCTTTTTAATTCGATTTATTTTCTCTCTTTGTAATCTCAAAGACGAGCAATGTCTACCGACTCATAAAAATGGTCATTAATATTAAGAGCGTTTATATAGTTTTACCGTCATTTGGGCAAAAACAAAATTTTACGAAGCCCTTAAAATTGATGAAAGACCCATCGCACAAATATGTTAAGTACCGTAGAGTCGTATGACTTTGGCCCAATATTCAGCAATATTTTCATTTTCACCATACAGTTGAAAGGGGTTTGTCTATATTTTTATTTTATTGAATTAAATGCATTATTGGGGATTTAAGGAAACTATACACACAAATATTTGATAGCCATTTAAAAGATTTAGTATATATATTTTTTGTCAAACTTTGGGCCAAAGTCATCCTAGGGCATGGGTGACTTTGGCCCACTCATTTTCTTGTTGTGAAATCGCAAGGTTGTTGCTGCTGGGACAAACTAAACTCCATGAAATATATCTACTGGTGAGAAAATACAAATCCACATCAAATAGAGCAACTTTTTTTTTCTTTAGTTAAATATTTTATATTATGTTAACAAATGCGTTTTATTTTACCGTGCTCTTAACAGTCTTTCAATAGAAAAATCAAAATGGGAATACAAAGAAAAAAACTGCTTCATAAAGCACTTACAAGGTAATTTTAACGTTTATTGTTACAAGATTTTGTTATTTGTTACAGGATTATTATTTGTTACAATTGACATGAAGAGTAGATAAGAAAATAATACTGATCAAAATACCATAAAACTATAGCATTGTTAGTTATAGACTTATAGTATTGTGGGGTCATGTCCATTTTAATTTGTGATCTATCTTCGACCTCGACGTCATCATCAGGTAATTCTTGAGTAGACGAGACATCGCTCATCCAAGAACTACAACTTGTAAAAGAGTCACGGCTCTGTTGTCGTCGTTTCTTAGGCTAAGCGAGTGGTTTGAGCGTCGAGCCTGATGAAGTTGCTTCTGCAATGGCTGGTGCACTAATTGACTGACCAGCAAGGACGTTCAGTTTCTTTTTTAGCAATTTTTTTGATCTAGGCAGCTTTCATTTCGTGCTTGCTCCAACTTTCCCATGGGCCAAAGTGAAACAAAAATTGATTAAAATTCTGACCAAATCACTTTTTCGCAATATCACAAAAATAGTTAAATTTCTTGATAAAAAAAAGTGCGATGCCAAGGGTCACTGACATAAGTACCACACTTTTAACCAAATATTTAGAAGGAAACTCACCCGAATTATTAGTTATAGACGAAATATTGCACTACAAAATTTTGCTCCATAAACAAACTTTTCGAAAACAGCTTAATCAACCAATCAAAGTAGAGACCACAAGCTCGAAACACTGTTTTACTGACAACTTGTGCTTGGTGTCTGCTGATTTTAATGCGTACTTTTTCGAAACAGACTGCAGGAGAAGTGTGGCGCAAATTCCAAACTTTTACCAATTTTGGGCAAAAGTTACCCCCTAGGGCCAAAGTCATACGACATTACAGTACCAATTATTTTAGGGAAAATTATCATCTCAAAAAATAGTTAAGAACATTTTACGATTTTTGCGTAATTTTTTTATAAATAACAAGATAACTGGGCTAAGGTTGTTATAAATTCACTGTAACAGTCATTTTCGAGGCTCAAAATTCGAATTAAATCATAATATTATATTTAATAGAAATAAAAATTTGTTGAATTTAATATATCTCCAAGCAAATAATTACTTAAAAACATTTTAAGATTTGGATTGCTATTCAAGTAAAAAAAAATTAAGGCATTCATAATATTGGGAAATTACGGTTACTATAGCATTTTTTTACCCCTGTATGACACTCAATTTTACAAAATAACAACTTTCTTTAATAAAAGAACGTATACTTGAAAACGTACAATTTGTTTTGAAGAAATTTTATTTCTTTATTATATTTTTGAACCTACGAAATCTTAAAAAGAACCTAACAGGAAAACAGTGGTCCTACAGAATCACAGTAATTTTTTCTCTAAAAGGAGCCATAAAAATCAAGAGAATGAAACTAATGTAGCAAATAAATAATTTATGGTCACTATTACCCACAAATAACAAAAATCGAAAGGGTCAAACGCCTTTTTAACATAATAGCGAGAGTGCGGAACATTATTCAATGGACAAGAGGAAGGGTCGAATCGCCCCTTGGTATGCTAAATTTACCGTCCATTCACTTTTGAAGGGTTTTATGCTTCTGCAAACAATTCTGGATACAAATTAACAGAAGTAACTTAAAGGTAACACGTAAATGAATAAGTATTCAACTCTAATATAACTTGAAAAAAGCGTTGTACAAAATGTCAGAAAATAGCAAAAAACACAATATATCTTCAACATAAAAGAAAATTAAACATATTTTAAATATTTGCATATCTACCCATTCCATATCTAGAAGCAGTGATGGCCTCGAGATTTAGGCGCTTGGTCGAGAATATCGGCGGTTGCGGGTTCGAACCCCCGGCACCGACCTCTGACTTTTCAAAGTTTTATGTGTATTCACATTGAATTATCACTTGCTTTAACGGTGAAGGAAAACATCGTGATGAAACCTGCACACCTAAAAGCTCTAAGGAATTTCTTAGGTGTGTAGTCCGCCAACCCGCACTAGGCCAGCGTGGTGGACTATGGCCTAAAACCCTCTCATTGGTCGAGGAGACCCGGGCCCAGCAGTATATAATTTAGCAGTGTATGGGCGTATATGGGTTGATGAAGAAGAAGAAGAAGACATCTACCCACCATGTGCCACCTGACTGAGGACTTCCTCAGTTTATATTACTCAGAAAACTTCGTTTTTTCAAGATTTTTTTGTGCTGTTATATAAAGTTAGTAGTGTTCTGGAGTGGAGACCACGGCTCGGCAAACGTAGTGTAGGACGCCCTCCGGCTAGGTGGGGTGACGATATTTGCAAGGTAGCTGGCAGCGGTTGGATGTGGAGCGCCGAAGATCGAGCCCAGTGGCGTGCCATGGGAGAGGCCAACAGTGGACGTGAAAGGCTGTTGATGATGATGATAGGGTGATGAGTAAGTTAGTTATATTAAGAGGTTTTGTGCATACAATGATGACTAGTCATTAAAGAGAACCTTTTAAAAATCCAGCAAATAATTTTTAATATGTGTGTGCATGATATGTAGTTAAAAATTTAAGAAAGTACGAACGAGATAAAAGTTCAACTTACTGTTTAATTTTATGGTTTACGGTTCATGATATTAAAAAGTCGTGGACACTTCAAATTTGTTTTATTTTTTCTTAAATAGGACTTTTGAAGTGGACATATGACGAAAATTGATTAATGATGTATTGCCAAAAAAAAGAATTATAAGTATGGAAATGTTTTATGGCAGTCATAAGGTCTTTCTAGACACTAAAAACGCAGAAAACTGTATCAGCTTTTAGTACACAAACTGTTTTAATCGTACCAAAACGAAGCATGCTGAATGTCGTTTAAATTCCATTTATACACTCTCATTTAGGCATCTTCTTGATAACCTTGGCGCAGTGAGTGAAACGATATTTTTGAGTATGATTTTCATTTTTCGAAATATCGCCGTATCTATTGATTCAAACCTTTTACAATAAATTCACTTTCAGTTTCTAGTTATTTTAGGTAATTATAATCAGAAACAAGTAAAATTTTGACAGTTGTATCAATAAGTTTAAAATTTGTTCCCTAGTGTTATTATGTCAGGGATCAAATTTATTACCCTGTATTGTAATAGCAGTAACACTGATTCATGAATATCATTTGAAAGTATCTCGAATAAGGTAGAACACATGTGTTCTACCTTATTCGAGATACTTTCAAATGATATCTCTTTTTAGCCTTGAAAATAATTTTCGTGTAAAGTGTGTTCAGTCTAAATGTTTCGAAGAATTCTTTGTGTCGGGCAGGGTGATTGATTTCTTCAAAAAAATACTCAGAAACATCGTTGAGTCAGGAAATATGTGCGAACATGGATAATAAACTTCCTAAACAAAATGTGGGTGTAAAAACATTGCGCTCTTTCTCTATGACAATCCAGTTGTTTATGTACCTACCTGTTATCTTTGCATTACCCAAATGTTAATAAAAAATGCCTTCAGCTTATTTGTCTTTATACGTAACTGTATCAAAATATATAATGTGAAAGTAAGAAATAGTAAAATTATACAACCAAGAATGAATCAACAATAAATAACAACATCAATGCTACAATTTTATTATTTGATTAATATGGACAATTTAAAAAGCGGTACACCCATGAAAATCTATAAGCACTACGTGGTTCAACATCGATTTCATGCATAACTTATTTTATATACATGAAATAGCAAATTTGAATTAATTTTTCGCAGTGCCTGTTACTAAAGAATTTTCAAAGCCTATAGATTCCTGGTACTTTTTCATTTTAAAGAATCCTTGTTCACCCCATCCTGTACCCCAACTGTTAGCACCTAACCAGTATTCCATACCGTTTTCTTCCCCGTAGCCGATGACCCTAACCGCGTGAAGTCCTTTATATTCACCGAATTTATGTTCATAAACACCACCGGTATACTTCTGAAAATCCTCATATACGCTAAAAGTAACACATATCGGTCCATTGTTGTAGAGCTCTGCTTTTATATCTCCATTTTCAGTCGATACTCCGTAAACCTGATCAGCGTAATGTTTATCGCTTGCATAATCTATACTTGTGTCCGCACATTGCGGCTCACAATATGTTTTCGAGTACATATCAAAAGGTTTGCAAGTTGAGGTCACCAAGCCTTTCTCTTGCCAGTAAGTAAAGGCCTTCTGTGGACTGCCTCCATCACATATAGGTCCCAAGCAGTCCAAATCTTGTTCCGACAAGCGTATGTTCTTTTGTGTGGCGATACAAAGCCGATCTGCCGCTACAGTAGCAGTGCCAAAGGTCCAACACGCTCCACACCAACTCTGGTCAAAAATGTCCCTCATAGTGTCACACTGCGACCATTTTTCCCTTGCGTCGAAATTCGTAGGTAATGTTGCGTATATAGCTGGATCATAACGTTTAATGGGTAGGCCTGAGGCATTAACGCTCGAGGAGATAGCGCAAGAGGCCGAATGCTCAACGTGCGGCTGATGTTTCATCTTCCAAGTATAGTTCTGAGCGTTGAAATATTCCACAAACTCTTCGCTTGGCATTTTTTGATACTTCTCATGTAAGTCAGGATCGAACGTGCTTACTGCCAACGCCACTAGGGCGAAGAGAATCGTCACACGCAACATGTTCAGCGAAATGTGAACGCTCGCGCCGAGCAACGCTATTTAAACAAATAATACGATATTGAAACAATTCGAAGCAGTCAAAACATTTAGTGATAATTTTTACAGCGATCAAATGAAATATATTTTTTTGCTAGGCATTGCAAGCATTTGTGAATAATTCACAATTCAATTGTACAATATCGAGATACTTTACGCATTCCGGGAGATAACAGACATTATGTTCTTATCAGTAAATAGCATTCTATAATAAAGGTAATTCCACTGTTGTGAATGATTATAGTATTTTTCTTTTATTTAATACAATTATTGTATTTAGCCTTCAAGCGGTCGCGCGGCGTTGAATCGATCGCCTCCCGCACATTTTCGCTGATATTAACAATAATTCTGATTGAATCCATATTATTCTCTCAGTAGCTTGTCATAAACTGTTTACCTACCAAATAAGCAGTTTACATTTACTATCCGCACCCAATTTAGCAAAAGGAGTGTAATTGTTTAAGGCGCGGCGCAGACGTCGAAAAGGTTACTCGCGACGCTCTATGCGAATTTTTGTTTGTAGTTTTTTTTATGGTCTACGCAAATTAAACGTTTTATTTTGTAAAAATGAGTCATCGACAAGTCAAAAAAGTACCAGGAAAAAATACACTTTGAAGATTCTTCAATAACAGGCATTGCGAAAAATTAATTAAAATTTGCTATTTCATGTATAAAAACGAAAACGTGTTGAAAATGACATCTTCTTTGTGTAATGTTACTGCCGGTGTCCGTCGGACAGGCGTTTTATCTCCTTTACTCTTCACGTTATTTATTAATTCGATTTCCCGTCTCCTTTTTTCTTCCTACCATCAGTATGTTGATGATTTACGCGGAAGCTATAAGGTCTGTATACAAAGATCGTGCGCTTGTACACACCCTTCTACTTCCTCTTCTTGATTATGGTGACGTTAGCTAGCTCTCTTGATCTAACTGAGGCCTAGCTTGATAAACTTAACCGATTTCACAATTTCTATATAAGGTTTGTATTTGGCCTTCGCAAATATGACCACATTTCCGAATTTAGAACGAAACTCAAGTGGCTTTCTAGCCGCTATCTACTCGTTTTCTTTCCCTCCTCGTTCCTTCTACCCTGTTACCTCAAAGATCGTTTCATAATTCTTAGCGACACGCATGCAAGACCACTGAGATCGGTAGAAAAATTAACACTCGATATTCCTAGGCATAGCACATCATTTCTTAACCTTCAAGCGGGCGCGCGGTGTTTTGTAGCGGCAATGGTCGCGCGTAACCTTTTATAAAAGACCTATGGGATATATCAGTGAAATAAAACTTGTTTTATAATCAACTTCATACATTATTTATTAATTATAATCATTACTATTTTTCTAGGACATGATTTGCAAAAAATAAATAAAACTTTAAGTAAAAACTAAGTAATGAAAATGAAAGATACGAAATATAACTGATCTTTGAATTGAAACCTTAGTTTAGGAACAAAAACACATCTTAGGTGACTGTATTTACCTATATAATATATAGTAACTAATAAAAAATAATAGAATTATAAAGTCAGTTGACTTCTAGACATCAAATAATTAAAATAACGATCATCTTAGGTCTAGCTTTGTTCTTCGGTGGCCTTGCGAAAATTATCTCGCCATTGCACATGAAGGTAGTGTGTCTTCTAGAAATATTTATGTGGCATGTTGTGCATTGAGTCTTTAATTGTCTCCTTTTCTTTCTTGGGAATATTTTAAAGCTTCCTCTCCGTGCTGAAATTATAAAATGCTTTATTACTTATGCTTCAACATCCGCTTTCAAAAGTTATCTTATGTTTTTTTTAGCTTTCTTGAGAGATGTACTATCGAAGAACTTCTGTGGTCTTCGATCTTCTACGGTCTTCTAAGATCGACCTACTCTTCTAGGCGTACACAAATCTTCCGTGAGAATATGATGAGCTCGGCGTCTCACTCTATCGTGGTTAGACTTTTTCCACTTGGATACCTTATTACGCCCCGTAAATTATGAAGTTGCATCTGACAGAGGAATATCATCTTCATCTAAATCAGATCTGCTAGATTCTTCGGAAGGTTGAGGTATGTATCTCTGAAACTATGTAGTCGGAAGTTTCTGACTCTTGATCACTGAGTTCCGATTCACTTTCCTCATCTTCTTATGTTATTTCCTCAATGGCAGGCTATGTTGTCGGTCGTCGACGACTTATTTTTACAAAATAAAACGTTTAATTTGCATAAACCATAAAAAAACTACAAACAAAAATTCGCATAAAGCGTCGCGAGTAACCATTTCGACGACAAGCGCGCGGCGTCTTTTCGACGTCTGCGCCGCGCCTTAAACAAATAGGGGAGACAGTATAGTTATTGGCCCCTGTACAGTTATTAGCCATTTCAACTTTGCTACCAAAAAACTAGCAATATTCTATACTAATAGTAGATTTAAAAATTATATAATGGCGACACTTTTATTCTCTGTCATAAAGTCTCATCGAAATTCCGCTAGGTATGTGGTTTGTTTGTTTTACGATGTGTCATGTTTTGCCGGGGGGAGAAATTCAGTTAAGCGATTAAAAATAATGTTAAGACTGCATATTTTTTTGGCGCTATATTTTGAAATGAATATGTAGTTTGTCAATGATTTATACTTCACAATAGATGGTTTTTTTATGCGTTATAACCATATTAAAGGTGCAATATAACTTACATTCTTTATAACTACTATGTTACGGCCAATTACTGTGATTTTGAGTTTAACATTTTTGAGTTTACACTATTCTTAACATGTATAGTGAAAGTTTATATAAAGTACCTCCTTTTGTAGTACATTAACAAAGCAACATAATGTCGTAATTTTTATTTATTTTCAGTAAGGATATAATTTTTTATGCGTTTTTGTTTACCAACTGGTCGCTTAACTGGCCAATAACTATACTGTTTCCCCTACCCTCTTTTTGCTAAATTGGGTGCGAATAGTAAATGTAAACTGCTTATTTGGTAGGTAAACAGATCATGACAAGCTACTGAGAGAATAATATGGATTCAATCAGAATTATGGTTAAAATATCAGCTAAATACAATAATTGTATAAAATAAAAGTAAAACACTATAATCATTCACAACAGTAGAATTACCTTTATTACAGAATGGTATTTACTGATAAGAACATAACGTCTGTTATCTTCCGGAATGCGTAAAGTATCTCGATATTGTACAATTGAATTGTGAATTATTCACAAATGCTTGCAATGCCTAGCAAAAAAATATACTTTATTTGATCGCTGTAAAAATTATCACTAAATGTTTTGACCGCTTCGAATTGTTTCAATATCGTTTTATTTGTTTAAATAGCGTTGCTCGGAGCGAGCGTTCACATTTCGCTGAACATGTTGCGTGTGACGATACTCTTCGCCCTAGTGGCGTTGGCAGTAAGCACGTTCGATCCTGACTTACATGAGAAGTATCAAAAAATGTCAAGCGAAGAGTTTGTGGAATATTTCAACGCTCAGAACTATACTTGGAAGATGAAACATCAGCCGCACGTTGAGCATTCGGCCTCTTGTGCTACCTTCACGAGCGTTAATGCCTCAGGCCTACCCATTAAACGTTATGATCCAGCTATATACGCAACATTACCTACGAATTTCGACGCAAGGGAAAAATGGTCGCAGTGTGACACTATGAAGGACATTTTTGACCAGGGGGTGTGTGGAGCGTGTTGGGCCTTTGGAACTGCTACTGTAGCGGCAGATCGGCTTTGTATCGCCACACAAAAGAACATACGCTTGTCGGAACAAGATTTGGACTGCTTGGGACCTATATGTGATGGAGGCAACCTATTGCTATCATTTATTTACTGGCTAAAGTTAGGCTTGGTGAGCTCTACTTGCAAACCTTACAATATTGACGCGATTATACGTTGTATACCGCAATGTAAAGACCCGAGTATAGATTATGCAAGCGATAAACATTACGCTGATCAGATTTACGAAGTATCGTCTGAAAATGAAGATATAAAAGCAGAGCTCTACAACAATGGACCGATATGTGTTGGTTTTACCGTATATGAGGATTTTCGCAAGTATAACGGTGGTATTTATGAACATAAATTCGGTGATTATGTTGGAGGTCATGCGGTGAGGCTCATCGGCTACGGGGAAGAAAACGGTATAGAGTACTGGTTAGCTGCTAACAGTTGGGGTACAGGATGGGGTGAACAAGGATTCTTTAAAATAAAAAAGTACCAGGAAAAACTACTCTTTGAAGATTCTCTAATAACAGGCATTGCGAAAAATTAATTAAAATTTGCTATTTTATGAATCAAATTATAATGACACCTCCTCTTTGTGTAATGTTACTGTCGGTGTCTCTCAGACAGGCGCTTTATCTCCTTTACCCTTCACGTTATTTATTAATTCGATTTCCCGTCTCCTTTTTTCTTCCTACCATCTGTATGCTGATGATTTACAAATATATTATCATGCTCCAGTGGACAAGGTGGCGGAAGCTATAAGGTCTGTGTACAAAGATCTTACATCTATCAAAGAATGGAGCATGACTCATGGCCTCAAACTCAATCCTTCTCTTAGAAGTGATTGTCGTCGGCAGCCCCAGGATAATTTCCAGAATTAATACTCAGTTGTTGCCTCAGGTTGTCTTTGATGGTTGCTTTATGCCTTATAGTGACAAAGTCAAGATCCTGGGTATTTATTTTGACAAAACCTAGAACTGGGGCCCCCACCTGCAAGAACTTAGTAGGAAATTGTTCGCTGCTGCAGGGTCCTTAAAAAGACTAAGAAATTTTCTGCTTAATCCTACGAAGATTGCACTCGTACAGACCCTTTTACTTCCTCTTCTTGATTATGGTGACGCTAGCTAGCTCTCTTGATGTCACTGAGGCCTAGTTTGGTAAACATGAGAGATTTCACAATTTCTTTACGGTGTTTATATTTTGCCTTCGCAAATATGACCACGTTTCCGAATTTAGAACGAAACTCAAGTGGCTTTCTAGCCGCTATCGCCGGAATACTCGTATTCTTTCCCTCCTCTATTCTATCCTTCTCGTCTTTCTATGCCGTTACCTCAAAGATCGTTTCACATTCCTTAGCGGCACGAATGGAAGACCACTGAGATCGGTAGAAAATGTAACACTCGATATTCCTAGGCATAGCACATCATTTCTTAATCATTTTTTTACGGTACATCCAGCTCGCTTG
Source organism: Cephonodes hylas (assembly GCA_030295005.1). Classification (NCBI taxonomy): domain Eukaryota; kingdom Metazoa; phylum Arthropoda; class Insecta; order Lepidoptera; family Sphingidae; genus Cephonodes; species Cephonodes hylas. The sequence continues at coordinate 8,595,754 of AP025382.1, forward strand.
TGGCATGAACTACCACTGCCGCTCCACTCCGCTAATATATAAGTATGTATATGAATGCATACGGCATTTCCTCATACTGAACCTTTGGGTGATGCAGAGAAAATGAATGTTCAGTGTATACAACTTACATATATGAAAAAATAATATTACTAAAGAGAAAGGCAAGATATTTAGCACTCATATTTTGGTTCAAACAGCTTTATTTTCGCTGTTCACGCATATTTCCTGACTTCACGACGTTGCTGAGAATTATTTTTTTAGAAATCACATTACCTGACACAGGCACTATCCGAAGCATTTAGATCGAACGCAATGCGTCTTGATGGTGCACTGGGCGGCTGCGATATTGTAGTGATTCCCGCCCACTCACCGTAATTGCTCTTCTTGGCGCCAAGAAGGCCACCGGGGCTTTTAGTCGATATGCCGATTTAGGTTAGGATTTGGTTACGCATCCAGCCCGGCAATTACATCTGTACGGACATGACGTCGCCGCGCGCCGGGCTGAAGGGCTGGTGACCTTGGCCTGGAAGGCTCGTGCCCCTCCCTTCCAAATGTGGCGGAAGGTAGAGCCAAAAGTGGCTGTCTTCTGTGGCAAAAAAAGGTTCTAATAGCTATTATTTCATGCTTTCTGTTTTGTTCTGTTATTTCGTCCTCTATAATAGAATATGAAGACCTATGGAATATGCTAAGATTGCTGACGCGTTATAGTATGTGAGCATTCTATCACTGTAAGATTGTTGAAACTGAGAAAAAATTGAAATAAATCTATTACTTCTCTGACGTGTACGTATATTATTCATTATTATTAATGTGGGTCTGTCATTTCATTAGGAAATTTTCAGTAGTATCACGTAGTTTGAAAGGTTGATGAATTTGTTTGAAGGTTTTTGTGAGATTTAAAACGCATGTGACAAAGCTCAAAGCTCCACTTCAGGAGACGAAGGTGTGAGGGTTCATAAATAATTCATCATCATCATAATCATTATCAACCTATATACGTTGCGTTGCTGGGCAGAGGCCTCCTCTACCATTGAGAGAGTTTACGCCTTAGTCCATCACGCTAGCTAAGTGCGGGCTGGCGGACTACACACCTAAGAAATTTTAGGTAGGTAGGTGCGCAGGTAAAATCACTACGTTTTTTTTCACTCTCAAAGGAAGTGATAATTAATTTATTATGAATACACACATTACTTCGCAGTCGGAGGTAAGTGCTTGGGGTTTAGACCCACGACCATCGAGATTCTAGACTGTGTGCCTAAACCTCGAGGCCATCACAACTTGAATGAATAATTACATTGTGTATTTTTATCTAACCCGTACCCATCAGTTCGTAACAATACTTAAAACTAAATTGACATTAATCGTACTGATTCATTTAATCTAAAAGCCTGTTTAATTATTCATTCGATGTTAATCGCCTCGGACACGGGAGCTAACAATAGGCCCTTAGTCGTGTCCACTAACAAAAACCTAGTTAAATGGACATTATACATGCAGATTGAATCCTGTTATTCCATTGTCGTGTTTGGGAAGTGGATTGGGGTCGAGTGTGAGGTGTTGATTGACTCCTTTGGCTTTACGATTGGATGAGGGATAGCCTTTTTTCCCTATCCCACCACACACCCGCCACTGTAACTCCTGTGCTCCAGGATCGACAGCGGCACGCACAGTAATTACGCTGAGCAATAAAGCTCAGTGAATTTAAGGGGAAATAAATTGTCATAATCCTGCAATGGAATTAATCAGAAAGACAATATAAAGGAGGAGTTGGAAAACAAAGAGTTGTCCACTTCCCTCCACAGCAAAGCGGGTGACAAAAAACATTTAGCCTCCTATTAAAGGAGACAGACTGGGTTTACATATCTTCATACATTCATTTGTTTCGCGTGTGGGTTTTTGTGAGACTGAAAACTCCCTTGTAGTTTCTGATCCCCACGATACAGGAATTTTATGCTAGTGTTAGTAATTACTTATAATACATATGTGACTGTTGGGTGTTTTTAATTTATTATTGATAAGTTTTGTGTCTACAACAATAGAGAAACGTTTTCTTATCTTGCATAATATGCTAGATAAGAAAAAATATTTGAATACTTCAGTTCATCAACAGCATTTTAAATATTTTATCTTTACTATGCAGTTATTCGAACTATAATAATTACCCTGTGAACCAATGTAAAATCTATACTAATATTATAAAGCTGAAGAGTTTGTTTGTTTGTTTGTTTGTTTGTTTGAACGCTAGGATCTCAGGAACTACTGGTCTGAGTTGAAAAATTCTTTTACTGTTAGATAGCACATTTATCGAGGAAGATTATAGGCTATATAACATCACGCTACGACGAATAGGAGCGGAGCAGCAATAAAGAATGTTTCAAAATCGGGGACGTTTTGTTCTTTTTGTGAGCTTCCGCTGCGTGCGCTGCGGAAACGGTTAAAGTTTCGCTAAAATAATGTATGAGAGAAATGTTCCTCTTTAAAAGTTCTAAAAAAAAGTCCGCGACAGCATATGTCTATTCTTTAAGGTTGGCTCACTATAACGTTTTTTATCCTAACCAAATTTATTTTAAAATAAAGTTTTATTTGAGAAGGTGTTTTTATAAATATGATATTAATCCTTATCCAAATAAATACGTTATTCGTTACAAGTATTTAATTTTAAATAAAATTGCCCTTTACATCATTTGATTTCACTGAGTATCTTAGAAGATATTGCAGTTTTAAAATATTGATCAAGCGCGCAATAATGATGCACAAGGCGCCGCTCGACGCGTTAAGGTTTCACGTTTGAACAATTTGACCGAATTGTATGATTTTTGGTATGGAGATAAATAGGACTCAGATAAGTATAATAGACTACAACTTATTTTCCTTCTGAACTCAACCCTGTAGTCTACGCGGACGGAGTCGCGAGCAAAAGCTAGTTGTAAATAAAATCCTTTTATTGTTCAAAAAGCAATGTCAACATTTTTTTCATATTAAATGCTGCTGCTGTTGGTGATGATGATGATTGTAGCCAAAAATGTCTGAAAACTGAATAAAATTGAGTAAACTGATGTTTTCTGTAGAAAATGTATAGAATTAAGGTCTATTAAAGGCCTGTTTACGATAACATCCTACAACCCATTACAGTACATATTGAAGATGGGAAAAGGAGTCCCTGCTGGGCTGTACCAGTTGTTCCCACAATGTAAGGAGCGCGTGACTAGAAACACTCACCGTGGAATTTCAATAACTCAACAGTTTTATGTTTTTCATCAGCAATTCTTGGTAGACTTTATCCTTCCTATAGTGACCTCGTTGAATTTTGTATATGGTTTTGTATAAAGTGAGGTTATATTATCAGGCTGATGTGCCAAACAGGCTTACTTTAAGGTTACATAATAATCTTGTAAGACACTACGATAGTTCACCTTTCAATAGAAGAACAAAGCTGGTATTTTCCTGACAAAAAATTGTTGGCGCATTACGGGGGGCGTAGTATGGATGTAAGTTATACATTTCTGCCTATTCATCATGTCATAGAGGCGTAAGTATTAGATAAGCATAAGATATGTAGGTATACGAATTTTGATTCTTATTCTGTATATAGAAATAAAATATATGAGTCATCATTCTCCTGCCCTGCTCCCAATTTTTATTAGGGGTCGGCGCAGCATGTTTTCTCCTTCCACACATCCCTATCAGCCGTCATGTCTTCAGTCACGCCTTTCTCTTTCATATCTCTTTTCACGCACTCCATCCATGTTTTCTTTGGTCTTCCTCGGCTTGTCCATCCTTCAACTTTCATGCTCATTACTTTTTTGCCAACATATGTTTCGTCCCTCCTCATAATGTGCCCATACCAAAAATATAAATAAAATATATATATGAGTGCCTGGATAAAATATAGGCATGATGATGATGATGTCTCGAGGTCTCACAAGCAAGTGGCATCGGGTCTCAAACTTGCCACATACATATCATACCTACAGTTGTTGGGGAAACGTCAAAAACCTTTTTGTCGGGATTTTTTTTACACCAATGGGTTTGTGATTACAGTATCTATAACCTAAGGCAGGTTATAGTTTTCGATCACAGTTTGAACACACCTATATCTGGTGAAATGTGGGTCTATAATTCACCCTTCATCATCAACCCATATATATCCCTCTGCTGGGCATGGGTCCTATCTACCATTGAGAGGGTTTAGGCCATAGTCCACCACGCTGGCCTAGTGCAGGTTGGCGGACTACAGGCCTAAGAAATTTCTAAGAACCTTAGGTTTACAGGTTTTATCACGAAGTTTTCCTTCACCGTTAAAGCAAGTGATAATTGAGTGTGAATACACACATAACTTTGAAAAGTCAAAGGTGTGTGCCTGGGGTTTGCACCCGCGACCGCCGAGATTCTCGGCCGCGCCTAAACCTCGAGGCCATCACTGTTTGCACCCTTCCGAACAAATACAGCCGTGATTTATGTAAGTATATATGGTTAAGTATATAATATTAAACCAACCAAAACTCCAGGCATTTTCAGCAAACCAATGCATCATATAGTATAGTTATGGTTTAACTGTCAGGTCGTACCCTAGGTATTACGTTTGATACTAAGTCTGGCTCACTCTGTATACAGGCAGTGATTAACGACGTGCTGGCGATGACAGCCGGGCGGAAGGTAAAGGCTCGCATTTATATACAGGCTGCTCGGTTATACGTCTTTATTAAATGCTTTATGAAAACTGATGGGATGGTTGGGTGATTGTTTTTCTGTTGTACGGTTTGTCTTTTGTTGGGAAATATTAATAAATTATAATAAAAAAATACACTCAACCATCACATAGTTCCGACCCCACGCTAGGATACAAGTTCTGTGTCGTGAGTATCAGTCCAAGAGATTTTAAGGTCTAACAAACAACCAGAGCTAAAACAAATGTTTGTGGATTACGCAAAAGTAAATCCTTGTACAAGGATCGAAGCAGCCTACTAGCATCAGGTTAACTACGCCACGGAGCTGTCATAAATGTCATAAATGTAATGTTAGTCTATTTTTTTTTTTCTTATAACCCTATCATCATTTATGTCTAATTCTTTAAGAATAATGTGTATATAATCATTTCTTATCTATATTTATCTAAGGCGCTGTATGCATTGATGAATGGAGACATGATAAGCGTAATAAATGATTTACAGAAACAGTCCCTTAAAGTGAAGATGGAAAGTGAAGAAAAAAGTTTAACAAACCTCAACTTAATACAATAAAACCATTATTTTTAATATAATTAATTGCTATATAAAATAACCGTAATAACTGTACTGAGATACTAAAGCCTTTTAACACCCTGTCTTAAATTTCTCGGCAGAAATCATGTTCGCTTTTCTTGCAGCATTTCCTACATCCTGTACTTCAAGGTATATCTTAGATGTGTTGGCATGTCTACAGGGGGGGGGGGGGAACTGTGAGGTAGAGGGCGGCACTTGAACTGTCAATTAGAAGATATTGAGAAGCGATGATTGACGAGTTCACCCCACAGTTAACGCAATTCTCCGATTTAAACCGGCAATGTATACTGCAATGTTGTAGATTGTCGTTTTTGATATAGGTATGTAGATAGAAATATTTAATATAGTTAAATAGATTATAGTTTTTAGTACTACGTACATACATAGAATAAGATTTTTCTCGGTGTGATCATCGAACTCGCGGCCTCTGGTTTGCTAGTGGGTATCTAGCCAGCTGCACCGAGGGGCTAATTTTACAGAAACCGTCGCAATAGAAAAGTATTACAATATAAGCAGTAATGGCCTTGGGGAATATACCTTCGCTTTTGCGAAGATACGTGTGTATTAACAATGAATTATCACTTTCTTAAACGATAAAACCCGTTTATGAAACTTGCACACCTAAAAGATATTAGGAATTTCTCAGGTGTGTAGTCCGCCAATCCACATTAAGCCAGCGTCGTGAACTAAGGACTAAACCCTCTCTATGGTAAAGGAGGTCCGTGTCCAGCAGTGGGACGAATACATCAACAGCCTTTAATTCGTCCACTGCTGGACATAGGCCTCTCTTATGGCACGCCACTGGGCTCGATCTTCGGCTCTCCTCATCCAACCACTGCCAGCCACCTTGCGGATATCGTCACCCCACCTAGCCAGAGGGCGTCCTACACTACGTTTGCCGAGGCGTGGTCTCCACTCCAGAACACGTTTACCATAAATAAAAATTGGGACCAATAAAAATTGCAAAAACAATACCATCAAAATTTATATGTCAACACTAGGTCAATTAACTGTGGATTAATTTATCATACAAATCGCGAGTGATGTACGTGTGTTTGTAAATCAAACGGGAATCAAAAAGCTCATCGCACGGCCAGCAATAAAGCAATAAATAACAATTGGGCGCAGATATATTGCGGTTGCAGCGATACAACACACGATTAACAGATCGACGGTTAATAGTCCACGAGCTTGTAGGGTTGGCACACCTGAATAATTTATTCAATAAATGTAATTAACGATAATTTTTGAAACACATTTTAATAAATAACATTAATTTAATGGAATAGTAGAACTATATGGGTTGATAAAGAAGAAGACAAAGAAATGGAATAATATACAAAAATAATATGCTCGTTTAACAAGGTAACAAACAAAAGTTTGTGTGATCCACAAATATTTATTTAGGTCTGGGTGTTTGAGAGACTGAAAAATCTCTGGTAGTTTCTGATACCCACGACACAAGACTCGTTTCTTAGTGTGAGATCAGAACTATAATATTAAGTGTATTTACTTATTTAGCATATCAATCCCATTACTAGACATTGCCGTGAGGCCACCAACCTCCAGTACAGTGCGTGGTAAATAATTATTATTTCACACATAATTTAGAAAATTCAAGAGTGTGCTTTGACCCATCGACCGTCAAAATTTTTCTCTTAATCGAAGCCAGCGCGATTTATTAATGCGACAAATATTAGGTATGTGACAACCCTGACTAATAATCAAATTGTACTGCGTGTATCGGAACGGCTTTATGACCATAAAGGCGTTTTAATCACACCGCCATTGTTGATACTGTAATGAAAGATTTCCTGTCCATTTTAGAATTTTGATTTGTTTTTAGTGGACTTTCATATTATATGTACATACTATGTGTGTGATTGTTAGGTGTATTTATTTATTAATATATTAGTCTGTATATTTATCTTCTGGTGATTATGAATCAATTTTAATTCGATGAGCTTATTTGTACTAAAGAGTCTAGAGAATACAGCAAAAAAAGCGATTTGTCTTTTTCAATATACTAGGCCCCAGGATCCGAATCCTGAACTATCCGTTGTATTCAACTACTCAGTATCAGGGCAAGAAAATAATATTTACAGTCAGAAAACTCAATTACTATTGAAATTTATCTCTTAGCTCCGAACTAAGATTGTTTATTATTATTTTATCATTCATTACAAAGAAACTCGAGTTTGAATGTTGAAAACTCATTTAATACAGGTCTTTGTAGAGAAAGAATGGCGGAAAAATCACAACAATCTACATCTTGGATTTATAAAATCAAATGAAAAACTTCATTAAAAAAAGAGTTACATCAAAGGAATGCATTTTGAACAGCAAAACCTGTCATTAATTACTCTCGGCGCCGGAGGGTTAAGTCTTAACCCTTTCACGGGGTACAAAATACCCCCAAGTCATTTTCATGCACTCGTAAATTCTTTTAAAGTTATTGTTTCCTTAGAAAAAAGGGACGGTGAAATATTGCAATATTAGCTTTTGATGTTTCCCAGACGCCAGATATTTGCTTTTTTCTGTGCATTTGAAGTGTTACCATTAAAAAATTGAGGGTAGAAACGTTATTAACAGAAATCAATATGAATCGCTTGGAAAAGTGACGGGATGTTATTAAAAATTTCGAAGGGTGGAATAGAATTGAGTGTTATTTGCACTTACTTAATGAGATACAGAAGAAAATATAATATTTTATTTGGATGGATGTCTTTTTCTAGCCCTTTTTTTACGACTGCTGACAATTATAATATTGGGTTGGCAACTAAGTAATTGCGGATTTTTTTCAGAAAATCAATGACAATTTTTTCATAGAACTAAATAACTTTATTCTGTAATGTGTTGCCCATTTTGATCAATGACCTTTTGCCATCTTTCAGGCAGCATCATAATCCCACGTTCATAAAACTTCTGGTTTTTATTAGCAAAAAACTGAATAAGGTACGATTTGACATCATCATCACTTTTGAAATTTTTACCAATCAAGGAGTTTTGTAAAGATCGAAACAAAAAGTAATCAGATGGTGCAAGGTCAGGACTACATGGTGGATGTGGCAAAACATCCCAACCAAGCTCCAATAATTTTTACCGAGTGACCAAAAATGTGTGTGGCCTTGCATTTTCATGATTTCATTCGATTTGTCAATTCGGGCCACTTTTCTTCAATTGCATTGTTTAATTTCGTTAGTTGTTCAATGTAGACTTCAAAATTGATCATTTGGTTGAGTGGTAAGAGTTAAAAATAGACAATTCCTTTGTAATCCCACCAAACTGATAACAAAACCTGCTTTTGATGAATACCTGCTTTTGATGTTGTTTGAGCTGGTTCACGTAGCCTGCTCCATGATTTTTTCAGCTTGATATTGTTGTAAACAATCCATTTTTCATCGCCAATTATCAGTCGTTTTAAAAATGGGTCATTTTCATTTCGTTTCTTTAGGAAATCGCAGCTGTTAAAGCGTTGCGTTAAATGCATTTCTTTCAGTTGTGAGTTCGAGTTTTTGAGCATAGCCAAGTTGTTTTAAGTGGTTTTCAATGCATGTATGTGATAAATGAAGCTTCTCTGCATTATCACGAGTTATACTGTGATGATCCGAATCGATTATTGCTTTGATTAAGTCGTCATTAACTTCAACTGGACGACTAGAGCGTTTTTCGTCTTTGAGTCAAAATCACCAGAACGAAATTTGTCCAACCAATTTTGACACTGCCGTTCTTTTAGGGCTTCGTCACCATAAACAGCACATAACTTTTTGTGAGCTTGCGATGCGTTTTCCCTTTGCGAAATTAAAAAGCAAAATATGACGATAATGTTCCTTTTGATTTTCCATTTTTCAATGAACACCAAACGAAAATTACGTAACCGATCAAAAAACTTTTTTTACTGATTGATAGCTGAATTGCCAACTATCAAATACAAAATTAGTTTTACATTTGGACTACGCCAGCAAACCTAAAAATTCAACTGAAACATCTATGAGTGAAATCCGCAATAACTTAGTTGCCAACCTAATAGTTTGTGTTTACCATTCACTAATGTATTCAATTTGATCCTATACAAAATATTATGTTAACTTACAATGCTTTATTTGTACTTATATTCGTCTTTAACTAAAATTTTTGATTTATCTCTAAATAGAAAAATCATCTAAAAATATTCCTGAAAGAGTAGAAAGGCTTATTACCGTTGTTGAATGTAAAATCCAACAATGTTAACTCTACTGGGTACATATGACATGAGACTGTGGAGTCAGTATAACATCGTCAGCATTGTCATCGAACCTAATCTAGGTCAGATTTTAATATAAATATGAATAAAGATTACTGCACACAAAGAGTCACGCAGAGTCATCCATTAGCACGCACCAAGACCAGTCGTTTTATTTACCTCGCTGCTACCTCATCACATAACCTCACACGTGTACCATAGCTGCACCAGCATCGGTACACAACGTGACACTGTCCACTTACAAGACCAATAAAACAGTCAATAATCTTAAACTACAACTTTATATTTAAACCTGGTATATAGAATAATGTTTCATCATTACCGACTTGAAACAATTCAATTATTTTGTCCATTTTAAATTGAAACGATAGTGCTGTCCCACGTAGAGACATAATGTCCACGTCTCTTTCAGCTTGTTACGTGATCCAAATTTATACTGAGTTTAATAAGCATTCTCTTGTTTCGCTTAACATGAAAATTGGAGAATTTGCGCTAGTGTCTAGCTGACTGTTTTCGTTTGTGATATTAAATGTTTATTTTTTGTATGTATTCAGGTTTTAGATTAGAGTCCGGAATTTGGATATATTACGTCATTGTGTTCTATTTAGCATTGATAGTTGTTTCCAATCAATCAGGGTTATTTTAAATTAATGACTATAATGATTTTTTGGTACAGATTTCAGTTATTATAAGCTGATCACTTTCTTTACAACAAGAGTAGGACATTTTTAAAAATGATTCTTTTCTTTTTTTGTACTCTATTTCATGACCACCAGCATAATTGCAGTGAAATAAAAAAAAATAACTGCTCTTATGACGAAAGGCAACCACGAAATGTATAGTTTAAAAAAGTTTAAACAAAAATTTCTCCTATGCAATGGTAAAAAAAATTATAATCATTTTAAGACTTAAAAGCGAAATGTGAAAAATGAGTATTTTTACTTAACTCGAGAATAAAAGACTTAACATATGCAATGTACATTTGGCTATCATTTCTGTTTTAATAGCAATATCCATTTGTATTGTATGAAATTGAATAGAAATCTGTTTGCGCGCGCTACCTCACATTTCATTTTGATATATTTCCTGTCGAGACACAATTTGACGAATGGGAACCGCTACGTTTGTAAGAAAAAAAGATTTATATAGCGAAAAGCTTCTTAATTAAATTATTTTGAACGAGATTTTACCTAGCGTGAAGTCTAATACTAAAATATTGATTGTGATATGTGAATCATGTTCTATTTGATTGGTTTAAAATCATTGAGGCTTCATGATTATGGTTAATTTATAATAAAGAAGTTAAATACGTTAATTAAACGAACTAGTACTAACTAAAATAGCTATTTTATAAGAAAATACTAAAGCTTGAACCTAATCTTTATTGAAGAAAGCCAACTAGAATAAAATTAGAGTTAAAATGCATTAAATTTACTTGATGGTTTCATAATATCATATTATGATCATTATCATCATCAGCCCGACTCCGTCCCACTGCTGGGCACGGGCCTCCCCTGCGACTTAAGAGGGCTTAGGCTATAGTCCACCACGTTGGCCTAGTGCGGCTTGGCCGACTACATGCCTGAGAAATTCTTAAGATTTTTTAGGTGTGACGGTTTTATCACGATGTTTTCCTTTACCTTTAAAGCAAGTAGTAGTTCATTGTGAATACACAGATAACTTCGGAAAGTCTGAGGTGTGTGCCTGGGGTTCGAATCCGCGACCGCCTTTATTCTTAACCGTGCGCCTCAGCTATGCAGCTATAAAATAATATTTATTCCAGCCGAACGATTTAAAAACATCTCAATGTTTCACCATTCACGCACGAGAAATTCGGGAAACTTAGTCATGTTAGTAATCAATTGGGCATAAAAATCATGTTTTCCGAGGCGAAAAATTTGTAATGCAATGAGCGACCTGGAAATCGATTCGAGGACTCTACGGTTCACAACACCGCCGCTAATTAATGAAGCGAAAAATAAAAACTTCAATTATGATTTTTCCCGATCAAATTTGTAAGGGGAATGTTCCCCCATACCCATAGTGCCTATTTTTTTTTTATATACCGACGTTAGAAAAAGGCAACACTCTTCCTGACAGCTTCCGTGGCGCACTTGCCTAGACTCCAGCTTGTGAAGCGAGAGGCCGTGGGATCGATCCCAGCACCGAGGCAAATATTTGTATGATCCACTATTAGTAAGATCTGGGAGTTTCTGTGACCGAAAATTCTCTCGTGGTTTCGGTTATCCTCGCCACAAGACTTGTAAGGGGTCAGAACTATTTATGACTTTTTGGTTTATTTATTATTACTTCGATTCATTTATATTCATACCTATGGCTATTATCTGTGTTTACATCCCTGTAAATAGCCGTCAAAAGAAACCACACACAGATCCATTGAAATTAATTCCACAAACAAACGTAAAGCTTTTTGATGTATCAATTTAACAAAATTGATATTTTTCCATTCCTCCCTTTACTACCTTTATTATTGAAGGGACATCGTGTATAGAAATCAAAGGGCTATTTTGACATGTTGACAAATAATCTGGAAATATTATTCAGTTCCTTTTTTTTGGAATATAGACTTAATAGCCTACGAAATAAGGTTTGAAATGCAATTGAAGATATCATTGCTTTTGGTTTTTGGTATTATCAAGGGATTGAAGCCGATTTGTTGTCAAATCGGAAGTAGCCGCTTTCGTACGATTGGTAAATATTCAGTGAAAGAGTAAAGGGTAAGCAGCTTATATAAATTGTTATAGGCTACGGACCACTGAAGGTTTTTGTATATTTAGTTTGTAGTGTTGTGTTAGGCCAAAATGTTTTTCGTAGTTTCTGATACCAATTACTCAAGACTCGTATTTATATAGTCCAGGCGCATTGATATTTCAATACAAAAGAAAAAGCGGTGATGGTCTCGAGATTTAGGCGCGCGGCTAAGAATCTCGGCGGTCGCAGATTCAAACCCCAGGAACACTCTTCTGACTTTTCAAAGTAATGTGTGTATTCACATTGAATTGTCACTTGTTTTACCGGTGAAGGAAAACTTTGTAATGAAACATGTAAACATAACAGTTCTTAAATACTTCGTGATGAAACCTGCACACCTAAAAGCTCTAAGAGATTTCTTAGGTATGTAGTCCGCCAACCTGCATTAGGCCAGGGTTGTGGACTATGACTTAAACCCCCTCAGTAGCAGAAGTCCGTTCCCAGCAGTAGCATGTATATGATGATAAAAACCATCGTAGTCGAAACATTCAAATTACATTCATGGTTTACAACTTTAAAAACAATATACTGTATGCTAGTGGTACACACAAAAATTTAATCACATTTATAACAAAAAGCGGTGACGTTGGTGATATATCTAACCGGGGAGCCGAACCGCGATCTATTCATCATGTCAGCGAAATAAAACGTTTTCCGATACAAGCCCGTGTCTAATGTTTTAAACATTATCATAACCGTGTTCTTTTAGGGTTCCGTAGGGTTCACTTAAATTTCTTTAAGAATGTTTAGACTGCCTTTTGCTACAATAAAAGTGTGATATTATAGTGCCTTTTGGGTTCGATTTCTAGGTTTAGTTAAATTTATAGCGATAAAAGTAACAATTTCTTGTAAGGTTAGGTGGCGTCTCACCTACTTTAATAGTAAAAAAATAAATATCTAAAGATTATGTTTATCACTTTATCATCTTCAGTTCATATATCTGACACTACTGGACACGGCCTTACTTTAACAGCTAATAGAGTTTCGGCCTTAGTCTACAAAGCTAATGGGGGTTGGTGGACTACACACCTAAGACGTTCCTAAGAAATTTTAGCTAACCCTCTTTTAGATTTTCTCGCAATTTTCTTCACAGTTAAAGTAAGTGATAACTCATTGTACATACACAAACAGAGTATTAAATGATAGGTCTATTTTTGTGTACCGAACCCTTCTTAAAGAAATATTTTTGTTGTTACAATTCTCTTGTCCCGTGACGCCGTGTTGCCCCACGATAAACGATCGTCAGCTATTTTTTGACGGATCACTAGAAGCGTAGTGTGTGGTGCTTTGTTATTGCTTTTTAGATTAGAGGAAAACAATGATCTTTAGTTTTTAAAATAAACTAAAATCATTATAGATAAATTATGATGTTATAATGTGCTTTATATTAAATTTGAAAAGACACGAAGGCCTTCATTACATATTAAAAATTTCGTTAAAATTTCAGATAGAAAATCACTATTTTGCCTGCAAAATTGTCTCATGATTGTTGCAACCTTTAACAAATACTCCTATTAATTATTATTACTCAATAATTATGTCAATAATATGTCTATGTATTTTTAGAGTAGGTATATACTAAAAAAAAATATTGAGAATATATACTCTGAAAAACGTTTACGGCTACTGTCCACATAAAAAAATAAGTTCGTTATTGACATGTAATAGAAATCTAAGGATATTGACGTTTGCTGACCTCAAAGAGCAAGTCGCCTGAGGTCAGCAAAGCGGCCTCTATAATCGTTTAAACTGTCTTGACCAACACAAAATCGTATCGGCTGCACACGTCAAACTCAAACAGAAACAAACAGTTCCATTGTCAATAGAATAGGTTGTCTCGAGGCTATTCAAACCTCCTTGACTACGTGCAACCGAGAACTGTTGGTGTTAGGTTAGGTAAGTTTATTTATTTAAAACTTTCTTGCACATACACTGAATATAATGACGATACTTAACTAACAAGACATAAAACAAGAGGCGGCCTTATCGCACTAGGCAATATTTTAAAGTCAAGTTAATCTTCCTTTGCATGAAGACCGTTTATATTTTTTAGCACACAATTATAAAGGTGACAATTTTTATGGATGTGTTACTCTTAGGCGGAGCTTAGACCGCTACTAAAGGTTGATACTATCGATTTTCTATATCGAGATAAATAACGTTTTACGTGTATTCAAAGTCCCTTTGAAGTCTACTGTGGCATTATATATGTAGAAAATTACAGACTTTGTACATAACTATTAAGCATCATGGGCTAAATCATTAGCCTCATATATATATATCATCATCATCAGATGATGATGCGATTTCTGTCATTTAAGGTCTAACCTACATAAGGTATTCTAAAGGTTCTAAGACACTCAAAAATCGCCTCTAAACTCAGACTTCCAAAGTCCAAAATCCCTCAAACCCCACCCAACCGACGGCATCATTAACCAAACCAGAGTACACACTTTCAGAACACGCTAATCACATTGACCCGCGAAGATAATATTAATACAATAATTAGCCAGTGCTAATTGGCACTCGCTAATGACGTGAATCGGTGGGACGGAATCTATTAGCGGCTAAACATACGAGTCGTGCATAATGTATGTAATTGCATCGCACACGCTTGGTAAATATTATATCGGCCGGTACGGATTAACATGCTTCATTACATGTATATTATGTATTCGGAGACACTGGCTGAATATTGATAAGGTTATTGAGCGTGACGTGGTTGATAGATTTTAGTTGTCAATGATTTATCGAAGGTTTGACTTTTAAAGTATTGTTATGGTATATAATATTGAAAAGTACTGATAGCCTTGGAGTGAAGACGCATTGAAAAATGTCGGTCACCGTGGCTTAAAACCCCATGAATAATTACGTTCTAACGGTAAAGGTAAACATCGTGATGTAACAGACCTAAATTTTTTTTTTAGAAAATTCTGAGGTGTGTAATCTGCCAATAAAAACCAGGCGAGCATGGTGGACTCAGCCATAGATATTCTAAGTTGTAGAGGAGCTCTTGCCGAGCCGTGGAACTATAATACGGGCTATGTAGCCAGAATATTAAAAAAAATCAGAATTACTATTGTTCACATTTAACATTTATGTTTGTGTCAGTCATTGATACTATAGGTGTGGACATTAAAAAAATACAGACTATATTTTAATATATCTTGATTTTACATCTACATATTTACACTAAAACATTTAATAACCCCATGTTCTAACATTCGAAAATTAAAAACATAAAAGTACAGTCGGTACAAAAATTAACAAATTCAAAAAGAAACGGAGAGAATTGAAACGTCCCGAGTGAGGTACACTCATGCACTAATGAAATTCAAAATCAAGGCGATACGAAACAATTGTACGTTGCGAGCGATTTTATTCCAATCGCATAGAGTAAAGGAAGTAACGGAAAAAACTACGCTGAATACAGATGAATCTATTAATAGTGATATAAGGGCGAGCTCCGCGTCAAGCAGTTTTGTTGGCGAGTTTGTGGGTATAGATTGTGTTGGCTTCGTGTTTAAAGATCATCACCATCAAATCATATATGTGCGTCGCATTGCTGAGAGTACAACTGAGAGAATTTAGGTCTTACTCCTAAAAAAGTAAGTGATAATGATTGTGATAACTATAACCTTGAGAAATCAGAGGTCTGCTTTGCCTTTGTACGTGCTGCCTAAACCTCGAGGCCGTCACTATTTACGAGGTAACTAACAAAAATTTAATTTCTCGAGTTAGCAATCTTGATCATACAGGGACGAGCTAATTATGTAATAAATCTTATTAATATTAGCATCACAACAACCACTACGCTTGATGAACTCACAACCCTTGTGTCACAAAAGCAATCCTCTGCCAAAAGCAAACAGACAGACTGACTCGATTGTAGTCGCGTCGTTTACATACTGTTTACAGAAACACGAGCAAAAATGCACGATATTCAATTGCCATACTGTACGGGACTGCACTTTGTCCATTGAGACGGTTCTGTCATACACATGCTGTATTTGTTGCTGTTTTCTTGTTGAAACTATTGTTCCGATTGACTATTTGTAAGACAAAAGAGAGTGACAAGTGTTTGTTTGATGCACAAATTTGGGCAAATTAATAATAATAAATTAATAAATACACCCAACAGTCACACACATAGTCCTGACCCCACACTAAGATACGAGTCTTGTGTCGTGGGTATCAGAAACTACGAGAGACTTTACGGTCTCACAAACACCCAGACCCGAAACAAATATTTGTGGATCACACACACATTTGTCTCGGTGCGGGGATCGAACCCGCTGCCGCTCGTTTCGCAAGGTGGTGTCTAGCCAATTGGGCCACGGGGCGGTCAAATTGGATTCCCTTATATTCGCTGAGCTTCAAGTCTCGGCGTCAATACTGTGCGTGCTGTTGACCTTGGAACACATGAGTTACAGTGGCGTGTGGTAGGATAAAACCAAATAATATAATCCGCCAATGCATTCCACAGAATAAACGACGTATTTTTCAAACCATTTATATCATCAAGATTGTATAGGATATTGATTCTCATTCCCAATGAGAGGGAACGAACGTGTAAACACACAATCATTAGGAGTGACATTAAGACTCCTCGGTCTGCCGCCTCCTTGCTTCCGACGTGTCGCAAACACAAAAGGCTGTCAGTGAGTAATGAATGTTTAAGAATCCATTACTCGTTATGGCTGAGTTTATGTGCACTCGCGGAGTGCAAATAAGGAAATGGAGTGTTGATGATAAGATTTAATCACTTATATGGAAGGTGTGTTTAAAATTTTGATGTTTAATACAGTTTAATCGGTGATATCTGTATGTTAAGTAATATATTTCTACATATACTAAACTTTGTCAGTTATTTAGTATGTATGAAAGGGTTACCGTTAATTTACACAATAATATAATTCGATGTGTGTAAAGAAAACTATTACACTTACAAGAAAAGGCAAAAATATTAATAATAAAATGTTCTATGTGCGTAGCCATTGACAGTCGCGTAGCTCAGCGCTACGTGCTACGTCAACCCGTAGCTAAAATGGACGTAGTATCGCTTCATATTAAATTTAAAACACGGTCTCACAAAAACGTAGGTAAAAATGAAAAATTTGTTAGTCCGCAGGTTTTATTTCGCTTCCGAGTTTCTAACAGTGTCGTATACACATAAGTTTCACCATATTCTTGGACGGTAAATGATCTAGTTTTTTGTGATAATATTTTAATAGTAAGTTTTCATTATCCAAAAAATTTAATTGAATAAATTTTAGAAAGACCAATTCATAGTGGATCTTAAACGAATTTCCATTAAAATAACCACTTATAAACAACTCATTTTAATGTAAATTACGTACAAAAGCATTGCTGAAACTTTGCTTGGCAGTAAACTTGAACGTTTCCATCCAGTCAAGCTGTGCCATTCTCAAATGGGACTAATCACTTAATGCAGGTAAATCCATCGCGCCAAACTTTCTTATACGTCTGTGAAATATTGAGAACTCCCACCAAGAGGTTGCTTATTGTGAGCGCTACTATTGTCGCGTGTAGTTAACTGTAGCGAGTGACAATGAAATTTTTTCGTGACTATTGCAATGACTTTTTTGGGAAATAAAATAAAATTAAAAAAGTAACTACAACATGTTGCCGTTTGTAATGATATTTAGATCACTTCAAATCGAGGGAATGCTATGTCTGGCAGTGAACGTATTTAGTTTAATAATGATGATGACACTCATATCACTTCATGTTACTATCTCTTGATGACAGAGAACCATCTTTAATAAAGAACACATATCATTCTAAAAACAATAGATCAATTGCCCTTTGATGATATTTTTAAGTTGTCACTGGAAATTTTGGACTTACAGCATCTCGTTCAGTCAGTTCCTACGAAGGATAGCTCTATCATCGAAAATATTATGTTCGTAAAGTAGGGGCAACATAAAATCAGTCGGATAAAATCGCAATGGGTTCGCGACAATATCCCAGTCGACTGCCGAACGTAATATCAAGTGGCTCGGTCCCAATATCTTTTAGCATTTCTTATGCATTCGCAAATTTTCCTTGAGTGAACTCTACCAACAGAATGTTGCGTCCGTTCGCATATTTTATTCATATGCTTTTGTAAATATTTGAGCTGAAAATATAGATTTGGCTCTGCAATTTTCTTTGTTACCGAGTATAGGAAACAAAGTTGTAGAAATGTTAAACCTTAATGAATTAAAAGAATTTTTGTTGATCAATTTTGCTGTCCTGCAATATTTACTAGAAAAATCTTTTTCTATTTATAGGGGAGGCAACTAAGACGGATATAAAACGACTGAAGGTAACATTTTATTAGGTATTTTGAACAAAAAAATTATATATGTTGAATTATACTTTGTAGGCCCACCTATTTATAATTTTAAAAATTCTGAAAGGTTTTCTTTAAATCCTAATGTTCAAAAATTTTTTCGCCCACCGACACTGCAAATTAATTTATTTTTACTTAAAATACATGCATTTTTTTTTCATCTGGTTTAATATAATGTTTACTACATGCGAGTAAACAAAACGTTGTTATCGCTCGTGCGCGTCCACCATTAAAACGAACCGGAGGGAGAATGCATGACAATTCAATTTGTGCCCCAATAATATCGGCTTACACAATAATGGACAAAGAAATCCGACGGTCGCGCGGCAACCTGCCACTCGGTATCAGAGTGTTGTCATCGTTCATATTCAGATATATATTTGGCCAGTATTATTTATACTTGCTTTATAGTTACATTATCTTTTTTTTATTGCTCTTTTTTGTCATAATATGTGTATGTAATATACGTGCTTTGCTTTCTTGAGATGGAAATCCAGAGGTTGTGTCGAAGAGATTATTGTTAGCGATAAGACCAGTCAGTCCTGTTACACTTTTACTGATAATTCATTACAAGCTTTTATTTAACTTCACTTTTGTATGTATGTATGTATGTTTGTATGTTTACAAATCTTGCAATGAAGATTTGAAACACTTCCAATAGACCGATTGTGCTGAAACTTGGTATACCTACGTAACTTGGATGACAATACAATAATATGGTACCATGGAGCTGGTCTGATGATGAGGTTGGAAGATGACCATAGAAACATCGGTTCTTGTGGACCGATTGAGTTGAAATTTGGTATGTCTTTGTAACTTTGACAACAATACACAAATATGGTATCATGGTGCTGATCTATTGAGGAGTTGGAAGAAGCCCACAGGAACTCCGATTCCTTAGGACCGATTGAGCTGAAATTTGGTATACCTATGTAATTTCGGTGACAATATAATAACGAGGTATCATAGAGCTGATCTGACGAAGAGTTGGAAGATGCCTATAGGAACTCCGATTCTTGTGGTCCAATTGAACTGAAATTTGGTGTGTCTTCATAACTTCGGTAACAATACAAAAATATGGTATCATGAAGCTGATCTGATGAGGAGTTGGAAGAAGCCCATAGGAACTCCGATTCCTGTGGACCAATTAAGCTAAAATTTGGTATGCCTTTGTATTTTCAGTGACAACATAATAACAAGGTATCGTTGATCTGATGTCATGAAAAGTTGGAAGGTGCCCATAGGAACACTAGTTTCCATGGACCGATTGAGTTGAATTTCGGTATGACTACGAAATGGATAGACTTAGAAATATTTCCAACTAAAAAGTTAAAAATAAATTAACGGTGAAAAACATATTTTAAAATCAAGCTTTTATTATGCACGAAAAATTTAAAAAATAAACTAAGTAAACATTCATAAAATTCGTAGTTTTTTAAAATTTACAAAAGTGTTCGGTTTATCAGTAGAAGTATGATACATAAACATATATTATCTATAACTAGTATATTAATATTTTTAAGTCATCTACTTACTCACTCTACTTACTCTTACTAGTTATAGATAATATATGTTTATGTATCATACTTCTACTGATAAACCGAACACTTTTGTAAATATTAAAAAACTACGAATTTTATGAATGTTTACTTAGTTTATTTTTTTAATTTTTCGTGCATAACAAAAGCTTGATTTTAAAATATGCTTTTATACTATAGCTTCTATAGCTGGCAATATTTATCGGTTTTCTGACCGTAACATCACGCCTGTATTCTCCAAAGAGTTAAGCAGAGGTGCGTATTTGCTCCCACATATAGCCAGGTTGGTACTAAATTGAGGGCACAGTCCTTGACTCTAGATTTTATAGTATATTTCGATTTCAGTTAACAATTGTTTCGTCTCTACAACTACAAATCTTTCGAAACAATTCAAATTCAATAAATCAACGACTTGAGTCAATTCCAAAAAAAAAATACAAAATACTCATTAAAGACATCGATTCCAGTTTCTTCACTTAATTTAAAAAATCTATTTTTAAAATTAACCACATAAATAAAAGCCGTCCAATCCGAACATCCACTCAGCACATAATAAGCACCGCAACACAAGACGCATCAAAGCATAAATTCACGGCGGTAAATTGCACCCGGTGACCGCACTCATAAAGAATAAGTTTTTTATTCCACGACGAATAGACACGCGAACAGATGATATTGGGTATAAATATGTTTGAACAGTTTATTGAAATTGTGTGGTAAAGTTCATTGGCAGTTGATATTGTGAGTTGTGGTAGTCCGAATTAGTAAAAGAAAAGCCGGTTTGATATTTTTAGAGTTAATTTTTGTGTTTGTAATGCTTTAATTTTTCATTGTTATTGATGGTTAATGAAACTAAGGACAAAAATAATGTTAAATCAATACAATGACTGCTTGTAAAAGAGCGTACTAGAAGGTTTTTGGTGAGGTCTATATAAACCAATGGACGATATTCAGCTGACATTCGCATAGGTATGTTGATGAAAAAAGCTTTTCAGAAGGCATTCTATATGTATAAAAGGTTGTTGATTGCTAAATAAAACAACCGGTTTGGTAAAAGAATGTTAAACAGTAATTTTAATGATTATGCTCACCCAGTAAGAATCTAAAGAAAAGAAAACAAACATCTTAGATCATGCAAAAAATATTTTCACCGGCTGATGAAAACTACCCCCTCTTATATTGAACCCAGTTTTATTTGTAAACAAGAGACATCAAACAACTAGCCTATAAACTGAGGTATTCGCAATTTCACTAATAAGAGACTAAATCCAGACATCTCTAAAACATGACGTAACGTATGGCCCATTAAGGGCGGGTTGTACAGTTCCCAATTAAGCAGATTGAACGAGAGTTAACGACGTGCACATTAAACTCAGTTTAAATGGTGAATCGGACAGTTTATTGCCTCGGCGTGGAGATGTGCGTTTGTTCTGAGCTGTTATTTGGTGTGGAGAGGGAGCTTCTGTATTTGTTAGGGTTTTTAAAGAGTATGAATGGGATTTATAAGCCAGTAGTATTTAATACCGGTGAACCTCTGCTTTTTCTCTGTCACTGCAGTATAGTAGAGTTGAGGTGAGTGCGATTCTTACTTTCTTTGTTTTACAATGCAGTGTGTTGCGTGAGTCCGAAATTTACTCATAGTTATTTACCCACGTCACATGATTTTTATTATGCTTTTAGAATCACATCATTAGTGTAATCATACAATGTAACTCCAGCTTGTGAAACGAGAGGTCTCGGGATTAGTTTCCACATGGATATAATTTTTTGTGTGATTTTACAAATATTTGAATAAAAGTATCCTCGCCATTTTTATTTTACATACACTATAACATTTAAACTACTAGGTAGATTTGAATTCACTAAAACAGTCATCTCCATATACGTCACACTATTGAGGCCATGTAGGTCTCAGTCAATCACGCTGACCTAGTGCGTGTTGGCGGACTACGCACCTAAGCAATTCCTAAGAACTTTTAAGTGTGTAGGTATCCTCACAATGATTTCACAAAACCTCAGCCCGTCAAATCTTCCACTCATTATAAATCCTTAGAATATTAACCTTAACCCGTCAAACACCACGATATTAATAGAAAATACTGCAGCACACGACAACGTTGAATCTCGACCGCTGATTCATGTACAAGGCGCGATCGCTCGCGTCCCGTCGGCCGACACAGTGACAAATTACGTCTCAGACGCTGGGTAGCGCCTCCACCGGTCTTATTTCACGTGATTTATTGTTGTTAATAACATTTTTGTGTATGACGACGGGTTGGGATTGTTTGTGTTTTAGTGTCTGTGGTTTTTTTAGAATTGCTGCGTTGTGAACTTGAATGTGACAAGAATGCTAGGTCTTATGGGTTTGAGATTGTTATTGTTGATAATAGGAATATGATATTGAAATAGAATATTAAATTTAAGATTTATTATTAGGAAACTTTATATACATATTGCATACATAATTAGTCATCACACTCGAGCTCAGAATGATTTGTAACTTCATAAGTTCTTTGGTACAGCGCAGTTTGAAGCACACTATATTACCGCTTAATCATCAGTCCATACACGTCCCATCGGGTCTGCTCTCCCACTGAAATGGTTAAGGCGATAGTCCCCCAACCTGTTCTAGTGCAAATGGATCGACCGGACCACACTTCATTATAGATTGTCGACTGACATCTCTCCGTTCGATATTTAGAAACTTCCTTAATCTTCTCCAACGCCTATTTCAAATGTAAACAAACCTACTTACCCAAACCACTACACTCGGAATGCTCCTTAATAATCATTAAATTCTCGCGATGATAAAACGCACGTCACACTTTACAACTCATCAACATCATGACTGTTTAAATCTTGGGATGCTGTGTTAATGAGCGCTGCGGGGAGATTAAATTTTCATCTCAGACTTAACGTTTACGAGTAATTGGGTCAATCAACTTTTAAATGTACCATAAATGATAGATTTTATATATCAATTTTTTTTTCTTAAATTTGTATATTTTATACGTATTTGTTGTTGATAATTATTTATATTTAAGGAATTCAAATAGAGCAGAACAATTTATGGTAAATTTTACTCAAAAATTCACATGACTGTAGTTAAGATGGTCCCTTGGACATTTAAAAATTCAGTCAAATTGTTAATTTACTTTTAAATATTAGAATCATATTTGAAAAACCTTACTGTTCTTTTAAAGTAAAAATGACGATAATGTGTCTTTAGGAGATAAGAAAAAAGTGGTTGTCCAGTGGACATAGACGTTTGTCCATAGGAAATACTCGGGTGTCCAAAGGGGACTCTATGATGAAAATCGCATGTATTTCTTCTTTTATGTTATAAAAAAACAACTATTTGAAAATAATTATCAGTATTAGAAGAGAAAATATTGAATAATTCAGACAACGATCTTGGATGTCCAAGGGACTGGTGGTGATATTTATTAGTCTTTCCGCTCCCTGGTAATAAATAATTATATTTTGAATTAGGTCTTACGCACAGTAAAAAATATACATTAAATTGAATATATTCCACTTTAATTTACTACAATATATAAAATACAAAAGTTTTTGTGCTGGTTGTCCAGTGGACAGACAATAAAGCCACGCTCTTTTTCAAAATACACTCGGTCGACTGGCGCCGCGGAAAAGATGAAATCAAAATCGAGGCTGGATGAATGTTGTCACGAAATAAATCGACTTGAGTTCCAAGCAGTAGTCACGCCATAAATGTTTGGATTTTGGAACTTTTTTACCGTTGTCCGGTGGAAGTCAGAATAATAAAATATAATAGGGACTAAAATAAACATGCAAAAAGGTCGTTAAGGTTTTAAAGCAAACAAAATCTATTTATTAGCATCATAGTAGATATTGTAATTAATAATTATGTTTCATTGTAATGGATTGCCATATATAATTTTTTTGGAAAAATTAATGTTTCATTGTACTAACCTACTGGGGGACAAATTTACATAGTACTGATAGGACAGATAAAAGTTGATTGACCCAATTACTGATTAACTTTGAGGAATTATATTTAGTAAGATGTTTCTCTGTTTGTTTTTTTTGTATTATATTTAAATAAAAAAAATGAAGTCCAAATGTAGTTCTTCTGATTTTGATATAAGATATGCAGTTAAGATACCCGAGGCTTACTGGCTCGGAAAAAAATATATAAATTTCTTAGTAGCAGCATTTCTGAAAATGTGTCAAAATAAAGTAATAGTATGCTTAAGTTGCCTTCAAATTTGTGGGGCTTAGTGAAAAAATTGCGTGGATGTCTAAATACATCTCTACTTACTTGAACGTAGGAATAATAAACTATAACATACATCGCAATCATATCCCCCTTCACCCCTTCACATAACACATCCACAATAAGACTACCTAACAATAATTTGTTTCGCTGCACGCATCGCTCAGATAACGTTAACGCACGCTTAACGTTCGCTCAAAGCGCTTTTTACGCTCGCGCGGGATTAGCGCGCCGTTTACGCGAGCGTAAAGTTAACGCTTGCAAGCGTAAGTGCTAATGAGTTTGTTGTTTGACGACTCAAGTTACTGCGAAGATGACTTTGAATGAGATATTGTTGCGGGGGATGATAAAGGTTGATTTAAAATAGACCAATATAGTTATGGTAGCTTAATGATTTGAGACTTTTTAACATCAACATTTTAAACATCGTCTTCCTGGGTTCGATTCTTAACAGCACCTCGAAATGAATCAAATTGATCAATACATGTCAATAAGATCATCATTTGCCCATACACTTCACGCTGCTGGTCACAGGCCTATATAGGAATATAACATCTATTTTAATCATTCCAATAATCTTACTATAAACAAAATTTTGATAAACCAAACAGAACCGCTACAAATATTTATCAACATTTATGTCGATGTTAGAACCCTCGACCTCTCGTTTACAAGCTGGTGTCTGACCAACTGCGCACTAGCGGCAGGTATTAAAAAATAATTAAAGCAATACCAAAGCGGGTTTGAGATGAGGAATAAAACGACACTGTCCCATCGGCGTGGGTCAAAAGCGACTGTCTCTTTGTACGAGTCACGCGCCGCGCCCCGCCTGTTAAATTTTAATAATTCTCCATTCTCTTTGACAAACGTATGCGCGCTAATTTCCGTAATGAGCCAGCTTTTTGATCTTCCACTGGAAATATTTCCGCGTGCAAAATTATTTATTTTTGAAATTGGAAATTAATGCCCTTTTGTTTCGTGTTGAAATATTCACGCGATTTTAATTATATGTTCCGTGTCATTGAAAATGTGAAATGTTTTAATTTTTGAAAGGTGTTTATTAAATTTCTGATTTCGTCAATGTATTTTTTTTTGTCGCTATTTCGATTATAATCACGAAACAAACATTAAGCTAACACCGCTAAAAGTAGTTAACAGTCCGAATTCAATTTACATAGGAATAAAACCTTCGTGGTCTGCAAACATGTTCCACAAACATTTAAAATGCGTTCCAAATCCAAACAAGCGGAATTCAATAGACGAAACTAAGCTAATATCAATAAAAAACAGGGATGGTATTACATCAAAGCTTTTTATATTTGTAGCGTCCAATATGTTTAGGATTTCACTCAATGCTGTCCTTTGGAAAATTAAATTGCGAATCCCTGGGGGAATATCGTTTTAAGGTCTTCGCATGTCCATTTTTTCTTTTTTTAAAATATCGCGTTTCATGCTGGCCGGCGTCTGTTTGTCTTATTATTTTTTATTGCTTTCGTGCGCACCTAATAAGGGAAACCTTAGAATTTGGGGGAGATTGATTCTTTTTTCAAAAATTTTGGGGTAAACGGACGGCATTTCAATGCGGAGTTTGTTTACGTGTATGCTTTGAATTTAGAACGTATTTTATTTCAAAACTTATAATTCACCAATGAAGACATCTTTGGCTTCCGTGATGCTTCCAAACCATTATTAAATTTTGCCGAAATATTTCGTATTTAGTCGCTGTATCAAAATTAATACGTAGGAAGCGGTCTAGATTAATTTAGGTTCTTAGGAATAATTAGCCTCGACCGTAAATCGTTGAACTAAATTTAAAGACAGTACCAAGCAAAATCATAAGTTTTCAAGCCAAAATGGTCAAAGTTCCAACTGCCATCGACAAAACTCAAAATCACTACATAAAAATATCAACAAATATTTTTAGCAAAAACAATCACAATAAAAACCAATTACCATTCCAGCTAAACACCGTAAACAACGCAAGTTTATTCGCATCCAATAAAATCTAAACAAGAATTGCGACGTCCATGAAGTCTACAACCCTTCACATTTCACCACCAATACACTCACGGCGCGAATGAACAATACTCGTATTTCGCAGCCCAACACCGCTGTACAAAAACCACTACAAACTTGCCAACCAACAAACCTATCCTGAATCTTATTACTAAAGTCATAAAGATCAAATTAAAACAAAGTTTGATTTGGAAAGTGAAAGTATAACCTTGCTTGATGACAATTAACCCGACGAATTCAACTTCTATTTGCAAATGGATTGGATTGCTTTAACGGAATGGATCGTGCGGAATTGTTCTTGTGTGTCTCTGAATTTCAAGTAATTAGACAAAAGGTAGTGTATACAGTTATAATAGAGACTGAATTATTGTTTTATTTATTGTATGCGAGAACGGTAAAATTTTGTGCGAAAATATATATACTTTTTTTTTTTTTTTTTTTTTTATGGGAAAGGAGGCAAACGAGCCAGTGAGCCACCTGATGTTAAGTGGTCAACACCGCCCATGAACACCCACAATACCGGAGGAATCGTCGGTGCGTTGCCGGCCTTTGAGAAAGATAAAGGCTCTTTTTTTGAAGGTCCATAGAGTAACATTAGAGGTTATCTGCACGACAGTCTACCAACCTGAAAAAGGTCTCAGGACGCTGCTACCAGAAGACAGCGTTTAACAGCTCAATTATGAAGTACCCGTATTTGGAAAAAGCCGGTATTTAGCAGTGCCCGTTATGACGCTCAAGATAATGATTATAAGAAGAATGGCTGACTTAATTAAGTAGGTACACTGTTGAGAAATATCTGGAAACTTTTTTTCACGCTACAAACTGAAGATAATACTGATACTACTACTACTACTACTACTACGACTACTAAGAAATATTTATAAGCGTTCCTTTTATTTTACATTCAATAGAATCTCATATGGCCACATTTCATTGTCATCAGGTCCATAGAACGTGTGTTTTAGAATTTTAAATACGTGACCTTTATTCTTTAACACGACAAAAAAATTCAAACACCATATGATATTAATACAAAGAATTTGACGCACAATAGATGCCATTGTGTCTATCCAAGCGTTGAAATTTCCACAAAAGTAATAAAGGAGGACAATATTCGCTAGAGAACTTTATAAAACAAACATGAAAAGAAAGTGAGGCACGATAAGGAAGCCGTTATACGAGTATATAATGAAACTAAAGTACATTGAACCCCGGATATTGCAGTATAAGAACAGTTCCTTAATATTGTCCGAGATAAAAGGCAATGTCAGCGTGCAGTTCCATATTGTCTGAAAGTTGCTATTTAAAAAGATTGTAGATTATTTTCATCGCCTAATATCAGCCAGTGTATTGTTGCCTTTACTGACACCTACTACCATTTCTAATATCCTGGTTATTCTGGTACTACATATTATATTAATACATTATTTTTAGGTGAAATTTCTTAGGTGCGTGCCTTTTCAATGGTGGAGGCGGCCTGTCCCCAGCAGTGGTATGTATATATATGGGCTGATGGTGATTATTTTTTAGAAAAATATCTAGGTTATCATTCCTGGATTAATAAATATTCTATGTAATGAAATTCTTTACCAGTAAGATTTGATAAAAGAAGGCTTGACATGAACCATTAACTGGTATTAAAACCATTGACGAAATGTGGATAATTATAAGCACTTTTCAAGACACAGATGTAAATTAATAGGTATGTATATCACCAACATAAAGATCAACGACCTTAAACAAATCATAACCGTATGAAAATTGAACATTATATTCCAGAATTAGCATAAGCTACTACTAAATATGTGTGTTTTGGAAGCAATTATGCTAAGTGCTTCACTCGATGGATGTTGTAACAAAAACCGGTGATTAATAACATCAGGAACTATCGGTCTAGACGATATAACGCAGAATCGCGAGCTCATTTTCCTAAACACCACAGTGATTCAGCTATATCTAACGTGCTTCCTCTATACTGACTTCATTTTAAAAGTAATTAATGGCTTTTACGTTAGTCCATTCCTCAAACATCTAGAAATAAAGATGCTTAAACTTCCATACCTATATATTTACCCAAATTCTACTAAAATACTGATTCACCAGTTAGTAAGTTTCACTTCAAAGGCGAACCGAGTGCCGTTTTTCTGGATACATTTTCAGATTTCAGGTTGTTTCTAAGAGATTTTTATTATAGAAAGTTTTATGAGCAAAGTGTTCGACCCAGGAATCGAAGATGGAGTCTCTCATTCGCACGTAATTCGTAGAACTAACGACGCTGTCATAAGTAGGTCATACGATTATTTATACACCTTCTGCAATTACAATACTTTTTAGTTAAGTCAAATTTTATGAAGAAACTAGACAATTCAAAACAACAATATATCTACATTAAGTATTTTTAAGGCCCTTTTGAAACTCACGTCGTTAAGTCAATGTGCATTCAATCAATCAAAGCACTTCAAAGGATATCGTATTCTTTGTGCCATCAATTGTGTGGCGTCGTTGTCAGAAAAATGTGTAATTGGATTTACGTCTTAAGGTAATAAGGTATTTTTTTAAATAAAATCTGTCAAGTCATCAATACATAACATAATATAATGTTTAATACATAGAATACGTAATTTTTTTCAACTGATTTTTGAAATTAACAGATGTCAAATTCATAAGCAAGAATTATGAAAGTAATAGCTTAATCTATCATCAATTAGAGATCCACTGATAAGTATTGACTTCTCTCTTATCAAACACATATAGGAACTGTTGCAAACAGCCTCTGACGTCATCAGTAGTATTTATCCATACATATGTGTAAAATTGCGCAAAACCAGTACAAAGTTGATGCACAGATTGACCAGTTCCAACGGTAGAGTCGCATTTACGGGTATAATCCTCCATATTCTGTAGTTAAACTTTCTCATCTCTATATAATTAATGAACATTTGTATGTCTTCCTTCGCTCGTTGGTCTGTGAAAGAAATAATTGACATAATATATCCGTATATTATTTATGCATTGTTACTTTTTTATGACCTTCTAAGCCAGGAATAAAGCTAAACAAAACTTGTGTTTTTTTTTCGGCCAACGTATAGGTGATTCATGGAGAAATCATTTAAAGAAAAATACATTGGAATTCCAATGATCTTACTCATATGTAATTCGAAAATTAGTAAGACGTTGGGTAAAATAGATTCGTAATGATTTTCAATTTGTCTGACATAATAAAAAAAATGACATTTTTATGCGAAAATAGAAACTGACCGACGACGACTAGCATGGCGTGCCTACTAAGGTATACTTTTTCGTTTTTTATCGACATACTTGAAAAAATCTATCAATACCTTTCACTATTTATATAAGTTTGAAAGATAATACTTCATCAACAACTATTTGAAATTTCATATTAATATAGTTATTAAAAATAATTAACAAAAAGTCACTTACCAGTTTCATCAATCAATTTATGTAGCAGAAACAACTGAATTCTTTCAACTTCTATAGAATAAAATTCGACGATGAAAAATGGCGTGAAGAGAAAAGCTGTTATCTGTATCGTATGAATAAGTATGAAACTGCACATATGGTATGGTGCCTGTAATAATATTAGAGTGGTACAATGATGGATTATTTCTAAATCGCACAAATATTTGCATTGATTTGGGGATCCAAGCAATAGACTTTTGTTTCAGTTTAGTTCAATCGACCGCGAGAAGTAAATAGGTCTATAAGGGGCTATATTTTATCAAAGGCCTTTCTGTAATTTTCTTAAAGTGATCTTAGGCGGTGTTAACCACTTAACATCAGGTGGCTCATGTGCTCGTTTGCTTCCTTACATGTATATGTATATGTCCTTATATGTATATATATATAAAGAAATATGAATAAATACTTACACGGGATTCAATAATGAGTAGGATGTGATACACGTGCGCTACCAAAGTGGGCACGTTGAATAATACGCTCAGGAACAGCTGAAGTCAAAATATAGACATAGACTTATGGTACTCATAAACGTTTGTAGTTTCTTTCTTAAAAATAAAGGATGTTATCTCTCGCACTGTTGAGTAACTTGAGTCAGAACATGAATATGTTAGCGAACCAGCTTAATAGATAAGTGTCTAATTAACTTATTATTTACAATAACTGCTTTAATACCAAGTATAATTTTGAAAAAAATTATCACATGTTTTTATCTTTAACTATGTCTGACGACTACCTACATATTAATGATTTGTTAAATCTGACCACCATAGCTTTTTCAAAGAAATCTAGAAAAGATAATAATAATGCTTCACGGTCTTACTAAGATTAACAACCAAGTACTATTCAAACAAATGGTATACTTACAGTAGCACTCAACTCGGGAGACACAACAGCTAGCAAATCAGCAATACTTCTATAAATAAACAGTAGCATCTTCATTTTGTTCTCTTTCAACATTTTATTATTATTCACGTACAAATAAAAGTTTTCTTCAGGCGTTTCCTCCAACCGTATACGAAGCACTTTCAACCTGTATCTTATGACGTCAAGGACCACGCATCTCCAAACACCATTGACATCAAGAGAAATTATAGAGAACTGGCTGATTAAGTACAAACTGAAAATGTGGTAGCAAGAAACGTTCATGCAGAAGAGGCAAATGTAAGTGATCCTGAAGAGACACAAAGCCATGGTGAAACCGATAATTTTGTACAGCTCCAAGTTATAATGTCTCTGATTGATCCTCAAGAATATGTCAATACTCCTTAATTTCTCAAAGAACAGTTTCATTTGCGTCTGGAAACATAAAATTAATACGGTAGATGTGACGTATTCTAGCAAGTGCCACGTCTCCGACCAATTGTGGGTCCTTCGACAAGCTATAGTCGTGTAGATCATAAGGATGACCAAGACGATGCAGTAAAGTTTAGTGGCGATCTTGTCGAATATATTTTTTTCGAAGTAGTTGTAATTGTAGCCGCAGATTAACAGAATGAAGAGTAGGATCTGGTAGACTTTGCATTTGACGCTTCTGGCGATACTTATTATTCTCGGCGCCATTACGGATGGAGTGTTAATTGGAAATTCACACAAAGTAGCGTCGACGCGGCGGTTGTTTCGGTGTTCGTTTGTCGACAACAATTTTGACCGAGCGGACAAAGCTAACGACATGCGCCGTCCAGTTAATGTAAGGAGTTTCGGACCGATTAACTTTTATGCTTCAATAGCTACCTACATTTGTTAAGCGTCAAATAGTACAACGAAAATAAAATAAAGCCAAATAGCTGCGGTGTTCAAGAAAGCCACTGAGAGTTTTTAAGATTCAATTTGAGTATTAAAATAAGGGTTAGGTGAGTTTACGATATTCGCAACGTGGCCGGTAGATAGTGGTTTGGATGAGGAGGGCTGAAGATCAAACCTAATGGTGTGCCATAGCTAAAGACTTCTTGCAGTCGACGTAAAAGGTTGTGGATGATAATGATGATGATTAAAATATATTATTTATGTCAGAGAATTGGCTCAATATAATTTACTATAGTCATTCTACATGACTTTTAGGGGAGACTTTATCAAACCTTATGTTTATCATCAAAAAAAATATTATGATGATGAAATAAAAAAACTTTAAATATAATCAGAGCTAGTAACGGGAGTATTCAAAAACTGTCAAAAGCTTATCGAGTGTCACATGAAAATGACGTAATCTGACCACAACGCTCACAAAGGCCTTATTTATTATAACTGAACGTGACAAAGCCTGTTCATTTGAATGATGTTAAAATGTGGTCTGAGTTTCTCGCATGAATTTTAATATATGCGTAAACTCGAGCTTGTTAATGTGAAGGGGTAGGCAGAGGCTTTCGTCATAGACGCGTCGCACAGGTTTTTAAGTCCTAAATTCATCAAGAAACTTATTGGTGCATTTGAATACACTTGCAGACTTTATGCTAGTACTGAGAATTGCCAGTAGGATAATCCGGCATTGCAGTTTCCGACTCGGTAATTAAACCCAAGACCTGCAGCATGCCTCATTTTTATGACGCAAGATCGAATATGTAATCGTAGATTTATTCTTGAAATATTGGAAAATATTTTCTTTTAATACAATATGTAGGTATTTCTTATAGATTTCATTACGGACGTTATTTTACTGAATATTATGTTATCCATGCATAAAAATATACATACAAACTAAAAAAAATACATCTGTATTTCAATACTGATAACATTTCTATATTGTCCATTCAGCGTTGTTATTCGTTTCCTCAGCTTTTTCCTGTAACTTACGAATAAAAATAACAATAGAAGAAAAACGCGGCGATATAAAAACTGTTGTGAATTGTTTAGGGACGCCATTAGTCGGCCAGGACGACAATCAACATGCTCTTACACTATTAAGTTGTTATAGCTTCGGGAACCTACCGCTTGGGTCTACGAAACGAGGCGATGGATATGCCTTTTTGTTTTTATGTAAATCTGCCTTATGTAATGTTGGAATTCAAAAAATTTCATACCAAAAAAGTAAGGAAACTCTATCTTTCATTTTTAGGTTTAGATAGGACTTTGAAGATTATTGTTTGTTGTATTATTATGTACTATATTGAATTCTAGTAGGTACTTAAGTTTTGAATACTTCCAGACTTTAATGCAGATTTTGACATTTTATTACTATTAAAAAACTTTAATAATGGAAACTTCAATCATTCAAATCAATACCATTTAGATAACTTAGTCAAGGTAAATAAAATATTTTATCTTTTACACAAGGTTTAAAAAACACTACTAAACTTTTAAACAATCAAAATCATATTTTATTAAAAACTCAGTTTTCCAATAACACTTTCATTTTCTTTTAATTTATGCCGTACATATCTATGTTTTTGATTTTTAATTATAGATTTAAATACTCGTAAAATTGAGCACACAAAAGCCACCTCCAAAATAATTTCAAGTGATACATTTATAGCTTTATGGAGTCCACCCTCTTCTCGGTTGTCGTTAAGTTGCATGATTGAGAACTTACGCTTTCGACTTCATTGCTTCCAATTTGTCTGATCTACGGAGTGATGCTAGATTTCAGATGGGTTGTTTTATATTTTTAGCTGCTTTTTAGAAATTATATCTATTAATGGGTTAGTTGTAGATAAACATGGATCTACCAAAAATTAAGATGAAACTTAAAATTGTATTTTCTTGTGGTGTTTCGACAAAAAGCTTTATTATAATTCATATGCCCAATTAAAGATTGTAGTTAAAGTTTTTTTTTAATGATGAAGGTTATAGTAATCTTTGTTCTTTTATTTAACTAAAGTTATCAAAAACCAGAGTAATTGTTCAAATTATTCTTATCCTAGCGCCCTCCTTTTATCTGTTATCTACCTTCTTATTGTCAAATACTCGGTATATATAATCTTCGGCTATTCAAACCCTACTAATATTACATCATTTTACATTAATAAAATGTTTTTCAAATTGAGAATTTGGAGCATGCTGTATAAGAAGGAAGTAGTTGAAAGAAAATCGCAGGTCGTATTGTTCAATGGGGCAAGCCCCGGCTGTGTCACTCTAAATAATACAGCCGAGTGTTATTTACTTTATAGCATTACACGTTACTGACGCGTTTACAAGCCGCTTTGTATCACTGATTACTTTCTACTGTGGACTTATACATTATTTAGATAGGCGAGTTGGTTTTATTTACAGGAACAAAGGTTTTGTAATGATTGAGATACATTTAAATGAAAGTCATGCTCATTAAAGACTTAAATGTGATAAAATTTTTCTTTATTTTGTGTCGTGGCTTATCATGGTATATTCGGCCTATGAACTGAATTATCGAACACCAAAAAGCTAGTTTATCGTTGGTCACGTGTCACTGAAACATTTTCAATGATTTTCTATATTAAAAAAGAAGTGAAGTACAATCATAAACTTTAAAATCTATTCTCAGCCTATTTATTTTCATATATTTACCTTATTTTTTTTAGATAATAAAATCGTTTTGGTGTTGAAATTACGTCTGTTTTAATTATACTTTTTGACACTTTAATATTTCATTATTTTATTGAGACCGCAGTGAACCGCATATCCTGAACGTGGCAGAAAATGGAGCGAAAAAAATGAAAATTTACAAGCTTTTTGATATGTGCCGAAAAAAAGTGAGTCTCCTATATTCTGAATTGCAGTACAGATTTTATTACCCATAAGCTATCAGCCTAATCCCTAACGGAATAAATTTCCAATCACTCAGCTTGTCTAAGTTATTAATAACATCGCTTTGTGCTCAGCCATTCCGAGTAAAGTCAAACGGAACTGGATATCAAAAGGATTAAGCACGTCGGTTTCAGTCAGATTATTTCTGTTCTTTTCGTTTTTTGTTTACTATTGAACGCTTTGTGCAGCGCTGAAGTTTAAAGTACTCTCGGAACATTTTACTGTCAATGGCTGGCCGGGGTACGCCGCGGAACACTGGCGCAGTTGATTCGGCTTGTTCGGATTTAGAAATGTTTTGGTCGTTGTAATGTCTTCTACCATAGAAATGGGGCACAAAGCTGTATTAGATATCACTAACTATATTTTTATTTACAAAAAATTGTTTCTTATGTAAATATTTTCAAAATTGGACTAAAAAATTATAATTTTGCAAAAATTAAAAATTATAAAGTACACTTATTTCCTAAGGCATTCTCTACCAGTCGAACGTGTTTTATAGTATTCTTACGCTATTGTTATTTGTATTCAGGATTAAACTTATGTATTTACATTACTGATCGCCTTTTGGAACATTTAATTTTTGTGTAAACCCCGTACAAAAAAAATAGAAAGAATGTTATACAAAACACCGCATCCAATAGATGAAATCACATTCCCAATTCCCCGTTATAATCCTGCACTTCTTTTTCAAGTAGAAAATTGTTCCGACCAACTTTCTTTGTCCGCTGACCGCTAGTGGTGAATTTTTTACTATAAAATTCACTGAATAGACCTGCTATGGATACTTACCTTGTGTTACTGCTGTAATTTTGTACTGTGGCAGAGCTAATTTTGCTAGACCTCTAAATCTTCGTTCTATCCTCTTGGATAGAGCTCTACCGTAATTTGCCGGGATCAGCGGACAAAACCTGATATCTCTTTTTCACGGGCTGAGTGTGGGATTGTCTGAAGTGGGAAGGTAGTTATCCTACTGCTTGTATTTTTCGAATGAAACATTTTTTCTAACAATCCTTGGCTTACGAGGTAGATGGATAGACCAGCATGCGAAACGAGAGGCCGCGGTTTCGATCACAGGAAATGGACAAATATTTGTGTGATTCATAAAAAAATTGTTTCGTGTTTGAGTGTTTGTGTAAACTTCTATGAACTTCTAAATGCACAGAGTTTTTCGTGATTTTATCATTCACTGTTAAAGTACATAATTTATTGTAAATAAACACATAACTTGGAAATATAATGTGCCTAGGCTATAACCTATAATGCTAAACATCAAATGACTCAGAGTATATTCGATTTATTACATTCATTATCGGAGAAAAAGCCCAATTACCTGCCGTTGCCATGGCAACAGACGGACAAAAGACGAGTGTCCATATAACTGCTATTATCCTCCGCCAACCACTCGGTACGGTCATTACAACACAATAGTATCGATTGTAGCATAATAACTGTAATTGGGGCTTAAGGAAACTTGGACTTAATGATTGCACTGTCCATTGTGATATGAATATGTGGATAAGATATTACAGGCATGTCCAGTTTATGATATTTTATTTATTGGTATGTTTTTCGTGGACTTTATTTTGCATTTAAACATAAAAATAAATACACCCAATAGGCATATGCATAATTTATTTTATTTATTTATTTATGGTTCGCTAAAACTATTTGACTCGGTGCGGGGATCGAACTGCGATTTCTCGTTTCGCAATCTGATGACTAACCACCGTGCTACCGAGCTGTCAACTACTAACTAGTATAATTGTCTACACAAACACTTGTCA
Organism: Cephonodes hylas; assembly: GCA_030295005.1. NCBI lineage: Eukaryota > Metazoa > Arthropoda > Insecta > Lepidoptera > Sphingidae > Cephonodes > Cephonodes hylas. The sequence goes on from AP025382.1 coordinate 8,632,177, forward strand.
CGAGGCTGGAACTGAACCAACAGCCTCTTGTTTCGCACTCTATTCTTCAACCAATACAAAACGTCTATACAGAATCATTAAGCCGCTATAATTTAAAAGAGTGTTGACGCACATCCGACTAAGATGGATGCCGTGAGCGGAACCGGAAATGGTGTCGGATCGGCCCGCGATACCCCTAACAGATTCATTTTTCACTAAATGTGAATAGAACGCCCTCTGTTGGTGCTAATGTTGTATTAAGTGTTTGCACCATACATCTTAGTCGAGTGTTATTTCGCTGGACATTTGGGTAAATAAAACATTATTTGTGGGGTAAAAATATTTTTTTTGCGCTATGTAATGATAAATTCTTTTATTTGAATAAAAGAAAATATTTTTTCCTTTATTTATAGACGTTTATTAATTAAGGCCCATACCCACAATTTCTTTATTAACAGACCTTTATTAATAGCAATAAGACGTATGTAGGCTCATGATGATGATGAATTTACCATTGTCGACGTTTCCAGGGCATTCCCTAAGTCATCACAAGCACATTTTGAGCTGAATATAATTGCCATTCTAAAACAAAAAGATTGATCTACTAGCCGAAAGCGTTGTCAGAATTTCGAGTTCAATTAGTGGTATAAAAAGAGTGCAAATAATATTAATTGCATGGTCGGAGTAAATACGTAATAAAAACCTATGTACATAATGTCACATACATAAGTCCATAATATGAATTTATTTATAAAAATGTCGTCATAATTTTACATATATGGAGACATATAACCAGTGCCAGACGCAACATAGGTTTTTTTATCCCAATGCTAAGTTATCTATAAATATTTAATACCAAGTGCATATTTCCCTGTCTATCCCAATAAAGACAGCGGTTGAAGACTGATGTCTCCATCGAGACGGGGTTAATGAGGCGAGAGGGAACGGAGAGCAAGACTTCCTCTTGGCAAATGTTCAATGGACAGATATATTTGTGTTTTTCAATTCAATTTGCGCTTTTTGTGCACAAATAGTATGGACTTTGACTGCATTTTGCTGTGAAACAGAGTGTATTGTGTGAATTCAATTATTTGTTGACCTAGGTTAATCTAGAATTTGAAGATAAAAACTCTTTGGTTTCAACTTTTTAAGTCTTTTTTTCTGGTTAACTTCGTTGCGAGGTCAAGATAATTAAGGCCAGGATCAGGACAATCAAGGGGAAAGGTACAATTGGGCGTAAGCGTTAGTCCACTTCGCTTGTCAAATGCAATTTGGCGGACAACGCACCTAATAAATTCCTAAGAACTTTTAGGTTTGCTGGTTTCGTCATAATATTTTCCTTCATCGTCAATGTATGTGATTCATTGTGAAGAAACAATAACTCCAAAAAGCCAGAGGTGTCCCTGAGGTTTCAATTCACGACCGCCAAGAATTTCGAACGTGGGCTTAAACCTCGATGCTAAAGAGTAAAAGATTACACATCAGACTGAAACTCAACGCCTTTAAATTAGCTATTATTCCATTTTACGCAGTATACATTCTCAATAGATTAATCAAAAACACGATAAGAGCCGACACGACGTCTGCAATTAGCTGTGCCGCTGATAAATGTGCCGAAAGGGGCGGCAAAATAATTATACTTAAATCCTCGCGCGATAAATCAAGCAAGCTCCTTAGCACACGATTAGCATTGAACAAGAGAGCGTAAATCATTGTCTTACGCCCACTGTTAGGGTATATCTCCATACGAGAGGGAATCGCAGCGTTTTTCCTCTCAAGATATTGTCCCAATATTTAGTATTTGTCCGCCAACCCGCAATATACCAGGGTGATAGACTAAGGTCTAAACAATCTCAGTTGTAGAGACCTTTGCCTCCCTAATATTCTCAGTAGAGGAGGTCCGTGCATAACAGTGGAACGAATATGGGCTGACGATGATCATACTGATTTCATTTTGACCCAAGGTCAAATGTTCGATGTAATGTTGGCTTTTATATGAATAATAAATGTTACTTCCACATATGTGCAAGTGCAGTATTACTTGTAGTGCCACGTGTTACTTTCCAGTGGAACCGCCCCCTTATAAAACACGTCGTCCTCTCGATTATACTAATGTAAACACGCATAAATACATACAATATTATGTTCACACCTACTTAATCACCGTATACAAAGGCAGTGAGTTACGAATCACTTCCTGTTTTGTGAATATTTACTTTTTTAAAGTAAAATGCATTGGGGATCTAATACAGTGATGCAATACTATAATAATTTATTAATTGGACGTGTTATATAAATATCTACTAGCGACCTCGACCCTTGTCTCCAGTCCGATCTTCACGAAACTTTCTTCAGTACGAATAAAGTTTGCCTTTGAACCATTCCAGAAATGTTCGTTGTATTAAAAATATATCTTCATATCCCATCCGTCATACGCCCCACTTGTGATTAATTAAAAACCAGAATCTATAAAATACAAACAAGACAGTCTGTATGCGATTTCTTATCTCGCAAGTAACTCTACCTCTTATCATATTTTTTGTAAAAAATCCTCGTCATGAAACATCAAAAATGAAGCTGTCTGTGGATTTCCGTGCTATAATTTAATTTAAAATATCTCGTCTAGTCATTATTCATTACCAAAAAAGTATAAAACTTGTACTCAGTCATTAATCTAAGTTTTCACATCACAGTACATGTGCTATTATAAAAACTTGCAAACTTTGTTTCGATGTAAAAAGCTAGTCTGCAGAACTAAGAACATCTAGAATTTGTACAATTAATTGAATCACTCCACAATAATATTTACGAAATTGGCATTTGTGATGGCCTCGAGGTTTAGGGGCGCGGTCGAGAATCTCGGCGGTCGCGGGTTCAAACCCCAGGCACACACCTCTGACTTTTCGAAAGTTATGTGTGTATTCGAATTGAATTATCACTTGCTTTAACGGTGAAGGAAAACATCGTGATAAAACCTGCACACCTAGAAGTTCCTAGGAATTTCTTAGGTGTGTAGTCCGCCAACCCGCACTAGGCCAGCGTGGTGGACTATGGCCTAAACCCTCTCAATGGCAGAGGAGACCCGTGCTCAGCAGTGGGCGTATATGGGTTGATGAAGAAGAAGAAGAAGAAGAAGAAGATAAACATTTAAAAATTAAACAATAAAATCAAAGAATAACTTATTTTTCCGTAAGTCCTATTCATAATGTTTATGCTTATTTGATTTTATCTATTACTCTTTGTCGTCTTAACTGCTAAACTAATATTGATTTTTTTATCGCCTAAGCAGGCAGACGAGCAGACGGTCCGCCTGATGGTAAGCGGTCACCGCCGCTCATGGACTTGGCAATGCCAGGGGCACAGCCACGCCGCTGCATACCGTGTGGAAAAAACTCTTTTTAAGCCTCGTTTGAAGAAGGTCATGTCATAGCGTTCGGGGCTTGATGAGTTTGATACAAAAAAAAAAAATAGTTCCTTACCGGGATTATTTTGACGGAAAAATGTTAGGTTCAAATTTCCTCTCCGACATGAAAAACACCATCAAAGCACGGTTTTTTTTCGTACAACTTGTGACCTGTTTCTATACATTGTTACATCTATGGTTCCTACGGTCGCGGTAGTGTTGTGAGCAATCAGCCATTTTTACTGCTCTTTGTCTTCTTAAATCGCCGCGCTGAGACAACTGCCTTTTACTCGCGTTGCTGATAGCGATATTCAACCTCGTTTTATTGGACATGTGTACATATTCTCTAATTCATTTTTCCTGGCAGGAATAGTTGTAAGTACAATGTACATACATAAAAATAATTCTATAATCTCTAAGAATCTAGTAATGGAATGTCCCATGACCGCTTACAAATGAACCCTCAATCTTTTGAAGAAAAAAAATCTTATTCCTATCTTATCGTGTACACATATGGGAATGAACTATCATTAATACAAAGTAAATATATACTTTTGGGGGGTACCTATGTCCAGCATTGAACTTCGATTGGCTGATAGATTAGATTGGACTGGAAATGTATGCGAATGTACTAAGTTTATTTCAACAGTACACTCCTCGGATTTATTTTCACGACTAAAACAACAATGACCCCATAAAAGAGTTCCATCTGAATTTATAAACGTAACTAATTGATAGACGGATATAGTTACTGTAGCATTGACAATATTCGTTCGCAAACAATTTAACAATGAGTTTTATTGTTAAAAGCAGCTTACATTACAAATTGACAGTGACAAAATAAATCAATGGAACGGAATCTATTAGCATGTTGCCGCTCTAACTTTGGACGGTTAACAAGCTGTCAATTAGGCGAGATAGTAATAGAAACTCAGATAATTTGAATTTTGGTACTTTTTTATTGAATAATAGGGTCTTCTTTATAGTTAGACGGTGTTATAACTGCAATGGCGTCTGATGTTAAAAACGGAGATAAATATTTACTGTTATCTCATTTTAAAAATGATGCTACTTGGGTATCCAAAAAGTGTTGAATATAGAATTTCATAAAATGCCAAAATAGGTTGAGGGCAAAAAGAGATGGACAAATCAAGAAAGTTAAAATAAAGTATTTTCTTATTACTGATTAATACATTTGGGCAAATATTTTTTTAATCATCATCATCAGCCCAAATACCTCCCACTGCTTTGCACGGGGCCTCCTCTTCAACTGAGAGGGTTTAGCCCTTAGTCGGCTTGCCTAGTACGGGTAAGTGTTTTAAAATTATATACTCAGCCTATCGCTTTCCACTACTGAACGTAGACCTCCTCAAGAAAGCGCCAACCATTCCTTGTGCAACCTTGTGCAGCCCTCATCCATCCGTTACTCAGGTTTTATAATTTTGTAAATTTTTTTTTATTAAAATATCAAATGCAACGACATTAACAGGCGTACCACAAGTGGACGCTGCCAGTATCAGATTTTTGCTAAGCTCGTAAAGTCAGTGTGTCGGCGCAAACAGTCGTATTGTTGTGTAATGGACTGGAACAGCGAGACAGTTACCTTACCTAAATACCTAGAGATTTGTGGACTTGGGCCAAATTACAACAGTTTCAGCTGATGAGTTTGAATAACAGTATGAGTTGAGTTCGTTCGAGGTGTAAATAAGTGATGAGGATTTGATTATCGCGTCGAGGAAAATAAAGAGTCATTTGCTTAGGATATGGTTGTCTGAGAACAAATGTTTCGAAAATATTTTAAGTTCCAAATTAAATCAACAAACTATTACTTTACAACTGGGTTGGCGAACTACATTGCTGAAAAAATATTAAGAACTTTCAGGAGTGCAGGATTCCTAAAATATTTTCCTTCACCATTAAAGTAAATGATGACTCATTACATAAAACATACTCACTAAAATCCCTAACACCGTTTACGAAAACATAACCGATAGTGCACAACAATGTCCACAGTTTTTCAATGTTAATAATGATAGAGCGCAAACAGTACGGTACAATGGAATTAGTTTGCGGCGCGCCTATCAATGAGACAATTATTTTCAACTGGACCATGTGTGGGGAGCCTGTGTCGACACGCATCAATGTTGCCGGGGAACGGTTCATGCAACACCGACAGATTTTTTTTTTTGCTTTTTTCTTTTTTTTTCTTTTACACACTCGGTTGAAAGTGTAATGGGGTGATGGGTAGGACCTTTTTTGTTCATAGACTGTTTTGATGTTGAGATATAGGGGTATCTGCGTTTTGCGAGTGATTTTTTTTTTGTGGGTGATTTTTTTATTTGTATGGCTACATCGTAAGGTTGGTAAGTACGGCGCTATTTAAATAGATTGTTATGAATAGAATATAAAAAATCTTATTTGACACGTTTTGTGTTTATTAAACGAAAAACGTTATATTTGCAATATAGTTGAATATAGTTAACCAAACGATTTTTCTTAAATAGGCCCTTTTAGCTTGAGTTTTTGCGGAATTTAAAAAAAAAACAAAGAAAGCACACCTGTGCAATATTCCTCCCGATTTTTTTCTTCAACGTTCAAACTACAAGATAATTCATTACATACAACTTTGAAAAGTTAGAGGTACTTGTACTCTCAACCGTTGAAATTCTCGACAGCGCGCCTGAGCCTCGAAGCCATACTTACAATGACGTCATTACATGCCAATTAAGCATAGAGCAACTCGGATTATTTAATTACAATGCGGTTCGCTCTCGCCTCAAGCCGTCCAGCGGAGCTAGCTAAATGCAAATCACTGATAATCCATTAGTGCGCGTCCATTGTGTGCACTGTGCCTTACCTTACAACTATTGCACTACCAGTGTACACTAGGGCTGGTAATGACCTTTCAGTTTGATACGACGGCTCAATTAATTGCAATAAATTACAATATAGCAGGCATTGCATCATTGTTTACATGTTCGATATTCAAATTTTGTTTTTTTTTAAAGCAAAGATAGTTGTAGAGAATTGCCGAGTAATACCAAAATAGGTGGCAGTACTACGGGTCCGCTACAGTAAATAAGACTCTATTATATTCGCCTATATCAGGTACCTATATATTGGACCTGTGGAATTTTGTTCTACGGTAAGTATATCTATAGGTCATAGACTATTTGACTCTAGGCACCCCGAAGTTTTTTAAAAACATTAGTTAAGGTTTTAATTTAAGTTATATGTAAATTACCCGAGGTTACAAGCATTGTTTCTCTATTGTGTATTGTTTAAAGTATATAAATAGTAAAATATATAATGTTGATTTCCATTTTTTATATTAGAAATATTGCTGCGTTACATAACCGTATTATAATCAAGCAGCATTATTCTCAAGAACTCATTCATTAATCAAGTGCTAAAACAACCATAAATCACGCAATATTTTTCCGCTCGAAACAAAACATTGCAATAATAAAACGGCGCACTTCCCGCCATATTGTATTGGCGAGTACATGCACTACACTGTAGGGATGTTGATGACGATCGACTCAAACTATTCAGATTTTAATTAAACCCATTTGCAGCAGACGTGTGTTAAACGTGTACTAATTAGATTAAAGCGGAAACACCGTTCGTTGGAGCTGATGTTTAAAAATCTTGTATTATTTTCAATCTAGTTTACATTCGCTTTACGCCGCTGCAGCGCTGAATGTGGTGTTGCGTGTTCTTAATTTAAACTTTATATTGGCTGTTTGATTATTCATTGTTAGACAACTAATTTTTTTTCATAACTGCCAACTTGTTATAGCGATACGTGTCATTTGAATTTCATTATTATATACGTAAAATTGAAAATTAAAAAATAAGATTTGAAAATAAAATTTATATTCTAATATCAACGTTAGCTGTTGAGACTAGCAGACATTTTAATAACTATAGACCTCAAACCTATTTTTTAAATTATTATTATGGGCGTTACATCCATCATCTTAATTTTAAAGTTAAGCGTAGCCATATTTTATCGCTGACAAAAAATAAAGCATGAACGCAGCGCTGCAGCGCTCGACGGCCTTGTGTGTGGAATAAGCCAATAGTTTCACTACTTTCAATTAAAACGGCGAGGGTGGAACAATGGTCGGCTGTAATGGAAGAGTAATCCGTTTAAGTTAGTCATCGGCGAATGATTGGACGATGATGACTCGGGAGAATATTGCGTCAGTAATCTTTTTAGTTCGCGCTGATGATGCTGATGACTGGTTTTTGGTGTATTTATTATTTGAATTATATTTATTTATTTACTCTTTACACATTAGATGTAAAGGTGGACATAATGCCTAAGGCATTCTCTTACCGTTGAACCTTGGGTGGTGCAGAGATAAAATATTATTATATATTATTTATTACTTGGATGTGTTCTGCGTTTTTTCATAGAAGACGAAATGTAATTGTTGTTGTAATGCCTAGTTCATAATTATTTATAGTCGAGTCAGGATGTTTAAATATTAAAGATTATTATTCGGAATTTTGAAAACTGGGTTTTAGATGTTTTTATCAAAGTGCCGCCACTGTGTGCAACATTTATAACCCTATGTGGTTATTTTCTAAAGAATGAACTTAACGTACACCAGGAAAACGTACACCAAAAGAATTAACGAGCGTATTATTATCAAAGGCAAAAAAAAACATTTAATTTGTTTCCGACTTAAAGCTACTTAATATATAACTATCAACCTTTTTTTACCTAACGAGGTAATAAACTTAAAACACTCAATTATTGTCCGAATAGTGTCTTTTAAAAATTCTAACAAAAATCAAATTACTTTACAGGCAATTTGAAGTCATTAAACTTGGACAACTCAATGTGACTTGTTATTAGATGACACATTAGCGACCAATAATGACATTATTCCGTGTCAAAAATGTTAGCCCCCTCTATAATTTTAAATTCTAATGGACGATTCGTCGCTTCAATTTATGATTGCGTTTCAATTGTCATAAGTTGAAATCGATATTGAGATATAGGTTTTGAGAATGAAGTAGAAGAGAATGTTATTGAAGAAAAAGTTGTATTATGTGATATTAAAAGTATTTGAAAATGACAAAATGTACATATCTATTGTTTGCAGCGATTATGGAAATAATATGAAATTATAACCCTCTCAAGTTGTACAAGAGGACCATGCCCCGCAGTGGAGCGTATATAGGTTAAGAATAGTTAAAATGACAAATTAAAAATAATAATAATGGAAAGTACTCCAAAATAATACAAATAAAACGTATAGGTACATAGACGTAATAAGAGTGAAAAGAATTAAAAAATCTTAGTAATTATAAAATAATCTTAAATTTTTACATTTACCTTTTTTGGTAGAAAGTAATAATACTCTCATTCATCAGACAAACATTTAGGAAATAAAATTACTCTACTCTAAATATTGAGGAGAAAAAAACTCAATGAAATTCTAAGAAGCGATGAGTGTGGGAGACAAGCGAAGGCATTATCAGGGCAAATTGCGAACACCCTGCCACTTACAATACTCTTCGTGGATTTACTGTGATTTAGGGTTACTAGATACGATTAACCGTAAACTTTTATGGTAAGTATATAATACCTAAACATACATAACCTCACGCCTGTATTCGTCGAAGGAGTAGGCAAGAGTATTTCAGCACCCACGTTTTGCCAGGTATATAGATTTTTTTATATGCGTGCTGGCATTTTGTATGTTGTTTTTCTTTATCGTTGAAGTAATTGATATTTATTTTGAACACACTATAAGAGATTTATGCCAAAGGTGAAAGTGTATTTAACTTTTCTAGCTGCTGTAGCAGTTTCATAAAAGTTTTATCATGAGCCTATGTTAGTCCTAGCGGTGGGCTTCCTCTACAACTTGAGAGTGTTTAGGAATTGGCGGATTATACACTTAAAAAATGCCTTTAAACTTTTCTTGAGAGCAGTGATGGCCTCGAGGTTTGGGCGCGCGGTCGAGAATCTCGACGGTCGCGGGTTCGAACCCCAGGCACACACCTCTGACTTTTCGAAGTTATGTGTGTATTCACATTGAATTATCACTTGCTTTAACGGTGAAGGAAAATATGGTGATGAGACCTGCACACCTAAGAGTTCTTAGGAATTTCTTAGGTGTGTAGTCCGCCAACCCGCACTAGGCCAGCGTGGTGGACTATGGCCTAAACCCTCTCAATGGTAGAGGAGACCCGTGCTCAGCAGTGGGCGTATATGGGTTGATGAAGAAACTTTTCTTAGGTGTGGTTGTTTTCCTAAACCTTTAAAGTATGCGATAATTGATAGTAAATATACAAATAATTTTAATAACTTTAAGATTTTCGCAAAGCTTTTCGATTTCGAAAAGCTTTCGTGCAATTGATCTTTTCTTTCCTACCGCAACTTTATAGAAATTTGTCAATATAAATTCAAAACCGTCACATCTAGTAATTCTTCAAAACTGTAAACGTCTTGGAAGGCCTTAACATCGCTGTAATCTGCGGAATTCGACCCCCGATGTAATACACTTGCCACCCTTGACTTTCACCCCACGCGAATAAAAGCCCAATATGCAAGAGATTAAACTAGGGTAGAAAAGTGGTAACAGACTTCTTATGCTTTACCTTATAACCCACATGCATGTAGATAAGACTAAATATATTTTCACAGATATATCAATATGGACTGTTATTCATGAAGGATTCTTCTTCTTCTTCATCAACCCATATACGCCCATTGCTGAGCACGGGTCTTCTCTACCATTGAGAGGGAAAAAAAAAACGGTGAAGGAAAACATCGTGATAAAACCTGCACACCTAAAAGTTCTAAGGAATTTCTTAGATGTGTAGTCCGCCAACCCGCACTAGGCCAGCGTGGCGGACTATGGCCTAAACCCTCTCATGAAGGATTAGGAAGAGCTTTTTTAATAATACTTACTGCAGCTGATGAGTCATTTCAGATGAAAACATTGTTAATGAATTACTTTATAACACGATTTTAAAGAATAAAATTTATTTTTATTTCAACAAATGCTAACATTTTAAATTTTAATACAAATGTATGATTATGTAACTAGGTAATAGCAACGATATAAAATAAAAAATAAATGACAGAATTTGACGAGTGCTTATAAGTGAGTCAAAGTTGTATTGAAATCATTTTAAGAAATCATAGATCTATTCCCTTCAACGACTTCTTAGGCTCCACAAAACTTTTGTGGTAGATTTTAGCCAAAATGTAATTGAGCACATCAGACATTTATAACCCTGAAGGTAGATTCTGAAATACGAAATCTAATCCAGAAAATAATGCACCTCCTAATTCCCGAATAAATAAAACCCAAGAAAGTCACGTACGCCGTCATCTGAAACCTCTAGTAACGCACAAGTGGAGAATTCATTAGGTCGTTTGGACCCACTACACACCACTTGCGACTTTTGATTGAGGGTATAAAATGCCCCAAGACATCGGCTAATTCAAGAGGCCGCTCCCGAACAAATTGGCCCCATTGTTCTTTCAAGATGTGACAGTAATGTTTTGGGATATTTTGTCTCTCCTCTCTTTTATTTAATGAAAACTGATTGTGAGTGGATGTAAAATGTTTATTGTGAGTGCATTCTTTTCAGGATTTCTGTTTATGGCTTAGAATCCAGAATACCGCGTAGAGAAATATATGCGATGCTTAAAATAGGTTTGTAATGGAGAAACTACTGGTAACAATCTCTATCTCTTATAAAATGAAAAACATTTTAAAACTCCCTACTTTTTTCATATTTTAATTAAAAAGACTATTTATTATTAGCATTAGTCACTTTGAGACTCAGGCCATAACATATTAAATATACCATTTACATCAGGAATACTAAGCATAGTCCAATTTAAAAAAAAAAACTCTACATGGCGATAAGTGAATGAAAAATTACTAAAACAAATTTAACAACCAATCAACGTGCAAATAAGAGTTCCCACGCCATTATCCTATAGGAATTTTTTAAGTGGTAGAGCCACGCTTTTAATAAAAGCATGAATGGGCCGGCTCGTCCGGGGTGGTACCACTGTCTCACATAATACCAACGTAAAGTAGCAGTTAGCTGTTGCGTTTCGATTGGTTTGTGAGATTACCGGGGGCCCAACTTCCTTCCCCTCCCCTCAATTAGTTATGGCTGCGGTATACAAAAGAAATCTACCCCAGGGGGGTACCGGTACTTCATGTGCAGGAGAATCCCCCCCTGAGCACTCTTGCTCAGGCTGCCCTACGTATTCTGGGGAGGGCAATATCCCGCTCTATAACTCTTCTGCCAGAGGCTCCACTCGTAAGGCCACTGCTGACGCCCCGCTGATGCTCCATATGGACTTCTGCAATATAAGGGGAATTAATTCAAATCTTAATGCAGTCCACTACCATCTGGAGACGAATAAGCCGGCCTTACTATTCCTTACGGAAACACAAATATCCTCTCCCTTAGACATCTCATATCTGCGCTACCCGGGCTACAGCATTGAACACACATTTATGTGTCGAGCTGGTGTATGTGCATATGTCAGAGAGGATCTGTGCTACCGTCGCCTCAGCAATCTTGAAGGTAAGGACCTTTCCATCTTGTGGCTGCGTGTAGATTGCCAGGATCATCCTCGCGTCTACGCTTGCCTCTACAGGTCCCATAGCGGTAACGCAGAAAGTGACCGTCTCATTGAGTGCGTGCAGATGGCTACAGATACAGTACTTGAACAGATCCCTTCCGCTGAGATTGTCATCCTTGGTGACTTTAACGCTCATCACGCCGAATGGCTAGGTTCACGTACAACTGACCACACTGGGAGATCTGTTCACGATTTTGCCTTAGCTTATGGTCTTACACAATTGGTTGCTTCGCCAACCAGGATACCTGATGTGGAGAACCATACGCCGTCGCTGTTAGACCTACTGCTGACCTCTCATCCCGATGCCTATCAGATTACCATCGATGCTCCTCTTGGTTCATCAGACCATTCACTTGTTAAGAGTAAAGTGCCGTGCCAGCGTCCTGCACGTCCCCGTACTGCTTGGCGACGTGTTTGGCACTTTAGGTCAGCGGATTAATAATAATAAATAATAAATACACCCAACAGTCACATACATAGTCCTGACCCCACACTAAGATACGAGTCTTGTGTCGTGGGTATCAGACACTACGAGAGACTTTTCGGTCTCACAAACACCCAGACCCGAAACAAATATTTGTGGATCACACAAACATTTGTCTCGGTGCGGGGATCGAACCCGCGGCCGCTCGTTTCGCAAGCTGGTGTCTAGCCAACTGCGCCACGGGGCTGTCCCCACGCCACCGCTGTCGCCACGGGGGGATTGGGACGCGATGCGTACATTTTTCGCTTCCTACCCCTGGGGGCGGGTTTGCTTCTCTCTGGGCGATGTTGACACTATTGCCGACTCAGTTACCGATGTAGTACTTCAGGGTATGGAACTATTCATCCCTAACTCTATGGTGCCGGTCGGTGGTAAGTCTCAACCCTGGTTTGACCGTACCTGTAAAGCGGCATCTCGCCTGAAACAGGAGCGTTATCAAGCCTGGGCTAATGCCATTTTGTCGCACGATGCTAACACCAGTGCTCTTAGGAAGCAGTATAACTTTGCCGCTCGGGGTTTCAAGAAAACGATCGCTATGGCTAAGTCTAAATACATCGAGAGCATAGGCAGGAGATTAGTTCGTCTTCCTTCAGGAACTCGGGCCTACTGGTCTCTGGCTAAAGCTGTTCTCGGCAATTTCTGTAAGCCTTCATTTCCTTCATTGCGCAGGGAGGATAGTTCGCTGGCCCACAGCGCAAAAGAGAAAGCTGATCTCTTGGGTGCTCTGTTTGCGTCTAATTCGACTCTGGATGACCAGGGAAGTCTAGCACCTACGATCACTTGCTGTGAAAACTCTATGCCAGAGATCCGTTTTCACCAGAGCTCTGTGCGTAAAGTACTACTTTCCCTGGATATCCATAAGTCGTGTGGGCCGGATGGAATCCCTCCTATTGTGCTGAAGACATGTGCTCCTGAGCTGGCACCAGTGCTCACGCGTCTTTTTCGGCATTCATACTTATCAGGTGTAGTTCCAAAATCTTGGAGGGTTGGCTTAGTGCACCCGATCCCAAAAAAAGGCGACCGATCTGATCCTTCTAACTACAGGCCCATTACCATAACCTCCTTGTTTTCTAAAATTATGGAAACCATAATAAACAGCCAGCTTCTGTGCTACCTGGAGACTCATCAGCTGATTAATGATCGTCAATATGGTTTTAGACGGGGCCGATCAGCTGGTGATCTTCTTGTGTATCTAACCCACAGGTGGGCAGAGGCGATCGAAAGCAAGGGGGAGGCCTTGGCGGTAGGGTTGGATATAGCGAAGGCTTTTGATCGGGTTTGGCATGGAGCTTTACTTTCCAAGCTCTCTTCTTTTGGACTTCCTGAGAGGCTCTGCAACTGGGTCACCAGTTTTCTCACAGAGCGAAGCATAAAAGTCGTAGTCGACGGTTCTAGCTCGGACTCTATGCCTGTGAATGCTGGTGTACCACAAGGTTGTGTGCTATCCCCTACTCTGTTCCTTCTGCATATTAATGACTTGTTAACTCATAATAACATTCATTGTTATGCAGATGACAGTACCGGGGATGCCTTATACACTGGCCGTGCTAATTCCTCTCAGGAACAAGTCAATGAGTGCCGAAATAGGCTTGTGTCAGAAATCGACTACTTGTTGGACCAAGCCGCCGACTGGGGCAGGCAGAATTTGGTCCAATTTAATCGGTCTAAGACTCAAGTTTGCGCATTTACTGCTAAAAAAACTCCCTTTTCCGTATCACCTCGGTTCCTGGGCGCTTCCCTTGGTATTTCGTCTAGTATTGGAATCCTTGGTGTCGATGTTTCGAGTACCGTTCAGTTTTGCGGTCATCTGGAAGATAAAGCGAAGCTAGCTTCGAAAAAGCTCGGTGTGCTCAGCAGAGCGAGACATTATTTCACGCCGGATCAGCGCTTACAGCTGTATAAAGCGCAGGTCCGCCCACACATGGAGTATTGTTGTCATCTCTGGGCTGGAGCTCCTCAGTACCAGCTTCTTCCATTTGACCGTATTCAACGACGTGCTGCTCGAATCATCGATAACCAGATCCTTTCGGACAAAATCGATCCCCTCTCATTGCGAAGAGACGTCGCGTCTCTATGTGTCCTATATCGCATGTACCATGGGGAGTGCTCAGATGAACTTTTTGGGTTAATACCGGCTGCTGAATTTCACCACCGCACCACACGTCAAAAATTAAAGTTTCATCCCTACCATCTGGATGAATGGCGCTCTTCGACAGTGCGGTTCAAACGGTGTTTCATTCCACGCACAACAACTTTGTGGAATCAGCTTCCGTCGGCAGTATTTCCAAATGGATACGATCTAGGGACCTTCAAAAAAAGAGCCTTTATCTTTCTCAAAGGCCGGCAACGCACCGATGATTCCTCCGGTATTGTGGGTGTTCATGGGCGGTGTTGACCACTTAACATCAGGTGGCTCACTGGCTCGTTTGCCTCCTTTCCCATAAAAAAAAAAAAAAAAAAAAAACCTCATAAAGGTGCTGAACATAGCCTGCTTTGAATAAGCGATCCATTCTCCAACACGCGTCGTAAAGTATAAATCTGGATCGGGCTATCATACGAGACGGGAACCATGGATGGGATTTGCATTGCTTCGGAAGTTTCAACGGTATTTGACACAGGATAATATCAGAACGAACGTCAATTTTAAATTCATTTTAAACCTAAATTTAAGCTCCTGTTTTAGAAGGTAATATTGTTAGAACGGCATGTATTTGACATAGGATAATATCAGAAAGTGACTTAAATTTTCAACTCATTAATAAAACATTCATGCCTAAATCCACGCACCTGATAAAGAAGATGGACAGAAATATTTATCTAAATTTTGGTTTTCCGTAGAAAATTACTAATTGCCATTGTATGAAATAACTCTCTGCTTCTACAGAAAAAGTATTAAAAAACCCATGTTCGACAGTGTTCTTTTACGAAATAGATCCCACTTAAATGTACTATTAGAAGAAATACTCCACATCAGCAAGGATTTAGATATCAATTACTTGAAGGTTAAGAAATATGTATAAAACTCGCAGCTCTGTATCTCTTTAAGATTTCTTAGGAATTGCAGCACGGAAAAGCACAGTGTTCGTAGCTGGAAAACTGCCGAACTTCAGTGCACGGGATCAGTAGAAGCATAAAGGAGAGATGTGAGGCAATAGCCATAAAGATTTTATTGGCAGAATGAGAGCACGTGACGTATCGTAAATGTAATATATTCAACAGCGCCATGGATTATGAGACAATAGGTAATGATTCTAGATATATCGACGACACAGCATCGAGATGGATTTCCGTCTTGAATACGTTATTTAAGCGGTTTATAAAGAAATACTAACATAGATTTTCAACGTCGAACTTCTGTGTCAAAATATGTGATAGAACCACAAAGTAATCTGCTTGGACCCAGGAGTCATATATTTCATAAACATAGTACTGATCCCACACTAAATTACAAGTCACGTGTCGTGGGTATCAGAGACTCTTCTTCTTCTTCATCAACCCATATACGCCCACTGCTGAGCACGGGTCTCCTCTACCATTGAGAGGGTTTAGGCCATAGTCCACCACGCTGGCCTAGTGCGGGTTGGCGGACTACACACCTAAGAAATTCCTAAGAACTCTTAGGTGTGCAGGTTTTATCACGATGTTTTCCTTCACCGTTAAAGCAAGTGATAATTCAATATGAATACACACATAACTTCGAAAAGTCAGAGGTGTGTGCCTGGGGTTCGAACCCGCGACCGTCGGATTCTCGACCGCGCGCCCAAACCTCGAGGCCATCACTGCTTCAGATCAGAGACTACGAGAGGCTTTTTCGGTCTCACAAACACCCAGATACGAACTAAATATTTCTAGATCACACAAATATATGTTTTAGTGCGGGGATCGAACCAGCGGCTTTTCGTTACATAAGCTGGTGTCTAGCCAACTGCGCTACGGGGTTGTCCAATACACAGAAAATTCATGCAAAAAAATACATTAAAATTTCCACAAAAGTTGTCTTTTATTGTCACTTTTATCCAACAGAATTCCTTGGCCAGGATCAAGCCCACGAATCGCCCTTGAATTATGCATGCGGTGTCCAAAACACAGGCTGTAAACACGATGAGCGGTCAGGCGAGCGCTCAAATGGACCCACGACCGCTGCGGAGAACCCTTTGCAATATTTACAGCTCTTGCCCCATTTCTCACACTGTTCGAGTTACCGTACTGTTATGTTAACTATGGGGTATTTTTGGAGGACTTTGATGGTGAATTATGGTGGAAAATAACTTTAGTTTGATGAGAGTTATTGTAAGGGTTTTAATAAATTTTTTGTTTTTGTCGATGAAATCTTTTGAAAAAAGATGTGTATAAAATGTGTATAAAAAGATGTGTATAAAAGATGTGTATAAAAGATGTGTATAAGATGTGTGTAAAATAATTCTGTAAAAATTGTGTCATGCTAAGTTCCAATCGAGTTCAATTGTCATAGAAAGTAACTATAGTTCAACAAGAATGTACAATAAAATTTAATACTGTAAAAACAAAAATTTGGAAATATAAAGAAAAATGGTAATTTGGTGCTAAAGTATGTAATTTCTTTAAGGATTCGCCACTTAGTGTATTAAGATATCTGCTCATGTAATATCGTCCACAAGATAAATAAAATTCTTTGAATACAAGTGTGATTTAGTTATCAAGGATTTGGTCGGTGAAAAAATGTAAAAAAACTTACGGGTACTTAATACTCTTCACAAATGTTATCTTAGTAAAGTTAACGCTATTTTTTCTTAGTAATACATACAATCATATTATAAACAATATTTTACCAATTTTACTTAAAAAATAACGAGTATGTCACACAAAAAGCAACAACCCATCAATTCCTCTAATCAAACGTAACCAGAAGAAAAAAAGCCATGATGCCATTTGTCCAGTTGGCCACATTTGTCTGTCCGTCAGTCCAATAAATAAGGAAAGAGAAACTGCCGGCCAATCCCGTCTGTGCCTTATCTGGCCTCATCACAACGGATCGATGGAGACAGCCGAGCTGAAACCAGGATCTATACAGAGCTGATAAAAGTCTTTTTTCGTGCGTGAGAATGCCATTTTTTTAAATTATTTATTTTGAATATAGAAGTTAGGCTGAAGAGGTATGTTAATAGAGAAAATAATTAATGCTGGTTATACTCATCATCATTATTGGCCCAAATACCTCCCACTATAGGGCAGTTGCTAGACACGGGTCTCCTCAACGACTGAGAGTTTTTAGTCCCTAGTTCACTATACTAGTCTAGCGCGGGTTGGCGGACCGCGGTCTACACATCTAAGAAATTTCTAAGACCTTTGAGGCGTGCCGGTTTTATCACGATGATTTCCTACACCGTTGAAGTAAGTTATCTACTTTGAATACACATAACTTCAATAAGTCAGAGGTGGTTTTAACCCACCATCGCCAAGATTTACGACCGCGTGCTTAAACCTTGAGACCATCACTACTTTCATTATCATTTTTAATATTCAATATTTTCGTTATAACACCTAGGGCAGTACCCTAGGATTTTTACAAACAAAATAAATAATAGTTGTAACATCTTTATAGGTATACGAGAGAAGTAAAACATTCATCGGAGCTGTTCGGGATCGTTACTCTTTGCCCTCATTGTCTTTATTTCACTTTATTTATTACAGGTCGATTGTGTAAAAAAAGCTGACGCAGCACTTCTTAACTTAATCACTCGCTGTAGGGCAGTATTAAATAGAGAGCTTTTGTAAATGACTTATCAAGTTTATTTCTTACCCCGTTGATGGTGTAGCGTAGTAATGAGTTATGTGTCAACAAGAAATTTTAATATCTGAGGTTATAGGAATATTCTATTAAAAGAAAAGGTAATAAGCAAAAATTAAGAAATACACCGGGGACTGTTGAGTCACATAAGATGAAACAGACAACCTTATACTAGGATAGAAGTCTTCAGATCATCAAGAACTATGATAGATTTTTTGAACCCTCAGCCGCGAAACAAATATTTGTAGAACACACAAACATTTGTCTCACTGCAAAGATCGCAGTCGCGGCTTTTCGTTTCGCAGGATGATGTCTCTAGCCAATTATGCCATCTCAAGTTTATAAATACTCTATTATACCACAAATTAAAGGTATAATTACACTAACAAATAAATTTTCTATTAAATTTAAAATAAACAGTTAAGTGAAATCGCCTTGGGAATGCATTGACGCCGACTAATTGCTTTGAGTCTCTGGAGAAGGACAGTTCAGGTACTAATTAAAAAATGTGTTTGAAACTACTCTTACTAATGCTTTGATATTTATTGTTTGTTATTGTAATAAGTCATAAGGGATTGTGACACGTACATTCATCGACTACTTACAACTATACTGCATGTACCTATACATGTTCACTGCTTCTATTTTATGATCTAGTTATAAGTGGAAATTGTTTTTGGATTGAGTGTTATATTTTGTTAATTATTTTAAATGTGTAATTGTTCTGTAAATTTCCCAAATAAAATAAAATAAATGTTAGTGATGACTTTGAGGTTAAGGCCCGCGGTAGAAAATTTCGGTGGTCGCAAATTCTGATTTGTGAGTGTTATGTGTGTATCCACAATTAATTACCTATCACTTACTTTAACGGTGAAGGATATTATAGTAAGGAAAACCATACAAATAAAAAGTTGTTAGAAATTTCTTAGGTCCGTCCGCCCACACTATGCCAGCGTGGTCGTTCCATTGCCGAGCATGGACTTCCTATAAAACTGAGAATGTTTAGGCCTTAGTCAACTACCAAGGAATTCGTAAGAACTGAAGCAGCATGAATATCAAATCAATAAACGCTTTAAGCAATTTTTTATTGAGTTTTCCAACAGATAAAAAGAAATTTAAATATCAAATTGATTTTCTTACAGCAACTAATTAACTCAAAGATAATTCCGGCAAGATGCATACCAATAAAACCTCATTCCATAAAGAGCGTTGTAATAAAAAAATTCTCAATGAAACTTCAACAATGCAAAGCCATCAAAAGTTGAGTCCATTTTGAATCTCAACGCGGCGCTGCGAAAAGACAAGTTTTTACGATTTTCATAAAAGCAACAAAACCGGTTTTTCATTTACACGGTTTTAGTGGCGATAAAATATAATTAAAATATTTTATACTGCGCTGTGTGTATCTCTGCTTTAAGGGTTGTGAGTCGACTGTGAATGGGCTGGTTTAGGTTCGGAGCACAATGATAACAGGCTGCATAGGCTTTTGAATAGTTCCCGAAAATAACACAGTCAAGAAAGGAGTGGTAGTATAGAATTTTTTTTTTAGAAAATGTGTTTTAGAAAGTAAAACAATTGAAATTTGCGAATGGAACATTATAAATAAAGAAATTTTGTATTTTATTTATTGTAGAAAGATAACAGGTTGATGAGGGCTGCTCAAGATCGGGATAGATACTGCTTTCTTCAGGAGGTCTGTGTACAGCAGTGCACGGCAATAAGGTGACTATACATGTATATTAGGAGAAAAAAAGTAAAGATCAACCAAATTACAAAACAACTAATCAGAAATTCGGGTCTCTAAACTCAGACTTAGTAAATACATATCGGTCACAATCCGGATAACTCTTGCAAGTTATCATAGATATCACTGTTACAAGAAAATTTTCGGTCTCAAAATACTAAGCCGCTTATCCGCTTTTAGTGAGTAGGCCATTAGGCCTTTAGGCATTATCAGTGCCATAGTTTACTCTGTTCTCATTGTGCCACCAGGTAAAAACACTAAGATATAATCAAAAATGCAGTTTGGCGAAATTAACAATTCTACAAGCGGGTTTTATATTTAGCGAGCGCGCTCGTAAACCAGAGGTATGTCCTCCGTGCATTTCTATTAGTGGAATTAATTTTTACACTCCCCGTATCGTGTTCCTGTAAGAATTTTATTTAGGACTAGCGGAAAGTCATTGGCTGTGGTAATTATGGACAGTAGTGATTATGGATAATTATGATATTAAACTTGTAAAATATTAACGTGTGAATGAAATTTCAGTTTAACGACGTACTTTTTTTCTTAATTATAACTTAGAATAGATGGTAGGACCGCGCCTTGGTAGACGTAGTATGGGACGTTCGGTAGTACGATGGTCCGACGACTTGAGTGCTGTGGCGGAAAACGGATGGATGAGGGCTGCTCTAGACCAGGATTGTTGGCGCCTAACATGCGAGGCTTTCGTTCAGCAGAAGACGACGATAGGTTGAGAATTATAATTTTGTTTTACAACAGGGTACCGAAAGGGTAGTCAAAGTGCACTTATCCAACGAAGTTTAGCCAATTGTGTTTCAAGGCCTATGAAGCAAAAGAAAATCTCCTAAAAGATTTTTTTTTAATCCAATATCACTAAGCCCGACGTAGGATTTCTACTAGATACATCAATATCACAAACTTGTATCCTAAGACCGACAAAGAATATATCGTAAAATCATATACATGTATACAATATACCTGGATAGCTAGTACCTGCTTTTGTTTCCGATCACGGTCTGAATTCACCCTGTATATCCATGCATATTTCTGTACAAAATTCTCAAGACAATTTCCATACTGTAAAACAGTCTGCAAGACAGTTTCCCTGGGGAAAGCGATCATCCGTCATGCGCGACACCGACTTAATTGGAAACGTCGCGTTTCACATTTAAATTTAAAACCGAATCGCAATTTCATTAGCGAGACATTTTATCTTAATAAAAATTGTTTGCTTAATCTGTTTTTTATAAATTGCGTTGTGGATTGGAAAGTGTTAGATTGTTAGTTGATTTGAAAAAAATAGCGAAAATATATGTATCTTAATCTTCTGAAAAATGTATTAATTTAAAGGTTTCAGGTTTGGGCGCGAAAAGTGTTATTTGATTTCGTTAGGAAATTCTGAGTAGTCGAGTCTAGAAATGTTCCCAGAAAACAGCAATTGGCTCGCCCTCCTTTTGGTGAGTTTGATAATAAATTGGGGCAATGTAAATGCAGAAATACACCTGTGCCTACCCTTCCATGGAATATAGGCTTGAGGTTATTTAGGCGTGTGTTTTTCAATACTACCACACCAAAATGAATATCTAACCTTCTGGTAAGTGGAAAAAACGACAATTTTACATAAAAATGTAATTATTATACTCCCATTGAAATTATGAAGTGGTGTATTGCTTCCAAAAAAAAACACACTCTCGAAATCCATAAAGAGTAGATGAAGGTAAATTTCATCACCTAGTGTGACGTTTAGCTATTTATTTATTTATATTCTTTATTGAACACCACAATAATACAACATTGATACAAGTAATTCTAAATCACTATTTACATTTAAGCCATGTAATAGGGGTCTGACGCTATTCACGAATTTTTCAAATCACTTAAGCCGCTATAATTTTCTGATAAAGTGTGACGAAGAAATTTACATGACCCAGTATTCGTATCCACACCCTGAGAGGATGAATCACACGCCTTACCAACCAAACCAACACCACTCCTATCAATAAACAACTCGATCTCTTTGAAAATCTTAATGTTACCCTTTCACTGTTAACAGCACTTAAAGCTTTAAAAACTTAACTAACTACAACCGATCTCAAAGGTAACGGTAATTCTCATTTTCTCGCAGATAGTAGAATTAATCCAGTAATTACGGATGGCAGATGCAGCCTCTCAACTAATTTTACACCTGACTACCCACTTTCAAGCAAAGGGTGGAGTGGTGCATTTTTAATCGCGTCTTTTACTTAAGGGCTGTTTGTTTCACGCTTACCTTGAAGGCATTTACAGCTAATTGTAACAGTAATAGGGATTAAATTAAATTAGAGCATACTTATTGCTATGTGGTTGTTGGTTGGTTGAATATTGGAGCCAAAATAGCGAGTTAGAGACCTGAACGAAAAAGAATAAAAGATTTAAAAAAAGAAATGTAGAAATAGGTGTTTGTAGGATAGAAAAGTTTTTCAAAGTACCTGAAATGCACTTTTTTTTTTTTTATTTGCCTTTGCAGGCAGACGAGCTGACGGCCCGCCTGATGGTAAGCGGTCACCGTCGCCCATGGACTTGGCAATGCCAGGGGCACAGCCACGCCGCTGCCTACCGTGAGGAAAATGCTCCTTTTAAGCCTCCTTTAAGCACATGCCTTTTAAATGACATCATTTGAATCGTATCATTGCGTTAGGTTGGGTTTCGTAACGGGCCTCCTCTACAACGCAGGACAATATACCCTAAGTCCTCAATGTGCGCTTTGGCGGACTACATACTAAAAATCCTTGTATTGATGTTTAAAGTTCAACACATTCCTCACTATTTTCTACACCGTAAAAATACATCACAATTCTACAAATAACTTATTATTGATAAGGCAAAGGTTTAAACGCGTCTATTACTTAATTAGTCGTGTTCATATAAAATTTGATTTATGCAAATATACCTAAGTAATAAATCGTTTAATCTTTTAGCAATGCATGAGCATATTCAGCGCTTTTATCGCTTTAAAATGACTAACGCTGAAGCGCGCCTTCGCGAGGTAATAGCATTCATCACTGTGATATGTGTACGGTGACCACAATATGAGCAATAATGTTTTTTTTTTCATAATTTTGTAATTTATTTCAACTATAGCATAGTACGTTAACAGCCAGTATCGCGTATGCCACAATTATACTGTCGTACATTAGAGTTTTTCTATTAATGAGTTTGATTCACACTGCTGGGTACGCGCCTCGTCTAGAGCAGAGAGGGGTTAGACTACAGTCCACCACGCTGGCTTAGTGCGGGTTGGCGAACTAAGCACCTAAGAATTTCTTAAAACTTTTAGGTGTGTAGGTAGAATGTGACTCTAACTTATAACAATGCTACTATATTCATGTGACTATAACTTCTAAAATTCAAAGGTTTAAACCTGCGATCGCCGATATTCGCGACCGCCTTCAAGATCATAAATTCTTACATATTTTTTATTACTTATTACATTTTCGAGCAGACAAGTATTGAAGTGAAGAGCGCGCTTAGGCAGACGTAGTGTGAGACGACAGGTCCGACGACTTGAGAAAGTGGCGTGTAGCGGATGGATAAGGTCTGCTCAAGACCAGGATGGTTGGCGCTTTCTTGGGGAGGCTTACGTTCAGCAGTGGGCGGCGATAGACTGAGTATATTTATACTCGAAAGGTATATTTTTAGGTATGTTTCTATACCCTCATAACAGCGAAGGCTTACTCAAAACTTCTGACGCAAAATCTTATCTATAATATATATTTTTTGAATACATCTACTAGAAACAAGAAATGATGGCCACCGCGACCTGACAGCGGATGCACAATACAAATGCCCTGTTTATTATAACAAGTGACGTTGCATTACATCGGGGAATTTAAACACAATTTACAAGGCGGGAGCGGCGGCGCTCCTTCTACCAACCGTAATGGTCGCGTCAGACAATTATTGCGGTTTCGAATAATGGCATACGATGGACGGAATTGGTATAGTACCTGGTTGTATGTATACTGATGCCTGTAAATGTGAAGGTATCGGCAGAGATATGTTTTGTTTCTATGTTTTTGACGCTGTTTAAGATATATGTGAAACAGGTATAGAAGTAGACAGAGGTGTATGTATGTTACTTTCTAAGTTTCAGCAACTTGGTGTTTCAGTTAGATATAAGACGAGTTTATTGTCGTATTCGGAAGAATCCTCAAGAGGAAATTCGAAGTCGGAATTGCTAACTAAATTACTTTATTCCTAAATCTTCATCATCAGTTCATATACGTCCCACTGCTGGATACGGACCTCCTCTACCATTAAGAGAGTTTATACATTAGTCCACCACGCTAGCTCAATGCGGGTTGGCGAACTACACACACAAGAAATTTCTACGATTTTTTTTTACTAAATAAATATTCCTTCACTGTCTTTTTTGTATTTTATTCCATTCTTAGATTTTGTTTATCTAAAAAGCTAGAGACCGAAAAATACTCTACAAAGACCAGAAAAGACCTTAAAGCGCTTTTCCATTAAAAATAACTCCTAAATCTCTAAACTCTAAATTGCTAAAGCTCCTAACAACTTATCACGTTCTATCAACCTAAATTCAGCCTTTGCTCTTTCAGGTACAGCCTGCGTAAAATCTTTCAATTAACGCACACATCAATGAACATAGCCACGACAAGACTAGGGCTGTCCCCCACCGGGATTAGAGCGGGCGAGTCGTGTCGGATGCGGCTCGTAAAACTTTACGAACTACCGCCCTTAGCCCGGTATCGGTGACAATCATCTCTATGTGCAGAGTACGGTGTTCTAGAAACTTCGGTAGGAAATTTCTGTTTTATTAAAGGCTGTGTGTGATTGAACTTTATTTTTTTTTACTGAATAGATTGTCTTCTTAGAGTGTGTTAGTAGAGCGCCTAATATTGGTCAAAGAAATCTGTAAAGTTCCATTTAAAGTAAACTTAATATTCACTTGGCTTGTAACTCCTCCTCATGTAGATCTCCGCAACTTTAGAGAGCTATACGGTTTCTAAATCATAGAAATTTCATTCATAATAACGACCAATGGTCGACAATGGTCAAAAATAGCAACGTTAATTGATAAGGAGAAATTATAGCATAATAATAAGAATGTACCTATGTATACTAATCACGAAATACGAGTGAGTACAAATAAGTACTAATACAGTTACCTATATATATAAAGTGTTCTGTAGTAGCTATATTTGTGTAGCTTGATTAATTTATTCTTGCAAATTTATCTAAACTGCGTTTTTCCGTATCCTCTTAACAACTCCCAGAACTTTTATTAAAAAAAAAGACTGACATTCAACAAAAATCTCTACTCCCTTCTACTCTGTAACACGAACGCTGAGATTTCAATAAAAGGCATCGGCGGGTGATTGCATCTCAAGACGCTCTACATATCGTCGTTAAACGTGACAGGCGCCCGACATTCCGCACAACTATTATGTTATACGGATCTGGGAGATTGGAGATCGGTGATACTGAAATAGTATTTTTTATGATCATTTTCCTATGATTGAAAGTATTGAAATGAAGTCAGTTTTTGTCGTGAACGCTAAATGATTTTTTTATTTATCATGTTAATGCTATGGTTGGAGTTTAAGTAAGTTTCGTAAAAGCGATGGGTGACAGTTTCAATTCTTAGGTCAGAAAGTGTTACTAAAAATTCCTTTGGAAAACATTCATAAACTTTATCCATCTGATACTTATGATTACTTTTCCAGCTTTAGGCGCTCGGTCGAGAATTTTAGCGGTAGCGGGTTCAAACCGCAGACACACAGCTCTGACATTTAGAAGCTATGAGTGTATTCATTTTATTTTTGCGGCCCATGGAAAGATATATGAGCTGACGATGATAATGTTGTTGAAATCCACTTCTAACCTATCCAGGAATATAGTCGTGTGCATTAATAAAGCTTACTCATTAATTATATGCCATTAATAATTTACATACCACTTTGTATTCAGCCAATAATTTTATTAACGGCTCTTAATTTTCCATACAAAAAGGGTTTCATTAAGCGCACTGCCCGTTCTCAAAGTTAATGAGGCACAAATTTTAAATCCTTTTCGTGATATTTTTGATGCTAACAACTCGTGAAAGGGTAAGATTAATTGCTGACATTTTTGTTCTAGATTGCTTTTTAAATATTCTCGCATATTTTATAAATTCATATAATTAGACAGTTTTAGTTGCTTCGAGGTTTAGGCGTTTGGATGTGGCAAAACTCAGCGGGAGTGGGTTCAAACCCGAAATCTTACATTTTTAAAGTTATGTGTTAATTTACAGTGGATTCTCGCTTACTTTTGCGGTAAGGGAAATCATCGTGAGAAAATATTCACAAAACGAACAGATTAACCACTTTACAGCACTTCGAATAAAGTCAGATATAGTTATTCTTATGAACATCATTATTATTTTGGTTGACACTTACAGGTCCCATCGTTGTCATTAATTTAAAAGATTTGTATGTTGCTACAAGTGCAACTTGCTCATTATTACAACTAAACGGTCAACAATACCTAGACTCTATGCAACCGTAGAATTATCTTGATCAAAAATCCAAACTGAATTTTCTTATCCGAACATCACTTATTATTTAAGTGAGACAATTCATTTTTCCTGCTAAACATTAACTAGAAAATTAAAAGTGAGAAACGCTAAAAATATTCTTAAATCTTGTGAGCTTCATTTTCTCAGCATTAAAAACGCCATGACATCGTTTCAGTTAAATCAAAATAAGCTTCTATCTCCGGTTTAATTTCAACGCTAATAAAGTCCCGATTTCAGATTTATATTAAAATTCAAAGGGAGGAAAGTTCTGAATGAAGATTTTCATAGGATAAATTAAAATCTGTTTCCACCGTTACGTGTTTCCGTGTGGTTTAAGTCATGAGCGATTATTGTTTTTAATTTTTTCACCTGTTTAATAAAATCTCGAGGTAAGATTTGTGTTTGACATACTTTATAATAGTGTCATATTGGTTAAGCTAATTTTTAAAAAAGGACCCTCAACTGTTACAAAAATATGCATAAAATTGTTTTAAGTAGAAGATTTTGTAATATTATTATTATATATAAAGTACTGTTTTTTCTTTACAACTAATAAGAAAATAAAAAATCTCTATTACAATTCCTGTATAAATACCTAATTCTACCCTTGTAAACTAAATCGTAGATTAACATAATATTTTGCAATTAATGTAACAAATAACTTGTACCCTTCTTTAATATAACAAAAGTATATCAATTTAGTTACTTTTGTGGACATTAGGCATTGCCAAAAACAAAAATCTTATAAGCCTCTGAAATCTCATCACTGATACCAATCTGAAAGTCCATCGAAACGGCAATAACAAGTCCATAAACCGCTTTTACTGCCTTTGTTCGACTAAATGTATGTAGGTTTTGACTTTTTAAACAATGACCGTATTTTTGTATGGGACCAAGTATAATTCTTGAGATGTTTTTGAATGGTCTTGTGGAAGAAAATAGCGATTCGGAAGCGTTGTCCGTTGCATTATTCCAAGATAATAAAGGAAAGTTACGGTCACAGATATTTGAATTCTTTTGCGTAAACTCTGAGGTTTAAGACGATGTATTTTAAGGGATATGGGAGGATTGCTCTGTCATATAACCTCACGTCTGTATTCTGTGGTAGCCAGAAGTATGATTCTGCAATCACTTTTTGCCAGGTATGTATCAGTCTCACGTAATAGGGGCGAACCTATTGCCATTCTTGGAGCACATTTCCAGACTCCGTGCTGATACTGAGAATTTCTTTATTGTAAAATTCGATAACACTATCCAATACGGAAATCGAATCCAGGTGCTCTGGAATAAAATACAATAGGCGAAATATAGATGCAGAAATGCACCTCGGGCTCCCCTTTCAGGGAGCACCAGGGTGAGGTTGTACATACATATATGTCAGTGGTGGTACTTTCATAGAAGACCAAAAGCCTAGTTTGCCTTTTAAAATTCCGAATAATAATCTTTAAGCTTTAACTATAAGCATATAACTTTAGCTTTAACAATAATCTTTAAGCGGGAAGCAGTGATGGCTTTGAGGTTTGGGCACGCGGTCGAGAATCTCGGCGGTCGCGGGTTCGAACCCCAGGCACACACCTCTGACTTTTCGAAGTTATGTGTGTATTCGCATAGAATTATCACTTGCTTTAACGGTGAAGAAAAACATCGTGATGAAACCTGCACACCTAAGAGTTCTTAGGAATTTCTTAGGTGTGTAGTCCGCCAACCCGCACTAGGCCAGCGTGGTGGACTATGGCCTAAACCCTCTCAAGTGTAGAGGAGACCCGTGCTCAGCAGTGGGCGTATATGGGTTGATGAAGAAGCTTTAACTACTTATTTAACGAAACCAACTTGACTTACAAATGAGAATACCATGACCCCAAAATTTAGAATTACAAACTAGACATATCATAATTAAGATGTAATACTTCTTCTTCTTCTACCCTCCCCTTCTATGGAAGTACTGGTATGTATGTATGTATGTGCTAACCGCATTATACTGGGTTAATGAGTGCCGGTCATTCATCCTGGTAATTGGGCCACTTCTGGGCCAGACGGTGCGACGGTGGGCCTCATTATCTCGTTGTGGGGCAAATTTACAGCCCACGCAGTTCTCACGCTCATTTTCATTTCAAGGACGTAGAGTTAGGAAAATGCTAGAATTGTTTGGTACACCTTTATATTTTTTTGCGTGAGATATGATAGATTTTTTGTTAAAGTATGTGCCGTCAAATTGAGTGGTCTATTTATAGGGATTTTTTTAAGTATCACTACCAAGATTGAAAAATTTTATACGTAGTTTGTGTATTTGTGTTCTAGGTTTAACAACTGACGAAAAGTTTGTACAGAAATTCACCTCTTTCTACACAGCGGAGATTTGATCTTATAATACCGGAATGATCCTTATCCATAATATGTCAAGAGACTGTGAAGCAGCTTTTAAAATGACCAGTCTGAAAGTCAGATAAAGAATTTGTGGACTTCTTAGAATTAACGATAATAATGAACAAATATCAGTTTAATGTTCTATGGTACAGAAATCTTAAGTCTAAACCAAAAAAAAAGTGATAATTTAGCAAACTTAAAATTTAGCCACTTCTATATCCACATGACTCTACAGCAAATTAAGACTTCAACACCATTTTTACGCTAGTCTTCAATCAACACTCACAGCAGCAAGTCATAATGTACCGCCTCATACTCCTCACGATTATAACCCTGACAAATGCAGAAGTCATCAAAACCAGTAATCCTTGCGAAGGATTCAACGCCAACTTTAATCTGAAGACTGTTGTTGGTAATTGGCACGTGGTGGCTATTATACCAGATAAGCTGTTCCCGGATAAAGATATTATTTGCTATCGAGTGGAGATTAGCGAGACTGATGAGGTATGTATTGACATTTCGATTAAACTTTCATTTAGTATTACCTTTTGGCCCCATAATAAGTCAATATTAATTTGAAAAATCTGGTTTACATTTAATACTCGATTTAATTCAATTAAGCCGTGCTAATTTTTGTAGTCTGTATTGCTAATTTTATGGTTACTGAAAAGTGTATTTGTTAAGAAAAGTTAATATATGTAGTTATTTGTGTAATTGTGAGTAAATGCAAATGTGTGTATTTGTACCAAAATAGGAAGTTTCCAATGTCTGATACTTCATATATACCGATCAAACATTAGAAAACGAAGTTTACAAATCCTAAAATTTTGTATTCATTAACCAATACCTAAAAGTAAAACTAATAAATTTATTAACCTTGAACAACATTACATACATTGCAGTGCATGACTAATATAATGTGATATACAAATGACAGCCCCGTGTCGCAGTTGGCTAGACACCAGCTTGCGAAACGAGCGGCCGCGGGTTCGATCCCCGTACCGAGACAAATGTTTATGTGATCCACAAATATTTGTTTCGAGTCTGGGTGTTTGTAAGACCGAAAAGTCTCTCGTAGTTTCTGATACCCACGACACAAGACTCGTATCTTAGTGTGGAGTCAGGACTATGTTTGTGACTGTTGGGTGTATTTATTTATTTAAATCCCGTTAACAGGCAAGTCTACGATGGTTGGTCAACAAAACATTGGAGGCTCCACCCAAGACTCTATTATCAGAAAGTATTAAAGGCACTATTGTAAGACAGAGGTACCACACTGAGCACCCATTCGACTTATGGTCGAAGTCTGTGAAGGGTGTCAACGGATGCTTCCAGCAAGTTATATCATTGGACCTGAATAACAAGGATATTCGTGAGTACCTTTAATACAATATTACTAATTTGTTGCTGTATATGGTACGAGTTGTACAATAATATTCGTTTGAAGTCTAGAAGTTTGTGAGCATGAGAAGCCTCCCACAAATGAATGTATGTCCTAATAATAAATCATTTAATTCTCTAAAATAGAAAGATATTTTTTTGTCAACTGCCGCCTTGATCTTTGGTGGCGAGTTCGGATCCTAGGTCTGGAAAAATGATAGAAGTCATTTTCGTTACGACATACTTAGTAATATCACGGTCGAAGGAATAATCCAAAACATGTGACGCAACTTAAAATTAACCTAATAAATGCAGAATTGTTCTTTACCCTACTCCATCGGGATAGAGAAGTGAGCGTGTGTGCGTGCGTTAGTGTATCAAACACAGTTTTAATTGCAATTAATAAAATGTATTTCAGACAAAACCCTAACCAACGATGCAAAGATGCAGCTACATTTGATGGATGCTGAGGATGGATCAGATCCGTTTCTAGTCCAGATTCTTTGGGGCAGGTTGATTTCTGCTGTGGTGTATCGGAAGACTCAGGTAATTCAATTTTCACATAATGGACACTTGTATGATTCTCATTCAGGGTATCATCCGACCACATATTTATTATGTAATAATGTATTAAACAAATAGAAGATATTTTTAGACAAACGGACTAAGTAATTTGATGGTCCCGCAATGCAAATTTGCACGGAACCATCTAGACGTCCTTCTTTTTGCTGTCTAGAAAGAGCAAAGTATCTATTAATCCGATTTCTGTTATTAATTTCTTAGTAGCAGTACCTTTGTAAATATGAAACCTTGAAAAAAAAAAGATTTAATAAGATTATGAACTCATTTCGAAAATAATTAACTGCATTACACTATTTCCATTTCATAGATTTTATGAGTATTTAAAAATTACAAAACTAAAACTTATCACATTTTCTCTAATTTAGGGCGTGACTCAACACCAACTAAAACCTGTTTTCGAGTTTCTGAGCAAGCTACGCGGCCCGCAGCGATTGCCGAAAATATGCGACAGCATGATGCAAGATGTTTTTCTGTCTTGAATATAGAAAATTGTAGAATTCAAAATTTTTATAAATGCTTTTTGGTGTATTATTATTTTATATTATTTAATTAATAAAATACCCGAGATATGCTATAGGTATACCCGAGATCGCCTTGGAATAGAAATAGTTTTTTAATGTTCGTAAAAATACAATAGCATTTAAAATTTTAATTTATGAAATAAATTTCAAATAACTTGTTGAAATCCATATATTTTAAAAACATTAATTACACGTTTTTAAAAATACGTCACTTCATTATAAACGAACATAACCACTGTTTAGCCATCATAGTCGCCTAATTTACATACCAAACTATGTACCTATTACTTACAATGAAGTCATTTCATAAACACAAATTACACACTCCGAAAAAAATTATACACAAATGTGCAATTTTGATGTAAAAAACTGAATAATTTATCGTGATATATGTAATGCATTTCAATAACCACAATGCCAAGGGACACGAAATTATCTTTCATAATGGTAAGCAATAAAGAAAAGCAGCTAATAAGGCGGTATCACGAAATGACCATATAAATGTTTTGGCAAAGAATACTCAATAATTAACAGACTCGACGTTGAATTGTCTTGATCAGAATATTTCAGCACCGATATAACCAGATTGATTTCACATGAGTTTTCAATGAGATACTGGTTAAGTGTTCTTTCATATTTAAATTGCAACTACAATATCACACATTTAGTCGCATTCGTTTGTTAAGTTAGAATGATATTTGAAGACAACTGCCAAACTACAATTTTTGTTCTAGTACCGTTAGTTGTCTGGAAATCGCAGTTGTATCCTATGTATGTTGTATTTACTTTTATAGCACAAAAAAGTATATTTAATAGATAAAAACGTACTTACTGTATGCAACTTACTGTAGTTACATCTAATTGTACACTAAACTACAATTAGGAATCAGACTATTTTAATATCCCCTGTAGACAAGCACATTTTCACGAGATAGTTTTATCTCCAAACGAGTGACGTGTCTACCTCGTTAATCTATGACATCGTTTATTTTTCCTTTATTGGCGTATCCTTGCGTTAGCGGGCGTGCGGCGGTGGCGTGAGGACGAACAATTTGTTACCGCTGACCAGTGCCGGGCATCGTCAATAACCCCGTATACCGCTTTTTAAATTGATAATTTAATGCTTTGAAAACATGTTGTTTATTTTCGAAGATAGAGTACGTGAAATTTTGTTATTTACCGTGTATATTTCACCGTTGTTTTCCTTGAAAAATTATTATCCTAAAGGAAAAGATATCAAAATTGTGTAGCAGTTTTGTAAAAACTATTCGAAAATTTTCCTCAAATGTGACAACAAGACAAGAGATTAAGAGTTGCTTCTTCACAAAACATCTTCACGGATTGAAACGTAATAGATAAAACTTTGCACTTTATTTATAAGATAAAAAAGACGATTTCCCTGTGCATAACAGCGAATCTGTAACTCTACATAGTAATTGTATATGCGTTTGGACGATTTTTTCACCTTTAAAGTAGATTATCCGAAAAACTTCAACCTACCACAGTCTTACTGTTGATCCGTAACGTACATTCCTTTCGTCAATTTAGACAGCTAGTACTTCTACATAAGAGTACATAAGTATGTATGTACGGAAATACGATGGACAGACATCAGGTGTCGTATAGTAGAGTCCATGATTGATTCTCTTGCATAGTCCGAGTACAATGAATGGCAAAATGTTACGCTCATACAGGGCGTTGGAAAATCTTGAATTTTGTTTATCGTTGTTTTTTTTTAAACACTCACACTACCGTTTGGATCAGTCAAGAGTCAAGTACATCACGTGATTTTTGTAACTATGAGAATTTCGGATTACAAACATTCTTATTTCCTTTCACTACCTGACTTTTGTCTCATAACGCTTAATTATATTGTGCATCTAATTTAACAGAATTTCTTTAGATCAAGCCTTTATTACACAATACAATAACGCACGATACTAAGGGGAGGCCTGTGTCCAGTAGTGGACGTCCCTTGGCCAATGATGATGATGATCTTACCGCACGAAGTATACTATAGCTTACAACGGAAGCTCCACATTTCCACATGGAAATCAAAGCCCACTCCCCCTGTATTGAGACATTTCGTGCATCGTCCTGTGTCGCTGAGTTTGCGCCAAAGGGGTGTTCCACTTGGCTCGTTTTATACGTATTGTTTATGAACCGGGGTCCGCGGGATTTGATAGAATACGCGCTTTACTCACGCCGTGTCAATAAAATGGAAATACAATAGAGATGTTAGGCTTGCATTTTTATTGAGAATTTAGGAGGAGGATTGAATATATTAGTAAGCATGAACTAAATATGCGAATTCAAGAGCACTCGTACAATAAAAAATCAATTTATATTCTTCAAAATATCTTATGTAGATGGACTTCTACAGCTTATACTCCGACCATAATATCAAGACCAAAGTGAAGGGGCACAGTCCAGAAACTCGGCAGTTACGGGTTCATATCCCATAATAATTCAATTGTGAAGGGAAACTTCGTAGGAAAACCTACGCACCTAAAAGTTCTTATGATTTTCTGAAGCCTAATGCCCTTTTGAATTCTAGAGGGATCTTGAGCCCAGCAGTGGAAGGTATATGATCTGATGATCATAACAAGTACAAAAAAAATATTCGTGTTTTTATTTTAACACTTTGTCGACATGTTAAGTTCATTTTTGGTACCTAACGTTTCCTACAGAAGCCAAAAAATGCTACCGATCATGCGATTCAAGTACTCCCTTCTTTCAGGCTAATGTTTATAAGACCCACGCTTGTGATTGAACTGCTATGCCTGGAGGAAAGTTTATATCTCTAACTCGCCGATTTTTCGGATTGTCTAACATCAGGTGTTCCTCTTCAATTACATCCTTACGATAAACAAAAGAGGTCGTTAAATTATAAAAAGTGCCCCTGGAGCCACGTCTTTATCCGACAGCTTTTACGATCCTATTATAAAATGGTCTTTATGTGAGGTTTTATTGTCGGATGACTTAGGTAATTTCGACAGTGGGGCTAAGATGAGATTTTGAGTCGAGTGACTATTAAAAGTTTAAAGGTATTTCGGTCAGTGGTTGGCATTATCGTCAACGGAATGTTTAATTAGTTTTCAGGTTGATGAGTTTTATAAATGCTATTATCGACTCTATGATGAGAGAGTTAAGGTGGAATTTTAGCTGACCATTTATATATTTCACTTTCTTCATAAGGATAAAACCAGTAGGTCATAATATCATCTCTTAAATATCATATGCTTGTTTATCTTATTAATATTAGGTGAAAAACACCAGTAAAGCGTTTGGGTTGCTTACCCGAAATAGCCTTTTTGTAATCTGATATGATATTTAATAATACTCGTCGTTATTATTTTTTGTAATAATAATCTACTTTGCAACTCCTACCACAGAGTATTAGTAAAATAAATAAATAAGCAATGCTGTCATGTGTATATGCTTTGGGCTCTATTTATTTATTATAACACACTCCCGCCACTGTAACTGAACTGTATTCTAGGATCAACACCAGCATCATACCGGGCACTGTAGCTCAGTGGATCTAAAGGAACCTAATTATTTATGATTTCACAGCGAAGTCAATTAGAAAAAGATATAAAGGGGTTAAAAAAAAGAGATCTCCACTTCCCTAAACAGCAAAACGGGAGGCAATTTATTGCAATGAATGAAATTAGACGCAATTAACGCACCACGGGTTAATATCGAGCAAGCTGTTATGTTAGCTATAAATAAATACATCCAACAGTCACGTATACAGTTCTGAGCCCAAAATAGGATCAAGTCTTGTGTCGTGGGTATCGAAAACATTAGGACTTTTCGTTCTCACAACATATAGGCATATGTACAATAGCCACGAATAAAAATCCTTTAATACACAGACACCCAATTATTCCGGTGAGTTGATCTCCAAAACGCGATTCTTGCGGACATTTCCGGACGATTTTTCATTAACTCGACCGTCCAGAGGCGATTATTGAAAAGCATCCACGCGGTTAATTAGTCGCCCTTAGCGTGGGGCAGCTTTTGATTACACTCATCATTGTTTTGGGTGCCTATATGTACCTATATGTATGTACGTATGATGTACACATGTATTTGGACATATACAGGGTGTATTTAGACCGTGATCGAAAACTGAGGCAAGTAATACCGATGGTGATTACAAACCCCCTGGCATTAAAGAAAATCCCGACAAAAAATAAATTTTTTGAGGTTTTCCATACAAATCACATACTTTTAACACCAATGGTTGTATGGAAATCGTCAAAATTTTTCTTTTTTGTCGGGATTTTTAATATCGCCACTGGGTTTGTGATCACCCTCGCTATTACCTGCCTCAGTTTTCGATCACGGTCTAAATACACCCTGTATAACTGGCTCATTGATCAGGGATGTGTTTGAGTATAATTTATGTGCCAAAATATTGGACTTTTTACTCAATAGTATCATGGAGATTGTAGACTTGGAAAAAAATTATCATGTCTTATGCTGGTTGGGACATTCGAATGTTGCTAACGTGTAGAAATATGTTTGTGCCTAAGCATTTGGGGATATTGGCGGGTATACGAGTATGTACTCATTGGGTATTTAAATAAAGATAATTGTATATTTAGATACAACACACTGTCAATATGTGCGAATAGGACGTTACTATGTCATGTACTTTTGACCACAAATTGAGACAAAAATACTGTATTGTAAATATCAGAAATTATGAGAACAAAAAATAAAAGATCTTGCCATTTACAAAAATATTTCAACTTATCTCACCACCTCTGCTCTGCGTACCTAAATACAGAAAATCTAAACAACCACACATAGCAATACAATTAGGGTTTGCAATCTCGCACCATTTTTTTTCCCGCGGGAAATTTGTGGGAAACTTGCCTTTCCCGCGGGATCCCGCGGGAATTCCCGCGGGATCCCGCGGGAATTCCCGCAAAAATTCAAAATGTAAAAATATGCATATAGTAATTCTATATTACCTGTACATTAGTTATACTATATTTAAAAAAATAGAGACATTCATAAATTTA
The DNA here is from genome assembly GCA_030295005.1 of Cephonodes hylas. Lineage (NCBI taxonomy): Eukaryota > Metazoa > Arthropoda > Insecta > Lepidoptera > Sphingidae > Cephonodes > Cephonodes hylas. Next base: position 8,668,640 of record AP025382.1, read on the forward strand.
TCTAATAGAAAAATTACTTTTTCATAGTTCTTATGAGGTAAGGTAGGAGGTTTGCAATTCCCGTTCCTACATTCCTAAATAGTAAATAGTAACCTAAACAGCAATTAAACCCTCGAGGTATAGGCGCGGTCGAGAATCTGGACGATTGCAGGACCACAACTGACTTTTCCAAGTTACCTATGTATTCACAATTTAACGGTAAAAGAAAACATCGTGCGGAAACCTGCACAAAATCAAACTAAAACTAAACCAAACTATTTCGCAAACCATCGTGGTGGTTAAGAGCTACATTCTCGATGGTAAAGGCGACCTGTGCCTTGGCGTGGAATGTTTATGGGCTGATGATGATGAAGAACCTTACCTAAATAATCGTTACTACCATTCAGTTATTTATATACTAAGCCTATCGCCGTCTTTTTTTTTATCTGGGGAAAACTACTACTAACAAGCAGGATATGTCGGATTTTTACGAACTAAAAACCTCATGGTTCTTGGTTACCACGTGGAAAGGACACCGGGATCTCAAGAAAGACACATATCGGTAATCCTTCTTGCGGTTTGCTTATATGGTCTTCACATATACATTTCTAAAAAACCATTCTCTTAAGTCTTAACTTGCTCGAAACCGATTAGAGGTTACAGCGCTAATTTGTCGGCCTCTTCGAGTGGGATCGGCTTTTTCACGATCCCTCTCTGCAGCCTCTTTCTTTGCCATGACAACCTCGCAAAACCTATCGCCGTCTACTGCTGAACATACGCCTTTTAAAAAAAAAGCGTCAACCATACTGGACTTGAGGGACTCTTATCCATCCGTTACCCGGTTAATTGTTACCTATTGTTGAGTTATTTACTTTATCGATAATTTACTGCATCGATTTCTGCTAATTACATTGTGCAATCAATAAACGAATATACAAGAAGACAAAACTTTTAGTAGTCTCTTGTAAAGTGTCACTTTAATTGGAAACTCTTACTTTTTTTCTAACAGAATAAACAAACCGCCGCACATTTCAATCTTTTATTTCGTTCGATCGATTGTTCGATACTGTCCGATGCGCCCGCACTGTTGGGATGGAGCTAATAGGCCGTCAGTGATAGCTGAATTACCTTGCCGAGTCATAAAATTTCCGCGCGGAATTCCCGCACAATTGCGGGAATTCCGCAGGACTTAAAAATATGCGGGATCCCGCGGGAATGCGGGAATGCGGAATGCAGGATTGCAAACCCTAAATACAATGTTCGCTGTTTTTATCCAATTTGATCACATTAAAGACATCAAAACGACTCCGTGTATAAAATAAATAGTTATAAAATAGCACTTCGGCGTCTTTGTCGTTGCCAATTTAGAGGAACGGTCAATGCTGGGGGCCGTTAAATTTAATGTACACTAACCTGCGACAGTAAAACGAAACTTAATCTCAATACACCGATAGAGCTTATTATCTTTAGTGGTGGGAACTGTGTGCTCATCTTATCGATATTTATAGTGCACAAACGCACAAATCTCCAAAGCATGGGTAAAATGCATCTCTTCACACATTTCAGCATCTATGTTTTAATTTTTGCTTTACCTGGGAATCAAGCCCTGGCCTTATTGACCAGCGCTTATTTATGCTGCGTGAGCAAGTCATTTTTAACCGACTTCAAAAAAGGAGGTTCTCAGTTCGATTGTTTTGTATGTATGTATGTTTGTCCGCGATTATCTCGCGTTTGGCTAAAGCTATTTGGATGCGGTTTTTTTTAATAGATAGAGAGATTCAATAAGAAGGTTATAGGCTATATAACATCACGCTACGACCAATAGGAGCGGAGCAGCAATAAAGAATGTTTCAAAATCGGGGATATTTTTTTCCTTTTGAAAGCTTCCGCCGCGTGCGCTGCCGAAACGGTTAAAGTTACGCTAAAATAATGTATGACAGAATTGTTCTCCTTTAAGTGTTCTAAAAAGAAGTCCGCGACAGCATATGCCTATCTTTTAAGATTGGTTCACTGTAACCTCTTTTATGCTAACCAAATTTGTCCTAAAATAAAGCATTGTTTATGAAGTTGTTTTTATAAAGATTATATTAATCCTTATCCAAATAAATGCGTTATTCATTATAAGTATTTGATTTAAAAGAAATTTGCCCTTAACATCATTTGATTTCAATTAGTATCTTAGAAGATATCGCAGTTTTAAAATAATTATCAAGCGCGCAATAATGATGCACAAGGCGCCGACCGGCGTGTTACGGTTTCACGTTTAAACAATTTGACCGATTTGTATGATTTTTGTATATTTAAGTAAATGGGACTCTGTGGAGTAAAATACTACAACTTATGTATGTTCTATCTGAACACAAACCTGTAGTCCACGCAGACGGAGTTGCGGGCAAAAGCTATGTATAATAACATCCATTAATTAAATATCAGCATTGCACCCGTGCAAAGCCGGGGCGGGTCGCTAGTTTAATTATAATTAATATAAAACAAACAATATATCATTAAATATCAAAACAAGGAAAGGTTACTAAAAATTGTGTATCACTACATAGTATATCACTATTCACTAAAAAAACTTAAAGTAAATTCCTATTCCAACTAAAAGAACTTAAATCACTAAAAAGTATGAAATAAAAAATGAAATTAAAAAAAATGAAAAACAAAAAAATCAAATTAAAAACAAAACAAAAATTCTTAAGTACTTAAACTATATTTTTTTATGTAAAAAGGAACCGCCTTCAAAAAACCAACTGAAAAGAAAAAAATAATTTTTATTATGAACACCTGTATTTCAATTTTGCATAAGCAAAATCATGTATATAATCAATCAATCAACAAATAAGAATATAAATTAATAATTAACGGTTATATGTAAGTATTACTTCTACTTTTTGAAGTCGGTGCCAAACCAACAAAACCAAAATATTTATAGGTAAGTATGACATATGCTGGTGGGGGGGGGGGGTACTCCACCCGGGCGGAGCCATTAATAATAATAAACCAGCGTTCTTCTTTGTCATGAAAATTTGTTTGGCACCGATTTCAAAAAGTAGAAGTAATACATACATATAACCGTTAATTATTAATTTATATTCTTATTTGTTGATTGATTGATTATATACATGATTTTGCTTATGCAAAATTGAAATACAGGTGTTCATAATAAAAATTATTTTTTTCTTTTCAGTTGGTTTTTTGAAGGCGGTTCCTTTTTACATAAAAAAATATAGTTTAAGTACTTAAGAATTTTTGTTTTGTTTTTAATTTTTAAAAGATCTGTAAGTTTGTAATAAATCGCCGATGATAAGTAGGTAGTCGTTGTCTACTTAAATGAAAGTTCCATGTACTTCTCAACCTTTCAAAATATTTATGTAAGAATATGTATAACCTTATACAAAAATATCAATATCACATAATCCCGGTGGCTAATTAAATAGTTTAAAGTGTCTGTGCTTTTGATTATTTATTTTTTTCTTTCGTCAGTCGACATTAGTCGAACTACTCTTTGGTGCTATGGCCATCATAATTTCGCCCCAATTAAAAAATGTAACCTAAATACAAATATTATATCTTTGTTTTATCTACTCTCTTGTTCTCTGCTGTTTTGTTCATTTTTTGTACACTCACTTACATATATCGACACTATTACTACAACATCGACACATGTAACAACCATCCCATCACTACCCGGAAATAAAAATCGTAAATGAAGCCATTTGAGCTGGAGGCGGTCTCCGAATGCGATTAACTACGTTTCGGGCTCTGCGCCCGTTTACTGTCCTTTTATTTCAGGTGGGAATGTTGCTTATTTATTTACCATCCCGTTCGGGTCGATGACTTACTGGGTTTCACTTACATGGGTTTTTAAATAGTGGGGCTTATAACACGTGTACGGAAATAGGGGGATTTGGGTGGGGCGTATGTAAAGCAGTGGACGTCTATAGACTGCTGATGATGTATGGAAATAAGAAATATTTTTCGTTATTATGATATGGTCTTATTCAATCGGGAAATGAAAACTTTGCTTGCTAACTACTGATTCAATTTTTTTTTAGCTGTAATGAATTATTATTGATTGGATGTAAATTGAAAGAGAAAATTATTTACAACTTTCGCGAATGATTGAATGAATGAGTGTTAAATGCAAACCGTCGTTATCAGCCCATATGCGTCACACTGCTGGACACGGGCCTCCTCTACTATTGAGAGGGTTAAGGTTTTAGTCCACCACGCTGACCTAGTGCAGGTTGGTTGACTACACACCAAAAAAATTCCTAGTAACATTTAGGTGTGCAGGTTGCATCACCATGTTTTCCTTTACCGTTGAAGCAAGTGATATTTCATTATGACACACATAACTTAGAAAAGTCAGAGGTGCGTGCTTGCGGTTTGAATCCGCGACCGCCAAGATTGTCGACCGTGGGCTTTAACCTCGAGACCAACATTGCTGGTATTCTACAATAAAGTGAATTCAGAACTTCGAGATCATTCACGTGCATGAAGATAATGATTAAAACAAAGACCAAGCCGATATTTTTATAAGATAAAACAATAATTTGACCGGAGTCTGTTATATAAAATTTGAAACAATATTGAACCCCAAATACAGTGTAAATTGAATAAACCAAGGGTTTTGCGCGGAAATTGGCGTAATATGCTTCTTACCGAAGGGTCTGTTGTTCGGAAATTCGCGTGGCGGTCAAAACTTAGTTTGTCAAAAAAGGTTTTATTGGGAAATAGCATTTGGAGCAAAGGCTAAAAAAATATTCTTATCATAAAATTGAGATGTCAACAATAATCGATAGCAGTCGAAATATTTAAAATATTTCAAGTTATTTCCGTAGAGATTTCAAAAGTTTGTGTAATTCAAAAGCGAATGAAAAAATAGGAGACAGAAAAGCCTAAAAGAACTTGAAACAGATGTAGAAATTTAATGAATTGTTACATTATTTCGTAGACCCTTGTAGCCTTATGAGCTACGATAGTTTCGTAGCACATTTCGTAGCAATCCTTTATCCTACACTTACACGTAGAGTAATATTGTCGCAATATAAATATTATTCATTTACAAATTACCGAGTAATATTGTGCTGCTATAAATATTATCCATTTCCAAATTATATTCCACAAACCGCCATTAAAAGCACATCAAACAAATCCCACAATTGCACGCATCAATGGCCCGACGACAATATGCAAAAACCCATCAAAGATTGCCTTAAAAATACACCGGCACAGCGCATCTCATTAATGCTACCTTTGAGGTATTCTCAGTGATCATTCGCGACAAAAGACGTTCCCTGAGGACGCGAAGCTTTCAGTTTTCCATGTAATTGTTTATACGGGCGGCGTACGTCAAACAGTAATGTGGCCAAAATAGGAGTGTTTATTAGGATTTGGGTTGGTTGGGTTACATTATTTTTGGGCAACGAACCCGTATGAGGTGGTAGATTGAGGGCTAAATATACTAAATATTATGAGCTTATAGATAATTTTTTATGTCGCATGTGAGTTAAATGCAAGAAAAATGATTTCTGTTTTTCAAGCATTCATGTTAAACGAAAGTTGATGAAGTACAAATAGACTACGAAAAACCATAAAATATTTAAATATTCCATGCTTCATACATTCACCTCGCCCTTAAATAAAGTATAAATTGTAAACCCGGTTGTAATCAAAGTAAACTCGTAAAGTTTACTGCTTCTCTTGATATTATTTTAGGATTTATATTTGCTGACAGTTTTCTATATTGTTGAACAACTTATATCATAATCAATGCATATTATTATTATATCCCACCCACCAACACTAAAATAACACTCAAATAACAATAACGCACAAAATATCCGAACTAATAACAGAGATTGATGTTCACCCTACGCCGGTCCATTGATCACGCCACCAAAGAGAAGCCGCCCGAGAAAAGGCATCCGGCAGCGCGGCGACTGCTTCCGCTCGCACGCACCTTTAATGAACTAAAAACACAGTCTTATGTGCCTTGTACATTGGCTAAGAAAATCGGGCGATGTATGCGAAAGTTTTATGAAGAAATGAGAGTGTGAAGAAACTGAGGATAAAAGACAGTTTTTTTAAATATTCAGGACATCTAAGAAATTAGATATGTAAGAAATTAGATGTGTATCTTCGCCAATAACCCAACATGGCAGTAGAAGAGGTCTGTGCCCAGCAGTGGGACCTATATTCGTGGGACTTACAATACGGTATGGGCTGATAATTATGAAATCGTTTTATAAAATAAATTTATGTGTGTATTTATCAGATATCTTATCTTCAAACGAGGCTTTAAAAAAGCATTTTCCTCACGGTAAGCAGCGGCGTGGCTATGCCCCTGGCATTGCCAAGTCCATGAGCGACGGTGACCACTTACCATCAGGCGGGCAGTCTGCTCGTCTGCCTGCTAAGGCAAATAAAGAAAAATCTTATACAACAAATATCGTCAAAGCTCTAATAGTATCACGAGAGCCTCTTTACTTTCTCTATTGCTACTCAGGATATTCGAGTAGAACGTAACTCAGAAACAAACCTATAATTTTTATGCCTTTGGGTAGTTCTCAGTAACAATAACACTGGCAGTTGAATTATAAAATTAATGGGGATAAAAAAAACTCAGAATTGCACAGTCCTTACACCCTTTAATGAAACCAGCGGTATTACTAAAATCGTAACAAGTTATATAACTTAATCAACCTCCTTGAAATATATTGTCTTACATTCGATCTGGCAAATACAGCGACAGCGTCAACCTATGTGAAAGCACTTTAACTGTCACGATACAATAATCATTTGTTTTTTATTACGTGGAAATAAGGGTGAAAATGATGCGGCGGATGGTAATCCCCGTTTTGTCTTATACTTTGAGGAAGATAAATGTGGAATGGTCGCATATTTTATGCGTGATGCTCATGTTATTCGGGAATGTTTTGGAAAAATATTTTTGGATTCATATTCAGCCTATGTAAATGTGACAACTATCATAGCGAAATATGGATAGCCTGGTTTCTAAATAATAAATACGATGTTCCTCCGACAGCTGAATAAGATTTGAAGGTAAATAGACAATATTTGGCATGGCCACTTCTCTATTACCAATTACCGTACTACGATCACACGACCATTGGTAGAATTTTCAAATAAAAGTACACACACATGTGACAGTCTAATCATAGTTTCGGCACGCTCGGTAAGCTGATATTTCCTTTTAACTCGTTGTATTATTAAACTGTTCTATTACAATAATAGAGTACTAATACAGGCAAGTAAAATCCAGATTTCCTAAAAATCTTTTGTAGCTTTGCTTTATTTTATTAGATGTAACTATGTATAATTTAATGTTAGTAATGTTTTATCACTAATGGATATTACATAACTTATTAAAGTCTTTGAAAAACGTGCTGGAGGTTTCAAATTTCGATAGAGTTTTGGTTTGTATTATAAAGACTAACTGATTTCATTAAATCATACACTTGTATATATGTACATCTGTTTCTTATCATTAGGGATTGATAAAAAAGCCTAAGTTTTCATCCATTTGTTCCATTTTCAACCAATTCTTTTGAAACTAGAAAATAGCAACGCATTTACTAAACCTCAACCCTCTGACTCGGAGATATAAACAAAACCATAAAATACACCTTATTTTTGTTCGTCACAATCTGCTTCGCCCGAATGCTTTCCAAATTCACTCTGAACAGTTGAAGTGACCTCCAAGTTCCTAAGAAACGATTTACACTCTAATGCTTCGTCGGGTTTTTGACGAGATGCGTACAAATTGTATTAAGGACTTTCCATTTATTTATAAGCCAAAATAAACCTTGGACTTAGAACAGAAAGTTCAATTTCTAATGTAGAGTCTTTGCGGTAAATTTAGTACACCAATTCTATTGGGTTACACGGTAACTCGATTTTTGTACGTCTACAAATGAATTCCAACTTTATGCCCTCGAGTTGTGGATGTGATTTGATTGGGGGAATAATGCGAATTTCGTGGTTTGCAAATCCCAGGATATTGTACGTTGAAGTGAGCATTTATATTTTTCCCGATTTACCAACGATCTTTCTTGTTAAAGATTTTGCGATTGTGTAATGTAATCCAGGTGGTTAGAGCTGTGGGGTGCGGGTTATTTGGAAAAATATCCGCATTATAATTTTGAGATACAGTTGCTTTGAAGTAATGAATATATTTACTACTCGTCAAGAATTTCTTTCGGCAAACGTAATAGTTTACCTTTTTATAGAAGTACCTATCTTATAAAAACACTAACTGTGACAAAAAATTCAAATTGTATGCTTAAGGGCTTAACTTTTTTGACGCCAACATTTGTCTCGGTGGGGGCATCGTTTCACAAGCTGGGCTGGTCAGTAACTATTGTAGGTTCCTCACAATATCAGCCCATATACATAATTCTTCACTCTGCAACTGCTGAAGTCGTTCATATAAATTTGATGTTTCACTTACTAATAAAATACGTAATTTAATTTAGACCTCGTATTTAGAAAACTGTTTTTAGTATGAATCTCACAGTTTCTCTCATCGCACCTCTGATTGCCAGGTCTCAGGTGCTATCTGCCGGTGTCCCATTCACACCGGGATTGCTTTCGGGAACCGTCGGGGTGTAATCAAAGCGTTTTGAACACATCTGTTCACGAGTTTAAAGTCTCTTCATAAAATTATATTGTTAATTTAATTATAGATTCGTTAGGTGGCGCTAGTTTGGGGTGTGACGTAGATGATTGAACTCGACGTTGAAGCGTTTATGTTATATTCTTTTTTAATGGTAAAAACATCGATAGGGATAAATCACATGCGAGTTGTCTCAAATCAAATGGAATATGTTGAAATAATATTTAGTGCTGAATGGCCTTTATTGCCTCTACCATAGGTGTAGTTACCTTAATATACCAGTTTCTATATTTCGGTACTCTCCATTTCTATCTATTATATAATAGAGTGATGTGATATTTATTCATTTACACTTTTAAATACAGTATGCATTGATGGAATCAATGCCAAAGACACTCTCTTAAAGTCTGCACCCACCTAGGGTGCAGAGATGAGATGAGGCAGCTTTGTAAATTTCATCACATTACTAACCTGAATCACCCATAAAGAAACTTTTTTCTCATACAAACACACTATCATAGACCCCAAATACACTTACAATACCAGTGAGTATCATATCACCAGCTCGCGGAAACCTTACACGCTCTCAATAATTTACTAAATAAGTAATGAAAAATAAATTTATGAAATAAATTAGCGTACAGCACAATTGCTGATCTCGGTTTCCATATCCTTATTAGTTACGGTACGTGGTAACGTTAATAAAGGCTTATATAACATGGCTTTACATTTTTATAACCCCATGTCATATGTTAAAATCGTTGAGTGCGAATCTATTTGGTTCATGAGGGTTCCATGGTAAAATTATTGAATTGAAAATATGTGTCAATTTAGGTGGCTAACTGACAAGCTTCATCTAGTAGCAGTTTATTAAAACAATGCCTTGCTACATAAAGTTTCATCTAAATTCATAAAAAAAACATCTAAGTAAGTCAACTAATTTAGGCGTAAAACTTTTAAAAACAGAGTCATTTTATCATCATCAGCCCATTAAAGTCTTACTGCTAAGCATGGACCGCATCTACAGCTGCGGGGCTTTTTGAATAAAGAATAAATTCCGCAGTAGCCTATTGACCAAGATTATTTATCAATATAAAAACAATTAAATAAGAATCAAAGGTTTAACCATCAAGCGAAGACATCACTTTAGTATTTATAATCATAACTTTCGTTTTTTTTATAATAAAATTTTACCTAATTTTTTCTGCGGAACCCTAAAAATTAACACGTCATTAGCCGTCCGCCCCGAGGGTGAAAATCGAACCTATGGCTTGTTAATTAAACAGATTAAAGGCGACGTCCGCATGACCTATTTCAACCCCGTATGGGGATCCCATATGGGGATTACATGGGGTTACGTTCCGATGATTTAGAAGAATATCCTTAATTAATTGGAGAAATATTCCTGATGCGACGCTTAATTGGTTATTAACGAGATGCTGTACATTATTTCATAAATCAGTAATTTTAAGCGATATCAGTCAATATACCCTCTGGTAGATTTGGCTTGTAAACTTTCTGATGCGACTTACATATATGAAATGTTTAAGATTTTTTTAATTCAATATTTACAAGAAATCTCAAGATGTATTATAACTAAGATATACTGTCCTCTGAACTTTGTTACACGGAGTATTTTTTTTATAACCAATTAAAAGTAAAATAAAATAAAAAGTAAAAGAAAGTATTATGCATTACATAATAGATTATAATTTGAGAACATTTTCAATTAAATATTTCAACAACATCATCTTTACGCACAAATTACATCTCATTTCTCACTTCAGTAAACATTTATGCAGAAAAAAATCTATCTATTTACTGGCACAATTTATATTCTCATACCCAACTCACCGAAGAGCACAAAAATCCATATTAGCAAAATGGAATGAAGCCAGAACTCAATCCCTACTCACAAAAGCGTAACAATAACAAAATTCAAATGTTGCAAAGGGTACGATCGTGTTCCATAGATGCTTGAGCGCTCACATGACAAATTGCCTGTCTCACGACGAACCCTGCCGTCGTAATCTGCAGGTAATGTATGATTTATGATCCCGGAATAGAATACTCGTGGTTTTTTTTTATTTTTATGGTAACGGGGTATTGTATGTAAGTTGTTACCTAAACTTCAAAGCAATTCTTTAGGTTTGTAGTCCCCCGACCCGTACTAGGCCAGCGTGTTTTTTTTTTATGGAAAAAGAAGGCAAACGAAAAATGTGCCACCTGATGTTAAGTGGTCATCACCGCCCATGAACACCCACAATATCAGAGGAATCATCGGTGTGTTGCTGGCTTTTGAGGAAGATATGGTTGGCTATGGTCTAAATTCTCTCAATGGTAGATGAGGCCCGTACCCAGCAGTGGGACGTATATTGTCTGGTGATGATGTAAGTTGTTAAAAGTAGCGTCACCTGCCTTTATTCTGTATAACTGGGAGAGGTTAGGCCTTAGTCCACCACGCTGGCGTAAGGCGAGTTGGCGGACTGAATACCTAAGAAAATCTTAAGACATTTTAGGTGTGCAATACACTTTTTCCTTCACCGTTCAAGTACTTTTATAATTCTTTGTTATATGTGTATTAAATTTTGAAAAGTCAAGATGTGTGCCTGGGGTTTGAACCCGCGAACGTCGAAATCCTCGAATGTGAGCCTAAGCCTCGAGGCCACCACTGCTTTCTGTATACGAGTACATGCATTCCAGATGTAATGTTGAGTGTAGTAATTTACATATTTCGTTGATTATATTTTTGTCTTTCCTCACATAAAATCACTTAACAATAACTTACCAGTTACGCTACCCAAAAAACTAAACTACATTCTATGAGATTATGATTCATCCCCCCATTGATTAGATTACATCTCCCTTTTATTTTAATCTGGCAAAAATAGTTTACCCGCTTTGGGGTAAAATTGCGGATTACGGTGGATTCTAGGGTGAATATTACACCGTTTACAAATTTCATTATGATAATACTGTAAGTATTTTTGGGTGGTCCTGATCGGTTATAGAGAATATTGATTGATGGGATACATCTGTTGTTATTGGATTTAGTCAAGAAGGTATACTAGAAACAGTTTTCAAAAAGAAATAAAAAGGTAAATAGTAAATATACCAAACAGTCACATATATTGCTCTGACCTCACACTAGGATATCTACAAGTCATGTATCGTGGGTATCAGAATCTGGTATTTGACAAAATAATTTATGTCATTTCAGAATTTATTAATAAAAATACACAAAACTGAGCTATAATCCCATAATTTACGTTCGGTAAGAAGGTTAAAGAGCATTGAACGCGTCGACAATAAACGTCAAGTGTGATACATACTTCACATAATTTGAGGTAGATAGCGTGTTCAGTGTTACAATAAATTAATTTATTCAACAGAAACTATTAGAGACTTTGTTATCACAACCACCCAAACCTTAAACAAATAACGGGGATCGAACTCGCGGCCTCTTGTTTCGCAAGCTAATATCTAGCCAACTACACACGGGGGTTCAATTGACAATTCTATAACACTAATTACTGTGATTATTTTATTCGGGTACTTACTACTTAAACTTGTCTAACGTTTTCAAAGTCAAAGACAAATTCAAATTCTCTTTATTCAAGTAGACTGGTACAAGTTATTTTGAATCGTCATTTTGAAATTATTTTTTTTTTAACTATTTTAGTTTGTTTTATTATTATGTCAGTACAGAAATATTCTATAAAATATATCACGAGGTGGTTCGAAGACGCATTGCTTCCTTGTGCTTGAGACTCGGCGCCAGCTGTAGGTCTATAATTTTTGTCCGGCCTGTCCATACAATGACGGTCGGAGGTATTCGAGAGGTTTCCACTTATGAACGCATGTATAGGATGATTCTTTTGGTAGTTTGCACTTATATTATCAAGGACTGTGAATTGCAAAAGGAGTGACTTTTAAAGCAGAATGTATAATGTTGCATTAATAAATTACGTGTGGCCTGGTTTTGTTTTGTTCCTGTAAAGGTAGGTCTATGAAAGTTGAGAGATAGTCATAACAATAATTATGATTGTTCCGTGAAGAAACCTCTTATGAGATATTTATTTTTAAACTATTCTATTATAAGCTTTAATATGTATTTTCGTTTTTTGAGTGAAGTATCATGACCACGCCAATATGTAATTACGTCGGTATAGAGCAAGTCGATATTCACCACTTGATTTAATTAATTAGCATCAATCATAACTATTAAACAGATACGTACATTCCAGATTGCTTAACTTATGTTGCATATTGCTTTCGTGAGTCCTAATGATTTTGTAATTATTTATTGGATAATTCAACCGTTTAAAGATTTACATAAATGAATTTTGAAATCCCGCAAACGGCGAGACTCGCTCCGTTGGCCTACTTTATTCATTTATTTATAATCATTCTCCTGCCCTGCTCCCAATTCTTATTTGGGGTCGGCGCAGCATGTTTTGTCCTTCCACACAGGGAGAAAGGGCAAAACATGCTGCATAAGAGTTTTGGCAGATATTTTACGGCCGGCCGCCTGCCTGACGCCAACCCTCCATGGGACTTTCATTGTTTTAGGAATGGGGTAGGGATGGCGTGTTTTTGGGTACAGGATAAAGAGGCAAGGATATTTGGCCTGATGGTCAGGATGCTACAGTCCCGGATGAGGAAGTAGTAGGAGACTGCAACAGCTCGGGGGGCCGAGGTCGCGTACTCGTAGCCCTGTTCCATGACTGGCTAGATCAATGGAAAAGGCTGACCATACTTTATTCATTATATCAAATATTTATTTCTTCTTCTTCTTCAACAACTCATATACGCCCACTGCTGAGCATGGGTCTCCTCTACCATTGAGAGGGTTTAGGCCATAGTCCACCACGCTGGCCTAGTGCGGGTTGGCGGAAAGTGCGGGTTATGAGGTTTAATAAAGTCGTTTCATGCCAATTAGTCACTATTATGCAGGTTCGCATGGTAATTACAACCGAGCTGGGAAATAATAGTTGTCTAGAGGCTCGTACCCAGCAGTGGAACATTTATTGGCCGATGATAATGATAAATATGATGAGATTTTTCATCATGGCTCTGGAATTTCCATCACCCTATATACCCACACAATTCCCATGAATGTTGCATGACGTTTCTCGCGTTGATATTATTTACCGTGCCCCCCTCATAAACCTGTCTGATATGAAGACAAACTGCTGCGGACATCTTGCGCTGGCGAGCATTTGACCCTCCTTATATGGAATCAAATTAGTAATAATCTGTAGATAGCAGAGAAATTCTCTTTCGTCCACGCACTCAATATGCTGTTAGGAATTCTAATTTGATTTGTATTGTTACTATTCCAGTTGGGTGCAATGTAAAAAAATGTAGCGAGTTTCTCCAAAATTTCAGAAAACATCAGAAGTGTATGCGTTAAGCGATAGAGACAAAATGGACCATTGAAAGTTGATACAGATAGTAGTGTTATTTATATTTAAATGATAAGTAACTAAAGACAAATTACAGGGAATCTTGGAAATGGAAGAAAAATTTGAGTAAGAAATAAAAAACATAAACAAATTCATTGATAAATATTTTTGTCGAGTTTTTGAAATTCCAAATATAAAAAAAATATTATAAGTATTCTTAATTTTCGCAATTTCTGAAGGTTCAAACATTATTTACGATTCTATTGATCAGTGAGACGTGCAATAAATTTAATGAGTACAGCGAATCTACAAATTGTTTTCGAAGATTTCTTACGGGCTTTAAGGGATGGATCTTTGAAACGGTTCATTGGTTATTTGTAAAGTTCATTGTTATTAATTTGTAATTACTCGGAATGATTTGTTGTTACTTTACTAACGTTAATACAAAATTGGTGGTGACTACTTAGTCGGTTTATCAAGTGACTTGGAAAGACACAGTTTCGACAATAGTAGGTACAATTTATAACACTTCAGATTCTTTAAAATTTTTATTAATGTGTTCATAAAGAATTTTCACGATTATATAAAACATCGGAGAAAATCCTAAGCGACCAAGATTTATCTTCAAATTATTTCCTAACTATTTTAGTGGTATTTTAATATTAAGAAGGATTAACTGTGTATCGTGCTACATAGAGGTCCAAGCAAAATAGGGCAAAATAGGGTCCTTAAAAAAAATATGATGAGTAAAAAAGTAAAAAAACGGACTTGAAGCCATAACTGAACACACAAAAAAATAGGAGCGGACATCTTCATTTACGCTTCATAAATAGAAACAAATAATTATTTAAAAAAAATTATCGAATGGTAAATCACACACATTCAACATAAGCCTTTCAAACATCGAATAACATTAAAATAATTTTAAACTTGGAACAAACATTCAAAATGCAAAAGTTAATTGACAACAGTATGGCGACATGCGAAATGCCCGTCGCAATCACTATGGAAGATTGAAAATAAATGTAATCCCCATGAACGGACGGAAGACACGTGCGCCAGTCCGACGTATGCAAATACTAAGGATAAGTCTTTGAATGTGATCAGCGTGACTTTTCGCGTTAATGGAAATGTTTATTTGGGTACCAATCTGCATGGTATCACGTAGGCAATATTGAATTTATGATATCAATGCATTAAAAAGAACTTGATTGAAATATAATTTGCGTAAAAAATGTCGGTCAATTTATTTTGTTTTTAAATTAAGACTATTTTGTGCTTATTTTTGTCCGAAAAAGATCTATTTAACATTATACATATTATAAAAGGTATAAATAGAGCTAAATGACCTTTTTAATGCTAGGAGTAGTTCAACCTCAATTATGTTGTTCGAACTTAAGAAAAGTTTGGATCAGTTATTTTATTACTTAATCTAAGTCCTAAGTTTCTCAATTTGTCGAATTTTTATTTAGCTTTGATACACAAACCGTATACAATTTCTAAACTAGTTTTCTTCTCAAATTATTAAAATGAAATATATGTTAGTAATTTAAAACTATAATATTTAAAGCGAAGACCTTCAAAACTAGCATGAATTTGATACAACAATTTAGCCTTTTAGAAATTGATCGGGCAATTATTTTACACTTTCCAGCAAATCTTTTCGAATTCAGGCTTATGCTAGGCTGAAACCTATATCTTGTGACCTATGGTTCGACGCGCAATGAGTAGCTCTATTCAGTGAGATTATATTGTAAAAACCACCAATTTTCGACTTGAGCGGTGTTGTTAGCTAAAGGACGATATGTAACTACTAAACCATAGAGGTGAGAGTGTCAAAATAACACGTCCCCTATTTCAAGTGGTCATAGAGGGCCATCTGTCTCAATCGAGAGACGAGAGTCCGAGATACTCGCACCGACGCGCCGTTGAATATTTATGATTCATCCCCCACTACAGCTCTAAATCTGTTACAAATTTTGTGCGATATTTATTTTTCTGAAGATCTAACATGATAGATTGGATGAATTTCAAATGGGGTTTGGTTGGGAAATTAAATCTCTTTGCTAGTCCGAGCGATACAAGCGCAAAGATAATTTCGTACATTTTGACCTAGTAGGTTATGATGACAGATTTAATATCATTTTGAAATGTCACAAGAGTCCCTGGGATCGGAACCAGCGACTTACATAATTTTGTCTCGAATACCCAAGTGCAAGTATAAAATATTAAAAAATTCGGTCACACATTTGATTGGACACAATTCTCAAATATTAAATGTTGCGAAAAATGTTGTACTCAGTGACTTGAAATATTTTCGAAATTGTCTCCGTCTAATCCGCACTCACATCACGCCCAATTTCTAAGTTCCCCTACGTACATATTAAAGGTAAAAAATTCTCAAATGTAACAAACAAACATAGTAAAATAATACACCAATTAAATTTCGAGGAAGTGTATCGAGTCGGATATCATGTTGCCAAAACAAAAACTCAGCTTTTTAAAACAAGCCACTCAGATGAATTCACCTTTTTTATTATAATTGCTAATTTTCCCGTCTCCATTCCGCCTCGTTCCGTTTCTATCCATTGTTAAAATACTCGGATTATCTTTTACCTGTATTTTTTATCTTGTTTGGATCTGCGCTAATTATTTTCTCTTGTAAATAAAAACGTTGTTTGGTGTATTTTCAAGGTAATTTTAAATTTGGAAATAATTTGAGTTAAGTTTCATATAAATTATGTTATTTGATTTTTAAAGCCAATTATTAAAATATTGATAGCTTAGATTATGCTAACGAGTTTTAATATCAAAGTGGAATTATAGATTCTTTCAGTTATATAATTACAATCAAGTCACACTATGTATGTACATCACACTTTCAAGTACGGGTTTCTATGACTGTTTAACCCTTTGCACTCCGTTGTCGCCGTATTTGCGACATTAAAAAACTAACAGTAAATCCGCTGTCGCCGTAGCGGCGACATGGTTGTTTTGCTGCCTCGGCGCCCTTAACAGGTAACAGGTAAGCAAAATATTATGTGCTTATCTTATAGTGTTTAGGATACGTTAGTAAAAAGTGATCTATTTTTGATGCCTATTCTATTGTTGATGGTAGTCTCTATGCATTACTAGGTTGGAGTGCAAAGGGTTAAATGGATTCGATTGATATGGTGAGTTCGCGAACTTAAAATGTCTACAAATTTTCTTGTGGAAACCTTTCAAATGTAGATTTTCTTACAATATTTTTGTCATCATTTCAATTGGAAAACTCCAATAGCTTCAAAAATTCACTCAAAAAGATCACCATCTCAATCATTGTAATGACAAAACCGACGTCACCAAAAAAATTCAATTCAAAGAACGAATGAATGAACGAATGAATGACCGAATGAATAGTAGCGGATACGCGTCGACACTGATGTATCACTTACCGTTCCCTACACTACATCTTCACAATTACTTGCCCTTACGTTCGCACTGAGTTGAGAACACAATAACACCACGGAGTTAAATAGGAACGAATCAAAATAGGGCGTATTTTTTATATTTTGAGGCGTGGTTGATTAAAATTGAATAGTAACTTACAACGCTTCATATTAATATGCCAGTAAGTTTTGAGCCCCGAAAGTAGATGTCAATTAACTTACCCTAATCACTTTTTTAGATTGCGAAGAACAGAATTATTGTTAAAGGATCAACGGTAGGCAGCGGCGTGGCTGTGCCCCTGGCATTGCCAAGTCCATGAGCGACGGTGACCGCTTACCATCAGGCGGGCCGTCAGCTCGTCTGCCTGCTAAGGCAAATAAAAAAAAAATGTTAATTGTAGACCGCGACTTAATGTATAAATTCAGGTTGATTAATAGGACAAATAGGATAGTGCGACATTAATTAATTAGTAATCAGTAATTGTTACTAACAAAAAAAAAATGAAGAAAGTCAGAGAAAAGCTAAAATAAAATAAGTCCTCTTGTGACACTTCTAGCGAATTCAATAAAATTCGACAATAGCCCCCACGACGTCGTGTTTCGATTTATCGCGTGTTGATTCAATCATAGATTCCTTTTTAGAATTTGATGTTTGGAAACCAATTTGGGATTATGATTTGCTATGCTATTTATAGTTATTTGATTGCTTTCGTAAATAATGAAAAATAGAGTCAACAGTCAAATACGTATGTAGTTACGACCTCACAATAAGATCCGAATCTTGTGGCGTGGGTAACACTAAAAAAATATTTGTGGATTTTGTCTCAGTGCGGCGATCGAACCTGAAACCTATCGTTCATAAGCCAGTGTCTTGTTAACTGCGCCTGGCGGCTAAAAAAATGATACTTATGAAATCAATAAACAATGTAGGTATGAGTCACTACATGTTTTAAAGATGACTAATTTTGTAGCAATGTCAAACTATTAAATACATTTAAAATTCTAATTTTGGCGCAATGAAGAAAATGTCACTTACGACTTTATGAGACGTTAAAACTATCCCTTTAAACGTCTTTTCAATAATGTAAAATTAGCATATCCAAATTTTGATCAAAAAACGGTTTTGAATTTTTTCAACGCTATCTTGAAAAAGAAATCTTGGAATTCTGAGTAAAGTAATAATCTCTGCAATAAAATTTCAACACAAAGAACTTTCAGTTGAGGCGGTTTTATAATGTCACAAATAAGTCTGATTAGAATTTCATAGAAACCATTTCTACACAGCAATTTGGTTACAGAGAATATTTATGGTTATATGAGAATAGAAAATACTTTGTTATGCTTTCACACCTTAACCACTTTATTTCGTTTAATTTAAACACAAACATAGGTTAAAATCTGGAGAAGGTCGTAGGCCACATGTTAGCCTGGATTTAGTTTTAAAAAATGCATTTATCTTAAAACTTCTTCACCCCAGAAGGAGACACCATTTAGGCCTATCGTGTATTGTTTCTTCTCAAGAGATGGCGTGTAGTTTAAACAGATTCTTCTCGGTTTGATCCGCTAGTCAGTAGTTCTAAGTAGATCACCATGGTAGTTCGATCGTCTTCCATTTTTACCATGGAACCGAACCAACGAAGTCTTAGCGACTTTGTTTTTCCAAAGGAACAATCTTTACATGCTCAAAACTATATACCTAAAAGCAGGGTTGGGCAGTATTTTAATTACTTGTAATTAAAATACGTAATTGAAATACAAATACGTATTTTGTATTTGTATTTCAATTACTTCCTTAAAATGTAATTTGTAATTCGTATTTTAAATACCTGACGCCGAGGTATTTTGTAATTAGTATTTTAAATACTTGAGGCTTTAAAATACATTAATATTAAAATACAATTAACCACCATGAGTGCAATAGTGGTAAGTGGCGAGAAACGGTATAATCCTCTCAATGAGTGAAACTAGGACCAGGCCTCCAGTCCCCGGCAGCCCCACTATTCCTGGTTAAAAAGCCGTTAATTCGATCTAGACGTGGGCTGTGCTAGAGTCCCTCCAGTGGTGCCACATTGACTGCCGGTAAATCAAGGTGTTGGAAAGCATATACAGCAACGCCACCATGTCGGTCCGAGTACAAGATCAGAGCACGAAGGCTATTCCACTATAGAGAGGCGTGAGACAGGGAGATGTTATACTCATATCTCCGAAACTGTTCACTACTGTGCTGAAAAACGCCTTCAAGCTCTTGGAGTGGAAAGGATTCGGCATCAACATCAACAGCGAGTATATCACACACCTTCGGTTTGCCGACGATATTGTAGTCATGGCAGAATCGCTGAAGGACCTTAGCACTACGCTCGAAAACCTCAATCGGGTCTCCCAATAGGTGGGTTTGAAATGAACATGAACAAGACGAAAATCATATCGAATGTTCATGTTGTCCCCACTCTCGAAGTTATTGACGCATATGTCTATTTAGGACAAGTGGTCCGGTTAGGCATGTCGACCTTGGGGAGAGAGATAAATCGTCGAATCCAACTCGATTGGGCAGCGTTCGGGAAGTTGTGAGACGTCTTCTCGTCCGAAATACCTCTGTGCCTGAAGGCGAAAGTCTCCAATAGTTGTGTGTTACCAGTGATGACGTGCGGTACTGAGACGTGGCATCTCATTAAAGGCGTTATTGGACGGTTCAGAGTCACTCAACGAGTTATGGAGAGGGCTATGCTCGGGGTTTCCCTACGAGATCGCCTCAGAAATGAGGAGATTCGTAGGAGAACTAAAGTAACTGATATAGCCCAATGGATTAGCACGTTGAAGAGGAAATGAGCCGGCCACATGGCGCGGATAACTGATGGTCGATGGAGCCAGAAAGTTCTTCAGTGGAGGCCACGTACAGGAAAGCGCAGCGTGGGACGTCCCCCGATAAGGTGGTCGGACGACCTTGTCAAGGTCGCGGGACGTCGATAGCTGCAGGCGGCTTCCGACCGATCCTGGTGGAAGTCATTGGGAGAGACCTATGTCCAGCAGTGGACTTCGATAAGCTGATGATGATGATGATGAATCTTTCTTTCCTCATCTTTCCAGACCATGCAGATTACTTATTAAGTATTTTGTAATTTGTATTTGGTATTTTAATTACAAATAGCTAAAATACTGTATTTTGTATTTTATATTTCAAATACCTTACTTAAAAGTATTTTGTATTTCGTATTTTAATTACTTATGATAAAGTATTTTGTATTTTGTATTTCAATTAAAGTAAAGCATGTATTTTGCCCAGCCCTGCCTAAAAGCTGAATACCTTTTCCTAGCTTCTCTAACTCAACCTTATTCATCCAAAGAGCAAAATCTTGGAGCTCAGTGCAAAATTGAAGACAAAACGATTGTCGCAAATCATTCCAGCGGAGCATAATTTAGCATTGTAGTAATACGATCCCGTCAAAGACCGGGGCTGGAAATGGGGAACTGCGGGGGTTTGAGGGGTGCGGGGGATGTCCTGTGTTCTGAAGGCGGTTTTGTCGGTGACTTCAAGTTAATGTATTCCGTAGTATTGTTTGCAACAGACAGACGGATTACAAACAACATTTTGTTACAAATTGCTAGTAGGGATTCGGGCGGTATCGATATTGTTGATTTATGGTAAATTATTATTAGAAGACTTCGTACCTTGGTGCTCACGTTTCAAAATCAACACTTAATTATATTTTTTAGAGCCTTGTAGTAAGATAGATAGCAAGACAGCAACCAAAATGTTAATGAAAAGTATATTTCAGTATAAATAGCAAATTGACTAGAATTAACAAGAAAAGATCGTAAAAAATCCCGCAAAATATATTATTTGCAAGGAACTCCAAGACTCCACTTAAGATATGTGATGTTCATCAACCACTAGACCACTTTGGTGAAGTAGTCCAAAAATCATAACAATGAGACTTTTATATAAATTAATTATAGACCGATTACCAATCCCAACCAAAATCTTAGTACAAACGCATGTCTCGCAATCAACTAACAATTCAAATCTATTACAAACTACGTGTCAAAACTTAATATCCCCGAATTAATGGGCAGAATCGATAACTTTCACCAAGATTGGCAATAAGTCACTCCCTAGTGTTGGTCAAAGGGACACCTTCTAGACGGTAAATAATTAATTCACCTAATGGAACAGTTTTGAACTGTTTGATAGCTGAGAACTTGTGAAACGTTGTTGTGATTGCTTATTTATGTTGAGTCGTAAAGGTTTTCATGATCTTGTTGATGTCAGTCTGGTATTAATAATTGTTAACTAAAATAGCGACAAGTACGGCAATGGTGCCGAATATCAGACGGTTTATAAAGAAAACACCAAACACAAAAATTTCATGACTTATATAAATACTACCCAATGTTATAATCACAAGCTGAACGCGCTGAGATAATAAAATAATTCTAAATCACAATCATATTTCTTTCCTCGACACTGCAGTACTTCGAGACTTCATTTAGGTTTAGGGATATCTCTTAATTTTTTATATAGTTAGTTTTAACGTGAGACGTCAAAAAATCTCGTTAAAAATCAATTTTGCTTTATTATGAATAACCTTTTAAGATTTGGTAATATCCAGAACAGTCTTACGATAAACGATGCTCAACGAAACAAGCGAAACTGCCTGCAAATTTCAATAAAACACTCCAAAAGAGAATGTCATGCAATAAAAGCGTTTCAAAGCGTTTAGCAACATCATAAAATGGGATGTTCGCGATAGGATCACTCCAATAACTCGTAGTGGCGCCCATCCACGCAGTCTGCTTTGAATTTCACAACATTCACGATCGAGATCCGAAGCACTTAGAAACGGTCCGCTAGTTGTCGCACACACTGTTTTAGCGAGCTGCGAACTTGTTTTAGATAGGGTCTCTATCAGACCAATTTCGTCATATGAACATGAGTCTCCTCTATAAATGGTTTTAGAATTAATGTGCATTACAGTTCATATTGTAAAGGAAATGCTACTGAATGTGGAAATATATAAGTATTTCTTAACGCTTAAGCGGCTGATCTAATTTTGGTGAAATTTGGTTTGAGGCTAGTACTGTAATAACACAAAGGCTTCATGTTAGTCCCAAGAAATGTAGTCGGGAACTCAAATTAAAATTACTCGTTTTGCTTTTCATCATTTTGTATTCCTTTAAGTTGGCGTTTAAGTCTGAGATGTTTCAGTGGCCTTAATATAAAACTTTCAAACTAGAAATAGGTTATTTAACTATTTATAAATATAATTTTTTATGTGTAATTTAGAAAGAATATAGTGTTAACATTAATTTACTATGTAATTTAAATCCACACATTAAAGTTCGTTTACCTAACTCTACAACAGTGAGTATCAAACTAAACTTGAGCATCACTAAGAGATTTTAGGCCATCTTACAATAACAATAAACCATTCCGGGCCTCTCTACATTTACATACACATCGGTTTAAGTTCAAATGTTTGACAGTTTGTGAATGGATGAGCCTCTACTAAGGTCCTTTTGATGTGGATTGTACAATAGGTGTAGAATAGTTAAGATGACTATTGTTTTGGATTAAATGCTGGGTTGTTTGCTAAGGTATTCCATATTTAAGTGTGCCTTTACGTTATATTTAATGAATTAATTTGCTAAATTAGGATTTCAATGTTTTGTATACCTTTACCGTTACTTGAATGTTAAATAAAATATATAATATGTTTATTGAAGTAGTGCAATTGTTATTTTTATTTAATCGAGGATTGAAAACAATTTTATGTTTCCAAAGTTTTCACATTACATTTACAGTTAATATTTTAAAGATTAGACACGAACGCCTTATAATAATTATTGATATAGACTATATTGACATAGGCTATTGTGAACATATAAAAACACAATAGGACATATCATTTATGTATGATGACGCTTTAATAAATATTAGTGGAACGTGTATACTCAACACAGACATGATACGAAAAATTTCATATAAAAAAAACATAAAAAAATATAATATAGACTTATCATTTTGATCGCATCACCGATCTTAACATATCTATAAATTGAATAAAAACAGGATGGAGGATGATTTATGACGTCTTGCCGACCGTGTCGGGATTCGAACCGGGGCTATCCGTCATGGCGCTCGGAACCGATCACTCACGAAGCATCGAGCGGCCACGTGTTCGCGATGCATCAATCGATTTCATTTTTAGATGTTCATTTCAATGTGATGTTGTCTGTGTAATTAGGATTTTTTATCACTAAGCAATTTAGTGGATATTGTATAAAAATGTATTTTAGTATTGGAATTTATATTAAGTAGCATTGTTATTATATTTAATGTCATTTTATAGATAACTTTTCCAAAAGTAAGGAACACAAAAAGTAAACGAATTATAAGCAGTGTGGGATAAAAAATCGATTAATAAAAAATTATAAAATTATTTTCGAACCTGTATTAGGAGGGGAGGAGCTTGCCTTGCCGTGAGACGTAATATGTATATAGGCTGGTGATGATGATGATGATAATAATGATGATCTCAATGATGATGATTATTTTCCATGATTACCTTTTCCTAATTACTACATCACAATTCAAAAGATCAATTCAACATACCAGGACATTGAAACACACAACTCCAGAATCCATAACGAAACGCAAACAATTCATACCTATTAACAAAATTAAGTGCAGGTGAAAAAACAAAACGTTCGGACAAATGACATGCAACTTAACTGAAGCCGACGGTCGCAAACAAAAGCGCGCAATCCGCCACAGCGCGGGCTTTAAGCCGGGAATCCTATAAAATTTAATTTTGATAGATACACGCGAAAATTCTGCAAATACATCTGCAACGTCGAGTTGACGTATTGGAAGGACTGGATGTGACTTATATTAAAATTTATTTTTTTGTAGAGAGAAAGGAGGCTCGAAAATGCTTACATCATCATGATCACTATTATCATCAGCCAAAAGACGTCCACTGCTGGACATAAGCTAAAAACTTCCAAAGTTTTCTATCGGAAGCTGCGTGTATCCAGCGGATTCCCGCGATTTTTACCAAATCGTCAGTCCACCTTGTAGGTGGACGTCCAACGCAGCGCTTACTGGTACGTAGGTTACAGTTGTTGCCAGTTGCAATTCTCTAATGGAAAACACTCGGTAACTCGAAAAACTACAAAAGGCACCTATGACGTGAGAACATCTGGTGAAATGATAGTGCAATAATGCACTTTATCCTACCGCTTCGGGGAATAGAGCCAAGATATACTCATGTTAATGTGGTGTTATAAATCTAAATAATAAATACGCATACACAGAAACAGTCATCAGCGCCATCTTGTGTAGTTTTATGTAAAACATTTTTTGTGTGTATAAATTAAAATCACTTCTAGAACCCATAAATCCACAAATATACATCGGATTTGCCTGTCGCAAAGCTGGAACACGGATCAAGTGGGCTTTGTTCGGACGGTAACGCGCGAAGCGTTTACACTAATTGCGATGCGATGCGGTGCGCATGACAAAACTGGGAGGGGGGGAGTGAGGGGAACAGAAGACCGGGGGGGGGGAGGAACGTCGAACAGGATTTGCATTTGTAAGTCGCGAGATAAGTACGGAGAAGTCATTACGTTGTTGGCTTAACAAGGGAGGTAATTAGCATGTAGGAATATGAGTGTAATTAGATGATTTTATAAAAGTGGGGGGCTTTTGGTATTTTGGATGATGTAGTGATGTAGGTTTAGGTTACGGGGGTCGCGGGTTCGAACCCCAGGCTCTCACCTATAACTTTTCAAATTAATTATCACTTACTTTAACAGTGACAGAAATATCCTGAGAAAACCTACACATTTCCTTGGAATTTCATAGGTGTGTAGTCCACTAACCGCACTAAGCTAAAATGATGGACTAGAGTCTAAATCGTCTCAGTTGAAGGTGAGGCATGATAGCAATCATGAGAAATATTTTCTAAAAAAAGTTCCATAAACGCATCAAGATTGTGTGTCCCAATTTGCAAACCGTTTTTAAGGTCTTCGGATCTCAATCGTAAATATTGTAACAAATATGAATTATTAAATAAATTAAAAGATATGTCTATGATTCTCAATTTAACTAACTCACATACGTAGAATTAGAACCCGAGACCATTGTCTCAAACGGGCTTTCAACTCATCCTTCACCTTCATCACAGCTAAATGGATTCCAAAGCCGAAACAATCAACAAAATCCAACTAAATTGTGTACAAAAACTCCATCGGATAAAACATACAGTATTAGTCAGTGGTCATTTAGAGCGGGCAGCGTTCGCACATCTATCAATGTCCAGTCTAATTCCTTGCCAAGTTACACCACTCCGATCGGACGGGGCTGGACTTGGGCGGTTACCGGGGGGCACAACCCACGAAAGTAAAAATATGATGTTTCAGGTACATTTGATTTTGAAGTGGATTTTTGAGTTGCAAAAGTAAAGTTTGTTTATCAAATAATTTAAATTATCACAATAATCATTTAAACACTAACGTAATTTTATTCGTTAAGTTAGATTCAATAGAATATGAATAAAGCAGCTATTCAATCAGTCATGATTAATAATGAGTTTTATCTCGCATATTATAGGAAGCATAAATTGGTCTTTTGAGCTGTACATCTGAACTTTGAGATGCAACTGAGATGGTTCACAGTTAAATAGTCTTAATGCTAAAGATCCATAACACTTCAAATGCCCACAGAATCCGTTTTTTTTAGGACCTTTTAAAGTCTATGGGTTTGGAAATCACGAGGCAATGAGATCACGAAGCAGCTTAAAACAATATAGGCCCCAAATAATTCCCAACTCCTTTCCAGTCTATTAGGAAAGTTAAACGCGTAGGACGTGCCGGCCGAGTGATTCGTGCGTTTACCCTTATCCCGACACAATTGTTTCTGAGTGGACAAATAGTTTGTTACAATGTTTAGATAAGGCCATTCGTACCAGCCATTTATAACCTTAGAAAAAAGGGGGTTTAGGTAGTAATTACTTTGTATCGTGAAGTTTAGAAAGATTCTAATTTTTAATGATGAATTTCAAACTGTAGGATATGAAGATGTGTATTGTAATGGCAAAAGCACTGATGGCCTCAATGTTTAGGCGT
Source organism: Cephonodes hylas (assembly GCA_030295005.1). Taxonomy (NCBI): domain Eukaryota; kingdom Metazoa; phylum Arthropoda; class Insecta; order Lepidoptera; family Sphingidae; genus Cephonodes; species Cephonodes hylas. The sequence goes on from AP025382.1 coordinate 8,695,225, forward strand.
GCGGTGATAATCCCGGTGACTGCAGATTCAATCCCCAGGCGCACACCAAGGACTTCACGAACTTATGTATGTGTGTATCCACAATTGAATTATTTAACTTATTTAAACGATAAAGGAACACGTCGTGACAAAACCACCGCACTAAAAAAGTTTTAAGGTATTTCTTATGTGTATAGTCCACCAACCTGCATTAGACCAGCATGGAGGACTGAGGCATAAAAATTATCAGATTTAAAGAAGGCCCGTGTCCAGCATAACACCCATAAACATGTCCAAGACATTATAAATGAAATTAAATGGAAGTTCCACTCCCCTTATTTCCGATTTAAATCCTTCCCACGTTGCTCAAAACTTAAATTAAATAACACTTTAAAAATCAGCGCGTATATTTCCCAAGGGTGTGGAAGTAATGTGCCTCCCCGAGTGTCTCAATGCGTAATCAATTGAGTGTTATGGAAGCAAATATACACAAATCCATGTGTTTATATCACTATAAATCTTAGTTCTGTTTGTAAAATTGAGGGCTGTTTTTTTTTTCTAAGTTAATAATATTATTATTATCGCAACAGTTTTTATCAGTGGAAGATACTTCTGCACGCAAAACTGAATGGGTTTAAACAAAAAAACAATGTTAGAGCTTATACATCAGAATAAAACAGACCAATAAAAGCGAAACAGCAATGTGGTAAAAACAGGAGGTAAATATGAATTTTGACAAAATCTGGTGCCCTATAAAATACGATAGGCTTGAGCTATTGCAAATTTTTAAAATAAGATTTATTTCCGCAGAAAAATAATTTGCTATTATTAAATTTTTAAATGAATGATGGTTCATGCCACAGATTATAAAAATCTATCTAATAATTAGAAGGAATTGGTCTTAGAAATTCTTCTCTTTGTAATTGCATATTAATTCAAATATTTTGTTGCTTATTATCTAAAAGATAAATAAAAGCCTTTGTTTGCTAAATAGAAAAGTATCTCGTATAATAAAATAACTGCTATGCATGAAATAAAAATAGCTATCTGCTTTGAAATAAGATTGAAATTTCCATGACAAGTTGTATTATTTTTAAATTACTAACACGCGTGTCTTCACACATGAGTGGATTTAAATCGTTTGTCATATTTAAATATATTACATATAATTACTACCTAATGTTAGGGGCGTGAGAAACGTCTTCACTATGTTGATTTATATTATTTTAATTCTTGATCCGCACGTGCCGGTCGCAAAAATAACATTACATTTGATTTATAGAACGTTGACTGTTGGGATTTTAGTCCTTTTAAAAATTGAGGCGTTCGTAATGATATTGATATTTTGATTGTTTGTTTTTTACATTCTTTGACAGACTCTTTTAAAAAAAAAAAATACAAATATGTAAATACCACCAAAGATTTAAAAAAGTATTATAATTAAAACAACAATTTTGAGTCTATCAAACCATCATAATTTTTTTGCCATGTTCCCAATTTCATTTGGCGTCGGCATAGTATGTCTTCATTTCCCCTTTTCCTTCATCCATCTTTTATTTAGACTTCCTCAACTTTCACATCCGTCACCTTTATACCTATCAAATCACTCAATAAAACATATCACACATAACCAATAACACAGACGGCAATTTCATCCATAGATCGACATCAAAGGGTTCAGTACATTCCGCTAGTACTAATTGGACTGCCCTCAGTACATTATCCGGTTATGGACAGTCCTGTGTCAAAGTACAGTGACCTGACGCCTTCAGGACAAGTGGGGTTGTGACGACGCCTGGGGCGATAGCTGGGGTTACATGTGAAATTAATCGATTTTAGGTAGGGCCGTAGGTGATAATTTGATTAATTTGTTTTGTTTTTACATAAAGTTACGAAGGATTTTGATGTTTTTTTTTGTCTGTGGTTGATCGATGTTGGCTAAGGTTACGTCTTGGTTTTTATACCGCGAAAAAAAAAGATAAAAAAGTTAGTTTTTAAATTTCGATTGCCTTGTGGTCATGCGTCGCTAGAAAAACAATAGCAGCAAGGAGTCTGCAAATGTACCCGAAAAACGGTTATAGATTCGCCCTCTATTATTGGGATAATTACTTACTTAGAGAAAAATGACGGGGAATACAGACGTAAGGTTATCATGTAGTATGATAGTTTATATAGTAGATAAATAACTTTACAATAACATTTATATTTAAAAAAATCTAAGGAATGAATTATATTGCTACGTCACGTCCAACAGCCCGTTAGTGCGTATCATTGTGAAATATTCCATACAATTCACAGCTGCTTTTTACCTTTAAAACATCTATCTAAATAAAACGATGTTAAAATTACAATGAAAATAGTTTCTACATGGAAATTTATATAACGGTATGTCATATACTCTTATTAAACATTATGCTAATAACACGAGTAAGAGTAGTTCGTGACATAATATTAGGTATGAAAAACATACGGATTATTTTTGAAGATTTTTTTTTTCATAGTGTATTTCTGTTTTTTTTTGTTGGTAGGTTTTTTTTTTTTACTACGTAATTCAATAGAAATAATACTATTATTATTTTTTTCGAAATAGTTAATAACATAACACCCAAAAGCTAGTACCAAAACAGCATCAACTGCATGTATTGCAGACTTGACCATCAATTTATCAGCGCGAAATTTGCATACAGTAAGATTAATGACGCCGGCGTCTGTGATTGTGGCCGGCGGGGTCGGCTGTTTTTGTTAATGCTAACTTGCCAACATCCATCTTTTGACTAATAGGTATACATATACCAACTCTATATAGAGTACTACATAATGGATACATAGAAGTAAGTAAGGCTAATTATATATTTTGTTGTCAGCAAAGTACACAAATAATATTTAAGAGTGGAGACTCTTTATTAATTGTTTTTGTGTGTATATAATTGTTAACGCTAAATGAACTGGGTACTAACATATTGCTCTATCAACAATTCCGTATTAGTTATATTATATCCCGGTAGATGGCGCTATACCTAAAAATCACAGACTAAATTATAAAAATATGTAGTTTCAATGATATATATAGTAATTATTAATGGTTTAACCAATTTATTTTATGCTTAAATACGTAATTATTGCATCAAATATCATACATTATGTATCTATTGATAAACAAATATTTTAAACCGATTTAAGTAGCGAAATCCTGAATCGCGGTATGAACATTTGCACGCCGCTCGGTATATATAGAGCTCGCTTGGTAAAGCTGGTGTACTTGCTTCGGCAGTACATATACTAAAATTGGAACGATACAGAGAAGATTAGCATGGCCCCTGCGCAAGGATGACACGCAAAATCGTGAAGCGTTCCACATTTTTTTAACGTTTCAATGGAGTAATAGAAAAGCTGTAATCAGCATTGTGGGACTTTAAGCCGTCGTTGTAGAAAAATATACCTGCACGTGTATCTGTATGGCACGTTACAAAGTGGCCACTTTGTGACAATTAGTTGGGCAACTAGTTTATAGAATGTATAGATATCGAGCGTGTTAATTTTATGACGTCACGCAAATTAACAATAATAGCGACGCGTTTAATATGACATTTTGAGATTATTATAGTACTCGTCACGCGTATCTGTATGATTCAGCAAAAATTTGAGCATTATTAGGAACATTTATTTTATATTAGTTATTTTGATACAAATCAATCCCAAACTGTTTAATATTTACGTATAATACATGGGCTTGAAAACTACATTTTTGAAGTTTGGGGAGTGTGACCCCCATACTTTTTTATTGTGGTAAATAATTTTTTAATTAAATCTTTATGACATCGCAATACCAAAATGGAGATTGTCGAAAAAATAATTTGAATATATTAAGCTTTGAATATTTTTTTACCTATTCTCTGCATTTCGTGATTAGCGGATGGAGTTTAGATATTTGAAAGAGAGCACTACTATCAAAATAAATAATATAAAATAAAGTTATCTATACTAATATTATAAAGCTGAAGAGTTTGTTTGTTTGAACGCTAGGATCTCGGGAATTACGATTTGAAAAATTCTTTCACTGTTAGATAGCACATTTATCGATGAAGGCTATAGGCTATATAACATCACACCACGACCAATAGAAGCGGAGCAGCAATAAAGAATGTTTCAAAATCGGCGATATTTTTTTCCTTTTGAAAGCTTCCGCCGCTTGCGCTGCCGAAACGGTTAAAAATTCTAAAAAAAGTCCGCGACAGCATATGCCTATCTTTTAGAATTGGTTCACTGTAACATCTTTTATGCTAACCAAATTTGTCCTATAATAAAGCATTGTTTATGAAGGTGTTTTTATAAATATTATGTTAATTCTTATCCAAATAAATGCGTTATTCATTATAAGTATTTAATTTAAACGAAATTTGCCCTTTACATCATTTGATTTCAATTAGTATCTTAGAAGATATCGCAGTTTTAAAATAATTATCAAGAGCGCAATAATAATTATGCACAAGGCGCCGATCGACGCGTTACGGTTTCACGTTTGAACAATTTGACCGAATTGTATGATTTTTGGTATGGACATAAATAGGACTCTGGGAAGTAAAATAGACTCCAACTTATTTTCCTTCTGAACACAACCCTGCAGTCTACGCGGACGGAGTCGCGAGCAAAAGTTAGTTAAAAATATTTGGAATTTTAATGAAATCGTGCAGCTCGAAACACGTACCGCGAACTATAACAATGTTAAAAGTCGTATTCGACGTGTCGCTATTGTTAGTATGTAGCTAGCATGACGTCATAAAATTAAAAATACGCTCTATGTCAATATATTCTATGAACATTGTAGTTTAAACCCACTGTGTATGATTAAGAGTTAAGACCCACTAGTTTTCTCTACTTTAGTAGTTTACCATACAGATACACTTGTATCATTTTTTACAAGCTTTTATTTAACTTCACTTTTGTATGTATGTTTGTATGTTTACAAATCTTGCAATGAAGATTTGAACCACTTCCAATAGACCGATTGTGTTGAAACTTGGTATACCTACGTAACTTGGATGACAATACAATAATATGGTACCATGGAGCTGGTCTGATGATGAGGTTGGAAGATGACCATGGAAACATCGGTTCTTGTGGACCGATTGAGTTGAAATTTGGTATGTCTTTGTAACTTCGACAACAATACACAAATATGGTATCATGGTGCTGATCTGACGTAGAGTTGGAAGATGCCCATAGGAACTTCGATTTCTGTGGTCCAATTGAGCTGAAATTTGGTATGTCTTCGTAGCTTCGGTAACAATACAAAAATATGATATTATGGAGCTGATCTGATGAGGAGTTGGAGAATGGCCATAGGAACTCCGATTTCTATGGTCGAATTGAGCTGAAATTTTGTATCTCTTCGTAACTTCGGTAACAATACAAAAATATGGTATAATGGAGCTGATCTGATGAGGAGTTGGAGGATGCCCATAAGAACTCCGATTCCTATGGTCAAATGGAGTTGAAATTTTGTATCCCTTCATTATTTCGGTAACAATACAAAAAATGGTATCATAGAGCTAATCTATTGAGGAGTTGGAAGAAGCCCACAGGAACTCCAATTCCTTAGGACCGATTGAGCTGAAATTTGGTATACCTATGTAATTTCGGTGACAATATAATAACAAGGTATCATAGAGCTGATCTGACGAAGAGTTGGAAGATGCCCATAGGAACTCCGATTCTTGTGGTCCAATTGAACTGAAATTTGGTGTGTCTTCGTAACTTCGGTAACAATACAAAAATATGGTATCATGAAGCTGATCTGATGAGGAGTTGGAAGAAGCCCATAGGAACTCCGATTCCTGTGGACCAATTAAGCTAAAATTTGGTATGCCTTTGTATTTTCTTCATCAACCCATATACGCCCACTGCTGAGCACGGGTCTCCTCTACCATTGAGAGGGTTTAGGCCATAGTCCACCACGCTGGCCTAGTGCGGGTTGGCGGACTACACACCTAAGAAATTCCTAAGAACTCTTAGGTGTGCAGGTTTCATCACGATGTTTTCCTTCACCGTTAAAGCAAGTGATAATTCAATGTGAATACACACATCACTTCGAAAAGTCAGAGGTGTGTGCCTGGGGTTCGAACCCGCGACCGTCGAGATTGTCGACCGCGCGCCCAAACCTCGAGGCATTTTCAGTGACATTGTATTTTCAGTGACAACATAATAACAAGGTATCGTTGATCTGGTGTCATGAAAAGTTGGAAGGTGCCCATAGGAACACTAGTTTCCATGGACCGATTGAGTTGAATTTCGGTATGACTACGAAATGGATAACTTAGAAATATTTCCAACTAAAAAGTTAAAAATAAATTAACGGTGAAAAACATATTTTAAAATCAAGCTTTTATTATGCACGAAAAATTAAAAAAATAAACTAAGTAAACATTCATAAAATTCGTAGTTTTTTAAAATTTACAAAAGTGTTCGGTTTATCAGTAGAAGTATGATACATAAACATATATTATCTATAACTAGTATATTAATATTCTTAAGTGATCTAAAAGCTGGTCGCGCAATTTCGTTAATGCAAAGACCTCGGCCGCGACGAGCTTTTAGATCACTTAAGAATATTAATATACTAGTTATAGATAATATATGTTTATGTATCATACTTCTACTGATAAACCGAACACTTTTGTAAATTTTAAAAAACTACGAATTTTATGAATGTTTACTTAGTTTATTTTTTTAATTTTTCGTGCATAATAAAAGCTTGATTTTATTTACGTCTTTAATTTCATATTGAAACTTATTTATCAGCTTTCCATTACTTCCTTGGAATGTCCAAAAAATGTGGAACGCTTCACGATTTTGCGTGTCATCCTTGCGCAGGGGCCATGCTAATCTTCTCTGTATCGTTCCAATTTTAGTATATGTACTGCCGAAGCAAGTACACCGGCTTTACCGAGCGAACTCTATATATACCGAGCAGCGTGCAAATGTTCATACCGCGATTCAGGATTCCGTTATTTAAATTAGTTTAAAATATTTATATATCAATAGATACTTAATTAATCGTATATTATGTAATAGTTAGATATAATAGCGTATTATAAATGTGTTAAACCATTAATAATTGGACTTTATTTGAATGAAATTAGATATTTTTAGAATTTAGAGGGTGATTTTTTGGTACAGCGCCATCTACCGGGAGAAAATTTAACTAATATGGAATATTTGATAGAGCTAAATGATAGGATCCTAGTTTAATAATTAATAAATATTATTTAACTGTTATATTGAAGCAGTTTTTTTTAATCACGTTATGGAAAATCGATGAATTCCTGTCATTATCAACAAAATTATGCCAATCCTAGATATGACTAGAACCCGGACCACAAGGCAGTCACATTCATAATGTTTTTTGTTCTGTATATGAGCCCGAAAAAATCATTATAATTGTGTTTTAACGATCAAAACAGTAGAAACTGATTGATGAAGAATATATTCAGGCTACTGGTAGGTGCAACGCATTTCAAAATCTCACATAAAATATTCGCCACTCAATTTTATAACATCACAAAATCGATCAAACCGATTGAAAGCACACAACCAATTTATCAAACCGAATAAAACGCCACCGAATTGCTCTCAGCTATTATTTTCGCGTAAATCGCGACGATTTAAAAAGATCCGACCAATGTCCAATTGCGCGTTCTACAAAACGCTTGTCTGTGCTGACAGATGACCGCAAACCTATCTAGGAAGTAATACAACAAAGCATTTCCAAACCTAATACTACTAGGATAAAGTCCAAAATTGTAGAAATTGCTAAACCCGCTTGGTCAGAATCAAAAACGAACAGTGACGGAGAAGAGAAATCAGATAGAGGTGTTAAAAAACGAGAGCAATTACGTGCGCCTTATCTAAAGGATTTGTGTCCAAAAACCCTGTTTAGAATTGCTAAAACGTCAGACGTCACAGTAAGCTGACAATTAAAAGCGTAGATGCTCATTAAAATTCGGGAATATAGAAGGCAAGAGGCGTGTAAAGGTAATTTGGTTTTGGCGTAAAAAAAATACTCAAAATGTAGAGTTAATTTTTAAGTAATATGTAATTTTGCGATATATTTACGAGTATATATTTTTTTATTTCATAAATTTTTTCTATTTAGTTATCTTTTGCTGGTCTATTTTTAAACTGAAATTTATTTCCTATTTTTTTATCCTTTTTTTAAGAACGAACCATTCGATAAACTACAGTGGGGCCAACTGCCCCGTAACGCTACCGGCTAAATACCAGCTTTCAAAACTGCGACTTTGACACTCACACACATTTTTTTGTATGATACAGGAATATTTATTTCAGGATAGGGTGTTTTTGAAAATGAAAAGTTTCTCGTAGCTTTTGTTACCCACAGAAAACAACTTGTTTCGTTTGAGATCAATACTATGCATGTGATCGTTGGGTGTATTATTTTTGAATATAATAATAAAAAATATTTCTTAGGAAAAAGTTTAAACAACTTTTTCATACGTTAGTAGAAGTCGGGTCTCACCACAAATAATTCAGTTAAAGTTTTACAAGCATATGCACTGACTACCCATGGACTCTCGGTCACAATAATTAATTTATGCAAGCACTTAATATACATATTGACAATTAAATCACAGGTGAATTTCGACCAACTTCCCAGCCACTAGTACCTAATAATTTCTTGACACACATAAGTACACGGAATCATTCATGCATACAATATGCAGAGAATGCTATATGTGTGTAGCGGTACATATTTCGAATAAATTATGTATGTTGGCACTTTGAAAGCAATTACCAGGTTTCCATTACATAACTCAGCGATGTCTACGGGCTCAAGCCTGGGTAGGTAAGTATGGAGTCATTGTCCTATGTAAAATTTTATTTTGCATGAAATCCCCATCATACAATTGATTTTTACTGACAAAATTGAAACAAAGGTAGGTAATACTCGTAGATAAGGTCATAACAAACTCCTTGGCAGTGAAGAAAAAAAATTGTAATGACCTTATCTATTACCTGCCTCAGTCTCCGATCACAGAATAAACAGAATTTTCATGCTTTAGTGACAAATATTACTAAAATTTAACTAGCAACCCAATTTGAAATGAAAATCTGTTTCCACACTAACCCGGCGTGCCAGTAATCCCTTGTCCACTCCACTAATAGCGGTCTACTGAATAATAATCAAACTCACATAAAATTTCAATAATGGCCGCGTTAACTGCCTCGAGATGCAAATCGGAGGATCGGGAACTCTATCACTTTTGTACGGAGAAAATAGTTGTTTAACCTCGTATTAAGATACTTCGAGTTGCGAATGTTTTACTTGATATTATATTTTGAACAGTTTTATGGATTTTCGAAGTTATGTTTGTTTTTGCAATGAATTATCATGTAATTTGATAGCCCCGTAGCGTATTTGGCTAGACACCAACTTGTGTAACAAGGGCACGTGAGTTTGATCTCCGCACCGAATCTTTGTGTGTGATTCACAAATATCTGTTTCGGGCTTTTGGCGAGATCGGAAAATCCCTCGTATTTTTTTAAACTCTCGACATACGACTCTTATCTTAGTGTGCAGTTGGATTTTTGCATGTGACTATTAAGTTTAAATTTCTTCCTTAATTTATTACTGCTAACAACACCTTACTATTTTTACTCATCTGCATTATACGTTAAACATTTGTCGTATATCAGTATCAATAATTTTAAACAGTACAAACTTCCCTTGCTATCTAATCAGAGATGCCATCGAGTAATACAGTGTAAGCACATTACAATATAAGGCTGAGTGTGGCGTGGCGTTTAATTAGCCCAATCGCCGATGGCGACACGGCCGCACTTCTGTATCTGTCCGGAGGCATGCATTGTGATTGACGGCGCCAATACCTATCCTATACTTGAGTGTTGCTAGTGTTGTAACTGTGCTGCATTTCTTTTATACAGGCAAAGGCGTTGTGAAACGTACAGCCAAGATTGACTTTTTAAACTTGATGTTACTGTATTTGCTACAAGCGTATTTTTATGACAAAAATATTATTTTTAAATCCTGTTTTGCCAGTTTTGTTGCTAAATAGTTTGTTAAATAGTTTTCGTACTACTAAAGAGTTTGCGTGAATAAAATCTCCAAATTTATTTTTAGGAAGGTTTACTGGCAAACGCTTCTATTATACAGAAATATTTGAGAATAAAAAATACGTTTTTATCTAAAACGATTTTGGTGTCTAAACATAGCTAAGCAACCGCTAAACTACTCAACTACAAATGTACCATTAAAATCGATATCTGCATAAAACATCGACAACAACTCAACACTATCTAGACTTTAATACGCATACACTACTATCAGATGTCACCGTCTCATATACGGAAACCGCATTCTGGTTCTATTCCGGCTATAATATTCCGCCCGATTCCCCTTACATCTGGTTTGTGAGGACTAAACCAGCGTAAGCTGGACTTGCGTAGCCTAGCCTTAACATGGCTGTGGAGGTCAACAAATAATGGATTATCCTGCAGCCCCAAGCCAAATGGACAATGGCCATCACAGCATTTCCGAAGGCCAAAGGCCGGTAAAGGCTCATCTTTGTTTCACAGACGGCCAAAGCTTTATTAGATACGTACGGTGCAAATTAGTGGAATCTCAGGCACAGATGGAATTCCTCCTTTGTTTATTAGTGATACGGATTTAATTAAAATTCAGTGTGAGGGTATATCTGCGTGGTTTACAAATTATTTGTATTGTTTATATAGGAAATTGTCATAGGGTTTTTAATAGTGAATAAAAATTGCTAAGAATTCTACACAGGCTCTGAAAAGTCTCGTTAATTTTAAGTTTCTAGCAGCAAATGAAAGTAATGTCAACGTCATTACTCTGTATGAAACGGATTAGGCCTGTGTGATGGAATAAATAAAAAATCCAAATAAACACTCGCTCATTGGAGCGAGTACAATTTCATACATACAATTCTACTGGGCACAGGCCTCCTCTACAACAAGAGAGATTTTACTTTAGTCAACGACGCTGGCGTAGATTGGCTTCAAACGCTAAAAATTAAAGATTTTAAACTGATCTGCTCTTCCACATCAATCATAGAAACACATGAAAGCTTCATCTATATGTTATTAACACGTGGTAATTTTTAAAAACCCCTTTAAAATATGGTCACCAAAAACATCGAAAAAATCATCAAACTCAATATGTCCGTACCAACATAACACTTTAGCGCCTACTCTAAATAACAGCAACAAACACAATATCAGCAACACAAAACACTCACCCACTATCCCGTAATCCGGGTCTTAAATTATCCGTAAGAAGTGCGGGCAGTTTGTCTCTCGATGACAGGTTTATAGGCCTCGGACCACGGCGGGGCCAACGCGTTAAATATTAATACACAATTTGACCAAATGGACTCGTGTTAATCTACTTTTATAGAGGATTTGGGGGATTAATCGCAGTGAATTAGGATTCGGTTTTACGCTTTTTGTTAGCTGTATTGATTCGGGTGTGATTAGATCTTTGATCTTATTGTATTTAATTCGAAGAGGAATTTGAGGCATTATAATCCTTAATGAAATCTCAAGTAGCTGGCAAGTTTAAAACTGTGTAAATTTTTTTGAAAGGATGACAATAGAATAATTTTATAAATAGTCTTTGGTACCCGATTAAACATATCATAAATAGAATTTTCAACGAAACAATAAAATACTCCTTGTTCCAACCGATACTCGAACAAAAATCTCTTAACCGCATGCCTTATACTAACGAAGTGAAATAACGATCAGTCAAATAATTGCTAAGTAAAATTTACCTTATAACGTTTTCTAATTCACCTAAAAACAATACTAAAATGCATTATCCAATAAATTATTGCTGACTCTGTGACATGAAGCCGTCAAAGCTGAATGCATTTTCCCCTAGAGTAGACAGACATAGTAGAGTATGCACAGTTTCCAATTTACAATATGAGGGTAGATGCGCAATTACATTGATCTCATTAGTAGTTTGTGACACGTGCGGCCCGCTACTCTCAGTACAATCGATAGTATGTACATATACATTACATGCATACTCATTACTGTAGGGAAATGGTGACTTCAAATTAATCTTTCCTTACCTGAAATGAAAGAAGGAAACCAGGAAAAATATTGCGAAGACTCTAACAATATTTTTATCTAATTGAAACTAATTGAGGATCGTTATCGTTATCATTATGCGTGTTGCTGCTGGGCACGGTCCAACTTTACGACTGAGAGGGTTTAGGTGTTAGTCAACCACGCTGGCCTAGTTCCGGTTGGCAAAAAAATTTAATCTAATCAAGGAATATTTATTGCCATATTTTCGTTAACTAATGATACCTTTATGTTCTATTGTCTTGATACTATACTTATCGTTTCTAAAAAAACACTTTTTTGTTTAGTAATCTGTAGCTACAAGTGATAAGTTATTACTTTTGTCTGTTTATTGATTTTATTTTACACTTCTGTTAAGTTACTTTTGCTCCTTTGTTTGTCCATAAAGTCCAAATTGGTCCATAAATAAATTTTACACACCTCAATTATTCTAGACAATTTTGTCCCTGCATTACCCTGATAAATAGCATACAAACACATGCATTATCCAACCACCAAAACCCAAAATAGTGATTCAAATCAATATATTAAAACACAATTACACTCGGTACACTACCGGCCACAAATCACCCCATAGATTATACTAATTAAATACATTAGCGCGTACACTGGCGTCCAATTTGATCGGAATGCGCGTGGTGACGACACATACGGCCTGTCTAATTAGTGACGACATCTGCGCGTGTAACGCATCGGTGACGTAGAAAGGTGTCATTAGTTGCGTTTGCACTGTCTTGTGGAAGGGTGGTTTTGCCCTGGGGTAATGAGATTGGTGTGTTGTAATTGATTTTTTTGTTCTGTAAACAAAAGCTTGTATTGTCAGGGAATGATACCTTCGGAGTCTAAAACGCGTCTAAAACGTGTGGTCGGGAATCACGCAGGATAAGGTTTCAGAAAATTATGGCCAATATCGAAATTCACGGCGGTCGTAGATTAAAACTCCAGGCACTATGACTTTTAGAAGTTATGTGTGTATTCACAATTAATTTTAACTCACTTATCCGTGAATAAAAACATCGTGAGGAAGCTGCGAATCTAAAACACTTAGAAATTTCTTAGGTGTATAGGCCGCCAACCCGCACTAGGCCAGCGTGGCGGATTTAGGCCCAAACCCTCTCAGTTGTAGAGGAGGCCCATGCCCGGTAATGGAACGTATATGGGTTGATGAAAAATTACTAAAATTAACCACAATTATATTATCCCTCGGTAATTATAATTAAAATACAACATGGACGCTAGTGAGCCTAATTGAATACAAAATTCAATCACTCTAACGCAGGTTGACACTAAATTAATGTGATAAAGTTGCATCCAATGTAATCGAAGTTAAATCATATTATTTGGGCGTAATTATACGATGGGCTAGATAATGATTAGCTTTGGAATCGAACCTGGGAATTATTAATATAACGAGAAAAGTTATTTTTTAAAAAGGTAACTGTCATATATTTTTATTTCAACGAAATGTATTCTTTTACGTACATAAGGTTCTCTATTTCATAATATTCAGAAGACTAACTACCACGTGGTCTTGCGGACAAAATATGTGCCGTGCGATCTAGACGACTAGGGTTCGTTTTCGGGGCAAAGAATTACCCGGATTTTTTTGGGTGTCTGGAAATGGGTCCAAAAAAGGCAATAAGATCGCCCTTATGTTGGATAAGCAAAATATGAGTGTAGTTATACACCTCTACATGACATATGGGTACATTCGGGAAATGACCGTTTAGAATTATTAGATATTATTTTTTCACCAACAAATTTTCAGAAAGTATTATAAAGTATTTTCATAAAGTATATTAAAAAAACACGTGTCAATAAACCCTAAAATAACTATTTCACACACATAGCCTCAACTCAATTCTATACAGGGTGTATTCAGACCGTGATCGAAAACTGAGGCAGGTAATAGCGAGGGTGATCACAAACCCAGTGGCGATATTAAAAATCCCGACAAAAAATAAAATTTTTGACGTTTTCCATACAACCATCGGTGTTAAAAGTATGTGGTTTGTATGGAAAACCTCAAAACAAATATTTTTTGTCGGGATTTTCTTTAATGCCAGGGGGTTTGTAATCACTATCGCTATTGCCTGCCTCAGTTTTCGATCACGGTTTAAATACACCCTGTATAATAATCCAATATTGTAAATTTGTCCATAGCCACGCATTCGCTCGGGCGGTAAGCGGGCCATTAGCTGATTTGTCCAGTTTACGTGATAAATACCCACTCACTTAGCACGATTAAACTCGTCTATTACCCGCCGGTAATCGAATCGGGAGCTTGCTTAATGGCATCCCTACCTGTCATTTCAGAGGCTTTCGTTTATACCAGATATTGTGAGAGAAATATATATATATATGTACATGTATATGGTGATATACAGGTGTAAAAAAAACCGTAGTCAAAGACTAAGACGTTAAAATTCCCGACGACATGACGAACAAAATGACGTTTTCCTAATAATACTTTAAATATTCTTAGATAGACTTCTTTAAAATTCTTAGATATACATATACCTATTTATAGTGGTTGGGAAACGTCAAAAAAAAATTGGTAGGGATTTTTTTTAATGTCACGATGTTTGTTATCAACGTGGTTGTTGCCTATTTAAATAACGGTCTTTATACATTCTGTATCTCTGCCTAACCCTTCGGAGAATATAGGCGTGAGGTTATCTATGTTACCGATAATAATATTTATATCAGTTCAGGATTCATACCCAAGGCCCCTAGTCTAACCTTCCAACCAAAGATTAATAGTGTGTTATCTAGGTCAACTCTATGAACTTAGGCCTAAAATTTCTCTCCTATTTGTGCTCCGTATATAATGTGATAAACTTATATAAAACATTAACATTCTCCAAAACCTATTACCTTCAGTAAACAAAACTATAAAAGCGAAACATTACAGGTTTATAGTGTACATTACTGAGAATGACGCGCCAATCAAAAGTTAACGCTAATGGCGTCCGCATAAATCAACGGTTAAATTTTAAATTTAACGGTTTTGAACTGTCATTGTGATGGATTTTAAATTAGGTAGTTTATATTATACTTTTCTAAATTAGTTTTCATGTCAGACGTCAGACTTTAGAGTAAGTAGTATTTATTTTGAATTTATTTGAACCCTTTGGTTAGCCTATGCGATACAAGTATTTTTCTTTTAAATTAAATCGTCATCACTATCAGTCAATACACGTCCCAACGCTGTATAAAGACCTCTTCTACAACTAAGAGGGTTTAGACCTTAGTCCACTAAGCTAGCATAGCCCGAGCTAGTGGACTAGAGATCTAAGAAATTCCTATGAACTTGTGGGTTTCATCATGATGTTTTCATTCACTTTTATAGTAATCAGCCATAGGTGAAGATAAACATAGTAGACTTGGCCATTTTTCTTAGGTAAATTCCCAAATTCTATCCTAAGTTGCAAGACCAGCAGTTAAATTTAAAAAGCAAAACGCGAAATGGAATAGCACCTCCATAATATAAATAACCCAACACGGTACAGTACGGAACACTTCGGGTGTAACATAATGTCGATTGTGGAGAATTTACAATGCTTTTAGTCGCACGTCGGCGGACAGAATCGCTCCTTCAACTTGTACACAAAATCTGTTTATAACATACAATATAAAAGTCAAACGGATAGGGCATAATACTCTATATCTATCGTTGGTTTTAAATAGTCTCGAATGTGTATTGCAATATCGACAAATAGGTGAATGTATTGAATTACATAAAAATATAAACACCATTATGGTGATAAACAACTTAGTTTAAAAAAATGAATTCATTTTTGAAGGACAGGTAGACGAAGTCCTCAGTAAAATTCATAAGCAATCTTTTTATATCTTGTGACATTTCAAAAGATATATAAAGATGTCAAACATGAGTGTAAAATGTACTGAATAACGAAATAGTGACAAACATAATTGACTCCTAAATAAAATCCTCAAAATTCTAGATAAGAATTCCTCATAAACCACAAACAAACAAATATTGGTTGTTTTACTTAAAAAATTAAAGCTATATTTACGAGATATTAGTCAACAGGCCTTTTAATAACCTACTACGCCTCAAACAAATTCTATTTGATGCCGCGTCAAACAATTCGTTTCTTTCGCTGTTCCTCGTTCCGTCAAGGCGCTGAAAGTAAGGGGAGGAAATGTTTTCTGCGAACATTATCATGTATATTGCTTTTAATTTATTGCCGAGTGCATTTTGATAGAACAACGTTTTATTGGCAATTGGCAACAAACGATACTTTTCTAGAACATTTATTGAATATACCGAAAGTGAATTGTAGTTAAGGATAGTAAATGTATTGAATTCCTCATAAATGAAACTCTCCTTTAAATAATATCTTATAAGATGGTGTTGTAAGCGTTTTCGTCACTTATTACCTTATAAGTTATTCATTAAAAAACATTACGAAAATGCTTCTAAACCGGAACTGCTTTTAAAATATTTCTAGATAATTTCCGGTAAAGCAAAAATATAATTATTTTCATATGTGGTATTGTAAGTAGGTGCCAAATATTTTTATTTAATAGTTTGTTTTAAGTAAAATTATTAGTTTACAAATTAAAAATGTACATAGCATTACTGTAACAGTTGCGGCATCGAACCTACGCTTTACTGTCTCAGCCAATGTGAGTTGTTTCTTGGGTCTAAACATTGAGCTATTGTTCAATAGATGGCGTTGTACCTAAATATGTGGGTCGTAAAACAGATATTTTGATTTATTTTACTTTAATTTCATAATATGAACACAAAAATGGTTTTATAACAAAAATATTACCTATTTTAATTATTTAACGTAATCGTTTACACAATATATATTATAGTTACGTCATAAAATAATTTTGAAAATAGAATCCTGAATCGCGGTATGAACATTTGCACGCCGCTCGGTATATATAGAGTTTGCTCGGTAACGCCAGTGTACTTGCTTCGGCAGTACATATACTAAAATTGGAACGATACAGAGAAGATTAGCATGGCCCCTGCGCAAGGATGACACGCAAAATCGTGAAGCGTTCCACATTTTTTGGACATATTTAGTTTTATATAATAAAAGATGATAAAATAAAATTTATGTAAATTAAAAATGTAAATATTATTGATATAAACTGTAATTTTGATTTTCACAACAATCCATTTTATAATTAGGCTTTGACCTAACATTTTATTCACCTAAGTTTAACAACGTTTAGGGAAGCTTTACGAAATTCAAAAATAATATATAAAATTAAGTGTTTGTGTGTCGATTTTTTTCTCAGTAACATAACTAAGTAGGCTTAATATTTGGAGGCATCGAAAATTGCAATCTATTTAACCTATACCTATGTATTGAATAATTTTTAGTATCCGCTAGTCTACATGATTATTTCTGTATATAAAGACTGTTAGTTCAAAGCAAATTATGTTTTAAGTGAGCTTTCAAGTCTATTTAAAACAGGCAGTATTGCACAATAGCTTGTAAATTAACATAAATACGAGTTGTCAAACAATTAGCTCGGTTTAGTATCTTCCGTATAACATCGATATTGCCTTCAATTTGCAAATTGGAAGGGGTAGCAATCACTGAAAATATCAACTCCTATTTCGAAATACCCAATTTAACTTGACCTCTGATTTTTGTACAACTTAGAAGCAATTTCATATGCTGTAGAGGTCTAACAATTTGGGTCATATTTCCATAAAGTGAGGAAAATTCTAGCAGCACATTCTAAAGGAAATCTCGAATATCACTTAAGCGAAGGCGTATAATAACAATAAATTCACGATAACATTTGAATACGGACCTTTGAGTCGGTAAGGGTGATTTCATAACGGGTCGCTTAACATGCTAATGCCCGCCTTTTGTGTCGTGTGTTACTTGTTTTTTGTGTAAATATTCGCGAAATACGTGATGGCAAATTAATTTTATTTTCGTGATAAAATTTTATGTGTATTTGGCAATCGGATATACACAGAATAGCTCTACAATGCGACAAGTAGGTGTGTATCTTTTCAAGAGGGGTATTTCTTATCAGTAATCGCCTATAATGTTCGCTTTTATCAATTTCAATAACCAAACGAAACTCAATAGTGATACGCTGGTCAAACTCATATTCCTGTTCAACTATCTGATAACGTCTCGACTCTACCATGTAAATCTTTTTATTTATTTTTTACACGTACGTTATTTTTAAATTCCAATTTTAAATAAAAAAATGGAACGAATATTAAATCCATCACGCCTACCATCAGTCCGAATCTCACTTATCACTCACTCAAACAAAAGCGAGTCTCCAATACAAATGACATGATCATCCGAGCGCGGCCCGAACCGCAGTCGGAAACGGCGGAGGATTTGTCATTGTCAAATTTGAATACGAGAGAACGGATGCGGGAAAAACGAAGTTCATCTGTTTGGCGACTTCTCGGTGCCAAATGTATAGGTGGCTATTACGTCTCGCTACATTTGATTGTTGTTTTGCAGATGTGGCGTCTGGGCGATAAGACTGTGTGGTTTGCCGGTTGTAGATACGGTATGGGTTATGCTATTACGGTAGGGAGCTTTGTCAAATACGTTTATGTTGGAATATTTGTGGTATGTTTGAATGTATATTGGTAAGAATTTTTTTTTTCTAAGTTTTGGGGGTAACTTCATGTAAATAGCTAATTTATTAATTGAATTTAACATTACACATATTACATATATGAAAAATATTTTTTTTTTAATTAATATTTTAGTTTCAATATTGACTTATTTATTTAGAATATGTTGTAACTATTTAATGTACCTAAAACGGCAATAAACTCGCCTTCTAAAATGACCTAAAACTACCTGGCTATTTTTGGGTTCAGAAAAGCACTATGACTACTCTTCTATGATGATCTGTTTATTATAAGAAGTAGTGTTTTTGTGTATATGCACTTCACTTCAAAAAATTGAGCACAATGTTTTTAACAAGACGTGCTATGTTTTCAATATTATGTCTCTCTTCTTCTAAACGTCCTTTTTTATATCTTTGTAGGTCACTTAAAAGGCGAGCAACAAAAGTAAACATTAAAAGGTCATAACGCATGCTAAACATATGTGTATTCATAAATAAGATCATGTAGACAAAACACAAATGCGCGAAGAATTTGACAAACGAATAATTCAAAACGTACCATTCGCAAACGTATCGAAATAACAAAATACTTTTTCTTTGTTCCCCGATTACCATACCGACTGAGCACTCAGTATTTCAAATTGGGGATGAATAATGGCGTGTCTTCATAATTCCTGTAGGATTTTTACACGAGACTCATCTGTTATTTAGGAAGGCTTAGCGTCAGACTCCACGTTCGACTTTCGAGCAGATGTCGTCATTTGGTCGAGTTTTCGGAGTAGTCCCATATGTTTTAATTTTTCTTTACACGCCTACAGCTCATTCATTACAGTTAAGGCTTTCGGTCCCGTGGGACACAGGAGTCTTGTTTTAATGACTTTTTATAGACTGAGTATAATAAATCAAATCATAAAGAATGAGAGGAACAAGTGTGTAAATCAAATGGATCAACATGTTTACATTAAATTATTTAATTGAAGGTAACATACATTCCAAAAAAAGAAAAGTTAATACCTTATCTTTATAGTTCTTACATACAGGGAAAACTATGGTTTTGTAAAAAAGTTATGTTTAGAAATAATCTTTGCGGTTTTAACACATTTGCAAATGTATATATTTTTTTTGGATCATCATACTCACACTTACGCCAGTATCTCTGGAGTGTATCTCTATCAGTGGGAGTAGGATATTCTTACGTTTATATTTCGTCAGATTGTTTTAAATTGCATATCATAAGAGTCAACTTTATTGCAACTTGTTTTAAGGCGACGTTATAGACTCTACTGCTGAAAATATGCCAAGGGTTAACCTGACACTTTTTCACTTATAAATATTGATCATCATCAACCCATATACGTCCCGCAGCTAGGCACAGACCTACTCTACAACTAAGACAGATTATACCTACTGTGTTACACGTTTTTTAGAGTAGCTTGGCGGTCTAACTTATTTATTTGGAATACGTAAACATAAAATTCCATTACCCCATTTTTATGCATTGTGAAGGAAATTTTAATCTATCAGAACATTTGCACCAGTACCACCAGACCCTTGTCCCACATACAGCGTAATTTATCAAAATCACAATAAATAAACAGAGAGTAAAGTGTGCATAGTGTATCACGTCCGTACATTAATCACGAGCAGGATTTTATGTAAATTCGGCTAAGTGCCGCTGATAAATGGATGGTCAAGCGCTGACCCCACTTTTTGCGGACACTATCGACTTGGGAATATTTTGTATATTTAAAGTACATCAAGAAAGGTACTGTATTTAATTCCCAAATCGAGAAAACAGTGAGATTTATTGTGTTTCTCTATTAGAAGCTGCTATAGGTATTAGGTACGCCCCCTATTACGTGGGACTTATACATTCCTGATAAAATGTAGGTGCAGAAATGTACCCTTGCTTACCCCTAGCTAAAGCTTTCCTAAGAACCATTAGGTCAGCAGGTTTCCTCTCGATGTTTTCTTTTATCGTTAAAGTAAGTGATAATTCATAGTGAACACACACATAACTTCGAAAATTCAGAAGTTTCAATAGCCAAGATTCTCGACCGCGCGTTAACCTCGAGGCCATCACTATAAATAAAATTACCCAAGTCCACAGTGTAAGCTATCAATCCCTCCCAAAGCATGTCCACTTCATTTCATTTTTCATTCTTAAAGCGTTTTGTTCGTCGGAGCCCGTTAGTGTATTGAAAACGGGAGTTTTGTTACACCCTGCTCAATCCGAGGACTTGATCTAACATCATTAACGGGTACGAAGGTGTGACGTGTTTGGGGTCAGGTTATTACAATGCTCCCGTAGGTCTGACTAAGAAAATTGTGTGATGTATTGTTTTTCACGTACTATATAGCTGCCGTAACTCAGAATGCGAAACGTATAGATTTTTAACTGAATATTTTTCTACTTTATTATTGTTCTGCCATGGATAGTCTCGTAAAATGGTGGTAGTACTATAGAAAATCTTTGCTCGTTAACTGTATAATGTTTTGTTGTGGGCTATGCTTATTTTCATTTCCATAGTTAAATTAAGTGATAATAAATTTTGAAAAGATTTCTTTTTTTAAATCTGTATAGACTACTCCGTTAATTTCCATTTTGTTGCTTACTTCTTATTTATTACCGAACCATTATCTAAATACATACGTAGCGTGCAGAATCTCGTCATAAGCATCCATTCCCGAATTAATAGCTCCTTACTTCCCACTGACCGGTACAAATCGAGTGTAATACGGTTCAAATGTTATACATTTATCTAACCGGACTACGCTCAATCATACACTACAGATTGGAGTCAATTTGTCAAGTATAACAAATACTAATTTAGTCGTTATTACAAGGGGACAGAGCTCAATTTCGCCCGGTTGTTAGCGTAACAGATTTAATTTAGAAGGGTTGGAAAAGGGCGAATAGTAATTTGGAATAGTTTGCGGAGATTGTGTACTTTTGTTTTGTTGTGTGACGTAAAAATAAAAGACTGTCTTGATTCTTACAAAGTGTCAAATATTTTAGTGCATACAACAAAGTGACTAAATAACAATTTTATACACTAATATTCAGATGAAATATTGAGTAGGTACTTGTCCGCTAAGACACTTTGTTACGTTGGGATAAGCGTTCCTCACATCTCCGAAAAAATATTATAATAAACCCTTTTTAAAGTGTTATCCTGACTTTAAAAATTAGGAAATAAAAGGGACATTACATTGCACGCAATTGATCGTGAAGATTATGGGTTATTTCAGCGTGTGCAAAATGAATCATCAAAAAAAGCAGTGATAGCCTCGAGGTTTGGGCGCGCGATCGAGAATCTCGACAGTCGCGGGTTCAAACCCCAGGCACACACCTCTGACTTTTCGAAGTTATGTGTGTATTCACATTGAATTATCACTTGCTTTAACGGTGAAGGAAAACATCGTGATGAAACCTGCACACCTAAGAGTTCTTAGGAATTTCTTAGGTGTGTAGTCCGCCAACCCGCACTAGGCCAGCGTGGCGGACTATGGCCTAAACCCTCTCAGTGGTAGAGGAGACCCGTGCTCAGCAGTGGGCATACATAATATGGGTTGATGAAAAAGAAGAAGAAAATGAATCATTAAACCAAGACAAAAATCTTATAGGTCAAAAATGTACTGGCCAGTTTACATATTCTTAGAGTTGCTTAGAAGCTTCAAAATAGAATTATGTATTTTATTATTTAACATTATAAGTATTATGTCCACCCTCCTGAGTATTACAGCATATTTTAATTACGCACAGACTGTTTCAATTTTAAACACTAATCCTCTTACAGCTTTGCTGATGCTTAGGTTAGTGTTGTGTCTTGTAAATATTATCGATATCGATGTAAGTGTTCGATAAGTAAACCTTACTTATCGACTTTATGTTTTTTTTTAATTCACTTGAAAAAATGTAAAACTGACCTAAAAATTATATTAGAATAGCAGTCTTTCAGGGCTCATAACAATGACAACTCATAACAACTCGTTTTTAATGAATTTTAAGTAGTCACACATCTGTATTAGGCCGTTTTTTATATAAAAGTTGTGTAGAAAAGAAAAATAAATAAATAAATAAATAAATTTCCATAGCTATCTTACGGCTTATCAGTCAAGAGAGTCAAGATTACTGTCAATGATTTATTATTTTAGAAAACTTATAAATAAATAATGGACTTAGAAAACTACTTACAAATTAGTCAAAAAATATACCAACGAAATTACAAGATATTTAAATACACAGCTCCATCCCTCAGTAGCTTCCTGACAATAATAACAGCAATTAACACAACGCAATCCGGACAGGTTTCTTATTAACAACATTTGTCACCCGTCGCGTTGTGGGATTAACAGCGGCTTCATACACCCATAATACTGTGGTTTTTAATTAAAATGTACGATGGATACGTCCTCTTTCTTCTAGGGAGCTGGCAACATAGGGCAGTTGTAAAGAAGTAGGTTTGTCATCATAAATTTCGATCCATGTTCTTTCTGTGTTTGGTATGAAATACTCGTATAGTAGACGCTGTAACTTGTATCCCCGAACATAAAACAATTGCCATGCTTTATATTCAATTCCTAGGATCTTGGATGTGACTGGCCTACGATAGAGACATATGGCATGCCAGAAGTAAGGCCTATGCCCGGCAGTGGGTTGAAAAAGGGCTGTAGATGCTGATGATGATATTAAATACCACGTAACAGAAACCTAGGCTTAAGGCTTTCAGACTTAAAAGGAAACCCAATAGGTGACTGTTATTTTGACTCGGATATCAATTCAGAATCTCTCGCGGTATTTGTGACATAAGACTGAGAAGCAATCTGATATAGAAAAAGTTTTCCTAACACCACCACGATTCTTTCACATAAAAAATCCTGTAATTAAGAAACAAAAAACTTGAGATAATAATCGTAAATAATCCCTCAATATAATTGAAGCCAGAGCGAGGGTGCAAAGATTAAAACATGGCCCCAAACTAATTCCTTGTATTTAGTCAGATTGAAATTTCACTCTGCATATTGTGGGATTTGAGTTTTAAGTATAATTAATATTCGGGAGGTGGCGAAACGGCGCCCTAGGGACTTTCTTACTCTGTTACTTTGTCAATGGCTCTGATTTACCCGATGTCTTTTGTAAGTTTATTACCTTGAGTTCAAGTCGGATTCGGGTGTTAAAAATTATATTCTTTACTAGCTGTTGCCCGCGACTTCATCCGCGTAGACTACAGGGTTGAGTTTAGATAGAAAATAATTTATAGTCTATTTTACATCTCAGAGTCCTACTTATGCACATACCAAAAATCATTTAAATCGGTTTGGTAGATGCAGAAATACCCATTCCCACGGGAATATTTCATTTTCCGGGATAAAAACTATTCCATGTGAATTATGTGAGCTCTACCTCTCTCTATACCAAATTTCATTCAAATCGTTTTGGTAGATCCAGAAATACTCATTCCCACGGGAATACTACATTTTCCGGGATAAAAAGTAACCTATGTTTTATCCTGATGTATAAGCTATATTATTGTAAAGTTTCATTAAAATCCATTCAGTAGTTTTTATGTGAAAGAGTAACAAACATCCATACATCCATACTTACAAACTTTCGCCTTTATAATAGTAGTAGGATGTATTAGCTAGTGGCTGAAGAAGTATCCTAATAGATGATATAAAATGATGAATGTCCGGTAAATTTTTAGGTAATGTTTTATGCAATTATTGGGATTATTCAAAATCTTTTGTAAGCTACTTAGTTAAATTAGGGTTATATTTGAAAACAATTAGGATTTACAATACAGTCCCACAATAATCGAATACGTAGATATCACAATAAAAGCCATTGTAACCAACAATAAATATTGTTCTTGCAACTACGCTCGTGTTAAAAAAGAAAACATTAATCCAAAGATATTATAGATTATAATTTTAATTAAAGTACCCTAATAGTAATATATCGCACCCCCGGTGAGACAAGGGCACAATTGCATGTTTTACTGAATGATTGACTTTTTTCTACCAGACAATTGGGTGTTTTTAAAACACATTGGCGTATTTAACTCATTTTAAGAATTTTTGCCTTTTATGCCCTTGTCTTACCGAAGGTACGATATTTTTTTTATTAAAAGCATTTAATTCGATGCAGTATTTATTTGCTTTATGCCTAACAAATATAAAAATCTTTTATCTTTACTTAACGTTGATACAATAACCAGAAACGTATGAAAGCCCCTACTACCCCAATTCAAACACGAAATATGCCGTCAATTAATCAAAGAAAATCATGAAAGCGAGAACTTGTTATAAAGTCTATTAAATTCGGACACTATCTGCCGTCGTTGACAATCTCTACACACAATGCAATATGAATTACTATCATTTGTTATTGAGAAGTGTTTTGTTGTGTTGCAAAGTTAGTTTTGCTGGCAAATTCTGAAGGAAATGTAGATATGGTATATGGGTTGTAGTTTGACCGAATGAAGAAATAAATTTGTGGCTTTTTTGTGAATGTGCGAATATGATAATGAACATTTTGATTAGGTATACCAGTCTATATATTTGGATGAATAAATGAATGGAAATGCAGTGAGGTACCGAAAGATGTGTTTTAGAGCATAATATATGGCATCTCCTTCCTACCTACAATAACGGTTTATGAGACTATTCTAAGACAAATTTACCATTGCATATCCTTTAAAACATTATCAACGGTAGTTCTCTGTGGCTATTATATATTTACAAATACCATCTACTAATTTGTGTGATGATCACCATTTTGGTTACGGTAAATAATTTTAATGTAACGTTATTTTTTCTAATAGCAGCATATTTATTAATTCTTTTTAGGGAAAATAAATGATATTGTATACATTACAAAATGTTAACTTCGCCAACCAAAGCTTTATTAGCGGCATTACTCGAGTCAAAATTGATTCTTAACTCCTGCCAGAATTATCATAGCAATTACGCAAGAACATTGCAACACAACTACGTTAGGCGCTGTAACTTAGACGTTTATTGAAGGTGATATATTGAGGCGCAATGAGACGTCAAACGTGCCCCCACACTCAATAGTCAATGGTCGGCAGTAATCCGCCTTGCAATCACTGCGTCTCCCGGTCATTATGCGAGAGATATGAATATGCGACGGGTACTGTTGTGGGGAGTTTTGTGAAATGTCTTGAAACGGTGGTCGATGAAACAGTGACTCGAGTTTGCTTGTTTTGAGTTGTATATAGACAAAAATTAGGAAGATTAGATATTCTTGATAATTTTAAAATTATTTATTGTAATAACAAACAATTTATTGTAAGTATTAGGATTGCAAGATTTTGTATAAGTCACATTGAAAATCTTTGTTTAGATGAAATAATCAAGTCATAAATCACTCTTAAAGTTATCAGATAATAAATAAAGTAAAAACTAATTATTTAATTTCTAATATATTTTATTTAATAAAAAAGAAAAATACTTCACTGTATAACAAGTCAATTGACAAAACATTTAGAAACCTAAAATCTACATTAACATCTACTCACCTTTACTATACTAAATCTAAATCACAAGAAACGAAGCATACTTTTAACAGTCCAGCCATTTACCAAAACGTCTAAACGTTGTACAAGCAACATCCACTCAACCGTAGCCTGCATCCAACCTCGCTAACCCTTGTTAATGCTAGAAGATATTAAGATACGGCTAATCCGCACATAACTTAGGATCAAGACAGTTAAACTCGCTTTAGAACCCACTGACCGTTGTCCTGCGTGTAATTTCAACGGGAAATTTCGGCCGTACACAGTAATGATTTCACTAGCCCCTGCCAAAATTCATTTACACACTATACTGTTAAAACTACCCCTATTCTGATCACAATAATGTTGAAAATCCCTTGGCAATGTTCTATTAGAGCTCATTTTACACTGGTCGTAAGGTGTCGTAAGATTTTATGGGTTGAACTCTTCATTCTAAAAGCTCCTGTGGGCAGAGTTACTGGTTTCAAGCTATTGAAACTTGACCCTTTGTGTTTTGATGTCCATTTCGCAATTATCATATCGCGTTAATTAAGAATTGTTTATGGTAAGTTGTTTATGCGTTGAGAATTCGGATGTGGGTGATGTCAAGGGAATTCTCGTAATATTTCCTGGTATATTTAATTGGCTCCTGTTTACCCATGGGATTTGAGGAAATAATTATTGAACTAAAATTCTAGAGAATGAAGGAAAACATCGTGATGAAGCCTGCGCATAAAATTCTTAGGAAATTTTTAGGTGTTCACCAACCAGCACCAAGCTAGCGTAATAGACTAAGGCCTCAACACTCTTAGTGGTAGAGGAGTACCAAACAGTGGGACACAAAGTCGCTTTCTCTGTCCCTATGTCACTTCGTATGCTTAAATCTTTGAAACTACGCAACGGAATTTGATGCGGTTTTTTTTAATAGATAGATTGATTGAAGAGGAAGGTTTATATGTATAATAACATCCATTAAATATCAGCATTGTATCCGTGCGAAGCCGGGGCGGGTCGTTGATCTATATACCCCTAGATACTATGTGTTACAAAGCTACTTTGCTACACTGGAATTAATTCACACGGTCCAATTAGTGTGCCTAAAGACGCTTATCTTATCAAGAGGACCTGAAGTACGAGTTATAAGAGGTTTACACTTGTAATAAGCCAGAGTTATAGAATAAGGCCTTATCTCTCTTAACAGTGCAGGGGGCATGATAAAAATATGTTAGTGTAATGTATCCACAAAATTTAATAAAAGATTAAAATAAATGTTATGTGCACAAAAGTTAAATGTAAAATATGAAGTGTAGAGACCATTTTTTTTTAATACAAAAAATTACTGTATTTTTTCCTGTACATAAACGTAAAGTCAAATATAATACCAATTATTTTAATTTACTAATAAATAACACAAATTTCACACATCCTTTTTACATGGTTTATTTTTCACACCAATTTCTTATATTAACACGTCCAAAATATCTGCTACATAATAATACCACAGACAATACACAACAAACCATAAACAGCTTTGCTCTATAATGACTCTCGTTAATTCAGACAATGCGAGGGAGAGACGTATCTAAAATTTAATTGATTGTACTACATTGTGTTGTGACGTTTCATTATATTATACATTTTGATAACAAATCGGTTAATTTCGACTTTGGAGCATAACCGATTAGTTTTATTACTCTCTTAATATTAAGGATAAGTCTTCTCTAAGTCTATGCATACTTGCCATCATTAACCCATATAATATGTCCCACTGCTGGGCAAGGGCTTCTCTACAACTGAGATGGCTTAGGACTTAGTCCATCACACTGGTCTAGGATGGGTTAAGGGTCTACACATCTAAGAAATTTAAAAGGAGTTTTAGGTGTGCAAGGTTATTCACGATATATTCCTTAACCATTAAAGTACGTGATAATTAGAGGTATCGATCCCGGGATCCCGGTCATATTTTCGGGATTAAATTCAATAAATCCCGGGATTTTCGGGATTGACATAATAGAAATCAATAAAAATGTGCTTTCTAAGATAATTAAACAAGAAATTACTGTTTATGAGGCTAGTTTTGCACGAGGCTATAATTTGGAGAAGACCTATAAAAATTTATAGACGATTCCTCCAACTTCCATCGAGACTGAACGCGCTTTTGCCGCTTCTACATATTTGTGCCACAAATTAAGAAGTATGCTTTCGGATGAGACGTTGGATGTTTTGTTATTTCTAAGATTTTATTTTCGTGGCTTAAATAAGTAATTTACAGTTCCTATATTTATATTTTATTTAAAATACATTGCTCTTTTGCATAGTCTTTTTTATAGTATAACGTCGTTTCTTTGTTTAGATAAAAGGGCTTAGTTTGTTTATTTTATCAGAAGAAATTATAATTTTGTTTTATTTTTGAATATTTAAGCAAAGATTAAAAATAAAAGATTGATTCTAATATGTTTTACTTTCTTTTTGTTACCACTTTTTATTACTAATACAATCCTGGGACTGTCCCGGGATCCCGGGATTAACTGTTGATAATCCCAAAATCCCGGGATCACAAAAATCGACCGGGATCGAATCCCCTAGTGATAATACATTGTGAATACACAAGTACTTCGAAGTGGTGCCTGCGGTTTGAACCTGCAACCGCCGAGATTCTTCGAGGCGAGGCCATACAGACTTATTAGATTGAAGTTGATAATTAATTCCTTTTTCATTCTTTTATCAATGTATTAAAAAAAGCAAACACGATGAGTCAGCGAACTGTTCGTATTTCAGCGACATTATACTAAATAAAGTATATTATGGTAGAGGATGGTAGAGGAGACCCGTGCTCAACAATGGGCGTATATGGGTTGATGAAGAAGTATATTATAATGTATGCAAATTAATAGTAATTTATACTCAGTACAGTTGTTAACGTACTTAACAGAGTTTATTCAATTGTTATAAAAAATGCTATTTACATCAGACTATAGTGTTAGTTCATGATAATTTTATAATACGTTGAAGCATTTGTTATGGGATTCCAGAGAATAAGAGTGGAATTGGGTAGGTTATGTTTACTGTGTAATAAAAAAACGGCAATTTTTAGATAGCGTCCCAACGCAGTGCAAATAATGACGTATTCAATTTTTTTTTTAATGAATAACTCTGTAGATATTTTATAATTATACTTAAGAAGTTGTTATAAAATGCCCAGCAGAGGACACCTAATACACAGAAAAGTAACGTCTAAATTTAAAAACCTTGAAACACTACAATCTTTATCAAAATGGATGAAATTCAAAAAATCTCATAGCTAAATTTAAAAAAAGTATGAATATACTTACCAAATAATTAAATTGCGGCATCAATTATATTTAAAAAAATGCAAAAAGTGCAAAAGAAAGCTCTGCCGTGAGAGTGCGTGCACTGCCGTGACCAGGATTCGAACCTGGGTTACTACGGCCACAACGTAGGGTCCTAACCACTAGACGATCACGGCTGTCAGAGCGATGGCAGAGCCGTCGAAATAATTAACTGCTTGCTTATACAACTTACGTCATAATGTTTTTTATTTTTATTTTCATGAAAATAGTTTTGAAAACAGATAATGTTCTTGACGAAAAGATTAATATTTTTCATGCGATGTAAAGCGCTCGTGTTCTGGAACGTCGGGTAACATATTAAATTTATTGCGTCCAAGAAGAAATAATCTTTTTTTTAATGCTTTAATATTTGTTTTGCTTTATGTATTTCAATAGTAGGGCTCACTCGCTATTATTGTAATACATGATAATTTTACGTAATATAAAATATTCGGTCCTATCATTTACTGACTCTATGTTATAGCAAAGAAAGATCTTTCCTATATAGGTTAAAGTCAGTCTTAAATATTTTTAACTTTTTTTTCTGTGATTTCGTGTCAATCAGAAAAAAGTACCATAGCGTAATCATAGACTAAGTAAAGACATTAATATTAAACCGTTTGATGGACGCGGGGGCCGAAATAGCCCACATATTTATTTATTCACACTTAAATTCAAATCACCAATTACTGTGGCCACAACGACAACAATGCCGTGTGACACGGGTATGCTTTTAATGAATGAGCTTGTTTAGATAATTTTCGGGGGTACTTTTTACCCCCGTAGAAAAACGGTTAATGTTATTGTTTTGGACATTTGTTTTCAAATGTTACTTCTGAATTAAAGGTATGTGTGTGGTTAACTAAGACCATTAAATAATAAAGGCCCGTCACACGTTTTGTCTACTTGGCTCAAATAATGCAGGTAAAATAATTGAAGGATTGTCATATTCTTTTATGCCTGTGTTTCTGAAAGGATATCGAAAGTTGTAAGAGTTTATGCAAAAAAGTTTCCGTTTTCAACCGTTTTTCGACTATATTTTAGATTTCCTGTTATTATTGAATACTTTCTTAGGAAAAAATCTTATCACACTGTACCTGACCTGCTTATCAAGACTTGATATTTTGCTTCTACCCGGCGTACTATCCATAGATGACACATACTTTACTTCACTATAATTACGATAAACAGTCAGTTAAGTTCCCCATCATCATAAAATATATTACAGCAGAGAAATCCTTTTTGTTTGAAATGGTACAATTGACATTCGCTCAAGTCAAAAAGTAATGATCCCCAAAGTTAGAGAAGTATATCTCTTCTTCTACAGTACTATAAATGACCTGAAAATATTCTTTTCAAACAAATATTTCCACTTACCACCCGCCAAAGAACAATAAAATTGACGAGACGCGATCACCGTCTGCCATTCGGCGACGTTCAAAGTCTCCACAGGAATTGCTGGATAGACATAACCATTTCCTATGCCTCGCAACACTCATCCGTTCTCCAGCTATTCTGACGTTCGCAATCAAAACACAATGCGTTATAGATGCCCACATTACTCCAGCACAAACACTATTTCAGATACTCCAGAAAATGCCAAAGAGAACTAGGCTTTAGAGGGTTGGAATAAGGTAGAGTGAAAGTTTGAGGATCAACAAATACACGTTTGCCGATTGTTGTTCTTGACTCCTCAACTTTGAACGTCCCGCTGTGATACGTAGAGGTATTGCTTTTGATAAATTTCGCTCGGCTTTGTATCCCTTTATGTCAATAGTATGAAGAAGTTATGGTCGTTTCAAAATCTATTTAGATATTATTATAAATCCCTATGGGTTTTAAATTTTGCATTTTAGTTTTCAAATTCAGATAGCCTCGGTTTGTTTCTTCGTTTGCAGGAGATTCATAAACTAGAGGTTTTATACGGAAATTGTATAAAATCATTATTTGTTGAAAAGGCCTAAAAGGCTCGAGCCGTTGACCCTAAGTTTTTAACAAAAATTCAGGCTTCAAGATATTTTCTAACAATTTTGATAAAAAATAGCTGTCAACATCTTTGATATTTGTTGAAGCGTGGGTGTCGTATAAATAATATACGCAGTAGATTTCTAACAAACAACGTCAATACAAAACCAATCAATTACATTTAGTTGGTTGACGAAATCGCCTCTGCTTTCAATAATGAATAAGCAATTTGTGGCGCGTGTCTATTGTGACGCGATTACGTAGAAAATTATTAGAAAACGTTTATTCTTTGTCGATTCGGGCAATTACGCAACGTCCCTGTGTTGCTCTACTTTTTACTAATTGATGTTTACTAAGGATGAAATAACAAGGTAAGTGATTAGTCTTGGTCATGTTAAATTACAAAGTTTCTTTGAATTAAACAAAAAGTTAGAATATGTAGTTATATATGGTTTTGGACTCAGTATTTGCGTGATTAGTATGTGAATGTAGATTTTTTGAGAGATCAAAAATTGTCTTGTTTTCAACATAAGAGATTTTCCATAGTAATTGTATGTGAGTGCTCCATGATCACGACGGGCGGGTAAACTTTTAAAATGACAAGTTTGTTCGGTTGCATTATAAGAAAACTTAGGAAAGATACAGTAGAATCCGTTTATTATGACTCCGCCTATATTGACCAACCGGTTATTATGACGTAATTACACTACAAAGTTTGGTTTTCATATAAAGTTCTTTATAAAAAGTCGCATATAATGACTTCCCTTATAGTGACATGTCGCTTATTATGACCCATTTTTAATAAATCCTGTCCAGTTATAATGACCGACATGATTCATTACACCTTCGGTACCAAAAATACCATTCATAACTATTTCAAACATACAGGATTCTTTGAAAGCCACGACGGTTTACCTATTCAAATATCAGAACATGAATTTGATGAAGAAGACGACATTCCTTTGTCTTTGTGGTCACGAAACCTAAATTCAGATTCTTTAGCACCACCGGAAATGTGTGCAATTTTGATTTTGATTTAACATGTATGTGTACATATATAATAACTATGTTTCTTTATTGAAATATTTAATTACATACATATTAACATAAAAAAGGTGCTTTATTTTATAAAACGCTTTGTATGACGTCCGCTTATTATGACGTGTTTGTCAATTCCCTTCGATGTCATTATAAGCGGACTATACTGTATATGTGTCCTAAGTATTAGTTCTGAAAATACAGGCCGAGGCCGAAATCCCTTAGTCGTAATATCATTAAGCAAAATATGATTAACAATAGATAACCTATTGAGAATTCGATAGATGGAGAGAAACTAAGAAATTTTATCGCAAAACCAAATCCTAGCAATAAAAAATAAAAGGCAGAAAAAAGAAAACCTTTATTTATATAATTAACTAGCTGTCCCGGCAGACGTCGTCCTGCCTGGAAAATCTTTAAGCGATATGTCGACAGCAGCGCAATCTAGCGGGTCCAATTGTGTTTTAAAAACATCTAGGGACCCATTGACAGATGCATAGAAATTTTCATCCCAATCGGTCCAGTCGTTTAAGTGGAGTTTGAATGACGGTTGTGCCACCTGTCAAAAATTGGTCGAACCAATTCAGAAACCTTCTTTAGCTCATGCACAACAACTTTAATAAAGATTATTACATGATCAAATGCATACTTTACGATTCTATAAAGAAAATACAATCATACAGGAAGACTCTTCATTTTTATATTAATAGATTATACAAATTGATTCATCCATTTTGTTATATTATCTTCCTTTTCCAATCCGTTTCACTCTCCTATAATTTTATTTTGCTTTTAACTATTTATAAAGGCTTCAGCCTTGGTCTTATTACTGGGCCCGCCCTCATAGACAGAGATCCCAGAGCCACCAGACGTTACTTATTTTCTGATGAACGAAATGTGAACCATTGGGTAGTGTTAGTATATACTACCATCGTATGTATACTCGCTAACTTGGTATATTTACAGATATCAGCTGGTCAGCGTACTTAAAAGCGTCTTCTCCTTACTAACACTACCAGAAAATAAGTAATGTCTGGCGGCTCTGGGACCTCGGTCTTTCAGCTATAAATTGTAAACCAGGCCCATCCAAGGCGATAATAATAATAAGGCTTGATATATTTTACACAACAAATAGTTCTGAACGCTGACATAAACATTTGACAACCAACAAAATATGTCAATCCCTATTAATCAATGACACTATTCTTCGTTTTTAAAATGTAAAATATGCAATTATCCGAATGTTGTAGATATATGTTGTCGATTCAAAACCTTTATTTAAATCCCTTCTTTAATTTGAGAGAACAATCAACCGTATCGAAGGGATAAACATTTAATGTTTGACAGGACATTACGTAGAACAGTTTATATGGGAAAATGAAATTCTTGTTTTTATCATATTCCTCGCAATTTTTCCATATTTTCTCACCGTTTAAACCTTCCCTGGACTTCAACGAATATTTCAAGACTAAAATTAGACAAATCGGTCCAGCCGTTCTCGAGTTTTAGTGAGACTAACGAACAGCAATTCATTTTTATATATATAGATTAATACTTTTTCACTTGTTTATTTATTTATCCAACCCAGCGATTTCTATCATATGCGGTAACTCTAAGATGTTAGTATAAACATTTTTTTTATTAACACGTGTTCCCTACATGTTCAATCAATACCTTTGCACAATAAATGCACAGTAAATACACCCTTCAGAGTGCATTCCGTACCAAGTATCATTTTAGATCAAACACGTGATAATGGCCATAAGAGGGCCCCTATTATTTGATACAATAAAAGCGAAGTGCCGACATATTCCGAATTCTACTGCCAAATTACTGCGGAACGTTTTGGCGTAAGTAACGATCTGGTGGCATTTGATAATTCACCATAAAAAGCAGATAGTAAAGATGAAATTCCAACAGAATAAGAAGATACAGATGAGAGGGTCTGTTGTGTAGAGGGCAGCTTCCTATCGCTCAGTGAAAAGCCCAGTAGGTACGCAGATACGGGACTAATGGTGATTGAGAAAAATATAGCAGCTACATACCCAACAATAACTTGCGGTTATGCCTTCATGAATATTGAAGATCTGATAGGTGACGTTTTATTTGATCATAGACAACGCATTGTGATGGAACCATAAATATTTCAGCTTTATTTTATTTGAGGTTGGTGACGCATCGGTTATTATTGATGTAAGTGCTTTGGGTTCTTTCGCAGAGTCATAGAAACTATTTTATTATGGAAGAATGACATAGCAAGTGATGTCTTATAATCTAGAATCTCTTTCGGTGTTGCTAATTATTCTTGTAGAAGATGTATACATGACATGTCATGAGTCATGAATACTATAATTAACGCCTTAAAGATTGGTGGATTTAAAGTAAGTGATAGTCCATTGTGAATACACATAACTTCTAAAAGTCAGAGGAGTGGTTCTGGAGCTTAAACCTGAAACTACCGAGAATCTCGACCTCTGCTAAACCTCGAGGCACTCACTACTTTATACTTCTCCATTAGTATGTAACAATTTAGTCTAATCTAAAAGTAATAGGAGAAGTTGAAAAACTATAACTCAACTGTTAAGTTTGTACAAATTGTCAATAACTACAACGCAACAATATTGCCAAAACATTCCTATATCAAATAAATGATAGGGTGTCCCGAAGGGTGTTACAAGAATTTTTTGCCTGAGCAACCATAGAGTATTAATTACAGAGTTGTTAACGCATTGCTGATCTCGACGCGACACTTTGTCGCTGCCTCTGAATTTATTCACCCCTTTCTTTGGCTAGTTGACTGAATATTAATATCGCGGGGTAATCTCTGACGATTAATGTATAGCCTGTGAGCGCGAGTAAATATGTTGGGTCTGTTTTGTGTGTTTTCTGTTTGTTTTGGTTTAGAAGAATTGTGTGGATGAATTTTTTTGTGTCTTTAAAATGTTAGCATTAGCTGTTTAGTCATTGTTATCCATCTCTAAATAAAACAGGTTAATGAGATCTACAGTATCGGGTCTTAGTTATTATGAGTCTTAAAAGTCTTAACTAGGTGCCTAATAAATCATATGTTTTGGGTTGCTCCATTGCTCTGGGGAAATATTAACACTGGTTTGATACCTGATGAGTTTCCAGCCTAAAAATCCTCAGTCTGAAAACTGAAAATGTGTCTAAAAGACTACTGACCTACTAAATTAGATACTAGGCAGAAGTACGCATTACACGATCTAGTTTATGTGTTATATTATAAGTATAATTTATTTAAGTACCGAAAAATCTACCCTAAATTAAATATTAAATCAGTAACAACATACCAAGCCACTTGCGCTGTGACTGTTAGTTCAAATTAATACAGAGATTGGGTATAATTTTTCTAATCCCCATCTGAAATTTGAGGTATCGGTTTTATCACAAATCTGTCGGCAAACATGCCATGTGTAGTGGCGACGAATACGTATGGGGTAATGACGTTGGATGGAATTAAAGCGAATGTGATCAGAAAAAATGTGGATATAGAAGAACCGTTTTATTTTTAGCACGAAAAGATATTCAAGAACCGTTTTATTTTTAGCACGAAATGTGAAAACCTAAAATAACCCATTTTTATACTAATCAAGATTGATAACACGCACTGGTGCCGAAAAATGACATTTGTTTTGATACTTCTGTAGTCTCAATTCATTGAAGACAGTCAATTGTATAATAAGTATCGGATTGGATTAATAATACCTTATTTTATTGTTAAGAGCGCTCATTTCTACCCATTTTCATGACATTTGCTATGCATAGTAAAGTGGATATTTATATCCTGGTATGGTTATCTCTAAGAAAAAATATCTTTAAAATACTCAATTTAAACAACACTCTTCATACCATTAGATTCGGTCCTATCACATATTTATACCACTATACAAAAAATAAGCGGACCATCCTCATACTACACATCTAACCTCAATGCCAAAACGCACCCTCAGAATCGGGGGTGAATATATTACGGTTTCCAATTCGAAAATTGTCAACCCCAATAAAGCGCGAGCGGCGACAATCGAATTTGTCAGTAAATGGAATTACACTGTGATTATTTCCTATTAGTTATATGATAAACATTTGGACATTGGATCAGGTTCTTATTCAATTTTCGATGTATCAAATTTAAAGAGCAGGGTTTCAAATAAAAATCGTTGGTATCTCGACAGTATTAAACTATAGAATAAAGTTTAGTTCAACGCGGCCTAATTAAATTTGACATGCTTCTAAGTATCCTACACTTAAATTGTGGAAGACATGGAATTTAAATAAAATCGTTTTCACATCTTCATGGTCACTACCACTTTACAGCCACTAAATTGGTCGAAAATTCATATAATGCGCGTAACGACGAAAGATTTAAAACTTTTGCCACGTCATGTTTTGTTTCGACAGCATCTTGCATAAGTAAGCTATCATCATGTATGGTGTTATCACTTCTCATGTTTCGTATCAGAAACGACGAGAGACTTTTCGGTGTCACAAAACCCAGACCCGAAACAAATATTTGTAGATCACACTACGTTGTCTCACGCGACTCTGGAACCCGCGGCCTCTCGTTTCGTAAGCAGCCACGAGGCTGTCAAAGCCACCAGCGACATATTGACCTATGCGCAGAATAAAGTTATATGTGCAAAATCTCTACATCTCTTTCTCAGCGATTTGTACTTAATTGGGCACAAAAATATCAGTAACTTTTTATGTTCTTCAAACAACAACAAAAGTTATGATTATTATACTTCACTAGTGCAATATATAAATAAGTTTAACTCTATAAAGACATAAAAAGTACTTTGGTGTTATAGTCATAAGTAACCTTAGTCTGTGCATAGGTCGATATAAGCCTATATTTTGCAATTATCGTCCATTTGCCGTAATCTAATCGCGCAGTTAACCTATTTAACACTATTCAATCATTCACATTATCTGAAGCTAATTATCTGATTTGTATCGCCATGTAATTATGTGCCGAATGTTCTAATTTATGTTTAATTATGTCCTATTATAGATATATAATTAGATATCATTCATTAGGCTAGTTACAGCCAATAGTAATAACATAAACTAGCGATGTTCTATTTACAATTCCATAATTAATAGATTACTTAAATTTATTTTGCTGGACATAGGCCTCTCCTATGGCACGCCACTGGGCTCGATCTTCGGCTCTCCTCATCCAACCGCTGCCAGCCACTAGTAATCCCATTATTATCAACACCAGCCTCCTATTTAGGCCTCATCACCTCATTACATTATTATCAAAATTATTAGGCGAGTAGTCCGCCAACTAGCACTTTTAGAACAATTACTATGACGTCAAATCAGTGATGGCCTCGAGGTTTGGGCGCGCGGTCGAGAATCTCGACGGTCGCGGGTTCGAACCCCAGGCACACACCTCTGACTTTTCGAAGTTATGTGTGTATTCACATTGAATTATCACTTGCTTTAACGGTGAAGGAAAACATCGTGATAAAACCTGCACACCTAAGAGTTCTTAGGAATTTCTTAGGTGTGTAGTCCGCCAACCCGCACTAGGCCAGCGTGGTGGACTATGGCCTAAACCCTCTCAATGGTAGAGGAGACCCGTGCTCAGCAGTGGGCGAATATGGGTTGATGAAGAATAGAGAGGGTCCAGGCTCAGCAGTAAAGCGTATTCTTACTTATAATAACTCCCGTTACTTCATAGTGTCATTAAGTGGACATCTAACACTAGCATGCGGGCCCATTGTGCCGATGTTCTTGGCTCTAATCGATCAACGTTGCTCCAATTCAACTCATCTGCATATTAATTCGCCTGCTCTGCTTAATAAGCAAGGGTTATTTAATCTATGCGCCTTGTACTGTCGGATACAAAAATTTTATTTTTTAAAATATTGTATTTGCCATTAGATATTTCGAAAATATACATAGGTACTCGTATGTACATAAGGCATTTTTATTATTTATGACTTTCCCTAAAATAATTCGATTTGAATTTGTTATTCCTATCGGTCAAAATATTTTTCAAATTCTATTGTGTTCCCTTCACGACTGTACCCCAAGGTAGATAGCTAATCCTCACAAATTTAGCCATGCGGGCAATTTATTATGTTTAATAAGCAACGTGGTCAAGAATCACATGCGAATATATTGTGTTATTCATAAAGGGTTAACTATTTTACTAACTTATGTACATATCCATTTGAACTTGTAGATAAAATGCAAACACAATGGGTTCATTATCAACCAAACCAATGAATTGATTCAAAAGTTATAGAATAATTAGACAATAACAATAACTTAGGTTTTAATTATGTCGCTTTAATGATAATAAACAATAGCAATTAAACACAAAATGCATGTTCAGCAAAAAGTTGCTAGGTTACATTTTCCAGGCGTTGTAACTTTCCGCTGCCAAATTGTGAGATTTTAAATATTACTTTCGGCTATATGAATAAACATATGGATACTTTCAGAACACTCATTTTTTCTTATATTTATGACGTCAAAGCTTTGAGAGTGTTTAGTATAAATAAATAATAGGACACCCAACAGTCCCGAGCATAGTTCAAACCGCACAAGAAACAAGTTTTATGTCGTAAGTACTGGAAACTACTAAAAACTGTGCACTCTGTCTGACACATAGAGCTGAAGAAATATTTGTGTTTTCACCCAACTACGCCATGGGGCTTTCAAAAAATGATTTCAAGATTTTTTATACAATGACATACAAAGCGATTTTCATACCATTTAAAGACCATTAAAACCACTATGCTGACTTATTCTACCCAAGATGATCGATTCGCCTTGACTTAAAGATGCAATTATGAGGGCTGAACAAAGCGTAGCCCTAAATTACGGCGCGGATTTCGTTCACGCCCATCATTCAGAAGAATTAAATATGCATAGAAGGGTTATCGTTCGGTCAAATTCGCCACGCTGCCGGTATTAATATCTTGATCCATCAACTGTTGACGGCAGATGAATCAGTGCCAGCGAAAGGGTTATAGGGGTTCCCAAAGTGTTAGTTCGTATGGCTTTTGTTTGGTGACGTAATTAAGATTATATTATTATTTTTAAATTAGTTTTTTTGGGAAGCCTTTTAAGATAGTGTATGCAAATTTTTTAAGAACTGTATTTACTGTATGGTTTATAAGAAGTGTGTTAGAAATTATAAATCGCATTTCTAAGGTGAAGTACAAAATAATATGAAAGTACATATTTAATGAAGTCGCCAGTTTTATTTAGTTTAATGTATCTTTGTAGACATGATTATGATATGTTATTATGATTACACGGTTAAATTATGTAAGTGTAAGAAATTTTAAATAATTTTAATAGATGATCATTATCACTTATTTCTATAATATTTAGGATATAAAAGTTGAATTCAAAAGAACACTGATTAGATTACATAACCTCAAAAAAATTAATAAAATCTGTATCATATTGATGTTTCTTTTATTTATATTTTTCACTTTTGTTTTAAACTTTGACAACCACAAAGGTTGGCGATTTATTCGCCGTCACAGACAAAGGGTTAAGTTGTCATTAATTAACGAGATATGTTCACGGAGCGGACAGAACGAGGGGCGATTGTGATATTAAACCTATATGCTTACACGCAGGAGCCAAATCATAGTATTCGCCAATATGTAAGTTAAATGCTTTTTTTGACTCATGGCATAAATGCGTGAGTATTCGATGATGAAATTCGGAGAAGCAAATACGAAAATAATTGTAGTTTTTGCTGCTTCAACATAATTTATTTACACTTCATACAACATAAAAATTGTAAAGGCGGACTTAATGCCTGAGGCATTCTCCTCCAGTCAAACCTTGGGTGGTGCAGAAATGATAGACAGCAGGTGTGCAAATAATGTAGGTGTGGTAAGTTTCTTCCCAAAATGTTATGGAATTATGAATCTTCAATGATCAATCCTGTAGACTATGGACGATGTACTAAAAAACATATTTATTAAAACTTCAAAAACATTTTTTTTAATGCAAATTTGTTACTTAGGGCTCTAGATATTTTCAAAACCTTGCTTCTGAAATATTCTAAGTCACTCTCTGATAACTCACATAAAACAAAGTCCTATGTCAATAATAAACCATAGTAGATTTCAACAAAATACCAAACAAATTTCTTTCAAATCCACTCCCTTTAAAAACTTTTTTTCTAACCCTCGATTGGGATCAAAGCCACAACAATGTGACATGAAACCCACCCACAGATCTTTGGCCCCGACAATGGACTAAGCCGTTTTTTACCCGTTCCGATTTAACAGCAATTAAAAAGTTCCACAAAGCAAAGGGTTTAACTTCATTTGGGTATAGTATTGTGAGAATGGGATCAGGGTTTTGAGATGGTGTTGTGGTTCGATAAACGAATGTTTCATATTTTTTTGTAAAAAATAAATAAAATACGGTCGTCTAGTGGTATGACTTTATGTAGTGCTATTTACAGGTTCTGAGTCAGATTCCCGAGTCCGAAAAAGTAACTTTAGTCGGTTTTCCAAATTTATCAAAATCAGAATTGAGGCCTGTGCTCTCTCAGTTGTGGAGGAGGCTGCTTAGCAGTATAGGGCAAATAACAATGAAATTCTAAGTGGCACGACGTAGTGTGAGAATATGAGCCGTCTTTCTTCCCGTCGGAAAACACAATTGACCAATTTTCTAGAAATACGTTCCTTAGAAACATAGGTGAAATTTTTATTTAAAGATAATGAATCTGAATTTGAATACTTACATCAAAGATAATCTCGATAAATCCAAGTACATCACTACACGATATTCGTCTTTTTAAATTTGATTTTTACGAAGATACGACCATAAAAAGCAGTCTAAGTTAATTGATTCAACACGTTGTCAAGAGTCACTCCGGTTGGCTTCACTGGCTTCATTGTAATGAGTCAGAATTGGATTTTCTAATCTAATTGTGGCTTTTTCAGGGAATTTTTCGATGTTAATCAAATTGGCGAAGTTAGGTGGAATTTTTTGAGGCATTTTCTGGTCTGGTAGATTTGTTTTTGGCGGGTTTCGTAAAGGGTATGGAATGGTTGAGAATGGAATTATTGCTTTCAAAATTTATAAATGTCTGAAAGGTAAGATTAAATTAAAACCTATAATTTCAGTTTATTTGTTTAGGAATGACTGTCCGCGCAAAAAATAAAAAGAAAATATTCGTGATATTCTTCGCGAAGGCCAAGTTAGAATTTAGTTATTACCGACGTACGTTTATAAGGAGATATAGAATAAGCAAAGAAGATGTGTTAAGATCATAGATAATGGCATCTATCCATCCATTCATCCATTGTCATATTGGGCGTCCATGGGACCTAAACTGCGACACACTAGATAAAAATAAAAGGAGACGGGCACATGCTAGCATTAAAAGTAACAAACTCCAAAGAAATAAATTATAGAACATGTGACCTAAATTCACTTCTTGTCTCTTAACGTTATTGGCACTAGCACAAAATGACTTAAATAATAAAAATAAAAAACAAAAAGAATCCTTCGAGCCGGATTTGAACCAGCGACCTATGGATACCCATATTCTTAAACCTCTACAGTCCACCGCTCTACCAACTGAGCTATCGAAGGTATGTGAGAGTCGACGAAATTGCGAGTCAGCTTTCCCTTAAAAAGATTAGACATGAATGCTGCAAAATTTTACATAATATAATGCATGATATATGCTGTGCAATTTTCAGCTTTAAACTAAAAATCATATAGCAAGTTTTTGTGTGAAGTATGATAGTTATAATGGCGATTGGTGTAATGCGGGTAATAACACGATTGCGAAAGTATGCAAACTAGTGTGATATTTTTATTTTAATTACTCTACGGATATTAGTATAGTGATAATGTAATACGTTGTCTTAAAACTATTTCAACACCGATACAAAATAAATTAAAAGAAAAAAATCCCATAATAGGTGCTGGAAGACTGATAAAAACGACCAATCCCTATTGATAGCGGGTTCAATTAATTATATCGGCTGCGTACATGTAGTCTTCCGATACGTTTAGAATCAAAATTTTATTTATGGTGTCTATAGTCATACCTAGTCGCAGATTGAATTCCAACTTAGACTAATGATTGAAAAATACAATTGAAGATATAAAAATGTAAATAAAATATAAATTGGTTATGCGATACCGTTAAGTTATTCTGTTAAATTTATAGTGGGTTCGAGAATGATAAAAAGTACGGTGATAAAGATAAGAATAATAATATTTATTATAATTCCATGTTGTCTTGGTTAGAAATATTCTCAAACACTGTGAGAAGTAATTATTGTATTTTACTCTCATGATCACGGTTTTAAAACCACACAGCGCACACTACGCTGAGATACTATTTGAGATTTGGGAGTTGTTACCAAAATTTTCTGAGGTATATGGCAGCCACTATCTTACCCAGCGAAACAGACTAAGACTTCTTCTTCTTCTTCTTCATCAACCCATATACGCCCACTGCTGAGCACGGGTCTCCTCTACCATTGAGAGGGTTTAGGCCATAGTCCACCACGCTGGCCTAGTGCGGGTTGGCGGACTACACACCTAAGAAATTTCTAAGAACTTTTTAGGTATGCAGGTTTTATCACGATGTTTTCCTTCACCGTTAAAGCAAGTGATTATTCAATGTGAATACACACATAACTTCGAAAAGTCATAGGTGTGTGCCTGGGGTTCGAACCCGCGACCGCCGAGATTCTCGACCGCGCGCCTAAACCTCGAGGCCATCACTGCTTTAAACTAACTACTAAGACTAAGACTTACTACTTAAAAATTCATTATATTACCTTTGGAAACTCAGAGGCGTGAGAGATTCTCTACCTTTAAACCTCGAGGCCATCACTGTTAGTATGATATATTTAACGCAAGCATTAGCGATTTATAACCAGCATTAGAGTGATGTAGCAATAAACAAGCGACGAATGGTGCACATCAAGATAACTAAATCAGGGACAATCAGCCTCGGTGCGGACGGATTGCCGCGAATATTTCATCTCGGACGAACCACTAAATAATCTAAATGGAGATCAGTCCGCAATCAACGTGAGTTTTACAAGGATGTAGCGATGGGGGAATTATTCCCGATTTTTTTAATTGGATATGTGACATTTTTTCATCATTTATTATCCGCCAAAGATATGCTGGCAGAGGATGCCTACCTATGGCATTAATTGTTTTTAAGAAAATGAAATGTTGAATTATATACGGGAAAACACTTTTACTTTGTAAAATATGTTGTGTTTCGAGATAACTGTATGCTATAATCAATTGGAAATTACGACTGAAATTATATTTTTATGATTGTGCGGAAAAATCTCATACAATTATAAGGCTTTTTAGATTTTTTTATTGTACGACTACGGTTAAAGATGACGAGAAATAAGGATAACGTACCAAATGTTTTTCAATAATTGTCAAAGCGGCCATTTTAAAGAAAGAACAATAGCATTGACACCTTTGAAAATTCCTTTCAATAAAAAAAAATCACATGGAAGTTGTGTCATAATTTTTGTCACATCCAGCACCCGAATTATCGCAAAACACTCACCGCCGGATGCTCAACATTCAGCCAAAGATGGCGGGCGGAAGCGCGTCGCGCCTACTGTCATGGCCGCCGGAAGTCCTCCGCCATTTGATAAATAGTTGTTCTTCAACAGTTTTTCTCATGCAAATGAGGGGTCGGATGACGGATGGCGTTTGTCACAATTTTCTCGGATGGATTTAATTTGGGAGCACGGGGCGGTTAATCTAGAGCTGGGGACGGGATGCTGATTGCGTGGATATTCAGATGGATTTGAATCGAGGGCTCCGTGTTTTGTTTAAAACGAAAAAGTTTGAATATAAATCGTGCATTTTTGAAATGAGGTTTGCTATCGTGTGATTAAATTAACAGTTGAATTAGAAGTTTTAGGGTAATATATGTTAGTATGAAATTAAAATTTGTGCGAGAATTTCTATGTAGCGTTAGATGGATTTATTCAGCATTAAACGAGTAACAAATTATTAAATAAAAAACAATTGAATAACAAATACTTGAATCGTTTGTTTGACTACGAATTTCTTGGCTAATTTTTTTAATTATCATAGTATTGGCCTCGAGGTTTAGGCGCGCGGTCGAGAATCTCGGCGGTCGCGGGTTCGAACCCCAGGCACACATCTCTGACTTTTATAAATTATGTGTGTATTCACATTGAATTATCACT
Organism: Cephonodes hylas; assembly: GCA_030295005.1. NCBI lineage: Eukaryota > Metazoa > Arthropoda > Insecta > Lepidoptera > Sphingidae > Cephonodes > Cephonodes hylas. The sequence continues at coordinate 8,740,072 of AP025382.1, forward strand.
TGCTTTAACGGTGAAGGAAAACGTCGTTATGAAACCTGCACACCTAAGAGTTCTTAGGAATTTCTTAGGTGTGTAGTCCGCCAACCCGCACTAGTCCAGCGTGGTGGACTACGGCCTAAAACCCTCTTAATGGTAGAGGAGACCCGTGCTCAGCAGTGGGCGTATATGGGTTGATGATGAAGAAGAAGAAGAAGTATTTCTCGCCGATTGAATTTTTCATTTTCCGTTATTGAGTATGTCCCATTCTTCATAACCAGACGTAATTGTTTTCCATACATTAATAGTAACTAATTAGAAGGCATAAGTGTTCATTAATGATGTTCGTTTCTCATAAATCCCCAGTCATGTTCGCGAACTAGCCACATCTGGCGTTAACACGGCACATTTAATAACTACTATGTACTTCATTATAGTATATGCAAAAATTTATTTCATAGGATACACAACTCAATATAATTTTTAATATTGTCATTGATTAAGAGATGAAATTTTCTTATTTTATTGATAGCAAAGAGGAATTAACAATTTGACGTAGTCCTTTTGGAAGATTACGCAACTTATATTGCAAAGCTTCTTTCTTCATAAAAAAATAGGCTTTAAGGTGTGCCATATTGGTGTTAAAATTATAATTACCTTATAACAATTAGTGCTAATTTTTCAATGAATCAAAATAATTTTCGAAAAAATTCTAAGAAGTTTTAAGTGTAGGTCCCTTACGATGTTTTTAAGTGATAATTTTCAGTCAGAGATTTTTTTGCCACGTCTCATTACGAAAATATAGACGAAAAATAATATCATGATTAAACAAAGCATCTATATTATCATCAATTTTCACATATACTACCTAAACTATGACCAACCGCCGTCAATGTTTTTGCACCCGCATACTGTAACTATTTATAATTACTGCCCACCCTTCCAAGGTGCGGCTCGTGGCTAAATGTCAAGCAGATGTTTGCGAAACGGTAAAGTTGAGTGCGCACGGCGAAAGAAGTTTTTATCGTGCTGTATTGAAAAAAGGATTTAATAAAACCGTTAAAGGAATTATTAAGTTTCTTTTATGGAAATAAAGTTAGCGTTTTTAATGCATATTATTTGAAGTAGTGCCTCGAGGTTGAGGCGGTCGAGAATTTCAGCGGAGGCAGGTTCAAACTCTTGGCACACACCTCTGAGTTTTCGAATTTATCAATATAGTTACAATGAATCATAATATAATACTTAAACGGTGAAGGAAACCTTATTTTTTTTTTTAAATCCTTACTTACGTAGTCCAAAAAGAACAGCACTAGGCTTGCGTGATAATCTAACCTCTCTAAGCTGTAGAAGATGCCTGTGCCCAGTAGTGATATGGATATGAGTTGATGATGATGTAGAAACTATGAAATAGTCAATGTTCTGCACTTAAATATCCAATACCATGCACTAATTTAATCATCGGAATATTTCTCAACCTGGATGTCAAGCCACATACTTAACAACTAATAACTTTACTCACATAGACATTACCAATACGCTAAATACCGCAATTTACATTTAAAAAAAACAAGTAAATTAATCAATTATTCTTCATGCGCATACTAACGGTCTAGACTTTAGAAAAACTGGGACCGTTGCAAGCGTTATAGGTCATCGTGACTCAGTGCTATACCGAGCGTAAATGCACCTGGGAACCTAAGCAATATTCATTACATTTTGAACTTTATGCCTATGGGAATAAGGGTTATGTTATGTGGTGATGGACAGGTGACAGAACTGTATTGAAGTTGGTCACGGATGGTTGATTCGCAGGTTTTTGTCAATAAATGCCACGTGCGGTGTGTAGAATTGTTATTTTACTTAAAACCAAAAGGGAATATGTTCCTAATTAGAAAATTAAGTCTTTATTGCTTTCATGCCAGAATTAACATGAATGAAGTCATAAATAAAAATTTTGACAATAACTTTTTCAGCTGAAAGCTGAAAGTTGTCTTCCAGACAACCTTTGTATTAAATGTAAGAAGGCAAAGTTAAAGGTGTACAGATAAAGAGGTAAAAAAAAGTTTGGTTTTAATTTCAAAAGTATCCATCTAGATTTTATTATAAATCGGTAAAATAGTGAATCTCATTTTTTTTTGTCACCTAACATTGTTTATTAATTCCAATTATAAAATTTAAAAAAGCACTTAACGTTCACATGCACCATATTATACTATGTAGGTATAAACTAGTCTCATTTATAACTAGCTCACGCTAAACTTTTTAATAAAAAGGGGTGACGCGCAATATTTAGATCAGATAATTAAAAAACTTCCCATAAATTCACCGGTCAGTCAAACAATCCGCCCTCATACGTCCCATGTTCAAGCCATTAACAAAAACGTGCTTTGAATATCAGGACAATGTTATCTCATCCCTTTCACACCCTAACGGAAGGCGGAGTAAAAATCTCTAACATTCGAGCGCCTGACAGAATTTTATTAGCAAAGACGCAAGGATCAAAATTGTTGCTCATAAAATTTTGGAAAGCGACCACAAAGTTACATTTGCGGTCCATAAATTGTGAACTCTATACTTGTTAATATAAGTTTAAATGGTAATAACAGCAAATATAAGTTGGTGAATGAACGTCCAGTGAATTTAATGTTTGGTAAAAGAGTCAATACGTTAATCTGCATAATAAAAGAAGTATAGAGGACGCGTGGTCCCTTAATTGCTGCTCTGTGAATATCAATTGCGCTGGAAAAAACTGTCCACTTCAATGGACGAGTGGAATGTTTGAATGAGCGGGGAATTTCGAAATAGTGTAGAGACGCTGTTCATGCTAGAACTACATTATTAAAGAATTTTGTAGTTTTTGATTTCAAATGGCGAATTTTTTGTAGTTCATTGAAAAAAATTTTGCTCCTTATGTTTTTTTTCTAATATAGGTATTTTATGAAAGTTGCTTAATTTTGCACACCATAACGACACAACAAATATATGCATTTGGATTAATATTTATTTATTTACACTTATTACAATTATTTGTAAAGGTGGACTTAATACCTCTGGCATTATCTTCCAGTCAAACCTTGGGTGATGCAGAGATAATACGATAATAATATAGATAATAATATCGAGTTAGTATGTTCTTGTCTCTACTTGTATTACACTTCATATTGTGTCTGTATACCTTTCTTAAATCTGATTAGTAGATTTAACTTCATTGATTAAGAACTATATAAACAAACACCGAATCCTTGAATATACGTTTGCGCAATAACCGAAGCATCATCTCTACGCATATCGACCCCAATAAAGGGGTAGCGGAGGTCCAGCGACCTTTTGTCCGGCGCAAATGACCCCAAACAGCAATCATCGCCTATTGACCGCCAGTTCCCATGGCAAGATACGGGCACTTTGATTTGCGACCGAATTTGAATACAACCATTTTGAATTACACTTAATTAAGCTAGGAAGCTGTGGTGAGGTCAGTTCACACTTGCCCTTTGAGGATATTAATAATAAGGAAAAAAAGTATTTTTGACTTAAGTTATTTATCGTTTTAGTCAAGGTAAATTATTAAATGGCTAATTTATTGGGATGAGCAGATTAGCAGCAGCAGCAGCAGATCTAACGTAGATTTAGAGCGCGTTAATTAACTTGAACGTATGAAATTAAATAAATACACCCAACAGTCACATACATAGTCCTGAGTCCTGACCCCACACTAAGATACGAGTCTTGTATCGCGGGTACCAGAAACTACGAGAGGCTTTTCGGTCTCACAAACACCCAGACCCGAAACAATTATTTGTGGATCACACAAACATTTGTCTCGGTGCGGGGATCGAACCCGCGGCCGCTCGTTTCGCAAGCTGGTGTCTAGCCAACTGCGCCACGGGGCTGTCAATTACCTGTCATATACAGGTTACTTCAGCGTATAGTGCGATCACCATGGACTTATCATCAAATTTATTAATAGCATTAGGTATCATGTGCATCATCATTGTTTCAACCTGTACTTTTTTCCTTCTTTGCGCTGGATGGAGGCCCCTTGTCTGTGTTCAGCAGACGTTTTCGGCTGACGATGACGTGCTTTCTTGAATGAAATTTTCAAAGCGCAGTTATCGTAAAATATAGTAGAATACACATCGTCTACTTCACTGGAACATTACGTGACTTGTGAACAGACCTCGACTGGACAATATTTGTTTGCCCTCTCATTAACCGCGTGTATTGCACAATTCGGGGCGAATATAACGCCAATTTCGTGCTCTCAATAGATTATAATAGACTCGGGAATTCGGCAGCCATCTTTAATCAACCTCTAATGAAATTTACAAACATGTCTAATCAACGTATTGGTTGTAAACCTATTATTGAGTCCCGTTTCAATGGCGTTATCAATTACCTGAAATTTGTTATTGAAAGGAAAAGTGCGTGATGAACTCACTAAGCTATCGTTCTTGTATTGCTTAAAAATTATATGCATTCCTAAGGTTTTGTACAGAATGTATTCAGACCGTGATTGGAAACTAAGGGAGGTGACGGCATACGTTTTCCACATGATTTTTTCCCAATAAAAAACTACACAGAAATTGCAGCTAGAAATCGCATCTGAAAGAAATAGCAGACCGACAGATGTAGCTAATTTTTTTTATTTCCTCTCAAAGTCATCTATCATTCATGTTGTATTTTTGTATAGTGTACAAAAAAGAATATGAAATGATTATCCCATGTACAATTAAGTCACAACAATTAATCTCCTACGTTTATTAGCCTATTAGTACATGGGATGTATAGAAAATCGCTAATAAACCGAGCCCGGTGGCTTGGCGAGTCGTAAACCGGTTTACGAGTGGTGCACTGTGCATTCGTAAAAATATTTCGGAAACGGACACGCGACGTCATTACCCACCCTCGCACTTTATTGCACACATTAAATGAGTTGTGTGGATATTATATAAATTTGTACAATGGGTGTATTTGTTAGTACTCATGCTTGGGAATATGGGAAGTTTAGATCTTAGTCCCACACCCAAGTCTTATAAGCGTGGTTTCTGGTGGAGTTGCAAGTATTGATGAATTTGATGTATGTATGTATTCGTTAGCAAGCAGTGATGGCATCGAGGTTAGGCGCGCGGTCGAGAATCTCGGCGGTCGCGGGTTCGAACCCCAGGCGCACACCTCTGACTTTTCAAAGTTATGTGTGTATTCAAATTGAATTATCACTTGCTTTAACGGTGAAGGAAAACATCGTGATGAAACCTGCACACCTAAAAGTTCTTAGGAATTTCTTAGGTGTGTAGTCCGCCAACCCGCACTAGGCCAGCGTGGTGGACTATGGCCTAAGCCCTCTCAATGGTAGAGGAGACCCGTGCTCAGCAGTGGGCGTATATGGGTTGATGAAGAAGAAGAAGAATGTATTCGCTTTTCACTAAAGATCTTCCTTAATTATTGTAAACGGTCTGTGTACACAGACTATAACGAACCCCAGCCAAAGCTAATCATACTTATTTATTTACTGTTTAAAACAAATTATCACTTAGAGACAGGTCTAAATCATAATTAATATAATAATAAGTAATTGCTAATTACGTAGAAAATTACATAACTAGGAGTACCTATATGTAGGCCGTATATGGTAAAGTGTGATTTTGTGTGTGTGGTAAATAATAAATTTGACAAAATGAAATATATTTCCTCAAATCTAACCGCAGATATTTAAAGTAACATTTTTAATTATAATAATCAATATCAATGTCTGCAATTTACATAATTACCAACTAGACTACAATTTCATCCACCGTAAAAACCAGTATAGTACTCGAAACAATATACAAAGCAATTATGAGGCAGTGGGGCGCCCCTGGCCATTCAATCAACATTGGGACATAATCATAAACCGGCCGTCCGGCTGTCCGGGCTCGTAAATATTCGGACACCACCCGGACACAGCCGGACAGCAGTCGGACATTTATTGCGTTCGCCAACGTTGAGATGTTATGACGCAAATCGGTACGAGTGTAATTGATGCTGATTCGTGTGGATTTTTTAATTTCGACTGACAAGGGGAAAGCGCAGCGGGGTTTTAGCGGCATTTTTTGTTTTGGCTATGAATGACGATGAATTGATGGAAGGTTTTAGAATAGAGGGTATGGCTGTCTTATAGTAGATATGGATATAGGAATTAATCTGGCGGGAATGTGTGGGTGTAGTAAGGGTTGCTGAAAGTCTTTAGGTGAAAGCCGATACATATAGTTCGCTCTGAAAGCCTAGACTGGAGTTAGGATCAGGATGATATCGAACCGGTTCAGATGTCTATCGTTAATCCTCTTTTCCATAATTGATTAAAATGCCATCATAGAAATCACGTTATGTCGATAAATCCTTGAAGGTGAATAAAAGAACGCGATAGAGATGCATTTCGGCTAAGACTCCTATTATTTTTATAATTTAGAATCGTCTGATACCGAGACTATGATAAATCAGTAGTACTTTTTACCTAATCGATGATTCCTTTGGTATTATGGGTGGTAGCTCATTTGCTTTTTGCCTACGATAGAAAATGTTACGTTAGTAGGGCTTAAACCTCTTCATCCTCATAAATCTTATAGTTTATGTTTTATTAAAATAAGCAAAATATTGTCTTAAAGTTACAGCGATCGTAGAAACCAGAATTCTCCATTTTTACATACACCAGGAAATATCAATAGAACCCAGCACTGAACCCAAACACAGACTGAATGTCACGTTGAAAATAAACAAGAATTTCTGAATATGAAGCGCAAGGCGGACCAATTCTTTAAAATCACCTCCTTTTGTGCTTTCACAGGGTAATGTACGCGACGAAGAAATACAACTATCGCTTAAACAAATGTGCTAAAAAGACAAACGTTTTGTTGGTACCGAGCGCCACTACGGACGTATGATAATACGGTTGCTTTTATACACCCTACTGGTGGAATTTGGTGAGATTATGTCGAAGTAAAAGTGAGTTTTTGGGTAGTATTAAAGTTAATAAATAATAGACGTGTGTGAAGATTCTGGTTGGTTTATGGTACGATATTGAAATGAGTCTATTGTAAGGTAGGTAGCTTTAAGAGTATGATTTTGATCAAATTTTATTGACAAAATATTCTAGTAGATTTCACATGAGTAATATTCCTAATAATTCAGAATCATTTTTGTTATAAATTTACTTTCAAAGTCGGATCTTCTTCATCAACCCATATACGCCCACTGCTGAGCACGAGTCTCCTCTACCTTTAGGGAGGGTTTAGGCCATAGTCCACCACACTCGCCAAGTGCGGGTTGGCGGACTACACACCTAAGAAATTCCTAAGAACTTTTAGGTGTGCAGGTTTTATCACGATGTTTTCCTTCACCGTTAAAGCAAGTGATAATTCAATTTGAATACACACATAACTTTCGAAAAGTCAGAGGTGTGTGCCTGGGGTTTGAACCCGCGACCGCCGAGATTCTCGACCGCGCGCCTAAACCTCGAGGCCATCACTGCTATAAAGTCTGATACTTCATTAATATTTATAGTGTATTACAAAATTCCGGGAAACCGCTGAATGCAGGCCGCGTCCGACAGACGGCTTTGGAAGTCTGAGGTAGCCAATGTCCAGCAGTGTTCATATTTCGGGTGATAATAATGATGATAATATAATTCATGTCTCCAATAACAATTTGTTACCCCTTTGCTGTATATTTCATTCCAAGATTTTCTCCTTAATAATGAAGAAACAATACTTAAGTTATTAAAACAAGTGGTAGGGGCTCGACGCCTTAGCATTCGCAACGAGACCGCTCTCCAGAGAATATTTACAGAATAAACTTTATGTATCTCGCTAGTTTATGTTACACGGAACCCGCTTCAGTGCGAACAAACTCCTTCCATTTGGACAGCAGGAAATTCTAGCAAATATCATAATGGAAATGTTTGGATGAGAGATTGAATCATTTTCTTTCCGTGTGTGGACTTAGTCATGCTGTCTTTATAATATATACTTACTTACTTCATCAACCCATATACGCCCACTGCTGAGCACGGGTCTCCTCTATCATTGAGAGGGTTTAGGCCATAGTCCACCACGCTGGCCTAGTGCGGGTTGGCCTTTATAATATATACTCATGTGCATTTATGTCTGTTTACCAAAAAAAGCAAAGTTGAATTTCGTCACCAAGATTCGTATGCTTCGAGATTTCGTGAAAATTTTATGTGAAAATGTATGTTTATTTTATAGACGGTACCAAAACATTTTTCGTAATAAGTAGACAAGAACCCCCATTACGACTGATAGTCTAGGTTAAATCTAAGTCTATTATGCTGATCTACCATGGTTTGGCGGACTAACACCTAAGAAGTGATTTGTTGTGAAAAGGTATGACGTTTTCCTCACGATGTTTTTCGTCACAGCAACTTAAAAGTTTATCATATATTCTTATAATCTACGTTTTGACATTGAATCCATATCCAACACTCTCGCAGCTTTATTTTTACCTACTAAGCCTAGAGACCGTCATACAAAACTACTTTTCAAACTTTATCGACGAGAAGATATTAAAACGTTACGCTTATTTAGTATGCGGGTATTTTAGATTAATTACTTTGCGAGTAATTTTACCCAGTGTAAGTCGACTTAACAAAAGTTTTAATTAACAAGAAATTAATTGCCCTAAAATAAGGATTAAGGGGTTGAACCGCGTATCTGATGTCGGCCAATTAACAGAGATATCTCTCAGATTACATGGAGTTTTTATGATATTAAATTAGATACATAAATTAGTATGAAAATATGTTTTTGTATATAAAAATAATACATGTAAATTTATATTAATTACGATGAGCCAAAAAGTTCACAAAATTTTATTTGTCTCTTCAATGAATATTACATGTAATTTTTTGGTCAATGCTATGACAAAAGATTTTACATTTTATGTCACACTTTGCTAAACATTTTCGACAAAAAGAAATGAAAACACTCATCTTAACAAATGTTTTTTTTTTATTTATCGAGAATAAATTGATTGAATTCGTAACTTTATTAAGTTACAGAAGTTCATATTCCTTGCTTTAACCAAAAATAGTTGAACCCAAGCCATTAATCAAACATCACGTTAATCCGAAACTAATTAAGACGCGCCACGCCGTTGGAGGATTTTACCGGATTTCAATGTCCTATACCAATAATTAGTTGCTTCGGACTGGGTATTAAGTCACCCCTTTACTCTACGCCAATTAATTCTGCATATCACATGTATTTGTAATAGATAGATAGCTTGTGAATAAGATTTGTGTAAATAGGAAGATTTGTTTAAGCAATTTGATAATAAGTTCAAGTTGAGAGTTTAGAAATATATTTCTTTCGGTATGCCGAATTACTTGCAAATTTCTACCTAATTCTTTGAGGACCGTCTGTGAAAATAAAAGTAATAAAGCCGCTTTATTCACATAGTTTGTAAGAGTTTAGTTGTTACTTATCTTCAAGGTATACAATAAGCTTAATAAAAGTAATACGAGGCTTTTGCTGACAGTAATTTTTATCACTTTTACCAGTTTATAAGTCACTTTATTAGTACTAAAAAAGGCACTATAAAAAATTCTCAAAATATTTCGCAAATAGCCACTCTAAGAACCTACCGAATTAATTCAGCCCAATCAAAATGACCGCTGCCTTTGACCATGGCACTTCAATCCCAATGACGTCACAAGGGGCAAATCACGACCAAAGGGCCGTGTGGCAAAAGGGCCACAAGTGCACAAGTGAGATTGGTTTTGACGCTCTGACGCCCTACAGCGGCTGACGGCTGATAATATTGCTTCCAGCTTACAAAAGGACGTGTGAATGGGTTCGGTTGGTCATAGATTAGGTGGTTTGGAGATGTGATGTGTCTTTGATTGAAAAAATTTGCTATGTTGCTATAATGACTTATACCTTCAGTACGTGCTAAGGGGTGACTGAAAGTGTATTTTAGTTTTATGAGTTGCCGAAAACATTCATAATCTCATGTTGTATTCCCCGAAGAGGTAGAAGTGCATTTCTGCATCCAAATTTCGCCAGATAAAACGTATCAGTTTAATGATTCACCAACCACAAAAAGATTTAGGTACGGTATAAACACTAGTAACTTTTAAAATTTTGTAAAATTACTTTGGAATCATAAACATTACGATTACATATCGAGCTAATCAGATCAGAAGTCTACCTACGGCATAACATCTATGAGTATCGATTAAATAGATTAATTATTAAACCAAATACTTTTGCACATCTTATCTGCCCTATTTACTCTTTGTCCAAAAACACGAGTAATCGAAACTGAAAAGGTGGAGACGGTGCTGACATGGGTGCAAAGCTTTGTGAATCAGTAATGTATGCACAAGTGGTCACGTTTGTTTTGCCCTTCCCTACAGCTGACGTGTTTGTACAATTCAATTCTACAATGTTTTCTATTTTAGATTTGATTTTCAGTACAAATAAATAGCAATTTAGTATTTTCGTTTTGCCGTAATCTCGTTTTTTGTCCGCGATGGATCGAGTGCATGACAACAGAAAAAATAAAGGACAAAGGGATGGAATGAAGACATGACATGTTGTATAGTCTGCCAACCCGCACTAGGCCACTCTGGTGGACTAAAGCCTAAAGTCTCTTAAAGTTAGAGGAGATTTGTGCCCGGTAGTAGGACGTTTATGAGCTTATGATGAATCTGAAGACCTGATGACCAATATGTTTTGAGACAAATTTCAATATAAAGTTAAAAATCTAATGTATCGTTTAAGATTACTAGGCGTCCAAATTCTTTATATTAGTCACTAGTCCTTAAGGATTAAAAAAAAATTCAATAAGTTTGCATTTAATACACGTCAAGTATAATAAAGAATCAATAGGCCCCTTTGTACGTCCCTTTACGTTTTAAGGTCAAATATCCCCCATACTATCTTGAGATTGATTCGTCCCCCTCTATTGTGCTCGAAGGTGTGGGTCTCAAGGCGTTTTGATTTTAAATTGTTTTGATTATATTCTTTTGATACAACACACATTACAAACACACTTATATTTGGAAAAAATAGTTAGGAATTTCATAGTAATAAAAAAGTCTAAACAGAATTAGGCCAGCGTGATTGACAAAGATCAAACCCTTTCAGTTAGGCCGGTGATGGGGAGTTCTTGTATTTTCAGATTACGAGTATTATGTACTTAGTATTCAAATGTTTTCCTATTTAAAAATAACATAAAGAAGACATAATAATTAAAACACACACAACCACATTAGAACCTTTTTTGACAAGTAAACAGAGCTTCACTTCTACATCTCTGTTCCAAAAGCTGTTTGTTAAAACCTATAACTTTGAACTACAGTTTTAGCACCTTTCTAGAAACTTATTGAAATATACTTTGCCGTAAATCACAAAATCTACGAAGACATTTATTTATTTTCATTAAATTTCAATACAAGCTAACAGTATACACCAAATCGCTTATTTGCATTATTCGCTGACATCAGTCTTATTTGCACGTGCTAAATCACGGCACGGATCAACAACACACGCATATATATTTAATATAAGACTTAAACCCAAGAGCCAGTATGTAAAAACAGCAGTCAAGTACCAGTGAATCCAGTAGGAGCGTTGAAAAACTCGAGAGCCCTCGACATGATTTGCATAGTCTAAGATGTAATGCATTAACGTGCGATGGGCGTGGAGAGGCTGTGAGTATGCGGGCGATCTGTCCCCCGAGTGATCTCTCAGCTACTATTTTGCATTTATTTTGACCTCAATACGTAGAAAATTGTGTTTGATGGAGTTTTTATACGGGCTCGGTAAGGTTACTACATAGAATCATTGCCGTAACAGTAGATACATACAATATACACAAAAATTACATACATAGTTCTGACCCCATATATAGGATACAAATCCTGTGTCGTGGGTATCAGAAACTTCGAGAGATTTTTCGGTCTCACCAAAAATAGTATTCTGGTCGTACCAGAAGCTACTGGTAGTGGCAAGTAATTGTTAACTTTGTTTCCCGTCTATAATTTACTTTCAAAATTATATTGGTCGTGAGCGCCTTGGCAAGTGAACTAATTTTTATTAACTGTGACTGTTATCCTCAAAGAAACAGGTAGATGTATTTTTCTCCATATGTTTAAAGTTCTGGTGTTTCTGGCTGAAATGTCTCTCATTGTTGGTGGAACTTTTATCCTACTGTAGGATCAGAACTAAAAGACTTAAAGTCGCACACGAATTTTCTTACATTATATTTCTTCCCACAATATCGTCGCAAGAAAATAGAGCATATTACAACAGAAACATTGTACAAATAGGGTATACACTCAACTGTATGAGAGACAAACATCGGCAGATGAAATACAAATATCTAAGGAACGATGTTATTGGAACAACAAATAAAAGGTTTCAGGGAAAAGCTCAACACTTTGAGTGGGATTGCTTTAATATCATATTTATTTCTGTGTCAGTTAAGAAGGGTAAGGTAATTTTATCATACTTTAAGCACAAAATATTTGTATTATCAAAAATTAAGGTCGTAGCTATAGAGTGATATTGATAGCTCTATCGTCCCATATATTTTCCACTACTGAAAAATCCCTTTACCTATGAAAGGTAAGGCTTCAGTTTGTCACTCTGTCTTAGTGCGAGTTGGTTGATGAACCCGTATATTTTTCCAAACTAGAAACTGGGGGAGGGCTTAAACTATTCTAAACGAGGGTAAATTACTTTAGGTAACAAATATATAAAGGTAGCAGACAAACATAATACAATTACACGACAATAAAACATTACTCCGGTAAAGACAAGTTAATGACTGACCCAGTGGCACAGGCCATGTTTGAACACGACAAATAAAACAAAATAAAAAGGAGTTACGACCCCGTAGGATGCCTCTGTCTCTCTAATTCCTATTTACTTGTAATGTGGGATAATTGAGTTGCAGATCCAGAGTTTGATGATGTTAAGGAATTGTTGTTTTGTATTGGCGATGGCAAAATTTGTAGTAAAAATAATATTTATCCTAAAATGTGTAACAGTCTGTTGCACTTCAGATCGTAATAATTTAAAATTTTAATACAAACTTACAATAAAAAAAAAATAGTTTTTTATGTGCTTCAGATTGTAAGTGATGTGTGTATGCTATAAAATGATTTTACATCTCAATAGTGAAATTGGTTCACTGTTCTTTAACCTTTTTTATACTAGTAAAGACACACCGTTTTATACCACATTCGTAGTCTCATCAAATTTTTGCAAGTATAAAACATTCTGTATACCGTCGAAGTTTTAATGAGGGAACTTCCTTTATCCGTCCCTTCACTAAGGCGTTGTATAAAGTCTGCAACATACCTGTACTTATTCTATATAGTATTACATAGTATTATAAGCCTGCTATCGATTCCGAATTAAAAAAAGTAATCCGATACAAAACATAATTTTATGCCTACTTAGTATAATTTAAAATTTTAGCATTCATTCGTAAACAGGTATTTTGGTTCTTATTACTAAGGTAATAATTTCACTTCTGTATTGTGATTACGCTACTAAAATATTAACCAGAGAATGTATTTGCTTTTTTTGATAATTCCAAAAACCGAAAACAATAAAAACAAGACAATGGCTGTAAAACGTGACTTAATTACATTTTGAATAATTTGAAGTAAAAATAATAAAATATAATTGAATTACTCGCCAATTACAATGTTATGTTTCGACACAAAACAACAATAAAAACCCTTTCTTCAGTTGTCATTTCCTTGAAACCAGTGTCAGCTGTATTTTTTACGACCTTCGCTTGTTTTATTACTGGCTACAGTTTAATCGCACGAAGGAATATAATTAACTCAAGTTAATTAAAGAAATAACTGGATTTCCTAGCATCGTGCCTTAGGACATGTTGTATTTATAAAAGTTAAAAAGAAAGAAAAAACTATACATTGCTAGTTTCTATATTGGCATGTATAAATTAAAAATATCCAAACCATTATATGAAGTAGAAATAATTTCTGCACTTGTATGAAAATTCACCGATAATGACTTAGCAATTCCTGCGTAAATTCTGTTATAAACAAAGAGTGTTTTAAAATGGGAAATTGAGGCGAATTTATTTATTAATTGTTCTATTAACTTACCAGTAAAGTATAAATGAGTTTTGTTGTAACACAATATTCGCACGAGTTTCAATTCTTCACAGACGTCAAATGTCACTTTGATGCAATTTGAGAGCGAATGCTTTCCGGTACCTACCGTGACTAATTATGACGTGATTTTAAAACTGTCACGTCAAACAAACCCTTTGAATAGCCCTTTCGCCATTATCGTGGGAAGAGAGTGTTCTTTTTTCAAATCTCCTGTGGCTTTATGTATTTTTTTTTAATTTTATATCCACAGATTAAAAAATACGCTGAATATTTTAAATTGCAGATGCGTTTCAATCTTAGTCATAATGACATTGTCGCGTTTTATGACAGACATTTAGTTTTATGATCGATTCATCAAAATACTAGTAAAAGTCATCCCCGTCATTAGCGGGACGAACTCTTTACCTTTCATGCGATGATTATGCAAATTCATATTGTATATTAGCAAATCAACCGTTACAAATTAATGTTTACTAACATTTGCATAATATCAATAAAAAACGCGTGTCACGTAGTCATAAAAATGTGACGATTTATTTCGTTGATCGATGGGGTATAAAATGTACCCCGAAGTGTAAATACCCCAAATTAATTAATTCATTAGGGTTACGAAAAAAATATTTAAGGATACATTTTGTTGGGCTCCAGGTTTCATCTCGAATGGTTGGGGTAGACACACGACATTTCCGCGCGACTTGCTTCTACACTTCCAATGCAATAATTTTTAATGGTATGTCAAATTAACGTCTCTCCTTTTGTACGTCATAGATCGACGATATGTCGATAGGGTTATCTTAAAAAGTTGCAACCCCTTTTAAATTTTACAGCATTGCATTGTGTTAAATCGAATTGTGCAACCCTTATGGTGTTGCAATCAATAACTTTTATTTTTATTTATTTAACTGACTGTGTTGTGGTGTGTCAGTTGCAATTTTTTAAAGATATTTCTTGACTTTGCTTATCATATTTTGCTCGTTGAAAAAAACACGTATATGCTTTTCTAAGTTAAGCTATTCTAACGATGACAACAACAACATTGACTTGACCTAGTATAATAGACTATATTCTACTGATCTAAAAGCCAAAATTTTCTTCCGTAAAATTGTAACACTAATTTCAGTAAAATAAATAAAAATTATGAAACAATCTCATTAAATCAGCGAGAGAAAACAATAAAGGGCCGAAAGAATTCGGAAAGAAAAAGAGGATTACTCGGGAATTGTAAGGTGACGTCGGTATTTTCACTGAGGGCGTATCTCTGGCTTGATTATCCTCAACATCTTGGGGATGATAATTAGGGGTGGCGTAATAACGGGGGTGTTTTGAGTGGCGCAAGTGGCCTTGTGCGCATTTACGGGTTAAATTCATCTGCAACTTGTATTTTCTGTTTATAATTCTTGAGAAAAATACTATATAAATAAGAAGGCTAATCGATTTGAAGATCTTAAGTGGGATTCGGGGTCGAGCTGAAAACCATTTTTGTAATAAGCCTGGCAAGGTTTTGGACTGATCGAGTGTAATCATCATTTATTTATTATGGTACAATAAAAGCTTATGGATTACATCATATCTTTTATGGGGATAAATTATTCCCTAGACACAAATACACATTACTAAAATGAATTGTTGCACAACTAATACTTTTCCTTATAAACTTATCAATTAGGTCTTGGATCCCATAAATTGATACCTGGTATATCATTGACATAAGAGGAGTAAAATGAATTAAATTAAAACCGTTCATTCGTAAAGAGTTTGAAAATGGCCAAAAATTACAATAATACTGGTAAATAAATACTGGTAAATAAACACTGGTAAAATCGGGGTGTTGTTGAAGTGTGTTTTACAGTGGGGATACTGTGTTGAACGTATATTTTTAATCATAAATAATTAACTATAGTATGTCTCCATATTCTAAAGAAAAATGAACAAACACCTCTCCAGTTTACATAAAAAGGCCTTCATTGACACCCAATTATAGCCTATAAAAATGTACAAAAATAGGAAAGAAATAAAAAATAAATTAATTAGATATTTGTCACCGAGCGACACTTTGACACCCCCCGTTTGATGTGAAAGATAAGGACCCTAAAAATTGGACGATTTTTTGTTATCTCGCCAATCAACTTGAGGAAATCGCAATTATATCAATTACCCAACCCTTGGTGGAACAGAATGGATTTTGTTACTTTTTAATTTGCTCTAATTTTATTCTGAATTACTCAATATTTTTTTCGGATAATGATGCAGTTTGATATGTTTTAAAAAAGGAATATCATGTTTTTAAAATTATTAAATACATTAGTTAAACCAAACTCACTAACAAGCAAGACCTATGTCGAGGGTATTATAAATTACAAGATACTTTTTAGTCCTTCACAAACAACCACTTATAAGAAAAATAGACAGTGTTTTGTTTATTTCCCTTATAACTTAGCGGGACGAATATCGCCGTTTATTTGTCACTTATTCATTACGATACATTAATTACTTTGGTACAATTATTGCCTACTGTATGGCTCTCACACATTTCTATAACTCTCCATATTATGCGCTATCCGAATTACTAAGATTCTAGTGTAAAAACTTATTTCACCAACCCACCTCGCCACGTAACCCGGCAATTATGAGATAATTTCGTGACAAAACGCGCCGTGTGTAACGCTTAATTTTATCGCACCCGATAATGTTTGGCGCATATGTCATTCCACGCAGCATGATAAATTACTTAATAGCTTGGTAAAGGTAAAAAATAATAGGTTATTTTAATCAGGGGTAAAACTCCAAACAAATTCTAGAAAACAATTGCCTTGATCTCACTTTCGAAGATAACAAAATTGGATAATAATTTTCGCATTTTAATTATCAATCCACGTTTTTTTCATTGCTAAGCACAGGCCTCCTCTTCAACTGAGAGGTGTTACGCTTTAGTCCACCCTGCTGGCTTAGGGTTGCTGGACTATACACTTTTAAAAAAATTAAGCATTTTCCTTTGCTGTTAAAGTACCTACTTATTAAGTCATTACCATTACACAGAATATAAATCTGAAAAGTCAGAAGTGTGTGAAACCTAGAAGCGACGCTACCTAGACCCTTCCCAGCGGTAAAAGAAAACAACTACATAACCAAATATCCTCAAAACGGCATCTCTACAATCCGAACCTCCAAATCAACCCATACAACCATCTCTACCACAGCTAATAAGCCTTCATTGTCTCTATATGTCACCATAAGCACCCACTAACTCTACATCCCATTTCGCGGTAGAGACGTCTCTATAATCAAATTATAAGGACCGACTCTACCAGCTTAACCCATTAGATGGTGCCCAGAGTTTCAATTTGCGACACTCCCTCAAATTGAATTAAGGCGTTTGAAGGGACAGGATATGGGAAAGGTTCTTTTCTATAGTCTAAGGAAAAAAGAATTGCATATTCATTCTTGTTTTGGCAAACTGCATTAGACCAGCATGGTGGATTAAGGACTAAATACTCAGTTGTAGAGAAAATGGTTTTTAGGTTTTTCATTATGTTTTTCACGCTCACAGCGAGCATATATTAAAGCTTAGGCATTCTTTTGCGTATTAGCATTCGCTGAAACGTACCGAAATACATTCCTGCCTATACTCTCAGCGTTAAAAGCGAGGGTATATACATATGTGTATGGAAAATATTATTTGTATAATATGCCGGAACCAACCAATATCAACGAAATTAATATAATTTGTAATTTAGAATCCATGGGTCCATTAACAATATAAATAGGAGAAGCGATAAAAGTCAGCCGTTCATTAGTGCCACACGTATGAATTAATTCGCGACTGCGGAGGAGCAAGACAATTTATTGCCAATAAACAATAAGTGCGCGTTTACAACCTCATTGTGATCGGCGATCGTCACTTTGGGTTTAGTGTTGTGAAGAGTTTTGTCGATATCGAACATCGATAAATAATGTTCTGAACTCCGTCCGTAGATATCTAGACTGAATGCAAGGTCGATGATAAAATAACTGAACAAAGGTGTTTTTCTTTAAGTAATGTTCGGAAATTTTAACACAAATACGGCTCTCTATTCTTTGCCTCGATTTTTTTAATATAAGAATAAATAAATGTTACCTACAGTCTAAAGAATAAAGACGGTTTTTTCACTTAAAAATTGTCATAACTTAAATTTAATGCCAAAACATTGGCCGGTGACGAAGCTCATTTAATAAACAACAGCCGTATTTTCAAGGGTCTATAACTTTGCAAACACGAAAATCTTGCTATCCCATTTTGTGTTTCGTTTAATACTTGCTTCTCTTTCAATAATACTATTTATCGCAATCGATACCCAAATTATCGATATTAACAAGGCACATCATTCAAAAGGTCGGACAATAAATATTCGTACAGCATAAATATGATGCGGCATCGCAAGGGACCCAGTGACGTACACGTGCGTGTCACGTTATCGTAAAATTTTACGAGGCACATCACTACGAGATCGCCGCGGCCGCGGAACAGCTTCCGTTTATATATCAATATTATTGGGGTACACAGTTCGAATCCACTATGTATTTTTTGGATGTCAAGTTTGTTTACTTTTAATGTTGATTGGTGTCGTACTTGTTTCATTGCAGTGACAGGCTCGAAATATATTTGTAGCTAACGTTACAGACAATCCGTCCATAGTGTCTATTTCTATGTCCTCTTGGTTCCACATTGTAGTGGAAAGTAGGTATAGTTGAAACGAGTGCAGAAACATCGAAGTCTCAAGAAACGATTTTTAATAGGAAACCATTAAAAATATACTTTACTTTACAATGGTATAGACCATTCCCTTGTTTATATAATACTAGCTGTTGCCCGCGACTTCGTCCGCGTAGACTACAGGGTTGAGTTCAGATAGAAAATAAGTTAGTCTCTTTTACTTCTCAGAGTCCTATTTATGCACATACCAAAAATCATTTTAATTGTCTCAGTAGATGCAGAAATACGCATTCCCACGGGAATACTACATTTTCCGGGATAAAAGGTATCCTATGTTTTATCTTAATGTATAAGCTATATTATTGTAAAGTTTCATTAAAATCCATACAGTAGTTTTTACGTGAAAGCGTAACAGACAGACAGACAGACAGACAGACAGACAGAGTTACTTTCGCATTTATAATATTAGTATGGATTTTATAAAACAGAAAAAAAACTGAATAAAAGAGTCTATAAAAACATCTGTACAAAAATTTGCAGACATGAAAAATAGAAAACATTTTCACCTTCTCAAATTTAGTTTCTCATTCCACATTAATTTAATATCATCCAAACGTCTCTACAAATAATAAACTCACGAAAATATTGAAATGGTGAAAGCATCTCGCGTGCGAGTGTTTATTTCATTGGGAACAGAACGTCTCCTAAATAATGGAGAGATAACCGAGCGCCGGTATCACTAACAATAACGCTCGGGGAAGCGATAAAAGCGCTAGGTGGGAGCGCTTCAGTCGCTCAACGACGAAAGAATCGGGTGGCTGAGACATTTTTGGTAAGCGTTCAAGCAAAATCTGCTTCAAATCATTATACTCACAAATTTTGTAGGTCATAAGAAACATAAAGCATATGGCGGTGCTTAAAATGTACTGCAATGTTTAGTAATTGTCCTGTAGAAATATATATTTTTTAATAATTATATCTAACTCGTTACTGGTACACATCCCAGAAAGGATAAACGCATTTTATTTAAAATTATTAAAAAAAGTGAAATCTATTCACCAGAACATTTTTGTCACGTAATAAAAAATACCAGAACATAAAATAAATCCTTATAACCAACCACCTATAAAACTTATTTTTATTCTGTCGCATCCACACAATTCTCCCAACTACTCCCGAAAAGGAAAATCTTCATCGAAACTCTAAGAAAATATTGGATAGAGATTAGGCCATATACTTTTATTGGATTTTTCCAC
This sequence comes from Cephonodes hylas, assembly GCA_030295005.1. Lineage (NCBI taxonomy): Eukaryota > Metazoa > Arthropoda > Insecta > Lepidoptera > Sphingidae > Cephonodes > Cephonodes hylas. Next base: position 8,760,146 of record AP025382.1, read on the forward strand.
TTTATTTATTTAACGTACCGCCACCGTTTGTTGCGGAAACGTGAAAGAACTTATCTGCCACTGGAGAATAAATCTTTTTGTTTGTTAACACACTTTTTAGGGCGCCCCCTAGCGGAATTATTGCGCGTGGCTCAAGTGTACTCTCCTTGATAACGTCCGTTTTAGGCTCAATTTATTGTCGTGGATTATATTTGAGGAAAACGCAGTATTATCCATTTTTTGTATGTCTGTGAAAGCTGTTTCAATAGTACTATTTATGACGTAATTGCATTTCTTTTCATGGGTCAATTTTTATCGACAATTGTTGTTGTAAAGTGGATAGTTGTTACTGGTCAAATTATGGATCTCTTTTATGTTAAGCACGCTTATTAAAATAATATAAGCTATGAAATAATTTTTAAAGTAAAGGGAAATACAAGGGAGAAATAAGACAGCCTGCAAATTTTATGTGAATTTAATGGTCTCTATCTACTGGTATCATTCTACTATCATTGTGCCGTGTCATATCAGTCAGTCATTATTGGCTACAATAGATTTGAATAAACATAGTATGTTTGTTAATTCAACAGTATTTAGTATAAGTGATTATTTATTTATATTTTAAATTACAACAAGAAAATTTTGATACATTAAAAGTTAGAATAAGCGATGACGCCTGCAAGAGTATAGTAACTTTGTCGTGACATGTATTGAAATTATCAACTAGATTTTTCTCACGGTACTTACCCAAAATTCGCAAACACTATCAAATAAGATTTGTCAACCCTTTTATCAGTATTGGTCAGTAAGCTGTTGGTCAGCGTATCAACACCCGTTTAATCCATTTTCATGCGTCTCTACCAGCCATTGTGGATTACCAGTGGTCAGTAATCGGATTGGAGCATATTACGGGAATTTTGTGAGAATTTGCGAATATCGTGTTTCTCATATTAATTAGCTATCTTCTATTGGAGTATTGGTGTGGAATATGACTGTATCACAGGAGTCATTTTAAGTAAAGTAGAGTCTGAAGTGGCGATAAATAATTAGTTAATCATTACCTAGTCTCAATGTGCCCACAGATGTAAAGAAGTGACAAGATATTAAGCGTTATTTTTGTTTACTGGTATGTAAATTCAAGTAGGTAGTTAAGAAGGCAGAGAATAGCGAGATTGCATACTCTTTTTATTTCCGCATATTCAAGAAAATTTATATGACGCCACAATAAGTTAACATTGAAAATTTGGTCTTATCTCCTTTTAAGAAAGGCCAAATAAATTTTGAGCTTCTTAACCTAAGTATATTATGTAAACCGTTAGTCTTAAGCCACTGCTAGATGCTAATGAATTCTACATATAGATACATATAAGTGTTATTTTACTAGAGGTGTAACTCGGCACAAATGTGTATCTATTATTTCTAAAACGGCCGAAATAAGTGTATAGAAATAAAAACGTATTTTTTTAATAAAACCGCGACAAGTCGGCACACGGGGTGCGTTTAATCCCTCGCCAATCGTAAATGTTTACGAGCTCGCCTTGCCGCGGTGTGAATGCGACCGGGTGACGCCTGTGTAGACCAGCCCTTAGGACTGGGGTACAAAAAGACAATCGGAGAACGATGTAGAATGATTTCTTTACCAGAACAAGAAGGGTATGATATGATAGCTTTAGTGGCGAGATGATTAGGTTTATAAAACGAGAGACTGGGAGATCGATTATAGCATCGAGGTAATTATATTTGTGTTATGCACAAATATGAGTATAAGTAAGATCTGAGTGTTGGTGATATTCAAAGGGAAATGTTTTTCTATAATACTCACGCCATACAACTTGTGTAGAGATCTTAGTGAGAACTTAATGTAGAGACGAGCTATGTATGAAAAATTTTGTGATTTTATATAAAACTGTTTAGTTATGTTGGCTGCAGCTGATAAATTGACCTCAAAATTATTGACAATTGTAACTGTCAATGATATTAATGAATATCCAATCATAAATATTTAAACACAAGAGTTTTTTGTCCGTTCTTTTCTAGTAACAACTGCCTTCTAAAAGGGATTGTAATTAAAAATTTTAAAAGACAATCTAAGTTATGTATTTGACATTTTATAGATTCTATTATTTTATCACTTTATTTCGAAAAAAGACTAAGTGACATGAATTCCCGGTGTATTTCCCACCTTACACATTGGTGAGATAGAGCCCATCTCCGATATCCTCACTTATTGTATTTTGTATTATTTACCCGCGTTTACGATCATGTGTCGTTCATATTTTTGAGTGAGTCCAAACTACTTAAATTTTTATATCATCCATTTTCTACTTCAATAATGTTTGTGGATTTTATTGGATGTCGTAAAGTGTCTTTATTTTTCTATTTAATTGGATTGCACGGGAGTGTTGGGTCGGTTTTGATAGTTTGTGGTGAGAATATTTAGGATCCTAAAATGATATTTGCAAATTAAATGCTGGATAATATCGAGAGAATTGACAAGAAGTTATTATGCAAATGTATTTCGAACACTAATCAGAAATAAGCAGTCTAAATAAAGAAATCGTGTTACATTAAACACTATTATATGACTAATATATATTTATCAGTATTGCTTATATATTAACTGTGTTTCTACATAGTATCTATCTTGATTCTTATGTTATTCATAACACTTAAAAGCATAGATATAGAAAAGTATTACGCCCTTCAAAAATTTCACTTAAAATTGAACCAAAATCGAATCAAATACTAAAGTATGTGAAACGTCAAAATGTCTCTATCTCACCATACATCAATGGCAGTCGGTGTCGATAAACACCAACGATCATTAGATTATATGTTTTGACAAACCATTAAGCACCGCTGGATGCACTCTTTGACAGTTCACAATCAATCCATTGCTTTTGACATTTCACACTCCATGTCACTTGTCAAAAGTGACGTTTAATAGAGTGTAATATCGATGTTTAGTTGGTAATAGTGTCTAATGTGACAATAGTATATAATACCTGGTTTGTTATATAATATCTGGTTTCTGGGGTATTTAAACTACAAATACCTGTAGGCTGCCTCAGATTAGCGGTTTTAATAAGAGGCCTGCGATTAGCATATCCCATATTCGATTTTTTAAGTCAAACATAATTCGAGTAAGGTAAAGTTGGAGTATTGAACCTTCTTAATGAATTTAGGCATGAATGTGCGTTTATAAGGTAAATTAAAGAATAGAAGATAACTATGTAATAGTATGAACTTATTAGGGTGGATATAACCCTACAGAACAATTACTTAACTCATTAATACAGCCCTTAATTAGACATATTATTTTGATGTCAACATTGTATGAATTAAAAAGATGTCCACAGATAATAAATGTAGATGGATACAGCCCACATCACGTCAAATGTCATGTAACTGTCACTCTGGTCTCGCGACAGAGAGATTACACCATAAAGTAATTAATTAGTTTTAATTACTTTAACCCTTTTTGTTTAACTGGGGGTCGATGTAACTTAATTTTTGTATTTTTTTTTAGATAGTTTTAGTTATGAATATTAAATTAATATTAACCATTTAAAGAAAATAGTTGGAATTTACGTAGATCTTATACTAAGCGGTTTTCTGTATTACATGCCATTATTTGTTAACTACAGTGTGGCTCTATCATGTCTAAAAGTTTATAGATTTAGAAAACAAGAATAATAATTAAATACAAAAGTGAACTGAATGGAATTTACTAAATATTAACAATAACGAGGTTGAATTATACACAAAATTCCCGTAGACAACCGGGCAGAGCTTCCGCGCTGTACGACGACCGATGAATAATTGTTGCTAGTCGCGCTCAGAGCGCGCTGATATGGGCAGCCGACGTGGTGAGACTACCCGCCACAGACTTATTATCTAACTATAGTATATATTCTTACGTGGTTATAAGCTGAAATTTCCTAATTTTTTGAGTGAAATCTTCACATCCAATCCGATTATGTTTTATAGATGGATACTGAAGAAGTTGAAACTCTAAAACGAGGATACAGAAATGTACCGTTACCAAACTTTTTTTGTATAAAGACGTGTGAGTTTACAAAGACCCGAGCGATACCACAGGCATAAACTACTTTCCCCAAACCACAATCTGGCGATAAAAGAATCCACTTAATAAAGACGTTACAAACTTGGCCAGACGAATTAACCCTATAAAATATGCGGTTGTATTAATTTCGGTACATTGTCCGCGAGGGCCGAAGTGACCGCACGTGGTAAACAGATATATCTTTGCAACAATGTCCCGTTGTCCGTGACCACATCAATTAGTATGGCTTTTGTGGACTTTACGCTGATCTCGTTAAGTATTTGAGTGGAGAATATTAAAGAAGAGTGAAATGTATTAAAAAAAATTACAAAAAGGGGATGTTTAGTGGTAGCTGTTAAGTGTGTAACTAACGAAAATAGACATAAAACATAATTTGTATAATTTGAAATGGAATCTAGTACTTACATTCTAAAGCAAAGCTACGCAATGTAACTTTCTTCATCATTATCAGCCCATATACGTTCCATGGGTAGACAAGGACCTCCTGTACTAATGAGAAGATTTAAGCCTTAGTCTCACTCAGTCACGCTGGCCTATTGCCTATTGGATGAGGAGAGCCGAAGATCGAGCCCAGTGGCGTGCCATAGGAGAGGCCTATGTCCAACAGTGGACGAATAAAGGTTGATGATGATTGCGGATTGGCAGACGACACACCTAAGAAAATTTCTAAGAACTTTTAGGTGTCACGATATTTATGTTACCCTATCGAATGAATAATAAAAAATATGAACAAAAATACTGGCAAAAATAATACAATTATTATCAACGTCCAAATTTGGGAGTTAACACTAAAATTAGGTGTGACTGGGCCCAATGGACCCCGACATTCACGGACAATGTATTTTAAAGGGCATCCACTCGGGTTCAAGTGTGAATGTCGTAAAATTAGTTCCGCTACCGCTAACTAGGGGTCAGCACTTTCAAAATCCGCCATCTTGTTCTCCAAAGCACACTTTGACGTATTTATGAGTTTTGCAAATAGCCCTTAGTATGTGGGAGTATAGATTTGTTGATCGTAAATTATTTATAGTTCGATGTAAAAAATGTAGATAAAAATGTCATGGAATTGATTTCGGTCATATTCTATTGATGTTATGGTGAAAGCCATAAATAACACTCAATAGCTACAGTTCTGGTCAATATAATTATAGTAGGGACTTTATGAAAATTAATGGGGCAAGATTATTTGGATTCATTCACATATATATTCATGCAGCAACTACAATACTACCAGAGTTTGGCATTATACCGATAAAGTTCCATTTTTTTTGGCTATAATACTTATTCCACGCTCTCATATCTTATACTAAAACGTAGCATACATAATATTTAGTAGCATTGTCTAAAAATTCCATTCCCTTTATTTTTATCACACCGGAAATATTTTTTAATCTCTTCTGTACTTTCTTTTACTAAGGTAAGAATCCTAAAAATACTTTCATTATGGCAGATGTGAATAAAAAAGATCACAATAATAAAGGGTTAAAGAAATTAACACAACATTAAATTTAATTGTTGTGGTATAATGCTTAAAATACTTAATACTATACAAAAGGTAAACAATAATTTAAACCGAAGGGTGTGGCATTATTAATGACTAACGTTCAATATATTTTTTTAAATTAAATCAACCGTAGTTGCACCACAACAATCATTAAGGTAGTATAAAATATCTATCAATCGCAATACAATAAAAATATTGCCAATGCTTAAAAAAAACAAATGAAACATTGTGTAAAAAAGGGTATGGATTTCGCGGGAATTGAGTTTTAGCAATTGTTTGAAGTCTTTTCTTTTTCAAAGGTGAGATGTTCTCGAAAACAAAAAAAATGCTTTTTTAAATGTAAAGATTATGAGCCATAAATGAATAAGAAGAATGAGGCATTTCATTAGGCGTCTATTAGTCCCACGTAATAGAGGGCAAACCTATTGCTGTATTTTGACAAAATTCCAGGCTTCGTGCTATTATAAAGAATTTCCTAATGGCAAAACCCTATAACCCATTTTCCTGACTCGAGAGTCAAACCCCCGGTTTCTAGATAGCATGACACATACTCGTATCGCAAGACCTAAAAGCAGTCCTTGTCTTAAATATGAGATTAAAACCACTTGCGCGACCGTTCGTATTTAATATTCATTCAATACATAAAAATAGACAAAATGACTAATTCAATTAATGCAGTGTTACCCAAAAAAACGAAAAAGGGGTTACCGCTTGTCTCGCTTCAAAGAGTTTGTAGGGGAAAAAAGCATTTTTTACGTAAATCGAATTTGGTAGGATATTACTGAAATTGCATTGACCGGAGGGACAAACAAAATTATTGAGTGTTGGCCCGTTAAATGTGTTTATTGGATTACGATCGGCGAGTGATTCCATTTGTGTGTGTTTTTGACGGGTTATGTTCGTTTTTTTTGTGGGAGAATGTTAGTAAATTACGAGTTAATTCGCTTACGATATGCGATTTTTTCGATTAAGTTTTGGAGTAAGGATATAAGAATACTGTCAAATTTTTAGATTGGAAAGTAAATGATGTAAAGATTCATACTTAATGTGCTAAAAATAATTATTAGTAATCACTAAATGAGGAAAAACTGAGGAAAGTTTATTGTATTAAAGTAATAATTAAATTTATCCTGTAACGATATTAATAAGTAAAAACGTATACTGTAGATATTTCTTTTACAACTTCTCTGAAACTGCATGAAAAAAAGAGATCTTAACTACGATTTAATAGGCACTATTGCGAATTTTATGTGTAAAAAGTCGAAAACATATAGGACCAAAACACGGACAAAATATTGTAGATAACATTTTTTGCTTTAAAAAAACTTTCACTTCAACCTTTTTATTTATAAAATCAATTACCAATAGAAAGATACAGGGGAGGGCCACCATTTCAAATCGCAGAGGTAACAATTCACCGAATTTAAACCTCGTAAAGTTAAATGGAGTGTGATTGAGACCCTTAACATGTGTACTGCCGACTGCTAATGGATTTAAAATTTATTACTTTGACGCCCACTTTATATTAAAAACCATAATTCACAACTCATACACGCCGTATTACAAGGCCATAAGGTTTATTTTAGAGTGAATATATAGTAGTACTAGTATTACAATATGGTAGTTTTTTTAAATTCAGCATTTTATTGAAGACACGTGTTGTTTTGATTTGTTTTTTGTTGTTATAGGTACATACGTTATATTAGGTCTTTTTCCCCGTGTCCTAAATTTGATTCTCACGTTAGTATTGCCATATTTAATATGCCCAATTTATTGCAATTTACAGTACCTACATATTAACTAAATCTAACCTTAACTACTTTGCCTACTTTTTTAGATACATACGTGAGAAATTCGTGGCCTGTTTTTAAACCTATAACCATCGTTTTGTCATTCCGGCTCTTTTTCATTTACCATCGCTTCTATTAACTATCTATACCTTCCTACACTGAATTTACTTTTATCAAATTTTTACTTTGACAAGCAAATACTAAAGCATTTTATTATATCTAGCTACCGTCAAAGTATGGCTCAATAAATTCATACAATATGTCTGCACCGTATACTACAAGGAAGTTACTCGTAAACTTTTACGATATCGCCAATTGACTTCCGAAGCTGTAGTGAAGGGTTCACATTCATTTACTGCTTGTTTATGGTCAGACGAGTATCAAAGTATAGTAAAACACTAAGGTATCTAGCTTGCCAAAATATATAAGCTGGATATGCCTTCAAAACCATGGCGCTAAACCAAGTTATTCTAACCGAGTTATGTAATGTAAGTGTTATCGATTCATCATTTTACTGTCGAAAATACGTTCGGGAAAATTTTTGAGTCATATTACAAGCACTCGTTTCTTTGTTTATGGAATAACAATCTTAAAATGCTTCTTAATGGTGAGTACAAATAATGTGAAGAAACATTGATATAAATGTCTTAATGCTTCTATTCCCGAAGGAATAGGAAACGATGTAACGGCTATTTAATAACCGATTTTCGGAGAGATTTTAAGACTTATTTTTATTCTGAAGCTTATGAAACTTAGATCTGTTAAGAAAACCCAATAGCAAAGTGCTTTACTCAAGTTTCAAACCTCTCAATACCATACACTAACACCGTCATAACAACGCGTTCATAGAGGCTATAATATATAGATATATGTATGATTATCGAGAACACAATTCATTATATTTACCCGTTGGCACGGGGTCGGTTTATACCGACGAATATAAAATATCCGATGCTCGTCGCTGGTTCGTTAAAAACCGCATTAGTCCGCATTTATCGATGTCGTTAACGTGAGCTTAAACTGTTTTATGTTTGTGAATGCAGGGTTGCTCAAAATTTGTATTGATGTCTCTTTTTGGTGTAAAACTTCAGTTTATTGTGTGATACAAAATTAGAGCGATTTGTTAAAAAAATGTGATAAAGAAGTTTATTTCTCTTGTTATTTGACTCTATTGCACGTTTCATAAAAATTCATAATTTCAAAAACTGGGCAGGGGCCACCCACTACTGCGAAGTATTCTTTGCTATGAAAGCGCCTGATATTGTAATGTAAATATATATGAGTGTATACATATAGGGTGTAGTCTTGGTATTAAAACACGCAACCGTCGGATTTGATCTTGAAGAAAAGCTTCTCTTTTCCAATAAGGCTTTGACTCCAATTGCTATAGAAAGATATTATTTAAATTTTTTAGATTAAATAATAATCATAATGTTGAGAACCACTATATCCTAGTACAACGTCGGTTGTACATCAGCATCACAATGACTGCCGATGTTAGTTCTGCGGAAGCGAATGTTGTAAATTTTTACAACTGCATGTCGCAATTACTGCAGGGAAGGGTTGAATGGGATATCGGCGGGAGAAATCGCGTCATTGTCCCCGATTTTTGTACAGAATATATCAGGGATTTGTTTAAAATAAATATTTTTGTGAATTGGATTTGTCTGTATAAGAAATATTGGGATTTCTAGACTTTATATAAATTCGATTTTCTGGCTTGGTTTATTTGTATCTTGGTCAACAGTGTCTTTGTCTTTATCTTACATTAGTTGAGCGGGCTACGTAAAAATAATTATAATAATAAATTTCAATTTGTGGCCTTGTGGATTAGACGTGCGGCTTAGAATCTCGGCGGTCGTTAAAATCCCAGCCACACAATTCTATCTTTTTGATGTGATATGTGTACCATATTGATGATAATGACATTCCTACGACATAAGATAGTACTCAAATTAACTAGCATTTACAAGTAAGGCGTATTTACCTATACTTCATCAAAACAATACATATCAGGTGGGCAATTTGACAAGGTATAGGGCACACAGGACACATTATATCCGGAACTAAGTTGGCTTCAATACGGACCACAAATAGCCGGGACAGATAAGCCGCCGATATTAGAGATAACTTCACTCAGAAATTGACCGTAGCTTCTGTTAGAATTCCTACGCGGATGTATGGAATATTGAAGAGACTTATGGTTTAGTTAAATTCTGAGTATATTTTGAGTTACGTATGAATTTGGAGGTAAAGATTGTCTGTTTTCATTTTTATCTTGTAAAACTGACGCACACTGTGGCAGTTTAGCTACTGTATCTAAAGATACGTTTAAAACATTGTTCTTGTTAAATAAAGATTAAAATATAAAAAAAATATTTGACAGCCCCGTGGCGCAGTTGGCTAGACACCAGCTTGGAAACGATCCCCGCACCGAGACAAATGTTTGTGTGGTCCACAAATATTTGATTCGAGTCTGGGTGTTTGTGAGACCGAAAAGTCTCTCGCAGGTACATCTGTAACTACTTGTCTGTATGTCGTGGGTATCAATTCACGACATGAGACTCGTATCTTAATGTGGGGTCAAGACTATGTGTGTGACTGTTGGTTGTATTTATTTATTTATTTTACTGACTACGCCTTACATCCAACCGTTTCCCTCGTCGAAACATCTAGGTTTACATTAGCATATACGCGTCAGAGCAGGATTAGTATCTTGCAGATCAACGTCACAGCCCCGAGGCTTCCGTCCGAGCGGTGTGTGCGGCTTAATAAGGTATGCCAGTTTGTACTAAGATAAACGTTCGGCGAATAAATTATTTGGAAACTGTTGTTTTGCTGTAAATTTACTTGAATTCGTTTTTGTTTTATTGGATTAGGAGGATGAGGAATAAGGCATTAATAGGAAGAGGTGCTGTATTTCTTCATCAACCCATATACGCCCACTGCTGAGCACGGGTCTCCTCTACCATTGAGAGGGTTTAGGCCATAGTCCGCCACGCTGGCCTAGTGCGGGTTGGCGGACTACACACCTAAGAAATTCCTAAGAACTTTTAGGTGTGCAGGTTTCATCACGATGTTTTCCTTCACCGTTAAAGCAAGTGATAATTCAATGTGAATACACTCTGTATTTAAATAAATAAATTATTACATATCACACGCTTAAAATATAGTGGTTCAAAGAGTAATTCAAAATTTTGTATGTTCACTTTCATCCACTTGTGATTACTGATTGAATAATAGATATGTGATATATGTATTGCAACTCTGTAACACACATATTTTAAGAACATAATGGCATGTGACGAACTATCATTGTTTTCCCAATTACTTTCTTAAACTTGAGTTTTTGACTTGAGTCACTATATTATTTAGCTTGCGATATGTATGTTACATCATATTATGTACTATTAGAACAAATCTGCGTTTGCGATGTGGCTTAAAGTGCATGTAATTATAATAAAAAATCATCATCTATTACCTACCTCTGTTTATGTAATTTCCTATTTTTAAACAACCTGGTATAACTAAAAATATTATTTATATTTTTGTGGTGTTCATTTTCAGTTCCAAAATAAATCATTAATTGTTTCATTTTATTACGATTCGGTTACCATTGAAAATGACATACGGCATTCGAAATTCTCTCATCAAACAGACACTTAACCCAAAAACAGTTAGTGGGGTCTATTAGACTCAACGTATTCTTAATACAATTCCCGATTCACACGTCAAAGTTTACAAGTGTTCTCGAAATATTGGACCGTAATTTCCCACGAATTAGACACGTGTTGCGACCGTTGTGAGGGACGTCGGTGTCCTCAACAAATATTGTCTTTGATGAGACCCTTGACTGTTCAAGGGTTACGTGTTTGGTGACAATGGTTCTCGTATTGTGTTATTATCAATGGAATTGAAATTAAAAATATGCGGTAGTGTATTTATGGTTTATCTTTGAATCTAAATTTGGCTGTGTTGTGTCTTTGTGTCTATATTTGTAACTTTTACAAGGGTATATATTTCTATATGAGAATGTTAATGAATAATACTAAATTATTGACTGATGCTTCTTAGACGTTATGTTTCCTACGCGACATTTTTAGCACTTTGTAAATAACTGACTGAAAACTTGCCAGTTGGCAATTTAGTGTTAAATATCACTTAGTGCCGTTTATACTAAAAAAGTCCAATTTTGATTTCTACATGTTCAACTTTATAGTATTCGTTATATTTATTATGTTTACCCTGCCTGCTTAATACCTCTGAGTAACCCATGCTTGAAATAACAAAACATCTTGTAATGGCACAATATACCCCCAAACAATCGCCCAACAATGCCTAAGCCCTCGCACCGCGGCAAAGATTCTTGTTAACGTCCACTATACAAAATCTGGACAATACGATACCAATAATCTCGCTCGCTCTCCCTATTAATTATAATTGACATATTCCGTACTTCAGCGGCAATTTGTCGGTGTTTGCTCTGAGGCCACGTGACCGGCGATGTTTGTTTTGATGTCCAGGGGCCTGGCAGACCGACCGCTCGCATTTGAGGGTTCGTTCTAATACCACTTCTGTATCGATGTTGGAAATTTTTGGTAATAAACCGGGCGTGTAGTTTTATTGTTAGTGGAATGTATGTATATCTCATGTACTTTGTGTCAGTATCGTCGTAAGCTGGTAGCTTGCAAGTGTTAAATATTGCATTGAACTTTTAAAATTAGTTTGTTAGGAAAGCTTTGGTAAGTTGATTTTAAACGACATTCTTTATTGCTGTTTAAGTACGAAAGTATTGTACTATGAATGTATGTGTGGCTTGAAATTTCTAGAGAGGTGATTGAATGGTGGCAGATAAAATGAAATGAAATAATATTAATTGAATCTATAAAATTTCAAATGCATCACTTAAAATTTTATTTATCACTCTCTTCGGAAGCCAATCTGAATTATAGGTATTTTTATTAGCAATGGAGATTAATAAATCAATTAAGAATCAAACAGATTGCGTATCATTTCCTTGGGTAAATGAAAGTTTTCTAGGAGACGAATACTATTCTAGACGAGAGTATTCTACCACAGTGCCATCAAATTTTGTGTTACTAAATGAAATAATTGCCAATGAAATTCCCACGAGCAATTTAGCGACCCCTAACGCGCTAATTTACAAACATTAACTGCAAGTTTTGTTAAACGTATTGCCACGCGATCGCCGCGGGTTATTTTAGACAAAAAATGTTAACAATAACAATTATCTGGAAGTGAGTAATGAATAAAACATTGTTCAGCAGGGCGCGGGTACGGGTTTGATTTTTTTAGGGGTCTGTAGGAAATTTTGAAACGAAAAAAAAGTATTCTATTTTTCTCTTTTTTATCGACTCATTTTAGAAGAGTTAGATCATCATCATTCCTTCGCCATGTTCCAAATTTCATTTGAGATTGGTGTTCTATGTTTTATGCTTCCAAACATCCCTATCAGCTGTCATGTCTTTATTTATATATGTTTCTTTCATATATATTATATATATATCATATATATTATTGAATAGTGCACAAAAAAGAATTAAAAAAATATCATGCACTCCATCCATCTTTTCTTTCACAATCCTCTGCTTGTTCATCCTTCTACTTTCATATGCATAACATTCATCAAAGGAAGATAGATGATACTTATAAATTTCAATTTATTATAATAAATATTTTGTCTTATAGTACCTTCTTATCAAATAATTACAGTGCATCTGATTCCCAATTATAAAATACTCCATTTTTTGAGCCCACGAGTTATTTTCGATTCCGTATGAGGTCCTAGGGATCCCTTAATATATTTAGCGAAACCCCGAGGCGATTTGCGTATTGATGTTTTGAAATTGTTATTCTATTAGTCATGGGAGAGTCGGTTATGTGGGACGGTACCTGCGGCTATGCGCGACAACGTTTGCGGAAATAAATCTATTTAAATAACATAAATGTTTACAGTTAAATATACGAGAATACATACATAAAGAAAACGGTGAAAAAAACATTTTTATAAAGCCTGCATGGCTAAAAGTTCTTCGGATTTTTTAGGTGTGTAGACCGCCAAACTGCATTAGGTCAGCGTGGTGGACTAAAGCGTAAAGCCTCTTAATGGTAGACGAGGCGCATGCTCAACAATGGGACGTATGTAGGCAGGTGATAATTATACATAAAAAACATATGCACTCCCGCCTATTATCTCCGACGGGGTAGGCACAGACATAGGTACAGAGGTTCCAAGTAATGGGGCCGAGTTTATTGCCGTTTCTTGGATAAACTTTGTGCCTTTACTAAAAATATTAGGGTAAAAAGTAGCGACAATAAAAAAACTAATGTTATCTGAATACAACACAATCGAATTTAGGTTCTGATATTTGACATCAGTTAGCCTGACGAAAACTCCAGCACACTCTTAAAACTTATGTTAAACAAAGCCTTTGATAACCTTCAACACAATCCGTCAGTAATTATAATTTCATTGACGATAAAAAATGAAAAAAATAAAATTATCAAACCCGTACAAATCCCACCGCGTGTGACACCCTATCAGAAAACAAAAGAGCGCGACGAGCGCGAGCCGACGGCGCGACGGACACGACACGCGACCGACACGTGGACGTAGCGTGATGGGCACCGGAAAATTGATGTACCTACTGCTCTTGTGAAAAGATGTAGAGTAGACATTGTTTTTTATGTATTAAAAATGTATGTGACCCTATAATTTGGTGTTGAAGGTTTTGAAAGATGATTCGGTCTTACAAAAGCCAAATGGGAAGCAATTAACCTATTGAAACTATATTCGGATGTTTAACAATACATCTTAAAAAAACATGCATTCCTTTCCCTACATTCATACAATCTTGCAAAAACACCAAATCTTTAACTCGTGATCACGGTAATACAAGTAGATGACTCGTTCAAGAGACATGTGCTGTTACCCCACCAAAATAATATAATCATCACTGAACTTCAAAAAAAAAAAACAAAAGACGACTCCACAACATCCCTATTCCATTCCTACATCTTCCATTTACGTACATTAGATTCGAACCCGATTTAGTCAAAGCCATCGCGAAACAGTAGTCGGGGCATGCGTTTGTTTTTACACAATTCACTCGCGACTTCATTCACTCATTTACCCGATGTTTTTGTGTGTGTGTGTTTTTTTGTGTTTGATGTGCGACTGACACTTTTGTTGTTATTTTCTTATGCGTTGTTATCTGTTTTTCTGGTGTCAGAGCGTGTCGTAGTTTTGATTGTCTGTCAAATTTACATTATAATGCGTCGGGACTTCGGACGTCGTGTGAATGTTTTCGTTCAATTATTTTATTGGTGTTCAGGTTTATTGAAGTGAATTGAAAGTATCAAAACGATTTTTTATACTCATGTTTATACATATTTGTTTTTCTGTCACTGTTTTTTTAAATTAAATCTGATCTGAAAACATAATGATTTCATTTTGTGGTTTTATTTTAGAATTCTTCGCGAATACATAATGATATGGTATTTTGCTTTCCACTATTGTATCAAATTAGGACCTAATCAACAGAGGTTATTCGTATTTTTAGCCTTGGATAGGAAATCTGAATCACCATTGCATTCGCATTTGCCGAGACAAAAATAATAGCAATAACTTCCAATCAATACATGTGCATGTCTTCCATGCATCTTCGATACAAAATCTGTCACCATCTCATAGACTAACCGCGTCAAAAAATCATATAAAAACTCAAACTAACGAAGCACTCCGCTATCACTGGTTCCAATTACAAATCCATTTGACATTAACAAAACACTTGAACCTCATCTCCAAGGTTTTCGCCTCGCCTACCCACGATTGTACTCGCTCACTCGCCTAAATTCATTAAACTGTGCACGCTTGGGCTGGTTTAAAGCGCGCCACGATTCAATAATTACATACGTTTTAACCGATAGCCACCCTTCTTTGAATATGGGTTTATTTCATTGACTACCGGGAGTGAGGACACTGCCATTTGATTTTAAACTCTAGTTAGTTATTTGTAAGGTTGAGAGTCGATTGTGTGTTGGTGGTTAAGGGTGTATACATGAGAGGAAATTAATGAAATTTTTGTACTTATGAAATGTAACTTTATTTGTATTATTGTCACCGCCACTTAAGGGCCACATGTCGCCTAAAGGGCTTTTGATGTTATTGTCCTAAAGGTTCGTGGGTCTGCGATTTTTTTTTATTCAAACCACTTCGCCTAATAGGGTTGTAGTGTTTTTGACGTGAAATTAACATTAGCTAATTATTGTTAGTTTTTTGAAGTCGCGAGGTTTTCATTGTTTGAATTGTGGGTGCTGTTGATTATATTATTACAAAGGTCACCTTTGTATTTATATATATTTACTTGAAATTTTTGGTGTTGTTTACTAAAAATATATGTACATACACACGGCTATTAACAAGAAGGGGCAAGTAGAAGGGTACCCACATATGCATTCATTTTTCGCCAATTTTGTTTTCTTTTGTGTCATTCAATAGGAGCGCAGCCTAAAGCTATTTTTGGGCACATTTTCTTATTCCGTGCTGCTGCTAAAAAATAAACTTACCTAATTTATATGAATGCAAACCACTTTAATACATAAACCAACAGATTTAAAAAAACTAAACACATTAAAAATAACGCGAAATAAATCTCGTTTATCTTCGTATCGCGGGGGTATAAAAGTTCAATCGGGTTTAATAGCTTTTAAAATTCCGAATGGACGGGCGAACGCTCACAGCATTTGTTTAATGGACACCGGCCAAACCGCGAAATGTCCGGACACGGAACAAAACTTAAAATAATTGGTCCGCAATACGCTCCTACTGACACTTAGTGAAATAACTGGATTTAATAGTTTTGATACTTGAATAAGTTGATCTATATATTAGAACAACTGCTGCTGTGATGGCATTTTAAGCACCACGTAAAAATTTACCTTTTAATCACATTGCCCAATCATCATGTAGCCATATTCATATGGCCGGGCAATGTGATAAATAGGTGAGTTTAGATTGTAATTAATCACATTGCCCATTCTTATTGAGCATTATTCATATTGCCCGGGCATTATGAATACTGCTCGCATTAATCACTTTGCCCATAATATATATACTGCGCATATATTTTAATGTAGGGCTATTATTTAGTTTTAAAAATATAATCACTGGTCGTAGTTGGTTTTAAACATTATAAGATTTTTTTTTAAGAATTCTGAAATAGTTTTTAAGTATTATTTAATATCAGTATGTTAAGAATAAAATTGATACTTTCGTAAAGTGTAATACACATTATCGTTTCTAATTAAGCTAATTTAATTTTCTAATTTTTAATAATTGTGTCTTCCGTTTATACAAAATAAATACTGTGGAGACTCTATTTAAAATTAAGCAAAATTTTCCTTTTTTGGTTTTCGATTAACAATTAAATCCTTGAAGTATATGTACATCAAGGGAATATACATAAGACCGAAAAATACAAGCATTAAAACAACAGCTCTTAAGTCAAGTATCAAAACCGCACAATCCCTGAAAAAGTGAGTGAAAGAGTTACTGCAGGAATCCGGTACGTGAATAAGTCATTAACTAATACAAATAAATTAGATTTACGGCAAAAAATGTGCGATTGGACGCTCGCGGTAATACCTCCCACGAGACTGATGCAGACATACAGGCGGTTCCTGCTTTTATTATACATTTCTTTTAAGTATTTAGGAAATAAAAAAAAGATAGCCTCAAGGTTAAGATGTGGATTCGAAAAACTCGGCGGTCGCGGGTTTAAACCCCAGGCAAACATTTCTGACTTATCAAAGTTATGCCTGTTTTCACAAATTATATGTTATAAGTATCACTTGTTTTGACGGTGAAGGCAAACATCGCGATGATACCATTTCTCCGCAATGTCAGGATGTAATATAAGAAGGCAAATGAAAACTACATTTATATTTATGAAAACAGTATTAAAGACAAAGCAAACATGAAGCCCAAATATTAGACAACAAAGCGTTGAATTTCCCGAGCTTCAACAATATTCTCATGTAAAACAAAAGAGAAGCGCTGAACGCCAGCCATATCCAATTTATTTAATTTCACGAAACACATGTGAGAATAGCTGGGAATGAGAACAAAATAAATACGCTGAGACGAGGCTGGAGTGGCGTTTAATTAACCAGTTAAAGTTTTAGAAAACGCTCAGACAAGTTTCAGTGGTAGTTTACGCGTTTTGAAAACATTTAATATTGTTGAACATGGAGTTTTGTTTTGAACGTGTGTAAGTGGATACTTTTAATTTGTAAAACAGTATTTTATGCAGGTTTTATCACGATGATTTCCTTTATAGTTATAGTGATAATTCACTGTGATACACATATTTTTGAAAAATCAAATATATTATGTGCCCAGGGTTTGAACGCGCGTCAACCGAAATTTTCTACCGCGCCCCTAAAATTCAAGGCCATTTTTGAATTGTGTAGTCCACCAACCTACATTAAGCTAGCGTAGTGGACTAAGGCCGCACCATCATCATCATCACCAACCTTTCACATCCACTGCTGGACATAGGCCTCTCCTATGGCACGTCACTGGGCTCGATCTTCGGCCCTCCTCATCCAACCACTGCCAGCCACCTTTCGATGTTCGAAAGGTGACTAAGGCTTAAACCGTCTAATTTTAAGTAGAAGCCGGTGCCAAGCAGTAGGATGTATGAGGCTGATGTTGACGAATGAACATATTAAAATGGGGGATACTTCTTATTTGATATTTTAAATTTCATTTTTTTAACGTTTAAAATCACTGCATATAAAGCATCACCCTGTGCAGAAGTCCTATCACAGCGCTAACCTTTTCCGTAATGTAATTATTCTAAGTGCTTGCCTCTGTTCGCCTATGAAGTAACATCATGAGTATGGTACACAAACGGAATGATTTCATGCAGACGTGCTAATGCTGGGCATAGATCTCTACTATGTTGAGGGTTTGGGTTTAGACCACCATACTGGAAATATTCAAGCTGATAAAGCTATGAAGAAATTCGAAGGTTATTGGGTATTTGTGATATAATTAATTATCGATCGAAATTTTGCTTCAATTAAATGTTATAATACAAAATAAAATATAGTATAATGACTAACTTAATGATTTTTTTTGTTATGATTGCTTATTGTTGGAGTAGCTTTTATTGTAAACTAGCTTTTGCCCGCAACTCCGTCTGCGTGGACTACAGGGTTGGGTTCAGAAAGAAAATAAGTTGTAGTATTTTACTCCGCAGAGCCCCATTTACCTAAATATACAAAAATCATACAAATCGGTCAAATTGTTTCAACGTGAAACCGTAACGCGCCGGTCGACGCCTTGAGTATCATTATTGCGCGCTTGATCATTATTTTGAAACTGCGATATCTTCTAAGATACTCATTGAAATCAAATGATGTAAAGGACAAATTTATTTTGTAATTAATACTTGCAATGAATAACGTATTTATTTGGATAAGGATTAATATCATGTTTGTAAAAACACCTTCACAAATAATGCTTTATTTAAAATAAATTTGGTTAGAATAAAAAAACGTTATACTGAGCCAACCTTAAAAGATAGACATATGCTGTCGCGGACTTTTTTTTAGAATTTTTAAAGAGGAACAATTCTGTCATACGTTATTTTAGCGAAACTTTAACCGTTTCTGCAGCGTACGCAGTGGAAACTCACAAAAAGGAAAAAAGTCCCTGATTTTCAAACATTCTTTATTGCTGCTCCGCTCCTATTGATTGTAGCGTGATGATATATAGCCTACAACCTTCCTCGATAAATGTGCTATCTAACAATGAAAGAATTTTTCAAATCGGACCCGTAGTTCCTGAGATCATAGCGTTCAAACAAACAAACAAACAAACTCTTCAGCTTTATAATATTAGTATAGATTAATAAAACTTACACAGAAATTTTTTATTGATCTTAATCTCTATTATCCGCTTACAGCTCCGAACTTACATCTACCAGGATAACATGAAAGGTAAGAAGATCATATTTGCCCCCAAATCGAGTGTCAACTGGACAAGGGTCGCTGCCACTTATTAAAACGACGAAGTCATTATATTAATTGCTTACATTGTCCAGTCCTGAGGGAATTACGGGATCATGGAAGACAAATGGCAGTTTAGATACGATTTCTATCTTTGGAGTGAAGATTTAATTGATTACGAACTGATCTGTATAGTAGTAAATAGAACTAGTATAATTTATTTGGATGAAGCGCCCAATCGAGAGGGCGTTGGTGCGATAATTTGGTCGTAAAACTCAGAAATTCAAATAGCTTGTTCTCAATTATTTTGTACTCAACATACTAGTAAAAGGTGTGCGTACCTATATGTGTAAAAGATGAAAAAATCTTACAATTAATATGAAATTTTAATGTAGGCAACAATTGCCGTAATCCTAAAACCTACAAACATAATCTTACGCCTGCATTCCCCAATAGGGGAGGTAGCAGTGTAATTCTGCACCCACATTTCGCCAGATACATATCTTCTTCTTCATCAACCCATATACGCCCACTGCTGAGCACGGGTCTCCTCTACCATTGAGAGGGTTTAGGCCATAGTCCGCCACGCTGGCCTAGTGCAGGTTGGCGGACTACACACCTAAGAAATTCCCAAGAACTTTTAGGTGTGCAGGTTTCATCACAATGTTTTCCTTCACCGTTAAAGCAAGCGATAATTCAATTTGAATACACACATAACTTCGAAAAGTCAGAGGTGTGTGCCTGGGGTTCGAACCCGCGACCGCCGAGATTCTCGACCGCGCGCCCAAACCTCGAGGCCATCACTGCTGCATCAGATACATATCAGTTTAATATAACCTATTTACTTTTTCTGAGCACTTTCTTGACCCCGTGCCACTGATTATTTCCTAATAAAAAGAAGCTATGAAATATAAAATAAATACTTTTAACCTTATGTTTTAATTTCGATTTTCTATCGTACCTACTTTATAATTCGCCATCACTATCAAAAATATTACTACAAGTAATGTACTATACTCTTGGCAAGCAATCATTTAATGTGTATTAATATACGCAGGACCAATGATGCATAGTTTCATCCCCAAACAATTACTCAAATTAATAACACTATGGAGGCAAATTACATCGCTGTATGGATATTCATTCTGTTTAAGTCACGCGATATTTATTAATTGCATATTTTGCGTACTATTATTTGTCTTCTAATAACTAATGATTTTTTGTGAGTCACTTAAATGACTCTGTAGGATGGTAAGGGGTAGTGTGGCCTCAAGGTTAGGCACGCGATTGAGAATCTCGGTAGTCGCGGATTCAAACCCCTTGCAAGCAATGGACCACACATCACGTTTACAAACCTTTGAATGTTTGAAGTTTTGTGGGCCTGTGTACGTCGCGGGCGCCTATCCATAACCGGGGCGTCCGAACCAAGATGCAACGGTGCAACTGTGCCCCCTAAAACTCCGAGACGGCCGAGACAATTACGTCTCGGAGGCGCACCGGGCGGCTGTGGAAAACGGTGAGCGCCTCTCGCTCACATACCATGGCCGCCCAACTTGGCGCGGAGATGGCCACCGGGGGGTTTTGGTCGGTATGCCGGTATAGGGATTTTGTTAGGGACCCAGCCCGGCACTAACATCTGCGCGGGCATGACGTCGCCGCGCGCCGGGGTGGAAGACCGGTGACCCCGACATACGCTTCCCGCCCCCCACCGCCCTCGGGCTGGCGGGAAGTAGAGCCATAAACAGCTTTCCCCTCGAAAACAAAAAAACGTAGGTACTGAAGCGGTGAAGGAATATTTCATAAGGAAACCTACACATCTAAAAGTTTTTAGAAATTCAACAAAATTGAACTTGGCTAAACGCGGAAACTGAACGGAATAGCAAAAAATTAAGAGGAAGGGAAACAATCACACCACACATTGCTGTTCAAATAACATTGAAGTGGTCATATCCGAGAGTCCGAGAGTCTTCCAGATTCCTCCCTCCTGACTTCCTTTTCGTCTACCCCTTTGTGTACATCTAACAGGGATATGTTTTTAAAATTAAAATCAATAATAATGCCCCCATACTAACTAAGTATCAATCCCAGTGTATCATTACAATTCCAAAACAATCAACTAATAAGTTAATGATCTCTCTCGCCCCCATGCCAGATGTGCTTGTGCCTAACAAATATAGCTTCACAATGACAAATAATTATTGCTTTGGTATTCAATATGTTTTGCATTTTGGTGGATTTAGGTTTATTTGCAGATTTTTGATATAGCAAAGTGACTTAATAAGCACTAAAGAGAACGTTTAATAGAGTGTCAACTGATAACAAGTGATTACAGATTTATTTTATCTCCTTCTTTTATCTCTCTCTATCAATCGGAGATGTAGAACTTAAGAAATAACTTATAAAATTTGAAGAAGCATAATGAATTAGTTTAAATAAATGTTTAGATATTCCTACTATAAATCCTAAGATGCAACATGGAGAAATTGGCCCAAAAATTACTATAGGCTCGCTTCCAATTAAGAGCGATTTAAAAACCGAAATTTGCCAAACGTTGGTTCAAAATGCACCTCTAGCTTCTCTCAGCCTCTACCTTCAGGATTGCAGGCTCATGAATATTTTTCAGATGATTCTCGATAAATAGGTAAATTACTTAGTTGTACAGTACCCTTCGTACTATTACCTTGTTACCTATATTACCCTATGTTTTTCCCGCGCAGCATCTGTCACGGTGACATTTGTCACATGACGTCATTTAATTTGACACTGACAGTTGGTAATTTTGACGAGTAATTATTGAGTTAAAAAAGCATTCGTCCAAATAAAATGTAAATGGACATTAAATTGCGCCTCGTTTTCATATTTGTGATTACGTTTTGATGTAATTGTTTGATTGGTGTGTAGAATTGTTTTTTTATTGTTGTTGATGGGTAATAATTTTATGTTACAGATAAAAAGTGCTTAAAATTCATTACTGCTGTTTAGCGTAATTGTTTTGACTGCTAAGGAGTAGTAACCAGGTCTAAATGTAGAGGTTCCAATGGAATCATTTCAGTATTCTTGTGTGCTTAAACTTTTAGAAGGGAAAAATACATAAATAAATAATAATAGTAGTTTATTTATACTTTTGTTGATTAATTATATTTAATCTTGTCTTTATTTAGGCACCTACGTTTAATCTGTGCATCACCCTAAGGTTGACAGTAAGAGAATGCCTGTGGCATTATGTCCGCCTTTATACGCTGAGTGTAAAAAGCTTAAATAAATAAATAAAATAAATTGTTAGTCTCCTTCAAGCTATATACGTCCTATTGCTGGATACGGGCTTCCTCTACAGCTGAAAGGATTTTGGCTTTAGTCCACCACTTGATCTTGCATTTAGTGCAGGTTGCGGACTGCAAACTTAAAAAAAAAAAGTTGAAAATAATTATTAGGTGTACAGGTCTTCCTACGACGCTTTTGATCTTCGTTAAGGTAAGTGATAATTCATTTCTAATTACACATAACTTCGAGGAGTCAGATTTGTATATTAATTGAAGATTTTGTTTCAACCGCCTACTAAAGTATATTTAGTACAAAGAATCAGTTTAATCTCGAGATATAACAAGAATAAGGCTTTTTTCACATCCAACACGTAAAACAAACACAATTAGTGGATTGCAAACAGAGCAGATAATGTCAGGTTGTTCGTTGTTTGCTGATCAAATAAAGCGTGATCTCTGCCCGCCCTCTAACGAGCTATGGGACGCTGAAATAATATTGTTACAGGCGACTTACGTATTTATTGGATCTTTGAATGTGTATGAATTAGATTGAAGTCTCAAGCACAAAAGGATAATGGAAATAGTTCAAGACTGTGTTGTGTTGGTTTGACATTAAAATTGTATAGCGTTGAATGTATCAATAGGGGAAAAAATTCAGTTTGTGAAGCCTTATGTAAACGTCGTGATTTCGATTCCTAGACTAGGCAAAGACTTTTGCCGTTATGAAATTCTTAATAGCAAGTAAAAAATATCTTAAATAAAAAATGAAATATCTTTCGATCTGGTCATCGCCCTCTTGGTCGTATGCGCTCATTAAAACCCCAAGACTTGCCACGTTTTATTTTTGATTTATTCAATATTAATAATTAACAACGGTTTGATACCAAAAAGTAAAAAAAAGTCCCGTCAACTGTCCATTTGAAATGTCTTATTAGAACAGATGTGCTGACATGTTCCCGAATTCAATCCGGGCTACATTTGTAATAGGTGTTCCCTCAGGATCACTTGTCACTGGAAACCGCTCATGCGCAACACTTCAATGGATACTTCGTGTGGGGAGATTAAAGCGCTTTCGCCGCTTTACGAAATGAATGTAGCAGAAAATTTTTTAAAAATTCAAATTAAGTCAGATTTTTATGATCTTTAACAAAAAAAAAATAAGCCTGTCTGTTTTCTAGCAAATTATATCTAATACAGTTACTTTTTGATTGAATTTTTGTTTTCATTTTTTTTACCAGTAACATAACTTTAAATCTATATTTAAAAAAATAAATATATGTATAAATATTGTATACTTTTCTTCGTAGAGTCTCATGAATTTATATTTATCCACATAAAATAAAACAATGTAAGCATCCTTATCATTATTTATTTCATAATAAGATATCGTATATAGCTTTAAAGCGCTTAAAGCTAATACAGAATAACATAATAATGTAGCAATGAACAATTTTCTCGCCTCAAATAATTCCTACAAAAGAGGTGCTGATTGACGCGCACTTGTGCCAACTAAAAAATATTATTGGCGAGATTAGAATGGGGACAGTTTTTTATTTCCATCATTTTGTAATAGCCAATTGGTTTTTGTGTTCAAATAAGGGTATTTTACTTGTGATTGAATTTTACCGCTTGTCGTCACTTGAAATGTAATAGCCGTTTGGAATTAATGGTAAAAAAATATATAATAAATTGAAAGGGACAAGTCGAAAACCTGTAAGACCAACGGTTTACACGTTTAACGTTTCAGCGAATATTATTGGAGTCACAAAATTACTGTGACAATCTAAATAATTTCCAAACTCATTATTGCTGAAGATAACTCAAAAACCAAAAATTGAGATGCACAATGTGCCCAAGAGTGGCAGCAAAGTTGAATTTAAGACTAAAATCAGTTGGATGTATGTGTATCATATATAGAAAGTGTAGAAATGAATCTTATCCTTCTTCTCTGCTACATAGTGTATAATATAGAGCAAAAAGAAGAGAACGACGAGCAATAACCTAAATGGTCTGCCCTTCTTAATACTCAAACGAATGGTGTTAATCTGTGCTCAATGTACTGCAATATCGTCATAAAATCGAACGCCATCATTCATTTGCATGTTTACGACCGTTTTCATACGAATCAATCCACGGATTCGCGTCTTATGAGTAATTAACTTGGGAATTTGATGGTAGCTCAATTTATGAGAGGTAGCGGATTTTCATTTAGAAAACAAGAACCAAAAAATCAAATTATGTAGTTTATAGTAGGGAGGGAGTTGGATAAGCAAATATCATATCATGAGAGCTTCGGAAGTGAAAATATTTGTCAAAAAACATTAGAAGGAAATTTAAAAGACAACAGATTATAGCATCAACTATTAGAACCACTACTCATACCACTATTTTGAATTGTACCCGTATTAATACGAAATGAGTACATTTTGTGTTTTTTTCTATAACAGTAAATTTTATCGTAAGAACTCTTGGCAATAAATAAAGGCATACTCATCATACTTACTATAATATACAGAACGCTATAAAATTGAATAATTTAAATATACGTTATTTTTTATGATGTTTCCATTAAAACTCTTTGTGACGTCATTATTTATGCATATAAGTACGAATAGTGTGTATGTTTACTGTATACTATGAAAAGAACACTTTATAATTGGAACAAATAAAATATTGGTTGCTAGGACAAACGTTTGTTTCTTGAACCACAACCTCCGTGCATACAGTCACAAGGCAGCCACACCGCCAAGTTAACTGGAAGTGATCTTGAATCTCGGTTTATGACTCAACTGGGTGATGCCTCGTGTTTCATGCTCAAAGATTAAGTTTAGTAAGACTTTGATGTACGAAAATCTATTTAAGCTTGAATTACATTATGAATTATCATCAGGTACGGGTCTCTTCTTCAATTAAGAGGGTTTACGCCTTAGTGCACCACTAAGGCTTGGCAGTATCCACGGACTCAATCGTTTTGGAGATTGAGTACTATTATTAAATATTAAACGTAAACAAATACCTCCTTAATGCCCCTTCTGGTAGAGCACTCTAAAAGATTTTGGAGAGACCTATGCTTAGCACTGAAAATGTATACGCTGATGACAATGATAATATATTAATAATTGTTATGAAAGATTTCCGATCACTACTACCTTCCTGGTGTGTTTAATCAACTCCTACTCATCCTTGTTTATTCCTCGTCCCGAAATCCTTTGAAGGCATATATCTGATTAGAATTCATTATTTCTACTAACGATAAACCATTTTCAATTTTGTTATTAAACAACCAAGGCATGAAGGAATATAGTCTGTTTTAAATTATGTTACTAAACAGGCAAAGTATGATGATGGGAAATAGTTGGTGCATCTGCAGTACCATCTCTGGAGTTTACTCTTCATACGTAAACTTATAATTGAATTTCTGTTAAGTGCACCCCGTTGACTGTTAAATCTCGCCGTAACTTTATCCCGTATGATATTATCCGGCTCCTTTGTCCGGCAACAATGTTGTTTAATACCAGCAATAAGTTATCAAAATTACCTAATATAATTGCAGTTATTTGTTGATGAAGATGTATAAATTTTTTAATAGTTTCAAAATATTTATTCGAAAATTAATTACACAATTTGAAGTATTCTGTGTCTTTCCCGAGCTGAATTTTTTTGCGATTAAGCCTTGCTTTTGTTAAATAATAACTCGTCTTATTGAGTCACATTTTAAGTCCCTATCGAAGCCTTGCAAATCAATACAACATGAATAAAAATTCAGACATCTACACTCACGTTTTTTTCTTCTTCTTCTTCATCAACCCATATTCGCCCACTGCTGAGCACAGGTCTCCTCTACCATTGAGAGGGTTTAGGCCATAGTCCACCACGCTGGCCTAGTGCGGGTTGGCGGACTACACACCTAAGAAATTCCTAACAACTCTTAGGTGTGCAGGTTTTATCACGATGTTTTCCTTCACCGTTAAAGCAAGTGATAATTCAATGTGAATACACTCACGTTTTGCTTGCAATTAATCCTTTAAGTTACTGATGGAGGTGTTTTAATATTAATTGGTTGACTCAATTACTTGATTTTTTGATGTAATCATTGCAAAAAGCCTATATAGCTTGGTAAGCAATGGCCTATATGTTTACTCCTAAGTTTGGAACGTAATTCTACCCCATACGACTTAATAAGTTCCTAGACGTAATACATCATAAAGCATTAAGATGTACAAGCAAAACTAACACACCTATATCAAACTAATCCTGGCCATCTAGAGCCAAATTCCCTCATCTAAGGATTTACATACTCTAGGCAAATCTGATGTGAATGATTTATGGGATAGCGACCTGTATTGCTTCGATAAGGGATGCGGTATTTGGTTGTTTCTGAATGCTTAGTTGGCAGTAAGATAGATTCATGAAAGAAATTTTGGGTTTGAAACCCAGGTCATGTAAGTTAGACTTCGAAGTATGTTTCTGGTTTATTAATATTTTTGGCTAGGCAAAGAAAGGTGCTCCTTATATAATATAATTAAGGTATTAAGCGAGCCATTTACAAACACATAAATAAAAATTTGTTTGTCATTTTAACCATTTAAGTCACTAGGAGATATAAAGGTGTTCTGAAGCGGTAGTGAAGGAAAATAAAAGAAGAAACCTGCACTAATGATACCCCTTCAAAATGGTATTTAAAGCTGTTTGTATTTAACAACAAGTTTTATCAATTTCCACTGTTGGATACTATTTTCTGCAAAATTGTCATTTACAGATTTAATTATAAAGATGTGGCTATTTCTTGCAAAATATTAAAGTGTGTTTCTTGTTAGTAAAATGCAACTAGATTATGAAATCTAATAAGAACATAGCATTGTTATAAATCAATTTCCCACAAACATATACGTTTTTTTAATTGGCGTAATAGGATTTATTAAGTTTGTAAGAGCCTCAGCCAACCACGTCTGTAAAATACAGTTTTAATTATTAAAAATAGGTTAATTTAACTTTTGCTGCATTTCATATAAACAATAAAACAAAGGAATAAAAAAGAAAAACAAACATTCTGACCAAGAATAGATAAGCAACGTTTTTTTCTATACACAAAACAGTGGCGCATTATTTTTATTGACATAATCCGTGTGATTTATTCGCTTTAACTCCCTGATTTATTTGGTAAGTTCACGATTACAACGTGTTATCAATAGGAACAATGGGGCCGGTGGTACTGTTTGAATAAGTAATGGATTGGTCAGTGATTAAAATCTTCGTCTTTGTTTGATACATCTTTGGAATATATTGCTTGGTTGCGTAATATTGTGTTATATAGTTCCGCTTGCGATAGTGGCTTTTGGCGAGTATTGTGGAGTTCGAAATCGGGTTTAGAAAGGAATAGCATTGAATAGCGATGCTTGGAAGAGAATGCCTCAGGAATTAAGTCCACTTTTATAATTTATTTTGTAAAAAGTGTAAAAAATTAAATTGGACCATTCCTATGACCACATCAGTATTTGAA
The DNA here is from genome assembly GCA_030295005.1 of Cephonodes hylas. Lineage (NCBI taxonomy): Eukaryota > Metazoa > Arthropoda > Insecta > Lepidoptera > Sphingidae > Cephonodes > Cephonodes hylas. Next base: position 8,788,305 of record AP025382.1, read on the forward strand.
CCTATAAACAGTTAAAAATGAACCAATATTGTGGGCTTTTGATAAGTAGGGTGATGTTATGATGGATGGGAAACATTTAAAATTTTCTCCTAACGTTTAGTATTTTGACATTATATGGCAGCATATGCACAAAAATATCGTTATTTTTTGTTGATTTGGATTTTTTTTTAACGAACATATAGTTAAAGTAAATTTATTTATTTGCTTTTAATTAAACAAAATACTTTCGGTAACATTTCATTATTTCTTTCAAAATGTATTGAAAGAGACCAATAATAAATCTGTTTGAAAAAAACAAATTATTTAACTATTACATTAAACGACAAACCAATCCCTCAAAGAATAAAACACAACTAAAACAAATCTTATTAGAAACAAAAATAAGAACAAGACATTCCCCAAACATATTCTCACAAGAACGAATTTCCACTGAAGCGAAGAATTCTCAGGAGACGTGTGGTTCGCTGATACCGGTATTTCAATTAGACACATCTGTCTTGGTAACGGACACATGGCTTTAATTAAAACACTAGACATACCAACCTCTTGGGATGCACAATAAGTACAATTTGGGAGTAGTGGTAGGACGGGAAACTATTTTCTGAAGGTATATTGTCAACAGCCAACGTGGTGGCCCGTGCCTAGCAGTGGGACCTACATATATGGTCTGGTCTTGATGAAGTTGTCTACTTAATATATCAAGGAAAGAAAAGCAAAGCATGGATATATCTAAGACTTTGAAGTAACTACTTGCAGAAGAAAGCTAATGTTATTGGAATAATTTGAACACTCAATGCTAGTTTTGGGGGAGGCCTACGACCAGTGGGCGTCTTCTGGATACTATGGATAATGATGATTGTTGATGTTGATGATGATGATGATGAAGGCTGCTTACGAGATTTTCGTGCTAGAAGAACCCAAATAGCACTTTCAATGACGCGGAAGTGAATACTAAATCTTTCAATCGAACACCGATCTCTCATAAGAAGAAAATTAGACAAACCCATAACTGAAAGTATTATAAACCAAAAATCCGTCAACGGGAAAATTTTTAAAACCTCACTTAGTCCCAACTTGTAACCATTTATTAAATTAAAATTTCGGCTTAACCCTTTCAACTATACCTTATTATACCCACCAGAGCCCCAGTAAAAGCCCTATGCAGGTATGTGGAACAATTACGTATTCTCAGAACAAATAAACAGTGTAAAAGAAAAAAAAGAGTACGGTAATAAAGAAACAAATGCATGCACTAACCATAGCCCGTTTGAGGTGAGTCATCGCGACACTTACGCAGGGATGGGGCGATGTCGATGTCATTTTATTGGGGTATAAGATTTCATTGCATAATAGTTTTGTAACGTTGGAATATCTGTGGAATTACGTGAATGCTTTTGTGAGTTATCAATGCGGAATATAGCAGTTGAGATTAAAATTGGATGTGTTGTTTTTGAGAATCTGGTGGGTAAATTGTATCCTGTATTTTAATCGAATAAACTATTGAAGTTTCCTAAGGTGAAATTGAATCAAAAACGAACTAATAATGGAATGTTTCGCCGGATTTAAGAATGACTAAGATTCGAGTATGCTCCCTCAATATTATAATATAAACACAAGGGCTATTGGGTTTTAAGTTGAGAATGTTCCATTTTGTCGCAGTGTGTTTTACAGTGGATGAGTATTTATCTCCACCATCCACATAACGCCCAATACTAGACCTAGGCATTAAAAAATCTCGTCCAGAGTGCCCGGTTGGATAGATCTACATAAATCCAGAGATGTTCGGACACCTTTGTAAGATATTTTTTTTAGAGTTTTGTTCACGTTCAACTAAATACGTCTCAATAAATATCGACCAAAAAATACATGCTCTATATCTGTCATTATCTAAAACAATGTAAAAGACATAAATGATTTTTGCCAAGGGGTTGACAAGCATTTAACAAGGGGGTGACGTAAGGCGTTAGAATAATTAGCAGTTAGGAAAAATACCATGTCTGCCACCACACCCGTATTATCTAACACTAAATTACGTTGCTACTGTTTATTTGTACTGAAGTTCTGGGGTGGAATGCATTGTTCGATAACAACATAGGGAGATAATTGGATAATTGGAGAAGTCAATTTTGCAATTACGGTTTTTGTTTACAAGAAAGTTTGTGTTTTTTTTTTTTAATAAAAAAGAAAACTTAGACTGTGTCAGAATAAGTCTGCCGAGCTTGAAGTTAATATAAATGAATTGCGTAGACACCAGGTTGCGAAACAACAAGTCGCGGGGTCTATCTCCGCTTTTTTTACTTCGCTCTTCTTAATCGAAGATGACCCCCGTGTCAGTAGAAAGAAGCCATCACGTCGATTCATGATACTACCTTCGGTCCATCTTATCCATATACGTATATCCTATATACTCAGCTTATCTACATTCACTACTGAACTCTGGCTTACCCACGAAAGCGCCAACCGTCCATTTGTTTCCCGCCACCATCCTCGAGTTGTCGGACCATCATACTGCAGGACGTCCCTAAGTCAGTCTAAGTGCGTCTTATACATACAGCTAATATTACAACTCAGTAGGTATTGTTTCCAAATTCAAAAAGTTGAATAACAAACATGTGCATTTATAATATTATATTATCGGGATTAATGTTTATCGATATGCGAGCGCCGTGTCAGCGCTCGGTAAAGGGTGGCGAGTCGTCTCCGCGGTGACGGGGGCGGCGCTATGGGCAGGGCTGCCACTGGGTTACTAGAAATTATTTCTATATTAATTTTTATTTATTTTTGGAAGACTAACAGCTATATTACGACTAGGCTAAAAGACAGGGCAAAATAAGAAAAAGCCAACAATAAGTCTTCACTTATAGCAACAGATCATTAAAAAAAATAACGAAAAAGTGTGCAATAAGGGATAAATAAAAAAAAAAAATTTTAAAAGTCGAATAAAGCTTACTAAATAGGTTGCTAAAATAATGCTATTAAACATATTACAAACACTATTGCAGTTCCACGAAAAATGCGTCGATATCAATATTAGGTATAAGAAAAAGTGCATAAGTAAAATCAAACAACAGCAACAAAACCACAGTATCACTAGCTTACTTAATTTATTCATAAAACAACAAATAAATACAACTACGGTCAATCCACATAGCTCTGATCTCACACTAGGTTACCTGTGTCGTGGGTATCAGACACTACGAGAGACTTTTTCGGTCTCACAAACACCCGGACCCGAAACAAATATTTGTGGATCAGACAAACATTTATGTACAGTTTACGTAAGCACAATTACATTTTTTTTATTTTCAATGGTAGCTAGTACAACTTTGATGACTCACATAATTGCGGTCACAAATTGAACAGGCGTCGCAACGGGCATTTTTTTGATGATGTTTTTAATTCTACACCCTAGCAATACACAAATACGACCAGGAGTATCGTAGATAGTCCCTATCCCATCATAAGCGTTGTTATTTTACTAACAAGTTGGATTTTCGTCTTCACAAAAACTAATGCTACTTCGAAGCGTGCTATCGCTGTGGAGAAGAAACAGCAAGTAACTCTTTTAGCAACACGAAATGCTTCTTTTTTTTGTTCTTTAGAAAGTAGCAATATGTCCATTTTTTATATAATATTTATTTACATAATAAATGGCATTATTAAATCTAAGCCGAAAACTCGGCAACCCTACATAGAGGGGTGGTCGAGTACCCGCTCCGCAAAACAGGGGCGGCATTGTCCACGGCTTGCGATATATCAACGTGGATACCGTCGGGCACCCATCCCGCATTTATTGGGAATCATTTTCAAATTATCAAATGTGAGAAACAACACGCAGGTCATTTTGAAGACCTGAAGGAAATGGAAGGGGAACATAGAGATGAAAGTACACTTAAAAGTTTTGAGGAATTTCTCGGGTGTATAACCTGCACTAGGTCAGCGTGGTAGACTAAGGTCTGAAACCCTTCCAATGATAGAGGAGGCCCGTGCCCAGTGGTGGGACGTATATGGACTCATGATGATGATGGTGAAAAGAGAAAACTGTCAAAGCAACGTGTTACGTGTACCTATTCTATGTATCTATTCTCTCTGTAATTCTTTTATTTTTCGTATTTTTTTGGGTGTAAACTTTTAAGGAAAGTAGGGACCAATAACTAAAATATTTACATCTTGATAATAAGGCTATTGTATAATAACAGTCTAGAAATACTTCAAATTTAGATTTAAAAAATGACAAAAGTGTTTATTTTTTAATAACATATTACCTGTTTCAGAACGTTAATTTTACTATTTAAGTTTGTGGTTATCATAACAACAAGAAACTTATTCCTACAAACAACAAAATTCTTAAAACAGATAGGCCAATATTTTTTTCACAAGAACATTTATTACAATTGAAATCAAATCTGAATCCACAAAATATCATCTTAGGCACAAATCAATCAGTTTATCGCGATACATCACACTATTACAATATATTTATACAAAATTAACACCGATAGTGTTCAGAGGTCACCGAACCCTCCGGGACTACCCTAAATTGAACTTTGACTTCTCTACTACATTTATCTGATCACCTATAGGGCGTGTATGTCCGTTATACTTTTGGTTTTGATTTAATTTATTTACGAAGATAGTGCACAGGTGTTTTTAGATGGTTTGAGGAGATAAAATTTGGGAATTTAATTAATTTTTTTAATGGTAGCTTATTGTCTTCGTTATAAATTGTAGATTTTTTTATTGTATCAAATAAACAGAAGAATTGTCATTCATTGCTAATTAGGATTGTAACCGAAAACATAACATTTAAATTATCTATTTTCATATTGTATTTAAATGAGAACGTACCTAGACGGTTTAAGGAAAATATTTGAGGAAATGAATCTCTGAGCTGAATCTGAATGAAAGCTCTCCACGAGAGGTTGGCCATCATATGAGCCAGATTTCTATTTTCACTTCAGGAAAATATATTAGCTTTTAATTACTTTTTTTGGCTGATTAACTTTTTTTATGCAATAATGGTGTATTGTGGTATATTGCTACTTCGTATCTCAAGCGCCTATTGAAATTATTTTCGTCATATTTTTTCATAATAAATATAGAAGGCGGAAAATGATCCCAAACCTTGCTATTTTTCAGGAAGCAAAAGCTTCACAATTGAGAATCACAATACAACCTTAGTTTAGTTTTCTAAACTAACCACGGCACTACCGAAGCAGTCCAATCTATGACTTTAAAAATTCTCATGCACTCTAACCCTAACATAAATATAATTAGCTTGTTACAATAAAAAAACACGCATTAACACCTATTAAATATAAAGATAACAATACCGTACTATTTATTATTCTTGTCTAGCAGAACTGGCACTATTTAAAGTTGCCAGAAAAAAAATTGACCCCTTTTCTACTAGGGTACATCTACTAGGGTACATGGACATATGTAATCCGTATTATAAATGGTCAATTATGTCAGACAAACGGACTTTATGATGCAGGGGTATTAGGGCTATTACCGTTCCTTTGAATGGACATTTGGATTTAGTTGTCTCGTCAGTTTTAGTCTTGTGGAGTCGCCTTTTGAATTATTTGAATTATTTTTTTTGGAATGTGTTATATCCAGTAGAGGAAGGTAAAATAATGCAGTGTTTTTAATTTTCTTTATAGAAAATGTGCTCTTAGATGGAATTCCAAATATTTAGGTATTAAGGTTTAAGATCTGATCAATGATGGTTAAATTAATTTTGGCGATAATGACCAGATAATTCACTTACAGCGAAGTCTATTTGAATCATGCTACCTAGTACCAATACTCTTTGGATTTGCGAAAATTTTCTTCAATTTTAAATCAAGGACTGTAATGACCAGTACCACATCACTCATATCTTCATCAGAACCTTTACGCTTCTTACATAAAAAAAGCTAAAAAACAACCATTCGACTCAACACCTTCCGCCAACCCTAATTTACTGAGTCACAAATTGCTACTTCAACATTGTCACGAAGGTGTCACACGAAACCCGAAAGAAACCGTGTCATATTTAATAGGACCTGCTTCTTACGCCATAAATTGTCTAGTTTATGACCTAGAATTAATGCTTTTACTCATTACCAGCCTTTCTTCCGAAGGGTGTTTGTTTATGGGTCAAGGAAGAATTATTGAGAGAGGGTTGGCGAAGGGTGCCCAGTTTTTTGACGAGTCCTTTGTAACGTTCAATGGATGGTACAATTAGAAGTTGAAGGAATAGGGTCATGGAATTTATGGCACGCATGGGAACATGGTGGAAGGATGTTTGAAAAATGTTCCACTTTAGACCTGAACGAATCAATGTTTTTGTAAGTGAAACTATTTTTAACCTTGACTATTAGCTTTAATTTCATTAAAATGAACATATCCTTAGTATTGCTTTAAGCATAATTTAATAAACAGGCGGAAAAAATCTTGGAATGCAAGCGGTCTTACAAAATTCTTGAGCTACCATTTTCTATTGACCTGGCAACCTCCTGCTAATTTTGATATATTTTTTCCATACATACGAACGTTTATCGCTGTAAATTACTCTCCACTTTCAAAATCTGTAACTGGAAAGAAGGACATATAACGAAGACTGAATAAAAAACGATTAAATCAAACAACAGCAAAAAGCGAAATAAACACAGTCAAACTTACAATACTATCAGACAGTCCAATCGCAAGATTTGAGACCGGTTTTAAACAAAACCCAACTATAGAAAAGAACACGGTTATTACCTTGTTTAATAAACATTGCAACAAAGTTGATTATTACCCTAAACCTGTTTTTAGACCATTAAACGATCGCCTTACTCCCCTAGATGACGAATGCGCAAAAACCAACAAAGAAGGAAGTAGAATTTAATATCCATACACAAGTGGTCTTTGAATTCATTTAAATGGCCGATAAAAATCCATTCATTATGCGAAAGTTGTTAATTTGAGCAAATTTTTATAGAGTTGCATGTTGGTTGATGTTTACTGTGTGAAATTTTGCAATTTGCATTGATGAGTAGTAATGCGTTCTTATCCACTTATCCAGTTTTGGGTGTGAAAAAAAGGTATAAAATGTTTGCTTGTATATAGGTTAAAATACTGGAATTGTACCTATGAATGGAACTAGTATTTAAAGTTGAACTAGCATTGTTTAGTGATGTTCAGTTTTATAGGTCTTGATTTTTTTACATGTCGTCGAAGCAAATATTTTTCCGTTGACCAAAAATCAGATTCGAGAACTTTTGAATTACCTAATCATTAAATACTTATTGCATTTTAACTTCGAGATTTATGATTTAATATCCGTATAATGATCATGCTCACAGATCTATTGTTGAAAGCCAAGTTAGATTCACACCTCATTCAATGCCATATAAGGTTAATAGCTAAACTCCAAACTACCACCGATTTATCAGATACATTCTCATCAAAACACAATCTGAGCATCATCCCTAGCAAGATAGAGAAGACAATACACAATCATTAAGCTAAAATGGCCAAATAATGACCAAGAATCCAACAATAGGAACCCAAGGGTCTTATTCTAAAGATGTTCCGTTATTAATTACGTGTGACAAAATTGCGAATGTGTTAATAGTTCACCGGGTCATGAATGCTCCATTTGATATTAATGAGTTTTGAAGTAGGGCACTGAATGGATAATGATGTTGAGATTTTTTTGGTGATGTGACATTTATATCACTGGACGATTCAATGACGGATGTGTGAAGTGATGTTGAAAGTAACGACATAACAGAAAATTTTATTGTGATATATTAAGTTATATAGATTTTTAGATAAAACATCATGGTACGTCTGTTTTTTGAGGGAGGGGTAGGCAGTAATGCATATCTGCTCCCACATTTCGCAAACTGAGATTTTGTTTTAAGTAACAGGGGAAAGGCATAGACTTAGACAAATGCAATAGTACCGTGCCCTTTTTGGACCCATAATTTTTATTTATGAAAAAACTTTTGCTATTTGGCGTTACCACTGGTCTATTACAGTTTCGGGATTAAAAGAAATCTACTGACTTTAAAGATTATATCGTAAATAGTAGGTCAGTATTGAGTTATACGACAATTGTACACTGATAAAAGAAAGTCGTTCACAAACCGTCCAAATTCCAAATCAGAAAAAAACACAGCATTTAACATTATGATTGACACTTCATTGTGAGTCATCTGTATTTTAAAAAGACATTAATCCTCAGTACATGACCCTAGGGCGACCATTCTAACCACGACAAAAGAGCCACGGTTCACAGACCATAATGTATTCAAAATATGTATTGTACAGCTCCAGTTTCTGATAAACAATGACATTCTGATGAAGATTCCGATCTCGAGATGGTACAAAAAATACACAAAGCTTTACAGAGAGTGTCGTTTTGTTTGGAAATAATTTTTATATGGATCATTAAACTCTCGATAGGATCTTTGATGTAATTATTTTTTCTATTAATATGGGGTGACAGGGTTTCTCATGGAGCTTCCCTTTTGTCATTGATTTGATGACGAATTAAAGTTTTTGCTGGCGAAATCTTGAGATTTTATTTCTCTTCTAGGAGTTTAATGAACTCGCTATACAAATAAATATTGGAGATTTTTTCTGCTGTATTTTATTCTTTCTTTCGACTACCATCATGAAATAGTAACTTAATTTAATGATTTCAATTTACTGTTTATTTTATGGTAACTATATTGTGTTATTACTCCGATGAATAGTTTTATAACATACTATAAAATATTTTCAAAAGGTAATATTATGATAGTAAAGTATTCTCACTATTTGCAATATCTGTTTTATAATGAAAATTATTTTAAATTGCATTTAAATGAACGAAGGAATAAAGTTTAAAACAATATAATAAATTTTCCAACCCAAACTCTTTATGCATTCTAAAACCTCTACACTAGACTACGGAAAACTAGCATCTCTAATATCCCTACTTTAATACTCATATGATCCACAAAAACGTATATTACTCGGCGACTGCAATTTTTGTGACCAACAAAGCGTACCGGACAATGTTCCTTAGGACGGTACATCCACGTTCTTTACGTCCGCTTCTTACATGCGATACTATTTGTTTCATCCCCACAAGGAAGCGCAATAAGGTCCTCTGAAAAGAATATTATTTACGAGCCAAAGAAGAAGGTAATACTGTCATAGATTAAGTTTTACAGATGGCGCATTGATTTGTTTTAGAATCTCTATATGTAATTTTAATAACATTATATCAATTGATTCTCTCTTTGGTTAGAGATTGCTAGTTTGATTGCTTGGTCAATAATCGTAAATGCTGCCTACGTTATAGAAGTTTATATAGTGAAGGTTATAAAGTTCTTCTTCTACAAGTCTAAGTTAGTGCAAAACTATAGCTTTTTCATATTACTAATAACCCCTTTAGACATACAAATATGACATGTTAATTGTAAATATGTACGTCGTACATATTTGTAACCGTCATACTGTGAAAATATAATATTATTTCTATTTGAGTCTCGTAGTGCTTTTCATTTATTTAGTCCCTGGGGTCTGAAATTTGGTACCATAAAATACATTTTACATATTTAAGCGTCAGGATTGATGAGTCGCTCTTAGTGTTTATCCTATACTATTATAAAGGCGAAAGTTTGTAAGTATGGATGTATGGATGTTTGTTACTCTTTCACGTAAAAACTACTGAATGGATTTAAATGAAACTTTACAGTAATATAGCTTATACATCAGGATAAAACATTGGATACTTTTTATCCCGGAAAATGTAGTATTCCCGTGGGAATGAGTATTTCTGGATCTACCAAAGCGATTTGAATGATTTTTGGTATAGAGATAGGTAGGGCTCACAGAATTAACATGGGATAATTTTATCCTGGAAAATGTATTCCCGTGGGATAAACATGTTATAAATGCAAAAATAATTCTGCACTTAACCCTAGAGTCTACGCGGACGGAGTCGCGGGCAAAAGCTAGTATATTATAACGCTAACACAATAACGAAAAGCAGTAGTAAGAAAAGATTTCGTATTACACATCGCATCTGCGAATTTAATAATCTATGCGCAATATGGACGAGTGTAAAAATTTCTACGCTCTGCGTTGTGTTGTAGCAATAAATTTTCTTCGTGCAAAAGATCGCTAATGGCATTTGATATTACATGTATATCTGGAAGATATGTTTTTGCACGAGCCAAAAACGGGAATGGCGAAATAGCTGTATTGTAGTAAGAAATCTTTTGCAACACAGACATGATTTAATGTCGTGATATTTCGTAGATTTTCTAAATAAAATCGGGAGTGCAAGTTAGATGGTTAGGCATTATGGCTGCTAGGTAATTTTAGCTCTAAATAGAACATTTTCTTTTAAATTTTTTGCACAAGTTTAATTTTATGTAAGTGATTACAGGTATTCATTATTATCACATATTTTAACGGCGAAGGAAAACTAGAAGTTCTTAAGAATTTCTTAGGTGTGTAGTCTGTAAACCCTCTCTGGGTCAACAGGTAAAACTCGTTTAGTTGGACGTATATGGGCTGAAAATAATGTCGATGATACAGTTATCTAGGCGAATATTTCAAGTTTCTAACAGATATACACTGATATGAGGCTACAATGATTTGTCTACCACTATAACATATAAATTCAATTTTCCTAACATCATCAAATAATGTACCAACCACGAAAATTATTAGATAGACACCCTTAATTCAAATCAGATCATCACCAAAATTAATAACGCGAGCCTGATTAAAACTAGAGTGCAGTTAGCTATAAAATCTGATGCCGCAGTTAATGCGCGAAACCACACATTTGGACACATATCCGCGTCAGTGCTGCGGTGCGGCGCCGGCGAAAAATTAAATTAACCGGCTTCTACACGGATATACGGTTTGTACTGACGAAATGTGGCATTTATTTACATAAGTTGCTGACGAGAGTATTTTCAGTTAATATAAACCAAATATATATAACGCTGCGTGAATGTGGACTATGAAGACTAAAATAGATAAGAATTAAGATGACAAAAAAACGTCAATTTTATTTTTTTTTTGTTTTTTTTCAGCATCATTTTATTTTCAATCGCTTAACTATAACCTACGCCAGTTTATGATCACGGTCTATTTACACCATGCATGTGGATTACACAAATATTTGTCTCGGTTTTGGGGTTGAATCCGCTGCCAACTTTATCACAAGCTAATGTCTGACCAACTCCGCCATTGGACTATCAATATAAATCATCATCATCATCATCATCATACATCATCATTATAGCCTATACACGTTTACTGCTGGACATAGGCCTCCTCTCATGACTCCCAAGGATTCTGTCAGAAGCGGCCTGAATCCAGCAGGTTCTAGCGATTTTCACCAAATTATAGATACAAATACTTAACTTTATTTTCCGAATCGTTTCCAGACCCCTGTTGTCTATGTCGCGAGCAATAAACGGAGTACGTGACCATAAACAAAGTTAACAGGTTCGACGCTCCGGCCGACTGCACACATCGCTGTTTTATCATTGCGTACTGTTACGTAACGTTAATCATTAAATTATTATTTATGGAATAAAAATCATTGAATAACATTATTTCATTTACTCAATACTTCTAAGGCACAAGCCTCAGACTATTTAACTAACATAAGATTTTTTTTATTGTAAACGTGGACTGTAATTTCAAGTAGTTTGGACAGTGGTTTCATCATAATATAAAGTCCGATGCACGGGCCTCCTTTACAAATGAATGGGTTACGGCCTTGGTCCACCATGCTGTTAGCTTAGCTTGGCTTAGCGGAGTACAAACCCGGGAAATTCCAGATTTCTTACGATGTTTTCATTCATCGTTAACTTTCTAGATTATAATTGTTTTTTGGAATTCAGATCTAATTTTTCGAAGTGTGTGAAAAACACCGGGATCTCTGGATTTATTCCGATATTTTCTTAAGAAAAATTTGCTTACGAATAGGTCATATAACATAAGCTTCTATGACCATAACCTAGGACAAGAACGCAGCTACCGATGCGTCACCCGTCAAATAAACCAACGCAATCTCCCAATACACAGCAATAAAATCTAAAACAGACACAACATAAAAATGGCGAAGTTACTGACCTACGACAACGACTGTGTAGAGTTACTGCACTGCACTTTTAACAGTGCAAGTAATAAAATATCGCAATTTGACTTATGTCGTTAATCCATTGAGTTTACGTGCAGTAGCCGGGAAATATAGACTTTGTCTATGTTGTGGATAAAGTTGGATTTAAGGTATTTTGTAATATGTCTAAAGTTTTCATTGTTGTTGTAAGACAATATTCAAACACATTTTTTTATGATTACATACGATAAACACATGCCTGCCACGCTTAAAAGCACTTAGTAAATTATTCTTATGGACTAGAAGTACAAGAAAAACACGGCTTTTATTCGTTTCAATTTTAACGCTTTTATAAGACCTCAGTACTTATATCCCAAATATTTTTTAAGCATGTAGAGTGTCTACTTAACAACAATCATTAAATATCTCTGTATCTCTCTTTGATTAGTTTAAATGCCTACATTAAAACTGTCAATCCTAGGTAGTAAAAAATCTGTTACCAATATTGCCACAAAAATACCACCCACTCTTTCTAGCCCAAACTATTTTCAAGACATTCCCCACAACACCCATTTCTTCTACTTCCCACAACGTGTTCAATATTGTCACGTCTTGTGAAAAATCATTTCCATTACCATTTGCCTAATTAATGGCGTCTCGACAGGGCGTCGGATGCGAGTTGCATTCGAGAGAGTGGTTAGATGTTATCTCCTTACTCTTGTGACTCAACGTGTCTAGCGTGTGTTTATACTGCTAATAACGTAGGAGTTTTGAAGATTTGCTTAAGTGGCGGTTACATTTTGGTTTCCATAGCTAGTTTATTTTTTTAAGTAGGTATTTTTGTCCTTGTGTTATAAAATATGAATTTGATTGTAAGGCTTTGTAGCATAATTACCATAAGCTGATATGTGACACGTATGTACCATATATGGTTATGTCCCACTTCTGTGCACGAGCCTTCTCTACAATTGAGAAGGTTGCTATATCTATCTATAGATTAAAGCGGACAATATTTTTTATTTTTGATGTCGATGAATTTTGATATACAAGATACCCTACAGAAATTAGGTTAGGATCAGAAAACAATAAATAATAGAAACCAGATTTTATGTTTCAACCACATTGCCTACATCTTAACCTTTGACTTTGACGTGGCACTCCTACTCTTCACAACGCCTCTACAATTCCTCGGTCTATCGCCGTCCACTGCTGAACGTAGGCCTCCCCAACAACGCGCCAACCATCTCGGTCTTGTGTAATCCTCATCCATTACCCGCTACCTTTCTCAAGCCATCGGACCATCGTGCTACAACGAAAACTCAAGCCTAAAAAATTCACATGACTTTCCCAAAACGAATTTACATCGAGAACAAACGTTAGAGGTCCCATGTTTACAGAACTTGGATTTAATATCCTCAGCAATAAAGGAGAGATGGAAAATATTTTCATTACCCGCACAGGACATCGTGGTAGTTAAAACGTGCAGTATTCAGCTAAACATTCTCGTTGGCTAACTTTTTAATATCGGACAAGGAGTCCGCACAATGTTGCATTCTACAATGCACGTTAACTATTCGGTTTCACTGCCTCTGGGAGTTTTGGAAGTTGGAATAGTGATGACTAGATTAATGGAATATTATATTTAAAGACCTGAATTTTGCGCAGTTCAAATTCTAAATGAATTTTTTGTAATGCTTCATTAGATACCAAAAAGTGATGGAATAGGCGCCGAGTCAAGCATCTAGCCGGTCGCGGACTTAAGCCCCAGGCTACACCTCTGACTTTTCCAAATTATGCGTGTTTTGACAATGAATCTCTACCTACATCCTGGAGGAATACAAGTAAATGAAGTCACCTTTTTTTAAATTTCTCTGCTAAGAACAGTACCTTTGGCATTTATTGGTATCATCAAATATGCTATACCGTTAATACGAGAATCGCGTGGATGGTGAAATTGCCTTTACTGTCCTCCCTCAATCAGTAACAGCGTGATGGTCACGCCCACACATTAAAAACACATGGAAAATGCTCATCAGTAGTGTAGGCAATATTGGCGTGTTTGATCAAACGTTTGGACAACTGACAATCCAAAACTTTGGTAGAGTTCGTTACCTGTTTGTGATTTATTTCGACTTTATCTGCAGGAGTCTTTTATTTCAGTTTGGCTCTTACTGGACAAAAAAATATTTCAGTCATCGAAACAAGCCAAAGGTCTGAACTCATAAATATTTTTTCTCGATTTTGGTGATGAGATACCGACAAATCTCTAAAAGAAAAAGCAATTATATTTAACTACTATTACCATATCTGAGATATATGGCCATTTAATTAAATAAATAACAGATTAGTAACAGAGAACCTTAATTTACATAAACCGCAAATGATGACACATGCTTGGCTGGGTTTTGGCTCAAATGTATGTCATTTCCGGCCAACATTGGCCATACGTCACACTAAGTGCCGTATAAGCGCTTATCATGTTTTGATTGACTGATATTAAGTAAATCGATTCTAACTTTTGCTATTAGCTCTATCAGACATTTATATCGGTTGTGCAAATAATGATAATATAATATCGTTTCGGAAAAGTAATCAAATAAGACAATTTTTTTAATGACTTTTTTTATTTAGACTCATGTCTGATTCCGTCAAGGTATCTTAATTTGTATTTATCGACGCAAATATACCCAGAAGAGCTTTTTCAAGCTATTACGTGAACCAACAGGCCGGCTGTCGTTTTTCATTCACACTTTTGAATTCCATGTAGCTATAGTTTCGAGATGAAATACATAGACCGAACGATTATGTACTTACTTAATTCCTGGGTTGGATGAACTAAATCGAAGTTCCCAGTAAAAGCACGGGCTCTAGAAATACGTCCGTAAAACCCAAGAAGCCTTCTGTTAGTTGACATTTAAAAAATAGACGTAGGCTTAAGTGCAAACAAAAAGCATTTAGTTGCATCATTTAATAAGAATGATTCATGAATAAATAAACCAAAACGACGAATCTCAGGAAGTTAAATAAATGTTTGCATTATAACAATTTGTTACTCACATCGGTGTGCTGGCCTATTTAACCACACCGACGGTAACTTTTAACTTACTTTCAATTTGTTTCTTTTTTTTTGTTCTAAAATACGTGGAGTTGTAATTATTATATTTTTTGTTCAAACTTTTCAATGTCTGGTCATCAAACAGGGTCTCCTAAGACCCAAAACCTATGACTTCGAAGCCATGTGTGTAGTTTTAATAGATTATCTCGCATTTAATCAGAACGAAAACAGCGTATTGTTCCGTATTTAATAATATTTTTTTTATGCATTGTAGACTTTACCAAAATTAATTTTTGTAAACAGATCCCGATCAAATACTAAGAGAGTGGTAGATATAATAATTTGGGTGGAAAAACATTGAGGTTAACAAAAATCACATTTAATAGTTGCTGTCGTCAGGAGAATGTATATTGTTCAATTGTTTTTCCGCAAAGTGTTTCAGTCCAATCAATTGTTTACAATAAACGCAAAAACCTAGAATTCGTAACGAATAATCAGTATTCTCCAAACTTTTAACTTGGACGCAAATGAAAACAATCCTCCATAGCCTAGTATTTTTTCCATTTCACAATTAAAAACACGTTAATATTCCCACAAGCCGTCTCTACACCTGTAGATATGCTTCAGGCATGAATCATCGGGTGACTCACACATTCTAGTTACGACACGCTGCGCAACTAGCGTATGTGGGCATTGAACTCCATGCTTCATTATGCTCCTTCAGGATAATTACAGGAATGAGACGTTGATGGTGAATATTTTTAGTGCTTATATGTATATTATTTTTTTTGGTTTAAGGTATTTGTCAAAGTTTCAGTACGTAAAAGTTGTTTTATATCAACATTTATTTAGATGGATGAGACGTTGACTCTCAATATTATTAGTTTGCCTATGGTATAGTTCTGTGTATTTTACTATTAATCCATTTTGATTACTCTGTTATCTTAACAAATATATATATGTTCTATAAATTAGGTATCCTGGCAAAACATTAAATCGCCCATTGCGATAAGACCGCAATTTATGACGCAACTTATTTCAATGTATACTTTCTGTTTAGTTAAGCCAAGTTAAAGCGAAAATAAATATTTTTCTACGATACTCTAATTGATAAATCTGTAGGTGAGTTTGTTGGCTTCTAAATGGCTAAACTGCAAAGACTATAAAACTTTATAAAATGAAAGTAAATTATGAACTTGACTGAAATATTTTATTTAAACATTCATTACATTTTTACATTACAAATGTTTTAAGTTACATCTTCGACTCTGCTTCATGGTTGCTTCCTGGAATAAAACAAAACATTTAATTGAGTTATTTCAAAACAGTGATATTTATTGATTTCTGTTCTATCAAAATCACAAACAATAAGTAAGAATAAAAGCATCGAGCTTTATAGCCTTGTTTTTTGTAATGGTAGAGTCTTCCTGTATTTTTCTGCCCAAAATCATTATTAAAAAAGAAATAAATTTCCCACAAATCCACCTAAACCGCTTATAAACAAACTCTAAAGAGAAAATTGCGGCACACAACACAACGCAAACGAAATCTAATCATCCGCAGAAAACAAAGGCATATCTGAACAATCTATTTGCAAACACAATCAACAAGACTGACACGGCCAACGGCCAAATTGTCCTCCAATCAGAACAGGACCGTTCTAAACAAACGCTATGTAACTGACGTACCGGTAAAAGGAAAAAAGAGCATACGAACACATTCGGTTAACCTCAAAGCAGTGGAATGAATGACTCACAAATAAAAACGAACGGACGGAAACAAGTGAAGATACACAACCTACAACCACACAAATGCTTGTAAACGCAACAAAAGTAGATATCAAAGAAGCAGAAAACGCTGTAGACGGCAATATAGAGAACGGCAAATGCGTCGTTGAAGAGGCTGTGGGTGGCACTCATAGGCGGTAAGTCGGCAAACAACCAGACGTTTCCGAATAATAACAGAATTGAGGCGTTGCAAACACCGCACAAATATAGGAGCAAAAACTATAAAATATTGAATAGGCAAGCGGTGACCTTTCGGCTGGACAAAGAGCTGGAGTGAGGGAAGTGTCCCGCTGCGAAGGCACAAAGGAGGAATAACGTCTTCGCCGGTCACCGTTTGTGCGCTGCGCTTTGTCGAGATTGCTGCAAGGGCTGCCGCTTTGCATTGATTGATTTTTATTTATTTGTGCTTCTTATACATTTAGCCATTTCTTTCTTTGTTTCTTATGGCATTGTGTAAGAGTCGAGCTTTGGGTAAGAGATAGGTGTATAAACAATTTTATAGTAAATAGGTCATTATGTCAATTATTTATTGATATTATTTGTTTATAGATTTGGGATATATTAAGATTTATTTTGTTCTAGTAGTCAAGGAGAATGTTGAAGTATTGCGAGCAAATAATTGGAAATAAAAAATATGTAAACATTTTATTTTAGGTCCTAGTATCAGGTCTATGAGAGTTACACATAGTAATACAAAGATGTATAAATGGAGTATATTAGTATTATTATCTACTGGTACCTACTCAGAATATTTGCCACTATAATTTTGTATACAGTGAAAGCTCCTTATTCGCGCTTCCTGTATTCGCGTTTTCACTATTCGCGGATGAAAAAAATGCTACCCAATTCCTATATTCGCGGCAAAAAATTTCGTTATTCGCGGATCTAATAAGTACATAAAAAAATTAAAAAGATTCCAATAGCTAACCAAGCGAATATTCTTAGTAAATGCCGTCAAATGGACAAATATTAACAGTAAAAACAAATCTTATTGCCACTATGCATAAAGTATGTTGTTAAATGACATCGCCGAGGCATTTGACACAAGCCGCCTTCGCCGCGAGCGGTGTTTTTGAGAATGTAAACAAACATAATGAAAGCAACCTTATGACTCAATAAATAAAATATATTTTTAAATGTTGTTGTTCCGTTTATAGTAAAAGCCGCTTTGCGTGTTTTATTGTTTCGTCTTTCACATTGGTTACAAAAATTGTGATCGAGTAACACGTATCTACTGCTCTCTTCCTAGATTATAATGTCAACTAAAAAAAATGAAAAACGAGTTTAGACACGAAAAAAATCTGTGTTACCGCTTAAAGTGAACATAGAAAAGCTTGATCGTTTACGCCTTGGAGAGTCATTTGCATCCATATCACGCTCATTCAATGTCAACGAATCAACTGTACGATCGATAAAAAAAATCCGAAGATAAAATAAGGTCGTTTTATATATTTGGCGTTTTTTTTTGTCACCTTGGAACGTATCCCCTATAATCCCATACAAATTACCATTCCGTATTCACGGTTTCTGTATTCGCGGCATATTTATGGAACGTAACCCCCGCGAATAAAGAGCTTTTACTGTATTTCGGAATTGTATATTTATATTGTTTATTAAAAATATATATCCATACTATAAGAGTAGGAAAACAAGATTGTTTTTCCTAACGCCAATTTAAAATTTAAAAAGTACACAACACCCAATCAAATGAAACACAGACAACCCTAAAATTAAAAACACAACACCCGATATTTATTACAACTCATTTGCGCAGCGGTGTACATCCGTTATTATTTTACGAAGATAATACTGTATGGACTTATTTACAATCTTTCACATTGTCAACGGGCCTTAGTAGCCAATGACGATCTTTTCACCGGTACCCTTTGATAATTACACGTAATTAGTTCCAGACCGTATTGTGAAGGCAAAGGATCGATTGCGGACTGTCGCTAATTGCTTTCAATGGAAATTGTAGACGGTAAATAAGTAATAGCATAGAAAAGCAATTGTGCTTTGTCGGTGGTGTGGAGCGAGTGTTGACATTTTGAATTGAAAAGACGGATTTTTTTGTTGTGTCTACGAGACATAATATTTTGTTATTTTTTCATGCAGTGTTAGAATAATGTCTTGCCTTATGGTTGTTGATTAGATCGTTTTGGGACTTGAATATTTAAAATTGCAAGGGTTTGTAAATTTGCCAACTAGTTTTTGTGACAATTTTCTTGCATTTCAAATTGCTCTGACTTCAAATAAAGCGATACTAGGTAGATAAAATTATTCTTTCATGTAAGAACGTACAAAATATAAATTGCATAATGGTTGCGAAAATATTTTGTTGTGTGCGTGTTTGTTGTCCATAGTTTCTTTGAACTGTTTCTACTAGTGCGAGATCTTTCCATGAGTCAATACTATTTAGCCTTCTCAATACTTACCAACAGTTTTAGTAGAGTCTTTGCTTAAAGCATTCCCTACTATGTAACCTTAGGGTGGACAGACTCATCTACTCGTATAATAACCATTAGATTTAGCAAGTTCTTTTGCTAAAAGCATTCCTTACTAGGCAACCTTGTACTAAACTGTGTCTCCACTTACTTGATCACGCAAATTTTGGGGTCCATCGACAGCAGATAGTTGTTGAGGCTGTTCTCGCAGTTGGTGTAGGCCATGCCGAAGCCGAGGCCGCCGCCGATATACATCGGCCACTTCCTGTAGCCCCGCATGAAGAACCCACCCATCATGCTGCCGATTAGGAGTCCAGTTACTGGAATAGAAACATTCAGGTATTTATACAGGTCAGGTCAACTATTTACATATTTCGTCGACATAAGTATAATCAATTATTAGTGTTAAGAGAATCCCATTCTGGTTTAAGTTACACTGAATACCTTTGTAGAAAATTGATGATGATGATGAGGTATATATTACTGGCTGGATAGGCTGAGACAACATTTAAAACTGTGGCTTTACCCGAGTTCAAAGATCCATCGATTTCCATTTCAGAAACTATACGGAATTACTCTCGCATTCACAATATTGATATAAATTCACCATAACATACCGTGGGTATATACGTAAAAAGATTGGGTAACAATCTTTCCATTCACCTTTAATAATTCAGAAATTAAGTTAGTTGAGTAAAAGATAGCGTTATAGTCAGGTATAATGATAAAAGGTAATGTATAGTAAAAAACATAATTTAATAGAGTAAACGTTCTTGCTTATTGTCTAAGAAGAAGTACACTACTGAACCCTCGTCTTGCCAATTGTGTTTACTAGACTATCTAAATGCGCAAGACAATTGTCCAACTGCAAATCTTTGGTGACAATATCTGTGACACCAAGGGTTCAACTGTCAACTCATCTGATACTGTAAGAACACAGATTATATCACCATAAAATGCATAGGTATATTATTTATAACTTATTACCAGTTTTCAAAGCGAAATCGATGAAGCAAGCCGAATATCTCTCGTCAAAATCTCTTTTGTCGGGTTTACTCATCTCTTAATCGTCGCTAAGTCACAAATTGTCGCCCCGCTTGAGAATTAAACATTGCAGATGCTGAAAACTTCTTAAATAAACTATAAAGTTCTTAAATAAATTAATTTCAAACAAAAAACACACCACAAAACAAATTTTGTACGCACTTTGACATGCCCGTGACGTTTGTCAAAGGTAAAAATAATTTTACGTGCCAGTTTCAATTAATTGTTTATTGATTTGAACCAAAAAGTATTTATACGAATTCAGACTTACAATCGCTAAACTAAATGAGCTTTTTTATCTAAATTGATTGAACTATCGGATAGGATATAGAATACTTATGTCTTAATCTAAAATTGCGAATCAATGAGGCTCATAGTCATCCCTGGACCTTCGAAATAGACCGACCCGGGAAACGAACTCAAAATCATGCAACACCATTTCCATAGTCCCAAACACTCTATTCTATTACCTCATAACCCTTTATTACTTAGCAACACAGTTCTCCGTATAGGAAGGTAATTCCCACCATCTATAGTTAGTTGATATCTTTCCGGTACCTAATAATGTTTGATTACGTCTCATAATGTACTAATAATCCCTTTCAATGCTGAGGGATGAAGCGGATCCGCGCTAATCCCCGGAACACAATTAATGTGCCCAATTATGATTTCAATCAAACACTAATGCTGATTTGATTCATGTCATTTGTATAATTGTTTTCAGGTCATTGGTGAGCTCTGTAAGTCTTATAATCTTGTATATAAGTCTTATATATAGCAATATCAAAACTTCTGCAAAATGTCTTTGTTTTTAAAAATAATTTTCATTGATTATTTATACTTTATACATAAGGACTGTAAAGGTAGACTTAATGCATAAAACATTATCTCCCCGTTGAACCTCAGGTATATAAAAAAATCGTAGGTGTAAATATAATTGTGATACACACAAGAATTAAAATTATTTCATTATATATCGTCATAAAATTTAATTAATATATATTTATATTTTCATAATAAGAGAATGGTATAAAATACGCCTGCTAAGATACTTAGTAAAGTCTGAGCAACTCCTATCTTGCATGCAAGATTCTGTAAGGCGCTAAACGTTCTTAAATTTATCAGGGGTTTTTGTTGTTTTCACTAAATCTTTACTAATTGTGACGGATCGAAGACTGCATATTGACGTCATGGTGTTGATGTTGATAGTGATTTGTACAATCATTCAATTTAAACTAGTAAAGAAAACAACTCAACTAAAACTGGCCCGCAAAGAATTTCTTATGTGAGCAAAAGACGTAACTGCTGTGTACAAGAGAGAGCCAATGATTAGTTAATATTGAATAGATATATAAAAAAGACTGTCAATGACACTGATTGGTTAAGATATAAGTCCTGGCAAACATTTCCAACCCCCGTGATGTCAAGCAGGCTCCGAGACTAAATAAAATACGACACATTTGAAACTACATTAAGCCTTCGCAATTATTCAACGCTCTAAAGAAGAAGAGAGGACACGAATAATTCAGGTAGAAATGCAAAATCTAATGTTTGAAAATGGACTAAGTAATGCAGTTTGTTGAACAGCCAATCGGCAAACAGAGCACGTTCAATTTAGAGCAAATCACACATAATTGATCCGGTTTAAACTAGTCTAAACCAGTAATAGACAAAGGATTTGCACTAAACAAGCTGCAAGCCTAATCACTTCGCCCGGGGACGTACTCGGGAGCGTAAGTCACGACAGTGTTATTAGACACAATTATTGTGGAGACTTTGGTTTTAATATTCCGATAATGTTAGAAAAAACCTAAGTAAACGATATTTTAAGTAAAATAAGAAGTAACAATGTTTTACCATCAGTTCTATTATCTAAACCTGAATTTTCCACTCAAAGATACAATACGTTACACAATAATAATATATATAATTGTTCTAATTTGCATAGTCTAGGTCTGTTGAACTTAAGGTTTAATACAGCAATCCGTTCTTTTTAGCACTGAATGTGCTGATAGCGACTGCCCCATCAAAACATTTTCTAGTTCTAGAAAGTGTGTGAGTTGTCCCACCGTACACCGAGGATACCGATTACTAATCCATTTTTAGAAGTCATTAATCATTTGCAGTTGAGTTTCTAGGTCGGTTATTAGACTATAACAAAGAGCTACCCCAGCTACCTTTTTTTTTATCACGAGAGTGGTCTGCTGCCCAGCGCACCGTCCAATTATGGACCCCTCCAAGATGGAAGGGGTTGGTATGCCCTCCACTTAATCTATTTGGACGTTCGCCTTTCGTGAACGTCCGCGACAGTTAAGAGGTCACGTCCTCTGCCGCCAATCTCGGGGTTGCTATCATAGGGTACCGCCCCCGCAGTTCGCCCTGCTACCCCAGTATCCCTGTTAGTCGCCTCTTACGACATGTAGGGGATACCGTGGCGGAATTCTTACACCCCCAATCCACAGGGCGGAACTACCCCAGCTACCTCCTGCATAAGTAATACACAATATGTAATTTTGAAAATGATCAAATATGATGCACCAAAGTAATAAACACTAAATTTTTTAAGTAAATTAATTATCTTATAAACCTATACCAATGCCATTTATTCTGTAAAACATCAATACTGGAGATTAAAGCGATGTTAAATTGAGGCAATTATTTACATAACAGTCAAAGGGGTAGCGAAACTTTGTCAGAGGCCCGGTGTCCCACATGTCCCCCGGTCAATCCGCCCCAGGCGTCAGGGATGCCACCGTACATAATCCTATCTGCATGTCTTATCAAAGCGGTTTCCGCGTAATGAACGGAAATTGACAACCTTGATTGGAACCTGAGGTGCGTATCTACTGAAGACGGAATGACATATGACTGGCTGTCGCTTTGTTTTAAAGGCTTAGACCCACAAGAGTAGATTTGTCGTGACCATCATGCACTAGCCCTTACAGGGTCCTAAATGCAGAGGTCTTAGTGTATTCTCGCATGTAATGTAATTCGAGATGACGTCATGTATGATAGAATTAATGTCCTATAGGCGATTCGTCGTGGTTTCTCTGTGTAAATTTGCTTACAGTTGTGTGATACACTCGATTATAAATAAGACTGTCGTAGTATGTGAAGGTAGAAATCCAAATTAGGACACATAATTTCATCCTCTTGGACATTACATTTATTTGAGCTGATAGAAAATTATTAGCACTAAGAAAATATTTTTAACTATACAAACAAAAACACACACATAAACAGAATTAAGATAAATTAAAATTTAAAATGTCACCAGAGGGAACCTTATCGAAATTAGCGATCTTCTACTTTAATTCCCCGTAACTTGAAGTAAAACTGTTTAGTGTTTATTACTTTTAACCATAAAAAGCTCTATATCAATAAATATAATTACTTATCCCAATTACCCATGCAAACCCAAACAAAGAAATAATAATCTAAGTGCACTTAAAATGAAGTTAATTTTTAAAACAAAAGTACCTACTTTAAAGTTTTATCTTTGTAATAATGCAAATTTATTTTGAATGCATAATTGGTTTAATTGAAACGGACGCCGGAAGCTATTTAACGAAATATATTTAGTGACGTTTGAAGATTCATTGAAAGCTTAAAAGCGAGCCTTAGGCACAGTTTCGTCAAAGTGGGTGGAAGAATTTATTCGATAATTATTTTGTTTAGAGATCAAGAGGGTTAAAGATAATCCGTTAATGGTGCTCATATTAATATTAGGATTAATAGATAATGAAATAACATTGCCAGGAGCTTGACTTTATTCAAACCCCAAATCTTTCTTAATGATGAATTAAATATATTTTATGGTTCTTATTTTGGTTCTTTTTCTTTTTACAAACTTACATGTCTGAAAAGCCAGGATGGGATTTATTTATTTACCTACGTTTCAACATAAACAAAGAAAATCCTTGTAATGTTTATTTTGGTTCAAGATACAATAATAAAATCTTCATAAAAAACATTAAAATCTTTAATATCAAATCCGTACTAAAGAATAAATAATTATTTGCACGGCTACTCTTTTGCACAATATATCAAATGCTTCCTGCGTGTGCTAATAATGGTGTAATAATTATTCCGTTCACGTTTTAAAAATAATACTGTTTTAAAAAGCAAATCGTGCGTGCTTCTGGATTGAGACTTAATGGCGACAGAACTGCTCAAAACGACTGCCAAATTTCAAACGTATTTTTAAAAGTACTTCAATAATATCCCCTTTGTTTAAGTCGCGTCAAAAATAAATTCACCCCTTTTAAAAACTCCCGAAACTTTTTCTTAAGATGTTAAATTGAGTTTGAAGACGAAATTAACCACACAGTGGGCGGTTGTGCGAAAATGCGATCAATCATTCCATTTTTGTGTGTTATGTCTTAATTTAGCCTTTGTTGAAGTTTCGTTCCCATCGGCGTGGAATTAAATGTTCCGTGTGATTGCGAACACATGACAATAGTGGGCTGGGACAAGAGTGATTCTGTGGTGATCTTTTCTAATTAGGAAGTTTAAACTGTCAAAGCTTATTGATTTTTAGAGTTAATTTGGAAATGTTTTGACGATGTTAAGATGAATGGCGTATGGCTTTGCTCAGAATCAATGTTCTTAAGGAAGTCACTTTTTTATTCGTTTTTTTAACCCAACAGTCGTAATTCTGAGCCCAGAGTAGCAAGCTGAGCAGCGGCTAAGATATACGAGACTACAGGAGACTTTTAGTCTCACTAACACCCAGACCCGAAACAAATATACTACGCCATAGTACTATCAATAGGTCATCATAACTGTCGTCTAAAGATCTATTAAAAAAATCGGTTCTTTCTAAAATTAATAATTTTAGTTATAGATAATGTTCAAAATTCACTGTATTATTTGGTGGTATATAAAACGAACACGGAAAAAGCATTTCCTCATTTCCCAATAAAGCTTTTAACTTACATATCATACTAAAAGGGTCTAAATCCGTGAATTAATTTGGCAAATCAAACCGAATCACCCGCGGAGCTAATCAGAGCTCGTAAAATTAAGGCAACTATAAAATCTTGCAGCTCGACAAATCGTAAAGTAGATGAGGGAATTCGTAAGCTCGACTCGAATGTCCAACGATCTGATAAATGTCGCAATTTTCATACAAAATTTTGCGAGGATCTGTTCTCGTGAATTTGTTTATACTGGCAGGGTTGTTACGCAACAAAAGAATAAACCAATTAATAAAATGCGTCTTATATTTTTTTTTACTACAAACGTATAAATGAAATGTTGTCTCATAGATACTCATGTGCCTCCTATTTACGCAGACTTAAGAGAGAAAAAAATATAACAAACGTTGCGTACAGTATAGACTTTGTATTAATAAAAAGGCTTACTGTAAATTACAATCAAAAGTTTGTCTTACAAAACCATACTCCTTTGTCATATTCCAGTTATTAAGCAAAAATTTACGGTTTTCATATTAAACGAAAATATATTAGTAAACCATTTAATATATTCTCCGTATATAAGAGCATCAAATAAAGTCTTCCACATCCATGAAATAAACCCTCGAAAGGTTCAATAACATTAAAGTTAGGGATCAAACGATTCATCAGCGAGACTGTAAAGTAGTTAAAATTTTACAAGCACATGACATTTGCATGAATTTCATCTAGAGAGAATTTACGACACTGTGCCATCCCGTACGTACTTTATTGGCGTGTGCATACTGCGTTTTGAGCACTGTGCTAGTATGTATGCCGGTTTGAGTGGCGACGATTTGTCGTATTTGAGAAAGGGACATATAATATGTATTTTATACTATGCGTAGTTATTACATAGATATTTTTCATAAAAATATCATTCTGTTTGACAATAAAACTTTTAATATTTGTAAAGATGTGCCATAAAACTTTATCATTCAACGAAATTATTTACAAAGTATTTAATTTAGTAGACAGGTACTGCAGCGCTATGCACTCAAAATATCACATCAAATGCAACAAACAAAACAACTGCAAGAAACAACACCATTTATTGCACCAATAAAACCGGTCCAATCGCTGAAATCTCCGAAGTATTACACATAAATAATTGAATAAAATCAGATCAAACGCCCCTAATAAATATATAAGAAAAAAGACGAAGCGTACATCGTTACTCGTAAGCACGGCACGTCTGCACCCAAATACTGATTGTGAGATTAAACAGGCGAAATGCATACGTACTAAATTTTACGACTATGCAAATGTCGGAGGGAAATGGACAGTAAAATCTAAGCCGAGATGTAGGCGTGCTGATTGCCAGATCAGGTTGGATTTTTGCCGTAGAAAAATGATGAATACTTTGAAGGTTTTGTGAAGTAAACATTTTTTAAGATCGATGAGTCGATGAATAAAAACACAGCCGACAAAGACTGGATGATTAGGGTGGCAAATCTGAAACTATGAAAACAGTTAGAGGAGGCCTATATTCTTAGAGGAGCTATGCTCTAAATACACCATTTTCTTCGTAAAATTTTTAGCATTATTCTGCAATCTCAATGTGCATGGAAATAAAAAGCCTTATTTTTGTTTATTCCTTTACTCAATACTGCAGAAGACAAATAAAATGGGGAGTTATCATCGTCTTCCAGAAATTTCGATGGGGCGCTGTATTTAGGAATGAAAGGAGAAATCGATTTCAGAATGACAGTCATTTTGGTGATCCAATTCTTCGAATTTAACGAACGCTCCTCTGTCCTATATTTTTTTAATATATTGCATTTTAACACTGTCGTAATTAGCAACATAAAGGTACCTATATAATATATTTAATGTACTGTATGTAACCTAAGTTCAAGTCACATTCTAACACTACCTTCCTTACTTTGTCTAATGTAATTAACAAACTTGTAAAGGCTGATAATCCAGCACCCAATAATTCGAACAATTTGCGTAACATTGTCCTGAGTGGGAGACCCAACTAATAAAACTGATGTAAGATAAACTCGTTCATGTTGGCAGGATTAAAAATTCGATCATAAACCAAGCTTAGCAGAGGGAACCGAGATTGACACGAGGTTTACGACGTCGCCTTTGTAGCGGGATTTGCGAGATAATGTCGCACGGTTGATTTTACGAGACGCTAATTTTATGGGTGGTGATCAGGGTGTAGTTTTAAGCCTAGTTCATTGTGATTTGTTGGGTGGAGTCTTTGAAGACTTGGTAGGTGGAGTGGTAGGGGTTGAAGAGATGATAGTTCAAGTACAAGTTCCTTTTAAACCTTCATGCATATGCTTCTTCTTCATCCACCCATATACGCCTACTGCTGAGCACGGGTCTCCTCTACCATTTAGAGGGTTTAGGCCATAGTCCGCCACGCTGGCCTAGTGCGGGTTGGTGGACTACACATTTAAGAAATTCCTAAGAACTCTTAGGTTTCATCACGATGTTTTCCTTCACCATTTAAGCTAGTGATAATTCAATGTGCCTGGTTCAAGAGGTGTGTGCCTGGGGTTCGAACCCGCGACCGCCGAGATTCTCGACCGCGCGCCCAAACCTCGAGGCCATCACTGCTTTTTTATACATATATTTTTTTGCTTTTGCATATGCTTGCTTTACGATAAAAATATAGCGGTTTTTGTAATGATTCACTCGTTAAAGCCCTAGGATAGATCCTGAGGAACTGATATAGTATGGTTTGATAGTAATAAATAAACAACATAAAATCTATCTGAGAAAGTAGCTAATCCTTCTTAAAGTAAATTAATTATTTTCTATTGTTCATGAAAATATATCTGAACGAAATTTAAATATGGAAGTGCATTTATGAGTGCTCCTACAGAATCATGAGTGTATATTTACAAATAAATTCATATAAAACGTAATTTGAAATCGTAATACACCCAAAAACCAAAAGACGTGTCAAATCTACTTAACATTGTCAGATTGAAGTGCAATCATTGAAGGAAATGGAAAAAGTCACTTCAAATCCGCCCAGTGGGCGAGCATCGTACAATTACCGGACAATATAATAGACGAGATGTCATAAAGCAGGCGTTATGGCCGCGTGTGAAACGACGACACCTGTGCATGGGGAGCGAGCATAGAGCTAACAGGGGAATAGAATTTGGTGGATATTTTTATTACTAGGCTGTTATCCTACTACTATTATACAGGCGAAAGTTTGTAAGTATGGATGTATGGATGTTTGTTACTCTTTCACGTAAAAACTACTGAATGGATTTTAATGAAACTTTACAATAATATAGCTTATACATCAGGATAAAACATAGGATACTTTTTATCCCGGAAAATGTAGTATTCCCGTGGGAATGAGTATTTCTGGATCTACCAAAGCGATTTGAATGAAATTTGGTATAGAGAGAGGTAGAGCTCACATAATTCACATGGAATAGTTTTTATCCCGGAAAATGAAGTATTCCCGTGGGAATGGGTATTTCTGCATCTACCAAACCGATTTAAATGATTTTTGGTATGTGCATAAATAGGACTCTGAGACGTAAAATAGACTATAAATTATTTTCTATCTGAACTCAACCCTGTAGTCTACGCGGATGAAGTCGCGGGCAACAGCTAGTTAATCTTATATTCGTTAGCAAGCATCAGTAGTATGAGCTAAGTAAGTCTAAACAGCGTTTCATAAGTTGTAAAATTGAAGAAGCGGCGACAAAATTTGTGATTGTCTAAAGTCTGATAAAATGCAAATATTTTCTTAATACCCTTATTTCTATTGTATTATTGAAACATTTCTTTAAAATACTACTTAAGCAATATTGGTCCTTGGATTTAAAAATATACATCTGTAACACTATGTATAAAAAATCAATTAAGACATAAAAAGCACTCACATTTTACTTAAGCCCATAATTAAATCACGTTTTTATCGCTTTGTCCAGTTCTAAAAATGTATTAAATTCACTCTACACATTAAATAATGAGGCGTCACAAACAAAAAGCACCGGATACAAGCTCGAAACGTGACGAACGAAATTTCTTAGCGATTTCTCATTTCACCCCTCCGCACAATACATTTGATTTGTGTAATCAAATGCGGGCATTCAAATTAATTAGTTCGTTACGCACCTGAGCGTTTACACTTTTGTATTGTGTGAAAAACGGACTCACGTTTTGTCCGCCTGTCCTGCGAAATTAGCCCACTGTGCGACGGCATAAAGCCGAAAATTGCTAGCCAATCTATAGATTCCCAATTAATTTGCCCATTGAGTATCAAAATATTAGGGTGTGCGTAGTTTTCGGCTATTGTTGATTTTCAACTCTCAAATGATACGTTTTGATTCGTATTAATTGAACGTTGACAGTGTACGTGGGCAGTCTTTGCCGCTAATGACACACTTTTTGTTTGAATGGTCAATGTTTCGATATGGGGCTCGATTTAAATTTAATTTAATTTTTACTTTGATTTGTTAATTGGGGGTTGGCTGACAGTTCGACGGTGGCTGTATCAATAGCGTTTCCTATGTAGGTGCAAATTATTTGTTACTTATGATGTCATAATGACAGCTGTCAGAAACGTCAATTGCCATTATTATAGTCTGTGGCATCCGCGAGTTCTCTGTTTGAATAGAGAAGTGATTCTTGTTTTTTAAATTACATGTTCTATTTTTAATTGCACTTTGCATGAATTAGTTACAATAGCATGTGCGTAATAGCTGCATTATACATACATATTTTATGGGGTTTTATGCTACCAGGCTATAGTAGGTATACCATAATCCTGTCGGTAAATTAATATCCTACTACTATTATAAAGGCGAAAGTTTGTAAGTATGGATGTATGGATGTATGGATGTTTGTTACTCTTTCACGTAAAAACTACTGAATGGATTTGAATGAAACTTTACCACAATATAGCTTATACATCAGAATAACACATAGGATACTTTTTATCCCGGAAATTGTAGTATTCCCGTGGGAATGAGTATTTCTGGATCTACCAAAGCGATTTGAATGAAATTTGGTATAGAGAGAGGTAGAGCTCACAGAATTAATATGGGATAGTTTTTATCCCGGAAAATTAAGTATTCCCGTGGGAATGGGTATTTCTATATCTACCAAACCGATTTGAATGATTTTCGGTATAGAGATAGTTAGGGCTCAAGAATTAACATGAGATAATTTTATCCTGGAATATGTAATCCCGTGGGATAAACATGTTATAAATGCAAAAATCTCTCTGCACTTAGCCCTAAAGTCTACGCGGACGGAGTCGCGGGCAAAAGCTAGTATAAGATAATATTCGCTCACGTGCTTCGCTCGCGACTATAAGATTCGCTCAACTTCTTAAAGAGATGGCAAAGCTACAATTAATTCTACTTTAACTGCTGACTTTTTTCTTATCATTTATTTTTAATTTTAAGTGTTTTGTGATATAAAAGCTTTATAAAAATTCACGTGATATAAAAAGTAATAACAATATTATGAACATATGTTTATTCTCCTAACCTCTGACATTTTGCTGCAATTACAGATCACTAAAAGCACAAAACATTTTTGTAAAAACTAATTTAATTTGCAAATACCTAAAAGGGTGTCGTGATATTATGATCAACCGCAAGAATGTTTCACCCCATGTGTTCCCACGAACTAAATTGATGATTCACTAAAGGGAACGTTTGATAATCTCGAACGTTTAATAAGTGTATCAACACGCAATAACTGGAAATTATTCAAAATATATACACTTTAACGCCATTGTCACAAAGAGATACTAATAAATCCATCACTCGTCATTTTTTTAAGTCCTATGAAATCGAAGTCTCTTACAAAGAAAATTCTTAGACACCGTGATGCTTAGAAAACGACTCTTCTTCATTTGTGGTTTGATTGATCTACAGCTCCTGGCTTCAATATTCGGTCAGATAAATTGTTATTGGGACTTTCGAAGAGTGAGTCTATAGGTGCACATAGCAAAATATGAACAAAATATCCGCGAACGTTTTTCGAGCATAATTCTGTAACTAAAGTAGGAGTCTGAATTCCGTGCTACTAAAACCCAGTAACACTTTGCCCTACCTGGGAATCGAACACGAGACTTCTACATATTACTGGACATACTTGCGCCGCGAGACAGAGAGGCAGTTAAAAACAAAAAAAAGTTGTCATTAATAAAGTTCTAATCCATTTCCTTCAACAAACAACCTGTTATAAACGGTAACATTAAAACTCAGAAGGAAAATTGTCGAGTAACGCTATTGCGTTAATTTAATTAATTGTTATCGGACTCTATATTAATGACGAACTATGGAGCGGGGAACAAAAAGTAGATTTCCAATGATAAAAGATATAATAAAACACTTCCCTATTCAGTGCGGGTTGTAAACGACGAATCCAAAGTTAGGGGCTGATGCTTCATAACTTTAATAAATGTTCTTCTTCTTCTTCATCAACCCTTATACGCCCACTGCTGAGCACGGGTCTCCTCTACCATTGAGAGAGTTTAGGCCATAGTCCACCACGCTGGCCTAGTGCGGGTTGGCGGACTACACACCTAAGAAATTCCTAAGAACTTTTAGGTGTGCAGGTTTTATCACGATGTTTTCCTTCACCGTTAAAGCAAGTGATAATTCAATTTGAATACACACATAACTTTCGAAAAGTCAGAGGTGTGTGCCTGGGGTTTGAACCCACGACCGCCGAGATTCTCGACCGCGCGCCTAAACCTCGAGGCCATCACTGCTTATTAATAAATGTTAGTAGTAAAAAAGCCCCGTGTTTATCTATATTTAAAGCAATTTCCTTTTATCGCAAAAAAAAATAATCTTTTATTGTTATATGACTCTAATGGATGACATGCCTTCTATATTTCCTTGATTTTTTTTAGGTACATTATCATTCTATATTAAAGACTTTAATATTTAATATATAGATGAAGAAAATAACACTTTGTCTACTCCATTAGGGATTACTCCGCGGTCATACCTGTCTTGTATGAGTACCTATATTACACAAACATACGTATAATTTAAAGTGCATTGTTATGTTACAAATTCACTTTTTTTCTCTTTTAACAATACGTAAGGAGCAATAGCAACAACCGTTGACTATTTTAATGACAGAACGAAGATCAAAACTAAAGATTACTCTTCAGTAAGACCGTTGTAATAATACAATCATAACATTTTTAGAGGTGTTGTTTTTATTTTTCTCTAAAAAAAAGCTGTTAATAATAACGTATTTACAACAAAATATAATCCTACATTCGTCGTAGCGTATCCGCACCAACCCGCATGATTTCGACACCGCCGTCCCGTTGTTTTACCACATCGGACAGTGTAATATTGGTATTGTTTAGACGATAATGATCACCTGCGCACGAATGCACTCGGGATTCTTTTCCGGAGGGAGAACTGTGTTTACGTATTATATTTCGGGGATTTATTTAATTTGGTATGGTTCTTAATATAGCTTATAAGGATGGTGGATAAAACTAATAAAATGAATTACCGTATATTTAGATATTAAATAATTATATTTGATAAGTATATAACCCATTGTCTGTAATTCCTGATTAGGAAGATTGAGATTTATTTCTACACCAATATTTCATTATCAATACTTACGTATCAGACCTACGTATTAGGTGTTAAGCTTATTGCTTCACTACAGTGCTTCCAGGCATATGTTCCACATTCCGTGTTGCTACTGAGAATTTTATAATATAAAAACCTAATAACACTGCCCGATCCGGGAATCGAAACCAGGGCCTCTAGATCGTACGATATATACTTATACCACGAGACAACGAGTACATAAAAAAATACCTCCCTATGAAATTATCAAAGTGATCATTTACTTTTTTCTGCTCTCTTCTCTACTTACCCTCTTCTTTATTCTACATTTATACATTTTGCTAGATTTAACCTGGACCACAAACATTTATTGATATACGAGTTGGTATCTTGCAGTCATTATAAAGCGATTACGCAAGCTGTTATTCACATAAATGGTGTTCAATATTTGAACTCGACAAATTACGGATAATCGGCCGAAATTCACTTAATCGAAGCCCTTGTCGGGAAATATTGAGCTGTGAACGCACGAATCTAATTCCGCGTTTCTTATTTGTTTTTTATTCGTCAGTATAGTATCATTTACTTACTTTGTTGTTCAATCATTACTGACAGTCTTTGTGATGCAATAGATCTGTGAACTAAGACAAACGATTGCGTGATTTGCAAATATTTGTTTCGTTTGCTCATAGCATCGAGGCGTTAGAGGGAAAAGACTCTTGTAGTTTCTAATTTTCCCCAACACACTTTTTTCATCACTAGTATCTTATTGTGGATTTTAAGTATATAGGTATGTGACTTTTGAGTAAATTATTTGTTCATATTGGTTGTATATTCCCATTCCCATTAATATAGCCGGCATTAAAAAATGTGTAAAACAATAACCCAAGTCTAATGTCATTATTATAAGACTATCAAAATTCAAAATACATGGAAATTTGTCATAGTCTGTCTAACTGTTGAAGAGTTTCTGTCCTATGCCATAGGATTTCGATTATTTACAAAAACATTATTCTAAAATTTCCTTTGATCAACCCCCAATTATCCAAAACAACTGAACATAAACACTAAATCGTGGCGCGACATTAACGTAAAAGAAAATTACTGTGAACCACCCCTTAAATAAATACTTCTGAATCAACAGTGACATGTCGACCGAACGCCATTGACAAATTTACTGCTGCAGTTCTTAAAATTCAAACTCATACCATAAGTAAAGATTCTATTGGAAAATGAAAGATTAAGTAATAAATATATGTATTTTATAAATTTATAATTTAATTTTGATTTCAATTACTCTAGATGAGAATTTATTTTTAAGATATTTCAAATCTTATGATATTTTCTCGAATATTTGACAAACTCTAAATCAAAATCACTACTCGATATAATTTGATTTATTTATGTTGATTTAAAAAATATATTCCTAAAGCATGTGACACAGAAGTAACCAGCATGTTGTCAAATATTGTTTTTATGTACTAACGGATACAACATGATAAAACCTAATTTCGCAATGATCTTTGTTTTAATTAAACATCTTTTACAAATTCAGATAAATAATGAAGATACTACCAACTTTTGCTATGAGTGTTGTTAATATTTAGAGGACGGCAAATATAAGTTTGTCGAGGCACAACGCGTAAGGAGGTGTCATTTGCATCAATCCATGTCGTATTAGGGGATTCCTTGTGTTTAAATAAATTGTTTGAGTGAGATATTTTGTGCTTAGTAATTGGCTGGCTTTTGTTGTTACAGACATTCTTGTTTTGTGTTTAATTGTTTGTATATATAGAAGAGAACTTTAATTTCGAAATTAAAGGTTAAGACCCCGAATTAATGACATATTAAATCGTACGGAGGTGTCAAATAAATTTGCTTTCAGTTCCTGAAGTAATAGAGCTATTAGAAATGAAACAAGTACATAAGTCCAACTTAGGTAAGAGCTTGGTCGAAAAACATATATTCATAACATTTTATTTGTTTCTGTTGTCGTTTTTCGGTAATTTTGTTATTTTTAAAGCTATTTTACTTTTATGGTATTGTTATGCGTTTGTTTGTTTTTTATTGGCTTCATGTTAAGAATTACGAAAATAAAGGGAATTAATTTGCCTCCCAGACTATACAATTTGCCGTCTATTTACATCCCCACTAATTTTATGAATAATTCTGTATACTGCTTTTTTTCGACAACAAAATCCTCGGAGACAAAGTTCCAAGTAGCAATTAACTTTCACAATATCGCAATATTCGCAAAAAATAATTATAAAAACTCTTTTGTGTTCTGACATACTAACCTCCATGGTATCTGATGCGTGGGATTTGACGAAACGACAATTACATTACGGGATGCAGTATAGTCAATTATTCACAAACAGTCATCGTTACTTGGAAAAATCAAATGTATATCGAATATTTTAAATATGATAGTCTCTGGATGAGTCAATCTTACGGTGAGATGTGTTGGTTAGTTACTATCATCATCAGCTCTTATACCTCCTACTACTAAACGAGGACCTAAACTAAGACCTAAACTCTGCCATTGAAAGAGTTTAGGTCTTAATCCATTACGCTTGCCTATTGCGGAAGCAGTGATGGCCTCGAGGTTTAGGCGCGCGGTCGAGAATCTCGCTGGTCGCGGGTTCGAACCCCAGGCACACACCTATGACTTTTTGAAGTTATGTGTGTATTCAAATTGAATTATCACTTGCTTTAACGGTGAAGGAAAACATCGTGATGAAACCTGCACACCTACAAGTTCTTAGGAAATTCTTAGGTGTGTAGTCCGCCAACCCGCACTAGGCCAGCGTGGTGGACTATGGCCTAAACCCTCTCAATGGTAGAGGAGACCCGTGCTCAGCAGTGGGCGTATATGGGTTGATGAAGATGATGAAGATTGCGGGTTAGTGGACTGTACACCTAACAAACTTCTAAGAACTTTTAGGTAAGCTGTTCTCATCACGATATTTTCCTTCACCCTTGAAACAAATTATAATTCTTAGAGCATACCAACACAACTTTGAAAAGTCAAAGATGTGTTCCTGGAGTTTGAGCCCAAAACCAAAGATTCTCGACCACGCGCCTTAAACTCGTGTGATAAGTGCATATAAATAGGCCAGTAAGTACAATATAAATGTTCGTTGTCAACACAATGGATGTAAAGTCTTCTAAAACCAGAACCGGGTGGAGTTAATTTTTGATGGATTCGTCATCATTTTGCCACTGTCAGCGCCATATGGGGAACACTCGACTAAACAGACGTTGAATAATGCTTGTACACTAATTATTATCTATCGACTTGAGTGTTTCAAGTTGATGCTCAAGTTAGACAATTAATTATTGTAGAATAAATAATGGGAGACTGTTTTTCAAGAGGCAAAAAAAGACGATTGCCCAAGTTTTGAAAATTCTATGAGATCAAGAAATCTTTTGTAGGAGATGAGAAACCCTAAGACAGCTACTAGTTAGGGCAGAAGATTGCTTTTTTCCATTAAAGGAATTTTAAGTAGCCAAACCGAGACTGTATAATTTAGGCATACAGGCAATAGTCAATCATTGTTTATAAGTAAAATATTGTGATGCAAATAATTAACCGACTTTTGTAGTTTTGTCTAACGCTTTTTATATTTCTAGTTTACAATGACGTGTATTAAATGAACAGATAGATAAGTAAATAATAGTAGGGAATGTTTTCTAAAAAATGAAGTAATTTACGTAACTACCCTTAAAGTTCCAATTTCGAAAACGGTTTCTAATTGACATAAACGTCTAAAATAAATTACGTTCCTTTTCTAAAAAAAACGTTAGGAAATTAAAAATAATAAAACACCGGTGTAAACTGTAACACCTGATTTTATAGCCGTAATAAAAATATAAATTGAGCGTGAAAGGGAACGCATTAAGTGATGTGCCCATATATCAGTGGGTAGGCAACATTTGTTCGTCGCGTGCGCCGATCTATGTTACAGATACAAAATTGAGGTGGTGAATAAAATTACCATACATTTTGAGTGCACTTGTGTGTATTTATCAAACATTGTAACTGTGATAAGTTCTGAATATTATTAGTCCACGTGAAAAAAGTCCATCTTTCTTCTAGTTGTTTTTGGGATTATTCAATATCCTGGGCAGTACAATATTGGTAAAAAATGAATATTTTTTCATGTTTATAAATTTTACATCTATTCTTATATTTAGTAACACGCCTCGTCTTCTGTTTTACACATATTATTTACTGTCAAGCTTATAACCATGAAGGGGTAGCAAGACGAGTATTTCTACTACTAGATAGGTAAAATTTTGACTTATCTTGGATTTGAATCTTGAACCTCAAGATCACATTAAGTACATACACCTCAAAATGACAGTCTAATAATTTATTTAAACTGTAGATTAAACATTGCAACAGTACCTAATCTAAGACCCATCTGTGATTACATTCACTTGATAAAAGATAGCTTGCATAAAAACCATGTTATTAGTCGTATACGAGCATTATTACTATAAAAACTCTTTCCATTAGGGTATGTCAATACCGTCGCATATTATTTATACTCTCGTAAATTACGGTTTAATTTCATTGAGTTAATTTGAAAACGTCATTTCGTGCAAACATTGTCGGTGCGTGGACTCAAGGCTCTTCTATAAAGGTTGCATACATTTTACATGCAGAATTATAATTTTTATCTTTCCAAAAGCTATGTAATGTATGTACACCCTTTTGTGTTGAGGCTCAAGTAAGACAAGACTCATGTGCCGTGCGGTCCCAAGTTCGATTCTCGGGTCGGAGAATAATTGGAATTTTTAATAATGAAATTCTCAGTATCTGTACGGAGTATGTAAATGTGTCTGTAATTCTTCAATAAGCTCGCCCCTGATACTTAAAACTTATATTTACAAACGTAAGTTCCATTTTTAGCCCGAAAATCCTATGCGCTTAGGAGGAGTAAGACCTTAGTACACCGCCTTATCGTCGAGCAAATTACACTAAGTCATGTTCACATAAAATTATTAATGCACAATGTATACCCTACGCGGGTCTAAAGAAATATAAGCAATACAATAAATACAATACCATGCCACAAACTTTTGTTTGTAACCTTTTTCATGAACATTATGACAGTAACAAAATGAACTAACAACAAACTTTAATGAACGCAATAAACGATCATAATCTCCCAAACAATTTTGTTAAGAACAGAAGCTTTTCAAACAATAGATCTATACATAAACCATTCAACTACCTGAATTCACTTATTAACATCGTCTTTACAGCCAATTATTGGTCCCGGCTACCTTTGTTCTTCAAAAACCTTTCAACTGGTACTATTATGGAACGGTTTCCTTGCAACAATGTCCACAAGTCGACTCAAGCCACGGTCAATATTGAAATTTACGATGGCCCATTGTACCCACGCTGTGATATTTTATAACTTTATTGGTCACTCTTTGACAAGCTCCGATTTTTGCGTAAAAACTCATCGGGGTATAAAAGACCAATCACGCACTGTGGGGTCTAATAGGCCGTGCCTAATTGAGGGTTGCGTTTTGTGATTGCTTTATTGATCTGGGTGGCTTCTTTTGCAAATAGTCCAAAATAGTGGAGTTTTTATCAAGAAAGTTTTCGATCTGAAAGGTAGATAAATATGTATGTAGACCACCTAGGATGAAAAAAATTGACGCCTGTTGAAATGTTTTGCTGAATTGGGCCATTTATGAATATTTATGTGTTACGCCTATCAACCCTAGTAGATATGAATAGATTGGATTGGGCGTTCTTCGAAGTCTGCCACGATGACTTTATATAACGTCATTATATCAAAAATAAATGCTGAGAGCTTGACTAATCTAATCATTACCTTATAAAATCACGGAAAACACATGTTACTGGTAATTATCACCGATGAATTGACCATACGATAAAATAAAGGTTTAATGAAGGAGTGAGTTCTCATATTTTAGTCGATCGACAAAAATTCTTCATCAAAACAAGAATTGCGATTCCTTCATAGACTAATATTTCATTTCAAATCGTCCATTAAATGGACTTTGAACTTTCCACAACTCACAAAGAAATAATATTATAAATAGTTTAGCATTTATTTCGCCTCATCACTCCCCACTAGTGATGAATTGGCTCCGAGATTATGAAGACTAATTCGGCAAAAGTGAATTTTAGGGTGGCATCAGAACGCGGAAGAAAAATTGTTCGCGTAATGACTTTGCAGTATGAGTTAAGCGTAGTTCGTATAATCGAATCAGAGATGGAATTAAGGCGTTGGAGTAGTGGTGTACTCACGCCTGTGTTTTTGAGGGGTAGTAGGGAGCATTGTACGAATTTCTGGCGTAGCTATTCTGATACTGATATACAAAGATGCGTATAGGTACTATACGTAGCTATTATAAAAAATATTTTGTACTGAGATGAGTGTCGTATTCAAGCACATCAGGAGAAAACTGGTATTTGGTTATATGTTACTTATAAAAAATATAGAGTAGAGAGCAATGAAAGGATTTCACACGTATTTTTTGTTAATCTTAGCAGTTTTCGTAGATAATAATAATGTATAAAAATAGGTCATTGCTTCGAGTCTCACACAAATATGAGTCCCCATAACTTTTCGAAATTGTGTATCTAAATAAATAATCAAGCATCTACAT
Source organism: Cephonodes hylas (assembly GCA_030295005.1). Lineage (NCBI taxonomy): Eukaryota > Metazoa > Arthropoda > Insecta > Lepidoptera > Sphingidae > Cephonodes > Cephonodes hylas. The sequence continues at coordinate 8,827,915 of AP025382.1, forward strand.
AAAAATATTATTTTTTTGGATGCTTCAACGTTATCAAGAAAAACCATATATGGATAACTAAATCCTATACATCATATTATATATTTGAAATGGCAAGAAACTATCTCTCGCCACAATCATGCAGCATTATAGAAATATATGTATTGTTATTCATTTCCTATATCAATCAAACGTGGCTGCAGATGGGGTGAGCGTCTAAATATAGGTATGTGCATCATTTATGAGTGTTCACCCCCGTGGAGATAGAGTACCGTCATGATGACTCAAACTATAACATTTGGTATCTATCCATCGGTATTAAGTGGAGACGGAGAGGTCTTTAAGCTATGAAGTCACCGAGAGATGTATATGCGAATAAAACCTTTTTTTTATGAAAGTACAATTTATTGTTTCCCGACATACTTTTTTGGTCATATTTATAGAGCTACCTTTATATTTTTTGCGGAGTATTAAATTTTGAAAGCTCGGAAATACAAAATTTTCTAAGAATTTTTTTTTTCATAGACAATAAAAGAATAACAAATTGCTATCGATAGTATCTATTTCTATTTCATAAGAAAAGATTAAAAATTAATCTTAGAGTATTTAATTACCTTATGTTAAAAGCATCCCATACCAACTTTTCCAACAAGCCCTGCAAATACCAATGTATCCATCATAACACTACCTCAGAACAAATATAACAGTAAAACAAGTACCCCGTGTGCCCCGATCCTAATTTATCGTCTGCCATTTACCGCGATTTCACTTTTTGAAAGTTCAAACATTTTAACTCGACGCAGATTCGCCGAAGGGTGAAATATGGAGGGGTGTACACTATTTGCGGATTGCACGTTACTTTGTTGAAAGTCACATTGAGAGTGAGCCGAGGCTAAATAGACCACTTGTCTGTGCCGATATTTTTAAGCGGATTAAATTTCACTTGTTATATTTAAAATGGATATTTTTGTTGGTGTAGGATTTAGTGTGCTGGAGAGGATTTAGCTGCTTTGGGTAGAGAAGTTTGTTTGTGATTTGAGCTTGAGATAAGGAAAACAATTTGGCAAATTTGTTAAGAGCGGTTGAGCAGTTGTTGTTTTTTTTATCCCTCAAATGGGACTAGGAGTTTTTTTAAAATTTGTACCGGAATTTTTTTTAAATAATAAAGATAGGTAATGACTAGACTAGACACAGTGCTCTTTAGAGTTTTCTTTTTATTTTTAGAATCCTTTAAACATAAGTACTCATTACATGCTCTAGGCTTGCATTGGAAATCCATTCAATTAACATTGTACTACATTCTACGTTCATTAATTATATCTACTAAACTGACCTCCTGTATATTGGCTCTAACCAAAAAAATAAAAATAAATCACAAGTCAAAATCTACCGAATTAATTCGACCGCCCCAATTCTGACGTAACTATTATTCAACGCCATATAACAGGTGAGCTTATTAAAGATTACGTACGCTTATTTGCAAGTTAGCGCCATCTGTTGTGATCGGTCCGCCGATTACGATCATTCACATAAACTTTCGGTCATATTGCACAAGAAGGGTTTGTTAGAAAATTATTTGAGTAATTAGCGGGATTAAGAGTAAACGTGGATGCCAAAAATAAAAAAAAAGTTTTAAGGACTAGTGCGATTTTTACTCAAATTATATGTATTTAAAACTGCATTTTTTAGCCTTACTTAAATTTGCTCGAGGCTTTGTTTCCCAAGCTATAAGTATGTCAAAATTTCAAAAAATAACCTATTTATCTCAATACGACAATTGAAAGCAAATCTTCAGTGCCTATATCAGGCATAAAAGCTAGACAAACAAACAAACTCACTTTCGCATTACTTTACTTATGGTAGCCATGTAATACTATCAAAAATTTCCATTATCATTAATCCCTTACGAAAATCAATGACTAATTCAGAACAATACCGCCGATGTGCGACAGATTTCCACTTATTACTTCCGTAGAAAATTAACAATAAAAAAGGACAAACACGAAATTACAAAGCATTTGACATCTGACACGGGGTATATTCAAATTAATGCATTATCGATATGGACGCGAGCGCGTTTGGGTGGAAAAAGGGTGTTTTGTGGCACATTTGTGGTGTACACACTATGGGTCCTGTCTTTTGTTTTTGGTATTTTTTTGTATGAATTGTCATCAAAGTTGCTTTTTCTAAGGCATCCTTCTCAGAGGTCCAGGACTTAAGAATAGTATCTTAATTTGGAGCTGTAATTGTAACCGTGATAATATTTTTTTTTAAAGGGGAGTAAAAATAGCTTTGACAGTCATTGTAATTCATTTGATAAATCTTTGATGCTATAGCAAGTGCTTCTTTTAAAATACTTGTTATAGCTTTAGAAAATGTGTTAAACAAAACTTAATAGATAACTACCATTCCAGTATCAAGATAAGTAAGGTTTAGTTCACATAAAAAGCGATAAGAAAAGATCATATCTGACAAATAAACACAAATATTTACATTAAAAAAATGTTTAGCATTTAAAAATAGTAGTTTAGAAAAGTCGAAATATTTTCAGCATTGAATCAATATTTTTTCATTCATTCATTCATTTACAGTTATTACATACCCGATGGTAATGTATGAACGCACACATTTATGACACGTTATTTGCGCGTAAATCAAATTTGAGCGGTAGGCGTGGAAATGTCTCGTACATATGTTGAGTTTTGTGCTCTACCGCCTCTACCGACTCTACGTCTAAGTGGTTTCGCGTGTGCTCTACGCTTTACGTGATCGGAGATCTTGTTTGTTCATTAGTATGTAGAGCTAGGCTACTACCCTTTTTGTGGTCTATTGGAAGACCTATGGCGTGAGTTCTCTTGATGAAAAAATGTAATAGAATATAATATTGTTAGGCAAAGTCATATCATCATATGACTTTGCCTAACTTAAGAATATACTATACCATACTTGAGAGTCTTAATATTACAATCTATGTTAAAACTTGTATTTAGATAAGTAGGAGTCATAAATCTCTATTTGGTTCGTAGAATATGACTGGTTAAATATGTTGCTTTTGTCCAGCAAAAAACATGCCATCAACATTTTTGTCCCGATTCATTCGAACAAAAAGTCGGAAATCTAATGATCGGCAGTTCGTTTCTTTCTATTTTATTTTAAGCATGATACCATTTCCTTTTAAGTGGATTAGTTACCGTCGGCGAACTCTAAAAGTTAGACCTATATGGAGTAAGGCTATGTATAAGGGTTGATGATAATTATGATTTATAGAATGCAAATATATTTTCTTTAAACACACCATTTGTATTATGATTCTTCATCAACCCATATACGCCCTCTGCTGAGCACGGGTCTCCTCTACCATTGAGAGGGTTTAGGCCATAGTCCGCCACGCTGGCCTAGTGCGGGTTGGCGGACTACACACCTAAGAAATTCCGTAGAACTTTTAGGTGTGCAGGTTTCATCACGATGTTTTCCTTCACCGTTAAAGCAAGTGATAATTCAATTTGAATACGCACATAACTTCGAAAAGTCAGAGGTGTGTGCCTGGGGTTCGAACCCGCGACCGCCGAGATTCTCGACCGCGCGCCTAAACCTCGAGGCCATCACTGCTTTCTACTTTGTACTTTTGTATTATGATTATCAACACCATTTTCAATTAAAGGCATATTATTGGACAGAAGGAGTATATGTTTCACATCAGCACGTGTGCTACGTATGCAAATCGCTTTCGATTTCTAGATTGAAATCAAAGCGGCATATTGGGGCGAGACTGACACAGACTGTTCTAATTATCTGCATGACCTAATTGATATGCTGATTTTATTCAAAAACCTTATGTCAGGTTTGTGATATTCAAATGATAATCTCTGTTGAGGGTGGTTGGCTTCGTGATATGTATTGCTGTGGTATCGTTGGTCTATTGTATTTTTATATCCTATTTGATATCAAGCTACTTATAAGTGTAATTATAAATCTAACAAAGGTATTAAAGTTATTTTAATGTATCTTATTTATTTATTTACCGTTCATATAAAAATTGTAAAGGTAGACTTAATGCCTCAGTCATTCTGTAACAGTCGAGGTGGTGCACAGATGAAAATAATATTTTTGTTATTTTGGAATATAAATGTCTTTCCGCTGAGTAAAATATTTGCTTAACTATCTAATTATTCTGTATATAAGTAGAATGATTGTATCGCGTCTATGTTTTTAATAAGAACATAACATACGGGAGCTCCAATTATTCCATCGACATAATCTGCTTACACCAATGTTTATACGTTATATTAACTTGAATTTCTGCGTATTATCCGTCTAAATAACCACTTATTAAGTCGGCTCGTATTTTACGCTCGCAATGGCGGCCACAAAAACGTGGCACCCCTCGATTTAGTCAAATCGTGTAGTGTACCGGACACCTGCGCGTTCCCAACCAACTTGGACAGTATGCGATGCTTTTCACTTGTTTTATAATCCATTCGATGTATTACAGTGCGAGCTTTGTGGGAGTCGCAGTTTGACAGGACAGTTTATGAGTAGTGAAGGATTTTAGTGCTAGGTTAAAATAACCTAAAAAAAACTCTGTTAGCGGTTAAATATGTAATCTTTAATGTACATTTTTTAATATCTTAGTGACTTTTATTGTGATAGTTACTCTAAAGGGAAAGTATACGCGTGGTTCTATTTTTATCACGTTTTTATTTGTTTATTTAATACAATGCAATTCTCTATCAGTTTTTGGATCAAATTCTATCCTCCATTCTACTTATGAGATCATCTTAATGAAAAAATCTCAAAATACTGTCCAGTCTGTAAATGAATGCATCCATAAGACACTTATTCTGCAAGACCAACGTAATACTACAAAATAGATTGTATATTATATTGTAAATAAGCATTTTACCCAAAGGAAAAAATATAATTATTGACTTACCACCAACGAGTCATTCAAAACATCGCCCCATAATATTGAGCACGTCCCATACTTACCCTCCTGTAATCGTAATGAAGAATTATTGTTTCTAACGACACGCTGCAGTGTTTTGTATAAGGATTTCCTTTCGATAAGTCTGTGCGGTGGACGGTCAAACACGTTTGCACAAACTTTGTTTCTACACGTTGTTATTGTTACAGTTTTTTGTTACTTTTTGTCACGAGACCCTTTTTGGATTTGTTTCTCTTGTTTGAAGAATTTTGTGAGAGTGTAAGGTTAATCTATTCTTGATGTTTGTGCTTATAAAAATTGAAATATTTGACATGAAAATTATTTGGCAAGTGGCATGCAATTATGTTTTAAAGGTCTAAAAAAACTGAAGATACCACATACACACATACATGGAAATACATATATATATATCTTAAATGTGGATAATACTCCACATACGTACATAACCTCATGTCTATATTTCCTAAAGAAGAAGGCAGAAGTGCATTTCTGACCCCACTCTTGGCTCGTATGTATCAGTCCCACATAGTAAGCTGCCTATCCCCTCTGGAAATAGATACAGGCGTTAAGTTGTGTACTATATATTTATCTAACTCAGCAATCAAACATAGACACACTTAGCCGCTTCTTTTCCAATAATCCTGCAATTTTCATTTCGAAACTTTCGAGCCGGATCAAGTCTAGTCCGTTTCTAAAATTCAAATTTCTCTAAATCCACCATTTAAAGCAGACTCGAAAAGTCACTTTTTTTGAAGAAACAACAACACACAAAATAACATGACCAAAATCCATATTGATTTATGAAGGAACCCACTTAAAGTAACTCGGAACAGCGTCCAAGCATTATGTCTGGTGACTTGTGGATTGGACCCTCTGAGGGCAGCTTATAAATCATCGCTAATACTATTCTTCAACATATTTCAGCCCCTGTCTCGCCTCTTTGGTGCTATATCTAATTTCTGTATCAATTTAGTAGAAAAATTATGGTATTAACTATTTAATTTGTATGCGATTGCCTGTTCTGATAAAACAATTAATTCTTTTTATTCGTGTAGGTATACTTTGACAAGCATTAAGTCGAGTAAGCATTATCTTCGAAAGGAGGTGTTCTATCACAGTAGCGTAAAGTCAATATTATTATTTACCAACATTATTATAAGCTTTTATAATTACAATCATAATCATGATTTTGCATAGCATGAAAGCTGTGATCAATTTACTTACTCCATGGGCATATCATCATCAATATAATTGGATATACAAGAGTATTATTTTTTGAAAAGTCTTTAATTGGTTTCACAAGCTTTTTCAAGGAAAGCTCCCCAACAGCCTCCCAAATCTTTGCTATAGAAGTGTTCAAGTTTGTTATAGAATTATCTTCTCAAACTATTGTAGTCATACCTTACGTAGATACAATTCCCGTACCAAGTCTTACTGTACATCTAAAATAGAACATTACGATACCGATGAAAGCGCAGCACAAAGCGCTTTAATTGCAAACCATGATAATCCAGCAGACAAAAACAATAGATCACTCGCATAGACTCGTTTGTTGACAGAGCCTACGGCTAGGTGGCGTGCATTAGTTGAGTCAACAGCGCTGCGCAGCGCTTAATCCGCTACGAGTACCAAACACAAACACTGGTTATTGCAGGTTTTGATAGAAAATATGAACACTGGCCGGTAACGTCTTTTGGATTTAAAAAAGCATTGGAAGTGGCAAGCAATTTAAAAGAATTATTTTAATGTATGAAGTGGTTGAATAAAGTTTCTTGCATGATGTTTATATTTGAAACCCCATGGTTTCAAATGGTTGGATTAAATTTTGACGAAAAGAATACTCTAAAGGGTTGGGCAAAGTGTTGCTGGGTTTTTACAATGAGTCTCGCTATGTGCCTGAAAAATGGCAATAATCTCGCTCCTTTCTACACAGGAAGGTTACATATTTGCGAAAAGTGGGTGCAGTAAAACATAGCTTACTACCCATTCAGTGAATACAGGGGTAATGCTTAACTATATTAATCTTAGATAACTTTACTTTTTGCATTTAAAGATCGATTTTATTATTTAGTCAAAGTCATAGTGGATAAACTATGACAGGTTTGTTACTAGATATTCGTCTGAATAATTATCTAGGACGACAAGAGGTTTTAATGTTTGGAAATTATTAATAAAAATTTTAATGTGACATGAAATTTTGCTGTTTCAGATATCTATTTAAGAATGGGAATGGTAAAGTAAGCGCTGAAAAACAGTCTGCATATTCACTGCTTTATTTTTTAAATTCTGGACCATATTCCGTCTTAAACATAAATCATTCCGATGTATTAATAAAACATATTTGCACCATACAGGCAGTTCAGTCAATGTTGGTAAATTTGGGCAAACTGTTTCAACGTAACTCACAGAAGGCACTGTGTCGATGTGTGTCGCATATTTTGTATGCGGAAGCCTCCAGATTAACCCCAGTTGGAAACGCTAGTAAGGCTAAGTTATGGATGGGACAGGCTTCAATCGTGCGTACTGTGTGCCGATAAGTGCATGTCTGTGGTATAGTACAGTTGCTGTTAGAGTGGTTTGAATAATAGGCTTATTAGGGATAACATTCGTAGTAAAGTAGAATTTCTTTTTTGTAGTTTTTAATTTTATCATTTATTGGCATAGACTACGAAAGTATTTTAGATTTTATTATTTTAGATTTATTGAAGAACTACCGCCCCATCTCACTCTTGAGCCATGTCTATAAGTTGTTCTCGAGGGTCATTTCGAACCGTCTCGTCCGAAAATTCGATGAATTCCAACCACCGGAGCAGGCCGGGTTTCGGAGGGGCTTTAGCACCGTAGACCACATACACACACTAAGGCAAATAATAGAGAAGACGGAGGAGTACAACCAACCCTTATGCCTCGCGTATGTGGACTACGAGAAAGCTTTTGACTCCGTCGAGACCTGGGCTGTTCTGGAGTCCATGCAGAGATGCCAGATTGACTATCGCTACATCCAGGTGATGAGAAGCCTGTACGAAGCCGCTACGATGACCGTCCAAGTACAAGAACATAGCACTAAGCCAATCCAATTGCGGCGAGGGGTAAGACAGGGAGACGTAATTTCTCCGAAACTGTTTACCAACGCATTGGAGGACGCTTTTAAGACGCTCGATTGGAAAGGACGGGGCATCAACATCAACGGACAGTACATCTCTCATCTGCGATTTGCGGATGACATAGTCGTCATGGCGGAATCTCTGCAGGACTTGGAGGAAATGCTTAACAGCCTAGACCAATCTTCAAGACAGATAGGCCTCGGGATGAACATAGAAAAAACAAAGATCATGTACAATCGTCATGTTCTCCCGATGCCGGTTGTCGTAGGGGATGCCACTCTCGAAGTTGTCCAAGAATACAACTACCTTGGCCAAACCATTCAACTAGGCAGGCACAACTTCGAGGTGGAGGCAGACCGAAGAATAGGGCTAGGCTGGGCGGCATTCGGGAAGCTGCGTCATATTTTCAAGTCGTCGATCCCTCAGTGTCTTAAGACGAAAGTCTTTAATCAGTGCGTCCTACCCGTTATGACATACGGAGCCGAAACGTGGACACTCACTAAAGGTTTGGTCCACAAATTTAAGGTCGCTCAGCGTGCTATGGAGCGGGCAATGCTTGGAGTTTCTCTGGTGGATAGAATTCGTAATGAAGTCATCCGCCAGAGAACCGGAGTCACTGACATTGCCCGCAGGATAAGTACGCTGAAATGGAAGTGGGCCGGCCATGTCTGCCGGCGGTCGGACGGCCGGTGGAGCAGACAAGTGTTGGAGTGGAGACCGCGCTTAGGCAGACGTAGTGTGGGACGCCCTGTAACACGATGGACCGACGACTTGAGAAAAGTGGCGGGAAACGGATGGATGAGGGCTGCTCAAGACCGGGATGGTTGGCGCTTTCTTGGGGAGGCCTACGTTCAGCAGTGGACGGTGATAGGCTGATTGATTGATTGACGAAAGTATTTAAAAGGCCGTAAGTCTTTATCAATCTTGAAAAGATAACTATAACTATCACTATTCGAATCGAAATTAAGAAAATAATATGGTCCTCGAATTATTTTATTTGAAATAAAAATACTTAGGTATATTTACAAGTATCTATTATCTCACTTTTGTGTTTCACATATCAGTAGGCAAAGATGGATTTCTGCACTCATATAACGCCGTGTATGTTTTAGGCCCATGCACGAGTAATAGAGGATGTTATTATTTCAGACCCATTTCTAGATTCCGTGCTACTAATTAGAACTTCGTAGTGAAAAAACCATTGATACTACAAAGCAGTATCCTAGATACTGACTAGATTGACTTAAGACTCAAAATGCATCACCATATTTTATAACTTCCTTACAATTATTCTCGATAGCATCTAACCCAAATTCTCCATATCCCAACTCCCATTCTCCAATCCCTAGCCATTCTAAGCCGTCGATATCACTTCTCCCCCCGCTAGTACATATAAGCCTGCTTAATATCCGTTTGCTTACTTTGATATTTGTGCCGGGGCTTAGCATGCGTTACGCTCCGCTGGTATTTGTGCGGCCATTACACAGCCAGTCAAAGGGTTGATTTGAGGCCGTATTACGTCTACTGCTAAGCTGATTAGCTAGGTCAATTTGTGGGCTACGCTGTCTTGTCTTTGATCAGTCTAGGTTTAGTCTACTGTGAATTGAGAGAAGTGTCTAATATACCCAATAGCCACATAGATCTGAGCCACGTTCTGAGTTACTGCGCCACTGATCTGAAAATGACGTAAAAGGATAGTAGATAAATTAACTTAATTATATTAGTCTCACTTGGTTCTTATTCTATTGAAATATGCTTTGACCTTCTCTATTGAGTGAGTTGGAACTAAATATTTCGCTACCGTCCCCATAGTATATTGTATTTTTGTATATATAATGTGACTCATAGACTGAATCAAAAGCCCACGCATCAATTTCGACACTAAGATTTACGTTTGTGCTATCTCCGAAAAAACGTTGTCTGTGTTTGTTAAAAAATGTACTGCTGTTTCTGGTAGAAACACATCACACAAGGGCTGCATCGTAGAGTAGAGTTAGAAAGATATTTGCAGATTTTGGCATTTATTAAGCTAAAATATTACGACGAAAAAAGTCCTTTTATAAACTCCAGCCCACTAACCTACTGTCCAATAACTGGAAATCGAAGTCAGAATCCAATAAGGTCCAACCGGGCCACAATTTCCTCTGTAATCAGTGGGCACATCAAAACATCGTTACGGGGCGTTGGCCCCGTGCTATAGTTTTGTAGTAATATAATTGTTTCGTACGACGGCGTGGCCCATCATCTGCCGTTTGGACGCGAAGTCACGCTTGCTTTTGTACAGCATGATGCCGTTTGAAACAAATATAGGGCTTGATTTGATACACTAGGCCAAAGTGGTGAACTAAAGCCTCAATTGTCAAGGAGAACTAAGCTCTGCAGTGGGATGTATATGGACTGATGATGGGAGGATGATGAATGGGTTTTTCTATTAGGAATTTCTTATTATTCTTATAAGTTGTCAAATGAGACCCAAAATTCGCAATAGTTTCTTATCCCCGATTATGTCTAGAATATAAGATATGTCTAGGAACGAGGCATGAGGTACCTATGTCATATACCCATATCTCATATTAAATTTGTTTCTTTTTTATAGACAACTAACCAAACAAAAGACAAAAAAATCTCGAGCGTAGAAAAAAATATTCACTGCACTGATCGCCATCAGACAACACTCTGTATATGTACGTTAAATGCGTCGTTTATCATCGAACAGATTAACTGTAACTACTCGCACTTGTCCCATTTACAAATACTTCCTTGTATTCTATCCTGCTACTTTATCGACATTATATTTCACTGTTTAGTTCTTAACAAATCATCATCATCATTCACAGCCTCCCTTCATCCCACTGCTGGGCATAGGCCTCTCTTTTGGCATGCCATTCGTCTGTGTCCTGGGCCAGTCGCATCCAAGATCTTCCAGCTACGCTAACCAAATCGTCCACCCATCTAGCTGGTGGACGGCCAACACTGCGCTTGCCCTCCCTTGCTTTCTCTCCTCCTTCTTAACAAATAGGAACAGAAAAATAACATTTACAATATACGATAGTTTATGCAGAAGTTACCTTTAAATACCCTTTTTTTATCTATTGTTACATTCACATGTTATGTAGCCTATACTGCATCGTAGAACCAATTCTAAATACCTACATTCAAGCCTGTGTCGCCAAAAGATTAGACAAGTATCAATTCTTGCATACACAATTCGTCACTTACATTTAAAGTTTCGAAGTGCGATTCACGCTTTTCCCGCAAGACAAGAAAAATGAATGATAGCAAGAATAGATTTTAACTTATACTTTTTTTTTATCATCGTCATCATTAACCCATATACGTTCTATTGTTGTTCACGAGCCTCTTTTACAACTGAGAGAGCTAGTGCATGTTGACCGACTCTAGTATTATAATAATTATAATGATTATCCGTTAATAAGACATGCCCTGATGCACTTTGGTCGAGGGGTGGAGACAAAAAAAAATGCCGAGCTTTTTTAAGCATGAGGTTAGTCAATAAAATTATTATAGGAAATACACAATTACATTTTTTTTCTCTGCTTTCCCCCAAAACATTCGCCGTTTTTTTGCCAAAAAAACACACCTCACACTTTTTGTGTTTGTTATCAACTGTCAAAGTATTTTACCTTTTTTTATTGATCGATCGTGGGAACACATAGTTCTGCCACGTAATCATGACGTTCAATGTTTTATTGGTTTGCTGAATTGTTTATGGCGAAATTTCACAGGATGGGGTAAGAATTAGTTTGATGCCCGTTTTTATCAATTGCTCTTGGGACTTGTGGCTAGTGGGAGAAAGTAACGGATGTATTTTTTTTATAGCACGTTATTAGTATCTCATAAGTGAAATTTGATTTTGGAATAATTCTCTTTTAGACTGGCTCATAGTGTTACGGTACCAGTGTTTTCTGTTTGATGTAGAGGTCTTGGTTTCGATTCCTAAGTCGAGCAAAGTCTCTTTAGGAAAATCTCATGAGTAGCACGGAGACTGGAAGTATGACGGAAAAACGCTAATAAGCTCGCCTATTTTATTACGAGGGACAAGTTCACCTCTCTCTCACCCTTACAGTAACAAGAAGAGGTTATGAATATCAATTTTAGTTTGTGTGAAAAAGACGTGTTTACACCTCGTAGACTCGTTAACTACTGAACGAATTATCCAAATGACCAGACAATGACTAAAATACCCCCTCTTCAATAGCTACTTACAATCATTTGTCCTGCATTGTAATTCCTTCATCAAACAAATTCTCAATACAAACACGCTCAGTCTATTAAAATCATATCCAAACAATAGCCTGCAAACGTCATATTCCATCAGCGAATTAATTCAAAAGTGAACAATTATTTCGTAATGCATTCACAATATACTCATCAGTTGTCGACACCAATGGCGCCAAACGTATCTACATTAATTTGCACACGAATCACAATATTCATAACACAGAGTGTTCAGTAGACGCTAATTTGGATGCAAAACTGATAATTAACGCATTAACATCCAAACAACGTTAACAAAAGGTGTTCTCTGCGCCCTGGATTGGGTTAAAGTGTGTGGTCGGGCTGTGTGGCTGTCGGGCGTTCGAACGTTTGCGATGCGATTTTGTTTATATTTGAAGATGGAATTTGGAGGCAAAGATGAAGATTGAAGGTTGGGAAGCGGAATAAATAGAGATTTTTGTATGAGAAGTGCCCTTTGAAATTCTTGTCACTGTAATAAAAATTAAAGACAATAGAACGAGGTATGCAGTGGTGGCTTCGAGGTTTAGGCACAGGGTGGAGAATCTCGGCGGTCGCGGGTTCGAACCCCAGGCACACACCTCTGACTTTTCTAAGTTATGTGTATTCACGATGAATTATCACTTGCTTTAACGGTGAAGGAAAACATCGTGATAAAACCTGCACACCGAAAATTTCTTAGGAATTACTTAAGTGTTAGTCCGCTAACTCACACTAGGCCAGCATGGTGGACTAAGGCCCCAACCCGCTGCCTGCCCAGTGCCTGTGCCCAGCAGTGAGACGATAGGGCTGATGACGATGAAGATTTGAAGAGAGTCTTCTCTGCTCTAGAAAATCCTTCACTATTTACCAGCACTGTTGCTAAGCGAGCGTCGTGTGCCGTCCCGCTGCCAGTCTGGCCTGAAGTGCCCTGATTACCCTATTTATTCTATTAAGACAGTAATTGTTTACTGAATGAGTTGCGTAGACTGCGCTCCGCCATTAGCCGTATTGTTCCTTTGTCCCGACGTAACTGAATATGTTTTATTAGTGTTGTCGAGTTATTTCATGTGGATTGAATTGTTGGTTTCCACCGAGAGTAGTTGGGAAATTGATATGTTTAAAAATTCCTTTGCATGTAAAGTTGTTTACATGCAAATACATTTTTTAACACTTTTATCAATTTTGTAACTACTTTCGTAAATTTATGCATTTATGTTTAAAGTGCCATACGAGAGGCCAATGTTTAGCAGTAGACGTGAAAGGCTGGTGATGATGATGATGCTTAAAGTAATTTATGCTAGATAATAAGATTTCCTGTTGTACAGAATGAAATTTAAATAGGAAATATTTAACGCTTTGTTTTTTACTTTGATCTGTATTTAAATATTTTTTTTTAAAAATAAACCAACGGTAATGTTTTCAAACTTCAGGCTCACCTTTAACTTTATAGGATATATGTGTATTTCAAATGAGTTATCTCGTAGGTACATAAACGTTAAAGGAAAACAACGTGAGGAAACGTGCACACTACACACCTATAAATTCTTAAGATTTTCATAGGTGTATATTCCAACTAACTAACACTAGGCCAGCATTATGGACCCTTAACCCTCTGAGGAAATAATGTGGTCCATGCCCACCACTGGAGACATGTAGGTACATACATAATCTGTTAGTCCCCATAACCTTTAATTGCGGTTTCACTAATTTAATTACATTTCCCTTACAAAATCACACGCTAATATATCAAACAAACCACAACAAGAAAAACTTAACAAAGGTACACTCATAACAATCAGTTACAATGTATGTCAAAATACTTGACACCGAATAACACACTTTCCTCAAATTAGCCACGGTTTAATGCTTTAATCGCAATAATGACCTACTTCACGTCATGCAACATTTTTTTTACTGGCAGTTTTTTCTGACTTCAAAAAAAATTATTATTTTTTTAATAGTAACCGTTTAACCGTGTCAAAGTATCAAGGGTTGCAGAGGCCAGGATCAACGGATGACAAACATTTTCGCAACCCTACCATAGATAATAAAAGAAAAAAAGGCAAAGGCAACAAAAAGGTTTACAAATTTTTATGTTCGAAATTTAAAACTTTATTATTTAATACACTGATGGAAGTTTTTTAAAAGGGGGCCTTAAAGATATTCATTAGTGGCAATAAAAAGGTAATGTGCCATTGTGATGAATCGATGAATTTCTCGAGATGATTTTGCGTATTTAGTTTACGATCGACTTTTGATTTTACGATACTTTTTAGTGCTGATGCGTTATTTCGTGAGAAATTTTACCACCAGGTGTAGTAAAGGGAGAAATGTAGTTTGTCAAATAAATATAAAAATTATTTTCTTTCGGTTAAAAATTTAGGATACGAATCTTTTAATGTTATGAGTTCATTATCACCCAATTAAACGAAAGCAATATGTCGTAAGGATATTTACACACTAATGATTTGTTCACAAAATAATTGCCAAGATATTATGCAAAGTCCTAGTATTAATCCAGTGTGGTTAACAGAGATCTCATATTTATAAAAGAAAACAACAAAATAATTAAATAAATAATATCCGAGACTATTTTGAATGTATGATTTATTCCATAGAAGTATCCAAAATTTCGAGTGAAACGTCGTGTCGTTATAAGACCTCTAATAAACTAGAGGTGCAATTCGCCCTCGTAGAAAGTTTTGTTTCATAAAAACATGAGATTGATACAAAAGTGTGACAAATGCATGAGATAAATATCTCATATGTAACAGTATCCATTACACTGTATTATGTATCCATTATACTGTATTATTAAGTGTATAATAACACATCTCTGTCATATTATTCAAATGAGGTCATATATTAACAATTGTGTTTTACCATTCATTAACCGCATCACACCCGCAGCGTCCATCAGAAACAATTTAACCGTGATATTTAACTGTATAATAACAAACTACGGTTAAGTAAGAACATAACCGCGTACACAGTTTAACTTTGTCTATTCATACCGATTTGTTTTTTAACTAATTTATGAGGTTTGAACACGAAAAGCAACGCTTGGTTTAAGGATAATGGTTTAACTAGAAATGATAACTTTTAGCTTTTTTTTAGCGTGCCATAGGAGAGGCCTATGTCGAACAGTGGACGTGAAAGGTTGTTGATGATGACGATGATGATAGCTTTTAATTATATGGAGTAAATGGACTAAAAAATGAAAATGAGGTTTTAAAGATGTCGAAATACCTAAATATAAGAAATTACCGCTAAAAAAAATCTCTAAATGACTCTTGATCTCCCGATTTACTTATTGATTGAAGCTACTTTTTCCAACAATAACATTAGATACTCATTTACTTGACTAACTTACTTCATTGAATAACCTTACCAAGATTTATACACATCCTGGAATGCCAAATATTAGCTTTGAATTTCATGTGCACTTGTCGCTTTAGATACTATCAAACTACGCTTCTTCCAAGTTGCAACTACGCTTAAAGTGTCTCGTATTTCTAGTAAATTTTTATCCATGGTACGTCGTGTGCCCCCAAGCGGGTCAAAGAAATGGGATTTTAACTATGGTTATTACATGTAAATTAATTAATAACATCTCTTGTAAATGTGTTTTACTGAACATTACCTTTGTTATGACTGATGGATCTTGAAGTGGGCTCGTAATCGAATGACTGACAATTTTTCCTGACATTTTTTATTTTTATTTTTTTATTTATTACACTTTATTGTACACCACAACACATACAAAAACATGAATTAAAACTAAAGTAAAATATAAAAGAGTGGAGCAAATGGCGGTCTTATCGCTGAATGCGATTTCTTCCAGACAACCGTAGTATGGACTGGAAAGTATAAGAAAAACAGAGCGGGTGGGCACATAGTAAAAATACTTATTCATAAAATAATACATGTGACGTACAATTAAGAAAGGAATAAACTGAACACGAACTACAAACGAATAATAAATAATAAAAAAGAAACAACAATAGAAATAAATATAAGGTATCTATATACATTATACATACATACATAAATAAATCACAAAATAAATAACCATTTTACAATGACTGTGACAAGTAATGGTCCCTAACTAATTTATTGATATTATTAGAAATGTGAACGATATTTCTAATAATATCAATCTTTCATCTTCAGCCAAAAGACGTCCACTGCTGTAAATAGGCCTCCTCCAAAGACTTTTTGTCGTTCTTTCGAACGCGGCCTACATCCAGCGGCTTCTCGCGATTTTCACTAAATCGTCGGTCCATGTTGTGGGTGGATGTCTAACGTGGCCTCCACTCAAGAATCTTTCTACGCCAGCGGTCGTCAGTTCTACGACCTAATTATGATAAATTGGAAGAAGACGGTACTCATCTTACCTACTGCCTCACACTGGCGGGGCAATAGGTGTGCCTTACTATCCAAATTAAAGAAAACTTTACACGGCTATGTGACAACACAGGACTTGATAGTAATTATGGTGCTGTTCAAATTGGGTCCAAAATGACTGGAGACATTCATCTCTCGTTGAATAAGGACGGCCTCCTGAGATTCTCTTTTACCCTACACTTAAAAGATAAAAAAGAAGCCAAGTAAGGCAACCTGCAGCCTGATTGCAGCAAAAAAAGAAATTAGCATATTCGCCCCTTCATTTCAGGGTATTTAAAAATTCCTGGATGAAAAAATACAGCTTGTAACTTTAGCAAAAACATTATGTACCACACAATGCCATGCCGTTTTGAGATGAGGGATTCTAAGAATAGTACAGATTGTTCCTTTAATTCCCATAGGATCCTTTCACTGATTGGAATAGTCTCCGCCACAAAAGGCATGCTAACAATTTACTGTCATTATCGTCGAAACACAAAAGACTTCGCAACGGGCGCATCTTTGAAAAGAGTTGCATATTTTATTAAGGCGCATAATATGCAGTTATTGATTTCAGATTAATTAATGTAACCATAGTTTCATCATCATCATAAACCCATCTCACTGCTGGATACGTTCTTCCCTTGTAACCGATGGTGTTTTGGCCTTAGTCCACCAAGTTAGCCTAATGAGAGTTGGCGAACTACATAAGTTAGAAATTCCTATGGACTTTCAGGTATCCAGGTTTCGTCGCGATCTGTTTTCAGCGTTAAAGTCAGTGTTATTTCATTGTGACTATTCTATGATTATAATTTAAACCAACTTGACTTGAGCACTTTAAATAAAGCGTCTTAAAATCCACAAAGAAATTATACGAAATGAATTTATAAGCTAAAAACTTATTCTCCGTAAAACAAGTGGCTTAAGTAAACAAATATTTGCTCCAAGTATTGTTATACCGGAACATCTTAATATACTAAAATATATTTACCTTTATAACACAAGATCGTAACCTTATCTAGAGCTTCGCTTCTGATTGTAATTTAAGAGTATAGAGTACCATTAGTTTATGTATTTTAAATCAGAAACCTGATGTTGATAATACTTTATTATTATAGAGCAGGTAGTAGCCATAAATGTGTAAAATGGAACTGCCTTGGGTGCTATTTCTGTATTAAGTATTGTGTTAATGTGACAATTAACAACTATTCGTTAGAAGAAAAGTAGACCATGACAGACTTAACCTCTAGTGTACTAGAAGTATAGTTATCGTAGTAGAAGAAATGGCTGTGGGAAAAAAAATCTAATTTTTGAATATACATCTCAGTGTGATGGACAAAATCTAAAGGCAATAATTTTTATTTTGTAAATTTCCGATGCCTATGTAAGTCAATGTTGGAATTCAATAAAAAACAGGGTTAGATTTTCCTTCATGGTATTGCAATGGTTTCGTTTCTTGCGCTTATCCTTAGGTACATGCACTCAGTCAACCCGCTCTAGTCCAGTATGATAGACTAATACCAAACTCCTCTCAGTTTTAGAGGAACCCCTTTTCAAAATTCAAAATACCTGAGCCTTAACCAAGCAATTACTCGTACACAGGTACCACAACGGATCGAGTCATTTTGTTCTATATCGAAAACGATACAGGAGGAATAATGATATTCTTGCAAACGTCCCCTCTATATTTTTTATATGCACTGCGTTTAATATACTCATTCAATTATTACCTATGTAGAAACTTGTTATAAAAAATCACACCTGCCTCATTTCATTTCTGCACCACCTTAGGTTCGACTGTAAGGTGCCTTAAGCATTAAGTCCACCTATATTAAATGTATAAAGCCTGTTAGTTACGGCGTTTAATGTTCTTTACATAATTATTTTTTTATTATTTAACATGTAAAGAAAATAATCGAATACTATAGCTTACTGTCGTAGTTCTCTAAATATAGGTACGTACCAGTGGCGGTACTTCCATAGAAGCCCGAAAGCCCGACTTGCCTTACATAGTTCCGAATAACGAACTTAACGATTGTTTATTTATAAAATAACGCTATAAACGTGAATGTGAGTACTAACCGGTAGGTATTTATTAGTCCTACGTACCAAAACAAATATGCTGCTACTAAATAAACATTTGGGCTTGCCTTAGTTTGACACCCTAGGCACGCCACTGGTACGTACATTGTGTCCTTAAAGATCGCATTGATCTTTGTGTCAATAATTATTTAAACTATTTCTGTGATTATTCATTTAACGTAACCCAGGCATTACTTTTTTATAACTATGTAAGCAGTGGTAATTATCTCGAGGTTTAGGCGCACAGTCGAGATAGATTCATTCGCGGGTTCATTATATGCACACAATTTTGTATTTATTTTTATTTATTTATTTAAAATCATTGTACACACATCACTAAAACTAAGGATTAGGTAGGTACTTATCAAAGTTACGTATTCAACTTAGGTAAATAATCTTACTTTTCGAACTGTGAGTAGTCACAATCGAATTTGTACGTGTATAATGTTGAAAGAAACCATGGAAACCTGTATATCTAACAAAATTTTAGGAATTACTTCTTCTTCTTCTTCATCGACCCATATACGCCCACTGCTGAGCACGGGTCTCCTCTACTATTGAGAGGGTTTAGGCCATAGTCCACCACGCTGGCCTAGTGCGGGTTGGCGGACTACACACCTAAGAAATTCCTAAGAACTTTTAGGTGTGCAGGTTTCATCACGATGTTTTCCTTCACCGTTAAAGCAAGTGATAATTCAATGTGAATACACACATAACTTCGAAAAGTCAGAGGTGTGTGCCTAGGGTTCGAACCCGCGACCGCCGAGATTCTCGACCGCGCGCCTAAACCTCGAGGCCATCACTGCTTCATACACTAGGAATTACGTAGATGTGTAATCCGCCTACTCGCAATAAGCCAGCGTTGTGGATTTAGCTCTTATCCCCCACCTTTGTAAAGGACGCACTTGCTCAGCCACGAGATTTACAGGATCTATGAAATGTACATAAAGAAAACATGTCAGCCCATCAAGGTAAACAATGTCGCGCGACACGTGACGCGAGCAACAAGGTCACATTCACAAACACGTCGCGTCGCTCTGTCGCTATGACGCGTGAGACATTCACGTGAAAGATATGGTGTTACTATCACCGTAATGCATAGTCTATGGATTTATTTAAATATATTTACATATATGTTTATTGTAGGAGAATCGATTTGTGTGAATATTAATATAATATTCCCTCGGGACTACAACTATTCTAGACGAATGATATCATATATTCCTCGATCAGTAGCGTTACAATTTATTTTAAAGGGATTAATCGGTAAAAGATCGTAGGAATACGTTTCGGAGTCGAAGGAATGACAGAGTAATATTTTTGATTGGTTATGGCGAAAATCCTTTGGGATCAGAACTAATATGGTGTAAAGTGTCCTCGTATTAAAATTTGTCATAAAACAAGTATGGTATTTTTTCTAGCGGTAAATGAATTACCGGCTGAATCAAGCCACAAAAAATAATATTAAATTCCTAACTTAGTTGCAATCAGGTTCAAAATACTAAAACTACAGCTGTACTAGAAGCATAACCACAATTGTCGGCCACCCAGGCTATTTAAGTGATATTGACATTGTAAGATCTTCAATTACAAAATGCATTAACAGCCAGCTAATGAGTCGTGTGCATTCATTACGTTAAATGAAGGCTGATTGCGGAATATTAGAATTAATGCGTAGAGACTGGAAGATAATTGAATGTTTTAATTTATTGATGGTAAAAATACTTTTAAATAACGACAGTGTGGCTATACTTATACCAAGATCTATCTCCGGACTAGTAAGACAAATGCATTCATGAAAAAGCATTCTTTTAGTTCATTTTTGTTGGGCCATCATTGTCTTGCGGCACTAGTATGCACCGTGTAATATAGAAGTCATATTAGATAGGAAGATTAAATCGATCGGGCCTCTGACAATTTCACTCACCTAAATAAAATATTATACGTCCCACTGCTGGGCAAAGACCTCCTCTACATCTTGAGAGGAGTTAGGCCACAGTCCACAACGCTGACCTAATGCTGGTTGGAGGACTACCCCTGAGAAATTCCTAAGGAAATATTATTGCTTCAATTTTTTTTGTATTGATAAACAAATCTAGACTAATTGCTTCATCAGCCCATATACATTTTATTTCAGGGGATGAGCTCCTTCTACAACTAGGGGTTAAAACGTAGACCACGCTGGACTAAAGCTAGTTGGCTGGAAATCCAATAAAATCTGAAGATTTTTTTATTCCTAAAACTAGTTAACAAAATACTCACCATGTTTTCCTTTTTCGTTTAAGTACCTGATCAATCATAATAAATACACACATAATTTAAATACTTCAAGGTTTTTGCCTGGAATTTGAACCTGCGATCTCCGTAATATATCGTACGACTAAACCACATAGCCATCACGACTCATTCTCAACTGGACATAAACAAAACATCATTTATGACGTCTCCCGGTCATAAAACCCCAATATCACATGATTACAGATATGGAAAGTGAGTTTTCAGGAAATTAAACCATAAAATGAATAATAATAAGCATCGAGTGTTTCCTTAACACGGTATTGTTTCAACTTGAGTGCGGTGCTGCTCGTAAAATATAATGAAATTGCTTCAGCTTTCAAGTTTCAGCACTTTCGTGTAAATAGTTTTTTGTGTCTGTGTGTGCGTTAAATGTTGACTGACTAGATATTTTTTGAATTGCTATTAGTCGGATAGAAGAGGATTTGGAGGTAAAAGCTTAATAAATTTGCCCCTAGGTAAGGCTTAGAAGAAGCGCAGCTGCCATAAAGTCCAAAAACGATTATTATTTACAGTGATTTTTTATTGTCACACAAACAATTAAAACGAATAAGAGATGAATATTGACTCGTAAAGGTCGCGTCGCTGGCTACAGGCGGCCTTCGACCGATCCCGGTGGAGGTCATTGGTGGAGGCCTATGTCCAGCAGTGGACTAAGATTGGCTTATGATGATTGACAAAAGGTTTTTTTTGTTTAAACACTAGGAATAATTTAAAAATATTTATGGATAACTAAAATGTATCTTTAAAATGGAAGCATTATTAATTTATAATACATCCTGTGAGACGAAAATTTTTCAGTGAGATACAGTTATATAGAGAAACTTAAAAACAAAAATTAATCATCAGATATTACGACATTCTATCTACTGTCTTACTGATAAAACTTGCCGTAAACAGTTGAATTTCATTTATTAAGTTACTCAAAATGTTTATCATTTAGCTTCCTACTCTACCATACAGAAGTATAGTAATTATTTGAAGTATACTTAACTATGACGTTGGTAATCTCCTCCCTGTGACGTGTTAAATCGCGTCTGCATCGTTCAAATGTGGACGTTTTGCGGAATGGCCGCGAATCCGCTTATCTTAAACCCGGCACGAAACTAACTAGAGGCTATGAAGTGAGCTTTTGATGTTTGTTCTTATTATTTTAGTAAATATAGCAGACATATTTCATTTAAAAAATTTAAAAGACATATGGAATGACATAGAGTGAAGGCATGTGTGTTCAATTAAGCTTGGTTTGGGCGCAAAATAAAAAAAAATCATATCTATGAGTATATATGCTTCCTATAAGTGCGGTGTTGTCACTTTGCAGTGCAAGTAAAAAAAACTTAAGTTCGCGTCTGAATAAAATAAAATATTGTCAGGACACTGGCATACAATCACATCAGTTGACCTAGGACATGTCTTATAAATATATATAATGTGCATAATGAGAGATCAAAAATCAAGAACTTGTCGGATTGTGACCACAATGAAAGACGATATACAAAGTCCTTTTAAAAATTAAACAATTGTAATATAATAAGAATGTAACACACATTCGTAAATAACTAAAAGTAAAAAACGAATATTATTTATTACTATAGCGGTATATAGGGATAATAAATTTTAAGTTAGGGTAAATCGTTTTCCGCTCTCATAAACGCCTGTAGACTCGCGTAACCCATGGCCCAACAAGAAGTCTTCTGCATTATTAAACCGTGGCTTTTAATGTGCAAGTAAATTAATGAAGTCGCAAAAGTTGTATTACAAAGCACACTAGGATGTATGGTGGCCATTACCGTTGTATGGAAAGCGAGTAATGTATGCAAAGCTTATGAGTTTAGACTTGAAGGACGGTTGGAACAAATGTGAGGGATTAGTTGTGCGAATAATTAACGTGATGTTTTGGCGAAAAAATAAAAACAAAATATGTTTTTTTAGTGGCCACCTCAAATCAAGAAATAAGGCTTTAATCAAAAAAAGCACAAACAACTATTAGGCTAAATTAATAATGACTCAAAGCCGATTAAATGTAAATAGTCCTCTAATGCATTTAAAATATTATTTGGTGTTTAAAAAAATATGTTGAAACAGGACGGATAAACTGTTTCAATTACTTCATGATATTTAACTAATTCTAATAGATTAAAAAATCCTCTCAATGGTAGAGGAGACCCGTGCTCAGCAGTGGGCGTATATGGGTTGATGAAGAAGAAGAATAGATTAAAGTATGTATTATACTTTTGGGATAAAACAAAGTAATGAACATACAAAAACTTTTTAGTGTTTTTATTTTAATAGGTTGTTCATGTAGACCATTATATTATAACATGAAGGTTTTATATCTTACTTCCTTTCAAATAAACTATACAGAAAAAACTGCCAATATGTTCTCCGTAAAAACAAAAAGATCGTTAGTAATAAAACAATGAATAACGACACCATTTTATCATACAAAATTAACTTTTTAATGGCGAAAGTACTCCAATTTTACTACTTCAACAGCACCTTGGGAGTGTCAGAATCTTCACTCGGCGACAAAGTTATATTTGCCTTTGAAAAACACCTCTACCAACACACAATCCGTGGGAAATCTATTCACTCAACTGCAAATATAAATCGGCCCTTTAGACTCCTTCCTATCTGTTTAGAGTCCAATTTAAAAGTCATAAAACGGAATCAACTTGTTCGGAATTAGGAAATTTAGGTGTAAATAAATGGGGATTTTTGATCACTTCTGGACAGTTTATGGGAAATTTATAGGTTAGCTAGGGTTTATGGCTTCGTTGGCACATTTGAAAATGTGATAATGAACTCATGCATGGAATGAGGCGTTAGATGTCAAGGAATAGGATAAAGGTTCAGTCATATGTACGCAAAATATTGTATTTAGTATCTAAACTTGCAGTAAGCAAGTTATTTTAATAATAATTTTTAATGATCAAAGTTGACATGGACTTAGATCGTATTTTATATAGGGATGAGTTTGGCCGGTTATCTGTCACCTATTAATTCTATTACGATAACACGACCAATGATAACAATCTTAAAACATAAATTAAGGGCTGATATGTTTGTCACACATTTATAAGTCTTGATATTACACGCAACTTAAATTTCTAAAAAGCTGCCATGACCATTTTATATTAGTATAATCGTAGGTTCAGTATGTTTTGCATTACATTGCCTTTTTAATATTATGTGTCTCTCATTTTGTTTTGTTGAAGTTGAGTAAAACAACTAAAAAACAATAAGTATTTGTCCCTTCCGATCCGTTAACTTTACTGACTTCTATATCTCCAAATACCACTATCCTTTCCGGGATTTGAATCCAGAACCTGTTATACTTATGCCAGACCACGTTTCATGTTTACTAACGCCTGTATCCCCAAATCACACTATCCTTTCCGGGATTTGAACCTGGACCTCTATACTTATGCAAGACCACGTAATACGCATTAGTAGCTAAATTTACCCAAAAATAAATCCCAACATCAAAGATCCAAGAGTGATTGCGCCGCGCCCGGTCAAAGACTTGTGAAGTTGTGACTCACGTGTCGGCGCCTTTACTCTTTTTCGCTTTGCATAGAAAATTACTTTTTACGGGACGACGCCAAGTTATTGTTATTACTGCTATGGGTATAAACTTAAATACAACTATACAGTTCAAGCTTATAATCACGCTTATAGACCAAGAGGCATCGTCAGAGGTTGTACCTACTCTTACAAGGCTTTCTCGAATAATGTAAACAACTATAAAAATTACATAGTTGCCCTTTGCCAAACTCGCTTAGACTTCGTACTGCTACTAAGAAAAACTTCTTTTTATTCAAACTTTGCCTAACCCGCTAATAGACCTTGGGACCTCTCGATCGCTGGACATTTAAATTAGGTCAACAAGATATTTTTGTTCATAGACAAAAAGACTTGTTTTAATTTCACGTATCATATGCAAGTAACAATTGTTATAACGTGTACATTGTACCTACATGTGTATATAACTTCATTTAGATTCATGATTTAAAAGAAAAATTAACTCTACAACACGTTTTAGCAATAATACTATATTCAACATTTACAAAATATCGAGCTAAGCTTAACTTAAAAACCTTTTATTTCGAATGCCGTATTCAAAGATAAAAAACGATCACCCACCTAATTTCCTTCTTCGAAGACATCCAATAAGGGAGCACTTAACCTCTGTTACATGTTATTGCATTAGTGGAAATTCACAGGCGCTGCCACCTGCCCAGACGTCTGGAATAATATCCAGGAATAACCTGGGACCTGCTAATTTGTTAGAACAAGGTTATGGAACACTTACACTCCGCCCTGTCTTACGCTAAACTGAATTATGTAAGGGCAAATATTATTATGAAGACAGACGAATTTGCAGATGTGTAGGTATTTTGCGAATATAATTTAAGTGTGCTACTCACTATTTCTAAGGAGCCTAAACTTTTTAGGCATTCCTTAATAGGTTTTCGTGATGAAATCTGCACACCTAAAAGTTCTTAGCTGTTATAGTCCGCCAACCCTAACAAAGCCAGGGCGGTGGACGAAAGCCTATACCCACTTAATGGTAGAGGAGGCCAATGCTCAAATCGGGATGCATATGGTCTGATGATAAAGTCTGCAAAAGTGAACATTTTATTCGCTAAACGTATCTAATAGAGAGAAAACAAGGACGAAAATATACGTAATGGAGCAATTTCATTCAGCTTTTATATAAATGAGTCTAATATTAATTTAGCTCATTAGAAGGTCTCGTTTATGACACAGAAAATTCACTATTTATTATTCAAGGAAACAAAGACAAAGGTGTTAATTTCAACCAAGAGAAACGCGAATAAACTTGAATTAGAGATGGTGCCACTGTAGCACTTAGAGAAATGGCACGTTGGCTACACGCTCTCTTGAGGTACGTGGAATAACTTTATAGTAATTCCAAACGAAAATGATTGGAATTTACTTTTAACCTAGAAAAATTAAAGGGTGTTAGTTAAAAATCAAGTTTTTTAGCAGTTACATACATGCTGGTATGATATATATGACATGATAATAAACACGGCATATAAAAAAACGGAAAACTAATATCGTGTCTTACTAACAGCTCATAGGCATACTTATATCTGGAGCGGTAATTTGGTATCCGTGAACAACATGTTCACGATGTTTACAATAGCTTTATCGTGTTTGTCTTTACTACTTTTTTTAACTTTTGTAGCCATATTTGAAATATATAAAGTAATACATAGTAGGCGTCGGCTGAATTTTATTGTAGACTAATCCATCACTGTCTCAAGGCTTTCTTAAAGGTCGGCAGCTCACTACATTTTTCATAAAATTTAATAAATTATAATTATAAATAATTACGAGCACTCATCTTTACCTACCTCATGACATGTTTATACCACATCCCTCATCACTCATAAAGCCCATCCACACGTCGCCCGCGTGTCGCACCGTGGCGTACAATAAGTGTGTCGATTAACACTTAGCGCGACTCGCAGACGCCCCGAAGCGGCAATTGTTTATGTTTATTGGATGCTTATTGTTTGTGCTCGGCAAACAAGTTTGTTTCATCACTTTGTGCAAGTGTAATTTGCAATAAACAAGGCAATAACAAGTTATTACAACGGTCAACAAACGTAAAAGTGTGAGGAAACTGGCATTTTGGGACGTTGCCTTGCGCTTGATTTTGTTTTAATTAATTAAATTCGAAAATGGAATCTGATTGATATCTTTACGTATTAGTACGTAAAATGTCCTATAGTCTCGCGACATGGGAAATATATGCAAATATGTAGCTTTGTAGACAAATACAGAAATTATAGTATAGTTTGTCTTGTCTCAAAACCTGCCTACCACATGTTTCGTTAACCTACATGAGGTACCGATTAATGTTCTGCTTTAAAAAATATCATCACTTCAATGGATGGACACAGATTTTGTTATATCCTAGCCCAGAGAAATTAACACTACATCTGATGATATAACGCAATCCAATGAGTGTTAAATGACAAGAAATAACTACGATATTCTTCGACCAGTCGACGCAAGTATTTTAGGATGATGTAAGCCATATATCCTTAGACTGATCTCGGAATGACGGGTTTCAGGCAGTATGATAGAGTATACGGGTAGTGCGAATTTCTTACAACATCTGTAGGCTACCTAAGTAACTGAACGAAACGCATCAGTATTGCAGCATATCGTTTTTTGGAGAAAATGGTAACCAACTCAGTCAAATCTCTACATTCGTAACTAATTTCAAGATGACAGCATGTCTCAACCACAAACTAGCTTACCTTTTTGAGTCTTACTAAATATAGATTATTCCTTCCTTTTACGAGGCCATTGCACTCCGCATTTAATGCAATTTCAATAGAAATAAAAGTATATTTCCTACACATATTTCAGTAAATTCCGAACGAGTCCAAACATTGTCGCTAATGACGTTTTGGATTTTGACGGTCATTTTTAAAAGCCACAAATCGCACACAATTCTTGGTATTGCGGCCGTAAGGATTTGATTACATTGGTGCTTAGTGAATTAATCGGTGATTAATTGATTTCACCTTCAAGATGTTTTATGACTTTTCAAATGAGGTTTAATTAAATCTAGCATTAAGCTACAGTTAATCAATTATGTTTACACACATAGTTAAACCTCAAACTTGTATTTCTCGAAGGGTTGACAGGGTTGTTTTACTAGCAATATATTTATCTGTACCATGTAATAAGTGGAGAGTCTTCCATCGTGGTCGACTAGCGCATAATCCCTCTCAGTTGTAAAGGAGACCCGTGTCCAACAGTGGACGTGTATGCTAATAATAATAATTACCAAGATTACTCTTACGGTAAATATTTAGTTTTAGTAAAAACACATCATTTTCATTTCGATGACACTAACTTTTTAACTCTTGAGACCATTCCATACTTGTCCCATACATAATATTTCCATTTCTTTTCGTACGCACTTATTCACCAGAAACATATGAAAATCGAGCAAGTATGGACACAGGTTAAAAACACGGCGTCGATAAGCGATCTTTGTGTGTGACGAATCCCTTCGACCAGACGTTATTATTTTCAAATTAAGGTCGACACCGATGTCTGTATGCAAATTACTCTGTGCGATTAAAACCTGGCGTATTAAAATATTTGCCGCTATTGGATTGATTTCAACGAGGTGTGAGTTTAATCATTTTTATTTTTGACGACAAACAGTTGGCTGTTTTATTGGTGTGATGAAATTACTGTATGCACGGCAATTGAGAGACCTGAGGGTATTTTTTTTATTCCTAAAGGCAAGTTAATATAATAAGACAGCCATGTGATGCAGTTGGCTAGACACCAGCTTGCAAAACGTGAGGCCGCGGGTTCGTTGCTTGCACCGACAATAATATTAGTTTCCTATACCCACGACACAAGACTCGAGTCTTAGTGTGAGATTAGGACTATGTATGGGACTGTTGGGTGTATTTATTTGTTAATTAGCTTACTAATGTGTCAAGGACATTGCCAATTTGTCTCCCTCAGATTCGTTGAGTGTCAGCGCTCGGCGTCAATACTGTGCGTGCCGCTGTTGATCTTGGAGGACAGGAGTTATAACTTAGGCGAGACGGTAATGGCCAAAAAAATAAATACTAGAGTTTGGTCGAAAATGATTGTTAATTATGGAAGTAGGAATGATTGTCTCTTCGAGGACATAAACGTGAAGTTAATACTATAAACGCAAAACCATTCACAAGAAACTTTCCAAGAACTTGAATCCCAACAATGCTTATATAAAATAATTCAATATCGCACCGTTATACGTGAAAATGCTAGCGATACAGGGTCGGTAGACTGCGACCATTACCCTCTGATTGATGACAGTGACTGCACAGTTTCCTTGTAGTGCAAGAGCCAAGTTTTGCTTTTGACTTTTTGGGGGCATGTACTTTATCCACAGAATTTATTCGTCGTTTTTATGTGGTATATGGCGAGGTAATGGTATTATTGTGTTAAGGTAGTAACAAAATACAAGGTATCACATTATTTTGTAAATAGCTTTTAACTCTTAGACTGCTTAGTGGTCTCGTGCCACAAGTATTTGCCATGCGATCTAGAGGTCCCGGGACAGTTTCATGGGTCGGGCAAAGTAATCATGATCATCATTCTCAGTCCATATTATTATATGTACCAATAGAAACAGGCCTCCTCTTTAACTAAGAAAGCTAAGGCCTTGGTTTGCGTAAGGCTTGTTGGCTTTCAGGTGTGCAGGTTTCCTTACGATATTTTCCTACACAGTGAAAGTACGTGATAACTCATTTTGGATACACACACAGCATCGATAAGTTTTATTAGGCCGTTCTCAGAAGCAACCGGGTCTTGACTTGTGTCAAACGGCTATATGCTTGACCATTATTTCGGTTACATACCAAACGAAATGTAGGTGCAAATATGCACCTCTGTCTACCCTTCGTAAAATACAGGCGTAAAGTTATAAAAATCTATATGTATGTATCTTAATAAGAGGTCAGTACAATGACTCTTATGTGTATTAAATGCAATTATTTTTACAATTTATTCAACCCACACGTATCGATGAGTCTTTTCAACTCCATAATAAGCCTTCAATAATATATATTTTTTTCCGAAATCGCTATACAAAACTTGGAGCGGGGACCGAACCTAATCCCTTTTGTTTGCATGACACCTGCAGAAACACTGGGTGCTTCAATCACGTGCAGACTCCGAAAAGTAACAAGTCCGACAAAACTGCAAGCTGTTTAGAACCTTATCAGAAGGGTATAGGGTTCAAAAGTACGTTTTATTTTTTTTAAGTATCACTCTCGCGATTTTAATAGCAAAAAATGCTCACGGTAACAAGTTGTGAGTCATCAGTCATGATATTCTGCGTTATTGTGTAAGCGAGAGAATAGTGGGGTCAACGGCGAACGAAATGGATGACAAATCAGATAGACTTGTTTTGAATTATCTTAGTACTTATGTTTATTGTATATATATTTAAATGATTAGTGTTTACCATCATTATCAGCCTATACAGTTATACGTATCAATGCTAGGCATGGGTCTCCTCTATAAGTGATATGATTTTCGTCTTTCGATCGCACTGGCCTAGTATCGGTTGGCCGACTTCATAGGTAGGTAGGGACCTGAAAACTTCCTGAGAGCTTTTAGGTTTGCAGATTTGAACACGATTTTTTCCTTAATCCTACATATGTGATATTTTATTGTGAATACACACGATAACTTCGAAAAGTCAAAGCTATATACCTAGGGTTTGTAGCCGCGACCGTCGAAATTCTCGACCGAGCGCCCTAACCTCCAGGCTTCTACTTGAATACTCCAAAGGGCAACAACCAATCGCTTCTCTCCTTTCACTGCTCAAAAAGCCACGCCTCGACGCAATGAAACGAGACCGTTGCATTACATGACTCATCCAAGCATCTTGTTTTAAACACAGTAAAAAATCAAAACATTACTGACCTGAGCAACTTGGGACAAAAAAGAATTCACGAGCGAACGTTCGTGATGATGCAAAAAAGGCTATTGTGGAGATGTGTTCCGATTGTGCCTAAGGATTAATTAAAATGACTTGATTGACTTTTTATGGGTTTGATAGGTTGTTGCCAGGTTTGACATATCGTGTTGCTGAGCGAATTTCTTGCTGTTTTCTCCATAGCGATAACACATTACGAAGGGACTGTAGGCTATTATTAAAAACTACTTTTCTTTTACATACCATCATCATCACCATTCGTCAAAATCATCAGCCACAAGACGTCTACTGCAAGACATAGGACTCTTCCAAATACTTCCAAAATATTCTGTCGGAAAACAGCTGCATGACGTCTAACGCTGCGCTTGCCGGGACATTAAAAATTAAAATGCCATCAAAAATAATTAAATTTAAAATATTAAGTATCAAAAAAGTTCGTGGCAATTCTAATTACATTTTTTTTCATCTCTGAATGTGCGTAAGGAATAATGTCAGATATCAATACAAGGATTCTGGATACAGAATGTAATAAATAACTTTATTGAAATGAAATGAAATGAAATGAAATAATATTTATTGAATCCATAAAATGTCAAATACATCACTTAGATTCAGTCACTTCAAAATTTAACACCCTGTTCGGAAGGCAGTCATCACTAGAGAAGAACGGGCAAGAAACTCTAGTGTTGCTCTTTTCCAATCAAGAGATAGTTTACAATACAGATACAAAGACTCAATTTCCCGAATTAGAGCAGCTCATTAATACAATATCAGAATGTTGTATTGTATATAATATTGTTATATTGCGTGTAACAATGATTTAAATATCATGAGAATTATTTAAAAGTCAAGTCTCAGTCAAGCGCAGGCGGCGCAAACCTCACATTTGAAGAATGCGCACAGTTTCCTGTCTACACTCAACTTTTTGCCCGTATAACGTTCTCAGTATTTATTTTTGTACAATCTAGAAAATTCAGTTTTTCCTCGTAATCAATGCTGTTTGTACCAACCGGTTCATGTTTTCCTGGTAGCTCGAAATTATATTGGAGCTAGTGTGCTCGCTAAGTATTTTTAACTTGCTGTAGTAATGTATGAATGACTCTTAGTCTCGCAGCATAGGAGTGTGTCGTGCGATCTGAAGACCCGGGACGGGTTCGATTTCTAGGTTGCGGAAAGTATTTTTGCGTTTTTTCCAAAATTCTGAGTAGTATATAGTCTGGATATCTATATAATGGCTATATAATGTCTATATAATGGCTATAGGCAAATACTACATACTTGGCGAAATTTTGGTGCGGAAACGCAAACTTGCCTACCACTTGGGGGATTCAGAGATAAGTTTTTTTTTTTTTTTTTATGGAAAAAGGAGGCAAACGAGCAAATGAGCCACCTGATGTTAAGTGGTCAACACCGCCCATGAACACCCACAATACCAGAGGAATCATCGGTGTGTTGCCGGCCTTGTATTAAATGCTTGTATGAATGTTCATACTTTATGTTGCATGAATGCAATAGTCTGAAAATTTGCCATATTACTTTAGCGGCAATCTTTCCCCCGTATCTTTTAAGAGTTACACAACAATGGTCTCGTTCTTCTCTATTAAATATTTTCCAAACTGCATTACAAATATAAAACACTGAATCTAAATGGATTACGTTTTCATTGCACTTGGTCATCTAAAAGTCCTTCATATTGACTTAAATATAGCCGTGGTCACTGGCAACAGTAACACCTTGGTCCAGTAAATCTGCATTGTGTGTCAAGATGAATGAATTATTTATAGTGCTCTCCTTGCCTTCAAGCACGTGCTGTCGTGAATGGATAGTTAAAATAATATGATCTGAATCCTTTCCATATTAAAATCTATATATGTTTATTGTGTAAACGTAAAGGGAAAAAGGTTGTAGTATCGTCACACCAATGATAATTATCATCTTCATCATCATTACATTGACAGCCCCCGTGGCGCAGTTGGCTAGACACCAGCTTGCGAAACGAGAGGCCGCGGGTTCGAACCCCACACCGAGACAAATGTTTGTGTGAACCACAAATATTTGTTTCGGGTCTGGGTGTTTGTGAGACCGAAAAAGTCTCTCGTAGTGTCTGATACCCACGACACAGGTCTTGTGCCTAGAGTGGGATCAGAGCTATGTATGTGACTGTTGGGTGTATTTATTTATTTATTATCATCAGTGTACGGGGTTCCTATGAAACTAAGAGGGTTTGGACCACCATGCTGACCTTATGCGGGTTGGTCAGTTACTAAACACATTACTAAGATATCTTTTTTTAAGATGACTCTGCCAGGTCTCATACTAGTTAACAGTTATAACATTATTTTAAATGATTGAAGCTTTTTATGTTTTCTCACTTGTCATTCTAATAATTTGAATATACAGACGTTTTTTATTTCCATATTTTTTCTTGTGGGAACTTAGTGTTAGAAATCTATCATATTTGCATAAGTCATTCCATCATTTCTGTAGTCACTATTGCTATCCCTTTCACCCTTTATTAGAAACCGATCGTCTGTCCCTTTTCAGATATTATTTGAATTAAATATGAATGAAACAAATTGAATAACTTGTACGTACGAAATTGACCGTGCAATATTCAAATGAGCTTATCTTATGTGAGAAAAAGTGTTTGTTGATTTTATTTGCATTCACTTAGGATGCAGTATTTTTTTAAGTGGTTACCGTTGGAAATATTTTTTTTGTTAATGACGGTTAGTGCAATTTTGCAACAAGTTGCTTGAGTAAACATGATAGATTATTCTTCATCAACCCATATTCGCCCACTGCTGAGCACGGGTCTCCTCTACCATTGAGAGGGTTTAGGCCATAGTCCACCACGCTGGCCTAGTGCGGGTTGGCGGACTACATACCTAAGAAATTCCTAAGAACTCTTAGGTGTGCAGGTTTCATCACGATGTTTTCCTTCATAGATTTCATAGATTTTCCTTGATAGATTATTATTATTTATTATTGATAATTGTCCAAAGTTAAAAGTGTTAAAGCTCGTTTATGATATAATAGAAAATGCTTTTTGTTTTCCCTGAGACAAAATACTAGCGATTTTTATGTGGAATGTTTTGTGTAAATATTTTTATTTTTAAATTCGTCAGCTTCTTGAGCTGGCGATAAATTAATAGAAATTGACCAAATGGAATATCCTGGGATGAGATCCAGTCCGAAGTCTTTCAGTCTATAAGAGACTGCATTTAAATAAAAAAAAAAAAAAATCTACAGGTATTCAACATAGCAGGTTTTGTACAAATCTGTAGGTAGTTAAATTTTTATCATAATTATAAAGCAATTAATTTTACTGCCATAGTAATATGTGTACAAGAAAAAGATTTTATTTACTATAAATACGCCGGCGTAATTTTATTGATGGCTAAATTACCTGTGATGTGGATATCGAAATACATTGCTGCTTACGTTTCGGAGTACACTTATGACCCATTGTACATGGTGAGTAAGGAACTCCAAATTTGAATAATTCAAACGTGACAAATGCTAAACATTTAAATAATGCAAATCTTCACCCTTGAGCAGATATCTAATTGTGTGTGAGAAAGCTTCAAAAACGCAAAGTGGCCGTAATGTATGCATATATTTAACGATTATCGACGTATTCAAATCAGTTGGATTAACAAGATGTTTTAGACAAGTGTGTGAATATAACGAGTGCGGACTTCCCAATATTATTTTGCGGAATTCGTTTGTTTGTTTTGGGGTTGTTAATGGGGTTTTTATTGAAATTCTTTGGAGATGAGAGAAAGAATTTATATACAAATAAACATATTTAATGTGATGAGAACTTAGAACTTATCGATAGTAAGTAAATTGGTGTCTAAGTGATTGTCATCATTATATTAGTTTGTTTAATTTCGCTCCCCGCTAGCCTTTCTGTCATATGAATTGCTAGCATAATTTTTATTTAACTTCTCATTTGGCTTAACAGAAATAAAACTATTTGTACATTGCCAAATTTATTGAAATTGAACTTAATTATAAGTATAAAACATTCGACTCATAAAATAAACTATCATTTAATTACTAGCACAACAAAAAGGCGGTTCAGGCCAGTCATTTAAACGTATCAATTTAATTAAACTTTTCAGCGGTTTCAGTAGTTTTTCACGCGGCCACAGCAGAGCCGGTAATTACCGCCGCTTCATAGATGCAATTAATCATTGGATACTGCACAAAGCTGCTGGTTCTACTAGCGTAGGGTTGAGTTCAAATTTTTTATGAAAAAATTTTAACCACAATTTCTTCTTCTAGAACGGAAATTTTGAGGGGGGAGGGAACATAGCAACAAACCAATGTCAAGACAGGTACATAATTATATCACGGCGATTACTGGCCGGTCAGATGAGTTCAGATGTCATAAATTCTTAAGGAAACTCCAGGAGTGAACGTCTTTTGGCTAATTATGATGATGACAGACTCTAAACGCTAGCCCCGGCAATTTTTTTGTGGATAAATTGATGTTGGTTTGATTGCAATTCAGAATAAATCAATTCTTGCTTATACAAATACTGTGGTGTTTACAAACAAAAATACTAGAAGTTAATAAAATCAGTTATTATAATTTGATATGAAGCAAACATTATTTTATCCTAACTTCTTTAAATTATAATCATAATTTATCAAAACTTAAAATAAACATAAGATATACATTCCAAACTCCCACTGAGAATATCCTAACGGGAAAAGTTCCTTAAAATTTACAATTCGAGAATTGAATCCGGGACCTCGCAATTACCTGTAGAATATTATCTCGCCAGTGAGACAGTCTAATGCATCAGTATTGATGTTTTTTATTTATAAAATCCTTGAAGAAAACTATACGTGACAAACACGTTGTTTATAAAAGTCACGTTTTCAGCATATTACAGCTATCACGTTCACTGAATACCATTTCGATTTGAATATGATAATATAACAGTGTCAAGATCAGGTGTGATCTAGGTTCCGTTTATATTTGTATGTGGAAAGACATTATCGCTATCACTAGAGAAATCGAGTTAAGATATCTAGAAAATATAGAAAAAAAACGTTGAATGGTTCTGTATATTATAAAACACAATGTTAAATTTCAAAATACACATATCATTGTGTTTAACACTATATATACACATACACTATATATATATATATATATATATATATATATATATATATATATATATATATATATATATATATATATATATATATATATATATATATATCACACTACGTCACACTCTTCCTATAGGCAATGAAAAGGTTAGGTAGATGTACACTTCTAAACCACACATTCTGACAGATATCAGTCCCACGTAATGAGGGCCGAACCTATTCCCGTTCTTCGGGCACATTTCCGGACCTGTGCTGCTATTAAGAATTTTCTTGTGAGAAATTCCAATAATACTTTAATAAGGCCACGAGCCAGTGCTTTGTAAATGACCAACAGTAATTGTAAACGCGGACTGCTAAACTTCATATTCTGTTTGATTCTGTCTCGAAAGATCGCGAACCACCAATGAAATTTAACAGCAAAAGAAAAGCAAATAAAAACGGCAAACAATATACGTCACAACAAACACCCGATTCCTGGCAGCCCTAAATGCATTCAAACAATAATGTAACATCATGGCACCTTAGTACAATGGCTGGCGTCAATGTTGGCGCGAATTAATAGCAGTTGTGAGCCGCGGTTAATGAATATTGCAGCCGAATGCAACCTGACTGATATATACAACGCTTAGCGGCTCTAATCATATTGGCTGCTACGGTATCGGCGGGCATAAAATACTTTTAGAATCTTGGGGAAGAAATATTTCTAAATATGAATGGTTTTTCGAGTTCTAAAGGTTTGAATTAATAAAAAAAAATAGATTGACTGAAGGTCTGACAAAAAATGTTCGGATGCTTAAGATTTAAATATGCCACGAAAGAATTGTGTATTGGCTATAAACTTGTTTTTTTAATGTAAACTTTTAATTGGCTTTGGGTAGATATAGATTATAGATTTGGGTATCACTGTACTTAGACGTAGAGCGGCAAATTGGCTAGAAAGTCGCAGTAATATCCAATATCTGCCTATAATGTTACGTCTTAAACCAACGCAAAATGCGAGAGAAGAATAATGGGATAAAATGTGCACAGCGAGTGGGTGCAGGATTTCGGCTGATGCATCACAATACTCGCGCGCATACAGCTAGAGTCACTAGAGGAGCACTGGAAGAGGCCCATATACAGGTTTTGCCGTAGCCCTCGACCAGTCCAGACCTAAACCCCATTGAACACATGTGGAACTTATTGAAAAAAAGTGTCCGTGAGACCAACCAATCCGTCTATAATGATAGACAACTCACAAACGTGCTGAAAGCGAGTTGGGAGCAGAAAATTGGGAAAAAATCTTAAGAAGATTAAGTGGCTTAACCAAGTTATTTTATTTTGACCAGTATATAAAAAAATAAAAAAATGTCTATCTGGCCTTATGATTAGTTCCATGTCACTGACCTGGTCTAAAGATAGGTAAAATCAAAATAAAATTAAAAATACATTTCTCCAAACACTTGACCGGTGCGACAGTACATGCAAAGTCTCTATTGTTTATGAAACTACCCGCTATTGTTGCATTCGCGTGTCACCGACGATGTCTGAAGCCACGGCGACTTCCACGGAATATAATGCTCATTTAATCACCTATCGTATGGATTTGTATGAGGAAAATTGCTGGAAAGGGTTAAAATATTATATTTACGTAAAGTAACAAATAACAACCATTACTGTCGAGGCTAAAAAATACGGTTTTGTTTGTGTTTGGAAAAGGATATTTGTATTATATTATTATTATAGTATTTGCACATGTATTCCACGGTCAAGATGCAAGAATGCCGATTGAAAGGGAAAAGTATAATATGGGCCCCAGTTTTTATTCCAACGATTCAAGTCTATATTATATCTTATATGGTGGTAGATTTATCACTATTTCAGTTGTGAGACAATGCAAAAATACCTGTAAAATATTATTAATTTCTTTGAAAGCGCACCACTAAATCTACCAAAAAGTCACCTACCCAGTAGGAAACAGTTATTACGTAGCCACCCTCAATCGATTACCCAAGTTAACCGATCGTAAAGGATGACAATACCGTTGCACAGTGGGCTTACACACCGAAGCGGACAAAAAAATCCCCAAATCATTCGAACACCTGCGATTCACAATGCACCCATCGTTCATCAATTAGTTACGTGTCTGATTTTAAAAAGACTACCTTTTTTCTAAACTAAACATTATACATAACACACAAGGTGGATTTTTGTTTAATGGGAAATTGGACAAAACAAACGATAGTTTTCATGTGTCAGTATTGAGGCATCGAAAGGGGTTAATATGCATTACCTTTGGCTTCGGTTTTAATTTTGTAGGTGATGATACGAAAAGGAATACATTAGCTGGAAACGCGTACGTGATTTCGCTTAACTTCTACTATCATGTAGTCATATCTAAAAACTTGAAATGCTGGTTATTTTAGGACTTTGTCACATATTGAATTTGTTATTTTCATCATGATCATCAGTCCATACTCGTTCCACTACTGGACACCGGTATCCTCTAAATGTCACACTGCTTCTGTCAAATAAATATTAAAATCTTTTTTCGAAATTTTGTAAGAGAACCTGGGCTTTTGGTGTTCTATAAAAGTACCACCACTACGTCTAATCTAACAGAAATTTATTGTAAACATTAAATGGAGCTGTCAATTTATGTTATCAATAATTGTCTCTACCGGCACATGTCATACCAACACGGAGCACAATTATTGCCTAACACAATTCCCACATGCCCTTACAGCTATGCACGATGAGTTTCCATAATTTTTCCACAATTAACATCGCCTGCATGTGTAGTGCATGAGTCACGCTCGAGGCCTCTCGTAGTACAAAAGAATTTAGTACCGCCATACTGTCTGTGTGAAATAGAGCCACGTTTGAGTGCGTTTGAATTTTACATTGCAGGGGTTACGGATGCTAGCTTCCTGACTAATTTTTATCATGAGTGCATAAGGCCTTGATGAGTCAGATGTATTTTTTTTATTGTAATGTATGGTTTTATTGTAATGTATTCACATTGAATTATCACTTGCTTTAACGGTGAAGGAAAACATCGTGATGAAACCTGCACACCTAAGAGTTCTTAGGAATTTCTTAGGGGTGTAGTCCGCCAACCCGCACTAGGCCAGCGTGGTGGACTATGGCCTTAACCCTCTCAATGGTAGAGGAGACCCGTGCTCAGCAGTGGGCGTATATGGGTTGATGAAGAAGATGGTTTTTTGCATACTTTTGCTTGTCATTTAACGTTGTTTCACTTTATTGTAATAACAAGGTAATTCCAAAGATATGGAACGATTCTCAACAAAAAATTGTGTGACATAAGGAGTTTCCTTGTGTTAGTAAACATTTACTTATAGCCTAAGATCCCACCACGAAATTACTACATACATTATGACGTGAGTCAAACACACATTTTTACATTCGTGTATGAATAGGAGAATACACTGATATACCGCAGCCAGTCAAAATATCCCCGCAAGTAATTTTAATTTAATTAATGAAAATTAATTTTTGGAATAAAATTTCATGCACTTTGTTTTAAAATAAAATATAATCCACGTCATAGCTATGCATGTAAAGAATTCTAAAATCCATAGGTGCCGTAGCACACTCAGCCGCAACTACCCCGCAGCCAGGTGCAAACAGCTAACATTATGGAGTTTTTTTACACTCATAACGTACTCGGATGATTTTGGTATCAAATTAAAGCTGATTTTTTTTTCTAATATGATGATATATGTCTGCCTGTGAAAAAATAGCCGCAAATTAGCGGTGCCATCTGTTAAAAACGCGAGATAACCGGGATAAAGTGTTCTCAGCCGGCACATTTAATAATATTTATTTCAAGAAATAAGTCGGATTCCTTCGAAATAAAAATTGCACGTTATCAAGTATATGTTTTTCTTTTATTGAAATGTTTTTAAATAACTTTTTGCTCGGGGATATGTTCAATTCAGCCAATTTTTTTTTCATTGCATATATTATAAATTTAACAGAATTTTGAGCCTCGAAAATGACTCTAAAATGAATGTGTCAACCTTAGCTCAGTTATCTTGTTGTGTATTCACATTGAATTATCACTTCCTTTAACGATGAAGAAAAACATCGTGATGAAACCGCCTCACCTAAAAGTTCTTAGGAATTTCTTAGGTGTGTAGTCGGCCAACCCGCACTAGGCCAGCGTGGTGGACTACGGCGTAAAAACCCTCTCAAATGGTAGAGGAGACCCGTGCCCAGCAGTGGGACGTGTTTGGGTTGATGATGAATAAGTTTTAGCGTCATATGGGCAGGGCAAAACAGTATTTTTCGAATCCCTTAGAATTGATGAAAGATCCATCGTACAAATATGTAAATTACCAATTATTTTAGGGAATATTGTTATCTAAAAACTTAATTAAGAACATTTAAAGATTTTTGCGTAAATTTTGATAAGTGACAAGATAACTGAGCTGAGGTTGACACAAATTCATTTTAGAATCATTTTCGAGGCTCAAAATGCTGTTAAATTTATAATATATGCAATGAAAAAAAGTTGACTGGATTGAACTTATCTCCGAGCAAAAAGTTATTTAAAAACATTTCAATAAAAGAAAAACATGAACTTGATAACGTGCAATTTTTATTTCGAAGGAATCCGACTTATTTTTTGAAATAAATATTATTAAATGTGCCGGCTTAGAACACTTTATATCCCGGTTATCTCGCATTTTTAACAGATGGCACCACTAATTTGCGGCTATTATTTCACAGGCAGACATATATCATCATATTAGAAAAAAAATCAGCTTTAATTTGATACCAAAATCATCCGAGTACGTTATGAGTGTAAAAAAACTCCATAATGTTAGCTGTTTGCACCTGGCTGCGGGGTAGTTGCAGCTGAGTGTGCTACGGCACCTATGGATTTTAGAATTCTTTACATGCATAGCTATGACGTGGATTATATTTTATTTAAAAACGAAGTGCATGAAATTTAATTCCGAAAATTAATTTTCATTAATTAAATTAAAATTACTTGCGGGCAAATTTTGACTGGCTGCGGTATATCAGTGCATTCTCCTATTCATACACGAATGTAAAAATGTGTGTTTGACTCACGTCATAATGTATGTAGTAATTTCGTGGTGGGATCTTAGGCTATTATGAGCTGAGCTACCTTCTATTCAATTTGATTGTTGAAAATAATATAAAATTTGCTATATTCAAATGTTCATTAAGACACTGATGAACGCAAAAAACTAGCTTAATATATAAATATATTCACTATAAAGCGCTCAAACTATCTAAGAATTAGTAGACTATGCGACGCATTAAATTATTTTCACAAAAAACAAAGGATTTATTGTAGACCAAGTATTCACCATAACGTTTCCTTATACAATTTGCATACATTATGTGCCCATTAGCTAAATGTAACTAGTATAATGACGGGCGTGGTATATGACGACACGATCACATTAGCAATCTTATCTTTTCTATACCTCTAAAGTTTTGTTTATGACTTCTTGTGTTGACTCAATTTTGTTTTTTTAAATCAACAGTCACACATATTTTCACACAGTGCGAATGAAGTTGTGTTGTAAATTTAACATTTGATCTGCAATCTCCTTACTTCTACTTAATATTTTCTTTGCACTAATTTAAGATTCAAATCCTACGTTAAAATTTTATTTATGCCCACAATTTCTATTATTCTAAAGGTATTTTGCAGTTTTCCTGAAAATCGTTGAAAAGCAACGACAATGATTGATTTCTTTTCAAATCTATTCAACCGTAGCAGTCCTGTATTCCGATGAGCAAGATATACGGGATGATTCACTGAAGTCAACAAACTTTGAAACAAAGAGCGTTGGCCTGAGCCTTATCGAGCGTTTTACAACGATTAACAACTATTGACATAAAGCCTCTCACAATTATGGCTGTATGTGCTTTTATTAAACTTTGGTTGGCTCATGCGCTTTTTTATCTAGCTTTTGGGTGTGGCGTGAAGCTTGGGCGGGTAGCGGAATATGTAAGCTTACGGTCTATACTGACAATAGTGTAGTTCTTTGCTGCTCAACCGAAAAACTTAGTATTTTATTATTACAGCTACTGGAAAAATAGTATAAGTAGCGTTAAAAACCATGATTATTGAATAACATGAATTTGAAAATATATTTTATTTTATTTTGAGAAGGACAACACAAAAAATTCTTGCGAGATCTTCTGGGGTGAAATCAGTATCTGAAATAGAAAATAACTGAAGTATAATAGGGTAAATCATGACAAAATATAACTATTTTAAAAACAAAGAATTTGCACATCAATTTAGAAATATATTGTCAATAACCATTGAATATAAATTTAGAAAAATATTGTCAATTATATATTATATATTTAGGATTTGCTGAAGCTTATAACTTAGACCAGGGAACAAAGCTCTTATCTTAAGCAAACAGTAGGTTCACATCGACTCATTTGTGAACGTTATATGTCTTTCGTCATCGTTATTACAGATTTGTGTCTTTTGTTGTAATTTTACGATCAATATTGCTCGAGTGGTTAGCTTTTAAAACTAATGATGGTATTGCTTTTTTGAGTAATATCTTGATAAGAATGTTTTGATTATTTTAGTGTAATATAACAGTCATTATTAATTACACCACTACTGGAAACGGGCATCCTCTCCTGAGGTAGGATAGATAATAAATTTCTTCATCAGCTCGTATTCTCGTTCAGCTCGTATACTACAACTGAGACGGTTTAGGCCTTAGTCCACCTCGTTGGCCTAGTGCAGGTTAGTGGACTACAACTAAAAAAACAAAACAAAACAAAAAAAAAATTTTGCTCCAACCGTCAAATCTTCAAAATTGTTTCACCTAAAAAAATCCAATAAAACCCAATTGAAAACGTCTTCTCATCATAAACCAAGCACCGAACACTGAATTTACGATTCTCATGATTTATACGCAATAAACTAGCAACACTATTGTCCATTGACGTTAAATCGTTAAATATGGCAATAATGTAAACGTCACGTCTCTTTATAATAGAACATTGTATGATCTA
The DNA here is from genome assembly GCA_030295005.1 of Cephonodes hylas. Classification (NCBI taxonomy): domain Eukaryota; kingdom Metazoa; phylum Arthropoda; class Insecta; order Lepidoptera; family Sphingidae; genus Cephonodes; species Cephonodes hylas. The sequence goes on from AP025382.1 coordinate 8,870,618, forward strand.
TCTGGTCATATTTTTTAAATTTATAATCTATGGTTATAATTTTTTATTGCAGCAACTATGTATGTTTTATTGTCGAAATGTAACCGTTCTCGTGAAAGCGTAGTCAATTCATAGTTGCATGTTTAATAGTTTGATTTTAAGTGTCACAGTTTTGTAAGTTAGGTGATGTGCGGAATTCAGCGGTTGATTTTAAATATAATTAGAATCGATCTGATAGATGAACTTAATGCAATGAATCAACAGACACATTAAAATTCATGCTTGCATATATCCCGTAAAATAGAGCATTTTTTCTTTTTTCGGCATATTTTTAGCTTCTATATTGCAACTAAAAAAATCTCAAACTTAGGTATTCCTTATCTTAGGCTATATTTCTATGTCGTGGAATCAAAACTATCTATAATGAAGCCAAATTTTATTAAGATACAATTGCCTATACTTATCTCTGTAGTACATTCAAAGTTCTAAAGAGTTATACTATCTCTTTACGATGTAAGCAACACCAAATACCAATATTGTTACAAGAATTATTAACTCGCGCACAAATTGATGTTCATATTTGAAGTGTTGGGTTATTTTTTAACTATTCCTTTGTCGTGAGAGTGTTTGACGATCGGCGGTGAGTCATCTGCGCCCGCGCACCTACTATACAGGGTGATGCAAGAATACTTGCTTTATTATCATTGAAGGCGAAAGTTTGTGAATTTTATGTTAAGGTGTGTTCAGTTATAACGGCAACTTTTATATCTTTTATCAATATATAGTATGGTAGTATCATGACAAATTAGGTTGCTTTTAGAATAATTTTGTGTCAAAACATTGTGTGCTATCGATTCTAGAGCACAGGAGTTATACACGGGTATATGATGGGATCGGGCGTATCCGTATTATATATGTTTTTTTTTACAAAAAAATAGCTACCTACTTATAAAATGTGTACTAGGATTCGTACACAAATCTCCTCTAAAGTTAACGTTAGTAAAAATTGTATCCTTCAAAACAGCTTAACTTTTATTAGCTTACTCAATTAGTAGAAATATATTTTAAAGAAAAATATAACTACCCAATTTACCTCTTACCATTTTTCTCCCAATCACAACATCCACATTAAATCTAAACGTTTCTAAGTTACATCAACACAATGTCTATTAGTCCATGTTGTTCCAGGCAGTAACCTAGTGTTTGGAGCCGGCGCATTCAGTCTAGACGGACACTAACGCTGTGTCAACCGTATGGGTGTTTGGCGACACACCATAAAGAGTTGTGGCGTTGATTGCACGTGGGTTTTTCTTTAAAAGGACGGAGGTTAGGAGATAAAATTAGATTTGGTATAATATTGGTGATATTTAGAAATTAGCCAAAAATTAGCGCGAGTCTTCTTTGCAAGGGCAGTCATTAGGATATATCCTATGTGTGAATTTATATTGTAAAGTAATTGTCTCCTATTTTATTTTTCCAAGGAGTGACAAACATTCGAACATAATATCTTTACAAAAAATTTAAATTAACATTGTGTTATTTTACTTCTAAAAATACTTGTTGTAATGACTATAATCGCTGTGTATTATTTATTTACATGTATGTTGGGAATTTTTTTTAATTAACTAGAATGTCATTTAGAATATATTCGCATTGACAATAATATTTTTCTAATAAAAAATTACACCATCACCTTCCCAAATATTCCAAACACCACGTATACTATCTGATGCAAGAGATAAGGTGCGTACACACTGGCCTTTTTTCCGTGCTCGGTGCCTACTCGTACCACCGTTTTACTTCTGCGGTGACTCACCGGCGCGCCGCAGACACACGGGAAGTGTGGAGGCGCGCTTAGAATATATTATTTTTTATTTAGTGTTATTTTTTATTATTGGCGCATTTGGCTAGATACAGGCGAAGCGAGAGGATGCTGGTTCGATTGTTGCATGTCTGGATGTTTGTGAGACCGAAAAGTGTCTCGTAGTTTCTTATACCGACTACATAGAACTCGTACCTTAGTGTGGAGTTAGGACCCAATGGACTGTAGTAATCCTTATATTTTTATATGTTATTTATTTACTCTTCATACATAACATGTAAAGGTGGACATAATGCCTGAGGCATTCTCTTACTGTCGAACCTATATTTTCAATTTTATAAACAAAAATCTATGATTGTCTTTGCCTTTTTAACCATAGTTATTTACCTCATAAGTTACTAATGTTTTGGGTAATATAGTGGCTTCAAACCCAAATTCAACATGAAATATATTATTCCTATATAAAAAAATATGTATAAATTCTTAATACTATAAATATTTGAAGTTATCTCGCGTCTAAGTAAAAATTGATAAAAATTATACTATAAACGTCTCTACAGCTTCTTTGTTCTGCACTGTTGACCAAACCCGAGACGATGTCTTCAAACATTTTTTTAGTCTATTTAACGCCGAAAATATTTATCTCCTAAACGTTTCAAATTATAATTAGGAACTTTTGACTCGTTCGAACCGACCAATTTAGATTTGCCGTTACCTAAACTTTTATCTTGAAGATAATGTAAGATAGGACAATTTTCCGACGGTAAATCTATTTGGTCGATAGACGTGTGGTAATACGACAAAGTGACCAATATTAATCTGAAAATGTCTCGTATTGTAAGCAGATGATTACTTGTCATTGTTGGTGAAGTTTTTTAATAAATGTCCATGGGATAGAGTTTGGGGACGTGATGAATTGGCCCTAATTATGTGTATAGTTTTTATTGTGAATTGTCGTGGACCAGAACGTGTGGGAGGTCTTTAAGCAGTTTTTTATTATTTTTGTCTGGCAATTTGATTCACAGACGTATTTTGCCTAGATTTTTTACTTTCCTGTGATTGTAGAGTCTTGAGATTATTTGGACTTCCATTATTTTTGAACCCACGATTCCACACCTACATTTCGACACCTTAATGTTACTGATGATTTGTCAATTAAAAATCAAGTAACAGTTTTCACTACAATTTAACTCGAACCCTAGACCTCTTAGATCGCTCAGCAGGTATATGTAAATTGGAGGTACATTTACTGACAGCTTAATGCTTCCTTATTTTTTTGATATTATTTGTAACTTGTCATAAATGTTTTCTCTTGGATTATTACAATAGCAATAAATTCTTCCTTTTTCTTTGTTACATAATATAAACTAAACAGCCCTAACAAAAACATGTACCTACCAAAACACAACCACTACAGCACGTCCTCATTCAAATTTAACCTATCTCAATTGAAGCCTGAAACGTCGAAGTTCCCCGTTCGAATACTCCCGCAGTAACGTACACGGTATCCATTAGACCCGGGTCAACCTGCAAATTTAATCAACTGAGAGAAACTTGCCAGAGCCACGTGGTTGGTACCGTTGATTAGTTCTGCTTAGTTTTACCCTGATGGCTATCGAGTTCTGTACTGTCTAGTAATGTTATTCGGTTTTATTGTCTGCGTTTTGTTTGAATATTTTATGGTATTTTTGATAATTCTTGGATGGAAACGGGTATTTGATAAAATTGGTGAGATGTACAACCAATCTTCTAATATCGTTTAAATGGTCAATGTATGATCACTAAGAGAATCATGTCTTAATCAATAATTATTTTAGTTGATAGCACTCAGGTGCCCAAAAAATAAATTCTATGGAAATTAATTAATAAAGAAAGAAAGAAAAGATACTTATTCTACAATAAAGACCACGCAATTATAAAAAAGGCAAAAAAGATTTGCAAATAACGGAACTATTGGATATTCACATTGGAAAAACATCGTGGTTGGGACTGAGTCAGGATAGAAATGAATGCTAGAAGAGAGGCCTATCTCTAGCAGTGGGATGAATAAGTGCTATGAATAAATAATTGCAGCATCTAGGTGGTCAACTTAGTAATAAAGCTACAAGCTTGGAAGTATATTTATAAAACCCTGCGAAAAGTGAAACAGTCTCATCACACATGACTGAATTTTTTATTCTAATACCACTAATTAATATTGATGGATATGATTCACTCAGACTCGCAAGATTTCTAAATCAAGGCTACGTTGGTATTGACCTAGATTTCTTAAATAAATTAATGACAAATAGCTATTGCGTCACTCGCTACGCAAATACATATATGAAACTGACTAACATTATACAAATAATATGCGCAAGTTTTTTACTGGTCACTGGTGTTGTAGTGAATTCACTACACAATCAAAATTTATGTAAAATTTGATAACAGATAGTAATATGGATTAGTTTTAATGCATATACTTACATCTAAGTCAGAAATACAAATGAATGTCGCTGTTTAAAATGGTATTAAAAATATAATGCACCTTTGCTGGGTTAAACGAAAAGCTCTTTTAAACTTAAACTGACCCTGAAAGAGTTCGTGGTCTCGTGTCACAGGTTTAATCTGAACTTCAGGGTTCTATTCTCGGGTAAAGTAAAGGATTCTTGACGAAATGTGGGTGCAGTGACGCACGTGTACCTGTCCCTTTGGGGAATACAGACACGAGTAAGTATATAAATATTTCAAGATATGTTGTCAATTAATGAGAAACTATAGTACATGAAAATATATAGGAAATCTGTGTATACAGGGTGTATTCAGACCATTATCGAAAACTAAGGTAGGTAATAGCCAAGGTGATTACAAAACCCCTGGTGTTATAGAAAATCCCAACAAAAGATAAAAAAATTGTCGTTTCCCATACAACCATCTGTAATAAATATATGCGGTTTGTATAGAAAACGTCAAAATTTTTATTTTTTGTCGGGATTTTCTTTAATGCCAGGGGGTTTGTAATGATCTTATATGTCACTTGCCTTTGTTTTCTATCGCGGTCTGAATACACCCTGTATATAATATAATATATAGGGGAAAGTATGGTATATTGAACCACCATCTAAATTGGACCACCCTTATATCTTCAAAAGTAGTTTTTGAATTTTAATACTGGCAACACTAAACGAAGTGCGCCTCACTTCATTGCATATCGGCCATATTGTTTTCTTTGAAACGTAAAGCGTTTTATTTTTTATTGTGTTTTATTTTCGACATTTGATTTTCATAACTTTCGATATAATTTTTTACGATCGGTGCTAAGAGTGTTATTAAATTAAGGGTAAGTAAACAGAGTATTTATTTTATATATTAGAAGCATTATTTTGTTTACAATTAAACAAGAAATGTTTTCCGGCATTTGTAGGGTATAATATTTTTTAACATTTGGTTTTTGACGTACTCACTTCGTTGGTTAAAATGGACCACATGCAGTTTGGTAAATTGGACTAGTGAAGAATCTGAAGATGAAGAGGAAATCCTTGTTTTGGACGATTCTGATAGTAGTCTTGAATCAGAAGACAAAGAAAATGAATGCACCAAATGCAAAATAAATTATTACGACAAAAAAGGCCCTAAAGGTGATTGGGTACAGTGTGTACGTTGCCATAATTTGAATCTCGAATCTTGTACCCAAAATCCTGATATTTGTGATGATTGTAGTATGTAAAAATAATTTAAATATTTAGTGTGTTTCTTAAAGAGACTATTACGTTTGTATAATTTTGTTTATTTACATTTTTTCTTTATATTTTGCCTTAGAGTTTATCGGAAGTCCAATTTAACGACCTCGTGGTCCAAATTAAAAAACTAGTTGGGTAAATTGGAACAAAGCTCCGATCTCACAATTTGTTGATTATTGAATAGCTTTAATAATTATGTTGATTTAATACTTAATAAACGAAAACTATATTTAATGTTCTTTCATTTCGTGTACTAAACATTTGTAAATAGTTACAAAAAGTCTGCCTAAAATGCATTTGAAAATAAATGGTCCAAATTACCAGACTTTCCCCTATATACACAGATTTCCTTCTCAGAAATCAGAAATCTCTCTCCTTTTCCAAATCAGATACCAATTAACCCGGTCCTTCCAAAATTAAACATCAAATAAAATTCTAATTTAAAAATATGCAGTGTCCACAAGATTCAAATAAAACAGTACTCATAAGGGTTACCACACACTTACTGAAACTCAAACGACAAAGGGCTCATTGAAGCCTACAAAAGTGGCGTAAAATTAATATATTATCAAAAAGGACACGAACAAAACAATTTAATATAAAATATTTTGCGTAATCAACATAAAATTAGATCTGGCGTAATTAAAACTTTCACCACGGCTGTTTATTGGCGAAATTTTGTGGCTTTTATATGAATATTCAAAAGGTATTTTGGACAAAATATTTTATGTTGACAATTATTTAATTTTAGTCGCTCTTTTGTCGACTGTGTTTTTGTGTAGTGGGTTACATTCAATTCTTAATTAGAATTCATATATTGAATAATTTAGTCTATATCAAACGGAGGAATGTTGAAAAATTGGTCTTTTAGCGAATTAATCTTTGTAAGGGTGAATTTTGATATTAGTAGCTGGATGTATTTATTGTCGGCAATAGTCGCCATATCATAATCATCATAATCATCATCAGCAAAAATACCTCTAAGGAAAGGCCTCCCGCAAAGACTTCCAAAGTGCTTAGTCAGAAACTTAGTTAAATATTAAAGACTAGCTTCTGCTCGCGACTCCGTCCGCGTAGACTACAGGGTTGAGTTCAGAAGGAAAATAAGTTGAAGTATATTTTACTTCTCTGAGTCCTATTTATCTCCATAAAAATCATACAATTCGGTCAAATTGTTCAAACGTGAAACCGTAACGCGTCGATCGGCGCCTTGTGCATCATTATTGCGCGCTTGATCAATATTTTAAAACTGCAATATCTTCTTAGATACTCAGTGAAATCAAATGATGTAAAGGGCAATTTTATTTAAAATTAAATACTTGTAACGAATAACGTATTTATTTGGATAAGGATTAATATCATATTTATAAAAACACCTTCACAAATAAAACTTTATTTTAAAATAAATTTGGTTAGGATAAAAAACCGTTATAGTGAGCCAACCTCAAAGAATAGACATATGCTGTCGTGGACTTTTTTTTAGAACTTTTAAAGAGGAATATTTCTCTCATACATTATTTTAGCGAAACTTTAACTGTTTCCGCAGCGCACGCAGCGGAAGCTCACAAAAAGAAAAAAATGTCCACGATTTTGAAACATTCTTTATTGCTGCTCCGCTCCTATTCGTCGAAGCGTGATGTTATATAGCCTATATATTGAACTAAGCCTATAGCCTTCCTCGATAAATGTGCTATCTAACAGTGAAAGAATTTTTCAAATCGGACCAGCAGTTCCTGAGATCCTAGCGTTTAAACAAACAAACTCTTCAGCTTTATAATATTAGTATAGATACGATTGGTATTATTAGATAGTCATAAATAAAGTATTTTTGATAACTTTTATTGACATCAAACTTTGAAACCAATTCATATACTTGTACTATCTCAACTACAATAACCATAATTAAACTATCATCTTAAATTCCCTAAATAATTGGCGAAAATATTTAGTTTTTACACTAAATTAAAGGCACTTCATAATCTCTTGTCAATAATTTCATCATTCCACCTTCTACTATACTATCAGCAATTTAATAGTGAACAAAAATTGTAGGTACATCATTTATTCCCTCATTTTGAGCACACATGAGTGTACAAACATATCATGACGTACAAACAGCACATTATTGATGTTAAGTGATCATTTACATAAGCCCCGTTTGAACATATGGTTACGACATTCAAACCTTTTAATTTAGGATTGGATGTTGAAAAAGGGAAAATTTACATGTCAATATTAAAACTTGATGCTTAGTTATACATTGCTGTTCAATTTCAAGTCGACAGTACCTACTAAGTTGTAACACCAATAAAAGTAATGTTAGTTAGTTTAGTGTTTAATATCCTTTTTGTAAAATACGTTGTCTGGAAGAGATCACAGTTAGTGATAAGCCCGCCAATTGTCCACCGATTGTCTTTTGTTATTGTTTTAATATATATATATTTTTTCCTTTGTATATTCTTGGTGTACAATAAAGTGTATATAAATAAATATAAATAGTAATATTATAACCCAAGCTCACGCTAATAGATATTTTTCTGTCATACCAATATTTATAATTTATAGGAATTATCTAAACGGCTACATTCCTAGGCCAGCGAAGTGGTTTACGGCTTAAGTTTTGAAGAGGAAGCAGTTAGAAGCAATGAGATTTACAGGAACATTTTAGTAACGGCCTGTCATCTATGGACCTATAATGAGATCAACTGTCAATTAGTATTCGTGTTTACAAATCTCGTACTTTCAATTACTGAATTACCAAACAAAACCAACAGTTGTCAACAACTCAGCACGGGGATCAAACCCGCAGCCTCTTGTTTCACTAGCTAGCGTCTAGCCAAGTATGCCACGGAGCTGTCTATGCACATGAAGCATTTACATGCTTATCAAAATTAAACAGCGTTAAAGAACAACGAAAAAAATCCACCAATCAATTAGCTTTAAAAAACAATTATAATACCAAAAATCAATACCTCTTAAATCTCAATGATTCACTCTTTAGGTATTATAGCCCAAGAGCCCGTGAAAACCAGACATTCGTCATTTTATAAAACATGAGGAAACATCATATAATCATTAGCCAAGTAATATATATAAAAATCAGCCTTTATAAAATGACGGAAATAGGTCGGTATTTTCACACCTTTAGTACCGTGTACCTGCCAAAGCCACTGCAACCTAAACTTCATAATTGGCCATCGTTCTTACCTGTGTTGGGAGCATGTACTGACAAATTTTCAGCTTTTATAAAATGACGAATGTCTGGCGTTCACGGGCTCTTGCGCTATTACTATTTACTATCAAAAACCGATTTCATAACTTGCATAAAAACAGTCGTAGCACGTGGAACTTCAAGTCCGGAGTGAGTCAGTATTACATCAGCCTAGCCACATGGCAACAGATGAAAGTGCCGTGAGTCACCAGTGGCCACGAACAGGTTGTAAACCTAGGCGTAGCTGAAAAACATACCTGTTTAGCGAGGTTCTATTTGGCAGCTTGGCTGAGTAAGTTTTTATCTTGATCTTTTTAGATTAAAACAAAATGGTGAATATTAAACTTTGGGTAAAGAACTCCAGTCTTATGTATGTGGCGAGGGATCTAAGGTTTGGTTTTCCCGATATGGCCTAAAGTTATTCTTATTAGGTTGCCTGATGAGATTTTTCAGAGGCAATGGATTTGGGAGATGTGGCTGAGAAAGGAATATACCGTTGGCGCCTATTACATGTCACTGAAAACTGCTGGATAGCGAAAGAAAGGTAGCAGAAGTACCTCCACTTTTGCCTGAGTTCAATTTGCCTTTGGGTATAATGTACCATGTGACATGTGTGTAATAAACATAGCAGCTAGTTACTGTTTATGAGTTGATTTAACATAATGTCTATAAGATTAGACACCAAAAGGATTTTTTTATCTATTTCGCTCAGTGTAATTTTTTTCTGGCACTATATGTTGATTACGCCGTACACAAGTTACAGGGGCAGGCTATTGGTGTCATAATCTCTATCGAATTTTTTAATTATGTTTAATTAAAGCTACTTAGCTTCATATTTACTATCTATTTAAAGATATTAAAGCTTTAAGGGGTCATTGATTGAAAGGAAAATTGGGGGAGGTCGAAATCTCTTTCATATGTCGGAATCTCTGGCCTTCCAATACAGCTCGATTTTATGCCCGGGGTGATTTAGTCTATCCTATAATAGTACAATAGAAAAAGGCAGGACATCGCTCATAGAACTGTATAAATTGGAAGCGTCCCAATTCACAATCAGGAATAAACAATCAATTTATTTGATCTTTCTGTGAGTCATTCTCGACAATGCCAGATGATTCACACCTCATGATGCCTCTCAACGTTGATATTTCATCATCCCACCAATGGCACCGTTCGGCTGCTCGGGGCGTGGTCTGCATGACTAGAATTTGGTACACATACCAATCTAAATACAAATAAAAAAAGATAGATACTATTTACATACACTCTTAAATCCTAGAACGGTTAAGCAGTGGAGTATTATAACTAGAATATTTTTCGAAAGTTACATACTAGAACTGAGCAAAAGGAGGGTTTCTTTATCATTTTTCGGGTGCAGTTTTGCATAGATTTATACTAATTCGTAGAATAAAAAAAATGTGGTGAAATGTGGTTATTATAACACGCCGTCACCTACTCCTTTGGGGTTATTGCTTTGAATATACGAATATATTTTTTATTTTGCTGGCTTAACTTATTTTGCCCATAGAATCAATAAAATGTATTTACAATTTATTTAATAACTCAAACACAGTGCGGCAATACAGTCAATATTTCTGATTATATTGGATACTAATAGTAATAACTACGATACGGTAGTATTAATAATTTTATAATAAACCATAAATATTACACTCTTTCCATCGTCATAATGTTGTTCATATATTTATAAGCTTGAAGATTTTGTGCCTTTGCGCCGAGATGCATCTTTACAAAACCTTAAGGCTTCTACGCTCTGTGTATCGTTGCTATTAAAACAGCGTAAGGCGTTGTATAATATAAGTTAAGTTTTGATTTTTTTATCATATGTCTCACTGTTGGGCACGGGCCTTCTCTGCAACAGAGAGCGGTTAGATTTTAGTCCACCACTATGGACAAGTGCGGATTGGCGGACTAAAAACTTAATTATTCTGAGATAATACTGAGGTTTTTTACATAAAGTAAATTTTAAATGACTAGATTATCTTCATAATAAATATTGTAAATTAACATGATTGTTATTTCTTATGTGAATTGTTATAACAAAAATGTTATAATATAATATGTTAGTATATAATTTGTGCCTTGTTTTCCCCTGCGTTATAACTCAACACTATAATATTAATTAAGTTAAAACTTAATATAAGAAGCTAGACAACAAAAATAAACATTGCTTAGTTCTATTCTGAAACATTCTTTTTGGTATATTTCAGATACATACTCTTATATATCAGTGCCTTTACCTAGAAGCTCAAAAGCGTAGCACGTTTCGTAATGTCTATTTAATAATTGATTGTTATGATTATGACGCTGATCACTGAAGCTCAGCACATCTAAGAATACCTAATCCCGCAACGTGATCAGAAGAAAGGCATAAAAGAGGAGTTGGAAACAAAGAGTCCGTCCACTTCACATAACTAGGCTATCACATGAAACAATTGCACATTTCTAATCAACAACATCACGGTTTATTTATACCAGTGTCCTTGCGTTAATAACTGCAGTGTTTATGCCAATTTAAATACATTAGGATGATGATCTCGTGCAACGCTCACTGGACGCTTTAATAACACACTATTATGCTGATTTGTTTCGTAGGCTAGAAACAAAGTCATCACGTTAATTTAGCTAAACACCGGCTTCGGGGATTACTTGTAATGAATTCCGCGTTTTTTACTAGTTTTACTATAATATTATTAGCATACATTCATTCATTCATATGATGCAGTGATGGCCTCGAGGTTTGGGCGCGCGGTCGAGAATCTCGACGGTCGCGGGTTCGAACCCCAGGCACACACCTCTGACTTTTCGAAGTTATGTGTTTATTCACATTGAATTATCACTTGCTTTAACGGTGAAGGAAAACATCGTGATGAAACCTGCACACCTAAAAGTTCTTAGGAATTTCTTAGGTGTGTAGTCCGCCAACCCGCACTAGGCCAGCGTGGTGGACTATGGCCTAAACCCTCTCAACGGTAGAGGAGACCCGTGCTCAGCAGTGGGCGTATATGGATTGATGAAGAAGAAGACATTCATTCATCATTAGCGTATATAATATATACATATTATGTACTTTCCACTGCTAGGTAAAGTTTCATCGACAATTGAGAGGACAGTCCAGAATGTTAGCTTAGTGTCGGTTGGTATACCTAAACGCATCTAAGGAATACCTAAGAACTTATAAATCTGGAAGTTTCTCGATGCTTCTTGTCATCGTTTAAATAAGTGATAATTCAGTGTTAATAATATTCTACCTACGAACAAATATACAAACGTAGTCTACATGAAGTGAATTTTGTGAGATCAAATTTTACCGTGTACTAGACAGGTTTCGAACTGCTACAAATATAAATAAGTCGATTTATCTCAATTATTGAATACATTTGGACATCATACTGGGCTCACCGTAAGAACAAACAAAGATTATTTACAAAGTAACAATAATAAAATCAACAAAATAAGTAAGCTTGTGCTTAATCGCTTATGACATTAAAAATATAAACCTTAATAACAATTTAACTAAATATAAAACCACTTTACCATATTGAAATCCTCACAAAAAATTCTAATTTAACGCAAAAATGAAAGATTAAAACCGTTGATTTCGTTAAAAATACACAAAATGCGATTTTAAAGATATAACACACTGCGAAGTAAAACCAATTTGTTTGAACATTACTTCTTATATTTAGCCGAAAAAGGCTAATTATAAGAAGATCCAAGAAAACAGGTATACAATTAATGTTCTAAATCTGCCGTATAATAATAACATAAAACATTGTAACAGTAAAGAGGAAATTATGTACCTATTAATTTGCATGTAAAGATATTTACGAGAATCGGCTGAATTCTATATTAGACCATACGCTGCTCTACAATTACATAAACTTCTTTGTGGATGAAAAGTGTTTATGTTTTGTGATATGATCCTTACTCGTCTAAATCGAACTATTTTTTTAAATTTTGCATAACTCCCTGTATTTTCATTACCTTTATAGCAATTTATACCTTTCCTTCTCATTTGACTCATGACTGATGGGTTGATGTTTTATTATGCCCTTATTTTATCCGAATTTAATTGGTATTAGAACAAAACTTTTGCCTACTGGAGGTCAAATGAAAAGTATTTGAGTTGTTTCTAAATGAAACCTATAATAACATTGCTTTCGTGCATAAGCTCCATTTTTCCTCAACGGTTTTTACTCTTTTTTCGGCTTATTTGCCTCTTAATTTTTAGTAAATGCACGTTAGATCTTTAGGTTTTGTGTCAAATGATTAAATATCTAACACACGTATTAGTATCATGTAATGACTAAGCTAATTTAAATTTCTTCCACAAGCACATAAAAATTCTACATGTCCTAATAAATTCTATTATTCTGATAAAATATTAGTTTGTCTGATTTTCGATTCAATATTTTAAATATCTACATGTATTGGTAGAGCAAGGAGCCAAAGCTATAATCCAACTCAATTCCTAATTTGTTGGGATATATTGCTTCATAAGAACAAGATTCAACATTTTTTGAGTAATGTTTTTCACACGTTTCGACATCAATACCTACCTCAACTGCGTATTATTAAGAAGCTGCACCTAAATCTTTGTTTACATCTTTTAATATTGTCGGATTTTATTATCATTAAAACAAATGGTAATCATAAACACACGTTCACTGCTAGCTTGACCTAAGACATAACCAAACGACCTGTATTCAGGGTCATTAGGCCTATAAAGAACTCTATCAAAACCAACATAAAATAAACACTTCTAGCTGTAAAATGAAGCCACCATTTTTACAGTAACAAAGGAGTATATTTCAAATTCGCGTCCAATTTGCCGATACTAAATTTCGTGCATTTAAAACCCATATAGATTATCATCTGACAGGACAATGGCCGCCTTTATCATAATCTCACACCCTTTAAACAATGTCCGTTAAAAAACCATAAAATTCTCTCGTATCCTAATTACGACTTTTATTCGACGCTCACAACGCGTAACGTGTGTTGAATATGTCAAAATTTCACTAATGATTCCCTTCTTATACAAAATAAAAATGCTGTTAACAAAAGTATATTTAATCCTTATTACAATAGGCATTAAGTTGAAAATCTAGTTTAAGCAATTTTGGATTCAGCAAGCAGTATTGTGTAACGCTATAAAGGCTAAAGGAACAGCAACTGTTAAACGCACAACACGGAATAATCTTTTCTCGGTATTCAAACTTCCATGTTTTTGTAACTTTGTTTCGTAATATATGCTGGTATTTATAATTTAAAGTAAACAGTATCATGTAAGCTTTGTTAACACAATCGATCAGGAATCCAAGAATGTCCGTTTTAAATTAGTCATCGGATCGAAATTGTTTATCCATTTCATGGAAATTTGTTGGTATCGTTGATGAGTGTAGTACTGTTCAGTTGAAATTCTATCCTCATTCACGTTTAAAAAAGGTTTTTGTTTCAATCTAGCAGGACAAAATGTACAGTTTTTAATGCCGAATACTGTGTTTTGTAGATGGAACTTCACATAGTAATTCAGTGCAGCAAATGAAAAAAATGTACTCATAAAAAAAGAAAAATACAAAAAGATTCCTGACGAGTCTACAATAATAAATAAATAAATACACCCAACAGTCACATACATAGTCCTGACCCCACACTAAGATACGAGTCTTGTGTCGTGGGTATCAGAAACTACGAGAGACTTTTCGGTCTCACAAACACCCAGACCCGAAACAAATATTTGTGGATCACACAAACATTTGTCTCGGTGCGGGGATCGAACCCGCGGCCGCTCGTTTCGCAAGCTGGTGTCTAGCCAACTGCGCTACGGGGCTAAGAAGGAAGAGAAGATTTATTTAAATTTTTTTTAGAATAACTAAACCCTTCTTAGATATGACAGATATTTTTACTCAATATTACCCGTGTTGAAGATAACAGGCTGTAACACACTTTTAGTTTTCCAATCACTTGTGGTCTCTGAAAAACACAATCTTTTACATAAATGTTATCTATCGGACCAGAATTTCTTATTTCATAAGCGTTAATTTTCTTTTTAGGAAGGACGCCTCCAATATATTTTAAGCAACTGAACTAAAAACGACGCACAAGTGTCTCTTTGGTTGACCTTTTTTTAAAATACTAATATACTTCTTTGAACTAATATTGAAATGAATCGAAATAAAATATCACCTACATTTCAAGATGCGTTTAATTATTCCACATTGACCTTATTAGCGTATGCTTAAAAAGAGAAAGCGTGCGCCTCATGATTCATATTTGAGTGACTTCATTACAATTTGCTCCATCGTACTCAACCTTTTGACCGCTGCTTCGCTTAAGTAAATTTGTAATACGAGTCCCTTCTGCGTCGCATTAAAGTTCAATCAAAAATAGAGGCACAAAACCTCTAATACTCCTATTTGTTTTTTAGACCCTCTTTGGGATATCATTTGGCTTTAATTCTACGAAATGTAAGGCGACTAAATTGGTTCAGATGACATTTCATCGCGTCTGGTCAGTTGATGTACTATTTGGATGTGTCAAAGACTGTTTTTGTATTCTAAATACAGCTAACCAATATAAGTGATTGCAGTGATGGCCTCGAGGTTTAGGCGCGCGGTCGAGAATCTCGGCGGTCGCGGGTTCGAACCCCAGGCACACCCCTCTGACTTTTCGAAGTTATGTGTGTATTCACATTGAATTATCACTTGCTTTAACGGTGAAGGAAAACATCGTGATGAAACCTGCACACCTAAGAGTTCTTAGGAATTTCTTAGGTGTGTAGTCCGCCAACCCGCACTAGGCCAGCGTGGTGGACTATGGCCTAAACCCTCGCAATGGTAGAGGAGACCCGTGTTCAGCAGTGGGCGTATATGGGTTGATGAAGAATATAAATAAGATTATATATCAAAACTTGTATTTTCCTACTAAGTCACCATAGATTATGCATAAATAATAAGTTACTATAGTAGAATGAAACTAATGTCTCATAAACTAGTGAGGGGATTGAGATCATATTGAAAGAAAAAAGATACTTAATACATCTTATATTTCCATTGCATTCTCTTTAAATATTTTTCTTAAATCAAACCTTATGTTTCTCATCACTCATAAATTATCTTAACATCATCAATAATAGTCTTTGCAGCATGGCTTCGCGCAAGGTTTGTAACTACCCTCCGAACACAAATACGCGCGCACTTTCTTTGCTAGGGGACAATCAAGTCTTCCACATGGTCCATGAACATCTCTTTTGTTCACAAACGATCCATGCTCATATTTCCCTTGGATAACTTCTCCGTGTATGAACTGATGCTGACTACCTCTAAAATCCATGCGTTTCGGACAATTGGTACCACCACAAGGACCTTTAGGGAAACCCATAGAAAGTATCGCCAGTTCACTATCCGTATAAGGAGCAACGAAGTCTTCGTACAGAACTGGTTCTTCAATAGGTCTTATAGGCTCTCGAGTAATGTCTGGAGCTCCGAAGAAATACGCCACTGGTGGAACAGCATCTATTGTTGTACCATCCCAATGTCTTACAACCTCCACATCCTTCAATTTCAAATCATCTGACAGATACTTCCTACCGGGTAACCGTTCCATTTCTGGCAATGAAACGAAGTAGCTCACAACTCTGTTACCCAAACACGTCAATCGTAGGTAAAATTCTATTTCACCAGAAGGTTTCAAGTCCTCTTCGCATTGTAACGGTCGTGTTAGTTCGACGGTGTTAGTGACCATTTCCTGCTTAGACGTATCTCTGTACTCAGCTTGGTCCATGTTAACCGGATTGAGTTCAGCGGCTCGCTGTAAAGACTCAAAGAAGGACTCATGCCATTCGACAACACAGAATCCCACACAATTCATCTCCTGATCCCTGTTCCAGACTGTAATATAAATAGGAGTTTTGCGTAAAACCTCTTCTAGTTTCGAGGGCCTTGAAAGGAACATAACAGAATTCCCAACGCCAAAATAAGGAGGCTGAGGCAAGGGTTCTGATGGTAGAACAATCTTCTTGGGCACTACTTTCCCTTTCTTTGGTTTTGGAGGCTTTTTAGCTTTCCCTTTTGTTGGCGGTGGCGGAGGTTCGGGGGCTATAAAGTTGTCATGCGCGACGTAAAAATCAAACACAGGCAGACAATTCATTTGTAAGGTACAGGTTTGCATAAATTTCATTTCCTCTTCTGAAGGCATCGGTGGTTCTTTTCCTTTTTTACCTTTCTTTTCTTTTTTTGGTTTGGCGCCTTTTTTACCTTTACTGGCAGCTTCAGCCGCAGCTAAGGCTTCTGCTTCCTTCTTCCGCGCCTCTTCCTCCATTTTGAGCTCGTATTCATCTTTTTCAGGCGGCTCTATCTTCAGAATGATCTTTTTGACGAATACTTCAATCATAAATATTTGCTCCATCTCTAGAAAAGAAATCGAAATTAATTTTTGACAAACTTTTGTAAAAACTCTCTAATATTTTGGTTCAAGACCATGGCACGAGTAGTTGAGATAAATTATTGAACATATGTACATTCTAAAATAAAAAGCTTTTAAATCCATCGATAAGCGAAGTAAACACTGGTGAAAATTCAAAAATGAACTTCGATCATTACAACAGATTCCTTCCTTTCAGTATTCTTCCATTAGTTTTTAAGGTGTATAAGATTTCGGACTTATTAGATGCATTTCCTTTCCGAGAAGTTTTTAGAGACGTCTGTATCTAGGAGTACTTATAACGTATAATTGGTGTTGATAACAATGATGTGATAACAAAGTTAGTACATAAAATTTAGCTTACCCTATTTCAATGACTTTTGTACCTCACAAAACGACCAGACAACAAATAATTTTGCGTATTGTTGGCAATGAACATAATTTTACATAAATTTTACCAAATTTTAATTCCCAAACATTGTGTTATTAGATGAATCACACAGTAATTTCAAGCATTTAAACCATGCCGATTTTATGACGTGTGTCAGAATGTGTTTTAATTTTCAGTTAATGTTAGTCATACTTTTCGAGTAACAAGTTTTATAATGAGGATTTAAGCCACATCCTACTACTATTATAAAGGCGAAAGTTTGTAAGTATGGATGTATGGATGTTTGTTACTCTTTCACGTAAAAACTACTGAATGGATTTGAATGAAACTTTACCACAATATAGCTTATACATCAGAATAACACATAGGATACTTTTTATCCCAGAAAATGTAGTATTCCCGTGGGAATGGGTATTTCTGAATCTACCAAAGTGATTTGAATGAAATTTGGTATAGAGAGAGGTAGAGCTCACAGAATTAACATGGGATAGTTTTTATCCCGGAAAATTAAGTATTCCCGTGGGAATGGGTATTTCTGGATCTACCAAATCGATTTGAATGATTTTTGGTATAGAGGTAGGTAGGGCTCACAGAATTAGAAGGAGGAGTCAACCGTGTGTCACCACTGTGACAACTGTCTTGACAACACAGCCCAGCACACATTAGAGGAGTGTGCAGCCTGGGAGGTGCAGCGCGGCGCTCTCCGCGCTATTATCGGTGAAGACCTCTCGCTCCCGGCCGTCGTCTCGTCGATGGTCGGGAGTTCGAGGTCCTGGCGAGCGATGCTCTCCTTCTGCGAGTACGTCATGTCGCAGAAGGAGAGCGCGGATCGGGATCGCGAAAGAAGCGATCTCGCCCGTCAAAGACGTCAAAGAAGGAGGCGCCGGGTCAACAGAGACAATTAGACCCGGCGCCCTGCCCTGTGGCAAGGGGGCGTTAGAATCCCACCACGGTATCTCCTGCCTGTCGTAAAAGGCGACTTAAAGGGGCCCTTGGGGTCGCTGGACGTGCTGTGGGGGCAGCACGTCCTCACTGAAAGTGACCCCGAGAGGGGCGGCGGCACTGTGGCCTGTGTACGTCGCGGGCGCCCATTCACAACCGGGGCGTCCGAATAAGCTGGTGGGGGTGCAACTGCACCCCTATAACTCCGAGACGGCCGAGACGTTTACGTCTCGGAGGCGCACTGGGCGGCTGCGGTTAACGGTGGGCGCCTCTCGCCCGCGTACCGTGGTCGCCCCACTCGGCGCGGAGATGGCCACCGGGGGGTTTTGGTCGGTATGCCGGTTTAGGGATTTTGTTAGGGACCCAGCCCGGCACTAACACCTGCGCGGATATGACGTCGCCGCGCGCCGGGCTGGAAGACCGGTGACCCCGACATACGCTTCCCGCCCCCCACTGCCCCCGGGCTGGCGGGAAGTAGAGCCATAAACAGCTTTCCCCTCGAGAACAAAAAAAAAAAAAAAAAAAAGGGCTCACAGAATTAACATGGGATAATTTTATCCTGGAAAATGTAATCCCGTGGGATAAACATGTTATAAATGCAAAAATCTCTCTGCACTTAACCCTAGAGTCTACGCGGACGGAGTCGCGGGCAAAAGCTAGTTTCACATAAGGTTCAAATCACTATACTTGTATTGCATAGCATTATATAAGTTGCATATATGGCAAGTCGCAAATTATTTTCGCCCTCAAATGCCTATGGTAGAACATTTTAGATTGTACTAAAATGCGTTTTTTGTTCTTTTATATCTATATGAGATTATAACGGAAAGAAGAAGTATCAATTAGTTTTCGCAAATTATTTTTTTTTTATTCTTAACAGCAATGTAACCTACCATTTACACTTGTAAAATTTATTTATTTATTTACAATAGTGATTGTAAAGGCGGACTTAATGTCTAAGGCATTCTCTTCCAGTCGGACCTTGGGTGATGGAGAGATGATATATAGCGGGTGTGCAAATAAAATAATCCAGACTTGCCAACTAAAATCAGGAGAGCGGTTTCCAGCTACAAGCAGCTCTACAAAACCACCGACAAGCCAAGTGCATTATCCTAATAAAACTTAGCGTTGTTTATGCCCTTCACTTATCTCAAACTTCACTGTAAATGGCGTACAATGTGCTATAGCAATGTGCACACGCAGTAGTGGCCTCGAGGTTTAGCCACGCAGTCGAAAATCTCTGCAATCGTGGTTTCAAACCCCAGGCAACTCTCTGACACACACCTCTGACTTTTCAAAGTTATTCACAATTATCACTTGCTTTAATGGTGAAGAAAATCATCGAGATGAAACCTGCACACCTAACATACGAAATACTTAGGTAGTCCGCCAACCCGCACTAGGCCAGCGTGTTGGACTAAGGCCTAAACCCTCTCAATGGTAGAGGAGGCCCGTGCCCAGCAGTAGAACGTATATGGGCCGATGATGATAATCCATAGCAATTCAGGATGATTACGACAAATGCCCCTTAGATTCTGAGCTTCGTTGCTCAGCGTCATTACTGTGCGTGTTATCGATCCTAGAGCACAGGAGTTAATGTGGTGGGATAGGGATATTTTTATTTTTTTATATCAACCCTATACATCCCACTGCTGGGCACAGGTCCCTTCTACCATCGAGAGGGTTTAGGCCATTACCACCACGCTGGCCTAGTGCGGCTTGGCGGACTACACACCAAAGAAATTCCTAAGAACTTTTAGCATCATTTTCATCACTATGTTTTCCTTCACCGTTGTACCAAGGGATATGCCATAGCGAAATATTGACACAGCATACAAAACAACCAGATTCACCTATCCACGAGACGAGATAAAAAGCCACAGAGCCACGTTGTAAGAGTTCATGTGCCGGGGTCACGTTTACGCACGCGGCGAACGTACCGGGGGTGCGGTGGGGGGCGCGCGGACGAGCCGCGGGGGGGGGTGCGCCCGCGCAGGACAAGTCTGTTTACTTCGGAGTTGGTGCGACTGGATCGGCCGGTGATTTTATTTTATTATTTACATGAATTTTTTTTTTACTTAAAAGTATGTCTTTTATTTTAAATATCAAGTCAATGCGCTGAAATCATTTATTGTTTATGATACTTTTTTCTAAGATTAAAAATGATATGAGGAAATCAAATTGCAGAATGATAATTATGAACTTTTGGATATCTGGCCCAAACGTAGTTAAATAAATAAAAAAAATTTAATACACTTAACAATTACATAGATACTACATAAACTTTAGCAAAAAAAGAAAACTCTGATCAATTAACTTACTCCTAGGACTATCTACCATACAATCTAATATTTCATAAAAAAATAACAACAACAAAATCAACCAACCGTCCAGTATTCCCCATTCTCAGCGCGGCACAAGCATCTTCCGTCCCTCTCGCACGTCAATATTTAAATTTAGAATCGCGTATAACTTATACGATTTGCAGTGCACATCGGCTGCGACGCTGCATTATTCAGGATAAATCTAGCCTTTGTGTACTCGCCTTTACCGTCCACTAACTTTCACACGTGACTATTTCCGTACCGTAGCCTAGAATGTATATCAGCCCTTATATGTCAGCTGGAATACTACGAATACTAGTATGCTAGATTAGAGGTTTTAAGTCTTCCATCGTCATCAGTCTATATACGTTGTACTAATGAGCGCAGGCCTCCTCTATAACTTTAAGAAGTTAAAGAAATTGTCAAGTAATTTTCAAAAGCATAGTTGCAACGAATAATCCTAAATGCGTTTTATACGCTCTCAATGGAGAATTAATTTACAAAAGCATCGTTACAACAAATAATATTTGTTGCGATTTATGCGGTGTCAATGAGAAATAGAAAAAAAAAACAGGTCGGAGATGACCTTGCACTAGATCAGCTTGGTGGACTAAGGTCTAAACCCAAGGTACCCAAGAACCTAAGATTTCTCAATAATAGAGGAGTCCAGTGCCAAACAGTTGGACGTATATAGCCTATTGATGATGAAAGGACGATAATGACTTAGGATCTGTCCTTCAGTCGAGGAAATTTTATTAAGTTTTCCGATCAGTTGCATGACAACATCCTGACGGGGTGGGTAGAGATGCTTTTCTGCACGCACGTTTTTAGGGTTGAAAATTACCGTGGAGTAAGGACAACAAAAAACCCAACGAATTCAGCTACATACCTGAATGTGTATTTCTAAGTAAAAATTCAGTTGTCACAATAATACCGACTTGTACATAATAATATAAAAATGCATCGATCCGGCAACGTGAAATATTAATTTGAATTAGTTTCCTATATAACTATAAGCGATTTTACACGATTTTATACGATCAAGTTCCTTTTTCACATTATACCAGATGTTCCTATACAGTAACTATAAAACCCGCTGCAATAATATATTATTAGTAAAAATGTTACACATCTTCAGTCAACATTATAACCCCTTAAGGGATAGTGATCGCAGTCTTAAAACTTATGATGATGAATAATAACTGCACTTCGATTTTAAATGAATTAGACAATTCACAAATAGCTCAAGTGTTTCAATGTAATACCGAGGACCTCCAGCATAAAATTACAGTAAAAAATAAAGATCTCACAATTATTTCACAAAATATAAGAAGCGTCTATAAGAACTTAGATGATTTACAAATTACTCTAAATAGTTTGTGTTTTACCCCGGACATTATTATACTTACTGAATGCCGACTCAAGAAGGATAGATCTATCCCACCCTTCTTTGGTTACAATGCTTTTAAAACTACCAGAAGTATCAATCAAAACGATGGAGTAGTGGCATATATAAAAAATGATTTGGTCATTGAAAATGTTAGGGATATTAATGTAAACTGCGCGTCGTGTCTCCAAATTGATACTAATAACTGTACAATTTTGGGTATATATCGATCACCGTCAAATACAAATGCAGATGAGTTCACTGATTCCTTAGATTCGCACTTAGAAAGTTTAAAAAGACATAAAACTATAATAATAACTGGGGATTTAAATATTAATATAATCGCGAAAACTGGAGAATTGTCTCAGGAGAGGAACAATAGAATAAATTACTTAAACATGCTGTCTGAACATTCTATTATGCCGGCACATTTCATTCCAACTAGAGAAAACAGCTGTTTGGATCACTTTATGTTAAAATTCGAAAACATAAACATGTGTGCAAAAGTTGCTGTACTAAATACAACAATAACAGATCATTCAATGATATTCTTAAATTTATCCCTTGTCAAAAATAAGAACAAATACTTCAGGCAAAAGACCATCATAGACTTAGATAGTGCTCTTAAAGATTTAACAGGGAAAAATCTTACAGATCTGCTTGCTATAGATGATCCCAATATTCTAACGGAGAACTTAATTGGCAGAATTAGTGAAACACTACAGGAAAATACACATAATAAAACTATTCCCAAAAGTAAG
This sequence comes from Cephonodes hylas, assembly GCA_030295005.1. Taxonomy (NCBI): domain Eukaryota; kingdom Metazoa; phylum Arthropoda; class Insecta; order Lepidoptera; family Sphingidae; genus Cephonodes; species Cephonodes hylas. Next base: position 8,893,602 of record AP025382.1, read on the forward strand.
CGCATATTAAAACCGTGGATTAGCTCTGGGGTATTAAGATGTATTCAAAACAGAAACAAACTGCAAATGAAAGTCCGCTTAGATCCCAATAATGAAATTCTTAAAATTACATACAAACGATACCGTAACTTCTGTAACAATTTGATAAAGAAACATAAAAGAGAATATGATAGAGAACAATTATCAAGTAATACAAAAAACTCTAAGATCCTTTGGAAAAATATTAAAACCATTACAAATATGAATCAAACTAAGTCGGATAATTCTAAACTATTACGTATAAAAGCTTCTCCCACGGAATCCATTAATTTTGTAAATTATTTTTTCTCTAATATCGGTAAAACACTAGCTGATAACATTGTGTCCGAGCCGCCTTTAACGGATCAAAGTAAAATACTTTCTGCCATAGATAACGCACAAGTTAACTCCTTTGTTCTCTTGGAAACAGATAACTACGAAATAAATGACTTACTCATAAATCTCAAATCGGATAGTACGCCAGGCTGGGACAAAATACCTTCCAATTTCCTCAAACTGGCCAGGAAAGAATTGGTTCCAATCTTATGTCGCTTAACCAATTTATGTTTTGAAAAAGGTGTATTCCCATCTTTATTAAAACAATCAATTGTAATACCAATCTACAAAAACGGCGACAAAGGTGAAGTATCCAATTATCGACCAGTGTCCGTTCTACCATCAATATCAAAAATAATTGAAAAAGTTATAAATAAAAGGTTAATAAAATACTTAGAGGATTTCAACCTACTGTCGGACGCACAATACGGTTTTAGACGCGCTAGGTCTACTGAAGATGCTGTTACTGCAATCAATAACTACATTGTAGATCAACTAGACCGGGGCAATAAATGTCTGTGCGTTTACATTGATTTAAAAAAAGCATTCGATACCGTCCATATTACCACATTATTAACAAAGCTAGAAAACATTGGCATAAGAGATTCTTGTCTCACACTTTTTAAAGACTACTTAACAGACAGAAAACAAAAAGTTAGAATAGGAGAATACAGTAGTAAAGACGCAAGCATAAATTTTGGTGTTCCTCAGGGTAGCGTTTTGGGCCCTACCCTTTTCCTAATATACATTAACAATCTTTGTAAATTAAACATAAATGGCGCGAAGATTTTCTCTTATGCTGATGATACTGCCATCGTTTTTTCGGGAAAAACGTGGGATAGCGTTCGAAACATAACGGAATTAGGGCTCGCAAAAGTGGCTCAGTGGCTAAGAGCAAATTTATTGACAATTAACACTGAAAAAACCAATTACATGTGTTTTTCCATTAGTGATCGAATGCAGCCTAGCGAAGATTATAACATTCGATTACATAATTCACTGTTAGACCACGGTTATAATTGTGATTGCCCCACCATAAGAAAAGTTGACTCCATCAAATACTTGGGCGTAATGATAGACCAGAGATTATCTTGGCAACCACAAATTGATAATGTTAGTAATCGGATCAGAAAATTAATATGGATTTTTAAAACTTTAAGATTTGTCGCCTCGAAAGAGCTTTTATGCAAAATATATTTAGCGCTAGCACAGTCCATTCTAGGGTATTGCATTCCTATTTGGGGTGTTGCTCCCAAAACTCGACTTATCCAAGTAGAAAGAGCGCAAAGGGCGCTCTTAAAAGTCATGTATTTCAGACCCTACAGGTATCCCACAGAGTTGCTATACTCCTCCAGTAAAGTACTTAGTGTGAGAAAACTATTCATTCTAAGAACGGTATTAAAAACGCACAAATCATTGATTTTTGACCCAAAGGTAGTTAAAAGAAATCTCAACATTTTAACAGTAACATCAACCAGAACCTTTTTTGCAAGGAACCAGTATCTAATCATCTCCACGCGTTTATATAACACTATTAATAGGAACCTCAATATTTACCCGAAATCGAATTTTGAGTGTAGAAATGCAGTATCTACCTGGCTAATGGAAAGGACCTACGATGAAACAGAAGGTATTTTGCAAGTTGTGAAATAAAAATATATATATATTAGGGTGTCCCAAAAAAATCAAAGTCTTTTTTTGTCAACGCATACCCTCTAATTATTTTCGAATGGTGTTAAAACACATATAAATAAAATTTCATGAACTTAGGACCACTGCAACCCGTGCCGACTTGCATTCATGTATTTCAGTACTTGCATACTTTGTATGATCTTCGGCGCGTCGCAATATTCGCATGGAAGTTTCGTGGTTGCTTGTTTATTGTATTGGTAAACGCCACTTTTTGTTTAATCAATATGTCAGATTAAGATTTCAAAGGCAAATTTTAATAGGGGGGTGCAAAACATTAAAATAACGGCTTAAAACTTCTCTGTAAAGAACAAATATTGGCAGTTCTGTTTCATAAAATTCATGTAGTAAAATTGAATTTTGTAAATCGCAAATCTAACTATTCGAGATTAATTACTTTTTGTTAAAGGGCTTATATGCCTATTTAAGCTTTAATAAATTAATTTTAAGAAATAAGTTGCCTTATACCGACTCTGAAGAGATCAACAAATAATGCGGAAAAATCGCAAGATGTGTTCGTACAGTGTCGTCAAGAGTTTGTTACAAGCTTTGACTACTTTTTGTATATTGCACACGCCAGTGCCCTTTAATTGATAAAAATAAATCTAGATAATAGATATAGTTATATAAATAGATATACATTGTTTTACCGGACAGAATTAGGAAGGAAATTTAAGGGTTGGCTATCAAGAATTAACAGTTATGGCTATAATTATATTCTTTGGTGGTGATACAGAAAAAAAATTGACAATTCGATCTCCAAGTTCTATGTACCAGACACCATGATGGCCGAAGCAATTAATTGATTAAAAATGTCGTAACTTATTTTTTAATTGTAAATTACTAATAAAAAGTCGCACTATTAGACATCTAGATTTGCATCGCTATATACCATGTTAAGGCTTGGATGCATTGTATATTATCAGTGACGGCACCTTACCACGACTTATGTTTGCTTAATACTTTGAAACCCTGGGAAACTGTCAATAAAATTAACTCAGAAATGACTATACAGAATATTTTTCAGCATTTTTGGTCTTTGGTTCATGAAGTAGCTGTCTTGTCTCTATATCACTATGATGGAGACCAGGAACCAAAAATGATAATATTTTAAAGCTTAACTAAAGAGGATCCATCAATTCATATATCCCCTGGAAAGATATCTGCGTGATTTACTTTTTTAGAAAGATATAAACGACTTTATTTCGATCAAAAACTAGTCTTGCTTTTCTTCAATCGTTTTAAAAATTTTGACACTTTTCTCAATGAGTTGCTTACTTCACAGACTAGTTATACTTCTTTTCAAGCAGTTAAGAAATAAATAATGACACTAAAAGTCGCTAGTGATACTGCAAATTGCAGTTATACTGATACAACATTTGCGTGAAAAAGTCACCTTTAAAGGGAAACTAAAGCAATTTTTCCTGTGATTTATCCTAACAGTAAAATGAAAACTTTTAAATTAAAATATCACAAATATTCCTGTTTTAATAATAAATATATAATACCGGTGACATAGGATATAATTTTGAAACTAAAAATTGAGTTTTTATATGTACTCTACAATTACCATACAATTTTTTTCTTAAAACTTTGCCATCAAGTCGGCACGGGTTACCGCTATCCAATTTCGATAATATTTCGTATTTGAGTAATTAGGGTCAATTAGAAAAAATATAGAGGGTATGCGTATCTAATTTCGAGAAAAAAAAAATCGCCCTACTAGGCTGGGACACCCTAATATATATATATATATATATATATTGTTGCATGCGGTCACTACACAAGCGCACACACATCCACACCACACATCCACACACACGTTCTGTTTTATTACACATACGTACTTATTTAGGAGTGATTTTTTTTTTTTTTTCATGTAAATTAGATTTAATTCATAAATTATTTGTTTGAATTGTTTTTATGTTTTTAATTTTATCGAATTTATTTAATCATTTTAAATTTTATTATAATCGATTATTTATGTTAAATGTTTTATTTTGGTTAGAGCTTAGTTAATTTATTTATATTTTATAAGAATTGATGTTATGTTAAATGTTCATTATAATTTAAGTCAGACCAGGGTCTTCTGGTACAAGTATGCAAATACTTAAAAGAAGGCCCTAACACTGTATCATTTGTATTCTTTTGTATTTTAGTAATTAATGAATGAATGAATAAATTATTATTATTATTATTATGATATATAACGGTTATCGTTTCTCCTCTGCTGAGGGTTAGAAGCACGGGCCATGGCCAAGTGCATAATATAAATAAGGTTAGGTAGTGTCATTATTTAAAAACTTTCTAGTTAGTCGGCAAGTATTGAGGATCACGGCTTTCTGTAATAGCAAATAAATTAACGGGTTTATTTTTAAGATGGATAGACTCGAATGCAATGTTTTTGGTATGACTCCGGTACTAGATAGGATTATGGGTATTGTACGAATGTGGCTAACTTTCCACTGTGACTTTATTTCTATTGAGAGTTCTGTGTACTTTGCAATCTTTTCTGTGTGTGTTGTTAAGAGATTATGAGTATTACAAATGGCAATATCTATTAGAAAAACTGATTTATTACGTTTGTCGTGTAAGGTAATATCAGGCCTGTTGTTGTATACTGTTTTGTCCGTTATGATCGTTCTATCCCAATACAGTTTAAAATTTGCGTTTTCTAATACTGCTTCCGGTTTATATTTATAATACTGTACTTTATCTGTAAGAAGTTCTGTTTGGATGGCCAGGGATTGATGAATTATTGCTGCAACTTGATCATGTCGGTGTTTATAGTCTGTTTGGGCTATGGACTTACAGGCTCCCGTTATATGTTGAATCGTTTCTGAAGCTGAATGACATCGTCTACAAAGGTCGGAGTAATTTGGTCTATGGATTATAAATTTTTGGTAGTTGGCTGTATCTATGATTTGATCCTGAATGGCAATCATAAATCCTTCCGTTTCTGGGAAGAGTTCGCCCCGCTGCAACCATGCGTTCGACGCCTTCATGTCGACATGAGGTTGTTGCAGGTCAAGGCGGTGTCTTCCATGCAAGGATTTACGTTCCCATTCTAGGATCTTTTCCCTGTCGCTAACAATTAATTCATTGGTTTGTGTATCGGTTGAGTATAAGTTTAGAGGAGTGTATCTTTTATCTACTTGGGCTATTGATTTATGAAAAGCTGAATGTTCGGACATATTTAAAAAGAACTTTCTTAACGAGGTGATTTGTCTATTGTGTAAGTTTTTAATATCTATGAGCCCACGGCCTCCTTCTTCCCTTGATAGGGTCATTCTTTGGACACAGGCTCGGGGATGGTGTTTTCGGTGACTACTCATTGTTGTACTAATAAGCCGTTGGAGTTTTAAAAGATCCGTTTTCGACCACTGTATAATTCCGAAGGAATATGTGAGTATAGGGATGGCAAAAGTGTTTATTGATTTCACTAAATTACGTCCGTTAAGCTGAGATTTCATTAGTATATTGAGTCTATGTTTAAATTGTTTTGTTAAGTGTAATTTCGTGTCTTTTTGTTTAATCTGATATGATTGTTCGAACCCTAAGTATTTGTAGGCATTATTTTGATCTAAAGAATTTACTAGTTTACCAGAGGCTAGTTTGTAAGGATTATTTTCAATATTTTGACCGTTAATAATTGTGAACGTTTTGCATTTATCAATGCCAAAAGTCATACGTATATCATCAGAAAACTGTTGTGTGAGATCTGCAAGTTTGTGTAGAGAAGAAATACTATTTGCATAAAGCTTAATGTCGTCCATGTACATAAGGTGCGACAATTTCAGGGTTGTGGTTTCATCAGAATCTATTTGTAGACCATCATTAGAACTATTTAGTAGGCTCGAGAGCGGGTTTAATGCTAAGCAAAACCATAAAGGACTAAGAGCGTCACCCTGAAAAATTCCCCGCTTTATTGGAATGGACCCCGTTTCAATCGATTTACCTAAACTTAGTTTTGTTTCCCACTTCTGCATTACCGTTTTTAGAAATCCTATTATGGTTGGGTGAATTTTGTAATGATGTAGAACGTAAATAAGCCAGCTATGTGGCACGGAGTCATAGGCCTTCTGGTAGTCTATGTACATTGTACATAGATCGTTTCTTTGTTTAATATTATGGTTCATGGCTATTGAGTCTATTATCAATTGTTCTTTGCATCCCTTACTAAATTTTTTGCATCCTTTCTGTTCTATGGCTATTATATTATTATCTGTAATATGGTTATTTATGACGTGGGAGATACAGGAGGTAATAATTTTATAAATGGTTTGTAGGCAAGTGATTGGCCGGTACTTAGCTGGGTTAGACCCCTCCGAGTCTTTAGGAATCATATACGTAACTCCTTGAGTAACAAAATCTGGTATTGAGTCTGGTTTATCTATGAAGCTATTAATATGTCTGTAGAACGCCGGATGTAAGGCTGTTATTTTTTTATAGTAATAATTATGAATATTATCTGTACCAGGGGATTTCCAGTTATGGGTTTTTTTGAGGACATTTTTAAATGCATCTAGAGATATAGTTTCAAATACCATTTCAGGAGTATCCTTTAAATTTTCTTTATCTATTTCTATCCATTCAGCATTTGAATTGTGTTGGATGGGTTTAGCCCAGATATTGGACCAGAAATCATATAACTCTCCCGGTGGGGGAGTATTATTATTAAGAGGGTTTTCTGTGTTCTTTACATTGGATGTGCTTTTTAATAAATCCCTATAAAATTGTTTTTCATTATTTTTAAACTGCGTATTTTGTATTTTTCTCTGTGTGCAGTTTAAATACCTATTTCGTCTATTGGTCGTGGCGTTAAGTTTTTGTTTGAGGCTATCGAGAAATTGGTTATCAGTTTTATTAGGGTCTTCATAACTTGAGTGAATTCTGTATTTGTTTTTTATTTTTTCTATATGTGCAATGAGTCTTAAACTTCTATTTCCTCTCATATATTGGGTAAGTCTACCTATTTCTTTACGTGTATATTCAATTTTATTATCTAACCTTCTTAACCAATTAGGTCTTCTGTCTGATGGTGTGTCTGTGGGAACGGATTTAGGGGTTGTATCTCTTATTTTTGAACCATTACATAAAGCTGCCGTATAAGCCGCACAATACAAAAGTGTATGTGTCTGTACAAAGTCATCATCACTAGTAATATACCTAGGTAATATATTGGTATTTAAATATGAAATTATGTAAGCAAACTTTTTTGATGTCTTTTGTTTAGGGAGAAATGGTCTTTGTGTAGGATTACTAACTTTTGACTTTTCAAATATTTCTGCAAAAGTGTGTGTTACTTTATCGTTAAGTATTTCTTCAGAGAATAAGTTATTATTATATGGTAGATTTTCATTGTGGGATTCTAAAATTACTGCATTTGGAATTTCCGAATTTACATTTCTTTGTGACGGGGTAATTGTATGGTTAATATGGTTTACGGTGTCTATGTCGCTCGAAGCTAAACTAACTCTAATCTCTTGTTTTATTTCTTCTAGCCTACTATCCTGAATGAGTTTATTGTGTAAAATTACCCGCCTTTGATCAGCAATTCGTTGTTCTGAAACATGTGAGAGTTGTGGAAACTTTTCTATTACAGCGGTGTGCAAAAGGTTACGGTATGCAGTTTTATTTGTTTCCAAATTTGTTATTTTATAGTATTCTCTCATAATAGTTTCATTAATATCATCTGTCCATCTCATACGAGTATTTGTGTTTGGTGTTATATGTCTATAAGAATGCTCTATTGTTCGATGATTTCCGGTTTGTAGTATATCTGTAACTTCGTTTTTAATCGCTTGCAGCGTGCTATCTGACAATAATTTACACCTTAAAATTGCACGTCGTTGGTCCCCTATACGTTGTTTTGATACATGGATATCTGGAAAATTTTCACAAAATCGGGTGTAGAGTGGGTCTAAATATCCGCGGGTTTTGGTTTCTATTTCTGTGACAATAAGATAGTTGCGCCAGATGAATTTATTTATTTCCTCAGTCCATTTAAATCGCGCGCGTGTTTTACCAATGGCGGGTACAGTTTTGTCGGCTACTGCCTCCTGCACAGCATCCATGGGTAATAAGTGAACAGCGGAATGTAATGACGATGGTGATGATGAAGAAGATGAATCTATTATGTTTTTATCCATATAAGAAGGTGGTGATGAAGGGATGGATGAAAACAATGATGATGCGGGTGAGGAATATGATTCTGATCGGTCATGTCTAACTGCAGCAGCTTGTGACTGGGCAGTTTGGTGCGATACGGTGCCCTCCCCAGAGTACGTAGGGCAGCCCGGGTTTTGAGGCCCGGGGCGGGATTCTCCGTCGCAGGTAGCTTCGGTACCCGCCTGGGGTATTACTCTACTTCTTAGTCGCATCGCATATGTGTTGTGAATTTAATACTATTGCTTCGTTGGTCATTGGTGAGTGTATAGCTAAGAGCTGCCAATGTCCGCCCCTCACGTGGCAACAGATGGTCGTGCCGGACGTGAAGTTAGGTTTCTGAGGGGCTTATTATTATTATTTTTTTTTTTTAAATTTATTTTGCACCATTTACGGGTGAAGAAACCTGATCTACGGGCATTAGCCAAGCAAATCAAGCTATATTGTAAAAGTTGATGAAACTGACGATGATGATAGAAACTTCCGTGTAATGCGACAAGTGTTCAAAATTACTGCTTTTTGTATCATGTGAAGCATGTATGGGGGGGTTTTCAACATATCAAGGCTATCCTTAAGGCTTTTCGGCACTATTCCGGTAGAAGAAATAACAATTGGTATGATATGAACTGTTTGTGCTTTCCATTGGGTTTTTAATTCTATTGCAAGATCTTGATATTTTGTGAGTTTATCAGAAATTGTGGTTTGTAAGTTGTGAGTATTCGGTATGGCTATGTCTATTAGATGTACAGTATTATTCAGTTTATCATGTATAGTTATATCTGGTCTATTATAGTGTATGGTTTTATCAGTAATAATTGTTCGGTCCCAATAAATCTTGCAATGCCTATTTTCATGTATGATCTCCGGTTTATATTTATAATATGGAACTTTCTGACTAATGAACCTATACTGGTGTGCAATGTGTTGGTGTACAATTGCGGCGACCTGGTCGTGGCGGTGTTTATAGTCAGTTTGAACGAGAGCCTTACATGCGCCTGTGATATGCTGTATAGTTTCGGATGATGAGCTACAATGTCTACACAAATCAGTCGGCTGTTTTGGGTCTTTGATTATGAACTTCTTGTAATTTCGTGTGAGTATGACTTGGTCCTGTATAGCGAGCATAAAGCCTTCTGTCTCGGGAAACAGTTCACCAATCTTGAGCCATTCGTTCGACTTATCTTTGTCGACGTGGTTTTGATTCAAGTCGGATCTGTGTCTCCCGTGCAGAGACTTTTCTGCCCACTTCGCGATTTTCTGTTCTGCACTTATGATTCTTTCGTTGACTTGGGTATGTTTTTCGTGTAGATTGAGTGGCGTGAGTTTCTTATCTATATCTGATGCGTGTTTATGGAGGGGTGACTGTTCGGATTTATTGTGAAAGTAGGATCTCAACGTCTGTATTTGTTTGTTATGTAAGTTTTGAATGTCTATTAAACCTCTTCCTCCTTCGTGACGTGGTAAAATAAGCCTTTCTATTGCAGATTTTGGGTGATGTTTACGATTCTTCGACATAATAGCATTTATAACTCTTTGTAGTTTCTTAAGATCTGTTTGGGACCAGTTTATAATTCCAAATGAGTACGTTAAAATTGGGATGGCGAAAGTATTAATACCTTTTATGGTGTGTTTTGAATTAAGCTGTGTCTTTAGGATTAAGTTTAAGCGATGTTTAAATTTTTGTATGAGTTCCTGTTTAGTATCTTTTTGCTGTATTTTACGGGATTGCTTAAACCCTAGGTATTTATAGGTGGAATATTCATCCATAGGCTCGATTATTTCACCACTGTCTAACACGTAACTGTTTGGTTCTATTTTACCTTTATTTATAGATAGGATCTTACATTTATCAACCCCGAACTGCATATGGATATCATTCGAAAACTGCTGAGCTATATCAATGAGGTTGTATAGGTTTTCTTCAGTATTTGCATATAGTTTAATGTCGTCCATATAAAACAAATGAGAGAGGGTAAATTGGGAGTTATTACTATTCAAGTTGTATCCTATGTTGCTATTTTGGAGAAGGAAGGAGAGAGGGTTCAATGCCATACAGAACCACAGCGGGCTTAGAGCATCACCCTGAAAAATGCCCCTTAGTATACGGAGAGGTTCGGTGATTACCGGAGAAGAATTATGCTTAATTTTTAGTACAGTTTTCCAGTTTTGCATAACAGATTTAAGGAATGTGATGAGGGTAGGATGGATTTTATATATATGAAGAACTTCCAACAACCAGCTATGGGGTACCGAATCGAATGCCTTGCGGTAATCTATGAACATAGTATGGATACTCTGGTTGGTTTTGCTCGCATTGTTAATAGTTATTGCATCTATTGTTAGTTGTTCCTTGCAGCCCTGACTGCCTTTACGGCAACCTTTTTGTTCTTCGGCAAGGACATTGTATTTATTTAAATGGGTATAAATGGTTTCACTAATACAAGCTGTAAAGATTTTGTAGATGGTTTGGAGGCAGGTGATTGGTCGGTACTTGGCAGGGTTCTCTGAGTCACTATCTTTAGGTAAAAGATATGTAACTCCGTGAGTGACGTATTCGGGAATGGTCTGAGGTGACTGAATAAATGTATTCAAATGTCTATGTATAGAGGTGTGTGTGGATGTGAACTTCTTATACCAGAAGTTGTGGATGTTATCCGTTCTATTATTATAAGCATCAATCAAGCATATTATGTCTTCTCTATCGTGCACGGTGTTTAGTCCACGAGGGAATCTTGACGAATTTTAGTCCACCTATACAACCTTCACTTACCCTTCAAATTCGAATTCATCTAAATAAAGTCGGTTTGAATCTTAAAAAAAATCAAAAATACTGATAACGATTCGTTATGTTAGAAGCTTGAAATATATACTAAAAGCTATTTAACTAATAAAGCATAAACTCCCATCAGCCCTCTTGAGTAACACTCACAAAAAAAAACCTCAAAAATTTCACCAACCAATCTCCATGGGGAAACCTCAAAAAATCCCAAACACTGCCCAAGTCAAATACAATTATGAAAAAAAAAAGAGAACTAATAAAAAATGCTATAAAATTTTCCGTTTCGCCGTGGCCAGGCAGGCCGGGAGGGTAGATCGATGCGAGGCGGCGCGGGGCGCGGGCGGCGCGCGGGCGGCGGGGGTCGTTAGCCCACAGAACCGGTAGCGTGTGCGCATCGCACAGCTGCGCCTGCGGACTATGTTAGGACGCGGCTAGTATGGTGTTTTGTTTTAAATAGAATTTGAAAATGTATCTTAATAGTAAGATAGTGATGCAAATCCGATATTAGTTAATTTTGTATAAGATAATAGATAAATAAGATAAATATACTGATCAATCAAATAATAGTTAAACTAAAAAATCGTATTTTAAGCTAATATTATAAAGTTTGTAGGACGTTTGTTTATTAAGCTATCTTTTAATGAAGAGGTAAATAAGTCCTTGGAACAAAGGAATAAAACAGTCACCATCATTTAAAGAAAAAATGTGCAGGTTCTTTTAAGATTGCAATTTAAGGAAGAGGTAGATATTCCTGATTCTTCTTGATAACTACTCCACCTTATTTCATTTACCAGCTAAACCACTCATTTGCCATACCCGATATAAAAATAATATAATTGATCAAAGGGCACGTGGACTAGCGATCGATTCCAGTTTGATAGAGCGGCAAATATATTTGTAACCTTTTAGATCGTGTGAGGCTGAAGGCACATTATTTATTAATACATCGATTGTTTGAGAACACATAATTCTATAGCCAGATCAAAGAATACACCATAAATCAAAGCCAAACAAACAAGTAATGCAATTTACCAAGTATTTCATGACATTTGTGACATTTTCACACAAAAGTGTGAATTATTAAGTAAATGCACTTCAAGGTAAATGTGATTCACCCGCCATTTGAACAAAGGGAATGTGTCATTGGTGTCTTTAATATGAATATTTCATGTTATGTGCCATAGATTAGTAATAGGCGATTAGCTGTGCTATCACTTTAATGGTGGAGGAAAACATCGTTGCTTTCTTATCGTCTTAATGCCACTAAAGAAATTTTTGCAATTTTTTTTATCGTGGTATACTAAAGTACACTAACGACCATACGGGCAACGAACAACGACATCGGGGTTCAATTTCTGGGTAAAGCGAAGTGTTATGTAGTTTTTCTATTGAAATCTTCATTTTGTCGGAAAGTTTGCCAGAAAAACTGCCAAAAGAGGTTCGACTGGTACTATAAAAGATTAAAAAAACAGCTGGTTAAAGTTATATGAAGAGATAAACACCTATTACTATATATTTATGTAACTTCTCAGGTCCCAACAAGCCTAGTCAGGAGTTACATACATCCATCCACATGTTTATAAAAGTCCATACACTTTCCACTGCAGAACATTGCCAACCTTTCCTTCTTTGAAGAGTTAAGATTCAATATCTTACATATAATGTGATAATAATTTTTTATTTAATTAGATTTGTCTAACTGTGGGTGCAAATTCGCAGCTCTACCTATCTATTCTATCTATGTTCCACTGCTAGTCATGGACCTCTTTTACCATTGATAAGGTTCAGGCCTTAGTCCACCACGTAGGCCTAGTGCGGGAAGGCAGACTACACACCTCAGAAATTCCCAATAACTTTTTGATGTGTAGATTTCATCATGATGTTGTCTTTACCGATAAAGTAAGTGATTATTCGTAAATGACTTAGAATTCATTGCATGACCTCTAAAAGTCGATATTCTCTCACATCTAAACTTCGAAGCCATCCCTTTTTTAATTTAATATCTAATATAAAAAACCAAGCACTATGAACGCTCCCTTGTCTCGCATCTTACAAACACACATAGTATACACCACACTGGCGTACGTGCACCACGCGCGATCCTAACCGGCCGGTAATTACCTTGTACTCTGCATATACACATACAATTCACGTAGCGTACTGTGTGTCGCCTGCCTTAGTTTCGGCTTTGTTATTTGTCACTTGCACTGCCAAACTTAGCTCGGTGAAAAACAACGCCATTGTCGAAGTCAATATACATACATAAACTCGCATTAACTTCGGCATTAAGTCCGCCTGTATACATTGTTAGTATATAAAGTTTAAATAAATTAATAAATAAACTCACGCCTGTATTCCCTGATGGGGTAGGCAGAGGTGCATTTCTACACCCACATTTCACATTTCAGTTGGGACTGATACGTAACTGGCGTATACCCACGTAATAGGGGGCGAGCCTATTGCCGTTTTTCGGGATTATCTTTCAATACAGTGTTTTGTATTATTCATTATTTTACCAATGCTCTATTTATAAATTTTTCCATTTATTATTAACAATAAATATTACAGTATGAATGAACTTTAAAAAAAAAAACTTTCTTTCATCAACTGTTATTGTAATTAGTTAACATCACTTGCTATGGTGAAGGAAAACATCGTGATGAATTGTACGCACCTAAACGTTCTTGGAAAAAAGATTCAAGATTATAAGTTCTACAAAACACTTTTTACATAAACATTTGTCTCGTGCTGCGATCGAGCCCGCGAACTCTCGTATCGGAAGCTTGTGTCTAGCCAACTGCACCATGGGATTTTTAAGATACGACACTGTTGTTCTTCTCTTCAGTAAGAAGTGAGATACTTGGAGACCTAATGTCCTGGTAGAGTTTTGATAGTGGTTAGGATAGCTAGCACCTTCAATTCATTGTCATCATCATTATCGGCCATTATACGTCCCACAGCCAGCCATGGGCCTTTTCTAACATTGAACTAACGGCATTCTGGATTGGTGTGGGTTGGCAGAAAACACACTTGAGTAATGCCTAAGAACTTTTCAGATGTGCAGGTTCAATCTAATGTTTCCTTCATCATTAAGGCAAGTGATAATTCATTGTGAATACACAGATAAGTTCGAAAAGTCAGAGGCGTGTGCCGCGGGGTTTGAACCCGCGACTGCCGAGATTCTCGACCGCACGCCTGAACCTCGAAGCCATCACTGCTTACTTACTTGAATCCCGATAACAGTATTGATTATAACGATGTTAGTGAGTTTAATGTTCCAACATAAAGTATGAACATTTCACGTAATTTTAAAATCAATAACGTTTAATTATTGAAGAAATTTATAAAGTAGAATTGATGACTTCTCAGTGATAAGGCGTGGAAAGTTTCCAACTTTGTACACATTATTGATTGATCGTCTATTAAGGAAGTTTTAAATTTCTCACTCATAGCGGGTGTTAAAAGTTTTCTTTATAATAACTTTGACATACAGCAATTTTAAAACGTATCGTTTCTTTATTTTCAAGACACATTTGTGTGGGTCTATGGCTGGTATTATTACGTGTCATTATCACTTTATGTACGTTAGTGACTCTTGTAGAAAATATGTACTCTTATGTTCTATTACTAGAAATTTCAACCTTTAAGCATTGTAGTAGTAGAAGAGATACCAGAGTCGACTTACCCTTGCCGAGTAGACTATTAGTATTTTTGATCTGGTACTGCTCTTTTTCTTCTACATAGTATATATTTTTTTCAATACTGAATGGTATTCTTGCGTAATTACTTCTGCATGCTAGAAACATTCATGCAATAACTAAATTCGAAGCGATAGCTAACGATTAGGCCACATGAAAAATAATAAGAATTAATTTCTCTAATTTATTAAAAATAAAAACCTTCAGTGTAGAGAAGGCCCGTGCTCATCAGTGGGATGTCTATAGCCTGATGGAACAAATAAATTCATCAATTCGAATTCACTTCGAAATCACGAAAATGCAGTGTGCATCCCCAGCCCCTCTCCATAAATCTGGCAGCCATAAATGAGTTTGGAGGAAGGCCACAGGTGGCAATGTTTTGACAGCGGCACACCGACCAGCGATGTTTGCGCTTCAATTAAAACTAGCAACAATAAACACGAGCGGCTCATTTACATGCCAGCAGTTGGTTTCGCTTTACGATTGTTCAGTGCAAGTTGGGAGAGCCGTTTTCTGTCACAAAGTACTAATTTGGTTAAAGATGTAGGCATCACAGGGTACGTAAAGATGTATCATAGAGAAAGCTGGCAGTCTTGGATATAATATTATTTTTTTGCTTGATTGTTGTGTTCAAATTTTCAGTCCATATAGGTATGTACATGCCACTGCCGAACACGGGCTTCCTTTACAGCTGAGAGGTTAGACCTTAGTCCACCATGATGGTCTTGTGGATTAGCGAAATAGCAACAAAGAATGTAAATGAATATGATTGGGAATAAAAATCCTATGAATTTTAGCAGAGCCGATTTCCTCACAATGGATTCCTTCAGCTTTAAAGTACATCATTCACTGCAAATTTACTCATAACTTCTAAATATAAAAGGTACGTGGATGGGGGTTTGAACTAATATATAAACGTTACAAAAACTTACATAAATTAAGTGGAAAGATTAAAAGTTAAAAATAAAACAGAAAAAGAATTTAAGGCACATTCTTTGCCAAAACTCTCAAATCTCGTAACTTGGGCCGCTTTTAAAGGATTACACCACAAATTTATAGGGTATGATTGAAAATATTATCTGTTAGTCGGTTTTATACGTTTTCATACATTACTTTGACTTATGAATACAGCCATTTATCGTCGTAAATCGTAAATAATGAACGTAATGGGTTTTTAGTTAAAATAACTGAACTCTTAGTACCAATAAACGTGAGCGTGAATTTGTACTTGGAATTGAAAATGGGATTTCTAAGTAAAGGAGTCATCTTTTGGTTTAGTTTATTTTGGGTGTAAAGACATTTATTTGCGTACTATTTATGTCTGTCTATTTGCATCATATCATCATCTTACCAGAGGTTCATTGATCCCGTGGTGTGATTCAGGGGTCATAACAAATGTTTTTTTTTTTCATTAACAAAAGTTAGTCTAAAAATGGTAATAAGTAAAGACCCATCTCTATGAATAGCCATCTTCAAAAATTCAAAATTTTATTTCCTACAATCGCAATAATCAAATCTAATGCAATAATTTTGCTTCACGTTAATGTTCTATAAAATAGTAATAATATCCCAATTTTAAGTGTCATTAGGATCTTAGTTCAAGCTGACTCTAGCTCTACCTCATTTTATGTTTTACTCTGGAAGACGAAAGTGGTGGTATTTCCATAGAAACCCGAAAACCCATTTTTTCTTTCCAAAATTCTAAACTTTAAATCCCTTATGTAACAAAAAAAATATGCCCAACAATAAGCAATTAACTCGACGTTACAAAATGAATGTATAACGTTTTAGGGCTTCTACAAAAGTACTACAACACCAATCAAATATACTGACCAAAGCAACCCACAATTCAATTTCCATATCTAAATGACGTAATTAGTTTTCATTCAAAACTAGTAGCGTTTACTGTAACAACACCTTACGTTGGAGCTCTACACAAACACGAGAGGACACAGAGCCCACAGCGTCTGCTAATTGACAATCCAATGTTATTGTCCGACAGTTTCTCTCGATTTGTACAAACATACGCTTAAACTAAATATTATTAGTTCGGTACTGGCGCAGACAGTAGGGGATTGAGTTAGGTCTTTCATTTATTTTAAGTAAACGTGTAGAAGCCAGTAGAATAGTGATATGGAGTTTCTGAATTCTTGAAGTTTTATCTTTATATAATCGTTTGGTATATCTAAAAATAGCATCTCATTTAAATAGGAAAGGCCTGTAAATCGTAGTTGCTTTTTACCATTTGACTTTATTTCGACAGTATTACATTTACAATCGGTTACAGTAGAATCAATTTTCAGTGTAATGGAAAAGAAGAAAAAAACGTGATAATACTTGCTCAGTCATGGTAGTGATGGCCTCAAGGATTAGCGCACGGCAAAGAATTTTGGCGGTCGCGGCTTCAAACCCCAGACACACACCTCTTCCAAGTCATATATGTGTAGTCACAATGAATTATCACTTGCTTTAACGGTGAAGAAAAATGTAGAGTATTTAAAATTGACTTTCCATACGACGAAAATAGAAAATGAATAAAAAATCTTTCTTAATGTATTCTTCATAATTCATCCCTTTTCTTTGCGATTGTACAATAGCTCTACATACATATCCTCGTCTTCAAAGTAACATAAACTTTTGTTCTCGACTGTCTCGTCGCTCAACCGTTTAATCAATAGGAAAAACACTCAAAGCGCCCTTTTGCATATGCAAACACAGTGCCACTGGCATTATCTATGAAAACATGCAATGTTATCGCAATTTATATCTTAATACTTTGTTTTTAGGGTTAAAATTTCATGGTTTTAATATTAAAAGATTTAATAAAGATTAGCTCATGGAGTGGATGCAAAAAACTACCGTTTAAAAGTGTCTTACTATGATGACAGTTGAAACTTATAATCATTATCATCTTCATCATCAGTCTAAGAAATTCCACTGCTGGACTCAAATACATCCGACAGAACACTTTGGAAGTCTTTAGGGCGGCCTATTCTTTTATATGATACAAATATATGTATTATCTTTGCTAAAATAAATTGTGATTTAAAGTAAGCTCCGGAAAAACTATACTAATTCATAAAAAAATACAACAAAAGTTTATAAAAATACATTTCAATTCAAAAGCATTGTAGAGACAGACCGCTTCATCCGCTTTAGTTGGCGCAAAACTAATTGGTTATGCAAAATTTGAGTGGCCATCCAAGTCTCGGGCAGAATTATGAAGATCTCGGCAAACATGCCGTCTCGTAGCGGAAAATAATTGGGCTCCAACCCAGCGAGAACCCTCCCAGTATGAGAATTTAATAATGACGACAGTTTTGTTTTTTGTTGCTTCGTTAATGAGTTAATTGTTGGGAGTATTTTTTAGGCAAAGGCTTGGTAAGGTTCGGAGGCTAGAAAAATTGCTGTTACATATTCCATTAATTTTATACAAAGTTTTCATATTGTTAGTAAAGTCTTTACTGATTTTTTAAATAAAATTGGCATTTTATCAAAAATAAGTTAAGAGGTTATTTAACCTCGTAGTCTTACCTACTGCTTAAGTGTATGCCGGTATAGAGTAATATCGATCCCCAAGACAGGCGAATTTCATTGGGCTTTTCGAGCAAAGCATGAAGGATGTGGTGGCCCTATCCTACCGCATACCGTCCACTGTAACTCCTGGTTTCTAGAATCAACAGCAATAAAGCTTAGCGAATCTAAAGCAACTTAACTTGACCTACTTTTGATTGTTAAATCTAAGCCTGATGATCGACATTTACCATTACCATGACTCCCTAGAATAAAAAATAACTATTGTCAATAATAACCATGCAGACAAAATTGCAAGTATCGTTGCGAATCACAAGTCTATAACACTAGCCTATACAATTGTCCTAGTTTCCCATATCGCCTCTTAAAGCGACCTGGAAGGGGAATACGTTACTTTATTCCATTCCCTCCAACTTGACCTAATTACTAATTAGCTCAAAAGCATCAGTTAAACAGAGAAATGCTCCTATGTTTCTCTTTGCGGGAACTTGTTATGATTTTGTTGTATACTTTAGCTTCTTTAATGATGTTGTTTTTATAGAATACTAGCTTTTGCCCGCGACTCCGTCCGCGTAAACTCTAGTTAATTCTGTGAGCTCTACCACTCTATACCAAATTTCATTCAATACCGATTCCCACGGGAATACTACATTTTCCGGGATAAATAGTATCCTATGTTCTATCCTGATATATAAGCTATATTATTGTAAAGTTTCATTAAAATCCATATAGTAGTTTTTACGTGAAAGCGTAACAGACAGACAGACAGAGTTACTTTCGCATTTATAATATTAGTATGGATTTAGCTAGAGATTTTAGTGCAAAGGAAAGGGTAAAAGAACCTCTTATGACTATGTAACTCCTTCTGTGGATTAATTATAAGTATATCTTTTTGTAGGGATTTGTAGCAGCACGGGATAATTATGAGGTAAGGGAAGATAACGTCTCAAAACTATGTAGCACTTTTTTATATTCTAAGTGTCCTTGGGTTTTTTCATAAGGAAATCCTTAATTTATCTTAAATTTTTTACTGAGTTACACGTAACTAGGTTGTTTCAAGTATGTTTTTATAGACAGTAGCACCACCCCGAACAAGCAATCCTATTTATACCACAGTCCCATCTTCAGCGCGGCTCTACCACTACTCATCCTCATAAAACACGATGAATAAAATATTTAATGTATTTTATATGTATGGAGATTTCGTGACAAGAACTAATTATTACAACAAAGGATTGAAAGGATCCTTGCGTGTCGGTTTCAAGTTAATTTTTAATACCAAGTTCAAATATATACTCTTTGATTACAATCAGCTCTGTGAAATAGATTTCTTGCTTCACATTTGTTCGTGACTTTGTAAAAAGGCAATTGCTGTAAATGACCTCCGTCGTTTCCAATTAAAGTTTGGTTTTAAGCGATCTGTGTTTTTCCACAAACCTTTGGCTTTAAATAAAAATACAGTTTTGTCTCCTAGAAATAATAGATCCATCGTTTTATTACTTGAACAGATATTTTTGGAACAGTTAATGCCGTGTTGCTATTGGAAATATCTGTATGACTTTTTCCGATCGTTGATCTCGGGACCTCTAAATTGCACTTACAATACAGAATTTCGTACAGTTTGTTGTTTGTTTTATAACCTGGAACTGTGTTGAAACACGTAATATCGTTTTGAAACGTGTAGATCTATGTTAACGAATGACTTTAAAAGTAACTACCAAATTATTTTATATACACCAACAAAATGAAATACAATGCACAACAAACTGTAAAATACATAGTTCTGACCCCATATTATAATACAAATCTTGTGTCGTGGGTATCAGAAACTACGTGAGACTTTTCAGTCTCACAAACACCCAGACTCCGAAACAAATACGAGTACATATTTGTGGATAACGCAAACATTTGTCTCGTAGCGGGAATTGAATCCTCATGTTGCAAGCTGGCGTCAAACCAACTGCGCCACAGAGCTGGATAATGAATAAAAACATATTTTTTACATATTGGTTTTATACACAAACCATTATTTCGGCGAAAAATTAATCAAATGCGCAACAAAAGTCACGACAAAACCTCAGCGGATCAAAACGACCACAGCAAAAAATGGCCGAAATTAAAATTTCAAATTACGTCACGACACATCAATTCCGTCGTCAATGTCCATCGTTCTCCTTTTTACTGTTAAAAATCCCATAGAGATATAAAAATAAATGAGGCTTCGCAAACACTGGGGCGAGGACAATAGTTAGGTCATTATGTACGGTCATTTGGGCCGCGGCTTCGTGGGGGTGGAAATAAATAACCTGCGTCTGAGGGTTAAATCGTAAACTGCGGTGATTTTTACAGATGTCATGTGTGGGTGTTTTTGGGAGTAAAATGTTATCAGTTTGTCCTTGTAAATACCGTTATGTAGTATGTACTTATATTTGTCCGTCCTTCAAGAAGGCTGAAGAATTTTAGGCTGGGCATTAGATACTTCAGTTGATACATATACACTCTCACACCTGTGTATCTGATAAGGTAGACAGAGGTGCAAATTTCGATGCACATAATCCGC
This sequence comes from Cephonodes hylas, assembly GCA_030295005.1. Lineage (NCBI taxonomy): Eukaryota > Metazoa > Arthropoda > Insecta > Lepidoptera > Sphingidae > Cephonodes > Cephonodes hylas. The sequence goes on from AP025382.1 coordinate 8,914,384, forward strand.
TTGATTCCGTTTTCTTGGCCCATTTCCAGATACCCTGCTGCTACAGAAAATGTATTAATGAAAATCTAATACTCTTTTCTTGACTCCATAATTTAAAGGCTGCTAGATTACGCAGATTAGATTTACAAACCTCACACTTTGCACCAAAATTCCTTTTAATAATTTACGCAAAAATAATTTTAATTTAAACCCCACAATAGCTCAATTCCATTCCTCGAGCAATATTCTAAAAATTATTTGCGAGGAAAAAACCGCCACAAAAATTACACTTCCCATAACATTAATTTTAACGATTAAACCCGAAGCGTTCGTCGCCATTGCAAGAATGGGGGACGATAAAAGGCCTATTCAGATACAAGTGCCATAAAATATACGAAAAATTTCACTTTCAAGCAGTAATGCGAACGAGCCAGTGATACTTAGAATTGAAGAGCAGGGTTGTAAGATATTCGCCAAAAAAGTAAAAGAAACAAGTAGAAAACAGATTGGTATTCAAGATTACAAGGGAAAAAAGGGGTACCTTCGAAGCATCTTGTTTAATTGCCTTCATTTTAACAGCATAATATATGAAGAAATTCAAAACCATTCAATGCTTAATAGTCTTATTAATATAGGACACCTAGTCCTAATTAAAAAACAGAAGTAAAATAAGATGATTTTCAAACCTAACGAATAACGTCATTTAATTTAACTTTGCAATATTTTATTGGCTGTATTTACTACAAACGTTTGCAAAAAGAAATGTTAATTTAGAGCAAATATTAAAAAAAAAAAATTGGCACCAGCAACCCTAAAAACAACTTGTCAAATGGGGCTTAAAAATGAGTTTTCTTTAAAAATATTGGCCAAAACATACATTTGTTGACACATTTTAAGTGCCTGTTAAATTAAATTAATTATTGACGTAATAAATTGTACGATTACGAAACTTAAGTACTGTTTACATCTGCTTTGGCTTTATGGTACTGACCTAGTTCAATATGTCATATGTTACGTTCCATTTCACGGAGTACTTTCAATAAATTATTGACAAAACACTTTTGTTGTTTATTATCAGGTGCAATTTGAGTAAAATATAGAGATATCCATTTTTAATATAAATGTAATAATACAAAAACAAACTCTTATGTCGTAGCCCGTCTTTTTACAGTCCTCAAAATTCTTAATAATAACTTCTATTATATTTTTTAAGCACCTACATGACGATCACAAAAGAGATCTACATTCTAATCTAATGATTATATTACTAAATGTTTCAAAACAAAAATTCCACGTCTGATAAAATAAATATTGTGCAGAAATTATTCAATTCTACAGTTATACGTATAAGGGCAAAACACATACATATAAATTAAACATTAAACAAGGTCAGAATATAATATATTATACAATAATAGGTAATACTATTAACATACTTCTTATGCTTGGCATAGCCCTTATACCTAGTAAATGAGAAGCTAACTATACCTACATATCGACCTATGCGCAGAATAAAGTTATATGTGCTTTTGCAAAATTTCTCTTTCTCAGCGACTTAAACTTAATTGGGCACAAAATTATCAGTAAATTTTTTTGTTCTTCAAACAACAACAAAATTTATGATCATTATTACTTCACTAATGCAATATATAAACAATTTTAACTTTATTATAGACATAAAAAGTACTTTGGTGTTATAGTCATAAGTAACCTTATTCTATGCATAGGTCGATATAACATCTTTTAACACAAGCAGTAGTAAACGAACAGGCTAATAGGTTGATTATCATCATCAACCGCTCCTTGCAACCTTGTGTCCTATAAAGCAACGTGAAGAGGCCAATCTATCAGAAGGACATAAATCTATCAAATGACGAGATTATTCAATTGTTTATTTGTTAGAACCTCTATTCATCAAATGTAGTAACCACCATGACATGTATAAAACAATTGAACACATAAGATTACAGACTGCCTCGTAGACTCGCGATGGATTGAATTCTGGTAGGGTAGTGGGTTCTATTAGGAAATTCTCAGTAGCAGCACGAAGTTTAGAAATGTGCCCGGTAATCATTATATCGTATAATTAAACTTAATTCAATCTTCGAGGCCGGGATAGGGTTGTATTTCTAGCAAATAAAATAGCTCCTGAGACATTAAACACATGTTTGGGTACCACTGTGATACAAACTTGGGAGAGTAATGTATTTGTAATGTAAAAATATAAATTACCTTCCCAGCAAACCGGTACACAAAATGCAATTACGCGATAAGATAACTTATTAACAAAAGGCGACTATTCATCGACTAATGTTCCAAGTAATTAGAATTTAACAAATGCATTTACTCGTAACACTACTTTATATTATGACTCACTACGATAGCGATCTGAAAGCGTAAAAACTAAACAAAAAATGTAGCAAAAATATGAAAACGCGGATATAGCGCGTGTCGTGAAGAACTTAATGCGAATAATTATAATAGAACTAAAACCAATTTATTATACCACATAAAGCATATTTCATAAACCTTGCTGCTTAGACGTTAGGGATCGTTTTCCCTCAGCAGTTTATTATGCATGAGGTGTTGGTGCTTCAGTGGCGAGCATTAAAAGGAGTTTTTATTGGAAACAATGATCGTGGGAAAATATCTGAAGTAACTGTACCGGAGAAAACAAGCGGCAAGCTATTGTATGCTGAAAAGTATCCGGGGTACAAAGAACGTAAGTTGGGATGTTAAATTTTTTAAATTAATATAAATAACTAACGCGCATTAGACTAGCTTGGCGGAGTAAGGCCTGAATCCTCTCAGTTGTAGAGAAGGTATCAAAATCTAAGACATTTTCGGTCACATAAACACAGTGATGGCCTCGAGGTTTGGGCGCGCGTTCGAGAATCTCGGCGGTCGCGGGTTCGAACCCCAGGCACACACCTCTGACTTTTCGAAGTTATGTGTGTATTCACATTGAATTATCACTTGCTTTAACGGTGAAGGAAAACATCGTGATAAAACCTGCACATCTAAGAGTTCTTAGGAATTTCTTAGGTGTGTAGTCCGCCAACCCGCACTAGGCCAGCTTGGTGGACTATGGCCTAAACCCTCTCAATGGTAGAGGAGACCCGTGCTCAGCAGTGGGCGTATATGGGTTGATGAAGAAACACTCTGACCCGCAACAAATACGGTGCGCGAAAGGAACTTTGTAAATCGACTATTCTGCGGTCAGTTAGACTAAAGTCACTGTATAGAGAAAAATTATTCTATTATTTATTTATGTTTACAAATTTCACCATCAGCCAAGACTTACCGTACCCCTTTAATGCCCAAGTCGACGTACGTTTGTGGGTCACTATAAATAACAAATAAAAAAAAAAACTGTACTTATAACACTTACGTACGTGCAGTCGTCGCGTGCGCAACCTCACACAATACCACAAACCGTGACAAAAACTGCACACGCCAAAACAATCTATACTACCCTTACAATAGAGGTTAAAATAAACAAAATCAATCATCGACCACAATAAGTTACTTTGCGCTCTTAAACTTTTTGCTCTGTCTAGGTCACGTTGAGACTTGTTGAGTATCCAGGCATAAGCTAGGTCGTTTACACTGTAACTGTTCTTCCATCATTAATCATCGACTTAGTTTAGCTTTAGGCATCCTTAGTGTACGGAGAAATGGCATGCTAATTGGCGAACGTATGTTCATGTTGGTTGGTCAAATTATGGTGTCCTAAGTTAAAATATACTACCTAGAGCTGCGCGATCCGAAAGTAATAGGTTTGAATTCTAGTTTGGGCAAAATGTTATTTGATATTTTCATTTGGAAATTATATTATCAGAAGCAACACTGAGCCTATAATATGTACCCGAAAAAAACAATTTAACGAGATATACAAAAATGTATATGTAACTACGAAGATTTGTGTGTGTTTGCGACCTCCCCGTGTGTGTGTATGAGTTTCTGACTCTCACAAAATAGGTGACATATATTACTGTTTTACATACACATTTTTTACTTCATATTGCTACTGAGACTTCCCTATAAAAAATCAATAACCCTTAAACCACAGCCCACGGCAACGAGGCATTATTACGTAATTTTCTGATTTATATCTCAAACGATTTCATCTATCAATAGCAGATTAGGCAACAACAAACAAACGATACGACAATTGTATAAGCGGTCGCGATTCTAGGAGGCCAGCTGTTAGACCCTAACGCGATAATTTACGAGTAAAAACCGACGCGAAATCGCCACTCCCTAACCACATAGTGTAGTTACACGTTCCCCAGCTTACGGCTTAATATTTACAATCAATTAATGAACTGATATGAGATAAAGTTAATTTATGAAATTGATAATTAATCAATACATATTTTGGGTTCGCAGATGATTGGTGTGCTATTTTTTGGTTGGATTTAGGGATAAAGAAATTAATTAAAATATTGCGTAGTTTTATTTATTTAATTTTTTCTTTCAAGTAGAGAGTTACAGCTATCAACTTTATCATTAGGATCGGCAGGATCTCAAATATAAATTGTGTAAGTGCTACTTTATTCACAATTTATATTTTCCCTATTTCTTTCTTCTTCCCTCTTTTCCTTTTCCTATATATCCTCATATAATCTCGGAAAAATTCTATGTTCTTCTATAATTACCTTTGACCGAACCACAAGACCATTTAATCTACTACTAATTAGTCATCGTATATTTCCTAATAATTTTACCAACAAATTCTTCTACCCTTCATATTTAACAGCCACGAACGTTCGCGAACCGAACACTCGACCGCGAGTGTAAATCCGCAACAAAGGCTCGGCCCTTCGCTTCGTGATCACAGCATAATAGCTCTTTATAATTACACTGTCAAGGCTAGTGCTTGTTTACTGCCTATTGTCTTTGTCTCTGCTACATTTGAATTTCATGTTATGATCGCTCAATTTGTACACCTTAACCCAATTATGGGGAGAGCGGGAGCTCCGTGGGTTTCGTTTAGCGCCGAACAGACCTTGGAGGATTTAGGGTGGAATTGATGAATTAAAATGAAATAACACTGGATAGTTTTGACCCCATACTAAGTAATCAGAACAGATTTCAGTCAAAAAATATTGTATTCGTAATTTACACAAACAAGGTCTTTAGCATAAATATGATTTAGACATTCCAGGGTTCGATGTTTAGATCGGGGAAATTTTGGAACTGGGCATGAAAAATTATTTTGTTGGCTCACTATTACGAGGTTCTATGTTACAACTTTGACAATAGTATAGTTATGAATACTACGTGATTCTGAACGTAGTAGTAGTAAGCGAGCGATTAATAGATCGTTCAGTTATGTATCTGGGATTCAAACTCGCAGTCTCTCATTACACAAACAGTCCTCAACCAACTGCTACTACGAAGTATGTAGCTTATGTTTACAGAAAATAAATTAAACCATCAAACGCAAACTGAACTGAAACATTCAAATTAATATTAATGCTGTCGTAAACATTCACGCTCCGAATTCCTTTGTCTTCGCTCCCGAGGGACTTCTGGACGCTTGAGTCTCGTAAATCGTAATGGCCTTTAAATCAATCACAGGTTAACCGGATGCAAACATTCGGGGATAGTTATTAGATAGTAAATAAATTTAATTCCCTAATATTTCCTTATTTAGTGGGATGGAAAGCCATAGTAAATAGTTTTCGGCGTTGGTTTAGAAACACGACATAGTTGTTCGAGTCCCATGGTATTGCTTTTTACGTACATTAGCTGATATTTGGGAAAGTGAAAATAAAATCTGGCCTTTTATCTGTCTTAGTGATTCACGTTAGTTTTGTGACATTGGTAACAACACAGCAGTGGCGGTACTTCCATAGAAGCCCGAAAGCCCGACTTGCCTTACATAGTTCCGAATAACGAACTTAACGATTGTTTATTTATAAAATAACGCTATAAACGTGAATGTGAGTACTAACCGGTAGGTATTTATTAGTCCTACGTACCAAAAAAAATATGCTGCTACTAAATAAACATTTGGGCTTGCCTTAGTTTGACACCCTAGGCACGCCACTGCAACACAGTAATGATGGCCTCAAGGTTAAGGCAGTCGAGAATCTTGTCGGTCGCAAGTTTTAATTCCAGCCACAAACCTTTGACTTTTTGAAGTTCATGAATTATCATGTACTTTCATGGTAAAATTTGAAACCAACGCATCTAAATTTCCTAGGTCTGTAGCCGGCCAACCCGCACTGAGTCAGCCTGACTGACTACCCACTCATTGCAGAGGAGGCCCGCGCCCAGCAGTAAGAAGTATACCTATTGGCAGAAGATGATGATCAGCCCCGTGGCGCAGTTGGCTAGACACCAGCTTGCGAAACGAGCGGCCGCGGGTTCGATCCCCGCACCGAGACAAATGTTTGTGTGATCCACAAATATTTGTTTCGGGTCTGGGTGTTTGTGAGACCGAAAAGTCTCTCGTAGTTTCTGATACCCACGACACAAGACTTGTATCTTAGTGTGGGGTCAGGACTATGTATGTGACTGTTGGGTGTATTTATTTATTTATTTATTTATTATCATGCTGATAGTGTCAACGCGATTGACTATCTAAATATTATGACTCCCTGTCCCGACCACAATATGCAAAGAAGTAACTTTATATTTAACCCACCCATCATCATCATCGTGGATTCCCATAATCATTGTTCGCCATCTACCTTTTAAGTTTTAAGTCTTAATTTTTTTCGTAGCGACGAGCTTATTGCTCTATTGTGCATGTAATATCCATTTGTTAACCCCACAGTACTACAGTACTTTGTAACATACGTCATCTTATCTCACAAGACTAACGAGGCAGTTAAAAAAAAGAATATATCCACAATTCACATCGCTCAGAGATCTCTGAAAATGTCAATGATCTTTGTCACCCTCGATGATTTTACTCATTACACTAATCTGGGAGTCGCGTAATAAAACTTCTTTAACTACCAATAAAATATTTAAAACCGTCAAGATCCCCGGAGAAGGCAGACAGATCTGTTGACAGGGTAGGATTGAGATAAGACCGCGGGTCTCCTTGCCCACTTTTACACTTTATAATAATAGACTTGAGAAAATGCTATGGCATTTGATGACACTACTATTAGAGATTAATATATTATTTCTGATTAATATCGTAGCGCGAGGATGACAAGTTAGGTTCCCTTAAATTCGTTAAGCTTCAGTGTTGGGCGTCAATGCTGCGCGTACTGCTGTTGATTCTAGAGAACAGGAATTACAGTGGCGCATGTGTGGTGGGGTAGGGCTTTTTTAATTCAATTAGAGAAAGGGCCTGAAATGGCTAATATGTCTCTAAAGAATTCAAATGGGTACATTTTTAGTAAGAATTGTAAATAAGTCGACCTAAGAAACATGATGCATTTACATGGGCAGAACTTATAGCTATAAAAAGATTGTATAATTTGTTGCTGATTTTATTTATCTTACAATAAATCAAATCTTGTGAAACTAATGAAAGAAGCCGTACAAGCAGTATTCGTTTTTTGCCTCCCAAGTAAAACTTCAAAATCCGCTCCCAAACCAAAGTTTTTTGCTCCTGAATAACCAGCATAAGTTGAACTTTGTCAACCCTAAAAAATAGATCAATTTTGGTATCCCTTGAGGGAGTTTTAAGGGCGCGAGAGACCAGTATACCTGGTTCAATACTGTGATGTTTTTATGGTACTACTTTAAATATGGTGTTTTAAATAATGCCGGCTCTACAATTTATGGTGACCGTAATTTCTTTTGGCCCAAGACAATGGTTTTAATTATTCCGGGTGATAACTGAACTTCCAATAAAGTATTTTAGTGCACTCTCAAATTTTCAGGTATTATTCAAACGGCCTGACGTAAAAACGTTAATGGCTTAATAAAAAACTTTATGTTTGTTTACATAAGTCGAATAATGCGCGTAATCTTTCGGACGTTATTTTGACATGCATATTAAATTACGACTTAACTTCGTAGGGCTTTCTTCATAGAAATAATTATTTTTATTCTGCCTTTATAGAACTCCTTCTACTACACAATGTTGTTAAAAACTTATAATATTATCTTTTCAAATCAAAATCTCATTCATAAGCGCTAAGTTCCTTACCATAGAAGATATTTTATGGACAAAAGAAAACACGCTATCGTGATGACAGCCCAGGTATATAAGATATTTTTGCAAATTTTATTACACAATACACGGAATATTTACACATCAACTACGTGACAATGTAGAAGAAAATTGTGAGACGAAGGAGAGCACGAGAAATCTATAACAAACAATTTTCCAACAACTCCTTTTAAATTTTTATTAAATGAATTTAAAAGAATTTTATAACAAACAGACATTTTACAAATAAAAGAAAATCTTTTCATCCTATACCATATTTATAGACACAACATACTCATCCCAAGTTACATCTGAGCCGTGCATAACTCAGTACCTCGCACTAAAGTCTTTACTAATACTTAAACTGTTGTAAAAACACATAAAAAAATCTTAAAATAAAGCACGTCGTACATTATACGTGAAACACAAACGTTATAAACAATGGTTGAAGGAGCCCTGTAATTGTCGGATTTAAACATCGTTAGGGCGGTTTAGAGTTGACTTATTGAATCACAGCGTTATTTGTTAGTCGACTTTGACTGGCCACGTAGCTTAAGAAGATTTTCGTATTATCTCATTCGTGTTCTTATTTTGAATTTGATAATCGAATTTTGTTATGATAGCAATGTTTTTTTTTTAAAGTAGTTATTAAAGAATCGATATCATAAACAATTTTTTTCTTGTGAAAGTTCTTTTTGAGAAAAGATTTTCCGATGTAACAAAATACGTGTGTAGTATTTAATACCTAGTATAAGTGTGCCCCTTTCAAATATTACATTTTTGTCCATAAAAATCAAATTCATCACGTTTTCGCGATTTGCGCCATAATTTATAGCCTTATATATAATTTCTTCTAAGTCAAAGTCAAATTTCCTTTATTCAAATAGACTTTCACAAGCACTTTTGAATCGTCAATTTTTTATGCTATTTTTTAAAACTAGTGCCGCTTCGAAACGTGTTATCGCTGTGAAGAAGAAATGGCAAGAAACTCCCTCAGCAACACGAAATGTCATTTTTTTGTATTATTTTTTTAAATAAATTCAACTCATATTACAATATTAATTTTATAAAATATGTCAAAGGATATAAATTGTAGCAACACCTCCTCTGATCAGTTTATTTGCTCCCAGGGGAGCTCAATATAATCTGAATTATGTACATCACATATTTTCTTAAATGTATCAGGATTTTTTTGGACGTATAGAAGATGTTGGAATATAATCCTATAACCTCCATTAGGCTAGCGAAGTGGATACTAAAACCTCTCAGTTATAGAGGAGGCCCGTGTCCAGTAGAAGGATGTGTAGGAGCTGATGATAATGATATAATTTTGTATTTACAGTATAAAATCATTACTTTATTTCTCCTTAACAAAGGCAGTCATATATCTAAATTATTAACGGTCAAAAAATGCATAGTCCTTAATACCTGCATGGGAAATGTACAAACAATCCCACAATCACGGATCATTAGATTAACGAGACGATCTAATAGACTGTCTCATGCGATACTATTATTATCGTATGGGGGTGAAATAAAAAACGATTTGAAGGGATGAATTTCGGTTGACAAGTTTTGGATATAAAACTCGGCAAATGCTTTTTTCTGTGTGAAACAGTAATCGAAATTGACCCAGATTCAAACGGTTACAAGAGAGGATGTTTGGGATCAATAATTAAGTGTAGCCGTTCTAATGATGGGACCCAAGTTCGACACCTATTTCAGAAAATGTGATTAAGTTATTATGGAGTTTAGAAATGTGACTGAAGTTATGCTTGCCTCTGCTACGTGGTACCTAAATTACAACTGACGAAACATTGGTGCAGAAATGTGAGTACCTTATCATCATCATCATCATCAGGCCGTATACGTCCCACTGCTGGGCAAGGGCCTCTTCTAAAACGGAGAGGGTAGTACGCCTAAGTCATCTCAGTAATGATTCCTTATAATAAATTATGTCTCTTTTAATATTCATAATTCAATTTGGTGACTCAACTGTATATTTTCATAAAATGCATAATGAGGTGAAAAGTAGTTACATTTTTCTAAAAAAATAAATAAACAAATTTGACGAGCTAGAATTTTTATATAAGAATTTCAAAGGCATTTACTATAGCCTATAAGGGCATTGATCCCGTTAATATATTCAATCCTCGACAGTATAAATATAAGTAATATAATATTCGGCGCAGGAAATTGTTCATATATGGAGCTCTCCTTATTTGGCAACTAATTCCAAGAGCTGCCCAGGTGTTTTTATTTCGAATTATGTGAAGGTCAATAATCTCATTAATGATTGATATTAATCTTTTATACACGGTAAATAATCGTATTATGGTCGTTGACAGAATATGTAAAAAATTCATAGATTTATGGTAGAAAAAAAAGAAAGTAGTCTTCTGCCTATTTGACAGCCCCGTGGCGCAGTTGGCTAGACACCAGTTTGTGAAACGAGAGGTCGCGGGTTCGACCCCCGCATCGAGACAAATTTTTGTGTGATCCACAAGTATTTGTTTCGGGTCTGGGTGTTTGTAAGACCGAAAAGTCTCTCGTAGTTTCTGATACCCACGACAAAAGACTAGTATCTTAATGTGGGGTCAGAACTATGTTTGTGACTGTTGGGTGTATTTATTTATTGGGGGCGTTAGAACTTCATGCTTAGAATATTTTGGTCGTTAGTTGGATATGTGTCGCGGTATCTATCAAAACAATAATAAAATAAGAATTGGGTGTATTTGTTCGGTGTATTTATAGATATATTATCTGTATACTATGTTACTCTAATGTGTCCAAAGTGCAAATAAGCCAAAGTTGCCTGAGATTTTCATAGATTTTTAATTAATTGAAGTATCACTACATAGTATAAAACAAAGTCGCTTTCTCTGTCCCTATGTCCCTTTGTATGCTTAAATCTTTGAAACTACGCAACGGATTTTGATGCGGTTTTTTTTTAATAGATAGAGTGATTGAAGAGGAAGGTTTATATGTATGATAACATCCATTAAATATCAGCATTGCACCCGTGCGAAGCCGGGGCGGGTCGCTAGTTATATATATAAATAGGTCGTAAAGTGCTAGTGTCAGCTTTCAATAATAGACCTGGCGAAAACGCTAAAAACTAGAGAAATTCAATAAAGCCTGTCTTCACTTTAACTATGAACCAACTTTGCTTATTATTACCACAGCAATGAAACTGGCCACAATAGCAATCAAAACTTTGTCTCTATCTGTCCACGCAGCGGTCACGTAAAACCGGATATATTAACTGAACGCTGTTTAATAGACTATATTCTAATGAGCGCCATTTGGTTACATTAAGTGAATGTTTCGTCATATCCTGTGTCAGGTTTTGTGTTTATGACTCAGCTTTATTTTATTTGTGGATAACCTGATTATTTTCTTTTTTCACTGAACTTTTTTTTTTAATTTTTTGTATGTATTAGCTTTAATATCTTGTGTAGAAGCAGTGATGGCCTAGAGGTCAAGACGCACGGTCGAGAATCTCGGCGTCCGCGGGTTTAACACACAGGCACACACCTCTGATTTTTCGGAGTTATGTGTGTATTCACAATGAATATTATTTTAAATACATTATATTATTAATATACACCTATAAATGTGCAGATATGTTTTGGGTATGCCAATAATAAATATGTAAATGAATCAATGGACAAATATTATCTTTAGTTTTATGCCTAATCGTTACTCGCTTTGCACGCGAACAATGCATTAATGGAACTAAATTTGACGAAATGTGGAAGCCTAAATTGATTTTTTTTTGGAAAGGACTGATATGTATGTTTATTTTTAGGCAATTTTGGAGCACGGTAATGTGTTTTGCAAAATCAATCGGCGGTAGAGTAAACTTCATAAAAACTTGTTTATTTTAAGGAAATACATAAAAGCAAAGTAAACTTCATCAAAAAATGTTCAATTGAAACAAATATACAGCAATTTTTATGGAGTATGTTATGGTATGGGTAGTGAACTACTGTTATAGCTGGTGTTATGATTTAATATGATATTAATGAACTAAATTTAAGTATATCTAATATTAAGCTCTTATGAAGAATTATATCACTGCTTAAAACTATACCGGGCCAGGAACTCTTTAAACGAAGGTTATTAGAGTAAGTATTAAGACTCGTATAAGAACAGCTCTGCAAGGTAACGTTTTACCTCTTTTTTTCCATAGAAAATGCCGGTGACCAGTTCGGTTATAGGTTGAATCATAAATAGAAAGTAAGAAAAGTATACAAACGTATTATTCTTACTCCATCCCTTAAATGTGGCCGGACTACCAAAAAAACAGCCAATCAGCCAAACAGTTCGTACATGATCACAACAAAGGAAATTTCGCATTTGACATCGAATTTTGTACCGTAGATAATTTCTATTCTCTACCACCCTTCTTTTGCGTAACAGGTAGAAACTTTTTACCAACTTAACCAAATCTTAAATTAAGCAAAACTAGACTGTATTACCTAGTCTTAAGTTTCCACATAAGAGCAAAGATAAATTAGTTCCAAAACTTACCCTACTTTAGAATATGAAAAAAATAAAACTTTTATGTTGAGTGCACGTGTTTGGTCGAAGTTTTTTTGTCGGCCAACGCAGTTTGTGAAGCAAGTGCAGGATTTGCAGGCCACCTGTTGCATTTGCAATTTTTTTAAACACCCACTTGTGTTGGCAAATTGAAATCAAAATGTATTTATTTTTTGCGATTTTATTTACAATGCGAATGTTAGTAAGTTTATTTACTTTTTGAAGTATTTCAAAATAACATGAGGATACCTGATTTACGGTACTATGTAGTTGTGATATTAAGCACCTGTTCTATTTTTAGATTAGTCCTTATTTCAGGTATTTTTTAAAATGGTGTAGACCCGTAATGTATTCAAACAAGAGTAGAGTAGAGAAATCAATAAAGTTTAAAACAGGATGCAATTATTATTCAACTGAATTGGCGTTATGTAGAGCCTATTGAATGATTAATTTTAGAATATCTGGATAACAATCAACCCTTGAGTATTCCAACGGGTGACACATAAAGGTATTCCGAAATTTATTAAAGTGATTTAGTAAAAAAATACAGAATTATTTATTTCTGCTCCCGACTAGCGTATTCTTTAATTTATGTAGAAATATTCATCAAATTTAAAAATCGTTCAGTGCCTCAACATGTCCCTTTTTACACCCAATTTATAAACTCACTCCCACACCAAACGGTTCCACACAAAAACTGCTAATCCGTCTCAGCACAAAGGGACTCAGCTGTGTAAACATCACACTACGACCTGCGAAGGGCAACAAAAACCATTAGAAATACACTTAGAGAACTATCAGTGTTTTTGTTTTTGCCAAGAGATGGCGCTGTTTTGCTGTTTTAACGTTAAATAATGAAGAGGCATGATACGTTGCCGACTTAGTAAGGGTCGCAATATCAAGAATCAAGAAGATTAAGTTGTTTTGGTTGTAACTAAAATCTTTTTTAAAATGGGCAGAAAACTTTCTAGTACTAGGGAAAGGTGTCTCGAAGCGACAAACATTAAGAAAACTTTTATTCCTAAAATTTGCCTCAACTTTGTTTTAAACCTGCATTTTTTTTCTTATAATGTAGAAGGTTAGGGACAATATTAACCATTTCATATCATTGGCTATTTAAACTAATCTACCAATACGTATTCACAAAACCAAATCAGTCTTTTGCGCCGTAGTACATATTATTAAAACAATTCATAACTCTACAACATAAGTATTCAATAAATAAACTTGAACCAATTAACCCTAATACACGTCAGTAAACCCGAATATCGGACAAATCACCAGGACAAAAATAGACGCACAGCGGTCGAACGTTAACACTAAGAACTAGATCTTTCGATAACACCTAAATGTCGTTAGATCAACCTAGATAGCTACCGCGTCTGAGCTGATTCCTTTGTTTTGACTCCGGCGCTTGATTGTAATAAATCAAGTGTTATTGCTGCAATGTTGTCGATGAATTGGAGTTGTGTTTTTGGATCCTGTTATTCACAATTTTTGCTCATATAGAAACTCATGCTTGTGTTAATGGGTAGGTAGAGTCATGTCAACTTCTACTCCTCTCAAGTTTTAGCGAGACTTTAAAAGTCAGCCAGATATTTAAAATCCTAGTTACTCCTTACAATTTAATTACAAAAACAATCCTTTTAAGTTTGCTCGCTTCGAGATATGAAGCTAGAACCACTCGATCACATGTACTCATACCGCGAGACCAAAGAACTTTCTTTATTTTACAGATCACAATTGCAACAACAAGGAAGCTTTACCATTACCCGTATGTAATCACAAAAACTGAATTACTAAACGTAGATGCTACAAAGTAAGACTAAAACCCCTTTATAACTCACAAAGTCTCTACATTACGAAACGTCTATTGCAATAACAATAAGTTAGTTTATCTGTTCGCTAATGGCCGCTCTCTTATCATTTAATGGGTTTACCAGTTTTTTTACAAACCCAACTCGGCAGAAGTCAACTTTTTATATTTGAACTATCATTTTGCGTAGTCTCTGGTTTTTGTTGGGTAAAGGCTCCTGTTTTAGACATTTATGAATTCTGTGAAAAACACACGGTAGAGTGTTAAGCCTTAGTCTATTTGGAGAGGTTTTGTAATAACATACATACATTTCATTATAAATCAATATATTGTTTTTTAGGCGAGGTTTATATCATGCAAAAGTGTCATGTCGAATTTGTCATCGTTTTCTTCTCTGTCTCTCTCTCTCTCTTTCATCTACAACATGCCCTTGTCTTTTAGTAAGTTAGTCTAGTGATTAGGATATAAAAAAGTAATATTTGGATGCAGTTTATCGTTAGTAAATAAATGAACTTCGGAACCAAATGACCTGAATTTTGTTATTATAGGCCTTAAGCTGGAAAGTAAATTTATAATTTTACCCTCGAAATTTCACGGGAGACATTATCACCAAAATTAGCTTCTTAATGATCCTCCAGAAGAAATAACTGTCACATAGAAAGTATTTTTTCACCAGTCATTTTATAATAAAATACAAGAGTAAAAATAGCGCCAATCAACACACCAGCCGGGGTTTGCCCAGTTAATGAACTTGGGCGATACCTTCTTTGTACAGTCTCATAACGGTACAAGTCTCGTAAAGGTCAAATTATATGTAAGTCACAGGCACTCGTGTAAACTGTCATTTTGCAGAACTGATTAATTTCGTTTTTATATTTGTTTAATAAGATTATTGGATTATTATAATATATTTTATAATAAAGATACCCACTGTTAAAATATTGTTTGCGAAAAATAATTGGAGTTGCGGATACCCAAGACACAGAACTTATATCATTGTGTGTCTAAAACTATGCTTGTGACTAATTGTGGCGCACAGGAATTATGTGAGCTGGTAAATAAACTATTTTTTCGCTATAATTAATAAACATTTTGATGCCTACCATGGCAAAATGAACACAGTAGATATACTGATTTGAACTGTTCGCTACAGCATGTTTTTTTTTAATAAATTGTACTCCAAAGAGTCGAAAATTAGCGCCTTCACCCTACCCTTATCGACAGTCCACAACATGTCCAGACCGGAGTCCCAAATAAGGGGCATGTTTACATTTTTTGTCCAACTCAGCTGTGGAGAGTATTTTTTTGCCTAAACAGTAAAAAATAGAGTAGCGGCAAGATTTGTGGCCGCGTTATCTGAACACCTTTTTTTATTTGTCAAAGGCGTATGGTAATCGTGATGTGTGATTTAAATATAAATGGAAGTATATTTTTGGTAAAGTTTATACTATTATAAATGTGAAATCGACTCTTTTCGTCTTAATCTATTGACAGACTTAGTATGTTTTTGCTATTTCCTCAGTTTTGTTTTCCCACTCCTCCTTTACATTGTTTATCTGATGAACGTCATTACGTTATCAAGACAAATTAGGTTTCCTTAGATTCGCTGAGTTTCAGTGTTCGGCGTCAATACTATGCATCGTTTTGATCGTGCAGCACAGGAGGTTACAGTCGCGGTTGTGTACTGGGATAGGGCTAAGAGAGAAGAGAGAAGAAAATAGACTACCATTCATAATCAAATTTCTCTTGGTGAGTATAGATCCCATTGCTAGTGTTAGAAAACACGAGAAATAAAAAGTTTTGTTTTAATTTCTTAAAAAAAAGTAACGGTAAGTGGCCTGCGATGGTATGTGAGCTCAGATGACTGGTGGTAGGTGGACTAAGTAGTAGTAAGGTGGAGGTACCCTAAGTAAGGCTCTTCAAGTCATCAATCATCGAAATCTTGAGCAGTTCTATTGATCTTGTCTCATAAAATCTTTCTTAAAAATTTCTATGTATTTTCCCAAGTAAGACTCTTCAGGTAAGAGTCTCCTTAACGTACAAACATTTCCCTACAAATGTTCCCACAGCTTTCACTGCCGCAACCAGCGTGGTGTGACGGGTCTGCTGTTAATACAATAGCAGTATGCACAAGCGTGGATAATATACAAGCACTGAATAACAGGTGCGCTATGGACGAGCCAATCTCGCGTCATAAGTTTAAACTTATGCGGGGAATATTTATATAGAGTGGTTTGGAGTGTGACAAAGTTACTTTACTGTGATTTAAAATTCTTAGGTGGAAAAAAGTGTTTGGTCTAAGCCGTAGAGTTGAAGCTATATTGTAAATAGGTCTGATCATAAACTTGTTTAAAAGTATATAACACAAAAAATAGTGTTGTCGTCTTGCAATTCATCAACTCTTTTAATAAGAAAATCATATATTTACACATGATTTTACACGTAAGGGAGCAATTGATATCAAGGTATAATGAAAACGTACCCACTGAAAATAGCTAGACGGCCAATTAAGTTTCCTCGACCAATCCAAATTTTTTGTACTCCTATTAAAGTTGTAGGTACTCCTTGTCTCTCTAATAAATAATTAATAGCATAATTTGATAAGCAAACTGGCTTTTGTAAGGCAATCTAGGTCTTTGGGCATATATGGAAGCCGTCACTACTTTCCAGCTCTATATAAATCCACCGACCGACAGCGTCTGCTAATCTCGCATCAGCCCGATTCCAATTTATTAACGCCCACGAACACGTCTCGTGTGCGCGACACTTTTCATCGTTTTTGTAGGACTTTTTTAATGTTCAAGGTGTGAATTGAAAACAAGCGGATTTTATACTATATCCTGTTTTATTCATTAGTTTTGTGACAATTAAAAGGGCAAATCCTCAAAGAAATTACCGATTTTATTAATAAACAATAGTAGAATAACACTATCCTATTAAGGCTATTAAGACTTCTTCTTCTTCTTCTTCATCAACCCATATACGCCCACTGCTGGGCACGGGTCTCCTCTACCATTGAGAGGGTTTAGGCCATAGTCCGCCACGCTGGCCTAGTGCGGGTTGGCGGACTACACACCTAAGAAATTCCTAAGAACTTTTAGGTGTGCAGGTTTCATCACGATGTTTTCCTTCACCGTTAAAGCAAGTGATAATTCAATTTGAATACACACATAACTTCGAAAAGTCAGAGGTGTGTGCCTGGGGTTCGAACCCGCGACCGCCGAGATTCTCGACCGCGCGCCTAAACCTCGAGGCCATCACTGCTTAAGACTTAAGAAAAAAAATTGTATGTCGTTTGAATTCTCAATAAAGGTTTTAATGTCGTTTAAGCTACTTCCGTGTCAGTGTTTGCTTGTGATAAAATATGGCTATCTACTGAAGTAGAGACCAACGTTTGCAAGTTAACATACCCGCAAGTGTATTGCATTGGTACCTAACCACCGCCAACTTGCTTTCATCACCATAATGATGAACCAACGCCAATTAATTAAACCTGTATATACCCGTTGATAAAAACCTTATAAAAATATGCCAATAAATGAGGCACATAATAATCGATTTCAGCGAGTCATTACTCTAATTAAATCGCATAATACTATTAGGGCTCGATATGAATCCCACAGCACCTACTATTAGTTGTCATTTCGATCACTGTCGCGCCAAAAAAAAAGTTTTTTTAATATCGCAACATATTTCCAAATTGTTGCCAATAAATTTCAGCATCGTATATTTAATGAAAAACAGCGCGTCATTCAGAAGCTTTTAGTGCTATTGCCTCCCCTCGATACATCCATAATCCCACCGCAGTATTTAATAGTTTTTAATCTCTGCCCCCCAAAGCGGTTGCATTGAAAAGTTTGATATTGAAAACTATTTGTTTTAGCGTAGGCTGGACATGTGTATTGTGCGTGGGGACTTAGCGGTTTAGGCTAGCTGTCTGGCGGTATCAAATTGATAGGTTCAAACCCCAGATACTCTCATGACATTTTTAATTTATGTGTGCATTTTTAGGAATTTTCATGTTTTTAACAAACAGAGGTAAAACGTTCAGGAAACCCGCACGATTTAGAATGCCTTCTAGACATAATTAGATATATTACCAGACCATAACACATTAGGCAATCGTTTTTGGCCCTATCAATAATGGAGGAACCTTGTATGATAAACTTACCTTATGTTTTATTTCAAACTATAATTCATCTTTTTTTTTTTTTTTGTTATCGAGGGGAAAGCTGATTATGGCTCTACTTCCCGCCAGCCCGGGGGCGGTGGGGGGCGGGAAGCGTATGTCGGGGTCACCGGTCTTCCAGCCCGGGGCGCGGCGACGTCAGGTCCGCGCAGGTGTTAGTGCCGGGCTGGGTCCCTAACAAAACAAAAATCCCTAAACCGGCATACTGACCAAAACCCCCCGGTGGCCATCACCGCGCCGAGTGGGGCGACCACGGTACGTGGGCGAGAAGCGCCCACCGTCAACCGCAGCCGCCTGGTGCGCCTCCGGGACGTTAACGTCCCGGCCTACACGAATTTGACGGGGGCGCAGTTGCACCCCCACAATCTTGATTTGGGCGCCCTGGTTGCGAGTGGGCGCCCGCGACGTGCACGGGCCACAGTGCCGCCGCCCCGCTCGGGGTCACTTTTAGTGAGGACGCGCCGCCCCCGCAGCGCGCCCAGCGACCCCAAGGGCCCCTTTGAGTCGCCTTTTACGACAGGCAGGGGATACCGTGGTGAGATTCTAACGCCCCCTTGCCACAGGGCAGAAACTATAATTCATCTACGTATTTGCAAACTTTTCTTCAGATGCTTTAAACCGTTCGAACTTAGTATCAAAACAAATGTTCTTGTGAATCATAAATTTTAAACTATTTTATAATTAATACAACCTCCCAAACATCCTTCCCTACTGACCAGCCTTCCGCATCTATAATATTAGCACTAAAGTCTAAATAGAATCGCCCTAAGTGTGAATAGAAACAGGCCATAAATAAATACCCCGTGTTCCTTTCAAACAGACAAGCGGCAGTCTATCTCATTGCTCATTTACATCTAATAAATCGTATAGGTAATTAATTAAGCTTCAATAACTCACAAACAACGTGTTTCGACACATTCGCACTTTGCGGACACAATTAATTTTAATTGCGATACATTTGTCCGGTTGTAATTCACTCAAACTGTACACCTGACATCCTCTGTGAGGTTTAGGCGTGGTGTATACGGGGTTGATGGTAATCATACGACGTTTTTGTGCTTCCTTTGACTTTCACTGCCTTAAAGGTAGCTTAACAGTTGACATCTTCGCATATACTGCCACTGCTGAAAGAAGACAATCGTCTACCATGCTTCCCTAGAGGCGACTTCCATTTTACATATTATCTTTGATTTATGTGGAAATAATTATCCCAGAAACATTTTGATCTTGTCATGTGTTTCATGTTTATTTTTAGGTCCACCTTCTTTTGTTTTTTCTTCGTTTAAATGATTTATATATAACGCAATATGTCCACAGTTTCAATATATCTGATGACATTTTGTTTTAAGATGAAAAATTGACGAAAAGCTTTAGTCAATCCCACTGCATTCTTAATATTGCGGGACCAACAAGCCAGTATCAATATTATTTTGTGTCTCTTTCATCGAGTGACATTAGGTCACTGTCATAAAAAAGTAAAGAATAAAAAAATCGACAAATATTCTTAATATTTCGCCAGTCATGTGCACTACGCTCAGGCAATCAGCCGACATGCTGTCTATAAACTTGCTGATATGAGAAAATTTATGGACATAAAAGCCTTCCAAAATTTCAATATTAACGAGTGTCATGTTTGCTTTATATGTTTATTGAAAAAACTTGATTCCATTACCTAGTTACTTTACGACAAAACCACACAATTAGCTTGTAATGTTATGTAATTTTTTGGTACATTTTCACACATGAATTGCTTACTTTGATACATTTTATTGCATAGATATAGGATCCCTAAGACAGTGACGCAATAGGCTAGATACCAGCTTGCTAAACAAGGGGCTGCGGGTTCGATCCCCGAGACAAGTATTGGTGTCATCAACAAATATATGGGAGTTTGTGAGACCAAAAAGTCTCTCGTAGTTACTTTCACACACGACACAGAACTTGTATCCTTGCGAAGGGTTAAAACTGTGTGAATTTTGCTTTTTTTTTATTAATTGACTCTCCTCTTTCATTACAAATGTAGTATTAACGCCAACAATAGCAGCGATGTAAACAAACATTAATGCGTAATGCGGTAATGGAAAATACACGTTAATTCAACTCGGTGTCGCGAGTCCACTGTCATCCACATTAAAAAGCCTTTCGAGTATTTAATTTATTTACCACTTACACAATGAAAGCTGGGTTGGGAGTGGCTGTGAAACGAGAGGACGCGGGTTCATTGTCAGCCCAGGGACGTCCCACTGCTGGGCACTGGCCTCCTCTAACATTAAGAGTTTAGGCCTTAGGGTTTTTCAAAAATTGTTGAATAGATTGTTTTGAGTGGCCGAAAAATTATCAATAAAATCTATATTTATAATCGGCATTAAATGTATACGAAAAACGGTATTAAGGTCCACAATTTTTTTACAACTAACTTAACTAATAGAGAAGTTAGTAAAAATCATCTCAACTGTGATTTTATTAAACAACTCACTATGAGTTATTTTATGTCACATCACTTGATAGTCTATGTAGATCGTATTGTCCTTTTACTCCGTGTTTTTTTTTATTAAGACATCAAACACCATAGTAAGAGAGGTGAGGGAGGTTGAGAGGTGATATGAAAGAGAAAGGGGTGACTGAAGACATGACGGCTGACAGAGATATTTGGAAGGAAAAAACATGCTGCGCCGACCCCAAATAGACTTGGGAAAAGGGCAAGTGGATGATGATGATCAAACACCATAGTACTCTATGATTTCACAAACCATGTATGAATAACATCATTTTACTCCGTATTTTTTTTTATTAAGTCATCAAACACCATAGTACTCTATTATTTGCCAACCCATGAATGAATATTAGCGTTTTTACTTTAACACGCTACCGCTTCATACTTACGCCGAATGCGCATAGTAAATAATATAAGCCCGAGAAGTCGGTGAGCGAAGCCGTGAAATCGTACGGTAGCTGTCACGGCAGATTACAATTTAAACATGACTTAAATCGGGACTTTCGACAAAAGTGTGGAGAATTCGAAACGACCGCCCCAAGTTTGTTCCTTTTGGACATATTAACTCTTGTAGCGATTTATGTTCTTTTAACTATGCATTTTAAGATAAAAATAAATATTTAATCTATTTTAATCTAAATATTATAAAATATAAATACAATTTTATACATTCGAGGAAACTTACGTACATCAAAGTTACCCTCTTTGAGTCTGAGTGTTTGAGACAAATAGCGCCATCTATTATTACGATATGTAAACTAAGGTTTTAGTCCTTTTCCAATGCGATACAGTTACTTTCAAAAATAAATAAAAACCTATCGCTTTAAGAACAAACTTGAATTCATATAATTATAAAAAAATTGTCCTTTCAAATATGTTTTAAAGTCTGTTAGAATGACAAAAATATATTTCTCTGAGCTCTTAATTTAATTTATAAGAGCTGACCCTAGCCTAACTTTTTCTCTTAAATTTTAATTTATAGAAAAATAGACCATTATTTTGAATCATAAAAAACACATTTAAAAAAATTATTTAAATATTCAGACCAAAACCATACCATTATATTATGTATCTATAAAATTAAACAGTCCGAATAATATTTGTAAGGCCTTTTTTTTTCAAAGCACATGTTCTATTCATGTGTCGTGTAACAATACTTTTCTAATAGATAATATATATAGTACAGTCACATACAATGTAGTAATACTTATGGTTAAACTTAATTTTTTTTGCTTTCATGACATATCTTTTTACTATTTTTGCATGTTAATAAGGCTGTATGAACTATATTTCTCTTACGGCACCTTTGTCTTTCTTAACAATATGTACTCTCGCCTTACTTGCCGATAATTATTTGCAAGTAAATTAAATTAAATCATATTACCGTTTTCTCTGTATATATTTCAATTAACTTTAAAACGGAATAAATTATTTTTTTTAAATGATCAAAACCACACAATGATGTAAGTGGCTGCACGATATCCCATCATTGAATCGCTTAGTCACCGTGCGTTGACCTACTTTGGGATCAGTGTCATCAAACCAACGTAGTACAAACATGTTACGATGCATACACTTATGATGTAAAATCTAAACTGGATTTAAAGGGTTCATTTAGTACTTCATCTTTCATGGATGAAGGTCTGGAGAGGTAGGACGTGTGTTTCTTCAGTCACAATTCCTCAGGTTAAGTTTGTATAATAAATCCACGTCCTTAACTCACAATTCCTTGGGTGTGAAAACTAGAGTCAAGTCTATTGCTATTTACCATCAACCAAGCATTTTTAGAGAGTCCCCAATATTGTTAACTTTATCTTAACGAATCTTTTACGAACACAGAATTGAATTCGGTGTTCCCTAAGTCGCAGCTCAAGAAGCGCCTTATCGTTATCATCATAATATTAACCTTTATGTTGCAAATCCCCGACCACCTCTACTTTTGAAAGGCCTAACCCTTCAACAACATGTTCATCATCATCGTCACCAGCCCATATTCGAGCCCACTGCTGGAAACGGGCCTCTCTCTCTCTTCCTCTGAGAAGTATAAGGTTTTAGTCCACCACGCTGGCCTATAACATGATTTAATATATTTTAACAATTTCAAAATTTCCTTTTTACATTTCTAATCCAAAAGAGAGTTTACATAATACTTCTTCATCAACCCATATACGCCCACTGCTGAGCATGGGTCTCCTCTACCATTGAGAGGGTTTTAGGCTTTCATCACGATGTTTTCCTTCACCGTTAAAGCAAGTGATAATTCAATTTGAATACTCACATAACTTCGAAAAGTCAGAGGTGTGTGCCTGGGGTTCGAACCCGCGACCGCCGAGATTCTCGACCGCGCGCCTAAACCTCGAGGCCATCACTGCTTACATAATACTAATTGTAGAATATGGATTTAGTCTTAGTATCGCCAGCTAATAATAATAATGGTGGTTTTCCTAGAACTACTTACTTTTTGACAAAATTTGAGGATGCATAGTGATTTACTAATTAGTTTTATTGTCACGTCCTTTTGTTTGAAGTGACGCGTTTGTCCGTATAATATTTGCAATAACGATTTACGAACGTTTACTTTTGGAGTTAATTAATAGGTTTTTGAGTATTTTTATGACTGAGTCCATAATTATATCTGACTGAACAAACCTTTTATTGTCCAGCGAATAATTATTACGGGCATTGACCTTTTATAACACTTTAAATCATAATAAATTTTTAATAGTATTTGTCATATACTGACTGTAGAAGTACACGAGTATAGATTGTAGGCTTGTTCGTAATAGACTGATCTCCTTTACGTGGGACGAAAACACAAAATTTCTTATTAGTGGTAACTGTATATTATGGAATATACTGTGCCATCAGACAACAGACTGGCTTATTTGCCTTGCTAGTATTAATGAAAGGAATCAGACAAATAATAATAAAAAAAAAAAACTTATAAAATTTGTATTACAATTATATTGTATTTTGTGTCAAAACAGTCCTATAGGGATATTATAATAAAATACTAATTTAATAACCTTTGTTGAAATGTATCTGCATAATTTATAAATTATTTGGAAATGTAACCTTTACTTTAGCAATAACATTTCATTATATATTGTATACGTAGTGGAAAGACAGGTAGAGTCAGAATACAATCCCGATAGATAGATCGGTTGACATTTATAATACGCCTAAGTTTCAGTCTAGTTTAACAATGTAAGTCAAGACAATCAGGTATAGCTAGAATTTAGAAAGGATTGCTCGAGCTAATAAAGACAAATCTCTCAGTCAAATTTGACTATTTTATATTAATTATATTATATTGTATTAATAATTTGCTGTAATTTACGTATATACATAACCCCACGCCTGCATTCCCAAAAGGTGTAGCCAGAGGTGCATTTCTGCAACTACATTTCGTTAGGTATGTATCAGTCCCACGTAATAAACACATTTCCAGACCCCGTGTTGCTACTGAGAATTTCCTAATATATAAACCCGATAACACTTTCCCCGCCCTGGGAATCGAGCCCAGGACCTCTAGATCACACGGCACATGCTTGTACCACGAGACTACGAGACTGACTGTAATTTACTAACTTTATTGACTTGTAATAATTTACTGTAATTTCATGTAACTGCATATAAAATTGAGTGAGCAATTTTTTGTCTGAACTGAGGACGGGAAGCTAGCCTGATAAAATTAAAATATTTGCCTTTTTAATAATTCTAATGACTCAGTGGGTCCTTGGTCATGACTAAGTGTTGCGGTTTGGAAATCATCCGATGATTATTTTAGTGAGCTTTGGGTGTTTGGTGCGAACAGAAGTGTGTTATGAGAGATCTGTTTCAGATGCATTAGAGCGTTGAGTACTGAGGTAAGTTTTTTTTTTAATTAAGATTTTTATCAGTCAGGATTTTTTATTGTGTGATAAATTTTTTCTTTATTTGCTTGGTTATGAAATGTCTAAGTTTGTGGTAAAAAAATACAGCTTAGATGAAATGTAAGTGTGAAAATGTAATTTCTGTGTTATACTTAACCATTTGGTCATTGTCCCCAACCTGAAAAACATTCATCAATTGATTTTCGTAATGAGAAGATTTTTTGTTTTTATTTTATTTTCTCCGCACGGAATCTAATTTTGAATTTACCTATTAGCCGGAGGTGTAGTAATATTGATATCGTGCCAAACGTTTAATTAAAATCACCACTTTTTTCTAACTACAAAAAAATTTAAAACGTAATATACTTTAAAAAAAGTATTGCTAACGATCGACAAACATTTCGACTCTACACAGACATCACTTACGTTTATGAAGTAATAAAAACAGAGAAAATAGTTTATGGCAAAGTTGCGTAAAATGAAACGGTTTTTACTTTTTATGGAGTATTTTATCTGCGTGAGCGACTATTAATTTTACTACCATTGAGTGAATCAAAACAATGGTTTCCACTCCTAAACGCCAATAAACCCCGAAACACCTCATATTGCACAAACAAAACGCATGCAGCGAAACCGCGACCATAAAACCGTTTTATATACGAACGCGATCCTACCACTACCGTATTACTTAGAAACAAACACACGCGCTTCTGTCACGGGACCGTATAACCAGATCCTAAATCGAATAACAGCTTCGCAAACGTCTTGGCTGAACAAAGAGTCGTTAAATGGGAGACCGCGAAACATACTTCTGTGTTACCGCACCGGAGAGCCGGTGGTCGAGTGAACGGCGCCCCTTTACCAACCCCGTGAGCTACAATGCCTCGCTCTTACGTCACCTCACCCCATACTTTTCCACCAATCGGAACCGCCCGTACAGTTTGGCGCGCTTTCTCGTTACCAAATTCTAAGTCAACAAAACATTCCCCTTCTCACTCGCGAAAGGGAGCGCATCGGGAAATCGGAACGAGAGAACCTCACTCTCTCGATAGCTGTTGTAATATGATGTAACCAATTTGGAACGAGACGGCTTTATGTGCGCCATGCGAGGGGGAAAGAGACAGTAGATCCGGTGTCAACGCTGATTGTAGCGGTGGAGTGCGAAGGGAACGTGCTACCGTGCGTTCTACTATTTATAATCAAATCGGTTGCGTCTGTGTGCGTGTGTGCTCACGTTATGCACCGCACCACCACACGGAGAGGGGTCGAGCGAGGCAATGATGTGCACGAAGTATTATCCCTTATTACACGATTTGCTTCCGCGCTGGACGCACGTGCACCACTGAGCCGACCTGTTTACCCGGGCTGTTGCGCGAACTCAGTTTGTTTACATGCAGCGACAATGCATAGTGCGTTAGTTGGTACGATTGTGTCATCGACCGTGCGCGCTCCGCAGTGCTGCGAGTGAATCACGGACTCTCGCAACTATTGTTCGCGTAATAAAAACTTTGTGAACAAGAACTCATTTGTGATCTCCATTAGCCAAATTGTGCGAATTAGCGCCGGTGTGCTTCGGTGCATGTGTGAACTGTTTTGTGCAAGACATTGACTTTGAGAATTTTTTAAAGAACAATTATAAAAATATCCAGATATTTTTTTCGTGAAAATTGAAGACAACTGAAAATTGAGAGAAATTTCTGATTAAGAGTGCAACACCATTCGAGCGGAGGAGAGGTCGAATAAAAACAGAACATTGCATTTATGCATATAATATTTGCTGTAAACCTGAGATTCCACCGTAGAAGGCAAAAATGGCAATAGCGTTCAACTTACCGAGCGAGCGAGAGGCGAATGACGAGAACTTCTCTCGGTTGAACCGCCTGTTGGCCGAGCTCTATGAGGTGCTGTGCCACATCCTGGTCGCTCGACAGCCTGGCCCCGAGGCCCAGGAGAGCAGGCGAGGTGAGTGCCCTCGGTCTAACCCACCACCTTACCACTTAAGATGCAATTCGACCTACATCGTGAACCTTGTGATGGTTGTCGCAATTATTAAAGTGTCATTGGCATCGTCACTCTTCAACACAATCAGATAAACTGAAGATCTTAGATAAGTATTGTTGGCTGATGCTGCATAGCAGTCCTGGACAATTGTTACTTATTTTTAAGTCCATCCATTTTTTTGTATATTTTTTTTTGTGTAATCTGTGGAGATGTTGTGTCAAACTGCACTTAAATTGATAATGGTGGTTAAGATCGGATCGATGTTGTGGGATTTTTTCCTTGATATCGAACAAAGGAATAAAATCCCTCATTTCGATTGGATCGTGCATTTCTAACAATATGCTTTTATTATAAGATGGATTTTGCTTTTGATTTGAGTGAAGTTCGACAACACGCCTCGATAGTCTAAGTTCGGATAATAAATATTCGCATTTAAAAATAATTTGCCCTTGTAATATTTTCTGATGGATATTTGTCTTAAAGCTTCGCATATTTTAACCGATACAGTAAGAACCAGTGAATAAATAATTATAATAATGTCGACGTTCAAGAATATGTTATGGATTATTTTTTTAGTATTGTTAAGTTTTTAGTTACATTTTCCATTTGATCTCCTATTTCGTTTTTCAATAGAATTATATGATTAGTTTAATTTATTAAAAATAATTTCGTCGCATAATTTCATACTATTTTAGTTATAATCAACTTTCATATATGGATCTCAAATTATTTAGTTTATTTTTAGTAGTAGTTTTTTCTTAAGTGCATTTATTGGTTCATTAAGATTTTGATTAGAGACCAAATATTAGTTAAATATTGAAGTGAAAACGAAATTGAATTAAATGGTGATACTTTTCCAAAATTGCTGTTAAGTGTCCACCTAACTGTTCCATTTTAATGTAATAATTTTTTATTCAGTAGCATTACTATAAAATTTAATTTTGTTACATTTATAAATTTTGTTTCAAAATATGTTATGTTTAGAAAAATAAAATGAAAAAAAAATAAAAAAAATGATTTGTATAAAAGTTTAATATAATGCTGGTGTAGACTTACGAATTTGTAAATATTGCATTTAAATGTTTGTGATTTTTTCGGCATAAGTAACTGATTATTATTTAGTATAACATTTTCTCTAGATTAGCAAAGCATGTAATCTATATCATAATCCGGATTGTGTTTAATGAATTCTATGTCCCCAACATTTTATTGGACAATTATGAAATAAATATTATTTTGTAAAACATAAATTATTTTTCAATTTAAAATCCCCTGGTTTATGTACACCACACGGATTCATCTCAAGGTTACAATACTTAATAAAAAAATACAAATCGTCGTGGCTGTTATGAACGCTCACATAGATAAGAAAAAGTTCTGAGGTAACAAATATAAAAAAATACAGACGAATTGATAACCTCCTTGAATTGATAACTTTTTGAAGTCGGCTAAAAATTACTAAAACACAAAGATTATTATTTTCAGACGAAAATTATTTTTAACTACACTTTATTTCTTATTGCTGTTATAAGTGGAAACACGTTTAGAAAACAAAAAAAAACTTTATTCAATGAAAAAAATCAACTCTAATATTCACTATATTTTTTTAGCGCGAAATTGGTGACATAAGTTGAATTTTAGTTTCACTTATCTGCCTCAAGAGCATAAATGCCCTCAGGAATATGGTAGCAAATGGTATGAAATAAATTTTACCAAAGCAAAATTTTGTGTGATCAAGTAAATAACACACAAAAGAAAGCAAAAAATTGAAAACTTAAAAAAAGGGTTTTTTATAATTCATCTTTTGGGAATTACTATAATACTACAGACAAAAACCAACTCAGAATAAAAAATAACGAAATTCTTATTTATTATGTTACAAATTCCTATCAACAGCATAAGAATTCACTGGTCTAATAAGCCATTACGATTCTGACGCGGTATCCCCAATCGAGGTCGAAAATACCTTGTGCTAACAAAACGTCAGGATTAAACGTGTTGAGATACATGTCGAGACATGTTTATTGTGACCACAGCAGATATCAGGGCGTTAGTTAACTGACAGCTATTGTATCGTCCTATAAAAGAATACAGTTATTAAAAAGAATGTATCGAGAAAAAAAAATACTTTTTTTCATAGGAAAATTAGTAAATGCAGTTGGGTATTATTATGAAAAATGCAGATTTAATGTTAGAATTCCCAAGAGAGTTTTCAATTTACACAGACCTATAAGACAAACCTATTGGAAAACTTTAGCACGTAAAGAAATTATTATTAAATAAAAATTCGCTGGGCTAAAATAAATATGTTTCTCATCTTATTAGAAAATATAGAGCAAGTACTGCGGCAAATTCCAATGAGAATTGAGAAGAATTCATACGTATACTTGAATAGAATACAAAATCAGATATAACGCCTGGATACGTGTGTAAGAAATAAATACGATCAAAAGTTTACAAGATTACTGTGTCTCTAAGAACGAAGAATAATTATGAAATATTTGTTGATTTTAAAGAAAAACGAAAGTTTTATTCAATGTTGTACAAATTTAGTTTTTTTACGACGTAGTTACTACATGAAAAAATATCAGTAAATTAGATTCTACACCACTGTTTCAAAACTATTCTAAAATCGTAATGACACTTCTTCTTCTTCTTCATCAACCCATATACGCCCACTGCTGAGCACGGGTCTCCTCTACCATTGAGAGGGTTTAGGCCATAGTCCACCACGCTGGCCTAGTGCGGGTTGGCGGACTACACACCTAAGAAATTCCTAAGAACTCTTAGGTGTGCAGGTTTCATCACGATGTTTTCCTTCACCGTTAAAGCAAGTGATAATTCAATGTGAATACACACATGACTTCGAAAAGTCAGAGGTGTGTGCCTGGGGTTCGAACCCGCGACCGCCGAGATTCTCGACCGCGTGCCCAAACCTCGAGGCCATCACTGCGTAATATGCGTAATGACACGCATTTCCAAAATTAATTAGCAAGCTTCATAAACCAAATATCCAAAGATGTGACTACAAAAACCCGCACAAAAATTTGAGAGATGAAGTTAAAATGGATAAAGCACGGATACAATGTAAGATAAAAGCAAAAAGCATAAAGAAAGGGACACGCGCCGTGAACTAGTTTAGATGAGAGCACGAGACACGGTAAACTTGGCTCGCTCTACGCCCTCACGATTCCACTGCCGTAAGGTACGAACTTACTCAGTAATATTTTTAGTAGACAATGATTTGGAAGAAAAAGGAGGATTTTGCCCAGCAGCGCGTTATAATATAGGCTAATAAAAAAGGAATAAAAAAGTAGGCAAAGTTTAGTGATAGCCTCGAGAATTTAGGCGGTCATGGGTCTAACCTTAGGCATACATTACTAGCTTTTCAAAGTAAGTGTGTCACTATATTCACAATAAAAACTTAGCACAGTAAAGGTAGTAGTCATGGCCTTGAGAATTTCAGCGGTGGAAGGTTGAAACCCCGGGGACATCTCTTACTTTTCGATATTAACTTTGTTTTTACAATGAACTACTTACTTTAGCAGTAAAGGAGAAGATCATGAGAGAGCTTGACTTACTTGAACTTGTGTTAGACCAGTGTGTTTGACTAAGGCCTAATATTAATTTAAGTAATTAATTAACATCGTTGGTTCTGCGGTGTAAGTATCCTGCCTTGATATAAAAATCTTGATTTTTTTTTGGATCAAGCAGTATTACTGAGCGTTTCCGATGAAATTAATAAATCCTTTCCATGGTAGAGAAGGCCCGTACTCAGCAGCGACACATATATAGGCTGATGATGTTGATAAAATTTAAAAGTAAGCATTATTAATCGTGCCGCTGTAAGTACTAAACTTGCACCGGAATGAACCAATGGCAATGGACTCGTTGCATATCAACGTTTGAAAGCGAAAATCGAT
This sequence comes from Cephonodes hylas, assembly GCA_030295005.1. Classification (NCBI taxonomy): domain Eukaryota; kingdom Metazoa; phylum Arthropoda; class Insecta; order Lepidoptera; family Sphingidae; genus Cephonodes; species Cephonodes hylas. Next base: position 8,945,334 of record AP025382.1, read on the forward strand.
TGCAATCTGAACAAAACTGCAGCAAATCAGAATCGTATTTTTATTACATAATGTATAAAAACATGATTATCTCAAGTTGAAAACACAATGTAAAAAAATATTTACATTATATTTCTGGTGTAGTTGATAAATCAAAAATATCCTGTTTAAATGATACGTAAACAATAAGTCAACTTGGAAAGCATAAGGTTCACCAAAAATGTACTGAATCTTATTAGATAAAAAAATACTGACAATTTATAACTTGTATTTGCAATTAGAGTACTAAGGTTGAAATACATAGGTATTATTAATACTGACTTAGTTTGATTATTTAAATTTTAGATTACTGTATTAGGCTTTTGAAATCAACACAGACGAATTTAGAGGCAGAAGGTAATTTATAAAAGGTAGCTCGTTAAATAATTACCTAAACCAGTTGTCGATCTCTATGGTAGATTTTTTACCTAAAAGCAAAATCCATCTTTTTAGCTGTGTGGTCTGCATTTTTTGTGTCGTCACGAAGATCTATCGAGCAGGGATCATCGAAGGTAAGTCTCCAACTACGTCACGGTGTAATCGAGCGTCTTTTGTCACAGTTCAAGTGTGACGTCACGGTTGAACGATGCACTTTTTTTTATTTACAACTGAAATATTGTCGCTGGCCTATTGTAAAGGTCGATTGCTTTTACGGATTATCTCTGGTGCTAATGGGTAGTTTGATTCTTTTTTTGGAAATTATCTTTATTCGATTACTGCATCGCAAGAGTGTTAGGTAGGTGGATTATTAAGAGGGTTGGGTTCGATTCCCTAGTTGAAAAAAATTAGAACGTCCATTAGCAATTTTTCAACAACAGCACGAAGTGCAAATGTGCCTAAAAAGCAAAATACATTATTGGAGAAACATAAAGTTAAAACAAATTGGAATAACAACCATTTACTTGCACATACAATACTGTTATTGAGACTAAGATCTCATTCCGATCTACAAGCGAGGCTGATTACGTTTACCCTAATTAGCCAGTCTAAGTACTGTTTTCCTAGTTTCCTATAACTCATTTTACGTAATTTAACAGACAAATAATTATTTTAAATAAGATTCAGAAGAAAACAAAATATATGAATATGCAACAATCATTTTAACTACAAGACAAAACCAAACATACCTCACGTGTATATTCCCCGAAGGGTTAGGCAGAGATGCATTTCTGCACGCACATTTCGCCAGGTATGTATCAGTCCCACGTAATAGGGGGCGAACCTATTGCCGTTTTTCGGACACATTTCCAGACTCCGTGCTGCTACTGAGAATTTCCAAATGAAAAAAACCAATAACACTTTGCCCGACCCGGGAATCGAACCCAGGGCCTCTAGATCGCACGGCACATACTTGTACCGCGAGACCACGAGGCAGTCGTAATTTTAGCTACACTCGGACAAATATAAAGAAAAAATTGAGACGTTTTAAGACTTTACTAAGAGCTCCATCATTGGTCCTGTTGATGAAACAGTAATATTCGGAATTCTAGACTACCCTGGATCAAATCCGGGGTGGAGTGAAATAATAGGGGGTATATTAGTAATATTAACGCACATCTGTGAGTCCGATAAAGAAGTAAACATCATCATTATCAGCCCCTATACGTGCCAGTAATGGGCAAAGGCCTCCTCTACCATTGAGAGGGCTTAGGCATCAGCCCACCACGCTGGCTTACTGCGAGTTGGAATTAAACATTATAGTTATAACACTAGTTAGAAAACATTTTTTTATTTTTGATATCAAAAATTTAAAGTAAAATACAAACATTTTTATTTCTTTTTATTTGTCATCATAATTCCCCAAAACAACAACTAGCTCAATAATTTCAATCCCACATTCAAGAAACTCACCCAAAAACAGCCTTGAAGTCCAATAAAAATAAATAAACAGACCTCGTCTTCGGTCGGGATGGGCACAAAAAACTGGGCACCTGTTGTGACTTGCACCTGTGCCATATTGATGTTCGTTTTGTATGGAAAACGTTAGAGGAATACCGTTTAGGGCTTTTGAAAGGGGTGACTCGGTTTAGGGCTCGTGAAGGTTGTGGTGATGATGTGATAAGAGTAAAGAATAGAGTTGTTTGATTTTATCTGCCGCGGGAGATTCTAGGTTCGGTTCCTGGGTGAGGTAGTGTATTAGATGTTTTCCTTTATTTAGCTTCAAAAATAAAATTTGGTAAAATATAAGTGTAGAAAAATATTTCTGCCAACTTTTTCCAGGATTGGCATGTCATTATGCGTATGTATTTGATATATCAATAAGGTCAACTGAAGATCGCCTAAATATGTTTTTTTAGCTGTGCCACTCGATTTTCTTAAAATATAGCTTTTATCCGCCAACCTGCACTAGGCCAGCGTGGTGGACTAAGGCCTCAACTCTCTCACTGGTAGAGGAGGCCCGTTCCCAGCAGTGGGACGTTTATGGGCTGATAAGATGAACTGAGAGATAGCTTTCATACTTACTACCAGTACTGGACGCCTTTCGGGTGATGATGATGATGGGTCCAAAGTTATTATAAAAAGCTCGCTATGACCTTACTAATCTTTAGAATACTGGTTTAATAGTGTTATTAATGGATTACCGTTCTGTATATCTTGGGAAGTTAAATAACATAATTTAGGACAAGTGAATCCCCAGACAAAATTAATTCAGCATCCCTTTCTTACAAGTGTATTTCAATTACTTTCCAAGCGATAAAATTTCGCTGTGACCGCAACGGTTAAATTATGCAAAACATGCATTTGACTATGAATAACTCTTTCACTTGTGAATTATTAGTAGCTTATGGCCGTGTGTATGAGTTGATTTTATTAGTGAGTCCGAGCAGAAAATATGATAAAATAAGACGGGGGTTCTATCACCGCTTACAGATAAAAGAAGTTCACAACTATTTTTTTCGAGTCTCAAGACCTTAAAAATTGGCCGTAGTTTCTGATACATACTTTTGTGTGGAGTCCAAATACATTGCTATACCTGTTAAATAAGTTCCCAAACGCGGGAATTCTTGATAAACGGTTCTATTTTCCCTGGACTAGAAATGGGTCAGGCATCCTATCCTTCGCATATATAAACCCATATTTAGTTCATACCCAGAAGCCAGTGGCAATACCTCTATAGAAGCTCAAAAGCGTTACATGTTCATTGTCTATACCAGGGCTTCCCAAACTGTGCGTCGCGACGCCCTAGGGCGTCGCGGCAACATCCTGGCGGCGTCGCGAGGCGATAGGCAAACATTCGCTGTCCGTATTTTTCTGATAACCTCATATTAGGCTAACTACTACGGTTTTGATTACCAGTAAAGTAGGTAGTTTTGATGATGGGGGGGGGGGGGGTGCGTCGCAAGAAAAATAACAATTCTATAACAATTCTTAGTTTATCAGTTTATTTTGAGGTTAGGATATTCCAACTTCTTTCTTATTAAATATATAAATACACCCAAAAGTCACACACGTAGCTCTGACTCCACACTAGGTTACAAGACCTGTATCGTGGGTATCAGACACTACGAGAGACTTTTTCGGTCTCACAAACACTCGGACCCGAAACAAATAGTGGATCACACAAACATTTGTCTCGGTGCGGGGATCGAACCCGTGGCCTCACGTTTCGCAAGCTGGTGTCTAGCCAACTGCGCCACGGGGCTGTCAAAAAATATAAGATAATAAAAGGTTAAAGATTATTTTATTCAGAATTTTAAAAGGCAAACTGGGTTTTCGGATTTGTAGAGCAGTACTGCCACTCCCATTAGCCCATATATGTTCTATGTACATGCCACTCCACACAGAGCTCGTCTACACCAGAGTTTAGTGCATTCAATCAAATCATTTTCTTAGGTGTGTAGTCCGCCAATCCGCACTAGGCCAGCGTGGTGGAAGATGGCCTAAAACCTTCTCAATAGTAGAGGAGACCCGAGCTCAGCAGTAGGCGTATATGGTTTAATGAAGAAGAAGAAGAATCAAATCATACAAACAAGATTGCAAACAATTGTAACGGTCTTGCCACTGCAATTGTTTTAGAAACCGCAAACGGCCAACAATTAATCACTCACTACTCCATATGAAAACATTTGAATTCTTAAACACGTGCATCTTATAAAACTGATTTCACGGCTCATAAACTCTATGGAGAGGGAATTGGTCTATTGTTGTGTCCGTGTGATGGTTACAAGGTACTCGACCCTAAAGGTGAGATGTATAGGTGTGGTCAACATTTATGGTAATTTTTATTTCAGTTCAGATGTGAAGTATTATCATGTAATTGCATTTTGTTATCAAGTTTAAGTTTGATCAAAATAATTGTGCTTGAATGAAATTTTACGTACTTTAATAGTGCAGAAAAACGTCTTGAAGAAATTTGTACAGCTAAATATTCTTAGGAATTTCTAAGATGTCTGTCGCCAATATGCATTAGACCATTGCCCACGATGCTAATTTGACTTCTCTCTGTTTTAAAGAAAGCGCACGCCCAGCTGTGGGACGTATAATAATGGTCTAGTGATGATGTCATAAGAGTGAACAATTTTAACTCATTTTATACCCAACTAGCTGTTGCCCGCGACTTCGTCCGCGTAGACTACAGGGTTGAGTTCAGAAAGAAAATAAGTTATAGTCTATTTTACTCTTTAAAGTCCTATTTATGCCCATACCAAAAATCATACAAACCGTAACGCGCCGGTCGGCGCCTTGTACATAATTTATTGCGCGCTTGATGATTATTTTGAAACTGCGATATCTTCTAAGATACTCATTGAAATCAAATGATGTAAAGGGCAAATTTCTTTTAAATTAAATAGTTATACTGAATAACGCATTTATTTGGATAAGGATTAATATAATCTTTATAAAAATACCTTCACAAACAATGCTTTATTTTATAATAAATTTAGTTAGCATAAAAGAGGTTATAGTGAAGCAACCCTAAAAGTTAGACATATGCTACCGCTGACTTTTTTGTAGATATTATCAAGCTCTACAACTTTTCTCTAGGACTCAACTATGTATCTTCCATGGGTAAGGCAGCGTTTGCAAAAAATAGTTTCGTTTGCCCGTTTTTTCCCCGACTTACTTCGCAAATCCTGCTACAACAAAAAAGTCTTATCATTTTTCGGACTAATATATAGCCTATGACACTCACAAAGAACGTAGCTTTCTATTGGTAAAATAATTTTCAAAATCGGTTCAGTAGATCGCGAGTTTACTTTCTACAACGTCACAAACATACAAACATACAAACATACAAACTCACAAACTTTACCTCTTTATAATATTAGTATAGATAGTATAGATTACATTAAAGTCAAACAAATTTATACTCAACTCATCAAATTATTTTTAAAGATCAAGTTTACTATAACTAAGGGATTTTATCGTATTTATTCAAATAAACAACCCAACCCATTACCTTTACTTAATCACTGTTTAAATAACAACAATCTTTTTAACGAAATACTAAGCCCCTAAAGTCAATTTCGATAAATCACTTTTCTTCTACCTGACTAGGCCCACGAGACTCATCAATGAAATCATGTATCATCAAGTCTCTACAGGTTTAAAAAAATACTTGGAAAGCCTTTGTTTTTGAAGAACTACAAACATACCGGTTTTTATACGAATAATAAGATACTTATCTTTGTTAAGGAGATTAGAAATTTGATTGTTTGTGTATTTTTAGAATTTTTCGTCAGAGTACTCGACAAATCAGAAGCAGTTACATTAAAAACCATGTTACATTTTATTTTGGGTGGTGATACAAGAATTTTAAAGTATCAAAATTATTTAGCGCAGTATAATTTAAAAAAGTGTTTAAAGCCTTTTTGACTCGATCAGGCGTTAATGAGGACCACCTCGTTTTGATACCTCTGTTACAATAAAATTAGCAGGTGAGCACATCCTTTTTGAAATTTGAATATTTCCCATCGTTATTTGACTAAGCGATGGTAATCAGTGCATCCCATAGTCCAAAAAAATGGTCAATCCATACACTTTCGTCAAAATATTATACCGTTCAGCACACATTAAATATAAAATGATAATACTGTAATTGATATAATAATACAAACAACAGCTAATGCAATTCATTACTGTATTTACAACTACTAGTGCCATCTATGAATGGATGTTTGAACTAACTAACCCTTCGATTTGAAGCTCTAATACCTGCTGTATGCAACATTTCGAACAACCATCATGAGGACACTGTGAAACACAAAGAGTGGATGTGCATGTTGTTTATTTCATAAAATTTAACACAATAATACACAGAATCTGTAGTTGTAAAACAAAGATTTCAAATCGTACACTTTGCAATACACGAAACGAAGATTTTATAGCAATTTGATAGCGTATTTTTGTCCAACACACGACCGTATCAAATTTTATAGGCTTTTCAGTTAATTAAGTCTATAAATTTTAACTTACAATTTTTTATGATTGGACCCTAATTGGGATCTGTTTGATTCGTAAACAAGCTTATAATTTTTTTTCGTTAGTATATTGGTAACAGTTTTGAGTTCACTTGCTTTCAGTATAAATAAAACATATATATATGTTCATCACATATATTGTACTTTAGGTACTGTTCTTGGCAATATGTATTTATATAGGTACAGCAGGATTAGTAAATTGGTGTTTGAAGGTCTGTAAAAATTAAAGACGATGAGAAACCATCGTATCTTGCAGCATCAAATACAAACCTTCTTAAATTGTAAAACACAGGCCGATTCTGAAACCTGATACTTTTAGAGTTTACTAAGGCTCTAAAGATTCATGAGAATAATGAGATGTTGCTGCTACTTTAGAGTTACAGCAACATGTTTAACGGATTATCTTGATGGTTACTAGACGCATCGCCAACCAACCGGCCAATCGGCACTAGGCCAGCATTGTGGACTAAGGCCTAAACCCTCTCAACGGAGGCCCGTGCCCAAAAGTAGGACGTGGGCTGATGATGATGATACTGGACTGAATGAAGGTGATGATTTTAACACATAAATCCGGACGACTTTAGGAGAGTCCTATGTTCAACTGTAGAGGTCATGAGGCTTATAATAATGATGACAATTCTGAGTATAAAAATAATCACAATTCCCAACCATGTAAAGAACAAGACGCACAATTAACAGTCTCACATAATAACGTCTTAAACAACTGTATTATGACTACAGAATGACTCCAACAATGTTATGACATTAACCTTTTACAAAGTAGTTAAATGTGAGAACTTTTAACGCATCATTGCTTGAGAATAAGAGGTATTATGAAACGGACTTTTTATGGACAATTAACAATGTACGAAAGTTTTGGAGGTATATTATAATGTCGACTGATTCCCATGGGAATATTTGTTTAATTGAAGTTTTAATATAGCGCCATCTATGAATCATATTTTTAAGTAACGTTTATAAACCTTAATTGAGTGGTACGATTTAAATAGTTCCCTTTTATTGTAAGTCCCGAAGGGTCCTTTAAATTTCACACGTAATTGCATATTATTTTTTCCGATAGATGGCGACACAGTCGATATGTAAAAATGTGTCGTTGGTTAGATTGTATCAATTATTGTTAATGTAATAATGAATACTCGGTTTTAGGTTATAGGAAGAAATAATATTATGCCTATTTCTCCAATTTTCTGAAGGAAATACTTTAGAGAGATAAACTAGGTCGTTTTCCAACTATAGAAATTCTCTTTCAAACATTGGTACATGAACTGTCATAAGTAGGGAAATAAAATGCCTATACATAAGAACGTCCTATATGACCCATAACATAATTTTATTTTTGGAAAACATCCTGGAATTGGTTGGTTATCAAGAAATCCGCAACAAAGGGCTCTGATCAAAAAATATTCCGAGAAATATCACAATGGCGCCTTTTTCCTGTTGGGCCTCTGGGAAGGAACGTACTGCTTATAAAATAGTATTTTGTGGTCAGAGCTATATCACTATTAATTGTGAATGTTATGAATAAATGTAGTCCTCCCACGTGGTACATTGACAGTTTGTTTACTAACAAAACTGCCAGTAACAGACGCTAAAACTGGTTGTTATTGATTTAATATTTGTACATTTTTGTTACAGGTAAGCGATTTGCACTATTTACAAGGTCTTGGTTAAGTAGAAGAAAAGTAAGGTAAGTGTTTTTCGTATGTTTAACATACATATTAGTATTTATTACTATAATATGAAAGTTTAGCGTGGGTTTAAAGACAAGATGTTGTCTGTAACAAATCCTAATAAAACATTATTTAGGTTAGAAATTAATTCGGTTCCGCGGCTTTAAATTTATAATATGAAGTATTCTATTTATAAAAAGAAATGGTTGAAATAACAAAATCATCTTATATTACTTATTATAAAATCTTTTAAAGCAATAAAGAAAGCTATATAAATTCCTACTCATCTGTTTTATAGTGTCTTATAAAACCTCAAACAAACAACACAAAAAGCCAATCACTAAATGACTAAAAGGGCTATTTCCTTAAACATAATCTGCTATGAGCTGTTAAATCAAAATAAGTTAGTAGCGATCGGAATAAAACCATAAATCATACAACCAACACCCAACTTGCATCAATAGACAATTCTGATTCCATTTTACAAACTTAAATTGAACAATGCATTAACAAAATTATTGACTGTAGGAAACCCTAAGACTTGTGAATAAAGTTCAAAATTCAATGATAACGAAGTCGTTGAAAAGCAAATTCGAGTTGGCAAAGTAACAAAATAAGAAAGGATGGCAAGAAAAGCTATAGAAAGGTTCATAAATGTTATGCTTCATTTAGCAAATGTATATCGAATTCATTTGGTATGAAGGGAACGCTTGGGTTTTTTTAATTTGAAATTGTATCATAATGCGTTCTGAGATTTAAGTGCCTCGTGTGTTTTCTTCATGGTAAGTTGAACCATCCATAGGTGAACTTATTATTAATAGCTTAGGACATTTTCCATTTACGCCTCGATATAGTCTTCGGAAATGCTATTAGAATAAATTGTCTGTCTATAATTTTAAAGTTTGAAATTTACTACTTTTTTTATTTCTTCATTGATTAACACTACATAAGGTTTGTATTGATGGACTTAATACCTAAGGCATTATCTTACAGTCAAGCCTAAGGTGACGCATAGATGAAAGCGGATAGATAGAATAGACAACCGGCAGATGGTTTAAGTGTAATACTATGAAAAAAATTGATACATATAATACAAAATACATATTCTAAAATAAAAATGTAATACAAAAATAACCAGAAAATTACTGTTGTGATGATCCTTTAATTTCATTAACAGTTCACGAATCTTGAACTTTGGTGTTACTTATGAGACGCTTGATGAAAAAATATTTATGCATTGCTATAAGTTTGATTGATATTTTATTTTGGCTTGGATCTAAAACAACTCAAGACTAACGAAATTATGTAACTTCAAATGTAACAATTTCTTTACGATGATTTCTAAGCTCTTTAGCATACGTTTACTTCGACCCATGCATCGAATAAAGTTACATGTGCTTTTGCACAACTTCTCTTTCTCGGCGATTTAAAATTAATTGGGCTCAAAATTATCAGTAAATTTTTATGTTCTTCAAACAACAACAAAATTTATGATCATTATTACTTTACTAGTGCAATATATAAACAAGTTTAACTCTATTATAGACATAAAAATTATTCATTAAAAATGGTACATCGTTTACATTAAAACTAATTTTAATCTTACCTCTGTAAATTTGAAAGCACATTCTAAATTGCTGGTTAAAGTACTCCTTCAAGTACCCAAAAGTATGTTTTATTACTTTCTTAAGGTATTAACAACACGCAATATATTACTAGCAATTTGTCCATCAACGGGCCATTAAAAAGCACCTATTTCTTTATCCCTTGGCTTATCTGGTCGCTCTTATTCAACGGTAATGGACATAACATCAACAGATTGTCACGAGTTTATATTTTGTGACATACAAAGAAGTTACTGTTTTCTTTTCTACTCATCTTTAGTGTAAAATATTTGAGAAATCAGAGAGTAAAAGTGAGAATAAAATAATTATAATTGCTAAAAGCGTGTTACTCATTCGAGCTTTCAAAGATGACGGATTTACGTATTAGGCTTAATGAATTTGAGATATTTATTAAGCGACTTCGAATTCATCCATATCGAACGAAAAGAAGCCGAAAAATTTATCGTATTTCAAAAGTATTTTTAGAACTTAACATCCCATACATAGAGGTACGAGTTAAAGACTTCAACTACTCGCTTAACCATGAATATGTATTTGTAACTAGCGAAAGATATTAGTTAATGGAGAAAGAAACCAAGAGCCTAATAAGCCTCGAAATACCACCTCTAATAAGCCACAAATGGACTGAGACCTATCATTTTTTTTTCTCTTTATTTAATTTAGGGACTTTTTTCCATTATGGACATGCCAGTCCCATCATTACAATACGCAGTATAGAACAATAAGTGAAAAATTACAAGCTAGGAAATTAAATTAACTTAAAAACTAGATTAATAATAAAAAAAAGCCTACATCACTAATCCGTATAACATACAACATTCTTCTGATGTAGGGTTACTCAATAAACTATTAATAAGGCCGACATCAAGACGGTTCAGGTTAAATTTAAATACTAAAGAGACCTATCATAGCGCAAAGGACTCATGCACATTATTAGTTGTGTATGAACTAATTCCTATGGAAGCTCAATATTCATCTCATAACTCTGGTGACGCTGAAACTACTGACGTAATAGCATATTAACAGCTGAAAGCGAGGATCGTTTTTAGTTTATTCATCGACGTTCAAATGCACTCGAGAACGCTCTATAAATCTCTAGCACGTGGCCATATTTGATATGTTTAATACTCGCTTAAAGGAGTTGATAACATGACCGTAAATTTCCGATAAAATATAGAATTAATAAAATTGTGAGTAAAATAAAAATACCTCTGTCTTTCTAATTCTAGCATCTTTTAGTGCATTCATTGAATTCTAGCATCTTTTAGTTAATGTGATAAAAAAGCAAGTTTTAACATAGAGTCCATATACTACTTCCATTATTAATATTTCTTTTGAGATTACTTCTTTAAGAGTCCTTAAATCTCTATTGTAAATTTATCTCAAATACTAACTTGTCTTAGCTAGAAAACATGCCTGAACAACGAAACGCATAATAGCTGTCCGTGCGAGATAGTAAAATGTAAAGATAAGGGCTTTGCCTTTTCTAAACTTACAGGAAAGTGTAGTCATAAAACGCAGTCTAGCCTTAAGGTTAGACAATACCTTCATAACATTACGCATGTTTTGAAGATAGGAAGATAGGTTATACCTTAATTTTTACCGGAAATAATTCTCAAACTCCATTAGTAAAGTCCCGTACCATGGAGAGTGGAATCAAATCAGAAAATTGGCAATAGGCTCCCCCCTATTACGTAGGACAAAAATACAAATGGCGAAATGTGGGTGCAGTGATGCCTTTGCCTAGGCATGAGAAATAAAGGTGTGATGTTATGCATGTATGCCATTCCCAAACTCCCTGCTGGTTTTTCTTACGGAGCAATACTATAATATATTTTTTTTGCGAACCCTAGCCTTTTCTATAATAGGCTATGTATACTACCATACAGCATAGTAACTATACATTTCACAATCAAAGTACAGCCACATTATAAAACAGGCTTTCTAACAATCAAATCAGTTTTGATTCGAACAAAAGAATAACGTGACACAGTGTCGCAACGATCGGCCAACATTAGTGGAATCGTTATCGAGTGAACTGCCACACGCGGCGTGCGTCTGCGCAACGTCACTGTGACAGGGAGCCATAATCACCATGATGGATGTAAAATAAGAAATAATTTTTAGATCCAGTTAATGGCGGCTGGTGTGACACAGTGTTGCGTTGGTTTGTCAACGCGGAGCAGTTTGGTGAAATATGTTATTTAGTTAATGTACCTACAAGAAAATGTTTTAATTGTAGGCGTTCTACACCTATTCATTTCTAATTGGACATACTATAAAGTGAAAGAAAGGTATCTATATCGATTATCTTGCATTATTAATCAATCATTATTAATTGGTCTCGAAATAATATTATTTGTTATATCAAGTTTAAATACTCATTAAATGTCTTCTGGTTGTCTAGGTTTCCTAACGATTTTTTTACATCGGTAAAGTACTTACATCTAATTCATTGTTGTTAGGTACATAAAAACCTTCGAAAAATTCAGAGATGATACCTTTTTCTTCAAAGACATATTTCTTTATCTGGCGATACCTTACAAATAAAATGCTACAACTTGTTGCCCGACCAGTCCATCTGTAAAACACCCAACCACATGTAGCGTGACGTACGAAACACGACGCGATGATTGCCCTCATCGACGATGTTAATCGTTATTAAAATCATTTCTATGACCATTATATACTGAACTGGGAGCCATTCTTGTAATAGCTACTGGTGCTTATCGATGAGAATGGAAAATAAGAGAGATTTCGAAACAAATGATAGTTGATAGTACGGTTTTTTAGGGATACTTGTGCTCTTCTCGCCCTGAGATTGCGTAAAACCATCCTAAATTCGTGACGGTCCCTGACAGGTTTTAGTCGGTATGCTGGCGTAGGATTTTGATAAAGACCAAACTCAGCTAAACGGACAATTGTTCTGCGCGCCGAGTTGTAAGGCCAGAGACCACGACATACCCCTGATGAGTCACTAGCGAGATTCTGAAAGGGGAGCTTGAGGTGCTTTTCTCTAGTTAAACAGGGCTGCTTCCTTCTTTGTAATAATATTGGTATTAGTAGTGGGAAATGAGTGTACGTTATTGAGAAAGTATTATGTGTACCGTAGTCTTGGGTGGTAATCCCGCACACAGACTCAGCTTTAATAACTTACGCGTAAATTCTTAACGAGCCAACTCTCGAAGATGAAGAATCATAGTCAAGACACTTGTGGTACAAAAACATTTCTCCCTCAAATATAGAGGAGATCCGCGATCAATGATGGGACTTAGAAGACCTACATTGGAATGAGTTTTAGTTCTATTTAGAACTCTTTTGATATTTTACTAGTCATTGGACTGACACTATAGTGGTCAGTATAGGTAGCAGTGGCGGTACTTCCATAGAAGCCCGAAAGCCCGACTTGCCTTACATAGTTCCGAATAACGAACTTAACGATTGTTTATTTATAAAAAAACGCTATAAACGTGAATGTGAGTACTAATCGATAGGGGTTTATTAGTCCTACGTACCAAAAAAAATATGCTGCTACTAAATAAACATTTGGGCTTGCCTTAGTTTGACACCCTAGGCACGCCACTGATAGGTAGGTATAGCCGAAGTAACATAAACATTAAAGTTAGAGACGAGAGCGGGCCGAAATCGCCTTGGAGTAACCGCACAAAGTATAGTTAGCCTTAACTGCTCCAAACTGCTCTCGTAAAGCCGGTAGCGTGGTCCGCACGAAGCAACAAAGGCGGCGTTTACACCGACGTGTAATTCTGAGTCTTTTAGTCTACCAACCTGAAAAAATCATTCTAAAATTCACATCTGCATGAAGTAAGCGTTTATGGTTTCGGCAAATCGTCATACTTGCTTAATGAAGGGTACTAACTATATTATTACCGAAGAGCCAATACATAGATTATACCCACACTATTTCGTTCTTTATCGTCTAGTACGAAATTTCTTACCAGATACTTTTTTCCTCATTTCATATACAAAAACTTTTTTTTCCTTCGTATACATATTTTAAACTAATAGTTGTCTGTTAGCCCTTAAAATGATCATAATAATTAAATACTAAATAAATACACCTAACAGTCACATACATACTACTATGATACTTCTAACCTAATACTTAGGTACGAGTATTGTATCGTAGGGATCAGAAACTACGATAAACTTTCCAGTCTCACCGCCTCCCGGACCCGAAACAATCAATAAATGAATCGGACAAGAAAAATTGTCTCGATGGAATTGAACCCGCAGCTTCTCGTTTCACAAGCTAGTTCTCAATTGCACCTCGGGTCTGACAATCAGCACACCATCACTACGGTGTGAGCTGCAGCCGAGTAAATGACCACATATCATCACGCAACAAAGAACTAAGTAGTGTTTAAAGTCTGATTTACAGCTGTGTGTCGCATCAAGTTCAGAAATGTACAACAAGTATCTCATTTTGTAGTTTACGACCCCACCGTTATGTGGGAATGGTTGCAATTAAATATTACTTTGGCGGCATTGTAACATTGTATTCAAGATTTGTTAAACTCGCTGGAGCATATGAGAGATGGACTAATCAGTGGATTTTGATACTGTTTATTGAATTAATGTTTGCTGACATGGCTTGACTATATTAAATAAGGTACGCGAATCTTGATTTAAAATTTTGAGCCTTAGAAGTAATGTGTCAGTAGACCACAACTTTTTTGCCGTAATAGAGAATGACCCATTAAGGCTCCCCGACCCATGATTCGAATATAGAACTCCTAATTCGTGGCACGCGCTTGACACTACAAAACAGCCTAATTAGCTACTATTCACACAAATTGTAGACAGATGAAGAATGACATAATATATCTAGCCTTACACAGTAGACAATATAATAGATTCTCTATTTCACTCAAAAGACCCTTTGACATTCACCGTTGAACCCCAGAATTAGACTACCAGTGATCTAGGCCATCACGCATCTATCGCCACAAATCGCGTGCTAAAACAGTCTCAAACAAGATACAGACTGAAACATTATCTAGACCCAAGTAATCTCAGCTGACCGACGTCGCACGAGTTTGTCACACCAATAAATATTCTTATATTATATTACAAGTTGCATTTCTAGTCGGCGCGTGCGCAGATCAAATCTACTGGCTCTATAAACCCGTTGGGATGGGGCGTGTCGATGGAAAATTTCATAACTTTATCGATAATTCGCTTTGTTTTAATGTTTACTTGTGTAGTAGGCTATTTGTTTATTTAAAATTTATTAGCAATTTAATTTAGATCAATATGATAGGATGTAAACACCTGTTTTTATAGCCCCAAAAGGATAGATACGTTTTGCCAATGATGGTTTTTTAAGTCCACATGTTAGAATGGGAGTTTTGCTATTGTATTTTTTATGTAGGTAAATGTTACCTAAATCTTCTTCTTATCTTTATCAACCCATATACGCCCACTGCTGAGCACGGGTCTCCTCTACCATTGAGAGGGTTTAGGCCATAGTCCACCACGCTGGCCTAGTGCGGGTTGGCAACGCTTGATAATAATTAAGCCTATATAATTAAGTTAAATGGTAATGAGGATATGATACTAGGCGTTTGTTGCACGTCGACACATTTTTTGGACCGTTCTAAATCATAAGGTAGTGCGGAAAATATTGCCTCATTTAATTAGACTGCCATTTTTACTCTTATCAAAGTTTTTTTTCTTTTTATTTATTTTTTCTGTAGATATATAGAAAGATGTGCAAGGAACAGTAAATATATAAGCTGTGTTTTCGTTGTTTATTATGTCGGTATAAAAAATACGAAATCTATCGATATATCGGTACGGGAGCATCACTAACCCAGTGTATCAAGCGGTTCTGCGGTGTAAGTAGAATATAATATTTTGCGGTCGCACAATGGTCACCAGTAATACGAGTCGCCCGATGAGTTTATATAATATCCACATAACAGTCAATGAGACGATCAATCAATATTTTGTTACGAGACTTGTCGCTTCAATTGTTTTGGATTTCATGCGTGAATTACATCTATCATCGTCAACAGAGAAGGAAAACATCGTGATGATGCCTATATATCTAAAAAAGCTTAGGAACCTTTTGGGTCTGTACGGTACGGCTGACTGTACCGCTGTAGTCCAGCGTGGTGGTCTCTCTGAACGGTATAAGAGGCCCGTTCCTAGCATTCTGTATGGTCTAAGGATGATAATGAATATTTATGTTTTTATAGTTCAGAATTAGGTGTAAGTAAAGAAAATACGGAAGTTAAAAAAGAGATTTTTGTTTTCAATGTCTAGTTTTAACAGAGGAAATCATTTGGGAGGTCCACGTTTAAAAGAGCTGCTGTATGTAAAAATCCTTTTTGAAAGATGCATCAAACAATGTACTATATCCTAACATTCGTGGGATAAAATAACTAGAACAAAACACGCGATTAATTAGAAAACTGGGACTATTATCTCCACGTTTATTTTGGGCGGTATCAATTTATTTATTATTTATATAATGTATTATATTATCTCGTGTGGCTACCGTTTGTTTCCTCTGATAACTCTTATTTCAATCGACGGTTTATTTGTATTCAATTTGTATTTAAGGTACAGTAAAGTACGAGAGATGTTAGATATGTACCCCAATTTGTGTCTGTTTCTTGTATTATATCCATTTTATTATTTACAACTTGATTTAAGTGTACAAATAATTAAAACAATTAATATTTTTTTTGTATAGTTTAAAAAAAAGGGCATAAATTCCTAATTAATATTTCCAATTCTCGCGTGAGAATGAATGAAAACATAACCCTTAGTGCAGTCTTTAGGTCCCGTACTAAATATTGCGATAAGAGTAATTTAATATAAATGTATTAAAACTTGTTTAAAAAAAATCACTTAAATTATTTGTGTAAAAAATAAATTTGAGGGAGCATGATAAAAAATTAAATTCAGAGGAATTTAAGCTACATCGTAAGTTTAAAAGGTATTCCTCAGCCCACATCTCCTATAAATAGAGCAATGTATAGCTTACAAAAACAAAGTATTTATGTAACATGAATCACGTAGTAAACTTGGCCTTAACAGTTATAACGCAATACCCTTATCAACTGACATGCGTAGTAGAGTTGTAAAATTATCAATTTATTTATGTAAACACATTGGTTCAATAGTAAGGCAAATGTTTTTAAATCAATTTTGAATTAAGATCTCATTTTTGCGATTTTTTGAGTGGTGTAAAGTTTTGTATCGATTGTATTTATTTCTAAAGTACGTAAGTACGTAAACTCACGCCTTTTTCCGTATGGGTAGGTAGAGACTGTAAACTCAATACAACGCTACCAAATTCTTTCTCTTCCTCAATTTGACATTATCGTCTTCATGCATGCACGTCAGTTTTTAGGACTCTTTATATTCATCCATGCATCAGTCAATGGAGATCTATTGCAGGCCTCTCCCAATTTAACTCTTTATATCAACTTTTCTTAATTCTTAATACTAATCTAAGTTTATACGTGCACCTACATAGAACGTCCCTGACCGACTTCACTTTGTTATAAAAGATTACATAGAAAACTAAATTGCTTTTTTGCAATAGTAGCGCATTCAAAATACACATATTCCTCCTTTGCCCTACGTTATTAGTCTTATTTTGACACATTTTGTCTACGAGAGACTTTTCAGTTTCAATTTCCCCACACTTCCCCTTTAGGTTACATGATGTTTTGTATGTATATAAATGTCGACAGTCAAAAAATGTTTTTGACTTACACAGTGAATATCGAGACAGAACATCCATTGGTGTATAGTTATTAATAAATAGTATAACGTTAAAATACGTCGTATTTTCTATACTAAAGACTGTTATTATTATTTAATTATAATTAATTATATAAACACATGTTAACAATAGAATTTATAAAAATAAAGCGAGTAATTAATTTGAAAATATTGATTAGTCGGTCAAACAATTTGCGCTTTAATTTATTTTAGTAATTGTAACATATTAGGAGGATAAACTATTGTTTAATATGTACTATGATATTTGATATATCAACACGATTGTATTACTGAAAGTGTGGGAAGCAGATATTTACATAAACTCAGGAAAATACAAGTTACGGGATAATTGAAAAAAAAAAATATTGTTAACTTAAAATAATGGTGATGATGAATTTAAAGTCGCTTATAAAATGTATGGAAGAAAGATGAAAGATAGACTAAGTTAGGGATATAGTCCCTAACTTTACTACTGCACTACCTTTTTGCATCTTTTCAATGTACACCAAACAGACTTGAACAAAAATAAATGACATAAAACAGGTCATTTTATCGTAACCAGGCATCCAAATTCTTACACCTTGCAAATATTTTGTACAGTTTACAAATATTTATTTTGTGGCTATGTTCGAAAGCAAAAAAAGACGCTTGTAGCGTTCATAAGCAACGCGCGTGCCTATAGCTTTTATTTATTTAAACACAAAACAAAATTGCAAAATCCAGTCTAATATGATTCAATAAAATTATTTTTGAAGTTCAGAGCAAATATGCTCTGGGCATTTGATATTAAGTATGTTGATAATCCACTTAGTGTGTTGCAATATAATGCACATGATTCTAACTGTGGGAACTGGATCGACGGAAAATTATCATTGTTTACCTACACCGCACGCCATCTTTGTGCAATATCAATAAAGTTGACGTTTTTGCAAGCCTGGTATATCTGGTTGAAAGCAAGTGGTTTAGCTGATAAAACCACACTAGGCCAGCGTGGTGGACTATGGCCTAAACCATCTCGAGTTGTAGAGGAGACCCGTGTCTAGCAGTGGGGCGTATATGGACTGATGATGGTGATGAAGCTGATAAGAATCCATTTGCCCTTCGAACTCTAGTTCTTCATCTATGAATGGATTCATTAACTCTCATAAGATGTCTTTTTTTTATCGCCTAAGCATGCAGACGAGCTGACGGCCCGCCTGATGGTAAGCGGTCACCGTCGCTCATGGACTTGGCAATGCCAGGAGCACAGCCACGCCGCTGTCTACCGAAAAAATGTCTCTATTTTATATGCATTTCTGCATCTACTTTTCGTTAGCTTTTTTTTAAAGTGTCGTAATAATTATAAGCGAGCCTTTGCTCTACAATACAATTTGTTTTAATAGAAAATAACATTGAAATTACTGCTAATCAAAGCCCTCTCAGTTGTAAAGGAGGTCCATGCCTTACATATAACGGCTGATGAATATGTTGACGAGTCACCAAATTTAGTGGATTAAGGCCAAAGTCTCGTGTAAAGTGAAGAGAAGATCATTCCTACTATAAGCATTTGCATTAATTGCCAGTAGTAATATTTACCGTGAGTTAAAATCCGGGCACTTAGCCTCCGCACCATAAAAATGTGATATTTCCCAGCAATTGACAGAGATAAACGACGGTCATCTAAACATTAATTCAGTCTGCTTCAACTAAACTTTGATTGCTTTACAGAATGACCTATGTCATTTGACAACACAAAACATTGGTTAGACGCAATAAAATTCATAACGGCCTTAAATTATATAATTAAATGCAGTGGTATAAACTGAAACGCATTAATTCCAAGCTGGAAAAGGTTAGGTTCAACATAAATCTGACTCCGTCATTACAAAGGCAATCTGTGGGGTAACCTAAAAACCCAGCGTACGTATGGGTAAACAGAATATAAACATGATTTCTACTCGTCAGTAAACCTAAGAAATAGCCCGTTTCAGGGCTAGCTACTGTCTATCGTGGGCGAGGAAGGCATAAGCGTGGAGCGATTAGTAAATTGTGGTTTGCATCCAATGTTCAAAAACCTGTTCACTAATACACGAGTTCCCTTCTTGAAAACTTGGATCATGCAAGCGTTACAGTTTCGTTACATTTACATACAGTCATTGCTTCAGCAATCTAGCATGGCTTTATCAAGTGATGACATTGCTTACATTTGTTTGGAAGGCACTTTATGAGGATGATACAAGACTTGACTGGTTAGAATTATTTTATCATAACGTGCAGTCAGTCCCCTTGTAAAGATGACGTTATATTAATGGCAAAGAGGTTGGCGAGCGCAGGGTTGAGCGATTGTCACTGGTGACGTTGCTGCCGATCTAGCAGTGTCTGTAGGCTGATGATGATGATGATGATAAATAAATATTCCAAAAGGTCCTGAGCTAATAGCTTGCACGTCGCACGAAGCTATACTATTACGTAGTGCATTATACCCGAGTGTACACGTATGAACTTTTGCGGGGTACAGCAGAAGCGGTTTTAGAACCGGTCCGGTGAATACTGCACGTTGCCTCCGAGAACAGGGAGTGGTGTGGAGTCGCCTTTATTCCTAAAAGTTACCCACCAAGTGATAAGTGCGAAAACCAACCAAACATAGTGGTGATATATTAACGATTAAGTATAGATGGTGAAAAATATGCACCCATAGATAACTAGGTAGGTACTACGCGTGCAAGATGTATTTTTTCATCACGATATGCTGTAAGAAGCTGAAAGACTTAAAATAACAATGATAACATAATCATACATGATTTAAGGGTTTTATGATTGTTTTAAAATCAATCCTATGTTACAAAATTACTAATGATAGCAACAGCAAAAATATACTTCCATAAATCATATTTACTTGTAAGTAAAGAGATAGAATTTTACCACTTTAGCTGCTGCGCAAAAAGTTTTACAAACCAACAACGACTCTAAACTTTTCTCCATCCTAGAGGCAAGATTTTGCTGTGAAGCGTCTTTATTACTCGGCGTCCCTAGATACAATCTGTGGCTCACGCGTAGTAACTATAATCACTTATTATAAGTACATTGGGCCCATTACGTTTCCTGGTTTAAGCGAAACCTGCTTCTTTACTTTGTTTGTCTTGTTCTCTTGATTTGCTGGCATTGATGCGGCCCGGGCGTGTGCATCCCTTTGTTTACTTCGCTTATTTGGTGCGATAATTTGTTTCGTTTTCATTTCGGGTTGTTTTTAATCTTTTGCCTTTTTGTGTTTCTTTAATATTCAGGCGAACATTGAGATTGAACCTTTTAGATTAACGGTTTCAATCTATTTCATAATATTAAGATT
Organism: Cephonodes hylas; assembly: GCA_030295005.1. NCBI lineage: Eukaryota > Metazoa > Arthropoda > Insecta > Lepidoptera > Sphingidae > Cephonodes > Cephonodes hylas. The sequence goes on from AP025382.1 coordinate 8,966,176, forward strand.
CAATACATATTACTATTTGCCGGAACGCATCAAGTGCATCGTGGTGTCGCGGCTGAAGTGTCGTGCGATCAAGAGATCTTGGGTTCACTCTCCGGGTCAGGCGTAGTGTTTTACTTTCATATTGTTTAAAAAGCTAAATTTTTACGTAAAGGTAACAATTGTTACCTTTGGATGTTGTGTTAAATTTATGTTTATTATTGAACGAATGTTTCTGGGTGAATTGACAATTCAAAAGCGCTTATAAGTCTATTTAAATGAATATTATTTTGACCTTGACAATGAGTTATGGTAAAGAAAGTTATCCTGACATGTTTTGACTTTTCCAAACTATTATTATTCTCAAAGACGCTGTAAATAAATATCGATAGAGAATCTGAAATTTAAAAAAATAACATTTAATGAGCCAAACATCACGTGCAAAACAAACAAATTAAGAAAAATATTTACAAACATATCATTTTAATAGCAAAACTTCACCGTAAACCGCCGTAACACCGGTGATATCTAAAAACCACAAGCTTTCGACACAGAGTACAAACATTATAATTCTAATCTCCAATACATAAATTATAGGGCAGTCGTTAAATATCAGTACCGAGCGATTGCAGTGACATAAAGCTGTTTTACATCTGCCACTTTATTCGTATCATCTTTCTGTTCAGTGAAGTCTTTAATGGCATTAGAATAAAGCCTGTTTTTGCATTTTGCTATGGTATTTGGAAATTTGTCACCAAGTTCTCCGCTTTGCGCAATATCAACGCCAGCGTCTGATGTACTATTTTGTATATCTTTAGTGTTAGTGTAATTGAAATTGTCTTTTACATGTTTTTGTTCTAATTACGTATCGGATTATGAGTTTTAATGTTCCTTTGTTTCCTTATCTTTATTTTAATGTCAAAGGTCTTTGAACTATTTTGTTGTGCTTGAATGAATTGAACGTTATTGCAATTTATTTTATTAATCGGAATTATATTAACAGAATTATAATTCTTATTTATAATGTTCCCTTTATTTAATTGCAGTATATTGTAATGAGATCACGTGATACCTTCTTGTATTAGTTCATTCTTTAGATTTAATGATGACCTCATGTCTAGTGATCTATATTTATATTTCTGTATGAAGGACCTAATTCCTGTTAGTATTTATTCAAAGTAACACAAATATTTTAACATATACGAATTCGATGCAGAATTTGAACGTCTCCAGAATACGATAAATGTTTTTTCTTATATAAATATTTGAATTAACAATAATAATTTTACATAACTTTGGAAAGCTATCCAAAGTTTTAAAGTGCTATTGCTAGAATCAATTTATAAATAGAATTGAAATCTCTATATTTTTGTCTTGGCAGTACAACCAAAGAAAGATCACTCTGTCGACTGTCAAAAAAAAAAGAAATTACTGATTGTACTGTTCAAAAGAAATACGTTACCCTTCGATACTTCCATTTTATTTGTTAGGGTGATAAACTCGATTGTTTATTGAAATCCAATTGGATTGAGAGGTATTTGTTTATGTGGCGGCTGCTTTAAATGAACCCTCAGGCGGCGTTCCTCTTTGATGAAGGTACTTAAACATCAATTGTTTATAATAGTTATTAACAAAATAATCTCCGTTTAAAATCGGTGATTTCAATTGATCTCCCATATGTTGAAAGTAAAGAAAAGGATGCTATTTTTAAGACAGTTTGTGTTCCAAATTTAAGTGTCCATTAGTCATTAAGTCAAACGTATAGGAGTAGAATAGGTCATGGTTTTGAAAATGATAATGAAATTTTTGGTATAATTTATATTTTGTCATATTAAATAAGCAAATTACTCAGATCAATATTTTTTTTGATCATACATTAATGTAATTATTGAATAATGTCACGACTACAATTTGTGTTTTCTTTCTGCTGAAGTATTTTTCTAATTGTGTCTATTTAATAGCAAAAATATAAAAAATGAGAATAAACGAATACGACACACACTCATACCATTTGCCATTTATTCGCATCATATACATAACACGCTCCCTAAGACATAAACACACCAAAACCCGAACTAAGCCAGCAATAACACCGCAAAATGAATAAACATTCGAGCCAATTTAAATAACGTTGTAAAATGCATTAATGGTATAAATGGCAGTCCCTAATTATAAAACACAAGGACCGGTCATCTATCAAACACGACCTAGATACGCACGTTCGTTTAGCTCGAACGATCTTAGCCTAGCCTTGAGCTATGTTCAGAACCCTCATTATGGTGTAATGCGCTTGGGTTTTCCTCTTTTGAATGTAGGACTGTATGGATTTTCTATGTTGGGACATAACTTCGAGCCTATATTCCCTGGTAGGCAGAGGTCCATTTCTTGCTATATTACATTTTGTCGCCATGCCAAATTTTAACAGTTATGTAAAAGGCGAGCTTATCGTCTGCTAATAAGAAATTTCTCTTGGAAAAACCCTATTACACTTTGCTCGAACCGGGAATCAAACCTGGGACTTCTGGATCACATACTTTGATTTTAGTCGACTTTATAATTTTTAATAAATTATAGAATGCATTATTACATTAGTATTTTAACTTTACAGTTTTTCTACAGTGATATAAAGACTGTTGCGAATATCGGCGTTAATATGAACACGTTACCATAATCAAATTTTTTAACTATAACTAGTTAATATAAGAGATACCTGCAATAGCCGTAGCCTTTTTTCTATACTTTAAAATTGATGATTCATTTCTTGAATAAAGAAAATTTTGTCTTTGACTTTGGGATTTGAAATCAGACTTCAAACTCATAGCTTATGAGAGTCCACAGGTGCTCTGAATTTCGTAAGATCATTAGTCTCACGTTGGACACCATGTTTAGGAAAGGCGTCATATTGAGTCGCGTTTAGCACGCCAATAAATATAATTTGTAACTCGTTCGATCAACCCATTTATTATAGATTTCGTGGCTTAATTTTCTTTAGAAGAGAGTTTTAGAGCCGCTTTATTTCTCCTAGTTAAATGGTAAATTAAAAAAATATCTAATATTAAACCCATAAGAAGAACAGGCTAAAAGATTTTTTGTTTACGTTAGAAATAATATCAAATTAGATATAATAAGGAGAAGTTTTAAACAGAGATTAAACATTAAGATATAATACTAACTTCGTTTGCGTATATCAACAAACATTGAAGTTAAAGGATTCGCAAAAAACGACAAATGTGTTTCGACTCTACAAATATTTATTGCGCATTTATCCCTTTTTGAATACCTTACTTCTATTTTGAAAGAGTTTCAGGTTATTTTATTCACATTTTATTCACTGTTCACTAAACATCTGCTTGTGACTACGTTTTTTCCCAAAATGTCTTGACGTAAACTTAATCACCAATCAACCATTTTAATGAAAAATTAACAAATATCCTCGCAATTAAATCCTTAACATAACAACGGACAAATCAGCAAAATCACAATCAATGACAAACAGGTTCTCGAGCAGACGGGCGAATATCAAACAATCTACAGCAGTTTGAAATGTACACAACTAGGCATCGAATCGACAACCTGTACCGACCAGTCCTCCTACACGTTCGTGGGCGTGCCACCTTGCAGACAAACTCGTTCGTTCAACAAATCCTTTATGCAACTCGGGTGTGCGGGACTCGTTTGCACACTTTTGTATTGATACTCCGGCCAGACTGTTTCAAACGTCTTGGTTTACTAATAATGTTTTCCTATAAATAACAGAAAGTAACTTCATGCATAAACTATTATGTACTCTCGAGGGGACAAACAGAGTTTTATGTTCAGGATTTTTTAGTAATTATATATTTTTTTAAAAGAAGAGCCTAAAGACTTAAAACAACACACTGCTAGATAAAATTTTAACTCTATTTAGGGTTTGAACCTACTAGGATTAAACTCACATTACCTCCCTTCCCTGTGCTGATAACCCATTAGGAACCTACAACTTCATTTCATGTCTTATATCCAGAAGACTCTCTATACAAATAGATAGCAAATCAAAACAAAAACAGTCCTTAGACACTTATCTTCCCAACGACGCAGATAAAATATGACTTGCAATAATTTTTGCATCAGTTAAAAAACCACCCAAGCGGATAGGCAGAAAAATGAATCACAGGCGTACTTGACCCAGTTTTCGTTCACGCATGATGCACACGTTGCACAAGGAAGCTAATGCTCCTTAGCGATTCTCATCATCATTTTTAATAACAGTCGACAAAGACCTTATGTTTATTAATCAGTAGTAATAATAGCAACTGGATGTCTAGGTTTATAATAAAATAACTCAATAAATGTATAGAACAGTCATCGCTCTGACTCCACACTAGATTGTAAGTCCTGTGTTGTGGGTATCACTTCCATTTTAAAAATAATATTAATTCCTTCATTCCTCAAATTATCTTCATCAACCGTCTTCTTTTCGTCCACTGTTGGACATAGGCCTCTTCTATGGCACTCCACTGGGCCCGATCTTCGGCTCTTCTCATCCAGCCTCTGCCTATTTTGAAAACTTGAAATTGTTATCAGTATCAAAAGCTTTATACAAAACCACTGAGCAAAATTTTCACACCAGAAATCTAGAATTCAAAATAATCTAGGCACGTAGGTGTTGGGCTAGAACTAGGCTCTGTTTACGAATAACAATGAGAACCGTTAGTTCGTGACAAGGTGCCGTGTCGTAGTTCCTGACGGGAATACATCCACATTTAATCAGGGGAGTGGCTGGGAACCCGCGTTTCCACTGCGCATGTTTTGACAAGTTAATGTCCCCGTCATAAGTATGCGGCAAGTCGTGATGACTTTTGCATGGTTTTAATCGGATTTAGATCAATTGAATGCGGTTGGAAGACATGTTGTGATGTGTTGAAGGATATTGTTGATGAGTTTTCAAATTTGGAATGCTAATTGTCAAGTTTATGGACGTTGACAGTTTGTGTGATGGTTTTTTGTTTTATTGATTTATTAAGCTTAGTATAGGGGTATGTGTAAAAATGGACTTAGTGACTAAGGTATTCTCTAACAGGCGACCTTAATGTAATGGTTTTACGTAAATATTTTAAATAATAGGTATGTTGGGTAAGTTTTGATATTAATTTTTTTTCTCATGAAATAATACGCTACATTAAGTGTAGGTAATTAACGCGAATGTTTGTTGTTGTTAACCTTAATAAATCTAATTCACCTGCCAAAGAAAATTGGATATAACATATAAGATATTTTTATATTACATAATATTAATGAAAAATCCGACTTCATAACACTCAAGTTTAAGTTTCATAAAAAGTACAACAAACCTTCAAAGGAACCGGTCACAAAGCTGAGTCAAAGACCGTCACGCTCAAGCAGCTATGAACTCGAAAGAAAGCCCTCCAAGAGATTACTCAGACGGAAAGAATGGATCGGATAAAAACCAAAGGGTCGGCGAAATCAAATCCGTGTGGGAGTAGACAATTATTTCTTTAAGTCATTGCTGGACTTTCGAAATAACAAAGAAAGATTGACACTTGCAGATTGGTCAAGACGTTTAATTAGAAATGGTTGGTGTTATTGTACGTGAAAATGTCTTCTAGGGACTTGGTGTAACTGAGATTAAAATATATTTTTCATAAGAACTAAGAAGTTATATGTACATATAAATTTAATATGTATAAATTCCTACACCGTCGCAGTAGTAGACGCCCATCCTCAGTATTGACAAAGGACCTAGTAAAGATCTTCAGAAATGGCTGGATGCAGAGCGCTTCTGAGTCGCAAGAGATGAGTCTGGAAGTTTTTAGGGAAAATGTATGTCAAGCCGTACAGGCTGATGATGCATAGTTAAGCCGATTAGTGATAATTATACTAGGGGTATATCTAATTTTATTTCTTAATGGAATAACTGTAGAAATTATAAAACAGTTCAGAGGTTAATGGCTCAATTCGAAACTCTCATTGAAAGCTCCAAGTACGCTTCAACAGTTCCCACAAAGGGTTATAATTAAATAATAAAAATTCAAATGATATAATTGCCAATAACTCAATCAGTGAACAATGATTAAAATTATCTCACACGCAATTTGTCCGTCAAAAAATCGACACCAGCGCTACGGGTTACATGGGGCAAATCATCTACCTAATTGAAGTCTTTATTGGTGTTGCCACATCGTAGGTGAATTTGAGTTATTTTTTTAACTTTAGGACATATTATTTCTAGTTTTAAAAAAATAGCATAAAAAATTGACGATTCAAAAGTGCTTGTAAAAGTCTATTTGAATAAAGGAGATTTGACTTTGACTATTGTTAGAAGAATCTACGTAACACACTGAAAAAAAATAAACTAACACTTGTATAAAATTATGCAAAACAATTTCTACACCAGTAAGATACTATACCTACATCGAGTAAATTATTATATTATCAATATGAGGATTGTTTTTTAGGGAAAGAATAAAAAATGTTTCCATATACAACTGAAACTATCTTTCAGTTTCATTATAAACATTATTCTAAAGGCTATACTCATTTTAAGCCTCTTTTTTATTCTGCCAAAATGACTTAATGCAAATGGCACCTATGTTACATTAAGGTTTTGAATACTATATGGACTGGTAAGAGAACCCTAGTATTTTTTTTCCGACAACCAGCAGAATTACGCCAGCCTATAGATTCAGAAACAAGAAAATCTAGTGTCACTTTTGTATACTCCTATACAATGGTTATTCAAATACATCCAATTTGTGAGATAATCTACCATCCTTCCATGTTCTATGAGCTGGCAACATCAGTCATTAGTCCTCAGTACTGACTACATGCACGTGAGCGCGTATCATTACATCAAATTGATAAATAATTGTGATGCATTTTTACGTACAGTCGTCGAGTGTTTTGAGTTTAAAAATAATATTCACCAAAATTATTCGGTGATTTTGGGTTCAAGTTTTTTTTTGGCTTGTTGAGTATGGCATTTGTGTTTCTTTTTATCCTAATTTTCTTCTATTCTTTTTACGTAGGTATGTAACTGAATCCTGGTAATAGACTTCCTTGCCCATTCGTCTTAGTACATCGTCCTAGCTCACACTGAACTAGGTTTAGTTGACTTCATAACGTAAAAAAAATCTAGTTGGATTTCACGAGTATCCAGGTATTCTCTCAGTTTTCTTCGACGTAAAATGGGCCACAGTTCACTACGTAGACACATCTTACTTGTAAAAGTTAATTTTACGACAAATTAATCATGCTTTAATCCATTGGCGGTACTTACATAGAAGCTCAAAAGCCCAGAATGTCTTACAAAATTCCGAATAAAAGTATTTAAGCTTTATATATTTCTTTCACAAAACAAATTCGACACATAAATAAGAATATCCTGGTCACACAATAAACAATTATATATACTAAACATTACACAGTTAACTTATAAAACTTTGGCCTTCTGTGGAAGTACCGCCCCTACTTTGACATAAGACCTTAGTAAAAACGAAAAAAGTTTATTTTAGTAACAGTTTAATCATCAAACGATTACATAAAAGCCCGACAATTATTAAGTTGATAGACAATCATAATAAAAATATTAAATGTATTTAATTTTGTATGTGATGGTACTTTTATTACCCATTGTTGCAGTTAAAATTACTCAACCCGGTATTTAGGCAAAGTATTGCTAATATACGATAATTTCAAAACTGACGATTGTTTAATAAATATGCTTTGAGGCTTCACTTAATAAATGTTGGTTCAGCTGTCGTAACCTATTTTTCTTTTGTCTTTTTAATAGGTTATTCTGAAAAACAGGACAACCTAATAATTTAGTACAACAGATGTAATTGACATTGGTATGACCTATATAGAATTATATCAAGTTAAAATTATAAGAATAACTACAGCTAACAATTTATAATTGATCAACCTTTACAGATCGTGGAATCATGAATGAAGCATAAATTTTTATATGAATTAAGGTCCATTTACGAGTTCTTAGGACTTGAAATACGTGAAAAAATATCAGAATAAAAAACTGTTATTTTCGCCAAAACGGACTGCTGTCTCGTCCCCTCTGTAGCTTTAACAGAATCTTTTGCGTTTCAATTGAAAAAAGTATTTTTGGCTTTATTTTTAGGTGCCTTAAAAACGATTCTTTCAAAAATAAATGATTAAATAGCAACCAGAAAATATAATGATTAAAATAAATAAAAATTGCAATCTAAGGTGTGTAGTCGGCCAACCTTCACTAGGCCAGCGTTTTGAACTAAGTTCTAAACCCTCTCAATTGTACAGAAGGCCCGTGCCCAGTGCGCAACGCTCAACTTTATTCATCATCAGATAAAATGCCTTTTTATCACAACTACCTCAGTTCCTCCGATAATGCCCTGAATAAAAATATTGCTCAACACTTAGTGGCATACTGACTGGCATTAATTTTTCAATCTGGTAGCCACGACTGCAGTGGTCTCGTATAAAAACCGCCTTACCGTGATTTGATAATGACGGCTTTGTCATTAGGTATCGGAGGCAAAAAGGGCCGGCACACTCCAGTAGGGCTGCTACAAACATCTTTAGCTTTTTCTTGTTGACAACCTTCATTCAAGTTGATTAGAAGCTTGCGAAACACTGGCTTTCGATTGGATATGTTTGAGTGATTATTAATAAAACGATAATGATTATTTATAAATTATTTGAATTTGGTAATATCTGCAATGCTTTCTTTAAGTAAAATATATGGAACTTTTTGTATAAGAAAATAGGTTGTATAAAACGATTTTTTTTAGGTTTTTTTTACGTCAATGAGTTTGTTATAATTCTATTACCTATCTCCAATATTCGATCACTGTAGTGTTACACATGTATGTTTTATATCTTTCGCGATATATTTATTTAATTTCTATATAATTAAGTATTAAGGCAGGAATAACTACTAAGGCATTTTCTTACACCCAACCTTATGGTAGCAGACAGAAAAAAATGTGCATTATTTACGGAAGACCACTAACAAAATACATACTTAATTATCTACACAAACAAAAAAATAAAACAGTAATTTAAGGTGGCATATTTAAAGAGATAACTCCATTTATCTAGTTTTCAATAAATTTTGAATCCAGCGTATCAGTTACTTCTACAATAAAACGCATTATAAAGGATTAAGGATATTTAATCCAGTAACTCCTCGATATAGGTAAAGCTAAAAGCGAGATTACCTTTAAAAGCACGGCAGAAGCCTGTTCGAGAACTACTTTGAAACAATATGATAAGGATGCAAATGATTTCCTATAGGATTCAATGAAAATTTCATTATTAAGACAACTTTTTAAATACATTTAAAAGGATAAAAAGATTTTAAGCCATGTGGACAAATCAAATAGGTATACAAACAGTTGCTGATAGATTTTCTGGCGACGTTCTATGATACGTTTTCAAAAAAATTGTATGAAGATATTACCGATTTACGTGTATTTATATCGAAGGTTTTATTAATTTTTCGACACTTTAGTGAATATTTTAGAAATTTACTTAGGGTCTCAATTTGACCATCATCACCTATGTAGAGTCAGAAAATCATTCCATTGCTGACTAGAGTGTCGAAAGTTGAGATTCATATTTTACCTCTCCTTACTAAAGACAAGTATACCCCATCCCAACAACCTATTATACAGCGCATGCGCAAGACAAGTCCAAACGACCTCAATATTTGATTCACAAATAATATTAATTAAACAAATCGTGTCCAGCCAGCCCTATTGGCCGGGAGCTACGGCGGAGTTCAGAAGTCAGTCACGCGCCGCCAACACACCGATAGTAAACGTGCGCACTTTATCTTACCTATATATTTATTATAAACACTAACAGTAGCCACAGAATCGATAGAGGCCAAATTGTTTAAGGCTCGGGCAAACAATCGAATTTTAATCGAATAATCGAGTTGCGGTTGGATTGTTTATTGGGTAGCGTATCGATTTGATTTTGATGCTGGCAGGCAGAAAAACTTTGTTTTTTTTTATTATATTTGAAATATTTTAACATATAATATTACACCACATCAGTCCATATACGTCTCACCGCTGGGCACTAGCCCTCTCCCACAACTGAGAGGGTTAATGTCTTGGTCTACCACGCTAGACTATTGCGAGTTGGCGGAGTACACCCCTAAGAAATTACAACAAATAAACCAAAATATTTTATTAAACCATTGCTTTCCTCGCATCGTTCAGGTTAGTGTTTTCCAACCTATTTTAGGCCATACCCTCCTTAACATTTTTTTAATTTTTATGTCCCCATACATAATAGGTATTAATTAGTAATCTAGTCGTGTTGAGTCCATTTGCCCCCTTATTTATTAACTGAAAACGCAAATTTATTAACTGAACTGAAAGTAATATAAGATTCATTATTATAAAATCATTCGACCTATGAAGGGAAATCCTTACTCAATATCTATACTGTGTAGGTTCACAAAATATCGTAAATTGATATATCTCCTGTAGATAGTGCAGCGACGCCTTAACAATAATTAATTTTAACAGCTTATCGTTTGTTTAGAGGAGTTGCAATCAGTTTCAAATCGGAATACTATTTACCTTTTAATTGCGGTTCGTAATATTCATGAAACTTCAATGCAATTAAAGGTTATTAAAACTACGAGTATAAAGTATTATTGTTTCTTTCTTTTATGCAACTAAGAAAGAGAATAAATAAATTAATATCTACGCCAAAAACACACATATATCTGAATCTATACATAGTAACTAGTATACTACAAGAGACTTTTCGGTCTCAGAAACAACCAGACCCAAAGAGACAAAAGGCAATCAAATATTTGTCTCGGTACGGGGATCGAACCACCAGCCTCTTGTTTTAGAACCTAGAGTCGAGGCTAATGCGCAACGGGGCATTCCTAGTCGACGTCAGTCAGTCCCTTTATATTTATAATCTTAGTTGCTAATGACATTATTAGCCAGGCTTGTAGTTATTCGGTTCTATAACACATAAAAATAATTGATTCAAAAACTCAAGATTCCTCCAACAACAAATTCTACAGCAAATAAAAAACAAAATTTCTCCCAGCTTCAATAGTCTCTATCAAGATCACTGCCGTCTCACATTCGTACTGCAGTTAATTAAATGCGTCTATTTCTGTACATATCCAATAATTTATCTTTTTACCGTACAAGCTCCTCTGACGCCCCGCTAACTGGTGTCAAGTTCCAAAGGCTACCCTCAAAGAAGCCGTCTGTTGTGCCAGAAACATTGACGTGGTCTCTGTCAAAAACTAAAAGCGATTGACACCATTGGTACAAAATAAAACGCGGGATCAAAAATAGCTTCAATACATAGCATTTTAACACGTTGGTTTTTTTCTGTGATATTAAATAAGGATGAAAAGACTGAAGACTAAAAGTAATTTAGCTTTATTACGAAAATTTTCTACAAAATAAAAGTCAGGTCATTTGGTAATGTAATAGAATCAATCAAATTGCTAATAATGCAGCGTTAAAACTATCATGATTTTAAATATAATTGAACTAAATTTGAAAATGATAGAAGAGACGGGGCAATGAGATGCAACAGAACTACAGTTTAGGCGTAATAGGCACGTGCTTGTTGTCGACTTTAGTATTCAAATTGTTGCTCAGTAAATGTAGTGTAGGACGTATCAGGGCCAATAGGTGCGATGACCTGAACAAATTTGCTAATAAACTGGACGAGCCGATGATATGTACCTCAAATAATATCTGGTATAAATCTGTGTTATTAACAAATCACTTATCTATTCTTTCCTTAACCCAGTTCTGCACGTTGTATAATGATTTAGACTGGAATAAATCTGCGCAATGTTAAAATGTGATCGAATTGGATGGTACTATTATGAACATCAAAACTTTACTGGTGAAGGAACGTCGCAATTATCTCTTATGTTTTTTTTTTAAATTACGAATTTGACGGCAATTTTTTGCACTGGTGTAGTAAAATCAAAGCAATGCTGCTGAAAGAATTTGGCTTTATGTCGGCGTAGAGTATATAGAAACAAGAGCGGACTATTCTTTTTATTTAAAAATTATAACGCCCTATCGAGATGTCGAAGACAATATAAATATATTTGATAAGATCAGTACATATACGTCCCATTGCTGGGTACGATGATGTCCGTCATCACCACGCTGCAATAAGTTCTAATGAATTTTGAATTTAAGAAAATTAAAACCTCGCTATCCCTTTCAACTCAGGCCCACCTCCAACTAAAGCATAGAGTGTAAACGTTCAATTTGTCGGTAATTAAGTATAAGAAACAGCAGGTTTGTTCTTAGCCCGCCGCCTCAGATCAAATCACGTAATGCGATACACAAAACGACGCGGGGAAAGTGTTTATAAAATAAATTGCTGTACATGCAGTTCTAATCTTATTATTGCTTCATTGAATCTGGAGTATGTTGGCGGGGGCTATTTAGATTTTGAGTGGAATTCTAGGTTTGAAATGAGCTAGATTTCCTGTATAACGTTTTTTTTTGTGAGAAAATTAAGTGGTGAAATGTTTCTGATAAAAGACAAGAAGCTTACTCCCCATCAGTTAGTATATTACGCAAAGAGCAATCTATTATTTTTTACCCTCGATAATTTTATTAAGGTTACTATTGAGCTGTCACCAACTAGTAATTTATAATCACCATTATCACCGTCAGAATTCTGATGCTTTACTAACTCAAAAGTACCAACAGTGTCTATAACAAACAAACCAAAACACAAATAATTTTCCTCGACAAACAAAGCATTAGGTTTCAATTCAACGCTGTCCCGATAATCGACTGTAGCTAATAGCTCACGTAGCTAATGCTAATGCAATATACAGACATTAACGCTGTCCTTTATTGGAAGCCCTTGACCCGCAGTTTAGCTGGATAATGGTCTCGGAACACCTGCGAGCGAAGAGTGGAGTGGGCGGCTGTGGTACATTGTCATAATACTGTGATCTAGCTTGGAGTTTCAAGTGGTGGTTGAAATTCCTCAAAATCAGTTTCAATTTACCTACATAACTTCAAGCTTGTTGTTTAGGAAGGTGAGCCGGTTGCTGTTTTTCGGATATGTTTTCATGGAGAAACACAACAACACTTTGTCTGATTTGTCGATCGAAATGACTTTAGATCGACACATACCTATTTTTGCTATAAGAATGCAATTCATTAAATAAATTCTGTGAGAATTGTGATATCGGATCATCCTAAAACTTTGATGTGGAATTAATCCTTTGAGGAAGTAAATCTATTCTTCATTTCTAAAGCTTGTATTAGATTAATTCATTTAGTCCTCAACATGTCTCCGATAGAAGCAAATAGACTATTTTAATGCGGTCGTAAAGTTGTCTAACGAACGGTAGGCCCCGGATTGATTGCGTTCTCGTATCGAGTGAAGTGTTATTGGGTTTTTCCTATAAAAATTCTCAGCAATAGGTTTTATTTGCGCCCGAGAATAGGCTTGTTTATACTTGGAGCATTCTAAGTGACTAAATATCGAGGATATAATATTAAAGGCATCTTGTTATATCTACGTAAGAATGACAATATTGACAGCCCCGTGGCGCAGTTGGTTAGCCACCAACTTGCGAAACATGAATCCGTGGGTTCGATCTACGCACCAAGACAATTTTTTGTGTGATCCACAAGTAATTGTTTCAGATCTAAGTGTTGGTAGTTTATATTGATATCCATTTCGTATTTTTTGATATCCCTGACACAAGACGTGCCTCTTTAAATGGGTTGCTTATAAAACTAAGTTTGATGCTGAAGTTCAATAAATCATAAAATTAATACGAAACAAATACAAATCATTAAGAGAGTCAACAAACATCACGGAGTTGTGAAAGTATTGGCATATCACGTCGATCCGTACAATGGTTCGGGCGTACTCCCGAGCTGGCATTTTGTACTGTAATGGGAAGCAAAGGCCACTCATACTGCTTGCGGTTATTTGCGCTTACTTTAGAGATGAGTTTAGTACATTATCACGATTTCGAATATGATTTTTTTCGGTACATAATTCGATCAGTAAGTACTCAATGGGATTGATATGCTAATTGACCGCGATATTTAGATTCAGTTTGGAGTATCACGAGATTATGCTGCTGGGCACGGGGTCCTCTATAACTGAGAAGATAATTCTATTTTGCACACATAACTTCGATAAGTCAGCGATGTGTGTCTGGGGTTTGACTACGAATTCCAAAATGACAAAATGCATAGAGTAATGTAAAACAGCGAATTATATGCAGTGATAAGGGATGACCTTTGTCTTTTCTAGCCACAAAATTCTTGTAACGCTGTCTTTGACAACTATATCCCCGATTATCCTCACGCAATCCTAATCTTTAAATAGAAATGCATTCTTTTGAAAGTTTGTTATGGATCTGGGTTGCTTTCATGTGTGTTTTATAAAAGAACCTCACCTTAACATTTTTTTTTTCAAAAAAATAAACAATGCCGACATCAAAGTGCACCCCACACGGTGGTGTATTATAACAAAAAAATAGAAAAGTCGCAGCTAGTGTGGCGCTACTGGTACTACTGAGAGTTCCGTACAACTGTGATACGAAGAAAAGATATGATAAAAGTTACTTATTTCCGTTTTGATTTGAAAACGTTCGAAATTCAAACAAAACGTGTATGTTACACGTTCTACATATTTTTTTAAAATATGATTGTTTTAATTACTCGACAGCTTAGTTTTCAGTCCCACAAAAACCCAGAGCCGCAAAATTCATGCGGGAATCGAACTCGCGGCCTCTTGTTTCGCAAGCTGGTATCTAGCCGACTACGCCATGCTAATATGTTAAATTGCACCTCTTCATACTATTTCAGATACTTAAATCGTGTGTTCGTACTTCAAAATTTCCTCTTCAGTATAATAATGTTCTAATTTTTTATTTCTATCTTTAAATCTTCCCAATCTAACATAATACCAAACTTCAGCCATCGGAACCCCAACCAAGGATATGTTTACACTATCAGTGACGAAGCAACATTAATGCCATATTTGTTTACATTTAGAGTAACGGGGCACGTGTTAGGTCCGTGTGTCGTTAAAATATTCAGAATTCACCCATCTGGCGCAGCGTGCGCCGTTTAATGAGTTGATACGGTGTTAAATTATATTTGTCACAGTTTTGGTGAAAATATCGTAAATATTTTATCGACGATAGAATGTTAAATTTGAGCTATAAAAGTTACTTTGTGGTCTATACGTTCGGGTTTAATGTGAATTAAAAATGTTTAAGAAATTTATCAGGCGAATGTGGACATGCATACTTTTGCTGCAAGACTACAGGGCATTCAGATAAGTGTTAGAAAGTCTAAAATGTTTTATAAAAAAGCAAACAGAATACCACATCAACAAAATTATCAAGCACATAAAACCCGACATAATTCGCATAATCAACACATTTAGATCATTTACGTTTGTACTAAAAACGTTAAGCTCAGCTAAAACGTTTCCTACAATTAAAGTGATATTATTTTTTTCTCGGAATATTTCTGCAACAAATCTAACTCGACGCGTGCGCAAATTAACTCACACACACAGCTACACACACGCACACAACGGACTAAACATGCAAACAAATGAAAAACGATCGTTTCTCAGATTACTATAGACTGCAGCGTGGACAGATAATGTTTATGGTCAGGTTTTGCAAGCGCTACTCAAAGCTACAAAAACAACGCTTGATTAAAGATGGAAGTTAGAATTGATTTTATTATTTTTAAACTGCCAGTGTTCAATTTAAAATTCGAATAAAAATTTGCTTGGGAGACAGCACTTAATTTTTCAAGCAAGAGTAATTTTTTAACCAAATTATTTTTGACAAATGATCACTCATAAAATTATATGTATGACTCTTATGGATACGATAGAGAAAAGTCATATAAGTCTTTAAGTTCAGAAGAATCTCGAACTAAATCCTCTAAACAGAAAAGTTTCGAGCGACTATTATCACGTTTTGGAATTAAATCAATAATTTCCAACAAATGTCTCCTCGGTGCCTTTACTATTAAAAAGTTTGAGGGTCATAGTGAAGTAAGTTCTATAATAGTTGGATACGAATTACCGCGACTAATACCGTTGGCAGTAACCTTGTGCGAGTGGCGACTGCGGAAAATTTAACTAATGTAAAATTAAAATATTGTGTACATTTAGAACCTACTGTTTTTACTTTTGGCAAAGTAAAAAAGTGCTTTTCAGTCGAAAAAGTCTTCTAAGCTTTTCTTTTAGGTTCCTTAAAAAATCTTTTAAAACCTACTGAGTCATCATTCTCCTGCCCTGCTCCCAATTCTTATTTGGGGTCGGCGCAGCATGTTTTGTCCTTCCACATAGGAAGGAAGGACAAATCATGCTGCATAAGAGTTTTGGCAGATTTTTTACGGCCGGCCGCCTGCCTGACGCCAACCCTCCTTGGGATTTTCATTGTTTTAGGAATGGGGTAGGGATAGCGTGTGTTTGGGTACAGGATACTGCAGGAAAGGATATTTGGCCTGATGGTAAGGATGCTACAGTCCCGGATAAGGAAGTATTAGGAGACTGTAACAGCTCGGGGGGCCGAGCTCGCGTACTCGTAGCCCTGTTCCATGACTGGCTAGATCAATGGAAAAGGCATCCCCTGAACCTACTGAGTAAACAGTGATTAAAATAAATAATTTTTTTAATACTAATTGGTTCTAGGTGTAAAATTCAACCTTAACCTTTTAAATTATAGAGGGGCTCATGCCCTGAAATGGGACTGGAATATATATAATTGTATACTGGAATATATTTATAGCTAAAAAGTCTTCCTTTCCATTACACTCAATTATACGTTGTACTTAAAAAAAACTAATTCTGTATACGAAGCACTAAAGAACAAACTGGCAAACCATCTAAATGTCATTCTATTAACCAGACCACAGTCATTTCCTCACGAAAAAAAAACAAGAAATGCTCTAAGAACATGTGGACGCACCAATTACAATCATGATAGTAGGAAAATTATAACCTCGGTGTGGCTACCTCGTTCTGTCTCTTTTTAATCCTGTAATTTAGAGCTGTAAGAAAGAGATAGGAATATAAAATGATTCGTCGCTATGCTGGTCTCCTGGTACTTAGAAAATCATGTGGTTGATTTCTTCACTTTTGGAAGCCGTACATTTAAATTTTCAATGCACTGATATATAACTTTTTTGTTGATATTCAAGTAAGATATTGATCGAAAAAATATGAACATTTGATGTACATATTTTAGTATTGAATTTAAATATAACAATGTTTTGAAGTCAAAGTCATAGTCAAAATCATCTTTATTAAAACAGACTTTCACAAGTCCTTTTGAATCGTCACTTTTTAAAACTGCTAATATTTAAGATTTTATAATATTTTATATTTTAACGACTATAACATTTTAGTCTATAACCGTCGCTATTATCGTATTAATGGCACATGAGCAATAATAAGTTATTAATCCAACAAAATGAATTTATTGTTTAAATATCTATGACTTAGTAATTAACCAGATCCTTATAGGGATATTTTATATTAGCAACAGCTCGTTTTATGATCTGTGTTTATTTGGACAGTATTGCCAACAATTAGGAATGCTGTCGCGATTTATAGTTCATATTGTCAGAAATAATTATTGCCAGTACAAATGACGTTGGACTTAAATGGTAGGTCTGATTTGAATTGATTAGATACTGAGATTGTAGAAGGAAAGTCATTTGCAAGTCATCGAAAGATTTGATTATTAGAGCACAATGTTATTTCTCACACCTTAAGCAGAGTTTTATTGAGTTTTCTTAATTTTTTTTGACAGAATGAAGCTTAGAAATGTATGTATATGAAAAAAATGTGAATCTTATCATTAAGTTACTTTAGACCTTAAATAATGCTGATGGGACATGATATTTTGATTTGTTTCAAAATTACATGTTTTCTTAATAAAATCTGTATTTTATTTTTAACGGTTCAAAGCACGTAAGCAAGGAGATAACTATTTCAAAGACGGTCATCTACTTAGCAGATTTAATTCCTACTTTAAGTTACAGACAAGAATTTTTTAAATAGCAATGCCGCCCAAAATATCATTATAGGCTCGCCCCTTTTCACGTAGAACTAATACATACCTAACAAAATATGAGTGCAGAAATGCAGCTTTGCCTACCATTGAGAATTGTAAAAGTCACAGAGAAATCTACAAAGACCATAAGCCAAAAAAAACATCAACAGAAACTAAACATAGCATTCTCATTCCAGCCGTCAATCAAACGTCGTCGACAAATTCTTTGCATTACCCAACAAGGGAATTTTAAAATGTTCAGACGAAAATACTGAACTCGCATTTTGACCTGAAATTAAAACTTCTAAAATCGATGTAAATGTCACTGTTGTAAGGAAACGTGTAAATCATGTGAAGCTATTTTTTGTACTGGGGTGAGATTCTGCCCTCCCTAAATAGACCGAGGTGATGAGCATTGACAATTTAATTGGTTTCTAATTTTGCTCCTCGTGTTTTGAAGATTGGTGGGTTTTGAACGCGGAATACCGAATAGGATAAGACGTTTGTTTGTCTAATTGACGTTTTGGAAGTACATAAATTTGGCGATCTTTACAATGATTAGTGTTATTTGTAAAAACTAATTATTGTTTAATAGCATCGTAAATTTTTGGAATAATTTTAGAGGTAACATATTTTATCGTCTTTAACTTTAGGCTCATTATTATTCGAAATTATGAAAATCGACATGATTTTACCCTCGTAATGTGTCTTTAAAAATATTGAAACGGAGATTTGAATTATAATTTTATCTTTTCAAATTACAGATTTTAAGGGGTTCCAATTTACGTTAGCCACTTACAACCACGTGTGCCAATTGCTCCTTTACCCTTATATACATAAAGTCATTGAAATGAAACAAAAAAAAATATTGAGAATAAAAAATGCATTCATATGAAACAATTAATTTTACGTTGCGTATAATAAACATCAATTGTATAACGGTAAAGTCCACTACCAAAAAACTTGAAATACAACAACATTAGTACTGTTAATTAAAACAAATTCAAAACAATATTAACTACAACAATAAAAATCAAAAGCACCACATCAAAAGCATTATTAGAACCATTTTACCCCACACAAAAGGCACTTGAAGAACAAAACAATTTCTATGACAAATTGTTTTATATTTTGTACACACCGAAAATAGCACAATACGCCACATAGCCACTTAATCTCTCCAAAAATTTCGACACAACTAAATTAATATTAATGGGGTAAAAAAACACCCCAATTTGGGCCGACTCGGCTATATCTGAATTGACAAAAAGCTTCTTTAAACTTGGCTGTGTGATGGATGCTCCTTTTTTATCTTTGACAAAAGACATGTCGACGGTACAGACAATAAATTCTTGGATAATTACTTGTGGGTGGTTAGGGTAATTAGGGCCTAACTTTGAATTTATTCGAGTAATGCAATACGGTGATGAAGAGGCGTCAAATAGTGATAGATTTTTGTCATTATGTCGCGTTTTGTGGAAAATTCTGATTTTAGGAATATAAATGACATGAGTTTAAATCTTATTCAAGTTATCTTTAAAAAGCTAGCAGTAGCAAAGTCGTTTGTGGTTATCTTGTACAAGTGGTCAATCTGTTCAAAAGTAGATAAACAGAAACTGATCTTGTTAAGCTATACTTTTATGGGTCACAATTGCTTATTTACCTTTTATTGACATATCAAACTCCAAGCAAAATTGTCTAAAATCAACTTCATAAACAGCGCATTTCGCTTGAGAATAAAGTTATCCAAGAACTAAGTACAGTTATTTATTATCACATTTAGCCCACCGCTGTCAATTTCATACATTAATGAGCACTTAAGTGAAGTTAAAAGCCCCTAGACTTTGCGACTTACTCGCCAATCTTAACTCGTATACTTGTCAATTGAACGCCGCGACACTCACATAAAAAATTACGAGCCAACTTAGTCTAGTAACACACTGTGAATTTCTAATAAGGAGCTCGGTCTGTTGAGTATAACGCTGACTTTATTACACTGAATCAAGTTTGTTTTGAAAGCGAAAATTATCAATCGAATTCTGATATTAATTGAAATGAAATTTGGCGGTAATTGTGCTGAATCTTTTGCAAATAGAAATAAGAAGCCCTTTTTAACTGTAGATAAAATGTCTTTAAACGCTAAGAGATGTAAATTAAAATAACCTTGGATGCTACAGAGACATTCGGTCATAGTTAGACTCCATAACAGTAAAATTGAAAAGATTCTTGTGGTCAATAATTACAATGTGGCAATCTTATCTAGATTTCAACATCAGTAAAGGCTCCAGAATCGTTAATGAGTGAATTTAAATATTAAGTATACAGAATTGTTTCATTCTTGTTCTATCATTGGCTTGGATAACTTTACCTATTTTATTAAATTTTCCTATATTCAATACTGTATATAGTAACTATCTCGTCAGGGATTTATGGTCATTCTTATTGAACCCAAATATTAATAGTATTTTTACTTTTAAAAGAACACGCTTCAAATTTACGGCAGAGAAAGTTAAGAGAGATTCAATTGAATGTGAATGAAAATACAAAAGAAAAGATTGCTTTAAATTGAGCAATTTATTCAACGCATTTTTTATTGATAAAGCCGTAATTATAACACCAAGTGAGATTATAATCACTTTTTTAATTGATGATCCAGACGATACAGTCGGTGCAATTGGTCTTAAAATAGAATTTTGCATCGCTTTTGAAACATTTAATTGCAATATTTTTATTAGTCCACTGATTGTCTGATATTTTTAATGTGTTATATCAAAGGATTTACAATTCTCTTCAGACGGTGGAGAAAGAAAGTAGTTTACTCAATTCGAAGACAGTGTATATTATATTAGAAAAGTATCTTAAACAAAAAAGTAATGGAAATGTTTGAGGCTTTACGGTATTTCAAACATATAAAAATAGTTTCTCGGTAAACGCTTTAAAAAGTATTGAAAGCAAAATTTGTATAGTTTGTGTCGATTGGTAAAGGATATAACATAGTTGTTCCTTGATAATCAAAGTCAAAGTAAAAGTAAATCTTTATACAAATGGACTTTCACAAGTACTTTTTTTTAAACTATTGCCTCGGCAGTATCATGTGTTAAAAAAATACCCTTGAAAATAATATGATATAATTTTAACACATAATATCAAAAAATCTTGTGTCTGCGATCAATAACCTATTTTTCTTACAAAAATGTTTTAACTTGGCCACTATAGAAAAACCAGTATGCCCTTAGCTTAAAGTCTAATGGTCAATAATGCCAACATAAGGAGCTTTGTTTGTCCGTACGCTACGGAATTAATGAAGTGTAGCGAAGATGGTCAGGAGATTCATTTTATATTTTTATATGCTCCGTTCAGTGCATATTGAATTGGCTATATTTATAAAATTTTACGTCCTCTGCTGAAACATTTTAAAAGACTCTTGGAAGGTCAAATGGTTTTATTTTTTATAGTATGATTTAAAGACATAGAATGCAGTTTAAAACTTGCTCTAAAAATCGTTAAATAAAAAACATTTGCGTTTAGAATTTTTACATAATTTATTTTTTATAGATATGCATTTTGGTGGATTTTGTATATGCTTTACTCAATTACTTGTCTGTAGGATTTTAAATTAATTTAAATATTTTTTAAAAATCAACGGACAATAAATTTGGTTTATTTTCTGATATTGCAACCCACCCTATTAGCAACCGATTACGGGCAAACCTTTGGGGACGTTAACGTTATAACTTTAACTTTTGACCGTTGATAAAGTCATAACATAAAATTTTACTACAGGGATTTTCAAAATGACTGATAAGTAGAATGAGGTCCGGAATTGTCTATTAAAGAAGGTATAAAACTCATAAATTAGATTTATTCAAAACCATTTATTTAATAATTTGAAAGACGTGACAATGATTAAACTTTTAACTCATTTTATTTTTCATTGTTTATTATTAGTAAAATAGTCTTTGGGAACACAGATATGTGTGGCTACAATTAAATTTTTTTATAAAAAGTCATTTCGTAACCAATTTTGATTTCGTGACAAATGGACCGTCTCGACCGATGTTATACAGTCTTAGCCATACGTTATTCATTTATTTTTATTAGGAAAACAAACAGTCCCTTAAATATCTGATTATACTAATACATAATAGTCAATATAGTTATAGTTATATTTATAAGTAATTATAGTCGATTTGTGACATTGCCAAAGATCCAAACGATTGTGTGATGGGATATTAGGAACCACCATGATGAAGATTAACACTCGTAATGTAAAAAGCCCGTCATAATACTCATACAAGAGTTCCGCAGTCTAGAATCAGTCAGAGGTCGCATTACATATACGACCAATTTGCATTCGACCAACATAATAGTAACGACTGATGAGAGATATCACATTCGTGTCGAACCAGTCAATGTTTTCTTTGATTAGCACCTTTTCCACCATCAGATGCAGGTGTTATTTCTTTACTGTGATATAATAAAAAAAGCCATAGAGATAAAGATAAATCCATCTAAATCATCATCATCAGTCTTTTCATCAAATGCTTAATTTTTACTATGGTACGATACTCGACTGATTTTAAACAACAAAACAAACATACCTCACGCCTATAATCCCCGAAGGGGTAGGCAGAGATGCATTTCTGCACCCACATTTCGCCAGGTAGATTTCAGTCCCACGTAATAGGGGGCGAGCCTATTGCCGTTTTTCGGGCACATTTCAGACTCCGTGCTGCTACTGAGAATTTCCTAATGGAAAAACTCAATAACACTTTGCCCGACCCGGGAATCGAACCCAGGACCTCTAGATCGCACAACACATACTTGTACCGCAAGACCACGAGGCAGTCAATCAAAAGTTGATTTTATCAGCAGTAATTATTCGTGGGAATAAGCAATAGTTATCTATAATGTGTTGTCTTAGTGTTATTAAACGTAACGCTATTTTCGGCATCATGGGAAATCCACTCAGTATGAAGTGCTTAGAGCTTCTCGACCAGTTCTTATACACTTGACTCATTTATTATTAGTATATGTTTAATTGTCTTATGATTGATATATTTTTGGAACGGTGGGAAAGAATCTAGCATCATCTATATGTATTATTAACGATTTGTTTACTATAAACTCATCTCATCACATCACTTGTACAATTTCTGCATCTATCGTTTCGATAATTGCCTACACTGTAGGATTGTAAAATTTTAGAAATACCTAAAAAATAAAAGGCAGGAATAGATTTGAATCTTTTGCTTATATCTAATCATTTTCCATGCTTTCTTCAGTTTTAAATTTGTGTGATTCCTTTCACAATTGAAACAATTCTCGTCAATATAATTAGCTTTATAATCTACACCATATCGATCAATAGTCTAACGGCAATCTAAATCAGATCTTACTCCATTATTAATATGGTTTGAAATCCTACATTCGTCGCCAGTACCAAGATGCCCATTTGCGTCTATCGCCGCCACACAGTCTAGCATAGTTGTGACACATAGAGCACCTGGTCGTGATCTGTACCCATGGCATTCAGGAACAAACCTTATACAACCAGCCTCTTTGATTTATTATAACAATTATTCCAAAATAACCAACATATCATAGAGAATTAAAACATAGACAATGCACCACGAGAGGTATGCCCATTTCAATTCACATGACGAAGACATTTTACTGGGAAATAATTCAGATTGTCCTTTGGTATTTGATGAATAGAACGTAAATGATATTATTGAATGAGTTATTAAATGCTTTAATCATTAATTTTTTTAAGAAAGTTATCCTATCATGTTGAAGAGATTTACTTTGGCGTAGTTTCAGTTTTGATTGCAAATTGCTGTATGATATAAATTTCATCAACAGATACTCTATCTTGATTTTTGTATTTTACATTGTTTTCTTTTGAACACTGACTATAAATAAACCTAAATACATCCACAAATTTAATAAAACCAACAAATCACTGTAAAATATTTTCCTCTTTTCCTATCACTTTCGTTTACTCTAAACTCACTGTACCAACATCAATAGTTATTCCACCTTGCTGAAAACCAACAGTTTCACGAAACAGTAGCCTGAGATCATTATAAATATTCATAAGTGCTTGTAGCATCTCGAGTATTTGCAGTCTCGTGTTCTCAACATATGACGTCACCCACAAACAAAGGATCAGATCTCGGTGCCACCACGTCTGACACAACTTCGTATTTTGCGTAACAAACGCTTGTTTCAACTTCATTATAGTAATTACTGTAATAGCAGTTCCTTGGACATACTTTGATAACTAAATTCAAAGAATTAGCTGCATTTTGAGTAGGATTTATGTCAAACACTAATATCATGTTTGAACTATCTGACAACGTACGGCTTTTAAAGATATAATTGTATCTGTTATTTGCTAAGTTATCTTGTTCGTGCTCTGCATTTTGACTTAGATTTTTCATCGTCAGATGTACAACTTTGGAGGTATTAATAAGCAAATTTAAATATTTATTACAACAACATCTGTTTCAGTTATAAAAAACATTATGAGCCACTATGATGCACGAGATTATTATTCTTAGCACCCGTGTTAGGTCGGCGTGATGGACTAAGACCTCACACTCTCAATGACAGAGGAGGCCGATGGCCATGGATATGGGCTGATGATTATGATCCTTGGTATTAAAAACACTATTAAAGAAATCTTCAGGCAGTCTTACCCAATAAACCAAATTGAAAATGTGTTATCTCAAACTGTAGACAGTAATACCCCGGTTATGCTGGCAACTTTGTACCGCAATCCAATGTTCTAGCTGTAAGCTGAACTAATGTAATAGGACTATCCATTCAGATGTTTATTAAGTAAATTTCGCACCACAGGTTGACTGTAACTTTTAGTGAATTTCCTTTGATTGTACAGCACAAGGCGAAGTAAACTTCAATCGAATAAAAGCTCTTTAACCGGTCTAACAAGTTACTTTACCACAGCTACACGACAATAGCAATTTTCTAAATTAACTATAAGGAAAGCATTTTAATTCTTCCAGAATACTAGTATCATTTCCAATCAACTCAATGTCAGACATTGAAAATATAAATTGATCAACAAAACCGGTTTAATAGTAAATGGAGGAAAATAATCTATGCTCAATAGTACTTGAATCACTAGATGTAGTAAATACATCACGTTAACACATATAAACTGCACATAAGTAATGCCAAGGACACATATATCGAAGCAAATGATTTTCCAGTTACCATTTTCAGTAAAAACATGTTCCGATGTATGCTATTTGTATGGACTTACGCAAGTTTACTTACAAAGGTCTTAAAAGACACACAGGATACATTCAAGTTTGTACCTTAGTTGGTTCTGCTAGAGTCGGAAATTGATCGTAAAGGTGCGCACGTAAGCTTTTTGCAACATAAGCGATGATGTGTAGGGCTATTGCAATCAAGGTCTACAAGACTTGCAAGTTGAATGTCAAAGTATTGTTTACGTTTTTATATAAAGTTACATTTGTTATTATAATGCCGGCGACACGCGGTTTTACTCGCTTTTGTTTCTTAGAAATGCTGGACACGTTGCGTTCTTTTTTGCGTCAATAGAGGGCGTTGATTATATTTATTTGCATCTAATCGCATAGTAATAGTTGAAGTTGCATTTGTCTTCTGACAGTTGTGAAATAATTTGTATATTTGTACCGTGGAACGATTTACTGACTGTTTACCTAATTATTTATAATTCAACTATGCGTAAATACATATTTTAGATATTTTTACAGACATGGTCGAAAGTGTCCGTGTTAAAAGACAAATATTGCTTTCGAACTTTTGAATAATTCTACTGAAACAAGACATTTACCTCACTTTGGAACTAGATTAGTTTGTGATTATCACATTTTCATTAAATCAATCTGCCCAGAACCGTTTTTCTGGAAATTTCCTAAAAAAAATTTTTTTTGCTTCCAGTCCTCAAAATGATTATGAACAATGAAATTTCGCGTGTAATGTAGTGATGGCTCCATTAACGGCGAATCGTCGATCGCATTCGGCGACCCGACGGGAATCGTAATGTGTTATTTGCGTAGGGACTGTAAAATTAACGGAACCTGCGCCGGTTTCATCGGCCCTGAGTTCTGAGTTGGTAGCGAGGCGAGTTAGGATAACCTTTGGGTTTAAGTGTAACCTTTGGGTCTAATTTTATGGAACTGGATCGAGTTAGGGAGAACCTTCGAGTATTTTTGCAACCTTTGGGTTTGATGTTATAGAAAGTACAGGTCTTTTGCCCAAGAATGTATAAACTGAAATGAATGTAAAATTTGCTTAGGTGATCGAGTTTTTTTAGGTTGATAAATAATCATACTTGTTTTATAAACAAGACGCTACGGTTAAAGGGGTCAAGCGTTAACGCAACTTATATTGCTATCAGTAGATGTATCTGTGTCAATAAATATTGAATTTTTAAGGGTTCTTCGCATATTATTATTTATTAACAATTTATGGCATAAGACATCATTAATACTAGTTACAGCGTAAAAAGTAAAAATATTTTCAAAATAAATAAATTATTGATAACACCTATCATATTTTCAGTAACTCGGAAACAAAAAAATATAAAATAATACAGTATTTTAAATAGTTAACAATATAGGAATAATAACTGAAAAAACGCTAAATATTGTACCACGCGCGTATTTTTATCGCTAGACGCTTATTAATTGAAACAAACTCGTTCTCCAGACAGGTTCCAATGTTTGTATCTTTTACGTTTGTTTACAGTTTATTTTTAGCAATATCTTGCTGAATTATAGTTTTGAAATTACTTTCTGATTGTCCTTTACGAGTATATTTTTTAGCGAAGTCACACGCAAAAGTGAACGCTCTTCAAATTGATTCCGAATAATTACTACAAAAAATCCTTATGTTCACATAACAATTTTTATGCTTTCGATGAAACGTTGTTTTAGTTTTACTCTTGGTGGGAGATTTTGATATTTTTCCTTTTTTATCGGTCTGCTGTTTTTTGCTTCTTAACTTAGGCTAAAGTGTAGTAAAATTTTTTGATTATTTTTACACTGTTCCTTACTGGATTTGGCAAAACTTCAATATAGGAAATAATACTACCCAAGATAAAATATTTAAAGTAAGAATCACTATACACAAATTAAATAGGATAAAAACAATAAGCCATATAAACATTGATCTAAGCATCATCAACCAACCATTATAAGAATTATGGCTTATAAGAGTCCATTGCTATTGCCAGTCTGAATAGAAGTAGGAAGCCTTGACAATGTATTTCATCAAAGACGTATCTCATCAGCGAATCACAAATGCGCGAGCACGTCGAGTTCGCAAGGCGAATGACCGATTGTGACTTACGTGTTTACAATTTAAAAAGAACCAGTAAAACCTGACCCCCCACTTCATTGTGTGTCCATATTGCAGCCGGATCAGAGCCCTGGTGTATATCATTATTATGAACAATTGTTTATAAACCACAATCAAGTTTGTTGATACTGTTAGCTCGTTTGTGATTTTTTTTATTATTTAAATTGTTGCTTTTGCGTTGTACAATGTTTTCAAAAATTGTTTAAATGGGTTCTGAGAATCTTTGTAACCAATATTTTAATTGCGACTTGGATAATATTTTTTACGATTCAGTTCTTAAAAAGACATTTAAGCGAAGTGTCCCAATTCCTAAAATTTTTAAACCATTTTATTTGTTTTGGCCTAATAGGTTTTGCCAACGAGGTTGCTAAGTGAAATAGAGGAAACTGAATTCAATTAAGTTAATTATATATCGGTGGGTTTCAATAATTTGTTTTGATATGCATTCGATGTCCCCCTACGACTTCGCTAAGAGGTCATCACTGTTTTCTATCTACTTGATGTCCACATTCACATTCTGCCCATGACAGATAATCGTATGAACAATTTCGCTCACGATCCTACGTTCTGTTTAAGGGCACGCTTACGTGGAATACGGGGTAACGCACAAAAATACACGTTCATAGAATAAATTAATGAGATATTGAATAAACCGAACCTTTAACTTGCAGAGCTATGGCATGCATTCTGGATAGCGGCCATGGCACGTCATACGATGGATCTGTAGTGACGTCAATATTGCACAAAGTTTTAGGTCTGTTGGTACTTGATAGTCAAGCATTAGAACAAAGTCAAATAATTTTGTTTTTTTTTTTTCATTGAAAAGATGGCGTCTTCGTAAAACTATTTATTTCAAGGGAGGAATCTGGTGATATATAGTTAAATTATTCAAGACGTAGGAGATAAAAATTCCTACTGTCCTCTGTTTGTCTTGACTTTGATTATAATTTTCTATGAGAGATAGTTAACTTTGGACTATTTTTCAGCAACTTAAAATAGTATCATTGGCAGCGCAAATTATAACAGATTCAAAAGTTTTGAACACTCCTGACTTTTACCATTAGAAACCTCAATAAAAATACAATATTCAAATATACTAAATACACCGATTGACGATTCCCTTCACCACGAAGTAAACAATCCATCAACACTTTTGTTATTCGACAAAGCAAGTGCAGGTGTAACTGAAGCAGTGTTATTACTGTACGAAAACGTAAACAGTCTAAAGCAACCTGGACAAAGGTAAACAAATTTTGCATAATATACTGCATTGATTTTGATGTACACAAACAAATTCATCTAGCAACTTTCATCACAACAACACTGCAAGACTTTCTCATAATATATTATTAATTACCTTACAAATATCAGTGTTTAGTTCGTAGGAAATTTTAACAATACATATTATTTATTGTTTGTTTCCCTATCACGTAAAAACTACCCAATTGACTAAAACGAAAAATTGTCTACCAACAGTTTACTATTTGCAATCTCGTGTAGGATACGCTATACCCCAGAGAAGTGGTAGGTTTCTACAAGATTATTACGAAATAAATCAAAATTAATTTCCCTCTACACTTTATGGGCTTCAGTAAATAACCAGTCCTAAATTATAGTCGTGTCCCGTTTTACCTTCCGTATACAAATGCCACGTAAGTTTACACGTAGCTTCATAAATACCACGTGGAAATGCGTTTGTTTACGTTCATATTACTACGTTGACGCAGGTCATGCCCATCTGGCGAAGACGGGTTTTTTTCCCCAAGTTTTTTCCTTAGCGTCTGCGCAGTGTCTATATATGTCTTCGTTAAGCTTACGCGGTATATTTTTGGTTTTTATCTCTTCTATTACGAGTTATGTTGGATTGTGTGGATGTATTTCTGTCGATGAATATTTAGATTTGTGAAATTGTAAGGATTGCTTCTCGAGTCTTTTGGAATGTTTTTTGGTTTGCACATATTCTGAAGTTTAGCTGATAGCTGGAAAATTAAATCTATTAACTGAGATAATTTTAACATTTTTGTGTAACGAATTCATAAACAGAAAATACATTATTCATTTAGGATTTTTATTGTTGGCGAATATTTTGATTTAAGCTTAATTTTTATTCGTTATATACTATAATTTTGTTTTTATCCCTCAATCATCTTAATCAATGTGAAGTTTCTTTGTTTGGTAAGGTAATAACTTTAATGAAATCTGTCCTCATAAATTAAAAACGAACTTATTAAGTATGTCAATTTAATTCAGATGCGTGTTAAAATTACTCATTCCTTGATCAAATTGATCGCAAATTGCCTGCTACCGTTTTTCTTTTCGTTTAAATAAATCTTGTTGTGGCTTAAATTGGAAAGGCATGCGGTTTAAGTGATCAACAGTCAGCTGAAAGCATACAAGGTATAGTGGGCAGAAATCGAACCTTGCAACTTTGGATAAAGTAAAATCATTGAAAATGTTAAATGATACTAAAGTGTTTTATTATTGGTTTAGTAGCATAACGTTAGTCATGTAAGAGAGGAATTAAATTTTATAGACTCTTAGAGATCCCTAAAAAGCTAGACATACGCTGCAGTTATCCAAGAAAACTACTGTAAAAGAACTTAGATTTTGCATCTTACTGATTCCCCACAAGCCGAACTTCAACTTAAACCACACACACATCACGTAGTAAAAGTTTCTATTACTGTTTCAGTATATTACTAGAAATATGTAAGCATGAACTGATCCTCGCCAGTATCCCTCAAATGCGATGTAAATATTTCCAAGTTCGCATCGAAACCTTTAAAGACAGTTCGCAGTGTCGCTAACCCGTTTGGCTGGCACCACACGGCCCAGCGCGCACTCAGCCAACCTCTCGAGGCGACTTCTTTACGATTTGTTTTTGTAATTTTATACCTCTTAAAAACCGGGACACGTGTATTGTGCTGTATGTATGTATGATTTTAATCGTATCGCCGATGGCGCGGTGAAATTATACCTCCCTAACGGGTTATACGGGTTTAATGGTCGAATGTAAGGCAGTAGGCAGCCGCGTTGGGTTATGTTTACCACATAATTGACCATTTATATAATTGGCTGAATTTAGGTGGTAAATATGGATAATCTGGCCTGCAGGGAGTATGGACACACTAATATACTCAGTAATATTATTTATGTGTATAACATAAGCCACTGCTAGATATTGCACTAAAACTTAATTTTCAATTGTTAGTGACTATTGAAACTTAATTTGAAAGTTATTTTAAAATAATACGTAGAAATATACGTTTCGTAATGATTCCTGGTCAGTGATAGTTAATATCGAAAAATATCTACTATTCCAATTAACTTACATTCTCTTGAATCAATAAGTTAAAGATCGCTAAATTAATAATAAATAATAACAAAATTTTGAGCCGAATTTCCTTATTTTTCATCCTATATATTGAATTAACAAAAACATATTGAAAAGGTCGCGTTAAAAGTGAGATGCGCAGGCGCCGACTGACCGACCGCGGGGTCACTAAACTTTCAGTAGCGTCGCAACTTTTTAGCATAAAGGCTTCAACGGACTATTAATTATTGTATTGTAATATAAAACCTTTTCATACAACCTCGCATTAGTAACTGCACTGGACTATAAACAGTTAATATCATTACGTGGTTCTGAGACTGAATCAAAAACGACTAAAAATGACACAGACTTTAAATTACTTACACAACATATGTAATAAATCTTGCTCGTATTGCTCGAAAAGGTTGTCAGAAAGGCACTTTTAAGGTAATAGTGGGCAAACCTATTGCTGGTTTGTTGGGCATATTAAGAGACTGTGGTGCTACTGGGAATTGCGTAATGGGAAACCCAAAAAAGCTTTGTCCGATCAGGAATTGAACCCAGGGCTTCTCGATATACTACATCAACAGTTACACAGTATTAAAACATTATACACACATATGTATACTTATATTTGATACTGAAAGTATTATAGATGGTAGGTAAGAGCTACCACTGACGGTAGTCAAGCCCGAGCTTGCTGGACTGAGTCCAATACATAGAACTCAATGCAGGTTGTTTAATTTAGGATGAAAAATAATAAAAGCGTGATGATAAGCAAGGATTTATACAAATGATTACACAAAAAGCATGACAACACATATTTCCATCCCTTATCAGCTTTCAACCCCTATCAGATACCAGTTCAGATGCATTCACATTCAAATTTGAAGACGCGACAAAAAATATTCAAATCGTTTTAGAAAGCAATCAATTAGAGTTAACACTTCGCTTGTCAACGTAAAATTGTGTGTGTTTTTTTGTTTATTCCTTCTCGTTTATTGAATAATTTATTATTGGAATAAAAAAGTTGAGATGCAACTGAATTATTATTTATTTTTACGCGATTAATTAACCTTATTTTGTTGAAAATAGCTATGAATTTATTGAAAATCATTTCAAAGATATTGAAATAATTTATTTTTTAACAATTATTTTAAATCAGCAAATTAAGCAACACTTATTTAGTTCTAATTAAAATTAATCAAGAATGCATATTATCATCAATAAACTGCGTCAACGGTGAATCGATGTAAGCAATATAGACAATAAGGTATTTTATTCTGGGAGTTTAATTCCGTTTTCGGTTATAAAATTTGAAGAAGCACGAAATCTGTAAAATTGCATAGACCATTTAGGACTCAATAGACTCACTTGCTAATAGGTTTTTCAAAATCAAAGACAGTCTATAAAACAAATAGTTTTATCTCCCCTTTTGTAGACACAAACGTGAATATACCTTTAAATCTTATTTATTCTAAAAAAATATTACCAAAACCCAAGAACCCAGCGGGCATTTTTTATACTGACACATAATTTATCATCCACACTGTAATTTAAGTATCACGTACATAATATTATTAATGTTAGAAAAAGTTCATTCCGTATTCAGTAGCTGGGGTCGTTTTTTCCATAACACTTAGTAAATTTATTTTATTGGTAACACACTTAACATGCTTAATTTTTTGTGCTGGTTTTGTGGGAATGAGATTTATTTTGTTTATTTTTATACGTAAGTTGGTAGCTTAGATGGTAGATTTTTTTTATTGTATTTTTTTATTGTAGATCGCACTCGTTTTGAATACATAGATTCTGTTCGTCTTTTAGATCTATTCTATATCTGTTCTATTCTATGTCAAAATTAGTGAGTATGCCACTAGGCCAGCGCAGTGGACTTGGTCTTACTTAGTTTTACTTCTATTAGTTCTATAGAAGACTTATCCTTAGTAGGATTCCTTAAGATAGTCCTATATTCGATTCGATATTTTCGATCATTTCTGGAAGGCCCACGCGTTTTCTTCATATTATCATTGGTGTTTTGAAAATACCATGAAGATGCAACTCTGTTGGGTTGCTGTCTGTTGACCAGCATGTAAATGATATGTGGATACCTACATCAAGTACAGTTGGTTGTTAAAAAATAATGTTTTCACCTTAAAATGAATATAAGACCTACGAAAAGACCAGTAGTGGGAGGTTGAGTATTTGATATTGCAACTCTTAAAGACAGTTGATTCCATAAAATCATTAGTCAAAGATGATCAGGTCAGACTCAGCGTGTTGTCATTTCATATTACCAAATTACACTATAATCGCACAAAAAACTACCCTCAAATCCTTTTTGTCTTGATTCCAAGCCCTATTCCATCAAACTGGAAATAACGAAGTGAGCCAACATTCAGCGCTATAAATCAGTGGTCTCGCGTCAAAACTGAAAACGCATTAGCGCCCGCTCGCGGCAACTCCACCATTTTGTTACCGACTTGTTAACTGCATTGTTGCTTGACAAGTTTAGATTAGTCGCCTCGGAATTATCGTCAGGATAGACTGTCATACCTGGAAGCTTAAGGGCGTATGTTGCGTTGCGCTAAATGGTTCATATTACCTTTTAATATTGCGGCGATTGAATGCACATTTTGTGTATTGACAGTAGTAATAACAAATCAATAGGTTTAGTTATGTGGCGGGATATTTTACTTTGACAGCTTTGTGCGCTAAAGCAATGATTATATCCATGACTGTCGTATTATAAAATGATTATGAGGCAGTTGAATAAGAATTTTGATGTAGTAGTTAATTTTTTTATTTAAATTGGGTTTTTTATTTTAAGAAATTTTCAGAGCAGCTTAGACCGTGAACACGTTCCTGAAACACGGCAATATTCTTGCTATCTATCATAGACATACATAGAATACTATTACGATAGTGTAGAAATGTTTTATATTATTTATATTTTAGTTAGACTTAAACGGTGAAAGAACGTTGTTCCATCTATATGAGCCTGGGGTGTCTTACTCAAAGGTCAGTACTTAATAAACCATTGAATTCAGCTTAGTGGACTAAACACTTAAGATATTCGTATAAATCCTACGAAATCTGTTCAGAAATTTCACAATTTCTTAACATCATTAATTAAATGAGTAACTAACAAAACCCGAGAGTCCGCGAGACGATATTGAAGCAGCGTTGACACACTAAGTGTCTTACACGACGCACGTTCGTCCGTTCTATTCTCGGAGCGAACAATAAACTAACTGGTTATTAGGGGATATTTGTTTGTCATATTCCTACCTAATGCCGTTCTACATTTACACGACTTTGAACTCGATATTGTAGTGTCGTGTTACAGTTAGATGGGATGGTAGCTATTAGGTTTTGAATTGAGGGTAGATATGAAAATTTATTTTATTAAAATTTACTAATTTAGAGTCCATCTGGACCTGAGATGCCGTGAAACTGCCCAAAATTCCGTGATGATCTATACTGGGGTAGAATTTCGGTTAGGTATCAAACTCAGCTAAGCGGAAAAGAAGGTATGAAATTTTCGATAAATTTCGGCTATAAAAAGAAAAGTCTTTCCCTCTATAGCAGAAGATTTACGAGAATCAAACTTCTTTCAAGTTTCATATAGTCCAGCTTTGCCCTCTATATAGACTTTAATGCAATGGAGAGTACTGATACTTTGTCGCCAACTTATTTTAACATACATCATTATAAAACCAAATCCTGGTTATTCGGAAGTTCTGCTAACTAGTAATAGATTTAAGGGTCTTAAAAGACGAAAAATACTTCGCTTAATGACATTCATACAATTGAGTGCGTTACTTCTTTCATCAAAATTACTTTTTGAACTATCTTATCGTCTATTAGGTATAGCAACATTGTCGTGAAACAGAAACAAAGATCATCAAAATCATTTCCAACTCCACAATTTTATACGGAAAAAAATACGATGGAACAAAAAATAATCACCTCACGTTTATAGTTTGGGATCAAAGAGATGTTAGGGATCACCCTTTACTGACCTTAAGGAAAAAAACGGGCCTTTGACTCGATCATAAAGCGAATCCTGACTAAAGTTTTGACTGTTTATTGTAAATTCGGGGTTATTTTGTCGTCTTTCGTTTGAATTAAAAGTACATAAGTTAAATATACATAAGTTAAAGTACCAAGTTACAAAACAGAGACCATATTTTCAACTACATTTCCAGACTCTACTGAAAATTTCCTTAAAGTAAGTTAGCCTTATCTGAAAATCGAATCCAGTTATTCGAAACCAGAAACAGTTTACCAGTGGCGCCAACGAACCAGTAAAACAAGATTGTTTAATTGAAGTCTCGTCAATTGCATTTAGTGTTGAAGAGCTTTTAAAACGAAGGAGAATTCTCTACTCTCAATGTGAAATTTTGTATCTTTTTTACACAAAACAGTTTATAGGATGTAAATATTAAATGAGGATATTTTATTGTTTAGATTGACATTACAAACTTTAGCCCTCGAAGAATATTAAATTTGATAAAATTAACAGAAAAAGCTACAAAACTTCGTTCACAGACATCGTCTACAAATACGAGAAGATATTAGGCTATAACATCAGCCGTAAAGATTAGCTTACTAATAAGTAATAAGTCGCTTATTCGAGGTACAGTCTGTTCAAAGACCTAGACGCTTTATATTGAGAATTAAGTTCCCATTAAAAACCATCCAGACACAGTCAAAAGCAACAAGTAGAGACTTTAAAATGAAAAGATAAATGCCGAAACTAAGATAAAAAATACTCCGGACGTCCTCAGAATTTTGAAAGAATAACAAATGCGAATCTGGAACAGATGGCTTTTAGCAGAAAAACATAGAAAAAATTCCCAAAATACCCCTTAATTTACTCGTACCAAGGATTCATAACAATAGGATTAGTGCGCACAGGTGTTCCACTTTCATTATTATCACAATACATTAGTTTACGTATTACACTAAAAAAAACTACTATCCAACTTGCCACGAATCAAATCCGTACACGACAATGATTGCTTTACTTTGAAATATAACACATCCACAATTATCGTTCCCTTCACACAAAAAAACACCGTTAGCTAATAAACGCAGGGTGTAAAATTGCATACATAAATTGGTGAACGTATGACGTTTTGTCGAGAGATCATCAAGAGGTCGTTGGTACTTGGGGGAAACTAAAGCACAGGTGTCCAGCGTTCGGTCGGTTAGAGCAGGATAGCGATATAGAGCTTCCGTCGCGCGAGAAAGGGACGCAACCAAAATAAACTTGGGT
Organism: Cephonodes hylas; assembly: GCA_030295005.1. NCBI lineage: Eukaryota > Metazoa > Arthropoda > Insecta > Lepidoptera > Sphingidae > Cephonodes > Cephonodes hylas. The sequence goes on from AP025382.1 coordinate 9,002,203, forward strand.
CGTCTTTTTTTTCTGTTAGCTCTCCCTCGCCTATGTTCGTGACGGATCTTTTTTTTCGTTTTGCTGCCCGAGCTATGGCCTTTTTGGATTATTTTGTTGCTTTTAGCTATATTTTGAACTAACTCACCAATTAAAGTTATTAGTTTCGTTTTTTTTTTGGTTACACCGGTTTCTTGCCCTTGCGATATGATGCGGGATTTTCGGACCCCAAATTGTAGGTCTATTAAGTTCAGGTTCCATTAATTTTGCCGATGAAAAAATTAAATTGACATATATATTTTTGTTATGTTAGTCACTTGTGTGAATTTCGTGATTCATCGCGACGTTGATTAATGTCCTGCGAATAACTATCACTCAAACCAAGATTGTTTATTTAAATATATCATCAGCTTATGAGATCGCTGAATATACACTCACGCTTATAACATCGTAGGAGTAGGCAGATTTCTACACCCACGTTTTGCGTGTTGCGTTTCAAATCGTACTTACGTAATAGGACGAGTCTATTGCCGTTAGATAAATCTTTTTTCTAAGCTTCATCTCGGTACTAAAATTTCCAAAATGGAAAACTAAATTATACTATTCATAACCCAGAACAAACAAATCTGAGATCCCTTGATATGACGCGACATCCTTACATCATAGGAACTAGAAAATAGTCTGAATTTAATATTCAATTTTTGCTCTAAACTGGAGTTAGTAAATGTACCTATAGATTTTAAATAATATCAAGACCATTAAAACACTGTAAATTAAATTTATATTAGTGGCGTTTTAAAATTCATGTTAAAACATCACTGTCATAATTTTTAATAGCTGGGCAAATCCTGAATTGCCAATTCAATATACTGGACTACAGTGATGATTAGCACAAAAACGCCCATTTCAGTTGATGCTGATAACCAAACCACATTAGGTTTACATTTAAATAATTATGATCACTGAAAACCATAAAATTTTATCTATGTTCATAGATTTTTATGCTGTATGTAACATTACGTTTACAAAACAAATATTTGTCTCGGTGAAGATCAAATAATTCACAATTAGAGGACATATTTGAACACAACCTAGACCATGGTCTAGGCTCCTTCTTTGCCATTCTATAAATAATATTCATAAGTTTCGTTTTTCAGCACCCTATCAGCAGACTGGTGTAAAATTAATGAGTAGGATATTTTTCTTACTCGCTTGCAATCGTATTATAAAATGAATGTTTGGGATTTAATTTAAAATAAAGAATGCTTTATTTCTTATGTATATACAAATAGAAAATATGTACTAAGTACCTATGCCCAAAATTCGCCATTTATGTTTCCAAGTCAAATCGTCTCTACCCAGAGGCAAATCTACCCAGTTTAAAAAAAAAATATAGTTTAAGAGTGACGATTCAAAAGTACTTGTGCAAGTCCATTTGAATAAAGATGATATCACTTTGACTTTGACTTAGGCGATTGATATACCTACACATATTATAGTTATGTATAGAAGATGATACAGACCTATAATTGTCCCATAAATAACCAAGAACAAATAATAACCAATACAAAGAAAAAAATAGACGATAATGAACTTGATCCAAAACACTTCCTAAGATTATGAAACAATAACCTCCATCTAATTCGAAGTGGGAACGTAACACCAGCGTACACACACACAAATGACGTCTTGACACACACACACACACACACACACACACACACACACACACACACTCACACACACAAATCACGTGCCGACACACGCACACACACACAACGCGTAAAGCCAGTAGTTGACCAGTTTATACGTAACTGAACGGTAATAATCTCGATATTGTTGGGTACGGACAGCAGCGTGCTCGTCTTTTATTATGAGGGCGATTCCAAGGTGAAGTGCTATTGGGTTTTTCCATTAGGAAATTCTCAGTAGCGTGGAGTCTGGAAATGTGCCTCAGTTAAAATCAGCTCACCCCCTATTATGTTCTGATGCGTTCTGGTGAAATGTAACTTTGTCTACCCTTTCAAGAAATATAGGCTTAAAGTTATGTATGTACATATATTTCATCATTATCAACCCATAAAGTTGGACTTGCTGTACTCAGGCTTCCGCAACTGAGAGGTTTAAGCCTTATGTACATTTAAAGAAGAGCCTAGTTTAGTTACGATATTTGAATATCTGTTAGATGCAGAGGAGGATCTAACCGCGCTAGTAGCTAGTATAGCTACGATTTAGTCATAATAGGCTAAATATATCCTCGACCTGACTGGTGCCATTCAACATCATCATTAACAGCGTTTGTCACATCCACTGTCGGACATATGGCCTCTCCTATGGCACGCCACTGGGCTCGATCTTCGGCCCTCCTCATCCAACCGCTGCCAGCCACCCTGTCAGCTGTTTGAAAATGAAATAAAATAAAATAATGTAGGTCAAAATAAGCTATAAGAATACTTTGTAACTCCTGCGATATAACTGTATGTAAAACCATATTTATAAAAATTAATATTCATTAAATACGTTGTTTAAGTTTGATATTGCAAGTTTGTATTACATGCAATTAAGGAATAATTGCACCTACCTTAGCGTCAACATTAATAGGCTTTTACACTATTAAAAAGTGCTCAGAGGATCTAGGTGAATTAAATTTTACCGTTGGAGTCGATAATAAAATTATTGAAAAATAAATGGCGGTCAAAATCGGTCACTTGCTATTGCATTTATTTTTAGTTACCTAATCCTAATAGAGCAATATCAAATGTTAATACATTTTACATACGGTAGTATCTTTAACGATATTACCAGTATTTACTTCGCAGATTCCCTAAAAAATTCGAGCAAATACAAACATTCAAATTACCCAAGAATAAATAAATAAATAAGAATAAATAAATGCGCTGGCCGCATAAAAATAGTCGCAGAAATAACGTCTACATGAATACCGCTATCAACATTAAATCCCGACCAATAACCGTTCACCAATAACCGTTTTTATAAAACAATCATGAATTTTCTCAATCCCACGTGAAATAAAAACAAAAAGACCAGACAAGTTATTCTGCGGACGGTACAAGTTGACCCAAACACATGGTAGGTACATGAGAAAGAAAAATAATAAACCCTTTAATTTATGCCACGATAGTACTTGCATCTTGAAAATAAAATATCATTTTTTTTCTATCCGAACCTTTTCGGGTCACTGGCCTTTAGTGATGGGAGTTTATCGATACTCTTCGTGTTGTTATCGATGTTTATTTTTTGCGTCTTTTTAGTTGAGATGGGTTTTGTGTCTTAATTTTATATTCTAGTCTTCTTTTTTTTCTGTATTTGTGTGGTGAATGAGTGGTCGGATCGCAGATATACCTACATGAATTACTATAGCGAATTTCAGTCATTATTCACGAATTGCCATTATCGATCAAGACTTAATTACTGCCTCGGTCCTGTTATAGTCGAGACGATTTATTTCTCAACAAACCTATTTTCTTATCCCATGTACCACTGACAATAATTACAATTAATTAGTATAATACAAGCATTATCACATTTACAAAATCTACAAAAAAAATATGAAAATACAAAGTTGCAAGCAATTAGTACCGTAGATATTTTTTACACTTTTATTTCAACTTGATCTCGCACACAGATCTCCCAAGACGGGTCTAAAGACGAAATGTAATTTACTTTTAATTACAGAATGTAGGCAATGATAATATATATTTCATGCCGCTATAAAAATTCAATATTATTTGCGCGCAATTGCTTTTAAATGAAGCTATTGGAGTGATTCTTTAAATGCGTTCAAGTTTGCATCTGCTCTTTTTATTTTTACCTCCAAGAATTAATTGCGTTTGTTCCTTAACAAATCTAAGTGCTCTGTTTACCATTTACATACTAGATACAAACTTTTTAAGCGTTTGACGATGGAATCAATGATCTATTTTTATACAAACAGGTGTACTTTCATTGAGGACTGGTACCGTATTGCCTTATTTAGTTTTATTCGTAGTTTTCTAGCAAGTTGTATCAGTGCCTGCATTCTGACTTACTTGTTCTGTTGTTGTTATTATTGAATCGACCATACACTGCTCGTATGTATAAGTTTGTCAAGAGTCTATTAAACGGTACAATTCAATGTTTGTTAGGTTTATTTTCTGTTTGGGTTTTAGTTCGTGTAAAATCAGAATGAAAAATTCGCTCCCATGAGAATCATCATCATCATCATCAACAGCCTTTAATTCGTCCACTGCTGGACATAGGCCATGAGAATCAACTTGCCATAAAAAGAACTTATTTCTAGAGGCGCGATCTGAATTTTTTGTAATACAGTTTAGACTGTTGGTTTTGCTTATCGAATATGTTTAATATATAAATTATTAAATGCAGCATTAGTACAATATTTTTCTTTTCTAATGTTATTTTTAGGAATTATGACTTAATTTAACGTCTTAACATTTGCTACGATCGACGTAGCAATTTAAGTAAATTTTACAAATATTTATTTAAAGCTTTATTACTAATTAACAATTTTTTAATTTCGATATTGTAAACACCATCTTATTACCGAAAAATCATGAACACATAGAGTCTAAAAATATATTCGTGCCTTGAGTAAATTAAAAACATCGATAAAAACAACCAAAGCACGTGCGACGTCACTACCCGGTGCACGGTAGCAGGCCCTCCGCCTACACAACCAGAGACGACACAAATCACCGCATAGACTCTCGCTTTTGAATTTTATAACCGTCGTAAAACCGAACCGCGTCGGCCGAACACCGCCAATTTCGTATTAAACCATCCACGCCGAAAATATTCGTGCATATACTGAAACCTCAGCTCCCTGAATTGGTTCGGATACGGGCCGAAGATTTTCGGTTATTTCTTTTCGAGAATTGCGGTCGACCGCAGTTTTTGGGTATACGGGTTTACGGAAATTCTGTTGCAGACGAGCCTTAAGTCATCAGTCATCTGAATCAGATTGGTCTTTACTTATCTGACCAGATTTTGATGTTTATTCTCTTTTAATTCCATGTTTTTATATCTAAATTGTAGCTACACGTTCAAAAAAAGCGTGGGAAGGTAGTCGAGTTGGGTATCAATTTTAAATAAGTTATCATAAATTTGCTATACTCAGTAGTATATCTTGAGAGTCTGTTTCAATTTTAAAGTATCAAATTGATTTGTCAAATTTATCTCATGTTATATGCACTTATACTCCACAAAATGAAGACAAACTATCTAGTGGTTAGAACGATATTTTTTCAATAACGCTAAATTTAGAAAAATTTCTATTGTATTGATAACAAAGATGAACTAAGTCCTTTAGGGACCTAAATCTATGAATGCAGGGACATAAATTGCAGTACGGCAAGTGAGGTAAAAAAATATCTTTCCAACCATTTTCCACTAACAAATCACGTACAGTCACGAGCATAAATATGTTCCTATGCGAAGGTTACCAAAAATATCTGACCCATGATCGAGTTCAATAATATGTGCCTACACGTACGCAGCAAAAATATGTGACATTATCCGGCTGCATAATGCAGTACCGTCAAAATGATGTGATACACTCACGAAGCATAAATATGTGACACCACTAGGCGGCAATAATATATGACATCATTTTATCTTCAATTTAATATAATAATTATACGAAATAATGAAAGAAATAAATTTTATTTTACATTGTTTCAAGTTGGCTGTACTTTATACTATACTAGCCGGCCCGCGCTCGCTTCGTTGGGGGGTAAACATTTTTACTTGCGATTAAATTGTGATTTTAGTTCGATTAATACTGAATGCCATCATTTATTTCCTGATTGCGAAAAAATATTGTATTTATTTTTAATAAAATATTTTTAATGAAAATAGAGTAAGGCACAGTTGCGGTTGCTAGGTATAACTAGGTCAGTATTATCTCTTTAAACATTCGTGCCAATTGTATGCAGTTAAAGAAAAAAATATTTTGTTTTAAACACTTGAGAGTATATCTATAAACTCACTTATTTTAATAAAATATCATAATTGTTGATAACATTGATCAATTAACATGAATGATTTAAATTATTCTTCAATATACAAAATATTTTTTTACAGTTATATTTAAAGTTAGACATATGCTGTCGCTGACTTTTTTATAAGCATTATCAAGCTTCACAGTGCTGGGCTCGAGGTTTACACGCCCGGTTGAGAATCTCTCCGGTCGCGGGCGTACACCCCAGGCACACACCTCTGACTTTTCGAAGTTATATCTGTATTAACAATGAATAATCACTTGCATTAACGGTGAAGAAAAACATCGTGATGACTCTTGCACACCTAGAAGTTCTTAGAAATTTCTTAGGTTTGTAGTCCGTAAACCCGCACTAGGTCAGCGAGGTGGATTAATGTCTTAACCCTCTCAATGACAGAGAAGACTCGTGCCCAGAAGTGGGACGTATATGAGCTGATAGTGATAATGGTGATGAAGCTCTATAACTTTTCTCTAGGACTCAAGCAAATATCTCTCATGGATAAAGCAGCGTTCATAAAAAAACGTTTTCTTTCGACTGTTTTTTCTTCGGTTTACTTTGTAAAACCGGCTACAATGAAAAATTGTTATCAATTTTCTGATTAATATTTACCCTATGACACTCACAAATAACGTAGCTTTCTATTGCTAAAAGAATGTTCAAAATCGGTTTAGATATTCAGAGATTACTTTATACAAAGTCACAAGCTTAAATTATTTGTATAGATTTTTGTCTAGATATATTCTAAATCACGACCAAATTCAAATATTCATTTAATACGTAGATATATTTTGCCTACGGCTGCTGTGACATTAAGGAATTGTTATGTTGTGTTCAAGGGAAGCGGCTTTTAACACGATTGCTCCGATTAATTTATTATTTATACAGTTAATTGATTTTTCTTAAATTAATTTAATGTTTTAGATTCCCTAGCAGAGTTTTGATAAATTTAAAACGAATACCACTGAATTTGGTGAAAACTAGATAATTCAAATTCAGATATAATTCCACAAATAATAATTGCTGGCTTGGCAGTGTGTAATATTATAAAAAAAATATTTGTAAATACTGCAAAAGCGATTTTTGCGCAAAAGAAAAACTATGGTTTCTTAAATTAATTGATTTAAGAGACATGGTTGATTTAACTTATACATAGTTCAAACGACGTATTAACGACTATCTGACTCTGAACGCAATTGCATTTTTCTTTTTAATAATTAGTTCTCAATACCATAACTTGTGACGTGAATTATAATGATTTTTACTATTGCTCCCGAATATTACTCGTATACACTTATGAAGTAAGGCCAAACAGAATGAAAAAACAGACACTTTATGACATAATGACTGTTCGAAGTGAACGCACTAAGAAATATTTAGTACCGAAACAACGTGAATTCCAAATGTGAACAATTAATTTTCAATCTTAACACTTGCGTGTGACGTTTATTTTAAAATATTTGTCCTCATTTATTAAAGACATTATTTTAAAATGACATTTTTATTTTCTGTATTTCAATGTCATAACGTCTTAAATTCAAATTTATTGTAAGCTATATAAAATCCAATTGCAAAGATTTAAGGTTAATTGCAACCAGGAGTTGTCTTTAATTTAATACTTTACAAATTGAAGTCTGAATTACAAATGTGTAAATATAATATCATGAAATATATGCAACCGGTGCCACTAAGACTAGTGATTTTGTTTGCGATCTTCAATCTAGTATAGGTATATTTGATCGAAGGTGTGTGTAGTATTCCCCAAAACAATATTGGTAAGATAGTTTAGTGAAGAACAATTTAACGATCATAATTACTATTTTAACGAACGAAACGAAATAATTAAAGAAATATTGTTTTGAAGTTAAATTTCTTTATCGAAGTAATACGAGATAACTGGTCGCCTTAACAGCGTTGAATATACAGGAATTCTTTCAGAAATTTTGATACCGACAAGGCGTATCAGTTATCCTGATTTAGCACCTCTTTATGTGGTGCAAGACAACAGCCCGATCCAGAACTCACGAATAACTCGTGAGTGGTTTAATACGCAAAGAGAGACGATAAAATTAATAGATTTCCCTCCTAAAAGCCCTGATTTGAATCCTATTGAGAACCTGTAGGGTTTAATAGTCCAACAATGGGATCCAAATCAGGCTAGAACTTATAATTCCCTGCGTTGTCACACCTTCGACATTTGGGAGTCACTCCGGGGCTTTCAAGTGTGCACTTATATTGTCTCATCCATGCGAGAGAGGCTACAGGATGTTATTAATGCAAACGGGGGGTATACTTGATTTTAATTTATAATGTTTGCATATAAAAAAATAATTAAAATTATTAATTAAGATGATTTGATAAATTAAAATACACAAAATGATAAGTAAATATTTAAATTTAGTCGTGATTTAGACCATAATATCTAGACATAAATCTATATCTATATATATAAAAGAAAGTCGTGTTAGTTACACCACTTATAACTCAAGAACGGCAGAACAGATTTGGCTGAAAATTGGTAGGGAGGTAGCTTAGAGCCAGGAGACGGACATAGGATACTTTTTATCCCGTTCGATAGCGTTCCCGTGGGACTTTTCATTGTTTTCTTTATCCATACAAAAGTTTCGTTTTAATAATTAAGTCAATTTAAACTTTAATACAATACAATAAAGTTTAAATCGTAGTGGAGGAGTTCTATGTTATAAAAATGAATTGCTCGATGTGTTCCTAAGCGCAAATCTCGAGAACAGCTGAACCGATTTCGCTAATTCTTTTTTTATAATATTCCTTGAAGTACGAGGATTGTTCTTACGGAGAGATACATTTTAATAATTGCCTGAAAAGGTCTAAAAATAATACTTTTCTATATTCCCATACAAAAGGTTCGTAATGATACTTAAGTCATTTTGAACTTTAACACCATACAAAATTTCCTGTCATTTAATGGTCATCCCGTCGATGCAGTTAGAGGCCCCCTCAAATAAAAGAACTTATTAAAATAAGCATTTTGAATCGACAATATGTATCTATAACATTCGAATTATTGCGTATTTTAGATGTTAAAAATGCAGAATTCTCATGACAATGGATTGACATTTTTTGGCTGTCAAATATTAAGGCGTTCAGAAATTTATTTTGTGTAACAAATCTCCTTGGTAGTGCCTAATATTTTATTTTTTATTATGCTTGAATATCTAAAATATTCTAAATCTCCATCAAGAAATATTAATAAATGGTCAGGGGATGCCTTTTCCATTGATCTAGCCAGTCATGGAACAGGGCTATGAGTTCGCGACCTCGGCCCCCCGAGCTGTTGGAGTCTCCCACTATTTCCTTATCCGGGACTGTGGCATCCTTACCATCAGGCCAAAAATCGTTACCTGCAATATCCTGTACCCAAACACACGCTATCTCTACCCCTTTACCAAAAGAACGAAAGCCCCAAGGAGAGTTGGTGTCAGACAGGCGGGCGGCCGTAAAACATTTGCCAAAACATTTATACAGTATGTATAATAAGAAAGGTGACAGGGCCTAGGCCGTCCCCCGTAGCCGACGCGCAGGGGCAGCACCCGGTTCCTATGAGAAATGGGCAAGGTTTGTTACACCAGCCCGGGCGCGGGCAACGTAAGACACTAGCCCGGGAAATGAGATTGAGGTATGCAAGTTGGAATGTAGGTACGACAAATGGTAGGTCAAGGGAAAAAAAAAATGGTCAACGACGAAGACTTACGAAAGACAACTGCATGCAGCAAAGTGGTATAACACGGAGTGACAGAGTCAGAAATGAATACTTTAGGGTAAGTCTGAAAGTAGCTCCTGTGATAGAAAAGATGAAAGGAAACCGTCTGTCATGGTATGGGCACATTAAGAGAAGGAATTAATCATATGTAGGAAAAAAAAGTGATGAACATGAAAGTGGATGGATGGGCGAGCCGAGGAAGGCCAAAAAAGAGATGGATGGAGTGCGTGGCTGAAGATATGAAAAAGAAAGGGGTGAATGAAAACATGACGGCTGACAGGGATGTGTGGAAAAAGAAGAGATACTGCGCCGACCCCAAGTAATTAATTGGGACCAGGGCAAGGGGATGATGATATACCTAAGTAATTAAAAATTAAATTCTGTTAATAAGTAACAAGACATTCATTGACTGGTAGGGCGATACGAAGTTTGCCGGGACAGCTAGTATGTATATAAAAGAAAGTCGTGTTAGTTACACCACTTATAACTCAAGAACGGCTGAAGCGATTTAGCTGAAAATTGGTGAGGAGGTAGCTTAGAACCGGGAATAAAACATAGGATACTTTTTATCCCGTTCGACAGCGTTCCCGTGGGACTTTTCATTGTTTTCTATATCCATACAAAAGTTTCGTTTTAATAATTAAGTCAATTTGAACTTTAATACAATACAATAAAGTTTAAATCGTAGTGGAGGAGTTCTTTATTATAAAAATGAATTGCTCGATGTGTCTCTAAGCGCAAATCTCGAGAACAGCTGAACCAATTTCGCTAATTCTTTTTTTATAATATTCCTTGAAGTACGAGGATTGTTCTTACGGAGAGATACATTTTAAAAATTGCCTGAAAAGGTCTAAAAATAATACTTTTCTAAATTCCCATACAAAAGGATTGTAATGATACTTAAGTAATTTTGAACTATAACACCATACAAAATTTCTGTCATTTAATGTTTATCCCGTCGATGCAGTTAGAGGCCCCCTCAAATAAAAGAACGTATTAAAATAAGAATTTTGAATCGACAATATGCATCTATAATATTCGAATAATTGCGTATTTTAGATGTTAAAAATGCAGAATTGTCATGACAATGGATTGACATTTTTTGGCTGTCAAATATTAAGGCGTGCTTTCAGAAATTTATTTTGTGTAACAAATCTCCTTGGTAGTGCCTAATTTTTAAATTTTTATTATGCATGAATATTAAAAATACTCTAAATCTCCTTCAAGAAATATTAATAAATGGCCAGGGGATGCCTCTTCCATTGATCTAGCCAGTCATGGAACAGGGCAGCGATTACGCGACCTCGGCCCCCCGAGCTGTTGGAGTCTCCCACTACTTCCTTATGCGGGACTGCAACATCCTTACCATCAGGCTAAATATCCTTACTTGCAATATCCTGTACCTAAACACACGCTATCTCTACCCCATTACCAAAACAATGAAAGTCCCAAGGAGAGTTGGTGTCAGATAGGCGGCCGGCCGTAAAACATTTGCCAAAACATTTATGCAGAATGTATAATAAGAAAGGTGACAGGGCCTAGGGCGTCCCCCGTAGCCGACGCGCAGGGGCAGCACCTGGCTCCTGTGAGAAATGGGCAAGGTTTGTTACACCAGCCCAGGCGGGGGCAACTTAAGACACTAGCCCGGGAAATAAGATTGAGGTATGCAAGTTGGAATGTAGGTACGATGAATGGTAGGTCAAGAGAGCTAGCATCTGTGCTGAAAAAGGAAAAATAAGGTTAACGAAGAAGACTTACGAAAGACGACTGCATGCAGCAATAATGCGAATATTGCGGTGGATGTGTGGTATTATAACATGGAGTGACAGAGTGAGAAATGAATACGTTAGGGTAAGTCTGAAAGTAGCTCCTGTGATAGAAAAGATGAAAGGAAACCGTCTGTCGTGGTATGGGCACATTAAGAGAAGGAATGAATCATATGTAGGAAAAAAAGGTGATGAATATGAAAGTGGATGGATGGGCGAGTCGAAGAAGGCCAAAAAAGAGATGGATGGAGTGCGTGACTGAAGATATGAAAGAGAAAGGGGTGAATGAAGACATGCCGTGTGTGGAAGAAGAAGAGATACTGCGCCGACCCCAAGTAATTAATTGGGACCAGGGCAGGGGGATGATAATATACCTAAGTAATCAAAAATTAAATTCTTTTAATAAGTAACAAAACATTCATTGGCGGGTAGGGCGATACGAATTTTGCCGGGATAGCTAAAATAGTATAAAATTACAGCCATATTAAAACAATGTAAAATAAAATTTATTTCTTTCATTATTTCATACAAATTGTAAATTAAATTAAATTGAAGATAAAATTATGTCAGATATTATTGCCGCCTAGTGGTGTCACATATTTATGCTTCGTGAGTGTATCACATCATTTTGACGGTACTGCATTATGCAGCCGGATAATGTCACATATTTTTGCTGCGTACGTGTAGGCACATATTATTGAACTCGATCATGGGTCAGATATTTTTGCCAACCTGCCCATAGGAACATATTTATGCTCGTGACTGTACGTCCACGGACATCTGCGTTATAGAAGCGACGAAAACCAACAAAGCTACACATACAACTTGGCATACATCATAAACAACAATGGTTAACATATTAACATATGAAAGGCAGCGTAGTACAGTAGCATCGACGTTTTTACTTGTTTCTCTGAATTTTTTACCAGACGAGCGTTTACATTCGATTTTAAATGCCATTGAGTTGCAATTGAGTGTAATTTAGTACTCTCACGTTTGCTGTTAGAAATAGAGCGAAATATAATTGTTACTACAGGAATCACTGTGTAAAAATTATATCAATATCGCTAGTGACCAATGGCTAAATAACGGCTCAGTCGAATAAAATACTGTATTATGATTTAATTTTAAAGACGACTGAAAAAGTTTAGGTCATGTTTTATCTTTATTGTATTTCTGCCTGAGCTTGACATAGACTACACTTAACAGACGGACGCGAGAAAAATATTTAGGATCAACCCTCTGAAAGTATTTAAGATCAACCCTCTGATTTTCGATCGCAAAAATTATGCGTGTCCTATATTCAAGAAGGTCTTCCAAATATGATTCCACAGGGTATAACATGAACTAATCTATTGAACTTAGATATGACACCAGTTCTCAACAGTCTCCTTTCCATAAAACTATCTAATAATTCCTCAATAAGAGCAGTGATGGCCTCGAGGTTTAGGCGCGCGGTCGAGAATCTCGGCGGTCGCGGGTTCGAACCCCAGGCACACACCTCTGACTTTTCGAAGTTATGTGTGTATTCAAATTGAATTATCACTTGCTTTAACGGTGAAGGAAAAGATCGTGATGAAACCTGCACACCTAAAAAGATCTTAGGAATTTCTTAGGTGTGTAGTCCGCCAACCCGCACTAGGCCAGCGTGGCGGACTATGGCCTAAACCCTCTCAATGGTAGAGGAGAAGACCCGTGCTCAGCAGTGGGCGTATATGGGTTGATGAAGAAGAAGAAGAAGAATAATTCCTCAAATAAAAAAGGTCAACCAGCCCGTCTACCCTCCCCAAAAGCGCCGTACTAGAAAACTAATTGCGATTCAAAGACGCGCTCAGCCATGATAATTAATAAGTTTGAGGCTCGACACATTTGCATACAATGGGCGAGCTCGTCTGGTCGCAAGCTCTGCCTCGCATCCATATCGTCATTCCTACAGGGCTCTGTTTAGATTATTTAGCATAAGTGACAATATTTATTACACAAAACCCACGAGCGATCGGACGTCTTCGGTCGGAATTGATGTGCGACAGAAGCAATATGCTCTGTCGCTGTATGAATGTAATTCTGGACGACTTGTTGGTAATACTTCTATCAATGGGGTTGGATTAAAAAAACGTTGAATCCAATAGATAGTTAAACTAGTATCATCATATTTCGATCTATGGGGTTGAAACATAAAAAAGTTGGAAATAATTATTAAACTTGTATCATCATATGAAAACGACTAATTTCCGATGAAATATATTGATGATACTAAGTTCTATGGGGTTGGAATGAAAAATAAACCGAATCCAGTAATTAAACTAGTACCACGCGTATGCGAAACCAAGAATTTTTTATTGAAATGTGCAAGTACCTTGATCTAGAGTCATCGGTTTATTCTTGCCGTTCCCTTCGTTCCTTCATAATGAATCAAAACTATAATTGATTTTGAACATACTCCCTTAACTGGTATTTGCTGTACCTACCTACACGATGGTCGTTATTATTATTTTTTCAAATAATTAAAAACTAGAGATTTATGAGCCCTTCAAGGCATGCCATGTATCTAAGACGTCAAAACATAATTATCGAAACATGTTCAAATATCCGTGGTTGAAATTTATACCCTCTAATTCAAAAAATCCTGAAAGAAAACTAAATTGAGGTATTCCATTTAACAAAATTAAAACTTATTGTGAAATATACAAGGTACATTATAGATTCTGATATCTCTTACCTTAAATGACATGTCAAAGTAAGTTAGATTCTTCTTCATCAACCCATATACGCCCACTGCTGAGCACGGGTCTCCTCTACCATTGAGAGGGTTTAGGCCATAGTCCACGACGCTGGCCTAGTGCGGGTTGGCGGACTACACACCTAAGAAATTCCTAAGAACTTTTAGGTGTGCAGGTTTCATCACGATGTTTTCCTTCACCGTTAAAGCAAGTGATCATGCAATTTGAATACACACATAACTTCGAAAAGTCAGAGGTGTGTGCCTGGAGTTCGAAACCGCGACCGCCGAGATTCTCGACCACTCGCCTAAACCTCGAGGCCATCACTGCTTCACTAGTAAGTTAGAACATTTTGTAAATAAAATCACGAATCCAATGCATCTGTAATTGACCCTCATATCAAACAATTAGGTTCCATCTCTCCTATCCCGTATATTATCAGAACTAATTTTGAATCATTAAATTAATATCTCATCCCAATCTCACAATATCCGACCAGTAAACTACTATTAAAAATCTCCAGTAGTAAAGATTAATTTCTCTTTAAGTCATTAACCAAAGTATCGTCATCTATAAGCTATGGTTTGATAGTGTTTAATGCTCCGTTGTCTATAGTATATCACAATAATGGGAGCAACGATTACATTTAATAATAGACAATTGTAAAACTGTTTTTACGATTATGATCATTGTGGAGATTTAACTCAAGGATTTATTATGGCTTAGGGATTAAGCATCATCACGTTTGAGTCGCAAACATGTAGAGAAGAACGAAATGCTTCACTTGTTTTTATTTTTTTAGTTTCTAGTACTTATCGATACATTTAATGCCAAGTATCCATCCCTGGATCAATTTTTACCTATTATTATTATCATTACGAGACATAAAAAATCATCTAAATTTCCTTTGTAATACCCAAAGTATGTTGGTAAAACTTATTGTCTTTTGTTTGTCTTCTTGACCAATTACATCATACGGACTTACTTATACACTTAGCCGATACGTTTTGCCAAGCTCTATTCAAAGATCTGTTTCGAATAAAGAAACCAGACATGCCATGGTTACTTCGAGGAAAATCTCAGGATCTTTTAAAGGCATTAAGTCTTAAATGCACTCAAAGAAATCTCCTTAATAGTGAATTATAATTGTTAGCGCAACTACCACTGACGAGTCTTAACTGTAAATGAACCAGTTCGTTCTCTAATAACTGTGATTTGTGCACTTGTGGACTGGGCTTGGGTTAAGCCGTTGGGCTTGGAGCTTTACATTGAATGGAGGTGAGGGTTCGAAGCCGAATGTTATGCAAGATTATTATGACTTTCTTTTTGACTTGATATATTAGTTATTAAATCAAATAGTGCTAAGGTTGATGAATTGTTACTGAAGGTCTTGCAAGTGTTAGATGTTTTAAACCAAACCTTTTGCTATTAAATTTTAACCAATATTTGTCACGGGCGTGTGTTTGTGAGATCGAAAAGTTTCTCGTAGTTTCTGATATTCACGATATAAGAATTGTAGCTTATAGTTTGGTCAGAATTGTGTATGAGACTTTTTAAATTTATTTTTATCAGAATTTGGAAACTGTCCTAGATGTTTTAAATTTTACCTATGTATTCTTTTGCACCTTAACTTAAGACCGAACTATTGACTATCGCGATGACTTTTCGACAAAGCTTTACACGATCATCATAAAAGATTTACACATCAATTTAAATCAATTATACGTTTGATGAAACCACAAACAGTTTTTTCCGAAGGGGCTTTCCAAAACCCGATTCTGGACAAATCCTGAGAAAAATGAAGCGGACCAATGGTTTAATTATAAAGCAATGATTCTATGTTATTTTGTGTCGAATCATCGGAGTGGTCAGTTGGAATAATCCCCGTTCGCTGTGACCAACCGTAAACCACGACCCCACAGGAACGCGCTATGGGAATCACTGTTGACAAGAAATTCGGTATATCCAGTTTTTTTTTAGTCTTTCGATCGTCGATTTATTTGAATAAATCGAAATACATATTATTTTTTATTCATATATTGTGAATCCAAATGTGTATTATTACAGCATTAGAAGTGAATTGACTCTGATTTAAAAAACGAGAGGCCGCGAGTTCGATTATCGCACAAAGACGAATGTTTGGGCGTATGACAATGTTTTTTAAATCAGAATAAGGTGCTTAAAAGAAAGTCTACCGTAATTTCTAACAACTACTAATATACAGTAAAGGAATCTTTTTTCCATAACATTACATCAAATCAGTTTTTGTGATAAATTATCGTCTGTCTTTCATTTGAGCGAGCTTCTAAAAGACATAATATGTTTGTTCACATTTTTAAAAATACAAATTTAATGAAATAATTACATAAAAAAATGTGGCCAATAATTATAATTATTAATATTATAAAACTCAAAAATGAGTAGGTAGTTTCAAACAAACAAGACAGCACTTATTCAGTCAACAGTCTATCAAACTGTGGTTTTACCACATTCGCGTCGATGCTTCCCCAGTCCAATCGCACTGCTTGTTCTTACTTTCATATGCTCCTATTTCTAGACATAAAAAAGCTACTATATAATTAATATCGATGCTGTAGGAGTGTTAAACCGCGTGGTGTTTGCATTAGCGTAAACACTAAATTACGCACCAGACCCCACATTATGGCTTCCGAGAAAAATACTACGAACGAGTACCGCAACTCGAGATTATGAAATCCTAGAATTGCCGCAATAGGATGATAAAGTGGTTCAACTATATGTGCGGTTAAAAACATTTTGTTTTATTATCTACTGTGCAAGTATATGCGATCTGGAGGTCCTCAGTTCGATACCTTCAAAGGTACCACGTGCAAAGGACACCGGGATCTCAACATTGATACGAGTCTTATGTCGTACTCGTGGGTATCACAAACTACGAGAGACTTTTCTGCCACGCTAAAACCGTAAACGGAAACAAATATTTGCGGATCACACAATGATTTGTCTCGATGCGGGGATGGAACCCGCGGCCTCTCGTTTCGTAAGCTGGTGCCAATTGCGCCACGGGGCTGTCATTATTTCCTTCTATGCTCTACATAGGTTTCGAAAAATCATTTACATTATTCTTGATAGATATATCGATTAGAGGTTCCAGCACTAATTAATCGGCTTATTCGTCTTCGAATGGCAAGTACCAGTACCTAATACCTACTATCTAGTACTTAGTACCTAGGATTCTCGGATAGTCGGCCTATCGTATCTGTAACTCGGCTTTACGTTATGTATACGTTCGGAACACCTGTGTTACGCTTTCTGCTGTGGATAAAACATAAAACAAAACAAAACGACGACTCGCGTATCTCCTCCGAGCTGAGGGGAATCTTGTGGACATTACGGACTTAAAAATATCTTGAATTTATGTCGGAGGGGATATCAAAGTGGTCAAATGTAATAATCAATAAAAAAAAATATCATCATCATCATCAGCCAAAGGACGTCCACTGCTGGATATAGGCCTCCCCCAGAGACTTCCAAAGCGCTCTATTGGAAGCGGCCTGCATCCAGCGGCTTCCCGCGACCTTTATCAAATCGTCGGTCCACCTTGTGGGTGGACGTCCAACACTGCGCTTACCTGAACGTGGCCTCCACTCCAGAACCTTTCTGCCCCAGCGGCCGCCAGTTCTGCGAGCTATATGCCCTGCCCATTGCCACAATATGCTTGAAAAAATAAATAAAATATGCTTGAATTTAAATCTAATCATCGTCATTGTCAGCTCATATACATACGTTCTATTGCTGAACCTTCTCTACCACTGAGAGGGTTTTAGGCCATAGTCTACCACACTGGCTTAGTGCGGGTTGGTGGACTACAGCGAAGAATTTCATAAGAACTTTTAGGTTTCCACACCGAGTTTTCGTTGATCGTTAAAGTGTGTAATGACACACACATAACTCCGAAAAGACAGAGTTGTGTGCCTGGACTTAGAATCCAAGACTGCTGAGATTTTAGACCGCGTACCTATGCCTCGAGGCTATTAATGTTTCTAAAAGTTTAAAAAGAATTTACTGAGATTTTTTTAACTGTATATTATTTTGTCTTTCTTGTATTTGACCTAGGCAAGATAAATTACAGATTGAATCGTCAAAGATCGACCGCTCCGCTATTAAAGTAAAAAAATATATACATAAATATATTCCTGCTAAAGCAAAGCTTATTTAACAAAATCATCTAAGTAATGTCCACTGCAGCTTACGCTCGAGCGTTACAATGGGACGGCAATACTACCCTCTCGCTCCAACGGCGGCCGGTCGCTGCACGTGTGTCACGGAAACTGGTTTTCGCCCGTCGGGACCAAGATTTTATTAATTTGTGTATTTCTTATATATGTATATCACCTACAGGCGACTTCTGTTCGCCTGGTACTCAGATCAACGATACTGTTGATAACAAATTGTTTTTGCTTTGTTCTGTCATTTTGGATTTATTTCGCCTTATTTTTCATTCGTGAATAGATTTGAATGTCATTTTTTGTTGATGATTTCTGCATTGTGTACGAGGTTTAAGTGCCGCAGGCGTGAAATAATTGGAGACATGCAAAAAGCTGTGCCAGCTTTTTATATTAACTGCATTTGTGAAACAAGTTTTCAATGACTAGTGCAACGTATTGTGATTTCCAAGCCAGTGTAGATGTTTGTTAGATTAACTTCTCTACTGCTAGGTATGCTTTGGCGTACAATTAGGTTAATATGCCCAAACACAAAATTTATTTGTTCATTCGATAGACGGCCTTCTTGTCACAGACTTTCGGTACCGTCATGGTACGTTTCTAGATGTCCTGGCCAGTTCTATTTTATATCACTGTAATTCACTATATTGTATGTTTCTGTTTTTACATAAGGAGTAACTATATTGTCAAAGCTTTTTTAAACGTTTTATCGCAGTTTTTGGTTGGGCAAAAAAGGGCGAAACAGTCAAGAATCAAAGAGGTTTCATTTGGTTACTATTGAAAACTGTTACAATATTTCTTTCTCCCCCCTACTTTAATTTTTCTCTGTGGTGTATCTACTCTACTTTGGCCAATCGGTGTAGAATTCATTAGAGCCCCATTTCCTTATTCAGCATGTTAATGTTTGTCAATATCTAAAAGATTACAAAATATTTAGGTATTACATTGTAGCCATTTCTGCACACCATTTCTAGGGGTGTAGTTTTAAGTTTTTTTTGCACTCGAGAAAAAAACACACGTTTTAAATCTGCACCAATTGCAAAGTTAGAAGCCATCATTAAAAAAGTTGAAACACATTAATCTTATTGCACAAAAACCGTCATAATCTGGCCCGCGGCACGTTGGCAGCCGCTCATCGTGTGGAGATCTTTTTTAATCAACATAATCGGTTTCGGTGAAGCGATTAAATACTTTTTGGTTGGTTTCGTGTTCCTATCGAAGGATGTCGATGTGAATCATTCCCACGACTTTGGCTTTGAGATTTTAGGAAATGGCTGTATTAGGATTGGCGAGGAACGGGAGAAATTAGCGAACGGTCATATTGACCTGTGTGGGGGTTCATTTTGTTGTAATCGATGGTGATTCTCGAGAGTTACTTGAGTTGAGTTTTACTGAGGAATATTCTAAAACAACAATTATTTAAAATACAAAACATTAAAAGAATACGAAACTACAACTCAAAGTAAACACAGAGGTGCAATAATTGAAAAATTACCTTATCATGACGTACATAGGTAGTTACATATGTTTATTCTAAATATCACCATCGCATCTGTAAATATTTCCGAAAAGCATCTTAAATAGAATTATCACCTACTATTGTTGTTGCTTAAAAATATGTGTTTTTAATTTCTGTAAAAATGTGATCAAAAAAAGTCCCCAAAAGTAACTTAATAACTTATATTGAAGTCATATGATTTGGAAATAAGTAGTTAAAAGTTTTTATAACAACAAAATAAACACACGATTCTATACAAAAACATACAAAAATAGAAAGCGAACCCACACGTGAATAAAATACGAACGAGTCGTTTGATTTATTACAACGCAAATGTGCTATTGTGATGAAATTAAGAGTGAAAAGCGATATAAGAGGACAGTTTAACCGCTGTTAAAAATACACTCCGTGGTAACTGTCACGCGTAAATTAAAAGAATAAATAAATGGTGTTGTCGAACCAATGACATGGTAGGACTTCAAAGAGTATGAAATTAGTACGTACTTATTTTAAAGGTGTCTCTATCAGGTATATAATACGGGGCATGAGACTTCACTACAATTAAGCTTGGATAAACCTCAGTCCACTACGGCGGCCTATCGCAAGTTGGCAGACTACACACCTATGAATTTCGTTGGAGGATTTTTATATGCAGGTTTCCTCACGACTTTTCCTTCACCGTTAAAGTTCGTACTAATCTATTGCGATAGTTAACTTACGCTCCTTTTAAATCTACTGTCACTCATTATCAAGACTTCTTAAACTAGTCCTATCTAAAAACAAAGAATCCTAAATCTCTAATCAAATTTCTTCTCTTTTCCACAGAACGCCCTCACTCAGACTCGGAGATTCTGACGAGACCCTCAACATCCCAACCATGCCGGCTCTCAGCGTCATCACCGCCGCTGGCCCTGACCTTCGACACCGAGCTTGAAGATGACGTGTTCTCCGCCCCCAGGAGTGATAGGAACGACATCTTCTCCACAAGAAACCTGGACATATTCGGCTATGGAAGTAATAGGACTCCCGCTGGTGTTCTACTCAGTCCTAGGAGGGAGAGGTCTTTCACTTTCTCCAGTAGTAGCGAGAAGCACTGGAGGGATAAAGGAGGGACGGATGTCGCTGACGGAGTAACTGGAGACACTGATGAAGTAAGTGAGATTTGTGACTTGTTTTATCTGTCTGTATAAAGTTGGGGTATTGAGAAGGGATCGATTTTCGGCTCTGGCTAAATGTCGTAGGGTTTAGATTAGGGATGCCTCGACAGTAGGATGTAAATGTGCTCGAAAACTAGCAACTTCTTGAATAATATTGAGTTGGGTTTAAGAGTAGTGATACATAGTATTAATTTGGGGTGTATTAGAAAAGGTTTGATTTCTAGGTGTGGCAAAATGTTGTTGAGTTTATATAGGTGATTTCTCAGTAGTAGGATGAAAATGTGTCTGAAATTTTTACAACTTTGCATTACATTAAGTAGATACATAAACCCTCAGATTAACATGTATTTCAGCCTAACTATTAAATAATACTTGTATGAATTAATACCATAATTAATTCATAAACATACAAGCTGATCAAAATACAACAGTGGTTTACGATAAAACAAAACTTGCGGTTGCAGAAATGTTGCGTAATAAACAGTTGTAAGTTGATATTGTGTTTTTATTGAAATCATTAAACGCACGTGTGCCTCTCTTTGTCTCGCGTGAATCATCGACTGATGAACTAAAAAATATCGCGCCCATTATGGGAATAGAATTGTAGTATAGAATTGTTCTACTATATTCTAACTTTGTTTACTAGGTTTGCTTGCTTGCAAAAGCGTAGAAATAAAAAATTGGCTTAGAAAAATATCTTCTTGGCCCTAGGGATATAGAGACCTATTCTAAGATTGGTGCTGTTTGGTTTCCTTAGTCTTTTGGGGAGACAAAATTGACTTAGATTGTTTAAAAAAATATCAGTGCCAAATTTGATATAATCTTAATAGTTGTTATCATCATCATCAGCGAGAAGACCTCCAAAGCTGAACATAGGCCTTCCACATAAAACGGTTGTCATTTATAACTGAATGAATAAACCCTATGAACTAATCTTATAATACCGTATTTCTAAATCCATTATATTATTTAAATATAAATGATCAATCTAAAAAATACCAGCAATAATAAAACAACTTCACCTTAAGTCTTTCAAATTAAGCGCCTAAACAAACCAAGAGTCGCATTTCTATAACATTGCTCTTCAAAACGATCAGGCGCTAACATTTCATTGTTATGTCGAAACATCACTTTGTTAATGCAGTAATAAAATAAAAAGCTGCTGACTGAAACGAAATTAAATGTTACCGATACATGTACGGTTTACGTTCAAATAAATTTTTGTACGAATGTTTTTCTATCGCGATTTATATGGAGTCAGCTTCTTAAATATGTATATTTGAAGTTGATTTTTTCTCCATATTTTTTCTCGTTCATTGTGGATAGGACGTTTTAGACGTTTTTAAATTATTCTTTTTATTTGAATTTGGTATTTTTATTTGTATTCTTTTTATTGTATTTCGTAGTAGTAAAAATTAAAACGTGTGTTTTATAAATAGCCTCACAATAACGTTTATTGATTATTATTTATTTACATTTTATAGAGGTTTAGATAATATTAACATTAAGAATTACGATAATCAATTAAATTGGTATTTGATTGCTTTTACAATATTTCCAGTAATAATTAATCAATATTAAAAGGTTACTACTAATACTTTTTAATTATAATTATAATCAAAATTTTAAATCATCATTATCAACCCATACATGTCCCACTGATTTGCACGTCCTCATCTGCAAATAAAAGGGTTTATTTTGAATACCTTATTCATATTCAATATGATAACACCACTAAGTCAATATTTGTCGCAAAAGATTTGTATCATCAAATAGTTTTACACAACAACTCGCGTAAAATCCATATTGAGTGTTGTATTTTACAAGTTGTGTGACCCAATTATGTCAAAATAAAACACAATCCACTCCATTCTGAAGCGTGCGGAGTGCAGACATTTTAGTGTCGTTTGCGCAATATCCATCGGCCAACACATTTGGTCAAAGTACGTCTTGGATCAAACATGATATTGGGTCAAACTTTGACCTAAAATCTGTGTTGGTTTAGGATATTTTTGATATGTTCTCTTTTAGTGTGCACAGGTGTTGAGCTTTGTCATTTGTCACTGAAATTCTGAGAATTATTTCAAAAATGGTTTCAGCCTTTGAGTCTCGCAGCACAATGCTGTGCGATCTAAAGGTCTTGGGTTCAATATCTCACGACTACTATAAGGATAGACAAATGTGTATTTCTACCCCTGCGTCTACAGCGAAATTTAGATCTTTATGTAATTGTAAGCTTCCGAACAAAATATTATGTCCTTTCAAATGAAGCCCAAAAGGGTTACGCGTTAGTTCAATTAATAGTTAGTCAGTGTATTCTCATTCATGTGTCAATTTTTTTACTTACTTACTTATCATCAACCCATATACGCCCACTGCTGAGCAAGGGTCTCCTCTACCATTTAGAGGGTTTAGGCGATAGTCCACCACGCTGGCCTAGTGCGGGTTGGCGGACTACTCACCTAAGAAATTCCTAAGAACTTTTAGGTGTGCAGGTTTCATCACGATGTTTTCCTTCACCGTTAAAGCAAGTGATAATTCAATGTGAATACACATATAACTTCGAAAAGTCAGAGGTGTGTGCCTGGGGTTCGAACTCGCGACCGCCGAGATTCTCGACCGCGCGCCCAAACCTCGAGGCCATCACTGCAAATTTTTTTGGCTAAATAAATTTTAAAGCCTACATATCACAGGCAAACTTTTGGGCTACGTAAGTACAGCTATTACCAGAGACCCGCACAAATTAGTTTTCGTTGGACAATTTACTAATTAATTCAAATAGCTGCAACACTGTTTGTATTATCACACGTAATGGCAAGAAGTTATCAATCAATGTCCATTTGAATTAATTCCCTTTAAAAGACAGGCCTTATTTAAATACCTTACAATATTATCGACTGTAGGCCGGCTGGCATTCGTCCAAAACAGTGTACTCATCTTCGCGGGAATAAATTATTGACACACGCTGTGACTTTTAATGGCGTTTATATTCTATTTATAGAAACTTTTGTGTGTTATTTTGTTGTGTGGGAGGCTCGCAAAATCTTTAAGTAATTGGTACGAGAAAGAGAAATGCTTAAAACATAGTTATAATTAATTTTAGAGTTACCAAAAGGGTAAAACGGGGATTTAGTCACAAGTCTGACTTTCACCAGGCTTCCTCGCTTTTAAGCGGGCTTCTGTGCACCAGATATTTTTTGCTGTTTTTATAATGTTTTTTTTTGGACAATATTCCTAATTGTAATTTTGTTAACGATGACAGATAATATTTTTAAAAGTTGGTGAATAAGGTTCTTACATAAAGAGAGAAATCGGCGATGCTGAACATGCTTTTTTACGGTCTTTTATTCGTACTTTTTGAATTTGTAATGTGGGTCAAATTGTAATTTTATTAACTGTCACACACAACAAGTGCTTGAGTGTCAAAGTAATTATGTATATTTGACTTGCAGAGACTGATTTGGGTATGAACTCCACCTTTACAATGATTGTATAAAGCATATAAAAAAGATAATGTTTCCCCGGGAATGGATGGTATCAGCAACAAATTAATCAAATTTGTTAAAAATTGTATAGTGGAGCCTCTGACGTACATTTACAATCTATGCTTGAGTAGCGGTGTTTTTCCCAATGTATGGAAAATTGGATGTGTTACACCTATACACAAAGGAGGAGATTTTAGCGATCCTAATAATTATAGGCCAATAACATTGTTGAGTGCTTTTTCAAAAATACTGGAAAGAATAATTAATAAACGGCTAAAAAATTATTTAGAAACTAACAATCTGCTATCGCAAAGACAATTTGGCTTCCGGCAGGGTAAATCTACGGAACATGCAGTTGCTCTACTAACAAATATCATATCTGGGAATCTTGATAAGGGCTATCATTGTCTAGGAATTTTTTTAGATCTAGCAAAAGCTTTTGACACGGTTTCAATTCCGATTCTTTTAAGAAAACTTGAAATCATTGGAATTCGTGGCACATGCTTAAATTTATTTGAAAGTTATCTTAAGGGTAGGAAACAGTTCACCAAGGTCGATTCCATTGTAAGTGAAGCACAAAATATAGAATATGGCGTACCACAAGGCAGTATATTGGGTCCAACTCTCTTTCTAATCTATATTAACGATTTGGAAATGCAACAAACAACTATTGAAGCAGACATTATTCACTATGCGGATGATACCGTTATAATCTTTCACGGTTCCACTTGGAGTGAGGTATTTAACTCTGCACAACGTGGTTTTGGCTATGTGGCAGAGTGGCTTAATAATAATTTGCTTACTCTTAATGTTGCCAAAACCAACTACCTATGTTTTAATATATCCTCAGCCTCAGCTCCTCCGGCAGATCTAACCCTCAGAGCCCATTCTTGCGGATATGTCTTCAACAATATTGCAAAATCGTCATGCAACTGCACTCATTTAAGAAAAGTTAAATCAACTAAATACCTGGGTGTCATAATAGATGAAAATCTTAGATTTAACGAGCACATTGCTATGACTAGTTCAAAGGTGAGAAAAGTTATACACGTTCTGAAGTCGCTAAGAAATGTGGCACCAATGGAACTATTAAAAACGGTTTATTTCGCTCTTTGCCAGTCAATACTAACCTATTGCATATCTGTTTGGGGAGGCGCTTCAACAACACAAATGTTAAGATTAGAAAGAGCTCAGCGTGCTGTGCTCAAAACTATGTTAGGAGTCCGCTATCGTTATCCGACTTGTGAACTCTATAAGGAGACACAAGTTCTTAGCGTTAGACGACTATATATTTTAAAAATAGCTCTTCTAGCACACAAAGACGCTCTTCTTTTAGATGATTACGAGATATTGATAAGGAAACGTATCTTCCAATTACCAAAAAGGCAAGTTGGCACAGTTTTTGCAAAACGATTTAGCTGCTATACGAAACCATTTGTGTACAATCGTATTAATAAGTTATTTAACATAATTAATTTAAAAAGTAGAGAAGCTAAAATTAGAATACAAAAAGGATTGTTGAACTGGACATACGATTATACGGAAAAATTTATGAAACCTCTTTCCTAGGATCTATGAACTCAAATATGTAGTATTATATAACCTGATCTCATATACTTTAGAGTAAGTCTTAACTTTATTGTTTTATATAAGATTCCTTTGTTTTGTTTATTCTCTTGTATTTTTTTTTTTTTTTCTGTTTGATATTTTATGTTATGTTTTTAATTTTATTTTAATTAAACTGGAGTCATCACATTGTAAACAAGCAATCAAAGAACATCTTACGATACAGGCTCTGCCTCGTGTAAGATGTCTCTTGGAAACTTGTAAACAGCAATCATGTAATATGGCATAGATTTAAGAACAAGTTTTGTTGTAACACAGCATATTGGAATAAATATAAATAAATAATAATAATAATATGAACCTTGAAGTCATAACTACTAAATTTAATATTGAGAATTCTTGAAATAAAACCAGCAAAGGCAGACTATTGTTCAATCTTTCATTTAGTCTAATGTCAACACGACCACAGTCTCTCACGAAAAAAGGCTCACCTATAAGAAAGCCGTCTCCACACCCAACGAACACTTGAGATATAAACTGATTTTAGTATTTAGTAGAAAATTAATTGGTCCACAAAACGAGGGGGAAGCGGATTTACGCGGTCGATATACGGATACATTTCAGCTCGTTTGATGTCACCATAAAAATCTCGAGGCGTTTCTAATGAATTGGTTTTGCTTTTGAATTTTGATTCTGGATTTGAAGATGCTGATGTTTGGCGAAATGTATTATATAAAGTTACAGATATTGGCGGTACTTAAAAGCCTAAGAAGTTACACGTTAGTTTTGTAGTGTCTAGTTTATGAGTGTGTTGTGAGGTCAGGATAATCTCATTTATATGTGAAATTTATTTTTCGGATTTTTTAAAGCAAACTGCGTTCTTGGGTTTCTCTTAATAACCTCGAAGAGTACCTACAGAGGAAATTTTTTCCACTCAATTAGATTGTCTTTTTCTTCTACATGATAGAGGGTGAGGCTATATCCTATTTTGGACACATAAATCCAGACAAAAAATTTTAAAAAATAATGTTTTTAACCCAAAATATAATACTCATGTCTGTAAGCTGAACGTCAATGTTTTTACTTTTTGTCGTTTTTTTAAACGTCAATATGTTTGTAATCACCACAGCTATTGCCTGTTTAAATTTTCGATCACAGTCTTACACCCTGCACGTGACAAGATATACTTCAGTCTGTCACAAATCCATCAACACAGAACATACCACAACATTGAGAGAATAATTAAGCTGAATTCTAAATTAAGCAGTAAGTGACCTTGTATATCTCTCGGCGGCAGTTAAACCGCACCGTATGCCAGCTGTAACAACAGACACATTATATTCAGTTTGAAACTTAGTACCAGTTTATTAACTGTAGAATTGGGTTGGATTATATTGTCCTGGAATCCGGTTTAGGGCGCTTTTAAGGTTCACCATCATCATCAACACCAGTCCTTATACGTCACGCTATTGGGCATGGGCCTACTCTACGGACTACGACTAACTAGTTTAAGCCTTAGTCCACCAAGCTGGCCTGGTACCGTTTGACGGATTACATACCTAAGAAATTTCTAAGAACTTTTAGGCGTGCAGGTTTCCTCGCGATGTGATCCTTCATCGATAAAATGCGTGATAATTAATTGTGAATATACAAACAACTTCGAAAACTCAGAGGTGTGTGCCTAGAGTTTTAACCTGCGACCGGCGAGATTCTCGACCGCGTTCTTTAACCTCAAGGCCATCACTACTTCCTTATTTATACACTTACTCTACTAACAGCACAAAAATATGCTCTAGTATCAAACCCTCATATACCTCTCTATTACCTTTCAATCTAGCTCTCTAACTAAAAGCTGCAATAACCAAAGCCAATGCAAAACACAGTGACTGTATTAAAAAAAAAAGCGAAAAAAAGAACTCAACATAATATTGTGCAGTTGTCTCTATTCTCGTGCGTACTGATTCACAGCGGGAGAGTAACATATAGCATATATAGAATGTATATGTGTATAGTGTGGAATGATACGCAATAACGCAATGGAACTTTGTCACATCAAACTCTTGGTGTGTAAAGTCTTTTCCAAGATGGTAATTTGTTCTGCATGATTGCGTTATTGATGGTTAAATAAATAACGATATCAAACAGTCACATACATAGTCCTACCCCGAAATAAAATACGAGTTATGTGTCGTTCGTATCAGAAAACGTGGGAATTTTCAGAGTGGAAACAAATATTGGTGGATCACACTATAATTTGTTTCGGTGCGGGAATCAAACCCGCGGCCTCTCATTTCACAAGCAAGTTTCTAGCTAATTGCACCACGGAGCTGTTGATATAAAATTGAATGCTCATATTGGTCTAGATTTTAGAAGTGATAAGATTAGAGACGAGACATATTATGTATCATTTATCTTTCACATTCTGTAAAAAGTGATTTTGTTTATTATTGTTGCCTGTTGAAGTATAATAGATAGAAAGAAGGGCCTATTTACCACTTCAAACAAGAAAATCTAGCCAATATGAACTTCCTAATAGCAATAAAGTTAACACGCCGCCTACACCTAATTCAGCAGCATTGAAATTAATCTAAAGAAGACATCGGACAAAGACATTCTGAGAAAGTAGAATTTTGCTTAAACAAAAACGTGGGAGTGTTTTAACTGTAGTTAAATGACGATATTGTTTTGTTCTGTGTAGAGTATTCCCGTTAGTCTATCACGCTGGGCTTATGCAGGGTTTATACACTTAATATAACTAAAATTCGTTGTGAAGTACTAAGACAAATTCCATTACGAATGGATTGAGGCAACCCCGTGGTGCAATTGGCTTTAAATCAGCTTGGGAAACAAAAGGCTGCGGGTTTAAATACGTGACAAATGTTTGTGTGATCCATAAGTGTTTGTTTCTGGTTTCGGTATATTTGGCCGAAAAGTCTCTCGTAGTTTCTGATACCCACGACAAAGGTCTTGTATTCTGATGTGAGGTCAGGACTATCGAAGTACTAATTAACACGAACTTATTTTTTTTCTAAGTAATAAAAGGGGAAAATCAATGATAGATATTTTAAAATCGGATTCTTTAGTCTTGCACAGCGTTGCGTGTTAGAGTTTTTTTTTAACAAATTAGGACTTTTTCTTTTAAAGTTTAAGGTTAGCATTCAGACTTGCGGATTATAGCTTGTTTCAAATAAATTTCCAGTATACACGCGTCACAACACAAGCTTATTGCGATAAAGTTGTAAGTATTTATTAGTCATTATGAAACGCGAACAAAGCGCTTGTACCACGCTCCAGAAGCGAAACGTAACAACCGCCACAGTGTAGAGTTTCTCATCATTGAACACAATTGCACCATGCGCTTGTAATTCGCGGAATAAATAATCACAAATTATATGCGAGGTGAAGCTTTACATCTATTATATCTGTTTGTAGTGACGGCCTCGAAGTTGAAGCATAATTGAGAATCTGGGCGACCGCAGGTTCAGACCTATGACTTTTCTAAGCTATGTGTGTATTTACATTGCATTATCTACTTTAATGGCCAAGGAAAACTTCGTGAGAAAACTAGCGATTATAAAAATTCTTAGGCGTGGGAAAATGAATACGAATATCATCTCTATATTCATTGCGTCACATACTTCAATGAATAATATTTAAAAATATGTTTAGTCACGTCTATATGCCTCCAAAAGGGTTGACATTTCTGCATCAACATTTCGCCATTTTTCGGACACATGTCCACACACTAATGTACATTAAAAAATTTGTAAATAAACCAAGAAACATACTAAAAGATCCCTACTACCTTCTAAGACATATAACAATATACTCCTAAATGTACTTCCAAACACACAAAAGGCTCGCTTTCAAATCCATAAACATTAAGCAACACTCGCAAATATTAGATGCGTACGAAATTACACTGTACCTTATATCTTTTGTGTTTTGTCATCCGTCAAAATGTATTTTCGCATTCGAGGATCGCTAGAGGGTTTAGGAGACCACGGGGACGCATTTAGGGAAATTTGGGGGTCAAATTTATAATGTCTACAGTATAGGCTTTGAAGAATAATAATAACTCTAGTTCTGTATTTACATATATTTTTTTAAAATTAAATTTGCAGTGATATAAACGAGAAAATTTTAATTTTTAGTTGAGAGTTAAATTGAATCATGGTGGTCTTAAATAATAATACAATATTATATAGGTTTTATTTTTGAAATCCGATTTCCGGAGTATTAATGCCCTGATGTATATAAGTTTTATCTTATTTATAAGTATGAAATAAGCTTGATTTAAGCGCAGGATATCCAGTTCTGATAGTTCTCTATAAAAGTTATTCTAGACCTTTTATAAATCTTGGATCATTCACAAGATAATTTTTGTCTTCAATTCTATTTTACATTCCAAAGTGAGTTGAATGTTATTGAATTTACTTAAAAAAATTCATGGTTTCATTTTTAAATTTAATATTTTTCATAAAGAATTCTTCATTTCACAACATTTTTACGATTCCAAAAATAATCAATGATAACAAAATTGTTTATAGGCCGCATCTCCCACAAATTTGGCGAAGTCCGCCCCTGTGCTTTGCAAAGAGGCTTTTTGTTACCGGTGTCCGGGACTCTCAAGAGTTTTTTTTTCTATTTGCCCTCATTCCTTCTTTTTCGCTTCACCGGTATTAATATTCATAAGTAAATTGCAGGGATAATCCTGAAGGACGTTTGACGAAAAAAGATTTTAATTTACAATATACGTGTAATAGAGTACGGGGGTTAGAAGGGACTTTTCGTGCTTCAATATTTTTGGCAGTCAATATGTGAGTTTATTTTATAGCAAGAATTGAGAATGGCAATTGTTTATAATTTTTGTTTATTAGTATTTCTGTGATCAGATATAAAACTTTATATGTAATTTTATTTACTTTTCAAAACTTAATTATTGATTCAATCTCCTTTTCCGGAATGTTTTTAATTGAAAACGATGTGAAGAAGTCATATACATCGCAAAGGAAACATTTTAATTAAAGTCTTTTAAGCGACGTAATATTTGTAACATCTGATATTGGTCTAAAGCACTTTGTGATTTTACACATTTTTAGTATTTTAAATTTGTGGATGGCTAAGCAATGTCTAAAAGCAAAGATCAGATTTAAAATTTCCACGGAATTAAATCCTTTTCAGTGTGCATCTTCAGTGATAAAATGAAAGTTAGTTTCAACCTGTGGCTTCGGTCTCCACATATTTAAATATAGTTTTAAACTGATACTCCATTGATACATGGAGAAAATACAAGTCATTTTCAACCTTTGACAACCATACATACGTAGACGTACCAAAGCTGAGCTATATTAGTAAATACAAGTATTGCTAAGTCCAGTCTCTTAAGTAAATTCTTGACGACGTTCATCATCCGTTCAAGTATTCTTTTTCCCTCAAAAGGTAAAGATGCGAGATTAAAAAGATAAAGAACATTGTGAATACCCACTCGTTTGATGCAATCAACCGAGACGCGACCGACGAAAAACGTCGCCAAAATACATGAAAAAGGTAAAAAAGATACGAAGTGAAGATAAAAAACGAAGGTATATTCTGACGCGTCTCATTTTTAATTCCTTGCTGATGTTTTTTGGTGTATTTTAGATATACATACACTTGTCTTCGTCCCATAGGGATGGTGAAGGTTTTTGTTTTGATTTTATACATAGACAGAGTATTGCATTTACACAAGGTAACAATTATGTGACTTACTCAGTCCGAATTTGATACTATTGAGCAGTCTATAAGTTAGGTTTTCGTCTCATCTTGTAAAATTATATATTTTAATAAAATCGCAGGGAGCACACCAAGCTATAATCCACTCATTTTTTATATTTTTGCATTAAAAATCATAAAAAAGACGCTGAATACATGTAAATTTCAACGCTCTAACTGTTCTAATTTCGCGATTACGAGATTCGACGATTTATGAGTCATGATGATGATATTGTTACGTCACCATGAGAATATTCTTCTTAGAAATGCTATAAAATAATATCCTTATACTTTCTATATCATAATTGTCCCATTGGTAGGCACGCCAGTTTAACGTTAAAATGACAGAAACTGCTACAATGCTTTAATAGTAGTAATGATAGTTTTAAGAAGTTTGCCCAAGCTTCATGCGACTGTTTTATTGGATTATAAGATTTTGTCATGTTCCTAAAGAGATTAATATTATGAATTCATTTAAGTAGTTTTAACATTTCAACAACAACACCAAGCGATGTTCAGGATTTCATAGGACAATTTATTAGTGGACCTAGCCATTTTTCCATTTACTTGCCACGCTTAGGAAAGCTATGATCTGAAAATGTTCCTCATAATACTAAAAAAATCTTCAAACACATTTGACCGAACAAAATCATACAAATTGTATCAAATTACAAGTATATCAAGATTCTATTAATGCCATGTTAGGTTATCGTAAAAAATAGGTATAAAAATTAAAAAATGCAGCGCTTCGAATAAATTCCCATGAAGTGCCTTTTCAGACGGCTTCAAGAAAATCCGCAAGAACTTAGCAAAAAAATAATCTTAAAATCCGTTTTAGATTTTTTACACTCGACGTCAAAGTATAAGAAAAGCTATGCCAAGATGGTTGGGAAAATAAAAAAATAAACGATGAAAATGTACAAAGCCACTCGCTGGACCCGATGCTTTGGCGTTGCACCTTCAAGTGCTCAAGGAAGTGGTGCCAGACGCTTTCCACGAAAAACCTAAGGGAAACGAATCGAAAATAGACTAGAAAAAAATCGAGACATCTCCAGAAGCGAGGTCCCTGGATTTACGGTTTTGTCCCGCCGTCACACCGCAGCGAATAGTGATCGCTGCGAATTTGGTGGATATTGATTTTAAATAAAAATAAAAATAATTACATGTTACCTTATGGGTGGAATATAGGCTCACCTTATATTAAAAGGTTTTTAGGCAAAATATTTAGCAAACAGACATTTCTTATGCGAAGTCACTTAATGAAAAATAATAATAAATCACATTATTATGTTCCAAAGATTTGGGTAGTCTTCTAATAAAAAATATTTTACTAGTGATTAAAATGTAATATACCGAGATTGACACCCTCATGACGAAGTTGGCTAGACGCCAGCTTGAAAAGCGAGAAGATTTTGATTCGATCCCCGGACCGAGACTTTATAATTCGCAAATATTTGTTTCGTGTTCGTGAGACCGAAAAGTTTTTAATACAAGAGACAATATTTGTATTTTAGTGTAGGATCATAACTTTATATTTGACTGTTGGATGATTTTATTTAGGAATCAATAGGTACATATTACTGCAACATATAGAGTGCGCAGAAAACATTCTCCGTTACACAACGGTGTAAAGCATTCCCGAACCTTTGTTTCTCGCCACTCACCGTGCCGTATCATTAACTCGGAGTGGATGCGAGATTTTTTCGACTTTTTAAACTTAATCTTTTTTCCTTTTATTTATGGAAACGCGAGTGTCACCGCCCTTTCAGTTTCGAGAGGTGACAACTCGCTTAGAACGCTGTGACGATCGCATTAATTAGAGGACAACGTGGCGTCTTTGCACCAATGTGATTCAAGTACGTATTGTCTATGCCCATAATGCCAGACACCATACTCTGAGGATAAAACTGGAATGTTATTCTGCGATAATTCATGTGTCGAAATTTTTGGAGATTCGAATTTTGAAGTTTTGAGTTCAAAAAACAATTTTTATTTATTGTAGGTGAAATAAACTTTATAGACGTTAAATATTTCGTTCACTATTACATTGCTGTTGTTTTTCATCCATCCATGCTGTCTTTAATATGGCTCTAACACTGCCACCAGAAATACATTCATTAGTTTTAAATTAAACACACTAATTGTAGCTCGATCCCTTTTATAAAAGACACTATATAAAAGAAAAATAACCAATCAAAAGCTATATTATCACTTTAAGAAATATGTAGGCTACAACCTACGCTTACACCAAGTAATTTCAGGATAAATTTCACTTGTAAAATCAAAGAAAAATGTATAACCTAAAGAAATGAGCATTATTTGTAAGATATGCGTCATGAGACATTGAAAGCGACAAATGTAAAGGAGAATAATCCCGGTGCGCGTTTCACGGCATTATTTACTGATATCGTAATGAAATCGAGGTGGGGGCGAGAGAAATGTTAAGGGTGCGTCATTTCGGTAACTTTTTTGTACTGCGCTAAAAAAATGATACTTGATTGTAAGTTAAATTCAAAGGTACACCTCGTATCGGAAGCTAAAACAAAATCTTGTATGTATCAATCTCTATGTATCAATTAAATATCATACAGCTGGTTAGCCGCAGTGCGTTAATTGTGTCTATTTTCAGCAATTTTGTTTTTTCTTAGGTGAAGGTCCAACTTCATAGTTCAATATGTTGTCTCCTGCTTGGCGAACATTCTTTTAAACTCCTCCTCTAAATCTCTGTTTGATTACTCTTTAGTAGTGGTAGAGCCACGCAGTATGAAGATAGAGCTATATCATATAGTTTACCTTCCATTTATCATTAAATTAAATGCTTATTCCGTAAAAATCAGTTCAGTCACTTTCCTGCCTCCGTCTTCCTCATTACAACCCAAGATTTACAAACCCATCGTTACGGAAACGTGTAAAACAGACGAACAAAAAGCCCAAATCCTCGAGTCTTTTTTGCGTTCTAATGCCTCGCATAAAGGAGCATCGCCTTAAAACCGAACTCGACGCAAATTTTCCAAATCTGACAATATGGGTGAGACGTCATAATTCAGAGCCGTGCAAAAGAATAAAGATAAAAAATATGGCAGTCATTGAGATTTCCCCCGTGTATACGTTTTGTTGTGATCTTAGTATAACGGCGGAGACGTTAGAATTTTATAATTTCTAATTCAAATTGATATTTTTTACGGGATCCGTGGCAAAATCTCGTTTTGTTTATTTAGAGAGGAGAGCGGGAAAAGACAATAACGCAGAGTTTAAGATTCTTTTTTTTATTAGTTTAAACAACATGATGCGAAAAATAAATGCCTAATCTTTGAAAGGCAATTACGTTAGTATTTAACTAGAGGGTATTTTATTTATTAAAAACTTTATTATACAGTAGACCAAATTGGTACAAAAGGCGGCCTTATCAAACAATCCAAATTAATACTAATAAAATCAAATAATACCTAACTCGTACACCAAGGTAGCATTAAAAAAGTTTTCCACAACAACAAATGAGCAAGGAATCATGTCTGCCATAAACCGTTTCTGTCGCGTGTTGATAACACACATGTCGCCATAATATAGTAAATATTAAATTTAACGCGCCGCACATTTGTTGTGAATATGCGTCGCACTTTTAACTTTACAACGGCATAAAACGACTCGCTTACGTTTATGTGTGATGAATATTACTTATATTTTCTTTGGGGTAAATCTGATATTTGGGGTACCCCGTCAAGTCGAATCAGTATTCACTATACAGTGAAGAACAACGTCGTGATGAAACCTGCAAAATTTTTTAGGTGTCTAGTACGCTTATTGGCACTGGGCCAGCGTGGTGAAATAAATCCTGGACCCCCTCAGTTGTAGAGAAGTACTGTGCCCATCAGTAGGAGGTGTGGTATATGAGCTGAAACTGATGATGATGATCATGACCCAGTGAATGCCTTTTGGTTCCGCTGTACAAGTATATACTGTACGTTCTTGAGGTCCCGGGTTCGAATAACAGACAATATTTTAATAAGATTTTTTTATTGGAATAGTTTTTGTAGCAGCACTCAGTCTGAAAAAGTGCAAGTAAAAGGGCAATTGGCTCGCCCCCAATTACGTGGTTCTGATATAATATACCTGGCTGTATGTGGATGCAGAAACGCACTTCTGCCTTTTGTAATTCTGTAGTCATTACAGAGCGTCTTTCACTACTTTTGCAGAGTCGTAGTCTCTACGCTACAATGAGCTTCCTCCGACTGTTATCTGTTCTTCTTTTGCCATATTTTATCTAATCTCTAAATGTTCTTATTCAATCAATAATGATCGATCTCTCGAAGGTACACAAAAAAACACCCCTCAGCTTAGGTTATTGTAATCTGCGCAATAAAAACGATATTAAATTTAAGTATTTCACGTTTTTTACAACTTCGGATGGAAAACGAGTGTTTCATATCAGTTGTTAAAATAATACGATGGATTTAGACGGTGGAGCGGCACGTGCGAGTAAAGCCAGGGCGTTTTAATAGTGCATAAATGTATTTTTATACTTATAGCTTCACTACGCTGTAATGTTGCTTTAAAACTAGCGACCGATTAAGTTAGTAAAGAACGGTTTTCGATGATACGAGTAAGTTCTACATTTGAGGAATACTTCTGAAGTTCGTCTAAGTCAATACAGGTTCCAGTGCTGGATATATAATAACGCTATGGGACTATACAGTCTTTATAGAGGTTGTATAAAGACTACGATCGAAAATTAAGTCAGACAATAGCCACGGTGCTTACAAATATTGTGGCATTATAAAATATCCCTATAAAAAATCTTTGCCTTAATAACCACTGGTATTAAATGTATCTAAGGCAAAAGATTTTTTTTTATTTTGTCGGGATTTTTTTAGTGTCATAGTGTTTGTAATCATCATGGCTGTTGGGCCTGTCTTAGTTTTCGACTACGGTTTTTATAAACCGTGTATAGCAGTATCTAGGGAATTTCTGATATATAGTATGTCCTAGGCTCTAGGCGATTTTTAATTTTAGTAATTTAATAAGCAGTGATGGCCTTGAGGTTTGGGCGCGCGGTCGACAATCTCGGCGGTCGCGGGTTCGAACCCCAGGCACACACCTCTGACTTTTCGAAGTTATGTGTGTATTCACATTGAATTATCACTTGCTTTAACGGTGAAGGAAAACATCGTGATGAAACCTGCACACCTAAGAGTTCTTAGGAATTTCTTAGGTGTGTAGTCCGCCAACCCGCACTAGGCCAGCGTGGCGGACTATGGCCTAAACCCTCTCAATGGTAGAGGAGACCCGTGCTCAGCAGTGGGCGTATATGGGTTGATGAAGAAGAAGAAGAATTTAATAAAAATTGGAAACCTATCTTGCCCGATTGGAAGAATATATGTGCATTTCTGCACCAACCTTTGGCTAAGCATGTATCCGTCCCACGTAATAAGGAGCAAGTCTATATCCGATTTTTGATCACATTACAAAACTCCGTTCTGCTAACGAAAAAGTCTAATAACACATTTCGCAACCCCAAAATCGAACCCATGTCTCCTGATTTGTGCCGCGAAACCATAAGACAGCCAGTTTTGTATTTTCCTTTAATCTAAAATTACCAAACAACAACTAAAGGCAATAACTAAACCGGTTCCATAAATAAGCAAATATTTATTATATCTTCTATAATGTAACCTATCTTTACGATTCCCTGTTTTTATTTGCCATAGCCATTTTACTGTTAGCATAAAAGGGAGGGAATAAAAGATTTGTTGTAAAAATTAAACTCTTAGAAGTAAGCGCCTAAGCCCAGTTATGACAAAGGATGGTTATAATTTTTATTATTGTTTTAAAGGTGGCCATATCTTAAGCCGCCATTTTCTTTTAGAATTCGAAATGCGAACGCGCGAAATAAAATCGCGCGTAAAATGGATGTTTGTTTTTTAATTCTTTACGTTCAAATAAAAAAGAGGTTGTAATCCGCCTGAATAAAATAGATAGAATCGTAAGTTATAAAAGCACAATTAAAATGGAAATATTTTAGTACATATTATTTTTATAAGCATTTATAGAGAGGGGATTTTTTTTAAAGCTGTTGTTTTTACTGTAGGCTTAACCAGAGAATATTATTACTACATACAAAACAGTCATGAAAAAACACATAAGGGAAAAATTAATGTAAAATGTCTTGAAAATGTTTCTATTATAACATCATATCATCATCATAATGGATGGATGGATGTATTATTTTAAAATCACTCCAACTTTTTAACTCTTATTTGAAGCATAAAAAATATGTCAATTGCATACAGATGTTCAAAAAAATGTCATCACCCTAAACTCGGCGAGGATTTCGGCCTCTGAACCGTTCATACATAAATCCATAAACATAAACTAAAACACATAACAAAACGTTAGTAATAAATTAAGCAATTTTCGCAAACAATCCAATTTACGTCCGTAACGAATTAAATTGTATTCCACAGGCGAATAAAAATGGACTCATCAAACCAGAACACTCATTAGAGCAAGTTAATCGCCAATAAACCCGTTTTTAACGAGCCGAGATAATCGAAAGAAATTTTAAAAAAGTCACTATAAAAATCCGGCCAAGAAAATGACCCAAGTTCACGTTTTATGCATCGCTTTATGTCAGCGGCGCGTGCGCACGTTAAATATTTTTATGTCGCGAGAAGTCTGTAGTATATTTATGACAGTTTTTATGTCACATACAAGCGTAATATTTTATGAGTGTCTGAGATTACAGTGATAAAGGCGTCCATCCATTATCGGGTATTTAGTGCTAATTGTGAGATTTTAGTGTACCGGTGATGTATCGCTGAATTTTATGTTGTCATTTTTTATGTCCTGATTTATTGTTTTCGTTTTTGATTTATACAAGTTAATTATAGCGGGTCTGTATTTTGAGGGTAGAGAATATTAAGAAGGGTTAAATGGTATACACAGATACATACATAACTTGTATTTCCCGATGGGATAGGCACAAAATGTATTTTTCACCTACATTTTGCTAAATTTGTTTTCTTCCTACACCATTCTAGACTCCGGGTTGCTTATGTGAATTTTCTAATGGGTTAAGTCAAAAATAAAGTTTGTAGCGAGACCATCATAGAATACTTTCATCATGAGACATTTAGATAAAGTTTTACATACCCTTCAAATGGGGATCCAAGAGAATTTTCCTCATGATAAATAAGCAGTCATAGCCTCGAGGTAAAGGAATATGGACGATAATCTCGGCGGTCGCGTGTTCGAACCCCAGGCACACACCTTTGACTTTTCTTAGTTACGTCTACTGTGTATTTCTTATCTTCGTGTTCAATGAATTATCACTTGCTTTAATAGTAAAGAAAAACATCGTGATAAAACCTGCACATCAAACATTTTTTACGAATTTTTTTGGGTCTGTAATCCGCCAACCCGCACTAGGTCAGCGTGGTGGACTAAGGCCTTAACTCTTGCCCAGAAGTGAGACGTGTATGGGCTGATGATGAAAAGACTGTGCTCTATGACATAAGTGTAAAAATGCACCTTGGCCTACCCTTCAAGCTATACAGCGATTAATATAATATTATAGTACGTATAATAATGAAATATCATTCAACCCCAAAAAGAGATCTACACGTGTTTTGTACAATTTTTACGTATTTAATTTATTCGTCCGATCGTAAACGTCAAATGGTTTGTGAGTTTCTGATATTTTGTTACCCACGCGAACATTAATGTTCCCGTTTTATCGGTTTTGTAAATCTTGTATTTGTTGCTCGCTGACCGATTTTTTACTCTATATAAATAAAAATATTTATACCAAATGTCACTGTTATCTCCCTAGGTGTGTATTATATATTCTGCTATAGTCACGTATCAAAGAATTGTTCTTTTTTCTCAGTAGCAGCTCGGAGTCTGGAAACATTCTTAATACCCACTACATTAGGAAGAATTTCAGATTCGTATATAAATATTGAATACAGCGATCGTAAGCAATGATAAAATAGTCATTTAATTTAAAAAAAAAACGATGCTTCTATGTCAAAATGTTCCTTTTTGAAATAGAATTTTACAAGTTCTTTTGAATTGAAATTTTAAACTTTCACCGATTCAAAACGTATTACCGCCTAAATTAACTAAACATCAATTGTAATATATCCCATAACTTTTCCCAACACACTAATCGAACCAGGATATTTAATTTCTCAAGACGTCCTTACGCCACGCGACCGAATAGGCAATCAACAAAATAGTAGTCATAACTAAAATACAAAATATTAAAAGTTGTGCCTCGTAAAAACACCTCTATTGACTTTGGTTAAGTTAGCAAGCAGTCTTTCTATTATGATAATGCGAAGAATTTATAGCTAATAATAAAAATTTCAAATGTCTGTATAAAATGCGAGTGTGCCGTTTGAGCTTTAAGATTCGATTTAATGTTACTCTCGACTACTAATGCATACATTGTTGTTTTATTCAAGTCAAACATACATTGCGCGCTTACAAAGCGAATAAGGTATGGGTTTTGATAGCATGCTACTTTTAAGGGATGGTTGTTTATTAACAACAAATTTACTAGAACAAGACTACCTCTTAATCTAGTAGCGCAGCTATATTCGACGCGTTCAGATGTTATTAGGATTTTCCATAAAGGATTCCTTAGTAATAGCAAGTAGTCTAAAATTTCTCGGAAATAATCTCGCTTCTTATTACGTGGGACATCAGTCCCAAGTAATAAGAAGCGAGATTATACTTTAAAATTTTTTGGTATTCAATGGTACAGGAGGCTCGTGGCTGGCAGCGTATGATGACGACGATGATGATGATGGCGAAATTTTGATGTAGAAATGCAACTCTGCCTTAGCTTACCGTATGTACGCATGCGTAAATTATCTCTCATTAGGCGATATAATTATTAAAAAAGGACATATGTACGTGAGCTTATCTCGAAGTATGACCAATAAGCGAGTGTCAATATTAACGGTGTTACACCTTCTGTAAGGAGATATCAGGTCGAATAGGATTACTTCACAAGGAAACAATGTATGTTTATTACGTGAACGATGAACTTTATTTTAATTTTAATACTTTTCATATTCCTGTTCGATAGCTTCCATTTCACAGGCAATAGTTTTGAAATTTATTGCGTTAAAATAGTGTAAATGTTACTTTATTCAATTTCATATCGTGAAAAAGTTAAATAAAGTCATTGCTTCATAATATACACATTGCAAAGAGAGGAAAGGAGGTAGAGAGGTAGAGTCTTAGAATGTATTATAATAATCACATTATGACATAGACCGTGATTTCATGTATTTATTCGATTGCTATTTATACTAAGCTTAATGATAAATATAGATAGCCGCGCTAAATGACCGTTATAAATATTTTTTGACTTTGTTAAAGTCTAAAACAACTGTCTAAAATTCTCTGGGTTAGGCCTAATAACTGCAACGTTAAAGAGCCTATCATCCTTATCAGTCCATATCCCTTTGCTGGACATTTGCCTTCTCTATAACTTAGAGGGTTTAGGTCTTCGTCCACCACGCTGGACCAAATAAAAGGTTTCAGTGGATGGTAAAAATAAAACGATAGTATTTTTATATCGCTCTAAACCTTTGATCCCTTTTATACATTTGCTTAGAATATGTCTTGTGCTCAATATCACGATCTTCATATTTCCAAGAATCTATTTTGCTCTAAACCTGAAGTTTTAATCATAATCTGGTAGCTTTGACGCAGAATAACAAATTCTGACGAAGTATTTTTCAATTATTCCTCAAAGAGGTGCATATACAAATAAATTATTAATAAAAATCAAATTAATCAATACTCAATTTTCCGTTTGCGAGAAACATCAATGCAAATCAATTTCCTTTTGATAAACAAAGAAAAAAATCCCAACAAAATTAAATAGAATTCATTTCGCGACGTCTTTCATAGAACCGTCTTTCTTGTAAACAACCCTTCAGATTGCTTTAGACTCCTTCCAATAGAAAATACACCTTATGACATTAAACAGTAAAATTCTATTTTGCTTGAAAGATAGATTTAAAAGTAGCAAGATTGGTATCGCAGTGAAAATTATACGGCTCGCTTCCCTTTGTGCGGATCGGAGACGTTCTGGATCTATTGTTCCACATCAAAGGCGCTTTTTGTTAGGGTTAGTGTATTATTACTCTTGCTAGAGCGAGCGATGTAATACGATGTTTATTTTTCATTTGAGTAATCGAATTCCATTTTTGAATTTAAATTAGTATGACATTTTAAATATAAAGTTTTGGCCTCTGAACCTCTGAAATATATTAAAATAGTGACAATTTTTAAGTTTGGTCCTTCACCTGGTCGCATCTAAAAGTAATTAGGTATAATAAGAGATTTACGGTCTAAGCATTAACTTGGTTAATATCATTAAATTTCTTTGCTCACTAAGAAGTTAGCTTTACAGCCGGTTGTCTTTCCCTACCCTAACGATTGTGTCATTATCATCAGCCCCTAGACACCTCACTGTTCTACAACTGAGGGATTTTAGGCTTTAGAGCACTGCGCTCTCAAATCTTGACCGGACGCTTGTTTTATTTAACTATAAACAAATGTTTGTAGTCAATTCACTATCTTCAAAATATCCAAAAAGAAACATCAAAGGAATCTTTTACCTCACAATATACACTAAAATCACAGCGAAGAAAACAAGAACCCTTTCTACCTTTCACTAAAATGTTTGCATAACAAACAGTAGTTTTCAAAATAAACGTACCTTGTTTGAAAACAGACCTCATTTTGAGGGAACTTCTTTGGAATGTATAATATAGGTTTAAGGTAATATTATATTCTTTTTGAACCATTGGACTGATATGGATGATTTTTGCTATGGCAATAGATATCAACTCGGGAAAGGATATTAGGTGTTTTTAAAATATAATTGCGCAGGGGTTAATACAAGATAAAACAAAATTATCAAACATTGCTTAGAAAGTTACGACAGGCGTTTTAAATTTATACTAATGTAATGTCTATAGAAAGTGCTAAAATTTATACTTGTCCGGTTGGCATTAAACCAAAGTCCTTGGCTTTTGAAACATCGACAATACTCCTGTAAACAAAGTAAACAAACCAATTTTTCTACTAATTTTATTGTGTGTACTGATTTGTATCACATCATGAATCTACAAGCTTCGAAATGAGTTTTTTATTCCTAAAGAAGCTACCTAGATTTTGACTGCCTTTTAAATATGAACCTTATGGTATAATGACGTAGTCTAAACTCGCTTAAACTTCACTCAAAGAGGGTGACATCTCCAATAGCAGGCACCTTAATTTATTTTTTTATTTACTTCTCGAAATGTATGCAAATGTAAATGACTCTTTCCGATTGATGCTAGATTATCAGGTGAACGTATTACCGTCCCTTTCACTCCTATTTATGTTTATATTTGCGTCTCTTTCCCACAGTTTGGGAATAATGAAAGCAATTTGTCGGTTTCATTTCAATTCCAAAGGAAATTAGGGTATAATAAAATTATACATTTCGCTAAAAAGCGATGGAAAGCGGATTGCTCCTGGTTAATTTTGTATGCGATGGGGTCTTTTGTACCTGTGGTTTGTCATCCTGCTTTTGTTTGGGGATGAGCAGACACTTATAGATTTCATACACGACATCGTTAAAAATTTTTACTGGAAGAGGGAAAGGAACGTCTGCTGCAGTCCTCCGAAAAAATACTCTTAGAAATCGCTTAAAATTAGTAAACATCTGCTTCCTGACATATCAACACAACTGTGTCAACTTTTGAAAGATTATTTAAATTGTTACCCGTTTTAAGTATCATATAAAACCGTTTTATACATAAAACACAATATCATACAAACTATAGATCACATCTGCGTAACCTAACCAAGAAACTCAATTACACTACTCCCTGGAAAATTAAACCAGCGGCTATCGCACGGCAAACACTTTAGTATTGCTTTTTTTCTCGTGTTATTGTAAAAGAAATCACACAAGCAATATCTAATCTCACATAATGGACTCTAATATCGGATATCGGAGAGCATTTTAATACGGCCATAACATGCTTTGTTTCCACCCCACCGTTGTAAAACACCATTCAAATTATCCATACAATAAAATAGTGAAGTGTATCACTCACATGAATTACCACTGGGGAGATTTACAGTCGACGATTTATTGTCGTGTCGTAACGTCGGAACGATGTATATTGTGTGTTAAATTCCTTAATTTATTCTATGGTCTTTTAGGTGCATCTATAAGGTAATAAGACAGCCTCGTGGCGCAGTTGGCTAGACACCAGCTTGAGAAACGAGAGGCCGCGGGTTCGATCCCCGCACCGAGACAAATGTTTATGTGATCCACTAATATTTGTTTCGGGTCTGGGTGTTTGTGAGACCGAAAAGTCTCTCGTAGTTTCTGATACCCACGGCACAAGACTTGTATCTTAATGTGGGGTCAGAACTATATATGTAACTGTTGGGTGTATTTATTTATTTAAAAAAAAATGATAATAATACTTTAAAATATGTCTAACCATCTTAATGTCTCTTTTCTAGAAATTTCATGACAATAATGTACTCGTCATTTTGTTGTCGAAACATCAAATATTAACCACCTCTATCTACAGATTTTTTTTATCTAGTTAAATTATAAGTCTTAATTCTGAACTATAAATTTATTTTTATACTAAGATTGAAATAACACTTCATATAGGAAT
The DNA here is from genome assembly GCA_030295005.1 of Cephonodes hylas. NCBI lineage: Eukaryota > Metazoa > Arthropoda > Insecta > Lepidoptera > Sphingidae > Cephonodes > Cephonodes hylas. Next base: position 9,046,799 of record AP025382.1, read on the forward strand.
ATAAGACCCTTCCCCTTAGTATTTTCCACTTCGTCTAGTTTTGGAGACTCTTAATGCAAAACTATCGTTAGAAATATTCTTACATTTTTCAACTTCATCTTCAAAGGAGCGGTATCTCAACAAAGTGTGATCTTATTAATTTCTCTCTGTGTATTTCTAACTTAATAGGAATAAAAACAAGGCGAAAGGCATTTTCAAGATTTCACTACGTCCAATAAAAGAAAAAACATTTTATTTTTAGTTCCATTCATCTAGACCCTTTCTTTAATGTTGGTGTCAACAAAAAAATGTCTAATTAATTAAACATACCTTAAAATAATTATAATACACAATATGCACATGGCACTTTAGCGCCACTTGTAAAAGTACTAACGAATAATCTAGACAATGTCTGGTAGTGAGTTAAGGGGCCAGTACATTTTGATTGCATTAGAAATATCGCACCCTGTAAACGCACTCAGCGCAAGAGCCGTACTAAACTTTATGGCTGTATTGTTTTATTAATATCTATAAAAAGTGCTTCCAAGTACATTTAGCTAGAAGTTCACATTTGGACTTGAGTGTTTTTAGCCTTTATGGGTGTAAGATTATACAGCTTTCAACCAATCTAGATTTCCAGTGCTTCGGGTTAAGTCATTTTAGGTTTTAATACTATTTTTATAGCCTTGATGTAGGATAATAGTTTTCAGTGGCGGTGCTTCCATAAGTGTAAAAAAGTGTTTCGTGTTCATTGCGTAGTAACTGGGTTATAATTGTTTATTGTGGGGTCAGGATATTCTCAATTATATATAGATATAGCTATATAAGGTTATAGAGCTTAAAGACTATTATTATCTGTAATTTTGAAAGGAAATGTCGACTTTTTATCAAAGTACCGCCACTATGAGTTTTTGCTCGCGACTATGACCATACAGGGTGTATTTAGACCGTGACCGAAAACTGAGGCAGGTAAGACTGATAGTGATTACAAACTCCTTGGCATTAAAGAAAATCCCGACAAAAAATAAAATTTTTGAGGTTTTCCATACAAACCACATACTTTTAACACCGATGGTTGCATGGAAAACGTCAAAATTTTTATTTTTTGTCGAAATTTTTAATATCGCCACTGGGTTTGTGATCACCCTCGCTATTACCTGCCTCAGTTTTTGATCACGGTCTAAATACACCCTGTATATGATTTCGGCATTAGTAACGGTAAAATGAAAATGTTTCTTTAAATGGATGATACATGCTGTCTTTTGATTTTTAACTATGCCAAAGGAACGATAATATAGATGAAATACAATTAATTGAATATTTTGTGTGTTGTATCTGTATTTCAAATTCGAATTAAATATAATTTGGGTGTTTAAGTAACAAACATAAATTTGCTTAGGTTTTCCAATTTGCGATATTCTAAAATCAGCATGGAGCCTAGAAATGTCAAATGCCCAAAGAAAAACCTCGCAACTAATAACGTGCTACTAATCGCATATAACTTATGATATCTGGGTTTAGAAATACACCAAATAAAATATTAATACTTCTACTATTTATTAATTATACTCAAAGAATGTTTTCTTTCTTTACAGACTGACGCGATATCCTCTGAAGATACCTCTCCTGATAAGGATTCGAACTCATCAATATTCTCATCAATAATTCCTGACAAGCTGTCGGGATCAATCTGCACCGCCGTCCTCTTCATGCTGGGGTGGAAACTATTCTCCAAGCGGTGAACACCATATATAACACAACAGGATGTTGTATTAAACGTCACTTAGTCCACAGCTGGACATAGGTTTAATTTTAAGCGTGCGATGAATAAATTCTGGGTTATTCTGTTCGCCACGCTTTATCCAAAACTAAATGTATATTTTCTATATGGGTCGTTCAAAAACGCCCCATTTTGTAGTTTATAAAACACGACTTTGTTTAAGTCGTGTTTTTATGAATTTGAACTTTTATATTGATGTATGTTTAAATGAAATGTAGTTTCGCGTAAAATAATGCACTGCCACAACATAAACAAAATGCTTTTTTATGCAATAAACAATATTATATTTGCTGGCCTACATTACAACAGAAAAAACAATGGCCGCTTGATTCTAATTATGAAATGTAGAAACTATATTTTATTGAATAAAAAGTGTAATAACCTGTTTTACAGAGATTTTTAAGTTGCATTTTGTATCTTGCCAGTATTATAGATTACATATGAATAAAAGCTGGCTACAAAATCGACGGTTGCTAAGTGGTAATTTTAACACTAAGAAATAAAAAATGATACGCACAAAAAGGGACCATTTAAATTAATTACTTAAAAAATGTTTTTTAATGTTCACAAAAGTTTTGATTTTTTTTTTATATTAAAAAAATACTTGCCCCATTCTAGTTTTTGTCTTCTTAGCACCCGTCGATGTGTCTTATGTCAATTTACATTCCGCTTTTGGTGTTGAAGTATATCATATACATAGCTTATATACATATGTTGTACAGTTTTTATATAAGGAGGCGTGTATCGAAAGATCAACTGATATGTTGTCGTTGGCTCAAAACCTCGACGGCACCGCCGGTCGGTGGGGTAGATTTCGCAATATTTTATAAAAATAAAACCTTTTTTGAATTAAAAAAACTTTCTTTAATACATATTACGACCGATTAGAAATTGCAAAGTATTTTGATAAAAAAGATTTTTACTTTAATCTACAGTGTCGATTACAAACTCAAAATATACAAAGTTTTTTTCATATATAAAATATAAATCATAAAAAAATGTCAGTTGTTCGCGAAATCTGCCCTGAATCCGCTACACAAATTGTTCCAAAGAACAACCCAAAATTTTTTATCGATTGATCTCATTTTCATTTTTTTTGTAGTGAAAAATGTTTATTTTAAATATCTTAGTATAGGCCGTTTGAGTAGGTTACGTGCCAAGTTGTTCCAAATGGTTTTAATGAGATGGTCTATTTTAATATTACGATTAATTGTACATAATTCGATTAAGGTTGATGGATGAAAGGCGTCATTTTCGTTACTAAAACAATATTTCACGGATATTAGGAAATTTATATTTAATAACTGCTTTTCACTGCCAAACGTCCGTATGATAGATTTATTTTTCATAGTATTTTTGTTAGCTTATCAAGTTATTGCTATATTTTTCCTGAGGGAAAGTAATATAAGCTTGTAGAATTGCCAATGCAACGATAATGACGTGCTTTTTTAATGCAAGTTAATATGTAAATAACGTTAATACTCCGTAAATGACGCTAGATAATTATACTGTATTTTATGAGGCTTCGTATATTCCATTATTAGATCGGCAATTATATAGGCAAAAGGATACATATGATTTAATCACAGAACAGTAGGATAAGACTCGAAAATGTCAGCATATTGAGCGTGCCGAACTTATGATTAGACTATCATAAGTTTGACACGGCCGCTTCTTAGTAATTCGGTTGCATGTAATAACAACACTTTTATAAATGTGTGAAAAATGATTGCAGCCATTCATTTTTGTTCGAATTTTTAATTTTGGTCATATGATCGTAGTAGAATGAAAAGATTAGAGACAAGCGGCGACAATCCTCCCTAAACAATATACTGCATATTTCTCTTCTAATCTTATTCGACTGTTCTGTGGATTTAAAGTTTTAAATTTAATGTAGCTGTAATTATTTTTAAACGTTTGTTCCAAAAATAGTCCAAAAGCGACGGGCTTTGAAAGCCAGCGTCGCTTTTAAAAATATTATTTTTTCATTATTTTCCAAAACGGGAGCAAAATTGTTTGGGAACAATGTATTATTTTAATTTAGACGGTCACAAATTTTACGGATGGATGTGTTCAAATGTGATATGTATTTATTTAAGAGGAATAAAATAAAAAAGAAGTTTTCCTAATGATCTCTTGGAAGCTCTTATTTGCTAATTGGATTTTGCTGATTTTTGCTAACGAAAATAAAAACTCAACCATTTGCCTTTAAAATCTAATTACTTTTCTCTAAAATGTATTTTTATTTTCGCTAGCTGAAATTCACGGGCAAATAGTATGAAATTAACGCATTTAAGAGTTCTTGTACATAATATAAAATTGGTATGCTTTATGCAATTTTTATAAGGATGTAATCTGTAGTGAAAATTCTAAATTTCCATATTAATACTTAACAAGCTTAATGAATAAGTTGCATAGAATATCAATCCAACTTAGATTGTTATATTTTTAATAAATACACCCAACAGTCACACAAATAGTTGATATTCCACACTAAAATACAAATAAGATACTATGAGAGACTAGATTTTTAAGATTTTGCTTTTTAATATCTTCGTTTTATTTCTGGGTACAGACCTTTTTGATATACAACATATTATAATGTAATAGACTCAGGTATTTTAACGTCGAATTTTACTCATCCACATCATAGAAAACGCAACTTATATAAAACAAATTCATTTCAAAATATTACAGATTTACATTCATTGTTAAGCTAAACTTCGAATGTAATGAAGGGCAAACTCGTATAAAGGCTTAGTGCAATATTGTTAGCAACCACTTATTCGTGATAAAAAGTATGCATTATTACTAAACACATTTTAGATAAGCGCTTTAGCTAATTCAATTTCTACCATTGGTTTAATGAAATCCCTGGAAGATTCAAATCTAGAGAGTAAATTACGAACAAATATTTACAGGAAAGAATTTCTATATTCTTAATGTCACTATGTCGTGGCAGTATATAAAAATATACTGGTTAATAAGGATATTAATTATGAAAAAAATACTGCCTCGTAAAAATATTGTTCTGGGTTCGATTCCCATTTCCCATTAAAAAATTCTCTGTAGCGGCAAGTGGTTTGTAAACGTTCCCAAAAAACTAGTACGTGGGACTGATACCTGGTGAAATATGGGTGCAGAAATGCACACCTACCTACACTTTCGAGAAATATAGTCGTGAAGTTGTCTATGGATTCATATTCTATGCAAATTAACATTAAATCACTCGCTTCTGCTACAACATGTATATCTATATTTTAATAATAAATTGGTAAGCAATAATAAATGTAATTATTAGTGTTTAAGATTATTATCTCACTACCGAGTCTTTCTTATGTTCTCATTATATTACAGGATGTGATTCCGGTATTGACAGCTGATTTTAATTATTAATAATGAAGATGTGAAAGGCAATTATTATATTTTTATTTTGCAATAATAATAAAACGGTTGGCTTTATGCATTATTCAAGATTATTTTAATATTCTCTTTATTTATTAAATCACTTAAAAATATTGATCAAAGTTTACTCCTCGTTAAAGATGATTATTTTTGCTAAAAATATATATATGCTATATACATAATATCCTTGCAAAATATTTAATTACTTCAAATCTCTCAATTTTGTCATTTTTAAATAGTGTTTTTTTACTAACATGAGATTTATATAAATAAACAATTACTATAGGACAGACTCATAGTGATTTTTAGTTCGTATAAAAATTTTCGAGAACGAAATTTATTATTAAACTTTAATATAATTTGTTAATGGGTAAAAGACAAGGCGGTTAAGTCTTAGTAAATAAAAAAAATATTTTACTGACTGCTGATGATTTTTAACCATTTCAGTGAGAACCTTTCGGCTTAAATATAACATAGGTAATGGTAACTAAAGTTAAAAAAATACCAATGGAAATAGTTGCATCTATCGATCCAACTTATCTAATTAAAACGAATGGAGAAAAACTATTTTTGAAAATTATACTTATTCTTCCATTCATTCACATATTAATCTCGATTTAAATGATAGACGTCAATGCATAACTCTTTCAAAAATTACACAATGGCATCTAGGAAAGATTATCAATAAAAATTTTTTTTTAGCCGCGTCTTTTGCCCATAATCCTTGTAGATCAATTTATTAGTAACTTTTTTAGAGCAAACGATCTACTTTGTACTAAATTTGTATATTTTAGATTAATTTCGATGAATTATTTAGTGAATATTTTTTTTTTAGTTTCGCTAGCTTAGATTAATTTTAAGTTTCATTTATGTCATCATGTGACTTAGTTTAGTACGTTAAGATTATATTTACCGAGCGAAAGGTAATTATTTCTGTTTTATATTTGATTATTTTGAAAATATACTTTTTATACGAATAATAAATTATTTTATTTTCTATTACCCTCCTTGATCTTCCTTGAAGAAGTATGGCTCCTAGGTTTAGATGGGCGGTCAAAATAAAAGATATTTCAATGTAAAGAAAATTGTCCAAAAAAAACCTCATGATAATTGTTATTCCATCAATATTTTTTCCGACTTTGGTACTACAATATTAATGAAAAATATTTAAACTATTTCTTATTCTAGAGAGAACGACTAAAATTTAGTTAAAATCTTCTTACAAGGTAAAATACTTAATATCCCTCTATAACAAGAACCGAATCCTTTCTAACTTTAAAGCACATACATTACAAATATCACCAAGCTATCTAAGTTACGCGAAGTCTAAGCACTATCCATCTAAGTTGGATGTGTTTTGAAAGTTTAAAAAAGCTCCGTTAAAGTTACAGTTAAGTTAACGCGGTCAGTTAGCGCTGATGTATTTCACTTAGATGGGACTTAGATCGGTTTATGAGGTGGTAGTTAAGTTGGTAACTTAAAGTGAGTTAAGTTGATAAAAGTCAGTAATTTATAACTAGTAAATTTATTGTTATGTATCGACTGCCTTATTACCGCAGTCTATAGGTAGTATGTAGTATATAGGTTTTTGGCCCTATCCCACCACACACCCGCCACTGCAACTCCTGTACCACAGGATCAACAGTGGCACGCACAGTATTGGCGCCGAGCAATGAAGCTCAGAGAATCTAAGGGGACCTAAATTGTCATAATCCCGCAACGAAGTTAATCAGAAAAGCAATGTAAAGGAGGAGTTGGAAAACAAAGAGTTGTCCACTTATATAGGTTTTCGATTGATAGGTCCTGTGTTTGATTTTCGGGGCAGGCATAGTGTTATGAGTCTTTTAGTAGGAAAACTGTCATAAGCCAATATCCCGGACAAAGCAAGGCCTAACGGCTAATCTACACTAATATTTAAAAAATGACGAATGCATTTCTTTACACATCAAATGGGTTATTTAAAATAACATTAAGAAAGATTGATAGTTTTTGTATTCAATTGCCAAGGATACCCACGGTTAATTCATCTTTCTCACAATGGCAAGCCAAGCTAGATTGGCATCCATCAAAAATCCAATCTGTGCCGATATTGCCAGCCGATTGGCAAACGTCGCAAGCTGCCAAATCACAATTTCGCATATCATATTCAAATTGCAATGTTAATGCAGGGATGGATGCAGTGATTCTGTGGGGGTTTTATTGAATTGCAAGGATAGCTGTGAAAAATCATGTGCATAATACTTCTTCGCTGTAGATTTATATTCGAAAGAATTTTGTTGCTTTTTATTTTTTGACAAGAAACCGCTCTTTTGTAGTTAATCTCTCTTTTACATATGTATATAGAGTTGGCCCATTTCCACAGATATATCTGTGGGTATGGAAGTCTATGATTTTGTGAGTAAAAAGGTGAAATTACGTCTCTAAATATGATTTCATACAAGAGCATCACAATTCACAACATCTGTAGCCAAATATGAATCAGATATTTGTTACAGTAAGTTAAAGATCGGCATTTCTCGTGATTCTTAGCCAGATATTTATATTCTGGTTCGTTAAGACATTGATTTGGGCTATTAATGTTACAATTGACAAATCATTTTACACCTTGAACAACGAACGACCCCCAACAGACTTAGGATCCGCTTAACCCCCCAAATGCGTCCCCACACGCTCTATTAGTTGGCGTATCGAAAAAATAAACAAATAACTTTTATTTGGTATTCAAATTTTTGGCAGCCGCATAGCATTGTACATTTGCATATAGACAAGGTAACTATCATCGATCAGCGATAATTTCAATATTTTGGGGTTGTAGGGTGTTAATGATATGGGGTGGGTTCTCACGTATTTAATGCGGTGTTTGAATTTTTTTGCTTCGTTGATCAATGTGTTATAATTATTAAGTCGGAATAAATCGATACTTCTATAAGGTACTTACTTTATGTGCAAAAAACTCTAGTTGAATACTAAATAAAAATTTCGTTCGACCTCTTCCATTCAATGAAAAGCACGTTGTTTCATTAAAATTAAATATAAAATACTAAAACCTTGTTGGTACGTTTGAAAGGTTAGGCTTTTTTTGTATTATGAAGCGTCTTAAAAGGCCAAAGTGATGGGAATCGACACCGCTTGAATCTCTATTAAATAGAGTCTATTTGGGCTATAACTCTACTTAGAGTCTATTTGAGTCATTCAAATGAGAAAAGCAGCTGGATGCTGCTTTCTACTGATCACTTTGGAAGTGTTTGGGGGAGGCCAACGTCCAGCAGTGGATTTTGTTGGACTGATGTTGCGGATTAATATGATAATATAGAATCTAACTAGTACCTACAAATGATGAAATAATCAAGTCTCGTCACTACATAAAAATGGCTTAAATAGATATTTGCGCCAATTTTTATGCACACTCCTTAACATATTATTAAAGATGGAAGTCTAATTGCGAAAGTATAGGACATATTCACAGTATTTCATAACCATTTTTCATTTCCATCTATATCCAAAACAAAGTCTACACAGTCAAAAAACGCTGAAAAACCGCAACCACGACACATCTAAAACCTGTTAGAGGATCAAAAGCAAATCAAAAACCAAACAAAAACCCACCGCCGAAATATCTCTGCAATAACACACAGTTATTACGTAGAAATCCTCTTTTACGCCACCTTGCGGCCGATAAAAAAAGTAGAAAATATTTACGCTTCATAAAAACCACAATACTGCGTTTTATTGTGGCACGCCGGCGCGCCCTATGCAAAATTGGTACGAAATTGAAAAACAAATTTGTTACATATTGCTTTTTTGATTCGCGTTGCGGTCGCGGATCGGGTTGTAAGGGTTATTCTCTGTCTGTCGTGAGTCTATTAAATTGGGTTTATTTTTTTTTTTAAAGTAATTTTAGGATATGTGGTAGAATTATTAGAGTACATGACATTAAGTCTTAGAATAAGATATGTCTTTAAAAAAGATTTTAGGCGAAAGATAGTAATTTTAATAATATGGGTTTGACTTATAAACCAGCCTTTGTACAGCTTAAGTAGGGGTTCATGTACCCAGTCCCGAAACATATATTTGTAGATCATGCAAACATTAGCCTCAATGCAGTATTCGTATCCATGGTCTCTTGTTTCGTATGCTGGTGTCTAACCTGCGATAAGGACCTTTTTTTTTTCTATCCCACCACACTCCTGCCACTGTAATTCTGTATTGACGCCGAGCACTGGCGCTCACCGAATCTAAAAGAACCTAATTTGTCATAAGCTCGCAACGAAATTAATCAGAAATAATACACAAGAGGAGTTAGAGATTAACACAATATAAAGACTGTTGCTCTCATCCCCCCCACAGCAAAATGGAGACAAAATATTGAACTTTTGCACCACGGATATATAAAATATTGTCAAAAATATCTACTATAGAATGACCCTATTATAGTTAACACAAAGGGGTTGTGTCACAACGCCTCGTGTTACTTCATTACGAGGCATTATATGCAGTAGGTATGTTAGTATGCGCATTTTTTTACTCATTTTACGACTTACTCTGCTTTCATTCGGGGATGTCGGGTTGTATTGTACGATTGTTTTGATTGTTTAGGACATACAGCAGCATCAGCACATATATATATCACTGCTGGGCACGAATTTCTTCTACAACTAAGAGGGTTTCGGTCTTAGTCCACCACGCTGGCCTAGTAGAGGTTTGAGTACTAAACACCTAAGGATTTTTATAATATGTGCAGGTTCCCTCGTGCTGTTTTCCTACTCCACTAAAGTACCTTATAATTCATTATGAATACACACATAACTTTGAAAAGTGAGAGGAGTGTTGAGATTATCGTCTGCACGTAACCTCAAGGTCAATAGGACATTTTTTCCATTAAATAGGATTTTAAAAAATGAGTCCTATAGTCATAGGCTATATCAATATATACCAAGTACCAGGAACACATAAACTGCAAGATACAAAAGCGAAGTGGTACAACATGGTACAACACAAGCTTGTAAAACGTAGGGTCCGTTGATTGGAGACATTTCATTTGCATTGTTATTGGATGTCCAGCCATCGCGCTATGAACGGATGATTTTACATCGCGTAGATTAAAAACTCTGAGCATAACAGATGAGACACTTAGATTGTGAAAGAAAATTTTAGCGGGTAATATATTGAAGGTAATATTCACTTTTACTTTAGACAGGCTTACTACAGGTGGGGGGGATTTCACTTATCTGAGGAATTCTTCTTGGATGTGCAGTTTAACCCCCGATGTTTATTGTTGCAAACAGAATTACATTAATATGTCAAAAATAAGAAAGAATTTAAAATCAAATAGTAGGTATATCTCTCTAACATAATGTTGCAATACCACAAATAAATCGACCTATGCATCGAATAAAGTTATATGTGCTTTTGCACAACTTCTCTTTCTCAGCGATTTAAACTTAATTGGGCACAAAATTATCAGTAAATTTTTATGTTCTTCAAACAACAACAAAATTTATGATCATTATTACTTTACTAGTGCAATATATAAACAATTTTAACTCTATTATAGACATAAAAAGTACTTTGGTGTTATAGTCATAAGTAACCTTATTCGATGCATAGGTCGAAATATCCAAGGTTATTGTCTCTCTTTATAGTATACCTTATGCGTGACATTTTGCTTTACCAATTTGGTCTATTTCTACAACATAAACTTTTCTCATATTTTTTGCTTTTTCATTATTTTGAGGGTCCTTAAATACCTCTTAATTCCATAGATAAAACATTAAAGGTTTACCTAACTTTTTTTTTCTTTATTTACCAAACAACTTGGTACCAAACAAATTGCCCAAAAACCACAGTCGGCTCTGTCCTCTTACTCTATGCCCCACACTGAATATTATTAAGGCTTCCCATTTGGGGTAGTAGCAGCGCGTTTAAGTGATATTAGAAGTGGATGTGCGGCCGTCATGATTGATTCCGGCAATTGCAGAGCGACGCATTTAGCGCTAGGTAATGCATTAGACTGGGGGAATGCCTTATTGAAATTTGAGAATTTGGATCTATGTGTGATGAGGTAACTTTAGTATGTAAGGAAGTGGTATTTATATAATGAAGTAATATATTAAGTCGATAAAAGCCGTGATGGCTTTTAGGGACGTGGTCGAGAATCTCAACGTTCGCAGGTGTAAATCTGTTAAAACCCAAAACGAGTGCAGAACTGGTCCAAGTTCTGTATGTGTTCACAAAAAATAAGAAATAAAAAAATAATAAAATACTTTAACGGAAAAGGAAAATTTGTTACAAAACTTCATACCTAAAACATCTTAAGAATTTCTTAATACGGTAGTAGTGAACTCAAACGAAGTGAGACTCTTATTATCAATGCCAAAAATGTTATAACTCTCATAATTTTTTTTTTAAGTACATACAAATTATTTCATACCCTTCACCTCTTCAAACATTAATCGCCCTCAAAAAGAGCAGCGATTAATCGCAATAAATCTATTATAAAGAAATATTAATAACCTAAAATCTATTTAAATCATTAAGCTGTGTTCACACGCTCCCTGTGGCGAAGGTGCGCCACGTGGTTTCCTACCGTGTACACCACAAAAAGGGCCAATTTTTTGACACGTGTCGTAAAAATTAATAAATTTCTACTTAGTCATGCCTTTTGGGAATTTTGTGATACTTACACGCTCGATATTGTTAAGAATTAGGCTTATATAGGTCGAGTAGAAGCAATATGGGTCAGTTTTAATATGTTGTATTAAACATGGTGTAATTTAAAGGCTATTTAAAGTTATGTGAGGTCATGACACTGAGACATAGATGGGTCAATCAACTTTTAAATGTACCATAAATGATAGATTTTATTTATCAAAATTTTTTTTTTAAATTTGTATATTTTATACGTATTTGTTGTTGATAATTATTTATATTTAAGGAATTCAAATAGAGCAGAACAATTTATGGTAAATTTTACTCAAAAATTCACATGACTATAGTTAAGATAGTCCCTTGGACAATTAACTAAATAGATTTCTGAAACATTTATACTTTATTCCAATTGTAAATATTCACTTTTAATTGTTACATTAATATTTGAAAATTTTGTATACCCTATTGTTTTTTTTAAGTAAAAATGACGACAACGTGTCTTTAGAAGACAGGAAAGAAATGGTTGTCCAGTGGACATATACGGTTGTCCAATAAAGATACTAGGATTGAAATGGCCTGTATTTGTTTTTTGTGTGAAAAAAAACATCTATATGAAAATAATTATCAGTTTTATTAGGAATGTAATTCTGATTTCCCTGACTTCATCGATATCGGTTTCGGCAATGCACGCATATGTATCATATGATTTACTTTTGCCGTGAACTTTGACTAGCAGAAAGTCAGCTACACCAGGCAATAAATTGTTTTATCCTGATTTAGGTGGCTGTGGCTCCTCTGTAATGTCATTTTCATTGTCAGAGCTATCAGACGATCCGTATACACTCTCGTATATGCTTTTTCGTACACCTGTGTGAAGTTCAGCAAATCTAATATGGCCTTTATTCGAGAGCAGCAAATTACTCAAAGGTACGTCATCGTCATCACTGAAGGTGTCGTCACGAATATTTGCCAGTCGTGTTAGAATGGGACTCAATGGCATATCTTGAGGTATGTTTTCGTCAGGGTCGACAGGGGTTGAAATGTTCCTTGGAGCTGGTATCGGTGAGTATAACTTGGGATGCAAGCATTCGCATAATCCTCTAGAACAGAAACAACTTAAATTTCTGGACATTAGTAAGCCGCGGGTCCTTGAAAATATTTGGTGCACCTCTTTTGTACCGGGTAAAGGCAAAAGATTCGCTGGTATGTCCTTCTGAATAGCGTCGATCTCATCTTTTGTTACGTAAAATAAGTGAATTTTACTCAAATTTTCGAGAACTTGATAAAATTGAAGAGCATCAGTAACGTCCGATCCTGTTGCCACTTTGTTATCAGCTGTTCTTTTCAAGTATCCCCCAATGCCATCTGCAGGGCCTTTGCCATGCCCGGCTTCAAAGAATGACCAGCTAAAAGCTTGAAAACCGTAGCTAAATGTTTTAGTGCAGGCTAAATAAAAATTTGCTTTTTGACGATATTGCGAAAATGGGCCATCGGAGAAATAATGAACAGTGTCAATTTCAGGGTAATTTTCAGTAATATTTATCAAAATGGGATGCAAATGGGCCCATATTGCAGCTGGTTTATGAATATTGCATGGAGAAATAGTACAAAACGATAAAGCATTGTATTTTTTTTCTTTGTCATATACGTAAACTACAACTGTGTGAAGAGTGACTTGATTACGAGAGCCACCAAATTGATGCGCCTGAATTTCTTCGGTATATTTACAATTATAATTTTCGCTAAAATCAACTAATATTACAGTTTCGTTCACTCTGATCTCATCAATACATTGGCGGAAATTTTTAAATTGAGTTTTCATATTAAAAATATGTTTTTTTATAGTCTTCAGTTCTTCTTGAAAGTTTTTCACCATGTTTTCTATGGTATCTTCTTTAAGTCTCTTCACGTTCCTTACAGCTTTTAACTTCTTACCATTTTTCAAATAGCTGTCATGTTCCCTCACCCATTCATACCACTGTATTTTGCCTTGAACATTGTCACCATTTATTTTAAATTCTTTATCCTGGCACAGATGACAAGTACCGAACATGCACTCTTTTTTAGTACTATCACAGGCAGTCTCCAATATCAGTGCGCTTAGATCAAAAGCGCTAATAACTCTTTTATGTCTTAGAGCCTTTACCTTAGCTGCTGCATTTGTATGTACTTTACACAGGCACATATCCCTTCCATCAACTGTTGGTGTAATTACGTAAAAAGGGCGATTTTTAGTAAAATAAAAATATGAGCATTTAGCTTCGGGATTCTCTAATTTAAAGGCTTTGAACAAGTTTTTCATAGAGTCTAATAGGAACCGTTTTTGCATCTTTTCTTTGCCTTTAGTGATAGTTTCTTTTTTTCCGGCAGTGTTTCGAGATACATCATCTCTTAAGAAAAAGGTGTTAATTTTTTTTGTCAGCTCTGTATGTAAATTACGCGTATTGATACATGCTCTGAGTCTTCCTTTTAATCCCAAACAGTCTTTTATAATTGTAAGCTTTTGCGTACGAAGTTTCGCGAAAATGTTTTTCAGGATTTTTTTTTCTTTTCTGGATTTAATTTTCTTAAAACTATTTTTGATAGCGTTTGTTAATATACTGTACTTTTCTTTTTCTTCGATACTTACTTTTTGTTTTTCTTTTAATTTAGTAATTTTTTTTGCTCTCCGATGTGCTCTCTTTTTATATTTTTCAAACTTATCCTTCCACTTTTTTATTTCAGATTGCAATTTTACATTTTCTCTATACAATTTAGATCTGTCCCTTCGAATTTTTTTTCTACCTCTAACCTTAGCATCTTCCAAAGACACTGCAGGACAAGCAAGTGGTATTGTCAGTTGAAGTTGATCACCGGAATTTATTTTTTGCGGAATGGACGGAGAGCTCGGAGGCGTTTTCTCAATTACATTCCGAATAGTTTTTTGGCGATTTCTTTGTAACTGTTTTTGCCGCTTCCAAGTAATTCTGCAGTTTTCTTGATCTTCTGGTGGCAAACTTGAGATCAGTTTTTTATTTCTATGGTAGCTTTCCTTTTTTTTCCTTTTTCGCTCAGCTGATTTCTCCGGGTCTGCTTTAAGGGCTTCTCTATAGCGTCTTGATTTTTCTTTTCCCGATAATCCCATTATCTAACAATAATAACAAAAATAATTAAGAAAGGAACACTATTAGAGATAGAAAAATGGTGTTCCAAACGTAAACGTCAAGAAGTAGAAAGTTCAAATTGGTCAAAATAACCATCTAATTTATATTAAACAATTTTAAATGCCCTATCCTTTGAAGGAGGGTTCATATCCATAGAATTATTATTCCCACGGGAATACTATATTATCCGGGATAAAAGTATCCTATTTTACTTTAGTGGGTCCTACCTATCTCCATAAAAAAAAAACATTCATATCGGTTCAGTAGATCCAGAAAATAAGCATTCCCACAGGAATACAACATTTTTCGGGATAATACTGTCCTATGTTACTTTGGTGGGCCCTACGTATCTGTATACCTAAAATCATTCAAATCGGTCAACTGGTTTAGGCGTAAAACCATTACACAGGCAGTGTCATTTTTGTGTTACAATATATGCTCATCCCACGAAAACCCTACAAATTCCCGGGATAAAATAGTGTTCATGTTACTTCATAGGATGTTATTATGATCATACCTAAAATCATAAAAATCGGTCAAATGGTTTAGGCGCCAAAGTGTAAAAAAAATATAGCGTTTTACACCCAATCCTACGGGAATACTACATTTTCCTGGATAAAAAGTATCCTATGTTACTTCTGTGGGTCCCATCTATCTTCATACCAAAAATCATTCAAATCGGTTCAGTACTTTTTGAGTTTATTCGTAATAAACATACAAAAATCCAAAAATACAAACCTTTTCTCTTTATTATAAGGTATTAGTATACATAATGATATTTGAATTAGGCCTTGCTCACACAATATAAAATATAGATAAAATAGAATATATTTCACTTTAATTTTCTACAATACATAAAATACTTACGTTTTTGTGCCGGTTGTCCGGTGGACACACAATAAAGCCACGCACTTTTTCAAAAGACAATCAGTTTATTAGCGCCGCGGCAAAGATGAAATTAAAATGGCTGCCGGATGATTTTTTTCATAAAATTAATCGACTTGTGCTCCAGCCAGTAATCACGCCATATATGTTTTGAATTTGGAACTTTTTTATTGTTGTTAGGTGGATGTCAGGATAATAAAATATAATAGCGACGAAAATAAACATGCAAAAAAGTCGTTAAAATTTAAAAGCAAACAAATTCTATATGCCAGAATCATAGTAGATATTGTAATAAATAATTATGTGCAAGTGAAATTAATTGCCATATATAATTTTTTTGGAAAAATTAATGTTTCATTGTACTAACCTACTGGGGGACAAATTTACATAGTACTGATAGGACAGTTAAAAGTTGATTGACCTAGATACTTCAAGTTTCACGCAATTTGCAAACTTTAAAAAATACCTTGAGAAAAAAAATAAAAGAAGTTGCAATGCAGAGGCTAAATTAAAAATTTAAAGCGTAGACTGAAAAGATTGAGTATATTCTCATATCGTATGTGAAGATTATTTTAAAACAAAAAGTAACCGTGTTCCTATAATTTGATCTTAATAATTGTTTTGAATTACCACTGTTTTTGTGGCTTCGGTAGGTACGCCATTGAAAATAAACGAAGCAATGCCCCTATCTATATCAAATCCCATCGTCACAAACAAAAAACATGATCAAATCCTTAATGATGGGCATTTAAGCCGTTATTCCGAGCCGACGCGTCCGTTTTTCTTACTCGACGCGTGGCTTGCACGTGGCGCGAGCATCGACGCCATCTTTAAAAATAAAACCCATTATCCATAGACATCCCTTCTCTATGATTACATTTGCTGCCACATATCAAACAATACTGGCCGTATTAACGGTCATTATTTCGAATAATTTGAATTTGGAACGCGTTTTGCTATTCCCATTTGCGTTTTTAAAAATCGAATTTTTTTCTTATTTTGTAGGGTGAAAAAGGTTTGCGAACGGCAAATAATAGTTTGTATTAGTTTTGTATGAATGTATGATTGGTTTACATCAAACAATGGATTCGGATGTAAAATGTATGGGCGGGCTCTCAGGCAATCTGTCTTGTATTGTTCCCGCCACGTGTCTATGGTTGTTTAGTGTTGATGACGTATAATTTAAGGTTTTGTAAACTCCAACTCCCTATTTGTCTATTGCTAGAAATACGATAATTTTGTTTGGCTGATGACTAGACAATAGAAATTTTGCTTTGGGTAAAGCGGCCTAGAAATATGTCGACTACTGACAAATTCAGCTGCACAAAAAATATAATTTGAGTGCTAGAACCAAGAATGCCAGCGCCCAAAATTAATAATCAATGATGAATGTCGCATATGAATGGCCGTGGGATTTGTGCGCTTTCACATCCATGATATGGGGAAGCCTACAACAATAAAAGTGAACAACTTAAATATAATGACAATATAAAGTAAATGAATAAATTCTTTTCTTTGACACCTAAATCTGTCATTATAGGTTTGTTTATTTAAGAATATGGGTTTGTCACTTCTAAACCATCGGAAATTCAATAAAACCCGCATAATGATGTTATTTTGCTCAATAATATATGTATAACCGTACAGAGGAAGATATCACAATGCGTCAACACAAAACAAAAAATTCAACATCAAAATTATAACGGTCGGCACAAACAACTTTCAAAATAACCCGAAACGCTTCGCAAAACGAAACAAAAACACGAAAAAAACTTCAAAACATCGGGCGACGTATCATCAAATATCAATTCATCCGTTCACAGTAATTTCGAAAACCGCAAAAATCATAATCAATGTAACAACGACCAGACGTGTTAAAAAATAAAAAAGCGCATGACAAGGGACATTATGACCAGTATAAGTTGACCCCTGAATAATTTAGCCAAACCCCTTTCAAACCAGCAATTGTAAGAAGCAGAAGGGGTGAAGGAGATCATCGAATATTGGTGGTTAGTATTAATGGTTCGGACCGAGGACGAGACGCGAAATTTAATCTCTCACACAAAAAGTATTTAATAGAAAGGGACAAAAAGATCTGTTGAGTGATAAATGGACCTGTTCGACGGTCATGGGCGCCTGGTGCTTTTTCATTTTGTTGCAAGTTCCTTTGGCTTTCTATGAAATTAACTTGAATAGGGGATAAAAACTACTCATTTTATCAATTTATCAAAGGTTATTGATGGTAAGATTTCGCTTTTCTATAAAACCTACCATAGTGAACCACGTAAGAGTATCGCTTTCCGCTATAAGCACGTCCGATATTGAACAATCTTGTATGTGTGTATTCATAGTAGAAACAGCATCAGCCCTATCCCACCACACACCCGCCACTGCAACTCCTGTACTCCAGGATCAACAGCGGCACGCACAGTATTGGCGCCGAGCAATGAAGCTCAGCGAATCTAAGGGGACCTAAATTGTCATAATCCCGCAATGAAGTTAATCAGAAAAGCAATGTAAAAGAGGAGTTGGAAAACAAAGAGTCCATCAAACAGAATCAGCATCAGTCAAAAGTCTGTAAAAAACAATAAACTAAGCCCCTATAAAGTATATATTTTTACTGACAAAACGAGGCTCTTGAAGTATACCTGCCCATCTATTTCACTTTACTAGAATTATATCACGTTATAATCGCGACTATCATAAACCTACCCATATATGTAAGTCTCACTACTAAGCACCGGTCTCCTTTACCATTGAGAGGGTTTACGCCTTAGTCTACTACCCTAACTGTTACACTACACTCCTAAGAAACTTCTAAGAACTTTTAAGTGTGCAGGTTCTATCACGTTTTCTTTACCGTTAAAACAAGGAGTTATCATTCAATATAAATACAAAAATAACTTCAAAAATCAGAGATTTCTGTCTGACGTTTAACCTAAGCCTCGAGGCCATGCCAAATATTAAAGTATCCATGCTGAATAAAACTCTTACTACATATAATAAAGACATACAGACATGATGAAGCAGCATTGACAACGATGATAAATGACGAGCTGTCGATGTCGGCTACCGACGCCCCGTCGAGCGGAAACCAGATAGTGTTCCTTTTGTTTCTGTGTCTGGCTGCCGTTAAAACTACATGTTAGGAATACATTTATTTGCTCTAAAGTTTAAAAAAAGAAACAGAAAATCACTTAAACTATGTTACACTCACATTATGTTTTCTATTATATATAGAAGCAACGATATTGGAGCAAGTACTATAATTTTGTTTGCGGTAAAATACCGAGTGGCAAAATTTAAATTTACTTCTTGTTAGTTTGAAAGGTTCTTATTTTCGAATAAAGAATAAAGCCAATTATTAAATAAAAGAATGCTTTAAAGGTGAAGGAGAAGCTTAAGAGCTCCTACACCTTGATTGTTCTGTAAATTGTAATAATAAAACTTCCAAGCTGCAGAGGTTACAAGTCATAAGATATCAATTTCCAGTTTACATGTAAAATCTTCATATTTAATTTAACTCCTATATACATAAATACACGTTCTAAAACATCATTATACAACCGCTAAACACCAAATCACATGCATTGGGTACCAATCTATCACGAATACACTGTAATTACCACACAAGGGTTGGAACCGTCGGTTTGGCGACACGTGACTGTTGTTTGCTGAATTGAGCCCAAATTATGGTCTTATACACGTGAATGGATTTCGTTTAGGATCGTAATTAGTATGACAAAAATAGCATATCCTTTGAAATGTTTAAGAATATGCCGAAGCATGCTGGTGATAAAATATGTAAGCAAATGATCCTCCATAAAAAATATTTGTAAATTAAAGCTGCCCTGTAAGTTGAAACATTTTAATTGAATCCTTTTCCTAATATTATGATAACAAGAATGCAATTCAGGTTAATTCTAAATTTATTTTGGTTAAACAGACGGAGGGTGTGATCTTTGCACCGAGACAATGTTTGTGTGATGCATAAATATTTGTTTCGTGTTTAGGTGTTTGTGGCACTGACGAGCCTCTCGTAGTGTCTGATACCCACGACACAAGACACGAATATTAGTGTAGGGTCAACACTCTATTTAACATTGCTGGGTGTTTAAAATCGTTAATTGTTGTACAATATTGTTTGTCCTTTAATAATGCAGAGCTTAAAAAAATCGTAGTATATTTTTTGTTGTTTTCAGTGAGTCCCACTTTTATTCTATTTTCGCATTCTGCAAAAGTCTATTGACCTTCTCGCGGTAGAAAGGACAATTTAATATTCCCTTTGTATTGGTATAAGTGTTAGAATTAATAACCACCCTAAGTTATTAGCGCCCGCCCTCCCGTGAATAATCCCTAATACCACCTTAATAAGCGACACGATTCCCCGTTATAATCCCTAAAAATCCCACAAAGGAGACGAGACACCCGATTTGTGAACCACAAATGTATAAGCGGTATGAATATTAAATTATATCCTCGACTTTCCTCAAGAAGCTTTATTTTATTGATTTGAAAATGTATTTTTGTATGCCCTGTTGGTTGTTCTCCAAACGCATAGAGAAGATTTACTGTGCAGTAATTATGTTTCGAGTATAGTTGGCGAGCCTATTGCTAAGTACATATTTTGTAATCTCAATCAATTGGTGATCTTTTACTTTGACAATTTTTTTAGACAGTGCTACAACCCTGTCTTGACGAAGTTCAGTCGCCGATAAAGTAATAAAAAGAAGTTAATTCATGGAGAAAATTAATTACACACAACTGTATTACGGACACCCTACCGACTTGACATCAAAGGAAGATCTGCTTGCCGTCCTTTTGAATCGTCCCTTAAATCCAGAATAAAGTAGGGTAGGTAGGTAATAATAGTTTAGACATGATGGTCTTTACTCTACAATCGAACCAGTCTTTATGATGTGGTTCAAAGTTGAATGTCATCATCATCATCATCATCAGTCCATATACGCCCTAAACTTGGGGATAATGCATAGTGTGTTTCTTCTGAAAAATAGGTACGATTACCTATGACGTGTTTACGTCCTTATGTATTTAATTTAGTTCCCATTGCATTAAAGTAATTTTTTATTGAAATGACGTACATGGTTCATCTCTAGCAATTATTTGACCCTAAAAATATAATCCTGCTAAATATATCTGCAATTATTTCTGTTAGCAACTCGAGACTAAACACGTGCAGTACTTATATCGACAAAGCTCCATCGGATTGCGAGAGATAATAAGAATTGCTTATTATTTTGAGGACATTTTTATTGCTTTCCAGATTAATACGAAGATAATTATTGTGTACACATTTTTCCAGAAATAATAGTAAACATCTTGGAATCTGTAATCGCCAAATTCTTAGTCACACGTTTCGAGGTGTTGTTTGTAGAATTTGATGAATACAATAATAAAACATACAAACCATTTAAGATTTTATGATTTATATTACACCAAAACAGACCAACAAAAAATATGCTAAAATTTCACCCACAAATCATTCGTGCAAATCATTAGCATCTTCCTCAACTACGTCCCAAAGTAATCTGCTGTTGAAATCGATCGTTCTCGATTCATCGATAATTTTATTTTCACTAGTTCTATCGACTATCGAATCATTGTCATCATCGAGCAGTGATGTGACTGAGAGGAGGGTGGAATCGGTGATGTTTACTATATCACCAGCATCTCCACTTTCCGGTTGACCCTTTGAGGTGCCCAAAGTCTGGAAAAAGATTATAAATTAATACACCCAACAGTCACATACATAGCTTTGACCCCACAAAGAATGCAAGTCCTCTGTCGTCGGTATCAGAAACTACGAGAGACTTTTCGGTCTCACAAACACCCAACCTCAAGGTGTACGCAAGGACAAGTGCCCATCAGGATAGTATATTACGGAGCGATAATCGTGATCATGTTTTATTAGTCACCACTAATTGGAATTCATATTCTTACGATCATCAGTCTAGTCGAATTACACATGTAATAAAAGTTGTTCTATGCAATTTCTATTAAAGTAATAAAATATATTTACATCAACAATGGCCATATGCAGTATCGGTACTTCAAGCTTAAATGGCTTGATCTCTTGCGGTTCCTCATCTAGGTAGGAGTGTTCTGTTGGTATCTGTCAACAATTTAAAAATTTAAGTATATTTTATTTATATCATTACAAAGTTAGGGATCACCTGTAAAGATTTTATGTAATAATCTCAAAATCGTATAATCTTATTACTCTTTTTGAGGTGTGATGTACGAAGGAAAACTATGTAGATGATACGAAAAGAGGAGATAGCATCAGGTAATAACATCAAATAATAATAACACTCTTCATACAATTACATTTAAAACAACAGATTTTTTAAAATTAAAACTCCTCAGATGAAATAATGTCCTCAATACATGCTAGCTTAAAACCTTACAATGTCTAAACTAAATTCTTAAGTTAAAATATAATATTTATGTACTTATTTATACATTTTGTATAGGTGAGCTAAATAGCTAAGGCATAAACGAATCTGGGTGATGCAGAAATGAAATAAGACATATGTGTGAGTATAATAACAATAATTTAATATAATAATTTAATAAAACTATAATTACCCGCCTTAATCGCCATTTCTCCAAGAATACATTGGTCTGTGATAACGCTTGCTTGCTCTCCTTTAATAACTCATCAATACGGTCTTTGGTATGAAAATTCTTGTATCTATTCAGCAGCTAGAAAAAAAGACAATAAATAAATATCCAGAATATCCTTATTTATGACATTAAAATCAACCTTTTGGTATTTATAAAGTCAACCCGTTACTTTTAAATATATTGTGGTAAATATTTGAATATTGATTGATTGTTTATTTATAATATTATACGTTTAGATTAGTGCAAGTTCAGCGCAGCTAAATGAATGGGATATGAAAATCTTTGCCTACTTATAATCCGGTCTCAACAGCATCAAATCCTCCCCCAAACAAGATGGATAAGGCCTATACCCTCTCGATGATAGAGAAAGCCCGTGCCCAGTAGCGGGGCATACATGGGCGGATAATGACGAAGTAGCTCATAGGTCAGAACAGAGTATCAACATCTCACCGCTATTGTCAAAGTTAGCAGCAAAATCTCTGTGAACAAAACAGACAGGCTTATCGGATGCTCCGGTCCCGACAAATGGGCCTGCTTCGCTTCTTCTTGAATAGTTCTTTTGACAAAACACAGAATTTTACAGGACAATCTATGGAACATGTCCATGAACCCATTCCCCAACAAGTAATCGATGAGGAACAGACTCAGGAACGTAAGGGTGTAAAGGACACATTTGAAGGCTTCCAAAATCATTGTTTAAAGGGTTCTTGTATTTTATTGCACTACATGATTTTGATGCACGTAAAATTTTTTGACTGACTTGACTGAACGATTTCTTTTTTTTTAGGCTTTATTGGCCGCTACAAGTGTTGTCATCTAGTGTAATAAAGAGTACATATTATAATTTATGCGTTAGCGAACCAATTTTGTTCTAGAGTTAGAGATTGACCTCTGGAGCAAAAGTTGTGGGGTCAGGACATCCTCATTTTTATGTCAAGTTGCATTTGATAAGATTTTATTTAAAAGTGTAAATTTGTTCATGGATATAAAATGAAACAAATACTTTACATACACTTTATTTAAAAAGTTAATTTAAGTACAAATTTCAATGAATACTAAAAATTTTTTTCATCGGCTACACGAAGTCATTGAAACAAATGTTTGTGTGATCCACAAATATTTGTTTCGGAAATGGGTGTTTGTGAGACCGAAATTCTCTCGCAGTTAATGATACCCACGACACAAGACTCGTATCTTAATGTGGGGTTGGGACTACGTGTG
Source organism: Cephonodes hylas (assembly GCA_030295005.1). NCBI lineage: Eukaryota > Metazoa > Arthropoda > Insecta > Lepidoptera > Sphingidae > Cephonodes > Cephonodes hylas. Next base: position 9,070,508 of record AP025382.1, read on the forward strand.
TGACTGTTGGGTGTATTATTGAATGGGAGGCTTTAAACCCTGAGAATTGACATCCTTCAGCCGTTACCATGGTAACCAATTGTTTATTTATCTTAGCAACACTTGTTGACAGATTATTTGACGAAAGCACGTAAAATTTACTGATGATTGTGTATTGAAAGCTTATTGTAAAAGTTAATATAAAAGAGCAACAAAATGGTAAGTAATGCTTAATATTTTCATCAATTATATAAATACAAAAGAAGAAAAAATATGGTTAGAGTTTTGTTCGTTGAGAATTATAATATTACTAACAATAACTTTTATAACTTATTCTATACTTACATAAAGTAGGTATGCACTTTTTCATTTAATTACTTTAATAATTTTAGTACGTAAAAGGAGTAAGAATAAAACTAAATATATGAGGGAAATATATTTATGTAGCTACATTCGTGAATGACTGTAAAATTCGTATTATTTTAAAGACTAAAATTGTGTTTATTTTTTTCAGCCGCCCAAAGGAGGAAAAGGAGGTGCGAAAAAGCCACCAGGTATCGTAAATAATAAGTTATCCAGTTTGGCTATTGGCCTGTGATCGCGTTAAATAAAACTAATCTATTCTAATCATTGATAACGGATTAGACTAGATAGTATTTTTATGAAATTCCCAGAGCATGACTATCAACTTGATAAGACTACTGGTTACGTTTAAGTACTTTTAGACTAAAGAGATTATTTTTTTGTAGAAATTGTCTACTTTTAAGGGTGATTGTTACCTTATACTTATTCAAAATAAGGTAAAATTTATGAGACGCATTTTAACTTACATTTTTTTTTTGGTTTAAATAATTGTTGTCCATTTACATTTGAGAAAAAGTTTTGTGACAAATAGCTGAGTCCCAGTATTTTTTCTCAGCGATAATCATCGATGGAGTGGACACGTCTGAGATGTCCAGAGAGAAACTCGAGCAGTTTACGCTCAAAGTCAAAGAAGAACTAGACAAAGAAAGGGAAGAGCGAAATTACTTCCAGTTGGAAAGAGACAAAATACGTACATTCTGGGAAATAACAAGACAACAGCTAGAGGAAGCAAAAGCAGAGTTACGCAACAGAGAAAGAGCTTCAGAAGAGGCTCAGGAGGAGAACGAAGCGCTTTTAGAAACAGAGAAGCAGAAAATAAAACATTTAAAATATGAGCAACAAGCGGCTGCAGCAGCTTTAAGGGCTGAAAATCTCGTAGCCTTAAAAGCCGCAAAAGAAGAACATGCTGAACAAGAGCTAGAGTTGTTAAATGATAAAAGGGCTTTGAGAACAGAGATTAGGGAGAAAGTCTTAGCCGCTCAAGACGAGTTACGGAGGGCTAAATTAATTCATGCTGAGGAACTATCGAAAGCAAGATCGGAATTTGACGAAAGGGCTCGCCAGATAGAAGATAAGGCGGAGAAGAAACTGCATGAAACTAAAGTAGAGATGACGGTAAAACATAGGACGGAAATAGCTGAAGTTGAGGAGAGGAAAAATAAACAGCTGTCTGATTTAATAGCACATCATGAGAGAGCTTTTTCTGACTTGAAGAATTATTATAATGACATCACGTTGAATAATTTAGGTAAGTGTCATTTTATCCTTGTAACCCGAATGCACAATACTATACATAAACTAACCCAAGGTTTCTCACGCCTCGCGTTTAAAAAATGCTGTTCAACTATATTAAAATGCTATATTGGGGCTCGTTTTAATTACTGTGTGTTATTTTCAAGGCCTCATAAGCAGTCTAAAACAGCAAATGGAAGACATGCAGAAGGTAAAAGAGAGAGCTGAAAAGATAGCGAGAGACGCTGTGGCTGAAGCCAAGAATCTGCGAGAGCCACTTGAAGCAGCCATTGTTGACAATAAGGAGTTGAAGAGACAGATGTCTAATTATGATAGAGATAAGGCTGCTTTGGCTGTAAGTATCGGCAGTCTTACCTTTTCCATATTTTTAGCCAATTAACAGCTATTCTTTTGGAGCCAAAAATTACGATTAACAAAAAAAAACACAAAAGGAATAATAGTGCAATTGGCTTATCGCTCAAAGCAATTTTTAGAGGTAACCATTGGACAAAAATAAGGGGGTAGTTATATTATTTCACGCACACAAAGTATGTAGGTACATATTAAATGCTCAATTTGGAATTAAAATTTTATATTTTTGTTGACATTACTAATTTTAGGCAATTACTTCTAACTCACCGATCGATTTATCGTATGAAGTTTATTCCATTGGTTTTAATAAACGTTTCAGGCTAAAACAAAACAACTAGCATCCGTAGAAAAGCAGTTCGAGGTGCTTAAATGGGAGTACGAGGTGTTGCAAGTTCGTTACGACAGGGTTCTAGCTGAAAGGGATGAGTTGAAGGCCAGGTTTTCTAGAGCTGTACTGGAGGTGCAGCAGAAAGCTTCTCTGAAGACTGCACTGTTGGAAGCTAAGCTGAAGAATATGGAGACAAGGGATCTTGGACCTAGGGAGTTGCATGTGAGTGTAATATTTAGTTTCTATTATGTTAATTAGCAACACAGCTACGTACATACAATACAATTTTATACTTCAAAAAATCGTCATCATCATCATAATCGCGCCACTACAATCCTACAATACGTTTGCTAAGCCGTGATTTCCACTCCAGAACCCGTCAAAATTTATTACATTACATTAAATTATGATGGGTACAATAGGTTTTAATTGCAATGTTAATTAACTATGAAAAGTAGCTTAAATAGCGCAACTAGCCACATACATATTCCCCAAACACGTAATACCATCGCATGACACCGATCCTCATATAGCTACGAAATTACCCAATTTATTACTTCAGGAACTACTCAAGTTGAAAGACACTCAAGTGGAGGACCTGCGCTACGAGGCGGCTCGACTACGAAAGGCTCACGACGACTTACTAGCCACTTACGAAGCCAAACTTACCAAGTTAGGAGTGCCGGTTGAGGAGCTCGGGTTCAAGTAAGATCGCTTTTTCACGACATCTATCGGAGTATAGTAGAACTACGATGTTATGTAACGCCATCTATATATTTTAACGTGTACTAATAATGGAATGACTTGACGGTGTTATGTTGTAGTCCGACATTGGCCCGAAAGATGGCACTGTTCCAAATTTAGAAACTAGTTTGTAACTAGTACAAATCTTTTTATATTTTAAACTTAAGAAGCATTTAGCATCAGCTACAAATTATATGTTATTCCATTTATGAACCAGCTGAGGTGTATTAAAAATCAGTGTCAGCATACGTTTTTAGCGTCTAAGAGCTTGCCTCGATACAAAGGACTTAGTAACTGCACTGGATGTTTACCTCTTCTCTCAATAAATACTATACGTGTTATACATGTCATTTTTTCAGGCCTTTGAAAGCAGTTGCAGTAGCGGGCATGTCACCAGTTATCGGGCAAGGTCCAGCCGGATTGGTAACTAAAGATCAATGAGGCAAAATCAACTATATTTATAAAATTTTATTATCAAGTATCAATATTTTTGTGTAACGTGCAATATTTTTGGGAAATAAAATGTTTAATAATTTTATCGTCTGGTTTTATTGAAAGCCATTAAATTATTTTTCCCAATTGCGTAAGTAACTGCATATATGCGTTTTTGAGCAGTCTAATAAGCTAAATTTTAAAGTTTCGTGACTATGATCCTGAAGCACCGGAGTTACAGTGGCCCATACTCAGGACCATACTGAAGCTAAATTTTATATAAGTTACCAGGGTATCATGAAATAAAACGAACAAATCGAAGCCAATAAGTGTACTTTATTACCTACCAACGTTTTTTTTCATTATGTACAAAACGGTCATAAGGCAACAGTTTCAAATGAAAAACGCATTTATATATACGACAAACATTGATAATTCAAACGTTTCGCTTTTGTTTTAGCTATATTTTGTGACGCACTCCGCATTTCAAGATAGCTCTTATATTTTACGGTCTACTGGTATACATATAACATTTTTTATGGACATACGTATTAAAACTGATAACAGCAATGAATGGCTCTTTTTTGAGAACAAAAACTTGTCAAAAACATTGCTTAATTCAACAAAAGTTCCAAATTTAAGCTTCAAATGATATGGACATTGACTAGCCGAAATAAAATTGATCCAAAACCTATGGTGGGTTTTATATATTTCGTAAAGTTATTACTTAAATCCAGACATATAGGAGACTTTTATTTGAATCCAAAAATATAGATATCACTATCTAATATAACATAGACATAACATTTACTTTGTTACATGGTAGAGTTTGAATAGCTTGTCCTTTTCCGGCCTTTTGCAGGTAAGTTAAATACTTATATCCAGTAGACCGTATTCAGTCCGGTTCAAAGCACACATGCATATTAATGGACATAAAACATATATTTTGGACACGTGATAAAAATATACGTAAAAAGCTAATACAGCTTTCATTAGACGTTGACCAAAAAATCCTACAACTTTCTTTTAAACTTAGGACTTTAAAGCAACACCGAATTAGATTTTAACACTTCTAGTAACAACAAACCGTTTTTCTTTACGTTTAATTTTTTTTTATTTTAACAACACATTAATAATGACACAAAATGATAATTAAAAACAATTCTTGTAACGTGAATTTCTTTAAAGATAAAAACATAAGATTTGTTGATGTCACAAACAAATATTTGTAAAACGTCTTTCGATATTTGTCCACAATATACACGTATGCCCTCAACAAAGGCGTTACTACAAATAGTTTTTGCTCTTACGATCTATCTTTATAAATATCTATATTTTAAAACAACGTGTGTTTATAAAATATGACTAGGTGGACCTTTGTCTGTGACTAAAAAAACAGTGTACATTGATTGCTGGCAACGGTGTGTTCTGTACACAATTCAAGCCATAAAGCATTGTACTTTAAATATGGCGAATAGTCCATAGTATCACCTATGCTCTATTCTCGTAACACAAAATATAATTAAAAAATGTGCAGGGAAAATTGGTCAACAATTTGCATATTACAATATAATAAAGACGGAAGAGGAAAAATATTATTATGACATTCCAAAATTCTCACTTCCAAGCCAGTTAAGATCAAAACATTAAATTACATTTATCTCCTAAATTTCATAAAACCCTTATGATACACAACCGAAATTCAGACGTTTAAGGGAACAAAATAAATTGTATAAAATTAATTTGACCTCAAGTTACGAATGATATATTTGGTGAATTGCTTCTGGCTTTCTACTTAAGCTGGTATTTCGGCTTTAATTAAAATAATAATCAAAGCCAGGTAAAGTCTATATCCATATACAATTACGGAGTAAATAATATTACTTACATTAATTGGATTTTTTAACATATATTGTATTTAATTGAAAATAAGTATTTTATTACATTTAATTTCATGACTTTATCTAAGTTTGACTTTGCCAACATGACTTCAAAAAATTAAATACTATTCTGACAATTGATTATATTATTAATTATTTTAAATAAATGATTTATAAATTACAATATAATTATTACATTTTAATGTAGAATGCACGACATTTTAGAATATTTATAGCGACATAAATGAATACGAATGATTCATCAGAAGGACATAAATAGAAGAATATTCAGGTAGATAGAAACTTCAAAAGTCTCAATATTGTTGATAAGTCTCAACTCAAAATACATATTATCTCCCTCATACAAAAAGCTTTCTCCAACTTAGAGACAACCTGATCTGTCTGTCAATCACATTAAAACAAAGTATAGGTACATTATACATTAAAATGTCAAACTTTCAACACAAAGGTACTTATATATTCGGTATTAAGGTGTAGAAACAACATTGAAGAGACAATATTTTACGTCAGAATCCTGGCGGATTTTTTCATAGGTTTTCTGAATTTTAAATTGCCATTTCTATACTGCGACAAACCGCACTACAACAAATGTTTTAGGATCAACCGAAATAGTATTTTCTGCAAGCATTGATGTTCAACGATTCTATAAGAAACCGCTTTAAGATGCTACTTAGGTAAAAAATCACCAATTTTTAATATCATTTGAAATACACATAACTTTGCTTAGATACTGAGATTTTTTGCAGCATATTTAATTGTAGTATTAAAGTAGTATCATGACACTTAACTTGCAAGATATTATCGTACTTTCGATAATAATTATATAAATCTATTCATTTTTCAAAGCAAATATTTTTGATTAAATATTTTATGCATGCAATGCGGCTTGCCTCATATCATAACCCTCCAATTAGAATATATAATCTGTTCTTATGTCACCGAATTCAATTAGCGGCTACAATTTAATTTTATTTAAATATTGGCAGAGCTCCAGTGTTGTTTCATAACCGTACATTATCAATTTCAACTATTTTAGGCGTTCACTTATATTATAGCATCGAATATTAACACTAAATATGTGCGTAGGTTTTAGCAATACTAAATACTCCCCCATTCTACATCGTGCTTTATACTCTCATCATAAATACATCTTTTTAATTAACAGCGGTAACATTTATATTATTAATTAAATGATTAATGGAAAAAATTAAAATATTTAATTTTTATATTTCAATTAACATCAAAATCGGAACCTTGAAGATATGGTCCCAAAATATAAAATAAATACGCTTAAAATGTTCCGCGCATATATATGTATATATTTTTACAATTCTATAATATACGCATTATTCACAAGCCTTTTAATTATATATTACTAAAGAAAAAACATAACATGCCTCCATTTTACAACCATGATTTTTTTGCTATGTAGTTTTTAATTGTAAACACTTGCTAATGTGTCAGTATTGCACATTTCATATTATATAAATCCAAACATTCACATATTAAGCAAAAATATACAATATTAATTTTAAAAACATCTCATAAATTACATTTTAAAATGTATTAACAATAAAAATACAGGTAAATTAATTAATTAAATCACGTTTTCACGGGTCAATAAGCACAAAATTATAGACTAATATTATACAGAGGCGATGAACTTTAATGGTTTATAATATCGATTAATATAATTCTATTTTGGTAAGTTTTGTGTCGGTACGGATCTGTGTGGACTGTGTTGATGAATTTTTAAATAGCGTAGGCTCGGGACGGAAGAATCAATACCGACCACTGCGGTATGGCAAGGACTTCCAATAAAATAGCATTGCGTGCTTTCTTTCAATTGTCTTAAGGTGTTGACTGACCGCAATTTATGTATATTATTATAAAAACGCTTCTTAAACAAAAGGCAAACTTATGCTTTCCGAGCAGTATTATAAAACATGCAATTTTTAACGCCGATTCTAAAGATATGATTGCTAATTGACAAAACTACTGAATAAATGACTGAATCGAACGTTGGAGAAATAAATATTTTGATGTTTTAACTATAGAAAATACAACTTATAACACAAATATATGGTACGGTATTAATGAATAAGTATTATACAATAGTTCTAATATTTATTCGCTTTGCTACAGTACTTGTAATGCAAACAAGAGTTCGTATATTTTCCTACTAATTGGCATAACATATGACGGTGATGTTTTGTTTTGAAGCCGCAAAAAACGGCTGTATTTTACCCAGTCAACACCCTAAAATCGCACAGAATATTCTAAGCCGGACTAGGTACATACAATTTGTCGCTTAATCTTTGAGCACTAATTTATATTATATTATTATAATAAAAAAAAACATGGCTACCTACATTATTATTAAATATTACACATTTATAAATAAACTATGGCTTAAATTAAATGATATCAAGAATTGTACTGAATTGGATTATAAATATAATCGATGTACCTTTAAATAATTATATTCATTTAATTTATCTATTTCATTTGTCTATTGGTTTTATAAATAAATAATTGGTTTAAATAATTTTGCGGACGTGTTTTTTTAAAAATCGAAGTGGGGTGACATAAATAAATTATTACCGTATAGAAGTTGATTTTTTTTTGACGTTTTAAATCTGTCATCAAAATTTTTTTTTAATTAAACTTTTTCGGTAGTGGTTTAATTGCAGTCATTTCTCACTTCGATTTTTATTAAAAACACAGTCCAAAATACATAATAATATTTTACAACAATTTACGTTTTTTTTTTATATATATAATATTTTAATCATTAGCACGCGTGCAGTTTGACACAATTAGCATACGAGCGTAATATATTTAAAATCTTATTTTTTTATCAATAATTACTATAGGAGATAAAATTTTTGTATTTCTAATATATGGCGTTCCGTGATAATGTTTCCTATATTTCTCCTCAGTTTTGAGCAATATGTATTTTTTATTGTGTGCGCACAGATATTTTATTAATTGTTTTATTTTAGTTTAATATTTGAATAAAAATTCTTTTGCTTTTTGATTAAACTCACAAATAGAGAACACTATCACGGATTAATTTTTTTCAGTATCAGTATTTTTCACAACGCTTTATAAAAAAAATTCTTTCGCTCTTTTCTGACCTCTGCGGGTCATTGCCAAACTTTCGTATATTCCACAGCATCCCTTTTACTCTTATAGAGTGAGAGAGGGACAGATAGCAACAAGCGTGTTTCCAAAATCACAATATCGAGCACATTTATCATTCTAAGAACGTTTTTTTAATTCACCTCATTTCGTGATGAACTCGGTAACCGATGCCTCCTCTTCAGGAGTCGTGTCATCTGGAAAGGCAAAGTAATAATACTTAACTTCATGCTTAAGGGATGCAAAAAAGAGCCATTAGGGCTATTTACAATTTAGGTCCCAGGGCTTCACTTAAGGAAAAATTTAAGGAAATAAATATTCTTACCGTCACTTCTCAGTTTATATACGAAAATCTATTGTACGTTCAAAAAAATCTTGAGAAATTTAAAAAAATATGTAATGTACATAATAAAAATACTAGGAACAAATGTAATCTTGTTCAACATGTAACTCGTCTCCGGAAAATTAATAACTCCTTTATGGGGCTAGGTATACGCTTTTACAACAAACTCCCGAAGGGGATTAGGGAGCTTCCCTTAGAAAAGTTTAAAAAATTGATTAAAGGTAAACTGTATAGAAAAGGTTATTATAAAATTTCTGATTTTATTGAAGATAACAACCCCTGGGAGTAAGTAAATTGATCGGAGGTTATGTTGCTGCATTTTGTATCCATGTGACATTAAATTGTAAACAATATTATTAGATTGTAATCTAATTTTTAGATTATAATTGTAATTTATTAAAAAGAAAAAAAAAATGACATGTCGTGTTGCTGAGGGAGTTTCTTGCCGTTTCTTCTCCACAGCGATAACACGTTTCGAAGCGGCACTAGTTTAAAAAAAAACAGTATAAAAAAGTGTTAAAAATGACGATTCAAAAGAACTTGTAAAAGTCTATTTGAATAAAGGAGATTTGACTTTGACTTTGACTAATTCCCCTCTATTGAAGAGGAGGTCTATAGTGCGATGTGTGTGGGTTATAGGCTGTGGGAGCATGATGGAACATCATTTAAACAGTATTTTATTTAGGAGTTCAGTAAATAAAGACGGACTTAATGCCTAGGCATTGTCTTACAGCCGAACTTAAAAATATAATAATTATAGTGAATACGAAAATCATGATTGATGTTTTCGAGTTATCTCCATATTCCGTTTATATAGGTATGAAAAATTTAAACAAATTATATTTAAAATCTATTAATGTAAAATCATTTGTTAATCATGACCATATTAGTAAAAATTAATTAAGTAAAGTTTTGGAATATATCATAAAGATATTCAGAATTAAAATGTAGGATTCTTTCTGTCCTGAAAAAAACAAAGTTCTAAAGAGATTATCAAAAAATAAACTACACATTGGTACTTAAACGTTTTCAATTATTTCTAGACTTAATTTTGTATTCTGTGCGTAGACATGCAGTCGTGGAAAATACTTATTTATAATAAAAGACAGGCAGGTTAAGAAAACTATTAGTTTACTTTTTTATATGGGTTACGGATTATTTTTAAATAAATTGAAATCAAGAACTTTGTGGAAATATGACAAATTCAATTTTTTCTTTTATTGCAGAAAGTTTGAAATCTATCATGCTTGTTCAAGGGGCATTACCTATGTTTTATTAAAAATTTTAAAGTGCAGATATAAAGATTATAAAATTATTTGAATAAAGTGAATTAATATAAATAATAAATGAAAATTAAATTTTAATAAATAAAAAATATGGGGCGATAGTGCATGGACGTATAGAAATTAATTTAAAATACTGGGGTGCGCTACTAAATTTTAGAATTGTAAGGTTTAAGTTAATCCTAGGCCATAAGGTATGTCCTAGATGGCCTTTTCCTCGCGGCATAAATTGGAGCGTGCAATCTTAATGTCGCGATAGGATTCGATTCTCCAGTCGGACTGCTTTACTAGATTTCTCCGAAGAAATTTATTGGTACCACGGAATGTTGGAATTGCTTGGGAATATTATTTCCCACTTTAATACACAAGAACAAGGTGGAGCTTCAACATAACCTATCTATTATGGGTATCTCATACTAAAGCTTCGGGCCTATATTGGGACCGGTTGAAATATTGTTGCAATTTGATTATAGCTATGCCAAAAATTATCTCGCGTTTTAAGGGGTACGGTTTTAGTCCACCACGGTGTAATTTTGTATGTTGGTAGACCTATAAAATTTGTTTTTTTGTGTATATGAGGATACATGAGAAATGTCTAACAGATTCTTCTTCTTCCATAAAATCTGCTAAAGACTCTCTTAAAAATGACACCCATCACAAGAAAACATATGAATGAGATTACTTTCAACACTTCTTTTAACTGCATTTGCATAATTCATACTCAACTTTATTTATACAATGCAAAATACAATAAATATAGGCATTTTCTCTGTTAAGCTGATGAGTCAGCTTAGAAGCCATAGCTTGGTGGAAGCGGCATAATACCTAAGTAAGCAGATTTCTAAGCAGCTTAAAATTATTTGCAGAACTGAGAAACAGAATACAGTCTTCAGAAAAAACCCCTTTTTTCCTTTGTTTGTCTTTCATATTCCCCGATGGTACAATACGCCAAAGCAACAAGCCTACGTGAAATTGGAAGTATGGAGGTTTTGTTGTGCAAGAATATGTGCATAGTTGATGCTCCAATTCCAACTTTATGCTCCGGCTTTAAAGCATATTTTTGAAAGACGTACCTCTATGTTTTATGCTGTTATGTCTCACGTTAGGCGTTCACGAATGAAGACTTGGTCCTGTCGGTTGGATACAATATTCACATAAGAAATTGAAAGAAAACAGTTTTGTTTTTTTTTCCTTTTACATCAGTCTGGTATTAATAGATTCGTTTTGTATGTATTCAGCAACGTATATTCAACGATATTTGTACAAATGATATGAAAAACTACTCCCGATTTTGATAAAATATGTCACAGAAAATAATTGTTATTAAATTAGGACATTCGTTTTTAACAAAATATTTGCTCTGATGATTAGTAATGGCTGTGTCGTCATGATAACAAACGTAAAATATAAAAAATACGTAACGATGATAAATCAATATGTACACTAAAATATGTCTTGAAAAAAATCGATATTAAAACAATTTAATAAATTAGTACAGTACATAATAATTTTAATGTAAATATAAAAAAAAAACTAAAAAAATGCATATCATTTTTCCTATCCAAATTATTCCATTAAACCCTTATGACTGTCAACAACACGATTACTGCGTTATTGCGCGGATGTGCTAACTGAATAATAACTGGAAACTGACAATTTACTCCTTAAAACTTACCCAGACAACGAGGCGGAATTGGAGATTGGTGGACTATTGGACTCGAAGCCTTCCTTGGGCTTCTCATTCGCCAGCTGCATCTTGAGCTGGTGTCCAAAACACGCCAGATCCTCCCTGAAGGTGTCTGATCCAGGAGTCGTTGGCTTCTCATCATCTCCCGTCGCCATAGCCTCAGCATCGCTCTTCAAAGGAGCCTGTTCTGACTCGTCCTCAGTATTGTAGATTTTGAAGTAAGCAAACGTTAGATAAATAACAGAAATGATAAACGATGGTATAGGAATAGCCATGGCATACACAAGATTCAGAGTGTTCTGCCACATGTCCAAATCCGTTATCACCAGCCCGGGATCAACGCGGCTGTAGTAACAAGTATAGTTGGTACCAAGAGGCTTGTATTTCCCGTAAAATATAGTACAATTCAATATGGGCGGATAACCACATCCTTTCACGTTGGGGAACAGCCTCGCCCCAGTGAAATACCACTCGGAATCATTCCCCTGAAGTCCTGTGGGGAGGGCGTCAGGCAAGTCCTGGTCGTCACTCATCTCTGGATCGGTCTTGTCAGCAGTTACCTCGTAGTTTTCATATTCGTAGTCATTCCTCAACGCCCTCTCCACTCTTATGAGGTTCTCGACCTCACTCTCGGTGATGTTCCCGTAGTCGCCGAGTTTGTAATTGACCCGTATTTGAGTGCATTCGAACAGGTCCTTCGTGCAACCTTCTCTACAAGAAGCCCACGAACAATTGCTGGCGCCGACCAAATGCTTCACTTGAGCCGTGACGCACTGTGCCCCCACTGGATCGAATTGCATAAATATTGTGGTGAACGCTGGCTCGATCACAAACGGTACTAAGAACAGGAAAGCGAACAGGCTGAAGGTAGCGAGCAGGACAAAGGTAGCTGTCGTGTAGAACAGGAGTTTCTCGAGAAATGTCGGCGGTATTTTTTCGTCTTCGGCCATGGTGGCGTGGGGGCGCTATTTGCGACCATAGCGGTAGTTTCACCTCGGCTGTGTCATTTCATCTTTTTTTAGTCAGTCTTGATGAATGATTTCTGGATATTTTTAATTGGAATTAAATTTTATTTTCTTGTTAAATAATTATTCACATTTTTGTTTACGTATCTGTGGACAATGTTGGTATTAATGACACTGGTTTACTATCCACACTGGAAAATATTAAAAAAGAAACAATTTTTAAAATTTAAACAATTAATTTAGCAGTACTAAGTAAGGACTAATTCGCGTTCATTTCATTGTTGGCGTTTGCACGGAGACCGCGAACTCAACACGGCTCGAAACGAAATTGGCATACTTTTCCAACGTATTGCCAGCAAGTTATTTGCGTCGCAACTATTGTGGTAGACGCCAGACAGTCTGGCTGGGCAAGAATCCAGCATCATATCGATTTGCGAATCTGCTAGGTTACAAACTATTTGGGACAAATGCCTACAAACACTCGGCTATAGGCTGTTATTGGAGGAATTCTGTGTCAGGTATTAATAGGCGGGTCATTGATTGCAATGCAGATATCCATTGTATACGATGTGCATATGTTGGTGATTAGTGTTCAGTTAGATAATATTGTTATCTATTTCATTTTCAGTAAATAAATAGGTATAAATTTCTGTTTTTATTGGTCATGTTTCAATCAATGTAAAAATAAAGTTTACGAGATCAAAAGAGGTTTTCTACTTGAAATTCTTTATTTGAATTTTAATATCCTTAAGAGTTTAAAAGATTTGAACATTCATAAATGAATGGAACAATGCTTTTGGATCCTAATTAGACAATGCTTATTAAAAAAAGAGCGATTTATGCTCATAAATATAAGGTTCATTTCAGTATTGGTTCTGTAAAATGGGATCGTTTCAACCCTGCTACTCCATTGGGAATTGTATGGGGACGCGAAGTAAAAATCGATATGTGTAATCTTCACAAGGGTTTACAACTTGATTGGAACATTTTTGAGTGCCTAGAATTCTGTGTGTGAATTTTACCTTATAAAAAATTCTAAGCTTAAACATATAGCTGGCTCACTATTACAAGGTTCTTTGTTACAATTTTAGAACTTGTTTAATTATGAATACTATGGGGTTCTATGAGTTAAATAGAATTTGATAGAGTTCATAACTAAACAAGTGACATCTGTTTTCCTGGAGAGGTAAGTAGTGAAGTGTTCGTACACATAAGTTTTATAAGTTTTAATTCTCTCGAAGTATAGGGCGAATATTATCAATTACCAGGCCAATTTTTTACTGCATAGTTTTACTGACTTTACGGAAGGAAAACATAGCCTGACACAGAAACCGAACCCGTTTTAGTTCAATGACACGTGACACACGAGATTTACGAGTATGGTACTATAAAAAACCCACTAGTGCAATAATAAATAAAAGGTTAGAGAAGTGTCTGGACAGAGGTATTTGGCGCTCTACAGTCTCTGCCTATCCCTAACGGGTGACAGGCGTGAGTTTATGTATGTATTATTAATTATGTATTATTAAGTAGTAGGTATTGTCTACTACTACTCAGCCTATCGCCGTCCGCTGCTGAACGTAGGCCTCCCCAAGTAAGCGCCAACCAAGGTATTGTCTATCATTACTTAAAAAACACAAAATTTGTAACACAGTGGAATTGTTTAGTTGAAACATGATGTAGAGACGACGGTGATTCGAATATTTCCTGTAAATGAACACAACCGTCTGTGTTTGATTTAATTTGGTATTGGCAGTATAAGTCGGGTTGGCCTCGAGATTTAGGTACGCGATGGAGAATGTTGGCCACTAAATTTAAACCCCAGGCAAACACCTCTGACTTTTCAAAGTTATGTCTGACTTCATAATTAATTACTTACTTCAACGGTGAGGGAAAACATCGAGAGGAAAGCCTAAAAAGTTCTTAGAGATAACAGTGTAGTCAGCCAAATCTTAGTAGGTCAGTAACGCCTCTCAATTGTAGAGGAAGCCCGTGCCCAGCTGTGGGAATGTTAGGGGCTGATAATGATGATGAGTATTGGCAAGGGACAATTATTTATAACAGGAATAACTGCAGCGACTGCTGTAAATAGAAGTAATGAAAATTGAAAATAACGGTACTGAAAAGCCATATTCAGTGAATTTCACATACTCATGTATATATAAACTCACATATATTCCCTGATGGGTAGACAGAGGTGTATTTTTGCACCCACATTGCGCCAGTATGTATTCAGTCCCACGTAATAGGGGGCGAGCCTATTACCGTTTTTCGGACACATTTCCAGACTCCGTGCTGGTTATGAAAATTTCCTAATGGAAAATCCCAATAATTTGCCCGACCCGGGAATCGAACCCAGGACCTCTAGATCCCACGGCACATACTTGTACCGCAAGACCACGAGGCAGTCACATACATACATATGCGTAAGTTATTTAAGAAACATATAGTAACTAGATATATAAATGGTCTTATAAGCTCTTTAAGCTCTGACTAGATAACGAGATATTAATATTTTCCATAAACGTTTATGTTGTTGACATATGCAAGTTGTCAAAGAAAGTCAGGATACTTGCATAGACAGTAAAAACAAATATTGTTAAAAGTCGATAACCTATCATTTGAACTAGGTCTGAAGTCAATTTGAGGTTATGGAATCAAAATACTTTTAACCCAAAAAGTAGACTGGGTATTATTACTAGGGCTTCCCAAACTGTGCGTCGCGAGGCGATCGGCAAACATTCGCTGTCCGTATTTTTCTGATAACCTCATATTACGCTGACTACTGCTGTTTTTATTTCCAGTAAAGTAGGTAGATTTGATGATGGGGGGGGGGGGGGTGCGTCGCATGAAAAATAACAATTCTATAGGGCGTCATAGTGTAAATAGGTTTGGGAAGCTCTGGTCTAACCTATGTTTATATTACAATAGATTATATTTCTCATACCCTTAATACGAAACCTATAGAATGTTGAGTTAATGATTTTAGACCTTATGATAAGGGGTTAAGATCTATTTTGCCATGAAAGATGATATAAGTGAGGGTTTATGCAGGATCCCGAATCCTTTATCATATGTATGTATGGACGGGATTTCGAAGGGTGAAGCTTATATTAAGGTCTAGTTGTTTTCCTTAAATTCCATTTGTAATACAATTTTATGTCATCAAGCAGCTCTAGAAAGCAAAGAAATTTATTCAATCGCCTAGTTTTTGGAATTTAATATCTAAGTCAACATATAGTTTGATTTACGATACATGTAGAAATTGATGAAAATATGTCTTGTTTAGTTTACTGAATGGAGGATTTTTTTTTTTTTAAATCAATAAAGGTCGAAATAGTAAATAAAAATTCGAAAAAATATGTAAAGCTATAAAAGACTATAGTTTAAAACTTCAGTTGTTTTAAAAATCAAAAAGATCTGATCTAGATAAGAATCTAGAAATAAAGCCTTCATTCTGCTACTATTTTCCTCCTCATTGCCTGGAATCACAAACACGGCAATCGATTTGTAGGTTTATCAATTCAAACCTGCCTACCCTTTCGAGTATATATGTGTTATTGTAATGTATGTGTGAGTCCCATTAAAACTTTTATTACTATTCATATGAAGTCGAGAGAATAATGTTTTTTTTAACATAAAATATAGTTTTCTACTTTTCTGAGTTGCGTAATTGTATTTACTGAAAACAAAAATTTTGTTGGCTATGGTTTGCAAATTTAGTTTAAGCCCAATGTTCTTTTTTTTATAGTACTTACTTATGATATTAAATTCAATAGCGTATAACGAATTTAACTAAATCACCCAATAGAAATATAATCTGTTATTTAATCTTCATAAAGTTGTTTATAAATACATATTAGTGTTAGTAGTAAAAATATAATACGCTTATATAACGGATAACAGATCATATGGTAGTATAAAATGGCGTAACACTTTTCTATAGTTTCAGTCTAAACGTAGCCCTTAGTAATAGTTACTATATACGTCCTTCATTACTACAAAGCTGTATTACATAACATAACCTCAAAAGAAAAAAAAACTGTTTGAATTTCGAATAAAAAAGATCTTCACACGAATGTAAATGTATTAACAAAAAGTATGTATTAAATATTACGTGCATTATGGTTATGTCTGTTATGATTCTATTTTTAAAATAAATATGTCACAGCTTATATAATTTCGGTTAATTCAAAAATACCATAACTGTATTAAGAATACAATTTAATTTAATCCATTTCGGATACAAGGACGAACGATTAAAGCCAAGGCGTTTGCCATAATGCAGTAATGACTCCACTCTCATGACACGAAACAAAAAGCTACTATTAGTTATTCACTATAACATGGACGTTACGGATTAATACACTTAATGCAATTGGAAATGAAACGAGTAAAAATAGATGTGTGGTTAAGTAAACCAGTAACATTGGTCATTTACCCTTACTTTGATCCGTTTGCACTGAAAAATATATGTAACAAACACTACGTTATTTTTAACACTAAACCATCCTTTTTGTATAAGTAATACTTATTTTTTCTTTCTTTTTTGTTTCACGACGTCTGTTTTACGACAGACGTCGACGCGTAACCGCGACACTGTGTCTACTGGGCGCAAGCCAACTAGTGCCGGTCTTACTGGCACCTTCGAAGCCTTATCTAATACTTATTAAAAAAAACTTACATGCTTGTTGTGTAAAATCCTTTTAAAGCTATCTCGGAAGTACTGGCAGAATAAACAACTACAGATTTCTAAATAAAAAATACTTTTTTTCAAATTTAAACTTAGAATACAAATAATTTTGAATTTAAAAATTTGTAAAAGAACAATCAGTAGAACCAATTAATGGTTTTAATTTTAAAAAACGAATTTGGCGGTCACACACGGGTTTGTTAGAGTGCGCGCGTCGCCTGGACCGGTCGATACAGCTTGTGTCATGTGCTCCGCCAGTGTACGGCGACAGACAGTCTTATTTTAAAATTCGAAGGCTTTTTATCGAGACTATTCCCCACTTCTTAAAATATTAAACCTTTTGGAAGCCATAGATAAATTATCGTTCTATTTTTAAATGGATTTGAGTAAGCTGCCAGTTATGTAGATATTACGTAGTCATCGCCTTTTGATCCGTTGATTGGAGGGCGCGCGATAAATGACTCCTATAGTTTATGGGATAATGGCCGAAGTTACACTTGGGGTAGGTTTTTATCAACCTCCATCAAGTTTGAACCATTTAATTACTAGGTTATAAGATCTAGTTTTAATGGATTGCTTATCGACAATTATATATAATTTACCATCAATAAATAATATTTTTATGTTATTCGGTGTTTAGTGCCACGTAACGCAGAGATCAATGGTTATTATCTACATAATATATCTTACCTAAATAACAAATTACGAGATAATACTAGTGATGAAACACTTTTTTTGGCATTCAAAAAAATAGAAAAACATTATAATACATTATGGTAGAAGAGGCCTGTGCCCAGCAGTGGGACGTATATGGCCTGATTACATTAAATTAAATTATATACTTACATCTATGCCATCAAAGATAAAGAAAAAAGTGCCTTTCTTACTTCACTATTACCTTGTGATCTCTGGTTAAGCTAGCTTTATTCGGAGCCATAGCTAATGTATGTATAATAAAACATTGCGGAAAAATGTCAGGTCAGACTCATAGGATAATATTTTTGGGTGGGATCGGGAGGTCCAAATTCAAATTTCCAGGTCGATCAATTGATTTCCTAGCACAGACTATGGAAATATTTACTTCTTAAAATTCGCAAAACAAAATGTCTGGAATCACGTCTCTGATAACCCTTGAGGGAAACTAGCATTTCTATATCATTTTATTTAAAGGATAATGCCAAGTTTCTTTAGCGTGTGTTCTCTTCCTGGTTAAACCAAGCAAGCCCAGTAGCATGACTCTACCACTTGAATAATTCAGTATTCTGAATCCGATAGACAACATAATTGGCTGTATAAAGTTCACCAAGCGATCGCGTGTAGGTATATATCGGTCAGAATTGGAAATGAAACGCTCTCAAAATCGAAAGGGCCGAATTTCCTTGACATACTTATACTAATGCCTTATATCTAATTTAGTAGGCAGAAGTCTTTTTAAATGTGATTCATCGGTAGACGTCCACTGCTGGACATAAGCTTCTCTAAGGTTCAAAAGATTAGGTGTTTAATAGCGGTCTGTATTCAAAAACCATAACAGGGGTTTCTATCATGAACCGAAGATCAAGCCCAGTGTTGGACATAGTCAAGAGATGACTATGTCCAATAGTGGACGAATTGAGGGCTGTTGATGATGATGATGATGATTCAAGAACGTCCAGAGTCCTTTACTATCATTTCCCTTCTCGGATGGACGTCTATGTGATTCAATTTGTGTCTTTGCTGTTACGTCTCCAATTACAAATTTTTAACATTGTTTTTTTTTAGTCGTAATTGTGTTCATTTCATTTTTAACCGAATTTAAACATCACTAGCATCACATTATGTAGTCAAATAAGGATCTTCACTCCAGAGTACTTTTTTAAATTGTTCCATTTTTTTTCTTTTATTTACCCTTAAGTTTTGTAAACAGCCAGGTATAGTTAACTTTGCCTTTTTAAATTTGGAATATCACTCCGTGAAGGTTCCTTTTAGACATAAAAAACAATTTAATTCCTATACAAGTAATAATTACATTTCGGTATTATAAGTCTGTAGAAGAACTCAGTGTCTGCAGTAATTACTGAGTCGGGTCAAGTACTTAGTACTTACTTTAGGTTTACATTGAATACCTGCAATTATAAATGTGACCTAGTTTGCGTCTATAAAGTCTAAGCTGGAATGGAAAATTTTACTCATATCAAATCTTAGAGTAACGGGTCTGGAAGAATCTTTCACCCATCTGTTGTAAATTTAAATCTTACTATCTTATTATAAATCATCATCATCATCACCATCAGCCTATATACCTCCCACTGCTGCTTAGTCCCCCACACTGGCCTAGTGCAAATTTTCTTTGAACATTTTTAGGTGAGCAGGTCTCATCACGATGTTTTCTTTTATCTTTAAAGTAATCATTCATTATGAATACAGACATACATACAAAGTCAGAGGTATGTGCCTGGTGTTTAAACCCGCAACCGCAGAGATTTTCGACTCTACGTCTAAACCTCAATACCATCACTGCTTACAAACCAATGTCTGGATTCAAAATTTTCATTTTTCTCGGTGCGGGGATCGAACCCGCGGTCTCTCGTTTCACACACATTTTTCGCCAACTGGCCCACGGGGCTGTCAATGTCAAAAGACTTAAGACCTCGTGGGATAACCAAAGGTGCATTTTGACATCTGATTATTCTTTGTCCTGTGAAAGTCCTGTGAAGGGAAACATGTTAAAATTACGATGGAGAGTTCAAAGCAGTAGGTTTCATCATCACCAGCCCTTATGCGTTCCACTGTTGGTTGCTTCTCTTCTGCAAGAAGGGGTGTGAGGGTTTACGCCTTAGTCGACCACGCTGGCTAAATGCGGGTTATTATCTACTTTAAAATTCTAAGCAACATTGAGTTTTAGAATGTTGTCGTCTTCTTATACAGTGGGTTTTAAAATATTCGTAAGGAAAGACTTGTAGGTGTAAAAAACATATTTCGATTCCTTTGAGGATACATAGGTAGGTGGACTTATTTAATTACTCTTTGTTTGCATTCATATTTAACGGGCATACATACCTACATACAGTTATAACCTCGCGGTGTATTCCCCGAAGGGATAGGCAGGAGTGCATTTCTGCATCCACATTTGCCATGTATTTTCGTTCAACGTAATAGGGACTGAATATTTTACCAGTTTTTGGGAATATTTCCAGACTTTGTGCTACTGAGACTTTCTTAATGGATAATTCCCAAATACACAAAGATCAAAGTGCCTAAGTAAAAATCTGATTTCATCGGTTTCATGTGATAGAGACTAGAAAACTATCGTTTGATTTATTCATATATTGTTTAACAGTAGTAGTCGATTGCCTGAATAAGTGTTTTGAACCAAGTATTATTTTTTGTATTCAACAAAAAGCTTTCAATGCTGGCTGATTAAAAAAAAAATATGATAAAAAAGCGTTGTTCATTTGTTTTTTGATTATATTTTGCACTCGTCGATAAAAGTTTGCGTACATGAAACCCAGTTATTAAAATATGTACGGCAATGCAGTGAAACGCAATATTCCGTGTCGGCGAGGGTTGTTGAACCCTTTAAAACACTGGCAATTCTTGCTGACCCCGTCTTTGGGTATAAGTGGAGCGGTCAGCGGAATATCGAGGACCATCGGTGTATCAGATAAATACTATAGGGAGTGTCGTATATTGGCACCAAAATAGAAAGGTTTGGAAGAAAAAGAAGGAGGCCTTTGCTTAACAGTGGCATCTGATTTAGGCTAATAAAAAAAAATTCTACGTCACATTATGACAGACCTGAGATAAGATTGGGTATTTCTTTTAGCGATGTTAAAAGAGCATTGGTGATTATTACATACATGTGCTCATTGCTTGTCCCATTGATTTTTTTTTGACGAAAGGAAATCTAAGGATCTTAGGAAGTCTGAGGATGCCGGGGTCTCTAGCTTTCCAACTAGCCGTACGAAACAATTATTCGTGATTCCTAACTACAAAGTCAATGGTACTATCCTAAAGATAATTAAATAATATATAATAATAAATAAAAAACAACAACTTTTTGGGCTGTAAAGATATTGATCGATCGTTGAAAGGAAAAAGCCTCCAGAATCCTATTTCTTTTTGTTAAGTTTAGGCATTTACGCAAATTCGCTTCTCCTATGAACCAAGACTGAACCGGGCGTGAGTGCTAAATTATTACTTTTTATTGATCCATGGAAAACATTATTCCGATGCCAATCCACTTTCTAATGCGCCACTAACAATAATTGACGTGACATTTGCATTTTATGATGCGCTTCTGTTTAATACAGTAATTGTATGGATAAAGCATAGAGGTTTATTAGCTATGTATTTTGCACAACAATTCTATGGGATTAGAATCTGATAAATATTCAAAACTGAAAATATGTTAACGTTTTATTTGGGCGAATTATTACCAAAAAGTAAATGTTAAATTGGAAATTGTAATAAAAACGTATACTGTGTTAAAGATTTTAAATATTTTTAATAAAAAAAAAACGAAGAAATTAACATAATTTTAAAAATACTGGCGTTTTCTTCCCATATTGCTCAAAGTAAATTTAGTAGTATGTAAATAATAAGAATTAATGCAATGTAATTCTGATTGTGTAAAGACTGGCGAGAAATTAGAGCGAGTCTCTCTTATCAGTCCTCACAATACGTAATTTGTAGTTATTAGAGCGCCTACGAATAAATAAAATCCACCAATAATGAATTCTTCGAATGATTAACTGTCTGATCTAGAGGTCTCGGTATTTTACTAATGGAAATTCTCAGTAGCAGCACTGAATCTGGAAATTTACCCAAAAAACGGCAAAAGGCTCACCCCAGTGTTGGGCAATTTTTAATTAAACAAACAATTAAACAACAAATTAATTATTAATCATGGTTTTATAAAATTAATAATTGATCAATTGTGAGTTATTTTACGAAAAAAAAAATACAATTAATTAAATAAATTAACAACATTTTTTTTTTACCAAGTATTTTTACTAACACTTAATATGTCATGCCTCGAGGTTTGGGCGCGCGGTCGAGAATCTTGGCGGTCGCGGGTTCGAACCCCAGGCACACACCTCTGACTTTTCGAAGTTATGTGTGTATTGAATTATCACTTGCTTTAACGGTGAAGGAAAACATCGTGATGAAACCTGCACACCTAAAAGTTCTTAGGTGTGTAGTCCGCCAACCCGCAATAGGCCAGCGTCGTGGACTATGGCCTAAACCCTCTCAATGGTAGAGGAGACCCGTGCTCAGCAGTGGGCGTATATGGGTTGATGAAGAAGAAGAATATGTCAAGGATATATCCGGTAATTATAATTCATCGGATCATTATTGAGATCGAAAGTAAACACTGCCTAGCATTTTTATGTAATGATTTTAAATAAGACCCGCAATATGTCCGTACTATACAGAGTTATTTTATTTCAAGACTAGCGACCCGCACCGGCTTCGCACGGGAGCAATGCTGATATTTAATCGATGTTATCATACATATAAACATTCCTCTTCAATCACTCTACCTATTAAAAAAAACGCATCAAAATCCGTTGCGTAGTTTCAAAGATTTAAGCATACAAAGGGACATAGGGACAGAGAAAGCGACTTTGTTTTATACTATGTAGTGAAGAGTCAAAGATTGATTACATTGTATGTCAGGGACCATTTAATGAAGCTCGAAGCTATTAATAACAATACTATCAGTAGTGCGCAATATCATCCCGTAAACAATATTATTATATTAAATTAAAATTTAACGTTTTTACTCACAAAGAAACGCCAGAGTTTCTTCTCTAGTGACGACTGGCTTCCAAGGTAGATGGTAAATTGTATTACGTTGTTACTGAATCTAAGTTATGTGATACATTCTATGAATTCATCCCATGCCAAAGTACCTAAATCTTTCTGGTACACTTTCACGCTAAAACTACTGCTTTTAATAATTTTCTGTATGAAGATAGATTGGAACTGGTTCTCAAAGCTAGCAAATTAAATTTCCTATTAGAGATGCTTTTATCTTTGAAGCTGTAAAAAGCATTTCTCATCTACGGTTCACGAGTCGTCTTAAAACTCCTTGGTAATAAAAAGTAGGTAATAAAATATTTAGTGTCCTACCACATACCCGCCTTTTAACTCCTTGATAATAAAAAGTATCAAAACATTCCCCATCCTACCACAAAACTGTCATTGTACCTTCTGTACTCCAGGATCAAAAGCGGCACGCACATTGACACCAAGCACTGAAGCTCGAAGAATCTAGAGAAACCTTATTTACTATCCTAAAAGATCCTAATTAGTGTAAAGAAAGAAAATGGAAACAAAGAATAGTTTACTTCCCTCCACAGCAAAGCGGGAGACGAAACATTGAAGCGATAGAAAGTATGCTTATTGCCAGATGATTACCGATTTCAATCGATCTGCTACTTATAGCCTGTTCTAATCCAATATAGTTTTAGCTCAACCCGGGACCACATGATCACATAAGCTGTTTTATTCTTTATATATCATACTAAAGTGTAAAAAAAATATTTAAGTTTTATAGCTAAAGTTGAACTGTAGGTATAAGGTCTCGACTGTAGGTAAAAGTCTAACTTTAGAGGTGTAGAGATGGCAATTCTTGACTAGGATACCATAACCTGATTAAAACCTATGGGATCTGACTGCTTGTATCTTAGGCCTGTTCTTTGTTGACTTTCTCTTAATATACTGAAGAATAATGTCCAAGATTCCTTTTCATAATAAGAGGAACGTTTGCATCAAAGAAGGGCTTCGGCAGTGGTGATTAATGTCAATTGTAGTAGGGGCTTCTGTTGGTGTATTTAGGCATTTAGTGGGTTATCTCAATAATGGGATCTAATCCTTGATTGGAAAAGAACATCACTAGAGGTCCTTGGTCATTTTTCTCAATTAATAACTGCCTGCCAAAGTGGGCAATAAACAAATTTTTTAATGACTTAATCTGAGTAATGTATTGGATATTTTAATAATTCAATACATATTATTTAATTTCATTTTAATTTGATATCTCTAAATCGCCCGATACTTTTTTTTGCTGCGGAACCAACATAATTATTTTATTTTAGGTCTTGGCTTCATATATTTTTGTCTTCAATATAGTAGTACCTAACACCTTTTTTGTTATGCATAGATAATATGTAGATAGCACAAAAGCAATTTCTTCTACTTTATTATTCAAAATAACAAATAGTCTATTAATGTTTTCACCAGGCTTAAATTAAGTGAAAAATGTGAAATAGGTGATTAAATAAAACAATTACAAACAAAAGCTTTATTTCATTATAATTCTTTGTGTATCACGCGCTCTGTGATGCTCTTAACAATAATAGATTTACTTAAATATAATTAAATTTTACAATAAAATAATATCATTTATATATCACTATTTACATTCACAATTAGCGATGACAACACTCATACAATTTATAACAATCACTTTATTAATTTAATTTAATTTGTGCAAGAAACTGAATATTTTTATTCGCTTACTTGAAATGCAGGCAAATTATTGACAAGAAATTTGCCTTTACAAATGATGGAGTGGTAATTTTATTTATTAAAATAAATTACTGTTATAAAGATCTGAATAATATTTTACTTAGAGTTTATATCAGGAAAAATAACTATTTTATCATAATGTATTTAACATTAATATACTTAATGAAATTATCGTAATTATAGTCTAATATACACATTTTAGACAAATTTATATAATGGACTTTAATTTTTAAATTTAATATAACTCTGACACATTATTTGAATTTACAATAAATTTTCTTAGATATCCTCAAATACATAACTTGATATAAAGTATTTCCAACTTAATTAATAAAAGTAGTAAATTATAAAAATATATACGTAAAACACAGTAAATTCAAATTGAATTTAACATAATTAAAATTATAATATTACTTTTTTATGACTATTTTTCTTTGGTAATAGGGAGGTTTTTCATCTATTGATTTTTGTGAGATATAAAATTGAGGTCGTACCTACTATGAATTATTATTTGTATTCTGACTACACGGGCCCGACAGAATGGCCGTACTGGTATATGATATTACTAAGAGATCAAATTGTAGTTCGGATAGGTAAAAATCACAACGGCATATTTTTTGTTCGACATCAACCATTTGCACTAATTCATTCATAACAAAGCATTGGAAACCACTAACAGAAAGCTATTCTGTGATTATTATTAAGTTTATAATTGCAAAGATGATACTCAAAACATAAGCTAAAAACTTAGGCACATTGTACGGCATTCGTCATATTTTCCTGATTTTTCTGAGTATGCAGTCGTTTTTGCAGAATTGTTTCTTTTATTTTACAATTTTAACAAAATATATTTTTGAAAAAATAAGACCGCAAAAATACTTATAAAATTAAATCATAACATTTTCATACTCGTCAATAAAATTTGATATTTCCAACAATAAATACATATTTACAATAAAATACTTAGGTGAATTAATTATGTGTGATTGACGCTAATTTTTGTAAGCTATTGGCGAAAAAAATGCCCAAAAATTCTCACCGTTATATAGTCACTGTTTTTGTTATGCGATGGTAGAAGGGTGAATAAAAAGGGCCAGTAATATTTAACCTCTCAAATATTATTCGCAACGGTAACTTTGATAAAAACAATGTGTCTACAATCTCAGCTGAATTATAAGTACCAAGATGTCACTACCAACTTCTGAAATTCCATGTCACTACAATACAAACTCTTTTGAATCTTAGGTTAAGTGAACTTCACTTTTAAATAAAATACCATTCTAATTATTTATATTGAAAATCATCCGATTTTTTAAATATTATGTAAGAAAGACCTACAGTAACTATAACGGTGAGTGGAGACAAAAATATCTAATTAAGCTACAGCTGTTAAATAATCATTTTTTAAAATACAAATTTATTTCTCAGCTCCTAAATTAATAATTAATATTTTTGACTTTAATATCCTTTTCAAGATATCGTGATTATTGGCATACTTTTTCTTCAATATTTCGACTTATCATAAACGTTTCGAGATTAATGCGAACACTTCAGGCCGAGAACGTGATAAACCTCGAAAATATTATGTTTGGGAAAGCTTAAATAATTTATATATTACAATTTAGGTACACTTGATTTGAACATTATTTCTTGATATAATATTTATTCTATGAGACAAAAATAACGCGTTCTCGGAAGCAAAATACATATGAAATACTTACAAACTATCCGGCATAGCTCAATTTTAGAATAAAGAGACGCTGTTTTCGACAATTCATTATAATTTTTTTTCCTTAAATATATTAAAGCAAAAGCCATGACGCCCGCCGAAAAGTCGTTAAATTTTAATACTGATATCTTAATTATAGCACCTCCCTTATAAGTATGATGTTTAAGTAATTTTCAAAATATAATATCCCACTACATTATATCGAAGATATATATTGGTGTTTCGATGTATCTCAGAAGTTTACGCTTCGTGTGCGGGTGAAGTAAAATGACAAGTATTATTGTCGTAGACATTAGAAACAAGATAATTTTAATAAATGTTATTAAAATTTAAACTTTAATTTTGTAAATCGTGTTTGTCATCAAATGTTCAATTCACAACCATTTTTTTTAATCCAAATTTTATCACAAAGCGCAAACTCCCAAAGTGTAGATAAAGTTTAAAAATTGCAATCTAGCTGTAGCTATATTTAATTAAATGCTACATGACCTCTAAGACTACCGAGTGTAGTACTGCATAGCGTAGGGGAAGCGACTGCTTGACGCACAACTGCGTAGTGCATACATATTGACTCATAATCATACGCGTAGCACTGCACGGCGCATACGTAACAGCTGCTACACCTACGCGTAGCACTGCACGGCGCATACGTAGCAGCTACTACACCTACGCGTAACACTGTACGGCGCATATGTAGCAGCTGGTACACCTATGCGCACTACTGCCCGGCGCATAAGTATTGGTCATGCGGCATATGCTCTACGTTACTCAGCTGCTACGGCGTTTTACAACTGCGCGTAGCCTGCGGTGCGAGGGGAGGCGCGGCGGCGGGCGGCTGAAGCGCGGCGTCAGAACACATCGTCGCTTGGGTCGTCGTCCAACTCGCATAGAAGTTTACTACTGTAATGAAATAATGGAGCTAATTTATTTACTGTTTACCTATACCCTGATTTATAAAGCCTCAGTACTTAGTTTTATATTATTTCCATAAGTTTGTGTTTTATTTCCGTATCGGACCCGTCTAAAAGTGCAAAGAGTTTTCAGCATTAGAATAAATTAGGTGAATGTTGAGTGTCAGAGGAACCCAATTTGCTTACATAAAAGCTCTCAGATCTAAGACTTACATATGCCATAACTACCTACGTACTATGTCTTTAATGAAAAATGAAGTATAAATGTATTCGTTAAATATTGAGGTATTTACTACCGTAACAATGGTTGGTTTTCATCATAATGTATTGAAGAGCTTTTATTTTTTTTCAACAAATTCCAAGGTTCTCAGATTGCGAGTATAACACACACACACATACTCACGCCTACATGCCCGAAGGGGTGGGCAGGTGGAATTTTTGGACACGTATTTCTCCAATTTTAAATTAATAAGGAAATCCCGTGAAAACAACTTCAGGCATTTAAATCAAAGCCCAATAAAACTAAATTTTGAAAACGTGTCATAAGAGTTGATTGTGCCAAAAAGTAAAAAACCATCATGTTTCTGTGTATATTATGCTTTCCTAGTGTATGATAATTGTTCTTTGAATACAGTGCATATTTCTAGCAAATAACGTACTTGTCATGAATACTAATTCCTTAAAAAATCTACGAAGTTCTCTCTCTGTACTTGATATAACACCTGAAAGTCCCACATTTATTTTTTGGTTAATAAATTAAAATTGACAAAATACAACAACTGCCTAGTTACTACATAATTTTTCAAACTTAGAAAGTGAAAAAGTTAAAGCCCTCTATAAAAAGAAACCGATATCTTTCTATTTGTAATCATCAGTTTCCCATACTACATTATTTATTGATCAAATAAATTCTACATACAAAAAGAGACTGAAACGATATAAAAGAACAAAAGCCATACTTACTCCTCTTTGCTGGTGAACGATTCGGCGTGCACTCGCCTATTGCAAGCTCTGTCGCAACATCGGCAGTGCCAATACGCGAGCACACTCAGACTGAACACGAACACAGCAGTTGGCAGTACCAAGGCCAGAATGAGACCACGCACTGTAGCCTCCCAGGAGTACCGCGCCACCACCAGATCTGGCCTCGTCAGACTGTAGTAGCACGGGAACACTTTCGGTGCCTTTGGTCCCGCGTAATCATTGGCAAATACTGAGCAGTTGACTCTTGGCGGATACCCACAACCTTCGGGATTGATCAGAAATCGCAGGTCAGTCTCGTCCCATTCCTTCGGCACAGGAGCTCCTTCAACAAAAGGTCTTCGGGCTAGATTGACTCGTATCTTATGGCATTTTGTATGAGCTGTTGTACATCCTTCCCTGCACGACGCCCAAGTACAATTAGTCAAGGTCTCAGCATGAACGTGCTCCGAAACAGAACATATACCGGCTTCTGGTACAAATTCCGCGAGGATAGTCTGTATCGCTGGCTCCACCACAAATGGTATCAAGAAGAGAAAAGCGAATACAGCGAGTATAGCCGACGTGCCAAGACATAACGACGTGTAGAATTTAAATCTTTCAAAGAAATGTGCTAATAGTTGCTCCCTCGTTGGCTCCAAAGGTTTGAATTGTGGACTCCCCGGCTCGACCGACGCACCCATTGGCAACGTGGACCTCTCAGATGCAGCGGGGGAGAGGCTCGCTCGGGATCTGCTGATAGTAGACATTTGGAGGGAGTTTCAACCAGTAGAAAGCATTGCAAGCGTTTAATCGTCTCTTAGTGAACTAGCCGGGCCCTCACATAGGAGGGGAACGCCTGCAACAGAGAAAAAAATGTAATTAATACATTTATTCACGCAAATTCATAGTCTAGGACTAAGATAATCGACACCGTAATAAATAGAAGAATATTGTATTACATAATTCCAGAGATATTAAAATTTGTTGAAAAGCATCTAAATTTATATAAAATAAACAGTAGCATACAATATTATATAACAACTAAAATTTTACCAGTGTGAATCGATTTATAATTTTAAATTTTAAACTAAAAACAACTAGTTAATTAGGCTCGAAGGAATTATGCCAAGGTTATAAGCATTTCATGTTATGTTAGTTTCATTATTTGACACGACACAATACGTGAAGTTACATATCGATCGAATGATGCCTAAAAAAGTATGAAATTCTCACGTGACTGATCTCAGAGAGGAGAAACAGGATCGTTTGGATGCATTTGCATATCAGCTTGACCACCGGTGCACCCCTTGAACCTCATCTTCGCATCATCACCAACCTCAACAGTCTTTTGACACAACATCAGGGTAATACACGACACCACGACCAAAACAGTTGGCAGTACAAGAGCAACCATAAACTGGCGATAAGTAGCATCCAAATCAAAGCGAGCTACTACTGTATCCGGGCTGTTTTCTGTGTAGAAACATGGGAATCTTGCTTTGGCGTTATGATCAGTTCCATCTCGGCCATAATCCTTCAAAAACTCTTTGCACTCATCAGCTAATGTGTTGACGCAGCCTTCCAAATTGATCATCAAACGGCTGTCATTAGCCAAAGTCAATTCCACTTCCAAAGGAGCGATCACTCTATTCGGCGTTGCGCGTGTAGTGTACAAATATTGCAAGTATGTAAAGTTTGTGAGATCAGCAATATCGTTCCTAGGTAATAAGGCAGCATTGATGCAATCTACAGCCACAACTCCTGACGTTCCATTATGTACCGCGTGACACGACAACATTAACACTTCCTCGCCTGAATCAGTCCACACCACTTCAGCGTCTTCTTCTTTAGCTAGCTTCGCACATCGAGCTAGAAACACTCTGTCCCCACTTAGTACTATAACATTCTTGTTCCTAGTTGGGATGTCAACGCATCTTCTATCACAGTTATAAGGCGTACGTATTTTTCTACAAGTGCCTCGGTTACACGAGAACAGTCCGTGAACGTCTATACAGGTTATTTTACCACGTCTACCGGAACACTTAAGCGGCGGATCCGTTTCTCGAAACGCGCACTCAAAAGCATCTGTTATGTTAATACACTTCCCCTCAGTACAGTTGAAGGTTCCCGTCAAATTTCTGCACTCATCCCTGATGCAATGATACTTCCTGGCATTCTCCTGATCAATTCCAAAACAGGTTTTATTAGCCGCGCTGCCGCATTCAGAAAGTAGTAAGGATGTGCCATTCTTGCGTACGTTGACGTAAATCTGGATGCAGGCGCCCGAAGTCTTGCTCAAGCACCACTCACCGCACGAGCCCCAATCACAGTTCTCTTTGTTGACAGCCCTAGTGGTCGTACACATAATTGGGGTCGGATCGATGCCGGAAGCTATAGCTCTAGTGTAGGGCATGTATATGGCCACTGTTAGGTACACTATCGCGACACAGGATAGGACTGCCGTCATCTGACATATGCAGATGGTGCCGCATATTTTTTGGTCCTGCGGCGGGATGATCAAGTCCTCGACGGGCGTCGGTTTCGGCATTTCGAAGACCTGCTTCGGCCGTCGTCGTTTCGGCACTGACGCCTGTCCGTGTTGTGCGCATGTGTGCCACGGGGATCGATCCGACGCTGCACTGCGGCCGACTGTGTGCTATTTTTTTAATAAATCAACGATGCCAACGATCAATGGAAACCGACGGGTGGCTGGCACGCGATTGCGTCGCTTTTTGTTTTTAATTACGTTGATTAGGTTTATCGTCATTAATTTAATTATTGCTTCATTGGCATATGGAAATAATGGTTTATCAATTTTTACTTATAGTCTGCAGATTATACACAAACGAGCCTTAATGCTATTTACATATTTTTATATACTTAGTTATTATACATATATTATGTCTAATACATGTAAACATTTTCACGATAATATTAAACCTAAAATAACAAAAATATTAATAGTTGACTCATTATAATAGTAATCTATTCTCATTATTTAAAAACGTCTTGTATGCAGACTCTATCAATTATATTTTCCTTGAAAATCAACAGGTGGTGACGTCATATCACAGGATATATTTATTTAATAACTTTCAAAAATAGTATATAGCAGTAACACTCTAGTTGTCTTATTTTATTGCCTAAAACATGTGCCCGACAGCATTAAATATTATTCATTGTAAAGTACTTCCAAGTTGGAGCAAAATTATTGTAAAATTAAGCGAAAAATCCACTTCGCACTATGATATTTTGTATAAAAAAATCTTATACCTACTCCCCAATCATAGTTATGGTGGAATAAATGTACTGAAAGAACGCATTATTTAGGAAACCACTTACCAAATAAAGCGATTATGTTATTGTCCTTGAAATCAGCTTATGTTACAAATATTTGTCACCGCATACAACACAAAAACAAATGAACACAAAACAGTCACGAAATCAGCTTTTTATCATAAATGTTTTGGCGATTTCATATTTACGCGTTGCATCCACCGAAGCCGATTGTTTTACATCTGACAGATGTGAAGTTGGCGCCATTGGGGCTGCGCAATGCGGGCCTTACGACACCCGCGTGAAGTTAGCCACGTTGTGTTTTGTTACTGCATTTGGTTTGATGTGAAAATGACAACAATAAAAAAAAAGAATAACAATTTTTTGACTTAATAAAAATTGTCGTAATTTTAATGAAGTGCGAAATATTTATAAATAATTGTAAGTGGTCCTTTTAATGTTCTGAAAATTCGACTCTGAAAATGTTTTAAAATTTAAATTTACAACAAATAATACTTAGTTTACATAAATCTAAACGTTATAATCTTAGGAATAAATTGATGTGATATCTGGTTATGGCATAAAGATATTCACTTTCTCATTTCACTTTCAATAACATCCCAACAACACAAACACTAAAATTACATTGTTTTACACAGAAATCAAAATTACACACAGCTGTTAATTTTAATTATGACAGATTAAGTCTACCCACTGACTAACACAACACATTTTACAACAAGAGCACATATGACACACAACACTTGTACTTAAAATCTAGCCAAACCTGATACGTCCTTAAGTGCGTATGATTGAAACAAGGAGAATGACT
The DNA here is from genome assembly GCA_030295005.1 of Cephonodes hylas. NCBI lineage: Eukaryota > Metazoa > Arthropoda > Insecta > Lepidoptera > Sphingidae > Cephonodes > Cephonodes hylas. The sequence continues at coordinate 9,103,204 of AP025382.1, forward strand.
TATTCTTTATTACTACACTCGTTCTGCCGTTTGTATTCGTCCATATACTTTATAATATAAAACATATACATTATACAATATGTTGGCATAATTTCCTTTGCTTTGTAACGATATAGGGATGTCGGAGTAAATTTTTATGTCGGGAAGTATTTATAGGGAATTCTAATGGAAAATTTTCAGTAGCAGCACATCTCTACCTAATTTCATGGACTTTTTTGCGTCGCAGGCTATTGTATCTTGCTATCTGATTTTTTATTTGAAAAAAAGATAATGACATCTTTTGATGTGTTAGCTTATAATTAATTGAATTTCTTTAAGCCCCACTATACTGTACAATTGTTCTTATGTAGGTACCATAAGCTCCCTTGTAATTAGCTCTACTAAACAAACATTTTCGAATTTCCTTGAAACCGCTTCGTTTTCGATACCTCCAAGATTAATGTACAAAGTATTGGATTTTCAAATTCAAATAATAATCCCAAATAAATTCCTCAAATTTACATAATAAGCCTTTTCATTGTTTCACCAACATTAAAAATCAAAGCAAACCTGTCGAAATAAATTTACCATTCCATAAATACACTGACGTACAAACATATATATGGATGAAGACATGACGAATACTCCTTAACTCATCAGGACTCTAATAAACGTCTGGAGCAAAATGGTCGACATCCTCCGCACTAATGGTTGCTGGGAATGATACTTTACGAAATTACTGCGTGTCGCAGTTGGAGATAAGTACTGCGTCATATTTTGGTGGCAATTTGCTTTTATTTGGTAGCTTTTATTACATTTGTGCGTAATAGAAAAGGAGAGGATAACTCTGCGGCCGCGGATTCAATAACAAGAGGAATTATACAGGGTCAATTAGACCGTGGTCGGAAACTTTAGTAGGTTATAGCTGAGGTTATTACAAACCCCCTGGAATTAAAAAAAATCTCGACAAAAATAAATAAAATTCCGTTTTCCATACAACCATTGTTATTAAATTTAAATTACACCTGTAAAAAGCCTGTGAAAATAAACATCATGAATTTTAAGTATCACAAAGTTCGCCACCAGAAATTTATCAAATATGTGAAGTCCCCCAACACACATAAGGTATCAACGTTTATACAGATAAGTATGTAATACATACATACTATGTATGTAACTTATACATACATAAGTATGTGCGTATCCTCAAATGGGTAAGCAGAGGTGAAATTTTACCGATGGAGAGCCCTTTGCCGTATCTTCTTCTTCTTCATCAACCCATATACGCCCACTGCTGAGCACGGGTCTCCTCTACCATTGAGAGGGTTTTTAGGCCATAGTCCACCACGCTGGCCTAGTGCGGGTTGGCGGACTACACACCTAAGAAATTCCTAAGAACTCTTAGTGTGCAGGTTTTATCACGATGTTTTCCTTCACCGTTAAAGCAAGTGATAATTCAATGTGAATACACACATAACTTCTAAAAGTCAGAGGTGTGTGCCTGGGGTTCGAACCCGCGACCGTCGAGATTCTCTATTCTTTGCCGTATACCGGGCACATTTTCAGCCTGCGCTACTTTATTTGAAATTTATAAACAGAACATAGTTTTCTCTATGTTGGGGATAAAGGACATCATATCATGCGCGATTGTATACAGGTACCGACCTCTGTTTGTAAACACCGTTACTATTAGTCCTGCTACTGTTACCTGCCTTAGTTATATACTAAAGGTAGGTGCCTGTATACTAAGGGTCTATGGCATATACTCTATCCAATCTACATTTTTTCGTAAAAAACCTCCGTCTAGGTATAACTACTTCTTAAATTCTCCCTCCAAATCTCTTCAAGCTTTAAGTCCTAGTAACGTTATAAGAGTCCTACTGAAATTTACTGTTCGTAGGTAAGGTCTTGAACGTAATAGTTCATAGACTTAAGGATAGATGGCGTTAATGCTATACTCTATGTAAGTTGCTGTATTATTTTGAAATTGTTAAGTAGTTTTATAACTATAGCCAAGCAGAAGATAAATGATAGCATGCATCAAATTTATTTGAGCCATATTATTATAAATTGCCAAAGGTAGGGCTAAATTAAACTACTAATTGGCATTGCGACAAAATCAGTTGCATTTAAAAATTATGATGATTGCTACGTCTTGTTCTACTTATTATGGACACTGAAATATTGTTAAATTTACTATAAATAAATCGTAACTTAGTTCATCATAAGACATTACATACATATTGAGCAATGATTTTAAAAACTAGTTTTCAATGCCGCATAATGACGCATTGCCTTATAATGAAAAGGTTAATCAACCGTAATAACTATTTCTACAATAATTTTATCCCTCACTTGCTCAACGTACACAAAAAAAATTGCGCTCAGGAATTTGCTCAAATAAAATAAAAATTGCAACACTCACCAGTTTGATATGGTCGTAAATTTCTCGCTCCGTTGGTAAATTTTCCATACTTCCAATATTGATAAGACCTTACATATTTACTGTATATTTACCAGCTATTTTGTTTACATCGTGATATGTTGTGCTAGTGTTTTGAAAGCTAACTGCAGTTTGGTTGGGGTCTATATTTCACGCATGCGCGTTTCTATGCCAAGTGCCATCACTTTGAAACGGTATGCAACATTTCCATCGACTTTCTTTATACGTATTGCAGTTTTTAGTTTGGGAACCTGTTTTGGACATGTGGACCTGGGGTTTTTAGGTTGATTTGTATTGGCAATTATTTTAATTAGGTTACTAACTTTTGGGTTCTAATAGCCCAATTAAAAGAGAAGGTATATATGTAAAGTATATCGAGACCTATAGTGTAGTACGATTAAGAGGTGTAAGGTTCGAGTCCGGCATAACGTTAACCGGATACAAATAAGCTGATCCCAAAAAACACTTTCATGTTTCTCTATATTAGAATGAATACTCCTCTTCATTTCTCCCAAATGTTTTATCCTTTTCATGTGAATCATCTAAATCCATATGCTTAAGTTAGTCACTAAAATTATTTCCAGCTTTGCTTTTCGATCAATTTCATGCTATAAATAACGGGTCAGTGTAATGGGAGGGTTTATGGCGCGGCACTGACCTTTTCAGCAAGGTCAGGGCAGAATATTGCTTCCGCGTAACACCTTTTCTATGAGCTAGGAATATTAGTATAGTAAATAAATTATCACTTTTTTAAGGGTGAAGGAAAACATTGGGAGGAAACCTGCACACCTAGAAGTTGTATGGAAATTCTTATTGGTGGAATCCGCCAACTTGTGCAAGGCCAGCGCGGTGGACTTGGCCTAAACTAAGGCCTTAGTATATACCTCTCAAATGTAGAATAGGGGCGTGAACTGCAGTGGGACATATTTGAGCTGACGATGGTGTTGATTGTTGTAGTATATTTTCTATAGAAAAAGAAATTAGATGATTATTTGTAGTATTGTTTTAATAACTCCAGCATTTATTTTTACTCTTTGTTAAGAGTTAAATTAATATTTTTTCCATCTTATAAAAACTTTCATGTAATTGAATGTCTTGAATTTAATTGGTAATTTTCCTGTGTATCAGTTGAAGATTGACAGTGAAAACATTTAAGTGTACTTGTGAAACTACGAGAGTCTTTTCTTCTTACAAACACCCCGAAACAAATATTTGTAGACCACACATTTGTCTCAATACTGGAATCGATTCCGCAGCCTCACGTGTCACAAGCTGGTATCTACTGCGCCACGGGGCTGTCAACAAGAAGTAATACAAGTAAATTACCAGTAATTACCTTCATGATGCACGTTGTTTTTTCAACCTTCAATACAATCCTACGTCAATATCATCTGGTTCCATCTGCCTCTTTCGGAATCGAGCTGGAGATCACGATTCCGGAATGAAGGATCGTAAAATTATCAACTGCAATTTACTGGAGTGATCTTATAGGACTTTGAAGGGTCTTGTCACGTCTAGTTTGTACTGCTTGTCCATTATGTCAGGTATTTGACGACCCATATTTTATTTGAGAAGATACTACTGAGATTCTAATAAAATAAATGTGCAAGTTTGTTTGTCCATAATCTAGGTTATAGCAGAATTTAAATAAAATGAAGTATGTTAATAACTATTACAAATGTCTTCATAGTCATATGATATAACAAAATCCTTCACATGAATTTTAATAACTTGAAGAAAAATTAATAAATAGTAATAGTTTTCCTGGCAACAAATATAAAATAATAACATTTAATGAGATAGATATTCATTTACCGTAGAAACATCCATAATTCCAACTTCATGCTAATATTCCAGACTACATATACCTTGGCAGTGAATCTCTCCAAGATTCATGTATTCGTAATGTTAGGGATAGTATTGATCAACATAGCAACAAAATAAAGGCCTTTTTAAACAATTTTAATGAGAGAGAAGATTCAAATCGTTTAGAAGGTAAAAAAGCCACTTAAAAACTATCTCGGATTCAGAAAAATTGCTATTTTTTGTAGTAACACGATCAGTAATGGATAAAAGTGAAACCAAACGACAGAGGCCACTCGGGTCAACGTTCATAGGACAATAAATCATCGGTGTCACACTCGGCGATTGCATTATGTTGTTAGTATGATTGTCGGATCGCAATTTATCTGTTAGCGGCCGGCGCGGGGCACACTGGTCGTGTTTTGGGTTTTATTGATGATTTCGGATTTTTAACATTTATTATTTATATTTATGTTATTTCAGGTTAAAAATCAGTAAAACTCTAGAATTAATGAAATCAAATCCATTTCGTTGACGATTTTTTTACAGTAGAAACAAGCCAGCCAGTGGACTCGATACTATCATCTTACAAGACCAGAGGACGCGGGTTCGATCCGCCCACAAAATAATTCAAAAATATAGCTATTTCGAACGAGTCGAACGAGACCAAAAAGTCTGTCATAGTTTCAGATACTCTCAACCCTAGACCTGTATGTGGCTTTTGGATATTGATTAATTGTTACAAAAAAGAGAAGAAAATAAAAGTGTTTCAAACATTACCCAGTTAAAAACGACAATATTTAATAATTTAAGGGTATACTCGATAGAGTCTCATTCGTAATGTAATTGCAATTGAAATTTAATGATTATATTGATGATTAATCTATCACAAATAGATACTATGAAACAATTTAATATCAGTTCATATATATTACTTTCCAGTCACAAAATTCCCTATAGATTTTGCTTTCTTTTTTTTATGTTAGTCTGTTTATCGATTCGTAAAAATTGTGTATCAATGAACGTTATTACTTTTATTCCAATAACAGGGAGTTTCTTAGTCATACCTATACATTTTCACGAACTGGTATAAAATATTAGCATAACAAATGAATATAAAAAAATCGCTTAGTGTGTAAACAGATCACGAGACGTAAGTCGAGCCCGGATCTTTCCAGACTAATGCATGGATAAGGAACATTTTGGTTCGAAAATTAGGTATTTTTTTGTGGCACGCATACGGTGTATAAAAAGACAGTTAATTGTTACGGTTATTAGAACTACATTATCATTAAAAAACGACGTTTCCCGAATCACGAAAAAATACGCGGCGAGTAGAGGCTGTAGAAATGCACCTCTGTCTACCTCTTTGGAAAAACGTCTGTATTGCGTAATATAACATGTAGGTATATAAATTATGTACTTTTGTTTGTTAAAGCAACTCTTACAGACCCGTGGCGCAGTTGACTAGACACCAGCTTGCGAAACGAGAGGCCGCGCGTTCGATCCCCGCACCGAGACAAATGTTTGTGTGATCCACAAATATTTGTTTCGGGTCTGGGTGTTTGTGAGACCGAAGTCTCTCGTAGTTTCTGATACCCACGACACAAGACCCGTATCTTAATGTGGGGTCAGGACTATGTGTGTGACTGTTAGGTGTATTTATTTGGGTGTATTTACTATCCGTGTAACAGTATTTATATATTCATTCATTTGTACTTCACGTATTAATTTTCTCACGGAATTTTGAGTGCGCTAGTGAAATTCTTGTAGGGACCCAAAACTTTCCTTTATTTCTATCCTTTGACATGCCTAACGATAATTCAGAAGTATATTAAAATCCGATCCAAAAACACCAACTTCTCAAAATCGTATCTGTACTTTTAGTACCACAAATATGAAATTTCTTAAACCCAAACCACGCGAAATGTTGCCGATCTCCTGTAACCCTCGATTTTAATCAATAATCATGTTCGCAGGTTGCTTAGTATATAAGTGGGGGCAGACGGGACCGCCAGCATTCCTGTTTTGTGTCAGCTCGTCTCAACATGAAGGCTTTTCTGGTGCTCGCTGCTTGCCTAGTCTTGGCTCAGGTGAGTCTCTGATAAGATTGATAATTAACCTACACCGTATTTCACTGATGTAAGAAATATCGTCTGATTTGTGTTAATGAATTCTCCTTTTTCTGTCACGAGACCTAGAGTTCTGGCGTATAACTTTACAAATTATTCAGTAAGTTCCATAGATTTTATACAATATTTACGATTTTGTCAGTAGAGTAAAACCGTTTCTAGTCCCCTCTATTATCACTTAAATATGGATCAGTCATAACTCTTATAACTTCGCTATTTTAAGTATAGTTTCAATCTACTCTGACATCATATTCTTGTGTATATATTATACTATTAGATTTTGAGCTATGCTTCGAACTTATTTAAACCAGCGCATTTTAACTTCTAGCTAAATTCGTTTATTTGTGAAACGAATTTTTTACACACTATCGATGGTGTGATGCCATGAAATATAAAGACTATCTTGTTATGTTATATAGCATAAAAGATTATTTAATTCCTAGTGTAGGATTTAAATCATATTTTTGTTTAAATGAAAAAAATCTTACATACAGTGATAATAAATTGTGCCAACTTGACTCCTCTGAATTATTATTTATGTGCTCCATAACACATTCAAAAACAATAGTTTTGGTAATGGTAATCCATTAAGTATCAATAGCTCGACATTCACAAAAAGCAATATAATGCACAAATAACATATGAAAGTATACTGCAATAATTCAAAGACCTGGGAAAAAATAAATTGTTACCAGTTAATTACAATGTTTATTTTTGTATCATCTTCTACGTTCTTTCACGTGATTATTCTCGCAATTTCTTGTACTCGAGTCAAATCTACCCAGTGTTGTATAAAAGCTACTAATATGAGATGGTCAATGGTCATGCACAATTCATTGAAACTGGGTCGCGCAGGAAACGCATCGTTGTCATCGCTGCGTAGGACATGCATAACTGCTTTGTACTGTTTCTGTAAACTACTGCCAGTTTATGTTGTAAAGTAGTGGTCATTAATAATAGTCATTTATTGATGAATTACTTTAGCTATTGAGAAAATTATAAGCATTTTGTTAATATTTACAAGCATATTTATGTCGACTTTTCTATTATAAGAGGTCAGTGAACATAATATCAAAGGGGAATGATATATTTAAGAAAAATGGAGCGCAATATTTGCTCAGAGCCAAAAGAGATAACATACAAACACGTCTGTATTTTCAATGGAATAGGAAGAAATACTTTTACGTTTGTCGGTATACCATGTTTGGAGCACATTCTGTTTCTCGTGTAACTGTCATAGTTTTACTAACGATACTTTCTTAATTTTTAAAATTCCCTTTGCTGCAGGCCTTGACCGACGAACAGAAGGAGAAGCTCAAGAAGCATAAGACTGAGTGTCTGTCGGAGACCAAGGTGGATGAGCAGCTCGTCAACAAGCTGAAGACTGGCGATTACAAGGTATTCATTATATTTCTTTATTTTCGAGAATACAACTAAATACTCTTTGGTACAAAATTTTTATTTAAACCCTCTCGAGGGAAAATTTGAAGTGGTTTCCTACTATATACTAATTATCGAATTCAATTGCCTTAGTTGTAAAAACTGTAAACACAAACTTTAAGATAACTTGTGCTATAAGGTAAAAGACTTAGCAGCCATCTTAACAGTTATTGTAACTTCTGCAGTGTAAACTGTTCCCCAACAGGACATGAGGAGTACTCAAATTATTAGAACTATGAGCCACTTACTAGTTATTATGAAAGCATTACATTTTTAGGCGGAAAATGAGCCCCTGAAGAAGTACGCGCTGTGCATGATGATCAAATCCGAATTGATGACCAAGGACGGAAAGTTCAAGAAGGACGTCGCTCTCTCCAAGGTTCCCAATCCTGGTGAGTTAATGCTCAAATATGGCGACTGGAGATTAAAAAGGAATATTTATTCATATCTGCTAAGAAAGGCTTTGCCAATGCGTTTTAACTATAGCCCATGGAAGCTGGTGATATTTTTAGTATAAATAAACAAATACACCCAACAGACACACATCGTCCTAATCCCACATTAAGATACGAGTCTTGTGTCGTGGGTATCACTCACTACGAGAGACTTTTCGGTCTCACAAACACCCAGACCCGAAACAAATACTCTGAATCACACAAACATTTGTCTCGGTGCGGGGATCGAACCCGCGGGCTTTTGTCTTGCAAGCTGGTGTCTAGCCAACTGCGCCACGGGGCTGTCATTAAATATCGGTATAGCTTGGAATCTTCAGATTAACGGGTGATACAAAGAAGCATTAAAAAAGATATTCCCAACATACCAGCAATATCTACAGCAGTTTAATTTTTCTCATTACCTTCAACATTACAGCTGACAAGCCAACAGTAGAGAAGCTGATCGACACCTGCCTGGCCAACAAGGGCAACACGCCCCACCAGACCGCCTGGAACTACGTCAAGTGCTACCACGAGAAGGACCCCAAGCACGCCATCTTCCTGTAAACGAATGAATTAAAACGTATTGGTGATGATAAAATTATATTTCAAAATACAGGGTGAATAATTGGATTTGTTTGTTTTATTTCATTACTAGTTTTTGCCTGCGACTTTGTCCGTGTACACTACAGGGTTGGGTTTAGGAAAAAAATGTCTGTTTATGTCCATACCAAAATCATTCAAATAATATAAGCGTGAAAGCGTAAGACATACTATAAAGTTATTCTCGCGTATATGATAAAAAGTATCATGTGTTACTTTAGTGGATTCTGTCTATCCCCATATCGATAATCATTCAAATCGGTTTAGTATATCATTTTATTTTACATAGACCGTATTTATTTATTTTTTTTCATATAAAGTATACTTTGTTACTCCAAGTACAAAGTTTCATATTCCTCTAAAAGATTCTTATACTATTGGTTATGTCGGCAATAAGCTCCTATTACGTGGGACTGATATAGGTATACCTGACGAAATGTGGATGCAGAAATCCATCTCTGGCTAGCCCTTCGGCGATTACAGGCGTGAGGTTTTGTATCTACGTACTAGTTTTATTAGTGCGATAGTATAGAATGATGGTTTTCTAGTAAAAACAATAAACTTCTACGCCAATGTTTATATTTTCTGAATCATCTTATGAATATGGCGTGACCTAATCGCGAAAATTTACCGTTTTTTTATAAAACAAAGGGATTTAAGAATGACCTTATGAAACAATAGATTATTATACCATGACTTATGTTTATTGAATAATATAAACACCGTATTGTGAGTGTTGATATAAATTAGCAACCATTTCGAAATTTCCACAAGAGTAGCTTCATCGTAATTGGAAGAGCAATGGCAGCTCATCTAGTGTCATTTCTTTGTGTTTTCATTCCTGCAATTTTGGTAAATATATATATATATTTTTACTTATACATTTGTGGTTTCTTTAGTTAAATGGTCAAAGCATGAAAGCAACAATAAATCCTGGGGCTATTTTTTCTATTTAGACATACTACACACTACGTTATGATTGTATTGATAAGACCAGTCATATTTTCTTAACTAATTAAATCCGAAAGTAATTTTTAAATGCAAAAAACCTCTAGATTTTATTTATTTATGGGTCCGAACCCCACTAGAATACAACTCTTGTGTCGCGGGCATCAAAGACTATGAGAGACTTTTCGACCCCACAAATGCAAAGACCCGAATCAAATACTTATTTGTAAAACAGACATTCGTCTTGGTGCGGTTATCGAAACCACGGTCTCTCGTTTCACAGCCTAGTGTCTAGCCAACTTCACTACGAGGCTGTCGTAACCTATAAGCATTTTTTAATGATAATTAATATTAATTAAATATCTTTTAATAAGACTTTAACAGACTCAAGATACGCGAGAGACACAAGAGATAGGACGAAGGACCGTGACAAGGACATCGTGTCGGTCAAAAAGTACCAAATGGATTGTGTTGAGGAGACGAAAGTCGACCCTGATTTGGTGATCAGGTTTAAAGCTGGTGACTGGTGGGTGAGTTAATAAAGAAATGAGTAAACGAAAAGTAGACCCGCTATAGCTGAGTAAAGTATTCCTTCATTACCGATATGTTTAACTAGATAAGTTTAATAAAGTATTGTTTCATAATTTTTGGTATAAAATGTTTAGAATAAGATACTAACAATATTTCATATTGAGATTTCTTATTTGATTAATCTGCTGACTTGCACTAGACGAGTGTTGTAGACTAAGGCCTAAATCTTCTTATTGTTAGAGGAAGGTCATGTCCAGGAGACAGACGATGATTAATAGCATCAATAACACTCTTCTACGTATTGCCGAGCTGCATTCGATACTAAGTTATTACTATAATGTCTACTAAAAAGGGCAAATTTCCAGACCCTGTGCTTCTATTGTCGAGTTCGCTTTCCCCGACTTAGGCAGGTATAGAACGTAGGACTTCTTAATAGCTTACACATTTGTGTCGCGATATCATAGGCTAGCATCGCATCCATTTTTTTCCTACATCAATGCTTTTGCTCATAACTATGGCTCATGCTTAGGTCAAAACTACAGTAAATTTGATTATAGCTTATTTTAATTTACAGAATGACCCACACGCATTGAAAAAATGGGTTCTGTGCATTTTGGTTAAAATGGGTCTTATGTCACCAGAGGGCGTGTATCGTTTTGACGAGGCTATGAATAAGGTGCCAAAGAAAGGTAAGAAAAATATTTGTAATAAGTAATTTATCTACTGAATAGTTTAAGCAGACTAATAACTCAAAAGTAATACCAATATAACAACCTCACATCGTCTTTAATATTATAGTTTCTAACATTTGTCCATAGATGGCTCTGTTATTATCAAAATGAATGCCAATGAATTTTTAAAAGTATGTTTTCAACCTTCTTTTACTACATTTCTCGCCCATATTCCCTTTACTTATTCTATTTTTTGTATAAACATTAATACTTTTACTTTTTTGGTGAAGTTTATGAATGGGAACATGTTTTGTTATTTTAGACAAATACGCCGCTGAAAAACTAATTGACGATTGCCTTAGTGAAAACGAGATTCCTGCGGTCGACATCGCCTGGAGATATATACAGTGTCTTCACACAAAAGACCCTCTTGGTAACTTCTCTTCTATATCTGTGCTGACATACTAAAAAAAATGAAAAGTGACATCTATATAATAACTTCTGCACTAATCACTAAGCGGCACGTACGAGCGCTTTTACCGCCATCTATGTAAATTTAGCGGAACGAAATGTATTGTTGAGAACAAAATGGTGTAATGATTTTAAGATATTTCATTGATGGCGCTAAAATAAGTTATTTTTTTTATATTTTCTTTTTATTAAATCTACTAATTAAATACACGCATATATCTATTGAACAAACGCTTTTATTTTTTCCTTTGACACCTTATCGGAAACTTCTTATATCAATACTATTTGTAAAGGCAAAATCATAGATCTACGCATTGCCCTAACACATTTTGTTTTTTAAACAAAGGCAATAGGGATAGTTAGTTGTGCCATATTAGTTTTCATAATTTCATAATATCCACTGCGTATTTCTTGAAAAAAGAAACATTTCAGCAATTTAACTCTTACCCTTTATTCCCTTAGTCCTTTTTGCGTCCTTTTCCCGCATTATCGTTGCAGCGCGAAATTAGATGAAAAATTTACGCTCTCCTTCGCTTGGGGGCGCTGTTCAGTTGCGCGCGCGCTTCTGGTATAACAACCGCGATATAATTGTGATTGTGAAATAAAAAAAAGGAATTGTAAAAAAAAAGTTGTGATTATCTAAAGTGCTTTTAAGGTCAATGATGACAATTGGATTAAGTTGGCAATCGTCAAACGTTACTGCAGGTTAAAAAAGGTACATGCTCTTCATTTTTAGAACTACCCTTATTTTTTGTTTTCCTTTAGAAAATTCTCAGTAAGTCCTTGGAGAAATGGAAATGTGTCCGAAAGAGGAGAAACACTAAGAGATGTCTGATGTAGGTATACGTAGCGAAATGTATGGCCATGAAGTTATGTACTACACAAGTAACGTAGAACACTTTTGAGTTCCCAATGAAGTCCTGCCACTGATGTAGCTTATAGAAATGCATGTATAATTTTAGTATTTGATTCAGGATTATGATTACCAAGATTTTGGCCTAAGGCCTAACCCTGCCCTGCCAATGGCCCTGTATGCATCTGTGATTGATGATTACTTTCAAAAGTCAAATGGTTTTAACTAGAATTTCTTAGTTTTCAAAAAGCTATCGGTTAAAAAAATAAAAATTATTAGTAAACACATAATTAACGCAACCATGTAAGGTAATACTTTTTTTACAATTAAGACGAGTACGGTTAGAATGAACACGACGTGTTGGATGAACTCGGACACTCCCTATCATTATCCTAGAGTTTGTTGTTTAATAACTGGCTATTCTAGTTAATTGTTTTTACAATTTCATTAAGGGTATACTTGGTTTACTGGTTTCAATACTCGCAACCGTTATGCTTGAATTGACCACAAATATTTATTTTGGATCTGTGTGTTTATTGACCAAAATTCTTTTACTTCTAATACCCACGATAAAAGACCTATCTGGTGTTCGGAAAATTGATGTATGTACTTTACTGTTGAATGCATTTATTTATTTTGTTAAATTTAGAGGCACAATTTTCGACACATTTTTTCCGCTGGCACGGCAAACTGAAGTACACTGTATGAGTAAATAATGTAACGTGTCTACAACAAAACCTTATGCCTGTATTCCCGCAAAGTTAAGCAGAGGTGTACATCTACGACCAAATTTTAGCAATCAATCACACTGAATAGGAAGGAAGCTTTATATTTTTCGGATGCATAAGTGTTACTGAAAAATTATTCTTAGATAACCTACCTTCAACCAAACCAGAAATCAAACACCTTTTTAACTGCAATCATATTCTGCAAGACCAAGGAACTTATCATAAATACAAAACATATCTATGGTTAAAAATGATACACAAGCCGGTAGTTATTGGAATAATTGCAGGTTACTTTTTATAATGTAACCGCGTGTTTAACCGCGTCTCGTTCTCGGAACTGCGATTGGTAAAATATAATGGTTAAGGTTACCACAATCAGACGTCGGTATTAGAAGTTGTCTGTAATTATATTAATTGTTACTTTCGTTTTTACTGGTATGCTGGTGGTGTCAGATTCAAAGAGGTATTTTGGTTTGCTTGATCTAGTTTTATAGACAGAGTTGTGGTACAGTTGTCTAGACAGCAGCTTGCGAAGAGTCCGCGGATTCGATCCCCGCCCCGACAAAAATGTTCATATAAAAAAAGTTGTTTCGCGTTTGGGTGTTTGTGAAACCAAAAAAGTCTCGTAGTTTCTGATACTCGCGACACAGGAGTTGTATCTTAATGTGGAGTCAGAACTCGTCTTTACCATGCGATGGACAGGCATAGATGGATTTCTACAGATATATTTAATATTCGGTCTATAATGTTTTAAGTTCAAGTTAATAGAGACTCATCTATTGCGGTTTCTAACACATTTCGATACTCTGTGGTGCTACTGAATATTTTCTAGAACTTCTTCTTCATCAACCCATATACGCCCACTGCTGAGCACGGGTCTCCTGTACCATTGAGAGGGTTTAGGCCATAGTCCACCACGCTGGCCCATTGCGGGTTGGTTTCTAGAACTACTAAGTGTTATTTAATGTTTTCTGAAAAACTCAAAGCTACTTTGATCAAACCAAGAACATTTCATCATCACTAACTTATGCAGTTACACTTCAAAACTAAGTATAATGGGAAGAAATGACACCAAGTTTTGTTTTAACTTTGAACTACCTCTAGATATCTTTGACCCCATCATAAAGTACAGAGAAGCAGTGATGGTCTCGAGGTTTGGTCGCGCGGTCGAGAATCTCAGCGGTCGCGGGTTCGAACCCCAGGCACACACCTCTGACTTTTCGAAGTTATGTGTGTATTCACATTGAATTATCACTTGCTTAACGGTGAAGGAAAACATCGTGATAAAACCTGCACACCTAAGAGTTCTTAGGAATTTCTTAGGTGTGTAGTCCGCCAACCCGCACTGGGCCAGCGTGGTGGACCATGGCCTAAACCCTCTCAATGGTAGAGGAGACCCGTGCTCAGCAGTGGGCGTATGTGGGTTGATAAAGAAAGAAAATAAAGTACAGTTTTCATTTCAAACCATGGAAAATACGTAGTTAATAGTATTTTAAACAGGTCAAATGTATTACAGTTATCTAAACTGCGATCGTCCTTTGTGTGGAACATACCGTATTTACCACATTATCAGTCGCATGTTATGTACGTTCATTTTTTATGCTAGGTGACTAGGTATACAGATTTCTGTACTGTTAAAGAAATGCCTAGGTTTTTGTTTTAATATTGGATTGAGGATTACCAAGTGTAGGTATATTTAATTCTTTATGGTTCATGGTATATTAAGCAGTGATGGCCTCGAGGTTTGGGCGCGCGGTCGAGAATCTCGGCGGTCGCGAGTTCGAACCACCACACTTGTTTAGTGCGGGTTGAGTTACAATCGAAGTTTCTCTTCATCGTTAAAGCAAGTGATATAATTAATTCCGAATAAACACATAATGTGGTAAATTCAGACGTGTATGCTTGGGGTTTGAACCTGCAGCAGCCGAGATTCTCGACAGCGTGACTAAGTCTCGAGGTCGTCATTACATACCTACATTTGTTCTGCGGTCTGCTTGGGAGCAAGAAACATCATCTAATGCAAGTATTTATTCCTATAAATACACAGACTTGAAACAAATATTTCTTTATCGCACAAATATTTGTCTAGAGAAGGCGATCAATCCACTCGCTTCTTGTTTAACAACATCACAATTCACAACTACTTAAGTTTACTATAAAAAAATGCTTTATAAAAAAATCCGTTATGCTTACTTTAACTGCGACATAAATGAGTGAAATTAAACTACGGCGATATTATTTCGATCGGTATCGGCATAAATACGTGAAAATATATGTGCGCTAATTATTGACATAGCGTAAAATGCGACAATTAAAATTTCTCGTACAGACAACTAATGCACGTGATTTTATATAAGATTTACCGTTTCATTAATTTTAATACCAAAATTTAAAATGGAAAATACATGTATTTTTTTATAATTTAAATATTTTATTTTTAGATAATATTTTAATTCGTTGTTGGTAAAGTTAAACAAGTTTTTGTATACATAGATTATAATTAATACCGCATTTCACTAAATCATTGGACTAAGACTATTACGCTTTTGTTATTTTATTTTTTTTCAATTGTTATTTTGTTTCCCCAGTTGACAGCCTTTGCTTAGTTTGTAAACCCTTGGAATATAATATATAGGTTACTCCACTACGCTGACCTAATTAAGGTTGGTGGACTAAAACCTAAGAAATTCCCAAGAACTTTTAGTTGTGCAGGTTCCATCACGATGATTTCCTTCACAGTTAAAGTTTATGGTAATAACCGCGAGTTTCTCGACCGTATGCTTTTAAGCGTCTACGTTGTTTCAAAGTTTACCTTGACGCCTTCAGTACCTACTGAATCTTTACATAGGTCAGGGGTTCCCAAACTTATTTACACTATGGCGCCCTACAGAATTATTATTTTTCTTGCGACGCACCCCCCCCCCCCATCATCAAAACTACCTACTTTAGTGGAAATAAAAACAGCAGTAGTTAGCGTAATATGAGGTTATCACAAAAATACGGACAGCGAATGTTTGCCCTCGCGACGCCCCTCGGATGTTTGGGAAGCCCTGACTTAGGTTATGATAAAGTATGAAAAGTATACATATATCCGAATTATGATGTAGCGACCTCTCGTTTTACTGTATTAGACCTACTTCCTGCTTAAGTCATAATCATAGATAATTCAGAGTTTAATTAAAAATAAATAATAATTTCTATTCTTACTTTTCACACACGACCTCTGAATATTATCCTTATAATATAGGTATATAAAACTATAGACATTAGACAGGTTATATTATGATTGTATATGTATGTTATATATTGAATTGTAGAATCAAATTATTTTCTTTGTTGCAAGTCCCAATAATACATATTTTTATTCGATATTCTTTTGAAGAAATCTAATCGCAAAATACCTTAACTTAATATTAGGTTACATTATACATACTCCTCGGTTCACCTTTACAAAAACAAAAAAGACTGATATTATGAAAAAAAACTTTTTCGAATAAGCATAGAGTATCCGATCTCAAAAATGATTATGAAAAAAAATAAAATCTAATAACTGTATTTACAACATTCGAAATATAAAAATGGTTAACAAAGCCAATTTTAAAGACAGGACTATTCGAAGTTCGAACGTGGGCTGAGCTACGCCCATTACTGCCTCCGGATTGGCTACCGGCAACAATGTTAGATTACACGACCGACTATATCTGTCCCTTTCACACTTATAGCACAACATGATAAAAACATCGGATCTCTCTATCTGCCGCGCGGATTACTATTGTACAAATTGCTGGCCGTTGAGTTTTTCTACTCGCCATTCCATAATCAATTTTGGGGTATTCTAATGATGGTATTGCTGGAAAACTTTGTACCTTACTGTGATATGATAAAATGCATTTCACGTTGTATCTGCATTGGTGGTTAAGTCGTTTTCCAAGTGAAAGCGTTAGGTATAATTTTTAACACAGAATTTTTTTTCGCCAAACGCCATAATCGCTATGGTAAGTTGGTTTAATGGCGGTATACGTTTTTTTAACGTTAAACATTCTGAAAACGTTTCCTCATGGCCCGATGTTTGTAATTATAACCTTATCTAGATTTTAGATAAAACCTTTTTTAACATATTAGTGCCTGTCTTTTTTTGCTGCCAACTGTCATATGGATACCTAATATCTAATTGCTCGAAGTAAAAACTGTGGTTTGAAATACAGTGTATTGAAATAAAAAGTAATATTAATGTGTCATGGTTGCTATAGAAATTATATCGCTTTAGCTACTGATAATTTAATGCTTATTAAGTTGGATTAATGGAAATGTGTTTTCTTAAATAATTTATGGTAATCGTTGGAATAACTAAGCGTGTAAGTAAGACGTATCTATCAATCTATATTATTATTTGTCTGGGAAAATTATAATACCCTTTTTTCTTCTTTATATAAAGTAAATAAATACACCCAACAGTCACATACATAGTCCTGACCCCACACTAAGATACAAATCTTGTGTCGTGGGTATCAGAAACTACGAGAGACTTTTCGGTCTCACAAACATTACCCTAACAATTTGGTGAATCGTACCAAGAATTTGCGGAAAAAGTTAAGGGCATCCATTTTAAAATTACCGTTAAATTAAAATTAAACTTTAGCGATGAAATATTTTAAACCGGTGGCGACCATAACAGCCCAAAGGTCCCTTAAAAAATTTTCGAAAAATAATCATTAATACTTTAAAATTAAATCCTTATATATTTGACAAAAGCTAATTGACTTTTAAATGATAATATACTGACCCTGCAGTAAACAAATACAATCTAGTCATCACAAAATTAACGTTTAACTCTTTTGGGCTTCGTAGGTTATAACTCTGCTTAACCTTCCAGAGGGCGAAGCAAGCGTGAGTATTCTTTTAATATATGTAATTAAAAGGTGTAGAAGTGAATTAGACATCCTTTTAATAAAGCATTTACGGAGCCTATCCTATAATTATTTGCTATAATAAACTAAATTCATATTATACTAAAGTCGTAATATTAAAAGGTTACGTAAAAGTTCATAAAGTAATAAATTTAATATTTTACATACGAAATGTTAGGTTCTAGACATTAGAAATATTGCATTTTTCTAAGAGATACATGATTGACAAATATAAGTAGGTAGTCTATTGTAAATATCTAATAACAGTATTTCAGTTTTGCTATCGTTGAGATCCGCCATACTGTATTACAAATAGGTAACAGCTTTAAATATTATTTTTTGTTACTTTCCGACGTACAGATAAAAATCCAGTATAAATACTATATACTTTTAAAACGTATTAATAAGGTTGTATTACGCAATAAACGACAAAAATACGTATTTTTGGCGTTATTGAAAAAAAAAAGAATGATAATTCTAAATTTGATTATGGAATTGGATAACTAAACGTTAAATCAAATTCAACCAACTTTTCTAACAAAACTTTTTTCCGTCGGCGTCTTATAATATGTTTAAAAGTTTTGTATTACGAAATAAAAAACATTGAAATGCCTTACTCTTTAAAACAATTTTAATAATATTACTACATACATTATTGTAGGATAGGAACTAATATACAAAACGTTAAAGGTATTGGAGTCTAAACACTGTTTAATAATATAAGTTTTACAAGTCACAGTTTTTACGAGTCTTGAGTGTTAAGAAATTGCATTATCATAATTATTATTAGGTAGTCGATATCATAAACCACGAAAAACTTTACGGTTTAAAAGAGATGTTCATTGATCAATATGTTTCAATTAAAATTTTGTGCAATTTTGCATAATTATATCAACGGGTATTATTATATATCACTTATTTTAGCAGCATTTTACTCTCTTAAAAATAAATTTTATTACTATTGGTATCCCACATTACCTAAATAACGATGACCAAATTTTTTTTTCACGTCTAAATACAATATTTCTTTCCTACGCAGGTGTAGTTTAAGTTAACTTTGGACACCGCAAAAATATATTTTCAACATTTGCCATGTCTTCCGACCATATATTCCCACTTGTCCGATAACAATAAATTTTTATTGGCTATAAACTTGTGACGCGGCGTCGCTCACATTAATTTCAATTTAACAACCTCACTTTTAATTTGTACGTTTATATACAGAAAAATTCAAAGTGTTCGCACGCGCAAATTCTAATATTAAAATTTTATATATGTATTCGATACGACTATAAATTCAAAATAAGTTCTAAGTTGAAGAAAACAACAATGTAGGTACCGTTCTGAATCCTGTGACTAGATAAATGTTTGTTTGATACACAATTTGTCTCGGACTTTTCGTGTGAAATCACTCATAAATAATGGTAAGATGCATGACTTTTATTTTAATAACAGTTATGATCTATAATGTCCTATTTACTCTGAATAATTTTAAAGCTTTGAATGTTTATTTAACAAAAGCAATTTGACATATAAATGAGAATATCCCGACCGCAGAATAAACAATTATAAAATAGACATCGCACAAATAACGAATAACCCCTGGGCTTCTATGGAAGTACCGCCACTATTTACAGTTTACTGTTATTGTACCTACGCTAGATATCTATTAACAACACCACACACAAAGCGAATATTAGTACAGTTAGCAGTCTTATCCATCAAGGCGACCTTTTAGACAACTGTAACACGGGCATCTAAAAGAAGAAAAGCTAATGTCAGTTAAAGTAGATGAAATAATCGTAATGTAAGTTAAAGTGTATCAAAATCTGTTGGCATATAAAGAAATTTTAGTAAAGAAGAAATATGTGAAAAAAAATCCTTTGCTTTAGTATATAGAGCTATGAAGCCTGGTACTTTTTTGGTTCATGAAAATTACGTTCTTGATGAGACAAGACGTCCCAAGTAAAAACCACAATGCGATAGATTTAAAATTAGAAAAAAGAACACAATTGAGAATCGAATAAACCTAAAAAAAGCGGCCAGTATTTAATAGGTACAACAATGTGAACAAATACTTTTTCGTGTAAACTCACTACAAAGTTTCATGCAAGGAGTTTTTCAGCTTACATAGTTGCTTATGATCGGCCGTATCATGCTGTTTCTAATTAGTATTTACTACCAATTAATACACTAAACGTGATATGACATGGAATGCTTTAGTAGTTTCTATGGATGTAATAGGCGCAGAAGTATGCTATAATTTGATCTTGAATATATTTTTTTCTCTTGTTTTGCAAGCTGGTGTGTGGCCAAGGGGCTACGGGGCTATCTAGTTAATATATAAGTAGTTAAATATTTTTCAGAGGAAGACGTAAATTTAACCTTCGATAGATTTACGGGTATTGCTGTGATTGTGCATGTATTTATGATCATATTAACAAACTTGATTGAGATATTCTTACGGTACAGACTGAATAATATTATTATCACTAAATATTCATCCTAAATGCATACACTTGGCAATACATTTCTTTATATCACGCACTGTTTAATGACATAGAAAGATGTTAAATCATCAGTCCCTGTTATGGGTGGACGTCCAACGCTGCGCTTGCCGGTACGCGGCCTCCTCTCGAGAACCTTTCTGTCCCAGCGGCCGAACACCACATATGAGAAATATGTAACACCAGCACACACAACCACATCAAATTTCACCACACATTATCTATGTACTAAATGCTCGCGAAGGAAGGTGAAACCGTATCAAATAGCGAATTCACCTTCATGTCGCGGGCAGCGCTTAACATTTCAGCACTCAAACTACACCACACACTACTAAATTAATGAATAACACAAAAATTGTCAGCAACATTCGTTCTTCTGTTGACTGTATTCTTATTCTTCTTCATCAACCCATATACGCCCACTGCTGAACACGGGTCTCCTCTACCATTGAGAGGGTTTTAGGCCATAGTCCACCACGCTGGCCTAGTGCGGGTTGGCGGACTACACACCTAAGAAATTCCTAAGAACTTTTTGGTGTGCAGGTTTCATCACGATGTTTTCCTTCACCGTTAAAGCAAATGATAATTCAATTTGAATACACACATAACTTCGAAAAGTCAGAGGTGTGTGCCTGGGGTTCGAACCCGCGACCGCCGAGATTCTCGACCGCGCGCCTAAGCCTCGAGGCCATCACTGCTTATTCGATATAATAAAAAAACGTGGGAAGCCGCTGGATGTAGGGCGCTTTGAAAGTCTTTGGGGGAGGCCTATGTAAAGCAGTGGATGTCTTTTGGCTTTTGACAATTATAGGTGCTTTTTTAGCTTCAACTTGAACAGTAACCAATAACCGCGGCTCTACCACTTATAATTGGCGATAGCGATAACGATTGGCTGACGATGATGTGAAGGTAACATTTTTAAAGGTATTTTTATACCTGGGTGGTAAAGCAACCGCGATTTTAAATAAATATTGACTAACTCTAATCATATGAATATAATCTATGTCAATGCCTGTTTTGTCTCGCTTCAACTAACTTTGCATGTCACGCAACAGAAAAAGATAAAACATTTTTAATTGCGAAAGTGTATACTAGAAGTTTTTTTCTCTAAGTAGAACTGTAATTAATAGACTGATACCAACTTTATAAAACATATTACTAATATTCTAAATTCAAATTAAAAATGCAAATCCTCTAACCAACCGTCAAGGTTTGCATGAGTGCCAACATAAAAATAAAAGAAACTGGATTCGCATTTCTCAGGCGTACAAACAGACAATCACCTGTCTAACACAACCCGACTGTTATGTAATATGATAAATTATTCACATTTGCAACGTCTTGTATGTGACTCATACAAATTGCTCTATGTGTGTAAAAAATTGTTGCAATAGAACAACATCAACCGACTCTGGCTTTACAAGTTTATCTATCCCTGGAATAAAGTCGTTTAATTAGTTCTCATTCACATTAGAACCGGCATAATATAAATAAAATAGAAATAAGGATAGCAACAAACCTCCTTGGTTTTATTGTAAACGCACTGGCCGCTAAATGGAATGTAAATTAAAAAGAAAACGTTCTTTTTTAGACGATTTGAACAAACATTTTCAAACTTTTGTGAAACTTTTTTTTTTTTTATTTGCCTTAGCAGGCAGACGAGCTGACGGCCCGCCTGATGGTAAGCGGTCACCGTCGCTCATGGACTTGGCAATGCCAGGGGCACAGCCACGCCGCTGCCTACCGTGAGGAAAATGCTCTTTTTAAGCCTCGTTTGAAGAAGGCCATGTCATAGCGCTCGGGGAACACCGAGGCAGGGAGTTCATTCCAGAGCTTGCACGTGCGTGGTAAAAATGACCTCTGGAAACGCACCGTACGCGTAAGGTACGTCTCCAGGTGATATGGATGAACTCTACTGGGGTGACGGGTGGTGCGATGGTAGAATGGCGATGCCGGAACCAACCCAAACAGTTCCTCGGAGCATTCCCCATGGAACTTACATAATGTGTTCCAATATCAAATAAATTGATACCTATATATTTTTCTATATAAATGTTATCTATTAACAAAAATGCGGTTAAAAAACTAAGATACGGGAGGCTTTGATTCCCACACAACACACTGAATTAAGCTAAGAAAGAATGAAGAAGCTAAGAAACGGCACAAGATTTTTATCTCTGTAGTTCAAAAATATTGCATCAGAGGTTGCATCACGATGTTTTCCTTTACCTTTAAAGCAAGTGATTATTAATTGTGGATACCCGCATAATTTAGAAAAGTGATAGAGTGTGCTTGGAGTTTGAACCCGCGACCGCTGAGATTCTCGACCGCGCGACCAAACCTCGAGGCCATCACTGCTTTATATTATACATACTTAACTGTATGTATATGCTAAAAGCCCAAACGTAGTCTATATGGAGTAACGGACAAACTAACATACAAACGTCCGTATACTCATATATTACCAAAAGAAATAAGTTTACGTTACAAGTCTATTTAATCTAATTAATATGCCAGTGATGGCCTCGAGGTTTGGTCGCGCTGTCGAGAATCTCGGCGGTCGCGGGTTCGAACCCCAGGCACACACCTCTGACTTTTCGGAGTTATGTGTGTATTCAAAATTGAATTATCACTTGCTTTAACGGTGAAGGAAAACATCGTGATGAAACCTGCACACCTAAAAGTTCTTAGGAATTTCTTAGGTGTGTAGTCCGCCAACCTGCACTAGGCCAGCGTGGTGGACTATGGCCTAAACCCCCTCAATGGTAGAGGAGACCCGTGCTCAGCAGTGGGCGTATATGGGTTGATGAAGAAGAAGAAGAAGAATTTGATATATCAATGAGAATATCCCGACCCCGCAATAAACGATTATAAACTATAGATTACACAATTAACGAGTAACGCTTTTGTGTTTTTATGGAAGTATCGACACTGCCAAATCAGACTACGAGTTGCGTTGCTTATTTTTAAACATGATGACTTGATGATCACAGGGCAATATGATTTCGCTGTTAAGAATTTATTCTGTCACATTTTCGGAACCAGTAGGCGGATAACAACGGAACACTTAATATCAGATAGGAGCCTATCAGAAATAAGTTAGGTAACTTAAAAAAAAAGCGGATAACATTTACTGGCAGATAATATTTCGAAATAATAATAAATACACCCGTACACCCAGCAGTCACATATATATGTAGCTCTGACCCCACACTAGGTTACAAGACCTGTATCGTGGTTATCAGACACTACGGGAGACTTTGTGTACCACACAAACTTTTGATTTGGTGTGGGAATCGAGCCCGCGGCCTCATGTTTTGCAAGCTGGTGTCTAGCCACTGCGCCACGGGGCTGTAATTTAGGTTATAAAAAAATATGCTCAGCAAAATATTATCTATGGAAACGGAGACATCACTTTATGATAAAACTAAAGATTATTTTAACCTAAAACACTTAAATTTAAATCGCAATAAAGCCAGCAACTCACGTGCGGTAATTAATTTAGTATTCAAAACATCGAGAGCAGGTGTCCTAAACATTGCCCCGCCCTGGCATCAATTATATCGTAATTAATCTAAATAATTAACCTTTTCACGTGAGAATGTTTGCTTCGTCCATCGCCGTTGCTCTAGTATGATATATGGCAAATTACGAAATGGCATGCGAGCACAACGCAATGTCTTGTTTGTTATGCGCGCTCGTTCCTTAAACGGTGGCTTGCTTAGAACGGTAGGTGTAGTGATGGTAAGATTGCGGGGTTCGGTACCACGAAAGTTTTGGGAAATATAGGAATATCGGTTTTAATTGTGGTTGAAATGTAGATAAAACTGTCTGGCTATCAAATAGAATTAAAAAAAACTAAAACTCTTTTTTCCTATTATCCTCTTTTATGTTCAATTGCAATATCTTCATACAAAGAACTTCTTGTAGCAATTGTTAGTAATGAGTCAAATTTTACTAAATGTTGTAACCCATGCCATTCCTGTAAACGTTAAGTGACTACGCGAATTAGTATTCAAGTTTGGCTTAGATCCGTTCAGTACTTTGTCTAAATTTAGCAATAATGATTATTTCAAACATTCCTATGGGCCGTAATATCTCCATACATACTCTTCTTCTTTTCTTTCATATATTTTTTTAGTCTTCCTCTGCTTGTCCATCACTCTTGCTTTAGATAATACTACTAAAAAAATGTCGTCAATACCCTTAGATACTTTCCGCCTGCCATATGGTTTGAAGGTCCCAAATTAATGAGATAAACTTAACTTAAATTCTGATGCTTCATTATTTACAACACGATTATTTTAAATCCTTTAACAAGATGACAAATCGATCCAAGGGGCCAATTTTCCTTAATTTTCAATTCATATTATCCCATTCTCCGTTTTATTTTAATACTTCTTCTTCTTCATCTTCATCAACCCATATTCGCCCACTGCTGAGCACGGGTCTCCTCTACCATTGAGAGGGTTTAGGCCATAGTCCGCCACGCTGGCCTAGTACGGGTTGGCGGTTATTTTAATACTACCTCTTTTATACTAGTTGCACAATAAAGCGAATGACTTATCGAAGTAATGTGTCATTTTAAAATGAATCATCGCGTACTTTAACGATGAAGAAAACCATCGTGAGGAAACCTTGATGTTTTTAAAAATTTTTAGGTGTGTAGTCCGCCAATCTACACTAAGCCTGGGTGGCGTACTAATAATATCCTAACCCTCTCAGTTGCAGAGGAAGCCTGAATGGTATAGACCAATTAAAGACAAAACAATCAAAAATGGCCAAACATTGTATTGCCCCATCCAGATTCTATTACAACAATGATTTATAAAGAGTGAATAAATAGACCCGTCGAACAGAACCCTAACTAACGTCAAACCATCGATGCAATATGAGATTTTCTCTTTGCGCGTTGAAAAAAGCCCAACACGCGCACTACGTAGAACATTTATAATTATAGCTGGTTTTGCATATTTGCTAATTATAAATCATTACCAGACATTATCGTGAAGCGGCCGCGTACCGTGGACTGTTCAGCCGTTTTTACACACGCGCTTTGAGAATCTTTTGTACGGATGGATGGATTTGTTTGTTTATGACTCCGTTGGTGTATACGCGATTTTACGCGGCGAAAATTCCACGGAATCGTTGTGTGTATTGAGGGATTATGAAGTGTTTGGAGTTTTGTATGTTTGTATAAACGGGTATGAGAGGTTATGTAGCTTGTTTTTAAAGTATTTTTGGAGGTTTAGGTAAAAATTGTTTTATTATTTAGATTTATATAAACATAAAAAATCTGTAATCATTTAAATATGTTACATATTTTTTTCATTTTAAAATGACTACTCAAAGTCTTTTGTGTATTTCGAAGGAGCTCTAATATATGAATTATAACTTTTACTAAGAAATGAATTATTTTGTTAAACTCATTCTAGCGTCATCCATAGATAAGTTTTGTAACGAGGATGCTAGGTGGACTAAAAATAAATCGCTGTGGAAATCCGTTTCGAAAGTTTTAAGGTACTAATTAAAGCATCATCATTCTCTTGCCCTGCTGCCAATTTTTATTTGGATCGGCGCAGCATGTTTTGTCCTTCCACACATCCCTATCAGCCGTCATGTCTTCAGTCACGCCTTTCTCTTTCATATCTCCTCTCACGCACTCCATCCATGTTTTCTTTGACCTTCCTCGGCTTGTCCATCCTTCAACTTTCATGCTCATTACTTTTTTACCAACATATGTTTCGTCCCTCCTCATAATATGCCCAATATATATAAAGCATGTAGCTCATTAAGATTTCACTAAAAATTTAAAACCACTCTATATTATTAAGCTTATAAAGACATCATTTTAAAAATGCGTTTTTTTTATCCGGAATAAAAAAAAACATTTAAGACGTATTCGGCGTTACCATGGAATAAAAGCATGGTAAATATTAAGCTATAGAAGTAACATGCAATTAATATTCTATTATTGTACGATTGCGAAAAATCGTGTTTACAAAAGCTAGAAAAAAAGTCTGTTTACCTATAAATTAATTTTTATTAATTAATTGGTTAAAAAAAGCCGATTGGCATCCGTTATTATTTTATCAGAGATAAGTTATTGCGTTTATTTATACATAACTAATGAGTTTGTCTGTTGAAATGTCACGGCAATCTTGGACAAATGTGTTTTTACTATAATTGTATATCTTGGCAATTAAGTCGTGTGTGTTTTCTTCGTAGAACACTTGCTTCTTCAAGTGGCTGTTTAAAAAAAAAATAAAAAAACGAGTAAAAATTATTTCTTAATGGTTGTCTACCTTTGTCACAATATACTTAATCTTTAAAGGTTCTTAATGAATTCAACAAAAAATAGATACTTTAATTACATTTACACAATTTTTAAGAATCTGAAGGAGAATTAGATTATTTTTTCATTTTAACTTTTAATTTTTTTGCGAGAATTGGCACCTCATTGTTTAGGGGACAGTGTTATCACGTAGACATTATTATAACTACGATACCTACTAATTATGATTAAAGTATAACTACTTTCTTTTTAGAACTTACACTACTTACAAAGAGAGTTGGACTATTTCACTGAGAAGGAAGTACACTCCGCTGTCTCCCTTGTATTAATTCTTAGGCATGCAGGTTTTCTTATGACTTTATATTAGATTTATTTTTTAAAATTCTCACTAGAATTCGCGCTATATCTTGGGAATTATCACGCATATATTTTTAAGTCTTCATAAATTGAAGCGGAATTTTTGCCCGTATTTCCTAAGCACGCACGGTTGACTCACAGCTTCCTCTTGTCTAAAATCCTTCCGCGCGTCCACATGTCTTCACAAAAACCGACCTAACTCATTAATAAGATAATTTGTCGGTGTATCTTTGACTATTTGACATCCGCGACGTCTGACCGCCCGACCAATGTCAATTGACCCCTCCGTGATACGTCCACAGATGAATTTATGTGTACTGACTTTGCAAATGTTAGTTTTACTTTGAGTTAAATTAATAGCATTATTATTATATGCATATTGAGTTTTATGAGCTAGTTTAGGTTGGGAAAATATTCTTAATTTGGAATAACGACGAAAGAATGCAATAATAAAACGACTTTTTAAATCTTAAAAACGTCAATAGGCTCTCTAAAACACAGGTGATTAGTAGTAGCAGAAATACATCGCTAACATAAGTTATAGGTAATAACTTTGGTAAGCATTATCGTATCTAAATAAAGGAACAATAACAGCTTTATAATTATTTAACGACAAAAAATAATTACATTTAAAGCTGTGTTTTATAATAACTTATATGGAAAATAATTAGCATAATAAATACACAGGTTCGTCTTGTCGCCGTGACTAGAATAATAATTGAACTAATTAATTAAACGTATGGCGCTCCAACACTTCGGAACGAGGGGAAGTACGTTGTTAAAGGAAATATCTAAATGACAGTTGTCGTATTATTTAAAGGAATAAATTCATTAACTATATATTTTTTTGTATTTTTTAACCCGCAACCAGCGTGGTGGACTAAGGTTTAAAAACCTCTGATTTTAGAACAGACCCGTCCCCAGTAGTGGAAACTGTATACCGTAATATTCATACATTTTTAAAACTTATTTGAAAGTTATAAAGTGGTGTTATACTCGTATGTTGATTGATGTTTGCTATTTTCAGTTTTTTTATAACAGTTAAACCGATTTATAACAACGCGGTGGACTCAATCCTAACATTAAATCAGTTATAGAAGAGGCTCGCAATAGAGTGAATATGGGCTAAAATGTATAGAAAGTTCATACTTATGGTAATCATAAATTCCTTCTTTAAAGTAATCAGGACAAAACTTTAACATTAATAACGATAAATCAACACGCTGTGTTTAAAGACGTGAAATTTGAGCTATGATTTGGAGATTGCTAGCGAGAACCTATTTAATATTCGTATAAAAAAGGATATATCTATAAAATCTAGCGTCATATTTATGTAACAATATCATAAACAAACATTCAAAGAGTTAACCTACACTATCTATATATTAAACAATGACCACAGTTCAAATTACGTTGGCCGTTGGTATAGTGGTTTAATATAAGTAAATGGGCGAGACAAATCGTTCAGCGCGGCGTCTTTGATCTGCGCTGCGGTGCGTACAAAGGATCTTTTGTAATTGGCGGATCACTTTTGGGGTTCATCGTCATTTTAGGTATGGTTCCGTGTGGTTTTGTAATATTTGTGGAAATTAATAACTTTGAAAATAGTTATTTTTCATTGTTAAAAATATAAATTACTTAATCGGAAATCATAAACTATCATAGTACTATAGTATGGGGATTAGGCTGGACCCCCGCAGCAATAGGTTTACTAAGCAGCAACTGATACACAGAATTATAAGAAATGTGGACTGACGATCTCATATTGATGGTGGGAAGCCGATGGATACTAGTCTCTTCTAGACTAGTAGACGTCTTTCGGCTGACGATGAATAAATGATAAAAGTGTAGATAAAGCCTACTTAGACTTTCCAGCTCGTTAAGGGTTCAAACCCCAGGCACACACCTCTGGCTTCTTTTCAAAGTCATTTACAAAGAATTATTACGCGCTTTAACAGTGAAGGAAAACATCGTGATGAAAACTGCACTCCTAAAATTTCATAGGTGGGTAGTCCGTCAACTTGCACCAAGCCAGCATAGTGGACTAAAACCTAACCCTTCTCAGTTGTAAAGAAGGCTCGTGCCCAGCAGTGCGACGTGGCCTGACGGTGACGACGATTGAAAAATGCTAAGGGTTCATTTATCGCATATAATGCTATTTAAAAACGCCAAAATTACAGTGGAAGGAAAAACAGGTAATTACGCAAGCACCTGAATTCGGTATCTACATCGGAGTATCGGTTCGCAAGCTGACAATGCGAGTGGATTACACGAATTTGTTTTTTACATGCTAAATATTATCGCGACACGGAACAGCCGCTTCGAGCCCGTACCTCCTGTTAATTGTGCACGTTTTAATACGTTAAGTAGCAATTGGTATGCCGATTGTGTGGTCGAAATTTAAATTTAAATATTTTTGGTGGGGGTCTAGTGTAGGGTAGTAAGTTAAAAGTAAATTCAAGTCTGTAATCTTATTTAGGTCCTAAGTTATAGGAACAGTTACTAATATCTTAATCGGAATAAATGCATTTTAGAGATTATTTAATAACAAAAGGTAAAAATGTAGGATATACGCTTTTAACAATTATTAATTATAAAAAAAATGCCACGATTTAATCTGCATAAAACAAGTGCCTTTAGCATATTGAAGTTAGAACTGACTCATCATATAAATTTCTAAATTACTACCAATTTAGCATTAAAGTGAAGTTAACAGACATAGGAAAGACAGATATCCGTCCTCAATTTTATTGTCATACTTCAACAAAATGTATTGCTTTAAACATCCTTACGTAGTCGATATGATAAAATACTATTTCAAAAATTATTTACGGATATTTTGAAGTTGATATATTCTCACGTAAAAGACAGATAATGGTTTCAATTTACTGTCATATTTCTATCAAATAATTTATGACTCGAAGAATTATTATGTTCAGAATTTCTAGCTGTTAGATTGACAATTGATTGATGATAGTTGAAAGTTTTATTGATTCCGAGGCAAGTGCGCTAATACGTAATGATGTCCGTTTGTCAAACCCTTACATATTTATTAAACTAATGGATGTATTTTTAAAGCAGAAATAAATAAATTTATCTGAAAACGCACCAATATTATGTAGATAAGTAATTGGGATCGATTTCATTGTTGTTCATCAGGCTGTTTTCTTCATACTGTTAATGCATTAAGGAAATATCTAATGACACTTTGCCGGACACGGAAATTACGCAATTTAAAATTTTATACCGGAATCAACAGGACAATAATGTATTATGAAGGAAAGGATGTGTATTTTTCTATATTTATAACGATTGAAAAAAACCTCGAGGCCATCACTGCTTCATTAGCTGCTTCATTAGAGTAATCTCGGCGGTCGCGGGTTTGAACCCCAGGCACACACCTCTGACTTTTCGAAGTTATGTGTGTATTCAAATTGAATTATCATTTGCTTTAACGGTGAAGGAAACCAACGTGATGAAACCTGCACACTTAAAAGTTCTTAGGAATTTCTTAGGTGTGTAGTCCGCCAACCCGCACTAGGCCAGCGTGGTGGACTATGGCCTACACCCTCCCAATGGTAGAGGAGACCCGTGCTCAGCAGTGGGCGTATATGGGTTGATGATGAAGAAGAAGAAGATAACGAATGAAAATGCATCTAGGCGGATCGAGGCCTAATTAAAACCAATTATAACTATACCAGTATACAAAAGACAACCTACACAATAATATACAATAATTCTAACAGTATACGTTCGCCCTAAACCAAGTATCGTAGCATTATATACTTTTTATCATATCTATGAAGTTATTAACACCGAGGCTCATTCATCATAATTCTTTTACAACTTGACATTCCGTCTCTCGCCCTATGAATAAAGACGTAATGTATAAAAACTATGCATTAACTAAATGCTTCGCCCATCATTGTTATGTCACACGCCATTATTTGACGGCGTTAAAACTATAAGCTTTCAACTGTAAGGCAAAAAGTGCGCACCGGTTGCACATAGAATTATGAATGGGTAGACGTGAATTAACTGATAGAGGTTACGGCTCGCGGTTGAGAATCTTGACGGTCGCGGATTCAAAGCCTAGGCATATCATCATCAACCCAGACGACCCACTGCTGGGCACGGGCCTACTCTACCATCAAGGTTTGATTTTTGGGTTTGGTTTTGACTTTTTAAAGTTATGTGAGTATTCAGTGAATATTTTTTCATTCTATTAGTTTATTTACATTTTCTTGTATAAACATTATTATGTGGAGAAAATGAAGAAACTGGTGAAAATTATACGGCCGCCTTAACAATCTAGGCAACCTAATAACTTAACGTTATTATACTTATGTTTTATTTCATCGGAGCTTTAATATTTATACATCAAATTACAAATTATTTCAAACATAATTGTTAAAAACATTGTTTCTCTGCATATACACCACTAGTTATTTTATTATGATTTTTGATTACATTTGTGTCAACTGTAACCAAAATCCAGTCAACAGAAACAAAACACTGTCCACAAAACATAAGCAATTTAATAAAACCGTTTCTTAAAAAAAAAGTTTGCACCTCTTTTGTGAAGCGAATGTTTTATTCATCAAACAGTAACAATTTGAGCATCTGATTGCAAAAACGTTCCGAACAACGCATTAATTTAATGTATTTTGGTTAATTTCGTTTTGAGGTCTGTAAGCTCGCGTGCCCGAGTCCTCGTCACCGATTAAGATGAATATCAACTGCTGGCTGTTATTAAAAGCAACCAAAGGTATTTAATATTGTATTCTTTTAATTCGATCGGTTTATGCTCGACCGAACCAGCTAGTATTGAATAGGGTTAGTTTATTTAATGCCTCTTTGGTGTGATAGGTGCATGTGATCGCGAAGTCTTGGGTTGTATAATTAGGTTAGCTGAATTGCTATTGGAAATTTTATGTTTAAAAAATTTCTAATCTGGCAATTTTCTATAGGAGCTGCAATAGACTAGATCCCTTTTACGTAGGAGTAAAATTTCCTTGGAACAATAGTGCAAAAACAAACCTTTTCCTCAGGGATACAAGTGTGTGTCTTTGCCGTCTTTGTCATTCAATTTTTTTATTATCATTTCTGCCAAAGAAAGCTGTTGTGACAATCAACATTATAAAAATTACAAATACTCACGCAATTACCCAATTGTAATACATTGTATCGTCAATATGTTTATGTTAAACTATCAAATTTAAAGTCAAGGGTGTAGAAATGTATAATGTGAAATTAAATTGGAAGAAGTTTTATTGTATGAATTTTTCGCGACATCGCGCCGCGCAGGAAATCGGTCCGGTTTAACTGGCAATGTTGAGGCTTATCGGGTACTGGCAGTAAAAAAATATAATTTTAAAATAAATGTCCAAAGAGAATTTTATTAAAAAAAAAACAAGAAAGTATATTTAAAAGGAGAGTGACGACTAAACTTCAAAATTAGTCGAATTAGTTTGCAAAATTTCTAATGATTCATTACGAATATAAACAGTGAATAAATACTGCTGACCCCACATTAAGATGCATGTCCTGTGTTGTTGATATCAGAAACTATGAGAGACTTTTCGGTCTCAGAAACACCTAGAGCCGAAACAAATGTGTATGGATCACACAAACATTTGCCTCGGTGCGGGGACGACCCACGACCTTTCGTTTCACAAGTTGATGTAAAACCAACTGCGCCCCGTGCTGACAAATTGTCGACTAGCAGTTATAAAAATATATAAGTTTATACAGTTCTTATTGCATTTCATATGAATCAGACAACAGTAGACAATTCTGTTCCACTGCTAGACATAGGCCTCCCCCAATGACTTCCACCGGGAACGGTCAGAACAGTAGACAACTTGACAAAAAAATTAGGCTCAACATAGGTAACGGATCTAGCTCGAGTTTAAACCAATAATTTAGCACTAACTTCTCCCCCTTCGTTTCATAAGATTGACTTTTTTAAATGCCTACGTAATAATCTTATAAACCGATTTCTTTATTCTAATAAATTTAAAATTCCTATTCTTAAACTCCAATTATATAGTTAAAACATAAGGTTTATTACAATTACAAATGTTCTTAACCCCGAAGTACATAAAACTATAACAATAGCCAATAGAAAAACACTTGCATAACTTTTCTCTTAATCACAATATTTTATTACATAAATTGCTTTTTAATTGATAATATTTATACGTTTACCTAAAAAAGCGATTGCGCAATTAATATTTATGCTTTTTATCTATTTCCTGTTTACCACAACGTTGTACGTCTTTCGTTTTGGTTGTTGGTATACTGTTTTCCGCTTCATTAATTCCGCTTTAATTGCTGTGTTCCTTTTTCATTGTGTAGTGCATTGTCATTAATAATCAAGTGGTTTGATTAATATTCAGGCCAAGATCGTGATGGTAAGTGCGAAGAAAGTGATAAAATTTTGATTAGTAGACATGTTTCGTATTTTGTTGTATTGACGATAAAGGTAATAAAATAAATTGGACAAAATATGTTTGTCATGCAATATAAATGAGCTAGGTGCGATTAGGAGGTCTTAAGTTCTATTCTCGGCTGTAGCAAAGTACTAATCAATGTTTTCTTTAGTCTATACCTCGAGTCTTCAAATATACCCAAAAACGGCAAGAATAACTGTTTATCGCTCTTTATTTTGAAGGTCGTAAATGAAGGCAATTATGACCCCGAGGCTTAAAACACTTCTGCTTTGTGTAATCCGCCAACCAGAACTAGGCCAGGGTGATGGACTAAGGCCTTAATGGAGGGCCAAGCCTAACAATAGGCCGTATACTGCTGATGATGAAATGTGTCTGAATTTTCGGCGAAAATTTTAATACTTTTTGTGCGAACCATACATCGTTATTAAGTTACGCTCGGCATTATTTCGCAAGTTTGCAATGTTTTAAGTACTAATTCAGACGCTTTGAAACGCGCGCCATCAGTCAAGTTGCGATAAGCTACCGGACCCTGCCTCATACAAAGGTTACTATGCACCTGTATTCCAGGATTCTCCACCCCTTTCCTTCTTGATATGTTAGAGTGAGACGGCAAGTGTTTTTGCAACGTGCGAGTGTTTAGGTTATAGTATGTGCGATTTCGAGCAATTTTGGATGTTTTGTATTCAGGTATGGTTTTACCACACCTGATGCCAGGTTTTTCGCGAGGAGAAAGTAAATTGTTAGTTATGTTACGCAATTGTTTATTAGACTATTGTGTGTAATTAACAAGGTTGCTCCATAAACTGAAAATGACAATTTTAAATCTAAAACACGATGGTAATTGTGTGTTTTGGAAAATAAGAATATTAAGTAAAGTAAGAATCAATTAGAGGAATATTAACTTCAAAAATAACTTTACTAAAACGGTGTAGATCAAGCAAATGTTTTTTTCAATGCGAATATCGAACCCATTCAGTTATAAGATGGGTAAACAATGTTGGCAAACAATCAAGACAATTTTAATTTATCTAATTTTTAAAATAAATACAAATATCAAAAACAGTTTCCACTTATAAAAACCATGGCTAACCAGGAAAAAATGTCATTTCTACATTCTAAATATGCTAAAAACCAGTATAATTAAAGCGATTGGTAAGAGACGATCGTCATTCATCAATAAAACGGCACTTGATAAAGTATATGCAAATTTTAGTGTATGTTTCGCAATATATTCTTGTCGCTCAGGAGATTCATGACCAATATCAAACTCGAATTAATCACTATTTGTACTATGCAAATAGTTTTATAAATGGACTCTGATAAGCCATGGGACGGTGTTTATACTAAAAGTAATACGTTTTTACTGCTTGATGGTCTTGCGGGATAAGTCTGCCCCGTTGGATCTAGAGGTCCGAAATTCGATCACCGGGTCATGAAGAGTGATACTTGGTTTAATGCTAAGAAAGTTTTAGTAACAACACGGAGTCTGGATATGAGCCCGAATAATGGCAATAGGCGCGCCTTCTATTACATAGGATCGATACATAATATGGGCGTGAGGTTATACATTTTTTTTTAATTGTGATAAATGATGGTTAATAAACTGTCGGCTGCTTACTAGAAAGACATTAGTTCCTACTGTTATTATCATTTTAAATTATTATGCAATTGATAATGGATTATACTGGGTTAGGGGTAGCGCTCAGGCGAAATGTAGAGTTCTACGCTCATCCCTCTTAAACACTGTATTTTTCAAAAAAAAGTAGCTTATGTTATTTTCTAAATGTGGATCTGTGTCTGTGTGTGAAAAATAATTTAAAAAGATCAAGTAATTTTCAAGTCAAATCGTTAAAAAAACACAAAATAAATTAATTTAAATTTTGAGCCTAGAATGCGACACCCAATTGAAGTTATTTCGGTAAGAAAATTCATGTGACATGGAGTAAATTTTTTCTTGATATAACACCCCGTGTTAAAAGCAGTGATGGCCTCGAGGTTTAGGCGCGCGGTCGAGAATCTCGGCGGTCGCGGGTTCGAACCCCACAACAACCTCTGACTTTTCGAAGTCATGTGTGTATTCAAATTGAATTATCACTTGCTTTAACGGTGAAGGAAAACATCGTGATGAAACCTGCACACCTAAAAGTTCTTAGGAATTTCTTAGGTGTGTAGTCCGCCAACTCGCACTAGGCCAGCGTGGTGGACTATGGCCTAAACCCTCTCAATGGTAGAGGAGACCCGTGCTCAGCAGTGGGCGTATATGGGTTGATGAAGAACACCCCGTTAAAAGAGGTTCTGAGGACAGGTATAAGGTATTCATGGGCGGTGATGACCACTTAACATCAGGCGGCTCATTTGCTCGTCTGCCTTCTTTTTCCATAAAAAAGGTACCCAAACAACTTTCAACCCCCAAATGTATGAATGAGCAAATATATGTTTTAAGTTATAATAATGACGATTCAAAAGTACTTGTGAAAGTCTAATTGAATAAAGGTTATTTGATTTTGACTTTTTGACTTTGATTCGAGAACCATAGTGCAGGTTTACATCCGTGTTAGTTCCTTTTTAATGCCATGCAAAAGGTTAACTAACAGCTGTTCGTTAGTGCGCATGCGTATGTTTTGATAATTATACACTGTTTTATATAATTTATAGTTACTACTAGCATTGGAATACTAAAAACTCTTTTTCTACCCCCAAAATAAAGACGTTTGTTTTAGATTCTTAAATGGAATATTCGACCTTATTCATACGATTATAATGATCAATACGCCCGTCAAAGATGAATTAGCTTCAAGTTAGAGACACAGCTTTGGTTTAAACGAGAAAGATCATTATAAATCATTCCAGCGTTTTTAATCAGTTAAACTTAACAAGCAATGCGGTTATTCAAACCGGTAGTACCTGAGAAATAATTAAACAATTCAGTAATATATATTAGAATTGATGTATGCTAACTGTTATATAAATTTGTATAAAACAAATTCAGTAATTAAGACTGTTAAGCCGGGTAAAAAATTAAGAACGTGTTAAAAATACTATATATCTAGAAAAAAAGCTATATTTAGTGCTCAACTTGCCATATTTATCTCGGGTAGGCGTGACATTTAAACCAATACTCATAGCTTAAGAATAAAGGTCCCATTACTTAGTGGCGAGTGCTGTGAAGTAATTAAACAGTATTTCGTCCAATCCTTTGATAATAAATATTATACAGGGTATATTTAGACCGTGATCGAAAACTGAGGCAGGTAATAGCGAGGGTGATCACAAAGCCAGTGGCGATATTAAAAATCGCGACAAAAAATTTTGACGTTTTCCATACAACCATCAGTGCTAAAAGTATGTGGTTTGTATGAAAAACCTCAAAAATTTTATTGTTTGTCGGGATTTTCTTTAATGCCAGGGGGTTTGTAATCTCCATCGCTATTACCTGCCTCAGTTTTCGATCACGGTCTAAATACACCCTGTAGAAAAGAAATATAGCCAAAGTCATTGAGTTCTGACCCCTCAATAAGATAAAACTTGTGTCGTGGATATCCAAAATTGCGAGAGATTTCTCACAAACACCTAGACCCGAAACGAGTATTTGTGGATCACACAAACATTTGTAGCAGTTCGGAGATAGAATAAATTCAATGTCTATAGAAAAACCCCAAATATAATACTTAACCTTACGCCTGTATTCTTCCAAAGGTTTGGCGGAGATGCATTTCTGCATCAACATTTGTTGTCACATCAGTCCCACGCAATAGAGGGAACCCACCTCTAAAATCGGAAGTAACTTACTTCTGCCGTAAGACCATTAGGTCACGACCACATTGTAGACCACTATTATGCTAATGAAGAAACAAACAATAGTTTCTATACCAATAAACCAACCTAGTTACAAAACCTGGTTTCAAGCATGTGCCGTGCCTTAGGATGTATGCGCACTGTTATTACCGACAAAGTTATCCTAAACACTCACCCACTGGTCACATGAGACGAAAGTGTGGGTTGCATAACTCTTAATATCATATTATTTTCTATATGCAGTTCAGTTTTAAAAAGCAACGTTTGCTGGTATTATTGTAATTATTGGTAGGTACAGGCGGGAGGAAAGTGCTTTCTTTTTATTCACGATCTAAATGTAAGAGTACTGTTGCTTTGATTCAGTTTGAAGACAATGTTCCAAAGTCAAATTTCAAAAATTATTCGATTATTAATTTGAAAAGTACTTATGAAAGATTAGTTTTAATCTATCGCCACTCGGCAACGTGTTATCGCCGTGGTGAAGACGTTTAAGATTTTATTTGGCTTATTTCCAAATAATAGTCAGCCAACCCGCACTAAGCCAGCGTGGTCTAAGGCCTTAACCCTCTCAGCTGCAGAAGGCCCGTGCGCAGCTATGGGCCTTATAAATCTAATGATGGTATATTCAAACTACATTACTTCTTAAAGAGAGTTGAGTGGTATACCCTAAACCATGATGACGTACTATCTGTCAGCTGTCAACTGTACCACTTCTAGTATAAGCAGGTGAGCCAACATTATACAATGATTAAAGTGCGAGAATATATTTATAGCTTATTAAGAAGCGGGTTTTGTTCCATTTGTAGCACGTTTGTCATACGAACAGTAGCCACGGACATTTCTCGAAATGGATCGCTCGCTTTGCGCCTGTCATTTGTTTTAATTCTTTGTGAAGTTGGTAGCAGGTATTGTGGAACTAGATTTTAAATTATTGTTTCAATTGTTTTAGAGTATTTAATAATTATTATGTTTTTATCGTTATTATTTCGTCCTATTTGTTTTATTTATTAAAAGAGAACGTATAGCTCGTGGGTAATGTAAGTCTATCTAGATCTTAAAAAACAGATATACTTCATACTCTCGAGAAAAGAATCGAAGAATACGGTATATCCTGACAGGATTCTCGTATATTTGACAATCATGTGTCAAAGTTGACTACACATCAGCTGGCGAAACGAGAGACCGAGGGTTCGATCCTCGCCCGAGACAAATGTTGATATGATTCACAAATTTATATCGGGTTTGGGTGTTTGTGAGACCAAAAAGTCTCTCGTAGTTTCAAACACAGAGGATTTGTATACTAGTTTGGGGTCAGAGCTATGTATGTGACTACTAAGCTAGCGACTACGGATATCCGATAACTGGCACTATGCATAATCAGGAGAGAGAAAAACAAAATTCTAAAATTGATACTTTATGCGGACAATACTGCACTCAACACCAGATTACGTTGTGATTTGCAATTGAACAACTCCTTACTCATTTCACTTTTCCCTCCGCCTGTACCCTAGTACACTCAGTTGTACTTTCAGCGGCAACCAGTGATTAAAGTGAAGTAATTTTTCAAACTAGTTGTACAGATACATTGTAGCAAAAACATTTTTGAGTATTTCACATGTCCCATATATTATATGGGATGTTAAGACATCAACTTATTTTAGCCTGAAGTCCACATATTTTCTAAAACCCGTTTCATTAATGACTATATATTGTTACTAAGTGATGTTAAAAAACCTCATACATCACAGGATATTACTAAAGAAAATCACTTAGCACTGTCTACTGCCTGCCATCACATACCCAGTTTTTGTCGAGAACAAAGCAATCATCGCAGCACTTTTTCAATACAACTGTTAAAACATGGGAAGTGGCAACAAAACGCATTGAATGCCTGTTTAAGATCAGTAAAACGGAACGCTCGCGGCGCCTTTAGCGCGTAATTTGAAAAAAGAACGCGCGCACTTTTCAAATTCCGAACGCGTTGCTATTGGCGCGAGCATCTGCGCGTGCGACGTTAACTTGTCACTTTGACACTTCCATACAAACTGCCCGCGCATTCCGCCTCTGTCGGCGTGTTTTTTTTAACTTTATATTCAATTCTGATGCGTAGTGGATGATATGCTATAAATATGGTACTAGCTATGAATACTAATAGCTTGTTTCAATGCTGTCAATAAATTGCATACTTCTAACCATAATTAATTGAAAACAGTGGCTTTAGGACTAACATTGTGTAACAGTAACTGTCTCGCGATCTAAATGTCAATTATTTGAATTGAATTCAATTTCTTCGTAGAAGGAAGTTGTTGGGACGCTAGGACATACTCAAATGTTAATCTTGCGATACAATAAGGTATAATTGTGTGGAATAATTTTATGCTCAATGGATAATAAGTCAACAAAGTAGAATTGTTAAATAACTCTGCAAGAGTTAGTTGGAGCTCTTTAATTCGTTTTTTTTTATAATATCTTACAACATAACATATGTCATAATAACTTATTCTAAGTTTTTCTGGAGTTACGTTTTTTTCACTGCAACGTCCGTTTTTAGTAATAGTTGTAGATGCAAGACTTAAGCAACTGTCGCTGTCGTTTGCTTTTTGTTTTTCGAATTTAGACAATTTAATCAATTTAGTCCTAGTCTAGTGTGCCTACATTAGGTACAATAGGTCCATTCATTTAATAAAATCAGACCGTACTTAACGAAAAGCGTTATGCTTTAGGCAGTCTAGGTCAGTTCATTGTCATCATCAGCCCATAAATGTTCCTCTGTTAGACACGGGCCTCTTTTACAATTGAGAGGGTCTTAATCCACCACGCTGGCTCAGTACAGATTGGTACACCACACTTAAGTCTATGCTATTTCCTCCGAGCAAAGTGTGAGCCGAAAGTACGAAAATTAAATAGTATATCTTGACCTACGGCACTCGTATTATTCCATAAAATGCACATCATTGGAAATTATTTATAATCCCCCACGGCTCAATGAGATATCCATAGCTGATAACCGTAACTTTTAGCTCGTGTCATTCCGAAAAAACCCGTTATTGGAAACGAAATTGTTTTGCATTTTATATTTCGCTTGTTGCGGTAAATATGGGATTAATTAAGGCATTATTAATTATAATTATTGGCGTTTTTAGGGCATTAGGAAACTGGGGTGTTGTGACGAAAATTCTGGATGTTGTGAATTGTTAGGTTTCATTAGAAATTAACATAACAGATTTATGCTTCTTGAATAACTGAATTTACAAGTAGTCCGCTATTTTGGTACAGAACGACCACTATCTTTTAGTTTGTGAGTGTTGGTCAGTGCGTAAATTTAACCCGATTTTGATCTGAATCGATCGAGTTGTATCTATCAGTAAAACTACCCTCACAGACCGGATAATAGTTTACAAAAAATCTACGTAGATGAACTAACCCCTCGTTTCACTCAAAAATGATGCCAATACTGGCCACATTTAACAAAAAAAATTAAAAAAACAAATTTCCTCACACATCAAACTTATGAAACGTAAAGGTTACCAAAAGGTCCGTACATAATTATGAACTAAACATACATTACATTGTACCATAAGCCGTTGCTAATTCCCCGTTCAATGTTTATTGTTTGTTAATGCTGCCTTATTCGCACTCCCCAGATCTCTATCTAAGACAAATTGCACCAACAGTTGTGTATGATAAACTGCGAATTGTTTTTGTGACGTTAACCTTTAGTATCGATGCCTGATAATCTGTCATGAGATATTCATGAGCCTTTTGTTGTTGCCTGTTAAAATGCGTCTTGACAGTCTCCGTGATGGTGAAGGCGTTATTGACAGGACTTAGGTTCAAAACCCGATTATTTTTTGTAAATAAATTAGTGGATATATTTCCGAATGGTATGCTAAGGTATTCTTATGCTCACGTTTTGCCTCGTCTTTCAAGTCCCTCGTAAAAAGTAATTCTATGAAAACATATAGAATCTAATTGATGTAATCTGCTTAAAAAGAATGGAAAACTTATGACTTACCAAACTAAGAATGGAGTGTATAATCTCTCAATCATTCTAGAAAACTTTTGGTCTAGTCTAAAATAAATACTTTTAATAGATCGCTCATAAACTTTAGTATCGATGCCTGATAATCTGTCATGAGATATTCATGAGCCTTTGTGCCTGTTAAAATGCGTCTTGACAGTCTCGTGATGGTGAAGGCGTAATTGACAGGCCTTAGGTTCAAAACCCGATTATTTTTTGTAAATAATTTCATGGATATATTCTCTAAAGGTAGGCTTAGGTATTCATATACACTCACGTTTCGCCTTGTCTTGTAAGTCCCTCGTAAAAAGTAACTCTATGAAAACGTATTTAAACATCTAATTGATATAATCTACTGAAAAAAAAGAATGGACAACCTATGACTTACCAAACTAAGAGTAGACTTATCTAGCTATAACTAGAGTAACCGATCTCTCAATAATTCTCAAAATCTATGGCCTAATCTAACATAAATATTCTTAATAGATCATCCACAAAATCACTCTTAAATTACCATCCTTTTCATTCACTATTGTTATAAACCTACAACACAAATATAAGAAACATAACACACTTAGAAAGTCGACATCATTGCAATGTGTTTCAAAGACCTAAAAATGTCCGCTTTCCATGTTCTAAATGCATACAATGATGTTATTCCACCGTGGTCGTTCATGCGAGTTTTATTAGCTATCGGAACGTTGATTAAATCGCCAATTAAGTATGTATCGGCCTCAAGTAGCCAAGCTATCTGCCGACAACGCCTTGCTGTGTCGTCCAGACCACCCTTCTTGTTAGGGGCTGATTTTTTATTAGAATTTTTAAATATATTTGTGATAAGGAATAAAGCTTAGGAAATATCCTTTTTTATTTTTTTTCGTCTTTACTCTTGACATTATGCATATTATGTAGGCAAAATTTTATGATGTTTTTTTAAGCAGTGAATGAAAGTGTACCAGCTCCATTTTTCCTTAAATAATGTTTGAGCAAAGATCCTATCGCCGATGGCCTTGTTTCATGGAAATCATAATTATAGGGTTTGCAACAAAAACCAAACAAATATACGGGTTTGTTGAAGTATTATGTATGTATGTTTATAAAATATTTTGATAGTATTTTCGATTCCAACATTGTAACTAAGACTTTTAGTGGCTATTTTACAGCCGGGCTAGGTATTAGTTCCTACTCCAGATTTTTACCAAAACATTTTCATCAAGCACTGGAAATCCTCATAGAAAAGTTTTAAATAAGTATCATTAAAAGAAAACTCAACCAAACCTTTTAACATCTTTAATGTTCTACGAAGGCGCACAAAGCCTCACAAAGCCTAGTCACTGCAAAGGGTCTTTTGTATCTAATTTTGCCCGCAGAAAATATCAAGTCATATACAGGGTGTATTTAGACCGTGATCGAAAACTGAGGGAGGTAATAGCGAAGGTGATCACAAACCCAGTGGCGATGTTAAAAATCCCGACAAAAAATAAAAATGTTGACGTTTTCCATACAACCATCGGTGTTAAAAGTATGTGGTTTGTATGGAAAACCTCAAAAATTTTATTTTTTGTCGGGATTTTCTTTAATGCCAGGGGGTTTGTAATCACTATCGCTATTACCTGCCTCAGTTTTCGATCACGGTCTAAATACACCCCGTATATTGCGTTCTAATCCCCCTTCTATAAACAAGGATGTTCTCATTACTAGTTCTAGCTTCAAACAAGCGATAAACCAAGCTAACAATCCAAAGAATTCACTGAATCAACGAAAGGTGTTCGATAGCCATTGTGTAGTGGTGTTTATGTTTCTTCCACCGATAAATTTCAACTAACACGCGTTCCTGTGTCTCCGTGTCTAATGAATAACTATGATATATTGTTATAGTACAGCACTAATGATAAAAAACTTAGTACATTGATCTACGTAGGGTAAAGACTACACAGTACCCTGCTTTAATTTTATATCGTAGGTTTACAAATATACCTAGAGACCTTACGCATGAATTTTTAGAAGTAGGCGGAATGATGACAAAAACATTGTTAGCAATGTAGTCCGCCAACCCGCACTAGGCCAGCGTGATAGACTAAGGCCTTAACCCTCTCAATTGTAGAAGAGTTATTGGGCAGTGGGACGAATATAGATTTAAGAAGATAATCTTCTTAAAAATGTGTGTAAATACATTCTGTACCACACAATACACAATATGTCGAAACCTATAAAAATTCCCAATTAACTGGCTACTTGTAACATCTATTAAAAATGGATTATACAGTTATTTAAACATCAATGTGTGTTTCACTAAGGCGTTCGTTAAGCTAACAATGTATGAAGCATATGCAAAAGTAATGTGTTTTTAAAATTAATATCATTTCTTATCGTTAATAGGGTATTACGATAAGGCAAATATATGTTTACATAGTATCGCTTGCTTTGTAAAAAATAAGCTATAGCTTCGTTAGGTAATAGTGAAGGGCTTTTTAATATTCAGTACTAATATATAATGCTGAATGCCTCGTGGTCTT
Organism: Cephonodes hylas; assembly: GCA_030295005.1. Taxonomy (NCBI): domain Eukaryota; kingdom Metazoa; phylum Arthropoda; class Insecta; order Lepidoptera; family Sphingidae; genus Cephonodes; species Cephonodes hylas. Next base: position 9,147,093 of record AP025382.1, read on the forward strand.
GTAGCTCAAGTATAGGAGACGTAGACGTTCCAGGTTTGATTTCCGGGTTGTGTAGGTGTTATTGGAATTCTCATTAAGGTCCTGGTGTGTGTAAAAACGGCATTAGGTTCAAACTCGGAACCCCAAGATCGCACCGTACTCACTGTTCTACTAAATCTCCATATTTCGAACTTGTATATGTATTCACAATAAATTATCACTTGATTGAACGGTAAAGGATAGTAATCGTGATGACACCTGTATACCTAAAAAGTTCTTAGGAATTCCTTAGGTGTGTATTCCGCCAAACCGCAGTAGCCCAGCGTAATGGATTAAGACTTAAACCCTCTCAATAATAAAGGAGACATGTGCCCTGGACTGGTATGAGCTGATTATGATATTAACTCATATGGTTTAAAATGCCCTCAGTTGTTTTGCGTATTAAAGAAGTACCGAGCATCATTTGACCTCAACTAGCAATAGTATAAAAGCTTAAATGAAAAAAATATAGGCGTTAGACCACCCACGCTTATAGCTCAAACCCATCTGCCTTTAGATTTCGAAATACAGCTCAATTTACATTCAACGATACGTTTATGGGTAGCAAGACTGGGGTACTAAGACCTCTGTAGAAATTGTAACAATTAAGTTATTGATTGCAAGTAATTGCTAAAGAAGTGGCAGGTGCTTTTTCGCTGCGTGCTGCGAATTTTCAATGTAATATATCTGTATGCACGAAATTTGTTGTGTTGGGTTTGGTTCTGTATATATTTAACTAGCGACCCGCCCCGGCTTCGCACGGGTGCAATGCTGATATTTGATGGATGTCATCATACATATAAACCTTCCTCTTCAATCACTCTATCTATTAAAAAAAACCGCATCAAAATCCGTTGCATAGTTTCAAAGATTTAAGCATACAAAGGGACATAGGGACAGAGAAAGCGACTTTGTTTTATACTATGTAGTGATTTAGTTAAGTAGTTTAGTTGTCGTAGTTAGTAGCCGTGTTTCGTGGTTATTAGGAACTACATGATACTTTTCGGTCTTACAAACATTTATGGATCAAACAAACATTTGTCTTCTTGTCTCCTCCTTGAATCTACAGCGTCTCGTTTTGCAACCTCGTATTTAGCCAATTCCCAGCGTGTACATTTTTAAGTCACTTTCACAATTTTAATACCGCACAGAGACAACATTGTCTCGTGGCCTCGCGGTATGAGTACGTGCCGTGCTATCAAGAGGTACCAAGTTAAATTCCCGAGTCGGGCAAGTTTCGTTAGTTAGTTCTTATTAGTCTCCCGAAGATTGGAAGTGTGTCCAAAAACGGCAATAGGCTTGCATCCTATTACGTGGTACTGATACATACTAATACATACTAATAATACATAAGCAGTGATGGCCTCGAGGTTTGAGCGCGCGGTCGAGAATCTCGACGGTCGCGGGTTCTAACCCCAGGCACACACCTCTGACTTTTTGAAGTTATGTGTGTATTCACATTGAATTGTCACTTGCTTTAACGGTGAAGGAAAACATCGTGATGAAACCTGCACACCCAAGAGTTCTTAGGAATTTCTTAGATGTGTAGTCCGCCAACCCGCACTTGGCCAGCGTGGTGGACTATGGCCTAAACCCTCTCAATGGTAGAGGAGACCCGTGCTCAGCAGTGGGCGTATATGGGTTGATGAAGAAGAAGAAGAAGATACATACATACTTAAATAAATGTGGGCGTAGAAATGAACCGCTGATTTCCCTTTGAATGTAGGCGTGTGGTTTTGTATGTATAAAAAAAATCCTTTACCCTGTTTTCATCCCACGGAACCCTGCAATAAGCGCGTAATTAAAACCCACACGCCGTTCATACAAATATGAGCCGATATTTGTGTACGAGTTTATTGAAAATAAATTGAATGGTAAAACTGTATTAGTTTTTAACGCGAATGGGCATTACTCACGCGAAATATATTAGATATATAACTGGGCCATGATCTATGTTGACTAGCAAGATGTTTCGGTTCGATGCCTGGGGCGAGACAGTTGTTTACCGCTTACCAAATTAATAGACATATTACAGAATTATAATTACAGAAGAATAGTTTAAATAGACTAGTTGTATATATGCAGTGGCGGTACCTACTGCTATAGAAGCTCAAAAGCGCTACGCGTTAATTGTTATGTCTAGTTTATTAGTATATCGTACTTAAAACAAGTTTTTATCTACTCCGAAGCTGTTTATTTATATCTATCAATGATTATAATCATGATAAGCCGATATCAAATGTCCTACTGCTGGGCACTGGCCTCTTCTACCACTGAGAGGTTTACGCGGCTTGGCGAAGGAGACACCTAAGAAATTATTAAGAACTTTTTAGGTGCGCAATATTCTTTTTAATGTTTTCCTTCATTATTAAAGTAAGTGTTCATTATGAATACACATATAACTTTGAAAAGTCAGATGTCTGGGGTTTGAACCCGCGACCGCGCACCTTAACCTCGAGACCCTCACTACAAATACATAATAAATATGTTTCCAAGAAGAGTGTCTATCAATACGTTTGCTCCTAGCGTTTAATTATACGTGTAATGAATAATTAAAATGCTATAAGGGTTCCTTCTAATAACATGATAGAATTCTACCCCGTAGGCATTAGCAAGAGTTCAAAATCAATTACAGTTTGCGAAATAATTACAAGTTAGACGAGCATAGAATAGAACACTTTACAATGTACGGTAGAAAGAAAATATATGAATTAATTTTAATACTATACTTATATGCTATCTAAAACAGTATAGATTTAGGGTTCCACGTTCGATTCTTGGGTCGATCAGTGCTATTACTTTTTTGCCATAAGGATATTCTCAATAGCAGTACTGAGTCCGGTAAATGACAATAGACTCGCTCCCCACTGTTAAGAACTGCAACATATGTAGGTACCTGGCTGCTAAAACGCATTTTTATATAAGGCGAGCCGGCAATAGCCATTTTTCGGGATCTATACTGGTACTGAGAATTTCCTAATGAAAAAACTCAGTAATACTTATAATTAAGTTTAATCCGGGACCTCCAGATAGCATAGCATATACTTGAGCTGCGAGACCACGAGGAAGTCTTGATAGTGGGAATTGGAAAAAGCGATGTTACATCACGTATCAACAACGATAGTGCGTAACTTCATAAACCTTGCAGTTTCCTTCATACCTATCCATCTTGCAACCTTATCATATTCTCTAAATAAAAAGGCAGAAAACATGAAATTCCCGCAGCGATATCACTATTTAATGCATTAGTTTTTCACATGAATCTCCGTTGTAATGGCGTCCGAGGCGATCGATTTACAATGGCCGGTCTCTTATCCTACATAAACAATTGGAGTGCAGCAATGCGTTTAATTACACACAGCATTTACTTTCATGAAAGTTGGCAAATGTTCGCATGTGGCTGGCGAACTTGGGGCTTGAGGATTTTGGTGAAATGCCCTTTTTTGATTTCGTCGGATTTAGAATAACATAAGTAAACACAAAACATTGTTTCTTTCTGTTCATTTGGGTACTTAATTTGTATTTAACACCAATTGCAGTTTTCAATACAATATAAGTAGATAGATTCTTTGTTGCAGTAATTATGTCACAAACAAGGCTCAATGGTAGAGATTGAAATAACACCAGTCTTTAACAGCACACAGTCTATACTTCAAGACAATTGAACCAACATCTACAGAATCAAAAACTGTTAATCCGAAAAAATCGCTAGATAACTGCCCTGACTCCTAGAATCAAACACGGCTAATCCTAATAAAACCCAGGAAATCCTTTCCAGGATGATTAATTAATCATCCTACCTGTCGATAATTGCGTACTAGAACCCGACTTGCCACTTCAACAGCAGCACGCCAACTTCTCGTCGAAACACGACAATAAATAATTCCGTATTCCGAGACATTGTGACACGTACATGAGCTAATGTGAAATAATGTGTAGCTGGCGGTTATGTGCCAACGCGCTCTAATGATTTATCGTATGTTTTTGTTCATACGCACTCATACGCAAATTGATAAGTATTTTTTTTTAATTTTAACTATTATGTGGCCAGTGTTGACTTGGTAAAAAAGTTTGATGGTTGAAATGAGGTTGTGTATTTTTTTTTAAACGAATTTCCACAACCTTTTTAGTTGTAGAGGAGGCCCATTTCACACCCAGCAGTAAATAGTTGTATATCGAAGTCGGTACAGTATTTTTTCCTCTAAGTTTATGACAAATATCTCTACACATTTGTCATCAATTGAAATTACAGCTGCAATTTTTAAAAGAAACGAAACTTCAGAAGGATTCATTAAATAAACAATTTACTTTCTCTTATACAGTATAGACGAAGAGCTTAATACAGTAATGTATTTGTTCAGACTTTGCCAAGCATCTGTTAACAAAATGTTAAAAATATATTTTCCGTCCCGGGAAGCGAACTCACGATCTCTCAATACGCCAACGACACATTCGTAAAAAGCCTCCACAACCCTACGCTATCTCAATAATCGCGTAAATCATCTCAACTTGTGACGCCATTATTAAAGTTTAAAAACAAGCGGCCACTCGAACGATGCAGGTGTCAAATTGTTATTCAAGTCATGTTAAATGATAAAATTTTATGGAATTCAACAAAACAACATGCGATTAATTATAGCCAGCGCCATTCACATGCTAATTACTGTAACGGTATATTTATATTAATAACTTAACTTAGGTATACATAGATTTTGATAGGTATTCTTGATGAGATGCCAGTATGTATAATTCTGGTTGGAATAACAAAAAATCTTGAAAATATTTATTATAATGATGAAGATTTATTGGATACTGAAATAGGTAGATTTTTCGAGTATTTAGTAAGTATTCAAATTTGTGATGATCGTACTTATAAAAAGCTCTGTGGCTAAAGGGTTAAGTAAACTTCACTATTAGTAAAAAATATTACTTCAATTATTTATTATTAAAGTCGATGTTAATTTTTAATACAAACCTCATCATTGCCCAATTGGAATCCCACTTCTAGGCACGTTAAGCTACTAGATTAGGCCTTAGTCCAGCATACTGGCCTATTACACCGATAATTTGGAAAAATAACTTAGTCTAGTATTTGAACCACCAACCGTCGGGAAAAGTGCGAAATAACTAATTGTTATTATACGCAAGGATACTTACCACGACTATCTTATATGATTGACAACTTGACGACATTTTTTAAAACAATGGCGCCACTACAATTCTAATTGGCAATGCTTAGAAATAATTACAGTTTCTAATAAAATTCTCAATAAAAAAGCGAGCCATTTAATATCACAAATTGGCGTAAAATACTTCAATTAAGTTATAAAGTTGTAAAACTACGTTTGAATTATGCAGTAACATTACTCAGGACGATGTTATTATTCATAAATTTATAGAAGTTTATTAAACTGCCTTAATCAAGTGAAGATTATAGGAATATTAATTATGAAAACTGGAATACCTAGGAAACCTAGCTTCATAACGTCAGTTTGATAGCTTTAGTACTATGAATGTTAATTCATATTTTGACAATTTAGCGCAGTTTATTTTACCAGCATGTAAAGCGAAAGACAACGGGTTCGGAAAATTTAGCGATCCATTAGGTGCCCCATACACCTACAATAATATTGCACGATATTCTGATAGTACAATATTATTGAACGTGTAGGGATAATATTGAAACGTTGAGCAGTGATTGAACAAAAGATTGAGGGAGCTTAATTTTTATTGTGCAATATTTTTTTATTGCGCTGTGTAGGCTTAATATTGCGCAATATATTTCTTTTTTTTTCTTTTCAACAAAATCACCAGCGTGGCTGCCGCCAAAACTTCGTCGTCAGACATGTTGCTCGCACGAAAATATTGATCAGACTGGTTAGTCAATTTTATTGACAGAATTGATTGAACATCTGGAATCAAAGGGGGTGTTCAATATTATTGAACAATAAAAAGATAGTGCAATATTATTGTAGGTGTGTGGGGCGCCTTAAAAAAAATCGGGTCTGGTTGTTTGAGACTGAAAAGTTCCTGCCACCTACTACTACACACCTACTACATACCTACGTTACAGGACTTTTATACTAGTGTTGGGTTAGAACTATGCATGTTTCTGTTGGGTGTATGTTTGCAAGACCATAAGTACGGCAAAACAAATTATATGACATACCAGGTCATATATATTGTTCCGATTATTATAATTATGTACATGGGCTTCCTATATAGCTGAGAGGAACAACGTTAGTTCACCACGTCGTCTAAGTGCGGGCTAGCGGACTACACACCTAAAAAAAATTTTATATTTTCTTTTCTACGTGTACTCGTACAGTCATAGACTATATTTCTATGTAAATTAGAATGTCCTGCGCCCATAAGAACCAATTTTAAACTAGGAATTACAAAATAACCATGTAACGCTTAATTATTCTTAGTATGTAGTTACACACTTCGTAAAGTATGAGAAGTGTGCCTATGACTTTAATGTATGAAGATTCAGATTTATTTGACCTTCCAACATAGAGGCCCATCAGAAATGCAAGATAAAATTCCCAAGAGTCAGTTGAATTATTAAAGTATCTCGATACTAGAATTATGTTACGAAACAAAACATCCGTATTACTACGCAGTGATCGAAAACCGCCGACATCGCGTGACGGTTGTCGAGCTCTCGTCAATTTACTTATTTAGACTGATTAGTTTCACAGAATCAAATTCGTCCGGTGGCCGGCGCAAGGACAAAGGAGCTTTGAGATATATTTACCGCCCAAAACTTACGAAAACTTAATCAAACAAGCAAAAAATTCAGTACAAAAAAATTACAAAATGGCGGAATTAATTTGACATGAGCATGGCTGTATTTTTCAATTCCACTGCTAAAAGAACAATAAATACTTTAAAACAATGCGCATTTACAATGCGAAAAAGAAAGTAAAAAATGTTTACAACATTTAAATTTCGAAGTCTCCACGGGCTATTGTAAATCCCGAACCGTACAACATTTTCGGTCTCATTACCGTGTCAATACGAGATTAGGGGATAAAAATAATTTTTGAAAAAAGAACAAAATGTCGGCCGCATAAGTGCGTTTTTTTCCCCGTCTAGCCCTTACGGATTGCTTCGCCGCAAGACATGACAATTAGACCTTGCGCATCGTAAAAAAGAACCGACCTGTCGATGTTCGGAATTCAAAATTTCGAATTTGTGTTTTTTTCTTCCCCCTAATAATAATTATGCGCCAGTTTGATTGACAGTTTATCTGGTTGGAAACGATTAGTTTGAGCGGTTTAAAAATCGGACAAAATTTAAATTTGGAATTCGTATCGAATTAGCCGGCGATTAACGATGAAATTTCACGTGGCATATGTTTTAAATTGATCTTTGCGGTTCGATGTATAGAATTATTGAATGGTTTTCAGAAGAACCAAATTGACGATTATTATTAAATTTTATTTTGAATGAATTCGGTTCATTATTTTTTTAAGGTGAATTGGGATTACTTTGGATATCGATGCGCAATCATGTATGATTTAAGATATACAGAATTCCTAAGTTATTGAAAAAAACGATTAAGTTGTATAATTTCTTTCTATGAATAATAATATTAAAATTAGTTGTTCAATTTTAAAACTAATATTTAACAAAGTAAATAGAAGGTAAATTTACTAGGTATATGACACAAAGCTACTATAGGAGTTTTGTTCCCAAAATTGTTGCCAAAAGCTGCGTGTAGATGGCGACAGTTGTTCCCTTTCAAATCTTGTTTTTTTTTGCATACTTTCATATTATTATTTAAAAGTTATTATAATGAATCTTTTTATAAATCTATTTAATTATGGAAATAGTGGTAGGTATATAAAATATTGTAAAAAGGAAATTCAAAGGCCTCTTCTTGGTTTCGTATACTGCCCGAAATACCTACAGCTTAAAGAAAAAACATTAAATCTAATTGAAAAAAAATATTATAAAATAAAATATACATAATATTATAGTAATATATACAGGGTGTATTCAGACCGTGATCGAAAACGAAGGCAAGTGACATTTAAGATCATTACAAACCCCCTGGCATTAAATAAAATCCCGACAAAAAATAAAAATTTTGACGTTTTCCAAACAAACCGCATACATTTATTACAGATGTTTGTATGGAAAACGACAATTTTTTTTATCTTTTGTTGGGATTTTCTTTAACACCAGGGGTTTTGTAATCATCTTGGCTGTTACCGACCTTAGTTTTAGATAACGGTCTGAATACTGAATATTCATATCTTCATTTATTTTAATAATGTCTTTATGCTTACATTCAAACATTTTCAATAAAAACAACGGTTTTGTCTTTGTTTCCATTGCATACTATTATTGATCGTGTTTCGTTTCTTTGGCTCCCTTACCTTGGCGAGTAGGTAAGTTTAGATTGTCTAAAACTTTCAAGAGATGTCTCTGATAGTTCTTTTGGAAAAATATGTTTTTTCTAGAGATGTTTATTTAATCAATAGTATTTAAAAAAATGGAAACAGGATGAATTGAATAGATTTTAGTGTTCGCTTTAATAGTATTATATATTAAGGGATTAAGTCGATTGTCATTTAAATTTGTTTCCGTTGTTATTCCGAGTGTGTGCCATTAAATTATGAGTCGTGGGTACGATTCCGGTGATTAACAAAGTTAAAATGAATTTTTGCGTTCAAAAATGCTAATTTACAGCATAGAATCGGAAAATCTGTCTGAAAAACAGCAATACTATTATTTTATTTTTATTTTATTTTTATTTTATTAAAATAGGTCTCCCAACTAAGATTACACATGATATTCTTAAAGTTACATATTAAATAGAAAACTTTGTGCATCTTAAACATAGGACGACACAGCTTGCACAATTTAGACATATAATCAGCTATAAAATTGAATACAAAAAAAAGAACATAGGTACAACATAAACTCAAAATCACAACAAAACATAACATTTTAAAATTTTAACAAAATGATAGCGAAAAGATGAAAGAGAAACAAATGAAATCAAAAAAAATATTAATCAAAATAACTTAAATTTAAATAAAATTAAATAAAATTAAATGCTACTAAAATTAATCAACGAATCAATACCAAAGCAAAATTAAAATCATAAGACCACTTACAGTACATAAAATTATGAGGCGTCAACACTTAGATCATCAGCTAGTGAATTACGTGAGACATAAAGTATAATTTGTTGAAGTTGGGAGCCAAATTGCATCTCTGACTTTTCCTTCTCTCCTATATCTTCGAAGATACTGGGGAAAATGAAATTACTCGTATATTGTCACACTTCGAGTCCTGTGTTATCAATCGTTCAACTATCAAAGAAGCTTTAGTTGATATGGCAGCGTAGATATAATACAATCACCATCAACACAATCATAATCTGCCCATATATGTACATACGTGCCATTGCTAGGCACAGGCCTTCTCTATAGCTGAGGGGGTTTAGGCATTAGTCCATGATGCTTGCCTAGTGCGGGTTGGCGGACTACACACCTAAGAAATTTTTAAGACCTAGCTGTGCGAGTTTCCTTAGTAGGTATATTTTTCTTCACAGTTTATTTTTTTACCGTTAAAGCACGTGATAATTCAAAATAAATTCCTCTAAGCCAAGCCCTCTTACCATAATAGCTCGCAGTTTCCTCTTGTTTAATAAATTAATGGCCGAATAAAGAGGTCACATTATTAACAAAGTAAATAAAAACAAGAAGTATTTAACGCAGCCATGGCCGTACGAATTAGGCGGAGGTGACATCATGCTAAACAGAAATTATATGACATTCAAATAATAAAAAAATTATACGGCTTTTATGAGCGCACTTGTATCACCTCGAATTTTTACTATTTGCCGCGTGGGACACGGGATGAGCGATGAGCGGAATAAGGTAAGTTCAAAAACGTTGAAATTGTGTAATGTCTAGTATATAATTATTTATTACAAGGTCAGAATATTTTCGTTTACGTGTCAAATTAGTTAACCAAAGATTATTTTTTTAGAAAACTTTATAATAAAAATAAATTTTATATTGTCTTTTCAGAACCATACAACCACGATACGAATGTAGTTGTTACAAATAACACACTGAGGTACTATTTTAAAGTTAACAAAAATGACATTTGACCTTTGGTGGCATAGGTAAAATAGAATGAGTAAGCAATAGGTAGGCGCGAAATTTAAGATATGAGACTTTAATAGCGGTGTTTGAATTTGTTAAGTCAACGATACGTCTTATAAAATGCAAAAAAAACGTCCGATAATTTGACACTAAAAATGGTATGTTACTATCCTCACATGCAATGGGGAGTTTATGTTATATCGAGAACTAACTAATGTACGTACCAATGCGTTTGCTTGTTTGTTCGTTACGCTTTCACGCACCAACAGTCCAACGTATTGGCAAGGAATTTAACATAAATTTTAGTCACGTAAGACTAGAGACTTACGTCGCGGGTTCAAACCCTTTGCATTTAGCTCTGACTGAATTTTATCATTTATCACTTACTTTACGGGGAAGGAAAATATCGTGGGTTAACCTGTTCACCTTAATGCTCTTAGGGATTTTTTTATAAACTGGGATGTTTATAAACTGGATGAAGATGATATTAGGACAACATAAAATAAATATAGTTAATCATAATAATTAGTTCAGGCCGAAGACGTTTTAAGCGTATCTATAAACACCTAGGTCCTAGTATATTATTTGTTCAACATGGTAATATAAAGTGTTCTCGAAACCGACGTGCATGCGTGAAGTGGATAATGTCATTTGGATCGTAGCATATATTCCTTCGGTTCCTCGAAATATTTTTTTTATATCGCTATTATCTCCCAAATCAGGCCCAACGCCAAACAACATAGACATTCGTAAAACGCGTGATTTGGAGCAATTCGTTTGTGATTTACTACGAGGGGTGTCACCGGGCGGGCGCGGGGGTGCGGGGGTGTGCGGGGCGGGGGCGCGGGGGGGGGGGGCGGATCCACTCGCGTAAATCATACCGTTTCATAAATACCCTCTTTGGAGCCATGGTTTAACTGCCTCGTATTCATATTATCTTGGTCTTTTATAGAGGTTTTTTAAAGTTTAACTACTTATGTATCGATACATCGGTCTGTCGTGGTAGTCGGTCATGTTATGAGGAGGGATGAAACGTGTTGGTAAAAAGTGGTGAGTATGAAAGTTAAAGGATGTATGGAGAAGGCAAAAGAAAAGATGGATGGAGTGCGCTAGAAAAGATGTGAAATTAGAAGGGGTGACTGAAAGACTGGGGTGTATTGGTCTAAATATCATATTAGAGGAAAAATATCATGATCACACTACATCATGCGTCTTGGTGGTATTCACATATCTATATTTTATGAAGGAACCACGTGTAGAATAAAATGTAGTAACCATGATAGAGAAAAATAGTAAGAAGAAAATTTGACTGAGAGACGATTTTACACGATAAGATGACTGACAAAACTGACTGAGTATTATAAAAACCCACATTAAGTTGACACACTACTCGTGAACCTCTGAATAAAATCAACTTATTCATCAACAAAATTAATCGCACAATTAAGAAATTAGCGAAAAACAGAACAAAGGTAGCACCTACTTTCTGTATAAAAACAGATATCAGTTAGTGCCAGTGTCTCGGTATAACCATATTTCAAAGTGGTAGTGTCAGTTGCAATCTGTTTGGTAAACGGTACTAAAGACTAAGCTCGACAGAGGCGTTACACAACTGTCTATCAGATTCGAATTGCAGCAATCCGAATGTGTCTCCTTTCCCGGGGGTGGCAGAGCAAGGGTTGAAGACAAAATTTTCGCACTCGTGTAATGGTCCATAGTGAGATGTCTTCTTCTTCTTCATCAACCCATATATGCCCACTGCTGAGCACGGGTCTCCTCTACCATTGAGAGGGTTTTAGGCCATAGTCCGCCACGCTGGCCTAGTGCGGGTTGGCGGACTACACACCTAAGAAATTCCTAAGAACTTTTAGGTGTGCAGGTTTCATCACGATGTTTTCCTTCACCGTTAAAGCAAGTGATCATTCAATTTGAATACACACATAACTTCGAAAAGTCAGAGGTGTGTGCCTGGGGTTCGAACCCGTGACCGCCGAGATTCTCGACCGCTTGGCTAAACCTCGAGGCCAGTGAGATGTGCAAGTGTACTATTCGGGATATGTTTTTTCTAAGTTATCTATTATTTATAACTAAACAACTACTAGCGAAATGTAGTTGTATATAACAATAAATACACCTGCGTAGTCTTGCAATAATATCGTGGCAAGTGCATACATACATAGTACCTTTGTATTTACGGTTAATAAAGTAAAGTTTAAAATAATTTTTCTTCGTAAGATGTATGAATTCCATTTATTATTCGATATTACATGCTATTCCAGCAACTATGTCTAACATGCCACCTATCCCAGAGGCATTATCTTGTCGACTGGTAACTTATGATCGCGCTCTTCATTGTCCAGTGTCGACTGTGAGTGTCGACGCGATCGCACTGGTTTTACCAGGAGCCAGTCAACAGTCAGTACAAAGCCTCGAAGTTCGCACTTGCGTGTTATCGCAGTAATAAAGTACTTAATACGAATTAGTTTGACCTATGTTGTCGTTAGTCGTAGAAATTTCAATGCCATAGCCATATTATGGTTTATATTAAATAATTGTAAGATTGTTATTTAATTTGTGTAAGGGTTGTTTATTTGACCGCGCGGCTGTTCCACACAGTTAACTCTTAATACTAAGTTTGTATATTATATTTTTATTATGTGTGTATTATGTTTTTGGGATGAAATAACGTCTACGTGTCCGAAGGAGTAGGCAGAGGTAAGTTCTACATTCAATTTTTGATCGAAGCAAATATTAAATAAATAAATACACCCAACAGTCACATACATAGTTCTGACCCCAAATTAAGATACAAGTCTTGTGTCGTGGGTATCAGAAACTACGAGAGACTTTTCGGTCTCACAAACACCCAGACCCGAAACAAATATTAGTGGATCACACAAACATTTGTCTCGGTGCGGGAATCGAACCCGCGGCCCCTCGTGCGCAAGCTGGTGTCTAGCCAACTGCGCCACGGGGCTGTCAAAATATTATAAGCAGTTTCCTTTAGAAAATTATTAGTAGCGTTGTAGTAGGGTTAAGACTGTTTCCTTACAAAGAACAATGACTTTTCCTAATGAATATCCTTGGTTGTTATTATTTAGGTGGTGGTTATTAGGAAAACGTCAAAATTTGTAAATATTTATCTGGATGTTATTGAGTTTTATTGTGTTTATAATCATAACCTTCCTTAATTTTTATAATCAACTAGCTTTTGCCCGCGACTTCGTCCGTGTAGACTACAGGGTTGAATTCAGATAGAAAATAAGTTATAGTCTATTTTACTTCTCAGAGTCCTATTTATGCACGTACCAAAAATCATTCATATCGGATTGATAGATCCAGAAATACCCATTCTCACGGGAATACTACATTTTCTGGGATAGAAAGTATCCTATATTACTTCCTTGGTTCCTATTTATCTCCATACTAAAAATCATTTTGATTGTCTCAGTAGATGCAGAAATACCCAATCCCACGGGAATACTACATTTTTCGGGATAAAAAGTATCCTATGTTTCATTCTGATGTATAAGCTATATTATTGTAAAGTTTCATTAAAATTCATTCAGTAGTTTTTACGTGAAAGCGTAACAGACAGACAGAGTTACTTTCGCATTTATAATATTAGTATGGAAGTATGGATGTAAATTACAATTTTATATTATATGTAACGTTTGTTTTAAATGTTTTACAATTTTAATCTGCTGAACCGATTTTGAGTAAATTTACTACAGAATTGAATAAAGTGAATATAGTGTTCCACAGAACACTATTTATCCCAATACTTGTTACGTAAAATTTCTATTGTGTACTTTCGATTTCCATCATATATCAAAAGTAATAACCTGAAATAATTCATGTTTTTATTTAAGCATTAAAAACTTTTTAGTGGATAACAATGATCAAACACAAAAGACAATACAAATAGATTTATTTCACTTTCCTATAAAGTTGTAAATGTCATCAAACGCTTTCGCAACTTTGTAGGAAAAGAAAATGAACAAAGGAAAATATGGATTTTCCATAGGAAAACTGAAAGTTTATGGGGCATTACGGAGTAATATTTTACGTTTGGTTGTAAAACCAAAGTTGGCTGCGCTATAATTTTTATCGTTGCCATATCATTAACGATGCTTTTATTGTCACAATGAAACGTGATTTGTTTACTGTCTCGTCTGTTTGTATTTAAACATATGGATTAGATAGTTGGTAGACATATGGATACATACATAGTATATTTTAGTAAGTTAGTTATAGAGATTATAAAGATACCAAGACTGAAAAATAAGACAGGTAACAGTTACGATGATTACAAAGGTCTTAGTTTATAACATCAAGCCAAAAAATTGGCGGATTCCTAATTACCACAACCATTTAATACCTACTTATTGTTGGTAAGAAATTGTTATTATTGCTATTTTCTTCAGAACCAATGTGTTTGTTTTCACTATAGATTTTACTGTCTTAATTTTCGATTAGTCTTATCACACCCTGCATATTTTCTTACGTTGAAATAAAATAAATAATCCAACAGTCACATAAATAATTCCCATCACACACTAGGATACAAGTCTTGTGTCCTGGGTATCAGAGAGTACGAGAGACTTTTTCGGTCTCACATACATTCATCTTCTTCTTCTTCTTCATCAACCCATATACGCCCACTGCTGAGCACGGGTCTCCTCTACCATTGAGAGGCTTTAGGCCATAGTCCGCCACGCTGGCCTAGTGCGGGTTGGTGGACTACACACCTAAGAATTTCCTAAGAACTTTTAGGTGTGCAGGTTTCATCACGATGTTTTCCTTCACCGTTAAAGCAAGTGATAATTCAGTTTGAATACACACATAACTTCGAAAAGTCAGAGGTGTGTGCCTGGGGTTCGAACCCGCGACCGCCGAGATTCTCGACCGCGCGCCTAAACCTCGAGGCCATCACTGCTTTATACATACATCCATACCCGAATCAAAAACGTGCAAATCACTCAAACATTTATTTCAGTACGGGGATCGAACTCGCGGACTCCCGTTTCGCAAGCCAGTATCTAACTTACCGCGCCACGGGGCTGTCTATTCTTTCAAGTGACTCTACCTACCCAGGATTCGAACCTCAACTCAACTAGTAACGTAATTACTATCTGAGACAGGAGAACGATTATTACACACAATCTATACTAATATTATAAAGCTGAAGAGTTTGTTTGTTTGTTTGTTTGTTTGTTTGTTTGTTTGTTTGTTTGAACGCTAGGATCTCAGGAACTACTGGTCCGATTTGAAAAATTCCTTCACTGTTAGATAGCACATTTATCGGGGAAGGCTATAGGCTATATAACATCACGCTACGACGAATAGGAGCGGAGCAGCAATAAAGAATGTTTCAAAATCGGGGACATTTTTTTCTTTTTGTGAGCTTCCGCTGCGTGCGCTGCGGAAACGGTTAAAGTTTTGCTAAAATAATGTATAAGAGCAATGTTCCTCTTTAAAAGTTCTAAAAAAAAGTCCGCGACAGCATATGTCTATTCTTTAAGGGTGGCTCACTATAACGTTTTTTAATCCTAACCAAATTCATTTTAAAATAAAGTTTTATTTGTGAAGGTGTTTTTATAAATATGATATTAATCCTTATCCAAATAAATACGTTATTCGTTACAAGTATTTAATTTTAAATAAAATTGCCCTTTACATCATTTGATTTCACTGAGTATCTTAGAAGATATTGCAGTTTTAAAATATTGATCAAGCGCGCAATAATGATGCACAAGGCGCCGATCGAAGCGTTACGGTTTCACGTTTGAACAATTTGACCGAATTGTATGATTTTGGTATGGACATAAATATGACTCTGAGAAGTAAAATAGACTACAACTTATTTTCCTTCTGAACTCAACCCAGTAGTCTACGCGGACGGAGTCGCGAGCAAAAGCTAGTCACTATATAAAAAACAACATTATTTGTCGGTACTGTATAATTTACTAGATTACATTATAATTCTGGGTCCTTACTCCTTATTACATAGTTTTACATTTTCTACCCCACAGGTAATTCGTATTGTAATCAATATTAATACAGAAATGATGTATATTAAAAAATAAATGTACAATTTTAAATAATTTTCAATAAAGGTTTATTTATCTTGAAAATAAATTTATTTTTCAATTAACTGAAATTTATGACATGGTTTAAATATATCGTATTGAGTGTTTTATTTTTATTTTCAAGAAATAGTGGGTACCTTTTAATATTTTTGCTTGTCAGTGTACAACAAAGTGTAATAAATAAATAAATTCAGTTTATTTTTTTTTCCTTCAACGCCTAGACTACCCAAATTTTTACAATTTGGTTCAATTATTTTTTATATATTTATGTATATACTATTCTTTATATTTTGACTAATGATTATAATTTCTTTCATTTTTCAATTTCTTTATAAAATATGTTACATTTGTATATTTAGATGTAACTAATAATAATAGCCTTTTATTCAGATACAATTACAATTATATGATGAAAATACATAGAAAATTTACATTTAATATCAATCTTAATATAGCCTCTTATCAGAATTTTATTTTAATATCTTCATAATAATATACGGAATACTAATTTAAACAATATTCCAACATTATCTATACTAATATTATAAAGCTGAAGAGTTTGTTTGTTTGTTTGTTTGTTTGAACGCTAGGATCTCAGTAACTACTGATCCGATTTGAAAAATTCTTTCACTGTTAGATAGTACATTTATCGAGGAAGGCTATAGGCTATATAACATCACGCTACGACGAATAGGAGCGGAGCAGCAATAAAGAATGTTTCAAAAACGGGGACATTATTTTCTTTTTGTGAGCTTCCGCTGCGTGCGCTGCGGAAACGGTTAAAGTTTCGCTAAAATAATGTATGAGAGAAATGTTCCTCTTTAAAAGTTCTAAAAAAAAGTCCGCGACAGCATATGTTTATTCTTTAAGGTTGGCTCACTATAACGTTTTTTATCCTAACCAAATTTATTTTAAAATAAAGTTTTATTTGTGAAGGTGTTTTTATAAATATCATATTAATCCTTATCCAAATAAATACGTTATTCATTACAAGTATTTAATTTTAAATAAAATTGCCCTTTACATCATTTGATTTCACTGAGTATCTTAGAAGATATTGCAGTTTTAAAATATTGATCAAGTGCGCAATAATGATGCACAAGGCGCCGATCGACGCGTTACGCTTTCACGTGATTTGACCGATTTGTATGATATTTAGTATGGGCATAAATAGGACTCTAAGGAGTAAAATAGACTATAACTTATTTTCTTTCTGAACTCAACCCTGTAGTCTACGCGGACGAAGTCGCGGGCAACAGCTAGTAATCAGATATAAGGAAACCAATGTCCACTAATTCGCTAGAGCCTCAAATCCCTTCAATGTTAACCCAGCAGGGCGACATATACTGCCATAATTGAAAGATCAATAACACACTAAATACTACGAAAACAAAACCTAAATATTTTTTCTCTACCAATATTCCTAATAAACGTAAAAAAATCGCCCTGCAAAAAAGTTCATTGAACATCCAAATATAGTGGTAGAGTCGCTAACGACAAGCGAGGGTAGAGTCTGTCCGTACGACTGAGGGGAAAATGCGAAAACTCTCCCCCGTGCGGCGGCCATGTTGTGACGTCCCCCGACTGCCGACCGAACGGACTCAGGCGAGACTCTACCTAATATTTATTGTGCTTCAGTATTGTTTATTGAGTGTATTAAATAAACTGAATGGGTAAATATGAATGTTAAATTAAAAAAAGTAATGGTTTATTTCGAGGTGTAAAATAATGTATAGTTAACTGAGCAAAAATTATTAATATGAATTAAGAAGATATAAATACAGTTTGAATCTTATGTACAGAGATATAAATCAAAGAAATATTTTTGAATATCGATAATAACTATTATGATGAAATCACTCTTTACAATTGTACTATTAAAAATTAAGCTTCCAATTCAGTTCTTCTATCAAACAAGAACCAAATACTGAAATAAATAAAAAAACCGCCATCCCGTCCAAACATCACGTCGAAATTTTAAAAAAGCGCCCCAAAACTTCCAAATCAATGCTGTCACAACTCACAACTGAAAGCAAAAAAAAACAAAACACTGCTACCGAGTCCGTGCCAGTGCGCTCTTTGATGATGCCGGCGGCGGCTTATTGGCGGCACAAAGGAGGGGGGCGTGGCCTCCGCCGACCACGCCTTCGTCGGGTAAGGGTCCAGAGAGTTACTCCAGCAAACGACACTCGGCGCTTGCCGGCTGCGCCACGCTCCGACACGAAACGACACAAACACGTGCTCACATCACCCAAAATTCGCAGTGCACAGTGAAGCGAACGCATGGACCAATGACTGTGAAGTGAAGTGACCGTGACGTGAACTGCAGTGAAGTGATTTTGGAATGCGTATCTTCCACACAGTACAGTACCGGTATCTTCCAGTAGCATACCACAGCGCTTCAGACTGCTTGATGGTCGAAACAGTGCAATATACGAAACAAAGAATTAGTGAATTAAATCGTTTATAATAATCCAATTTTAATTGATAGATTTCTTGTTTTAATGTATTTATATTGGATAACAAAGCAATTTTAATTAAACCGACCTCTATCGGCGGACGTGATCAATTTGCAATTAAAACGAAAATCTCGAGTATCGGGGCCATTGGTTTTTTGTTTGGAAATCAATCTGCACAATTTACATTTATTTAAATTAGGTAAACAATTTGTAGGCAAATTGAAAATTAATTTCAAAGTGTAAATTGATTCGTGAAAAGTATTTTAAATTTAGAATTCTGAAATTTAATCTTTATCGGAGTTTATTTATAAAGTGTTTATTCAAATTAATTTATATTTATACTGCATGATTAGTTGTAAATATATAGGTGTGAATATAAATAAAATACGGAAAAAACAATAGGACATGAAAGTGCGGTAACAATAGTTTACCGTCACCTCGTAGTGGGACGACGGTTAGTGACCAAAACAAATCCAACACTCGTGCAGAATTGAAGTGAAATTGTGGTCACATGAATAAACAAAGTTAATATACATTAGTGATTAGTGAATTGGAACTCAAGGCTCAGAAAGCAGTGGCCAAATTAACTTCTGTGAGTAGACCATATCTTCTGCTAGAAGACCAAGATATACTAAGAAGAATAAAACATCATAGAAACTAGCGAATTATAAATAGAAGATACCAAATCAACTAGTGACAGTGTTTTAAGATAAGACCCAGTAGCCAATGTTGAGAAGTTGTGGGATTCAGTGATAAACAGCTCACCAAACTAACCAAGACAGCCGACGCTGAAGATAAATTGAATAAAATAAACAAAGCTAGGAGGTTGTAACAGTCCTCCGAGGTGTCAATCCTGGTCATGACCCAATAGCTCATTTTGAGTGACGGTGGGATTCATTGATAGACAGCTACTTTAACACAGTAGCGATTTAAAAACAGACCCCAAGTTATAACCTTCTAAGTTTTTTAAACACTCGTCGTGGGTAACCTGAAGCTAAGAGGTCATGACCCAATAGCTCATATTGAGAGACCGTGGGATTCGGTGGTAAACAGCTACCATAACACAGTAACAATCTAAAACAGACACCAAGTTATGATCTTCTAAGTCCTTAAACAAACGCCGTGGGTAACCTAAAGCGGGATCCTGGTCATGAGCCAATAGATGAGAGGCTGTGGGATTCAGCGGTAGTGGACACAGCTGCCAAGATAGCAGGCGAGCCGAAGTTGCAGGTGTGCGGCTGGGGCGGGCAGGGTGGCTACGCGCTGGAGGCATGCGTAGACCCCGGCCTCTTGCGCCCCCAGCCGCACTCGAGCCAGCTGGGGACTGTGTACGCCACCAAGAGGAGGAGGCGGAACGGGAAGAGGCAAGTCCATTTTTGTTTTTTTTTTGCTGATTTAGAATGAGATTTTGATTGAGGATTTTTGATGGTGTTTGGTTTTATGCGTGGATTTATTTTCAGAGGATTTTAAATAGTTTCGGGTGTTTTAAAAGGTATATACCTAGTTAGCCGCATATAAATTGAGCCCTGAATTTGGAATTGACGGTAAATTTAAATATGCTTTGAAAATTGTTATTTATTCTACAAGCGGTGACAAATATTTTTTGCTAATATTATCTTTTTTAACTACTCGTAAAAACTCCGCACATAAATAGTGTGAAATATGTTTCCTTACATTTATTTTAATTTAATATCATCCAGTCAATATTGATTAGTTGAAGGACAAATTTGCAGAAAAATTATTAATATTAAATTTACAACCTATTTTAAAATAATGACAAAAAATATCTCTTGATATGTTTACATTGCATTTACAAATGCGTCAGGTATTATTTAGCATTTTTTGACTATTGCAGTATTATGTGTTATTTTTCTTAATATTTTCCATTTTACAAAATTGTCCACCGAATTGCAATTGAATAGAAATTAAATTACGAACTCTTTCACATTGTTATCGTAATTGTGGAATAATATTATGAACACTTATAAAATATATTTGTATTCGTGAGTTTTAACATATTTTCTATTAATATTTAATAAGTCATAGAACATATTAGTATAAGCTTTAATCTAAGTGTAAAGATATATAATTAGAGACAAGAAAAATCTGTAACAATATTCAATACAATCTTTGCCTACGTCTCTGAGATTTTAATAGGTTTCTTATCTAAATATAATCTAATCAATATTATTATTCTAATGCACACAACAATGTTTGAATAAATTCTTCTTTTCACTTCTTATCTGGTGGAAAATCAAAAATCCCGTCGGCGACGGAATGGTAGCATTCTGAAAAATCTTTATTACTGATGTGATTTAAAAGTTAGTTGTGATATAGCATTGTTTTCGAGATGAAAATATCTTTTTGCATAAAATACAATTTTTTATTAAAATATAACGATTTATGTGTTTTAAGCTATTTCATGTTTGAACTATAAAACAAATTAAATATATTTTTTCTATGAGAAATAATAGAGATTTAGTTATTTTATGGCTTCTAAAGATTATGATTATTATTGAAAAAACTTAAATAACACTTTTAAAATGCATTTGAACTGCAAATTTATCAAAACCGAACTCCATATTAATGGAAATGCTATATTTTGAGTTATTTGCAAATTCAAGTTTAAGCAAAATATGAGAACATGCATTCAGAAACGCTTCGACGACAAAGTACGTCACTAAATATATGTTCTTACATGATTCCTACTGAAAATTCTCTTTTTGGTTTTATGCATATCATTATTTTTTTTTGTTATCGTATACAACATTTTTTAATATACAATATTACAAAGATTAATTGTTTATTTAAAAGTAACATTGTTTTCTTTTTCACGGCTAAACCAAGCAAATAAATAAAATTGTCAACTGGGTGCATCTGAATTTTGAACCCACATTGTACCCGTACAACATCATACATGATCGTTAGTTTTTCTTAAATAAAAAATTTAATATGTTAGTTTTTCATTTTTAAGCATAACGCCTTAAATCCTTGAATGTAGTGAGTATATTAGAATATTAAAAAAAAAAACAATATTTTTTTATGTTTAATATATTACTTTGATGTTATATTCTAATACTACAAAATCCTACTTGATTTAACCCATTTTGATTCGAAAAAATACGTGCAATATGTTTTTGGCTTTATTAAATTTTATATTGTCTATAAAAAAAAATATTTACAAAGAATCGCGGAACAGTGCTAACTAAAAAATTCTCCGATTGTCTTCAATATAGGAACCCTATTATTTCGCATTTGGATACCACAGTTATTAAATTTTCTACAATATGAGAAAAACTTCTTTTATCCCAGTGGAGTTACTTTATATAGTCTACTAATATAAGTTAATCTTTTATTTGCTTAACCCAAAAAATTAATAATATTTTGTTTTTCCCGTACTTACTATTTGTACGATTAAAATCTCAAATATATTCCAATAGATATGTGTTTCTTTATATACTTATAGCACATGAAAATCTAATCAATATTTGTTTGATTGTCGGAAAAAAATATTTATTTAAAAAACACTACTGTTTGCTACCAAAGGAACCTATATATTTTTTTTTCATATACCTATATTTATTTTTTTATCTGAAATAAATGTTATTTTTTATTATTTATTTTATAGGATAAAACTACTACTATAAAAGGCCTTTGCAATTCCCTAGCCTAGGAATTGAACCCACGACATAGTGTAATAACGTACAATAGTGCATGCAGCGGTTAGCATTAATTATGTACTATAATTAATTTTACCTTAATATATTTAATTAGCAGACTTTGATTAATGACATTTTTTACCACACATTGCGGTAAATTAATTTACTAAAACATGTATAAAATAATTAGTATGGTTAACAGCCTTTATGGCTCGGTTGTTTAGGTACCAGCTGTTAAACGATAGGTCGCGGGTTCGATCCCCTTAAAAAAGCTGTATACTTTATAGCTTGGTCAAGTCGGTGCAATCAATGTCTTATATTTATATATATAACATTACAATTTAATTTATTTATATCATGTTGATACTTCTAAGACATCAACATTACAATCATGGGAACAAGTAAATCAAAATTTATATTTTAAACCGTATATTTTTCGTTTGAAACATGGTACGTGAACTCTTAAAGGAAAATCCTGGTTTATTTTTAAAATATCAGTTTTTAATTGAATGTAACGATAATTTTAGACTTTGTTAATACGAATACTATTGATCACTTCGGTCCACGGCTGAGAAGACAATTCTTAATTTCACTTACCGCTTATTTATTCTGTCTTATTATTACGCACCAATTTTTTAACATATTCATAAATTTCTATTGTATTATGTTAACTATTTTTAAGTTAATAAATGAACACTTATTAAGCACTAGACATGGAAGTTTCCCATAGATACATATTTTTCTCCAACTCTTCCATATCTGAAACTTGATTATAAAATTGTTCTCAAAGACGAATGGATCGAGACCATTTCTTAAAATAATACCAAGCCATTATTATTCAAAATAGACAGATTATAATCCTTTTTTTAACCCTTCAATAACCGGATGTACCAAATATAACAACAAATGTGAAAAAACCTTCAAAATCGTAACAAATCGATTTACAACAATTATAAGAGTTTTGGTTGCGTCCAAATCTTGGCCGTTACTTGCCGTACATTTCCACAGCAATTTAAACTTTACGCCTATCACGATACGGTTTACAATTCACAATTTTCTGCCGTTAACTTTAAAATTGTTCGTGTCGGCGGGCGTGGAGCTATGGCAACTGGATGTGGCTTGTGAGCGTACTTAGTAATTTGTGTTGTAACAGAAATAAATATCAAAGCAAAATATGAAAAATAACATGCAGTCAGATACGTTTTGACGTCGAAATAGGTAGCTGTAGAAATTGGAATAAGTATCGATATAGATATGCGAATAAACATGGGGAAGAACTTAGGCTATGCGTATTTTGCTGAATATCTCCTAACTCTGAAATAGAATTTTTGCCGATATGACGTCCTAACTATCGAATTATTCTGCCAGTAGAGACATAGCCATGTTTATTTATTTATTTATTAACATAATTAATAACATCTTTACAGTTACCCAATGCGATGTTATAACTATCTAAAACTAAATTACATTAACTAAAACTAAACTTAACTAAATTACAGTTGTATTCCTTTCTATACATGTATATGCAGCTTCTGTGAATATCGTCAGGTTACAACAAAATATATGTTATTTTATTTAAAATTATACGCACATACGCCAACCTAATGGCAGTAGTTCTATAGACGCCCAAAAGTCTAACTTGCCTTACAAAATTTCTAATAATAATTATATATTTTTACACCTTCTGTTAAGAGAAACAATTTGCCATATAAATGATAATGTCCTAAGTCGACAACAAACAACTATAAACAAGATATTACTAACATGTAACACTATTAACTTAAAACTCGGGTAACGGATATATCGACCTATGCATAGAATAAAGTTACTTCTGACTATAACACCAAAGTACTTTTTATGTCTATAATAGAGTTAGAATTGTTTATATATTGCACTAGTTTAATAATAATGATCATACATTTTATTGTTGTTTGAAGAACATACAAAATAACTGATAACTTTGTGCCCAATTAATTTTAAATTTCTGAGAAAGAGAAGTTGTGCAAAAGCACATATAACTTTATTCTGCGCATAGGCCCATATGAGGGCTGCTCAACATCGGTATGGTTGGCGCTTTCTCGAGGTAGCCTACCTTTAGCAGTGGACAATAATCTAAATAATACTTTTGAATATAAGTATCGCTATTGACAACCGCGCTCGGTGTCCCTTCCATAGACACACGATCTTATACCATAGAGATTATGACCGGCCCATAAGGTTTGATTCTATTACTAATTTATTGGGTGGGTAACCAGCGTGCCGGACACGGGCCGCGTGTGACCGACACCATAGGTAATTCACTAACGGGTTTTGGGTTCGAATTTACGTGCGAAATTTAGCGTTTTGCAATTTTATAATAGTTGAATGTGGTTTTGTTGGAGATTTCTTTGTAAAAATTTATTTTGTGTCGTGGGTATCAGGAACTACGAGAGACTTTTAGAACTCACAAACTTGCTTAAAACAAATTTATCTGTGGAACAAATTATTAGAAAAGTTAAATGTAGAGATGTTCGTGATTTTGTAGGGTAGTTGTTGTATTATTACCAAGAATATAAAGTAGAGAAACTCAATACTACTTTATTCCGTTTTGGAATCAAAACATCTTGTACAGTAATAAATAAATACACCCAACAGTCACATACTTCTGACCCCACACTAGTATACTAGTCCTGTGTCGTGGGTATCAGAAACTACGAGAGACTTTTCGGTCTCACAAACACCGACCCGAAACTAATATTTGTGGATTACACAAAGATTTGTCTCGGTGCGGGGATCGAATCCGCTGCCGCTGGTGTCGCAAGCTGGTGTCTAGCCAACTGCGCCACGGGGCTGTCAAAATATAAAATCTGCGATTTGACTATTAATTAAATTAAATAATACTATTAGATACCAAAACCATAACCAAATAATTCTTTTTGCGATTCGAGTATCGGACCCACAAATAATAATTACGTATTTTAACTTCGAAGGAAAATATAGTGAGGAAACCATAAAAACCAAACTATGGCAGTTGTTCAAGAGGTCCATGTCCAACAGTGAGATGCATGGCCATATGATGATGAAAAATGTTTTTTTTCTAATTTACGGACCTTAACTATAACATAATATTTTGTCTTTCCCAATAAAATAACCAACACCATTAGTAAAAGCGAGACAATACACAGCTACAATAGGAAACCACAATGCTACAGAAACAGACAATATGTTTAGCCCACTCACATTGAGTATGAAATCTGTGAAGCGTGCCTTACTGTCAAGTCATCGTGACAATTCTGTTGAGTTTATTAACAGAACATTAGTTGAAGTTAGCGAGTGTTTCTGTGTGCCATACTGCATACGCATACATTCTCACGCATTCTATGAGGGTAGTCAGAAGTATCATACATACGTACACTCTCTTAGTAATTTGGGGACCGTGTGATATAAATTGTATAAATGTGTACCAATAAATGTGTTTGTAAACCAATAGCCCTTCATTTTTGTTTGAAATTTTTATCATTGGTCTTGTGATCTTAGAATGAATCGGTGACAGACAAGTGGCAACTCTTATCCCCATAAAATACTGT
Source organism: Cephonodes hylas (assembly GCA_030295005.1). Taxonomy (NCBI): domain Eukaryota; kingdom Metazoa; phylum Arthropoda; class Insecta; order Lepidoptera; family Sphingidae; genus Cephonodes; species Cephonodes hylas. The sequence goes on from AP025382.1 coordinate 9,173,020, forward strand.
CTATTTCCTTTTTAATTTTATTTAGGTGTTTTGTTGATTATTGCAATGTTTACTAGGCTATTTCCAGCCTTCGTTTTAAGCAATAATTTCTGATAGGTTTTTGCGCTAGTGATATTTCAACTTCGAACTTTGAACAACTAGGAATTGAAATCAGGAACCCCAAACCTCTATTTTGTAAGTTTTACCGAATATGGCTTATATCTTTCCGTGGTAATAATAAAAACAGCCTACATATTTGGTTAAAAACCAATAAAAGCCTTCTAATACATCTTATGAACAGTCAAAACATTAAGATTTCAAAATATTCCCTTTACCCCGACTAATCAAAACATTCGCTAAGATCACCTTCTATGTCTCTATCAATGAGCCTTTAATTATTTTGTTCTGAACTAAACGCGCAATGGCAAGACAACTGATTGTTATACACAAATGAATGCGTAAACACACGAATTACGGTGTCGCACGGTGTGTGGTTGTGAAAATTACATGCTTATAGTAAACGATTCGAGCTGGCTGCCTTTATAAAGTTTTAATTTCAACACTTATTATGGTTAGAATGCCTCGTTAGGCCCCAGTTTTATACAGTATGATGATCGTGATCGAAAATTTAGACAGGCAATAAACACGATGATTAAAAATGCTGTGACATTTAAAATATGTAGTGCTTATAAAAATATTTAGTTATTGTCGGGATTTTTTTAGTATCATGTTGTTTGTAATTACCATCGCTATTGCCTGTCTCAGCTTTCTATCACGGTCTTAATACATCTTAGATCTGCAGCGTGTTATTGAAGTCCCCGATTCGATTTCTGTATGGCTTAAGTTATTAGGTAATTTCCGCCATGAAGCCTTTAATTATACCTACTCGATAAAGGGCAATTAATAAATACACACAACAGTCACATACATAGTACACTGACTAAGATTTGTATCTGCAATTAAAAATTTCCTCACCCCGTACCACATACGCAATCCTTCTTCCTTCACAGAACCAACTGAGCTGATTATCATTATAAAAACAATAATAACAAATATAAAAACAATGGCAAATCAATAAGACAACAATTTATTTTAGGGTTAACTCGGCCGGCGGTGCCATCTGCATGGGGCAGGTGGCCGCGACGGCCCGTGCGCCTGCGCAGTCCTTTTTACCCTCATTCCGCCAGTTTTATTACAACTTATGATTCCTTGTATGCGATATATTGTACAAATATCGTAAAAACTAATTGCTTTTAGGGTTAAGAGGCATCATTGTGGAATAGTACAAATATCTTCTAATGTGTTCTAGCTTGCCCAGTCAAGTATCGGTTACCAGTTGTGAATTGGTAGTCAAAGGGTTATGATGTTAGTCGTATAAAGAAGATTTTTAAAGCAAATATACGTGCATAATCCTATTTTCACCGAAGGAGTAGGCAGAGGTGCACTTCTGCATAGGTTCCATCAGATTGGCTGTGCTTCAATGCTCGGGGTCAATACTGTGCTTATTGATCCTGAAGCACAGGAGTTACAGTGGCAAGCGTATTTAAAAGATGCTATGGGACCTCATAATGACCGCGCTAGACCATATGTGGAATACCAATAGGCTTCATCATCATCATCATCAACCCATATACGCCCACTGCTGAGCACGGGTCTCCTCCATTGAGAGGGTTTAGGCCATAGTCCACCACGCTGGCCTAGTGTGGGTTGGCGGACTACACACCTAAGAAATTCCTTAGAACTTTTTAGGTGTGCAGTTTTCATCACGATGTTTTCCTTCACCGTTTAAGCAAGTGATAATTCAACTTGAATACACACATAACTTCGAAAAGTCAGAGGTGTGTGCCTGGGGTTCGAACCCGCGACCGCCGAGAATCTCGACCGCGCGCCTAAACCTCGAGGCCATCACTGCCTCTAGATCAATCACCAATAGGCTTATGTGTAGGTAATGTAGGCGAGTTTACCTTGGTGTTTACCATGGTAAACTGTTAAAACAAACAATGATTGAAGTGCGCAAAGTAAATTGTCGGGACCGATTGGTTCGAGATCGGCCCAAACACCTTATTACCAGCGATAGGCGCACGTCGATCAACCCCGCGGGCGAACGCAAGTATGTAATTTTGACGAGTTTTTGCAAAGTCGCCTTTTATCGAACATTAATTGATTGTGTTTTAATGAAACGCTGTTAGCCTTGAAGAGCGTTTTATTTTTTATCACCATCGGCTTTGAATGCGTTGACTGCCGGGTTGGGATAAGTTATTGTGTGTTTATTTTAGGAGATTCTCAGTAGCAGTATAGTCTGGAAATGTGCCCGAGAATCGGCAAAAAGCTCGTCACATGGTATGATTAAACTAGCAAAACCTGGGTTTCTAATTCACCTTTGTCTACCCCTCAGGGGTTTAGGTATAAAGAGGTATATACGTCATAAGTCTGTAGCATGGATCTTTCAGTTCGAAGCTTAAATACATTGAGTCTTTACAACTCTTGGGAAGAATTAGGTCTTAGCCTGACATTAAGTACCTGAAAAATTAATAAAATTAAGTATCTATATAGTGTACAATAAAGTATATTAAATAAAATAAATATACCCAACAATCACAGACATTGTTATGAACCCACATAAGGACACAAGTTCTGTGTTGTGACTATTAGGAATTACGAGAGGCTTTTCGATCTTCTAAACACCCAGATCCGACACATATTTGTGGATCACACAAACATTTTTCTCGGGTCCTAACCTATCGCTGTAGCCTCTCGGTTTAGAATCTGGTGTCTAGTCAACCGCCCTAAGGGTTTCAATAGATGATAATGAATATTATCTAAACATAAATAAATTCGAGGGTATAAGAAAATAATTACCTTAGACTAATTAAGCTGTAGTGATGGCCTCGAGGTTTAGGCACGCGGTCGAGAATTTCGGCGGTCGCGGGTTCGAACCCCAGGCACACACCTCTGACTTTCGAAGTTATGTGTGTAATTCACAAAGAATTATCACTTGCTTTAACGGTGAAGGAAAACATCGTGATAAAACCTGCACACCTAAAAGTTCTTAAGAATTTCTTAGGTGTGTAGTCCGCCAACCCGCACTAGGCCAGCGTGGTGGACTATGGCCTAAACCCTCTCAATGGTAGAGGAGACCCGTGCCCAGCAGTGGGCGTATATGGGTTGATGATGATGATGATGAATTAAGCTGTTCCATACTAAAGGATTATACAATGATTCAAAACTATGTAAAGGCAGGTGTATCGCCTACATAAGTACCTAGGCCAGCAGGGGGTATTAAAGTACGTTAGACAAGTCTAATTATTGATTTAATCGCTTCATTAGTTTGGCCGGAGCGGACATTAACTGCGAGGTACAAGGTTCGATTAGGCGCAAGGCAATTTGTGTTATTAATAAAAAAGATATTGGATAGTGGTATACATAGTCTGTCTGACATCAAGATAGTAATAACTTCGAGACCCTTATAGAGACTTTTGGTGTCAAAATGTCGTTTATAGAAAGAAAACCAATATTTTTTTATCTGGAATATGCGATATTAAAACTTAGCAGTTAAGACTATTGCAGTATATAAACTATTTGTATTCGTTTCCTGTCTATTCTGTTTAGGAACACTATGAACACTTATGAACTAATTTTATACTGAACATCGGTAGTATCTGTGATATAGTTTTCCTCAAAACCAATGTATGTTTTAATGAAGCTACTTAAAGTATAAGCTAATAGGGTGTATGCGATTTTAAAACGTGACAGCATAGCGTTATTGCTGGTATTTGCATAAAACAAATCGCGAGGAAACCTGCAAACCCAGAAATTTATAGGCATTCCTTAGATTTACAGTCCGCCAGCCGCTACCAGGCCACCGTGGTGGACTAAGGCCTAAAATCCTCTCGGTTAAAAAGGAGGTATATGGACTGTACACGAAGAGGGTATATACGGTGAAAATAATAACCCTCCTTCGCAATCGGCTAAATATTCTGTCAATTAAATATATTATTTTGTAAGCGTCGAAAAGTTCGTTAAAAATTCGAAATAAAACATATTGTTTTTAATGCGAAATTATGCGCGTTTATTATCCGCCCCGGTTCGTTCGCAATAATTGAGCTCATGGCTATCGCGTTTCGTTCATCACTTGCAATTAAACATCAACCCTAAACAATTTTAAAGAAAAGCGAATGCATTAAAGATTTTTAAAATGACTGTAACGAAGTTGATAGGCAGATGTGGAATGTGGACCGTTTGAACTCGCCAATACTGGAAGGGCAAGTGGAAAGCGTTAAAATTGGGTGGTATATAAACGAGGCATCATAATTAGCTTGAAGTAGTCCTCTACTACTGACCCATTAATAAAATTATTTGATCAAAATTATGCGAACTACTTAAAGCAAAAGAAATGTAAAAAGAAAATAAAATTTTAAAATTTTAAATCCTGCATTATTATGCAGGATACATATGTGCAGGATAGGACCAGCATATTTGCTGATCTACTGACTTTTCGGTTAAAATTCTTGACTCCAAAATGTACTAAACAAAAAGTCAAATAACACTGCCATACAATATATTTTATTTACTAAAAAATATCCTATTAAAATACATTGTTATAAAATGTGTGTAATAAACACATTTTATTACAGTCATACGTTGATTATCCAATTATTTTAATCATACTTATTACTTACCACCCACAGTCTAAAGACGGCATAAGTTTTTATCCTCTACGTGACAACCATTTTGATGGTCCTAATTAGATCAAAGGTGAAATCGAATTATGCAGTATGCTAAAAAATTTGCAAAATAACCAGTAAAAGACATTTTGCCTCAAATGGACAATTTATTCTCACGGCAAATTTAATTAAACACTGTAAGGGGCAATCACAAATTTGTAAGTCAAAGAGGTTTTTGTCCCCACATAACTGCCTTTTGTATTTGCGCAAAAATGTGTCGGATATTATGCGAAATATCCGAATTGCGTTTATGGTTAATGTAAGCTTTAAAAGGAGTGTTTAATGAGACAAAATGTACAAAAATTTGGTTGCAATTTTGTTGTAAACGTTCGAACGTTTCATTCAACAATTTTTTAAGAAGTTCTTTTCTCAACTCAGGACTTCAGCTCCACCTTTATTCTGTTATTTTTCGTTGTCTTCATCAGGCCAGTAATTTGATATATTTTTCATAATGACATATGCGCGTAACATATTTACCACCACCCACGTAAAAAGGTTCGAATACATTTCAATACTCTATGTAACTACTGAGAGTTTTGTACTGAAAAAAACAATATGTAATGCAGACCTTATAGAGAAAAAAGTATTACACGTATTTTTTTTCTCTGAAAACTAACATAAGAAAACCTCTTTAAAAGTTCTTCGTATTGAAATAAATTTGTATTGTACTGCATCAGACCGCATATGTATATGTATGTACTCGTTTGTAAGTTATAATCTTGGAGAAATTTGTCTTTTTCATTCTCGACAGTTTAGTTTCAACTTGTAGCCCAAAAGGATTATGTAGGGCTCATTCATAGACTTCAAATATTATACCACTGATAGTAATAAGGAAACAAAAATATTCCGTCGTAGCTTAGAGAAACACATAATACTTGTTCTGTAATATATCTTACATTAAAATTATTTCTCAAAGCACAAAAAATAAAGGTCAAAAATTAAATTTAACAGCGCCAAAAAAACATGATGATACATAATTTTAAACTAAACTGCAATTTGATGTGCTATTAAAGGAATAACTGAAGTTTGTTAGAACTTATCAGTAAAAACATCGTATATCTGAAAAGTAAAAATATATACTTACCTACATATTTCTTACAGCAAATTGGAACGGAAAAACACATTTCAAAATAAAAAGAAAATTAAGACTTAATTTCATTACATTATCCATGAAAGCCAAGTTAGGTGCATCTATAACCGATGTTTGTATAACATGTACCTGGATCATAGCTTGTGGCAGTAAATCCGCCAACCCTATTGGGATTCAGGCGTGAGAGTATGTAACTGTGCCCATAAGCAAAAATTATCGATTACTTCGAAAGTCCGATTAAAGTGTAAAAATTTTATTCCGCAACACGAGCGAGACAATAAATGACTAATAAATAAATTCCTATTAAATTTTATATTAACATCACAAGAAATAACTCCAACAATACCTCAACTGTCACAAGAATGCAAGACAAAGAAAATAATGGAGTGGAATTATCTTCCTATTTCATACAACGCATTCATTTTCTAATTAAGTTAATACTGCGGAGATGCTATAAAAATTGTTTTAATTCCAGTTATATACGCGTGTTTATTGCGTATTAAACACTAATCATGGGTAATGTCTATATCAGCCCATAATAGTCCCACAGATGGGCTTTTTCTATGCTTAAAAGAAGCTTAAACCCATGACACTGCCTTAGAAAAAATATCTTCATTGACGCTTGATGATAATTGTAATTCCATCACACACCCTGTTACTTCTTTAGAATAGCATCAACGGTGGTATAACGGACGTCATAGAAAGCCAAAAGCTTAGATTACCTTACAAAATTCCCAATAATAAAGAATTAATCTTTAAGCCTTAAATCTTTACTTAACGAAATCAATTTAACCTATAAATGAGAACCTCCTAACCACACAATAAACAATTATAAACTGGATATTACACAATCATGGCTTCTATCGAAGTACCGCCACTGATACTGATTAATTAATGACACAACATAAAATTGGTATGAGACAAGTTTATTAACTGCGTCAATAATTCGTGACAGCAACGAATTCCTTTTACGATGAAAAATGTACCCCGAAGCATATAATTTCAAACGAACGATATGATTTGCACAAAACATTATTTTATCATTCTATTAATCATGACAGAAATATATAGCTTGACAAATTGTTTGCATATTTCCATAATCAAATGTGTCTGCAAAATTTCAACATAATATTAATCATTTACTCACTTTATTAAAGTAGCTTAAGAAATATTATTTAGCAGTGATTGAAAACTTCGTGAAGTTATCTGCATAGAAACCTCTGTTAGAATTTCATTAAGTTCGAATGCAATATGTCAAGTCTTCCGAGTCAGATTTCAGATAGACCAAGGCCTTGCTTCTCAATTAATAAGTTGTGTTAAACAAACATCAACGGGCAGATCCCAACATTACCCTCTATTTTATCTCTTTCTTTCTTCCCTTACTGATATTTATAGGATAGTTCACTCAACTGTTCCGCTACTCATAAACGACTTAATATAACAAGCATAAAACACGTGAACTGGTAAACTATTCCACAGATCACTGATACTCATAAATCACGAACTTAAAATTGAGCTGTGGTGGTGACCACAAATCTGTCGTACCGCAAACAAGAACTGTTTCTTTTATGGAAAGGAGGAGATTGAATAAGGTTGAACACATTTTCAAAGCATTTTCCATAAGACACACGACAGAAAACACGTCCTTATCGCTCACCTATTTATGGTCGGGAATCGCTTGCTTTATACTGGCAAAAGGCTTATGCCAGTTTGCCAGATCTATGCAAAAACATTAAGGATGGAGTCCACACTTAGATGCCGCTTTGAGGCAATTTTCGCACTTATGTAGATCAAGCGGCGGTCATTAACAGCAAAATGTCTCTTTTTATAATAGTCGTTAAAGTGACCAGCACAATAATTACAAGAAGTACACTTAACATCTAGAGAGTTGAAAGAAACTAGCCCCGAGATATTTTTATTAGAATAACCACCGTCATCCTATTTTGTTTCCTGTTTTATTCAATAATTTGGCTTAAAAAGCTAAATTAGAGTAAGAATTTTCTACACTAATTCCTATCACTTCATTGATCTTAAAATTCTGGAAATAGGTAGAAAATAATCGTGATTCTAGTCCAAGAAAACTGTGAAATCATATCAGTGATACCATAAAAATCAATATGAAGTGGTGGAAGATTTAAAAACAATGTAATAAACCCTTTTAAAAGTAAATAAATAATATCAATTACAACTGAAACAATCCCTACCATAACAATTAATACTGCAATAGATACCTCCACACCTTCTCTATTCATTCACTGAGAATTTTCATAAAAACGCAGCGTCCCGCTTCGAATACAATCCCATATGTTTCCATAGCTTCCTATCAAATAGAAACGAATGAATTGTGATAAACACGCCACCTTTACAGCTGCAGTAATGGTATCAACCCAGACTCATAATCGTCACCTAGTGTAATTGTGATAAAAAGCCTGGGACGGCTTTCGCACTTGCTGGTTGAAAACGCTGCGGTTGTTTTGCAGCCGTATTGGAGCTATTTTTCTTTTAGCTTTGTATTGCAAGGTAGTAATTTGTTTTGTTACCTGTGTTTTTAAATGGTACGCGTTTATTTGTGTTACGTAATATAGTTTCAATTGGACACCATCAACGAAGTTAACAAGGCTTTTAAATGTTCTCAAATATTTTGTACGCGAGTTTTTTCTAATGTAAACCTCCTCATGATCCTTTCCATGGACTTGGCTCGCGGCAAAGTTTTCTTCTTCATCAACCCACTGCTGAGCACGGATCTCCTCTACCATTGAGAGGGTTTAGGCCATAGTCCACCACGCTGGCCTAGTGCGGGTTGGCGGACTACACACCTAAGAAATTCCTAAAATCTTTTAGGTGTGCAGGTTTTATCACGATGTTTTCCTTCACCGTTAAAGCAAGTGATAATTCAATGTGAATACACACATAACTCCGAAAAGTCAGAGGTGTGTGCCTGGGGTTCGAACCCGCGACCGCCGAGATTCTCGACCGCGTGCCCAAACCTCGAGACCATCTCTGCTTGCAAAGTTTTAGTAACGTATTTTTTCTCTATAATTGAATTTATCTTCTTCATGTCTATTTTCGTAATTTGGTAGCTTTAGTGGTAAATGAATTATATTATTAATTTATAGATTTCAATTGTTAGAATAAGACGTGCCTTCTTAATGTTTATTAAGCGCGTCTAATTTTAGATTGATTAGATTGATTAGATTAGAGGGCTTAGAATATTTTTAAAAAGTATAGTCTCTATGATAAACACTAAAAACAAAACAATAACAAAGGAAGGTAAAATTTACATCAATGCAGTCTCAATCGAGCGTTTTTAAAACCGCTGCGATTTACCCCGTCAGTGTCGCTTCAACCCGCGGTCTCACACATCATTAATGCGTTCTACAACCGCACAGACAGTACCTCTATAATGACTGTCACGGCTGCCTCATGCGCTGCCACAGTTTTTTTTCTAATTCATAATTGTTTATTGAACATTGATGATTCGCATTAGGTAGTGGAAAATGCACGCTTAAATCTTTTATATAAATTGGCGGTTAATTTATCGCTTTTTGTTCGTTGCATTTTGAAAACTGTCGTACGGGAAGTAAAAGAAGGAAATGTATAATTACATATATACGATTGTACAATTTGTATTCTGTCGGTATATATTTGCGTTTTCGTGTTTGAGGAATGCACGAATGTGTAGATTACTATCCATTTTTACTAATCGTAAAAGACATCTAATTAAATTCCACACAATTATTGCTTGGAAATATTTCATAGAGCAATTAGATCGTTCAATCAAATAAATTACAGAGAACTAAAAAAAATCGTATAGTATATTTATATTTTTGGGTTTGCGCCAACCGTGAAAATGACTTACAATCTGATGCAGGCTGCGGTATATTCAACTTACAGAGACAAAAGAAGCGAGTATTAATTTTCAGAAAAAGATTGCATTTATCCGGCAGGTATATGTATTTGTATATCCATGTATATTTTTGTATGATATCAGAACTGTATATGCGATTGTTGGGTGTATTAAATAACAAACAAACGGTAATAACAAAAAAAGGCGCTTTGATAAAAAAAAATTGATGACATATAGATATTAGTGTCACGATCTTTCTAGAAAGTATTTTTTATTCATAAAGACAATGCTACTTGAAAGGACCGTCATAATGGGTATTTCAGTCTCATGTCAAGATTTATACAAAATATCAAAGCGTAGTTTTAGTAAAAAGTCTTCAATCGAAACAAAACAAACAAACATACCTCACGCCTATATTCCCCGAAGGGGTAGGCAGAGATGCATTTCTGCACCCACATTTCGCCAGGCATGTATCAGTCCCACGTAATAGGGGGCGAGCCTATTGCCGTTTTTCGGGCACATTTCCAGACTCCGTGCTGTTACTAAGAATTTCCTAATGGAAAAACCCAATAACACTTTGCCCGACCCGGGAATCGAACCCAGGACCTCTAGATCGCACGGCACATACTTGTACCGCGAGACCACGAGGCAGTCTTCAATCGGTCAACGTTATTTTGAAATGTAGTGACTTGAAAGCAATTCATTGAATCACTGAAATTTAATTTATATCCAGGCACTTATTTATTTCATTACTTCATATTAAAATAAACCAAAAACTCTAGCACTGCTCTTTTCGAAGCAATTAAAAAACATACCGTAAGTAAAATTTTGTTTAATTTTATTAATTCCTGCAGTTCGCAAAAACGTGCCCATAAATTACGTAATAAGATTCTAAAGTCACTGAAAGCATGAACTGCAATTTAGCTCGCGTGCTCCAAAAGTACTATTTGGTATTCTTGTACAAAAAATATCTTTTGCGTTCTTACGGGAAACGGCTCACCCTATGCGACATTTTATTTGCCAATTCAACTTTTTGCCGCGGAGTAAAAACATGAAATTTTAAACATAGCGTTCGTAACATAAATTTTCACTTGGAGTAAAAAACGTATTCATAAGAGATAGCTAATCATTTGTTTGTGGTCATAAGCCAGAGTCATTCGAAATATGTTTAATAGAATTATTGATCTTCTTTATTTCTGCATACAAATAACAAAAGTACCCCTTTTTCATGTATACCTTACCTCTTTCTTGTGGATTTGTGGTTTTGAGTTCTGCTATTTGAAAAATATCACTTAATGATGTACTATATGGTAAATGTTGCAGTTTTAAGCAAAACATAATTTGTTAATCAAAGCATACATACATACACGCAAATTTCTCTAAAGGAAAAGGCACACGTCTATTTCTATAGTTAGGTTTCGTTAGCTGTTTTGAAGTCCCCATGTGGTAGCGAGGCTAGTCTCATTATTTTAGCCCTAAATATGTATATTGTATGTACGACTTATTTCATTACAAAAACATAACTATCCCTATTTTAAGTGTTATAAGACCTAAAAGACTTCCATATAATAAGACATAATTATTATTTATTTGTTCAATCGACTGTTCTTACCCATTAATTCATGAGACCCTTTTAATCCACAATAAACAAAAGTTAATCTAACAGGACTCATTGGAAACTTGTAGATCAATATCGCAATACTTTTGTATGCTAATCTAAGCATCGTTACAAAGGGTAGGTGTGCGAATCTTTTGTCATATTGACGATAAGTCAATTCAAAAATTATGCCTGATTGGATTTGCTGGTGAACAATAGAGAACTGTTCTATGGTAATAGAGGCGTGAGGTATAAAAACTTGTGAAGAATGAGCTCGGATTACCCTGCGGTTCTGTACATTAACGCATTGTTTGGGAAAATAAAGCAAGTGTGGATATCTTTGCAGTGCTATTGAGCTGTTGTTTAGAAATACAGCGTTTATAAGCCGTACTGGAATGGGATAAGGTGGTCCTACTGATTGAAACCTTAGCACTCTTCAATTTTTTAATATACATTTATAATTCACTTTAGGATGAAAGTCTCGCTCATTTTTTCAATCATATCCAATCTGCTATACTCGCCTATGTAAATCTTCATATTATAATAACAAACCCTGCTACAGCATCCACGACATCCAGTTCAATTTTTCCTCTTATGAGCATGGACATCAGCTTATTGTTAGGATATTCATGTGACTCTTTTCTACCTATCGTAACGACTGTTAGCTATTAAGTTAATCGTGATGCAGCCTTTATAGGATAATATACTTCAACTACAAAATTACAAAATGACAATTCAATGACTTATAAATCCATAAAGATTTGAAGAAAGAAAGCACAAACATCTACAGCCATTTCTCTCTTGCTAATACCACTTGGATCACCATTACGCGAATATGTAATACAATGAATTGCAACGTTCGTACGTTAATGGAACCCCATAAAACTCAGCTACCGATACAAGCACTGCTAATAAAGATTTATGTATCAGTATTGTATACACGTCCCACGGTAATTCTGTTCATCACAGCTCATAGTCTATGCTAGCCACGCACGTCAAATTCTCTTAAAAAATCATGAAAGTTTTCTATATGGGACCTGATTAATGAGATTATAAACTGTTTTACATTTTTTACACATATGTACGTAATCTCACGCCTGTATTCGACGAAGTCACGAAAGATTCACATTTTGTCAGGTACCATCATGTTGACCGTAGGACGAAGAAGAAGTTCCACTGCTGGGCATAGGTCTCCTCTACAACTAAGTGGGTTTTTAGGCATGAGTCCACCACACTGACCTAGTGCGGGTTGGCGGACTACACATCTAAGAAATTCCTAAGAACTTTTAGGTGTGCAGGTTTTATTACGATATTTTGATTATTCTTTGTGAATACACACATAAGTTCGAAACGTCAGAGGTATGTAGCAGTTTGAACCTGTAACCGTCGAGATTTTCGACCGCTTGCCTAAATTCAAATCCATCACGTTTTCAATAGCTTTTAATGGATCCGAAATACAAATAGAGAATATAATTTGTATTTTTCCAGTTTCATGCTTCGTCTTCATATATTACAGTTTTATGTACTTAAAATACCTTCGAATTTACAATCTATTTCATTCAAAGTTTCCCCAAGAATATTTTACTAAGATCGCTAGTTCCATGAAATATTAATCTATGTTTAGTAAACAGCCACGTTACGCGCTCACAACTCCGTTAAGCGTACTTTTCGATTGTAAACATCATGGACGGTAAAAAATGGAATTCTAGTTCTATTTTTATATCACTATAAGGTCAGGTATATTAAGAAATATGATAGGGGTATTGAATTTGATATACGGCCTTAACGTGAGGTGTGCAAAAACTGAATGATGGATTACTTTTGCGACTAAAACGAGGTTTTGATTTTTGACGTATGTGCAGTTTCTGTCACTGCTCAATCTGTTGCTGTTACTTTGTAAACTATTTTTCATAAATTAAGGTTTCATATAAAAAAGTATATATTCTAGTTTTTATGTTAACAGCCCAATCAGCTTGCGAAACGAGAGGTCGTGAGTTAGGTTTCAGTGAGAGAATTAAACGGATATTTTAACACTAGACACATAAAAGTTAACCGCACTGCACTTCAGGTATACGCAGTCAAGTGCGGTGCTTAAAACAATTAATTATTATTAAAGATCGATCGTCCACTGAATAAAGAATGAATGAAGATAGCTGCTGAACATAGTTTTAAACCAAGATACGAAACAAAAGACGGATAAAAACTCTTTTTGATTAATTTCAGTGTTTGAATATTTTTAAGATAGCTAAGGTTTTCGTAATTTCTAACAGCAACGACAAAATTATCTGAGTATATATTCGTGACTCTTTGTGCTCTTTAAACTTTAAAAACCATTTTTTATCAGAAAAAAAGGGTATAATTATTTTACTGAAATAAGTAAAAATATCAAATTGTAAATTATGTTACTTTAGAATTTTTAAAATTGCAACGATAATAATTCTTGCTTGTACTACTCCAGAAGAAACTATTCGATTTCGCAAAAATATCTGAATCTTTATATGGGCCCCATAGATTGTTTCTGTGTATCAATTTCTCGCAATACTCAGAACTTTACTGATACGAAATATTTTGTCTGTTCATCGACCACGAAAGCAGACGTTGTCATGGATCAAAGCAGAGGGTGCAAAAACGTCGTGTTCTTCGCTGAGTTGTCGCCACAACAGACCCGTGACGAAAGCGCATAAAAATTATTTAAGGTGTTATTAGGCCCAAGGCGATTTACTGGCCAGTTAGTATAGAAGACTAGCAAAGGAGTAAATAAGTGTAGTAACAAATTGGTGGATGGTAATTTTGAGTAGAATAATGAGTGGACGTGCATTGATTTACATATATTGGCAGGCTGGGGTCAATTTCTGCGCCCAAATGTCACCACGACGACGACGAGTCTATAGGCGTTTTTCTGGCACAATTCCAGGTTCTGTCCTGCTGCTGAGAATTTCCTAATCAGTCAGCCCAATAGAACTTTATATTGACTTATATTCTAAACTATGAAGTTTAGAATATAAGTCCTTAGCATGAGTTAAGGTCACAAAACTGTGCTTTGGTTGATATAAAATTGTTTTATGGCAATTAATAATAATTGGGGAGAAATAACTAGGCATAAATCATCAATAGCTATCCAGATGTCGCCAGTAGGGGACTTTACAATATTATGAACGATCATCTCGCAACACGACCTACTGCTAAAGAATTGGCGGTCATATGTCCGTACAAATTAGAGAATATTCTTAGAAGCATCCGTGGTTTTCAATCCAGGGTGGTTTTTGCCCTCGTATGTCCCGTACTGGATTCAATGTGATTCATTCATGTTTTTTGATAGCTATTGTTATGACTCTTTTGCAAATAGGGCTTCAGTGTACCAATTTTAATAATACTTACTAAGTATTTTTTGTCTCTCATAGCTAATTATTAATTAAGCCGTCCACTTAAGTCAGTTTTCTTTGCCAGCAATAATCATTAAACTACCTTTCGAGCAATGCGTACAAAGTCTGCATTCAGCATAAATGCGTTTCCTTATAAGTCTCACACTGTCAATATTAACATCACGTACACAATTATTCGTTTAAAAAAATAATTACTATATTTCCAAAGCGTCTTTTTCAAGAGCACTTTTTGCCTCTAACTAGGGGTGGCGATTGTGGTTAATTTATTGTTGGAAAAAATGATCAGTTTCTCTTACTAATGCTCGTGCCGTTGTTTCTATATGCTAATCGTTTCTGCTGACCATATATAGATATCTTTGTGTTTTTACTCGCGACCATTTGTCTGCGGTATGACGAGCAGTATTTGTATTGTTCTACAAGTTTTTTCACCGTCTGTCCAATGCACCTTCGCTATTTATTTTTATGTTTGGCTTACTCGTGTTTTCAACTAACGACAATTTATTGGATGGCATTTTTATGTCCAGAAGGGTTGGCATAGCTATGACGTTATGTTGATTTGCTCATTGTTTGAAGTTATTATTTTGTTTCGTAATGAAGTTCCTTACTTTATTATGTTATTTCCGGTTATTTTAATGAAGTTTGTGACTAATACTGTGGGTATAACTCAATCCATCTAAACATTTTAAAATTATTCGTAATTATTATCAGACATAAGACGTCCTCTACAAGACACAGGCTACCTTTAATTACCATAGATTTGAAGATGATAGGAACAAATAAATACAGAACAAAATTGCCAAGTTACAACGAGTTAACTAAAAGAAGGAAACCAAAACAAGTTGCTTCACATATTTTTTCTCTAAGGCAGGGGTTGCCTCGTTCATACATCCCATTCATAATTTATCCAACGTTATAGCTAATTTTAAATGGTTCACCGAAAATGTATGCTAGATTACTTTTAAATGAATCAAAACGACCAGAGCCAATGGGATGTGTGAAATTTGGATTCGTGGTAAAAGTTGCGACCTCGTGTAACTGGATTTATCGGGTGTTAATTTTATTGGTGAGTAGCATGCGATTACTTGAACGATACAAAAGATTCGGACAGTATTTTGTAGTCCAATGATATAGATGATCAATTTAACTAGATCGATTCTTCAACAGACAAGATTTTAGGTAAGGCACAATATGGATGATTCGAGCAGCATTTTGAAATCCAATGGTAAAGATGATCAATATACCAAGATTGTAGGTAAGTGTGTGGCGCGTGATAAAAAATACAGAAATTGAGTGGGTGCTATATTAACCTTAGCAAATTTTCAGAAGTAGCACGAATTCTGGAAAAGTGCCCGGTAAATAACAAAATTGTCTTCACTTATACCATAATCTAGTAAATACTCGAAAAAAATACGTTCATAATTAAATTTTTAAAATAAGAAAGTTTTTCATCCTATGTACTTTAAACACGTCATTTTTAAATTTCCTAGGAAATTTTAATTTATTAGAAACCCTGTTAGAATTAATAATTTATTTATTAATAATGTTTTTGCAAAGTAAACATGTAAAACAAGTGCATGCTTAGGCGTCATTATGAAGCTTATTAAAACTCCATTAGTCAGTTTTTGTTTGACGTCAAAATATATTTACAATTAATAAAATTTTATGAAGACATTCTTATTATTTCAAATTCTGACGTTGACAAATGATGCGTTTCTCAGAATGTAAATAAAATCCGTTATTGCATCACAAACTAAATTATATATTCGTACATGAATTACACTAATCTTAATGTTATTTTTATCAATTTCCTTCAAGTACTTTCTAAGTAATGTCGAACGCTTTTTTAAACTTTTCCACGGACAAACAAAATTCTACTTTATTTCCACATCATAGAAATTGAATTCAAATAAAAACTTCAAAAGTTCAGTTAGAACAATCCAAGTACAATAGTTGCACTGACATTAATCATACGAAACAAAATTGTTATAAATAATTTTGATGTGCCAAAGGATGAAAAACCTTACTCCGAAGACATAGAGTATCTAATAGCTGAAGATATGATGGTCGACTTAAGGCGAAACGATGAAGCAGCGTTAGAGATTGACATATAAATGCTTAAGTGGAAGTGAAAGGCTGAGAAGACGATATTTTTGATTAAAATTGGAAAATAATTGCTTGTCTCACGCGGTACAAATAATGGTGGTTCAGTTTTTTACTCATTTAGTTTCGGATCGGTTGCTACTCAACTGGTTATATCCGGTTAACGTTGTTCTCGACAGCCATTTTCGTCTTGCCCTTAAATTAGTTTCTTTTTCAGATCTCATAGATTAGCTTGTGGTTTCTTTCTGAGATTTTTTTTCGGTGGGAATTGGCTCAACATTAATTTACGTATTCTATGTTTACCTATAAACAAGTTTTATTTTCATAACATTATATTAAAAATAACCTTCTAATATTAACCAATTTTGATTCTCAATTTCAACAAATTTATTTCTTTGAGACTGCTTTTCGTTCAATTTTACTTCCTTATTCTTTTTCATAACGCACATCTGATATAAAAGAAATATTGGTACGTGTTTCAACGCCTAAGGTTTCCTTATTTAAGAACTATATGGCTTGAGAACGTCTGATGAACTTTTAAATACGAAGAAATTCTATCTTCATCACCCCACCCACTTTAGTCACAAATGCATTCAAGAAAAAAGGTAGATTAATGCAGATAATGCTTTAAAAAAATCGTCAGAATTAAGGCTCACAGATCGTGGTACCTAACTCTTACAGAACTAAGCATAACTTGGTATATCCAGCCATCCATCTCAAGGCGATCATTATTCACGGTACACGCTCCCCATTCCAGGACCATTCTGCCCCGATACCCACCCATTTCGCATACTAATACATGCAAATATCTTTTAAATAATACATTGATTCAGCGCATTCTTCACAAGCACACCACACCACGAACAGACGTTATAATATTCATGTGTGTTCTCCGTACCAATTAGTGCAGTAATCCATAAGTAGAAATAATTGCAAATAACTATAACTGTTGTTTTAAAAATAGCTGTAACACACGACCAATGTAAGATGACCTCTTTGCATATCCACTTTGTAGCCAGAATGGTCTAAATGTGAGTAGACAGATAGGTCAACGTAAGCTGGCCGTAATGGCGTATGAAATTAAATGATGCTTGAACGAACCGTATTGAGACATAAAGCGTAAGAAAATTTCATTGAAACGTTTAATATTGTTTACTGTAATTGTTTACAGAAACGACGAAGTGAGAGCGATTTCAACGGAATTTGTAGCAATTGAGGAGAATTTAATATGTATTGATAGAATAGGAAAACGGTTGGTCGAAGAAAATACAGGCGAAATATATTATAGATTTCTGTTTGAATGATGGAAGGCGAAAATCTCTCGCCCCTTTTGAGGTTATTAGTTGAAGGTACATACGTAACGTCACGCCAGTAACTCGAGAGATAGGCAGAGATTCGGCAATTATTCGGATTCAGAGAGGCAAGGCCCGAATAGGGCACAGTTCCAGACTCCATATTGGGGATTTCTTAATAAAAAAGCCTGCATAGGTCAGAGTTCTTCAAAACGTATATACGTAGACCAGCATTAAGGATTGAGCTTATTAATTTTTAAATAAAACCACCCATAAATAAACCACTTCTTTTATTTATTAATATAATGACAACAGTTGAATAAGACTAGAAACGAAATGTTAGAATGCCGAGCGTGCCGGACCTACGATTAGATTATCATAATGTGCATGATACGGGCGTATCTTAGTAATTCGAGTTACGTGTACTCGTAATAGACTTTATAAATGTCTTACAATCAATAGAAGACATTCATTTTTGTTTAAAATTTTTGATCATTGTTCATATGACCTTTTTATTTTGAAGGAGATGATCGAGTCAGGCTAAGTGCTAGTTCATGTTTTTTTGGATTTTTCCAGTAGAAGAGTCTAACTAGCGGCAAGGAGTCTGAAATATGCAGAACTGGCAATATGCTCAACCTTTCATTATATACTAACTAATACATTACTGGCAAAACATGGTTGCTAAAATTCACCTCTAACTACCACTACAGATATACAAACCTGATTGTGTATGTATAAATCCATTATTTCAAATACTTTATTAGATTCTTAATTTAAAACAGTTGACGGTTGAACCGACAGAATTATCTAATAGAATTTATAATTAGAACAATAAAAATGGCCTTATATACCGCATGAATAGTTTCATAGATAAATCGACGCACTCAATACATTATAGTATTTTAATTTGTACCTATCATTGAGCATTAACAATATATCGCGCACGTCCACCATTAACATTTAAATATTTAATTCCAAACACATTTTCCGTAATTGAATAAATTAAAAAGTATTTATACCTTCCGAAGGACCACACACGTACATCGAAAAGGTAAAAATACCCGCGGATAATTTTGCTAGTGATTGGCCGCACCTGTTCCCCACGTAACTTTTTAAATGTCAAATAATTTAAAACGCCCGATTAATTTTTGTAATGCAACCGGGCTCATTTATCTTTTTATACACGGTATAAATATCTTCATAATCTTATAGATAAAGGTAAAATATCATGAGTATTTTTAGCGCCCTGTCGTGGACGCGCAGGAAATGATAAATCTTTAATTATATTGGATAGATTATAAAAACGTTGTGTTTTTTGACGCTTGGGTTTTCTTAAGAACCCTTGATTACTGTGAAGCTGGTGTCTGTCAACTATGGCGTACTAATATTTTGCAGTTGCGTGTGACATAAAATTTCGAGGTTCAGTCCCGAGATATTTATGTATCTTATTATATGTGAAACAGTATTTCGTATAAGCAATGATTTAAAACAGAATCAGTTCAGTTACGGTTTGCTTTTTATCATAAAAATAATAAAAGGGATTATTTATAATTATTCATAATTATTTTAATGTAATTTAATGTACCTACTTTTCAATTTGAATGTTATTATCATGACGATAAAATTATTATCCCCATGGTGCAGAGTATCAAAAGTAATTTCCCTAATTCAAAATAATTCATAAAACTCGACTTAAATACGAAACTTGGGCAATCGGCTCAAAACATTTTATAAGTATGTAGTACCATTATTTATTATAATTGCTGATCGTATATTAGACCTCTCCTTTCTATAAGAAAATTCTCTTACGATCCATAACTTTTTAGTCATTGCAATTTCCAAGTTATGTGTGTATTCACATTGAATTATCATTTGCTTTAACGGTGAAGGAAAACATCGTGATACAACCTGCACACCTAAAAGTTTTTAGGAATTTCTTAGGTGCGTAGTCCGCCAACCCGCACTAGGCCAGCGTGGTGGACTATGGCCTAAACCCTCTCAATGGTAGAGGAGACCCGTGCCCTGCAGTGGGACGTATATGGGTTGATGCTGATGATACATATATTACCATATCGTGACGTAAGAACAGTTTTGCTTAGATGTCACCACACACCCGTCACCGCATCTACCGTACACCGTGATCGTCAGTAGCAACGCACATTATTGACATTGAGCAGTGAAGCTCAATGAGTCTCTATAGCTAGCTAATCTTTACTTCTTCTTCTTCTTCATCAACCCATATACGCCCACTGCTGAGCACGGGTCTCCTCTACCATTGAGAGGGTTTAGGCCATAGTCCACCACGCTGGCCTAGTGCGGGTTGGCGGACTACACACCTAAGAAATTCCTAAGAACTTTTAGGTGTTTTTTTTTAGGTTTTAGTCTTTACACCTTAACAAAATTCAGAGTAAGCGTATAGTCAAGACTTAACAAACAGGAGAACTTATTTTTGTCCTACACCAAACAGACTTAGCTCGATGAATACAAAATTATCTTCAAATTTTCAGAGGGGTTACACATGAGTGTACGAGAGATAAAAATATTGACAAGATTTTGATGACAGTCCCGAATAAAATTTTAAATTAAGCTTTGAGGTTTTGCAAAGCTAGTTTAATAAAAGCAACAACAAAACCTAATAACCACAAAACGCGCTTCCAAACAGGAATTGTTTATTCTAATGTCCACTTAATTATCAGCGCCATCTGTCTTCAGTACTTTGAGTTAGTTATGACGAATGGGCAACGTATGAGGCATGTTATAAAAATGGTTTGCACTGCCGCAGTTTGCCAACTCAATTACACCAGCCAGCTGTCATATCTCGTAAATTATGGAGCTAATGAGCTGAATAGAATTTTATGCCTTCGAAAACAATAAAGGTTTTATTGACAACCTCCTTGACCAGAGACAAACCTGTGAAATGCGAGGTCGCGTTTCTATACCTGTACTATGATAATTTTTGAGACCGAAAAGTCTCTAGTACTTTTTGATATTCGCAACACAATTTATTTTATGCGTTGTGATTCATATGTAATTGACTGCTAGGTGTATTTATTTAGAGGTAAGAAAGGCATTAAGTAGTGATGGTCTTGAGGTTAAGGCGCGAGATTCTCTTTTTGCGGTTTCAAGCAGCAGACACCTCTGACTTTTCGAATTTACGTGTGTATTCAAAACGGTGAAGGAAAATATTGTGATGAAACTGTACACCTAAAAATTGATAGTATTTTCTTACTCCGTAGTAGTACCAACCTGCACCAGACCAGAGTATCGAACTGAAATCTAAACCCTCTGAATCGTAAAGGGGGTCCGTGTCAAGCATACCTTATGCTTGACATGGCGCATATGTCCACATTAGTGCCAATAAGTTGGCAACACTACCAACGGGTATTTAAGTCCCATCCACCCCTTCAAAGGGTGTAAACACATCCACAAACAGAAGTTAATTGAACCTTATTATATAGCATCAAACAAATGTTTTTTTGAATTTGTTCCACGAAAACCGGCGGGTACGGTCCGCAACGAAATTACCCATAGTAATAGGGCTAATCATTTGTAATTACTTTTTGGTAAGATTATCGTTTTTACCAACATTACCGTATACCAGTGAATTATTTTACAATTATTTTTGATTGCTGATAATGTTTCAAGTGATAATGGTCGCGGGTAGGTCGAATTATTTTTATATTAATACGCGCTTGCGTAAATATTCTACATTTGGAGGTACATATATTAACAGTTTTGTAACATTTTATTTATTCATTACTTGGATTTTTCGTGATTTAACATCAGCTCATATAGTCTCCCCTGCTGGCCACGAGCTTTCTCTAGAACTAAAAAAGTTTATTAGGCTTTGGTCCCTATTCGTAATTAGAATAAGACAATGCCAGAGGCATTAAATCCACCTTTACAATCATTGTATTAAATGTAAATAAATAAATAAACAAATAAGATTATATTGTTTAAATAAACTGTATGGCAAAAGCTCAATTTATTACTCTATTTTTTTATTTTAACCAGTCCGTATGCACTTCACTTGAAATTTTATAAAATGCCCCGTGGCACAGTTGGCTGGACACCAGCTTTCGAAACGACAGTCCGCAGGTTCAATCGCCCCCTAAGACAATTGCTTGTGTGATCCACAAACATTTGTTTCGAATCTGGAAGTTTGTGAAACCGAAAAGTCTTTCGTAGTTTCTGATAGCCACGACACATCCTATCCTAATGTGGGGTTAGAACTATGGAAATGACTGTGGGATGTATTTTTATTATTTTCTTTTGCTATCGGTACACCACATTAAGACGCACCGCGCCGCTCCGTACAAATGACTTATCATTATGTAATTATTATCATTGTCTACTCACATAACCCAACCGTCACTCATCCTTAAGATATATCGGTCAGGACGCTAGGAATTTGAAGCTAAGTAATTGACATTCTAGTATTCCAGATGTTGAATTATTATGCTCTATTCACAATACAAATAATTGACAGAACTGAGGTGCTGGTGTATATTACATTACAAATGCTAGTTTACTCGTATTTGTTTGGATTAGTATTCTTATACCGTGGAACGTTAAAAAAATGTGGATGGAAAAATATTTTTATTGATATCAATGTATAAGGTATTAGAAAATCTCCATCAGGGTTAAAAAAATATTTGTATGCATTAATGCTCATTTGGTATTTCTGGCAGTATAAAATGCAAGGCGTTTGAAAAATTGTCAAAGATAGCTTTTTTTATTTCTTTTCATACAAATTGGAAACCTAACAAGCCGGAAGAGGGTAGACGGAAATTTACTTTTTGCTATATGCCAAAACATTTTAGCATGAGAATAATGTCAATCGGGGAACCGAACCTACGTTACCACCGCATGCACATCAGAACAATTGCATCTCATTAACAAAGTAATGTCAATGAACTTTGGCCCACAAAAAATTGACCTTACCGCGACAGAACGGTCGCGATCCTTTGATTAGCCCGGGCGTTCCGGGAAGCGGTCCCTCTGACCAATGAGGGGTTTTCGAAGAAATGCTCCTAACTCTTAGGCTGGAGGAGGCAATTTTTGTGCATTTTACATCTTAACTAGTTGCTTCCTGAGATCTTTTGATTTTTTATTCATTTATACTTCCAATTCATCCAGGAAAAATATTAGAGGGCTAATTAAGCTAGATAGTCGTAAATATATGTCACATATATTATATATGTCGCTTGGGCCTCCCATCGAAAATCAGCGTTGCAGAAACGTTCACGCGTTACTGCAGCATGTAGCTGAATGGGAGGTACTATTGCTAGTGCAATTATTACTCATTTTCTTTGTTTTTCTTTGTACTAATATATATACTTTACATGTAAAATGTACTAGCAATAAATGCATCTTTCTTTCTTTCTTTCTTTCCATATGGCATTCTTTTATTACTGTCTATTCCTAACACAAAACTCTCGTGCGTTCATGTTATTGAAACGAAAATATGATTGTGAGCTAGTGAAATAATAATCTGAAAAATCTTAGGTGTTAAGCAGTCCAAAATCTATTCACAATGAATTATCACTTACTTTGAGGGTTAAGGAAAACCTCATGAGGAAATCTGAACCCCCAGTACAGATGAGTTAAGGGCCGTTAAGTTGTCAAATTTCTAAGCTCCATACTCTGAAAGTTATGCCCAACATTGAAATCGAACCTAAGACCTCTTAATCGGCTACATCATACAAACCTAACCAGCACCCCACACACATTTAATTTTATACCCTAATAAACATTTTTATATTATATTTAAACTGAGCAATATAAGTAAACCTTTAGTACTTTTAAAATATCCATTTTGAAATTTACTGGTCTAGCTGCCAAAGTGGCCGACGGTCTAAATGTCACGTGGAATAACAGCAAACACTGGACAGTAAATAAAATGACTCATTACACGCGGTAACGGTCGCGCGAAGCAATTTAATTGGATATATATTGTATTGTACTATCTGTGGACGCCTTATCTTGCCTACTCAAGACAGAGATGCAGAGGAGTCGATGTTGTGGTTAAAAAATATTGATATTATCTGTTAGTGATACTGTTTTCCATATGTACATACTATATTTACGACTATGTCCTATATGATACTACTTACTTCGATAAAAGTGCAAAAACCCAGCTTGCCTTACAAAATTCCAAATCATCATCATCATCATCATCATCAACAGCCAATATTCGTCCACTGCTGGACATAGGCCTCTCCCAATGACTTCCACCGGGAACGGTCGGAAGCCTCCTGCAGCCAGCGACGTCCCGCGACCTTGACAAGGTCGTCCGACCACATGATAAATGATGATATCCGAATGATGATGTCCGAATGATGATGTAAAATAATGACCGAAATTCCGAATAATAATCATTAATATGTAAATCTTTGCTTAGCAAAAGTTATTTGACATATGAATGTTCTGATTCCACAATAAACAATTGTTTAAAAGACATTCTAAATAGATTTCTATGGTAAAATATTGACAAACATGGTTAAAAACCAAAGCACATCTTTTACTTCAAGCGTAGAGCCAAAAATATCTCAAGGTACTTATCTTATCTCTTATCACTCCATATCAGTGTCTCAAATCCTATTACTGTTTGTCAAACACATTACCAAACTCCGTGCTGTTACTGAGAATCATTTCTAAGCCAAATAACACTTCTCTTAACCCAAGACTCGAAACTTGGACTTCTAGCTCACACATCGCTTAAACCGCAAAACCTCGAGGCACTAATCAATATACCTACAAGCAGTGGCGGTACTTCCATAGAAGCCCGAAAGCCCGACTTGCCTTACATAGTTCCGAATAATGAACTTAACGATTGTTTATTTATAAAATAACGCTATAAACGTGAATGTGAGTACTAACCGGTAGGTATTTATTAGTCCTACGTACCAAAAAAAATATGCTGCTACTAAATAAACATTTGGGCTTGCCTTAGTTTGACACCCTATCCACGCCACTGCCTACAAGTTACAAAAACGAACAATCAGTATCGACTCTACGTCAATTTTTGTTCCCATTACGTTCCATACTGTGGCCACAACATACGAAGAGTTAAATCAACGATAAGGGTCCAGCTCCCAGCTTACTCGGCCGTTGTACAGGTGGCTGATACATTAATTGTTGAAATTATTCCTAAAATAACACCCTGTTTTGATACTTGTTTAGTCATTTAGTAATTGTATCGGATAATATTGTCGTAGTTGCATAGACTGCATAGTGGCGGGTGAGTGAAACACACTCAACCGTCGCATAGATCCGACCCTACAAAAGTTTATGTCGTGGGTGTCCGAAAGTAGAAGACACCTTTCGGTCTTAAATAAAGACATTTAGTTGGGGAATATGTGGTTGCATTGACTATAGAGCCATTATACGTAGGATCTAATAAAGATTCGTAATTTTATAAATAAATACACCCAACAGTCACATACATAGCTCTGACCCCACACTAGGTTACAAGACCTGTGTCATGGGTATCAGACACTACGAGAGAATTTTTCGGTCTCACAAACACCCAGACCCGAAACAAATATTTGTGGTTCACACAAACATTTGTCTCGGTGCGGGGATCGAACCCGCGGCCTTTCGTTTCACAAGCTGGTGTCTAGCCAACTTGCGCCACGAGGGCTGTAATGTAAAAATAGTTTATTTAATCATAAGAGCATTATTCAGTAAATTAAAAATCCTTTGTTACTATCTATTTTTTGATCATTTACAATCGACTGTCTGTAGTCACAAGGCTTAAGTGACTGCTGGTAAAGAATTACTGAGATTTTCAAAAAACACAGTATGAACACGTTTGGAAATATGTTAAAAAAAGCGTCAACGACCTTTTAACACGTCACCTACGTGGGGCTAAAAAACCTTTCGGCGATATGATAGGCTTGTGTAATGGGGCCTAAGTCCTCTCAATGAAAGGTCACTGCCCCACTACGGCCTGTTACCTACCCCAACTCAAAAAGTGATGCAAGTACCCTGCCAAATTGCGAGTAATTATTTCACGGCTCAGCGAAATCTCATCCGGTGTTCGTCTCTCGAAACACCTTAATGCGATTTGACGTAAAGATGTTAAACGTTTAATGGAATGGAAAACACACGATTTTGTAACCTTACACCGTTGTACGCTCAACCATTGTTATTTCCACACAAATTTCTACCTTAGCGGGATTAGAATAGGGCTTAAAATGACTGCTATTGGTTCTTGTAAGTCATTCAAAGGACTACTGTGCGACAGAAGTCATGGTAATCGAATTTAGAGTCTGTTGCGTGTGAATAAAATGCAAATTCGATTAAAGGTTGGAGTATATGTAAAGCAAGGGATTTTCGTGATTGCTTGAAGGGATTAAGGTCGGTTTTGTCCTATGGAAGTGATACAGAGGTAGTCAAAGCTACTGTTTAGTGTCGGCTTACGTGTAAGTAGAGTTTCGATGTCCAAGATTCGATTCTTGCTCGATTGAACATGTTATGATTCGAAGAATCGCTCTATTTCTAAGTAGTGTTGGCTGAAGGAGTTTTTGAGATACGGTTGCCGTCTAAGTTGTTGTTGCTAAATTAAGATTTAAGAAAATTAAAAAGCAAATTCCTTTCTTTTTACTTTTGTTACGTGTTTTAGTTCGAGACAATGTATTATAATGTAAAATTTTAAAAGCCTCGAGGTTCAGGCGCAGCAGAGAATTTTTTCGGTTGCAAGTTTAAAACCCACGCTCACATCTGTTTTCGAAGATAAATATGCTTATTCACTAAGAAATATCCTGTGCTTTAACGGAAGAAAATTGCACACCTCAAAATAAATAACAATTTCTCAGGTGTGTAGTCCGCCAGCCCGCACTAGGCCAGCATGGCGGACTCAGACCTAAACTCTCAGTTATGGAGGCGTCCCGTGCTAAGCAAAGGATGTGTGGAAAAAATAAAAAATAATCTTAGTTATTTTGGTATTAACTACCTTCGTTTAGCTTACAAGCTGTCTAGGCAGTCATATTCTCGATAAGTGTGTGGCATGCAATAAACATCCAATGATTAGATTCCATAGATTCCAACGAAATGTAACTGGGTCTTCAAGTGGCTTAGGCCATGGAATAAAAAAAAAACAATTGATAGCGAACCGGTCTCAATCGATTTATATAAACCTTTATCATGAATACAATTTTTTGCGTAGTGTTTTGACGCTCTTTTTCTAACTAAACGTAAATTATACTTAAAATCGATTAATAATGGGCTGAACATACGAATGTCCTCTTTACTCCTTTTATTCCCTTGCTACTATTATGTAGCCACCTGTTCTTTGAAGGATATACTTAAAGTACTGTTTGCAACTTTGTCGCCACCCCACAGAGGTTTATAGATTTTTTAACGTTTTATAATTTGTCATAGATTAATTAATTACTAGTTTTACCATGTAGTAAAGGTTGCTTTAATTGTAGGTTTAGTTTAGTTTAGCTTATCATAGATCATCAGGAATTTTACATTTTTTTAAACAAAAGGTGGTGTTTAATCTCTTTCTTATTTTAAAGATTTTAATTGCCCCAAATGTTCCTTGATAGGCATATTTATTTCAAAATCTATTAATATAATTTTAGAAATTTAGTAATTGCTTACATTTTTTTTATTGTTTACACAAATGATTAAGGGCAGACATCGTCAAGAGCTTTGACACAGCATTTTCTACAATAGATTCTCTTCCAATTTTGATAAACATATTTTATCCTAGAAACCACAGAACTCCCGCCTTATAGGACGTATATAAGTAGATATGTATATATACTGCTTAAGTATAAAAATAAACCATCACCACACATAATTGTCGGGAAACACAAGAAGTAACTCAGTGGAATATGGAGCGGGCTCCCACTGCGCACGCGCGTTCCCGCCGCCAATAATTGAGACATATTTCAAAACCAGCTTTGTTATTTTATATCCAGTGGACGTATAAAAATAATTACTTAAACTTCCTTGGAGATGTTTGTATGAAGCGGGTTTGAGTCATCTAGAAATGCGTTGGTTGGTATTTTCAGCAAAAGTTTGTTCAGTCTGAGAGTGTGTAAATGTGCGAGTATTTATGAGAATTCAAAATTATATTTATTCACTGTTGAGTAAAAAAGGCAAGAAACTCCCCAAATACCACGTACAGACATTTTTTTTTAAATAATAAATTAGAACTTCAATTATTTCTTCAAAACGGTTATAACGTTAATACACCCAAATACACCCAACAGTCACATACATAGCTCTGACCCCACACTAGGTTACAAGACCTGTGTCGTGGGTATCAGACACTACGAGAGACTTTTTCGGTCTCACAAACACCCAGACCCGAAACAAATATTAATTTTTAATAAATGTTTAATTTTACATTGTATGCCATAACGATTCAAACTACAGCAACAAAACAAAACTTATATAGATGAGTAGAATGTAACTTTTTTTATTTATATTTTTTATGATGGCACTATCACTTAAAATCAATTACTAAAAAACTGCACTCAAAATTACACCAATACTCACCAATAATTCATCGTTCCATTAATAAATGTGACAGTCTTAAAACCATGTTTTACGAACAGCAAACGGTTCCGAAAATACTGAAATTAATAACCGACGCGGTATTATCGATAATGACCAAATATTTTGCTCGAAAAAGTAATTACTGTTTAATTGAAGCATGCGAATCGCTCTTCCACGTAATCAAGTCGTAAAATTATGGAATTAATGCAATATTTCTACGTTAAGGAAAGCACTTTATGAATCGTGAAATAAAGTTGAATATTTTTTTGTTTTAAAGTGTTTTATTTTTTGGTGTGCGATCAGCTGTGTTATAAAGATTTCTATCTCTATGTAGATGTGCTAGTCACTAGTCAAACTTACCTAGCATTCAATTAAGTAATACAAAGAATTCTGACACACTAATATATCCCGTTGGCTTAAAAAATCTTCGATGGATAGTTTACTCAAATATTTGTTAAATTTAAAATAATATTTGCCTCGTCGCGGGATCAGATCCGATCTAAAAAAATGGTTTCCTTCCAGTAAAGGATGTTAATCATAATTTTTTTGTCTCTTTAGGTTGCACGTTATTTATCAGATATATTAAAATTCTATGTTATTTTTCCCAATTATATCGCAGTTTTATATTGTTTTTATATACCCTACAAAACCTTCGTCTTTGAACACGTCTTATACAAGTAAGCAATTTTTGACCTAGAAGAAGACTACTTCTAGTCGTGTTCTAAAACAGTTCTATTTTTTATGTAATTTCCATATGCAAGAGCCCGAGCTAAGTTTTACGACGGGGTGGCAAACGTCAACCCTTCTTATGTTTGTTATTCTGTACATTGTACGCCAAGGTTAATTAAAACGGCGCGTAGTACACCTTGTGAAATCGATGGGAATATAGGTCGGCAAATATACGTGGTACTTCAAATGTGGCATTTTTACTGGCACGCAAATGATTGGCAACACTTCTGGGTAATCGCGAAGTATATTCAACTTACGAACAGTTGATATGACGGATAATTAATTACTACTTCATAATTACCAGCCTTTCACGTCCACTGCTGGACATAGGTTTCTCGTATGGCACGTCACTAGGCGTAATCTTCGGCCCTCCTCAACCAACCACTGCCAGTCACTAGTTATAATAATATAAATTTATTTATCTTTTTTGAGATCATAAAAATATGACGCAGTAATACCAGCAAAATTGTGGATCTCAGGAGTATTTCTCTCTAGCTCCAATTGCGCCCACAGCCTTTCGTTACCTTTCTGAAAACCAAATACACCACAGAAACTGTCAAATAAAAAATATTAATTAAAAAGTTGACAGAGCTCATTTATTCACAACAAAAATATTTTAACAATCGTCCACCACCTGCGCTTCGACTAATTAAATCCAAAAGTCAAGGCATGCCTTACAATTAAAACTATTAATTTGGGGACAAAATGTCCTGTTATCTGCACATTGCAATGAGTTGTGAAGGCGTCAAGGTTTAGGTGCACGGTCAAGACAAAATTTTGGCAAGGACTTCAACCTCGAGAACACAACTTTGATTTTCCAAAGCCGTGCTTGTATTTACTATTCTATGTAGTACAATTAAAAGAGCCAATTAAATTTAATGAATGAAGTCAATACCTTTCGCATCTTAGAATTCTAAAAGACTGTCTTTGTTGTAGCAGTTCGTTAACTGGCTTTATAATAAACTTCCAACTGTTATTAATAGCTCAGAATGTAAAATACATAGCCTCAGGCCTGTATTTTCAAAGGATTAGGTAAAATTGCATTTCTGACCTCACATTTCACCAATTGAGGGGGGGAGGGCCTAGATCAATATTCACGAAAAACGGTTATAAGTTCATTCTCTATAATGTGGATTTTTACATGCTTGGGCAGGAACGTAATTGATACTGACGTAAAGAAATTGCAGCTTTTTTCTTCTAGTTACCCTTTCATCACTATAAACGTCGGTGTGGTAATAATTACACATTTTACACCGTGTAACATGATGTAATTGCCATTTTCTTGGTAGAAAGGTTGTCATTTTGACAGATGTCAACGGAAGCCTCACAATTACCCTTTTGACATTTGGAACTGTCATTACGTCACGTATAGAAAGCGAAGACAATAATAGAACCCTAAGACCCATAACAAAATTTAGAAAGCATATGAAATCTTTAATTCCACCAAACCATTCATTACGGGGCTATTTTGGAAAAAAGGTTTAAAACTTCACGTTTGCAACCGACAATGAGGTATGCAAATTTGAGTCGAGAATCGAACGGGCTACCATTAGTAGTGCTTAGATATTGAATGATTATTATAGTTCAGCGGATGGAGCCGGGGTTAATGTCTGATTGATTGAGAATTTAACTTTGCCTCAAGGATAACTTAGCGACCGAAGAATGACGTTTAAAATATTACTCAAAAACATGCGAAGTATTAAGCGATAATGTTACGATAATACATTAAATGTGAAGTAAATTGGTGATTTATGTATTACGGTATTTAGATATTAATCAAATTATTTTCATTATTTGTGAAAAAGACCCGTTTTAATCCAACGTCTACAGATCTTTTAAAAATGTTTACGAAAAGCACTAAATATTTTATTGAATTCTGTAGTTAGGTATTATTATTTTGTATTCAATGTAAAGAAAAAATACAGGAGCAATATTTTGTTTATATTTTTTAATAAACAGCATTGCAACTAAAACAGTAATAGTAAATAATGATACGAAAATGAAATATATCACACTTTTGAAGTCTTTCTAGAAAATTCTTAAATTTATATCAATCTATATCTATACTATTATAATAAAGAGGAAAGGTTTGTATTTTTGGATTTTTGGATTTTTGGATTTTTGTATTTTTGTATGTTTGTTACGAATAAACTCAAAAAGTACTGAACCGATTTGGATGATTTTTGGTATGGAGATAGATGGGACTCACCGAAGTAACATAGGATACTTTTTATCCCGGAAAATGTTGTATTCCCGTGGGATTGGGTATAAAACGCTATATTTATTTTACGCTGTCACGCCTAAACCATTTGACCGATTTTTATGATTTTTGGTTTGAACATAAGTAAGATCCTGTGAAGTAACATGAACAACATTTTATCCCGGGAATATGTAGGGTTCCTGTGGGATGAGCATATACTGTAACACAAAAGTAACATTGCCTGTGTAATGCTTTCACGCCTAAACCAGTTGACCGATTTAAATGATTTTTGGTATGGAGTTAGATGGGACCCACCGAAGTAACACAGGATCCTTATTATCCCGGAAAATGTAGTATTCCCGTGGGAACGGGTATTAAACCCTATATTTTTCTTTCGCTTTCACGCTGAAACTATTCGACCAATTTTTATGATTCTTGGTATGATCATGAATGAAATCCTATGAAGTAACATGAACAACATTTTATCCCGGGAATATGTAGGGTTCCTGTGGGATGAGCATATATTCTAACGCGAAAATGACACTGCCTATGTAATGCTTTCACGCCTAAACCTTTTGACCGATTTGAATGATTTTTGGTATGGAGATAGGTAGGGCCCACCGAAGTAACACAGGATACTTATTATCCCGGAAAATGTAGTATTCCCGTGGGAACGGGTATTTCTGGACCTACTGAACCGATTTGAATGATTTTTGGTATGGAGATGGGTAGGGCCCACAGAAGTAACACAGGATACATTTTATCCCGGAAAATGTAGTATTCCCGTGGGAATCGGTATTTCTTGATCTACTGAACCGATTTGAATGGTATTTGGTATGGAGATAGGTAGCACCCACCAAAGTAACATAGGATACTTTTATGCCGGAAAATGTAGTATTTCCGTGGGAATCGCTATATTCAAGATCTACTGAATCAATTTGAATGAATTTTGGTATAGAGATAGGTAGGTCCCCCCAAATTAACATGATATACTTTTATCCTGGAAAATGTGTTCCTGTGGGTATGGGTACATGTTATAATTGCTAGAGTAACTCTGTAAATCTGTTACGGTTTCACGCCTAAACCATCGGACTAAGTTATATAATTTTAGGTATGAACATAAATAGGACCCTGTGAAGTAATAATTAAATGTTCCCGTGGAATAAACATGTTATAAATGCAGAATGTTATAAGCAGTGATGGCCTCGAGGTTTAGGCGCGCGGTCGAGAATCTCGGCGGTCGCAGGTTCGAACCCCAGGCATACACCTCTGACTTTTCTCAGTTATGTGTGTATTCACATTGAATTATCACTTGCTTTAACGGTGAAGGAAAACATCGTGATGATACCAGCACACCTAAAAGTTCTTTGGAATTTCTTAGGTGTGTAGTCCGCCAACCCGCACTAGGCCAGCGTGGTGGACTATGGCCTAAACTCCCCCAATGTGCTCAGCAGTGGGCGTATATGGGTTGATGAAGAAGAAGAAAAAGAAATGCGGAAATAGCTTTTTCAAAGTAAAACTTTTTTTGGACACTTATGAGAAGAAATAAAAATTCACGTATTATCTTCCTGCACTCAGCCCTAAAGTCTACGCAGACGGAGTCGCGGGCAAAAGCTAGTATATTATAAATTTATATCAATATATATTTATTTGTATCAATTTTTTTTCGAGTGTTAGTGTTTTGTTTGTACAAATCTGTTACCATATTTCTATTAAATGCTTATTTTATTGTGAAACAATTTTTGAGGCCACCTGTCTCCGATATTTTTTTTGCGATTTGTGTACCTGAGGATAATATTGCTTGATGGAATCGAAAATACTGTACTGATATTCTTAGTATGACATTATAAGCGACCAGTAACATATTAAGACAAAAATCTGGTTTATTTTATGTTCGAAGACCAAACCATACACAAAAATCCCAGACAACCCAAAACTAGAAACAACAAATCGACCTAGGCCAACGCCACCGTCCCATGATTAAAAATCATCACGGCATCCATTGACACGTTATCACCGTTGCGTGCGGGCACCACGTGGCGGCGACACGCAAGGAAACACGCGAGCACGCACCGCAAGCTCAGAGCTTCGCGATCACGCCTTCAGGTGACGTGGCCAACACCAGAACAAATAACAGCGATGGCCTCGAGGTTTAGGCGCGCGGAGAATCTCGGCGGTCGCGGGTTCGATGACACACACCTATGACTTTTCGATGTAATTTATTTCTTCTTATTCCTATTGTACAGCACAATAAAGTAGTTTTTAGTAGTACACAGTGTATTAAAATGAATTATCACTCGCTTTAACGGTGAAGGAAAACATCGTGATGAAACCTGCACACCTAAAAGTTCTTAGGTGCGTAGTCCGCCAACCCGCACTAGGCCAGCGTGGTGGACAGTGGCCTAAAACTCTCTCAAAGGTAGAGGAGACCCGTGCTCAGCAGTGGGCGTATATGGGGTGATGAAGAAGAAGAAGATGGCCTAGAGCAGTGGTCGGCAACCCAAGACCCGTGGACGACTTACTTTCGGCCCCTGGATATTTTGATTAATTATAAGTTAAAAATACCCAGTATAGGTATTGTAGGAAGTGCGGCCCTTTTTTTAAGAATCTGAGGTAAATATCACAAGTGCGCCCCGCCTTCATTTATTTTGCCACTTTCTGGCCCTTGCCTGCTAAAGGGTTTCCGACCACTGCCCTAAAGATTTGGGCACGCGGTCGACAATCTCGGTGGTCGCGGTTTTAAACCTGTACAATAATATTTTTTTGTGAGACCGAGAAGTCTCTAGTACTTTCTGATATTTGCAACAAACAGATCTCTAAAAAAAACTATTAAGGGAATATCAACAGCAAAAGATCCTAACCTAATATTTCAGCCTATAACCCCACACAAACCCTTACTAAAATGATACCGCTCAAAAGCTTGCCAATACTTCAGAAAATCCCTTAAGCAGACGTCATCTAGTACATTCAGCAGTCCATTGACTATAGACGTGTGTAGGGGCCGGTAAATGTGTTGCTATCACGACACACACGACACGCTCAGACGCCAGCTGGCATTCACAAGATAACCTAACCTTTATATAGAGTTTTAAGTAAACTTGCGGACTAGGGGGCATAAGATGTGCAATTTTGCAAACACTGCCTGTATTGTTTAGGAGTCTTTAGTTATAGAGGGTGAGACTATTGCAGTTTTTAGGAATATTAGGAAATACTTCTGATGAAGCCCTTTTGTCTTTTAAACGAATTGATTGAATTTTAAAATCTCCATGTATTCTAGTACATTTCGTAGATGAAAAGGGTTTCCAAAATAATGTTTTAAAGAGAAAATATATATTTGTTACATCTCGAAGTTTAATATAATAATTATATTTAAATAAAGAAAAAATTAGCTTTCAGAGGTATGATCTACACTACCTTATTCACATACACAAACATACCAAAACAATATTCAAACCTACAATTCACAATACGATCTCCAACCAACCATAACCTTAGTCTTGAACATTACATTAAAACCGAACGTAAACTTTACTATTTCTGTTTTCCACCTAGTTCACTTGCGCGCTATCTCCATTTTAGATCGACCCCGAGTGCATTAAACCTTGTCAGGAGTCGAACCCGGGACGTCAGCTGTGGGCACCGCGCGTGACGGGTTTGGCGTGCTAGAGCGATGTTTGCCACTGTGGCGCGAAATGGGGTGTCGTCGACTTGTGTGGGTCTTGAAAGCGAGCTTTGACGTTTGAGAGTTAGATGTGTATAGGTTTTTTAAGTGATTATTAGGTGATAATGATTTAATTTTTATATATTTATTTATGGTTTGTTTATACAACCTTTAGGTGATGCTTTGGTAATGTTCAATTTCTTAAAGTATCAAATTGTGATTCCGTTCAATTATTTTGCAGATTTTTTATTGTTAGTCAAAAAGGTCTTTGAAACAAATATTTTTGGATCACATAATCATTTATCCCGGTTCGGGGATCGGACTCACGGTCTCTTCACATGCTGGTGTCTAACCAACTGCGTCACGGGGCTGTCATTTTGCCATAGAATAAAAAAATCCGGTTGATGACGAAACATCGATCCAGGATTGTAATTAGTGAATCACTCAGTACATGAATGGTTCGCGTGACCCTTTATAACGTGCGTCTATCGGACACACTCCCGGTCGAAAATAACGAATCAGACAAGGATGGCTATATATAATCCCCTGTGGGTTAGAGCGAGATAGCAGTATTTTCAGGGGATAATCACGATAATATATTCTTTAGTAATTTTAATATATGTAATGAAGTTGATTATAAGTTATATTCAAATAAAAACCTGGTTATAAAGTGTATTAGCCACGTTTCCTGATCAAAACGTGCATTATTCCAATTAAGTAGGTTTTTTTAATAATTTAACCCACTGATTCTACGAATAGATTTTGTGTAATTTCAATAACTGCTTCCTAGGAAGAAGTATATGTTATAATGATAAGGTCGGTAACATATTTTCAACTTTTTTTGGCGGATTGTGTCATATTTTGCTGCATAATTAATACAACTTGTAACTTGACAGCTTAGTGGCGCAGTTGGCTAGACACCAGCTTGCGAAACGAGAGGCCGCGGGTTCTATCCTCGCAACAAGACAAATGCATGGGTGTTTCTAAATCTGAAAAGTCTTTCGTAATTTCTGATAGCCGTGACACAAGACTCGTATCCTAATGTGTAGCTAGAAGTATTAATATAATTTTTGGGTGGTTTTTTTTTATAACTTTTGTTTTATTCAAAAAGGAGTTATTCGAAATCACAATACCGAATTGAACGTTCTATAGGTGCTACGAAAATACCACTAATCTTTTTCACTAACCCACTAATGCATATTTACGAGGAAAAACACTATTCAGCGCAAAAAGGCGAGCAAGAACAGAAAATATACGCAGCACTAAGCAGCCAATAAAAATATCGACAAATTACGTTTTACCCAACACTTTCCCTTGAATAAAAGAGAAATTTGTCATTGACCGTAGGCGCCTAGGTAATTGGCTGTTTGAAATTTTGATACGGGGCTCGAAAGGCCACGCGTGGCGTTTGAGCGATGTTCCATATGAAATCTTAAAGGTTAGCGCGCGACGGTTGGGTATACAGGTTGCTGGTTCATATTATCTTTACGAGGTGTTGTTGTATTAAGGACTTAAAGGATTAAGAGGCTTCATAAAGATATGATTGCCTTTTGATGAAATCTTTAGAGATAAATTCTTAATTTTAGTCTTAAAAACTTATCTATTGATTTTTTTTTTATTTAGAACTTCAAGTTGATGTTTGTAAGTATTTTAGTTAACAAGATTTGGCCTATATAATTTTCATACTAAAAGCTTACAAGAAAATAATCTATCGACATTTACGAATCGTACTTACAACTCGTACTCTCTCTGAAATCTTTTAAACGACTCAACTAATTTTACCATCATCCTCCTAATACCAAACCACAACATATAATAATCATACTATTATACATACGGTACATTCTTCTTCTTCTTCTTCATCAACCCACATACGCCCACTGCTGAGCACGGGTCTCCTCTACCATTGAGAGGGTTTAGGCCATAGTCCGCCACGCTGGCCTAGTGCGGGTTGGCGGACTACACACCTAAGAAATTCCTAAGAACTCTTAGGTGTGCAGGTTTCACCACGATGTTTTCCTTCACCGTTAAAGCAATTGATAATTCAATGTGAATGCACACATATCTTCGGAAAGCCAGAGGTGTGTGCCTGGGGTTCGAACCCACGACCGCCGAGATTCTCGACCGCGCGCCCAAACCTCGAGGCCATCACTGCATTTTACGGTACATTCCCTCCCAAAAATACCTGCGACAAAGAAAATACATCACCTTAAACATAAAACCAAACAACACAGCTACCCAAAAAGCTACCCTTAAAACCTGCGCTTGAAGCCACGTGCCTGCCAATTACCCGGTACATTCACCCTAAGGGGTGCCCCGAGAGAGCTGCCCTAAGAAAGGGGGCGTGGCCTCGCGCATCGTCTGTCCCTCTCGCACCTACCGAGTGGCAACCCTAGGATGTAAGCCCGATGTATTTGGGGCTATGCGATTGGATTCCAAGTGTACGCTTGCGTGCTGAAGTATTTATATTGGAGGTTATTGATAGTTGAAAGATATAGGAGATGAGGTAGTGGTAGAGTTGGGAGGACTGGGTTCGATGATCGGGTTGTTATGGCAAAAATCGGTAGCAACTTGGCGTCTGAGAATTAAAAAAAATAGCAATTGATATATTTATGTTATTAGGGAATTAAAGGGACAACCATATTTTAAAAATTAGAAATACCCACGTGTTTAAAACTCTATTTTTAACACTTAACATTACCGAGAATTTATAGCCCTACATCCCAATACCAATTTCCCCACAAGCAAATCGAACCCAGGACCAGATCCGACACCAAATACTTAACTACACCGCACACAATGACCCTCAACAAAGTAACCAACTGAAAAATCAAACACAATACCGTAACGACGTAACTCCATTAATTCAGTACAAATACTACCACGATATACGCGACACATTTGGAAACGACGTGAAAATCGATCTATGCTTACTCATAGTTCATAACGCAAACACCGTACGTAAAACGTATCCTAACAATACCGTAATAAGCGGACTTAGCCGCGCAAACAACAATTACAGCGCGGCCCGAGGCATGAGCGGAAGCGGGGATAGCAATCCTATTTTTTATATCTAAGTGATACATGAATCGAAGAGATATTGTAAAGAAGTCTGTATATCTAAAGTAATAATGCCCATAGTCTAAAATTTTGAATGAATTTTGCTAAAATCTTGTAAGTTGTTTTACAGCATATTCCATTACTGGCCTAAGCAGTCAGCCTTAATTTTTCAAGCTTTAAATTTTTTACTAATAATATTATATATAAGACATTTCACGTTTAACGTGTAACGCTTTTGGACTTTTATGGAATGACTCTCGGTATAATCCTGTAGTACATCAAATTATTGACTAAATAATTGTCCATTGTACTATTCACAATATGATTTTAATAAATACTCAATTAATAAAATAATAACTTGTTATTCCTTCAGAATTAAAGTGTGTAAAGAAGAAGTACCGGGCAAAAGCATTTTATGTACAGTCCATAAAAAGAAAACACGATCCTTGCTAGCATAGAAATTATTTCATAGCAACAGAAATTAAAACACTTAGTTACTGATCCGCCGATTGTTCACTGTATTTAGTGTTATTCTTGTATCAGTTATTTCTATGTTTAAATGATGCACAATAAAGTGTTTTTTTATCTTATCTTATCTGATCGTTATTTCATGTTTTAAGGCGTATTATTAAAGCATTACCTACCAAGGGGGCTTTGAGTACACTATTTGCTTAATCTTGGTACTTGACCACAAAAAGGAGTAATAACTTTGTTGGCGTGTTTATAATCAATAAATCTTTTATTTATGTATTCCTTTGTCATCGCTGGACCAACAAGGACTGATGTCGTCATCAAGATCCCAAAGCAACGTTATTTGTACTTCGCTCCTTACAGGTCTTATAGTTTGATCGAGCAAGTATTATTGTGGTACATATATTAAAATGGGGTAACTATGTGTAGGCTGTGACCATGTGACTGGCGTGATTGTGTGACTAGTGAGGACTTAATTTTAACTTACAGTACATAAACTTCTCAAAAACTTGGGAAGATTTCAAAACCGTTAGAAATAGAAAAGTCACATGAAAGTGAAAAAAATAAGTAGGCTGCCTACTTATTTTTTTGTGGCAATTGAAATCTTTATAGGTATTCGTGTGGACTGCACTACACTTGATAGAAAAAATAAATGGGTCTATCCAGGCATATTAAACTTCACAACTGCCAACCCACACTTAGCTTGGTGGACTAAGGCTTAAACCCTCCCATTTATAGAGGAGTCCCGTGCCCACCAGTGAGGCATGTATGGGCTGATATAGATTGATTAAAACACACGTATCCTTACCGTATGCGCTAGAAATAGCTTCAAGCCCATCTCTCAACACTTGCACCACGTTATCGCATTGAAAATCAAAGTCTGATTAAAAGCAATAAAGCATCGTAGATTCGCATACAAATATGCATAATTAATATACTAATTAATGTGAAAAAACTAAACGTCTGCATAATAACAGGGGATGGAATCTTTCCCTCGTAGAAAGCAACATTCTTTGAACGGGAGAAATGTCTTTTAATTTCATTATAATTATTGGCTCGTTCGCTTAAGTAAGCATACATTGCCGGCTGTGATTGATCGTGTTTTAATTGTTTGTTTGTAAAAAGATCAGTGAAAGTGTATTCGAACATGTTACTGTTAGGCGGTCCGTAATTTAATTAAATGCTTTAAGCAAGCAAACGAAATAATAGATTTACATTATTCATTGCGTATTTAGACCGTAATTATTTATCAATTACACGTGATGAGTGCGCAACGAAAATAAGCTAATTTCGTGCAGTTATTAAATAATTCGTTGCAATTTTAATGTAACGTTATTTTTGTATACCGAAGTAAATATTTTATTATTAATCTTTACATATATTATACAAAATAACTCAGGATTTTTTCTTCTAGTTAAAGTAGACTTTAATAGAATGACTTATAGATCAATCACTTCGACAAACAAGGAATTCGCGAATAGATTAGAACCAGGATTATAAGTAAAACCGCTACTATTTGTAAATAAATACACCAAACAGTCACACACATAGTTTTCAGACATATCTAATTGCAAAATCAATAATGGCTTGACCTGGAAAACGAGGCCTGAGTCTATTATACATTCCACTGCTGGGCACGGGCCTGCTCTACCATTGAGAGAGCCTAGGACTTAGGCCACATTCCTTAGTTAATTATGAGTTCAATTTAAGTTTTTTTATGTTTGTCCACAATTTACTACACTAACGTCATCCATTCTTGGAAATATTAATGTTGAAGTGCTTTTTTTATGAAAAACTCATGGAAATGACTGTCCATAATAATCTTGGCACTTACAATAGTTAATTAAAAATAAATCAATTTTCGCTGTTAAATTCTTTAAGTGAACTGTTAATAGCTTTTGTGGAAATTACATTTTCATTACCTCACAAAACAAAAGATAGTATTTTTGCGACATAAGTATGCCGTGTGAAGAAGTATCGGATTCGATTCGCGGGTTGGGTAAAGTGTTATGTATTTAGTTCTTCAATTTGGTACTTTTCAGTATCAGTCGATCCTACTTTTTTCCGAAAAATAATAATCCGACAATACTCGATCCTTCAATCAACAATCAATCAATCAGCCTATCGCCGTCCACTGCTGAACGTAGGCCTCCCCAAGAAAGCGCCAACCATCCTCCATACTCGATCCTTATCGTATGAAAATTAAAACATAAATATATAATGTTTTTCTCCTACTGCTTTGAAGATAAAACTGTATAATATATGCTTATTTTGTAGACTACAATTGTCAGTATTATGTGTATTCACATTGAATTATCACTTGCTTTAACGGTGAAGGAAAACATCGTGATGAAACCTGCACACCTAAAAGTTCTTAGGAATTTCTTAGGTGTGTAGTCCGCCAACCCGCACTAGGCCAGCATGGTGGACTGTGGCCTAAACCCTCTCAATGGTAAAGGAGATCCGTGCTCAGCAGTGGGCGTATAAGGGTTGATGATGATGATGATGATGAATTGTCAGTAGGATGAACGAAGACAACAAACAGTAAAGCTCAGTGGTTCTCTATTAGGATTTAGTTTGGCTTTCTATGATATTCCCAGTACCTTGTACTACGGAACATTTAAATCAATTGTATCTCCTGATCCGTAAATTCTATTACGTAATTTGAAGCATTTATACTTTTTTATTAACACTTTTATAGTAGGCACGGTTAATTGATCGTACTCACAAAAACTGCGTAATATTTTACCACCTTATACCAACTGGACCATACATGAAGCTTCAAAGGATTTAATACAGACTTAAGTGAAACAACCGCAACAGATAATATGGAATGTTTCCAAAGTTAGACTACTGTTCGTAAAGACCTCGAAAACCTACTATTAATCCATATAATTATGCCGGCTCTTGTTTAGATATTGTGACTTAGTTTTACCCTTAAGTTAGACTATTTTGGACTCTTGTACTTAAGTATAACTTGTATGGAACATTATAGACTAAGAGCCCGCTACGGCCAAACCTGCGTTTTTTATTTAAAATTTACCTGTATTGTCAAGCGCAGTATTCTCATTCATTCAGTCGCCTTTACATTAGTTCCATTCCATCTAGGCTATTGGCCATACAAAACAACAGGAATATATTGCTTAATATTCTGTTTACAAACCGCTAAATCAAATCTAGCATCTAAAACAATAAATTATAACTGTTGCAAAGTGCAGTCGAGTGGCTAAGCATGACTTTTTTGTGTAAATGTTACTTAATTTACAACGTAATTTTGTAACGTTAAAGATCTTAGTTTAGTTTCCGCATTTCATAATGGCCTGGTACTTTTTCTTTAGGAACTGTGCAGGAAAGGTTTTAACTTGAAATTAAAAACCTTTTTGCGGCTTTATGTACTTAGTTTATTGACGCAGTTTGTATAGAAGTTATTTAATAAAAATGGGAAGTAATTGCTTATAACTCAACAATAAAACGTAGGTTTAATACTACTTAACACATATAACACACTTAACACATATATTTTCGTACTCCACCATAAAAGTCTCACATATACATATGACTTTTCGACATGATAGTCTTTTCGATCCTCAACTTCTGTTATCTTGAGACTTGGCTAAGTTTGATCACTAAAAACTAAATTGACGTTTGACTAAAATGTTCAGCTCACGTCTTTTGGAATTACCGAACGGATACTCATTTAACTTTTAAACATATATATTATATCACGTTTCGAAGCGGCACAAGTAAAAAAAAAATAGCATAAAAAATGACAATTCAAAAGTGCTTGTAAAGGGGATTTGACTAT
The DNA here is from genome assembly GCA_030295005.1 of Cephonodes hylas. Lineage (NCBI taxonomy): Eukaryota > Metazoa > Arthropoda > Insecta > Lepidoptera > Sphingidae > Cephonodes > Cephonodes hylas. Next base: position 9,215,476 of record AP025382.1, read on the forward strand.
GACTTTGAAAACTTTATCACCGTTGTTAAATCACAATATTTTTCAGTAGTTTTATATTATTATGATTTGTATGAAAAACTGCAGTAAATAACGGCCAAAATGATAATTATTCAAAAACTCATATCAGACATTAAAACAATAAAAATAATCAATATCATAATCATAATAATTGTACGAAACAATGACAGATGGTTAATTGCAAAACATTGTTTCGATTCTAGGTCGGGCAACTTTTTACTGAAACCATAATAACAAAGGTATTATTCAGTTTGCTGTGCATCAACTTGGAGCAACTGTGTCAGCAATTAAAATGATTAGGTGCCGATGTGCGGGCCCAGTGGGAGCGGCGCGGGTAGCGGAGGCGGTAGCGGGTTAAATAAAAATTTGATTAATCAATAACACTTTGATATGTGTGTCTTTACTAAGGAAGGGAGGGGGAAGATAGAAATAAACAGATGTTTCCATTTTTTTTCTTAATTAACTTGTTGATTCAGCTGCAGAGATTTGACTTATTAAGGGAAACTTCTTTTAGATTTTACCTAAGAATAATTTAGCCTTTTAAGAATACTTTCATGTAAAGACAGTAGATATATTGCAATACAAAAACAGTGTTACAAACATACACCCACTTAGTCTTACCCCAGCAATAAAATTAAATTCTTTTGATGTAAGCTTCTGAAAGTACATCAGCACTCAGACTGAAAATCAAAAGATAGAAAAACACTGCATGCGTCAATGCATCCATGAATTCTCTGCAATTCTTTGAAGGTTGTGTGAAATTTAGCAAATCCTAAAAATTTGGCTAACGTTCCACACGGCTAAAACTTTATAACTGTAAATAAGACCCGTGCAAAAAATTATGAGTTAATAAATTAGTTAATACATTATAATATTTGTTTGTAGGGTCTTTCTCTTAGCTGAATAGGTTATTAAATCGCTCCGCTCGCACTGGGCCGCGCGCCACAGCTCGGATGATTATGAATTATGTAAATTATAAACGTTAAACAATCCAAGAGATTGTTGAGGCGATGCTATGGAAAAAATCTACCCTCCATGCTCCGTCTGGCACTCATTAAAATAATTGCTTTTTGCCGCTCAGTTCTCTCTACACTCTGATTTGTGATTGTGCTTCTTGGTTTATACTAATGCGATTTTCTGCGTTCATATCGGATTCATTCGGATCACCTCGTTCAAGAAACGTTGTAAGATACGATGTGACATATTTACACTGCTATTTTTAATTAGCATTAGGGAATGCTTCAAATGTTTGAAATTATCTTCAGTGTAAGAATATTGCTCCGATCGTGATTTTCCAGTCTATTTAATACTTCTTTCTAGTGGTGATATTTTTAAGATACTATTTTTGTTTTTAAATCTGCATGTTTTGTATTTTATAGAGTGAAAAATTTAAATTATTTAAATTTAAAAGGAAATAGAAACACAATTATAAAGGACCAGGAGGTAAATTTTGTTTTTTATTAAATATTATTACAAAAGGGGAGACTTTTATATGATACCATCCATGTCAATCCAATTATGCCTTATACTACAAACTATAAGTAAAAGGCAAAAACATTTTTATTCAAATAGATTTTTTACAAGTCCTTCTAAAACTTTAATAACTAAACTAATTGAACTAAGACACTGCGGTTTAAAATGAAATATATCAAAAATACTCCACTAATTAAAGCAAAATAAACCCATATGAAAACGAAAATCCGTCGAATACGTCGCCGTTAATTCAATCAGCCGGGCTTGCTAATCAAATAAACCGCATTTAACTTAGTGGGGAAAGAGTTATGTATGACGCACACTGGGGTAATTTAACGTTGGGAAAAAACGCCGCGTTTTAACGCTTCTTTGTATGTCTGTTTCGTTATTTTGTAAATTATATATTATAAAAAATACCGTATTAAAATATTAGTACATATATTAATTCAGATTCTTATAAAATTGGATCCGCATATTTAGAGGTATTGAATATGTTATAGTTTGTGAGTTGTTTATTACTTTATTTAGAATACAATAAAATGAACCCAAGTAACCAAATTCTGTTCAGTGGGATAATGTAGATAAGGTAACAAAGAGAATAATCAGTAACACACAGTAGTTTACGTAAATTGGCGTTGGCATCCCAAACAAAAACTCGTCTCCTAACGAAGTACTCCTGCAAACTCGATTTTTTATAGGGTTTACTTTGAAAAAAACCTAATATTTGTAAAAATCATATTTTAGCACGTACGAAAATTAATAAATTAAAGTAAGACAGAAACTTATTACCATTGATAGTAAGAGTAGTAAAACAGTTCCTTAGTATAGAATAGATGGTTATTTTAGTCTATGAGAAAAAAAGGTTAAAATTTGTACCACTTAAATATTTTCATGTAGACGTAATGGCGATAATATTGTCGACATTTACTTTTATCACATGTAATTGCATGTTCTTTTACGGTAAATGTATCACTTTGAAGTGCCAATTATAGCAGTACGTTTTTGTAACTTCTCGCTGCTGTGACGTTAACAGCTAATAGATATGTTATTACACAGTATTTAACACTACAGAAAATATATTAAATAAATTACATACTCATTATCGGTACATAGTTTCCTTTAGATGTTTTCAATATTTATCGTGTGAACTGAAATAATTTTTTACCTCTTCTTAACCTTAACGCCAATGACGAGAAGGTTGATCAGTAAGTTTGCTTCTATAGGCGAAAACAGACTGCCAGCTTTTAGACTTTTCGAAAATACCATTTTTTTCAAAAATACATAAAAATAATTTTGTGTTTGGGTGTGTGGTGTATTAGCCTGTGTAAAGAAATCCCAACTAATCCACTTCCAAAATTTGTAACACCTTTAACCATAAAAGAAAACTACACATACCTAAAATAACATTTAATCCTATTTTGAAGGACTTTTAGGCCTTACTCAACAACGCTGACCTTAGCAGACAACACTTTAATTTTAGGAATCGGTTCAATAAGAACCAAAATTGGGCAATCACAACCTATCCACTTAGTACCGTCTCATAAACAACCCAAAAGTAACAGTAAAATACACGCTAAACAGAGCGTTTTTCCGTCCCAGTGCGCGCTGCATCAGACGGGTACGAAACGCACTGCACCGCCGCCAGCAAATCCAATAGGTTTTCATTAAATAAACCCCTTTTATTGGTTTACCTCGGATTTGTTTAGGTTTAAAGCCAGCTTAGCGGTTTCCGTGGTTTACGGTCTTATTTGATAATGGTATGACGTTATGTAAGTCTGGATTGTGGGGTTTTATTGTCTTTACATTGTATATTTACATAGAATTTCATATTTTTTTATTTGTCTCCGAAATCTTGGATTATAGTTCAATCTTTTGATATAAAACATCGGAGAGAAACGGAGTTGATAAGTCAAATGTCTTTGTAAAAAAAAAACAATGAAATTCTTTATCTAAAACACAGAAATTATGTCTTCGTAAAATGTGTTATTTTAACCTGTGTTCAGCTCAACCTGGGCCGCTAATATGAGTAGAAAAATGCTGGCAAATTTAAACGTGATTGTTGGAGACGAAAAATTTTTTTTTCTTTAATGCATTGAGCATGACATTCTGCAATTTATCCTCCTTTAAATGACCCGAAAAAGACAGGAAATACCAGAAAAAGCACCAACAGATTTTTTTCTTTGAATTTTTTTGTGAAAATTCTAACAAAACTACACTAAATACCTATTCTAGAAGCTATATTCCCAGCCTACAATACCGTTATTATCGTCAACAAATCAGAAATGAAGAAATCGGCCCGCAGCGCAAACTCCCAATCAAAACCGACTTCAATTGCAATACAAACATAATTTCGCTAATATATCGTGTAGTACGACTCATCAGCCAACAGAAAACCTTTCTCCATCATCCAAGGCGTGGTCACAAATAGATTGACGGCTCAAAACACAGCATTGCTTCAAGCAACGCCTTTTGCAAATATATTATGTTTGACAAACAAGATTAGTGTGTAGAATCGTATTAGTGGCCACACCTACATTGTCAACCCCTAGACACCATTATTGAAATATTCATTGTTAACATGGCATTCGACTCCGGACATGTGCCTACACATTTGAAACTGGGTAAAAATGCTTTTTACACGTTATTTTGAAGACCAGAATCGTTTTTGGGCCGTAAAGTTATCTCGGAGACGTTTTAACACCTTCCGCGCGCTCCAAATACTTTGTCTAGCTATTTTTCCGCACAGAAACAATGTAAGTGTGCCTGTAGGTGTTTTAGAATGTTTTTATAATGCTATAAGAAATATTGGCAATGAAAAATAGGTAAAATGACGATTAAGAGCGATTTTAGCCGCCGAAATGGCGAAAAATCGCCGTTTTCTGATGAAAAAACAATAAAATACTGCTACTCCCTCTAATCTAATAAAAATACATATTTTTTTGCAAGTTTTAAAGTATTTACGAGTACTTTTAAATGTAAAGGCGTCTCAGTATAGTCAATGTCAGCGCGTGATGTTTGAAAGTGAATTTTAACTGATAATTTTGCGGCAACTGCACGGTTCTTCTATGCAAAAGCTATACAGTATGTTAGTTTATATTGTTGTGTTTATATATGAAAATTTTTATTTTAAATGGTCCATCCGATTTAGCGTAATTAATGGCTACGCTAAAATCTCTTTTAAAACGAAACTACGCGTTTTCTGAGGGTAAAGATGTGGTTCTAAGTTTACTTCAGAGTATAATAATGTTATCATTAAAGAAAGTCTACTAAATTTTACAAATTCTGTGACAATTTATTAGTCTCAGTGCTAGGAGACATTCTTCTTCTAAATTTGTAGTTAAGTAGGTGTAACTTCACGTTTTTATTTCATACCAGTGAAAAGAAGGAGGATACCTAAGTAATTTTTGCGGTTGCTCAGAGGTGTGCTTATTTTATAGCTATAATGTTCTCGATTATTCTAGTGGGTGGTAAATTATTATGAAAATAAACGGGGGAAAAACAGGATGGATGATGTTGTGGATGTGTCATATAGGTTTAAATCTGCTTGTACTCCAAATTACAATGCAAAGTAGTCATGATATCAGGAAAACAAAATTATTCTAAATATTAATCACTAATGTAAGTAGAACTCTTTATGTAATGTATTTCAAATTTGGTTTCAATAATGTATTTAATGACAATAGCTCTTATAGAGTAAAACGAATATACTGACAAGATTTTCATGCTGCTATAGAATCACAGCTACCTCAGTAAAATTACCAAGTATTCTATGCACCAAAATGTGGTGAAAAGTATTCGTATAGAACTCTGCTTTTACGTACTGAATAAAGAAGTACAAATTTTTGCTTAGTACGATCGAACGAAAGTCTAAAAATTTTCCGAATAAAGTCACCTTGACAAAGAAGGCATGTTTTAGTTTACCGAAATGGGATATAACTATTGAAAATAAAATACATTTTTTTAACAATATGTCTGGATCACGTTGGGAGATGTGGGGTACCAAAGAAACCTTTTTCATTTCTTTAGCAATGATCAGTCCCTTCATTCAAACACGACGGTATTAAAATCTATTCATTTGTCCCTATTTAAATAAGTGCGTATGATTTACAATTAAATTTAAGCAGTAGAAAAATTAACGAAACTATTTTACATGCTAGCTTAAAATAAAAAATGTAAAGAAATTTTGATAGAATCGAACTGTTGTAAACTTGGATTAGAATATGGTCAAGTGTGGTCATAATGCACGTCTTTACAGAAAATTTAGAACAACAGTCCTATCTTTTCTGTCTCATGTAGTGTGGTAGCGTAACCTAGCCAGGCAACACACAATTAAATCTCTTCTCCTTCTCAATCGTCCATTCCATCAGCTGGTAAAGTCCCTATGATATTTACTTACTAACGAACCACATATTATTATTATAATTCACTGATAAAAAATAGCACTATCGAAATTTAAAAATGTTGTCTTGCTCTATAAATAATACCTTTAAATTGTGAATCTTGCACTATCAACACTAGATACTCGCAGAAATTTCAGTTTTGGTCTTTACTAACTAACGGATTCCTTTTGTATCTGTAAGATATTGACTGCTAAACTGTGTCTCGACAAGCTAGAAAGTCTAATACCTCCATAAATACATCCATTTGCAGCGGCGATCAATCAAAAACGTTTACTTGAATTTAATATTAAAAGAAAGATCCAGCCAAGCGCGATATACGCAGAATTCAAACAATTTTATCATTACAGGGGTGCTACACTGGCATTGAAAAACGTAGTGCTTAAATCTTAAGCATAGGTTTTTATTTATTCAAAATAATAATGCGGATAACAGTTTACCACTAAAGGCATGCCACTAAACACAATGTGACAATTTCACGATGTTATTCTACATGATCTTCTTGAGCCAGCCCTGGCTTTTATATTGATATGACACTAAAGTCTCTGCTGTATTGTTTTAACGAAGCCAAAAATATATATTTTCGTCCTTCCATGACGTCTTGTATGTAATATTTCATGGTAATCATTAACTGACTGGAGCAAGCACTGGAAATAAAATGACATTAGCATATTTGCTAATTTAAGTCTATGATTGGTATAAATCTGCTTGGGCTGAAGCGTGCTTATCATAAGATTGCAACTGAAATGTTCTAATAAATTTAAAAGCAATTGTCTGTGACAGATAGAACGACACAGCAGTGATCCTATTCGGTTTTTAGTTTTCCTTTTAACTTCAGAAACCAAAAACCAACAAATCAATACACCTATCAGTCACATTCATATGTAGATAGTTCTGACTCCACACTAAAATATAATTATATCACAGCTATTTGAAATCACGAGAGACAAAATTGTGCATCACCCAAAAATGTTTAAGGGATCAAATCCGCGGGCTCATTTCGCTTATTCACGCCACCTGCCAAATTACAACTATCCCAAAACCACAGTAATGCACAAAGTAGTGTATTTCGCACCTCGCAACCGCATCGTGTGCAATCCCCCCAATGTAAATATCAGGTTCCATTTGAACTACTGTTTCGTCCGACCCGGGTCCGGTCCGCTACTCTTTTTATTCGCCAGTGTACTGCAAATCGAGCGTAACGCGATGTTCTCCTTTTGTGTGGACATTTTGCTCTTGCGGTTCTGCGCCGCGAAATTGCGAGGAATTAATTGTGGCCCGGGAATGCGGTCATTTGACACTTATCTGTGTGCTTTTCGCCGGTGCGCGGTAATTGGGCGAAGAGGATTCAATTAATTTGGACGCTGAAATTTTCAAGTTTGGTTTATACACTTGGGCATGTAATTAAAGGGAAGACATACCATTTCTGTATCAGCGACTCGTTTCAAGTCACTCACTCAGGCAAGGGTACTGAGAGAATAGTCTTGGAAGAATTCAATGGAAACTATGACTTCTAGAGCCCACTGTATAGCATGAGATCACGAGACAGTCTACCAACGTATATCATACGTAAGGTACTTAATACATATTTACATAAATAAATGGATCTAATCGTTGAAAAATATATTGCCAATAAATATTTTATTGTATGCATCTGTTTCCTCAAGGGTAGACAGAACTGTGTTTACTCACATACCGCCAGCGACGTTTTATGTTTCATGCATTGCCTATAAATTGAAATGCCAATTAAGTGCACCAATATATTATAATTTAATTACCATTAAACGCAAAAATGTAAATTCAAATTTATTCCAACGAATGAAACAAAAATTTTAATTTTGCACAAAAGTTTAAAAATTAAATATCAAACAGTCGCTTCTGCATAGAATGCAATTTAATTGAAATACGCCAACGCTCGCGCGAATAGTGTCAAATTTATTTTTTACTTATTTCCATCAATTATCATTAAATGCAGGCATTGTGTTGGTGGCCGTGATGCGATGAAAAAGCCGTCTATCAATTAGCCGTTGTTTTTGTTTGCCTGCGTGCCCTAATACTTGTGTGTCAATGACTTAATACCATACGTGGTTACTTTACGATCCCACAGCACATTATCGAGTGTTTTCAATACAGTATTAAGCTTAGAGACGCAATTATTCTTTTGTTTATGACTTTTAATCGCCTCTCAGAGTAATAGAGACGAAATTGTTGGTTAATTAATGTGTTTTTAATTTCTTCATTTAATGTGGGATACGGCTAATTTCTGGAGTACATATGGTAGGTTACACCTTGAGAGACGTCGTTTTATTCGCTATGAATGGATGGAACGCAGACACTCAAATGGTGTTTCTTAACGCTCCAATGGAGTTTGAATGAGTATGAGGGCGTTTTTTCAACAAATATACTGTCTACGAGAATTTTCAAGTGACGCGCTCATCCGCAACTGGAATCGGCAGTTCGATGTCTTTGAGTTGAATTAATAAATTAAGTATGTTAGTGTTAGTCTATTTAATACATTACACATTTTATATTTCGACAGTTATTTTTAGGTCCATCAAAAAGAGTCTGTTGTCGATTCAGGGACATTTTAAGAATCCCAATTTTTATAGCTAGGGCTTAATACTTAGGTGCTTATCCAAGCAATTTTTAACATATAACTATTCAAAATCTTCACGGTATACCAAAGTATAAGAATTAGTGAACCTTTTGATTAGAATCGAGTAATAGTGTCTATTAAATGATAATCGCTATATTTTTTGCCATACACACATCTGATCCATACAAATATTTTTCCAAAGCCAATTTTTGTACCAGGAACTCATAAACACAGCTACACTAGACCGCATTCTATAAATAAACATAAGGTTCCGCAAACCCTATTTGAAATCCATTAGCTAACCCGAAATCCCGGGCGATTAACGTCAACCCTCCAATGGTCGTACTTAGTGGGTATTAGTTACGCGCGTGTGGTCACATAGACCCATTGTGCGGACAATAGCTCGGCGGGGGTCGTTTGTACCTGCTAGCTTCACTGTAATGTTTATAAATTGATTTACTCTCTGCGTTACAGGGTTATTTTAATTGTTGAATGCAATTTCGCTGCTACAATGTTTGCATTCTAATTTTAAATTTGTTTATATTTTAAATGTTTTTTTTTTAATTATTATTTTATTTCTTTTTTAATTACATTTCTTTAGTTTCAGTCGTGTTTTAAGTGATGTGTCAGTAATTTAAAAATTAAATAAAATTAAAAGCGCGGTATAATCTAAGTTAATGTTATTTTACTACTAATGGCATGGATCAGGATTAGGTTTAATGTAATAGTATTTACTACAGGCTGTAACGTACTTTGAGGTATCGGTTAATTAAATTAATGAGACCGAAAGGGTTATCGTTTTACACATTACTTCACGCCTGTATTCCCCAAAGGGGTAGGCAGAGGTGTATTTCCACACCCACATTCACCAAGTATCAGTCCCATGTAATAAGAGGCTAGCCTATTGCTAGTTTTTGGACACAATTCCAGACTTCGTGTTGGTACTAAGATTTTACTTTAAAAGCCGATCAAGAAAAGACAAGACCACGAGGCAGTCCTATCTGCATACTCACATGTATAAACCTATTGAGATAGCAATATAGTAAGGCTCGGGGCAGAGACTGCTGGAAGGAGGTAGAGAGAGAGAGAGGGAGGGAAGGCCTACGCCGAAAAGGCGACTATTATTAATCATTAGACTACGAATAAATAAATAAGAATGTTACTTTAGGTAATAGATTACTTTAATAAGAAATATATGTATTTTAAACACGAGTAGTGGAAATAAAGGCATTTTTTTTTAATTTATTTGGATACCAAAAGTACTCAAACCCGCACCTCATATTCTAAATAGACAAACAAAACGATCCCAAGTCAGTACCAAATGTGATTTGGGCGTCGTTTGATGACGCGTCATTAGGGCCCATAAGCCCGGGGCGATGTTAATACAATTTTAATAGGCGCTATTCGCCCTCAAAGCGGCCAGGCTTGATGATTTGGGTGTTGCTTAAAACCCCGTAACTACGTACAAATTTATTATGATTTCATTAGAAACTACAATTAACGGTGTAGTCGTAGATGTAAGTAAATATACGAAGGAGTACCTACATCAAACATGCATTGCACATACTACAATGAGGTGTAACATAGATATTTTGTCGTTTAGAAAGTATATGTATAATAGTATATAGACAACTTAAAAAACATAGTGATTTGAATTTAATTACTTATCTACAAGTTCTCGCACTAGAACAGCTTAGTCGACAAAGGCATGATTAAACAAATTAAAACTTAAATAAAACTCAAACCTATACAATTCGCATATCCATCTCCCCTTTTCGACACACGTCGAATAAAAATACCCGAAACATAATAAATAATTGCCGACAATAATCGGATTTACACGCATAACCCTATAATGCGGCAATTTCTTTAATGCAACCCCTCAATATCGGTGTCCGGGTACAAAAGACCCCGGCTGTGTTTTGACAGGAGTTAATGCTGGGGATCTGATGTCTATACCTGTCAGGGGTACAATGGGCCCTGAAACGGGATTGGCGTGTGCCGTATTGTTGGCAGGGTTATAAATTTTAGTGCACTTGTTGGGGTGGATTTTAGGGTTGGATCTTTATTGATTTTTGTACATTAGTTTCTAGAGCTAGTGTTGATGTAACATTTGGGGGTTAAAATTACATTTAAGGTTATTTCAATTGAGAAGGTACTAAAATACATAATTTTTTTAATGAAAATAGCATGCAAAGAAACCTACCTTCACATTTATAACGTTTAATGATTACGTAATGAGAATTAAGTCTGAACAAAAAAGAAAACCAAACAAATGAAATTGTTTTTAAACGGTTAATAGTGAATATTCTCAGCTCATGTCTAATACTAACAAATTCATAACTTGGTCGGACCATAATATTGCATAGTTCATAGTCAACGAGCTCACATGTTAGCTCCCTATTTTTGTAAGCCTTTCATAGAAAAATAATCTTAAGGGGGTAGATGCACTCAGAAGCGTAAAAAAAGGCCTATTTAAAAAAATTTTTTTTTTACAGTAATTAAGTTTATTTTACAAAATAAATTATACAGAGTTTTTATACAATGCTTTAACTTAACATTTATGAAAAAAAAAAAAAAAAATACATATTATTTATTAAAATATCGCCATATCGGTTGGATCCTCTCCCGCGAGTAGTACTTCGCGGTGACCATCACAACAGCCTTCTGGATCATCTGAATTCGAAAAACCAAGGTGAAACCTTTAGTTTAATAATAAATCCAGTCTTTAATCGAAGCTTTTTTTTTTTTTTTGAAAATTTACAAAATGGTGGCATTCGAAACTTTGGACTCTGATTTTCGATAAAATGTTAAAAGTTAATTGTTTAAAAAATATAGTAATTGTTAACAAAAATCAATATCCTTCGATTAAAGACTGGATTTATTATTAAACTAAAGGTTTCACCTTGGTTTTTCGAATTCAGATGATCCAGAAGGCTGTTGTGATGGTCACCGCGAAGTACTACTCGCGGGAGAGGATCCAACCGATATGGCGATATTTTAATAAATAATATGTATTTTTTTTTTTTTTTTTCATAAATGTTAAGTTAAAGCATTGTATAAAAACTCTGTATAATTTATTTTGTAAAATAAACTTAATTACTGTAAAAAAAAAATTTTTTTAAATAGGCCTTTTTTTACGCTTCTGAGTGCATCTACCCCCTTAATTTGATGCCCTCATTGAACAACATCGTCCTAACAATGAAGTACAGAAACACACTTCTGTCTACAAGTCAAGTTTACCGGTGTCACTGCGTATATCGTCAATATGCCACGCTAGTATCATCATCATAATCAACCTTAAGACGTCCACTGCTGTACACCGTCCTCGTTCTGGCGTCGTTTTCCTCATTGTTGAGGGTCAACAACGGGTCTACAGTTGTCCTCCCCCAAAAACTTCCAAAGCTTTGTGTAAAAAGCGGTCTGCATCCAGCAGCTTCCATCCTTCGCCAAGTCGTCGTACTTATGGATAAATATACGCTGGTATAAACATGAATAAACAAGTCGACGACATCTGTCCCTAACGGCATTCGTATGACACGAACACATCCATTACATCCAAGTTGACATAACAGTAGCAATGTCAACACGCTGATTGCAATAAATCGTTGCAATTTGTTGGCAATTGGCCGGCATTGTACAAGCACTCCACGTAAACACTAAACGGGATATTAACTCTCATTACTGTTGCTGTTTTGTCTATATTACCATGATCAGATTGCAGTCAAAGTCACAAGTTTACTCTTGCAAATCAACGTAATGATATCTGCCTGATTGCAGTAAAAAAAAAATCACAGAATCAAAAATCTGAAAAAGAGCAAGTCGTGGAATAGCTATTAATGCTAACGGAATAATTACTGTCGAAAATATTATAATAGTTCATAATCAAAAACAGTTTCTACTTCAAGCTAACATATTGTGTATGCTAGCTTGAAGTAATGAATTCACATACATGGAAAAAAATGTTGTGATAATAAAAATTTGTTCGATATTTCGCAGAACTAACAAATTGGTCTTCGATATGCCTATTATTTTCATACGGACATAGATAGGACCCTAAGAAAGAAATCATTATCTTCATTATTAGCCCATATACATCCCACTGTAAGGCACTGGCCTCCTATGTATCTGAAAGTGGTAACCCACCACGCTGGCCTAGTGCGGGTTGGCGGACTACACACCTAAGAAATTCCTAACAACTTTTCAGATCTCCTCACGTTACTTTCCTTAATGATTAAAGTACGTGAAAATTATTTACGAATACACGTATAACTTAAAGAAAGAATGAGATTTGTCCCTGGCGTATAAACCCGCGACTGCCTAGATTCTCAACCACACTATTACAAGTGTGCATAGGCAAAATCATTACTGTCCCTTACCACGATTGGATTGGTACTACCCCGACGATGTCTAAATCCTGTTCAACATCCCATTCTGCATCTCCCAACTCCCCACTATGAAGACACTCGCACGTTTCATACTCGGCTGGCTATGTATGTCGAATAATATAAAGTATGCCAATATCATAGTTCTCGGTTGATCGCGCACAGCCTTCGGCGGAATGAGTGTTTTCCGTCGATTTTTCTCGTAAATATTGTTACGTGTGTACCTCTATATCTGTCAAGGTTGTGAGAAATGTGCGCTTACGTAACTCCAAGTATTGAGTTAAGTGTTCTCAGATGTACTCAGATTGGTAATCTATTAGGTGTTTAGCTGAATTCGTGGTATATTTTTATTTATAAAAAATCTAGGTGTAGAGGTATTTATTTGAAGAACTTTAGTGTGGTATATAAATTGAATTATCATGGTAAATTATCATGGTAGATTTTAACGCGAAAAGTGAAAAATACTAATATCCACGACTGTATTTTATCATTTTTCGACTACTAACTCAAGCAATACCGATATAAATAGTATTTTAGATTTTCGTTAGCGCAGGATCGTATGTGCACTAGATCACTAAGTCCATCTGAATTATTTATCGATTAATGTCTTTTTCTCTTTGAGACAACTCTAAAATGTAACTTTCCGTTCTAGGTTTCAGAAACCAATATTGAAATTAGTCTGTTATGCCTCCATGACTCACGGGCTTAACCAGATTAAATTCATTCAACAATATTTCTAAATCACTGACCGTATCTTAAGCAAGTATTATAAAAAATTCAACAAAAAGATCGAAGGTTCAAATCCAAGTACAATCATAGCCAAAATATCAACGGCCTTCACACAAGTCGGCCGTACAATGACCTCTCTAATACGTTTATAATTACACAAACAAGCATTTGTAAACACAGGGTCTATGATATATCTTGAGCTCTGTTTTTTATTTGAACTGTGTTTTTTATCTGCTTAACCATGGGCATAAAATATTCAATGTAATTGAAATGTTGAGTCATTAAAGATCGATTAGTTTGGTTAGTTTTAGAGTAATCTTGAATAATTATGTTAGTGAATTTAAAATACATGCAATCATACTCATTGTCTTGACCCCACACTGAGATACAAGTCTAGGATGTCAGTATCAAAATTACGAGAGATTTTTGTGGCGTCTATTCTTTCCAATTATACTGTGGTCAAAACTATATTATTACTATTTTTTTAGCGGTAAGCGAAGGTATTTGATAAAACTTGCGCACCTAAATGTTCCTAGGAATTCCCTAAGTGTGTACTGCGCCAACCTGCACTTGTATTTATTTATTAATACCAAGAAATATCATAATCATTATTAGCCTAAAGACGTCCATTTTCTATCAGAAGCATCCAGTAACATCCTGCATATTTCGAAGAAAAAGCTCAGGAAGCCGTTAATTATGATTGTAATTTATTTTAAATACAGTTTAAGTTAATATTTCTTATAAACTTTATTTAAAAAAAATATATTAGTTTGTTCGGTCCTGCATCGATATACAGCTTCGAAATTCTCAGTAACAACACGGTGCTTGGACATTTTCCCGGTAAAGCGCATTATTTTTCGCCTCCTATTGCGAAGTAATAACTTTCGATATGTTTTATTATGTTGGAAGAGGAGGGCCGAAGATCGAGCCCAGTGGCGTGCCATGAGAGAGGCCTATGTCCAGCAGTGGACGTAAAAGGCTGTTAATGATGATGATGATGATGATGCTTTATTAACTTCTTCTTACTCCTTTAATACAGTGAGCGTATTCATGTATGTAGCAATTACTATATTATGGTAATTATTGCGTTAAGAGTTAGTCATGAATATTGTCAAGTAAATAATCGGGCGGAAACAAATAGTTTATATATAAAAAGCACTTATGTTTGTAAGTAACAGACAATTTTCGTTATACACAGATAAATTGATAAATCTTTCTTTATAATTCTTTCCTTAGAAACTACTAAATAGGCTTAATATATTTTATTCTGTACCAGGATCTCATAACCAATAAGAGATATTAACCGTTCTAAATTGAAAAAAAGCAGTACCAACATACAAATTCCAATCGAAATTCGAAAAACGCGAGCATGGCGGAATCAATGGTGCCACAACACGCCACCGTTCCCGCGCTGACCGAACGTGGCCATAGTGCACATTTCCTCGCATGTCATGGCGGCATTTTCTTCGAGTGACGTAACAGCACGCATATCTCAAGAAGAGCCGGCAATTATAAACGGAGTCATTGACCAGCGGCACCGCTGTAGGGACTGAATGAGTTTCCGTGCTGACATGCGAGCTACTCTGTCACGCATCTAACGAAATCGAGAACACTATTACACGGGTCAAGTTCAAGGTCATGAAGTGAACGGAATGCATGCTTGTGTTCACCGCATCCTCGGTTTATTGGACTGATGAATGAATGATTGAATGACGAGCGTATGCTGATTGTATCTATGCTTACTCAAGAATAATGGAGTCACACTGCAGAAAAATTTGCTGATAAATTTGAATCAATTATTTTTCCATTGACTTTCAGGCTTTCGGTATAGTAATGCTATGTAGAATGAAATAGAAATATATTTAGAGGACTTATAAAATTTCAAATATAATACTTAGATTCAGTCATTTAAGTTTACAAACCTGTACAGATGGATACGTAAGGGTAAGAAACTCAAAAAAAAAGCAGTGATGCCTCGAGGTTTAGGCGCGCGGTCGAGAATCTCGGCGGTCGCGGGTTCAAACCCCAGGCACACACCTCTGACTTTTCGAAGTTATGTGTGTATTCAAATTGAATTATCACTTGCTTTAACGGTGAAGGAAAACATCGTGATGAAACCTGCACACCTAAAAGTTCTTAGGAATTTCTTAGGTGTGTAGTCCGCCAACCCGCACTTGGCCAGCGTGGCGGACTATGGCCTAAACCCTCTCAATGATAGAGGAGACCCGTGCTCAGCAGTGGGCGTATATGGGTTGATGAAGAAGAAACTCTACTATTGCTCTTTTCCAATCAAGAGATAAGAGATGATGACACATCTCCTTCATTAGAAACTCCTTAACAGTTTCATACAGATCATAAAATGTGTCCGAAGAATGGCAATACACTCGCCCCCTATTACTTTGGTCTTGAAACATAGTTTGAGTTCCTGATACTTGGAATAATAAATACAGACTTTACCTTCCTTTTCATAAATGAAGGCGTGAATAGTATAATACGTCCATTTACGATTCCCAAGTTTCATTTGTTTATGGGAGTTTGATAAAACAAAAGCATTGACCATTTCCAAAACGTTTTCTCATGTTTAGCCGACGGTTGCTCTAACGAACATTTAATGGCACCGATTTACCGTCATTTTTGACTGTTATTTCACTTTTTGTAACCTTTTTGGGAGTTCGCTCTCAATATCTAACATCTATTTATTTATATGACGCACCGAGATAATTCTAACATTATAGTTACTAAACGTTGCTTTGTCTCTGTTTTCTAATTATGAAGGCTTATTCTAATATTTCTAACCTAGGCAAATGTTTGTATAATACACAAATATTTGTTTCGGCTCTGGGTGTTTGTAAAACCGAAAAGTTTCGCCTAGTTTCTGAGAACCACGACAAAAGAATTGTATTGTAGTGTGAAGTTTGATAAATTTATTTAACTGTTGGGTGTACGAGTATTTATTATAAATATATTTTACTTTAACTGTTTTAATATCCTTAGGCATACGTCATTTTCATTAATTAATACTCAGCCGTAGCTCGGAATTTAGAAATGTATCCAAAAACGGCGATAGGCTCGCTCCCTATTACGTAGAGCAGTATTATTACGAAAACATTAGTAGAAAAATGTATGTATTTAGTACATATATACAGGGTGTATTTAGACCGTGATCGAAAACTGAGGCGGGTAATAGCGATAGTGATTACAAACCCCCTGGCATTAAAGAAAATCCCGACAAACAATAAAATTTTTGAGGTTTTCCATACAAACCACATACTTTTAACACCGATGGTTGTATGGAAAACGTCAAAATTTTTATTTTTTGTCGCGATTTTTAATATCGCCACTGGGTTTGTGATCACCCTCGCTATTACCTGCCTTAGTTTTCGATCACGGTCTAAATACACCCTGTATATAAATAGCATACATACATTAATACATATGTATGTATGCTCTTAAAGTTGATGATAAGTACAATATTATCCTAATAGAGTATGGCTAGGAGAAAGTTGCAATGCCAGCATAATTCAAGCGAAACAAAGAATGTTTAATTTTGTAGTTATTCTATACCGTTATTAACAGACTGCCTATTTCCATTTATGTAAGGGAGCAATGAATTTTAACCCAGGGATACTTTTTTTTAAGAGCTGGCAGTAAGGAGCTATTAAAAATAAAGCCATTAAAAAAGGGACAAATGTAGATAAGTCAGTTTAAGGTTTTTTTCCATTAATTCGTTTATTAGTACATTTATGAGAAAACAGTAGTTTGGATATTTAAAGCTGGTTCTTAAACTAATTTATAGTAGCTAAACTTTTCTAATAAAGGGATATGAAATATCTTCCGAAATTAAACTAATCTTTCAAATACTGTATAAAGTGTGAATATGTAAAAAAAAAATACAATATGAAACTATACATACATAAAATCACCCCTGTATTCCCAGAAGGGTAGTCAGAGGTGCATTTCTGCACCCCTATTTGGCCAGCTCAGTTTTTGTTTTTATGTAATAGGGGCGACCTTATGCCGCCGATATGAACCTATTTACTTAAGTATTTACCAAATTGTTTTGAGTAATAAGTATCGAATTTCATACCCATACCCAAAATTATAGACTTCAATGTAACAATTGAAAACAAATCACAAAACCAAGGTTTTAATTGAAAAATGTTTTCTCAACTCAATTTCCCAATAACTATTCCCGATCGCAACAAACCATTTCGCACGTAACCAATTATTAATTGTTAGGTGAAAAAAATCACATTTCGACCGTTTTAAAAATTTAAACACTGGCAAATCCATTGTCTATGGTTAACGCTACGTGCGCCCATAAATTTTTAATCACACGTAACTGTGTTGGACGTCTTAGTTTCAAAATGGCATTTATTTTCAACACAATCATTTATTCGTTACGATTGGAACCATGGGATACTCAATGTATTCTATATTCGCTTCTTGGGTTTATTCAGGTTTATCATAGATTTCAATTCAACGAAATTGAGCAAAAGATTGCTATTATCTAGCGATTTTTGAGTCTAACGTCCGAATACTGAAACGTTACTTAAATCTAAGTCGATAAAAACTGACTAAAATAAGACAGGATTAGACGTTTAAGTTCACCTTAATTTTTAAGTTGCGTTTCAGTATTCGGCCATAAGTCACTTAATTTGTCAATGAATTTATCAATGAAAAATCACGGCTACGTTTAGTTCCTCCTAATCATGCTTATATCACGGCTATTCATATAATATAGCCAATAATTATTTGAGACTAAAACTTTAAATATACGTAGTGTCAAATCATCCTTTCTTACAATTTAGTCATATAATAAAAAAATTATGATTGCATGCTTATGAATGAGCCAACGATTATGTATTTCAAAGACTGCAATTTTTGAATGGTGGTTAAACTCACTAGATATTATTTTAGTAAAAATTTTAGAGATTTTGATACTTGTGAAATAGGGGTTATGGTTCAAAAACTAGTTGGCAGGAAGTGTCAAAACACACATCTGTACCCCTTTTCAAGGATACTATTGCATCACAGTGTTCCATACATATTATAATAAAAATTGCTCCCTGTATTTTTATCCACTAACTAGTCAAAATCTACGATCAATTCTGTTACTTGAAGACACATCGAATAATTTTCCCATACGCGCCAAGAAAGTGAACGACGTATTAAAATTCCTACGTCTATAAATAGTGGCATCGATTGATATAGAATCGATATACCCAACATTACAATCCACCGTCGATTATAAGTTAATCGAGTTACAATTTATAGAAATAATCGCCGGTTGATTTATTCGCGTCTCATACGCCCAGCATTGCATTTGAATATGGACTTTAACACTTTGTACCTAAAGTCGATTTTCCGCTATACGGGTAGTGGTGTATGAATACAAATTTCATGAATGTTATACCAAAGGGATGCGCATGCGCCGTTTGATACTTACCTCTGTATAAATCAACAAAATCGACGGGTGGCGATGACTTATGCCCGTATGTGAAGTTATTTTTGGACAGGGAAAACCATGGAGCTTTCTTTATGTGGTAATTTATGTATACATTGCGCGGTTGAAAGGCCTTAAGTATTTTGTTGTTAATTATAATTTTTGCAAAGAGAAAAAAAATACAGAATATTCAATTATGTATATGAGACATTTTTGTAACTTTTTTACGTAAACATACATAGAATCTGATTAAAATGCAGTGTGAAAATCAAATGTCGACTGGTGGTAGCACGGTGGACTAAAGCCTTAACCCTCTCATGTGGGACATATATGGGCCCATAACAATGATGATGGTGGAAAGAACTAAAGGCGCGCTATATATAAACTTACAAGAAGCATAACAGTAATACATTCGAGTCATATACTACTTACTAAATTTCCTAGGGAAAAAGTAATAATCAAAATATTTAGCCACGTTGCGGCTCGACACATTTCTCATCACTAATTTAGTTTAAATTATGCATAATACATTATCAAATACAAATTAACTAAAGCAAATAAAATACATATTAAAAATTATATTCAATGGTTATAATTAATACGATGATTCATAGTCTAGTTAACGTCCAATCCGAACAGGTTAGACATTTAAATCTTTCACACGTACTTCGTTTGAGGTTAACAAAAAAATATAAAATGACATTTTATAAAATGTATTGTATAAATGTACCATGGAAGAGCTTCCGACTGTGAAATACAAACAAGGACATTGTAATTTCTATAGATTACGAACAGTAGCTACCCAGTGAGATGATTTTTCTCGACTAACGACTGAACTGATACACCTTTAATTTATGTAATTTTGCCTTTATTATGTTGCTACCTTACGACACCAGTATTTGCTGGACAACCCATCAGAAATGTCTCATTAATAGCAGTTCAGAAAACTGCTCGAAAAGCGGCGGCTCGTTTCTTATAACGTAGAACTGAAGTGAACAATAATCTTATTCTTTCTATGGTAGGGAAAGTATGTATATGTACATACACACATAGAAAACCTCACGATATTATAGGATGACGAGATAGGCAAAGGTGCATTTCCGCACATACAGTTCTCCAAGTATGCATCAATACGAAGTAATAGGGGACGAACTAACACCACCCTTTTTCGGGCATGATATGTATAATTCATTATTCTAAGACCTTCCTAAATAAACGAAAGACAAAAGCAGTTAAACCCGTCAGTACATCCGCAAGCGTCGCGTTTCCACAGCTATTTTATTATCCAGCTGTGGGGAGGAAAAAAGAACGTCCAAAAAAACTAAGCACAATACAATGCTCGCCTCTTATCCGTAAGTTATGCAAACAAGTGTCGCGTGACCAGACCGTTGTTAGCCACCGCCGGCGCCCTTACAAATATGAATGATCCTGGGCTGGTTTCAATAGTAAGGTTACTTCTATATCAATGCTACTGGGCATCTCTTCTATTTAGAGGATAGATGAAGAGTAGAGATTTCTGGTGTCTACCAAAGATTTTACCATGGGATTATTCAGACGTAAGCTCTCTATTTACAAAATCATTTTCTAAGTACCTACAGGGATAGAATTTACGGCTCCATATTCCACAGGCCGGGAATTAAACAACTGCATCAAGGAGGCGGTCAATGTTGTACAAGTATAAACGGATACGTCTAGGTCCTCTACAATTAGGCTAGGTTTCAGTTTATCTCACTCGTCAAAACATTACTCACAATAAACTCGATTTAATTATTACTATTTATACTACTAACTATGTAATTTAAAATCATTTTAGTGAAGCATTTCTATAAAAAATCGTAAAGTAACACAAGTAGTTCGACACCTACAAGTATTTGTTTCATTTTCATTCCCTTCGATATTTCATTACTCTAATAACCATGACCTTAAAAAAACACAGTACCTACTTCTCCACTTTCATAAACTACTACTACTATCATCATGACAAAATCTAATTCCAAATTCCCTCTACAGCATCAAGCCACCATCCAAAGATGGCGTCACGAAGTCGAACCCGAGCAAGCGCCATCGGGAGCGTCTCAACGCGGAGCTGGATACCCTGGCCTCGCTGTTGCCCTTCGAGCAGAACATCCTCAGCAAGTTGGACCGGCTGTCCATACTGCGGCTGTCTGTCAGCTACCTTCGGACCAAGAGCTACTTCCAAGGTAGGTGGTGGACTTTGTATGATTTAAAATCAAATTTGGAAGAAAACTACCAGCTTAGTGACTCTATTCATATATTTAGGTAATTGTATCTAAGAACACTTTGATATGGCAGATTTTACTACAAAATTTTTCAGCGTCATTAATGTGTGTGATGATTCATAGTGGTCGACATTGTTTCTTGAAGAACTGTTCAGATATTGTCTCCATGTATTGGGAGTCTTCATCGGAGCCATGAACCTATTACACAGACACGACTAGTTATTATTTGACGCTCAGTCAGAATGGGCGTCCAGAACCGTTATGAGATGTAATATTTTACTATTTCTAGAACTTTTTCGGAGTCCACGGCATCAAGTATTATATCATTTTTTTTTAAATTCCATTTAGTACATTTGTTATATATTTCACTAGGTTTCATCTATAAACCGACATTAAGCCTCACTTTGCTGACTTTTTAAGGCCTATTAACAGACTTTAAATACCTTCAAAATTCTTGCATAAACTTAGGAAGTTTCCTTTGCAATTAAAGCGATAATTAACAGCCATAGAGACATAAATTATGCAATTCCGTTTAAACACGACTTCAAGCGAATAAGAATCAATTGAATGCTAAAACAGCCAATTATTTAGACAATTAACCACGATAATACGCGCTAATCCTGGAGTTACCTAGCACTCGCACATCGAATATCGATATAAATCGAATAGAATCGATACCGAGTACCAACGTATCGATTACTTATAAATGTGACTGCCGACACTTATTTAGTGTTGTCAGTTAAGTTTATGGCTGTACGCGATGCGTTTAATGCACTTGATGCGGTCGTGATCTCGATGTTCGATCGATAATTATGCATTCACGACCTTTTTGTGTTAGCACCAGTGGTATGAAGCATTGGGACATGTGTAAAATTCGTAGTATTTTCCACCAGTTAGTAATCAGGGATCAATCGATTTGATTCAATATATGCATATACAATACCAAAGTTCCTGTTGGTCTAAATATTACGTAAGGTGTTTAGCCATCAGCATATCGCACCCCCGGTGAGACAAGGGCACAATTGCATGTTTTACTGAATGATTGACTTTGTTCTACCAGATAATTGGGTGGTTTTAAAAACACATTGGCGTATTTAACTCATTCTAAGAATTTTTGCCTTTTATGCCCTTGTCTTACCGAAGGTACGATATATAGTGCATTTGAGACAGATGTCTAAATACTATTCAAAAACATGCGTGTATTCATACTCACTTTATTATCAGCCCACGTATGTCCCACTGTTGCACGGGCCTCCTCTACCATTGAGAGGGTTATACCTTCGTCCACCACGCTGGCCTAGTCAGAGTTGGCAGACCACGCACCTAAGAAATTCCTAAGAACTTTTAGGTATGTAGTTTTCCTGACGAAGTTTTCCTTGACACTTAAAGCAAGTGATAACTTATTGTGAATACACATATATCCAGGAAAAGTCAGAGGGTTGTGTCTATGGTTTGAAGGCGCAACGTAATATTCTCGACCGCGCGCCAAAACCTCGAGGTTGTTACTACTTTTTGAAGTAAATGGTTATACACATAATAAAATTTGGTTTCATAATTTATATTACTTTAAACGTAAAACTTTAAGGCACAATTTTTGCATTAGTAACAATCTCTCTCTCTCTCTAGATCTCTAGATCTATTTCTAGAGGCACCACAGTAAAAAAAAACGATTTTTACCTCAAAGGACAACGTACCACATGTCCTCTCATTAATTGGACTAATGCATCACCCGAGCAATGTTTTGCATACTTCAGCTACCAGAGGTATATATCACTACATGAGTTATTAACGAGCTTTATAATATTATTCAGTATGAGTGCGGGAAATAAAAATCGGCGGGGGGCCGCCTCGTGGTTTATCGTGTACCGGCTGAGACTCCGTGCGGATTTCATGTTACCTTACTTTCGGTACTTGCGGATGCAGAGTTGTTTACTGTTTTAAGTTGGGGTTCGATTTTGGGGATTAAAACAAAAAAAACATGGTAGTTATGATGTGTTTTGTGTTTGGAATGATAAAAGAGTAGGGTTATATTAAGTAAAGATTAAAATAATATCGACGAAATGTATGTTTATAAACTCTACTTACTTCCTCGGTAATACTTGCCTCAAAGTGTTTATGTATGAAAAATTGTATTATGATTGATTTTCAAGAGCTGTACGCTTAAAGTTAAGTACATTTTATGTTATGTACAAATGTTTTGCGTGTGTTAAGCTGTAACATGAACATTAGACAAAAGTTTAGGCTATATTAAATAAAATAAATAAATAAATAAATAAATAAATATCTAATAATAATATTTCATTTAAAAAAAATTAAACGAAAACGTATTTAATCAGATCTTTTATAAGTTTTATTACATAAAATGTGTTTGTATATAATAAAAAAACGTATTTTTTGCAAGCGTGCAAACAGCAAAAAATTCAAAAAAAATTCCAAAACTTGTGTACGCAACAGTACGAGTAAAGATTTCGATAATTCTAATTAAATCGATTGTTGAAGAATCGATTACAACGGGTTATATCGTTTCGGTGAGATTTCGTCGGCACTCCACGGGGTGCCTTTGCTCGATAGTTGGACATCGGAATGGAGAAAAAAAACATTTGGTACCGGTAGCTGGTAACTTTCTCGGAACCCTTTGCTCATCACTGATTTATCTGGTGAAAATCCTCGTAACTCATGTCGTAATTGGCCTTATCGATACAATCGATTTTATGTTGCGTTAACCGCTTTTTAATGCATCACTAATTAGCTCACAATATAATTCGCAAACATTAATTTTGTAACGTGATATTCTAGCAAATATTTTAATCCTTTGTTTAATGGGGAATGGCGAATCTAAATCTAACATCTATGTTTTCGATTTCAATAAGTAACATTTGTATAGACACTATATTTTTAACATCCTAACATTTTTCCAGCTTTTTAAGTAAGTCTAGACCGTTGTCTACGATAACGTATACCTAGACAATGTCATCAGCTCATAGGTTATCATATAACATGTCTTATAATTCCTTTATACTTAAAATTATCCTTTAAAAATGTTTGATCTGGTTTTGTCAACATTTCCAATTATACCTCTAAAAAATTACCTTAAATTTGAGCACTATAAATCCCAAGCCACAGACAGCTGCCACAAAAAAAACCCTTCACTGTAAAAATAAAAATACCTTAACAACATTTCCAAAGGTAACTTTACCAACAAACATAATCTGTATAGATTTTTCCCCATTAAATAACCCCCGGCCGCGAGCGGTGCCTGCCTCGGATAGCGCGGCGGAAAGCGGTCGTATCGATCCTATGCTAATTTAGTGCCTCCACCTTACTTTATTGATAGGAAATCGGGCATTACAAAGACGTATAACTTAAATGGGCCCATTATAGATACTGCATCTACGTGAAATCAGGCGTTGTTTGTTTAGAAGCTACATTATACCTCGTCAACCCATATATAGGTCTCATTACTGCGTGTCTACAGTAATGCCTGTGCATAGCAAAGGGTTTAGGCCTTAGTCCACGAAGCTGGCCTAGTGTGTTCATGGACTACATAACTAAGAGATTCATAAGGATTTTTAGGAGCGCCGGTTTCATCCCGATGTTTTCCTTCATCGTTAAATTACGTGATAATTGCTCGTGAATACACAGAAGCGACAGTGCGCCTAGACTTCAAGACCCTTATGACTATAAGCTGTTTTAATGAATAAAACGTGTTCAATACATGATCTTGACACCATATATTCAACGCTTAAGTAGGTTTAAATAAGAGTTTACTACGAAACGAGGGAATGTTACTCTTATAATCTGCATTCTAAATGTCACTGAAAACTAAATTACAATTTCATTCATCATTGCCTTATATATTTACTAAAATAATTGGAACAAAAAAGCATTTTAAAATTTACTTCTTCAATTTACTCATGAGCTTAATAATTTATTTTTCATTATTCGAGTAATTAAAATAACAGTGCAATTTATATACAGTCACAAAAAAAACTATAAAATATCTTAATTATATCGAACACTTTTTACGTAAAACCCCTAAAAAAACAGAATTGCATTCTATTTATTATTATATACATACCCGATCAAGCAATTAAGGGGTGAACAGTTCACATATCGTTTCGCGCTCCGTATTTACTTTTGTGAGCTCAGTCTATTACTTAATAACGTTTATTAAAAACGTATTAAAATTTAATATGGCGTGCGAACGCGTCGCGTCCAACATATAATTGATCTGATAAAGCTTTGTGTTTGCACGAACGATTTTTTTACGCTTCGCCACTTGCTTGCGTTCTTATTGTCGCGCTTGGTACTTTAGACCCGACCTGCCTTTTGGACGGGTTGAAATGATTATTGTGTATTTTTACATGAGTTCACATATAATTAGAAAATGGGTCTTCTCTATATCATTTTTGAAGCCTCAATACTAATACACTCTACGAGGTTGTTGTTTAAATATATATACGTATGTTCATTTCTTCACAAACACTTCGCGGAATATTACACGCAATTTCTTCGTAATAAGAAAATTTTCAGCCTTCACATTACTGTGTATATCCTAATCAAATAAAAGTAATAAATAGGTACATACCACTCACCCCACACTAAGATACAAGTCTTTTGTCATGAGTATATTTTCTTTGCCCGGCCCGGGATATTTGAACCGGAACCTACGAACTACAATTGCGTCCTAAACTAAAGGCTAAAAAACTAAACACTGAAACTCACATTTGTGTATTGGGTTCTATAGTAATACGCTCATAGTAAACCCCCGTGCACACCAAGTGCTACAAAGCCATTTTCCCAACACATTTGAAAGTCATGATGGATGGTGGTACCTTATCGCGGTTATTGTTTTTCATGAAACACCGTCGGAGGTAGAAAAAAGCTAATTTGTCACATCACCATGCTTATCGCCGGCCAGTAATTGATTTAAAAAAAATCCTTATCTTGATAAAACACGAATTCCAGTAAGGTTTTGACAAAACGGTCGCTTGTTCGATGTAGCTTTCGGAACTGCTCGGAAAGTCGAAGGGATTTCAAAATGGCGGTCTATATTATGATTTTTCATGAGCCTTTCTCAGTGATACTGATACTATAAATAAATAAATACACAAAATAGTCACATACATAGCTCAAACCACACCTTAGGTTACATGACCTGTGTCATGGATGTCAGAGACTACGAGAAACCTTCTCGGTCTCACAAACACCCAGACGCCAAACAAATATTTGTGGATCACACAAGCAATTGTCTCGGAGCTAGGATCGAACCCGCGGCCTCTCGTTTCGCAAGCTGGTGTCTAGCCAGCTGCGCCACGAGGCTGTCAATATGAATATGGTAATTTGTAAGCAATACGGTTAATTTATTTAGTATATCATATTATATGAAGGGCGCCTTCTACGGAAGAAAATAATAAATAAACAAGTATTTGCTTAATCATTCCAACAAATATGAATCCAAAACCATTTACCAACAAAATACCGAACGCCTCAAAGAAAAATAATTAAACCAAGCGCACTGGCCTACAAAACGGCAATTCCATATTATATTTCACGAAACAAACGCCAAATGACTTTATTCATTACAAGTGCGCAGTAAACTATACAAATAACGTTTAGCATTGCGTTAAATAAAGGTGAAATACAATTATCGCCTTTTTATACCACGCCACGAATTAAAACGCGTTTTTGGGTAAATGGTTGGGGATCACGATTTTTAACCAAGTCTTATGACCACGCACAGTCGTACTTGCGTTACTGAATTTTTACTGTGGCATACCCGTCTTAATTTACAGAGAATGAGGTATTTATCAATAGTTTTTCATGAGAGTGTTAATAACAAATACACATGCATAAAAAACTCAAGGTTCTCTCGCCTGTGTCTGGGATGGACAGAGAGACACTATAGAGCGCCAAATACCACTAGCAAAATACACCTAATTCGCTTCATCAATGTTTTTTCAGTTGACAAAATTGTTGTCATCAATATTATGTATATGAACGCGTCCGAAACAGTGGCGTGCCTAGGGTGTCAGACTAAGGCAAGCCCAAATGTTTATTTAGTAGCAGCATATTTTTTTTGGTACGTAGGACTAATAAATACCTACCGGTTAGTACTCACATTCACGTTTATAGCGTTATTTTATAAATAAACAATCGTTGAGTTCGTTATTCGGAACTATGTAAGGCAAGTCGGGCTTTCGGGCTTCTATGGAAGTACCGCCACTGGTCCGAAACACATATGAAACGAAACTTTGACAAAGCTACGTGAATCACAAAGTCGGATCCGTATATTTTTTTATTCCCATACATAAGTATATACTACACATTATAAAACATACCTAGTTGTCATCTAACACGTGTAAATCTACTAACCAACCTTCAAAAATTATTCATATTATTACTCAGCCATCCTCACAATATTCTTCTAAACTCGCTTCCTTTAAAGTAATTCTTTAAACAACGAATCCACAGCCACAAAGTCTTGCATCCGCCCAATCCATTAGGTCCTTCCATTCCGCAACAACGTAATGGGATCAATAAAGTAAGAAAGCGAACTTGCGAGGAGAACGTAGGGAACTTAGTAATTAGATAATGACACACCCTGTGTACAGGGGAGGCGGCCCGGGCTTATAAAATATAAATAAGAACTTGGAGCCACAGTGGGGGCTTCAACAGTAGTCCTATCAGAAATCGATAAAATATTTATTTGGGTTATTACTTGGATTGCAAATTGAAACCCGAGTTTTCTTAAAAAATTCAAGTATTTTTGGTATAGTTTTCAAAACAATGATATTTACGACAGCAAAGTATTTAAAAACAAAATTGTATACGCAACTTAGCATTTAAATTAAATAGAGAAGTTGTCTTTTACCCCCACTTTTACTTGTGATTTGAGTCCATTTTTGAGGAATTTTTATATCATCTTCATCAGCGTAAAGACGCACGCTACTGGAAATAGGCCTCCCACAAAGCCTTCCATATTCACTGTTCATGATAAACACATATGCAGTTTTCCGCCCGGATTCAATAATACTTGCCGCTACCGAGAATACCTTTATTAATCTCTGTTTCTGTGTTCCTATTTCCAACTCGGAAATCAACATCTCGGAAATTATTGTTTATACATTAACGTATAAATAAATAAACTACCGAAGTTTCCTCACTGTGTAAACATTTACTGAGCTTATGTAAGACCGCTCCAATGCTCAGCTCTTGATAAGTTACAATGGAAAGGAAATTGAAGTCCTGATTTTATCAAGCCCTTAGTACATTAGCCGGCTTGGTTCAGTGGAACTGTGACTGAGTAGTGGGTTCGAGTTCCAAAGAGGTTAAATTTGTAAGTTTTTTTTGCATTGTAATTTTTCCGACTTGATTTGTCTTCGACATAATCATTATAAATATAATCTTGCAGCTTAGTTGAAAGTTAGTTTGTTTTTCAGTACTATTATAGGTATAAATTCACAGGATTCCACAGGAATTTCTACGAATGTATAAATGCTGTCTCCATTTATCAATCATCCAAGTATTTGAATATTTAAGAATGAGCCTTTATTTCACGATGGTACTGAGCAATTTTCAATGCTTGAGGTGGATTAACATACCAAGAAATTCCGTATGAAGAACTTAAGATAATTTCTTAACGTTTTTATCGAAAAATTCGATCGAAGCTCAACTTAAATATAAGGCATATCACATTACATAAATAAATAAAGAACGATATTAATTATAAAGCAAAGTAAATAGCATTGTAAAATCCCGTACCAGGCATCGAACCGACACCCTTCAGACATATCGGAGCCACCCCACGTAAATATCAAATCATAAAAGCACGTTACACAAAATCCTTTCAAACTTCCAACCAATAGGGTTCGCATAAAAAAGCTACCCCCAAAATTGGGGTGCCATCTACGTAGCTACGAAATTACGTGGGGTAGTTTGTAAAATTCGCCGGCTCCGTAAGGGGGCCTGGGGTGGGGTGGGGAACGGGGGTTGAAACAACCCCTAATGGCTGAATTGCGTGACAGTATTTCGGCAGTGACCCGAGTCGGTATGTGAAAGTGAAAATATCTGTATAGAATTGTTCGTCGCAATTTTTTTATTAAATTTAAACAAAAAATGTTTCTGAAAATGTGTTAAGTATTCTGCAATGAAGTAAATTATGATATTCGTTAATAATATCTATATTTAAACATAATATTTATCAAAACATAACACTAGTTTACGCTGTACGATCGTAAGATACTCGGATTGAAACCTGGGTTACGAAAAGTGTTCTCAGGGTTTACCATCAGAAAACTCTGTAGCAGTACGGAGTTTGAAGATTACCAAAAAACTAGCAATAATCTCCCTCCTTATTATATGAGACTAAGCAAATCGATGTTACAACGTTCCAGAAACTTACCTCTACCATCTGGACTACAAGGTGTAATTGTATACTGAATAACTTCATGTCTTATGACTTTGTAGATACACACCTAATTATTCTACGCGTAAAAATATGTCCAATGACCGCTTAATGGTGGAAAAATGAATGACGGCAGACATTTAGTGCAATTATCCAGCCCACCTGCTCAAAAACATCTTCATATAAAAAAGGTCGCAATGTCTCATAGTCACAACGATTTGTTTACCCTCACGCAAAAATTACAATTTAAATGAATATACTTAATTAACACAAGCCAATAAACGTTAAATGCATTGTCAATAGAAATACGTTGCAATTAAATGTAATTATAATTGATAGTAAAAAATTGAAGACAATAGGATCCTTTGTAGGTAACCATTAAATTTATACAAGAAAATAAATCTGCAGACATTTACATCGCAAATGAAGGTGGATGATGGATTACGTAACCTTTTTATGTTAAAGGGAGGGGGGGGGGGGGTTAAGGCTACGGATACTACGACAATGTGTACAAATATTCAAGGTTGTTTTCTTAAAAGGATGGGCAACGGAGAGAAGAGCAAAGGGAAGTAGAACTGAGCGCAATAGCCTTGTTTCTTTGCATACGGTAGTAGGTGTTTTCGTATATTGACGGAATATAAGCGACTACTACAAATTTCCTCTCAGTTATATTAGCAATACTTATTCGTGCGACTCCACAATCGAATCTCAAATTTCTACGTCACTGAAATCCATCTTCATCACTAAAGACTTTCATTAACACTACTATTTTTTTACATTTTAACAATTATTTCTTGTTAAAAGTTCACCAAAATTTGTCTTAAATAATAAAGTAGACCCGTGCCTACTAATAAGACTTTTAAAAACTTAGTTTTTTATATTATAACAATAAGAAAAAAAAATACTGTAATAATATTTTTCAATTCATAAATCACACTAACAAGAAGCCAACTTCTCCAACCCAATAATCGATAAACGTCACAAAAAAAGCGTTGTAACAGCTCCATCCAGTTCCCCGACATACCAACTCGCCACGAAATATTTTATTATAACCACACCGCGAGCAATATTTTCGTAAATATTTTGGTACGGGAACCAGTTTGTGTTGTACACAAACACACGTAAATATGTTCATTTAGTTACGAATGTTGCTACTGTCCATTGTAATTCGGCCGCTAATTCTTACATAGCGATTAATTGCTTTTATTTACAATTGGTTTGCTGCTGGTTAAAATATGCATTCATTAGAGCCATTCTGAAAAAAATGGTGATAGAAATTATTACGTGATACTACATATAACTGCTTGTTGGGTCAGTCACTAAACTTCGTGCTGTTACGGAAAATTGATGGAAAACAAAAATGAAATTTTACCCGACCTGGGAATCCAGCTCAGACCTTATACGTAGAAAATAAATTTATAGCAGCGTTAATTAAAAAGCCAAAGAGGAAAAATGCTTCCATAATCAGGATTATTTGTAATTAAAATTTACCCTAAACATATTCAACCCAAGACACGTCTAAACTATCATAAAAAAGCTAAACTTTATTAAGTAGGACAATACATTTCCACCATAACTGAGGGTATTAAAAAATATTTATGTCCAGATAACCGCACCCGGCCAGTGGGCGCTGTCATAGCAACATTATACTGAGCTCGTAATGAATTTATGCTAATAAGCACTTACAGTTACGCTTTATTAAATTAATCTAATAAGTCCGACCGTTCGTGTCAGGTTGGGATTGCATTATTTCACTTATTTAAATTTTTAATTCATCTGTATATTCTGTGATACTTTTCACATCAATGCCTTAACGACTTAACCCATATTTTGCCAGCCTTAAGTTACACGTACGTAGAAGTCTTTTAACTTACTTCTTTAAGACTTACTTCTTTTTATTCATCGACGTAGTTTTACACATTTTTATGTGCCGAAGGGTTCACCATCAGTACATACACGTTCTACTGCTGGTCACAGCCTTCATCTACAACTAAAACGATCTAGGCGGGTTGGCGGACTACGCACCAAAGAAATTGCCAAGATCTTTTAGGTTTGCATAGCTGTCCATATTCGAAACGTCCTAAACGGTATTTTTATCTCGCTATGTTTTCCCTCGCTTTAAGTTTCAGTAAAGTTACCTTCATTTCAACTGTTTTTGTTTGTCAATACGAGTGACGAAATATAACATAATTATAATTAGTAAACGAATCTAAAGGATATTTACGATTACCCCCTATTCACAGGCCTTAAAAAACAAAACCTTCCAAATCTGAGTATCCCAACTCCAAAATATCGATAAGCAAACAACATATTTTTGTCCACCACCGATCCCCTTAATTATTAAAGCGAAGTCTCGCCGCATTAATCACGCATTGGCCCTGTAGTTGGTTATTTATTGTGTTATTGGCATATTATATCTTTTCAGTTCGCTTTCTGTATAAATAGACAGGAATTTATTAGTTTTAAGGACGTGTTTGATGTATGGCTGGTGACGAATTTACATTTACATTTGTATGTAACCTCGAATGGGTAGGCAGAGTCTGCACTTTTATTTAAATATCATTAAATAGTAGGTAAACTTTTTGATATTAAGTACAATTATGACGTCATCACAATGCACATATACGTTCCTCTGCTGGAGTACAATTAATTATTACATCATCTTCATGATTATCCTATTTCATCATTTCACCCCACTGGGAACACGAACCTCCTATAAAACTAAAAGGATTAAGACCTTAGCCCCCCACGTTGCCCTAGTGGATGTTGGCTACACACTACACACCTAGGATTTTTTATGTGCGCAATTCCCCGCGATATTTTCCTTCACCGTTAAAACTTTATAATTCATTGCAAATATGTAACTACGAAAATTCAAAGATGTGGTGAGGCGGAAAGAAAAGACACTCGCCAATATTAAATACAATTATGACATTAGAAGTGAACGCGAGCTCCATTGCGGTGTTTTGCAGACGCACAGACCGTAGTAGCCCACTGGCTCACATAGATGTGATCCTGGGTGATAACTTAGTTTCACTACCAGTAACGCTGTTACAGCTACTTTCTACCATATCTTTAATAACACCATGGCTTGCCGGAAAAGTTTAAAACTAGATTTTCCCGAGATAGCTTGCGTTTGTATGTTAATCTGTAAAAAAAATAGAAGTTATTAAATATCATGCATGAATAAATCATCTATAGGTCTGCATTAATGAACTGATTGATAAATTAAAAATAGTGCTTTGAAGAGCATTAAGTCATCATAAGAAACACAGAAAATATTTTTTTACAAAATTCATTTAAAATATCTAATTATCAAAACAAACAGAATCTCAGTATTAAAAGTAATAATCGAAACATAAAATATGTTTGGAGTAGGTATAGACCGAACAAAAAAAAAACAACAGCGTCTCAAAAGAAATCAAATCAACTAGAAGAATTTGTATTACTATTCCACACATAAATCTAAAAGATTTGCAATTAGTAAATTAATAAACATAGTTCCACTGAAAACGCTACTCCCCTGCAATTTATCCATATATCATTACCGCACGACTAATTACCTATTGTCTCTAATCATTATTAGAAGCATAGACAAATGTGCTCAATTATTAACGAATCACAAGAAATATATAATTACACTAATCTTACAAAAGCATGCACCACGTAATCTCGTTTAGAATGAAAAATCTTCACATGATATGATATAGGAATGTATAAAACACATCCGAACACGGTCCATTTATTTCTAAGGTTGCAATTCAGCGTACATTCTAATCGAATGTAGTAATTTACAGTTTTTCTAATGCTTTCGTTTTTTTTTTTTCTGTTGAGATCATCGGTGCAACTGGGCACAACAATTAGAAAGCATACGACGCGTAGAAACTGCAGCAGACATCGCCGGAACAATTATATAATTATTATGCGATGTATGATATTTCTGTTTGGAAACAATGAAATATAGGTTGAGATAAGGATTCTGTAGGATTTGTAGCTGTAGAAGGCTTTACAGCAGATTATGATTAATTGATTCAAGACAAAGACGAAATAGGAAATGGATTTACATATTAAAAAAAAAATCAAGACAAAGACACAATTTATTTTGTAGTAGTTATATAAGTAGGTTGCAAGCGTATAAAAATAAGAGGCAGTAAATCTAAACGGATTCTTAAAGTTAAAATGACGCCTTTTATAGTTTATTATGTCGACACATTCCGGTCAATTAACAAGTATGTTTCCGTTGTATAAATCTATACGGTCCACACAAATGATCAGATCAGAAACCAATTAAAATCCAAACTAACAACCATAATTCTTTGGTTGATTTAAAAAACTTAAAAATTCACTCAATTAAACAACAGAAGCCGTGAGATAAAATTAAAACTTAATTAAAACTCCATAACGAAGGGGAAAACAAAACAAAAGTGTGGTAAGAACAAACACAAAATGAAACAAAACAAGTGACTACACGAGGGCACCGGTTGAGGCGTAAAAGTATTTGTCACCAATATCACGCGCGGTGAAGTCGTGAGCTCGCTCGGTATGCTCCATTTTGCCCGTTGTTTTTCATTTGCGTTTTGTTTTGTTTTTGCCATATACCGAATCCGTTTCCGATGGGCGATTCAAACGTTTCGGATGTAATTGTGGTCCTGATTTAATACTTTGGTATAAAGCGTTAATTTTTCCATGATGTGTTAGATTTATTCAATATTTTGTATTACTAATGACGAGAATTTTAAACTAATGTAAATATTGGCAAGGAAGGTGCAACTGTTTGTCTCAAAAAAATTATGTAAAAAACACATGAAATTCTTCTTCTTCTTCTTCATCAACCCATATTCGCCCACTGCTGAGCACGGGTCTCCTCTACCATTGAGAGGGTTTAGGCCATAGTCCACCACGCTGGCCTAGTGCGGGTTGGCGGACTACACACCTAAGAAATTCCTAAGAACTCTTAGGTGTGCAGGTTTTATCACGATGTTTTCCTTCACCGTTAAAGCAAGTGATAATTCAATGTGAATACACACATAACTTCGAAAAGTCAGAGGTGTGTGCCTGGGGTTCGAACCCGCGACCATCGAGATTCTCGACCGCGCGCCCAAACCTCGAGGCCATCACTGCTTATACTACATGAAATTCAATTACATCAAATTCCAAAAAACTATTTTATCTGATAGAAGGCGTATAGACCATTTTATTATAAATGTATAAGCTGCTAAACCTAATCAATAATAATTGATAGCCATTAAATACAGGAGTAAGAAATTTTCTATACGATACATAATCAGGAAAATTAATAATATGCTCGTTAATATTAAATAATATACAGACTATTACAAAGAATGCTTATAATAAAGCAGCCTATAATCACAACCTTAATACCCATTAACCAGATGATAATTAATTTCAATTTGCAGTTAAAATTTAGTTTTGCATTACACGTAATCTTATGGACATTGGCTTAAAAAATGTCGGGTCACGCGTGGCCGGCCCGATGTCGTGTCGTCCTCGTGTCGGTCGTGGTTAATACCGGTTATCAACGACAAGTCCACAGCTACCTGTTAAATATGGGATACGGTCCAAATGTCCGTATTGATGTGGTTAGGAATGACGCAGAGGCGGCTAATGATATAGAATGGGAACTTGATGATAGCGGAGTGATAAATTAAGAGATGAAGACGATGAAGATGGCTGTTGGAACATTTGTCGGAGTATTGGGGCTTGTTGCATCAATGAAGTTAACGTTAAGTTAATTATATGAGATGACACTGGTAGACACAAAACGCTTTTAGAATATCTTTTTAAATATGTAATGTAGAATATTAAATCAAAAGACCAGGGGATACGTTTCTTTAGTACTTGCTATTTTTAAATTGTTCTGCATTTAGCTGGGTAGAAGAAGATCTATTCGTCACCATAATCGTCATCAACCTTACGGGACGGGCCTCCTTAACAAGTGCGAGATGGTAGACTAGACTTCTTAGAAATTTCTAACGACTTTTTAAACACAATGTTTTCCTTCACCATTCAAGTAAGTGACGATTAATTTTATATACACACATAACATGAAGAAGAACCATGACTTTCTAATAACCTCAAATCGATCCTATTCATCATCAATATGAAGAATTAGAAGCACAGCTATTCAAAGTACCAGGGCAGCATAAGTAGCAAGGAATTGTTAATTAATGATACCCCAGTCTAACCGTTGTTAGTCCGCAATCAGTACGTCTTACTCATCGCGGCTCGGTCATAAATTCGGCCGGCATCTCATTTGAATGAGATTGTGATCGAGTCAGGCGCCCGTTCACTATTTATTGACTGCTCAACACTTACCTTTGTGCATACATCACGGCCCAGATCCGAGAGAAATGTTTCGCTCATTATTTTGAATTGTACACTATTATTCTTACTTGTTTTTACGTAATCTATCGACCGTGTTCTTGGGGGTTTATCCTGCATCTTTAGTTCTAGAAGCTGTAATAGAAACACTGTTTTGCGCAATTCTACTTATTTCTTTACAGTTTAGCTACCTAGTCTTCTAATAGCATGAAAGACTTATTGTTGAAGAATTACTCTTGTTATTAAATTATTATTATTAACTAATTTTTATGTTGTGCTATTTCAATATTAAGTCACTATGTGACTTGTTACAGCTCAAAGCATGACACTATTCATTTTGTTTTGATATATTTATATTATTTTCCTCATTCGAGTAATTTTGGAAATTTTTAATTCCATACGTCCTCAGCATAGATAACCACAAATAACCGAAAACGTAGCAGGGTTGTGTACTTAGCAAAAATGCACACGATGTTTCAAAGCAACACGTAATCTTGACCAAAGATCTCAATAAACGATGTTTATGAATATACCACCATGTAGGCACAATTAAAGCTAACGTTAAACTAAGTTCGATACGACGGTTAATTCATTCAAGTCGGCGAGTACAAAGTAAAAACCGGCGAGTTGGCTGTTTAACTGCCCAGTGAAAGGTCAACCATTTTGATTATGGTATAATTACCTCAGTTTTTTTTTATATACTACCACGTATTTTACCGTGTTGGTGGTTTTTTTCTGGGAAATTACTTACTTGCGTTCGCTTTTTATTAGCAGTTTTATTTTGACGCCATTCTGTATTGCTTTTACCAATAAATTTACTGACAATTACGTACGTGAGAAAAATGTTGATAATAATGGATCGGCGACGACGCTTTTTGCTTGTATATATTTTAAAACGTCGTGAGTGGAAGTGAATGAACAGAGGCGGTGGAGCCTGCTTTTCAAAATGTATAGATAGTAAATATTGAAATGTAAGGATTATCATCAAAGTTAAGACTTTTTAAATCCACCCAAAATTCACAAGCATAGTTCTGACCGCACACTAATTGCAAGATACATACCTTGTGTCGTAGAATTGGAACAAGAAGAGACTTTTCTGTCTCACAATCACTTAGAGTTGGAAACAATCGCTTTTGGATCACACAAACATTTGTCTGGGTGCGGTGATCGAACCCGCGGCCTCTCGTCTCGCATGCTGGCGTTTCACCAACTACGCTACGGACACTGTCATCAATGTACATTAAGCATTCAATAAAAGAAAAAATAACAGTTTAATAAAATATTGCAGCTTGGTGTGTACTTTATAAATTGTCTAAGATTACACTTTGCTATACCGCAAACTAAGCGTGGGACCAAAATTTGAAATGAGTGATTTTTATTTTTCCGGAATCAAAATTATCGTAGTCATTCCCAAGGGTTTTATCAGTCTTGGTACCAAAAATATTCCAAATCGTTTCAATGGTATAAGCGTGACAGCGTAACGGACAAACAAACTTACTCTCGCATTTATAATATCAGTAAGAATTTAACTACACGCATTCAACTACTTATGTTAGGCAAAATAGAAAATTAATTTATTATGCTAGGATAAAAAATTTTGTGATATATATTGGTCTTAGTCAATACTTTTGATTACTTTGCAATAAATCTTACCGCAAGTTTGGTATATCATCCTAAGGTTTATTGGACAGTTGCCTCTAATAGTATAAGTGTGTTCTCCATAATTCTTAAAATTATTTTTCATCGGAATTCCAAAACTCCTTCAATAAACATATTACAAATTTTTAATTACTTTAAAGTACTTGTAATACATATCAAACAACTATGACATTTACAATCTACACCTTTGATGGACGTCCAACCCTTTTATGTTCCTTACAATAATTACATCCATAAAACAATTTTCTATCCATCTAAACCAATTCATGTCGAAGTAAGACATCTTTATTTCAAGCTCAATAATTCTATACATAAACAACAATTACTTGAAACTTGCTTAAGCTCAAACCAATTTTACACTCCTAATTAATACGTAGGGAGGGGGCGATATCGATGAAAAAAGTATCGATGTTTTTAAATCAATGTTTTCAAATGTTGAGAGTTTCTAGCGATCCTCACTCGATGTCAATTAAAATACATTACATTGATGTATGTAGTTGTAATTAGATGTTTTACGACGCGAGACGAAATTATTGAAAAGTGAAAATGTCTCGGGCTAATTTCATGAGTGCGATTTCTCTTGAATGTAATTCCGCATGTGCATTTCAAAACAATGCGTTTGTGAAACGTGCAATTACAACGATTACGGGGTCTTTCGATTAACTAGAATAAATATAGTGGTATATAAAATTCTTTATCGAGTTTAAATTACAATTAACAAATATGTTTTAAGTGGTATGTATGCAAAAGTATATTTCTACCCTCACATATTTTCACCTTTTGATTACAACGGCTTAAGTTTCATCATCATCATCATCAACAGTCTTTGTCTCGCTCAGTTCAGGACATAGACCTATGCCACTGGGCTCGACCGTAGCCCTTCTTAACCAGCCGCTGCAAGCCACCTTGGTTATTTTATTTTATTTATTTTTTAACATAATGTGCATAGACTGTTATAACCCCGATCGTGATTTGGGTTCGATTCTCAGTGTAGTCGAAGTTGTGTTATACTTTATGATAAATTTCTGTAGCAGCACCGAGTCTACAAATCTTATTTAAAATTATAATGAGTAGCATTTAAGACTTTACTAATATGTTTATGTGCTAAATTTTATCCAGATTTAGACATTCTGTCGTGATTGAGTATCAAATCCATACATCCAAACTTTTGAATTAGTTATTATAATAGAATAAAAATTACACATAGTTTAGTACAAAGCTAGTGTTTTCTACATTTTTATATCATACCTAACATGGCTTAAACTCACAATTTCAACATTTATTTCTCAGTGTAAGACCATATTGAAGGCTGGTAAAAAAATCAACACGCATTCACGACTTTCATATAAGGCAAAATATTCTTATAACTTGACTAATGATAAATGCTCTGCCATTGCAATGACGTTTAATTACTCATAAATTACATCGTATACATTACGAATTCTTAGCCATGTGTCGACAATCGATTATCGATATAATATGCAAATTTAATGGTGCAGCCCTACGCCATACGCACTGGCGACGCAGAGCTCCGTACGAGCCAATAAAAACAATAATTATTCGATAATTATCACCCCTTTGTATCTAAATTGTCGATATCGAAACGCGTTTGTCGAGCCACACGATGGGAGTATAAAGAAATTATCGATTAATTAGGTGTTTTATACAAATATTTGTTGGCACATCACTATTTTAAATTACTGGCTGTCACAGGCTTCCACAGTTGATGGTCTATACTTAAATGTTTTAAATACCGCTGTTTTCTACGGCCTTAATTACGTTACAATAATACTTGGTTACTCCTATGTTTTTTAAGAGGTAGGCAGAGGCGCATTCGTACTAAGGTTTTGCCAGCTTGCACATCTGTCCCAGTCCCAAAATAGAAGTCCTGCATGGGAAGGAATGTGAACAATATATCCTTTAAACACAAATAATACATACGAAAAATAAGGTTAAGATTAATTGAGAGTTATCACTAACTGTCATCTCTTCTAGCCAATCTATTTTAAAAAAGGGATATTTAAAAAGTTGATACGGAAAACAAATAAAATAGAATTATTAATATTATGATTAATAACAACAATGCTGTATTAAAACAAAAAAAGGAACACAAAACAGTAAAAAAAATGCTCAGCGGGAAAAAGCATAAATAAAAAAAGACATAATGAAAATGATTGTTACATTACAATGAGTTAACGTAAAACAAAGATTCTTAGTTTTTGAAGAAATATTTTAACCAAAATCATTATCAATAGTCTCAATCTACCCCCTGTAAGTTTTAGGCGTGAATTTTTATTTATATATGCATTGTACTTTTTATTTAACTTTCCTCTTCAACGCATAACTTTCATTTCTTCTAATACGGTTAAAAGGGGCTAACCCTTACTTAGTTAGGCTTACCAACTGTTGTGTCGTAAAAATGCGTTTGAAATAAACATTAATACCATACATAACCGTGAAACTCGTTTTTTTTTTATATAGTATATCTTCTTTTTTATTGACAGAAAAATATATATTTTTTTTGGCGCTAAATAATTTTATGTAGGTACACCCCTTATATGCCCAAGGGGGCAAGCAGGTGTATGTTTTCTACTCAGACAACATAGAATAGTGGCAGTACTTCCATGTGACTCTAAAAGCGTTAAAAAACTGTGTAATATCTAGTTTATAATTGTTCATTGATGGGTCACATAATCTCATTTATATGTCAAATTGCTGAAGAATATTATTCGGAATTTTATAAGGCAAACATTTGAGTTTCTATGAAAGTACCGCCACTTCATCAAACGATGTTCTATATTCTTTGTACTCTTGCATCATAAATCAGACCTAAAAAGAAGAAAATCCAATTTTAAAACAACAATGCACAAAATCAAACATAAATTAATAGTGAGGGAAAATATCGAGGGAAGACATGCAGACGTAAAAATTACGCCAACCGGCACTAAGCCACATAGTCCATTATAGTGAAGGCCCGTGCTACACAATCATATATATTTACATAGGCTGATGATGGCTAACCTTACCAAACTTCCACATACAACCGTTTTCCAAAAACCTCCTTGGGACACACAGAACGTTTTCGCGCTATCTCCCCGATCGACCATTTAAATTCGAAAAAATATTGCCGAAGAAGCAATTAAGGAAACAGCTGTTCTCATGTACACCCGCTCGCATTGCGCGTGGTGTAATTAGTAATTAGGATTTCGCGCACCGGCCGCCGGCAAATTATCCTTTACACTGATAGGGATATTTAATAGAGCCGTGAAATCGCCCGCTTCCATCGGGAATCGACAATGGATGTTTAAGTTTGTACATGACGACAGGCTTATTAATTTTTAAGTAAACATACATGGTTGCAGGGGTAAGAATGTAGGTATTCTTTTGGTACTATATAGATCCTTTTGGGGCTGAGGATATGAGTATGAGAGACCTAAAACAATCTGGCAATTTGTAATCGAAGAATCTTAATCGCCATTTTAAGACCTGATCACTTTGAAACACAGGACAAAATATGAAATATTTTTCAGTCATCATTATCGGCTTATATACATACATCCCACTGCTTGAAATAAGCCTTAAGGATTTAGGCTTTAGTCCACCACGATAGCATAATACGGGTAGCCCAACTACACGCCTAAGAATTTCCTCAGAACTTTTTAGCTATGCAGATTTTAACACGACCTTCTTCTTCACCGTAAATATTCCATAACATTAGAGAAATATTTTTCAATATAAATGTAAAACCTTCCTATACTCGTCACAGCATACGCATCAACAAACAATAAACTACAAGAGAACAAACACACAAGATATAAACGAGGCCCTGAATATACTGCCAGCACCGGCAATCAATGAGCGAGATATTTGACATTTCATTTAACCGTTCGACATCTTCATATCGGCTGGGTGTTATTTATGCGCACGTCGACAGCCTGCGGGCTTTACTCGTTTGCAACCTCTAGTTTAAGAGGTTACGTAAGTAATGGGTAAAAGGCTTGCGGTATGGATGTGTCATTTGGACGTAAATCTAGGCTTTACAACGCAGTTATGCTTTACCCTTAGTGTCAAATTGGAGATATTGGGTGTGGTTGACCGGTGTATTATGGTTTGGCTGATTGTCTTCTTGGTCACATGGTCGTTGTGTCAGAACGTCTAGATTTTCCTTTTCCTAGATTTTTAGGTGTTGTATTTATGAGGCTATTTTGAGAGTTAAATAAAAGGGTTAGACAACCTAGCGCATCAGGTATCGAAAAGTATGTATTAATATCGTTTCTACGAAATTTCATCACAGTCTTACTTGTTGAATTAATACATACCATTCTAAAAAGCCTAGTCTTTAGAGGATATAGTTTAAGAAATAATAATAGGTAAAAATAGACACACGACACAAAGGGACATACCATTATAACTCTATTTAGAAGATACCCATACATAAATATACATTAATCATCGCCAAAACAGACCTAAGTAATGTCCATACAAAAACTTGCTTCATACATTGACAAGACTAGTGTTCTGCTGCGATATATAAATATTTATAAGGACTCATAATCAAGTTTCGGTTTTTCCATCACGACCTTTGCAATAAAAATTCTCCTTTGTGCTTTTTATTCATTGTTAAGTATCGTTTAAATGGTGTCGCTAACACGTATGTTTTGTCAGCAAAGTGTTTCGTCATTAACTTTATATATAGGATATCTGTTATGTAGGATGGCCCCAAGGTTCAGTAATGAGAATCTTGACGGCTGCAGGTACAAACCTCACACATTTCTGACTTTTCGTAGTTTTGTGTCTAGTCACGATGTGAAGAAACCTGCACACTTAAAAGTCCTTAGGAATTTCTTAGTGTGTAGTCCTCCAACTCGCACTAGGCCACCTCAAACGCTCTCAGTGGCTGAGAAAACTAGCACTGGCACGTACATGGTCAGATGATGATAATTTAAAGAGACTTACCATTGCATCGACAAAATTTTGTTTTTTTTAATCGTTCATAACATTACTAGCTTACTATTCAATGATAAATTATCACGATGACAAAATAATGAGAGTATTTATGACAGTTTCCACCCATGGTTTTTCTGTTAAAATAAAAACAATAAGACCGGTTAATTGTCAGTGTAACTTGCATATTGAAGTTTGCCTTTCTTGACGATAACATCGCCTCTTTAATATCCAGTTTGGGGGTGGACAGAAGCCATTACAGATAGCCATCGCATATTTTTTATAATATTTAGAGGAATTTTTAGTTTAGCTGTTAAAGCAAAATTGGTTATGGGTTAAAATATGTTGATTGTTAAGATTATGATCGCAAATTTCGAAATTAGTGGTTTTCTGATAATCCGAAATTGTGTGTTTAAGCCTTTATTTCCAAAAGTACTTCCATAGAAGTCCTAACGCGTTACACGTTAATTGTTTAATGTCTAGTTTATAATTGGTTATTGTCTGTCAGGATATATCTATACTAATATTATAAAGCTGAAGAGTTTGTTTGTTTGTTTGAACGCTAGGATCTCAGGAACTACTGGTCCTATTTGAAAAATTCTTTCACTGTTAGATAGCACATTTATCGCGGAAGGTTATAGGCTATATAACATCACGCTTCGACGAATAGGAGCGGAGCAGCAATAAAGAATGTTTCAAAATCGGGGACATTTTTTCCTTTTTGTGAGCTTCCGCTGCGTGCGCTGCGAAAACGGTTAAAGTTTTGCTAAAATAATGTTTGAAAGAAATATTCCTCTTTAAAAGTTCTAAAAAAAAGTCCGCGACAGCATATGTCTATTTTTTAAGGTGGGCTCACCATAACGTTTTTAATCCTAACCAAATTTATTTTAAAATAAAGTTTTATTTGTGAAGGTGTTTTTATAAATATGATATTAATCCTTATCCAAATAAATACGTTATTCATTACAAATATTTAATTTTAAATAAAATTGCCCTTTACATCATTTGATTTCACTGAGTATCTTAGAAGATATTGCAGTTTTAA
Organism: Cephonodes hylas; assembly: GCA_030295005.1. Classification (NCBI taxonomy): domain Eukaryota; kingdom Metazoa; phylum Arthropoda; class Insecta; order Lepidoptera; family Sphingidae; genus Cephonodes; species Cephonodes hylas. The sequence goes on from AP025382.1 coordinate 9,259,157, forward strand.
AATATTGATCAAGCGCGCAGTAATGATGCACAAGGCGCCGATCGACGCGTTACGGTTTCACGTTTGAACAATTTGACCAATTTGTATGGTTTTTGGTATGGACCTAAATAGGGCAGGACTCTGAGGAGTAAATAGACTATTTCTTATTTTCTTTCTGAACTCAACCCTGTAGTCTACGCGGACGGAGTCGCGCGCAAAAGCTAGTTATTTATATGTGAAATTGCTTTTGTTAAAGATTTTAAGGCAAAAAATGAATAATCGAAATTTCTGCCTAACCCGGGAATCAAACTTCGGACTTTTTGATCGCACGACACATATTTCACCACAAGACCACGAGACAGAATAGTATGAAATAAACCGTCCAATGTAATAACCGACTTTCTCAAAACAGCTTTCTTTGAATTTGCATACAATAATTGCTTAGACTTTTACCAAAACCGTGACGTCACGGTGCTGTATCGATTATAAATGTATCGATTAATGTGAATCGTAATCGATCAACCGCACGAGCCGAGGTACCGTAATAGAATTAGTTTAAAACGGCTGTCTGTTAATGGTCGCTCTGGTTGGCATTAAGGTGATCTTTGTGGGGCTCAGTGACCCCCTCCGTGTATCAGGTTTATACAATCTTGCTGTAAAACGGTGGTTGAAGTAAAAACATTTTGTTGTTTCGTGTTTAGTTTTTGAATTAATGCGTACACTTAAGGAAACAAAATAGCAATTGAAATATTTATTATTTTTGGGATATGTTAAATGTTTAGAAGCGATAGGACTGTATTATATCGAACCATGGAACTTCTTTAAGACTTTCTAATATTTTTACTTTTACATGGGAGTTTTAGGCAATAATCTACAAATAATTTTAGACCCCGTTTTTAGAAATACAACATGAGCAATTTTATTTTAATTACTGAGCTTATAAAATACCCTCAAAAAATCCCAAATACGTGCTTCACCAACTGCCGTAACAACTCATAACCAAAAAATTGATTAGAGACGGGAAAAATCAGAGCGATCGGAAAAACATGCGAACAAGAAGTCATTGTTCGTTAACGATGAATTTAAACATAAAATAACCGTTTGTCGATCGAATATTATTCCGTTTAACTGATGTTTAAATCAATTTAAAATACTTTTATATCTTCAGCTGTGTCATCGTGTTTCGAAGTATGCTTTTAAATGACCACTTGTCTTGCCGAATAATTCTAAGATCTATTCCCAGATTAGGTAATTGGTAATTTAATTTTTCATTAAAATTCTCACCTTGTTTTACGTGGCACTTAATAAAATAAATTATTATGAACTAAAATATATATTAACAGATAATAAATTTTATACTACTATTAAAATATGCCTTTATAAAACAAATAACATTTAAAACTATTTATGGATAATAATAATGAAGAAATAAAGTATAAATATTCTTTTCATATAAACCTTTAAATTTTATTAAAATAATAATTGGCAATAAATGCATATCATTTGTAATTAAAAAGTTTATAATTGCAGTAATAATATGCGACAATAATTAGGTATTTATATGTTCGATAAATATGTATGATAATAAATTTTTATGGCCCTGTCTAGACGCACTGGGCTTTTAATCAGGTGGAAGTTTGACGTGGTTTTAGTGGTATGAACAGTGCCGTAACTAGGGCGGTGCCAGCAGTGCCCAGGCACAGGGCGCAAACCCTGGAGGGGCGCAGAAATGACCAGACTAGTATCTAGTTTTATCTAATGCATGGTAAGCTAAGCCTGGTTAGGTTAAGGCTCGCACCGGGTGCATAAAAGGCTAGTTACGGCACTGGGTATGAGACATGAGTGACCAATCGGGTTGAGAGACCGCAAATACAATTCCGGGTAGAGGGTTTTCTTTTGGAAATTCTCAGTTACAGTAAGGAGTCTGGAATTACGGTAATCTAAAATTATTTGCAATTAACAATCATTATCCGCTACTTATTAGAAAATCTTTGCCGGATTTAATAATAAAACCATAAGATACAATACTTTATACCAATATTATCAATGTACAGAGATAAACAAATTCATAAAAAAACATACGAACAATAAACAATTATTAGTTAACACAGTACTTTATGACCGCTAGAGGGCGCCAAATAAGATTTAATGACAAGTTATATAGCCTACTAGCTGTTGCCCGCGACTTCGTCCGCGTTGACTACAGGGTTGAGTTCAGATAGAAAATAACTTATAATCTATTTTACTCCTCAGAGTCATACTTATGCACATACCAAAATCATTCTAATCGTCTCAGTAGATGCAGAAATACCCATTCCCACGGGAATACTTCATTTTCCGGGATAAAAACTATCCCATGTTAATTCTGTGAGCTCTACCTCTTTCTATACCAAATTTCATTTAAATCGCTTTGGTATATCCAAAAATACCCATTGCCAATACTACATTTTCCGGAATAAAAAGTATCCTATGTTTTATTCTGATGTGTAAGCTATATTATTGTAAAGTTTCATTAAAATCCATTCAGTAGTTTTTACGTGCAAGCGTAACAGACAGACAGACAGACAGACAGACAGAGTTACTTTCGCATTTATAATATTAGTATGAATAGTATATTAGTATGGATAACAAGCGGGCTATAAAGACGCTGCTAACGATACCTCATTTGTTCAGTTCTAATAAATAGTTAAAGAGCTATGAGGGAACAGATGAACATACTTACATAGGCTGTATGAGCCTTTGCCTTTGCCGTAGTCGAGTAAAAACACCAAAACGAATGTCAAACAATAGCCAACGATTAACCGAATTATTAATGAGGTCGGTGGCATTAAAAACAAAATAAACCATTGACAAAAAGCATTTAAAAAGTGTCCAGGTTAAAAATAAAAGTGGTTGGCGCGACCGGGAGTACATCAGATAGAAGGTGGTTTTAATTGAGCTACACTGGTCTTTCTGATTTATGAGATGGGCCCGCCAAAAGTTATTCCCATTTCGCGCCTTGTGAATGGAACATACGCGCTTGTAGATTGTGGAGCTGTTTTGTATGTGGCTGTGCGTAGAGCCAGCATTAATGTTGGGAGTTTAATTTGGAGGGGTACTTTTCAATATCAATAAATCTTTTCATTCTAATTAATATTTTGCCTTTTTTTAATTACTATAATTATTAATAATACTGTGATATTATTTCCAAAAAAAACTTTATTTGAAGTGAGTATTTTAATTAATAAAATTACTAGTAGTTATGACACAAATTATTTAAATTCAAAGAAACGTAATAACCATTAAAAATTTAACTAGATATTGTTAAAAAATCTAGACAATTCTTATGACTATTTACATATTTAACAAAACATATCTTTTTTATTATTTATTAAAATATATTCTTCAATCTATTCCCAAATCAAATAGCCTCGAAAAATTCATAGTATTTCAACCGCCGATAAAACACATACCCAACAATTTAAAACTCTAACATGTTCGCCAACAAGCTCGCTGTTCGCCAACGCCGTGAGTCACCCGCCACAGATGCACAGCTGAGATACAACACTGTTACTCCCAACCTCTTTTACAGTTTGTTTTATGTTTCATTTTAAATGGCTTAAAATAAAATATTATTACCATCACGATTGAATTTCCATCACTGCCTTAGGCCGCGCATTTCGTCAAGCCTCGATATCCGTTTAAAGATAACAAATATTGTAAGAATACGGTAGCGGATTTAAATTAATATACCCAATTATGACATATTTTTGAGTTCAGACTAAAATGCAAGTCTTGCGTCGTGTGTCAGTAACTATATATAAGTATCTTATAAGAGACTTTTTGTCATACGAATACTTAAAAGAAACAGCTGTTATAGTGTTTGATAATATTAAATTAATACATCATTATAAATATCCACTAAGGGATACAGTGACATAAAAAATATGGTATAAATTTCGTCCTCGGCAAATTTAGTTTTTGTATCAATATTGTCAACTATCTTTTGATTGGAAACAAGCAACACTAGAGTTTATTGCCCATTCTATTCTAGTAATGACTGTCTCACCTACCCTGTTGGTAGACAACTTTTTAAAATGACTAAAACTAAGTGATGCAAATGCTATTTTATAGACTCAATAAATAATGTTTAATTACTAAAATCGAAACGAAACAACTTTCCTCCTTTCTAAAAACGGTAACAAAGATTGGTGTGTGAATAGCCTTTAACAAGTTAGTCTTCAAATACAACTGGCAAAATATAGTTTCAATAATGCTCACATCGGGAATATAGGCATGTACACTACGAGTGAAACCGAAGCATAAACCAACAATGGCATAAAACATAATAAGCCGTATAATGTGGATGCTCAAAGCAGTTGAGAAATACTTTAAAATGATAATAAAGCTCCTCTTTTTAGCGGCGACGCCGGCGTGACCCGCCACCGACCAGACATGCGGCTTACATGCCGCTGGACATCGGAGTTACTAATTTTATTCCTCGCATAAATAAACAAAGATATCGCGGGCTTACTATAACAAGGTTATATGTTACGATTTTTGCACTATTTAGTTTTGAATCTGTGAGTTATATAGAAGCTTGTAGTATTCATAACTAAATATGTGCTGAAATTGTAACATAGAACCTTGTCATAGTAAACCAGCGATATGTGTAGTTAGTAGAGAATTGTTCGTCATGACTTCATGTGGTCGGATTATACATCGCATTTATTTACCTGAATTCTCAGATAAATAGACAAATATGCAGTTCATTCAGCCAGACCAATCGAGGGCTCAGGCATTAGTCCCCCACGCTGGTTTAATCCGGGTTGGCGGACGATACGATAAAGTAATCTCTATGAACTTTTAGGTATGTAGCGTCTTAAACTTCGAATAGCGAGAACTTAAATGACTAACTACATTTTTCAAAAATATTTTGTTTGTTTTTGCAAAAAAAATTTAACATTTGACGGCTGAGGGAAGTTTAGGACTTATCTCAAAAAATAATTACGGGAAATTTCTCTTTAGTGCCCTACACATTTTGAACAAATTAAAGTTATAAACGTTAAAGAACACGAGCTCTACATTTTTAAAGTTATTCATACAAGACTTACTAAAACAAATTTTATCTCGTCCTATGATCACCTTTAAATATTCTTAATTAATAATTAATATTACATAGAAAAAAGGCTATAAATAAATACTTTACAAATAAAATAATAACCCATGTAAGCCTCGTGCTGTGTTGGTGTGAAATCAGTATTGTGATAAGGTAACTACCATTCTTTAACTGGGATTCCGCTCGTCGTACGCCTTTCGTATCAATTAAAAAGGACGACGCAATCTCAACACTTTAAATTGAAACCATAGCAAATGCCTCGCTTTTGTACCCTACTTTATACGGTCAGTGTTTTTTCGATTTTTCTCGGCAAACGTCATGAAGTCATACAGCCAAGTAACATAAAAATGCAGAATGATATTAATGAGGTGTTTTGCAGTTTTATAATAATTGACTGTGTAAATATTTGAATATTCAATAATATGATTGACAAGCGTATCAGAATATACACATAATGAACGAGTGATCTCTTGTCTGTCATGCATAAAACAAACGTAGACTGACAAGTGACAAGACTTAATTCTAACATTATACTTAATTTACATAGAAATATAAATATTCAAAAGCATTTTCATCACGCCACGTAAAACGGATTAAAATCATATAAGCATTTATAAATGCAATAATAAATTAATAATGTACATTTCGTCTCGGATAATTAATCTATGCGGTTGCACCAACTGTCATGGCGCGTCAGTTGCGTGAAACGAAACGTCACACAGCTAATCGCGAGATTGGCTCGAGCGATAGCAACCCGTCACGTCGGACAAATGTAGGGGACAGGATTAGTTTAAAAAAATAAAAAAAGTATGTAATCTATAATTACTTATCTAGTTTAAAATTAAAAAGAAATTACTTTTTTAAAATGTAGTTTTTCGAAAGCAATACAATTTTGAATATAGAACGGCTTTTTCAAATTACGGAACACACGAGAGACCAATAAACCAGTACGTACAATGTAAAATATTCGGGACATTTACAAAATTGTAATTTTAAATTTAGAATAAAGGGATCTTATAACTCTTCTGGATTCCCACAGGGAGCGTTGACGGCCAATGATTTAGACCCTGTACGCTCCTTAATTAATACGAACTGAGAGAATGTGTCTGTCCCTTTCTTACATACGTATTTAAGGGAGCGATCTATTGTCATCTCTTTCACGCCAACAGTAAAATTTACTTTGAAGAATATTGAGACATCTCCCTTTGCGAGTGATTTATAAAATGTCGGCGGGAAATTTTATCGATTTGTTTACTTTTAAAATTAGTGGTAACTAAGTCACGTTTACCGATTTATGTCCGTATGCTAATACAATATCGGTATCACACTCATGTTTTATAGTTTTAAAAGCATAGGATAACAAACGTTGTGAATATATTAATGCTTGTCTATGGTTTACACTTAGAAAACTCTTTGTGTTACCGCTGGGTGAAAGGTGTTTTATTCAACCGGATTTTTTTATACTGAACTGATAATGTAAATTAAATGTTTTTGTAACGTCTTAACGTTCTAGTTGTTGTGATAGTCAGACTAGTCACAATACCTTTTTCATAAAATTTTGGCACATCTGAAATTCATGCTCCTAAAAAAATTCGGATGGCAAGCCGTACTAACGGTAAAAGATAAAGATAAAAGATAAAGAAATGCGAAATAAATTTAATCATTACTATAAAAGGTATTTAGCCATTTAAAATACAAGACAAATCCTCTTTTAAGTTTAGTTATAATGGAAGTACTAAATTCCCGCATACAAATTCTGCCTACCCTACAAAAGGCACGTCAAGCGTTCGTGTGTATTGCAAGCTCGACGCTGTCGCCCCAACGCGCTCCTTCGCGTGTCCACTCTTACACTAAGTAGATCGCTAAGCACCTTATTAACTCACTTCCGACCGCCATTTCTGTATTTATGACATTTGCTTTCAAAAACAAACACTTCTTGAGTGTATTGTGACGTTAAAATGTGCTGTGTTTACACTCGCAGTAGTTTCGCCGATGGTGTAAATAGAGATGATTTTGTCGATCAATATTTATTTGACCGAGTTTCATGTTCACATGAGGTACATTAAAAACTAACGCCTAATAAATTAAGGTTAACTAATCACCAAATAAAAATAATTATGGACAAAATGACATGGTAAAGTCACATTCTACTGTTACAAAGTCTAGTAGTTTTAAATTAAAGGATTGATTGAACAATAATGACCCACATTACAAATAAACTTACTACGAATCATTCAAAAAAGTCTTTACTTATAAATGATTCAAGGTTAAAGAGAAAAAGAAAACACTATCGACTAAATAGGCCATTCACAGCTGTCCTATTCACCCCAATTAAAAACATAACCTCAAAAACTCATTAGCAATTTCACGCCGCCGAAGACATTCAAAAATGGAAACAATTAAAAAGCCAAAAACAAAACAAGCCACCCAATAATTCAATGGTAAACAATTAAAATATGGACTTGGGGTTGCCATATGGCCCAACTGCCGTGCAATATGGCACGAGGCTACGCTACCGTGACCCCTTGACCAGGTGGACGAAAACGGACGGAATCATTTGACGACTATTGGGGTAACGTTTTGTAACTGGCAACTATTATGTTGAGAACGAAAGATTTTGTGGGAGTAAGGTAGTCTGTATTTTTGGATGGGTGAAATTGAGTATTTAGGTTTTAAATAGTGGCTAAGATGTTAGGTGTGTGGATGGTAACGACTTATACGTGCATTGATAATAATATATTTGGTGCGGAATAACGTCATTTACTAGAAAAATATACGTAACAATTCTTCTTCTTCATCAACCCATACACGCCCACTGCTGAACACGGGTCTCCTCTACCACTGAGAGGGTTTTAGGCCATAGTCCACCACGCTGGCCTAGTGCGGGTTGGCGGACTACACATCTAAGAAATTCCTAAGAACTCTTAGGTGTGCAGGTTTTATCACGATGTTTTCCTTCACCGTTAAAACAAGTGATAACTCAATGTGAATACACGCATAACTTCGAAAAGTCAGAGGTGTGTGCCTTGGGTTCGAAACCGCGACCGGCGAGATTCTCGACCGCGCGCCCAAATCTCGAGGCTATCACTGCGTGACAATTACGGTTTAAAACTATTGTAAAATTGATAACAGCAATTTACCGAACTAGTAAATCAAAAAGTAATAAAAGTAAATTTAACTGTTATAAAATAAAAAGTACAACAGGTCTACATTTTTACATTATTACACTGAGTCACTCTTCGGTTCTGATACATACAATTTACAAGAATATCCTAACAGAGTAGGTATTTTTCAGTCATGTATAATTCCATAAATCCTACCAAAAAGTCTAGCCACTGTGATAAAGCACTTTATAACAAGCATAAACCATACTTAAACTTGGAAAACGCGACTTTTAATTCCCAAGCCAAAACCACAAATTACGGGTATATTTTTTAAAATCGAGCAGAGGCGGTAATTATAACGAGGTGTAATAGCGGGTCGAGTGCGCGGTCGCGGGTTCGTGTCCGGGCTCCATAACGTTAGCGAACATAATCTGATGTATGGGCACCTTTGTTTCCTAATTCTTCTGTAGCTTGCTGCGAGCGGGCCTTAATTCGTAATTGGTCGTGTTTAAAATGCCAAGTTTCTAGTGTTGGTTTTTGGTTTAGGTACTTCATAAAAAAGATTTATTTTTTGTATAAACAATAATCGAGAGATCGAGAGAATAATCGAGATAAATAAATTGTTGATTACTAGGCATTCCCATTCCTAGGCATGGGCGTCATCGACAACTAAAAGGATTTCGGCCTTAATTCAATTACTATGCTAGTCTCAAAAAAATCAATAAAACTTTGCACAATTCAGAAGTCAAAAACGACAACTTACGGCTTCACTTCAAGGTTTGTAATACCTATACCTATATCTAATCATCTTTAAATTATTGCCTTAGTTTTAATTTTTTTTTTATTTGTGTCTCTCACAGCTTATATTAAAAAATTCAAAAATAGACTTCCTTTCTTTCACCATTGTCTATAAGAAGTTGATGTTGACACATAAACAATTGATTGAATCTAAGTGCCGTGACACTGGACTCACATTGACGAATGATATTAATACGCTATTAATTATTAATAAATGCGTATTTGTGTTTAATAACATGTAAATGAGTGTAACGGACGGACAGTTGGCGTAATTGTGTTGCGGTAAGACTTTGGTATTTTGTAAAATTACTAGCGGTATTGTTATGTAATGTTAGACTAAAAAAATCGCAAATTTGTATGTGGCCTATCGAAGTTATGAGTGTATTCACAAAGAATTATCACTTGCTTTAAAAATGAAGAAAACATCGTAATGAATCCTGCACATCTAAAAGGTCTAAAGGTCTTTGGAATTTCTTAGTCTTAGTTAGTTCTTACTGTAGTCCGCCAACCCGCACTAGGCCAGAGTTGTGGACTAAGGTCAAAGCTCTCTGAATGGTGGAGGAGACCCGTGTCCAGCAGTGAGACGAATATGGGCTAATGAGATACAGCTCAATAACAAATTGCAAACACATAACAAAAAAATACTGTTCATATTACCTGAGACAAAAGCATAAATCGAAAATATCTTCCTTGAACCTACATACTTGACATTCAAAATGACTATAAACGTTATGATAGAGAAGAAGAAAAGCATAATTTAATAAAAAAGGCACTGTTATGACTATGATTTAGCTTAGATTAACATTTTTTGTCTGACGCGCAAACTTTTTTTTATAATTGTTATATGTTAACTAGCTGTACCCAACAATTCTGTATGCTAAACTTTAATTATCGAAAGTAATATTTTTTTACTTTTTTTATTGGTCATAGCGTGATGGTCTTCCACCGATAAATGGGCACACATCAAACATTGATAGACATTTTCAACTCTATTTGACAATCCCTGAGATTATCTACAAACCAACTAAAAATATTTGTAAAGATTTTTTTTTATTCAACCATTAGACAAGTTTTAAAACGACTTCATTTGCACAAACACTTTACCTATATGTAAGCATTAAATTATTTAAATGTATGTTCGAGTTATTTGTAGCATCCATATTTATTTCTGTATGTTAATAAAACATATTATTTTCCCATTCAAGTGTTTCAACATCAATCAACTTACCCTTTGGGATTTTTTGTACCACGTCAGAATAACATTGAAAATTGATTGGTCTAACGATTCTAGTAGAATTGTTAATACATTAGAACCTCTTTGCATACATACAAAAATAGATTTTTATACTTGTTTTAATTCAAATTTATTTTCTACTTTTTTAGTTGGATTATCTAAAAAAGCATGTTATCGTTTTTTTTACCATGTATTACTTATTTTTCATTCTTTATTGATTACTTGGCAATAACTTTATTTTACGTGTAAATTCTTTATCGGCGTATAACAAAGATTGGCTTTGACGCAAACACTCTAGATCTCAGGTAAACAAAAATACCGCTAATCCTAATGAATCTTGTAAGGATAACGGGTAACTATTCAAAATAATGAATTTTTATGGGTCCTTAAAATATTCAAAATTTTGAGTTAATCCAATGTTTTAAAGGGGGTCAAAATTATGTTCAAAGATTCTGCGACGTACTTACATACTAACATTTGTATGAAGCTAATAAAAGCATACTTACAATAACTAAAAAAACTTGAGAACATAAAATGTAGTATTCAAGTTTATCAGAAACTATTTTGGTCTTATCCTACATGATCTTCTATTTTATGATGTATTTTTAAACGCGTCATTTGATGGCCTTAAGTCCACCTGTCTTCGGTTAGATCTTAATCAAACATGCAAATTGCCCATGTGGTAATAGACTTTAGAAGTTAAGTTTTCATAGAGGTCAACAATATTGATCAAAAAAAGACCAGACTTCTTACAATAGATTCTACCACTGTTGAATATATACTGGTTAATTTTCCCCTACGGTTTCTTTACAAAAATTAAATAAAAATGGAGACACTACAGAGTCTTGTGGCGCAGTTGGCTGGTTGGCTTGCGAAACGAAAGGCCGCGGGTTCGATCTCCTCAACCAGACAAATGTGTGTGTCGTCCACTTATATTTGTTTCTGATATGAGTACCTATTTGTGAGGCCTAAAAAGTCTCATAGTCTCTGTGAGGTACCCACGACATAGGACTTGTGTCCCAGTGTGGGATCAGAACTATGCATGTGATTGTTGGGTGTATAGATTTATTTATTTATACGTGTATTTATTGACACAGACGGCATTACTAACTTCATTATTTATTTTAATTCATATGTATATCCTAGCGCTTAGTCTGATACGGTTACTTTACATTGCTACATAGTTTATCAAAGGCATAATTTCTGATCAATTATGAATATTTTAAATAATTCAGAAGTCCCGACGCACAGTTTATTATTATAACTTTAAAATAACAATCCAAAATGGTTATTAAAAAGTTTTATATTCAATATTTCCGCAATACAAAATGAACTATCCCTTACAAAGGTAATGACGATTATAAAAGCTGATAAAAGCACTGCACTCTCGATTAGTGACGTACCGTGAGACGTTATCGATAAACCGACTCGATTGCCCGGCCCGCTATCTTGATCAGCCGGCTGAACAATAAATTTCCTTTGTTTTATTTAAAAAAGTAACGTGTGAAATGTTATGGTAGGAATGGCGATGTATCATCGCATATTTGTTGGTTGCGTTCATTCATTTGTGATGGAAATGACAGCTGAAGATACGATGTCTTTATTCATTTACATTTTATCTGATTATTTTTGAGGTTGCCGGAAATTGATGATACTTTCAATGACCTGCAAATATTTCGGCAAGGATATATTTTGTGGTGTCATATTGAAAAATAAATAATACTTCCGTTTAAGCAACAAAACAGGTACAGGTACACAGTAGATATAAGTTTTTGATTGTACAATTAAAAATACCTAGTTAAGTAAAATAAATAAAAAAAATGTAAATATTTGTTACAAGAACCTCTGGTTGATTACAATTACTTGAGTGATAAAAAATACAACAAATATTATATGCATTTAAATGGAATATTCATAAGTTGTTATTTTCGATGCAATACTAGTATAATTTACGAGTATTGGAATGTTCTACGCTTCTAAAAGGTACGAAAGACTTGGCTGTATAACATGAGCAGTAGATGAGTATGTATTACTATCCTAACGCTCTATAGAAATACCAATATAATTCCAATGAGTTTTTGTCGATGAATCTATAACGTAATCTTTAGTTTGATTAAATAAACATTTCTTAGTCATAATACATTGCAATTTATTATTATATTGAACTTCCTTGAATGCAATTTTCATTACTGCAATAAAAACCTTATATCTAAGTTTGCACTTCATTTATAATTCCCATTCTGTATGTTTAATAATTTCAATGAAATAAAACTCATAAAACTGAAAACGATAAACATTAAACGTCTATAAATTTAATTAAACTCATATCTATCGTATAAATCATCGATATCGATACGGCACGATAGCATCACTAGCGGCCATATGCCGTCTCCCACATGAACGGCCGCTGGTAATTGGCCAGCTCGGAATGACCATAAAAAACCCACCATATTGTCCGCCAGTTTTACGATGGCGAAAATTATTAGATCCTTTATGAAAAATACATTAGCTACAATATTATTTAGGAACCTAGGTTGTGTGAATTTTTTTATTAGTTCGCTTTAAATACTGACATTTGACAATCAGCCAAATTTAAATAACCTTATCATTTTTTTGTTGAGTTACCAACATAACAGAGAATAGTAATATTCTTTAACAACTTAAAATCTTAAAGGTATTTGAGCAGGACGTAGAATTTAAACCTAAAATTTTCGTTACATAACATTCAAGTTAATGAAAAAGTATTGGTCTGTGACGCACATATTTTCAAATCTCAAGCACTTTCTACTAATCAAAATAAAAATTTCACAGTGCCCTTTTTTGGTGCATTTTCAACCCTAACCCACTGCATTAATTTTGTCAATTATCCTAAACAACGATTTCTTAAAATAAAAAGACTATGTTTCGACATTCAACGCCTAGGCTAAATTCCTTTCTAGCTCATTCATAAGATAGTATTGCAACCCGTGTTTACAATAAAGGTTAGTCTAATTGTATAATAATCGAAATCAAATTATACGTTGCTAACAACCTGATAAACGTTAAAATTTCGGTGTTTCAATTATTATGTCAGGATTTAGGTTACGCTAATGTTTGGTACTGTGATTACCGATTAATGATAATAATATATGCTATTTCTGTAGCATTAGCCGTAGTTTTACAAATTAGGGGGTAGATAAAGACATTTTTCCTATATATTTTTAGCCTCTTGTAATACTAATGAGGCTTAATAGTCTTCCATATTTGGCAAAGATGTCTTGACTCTATTATCTTACTAAATAAAAAAAAAAATCATTAGTATATATATATATATACACTAATGGTAAAACTGAATAATACTACCCAAATGGGAATCAAACCCAGTACATTATGATAACAGGCTATACAGTACTACATACTTATGAAATATGTAATATATTAGATATTCAAATTTCCCTTCCTCAGCAACGACCCCACGTTAATCCAATTGGCGAGTACCCAACATCCCTATTATCCCGCGGGATGTGATTTGTCGCACAAGCCCCGCCCAACTAACTAACAATACAGCCGTGTGCTAGGCATGACTTGCATCCAGATATTTGACATACATACATACCCTCGCGCTTGTACTCTCTGAACGTATAGGGATAGAGGCTGAGGTGCATTTCTACACCTAGATACAGACACAAAGAAAAGCTTTCTTCAGTACCATTCGGAGATGTTCGACCTATTCATAGCGGCCATGACGGCGTTGGTTAGTAACCAGCTTCTAAAACTTAAGGCCTGGGTTCGATCAACAACGTCACTCACATTATTGACGCCGAGTAATGAAGCTTGTGGCAGTGATGGCCTCGAGGTTTGGGCGCGCGGTCGAGAATCTCGGCGGTCGCGGGTTCGAACCCCAGGAACACACCTCTGACTTTTCGAAGTTATGTGTGTATTCACATTGAATTATCACTTGCTTTAACGGTGAAGGAAAACATCGTGATGAAACCTGCACACCTAAAAGTTCTTAGGAATTTCTTAGGTATGTAGTCCGCCAACCCGCACTAGGCCAGCGTGGTGGACTATGGCCTAAACCCTCCCAATGGTAGAGCAGATCCGTGCTCAGCAGTAGGCGTATATGGGTTGATGATGATGATGATGATGATGAATGAAGCTTAGTGAATCTATGGCAACTTATTTGTCATAATCCCGCATCTAAGTTAACCTGAAAGACAATTTAAGAGAGAAGTTAACACAAAGAGTTGTCTACATATGGATTTTCTAATTATATTTGTATTGTTCCAGTGGTGATGCACAAAGATAAGGAAGACATTCACGGACACCGTCGGGAGCACTCTCCGTATGACCACGCAATGCCTGATGGAGAAATGTTCCTACAGGTAAGTATTAGTGAATTATCACAACTAAATAATTTTAGGTGAAGTAAGATGTTTAAGATTAAGGTAGAGAAAGGAAGCTCAAGGGAGGGATAGTTCGAGCTTGCTTAAAGAGGCCTACGTTAAGCAGTTAATGAATGTTTCAAAACTTTGATTATCTAAGCCCTTCCGTATTATTTATTGAGACTTCTGGTCGCATTTATGGCGAAAATAAGACAAATAAAAATTGTGCGGTTGAAAACTGTACTTATAACAAATAATTGAAAATAAGTTCAGGTGATTTTGTAATCATCTTAATAAAATTTAATCTTTTCATCATAGTCTAAATGTATATCTGTAGACAAAATGTAGGTGGTAAACAATATAAGGCTAAAAGTGTTAGAAAAATGTGAGAGAAGAAATATTTTTCATTGAATTCTCATATAATGCATACATAACGCGCAAAATATATATGTGACATAATCTATACACCCGATTCCGATAACTATGACTCGTTCTCCATTGCGAGCTTGCAAAATATTAAATAATAACTTAATATTTCTATACTTTAACAAGTTTGCAATAACTATATATTTTCCCTTTAATTTATGGAATAATATTAATACCCTTTTAACTTGAGAATTAAAATAACCCGTAAGTTTGATACACATCTAGACATAACTATGACACAAGCACTGTGAAATTTATGTATATTAATTTCACGCCATTTATAGAAGTGCTTCGTTAAATATTTTTATAACACATCACAAATTAGCTCAGGTGACGAAGTTTTGCATATAGTATTATTTATATCTTTATGTGTTATTATGGACCACTTTTTACCTGTCACTTGGCTCGTTAACGACACCAATTAAAAATGCTATCGTATTGAGTGACATTTCTTCATTTTACACATTCATATTTCTATTTTTACTCGTTAAAGTTAAAAGTATTACGTTTACTGTCATTGCAAATGCAGCTAACGACTTTTAGCTTTTTCTTGTTATTTGTAAAGGTGTAAATTTCCACATAGATTATAATATATCTAAATGTGTTTTGATACAATAAATTTTTGGGTAAATTTAGATTCTAGGTACCAAAAAAAGTAATTTGGAATTAAATATCGTTGGTTTTCAGTTATCGGGTAGTAAACCAATGTTTTGTTTCTTTATAAGAAAATTAATGTATAGGAGGATATCTGTAATCAAATTTATCAAATGTCTGTTATACAATGCTGATTAATCTCGTTAATACACTTTTTTCTTCCTCAATTCCTTATTTCACGTCTATGATTCACAAACAGTACAAGTTAACTTAAAATTTGCCATTCAGAATATATTTTTTTATTGGGGTTTGTTTTAAGGGTTTTTCGATAAGGGTCTTAATACTTTTAAAACGCCTGCTTTTCAAGTCATTCAGTAGAAGATACCCGAACGTATTCCTCGTGGATAATAATAGTATGGATGTACAGTTAAGCGTTGAATATATGAATTGTCCGCGTATAAATCAATTGCAACTAGCCAGCCCATAAATACACGCTCAGACTGCGCTCCCATACGTTTCTGAACCGACATGGGAGTGTTCTCAGTATTAGATGCGACACGACAAATACACACGTCAATTGGTTGTATTTTTTTCATATAGAACGAGGTTACAAATAATTTATTTTTAAAAATCATAACCTTTCCCATCGCAAACTTATTTTTTTTTAGAAGTTTCTTTGGTGAAAATTGTCTTTGTAATCAAGTAGCCCACAAGTTTCTATGGAGCTCCATCTATTAATGATTTAGACATGAAAGCGTAACTTTATTAAGTTACATCCACACTGACGATATTATTGGCAAACTATCACCATCCACTGCTGAACTACTGGTCTTGAGGTCGACCGACGACGGCCGTTGGACTATCATGCTGCAGGGCGTCCTCTACTACATGTACCTATAATATCCACTAATGATTTAAGCTAAAATATTATTTGAAACCATCGTTAATATATTTTTTGGTCGTTCCAAACATAATGCATAATCATTAACTAATAAGAATCACATTTAATTTCGAATAAAATTAATTTTGGATCCTATCCGTAGATTATTTTTACTCTATATAAAGTAAAACTAATAATTCACAAAAATAAGTCCGTCAAACTATCTCCAATCGCGCCAAACAGTGAACAACAACCCAAAAACAATATATCAGCGGCAAAGTAACTCGTAAGTCAGACGAACGTCGCCGAAGCGCGCTCAACAAAATTGCATCCATGTAAAGAAAACAGCCGTTTTATTTTAATTGCAAACATATTGCAATAATGTAGCAATGAAAATGACAATTATGTTAAATGGTATATAATTTTTATTGCCCTCTTAAGCACTCACGTCCGTTTTTATTAACGTGGAGTAATGGACACGGGCGCGTCTGAATTATGACCCGCTCAAACAAATTGTAATAGAGATATTGCATAGAACAATATTAATGTTTTTTGTAGTTTTTGTATAATTTTAAAAACGTTCTGCAGTTAATTTTGTGATGGTATTTAAAGGTTTTCGCAATTTGCTATTTTTAAACTTGCATCTTTGAAAGTAACACTAATGTAAATGCAAATTGGAGTTTGTTTGTTAATCCTTCACGCCTTAACTGTTCAACCGATTATCACAATTTATTTTGAACGCAATACATGGATATATTGAACCTTCGTGTTTATTTAAAAAAAAAGTTTCATAGATATCTTCATGAGAGGATAGTCAAAGCGAAGTTAATTCAATATTCATAGATACCATCACTACATCAGGGAACTTGCAGCTATATAAACTATCAATAAATGTAAGAAGTACTAAGACACCATCAATATCAAAGCAACAGTTTATGACATCAATATTAGAAACCAGAAAAGCTTCGCATTGACTGAAATTACTAATAAAATTTTTAAATTAAGAGTTTGAGCTATATTTAACATAATAAGATTCTCCTTGAGATACCTCCTAGGTAGAAATGTTCATAATAATAATTAGGCTTCCTACTAAGTAAGTGATGAATTTATATTTGTTATGTTCCAGGCACTTAACGGTTTCCTGATGATCCTGACGTGCGAGGGAGAAGTTTTCTTCGCGACGCACTCCATCGAGAGCTACCTAGGCTTCCATCAGGTAATATGACATAATAACCTTGGTTTCTTACGATGATCAAGGTGAATATAATTTTGTCAACGACTGACTTGACCACTTTTTGAGGGACAGATGGTATTAGCTATAGACGTCTAGAACATAGGCGTGGTCAGAGGTAATGAAGAGACAATAACATAACCATTTGACGATCTACGAGTACTAGTCACAAAAAAAACTTACGTTTAAGTATCATGGTGTTAAGAACGATAGTAAAGTGATATCTATTTTGTAAGTGAAAAGGCTCCATTTCTTTTTAGTAAATGACGGCCAAAGACTGATGTCATTCTATTTAGATCCCCATAACCTAAAATCTTATATCTGGAGTCTCCAATCATGCTAAATAACAACTTGAGCATTCTACCTACGGGACT
This sequence comes from Cephonodes hylas, assembly GCA_030295005.1. NCBI lineage: Eukaryota > Metazoa > Arthropoda > Insecta > Lepidoptera > Sphingidae > Cephonodes > Cephonodes hylas. Next base: position 9,277,239 of record AP025382.1, read on the forward strand.
GATTTTATAGAAGTTAAATGAATGAACTAGCCATTAAGAAAAATTCCAAACAATAGCCTTTCGATAAATGGCTGTTATCGCATAGAAATATATAGCAAAGCCACACTAATGTACAAGTACGCACTAATCTTCCATCAGGCACTAAAATGGCGACAGCTTTTTCTCTTATAAAAAAACAACATTAAACTTATTAATTGCCGGCCAGAGGCGAGATAGCATCGCCATAGATGGTTTTAATTACACAATGAAATAATAAAGTGAACTATAAAAATATTAATTAAATTGCGATAAGTTGAAAAGGCTTTATTTTTTTAATACCACCCCGTGTTATCAGCAGCGGAGCTTATCGGCGCTATTTCGCCCTCTGAAAAAGTGGGGGCGTCAACTCTCATGTTTCGGGTTCCGTGCTTTACTGTACGAGAGAAAATATTGTCACTAATAGTAATTCAAATAATGTGGTTTAAAGATTTTTTTTTCAAAGTAGTACAGACAAATGAAAGCAGAATCAGATTAGGCTGCGGTACGAATGGTTATGCTAGACCAGGGTTTACAGATAATTGGATTTAACATAGTTTTCAACAACAGCCCTTATACACTCGTATTACGTGAAATGTAATTGTGAATACACTAATATAATTTTATTTGGATAGCTGTAACTTAATTTTACGTAAGACTCAAGGTTTGATATGGCGACCCGCATGAGTTCTGCGATCATAATTGTATGTCTCGTAAAGAATATGCCAACACAACAGTAGCTTTATTAGTGGGAGAACTATCCCTGTATCTTTATCTTTTCACTCCATTCAACACTGAATTACATAATTAAATTATAATAATCTCTCATTAATTCATACATTACGATTATAAGCCACTAGAAGGTTGCCAAGGAATTACACTATTTCTTTTGTTTTTCTTTCATTCTTCGCAGCCACGTCACCGGCACATTAAAAACGGAGCTCATTAATAACGTCCCCGTTCCGAGCAGCTAATAAAGTCCCCAATGAGTTATTGTTATCAGGTGAAAACCCCAATTTCGCCTCAATTCCACCCTTCGTTAAAACTTTCAGTCGACGTTGTCGAGAATAAATTTTATTTTGTTTGAACCTCCCCGCGTGCCTATTGTTTGTACCACGGTCACCTGTTTAGGGCAAAGATTATGTTTAATCGCAGAAGGGATGTGATTCGAAAACAGATATGTATAACTTCAATATGGTCCTGTCAAAAAACGGAGAGAAAGAAATGAATTATTCATAAACGATAAAACTTTATCAAAGTAAGCTTAGTGTGAGTAAATAAAGGAAATTTGCGTCTGACTCTGTCTATTACATTTCATATCGAACATGATGGTGCCGAAATCCCCAATTGTGGATTAGGGAGAGATTACGGAGTGAGATTATTATTAGGGAGCTAATTATTAAAGCATTGTAGTATTCAGGATAAAAGTACAGTACAAGTAACACATGTCACTGGGCATGTGTTATAAAAACCGCCTTAATGATGCACTGAAGAACGCCATGTTTCAGAATTAGTTAACAGTCTTTTTACTATTAGGCTAATCGTGGCAATATTTCGCATGTGTTCATTGGAATTTAGAATTAAGATTTTTAAATTTTATAATGACAAAAAGTTATATTAAACCAACAACTGACTACAGCGTACCTTTACGACTGATATTTTTCATTTTAGATTTCATTTCAATCTTAGTTTGAAATCAGAATAATTATAACAATTACTCGTATATTTATGCAAAACAATAGTTTAAATATTTATAAAATCCATTATGTTTTATGATAATTTTTATGGCTTCAAAGAAATAGGTGACATTGTTCAACAATCGCTACAACAATTTAAATAGTTTATTAAATGAATAGTATTTCAAAGAAATATTATTTTCCTCGTTGCGTTTACATTGTTGTGTTTACTTTATCTTTTATTGATTCGAGTTTTTATACTACAAGGATTTGTACATTTTATAGCGCATTATTACATAATTTCCTACAATGTATACATGAAGAAACAATTCTATTGGAATCTGTTAGTATTCTTTAAGAGTCCTCCTTTCAATCTAGGCATTATAAATGTAATTTGATTTTTCGAAGCTATGTCCGTTAACAATAAATTTGGCCTCCTTTCATTTAGGATCCTTTTGAATATATTTCTCACCCTATAATAAAAATACTTAAGTAAACTGCACAAAAAATCCGCAACCTCTGAGAGGACGCTCGTTTAAAGGCAGAAATCAATCAAGAATTTCAATTTTCTATGGCAACGAAAAAAGTTTAGAGCTGGGGTTGCTGCAAATCGATTAGAAAAACATTAAATCGGTACGGGTACTTAGTGCGGTGCGCCGTGGGTTCGAGCCACGTGCACGGCATAATAAAAGCTACTACACAATAGCACCGATTAATCGGAAAACATTGACGATTTTATGACCGTGTTTAAATTGATACCATATTGAGCTTTGATTCGGAATTTCGGATTTCGTAGTGACTTTTATATACGTAAATAAAAAGGCAAATACATAATTGTGTATCAACTGATAGCATTCTTACTAAATGTATAAAATTTGCATGTATTTAATTGTCAATATGTTTTTGTAAGCATAAAAATAGAAGAGGTATATTTTACGCCCACTAAAGAAATTTAATTATAATGTAAACCATTTATTTACGTTGTGTATTGCAATTGACAAAAAGGAAATGTCAAATCGCAATTTTTCAACCTGAATCTTTCGGATCAATAAATTAGAACATTTGTGTCGAATGGTGAGAAATACTCATACTTTAAGAACGCATTTCATTCGCACTACGGATCTTATAAAGATTTACATCTCAATCAATTTTAAAATATCTTCATGGTAATTTACGTAATATTTTTCTAAATTCAACCCCAATATTAATGACCATTCCGTAAAGATTGCACCGGTGTTGGCCAGGTGTCTTCAATCGATCCTCGAACCCCAATACAAGGGGCGCTGCGCTTTACACAATTAGGCATATGAGTCAGCGAGGGTTCAAAACTTCCACGTAAAAAAACGCATAAATATTGCCGGTATCTAATGAATTTATGAATATCTGGAACTGTGAATTTGACTGCGTAATAATATGTGAAATAAATCACATTAATGCTCGGGTTATATTTATAAGTGAGGAAGTAAGCCTTAGTCCATTATGCTGGCTTAAAGCAGGTTGAAGGAAATGATATCGGTCTGAAATTCCCTATGGAGATCTCTTAGTTACATCTTTACAATTTCTTGACGACTTCTTTTGCTGTTGAAACGTATTTTTAATACTTACGAAAGAAAGACAATCACAACAATTTCGCGCCAGTCGTTTCTATTTTGGCAGCAATGCATTTTTCATCCGGTCATTACCTTCACAATACCTATATAAGAACATTGGCAAATAATAATATCAAAAACAGTACCAGTCAAGTCGCTCCCCATCGCCTGTTACAACCCTAGCCACCCTGCCGACCCTGCCAGTCCTGACAACCCTGCCGCTAACGAAACAAAAACCAATTACCCAACAAATCATCTTCTGACATTTTATGCCATCGCAATATGTTTTGGTTCACCGTACCACCCCTACATGGTTAGGGTTGTGATAACCTTTTATGGGTTTATCGAGTGTATTTTAATGACATTTTTTACATGAATATTCGATAAGAAATTGCGTAGTAATCAAATTTTAATTATGAATTTATTAACATGACTAATGTGAAGATTTAAATTTTAAGTGAGGTTTTACGTAAAAAAAATACAAAATGAAAAAATATTTAGCAAAACTTTTTCTTTAGTTATTTTATGTAATACATCAACGATTTAAGCCTGCTAATGTTCTTTAGCAATATCTAAAGTTATAAGATTGCTTCGCTATGAACTAAGGAATAATTTTCGCTTTGTACCAATGGCAGTCACTTTTTCTATTTAGTTTTCATATTTTGCTTGCTTTCTTAATAAGTGTATTCAAAATAAATCATCTCGTACTTTAATGGTGAAGGAAGACATCGTGAGGAAACCTGTGCTGTTAAAAGTTCTAAGTTAGTAAGTTGTAAAGTTCACCAAACCGCACTTGGTGAGCGTGGTGAATTAAAGCCTAAATCCTCTCTTGTGGAGAAGGATTGTGTCCAAGAATGCGATTTATATGGGCTGATGTTTATATTCTTAACTTCATCGTTCCACTAACAAAATAACCTCGATCAATGACACAAAAACACCCTATTTCGATACGCCCATCTGCGTATTCCACCTCCCTAAACTTTCCATTCGTATTCGTAAAAATAGGGTCCCGAAATGTATACATTGCACCATTGATTATCAATTTGTCTTGTGCTAGCGTTTCTGCATTATCTACACTGTTTACACGCCTTTTTATTTTGTTATGGTGAATATTATCGTCAATGACTTTGAGCTCTATCACCATAATTATAGAGTTGATAATGATGTCCGGTAATTTTGGAATGAACACGTCAATCTTCGTTACAGATGATAGGTTAATGAACAGTATCTAATCGATTTTCGGGCCTTTCTGTGGTTTATTGATTTACGATTCGTTTGTGACTTGCTCTTTTTGCGTTTTCTTTCCATTCACATAATTGAATGTTGTTAGTTGAGAATTAATAGGGTTATAATGAGCTTTGACTTTTTATACAAATAAAAATTACTCGTTTGATGCTCTGTTGCAAAAGTTTTTCAAGGTCTTATGCTTCTGCAATTTGATATTTGCGTTTAGCTCACCTCAACTATGAAATCATTATTGAGTTTTTGGAAATATTGATATCATAGATTCTACATGAATATTAAAACTATACTAGGAATAAACGATAAAATTATAATTGTATTATGTTCAATTACGCAATTGTTGACGTTTGTGTTAAATCTAGTTCGTAATGGTGGTATAGCATAACCTGAATGGTTATGCTGCTATTAATCATAGCCATTTTGAATGCTAAATTAAATGACTACCATTTCCTGATAATGTTACTGTCAAGCACTTCTCAGTTAAATTTCCTCTCTTTCAAAATCATCTCTTCTATTCAGTCAAGTCACACCAGCATTTTCTTTCAGTCAGACATCGTCCACCAGTCCGTCTACGAGCTGGTGCATTCGGAAGATAGGGAAGAGCTGCAGAGGCAGATTCTCTGGAACTCCTTCTTGCCCCCGGAGGTCAGCAACCTGAGCCTGCAGGACGTCCTGCGGCCGGAGAGAGCGCATCTGCTGGAGAGGAGCTTCACTGTTAGGTTTAGATGCTTGCTGGACAATACTTCGGGGTTTTTGGTGAGTAAATTTCTCTATGAATGTTTGAAAACGTTCAGCTTAGTGTGATCCAGCTAAAAGATACCACCTTTCCAAATTGAACGTTAATGAACTGAACTTAAAGTGGCCACAATGGCCTAATGGTGGTAATCTTGGAAGACAAAAAACTGAAAAATCTTATCTACCTCCAATTTAACTACTAATAGTTTTACTTACATTAATAATCATTCGTAGCTTTAAAGATTTGTTTATTAATTATATTCCACCGTCTAGTCTTAATCCCTACATAATATAAAACAAAGTCGCTTTCTCTGTCCCTATGTCCCTTTGTATGCTTAAATCTTTAAAACTACGCAACAGATTTTGATGCGATTTTTTTAATAGATAGAGTGATTGGAGAGGAAGGTTTATATGTATGATAACATCCATTAAATATCAGCATTGCACCCGTGCGAAGCCGGGGCGGGTCGCTAGTAAATACTAAATTAAGTACTCTTTACCCTAACCTACAACCGATATGCTTTTTAATCAACAAAATCTATTCTATTACCAAAAAAACATAAGTCCCCAACTCTCGTTTTATTGAATAACTAATAATGTAACTTTTATGTATTTTACACAGCGACTGGACATTCGAGGGCGAATAAAAATCCTCCACGGGCAGAACAAGAAGACGGAAGAGCCTCCTCTCGCTCTGTTCGCGATCTGCGCGCCCTTCGGCCCTCCCAGCCTGTTGGAAATACCTCAGAAGGAAGTCATGTTCAAGAGCAAACACAAACTCGATCTCTCTCTAGTCTCTATGGATCAAAGGTTTGTGGATCACGCTTTTAAATTTAGAATTATTTTTAAGTAATGTAAACTGTTGATAAGAATGTTGCTTGGAAAGGGGGAAATTGATACTTTGTTTAAGTGTTTTGGAACTATGAACTACATAGGGTATATTCAGATTTCAGACCGTGATCGAAAACTTAGGCAGGTAACAGCTAAGGTGGTTATCTCAGAGGCTGTCTCAAAGGCACATTTATTCACTTTGATAGTTATTTGTCGCATATAGACAATTAAGCGATTCACATTATTTTCAAATCAAAAGTGTATTATTTTAATTATGACTATGTCTCTAAAAATAATTTTGATATTTAAAAAATATACTAAGAACCTATCAAAGAACCTAAAAAATACACTTGTATCTACCCCTTCGGTTTTACAAGCATAATTATTTTAGTATCCTTTATAATCGCTTCATCAATCTCTCCATACTTCCTGACGAAATTTTACTAAAAGTTGAACATTTAACCCAACCGCTACGAATGCCACCCAGCAACAAAAAAAAACATCCCCACGTGGTAACTATTGTAATATTTGTAATAAAAACTTGGCCGGCAATAAAACCGAATCTAATGGACAGGTTAAAATCCATATGAAATTGGTAATTGTGCATCAGTTCGGGCGGAACTGGCGTTAACCTGTGGGAATTACATGCTGGTAAAAATATGAATATTGACGGTGCAAATTGTGTTTCAATAATATAATAGATAGATAAACACTCTTTTATGCACAATTTATACGAAACAATTAACAATGCAGTAGACAATCAAAATGAAAATTAATCGATTGAATTCACTTCATGACTGTGGTAATTGTAATGAGAGTTAGAAGGTGAATAAAAATTTGCATTGGAAGTCTCAGATATCACCCATGGTCAGGTACTTTAGTGACGAATCTAAGAGGTTCTTTGGGTTCATATAAAACTTTAACTTAAACGATATCTGTACTGTAGTTTTTGATAGTCACGTAACAAGATTTGAAATAAGTGATCAGGAATTATCTGGAAATCATTTACTAAAAATACCAAAAAATATTCTTAAACTCATTGAGAATTCAAAACCAATAACAAAACTCTAGATTTATAGTAACTTATCTATATATATTACTAATAATGATTCTGTTTGTTTCCAGGGGTAAAATGCTGTTGGGTTACACAGACGCTGAGCTAGCCAACATGGGAGGTTACGACTTGGTGCATTACGATGATTTAGCTTACGTAGCGAGCGCTCATCAAGAATGTAAGTATTTAGAAAATAACAACTAATAAATAATCAGTACCTAACTGTCATTTGCGTTTACTAAAAAAATAAAGTTTCCAATTTTATATCGGTCTCTAACGTACCACTGCTGGGCAAGGCCCTCCTCTGCAAGTAAGAATGTTTAGGTCTAAGACCACCACGCTGACTTAGTGCAGGTTGGCGGTATACGAACCAGAGAATTTCCTTAGAACTATTGTAGCAAATTTGATCTTGATCATTAGTATTTGAAAATTAACTGGGTAAACAGATGTAACTTCGAAAAGTCAGAGGTGTGTGCCAAGCCATCGCTACTTTTATTGGGTCGTGGGGCTCGATTCACAACCATTTATTTAGTCCATCTCAACAGAAAGAAAGAAAGAAAGAAAGAAAAATACTTTATTGTTGGCCAGTGCGAAAAAAAAAACAAAAAAGGAAAAACAATAATATAAAAAAAACCTAATAATAATAAAAATAAAAGCAAACAATTAATTAATGACTATAAAAACAAATGACAGCTTTACGCACTACTTACCAAATTCCTCTATTAATATCATACTCTTCTTATTTGTTCCAGTGTTAAAAACAGGTGCTTCCGGCATGATCGCATATCGCTTCCAGACGAAAGACGGACAGTGGCAGTGGCTACAGACTTCTTCTCGGCTCGTCTATAAAAACTCCAAGCCTGACTTTGTCATCAGTACACATCGGCCGCTTATGTAAGTATGATATCATTAATCTTGATACTTTGAAAATTTTCTTCGGTTTTTCACGATTTAACACGTTAATCCATCAGCCAAAGGAAGCCCATTGTGTCTAATGTGGGAGTCATAGAAAGCTTTTGAAAAAGGCTAAATAGCATAACTATTCTACCTGTCTAAATCCTCAGTAATTTAAATTTAAATTTTCATTAACTTCTTTCCAGGGAGGAGGAAGGCCGAGATCTCCTCGGTAAAAGAACGATGGACTTCAAAGTGAGCTATCTCGACACCGGTCTCACGAGCCTCTACTTCTCTGAGACGGAACAGCTCTCGGGCTGTGAGACCACGGTCACGACGCCGCCACGGGCCGCGAGAAGATACAAAACGCAGCTCAGAGACTTCCTCTCAACCTGCCGCAACAAGCGTCGAGTGCCAACAACCCCCGCCCCTCCCCCTGTCGACTATCTCGCAGCTGATGCTGTAGCAGCCGCTTATACCAACCTGAATGGAGCCTACACAGCTTCGTACGGAGAATACCCCCCAGCGCCCATACACTACGCCCCTCCTCCCTTAGACGACAGGTTCTTAACAGCAGACAACCTGTTCCATCAATACAAACCTTTGTCCTACCACTACACTCCTTACGCTCCCAATGGCTTCCTAGAACCCGCCCCTCCGCCTGGGTATGAAGTGGCTCCGACGTACCACAGGCCTCCTTCTAGAGAGTACACGTATATAGACAGTAGTGGGAGGTATATGAGCCCAGTGGCTGGACAGGAGAGGCGGTCCCCCAGTGTGGTCCCAGGCCCGAGTCCTGCAGGGTCCAGTGGGTCGGCAGAACAGGACAGGATGCAGCAAAACCAGACGGCGGAGATGCCCCGACAGACGGTGCTGATGTGGGGCGCCGGTGGGACGGCTCAAGAGGTTCCCGTGGAATACTCCCCACCACAGGTTTGGCGATACCATCCATCCCACTACCACACCGCTGAAGCGACCCAGTGAGACAGCTTGTGCAATTTTTATTTAGTTCGGTCGATTTTCCAAGCTCAAATGACGAGAGGATCCGACATTGTCGGACTCTTCGTCGTAAATATTTCCGAATCTTGGATTTTTTTCACGTCCTTTGTAAATGAAACTTTGTTACCAGATTTAATTTTCTAATTTTATCCTAATGATACCTCGCTCAGTGTTGCATAGTTCTACTTAAGGTGTTTATGAGCAGATCTTGGTCTTTCAGACTTAAACAGGGTCTTTTCAATATCATTGTAGATAATTTTTTAAGTGTATATTTATAAAGAATTCTATCCAAATATATTAAATAGTAGTCCATTTTAATTGTAAGTAATTTTAGGCACACCACGCTACGCTAAGAACCAATTACATTGCTTAAGCCGGCAGTTATTAATTGCAGCTACACAAACCTAAAACCTAATTAATTTATTATTTATCAAAGATAATATTTTTTTAAATTATTGTTAGATAATATATTCAACACTTTCATAAATAAATACGATTACTAAGTGTGCTTAAAAACTCCCAAGTTTTTAAACATTTATTATTATTAAACTTTAAATAATTGTCGGCTAAGCATTGTAAATTGGCTGTCACACATACAATACCGCTTAGGATTTTGTAAATAATCAATATATAGCGAATGCCTTAGCTTTGTTTGAGATTAAATAGGAGATATCTAAACAAATGAATCTTAATCACTGCCCACGTGAAATGGTGGAAGTAAATAACAGTTTTAGAAATTCATATATAACCCGTACCACGTCGCGAATTATATTATTAAAAAAACTAATAAGTATTATTCAAAGAGAATGAAATGTGCAACAATGTCAAAACTTGATTCTCTCGAAAAAAATTAAGCAGCTGCGTCCACTATCTAACTCTTTCATTCGTAATTGCTATCAATAGTTCATTTTCTCAAAGAAGTTGCAATGAGTCAATAAAAATGCTAAAAAAGGATGACTAATAGGCGCATGAACGTTTTCTCACTTTTTCACATAACAGGAATTTCACTCTATTCTCGTTATAATTATGACTATTTTTCAATCTTGATTCAATATAAAAATTATTTCTCTTTTTGCATATTTTTGATCTATAAATTCGGCACGTTTTGTGAAATGTGGCACGCAAGCTAAACTTTAATTAAAGCACGCTATCGTCCTTCTAAATCGTGATCAATAAATGTAACAAGAACACATATCGATATGGATTAAGTAAACTGTATTCAATAAAAAACGAATGAGGAACCATGATCAACCATCCAACTTCATCTCTTCAGCATAATCCAAACATACATTATTGGGAAAAATCAAAATAACACTAAACTAATTACCTAACACAGGCAAGTCTGTGGCAACCATGCTCGTTTAATCAGATGGTTTAATTCAAGACACTATTTGTCAACTCCTAAAAAAACAGAATCATGAAAATCAGATTTTAAATTTTGAAATAAGAACGTTGGAGAGACCGTTGGATGGTTGGACGGTTATATGGAAGAGCCATTATTTGTAAAATTCTTGATTACTTTCCTACGCTATAATAGGGGTGCTACACGACTGGCGAATTAATGTTGGAAAGTCTACCACCCCTATAAGTTGCCTCTGCTTGGGTCGGTAAGCACTGCCATGCCAACGTTCACAGCACATATATGTACATACACTTTTCGTGCCTTTATGTATATCTAGTATGATTTAATTAATTAAATTTCCTTGTGATGCAGTGACCGGTGACGTTGGCACGGCATCGAGACCCTGTAAGACTTAATCTTCCGCAGAACTAGTATTAAGAGTTTAGAGTAATATTTACGAGTAACACTTCTGTTTGTTGCTCAAATGTCATTATTAAAAATGTTTGTCAACGTGGTCGAAAGAATTTCAAGTGTTTATACGGAACGTCATAATATATGTCTTTCTGTAATGCAATGATGAAAGCGTTTTGAAATCTTTGTAAAAATAACGATACAAAATAATTAATATCTACTGTCAGGCTCATGTTTCAACTCTGAAACAATTTAGTTATACTAACTCTGGCAATTGGACACAGAAACTATAACGCAATAAGCAAATTTTTGTATAAAGTTTAAGGCAAAGGTCTGAGCAGAACATACATAATAAGTCTGTACCACAACGCTTTAAAAAAACTGTATAATTTTGATTAATTGAATTAAAACCAATCTTTCAGTGAACATGTAATTAAGTTGACAAATTAAAATAATTCCTAATGTAAAGATATATTGAATAAGTGTTGCTCGTAATTTTAAAAATATAAATACAGGCAGTGTTACCACATTAAATAAAAAAAAGATCCAATAATTTCAGTTTGCACCATTAAAGATCCTTTTTCCTAAATCAATTACAATTTTATTTACTCACGGATTTGTTCAAAAATTGGTAACACTGTGTGTTTTGAATATATCAAATATTTCTCGTCTTGTCATTGTCTATTCTTGGCATAAATATATCAATCATGACCACATGGTTTCTATTATCAAGAATTTACATATCTTCCAAATAAATATATGTTAAAACACAAATTTCATTTTGACATTTGACGCTTTGCGTTGACAGCCATCCGTTGACAACTGCCACTTTGAAATAAAATATAAGAAATTGCAATTTTACTTTACAATATACAAACTGTTGGTGGACATGTTTTGTAAATTATTTTTTATTAGGTGTTAATATGTAAATTTTATACAACAAAAATTAATCTATTAACTACAAGGACGTAGATTAGTTTAGATTTTAAAATAATCATTACTTATTTACACCAAAAACCAATATTAAATATTTGCCCAAAAACCACGAATACTGTGGTATTAAAAATATGAATTTACTTTTACTTTTTTTTTTCTTCTAAATTATAATATCATATTAAGTAAACAAATAAATGTAAGTATTTGTATTTACAAAACATTTCCACGAAAATTCCAAAAACAGAATTGTCATGAAATATAGAGATCTGTGATTGATCAAATGGCATACAATAGCCGTCTTAAAAAAAAAGCTTCATAAATGTTTCATGAAAACCAATATGATTTTAAAAAAATTGTAAATGATCTTAAAAATATTGTAACATTTTTAAATTCTTGTTCTATTGCAAGAAGAAGAGAAGGTTGGGCCTTCGAAATCATAAAATTAAGAGGCAAATTCTTTCCACTCTTTAACAAAATACGAACATAATGTACTTTGTTCAGTAACTTCAAATGTTTATAAAAAAACTTTTCTCAATTAGAAATAAACGAAATCACACAAACTCTTCTATAAATTAATTAGAAACTTGCTCTTATTTATTATAATGTAAATATATTTAGGTTAGAAGCTTACATTATTGTGTATTATTCATAATATTTAAATGAAAATAAATAAATTAAGATAATTAATATTCAAACAATATCTGTATTTATTTTAGCATATCATTATGATGTAATTTAAAAGAAAATCAAATAAATTTTTCATGCCACTGATTTTGTTTTTTTTTGTAAGCAATCGTTCTCATACATTTAGTTCAATAATTTAAATCAACACAAAAATTATATTTTAAAATATTTTCTGAAATATTTCTTATACAGGGTGTATTTAGACAGTGATCGAAAACTGAGGCAGGTAATAGCGAGGGTGATTACAAACCCCCTGGCATTAAAGAAAATCCCGTCAAAAAATAAAAAAAAAATACGTTTTCCATACAACCATCGGTGTTAAAAGGATGTGGTTTGTATGGAAAAGCTCAAAAATTTTATTGTTTGTCGGGATTTTCTTTAATGCTAGGGGGTTTGTAATCACTATCGCTATTACCTGCCTCAGTTTTCGATCACGGTCTAAATACACCCTGTATATGCTTATACTTATACTTACTTTAAAATATCGACCTATGCATAGAATAGAGTTACTAATGACTATAACACCAAAATACTTTTTATGTCTATAATAGAGATAAAATTGTTTATATATTGCACTAGTGAAGTAATAATTATCATAAATTTTGTTGTTGTTTGAAGAACATAAAAAGTTGAAGAAAGAGAGAGTTGAGAAAGAGAAGTTGTGCAAAAGCACATATAACTTTATTCTGCGCATAGGTCGATATGCTAAATACGATAGAAGAGTCATATCAAATCTTTTTTCTTTATGTATTAATAAATATAAATATACGCCCTAAATACGCCCTAGGCCAAAGTGATGGATTTAGGCCTAAACCTTCTAAAAGGTAGAAGAGGCCTCTGCCCAGCGGTGGGACGTACATGGGCTGATGATGATGATGATAATAATACCTACTTGAAATAAAACTGCAACATTAAATTTAATACTCGTCCTCCAAAAAGATCGATATCTTTAAATAACGCCATCTAGTAACAGTTTCACGAAACACTAAACATTTTATTAGTTCACAGTAGTCACCGTTACGAGTAATATGCACATGTTGCAACAGATGGCGGTGTAGCAAGTATTTTCGATTTACCGCGGTAGTATCCAGGGTGGTGCAACTTCCATACATTGATACTGCACAAAAATATTCATAGAAAGTGCTGCCATCTATCATAAAAAGAACTGAAATTTCTACGTAATTTTACATAGTTTCCGATAGGTCGAGCTAGTTTAGAACAAAATAACTAAAGTAAAAATAATATTCTTAAAAACCTTATATATTTCTTTGATACATTAATTTTAAAATGAATATTTATAAAAAAGAAAAATATATAGTAAAAATAAATTATTATTTCTTACATATACTTGTTACGTGAAACGAATCGTAAAGTTTAGTACATTTTAAGTTGTGAACTTTCTGCCAAAATTCAAATCACTTTCCATAGATCACTTTCGTTGCTTGCTTCGTGGTGTTCAGTTGTTTCGTTTTACGTTTTCTTTACGACCTACGGACTGTGCTTGTTAATTTGATATCTGCAATAAACGTTTGACCTTGTTTTTCTCCCGGACCCTGTGATAAGATACATAAACGATTTACCTAACGCCGTGCCTATTGGACTCAGTTTTTGCTTTTGATTTGGATACGTTGAAATCTCTACAATGCCGAGAAAGTCCGCTTTCAAATGCTATTTTCGATGGATTCCTTTTAAAGGTTGGTACATACTTTTAAAATAAATTGGCCCAATGTATTATTAGTTCAAAATAAAATTATTTTGAATGTAATATAACTTAAAACTTTCTTTCAGGAAGAGTTCATAGCTTTCCACCTACGGAATATCCTTACTCAGATAAATTCCAACAGTGGAAAATGGTTTTTGAGTGAAGAAGACAGAGCAAAAGGTGATAAATACATACGCTACAATATACGTATATGTGACCATCATTTTGAAGACTTTTATCAAACAAATACTGGTCCTCTTACCAGAAATGCTGTTCCAACATTAAATATTGGTATGTATATTATTTTTTTTTAGTTAAATATATTTCATTTTTGGGCAATATAACAAAGTTATAAAGAGACACAAAAAAGTAGTTGTAGTATACACCATCGCACTGCCCTTATTGTAGTATAATTAAAGGTGTTTCATATATTTCAAGTTCCGGTCCTCGAAAACTTGGTTAATATATAATTTTTTATATGTCTAATGACAACTTAAATTTACTTTATTACATGTTTATTTCAGCCTGTACATCAACGTCACATTTTGCTGAGCCAGTTACAACATCTCACAATGCACAAGCTGTTTCTGACCAAGGTAAAGAAAATATACATAAAGATAATTTATACAACAGCCTTTGTGGCACAGTGGTCGTGAAGGTGTCTGTATAAAACCAAAGGGTTCAGATTCGATTGCTACACCTAGACAATTATTTGTTTTAAACAAAATATATGTATGTTTTCATTTAGGGTATTATGAGACCAGTCTTTCATAATTTCTAACACCCAGTCCATAAGTCTCATATCTTAGTTAATATAAGGTCAGGAGTATGTGTGTGAAAATTGGGTATATTTATATAAAATGATTTTTCATGTTAAAGTGGTAAACAATTGTATTCATGGCAAGTTACTTTGAATTCAATAACCTATAATTTCTTGTGAAATTAGTAATATATATTATTGCACCTTATTAAATATTTGATGAATGTCTGGAGTGACTGTAGGAAATGTTTACATTTTACTGTGTTTGATTGAGTAACGATCACATAAACATTTTGCAATTACTGTAATTTTAATAAGGAAATAATGAGTTTTTGGCTCTGGCATCACTAGCTTATACTCCATAATAATCCTTGTTACAAAACAAACTCTCAATTATTATTTGTTTGTACTTAAATTTCTTTTCTAATATTATTGCAATTTTATGGTACTATTATGTTATGGATCCTAATGGTGCCGATCCTTGTTTATGTTTAGTTTTCTGTTTTTTGTTATAAAATTATATACAAAGAATATAACTTTGTTTTGTTTTTGAATTGAAAACCATAAACTTACAGAAACAAAAATGTAAAACATATCAACTCGCCGCTTCTTTATGTCTAATATTTTAAAGATGTACGCCAACAAATGTTTTACGAGACAGCTGGTAATGGTTTTCGACTAAAAAACAAAACAAAGCTTTATTCTTTCTACATAGTTCTAAAGTAAACAAGACTAAATTAAACAAAAGGTTCGGCACTATTAGGATTCATAAAATAATGGTACCATAAAACAGCAGTAATAGTGGAAAAGAAATTTTAGTACGAACAAATAATAATTAATTAGGAATTTGTATGATATAATGAATTATTATAATGTGGCAATAACACCACAAACCGTAAAACAATCGGCTGTACACATATTTTAGTTATTATCTCTAGTCAATAAGTTATTTTGTACAATGATTGGTATTGTTGTAGTTAATAATAGGCTGTTTTCTAAAATTCCATTTATATAAATTTATATTACGCACATATACATACTGTATATTTTATGTGTAGATACTAAACTGCATACTTTTTTATTTTAAGGATCGACATCTATACATATTGAACTAATACCTCAGGATGCACCCGTATCAAAACCACCGGGATGTATTTCCTTCAAAAGAGGTCAGTACCTTTATGTCATATTAAAGCTTTTGCCCGCGACTCCGTCCGCGTAGACTACAGGATTGGGTACAGAAAGAAAATAATTTTTAGTCTATTTTACTTGTCAGTCCTATTTATGTCCATACCAAAAAATCATACAATTCGGTCAAATTATTTAAACGTGAAACCGTAACATGCCGGTCGGTGCCTTGTGCATTATTAATGACGCGCTTGATCATTATTTTAAAACTGCAATATCTTCTAAGATACTCATTGAAATCAAATGATTTAAAGGGCAAATTTCTTTAATATTACTTGATTATATAATGAATAACGCATTTATTTGGATAAGGATTATTAAAGTCTTTATAAAAACACCTTTACCAACAATGCCTTATTTTAGACCCAATTTGGTTAATATAAAAGAGATTGATTAATTGATTGATAGAAGATTATAGTGAGTCAATCCAACAATATAGACACATGCTTTCGCGGATTTTATTTAGAATTTTTTTCTTTTACAGACAACCTTTACATAGAAATAAAAGTACTTGAAACTTAAATAGTTGTTCAGGGTGCACATAATTAAAAAGAAACCATTTTCCTATTACAAAAACTAACATATCATTTAAACTAACTGATTAACTAGTAAATTAAGATTTAACCCGTCATAAAAGGAATAATGAATAGGTTATGCACTCTTTAGATTCAGTCGAGGATATTACCATGAAAGAAAATCACGTCATATATTAGGCAAGTAAAACCCAAAGGAAGTAAAAACCCTTTAAGAGCTATATTCATCTAGAGATATATTACAAGAATTAATTTTATTTTTCTATTTCAACGCTTCATAATAGTTTTTTTCTTTTATTACAGATCACAACATTCTTCCGAGGGAGTGCGTTGGTACAGCTGATTTATTATTATTTTTTGACAAGTTGTTCGATTCATTCAATGGTCATTCCTTTCAAAGCATGAAAAAATTATATAAGTGTGCCTTAAAGAAAAACTCACCACATCACAAATTGTGGAACGATTCAATTAAGGTATTGAAATCAATGCATTTTAAAATAGAAAAAAATCTAAGGGATGGTACTGTTGTCATAAAATATACTCAAGTACCATCCATAAAAAATTAGATAACAAATATTAATGTTTACAAAGAAATGTTTACCTATTTGAATGAGACATACAATGTTTGTAGTCTGTTGACAAGGAACATTAACCAGGATCCATTAGAATTTTTTTTCTGTAATATTAGGAGTAATGGCATAAGAAATACGTCTCCAACTTGCTCGCAGTTTATTGGAGCATTTAAGACATTACTTGTAAATAATTTAACTTCTCCACACTCAGTTGGAGCAAACTGCGAGCAAGACAATAGTAAAATGTTAAAACCCATAAAATTATTACTATAAAATAAAGAAAAAGAAGGAAGAGAACAACCCCCAGAAAGAATTAATGTGGATTCTATAATTAATCAATTCATGCAAACATCACAATAGAAAATTTTCGGACCGTTACATCTAAAGAATCGAAAAGATATGTTGCCGAGTATATTGTCAAAAAAGCTATGCAAAAAGTTGCAAAAGGATGTAACACTTGCCGAATGCAATTAATAAGCACAGTGCCTCCCACCAATAATGATTATACATTTGAAAGGGACTACACGCGAAGATCACTTAATTATCCATCGGAGGCACTGTGCGAGTATGTAGATGATGTTTACATTATAATACAAAATACATGAAATGACGAACCACACAAAAAATGTCTGAGGGGTATAATAAAAGAAATTGTTAATATATTTTGCAATTTATCGTATTTTTCATGTGTATGTAACTCATAAATCAAAAATACAACATTTTCTAATGGATACTGTATTCAATATAATTGTTAATAGTTGGTGCACAAATGTCAACAGAATACTGAAAGGTAAAAGCACTATTTGTCAAAATAATAATACGAAAATACAAGCTTTAAATTATTAAAAAAAAAATAAGTAAAACCATCTTTTATTTCAATCTGGAAGTTACAGTTTTTTAATTTACAAGTTTGATTGTTAGAAAAATAAATAATGGCTTTTTTGAAAAATTATTTATTTTGTAGAATAAGTAAATTCTTGTGTTTTGAAATGAAGGTTGATAAACAATAATGTTTCGAAAATGTTGCCCTTGTCTTAATTTATTTGGGCTAGCATACACAAGTTAAAAATTTATTTATTTAAAAAAAAAAAAAACATTTTTGGGAGCCATCTAGCGAGTGTGTGCGGATAGAATGTATGCCAAACAGCGCCATCTCTCCGCATTAGAACATGATTTTTAGGAAATGAAAACATGAGTGGCACATCTATCTCTATTATTAGTGTATTATCTATGGTAGTATCCAAAACAAGAATTAGTGTTAACATTTTCTTTATTACTTTAAATAAGTTCAAAAGAAGGTAGTCGTTCTAAAAATATGAATTAATGTAGGAAAATTGTAAACGAAATATGCCTTAAATATACCAATACCATAATAAATCAAATCGTGACAAACAACTAAATTATACGGAAGAGAGTGGTTCAGTCGTAATTTTAGCCTTTTCCCATCGAAGAGATTGGTGACGGGATTATGTTTCATAGATAAATAGATCACTAGAAAAAGGTAAATGTTTGTAGCACTTGGTGTTAATGATAGCTTGCAAGATTAGCGAAAGATGTGTGAGCTTAACAAAATCCAATTGCTATGCAGTACGTAATCAAATGAGATTTCAATGAAGATTTAAAGAAAATTATCTTATTTAAACAAATTTATATTCCTCTACGACTCTACGTACTCTACACCCGCAAGGCATGAAGGTACCTATTAAATTTGGTGCATCTATTTTAAATGTGACTCAATCTCAACTCCCTCAGTCACGGTCACGGATCACAACCTTTGATAAACAAATCTAACCGTAACTGTGAAATCAACAATGAATTGAAGTACAGCGTACCTACCTACTGAACAGTGGGACACTTATCGTTCTATATAAATAGATGACCATTTGAACTTAAACCGGTTGTAAAGGCATTTCCGACTCCGCGAACATTGACATGTTACCATCCTATCACGATACAAGGAAATGGTCATATCGTAGCTGCAACAATGCAACAATGGTAGTGCAGGGGGCAACCACAACAGAATTGTTAACGTTTGTTTATAACTAGACAATAAATAAACAATGAATGTGAGAGCTGGCGCCGTTGGCTGATTGGACCACGTGTACATACCATAGAGATGTTAAAAATAATTAAAAAGAATCGCTTAATGCGTTACCAAGCTTGAAACTGTCGAAGTGCTAGACATGTTAAGCCGGTTATTACAATATTTCTTGAAGTTTAGAGAGGTTTATATGAAGAGGAAATTGTTCGGTGAAACTAAACATCGGAATACTTTGGATGATTCATAATTGTAATTCAAAATAAATTTCAGAATAAGTAACTCGCACATTCTTAAAATAATAAGCTAGTTAGAAAAGTCATTGCATAGGAAAAGTTCGTTAATTACAATTTCAACTTTTGGTCCTTTTGTAGTTATTTTTAAAATACCAAGTATATTTATCGATACAGACCACCAATATATTCTAAGATATGTAATTTTTTTTGTTCAAATTATTCTAAATATGAATATAACTGCCCAAACCATTTAAGTGTCGTGTAATTTTAAGAAGTAAATTAAATGATAGGGATTTAGGTACATACTTTTACCGTTTATAATGTTTCTTCCTTAAATAATTTATCACCCTAACCGTTTCCATGCCTGATACAATTTCTTTTCGAACCCATGAACTCCAATATTTAAACCAAATTGAAAACCCAATCAGAACACACATTTACATCAATTTAGAAATAAGATGATGTCATACGTAATACTCTCTAAATTGTAATTCCCAGCCCGTAGTTATAGGATATATCTAAGTTGGTGCGAACCACTCTATATACATTCGTCACAGGCGGGTACACAGAAACAATTTGGCGTCGCACGCACTCTTAGCAGAGCTTTCGAAGGTGACACACGTTTGTTTAGTGCTGTGTACGATGCAGATCTACGATGTGTTCTGTTACGCTGTTCTTGCGGTAAGTTTATTTATATGCGTGTATTTTTTTTCGTTTGTTAGAGTTTCGGCCAGTGTTGAGTGTGGCGTTGAGGTTTTATTAATTTAAAATAATTCAGGAAGAATAAAGTGTTGCTGTTTTGCAGTGTAAAAAAAAAACTGGTGAATTAAATTTATGTCTCACATAAAAAATATAAGAAATAATTTCCATTTCGAATAGATATTTGAAAAATAAATAAACTGCAACAAACTAAGTAAATATTCAAATAATTATACATTATTCGGTACTTATATTCAATCCCTGTCATACAAACAGGTTTGGAGTGCATTACAAGAATTTTATACTAAACTTGAACATTACTTGATCTCTAGATTTAATTCAAACAATTCAAAGCGATCCATTTATACATCAACCGATAATAAATATAGAGAATATAAATTTACACATTTTTTTCTAAACAAGCTTAATTTGTCGCGGGTTAAAATAAGGAGCTTTTAGCTATTTTTTAATTTTTTTATGTACCCAGGTTCTAAGCCGGGATAGGATAAATTTAATAAAGTGTTTTACGACAGATAATTCTCAATAGAAGTATACCTCTATATGTTTTATTTAGGCTCACGCCTTCTGAAGAACTTACATCGTAACGAAACTTGTGTTAAAAAACACACCTCTATCTTATTGAGAAAGGTGTGACTGTATCTTCTTCTTCTTCTTCATCAACCCATTTTCGCCCACTGCTGAGCACGGGTCTCCTCTACCATTGAGAGGGTTTAGGCCATAGTCCACCACGCTGGCCTAGTGCGGGTTGGCGGACTACACACCTAAGAAATTCCTAAGAACTCTTAGGTGTGCAGGTTTCATCACGATGTTTTCCTTCACCGTTAAAGCAAGTGATAATTCAATGTGAATACACACATAACTTCCAAAAGTCAGAGGTGGGTGCCTGGGGTTCGAACCCGCGACCGTCGAGATTCTCGACCGCGCGCCCAAACCTCGAGGCCATCACTGCTGTCCTCGAGGCCATCACTGCTGACTGTGACTGTATACTTAATATTTATTCTTCATAAAAAAAAAAACAAAACAGTTTTACTAAAACTGCAGTTAATGGACTCAAAACTGACAGTAAAAGTATCAGTTAATTGAAACAGCAGCGTACTGTTAACAACACGCGAGAAACACATATCTGTTATCGCAAAAAATGGAGAGTTAGATGCCTGATAACGTAACGTAAGATTAGAAACATTGGCTAGAAGAAATACTGGATTTTTTTGCTTGATACAAAAATGTGGGAATGTTGTCTAAGCGTATATTAGATGTAGTAAGGATTTATTAGCCTCGAGGCTTAGGCACGCAAATCTTTATGGTCACGGGTTCAAGTCCCACGCACACGCCTCTGACTTTTCAAAGTTATGTGTGTATTCACAATGAATTGTCGTGTTACTTAACGGTGAAGGAAAAAATCTCAATGAAACCTGTACAACTAAACATTCTTAGGAATTTCTCAGGTATATATTGCAACCCGCACTAGGTCAACGAGGTGGACTATGGTCTTAACCCTCTCATAATGCAGAGGAGGCCCGTCCCCGCATATAAAATTTGATGATAAATCACATACCAGTCAATTAGGGATCTTATTAATGTTCTTTTAATACCGGAGTATTAATACTATGTCTGATAATACCCTTAATTCTGTTAGGCTTACTAAAAAATTAACAACAAAATATCACAAAGTATGAAAGTCTTTTAGATCTTACAAACATCCAGACCCGATGCAAATATTTGTAAATCGTACAAAAAATTGTCTTGTGGCGAGAAACGAACTCGCAGCCTCTAGTTTAAGAAAAATCTCTCCGAATTTGCTACAGAGGATGTGAAATTATGTCGGCTACAAAGATAACGTTATTGCTTAGAGCAAGTGCGGTCACTGTGGCATGCCGTTAAAACGTCGACAATAAAACTATGAACTTAAATTCTGGGTCATATATAAAAATTATACGTTGACCCCACGTTGGCATTAGAGGTTTCAAAAGTTTTTTTACTTTCTTGATCGCAATAAAAAAATTTCATAATCATTAAAAGCCAAATCGTTGTGAAATATTGCTCTTGAAAAATTTATGTTTTGCTACTTTGTTATATTATGTTTGTTCATCGTAAATCCATATACGCCCTTTGCTGGGCCCGGACCTCCTTTACCGTTGCAAGGATTTAGGCTTTATTCTACCACGCTGGCCTAGTACGGTGCTTGGAGGACTACACCCCTGACAAATTCCCATGAACTAAATTATGAGGGCAATTTCAACCATTAACCTTTTACCACCAATTCATTAAAGTCTGACTCATGAAGTCTATAAAGTAAGGAGATTGCGGATTCGATTTCCACATAGAGAGTGTAAGAGTGCTCTACAAATATTTGTGTCATGTCTAGGCGTCTGTGAGACCATCAAGATAGAGAGCTAAAGTTAGATAAGATTAGCTATTTAGATTAAATTGACCGGTATTACTGTACCAGAGTGAATTAGCTTAAAGTATGTTTGTTGATAAACATACTTGTGTATATTCACGTGATATTAGGCGTAGTTCTAGAGGAACCTGTGAAAATCTAGGTGATAATAGATACTAGATACTAGGTGATAATAGATCTTCTGTTTAGAGATGTTTTTATTTGCTTCATTACTAGCCCATAACCGTTCCATACAACAGACCTCGTCTAAGAAAGCTTATAAAAAAACGTGGAAAATAATTTAATTTATTATATCACTCGTCAATAGCCCACATATACGTCCCACTACTGGGCGTGGGCCTTATTTACTACTAAAAGAATTTAGGCCTTATTCCACCTCATTGGCCTAGTGTGCGTTGACGGACTACACACCTCACGATTTCCTCATGATGTTTTTTTTCCACAAAATAATATAAGGCGCCCTATATACCTACAATAATATTGCACAATCTTTTTATTGTTCAATAATATTGAACACCCCCTTTGATTTCACACGTTCAATATATTCTGTCAATAAAATTGACTAACCAGTCTGATCAATATTTTCGTGCGAGCAACATGTCTGACGACGAAGTTTTGGCGGCAGCCACGCTGGTGATTTTGTTGAAAAGGAAAAAAAAGAAATATATTGCGCAATATTAAGCCTACACAGCGCAATAAAAAAAAATTGCACAATAAAAATTAAGCTCCCTCAATCTTTTGTTCAATCACTGCGCAATGTTTCAATATTATCCCTACACGTTCAATAATATTGTACAATCAGAATATTGTGCAATATTATTGTAGGTGTATGGGGCACCTAAGAAACATCACTGTCAAGTTTTCTAGCTACACTTACCATTCGCCCATAGGTTTAGCTTGCTTAGGTAAGGGACCTGTTGTAGTATTTCCTGTCTCCCAGGAACATGAGAGACTGTCTGGGAAAATGTAATTACCTGATAGTGCTAATAACAGGGGAAGCATAGACAATAGAGCTTCTTCACAGGTTAACTGCGTTCATTTCCACTTCTCACACCTACTTTTTTATTGAGTTGTTTAATAATAACTTTGAATAGTACTGTTATAAGAATAGTAAAGCAAAGACTAGTTTAGTTGAGGCAGTAGCTTAGTATGAAACTTTACCGGTAATAATAAGTGTTTTAAGTACGACAGTCTCGTGGCGTGGTTGGCTAGACACCAGCTTATGAAACGAGAGGTCGTGGGTTCGAACGCTCTCTGAGACTCTTTGAGTCGTTTCTCATATCTTTGAAGACTGATCTTAGTGTGGGGTCAGAAGTATGTACAGTCCTATGTGACTGTTGAGTGTATTTATTTTATCCTTCTAATACGTAGGTCGTTGACTCAGTGGGATTGGTATATGGTGACCCAATGAAAGGTTGCGGTTTGTTTTACGTAAGAACAAAATGTATACCAACACCGTGATAAAAATTCAAGCATGCCAAACGTGCCGAAGCTACGATAATACTATCATATGTTTGTAATATCAAGACTTTTATAAATTTGTCTTAACCAACAACAGCATTTTTGTTTAAAATTTTCATCATTATTCGTGTAAACTGAGTAGAATAAATACGTGACAGACAAGCGGCGACACTCGTCCACATTCAAAAGGCTTCTAATATTATTATTCAGCTGTTCTATGAATTATAATTCATATATTTTTTTCAACAATAGAAATAATTCAGACAACACCAATGTCATGGCAGAAATTCTGGCGCCGATCACGTAAAAACCAGTTGTAGAATGAAAGTTAAAACATTCTTGTGTGTTGTTAATTGTTTTAGAAACATAATTTCACTTGGTTTACTGCGTAGATTACGAAAGAGGACTCGCTGTCAAATACGTGGCTTAAAATTTACTATTATCCAACTTTGATATAAAATATACATATACCTATTCGTTTCAGTCTTCTTCTTCTTCTTCTTCAACAACCCATATACGCCCACTGCTGAGCACGGGTCTCCTCTACCATTGGGAGGGTTTAGGCCATAGTCCACCACGCTGGCCTAGTGCGGGTTGGCGAACTACACACCTAAGAAATTCCTAAGAACTCTTAGGGTGTGCAGGTTTTATCACGATGTTTTCCTTCACCGTTAAAGCAAGTGATAATTCAATGTGAATACACACATAACTTCGAAAAGTTAGAAGTGTGTGCCTGGGGTTCGAACCCACGACCGCCGAGATTCTCGACCGCGCGCCTAAACCTCGAGGCCATCACTGCTTCTGTACTTAATATAATATAATTACTTAAGTTATAAAATATACATATACAGAAGCTCAAAAACCTATTTTGCCTTACATAATTCCGAATTTTCTGTAGGCTTTGAATCTTTAGTTAACAATATCAATGTAATAAATAAACAGTAAAAATTATTATAGATTAGACTTTACACAATTAGCGTAAAAACTTTTAGACTCCAATGGATTAACATAAATATGTATAAATTTATTCTTCCACATACTTAGGGAGGTTTGTATGCATATAACATCCTAGCGACCCGCCCCGGCTTCGCACGGGTGCAATGCTGATATTTAATGGATGTTATCATACGTATAAACCTTCCTCTTCAATCACTCTATCTATTAAAAAAAAAAACCGCATCAAAATCCGTTGCGTAGTTTCAAAGATTTAAGCATACAAAGGGACATAGGGACAGAGAAAGCGTCTTTGTTTTATACTATGTAGTAATTATACTAAGATATGCATAATATATTGATTGTTCAATAGAGGCGACAATGAGATGAGGAAGCGATGAGACTTCTATAGACTTTATGAGGTTACCTATGTCGACCTATGCATCGAATAAAGTTATATGTGCTTTTGCACAACTTCTCTTTCTCAGCGATTTAAACTTAATTGGGCACAAAATTATCAGTAAATTTTTATGTTCTTCAAACAACCACAAAATTTATGATCATTATTACTTCACTAGTGCAATATATAAGCAATTTTAACTCTATTATAGACATAAAAAGTACTTTGGTGTTATAGTCATAAGTAACCTTATTCGATGCATAGGTCGGTGTGTCACGTATAAAGATAAATTTGGATATTTCCGGTAATTCGTTATACATTACAACCATTTAGATCGCAATGAACTTAACATAAAATAGCTTGGTCACCGAACCAATATGAACGAAATATTTATTATTCCTACCTATCGCAAAATTTTAAAGTAATACCTCTTAATAATTATTAATTTATAGTATCAGTAACTGTGGGACCAATTTTTTCCTCTGCGTTCTTGTATTATTTTACTCCAAGAAACAGCAAATGTAAATAAGTACAAATCTTTTTACTAAACTACTTTAACATTGATCCTGACCAAAATGTACTAAAATCCATTCTATCTTATATTTAACAATCGTTGATAGACCGACAGAAAGACTTACATAATAAAAATAATGAAAACAAATTGCCTCGCACCATTAGTGTGCAAACTCTTTCTATAACTAGCGAAAGTGATATGTACATAACACATCCCACTCTATTCTGTTGTTTTATTGTAGAATTCATTTTTTTTACTCCCAAAACGACACTATATTTTACTATTTTTACTAACGGGTTTGCTAATAAAAAATGACTATCAAAATGATGGCAAGCATTTCATTGATTCAATAAATTATTTTTATACTTAACAATAATTGTACCCTTAAAGTGAAGCACTAAGCACTTTTATTTGTCACTCTTGGAGTTAAAATAAATAAATACACCCAACAGTCACATATATAGTCCTGACCCCACACTAAGATACTAGTCTTGTATCGTGGGTATCAGAAACTACGAGAGACTTTTCGGTCTCACAAACACCCAGACCCTAAACAAATATTTGTGGATCACACAAACATTTGTCTCGATGCGGGGATCGAACCCGCGGCCGCTCGTTTCGCAAGCTGGTGTCTAGCCAACTGCGCCACGGGGCTGTCAAAATAATTTGTAAGATACATATTATGTACAGTAGATCTCGATTTCTTAGGTGTGTAGTAAGCTTTAGGTCACGTGGTGGACTTCTACCTAAACCCTTTCAATTGTAAAGGAAGCGCATCCCCAGCCGTGGAACTTATATTGAAGTGAGTTGATATTGCGTGAGTCATTAAGATTGATTAGTGGATTAAGAAAATGTTAAGTAGTAGACTGTAGAATGCAGTTTTTCAATCATGAGATTTCAGTCTGAAAATAGCTCATTAAACAGTCATAGCCTCGCGTAATTTATGCGGTACTAAATATATATACATACATATGTTTGCTCATAAACACCTCCGCAAAAAGAAACACTGACTTAATTCTCGTCTAAAAAGCAAACGCAAGTTCACGCATGCTACGTCAAACACTTTCGATTAGTGAAAATGGTTACACATGGGCGTCTCCACAGCTGACGACACGACATTTGCCTTTGTTAATCATAGTACAAAGCTAACTGGCTTAATGGAGCTTCTAATGACATAAGTCAACAGGGAAAAGTTTTTTGTTAAAATCTGCAACAGATGTCCAAAAAGGAACATTGAAAATAGGTAAAAAGTAACATATAAGTCCGGCGAAATAATTGCATTTTAGAATTAACACCCGTTAAAACTCATATTAAGACTAGTATGAAATATTTACTGTTACACATAGGTTTGTTTTTTCCCGAGGATTTAATCCGCAGTCTCTAATTTCGACGCTATGATTTCTTATGGTATTTATTAAACAATAAGAATTTATTTATTAATCAAATTTAAACTTAGCAATTTAACCTTAATAAATTCACGAGTCTTCTTATTATTGTATGAACCTAAATCCACGTTTGCTACACGAGCCTCCGCTACAACTGCAATGGCTTAAGTAATGAGTCCATCATTCTGGCCTAATGCGTGTGGGGAGAAAACCCAATTAAATATTAATTATTACACTCGTAATTTTATATTAAAAAATACTCTTTAAAACTAGGACATTTAAAGCTAAAATTTATTTATCTCCCAGTTCAAGTTTCCAGCCCAGTTTATTTATTGAAATTCGAGACAAACACAATATGAGTAATCCGATCGCATCCGTATGACTTTCTGTTTAGATGACTCGACCCTGCGGTCCGTTTGTGGGTCACTGTCATTTGAGTACTGTGACTCAATATCATGAGAAATATACCCGAAGAGAAAATTACAAACTCCGGTTGTGAATTAATTAGCGCGTAAGATTTTAAGGTCCCGGGTTAGGACAGGACAACATTACTAGGTTTATTGGTGAGGTGATACCAAGTAGCATCATCATCATCATCATCATCATCATAAACCCATATTCGTTTCACTACTTTTACCATTAGGAGGGTTTACGCTTTAGTTCACTACGCTGACCTAGTAAGTTTTGGTTAAACCATGGGATTAGGAAATTCGGTTAGTAGGCAGTAATAGATTTACGTGAGTTTAAGAAGATACTTGACGTAATTTTAGTATAAAGGTACTCATATGGGATATAAGCGGGAGAATTAGTATAGGCTTCGTTGAAGCATTTACTTACCAATAAGCACATAATCCAAGTCTGCCAACTCAACCATTGCTTATTTATCCTTCCACTTTATTCCTCATGTTTCCAGACTCGATCTTCTTCTTCTTCTTCATCAACCCATATACGCCCACTGCTGAGCACGGGTCTCCTCTACCATTGAGAGGGTTTAGGCCATAGTCCACCACGCTGGCCTAGTGCGGGTTGGCGGTGCCTCGATACTCCTGAGTATTTCGTAACAGAAAAGTTCACAATCACGTTAAAAATAGAAGCTAGGAAGTCACGAATAACAGTATGCTTAAATATGATGTAAATTCGAATGTTAATATTAAAACGGTCACAGACACGGCCGGTCGTTTACGTGAGTGTTGCCTTCCCGTGAAATTGTCTTTTGTTACTTAATAAATTCTTAGAAACTCACACGTACTGCACGGTATTTACTTTCCAATTTTGTAATTTGCAATTCAAAAGTTCACAGAGTGAGTTCGTCTATTGCTTTAAAATAGATTGATAGTTTCTAGGTAGAGGATTTTTATTGAGATTTTCATGAGATGTTCATTTGCTTCCAATTAGTTGGGTCTTACATATGAATAAATGCGAAGGTAGTGGTACCGTCATAGTATGTGACTATGACCAAAAAATTTACTATGATATGTCAGTCAGAATTCCAAAATGCGATTGTGATAACAATGTCCGTCTATGCTATTTACTCGACGCTATCACAGATTATATTAAAAACAACACATCCATTAAAAAAAAAATGATTGTTTGTCCGTTTGGCTGTGTGACCTTTATAGAACCGTAAACAGGCAAGATACTTTTCGGTTTCTTAAACAGCCAGACCTGAGACAAATGTTTGTGTGATCCCCAAATGGTGCGGGGATCGAAGCTGCGGCCTACCGTTTCGTAAGCTGATACCCAGCCACTGCGCCACGACACTACAAAAACCCAACAAAGCGGTACAAAATTACTACAAAATAATTTCACTGTTCCAAGTGACAGTTCATTTTCACTTGTAGAGTGACTTTTAAAAAGCCACACAATTGCACAATCCTAGAGCTCTCCACAGAATGAAATTGACGAAAGTCATCGTCGCAATAGATTTTTCGTATTCCATAATGAGGGTCAACCTCCAGGGAAGGAGTTAGCATAAAGAAAGTTCTACGTGGCATGCCTATTGCTATTGTCATTTGGTATGGAGATTTGATGGAAATTCTTTTTGTTTTAGACGTTTAGACAAGGGGCGTGATGTCAATACTTAATTGGGTATTTGGGTATGCATGCACCGTTGTCTTCAGTTATGCAATGTGTTTTATTCAATCGTTGTTTGAGATTATGTTGACTTGTCGTGCTTTTTGGACGTCGAGCGACAAATAGCAGGGAATTTTTTGTTTTGGTATAGAAGATGAATTTCTTATAGTTTTAGATGTAATATAAACATAGTATATTACAGTGCCGCAAATCAGGTATTTTAAAAAGTTCTTTCAATAAAATGTCTGACCCAGAAAATGCGCCAACAAGGTGCCATTGAAATAATATACTCAAATTATGTTTCAACATCAGCTGAAAACTATCTTCTCTAGAATTTTTTGTTCTAGAAGTTAGAATTTTTTGTTGAATTTTGAATATTTGTTGCTTTAACTAAATAATTTGACATGGACTGTTTAATACATACAAATAGATTTTAAAAGCCATTGTCTTATCACTATAAACGTTCAACCAACTTAGCTCTATTTAAAAGTATAATGAGCAAATCAGTAACGCATTGTTTCACTTTCGTCGTACAATTAACGCGAGCAAACCGGCCACCGTGTTACTGAAAACAAACGCTACTCACTCTCTACTCTTAGGTGTAATTAATTAATGTTTTCACATCCTAGACAGTAGTCCATTAGTGAATTTTACTGTTAAGGAAAGATCTTCCTCATGTATTTTTATTTTTTAATTATTTTTTTTATTGTCGATTACAATCCCACGAATCCTTTTACCGGCCCAAATATAGAAGCTGAAGTATCGAGCGTAATATTAATAAATATTTTTGTACATTTCAGATAATGATCAGCACATCATGTATAACAGCAGAAAAACACGAGACCCAAAACAATGAGTTGGACGAGAGGAAATCAGAAAAGCGCATCAGAAGGCAAGAATCTACGATGATGATCGACAACTTCCCCATGGATACCATATACCAGAAACCGAAGGTGATCAGCTATCGTCGGATATCGAGGATATCAAAACAGCGGTACGGCCAGCCAGTTCCAAGCTACGGCCCTCCACGGCCTAAATATGGACATCTGAAACCTGGCAGGAAGCCTGGTAAGAAGTACAAAGGGAAATACGGAAGCTCAGTGTACAGACCGTCTGTTAGACGCACGCCCAAACCTAAAAGGTACGGTCCACCAAAACGCTCGCCCAAACCTTTCAGCCCGCCGAGGAAGCCTCAATACTCATACTACCCACCAGAGCCCATCGGTTTTGGAGAGCCGCCATCCAACATCGGTAATGATTACCAAGTGAAACCACACCACGGCGAACCACCAGTCGACTCCTATGGAGCTCCGGTAAAATCCAACCTAAATGATTTATACCCTTCGCTGTACAATATAGACGCTGGTGACTTCGATGATTTCGCTAAATATGGACAACAATATCAATCGTGGAACGCTCACCGTAATCTCAATATGGATAGCTCGTACGCTTCTTCTAAAAGAATGCCATCTGTAGTCAAACCCCGAGACATATTCGTCACTCCCGTACCACAAGACAACGAAGCGATTCTCACGTCTTATTCAGAAGTGTATGACCACAGGCAGAATCTGAACGAACAAAAACAAAAGAATAATAAGAAAAGGAATCCTCAGATGAGCGAGGGTACGAAAATAGTCACAGCGAATTGGAAGCCTAAACACAAGCCTGATGAAGAAGATGAGATTATAGTTGGAGGTCAATATGCCGAACCGCCAGCTAGGTATGTTCCGAAATTCACTCCCAGCGCTCCAATGTATCAAGACGATGAGTTTTCTCCAGGACAGTACGATTCTGAAGGAGCCGCATCGGCTACAGTGTCTACTTACGTTAACTACAAAAATAGCAATATGGCATTCAGCCCACAAAACCTAAATGATGCATTTAGTATAGTAGAGTAGTAATAATGTAATTATTTTAATTTTAGGTATAAGTTAATTATTTATGATCCTTCAAGCTTCACATCCTCATATTGCAACGGATGTGGAAATTGTAATGATCAATATCCCAAATGAGCTAATTTATTCTTATTTATTGAAATTGTCAATCTTGTTCTTTTGGAGATCTCATGTATTTTTCTGTGTACTTGTGCTATCCGTTTGTGTATCTTTATCGTTGTTAAGACTGGTGAGAATGTTATGTTGATTTTTTAATAAATTATTATAACCATCGCCTTTTTATCATCTCGCAACTATTAACTATTCTGCCAATTAGAGTTAATACCTAGTTTCCAAAATTCTCAGAAATATCTCGGTGTAAAATTCACTAAAATTTGAATCGCAAATTTCTGTTCTTCCGATTTCTCAATTAGAGTAATAGATCGAATTAATTATCAACAATGAGAGACTTAAGTGGCGCCAGTAGTATCCAATATGCATCTAATATTTTTTCTGCAAAAAACGAAAGTGATTGAAACTTTAGATACTGCAAAATGCTTCATTGATAATTTTAGGTTCGCAACCAAGTTTTTACTTGTGATTATTATTTTTTTTGAAAACAGAAAATAAAACACTAATATCATGATCACTATATTATAATCAACAAACTTAAACGACTTATATCAAAAGCTTACACGACTCCAAGTCTTAACAATTATATTATACTACAAAACTACAGTAAATCCCAACACTCGAAAAGTTACAGCCCGTATCTCGCTATCCACACATTCCAATAAAATTTTGCTTTAAAAACCACTTTCATCATACAAGTACAGATTGTAATGTGGATAAGTAGCACAGAAAACATAACACGTAAATTATTTAAACTGAAATACATCATCTATTTGAACTTAGTTATACAAGACAACATTTTCTATTACCAACTAGATCAGCATATTTAGAGGTTAAAAATTACAGAATGTTGCAACTGCAGTGAACTGTAGGTAAATAAAAAAATGAACAATAACCAAATCCATAACTATGCAAATTCGCATGCCGCCTTGAACGTAGAAAGTCGCGACCATAATTCATATATTAACCAAAAATAGATAATGTATTTCCGTTTGGGACGAGTTTTCGGAATTTTTAGAAACGTTGTCGAAACCGGTCCAACGCATACCGATCGTAAAATGCACATTTTATACTTTCCTTGGGAATTCCATCATCGTCCTCGTTTTGGGTCTTTTAAAGCCAGCGCGTTTTGGCTTGAAACGTGCTTCTTTCTTCTGGCATTTCCGCAAGCTGCCCTAGCAGCTTCGCAAGCGCAATGAGCTGCTTGCTTGGTAGCTGAGCACTCTGCGCATGCGCACTGCAGCTTGTGCTGAAGGTGGGCCAGCCGCGCTCTGGCTTCCGAAAGATTATGACATTTTTCTTGGAGTCCGAATTTCGTCTTCTCTAGGACGCAGTGCGCGGACTTTTCTAGTTGATTCGCCAGTTGTGTCGCTTGCACCATGAGCTTGTGCTGTGGGGTGATGTAGTCACAAAGGTATTAATAAAATTTAATCGATTTATTACAGATAAATTTTATCCTATCGCTGGTTCTAATTATTGTCTAAAGTGATCTTGAAAGTAAGTTGTGAAGCAGTTTCTAGTTCTGATTAACTAATTGGAGACTCATTTTCGATAATTGCCTAAGATACATATTATATTCTTCCAACTCATTGAAATCGAATGATGTAAAGGGCAAATTTCTTCTAAACTAAATACTTATAATGAATAATGCATTTATTTGGATAAGGATTAATGTAATCTTTATAAAAACTAATATAATTAACTAATCTATCATAATTTCATTGGATGTACCCCGTTTTTTTTTTAATTAAATTTTCCTCTAGGTCTTTTTGGACCTATATAAATGCTGTACATTATCAAACGTTTTCGCTTTCTTATTTAAATATTCATTCATAAGTCAAACTTCAATACGATAGCCGCGACTTTACGATAAAAAAATTTGAATAACCGGTTATCGTTTGAAAATTTTACTATAAATTCATGCTTATCCATTCTCGAAAATAAAAGTAACATCTACCTCGTGACCTACAATAGTTTAAGAAACAACAAATTTCCAAACCCATAGATCATAAATGCAAAGAAGAAAGCGAGAGTATATGGCTAAACCTTGAATAATAAATAAGTTATTAAAATGCAAATATTAATCCGCCCGGAACGCTAATCACGCCAACTGCACGAAATAAACTTCTTAAACAATTTTCAATGCATGAATTTATTAAATTAACATTATAACAAAACAGTTGGGGTTTACTAAAATGGACTTTTATCCACCATTCTGTTTGGCATTATTTCTTTTTGCAGAAACATGAGAAAAGTTTTTTCGAACAAGCTCTGAAGCAGACGGGTGCACAGGACAACGTAGCTGCAGCAGCCAGAAACGCATACAACGACATGCAAATCATTTTTGCAAACTTCAAATTTCTCTAGTCTTCCGTCTTCAATCTTCAATCTTCGCTACCAGATCACACCTTTCGGAAACAAATAAGGCAAGTTTTACGAAGCGTTCATTGGACATTCTTCAACAATTACTACCAAAATGTGATTTAAATTTTATCAGTAACACGCCAAAATGGTAGTAACCGCACTTCGTAAAACTTGGACGCCCAAATTTGATTCCTGGTGCATTTGATCAGGTAGGAATTGTTGAAGATAGCAGACAACTAGAGTAGAATTATAATTTTTTAACCATCAAAACTTTTTCTGTTAAGGATGCATTAACACCGTTTCTACCCCCCAGTAATTTCTTTCTGAACCATTTTCTGACAGTCGAATATTTTACATACTACTTTAATTTTTTAAATTGATTGTAGTGAGGAAAAGGAATCTTGAACTGATCATCAGTGATCACCACCTCCCCCCATGGTTCTCAATAATACAAAAATAAAATAGATGGAATGTGATAAAGGCAGACAGAAACTTCTTTAGAATTTTTAGTAGTACAAGGTGATGATAACTGATTCAGCAGTACAAGATCTTTCTTATTTCAAACAAAAAAATTCTCACCTGAGCAGTAGCTTGCTGTGCAGCTTGTACGGCAGCATTTACTGTCCCTTGCTGCTGGTGTACAGCAGCTGTGTTCTCAGCGACAACAGCCTCTGCTTCCTTCACTTCTTGCTGCAGTTGCTCCACTACAGCTTGTTTACCAGCGAGAGCTGCTTCCGCTGCCTTAGCCGCCTGAAGCGCTTTTTCAGCTAGTTGAGTTTTGACCTATATATTAGAACATTTAATATCGTAGACCACCATAGTTTCGTACAGGTCTGGGAGTTTGTGAGACCGGAAAATCTCGCGTAGTTTTAGATGCTCACGATACAATACAAGTATCTTAATCTGAAGTCAGAACTGTATAGTTCTGACATGGTTGTCACATGCACATGTCACATTTGAGTGCATTTACATTAAAAAATCTGTAAAAATAAATTAAATTGCCAATTATTACTTCACTACTTTAAGGGTAGATTAGTTTGTAATGACGTCTCCTGAAATGTCACTTCTTAATCCATTGAAGTATATCTAAAATATATTGAACCAACATACCATATGAGCGGCCTGTGCACCAGCCGCGTTCTGTGCTGCTTGAGCCGCTTTGGCCTCGGCAGCTGCTTTCTGAGCTATACTCGTAGCACACTTTCCTTTACAATCCCTCGGCGCCTCCCGAACCTTCGTCTCTCTGTCCTGCCCCACCTGAAGACCAGGCTTCTCAACCCTTCTTTCCGGGAACCCCCACACTGACGTCGTCAGCAAAATTAACACCAAAAGTCTCATTTAAACACACTATTATTATCCTATGGCTATGAAGTGGCAATCAATGGTTGCCTTGTTTAACCTAAAAGACTACATAAGTATTTTTCATTCACAGAATGGTGGATAAGAAATTTCGCTGTATACGTGAAACAAACGAATCACGTTATAGTCTCTTGACAGCGTGACACTGATGGTTCTAAATTAGAAAAAATATTTTTTGTCGTTCCAGTATTTGAGTTTGCAGAGTTTTGTATTGCATCAAAAAAGGATTTATGGAAAGAGGATGTAAAGTAAATCCTAACCCAACGGGTTGTGATTGATAATATGGTTTCCGATAAAATCGGTGTTTGTAAGCCAAGTTATGTACATATCAAGTGAAACAGTCTGCTTGGTTTTGCTTTTATTCTAATCTTATTCATTTATGTGCCCGTTCTTATGACTTAATGTCTTCATCAACCCATATACGCCCACTGCTGAGCACGGGTCTCCTCTATCATTGAGAGGGTTTAGGCCATAGTCCACCACGCTGGCCTAGTGCGGGTTGGCGGACTACACACCTAAGAAATTCCTAAGAACTCTTAGGTGTGCAGGTTTCATCCCGATGTTTTCCTTCACCGTTAAAGCAAGTGATAATTCAATGTGAATACACACATAACTTCGAAAAGTCAGAGGTGTGTGCCTGGGGTTCGAACCCGCGACCGCCGAGATCTCGACCGCGCGCCCAAACCTCGAGGCCATCACTGCTTTTTAATGACTTAATGTATTGTTTTCTAAAGCCTCGTACGTATTGTCCTACAGCTTTACCGTTTTTTGCTTGATAAATCCATGCTTTACTTACGAACTGAATTAGTAATGATTAAAAGCCAAGTACAATATTACGAATATTTAAGATTTAATCTTTCTGCTTTAAGCCAAAAAAGAGACCACGCAAAAAGATTTTTACATAAATCTAATAAATGCTGGCTCCTAAATAACTCAAAGAAGAAACATAAACCAATAGTTGACACGCGAAGTGACAGGCTCATCTTGTCATGGAGTAAATTTTTGTATAGCTTTACATAATACATGATATAAATTATGTGTGCTGTTTTTGGGTAATGTAGTGTGGCGAGAACTCTAAGAGGCTGTAATATATTGCCTCTTTATTTTCGGACACTACGTTACCTGTAAGAGAGGTTATTAAACAGGTCAGTAAGATTACTCATCATCATTATCAATCAGCAGTCCATAATCGTCCCACTGTTGGGCATGCCTACTCTGAACAGAAAGAAGGGATTTAGTCAGCCACGCTCGCGGAGTGCGGGTTGATGGTGAAGAAATTTCTAAGAACTTTTAGGTGTGCAGGTTTCATCATGATATTTTCCTTCGTCGTTAAAAAACGTTATAATCCATTATATTGTTCTGTTATTTCTCTAAGTTGTGTAAGTTTGCTCAATGTGAATACACTCCTAAATTTGAAAAGTTAAAGGTGTGTGCCTGTCATATAAATCCTCAACCGCTAAAATTCACGACCGTGTGTTTAAAACTCAAGGTCATCCCAACTTTATACTAGATTATAGTTTGTACTTGCACAACAATAGAACACATTACTATCGGCTGCTGCAGTCACGAGTTAAAAATCTACAGAATATGTCTCTACTGATATCTCACCAAGATGACAATTTGCCGTTATGAACTGGTAGGAGCTGTTGGCTATTTGTAAATTCGTGATAATCTCAAAAACTAAATATCGTAGTAGCCTTAGTTGTCAGTCACGGTCTGAATACACCTGCATATCAGTACAGCCAACACCAAAATATACACGAAAAAATTAATGATGTTTGTATCTTCCACAGCGTAGAACACAGCCTCCTATCCTCACCCATATACTGGAGGTGGCCCTTGTCATCACATGAAAAATGATTTGCCTCTCCCTCTACGCCCTGATCGCGTCTGCCACGATCCTAGCCTGCGTCCCCGTGTGCTACAAGCAACTCCAATTCAACAAGCTCACCAAGTGCCTCAAGAAATAGCTCCAAAATGATCATATGTATATCCTTCTGCACTGCGCTAATCGCCGTTGGCTGCATCGCCTGTGGCCCCATGTTAATTGAGACGTACTGGCCGAAGAAAGACTCCGAAAAGACTGACGGACCGGTTACGTGCAAAAGCCCTTGCTGTCCCAAAAGGTCGAGTTCAAAGTCATAATTAAACGTTTAAATGCGTGAAAGTTTGTTTGTTTTTTAAATTAGTTTGTGGTGCTGACGTATCAGAAACCTTATTTAAATAATTTAAAATTCTTTTGAGTCGAAATTGTTTGCCATAAAAAGTGGTTCCAATATTTTTCATATTTACATAATTTTCAATATTTTTATGTTAATAGTTTGGACGCACTCATATGAATTAAGTAGTAAAAGATAATTGAGTTTTGACACACAGCAGCCTCAACTATTAGTTAAAGGTAGACCAGTATCTTGATTTCTGACTGTGACCTTTTTATTTTACACCATCTTTAAAATATTATTTCGGGAGTCCCTGTCCCACCACTTACCCGCCACTGTAACTCCTGTACTCCAGGATCAACAGCGACACACAGTCTGATGATGAATGGAGTTCCTCAACAGTGCAGTTTAAACGCTGTTTTCTTCCTTGCACAACATATTTCTGGAATTAGCTTCCCTCCACGCTATTCCCAAACAAACACGATTTATAGACCTTCAAGAAGTGAACCTTAATTTCCTTATAGGCCGTCAGAAAACCGACGATTCCTTTGGTATTGTGGGTGTTCACGGACGGTGATGACCAGTTAACATCAGGTGGCTGACTTGCCCGTTTGCTTCCTATTTCTATATAAAAAAAAGTATTGACCCCGAGCATTGAAGCTCAGCGAATCTAAGGGGATATAAATTTTCGTAATCCCATAACGAAGTTAATCAAAAAGACAAGATAAAGGAGAGTTGTATATAAATATTTCGCGTGTGTGTGAGTAGTCAATAGCTTAATTTTCGTCTCTGAATTGTTACTTAAAATAGAA
This sequence comes from Cephonodes hylas, assembly GCA_030295005.1. Taxonomy (NCBI): domain Eukaryota; kingdom Metazoa; phylum Arthropoda; class Insecta; order Lepidoptera; family Sphingidae; genus Cephonodes; species Cephonodes hylas. The sequence goes on from AP025382.1 coordinate 9,315,263, forward strand.
TAATGAATGAATCCAAAAAACTTTTTGCCCTACCCGGGATCAGTCAATCTTATGCATGGACGTAATATATAAACATAATGTTTATATATTACGTCCATGATCTTATGCCTAATACATTTGCCACGGGAAAAATTCATATTATGCAGAATTTATGTGATGTAGCAACGCGCATAAACACATTATTTACTATCAGACTACCGATTCAAACCTTCTTTCCTTCTGGCACGTGTAAGTCTTGAAAAAGAAATTTCGAATTTGGAAACCTTCACATTGGTTATTTTGAAGTTGACGTCAAAATCCAGCGAAAATTTTCACGTGTCTCACAAAAAAAGATTAACGCAACATGCTAGTGAAATTATTGTGGAATGTAGCTAGGATAATACTAATATCCTCGCTGTCGTTTGGCATTTAAACTGATGCCAATGTGTGGTGGAGAGCCGCTTGCGATTTAGGTGCAGGAAAGGTTGTGGGCGGAGTTAAAGCCACTGTAAGTATCAAAATTACAACCTCCATCAATGTTTGATGTAGAATGTTTCCACGATTATGACATATGAGAAAGTCACTCTGGATTTTTTACTTTCTCAAATCATCAGTCAATATTATATTGTATATGAGTAGTCTTTATTCATTCATGTATTAACCAGTCAAGTAGATTTAACATAGACAAAGTAGTCACTGACCTTCATGAAGTAAACATTTTGCTTCGTTCAATAAAGAAACTTTGCCAATCACAATATGAGTAAAGTTTTATAGTGTATTTGATATGTTGATGTGCCAAATTACAGTCTACTTTCGAATGAACCTTAATTGCTTTCCTCTGAAAGTGTGCAATTTCGAAGAAAGTATTACAGCGATTACGAAAGATAAGCTCAATTTACAATATTTCTTGTTTGATATAAATGCTATCGTTTTCCCAATGTACTTCGATTTTTGTTTCAGATCCTGTGATTGGTGGACGCCATATCGGGTCTCTCTCAGAATTGGCCCCAATATTTGTGCTATTGGAGCCAATAGTCACCTGTTCACCAACCCAACTTTTAATAGAGCATAAAGAAGAGGAACTTCAAAGGCTAAACTTATCGAAGAATTGAAGCATACGAAATGTTTTGTGTGTCGTTCTGTTCGATTATTACCGCATTAGGATTACTTGTTTTTGGGCCACTCGTATGCGAACAACTGATGACCTGTTTAAGGTCAGAAAAGAAGAAGAAGGATGGAAAAAAGAAATGAAGACTTAAATTCTTATTTATTGCCTCAATTGATTAATTTATTAATACACTATTAACATCTATTACTTCGTTTAAATGATTTTGTGCTGATTAATTTTTATTACTTCATTGATAGATTTAAATTAAATATATCTATATCATTTTTATCATCTATTGATATATCGTATTTTCAATGTCGTAAATCTCATCGTTAATCGCTTATCCAGAATGAAGTGTTCAATTCAAAGGATCAAATTCAGGTGAGATTTCTCTAAATGTTTCTTTCCCATCAGTACCGAGATGTTTTATTGAAATTTAAATGCTCTTATTTTACCATTATTTTCCATTGTTGCAGGTCTTCCTGCGTCTCCTTGCATATGGTGTCTGCATAACTTAAATTGTTCTGCTTCTACTCAAGTGGTTCATTTAAAATTTCGAACAAATTTCTTTAGAAGTAATATTGTACTAATGTGTATTCGGCTTAATATATAAATATGATTTGCCTCAGTGTCATGACGGCCATAATAGGAGCCGGTGTTATTGCTTGTGGTCCAATTTTATGTGACCGTCTTTTGAAATGTCTTCGTAAGAAATAGTATGTATTATTTTAACAGAGCATTAATCTCTAATAAATAGATTCGATCAAAATAGATTTTTATTTTCATACATGGCGCGGTTTCTAATACTTGTTTCTTATCAAGGTGGTCCTATTTTTTTGCATTAACATCAGTTACATTATTGAGGATGTGGTGCTTAATTTCAAATTCATTTACTTTTGAAGCCATACCAGTCCAAATTGTCAGGACATGTAGTTTTTCTCATTTAAACTATGACACCGTATAGGTATAGACTCAGATGCGGTTATCAATCATAAAACATAGTAGAAAAGAGTAGTTATTGTTTCTTAGAATTTTGATTTTTTTCTTAAAGTATTATTATGATTCTTCTCTCCTTGTTTCAGATTCAAATGTATGCATGATTTGCGTGTCGTTGCTTAGTTTAATCAGCGCGGGACTCATTGTGTTTTGCTTACCGCTCTGCACCAAGAGCTTTTTCGAGCAAAAGTGTAAATGTCCCGCTGTGCCCATTTGTCCAGACTGCGGCATGCCGTACTAAATCTGGAAGATTACTACTTCGCCTAATCAAGGAGTTTGCGACTGCATCTTAAATTTGGCCGTATTATACGAATATAAAACCATCACAATGATTTGCATGACGTTAGCAACAGCGATCACAGCTGCGGGATTAATGGTCATAGGTCCCATGCTGTGTGACAAATTCCTGTATTGTCTACTTAGGTCCAAAAAATGATAGCCTGGTTAATGTGAATATGATACGTATAAGCCTGTTGATTGTGATAAATTAAACTTAAATTTCTTTGAATTTTCATTTAAATGGAATAAACTATACTATTTCACAATTGCCACGCATATAGTACATAAAATATTTTAATGTATAAAAATATTGCGTATATGAATTAAACAAATAAATACACAAAGTAATTAGGAAACATTTTAATTCTAAACACCTAAAACATACACCGTAATATCACTTGACTGAATCCACGCTAGACTAAACTGTTTTGTCCCTTCTCTTGACGATGAATCCAAGTACTTCGAATTCATCTTCCATTCATCTGAAAGAAGTGACAAAGCAGACTCTAGAAGTATAAAAAATTGAGCAAATACGCAAATAATTCGCCTACACGTATCTGATTAATAAATAAGTTAACAAAGTCGTTATGACACTAATATTATACATTGACTATGAAGGCTACGTTTCGTATTTCGTTTTACTTCGTACCGCCCTTTCCGCGGTGACGATCGATACAGCTTGTTTCTTAAACCTTAAATTTCTTCTACCAAGCACTGCTTCATCTAGCTTGTCTATGGCGGCTTCCTGCGTCGGGTTATGTCCAACCAACCTAGACATTGTCGTTGGTAAGACAATTTGTATTTTCTCATTATTAGCTACTTCTACATCTTTGCCTTGAACTATTCTTTCGGCGCTTGATCGGTAAAACCTTCTCACAGGCGCTGGGTTCTCTACTTCTTTGATAGCATCTAGTTGGTCAACTAGTTGTTCTTGTTTAACCTGACTTAGATCTACGTGTTGAATTTCTTGCTTGACTATTTCGACTGTAGGTGTTGTAGTTTCTGTTGGCTTGTATGTTGTTGGCGCTTTTGTTGTTGTTGTTGTTGTGTTGCTGTATCTAAGAGTCATTCTTCTTCTGTGTTTGCGGTCTCTTTCCGAGGAATTGCTTTCTGATGAGCTTGTATTGTCTTTCTTGACGTTAAATCCGGCGTTTACGGTGACGAATCTGAATTCTGAACTGGTTTCTTGGCTATTTGGTTGAGTTGCATTTCTAGTACTTATCCTGGTGGCATTTCTAGTATTAATTCTGGTGGCATTTAAATTTCTGTTCGCTCTGTACACCGGCGATGGTTCCGTAGAATATTCTACTTTATGATTGTTTCTCTCGTCGAGGAATGGTGTTGGAGTGATGATTTGTATAGAGCTAAGTACATCCTTAGTTTGTTGAAGTTTAGATGTGTCTTGATTCTCAAGAATGGAAATGGCTTCTTTTATGCCTTCCACATCTTCAGGGTTAGCTGGATGACCTGAAAGGAAATAGTATTTATATTTAATTAAACTACTCATAAAATCATAAAAAATTAATCATGTTTTGATTTTTAATGATGTAAATACTTATTCTCGAAAAACCCTCTCAATGGTAGAGGAGACCAGTGCTCAGCAGTGGGCGTATATGGGTTGATGAAGAAGAAGAAGAAATACTTATAACGTTAACAGACAATTCTAAGGATAATAACTCTTACTTTTAGAAACACAAGGTACAATACGATATAGTCAAGATTTTTTGTAAAATAATTGAGTGTAGCATACCATCATCTTGCATCTCTTTCTTGTAAGATGAGAAGAAGGTGAGAGCTTTCATGAGCTGATAGCTCTTCGAGACAGGAATGTTGGTGTCGTACAACTTCCTGGTGTTCTTGCAGTCCACGTAGAACCACCAGTTGCACTTGAGTATAGTTTGGTCGAAGAGCGTAGACTCGGGACAAAGGAAGGATTTCATGACGAGACCATCGTCTGTCAGGGCGCAGACGTGGAATACCTGGAATGTATTTAATAAATGTTATTGAATTTGATGGTAAAACGGTTATTTTAGCAGTTTTATTATTGGGGTTAGTAATATCACGTAGATTTTTGGTAAATTTTCTAAATATGTTTTGTGTCTCCTATGAAGTTCTTAGGCAGAGTACTCCACATTCACTTACTGCACTTTGTTTATCTTATATGTTAAATTAACAATTTAAAAAGTTTTAAAATCTTAGGTATACATAATATCATGCTCTCTATATTTTCTAATCCCAAAATTAAAGTGGTCTAACTACTGGTAAATCGAAGCACACATTAAAGCTGTGTAAAGTAAACGGTTAAATTTTATTGCAAATTTATTTAATAAGCAGATCGTATTAGCATGCTATTATTTGATAATATACTCTATTTAAAATTATTGTCAAAAATTATGCCGTATAGAAATACTAGTTTCAGCTAGGAGAACAAAACACAAAAACTAATTTAATACTATAAAACTAATTGAATCGACTAATGTCAACCATACAATCTTCCATAGTACTTAAAAGATACGGCACCACAAACCAATTTCCACGGAATCGTCTTACCATACATCCAAGACTCTCGTCTCCATACAATCCTGGGAAGTACTTCTGATCACCGCAGTGGAAGTTGGTATCTGGCAGGTCCACCTTGGACTGGAAGTGATCGTCGAAGTTCTTCTCATAGCCGACGGGGTAGTACTCTCGGGGAGCGTTCATCACCTTACCCGAAGTGGGCAATCTGGAACTGTGATCGAGAATTATTTTATTTTCGCTTGTTTGGATCATCATCATCGCTATACATCCCACTGCTGAGCACGGGCCTCCTCCACCATTGAGAGGGAAATTGAATACTTTTGGGATAATTACGTACTTGCTTATCACACAGCACTAGTTTGTGGCAGGCTGTTTATTGTCAAACTTAACTTTTATACAGTACATACGAAAGATATCAGTTCTATTAATAGTAATAACCTCACGCCAATATTCTCCCAAGGGGTGGGTAGAGGTACATTTATGCACCCAAATCTCGGCATAAATGTATCAGTACCATAGTATAGTGGCTGAGCCTATTGCCATTTTTATCGGTAACATCTCTAAAATCAATACTGCTACGACATAGACCTTACTACAGTACTTTAAAAAATCTTATAGCAACGGCTTTAATAAGAAGCATGCTGAAAGCAGTGATGGCCTCGAGGTTTAGGCGCGCGGTCGAGAATCTCGACGGTCGCGGTTTCAAACCCCAGGCACACACCTCTGACTTTTCGAAGTTATGTGTGTATTCAAATTGAATTATCACTTGCTTTAACGGTGAAGGAAAACATCGTGATAAAACCTGCACACCTAAAAAGTTCTTAGAAATTTTTTGGTGTGTAGTCCGCCAACCCGCACTAGGCCAGTGTGGTGGACTATGGCCTAAAAACCATCTAAATGGTAGAGGAGACCCGTGCTCAGCAGTGGGCGTATATGGGTTGACGAAGAAGAAGAAGAAGTAGATGCTGAATTACTTATACTAAGATACAATAGGTACAACACAATTACGTATATTACCTTTGCGTCTTCTGTGGGATAGCAGCCGTGAGGATTTCTGGCTCCGGCTCGAACACAACTGGTTGCTCCGTCGTAGAGCTAGTAGTCGTAGTTGTTGTTGGTACCGGCGCCGGCAAGTTGGCGTACTTGCTCAACAACTGCTGCTGCCTCAACGCTATCGCAGCCTCTACAGCTTCCATCGAGATATTGCCAGCTTTAGCGATCTCAGCAATCTTAGCATTTATATCTTCTTTATTAAACTTCAAAGTCGTATCATCACCGTAGCCAGTGATACTGTTGTAGTCATCAACCTTCTTCGTGTTGTAAGCATTGCTGTTGGCGATATCGTGGACTTGGTGGGGAACTGGGTCTACAAAGTTAGAAACAGGATTGGCATGGAAATAATGTCTATTTATCTTAGGCGGTTGAACCTCTTTGAAAGCGGGCGGTGCGATGATTGTCAAAGCTTTTGTGGGCGAAGCTGAAGGCATGGGAACGAATTGGTTAACGGTAGTGGGGACAGTGTAAACGGGATCCACCAGGATAGGGGCGGGGGTGATTCTGAACATCGGCTGAGCGTATTGCACGGCGGTCATTTGCGACACCATTTTTGATATCTGATTGTGTGAGTGCGGGTGTAACATCTCACTTTGGTAGGCGACCCCGGGGCCTTTCGACTCCGGGACTGGGAGGGGGGCGTAGTTCTTCCGCGTTGATGACGTCAGAGGCAGGACTTTCAGGGTGTCTTCTTTCGGTGGGAGGGGTTTGAACGGCGGAACTCCCATAGGCATTGGCTTGGCTAGGGTTATGGTTGGCGCTCGGTTGACCGGCGCTTCGACTGTGGGCACGATAATCGGCTGCATTGTGCTGGAAACCCTGCGGTGTAGGGTTGTTAGTTTGTCCATCGCTGCTTGGCTCGGGCGGCTAGGCGGCGCCATTACTGGGCGCATCATTATTCTGTTCTGTTTGCCGCGTTTCTGAAACGTAACACAGTCGATGTGAGAAAATATGTTATAAGGGTTTTTACTAAAACTATGAAACAATTAATACGATAAGCGATAATACCGCCGATTGTCCACTATATTTAAGTTTGTTTTGTATATTTGTTTCTATGTTTAAATGGTGCACAATTAAGTGTTTTTTATCATATCCAATCTTCATACTAAAGAATTACATCAGATTTATGACTACATAACAAAATTGGAATTTTTTTTGTTGCAAAGCACAGCTTTAAAACAGTTATGCTACACGTCTATGAAACGATAAGACTATTACCCCACATTTTTGTTGCAAAAAATCATTTATCATTAAATTTTAACATCCTTGACATAATGATTTGCGAGTATCTGTCTTCTGGATGCACATTAGCAATAAAATATTACGCCAATTAAACATAATCTATGAAATTACTCATCAATCAACTTTAATTATGATTGCAGCGGATGTTTACGAATATACAAATTACTTATTTAATAATTAAAATAATAGCATAGAAAATTATGGAGATTACGAAAAACTTTATCCATATATTTATTTACATTTTCTTGTACTTCGTAAAAATATTTTTCCGTTATTAATTCTAGCTCTAGGTAATTTTTAACAGATAACCTTAGGATGGTTAATAGAAAAGAAAAAATAAGGAAAAATACACTTCTCTTTTGTTCGCATAACAAAAAGTCACCAACCTCTGTCTATCTAATCTCTATACGAATCCACCTTTATAGTTAATTATTCATATTTGACTACCACAGTAATTAATATATACCTAAAGAGTGTAGGAGAGATGCTTATTTTATGTAACGTTTTGCCTTTAAAGTCCTGCATAAAAAGAGACGACTCTATAGCCTCTTTTTAGACATACATACTTCCAGAATTCACGCCAAGGACATATTAAGTTTCTTCAGCGGCACAAATACGTGCGGTACGATTTTTAAGTAATCTGTTATTGAGTTTTTTCATTACGAGATTCTCAATACCCAACTCGTAAAAGGTCATTATTTCGACAAAAATCATAATTTAATGCCCAACAATGGAACATATAATGTATTTTCACCTCCTGTTTACTAGTTGCCCTGTTAGCATCAGCGACCAAGTTGGGCGGGGCTCCGTTCTTGACGTTGACAGACCGCCGCCTGCTCGGGTCCAGGTTCGTGAGCGACTGCTCGAAGCCCAGCTCATCGCCCAAGCTGAATCCTGGAATGAAAGTAGAAATATGTTTTAGTTGTGTCATACATTAAACCCAGTGGTATGTAGATGAAAGGTTATCGGATTTGCTTAATCTATCTATAAAAAATCTATATCGAGCAAACTACGGAAATCTGGTTTGGATTGAAACTGGACGGAGTCTTAAAGACAGAACCGAGACAAATATATCTGAATGACTTGAACATTTAATTGCCGGGGCCAAGCCAACTGCATAACGTTAATTATCGTTTAATTTAATACTATAAATAAAAATAGTTTTTGAAAATGTAGCTTTCAATTCAATAAAAAACACTATGTCTAACAGTATAAACAATATTATAAAACTATCTCCCAATAAAAAATAATGGTCAAAAAGACGTCCCTATCTACATAATTGTCATGATTTGTATAATAATTCAAAACTAAATTTCACACAAGGTCATCGCTAACTTAGTGAAAGCTGTCTCGAGCTGTCTGCACGTCTAGTGTGGTGCCAATGTCGAAATCGATTATCGATGTGTGATTATCGATTTAAAAATCGATTATAATGCCGATTGTTTACTTATAAATATTCATGTCATAACAAGCATAATTTGACTCTTGTTAGCATTTTAATTATTATCATCAATTAGTTAATATTTCGGTAGTGGTTTTTTACATATAAATGATTCATATGCCTTTGAACTGGCACTCAATTAATATTCAACGTTAATGAAGTTTTTAAGCGTTGGGTTATTTAGGATTGTGTCCCAAAAGAAATAAAAAGATATTAATACCACAATAAGAGTTAGTGGCATGCGATCTAAGGGCCTTCCTTGGGTTCCATGGATTTTGTAAAACACTAAGAGAGAAAATTTTAGAAGGTGTTTTAATAGTCTAACCGACATAATAATTACGAATTTTCGAAATCTCTTTTACTTTTTCATAACTGCGATATTAAAACTAAGGAAACTCTTATGTGTGAAAGTTACTCGTTATATACAAATCAAGTCCTTCATCGATATATGTATGTATGTATGTAAGTAGTGCTGGCTTCAAAGTTTAGACATATGGACGAGAATCGCAGCGGTCGCGAATTCAAGCCCCAGGCACAACTCCGGAAAATCTGCACACCTAAAAGTTATTAGCAATTTCTTAGGTGTGTAATCCGGTTATCCGCACTAGAGCAGTGTGGTGGAATAAGGCGCAAATCCATTTTTATATGGATAATATAACTTGTCCAACCCTAATTGTATAGATAAACAAAAAAATGAAATGTAAGAAATGGACACTCAATCCGATGTTTCGTGAAAGCTAAGATGGCAGTTTGAGGTCGACTATCTCATCGACCATCTGGTACTTATGACAATATTTTAGCTGACCCGTATTAGGATTTAGAGAGAATGTCTACATAGTTTTAATGGCCAGTATGACCATTAGACCAAAAAAAGCAAAATGTTATTTTTATAATGGCATACATGGCAATTTTTTTTCGTGTCTGGACCGTGGAATTTGGCGCTCTATAGTCTGCCTATTCTAAAGGGATAGATATGAGTTTATGTATGTCATCAACAACCCATATAAGTGCGTCCCACTGCTGGGCTCGGGTCTCCTCTACCATTGAGAGGGTTTAGGCCATAGTCCACCACGCTGGCCTAGTGCGGGTTGGCGGACTACACACCTAAGAAATTCCTAAGAACTCTTAGGTGTGCAGGTTTCATCACGATGTTTTCCTTCACCGTTAAAGCAAGTGATAATTCAATTTGAATACACACATAACTTCGAAAAGTCGGATGTGTGCCTGGGGTTATGTATGTATATAACATTATATACAATACCTTTTTTTACTTGCGTCTAAGCTGATTAATCATTGTGGCGATACTTCAATAGGAGCTAGATAGCGTTACACGTGAATCTTGTTATGTCTGATTTATTATTGTATGATCTGGGGTCAGAATATTCTCATATATATGTTTATTTGCATTACATTACATATTCGATTAAGAAGATAAAATATCAGATTTTTTTAAGGCTACTTGGGCTTATGGACTTCTATGGTAGTACCGCCACTGTTGTACTTTCTAATGAAGACTTTATTACTACCATCAGATCTTCTTAGCCTAAATAATAGGAAAAATAATCTCCTTACCTAAACTGGCGTGTGCTTTGATCCCTCCAAGGTTTCGTACCCTGAACAATCCGGACTTTTTGAACGCGCAGTTGATTTTGAACCCGAAGTCCGACTCCAGAACACATAGTGGATTTCCAATATCTGTAAAGAAGAAAATTTAGATCAGACATATTGTAGAATACGCTGTAATGTATAATATTAGAAGATGGTGGGTACTAAAGCGTAAATGTGCGGTAAACGATCGAGCCCCGGGTTTGAAATCTGGGGCAATTAAAATGCTTTTATAGTTGAGACTAATAGCTGGCCAAGTGACTATTGTCTTTTAGTGCAATATTCAATTCTAAAAAGAATATTAGGTCACATAAAGGCCTGAGTTTAAATGAGATTTCTTTATGTTACAGAAATGAATTAGTTGTTATGGCTTGAATCCAACTTTCAGAAATACATGTATGCGACGTATGTAAGTACATATATCCACTATCACTTAATAAATATCTGTGAGACAGTAAAAATATCTTGTAGTTTGTAATATCAAATATTAATTTTTATTATTTTCTCCATTAAATATAAAATGATTTATGTTTAATACATTGTCCGAAAATGTTATTAACTAATAAATACTACTATGAACACACATTTTATTGCGCTATAAAATTTTGAAGGTGTATGGGGTCAGGCTAAATGTTTCGTCAAAATTTATTAACAGCATACCATATACTATACTTTTAGACCAGCGTTTTAATATTAAGCCTGTAGTACAAACTACAGTTATATTAAAAACTTCATTAATTCGGGTTAGCGGACTAGACATTTAAAAATTTACAAAAACTTTTAAGTGTGCACTATTCCTCCCAATCTTTTCCTTTACCATTAAAGTAACTGATACTTCACTTCACACTCACAACTTCCAAAAGTGCTTGGGAATTAAACCTGCGACCGCCGAGATTCTAGACCGTGCTTTAACCTCGAGGCCATCATAAGATTGCGCCAGAACAATTAATCGCGTTCCGTTTCAGTTTTTTCCTCTAATAGCGTGCCTCGTCCAGGATACAGACTTACGGACGTGCCCTAGATTTCACTCGCACATTTACTGCGTGGATTGGAATGCGTTTTTTACAATTAGATAAGATATTACGGCCTTGTTTAGTATTAATAGGGTAGTTACCGATTACTCTCATACACCGGTGTTCCTAAAGAGCTAGGCACAGAATAACTTTCGCTAATCGACACTTAATGAACTAACGTATGACTCAAGGAAACTAAACAGTTCATGTGAATAATTAAGAATTAAATCATAATAGTAAATAAGAAGAAATTAAATCTTTTCTGAGTGTTTGAGATACCGAAAAGTTTTACTCAGTTGATACCTACGACACAAGACTCGTATCTTAGTGTGGGGTCAGAATTATGTATGAGGATGAATTAATTTATTATCAACTTTTACACCACCCCAGTAAATCCGCTAATGACTCATTTATATATCTCTAACTGAGGTCAATGGAGATGCTACTAATAAATTGCTAATTTAAGTAACCGAGTATCCCAGACGAGGTCGATTGCAAAACCGATATTCAATGGGTAAAAACGCGCAAACATTCGATATTTCTAACGGTTTTTTCTCATATTCTTTATTCCTTTGAAAATAAGTCGGTAAAATCATAATATGTAACGCTGTGGTATTAATGTACATCTATATAAAAAATTAAAAATAAAATTGTAGGTCTTTCCCAAAGCCTACTTACTACTGTTAGTTTTAGGATTGGTAATTACGTGAAATAAAATTTAACTTCATTAGTTTACAATAAGCAGTGATGGCCTCGAGGTTTAGGCGCGCGGTCGAGAATCTCGGCGGTCGCGGGTTCGAAACCCAGGCACACACCTCTGACTTTTCGAAGTTATGTGTGTATTCAAACTGAATTATAACTTGCTTTAACGGTGAAGGAAAACCCTCTCAATGGTAGAGGAGACCCGTGCTCAGCAGTAGGCGTATATGGGTTGATGAAGAGAGAAGAGAGTTTACAAAACTGCGAAGGAAAACATCGTAATGAAATCATCAGACCTAAAACTTCTTATGAACTTCTTAGCTATGTGTCCCGCAAGCCTCACTAGGTCAGCGTGGTGGCTTAAGATCTAAACTCTCTCAGCTGTAGAGTAAAAAAACTATAGAAACGTATGTAATTGTATATGGACTCTTGACGATAAAACCGTACCGTATTTGAATTAAAAATAGACGACTCTAGTGTAGCCGCTATCTCTTTGCTTTCAATTCCTATTACTAGACAGCGATTCTTAGACAAGTGTTTCTATAAACAAACCTGATTCTCTCGCAATTGGATTTCCCGACGCAAATGCCTGTTGTTGCATTGGTTTCGTTTCTGTACAACCTTTAACGTTTGAAGCATGACGGTCGATATGTGTGCGTGTTACGTGTAATTCTTATGGATATTATAAATCTACATAGTTCCATTTCCCGTATGAATAACTTATACCTTTCGCTAGAATTAAGTTCTAAAAATGTATATAAAGCTGAATTACAGTCTGTTTGACAAGAGCGTGTACGGCAAAACTCGGGAATGAATTGGGATAAAAAATAGAAAAAAAATACACTCATTATACATGATATAGACAATGATGCTTTATTATTAATAACTTGTCCAGTCGCCTCCATTATCAATAATTGACTGGAGTCTTCGAGGCATACTTTCTACTAATTTTATTGCATAATCCAGGGACAAAGACCTCCAAATAAGTCTAATTTCACGAACTAATCGTTTTAAAGTCCAGATTTTCTTTCCTCGAAGCTTCAACTTCATGAGTGCCCAAACATTTTCTATTGGATTTGCATCCGGCGACTGTGATGGCCAATCTAGTACTTCAACGTCATTCTCTTGTTTCCACGCTGTACAAAGACGACTCCGATGTTTCGGGTCATTGTCTTCTTGCAATAGCCAATATATGTTTTTCCTTTTAAACCACTTTTGAGCAGATGGTAATAAAGCCATTTGATATATTTTGACCATTTTAGCTGCATTTAAATTAGCTGTAAATATGTGCAAGGTACCAAATCCCTGTTTTGAAAAACAACCCCAAACGTGCACCTTCACCGGATGTTTAACGGTCCGCTGGATGAATTATTGGCGTGGGTACTCCAGGTATGAGTGGTAGAAGAACGTGCCCAAAAAGAAGCCCAATCCCGGTCCAAATGTTCCTGCGCCCAAGTGAGTCTCTTTTTAACATGATTTTCCGACAGTAGCGGTTTCTTTATTATGCTACGAAATTTTACATCATGAGCCAGTAAACGTCTTCTTATAGTATCACATGACACATTAAGGCCTTTTTTAAGCAAAACCGCTTGACCACCACGTAACGATAGGCGAGAATTCTTCTCGAATACCCGTAAAATCATTTTGTCCTCCTTTTTCGTTGTTTTTTGCGTAGAGCCTAGTGTTGCCCAAATGCAAGAACAAGACGAGACTTAGCCAGTCTTGGTCTTGGTCTTGCGCCAATACACCTGGTCTTGGTCTTGGTCTTGGTCTTGCGCTCCCAGTCTTGGTCTTGGTCTTGGTCTTGCAGCAAGAGTCTTGCAAGTCTTGCAATTACCTATTAGTATATTACTATTTATTAAAGTTTACTTTAAATCTTAGAAAAACGTATTAGAATTGGAACATTGTGAGCTTGAATTAACATAGCCATAGTAAAGATCAAGCAGATTAATAAATAACTGAAGATTTGATAAGAAATTCGAATAATCAACTGACCTATATGTCGTTTTCCATGGAAGTAACTGTTTCTTAATAAACATTTATGATTTATAAGCTTACATTTGCTAAAACATGTAAAAAAACAAATTAATTACAATAACTTGACTGTATTTTAAAGAACCTAAGAATATTCTAACCCAGAGGTTCCCAAACTGTGCGTCGCGACGCCCTGGGGAGTCGCGGCAACATCCGAGGGGCGTCGCGAGGCGATCGGCAAACATTCGCTGTCCGTATTTTTCAGATAACCTCATATTACGCTAACTACGTACTGCTGTTTTTATTTCCAGTAAAGTAGGTATTTTTGATGACGGGAGGGGGGGGTGCGTCGCAAGAAAAATAATAATTCTATAGGGCGTCATAGTGTAAATAAGTTTGGGAACCCCTGTTCTAACCTACGCCCTGTGGCGGCAATCAAATAGTGTCAAATGTTGTGATTTCGGCGCGGCGGCAACGATTGTTGTATATGATTTCAAAAGAAGCCGCCGGCGCGTGTATCATAACCATTAGGGTGTCCCAGCCTAGTAGGGCGAATTTTTTTTTTTCGAATTTAGATACGCATACCCTCTATATTTTTTCTAATTGACCCTAATAACTCAAATACAAAATATTATCAAAATTGGATAGCGGTAACCCGTGCCGACTTGATAGCAAAAGTTTAAGAAAAAAATTGTATGGAAATTGTAGAGCACATATAAAAACTTAATTTTTATTTTCAAAATTATATCCTATTTCACCGGTAATATATATTTATTATTAAAACAAGAATATTTGTGATATTTTAGTCTTAAAGTTTTCTTTTTACTGTTAGGATAAATCACAGGAAAAAATGCTTTAGTTTCCCTTTAAAGGTGACTTTTTCACGAAAATTTTGTATCAATATAACTGCGATTTGCAGTATCACTAGCGACTTTTAGTGTCATTATCTATTTCTCAACTGCTTAAAAAGAAGTATATCTAGGCTGTAATGTAAGCAACTCATTGAGAAAACTGTCAAAAAAATTAAAACGATTAAAGAAAACCAAGACTTGTTTTTGATTGAAATAAAGTCGTTCATGTATTTTTAAAAAACTAAATCACGCAGATATTCTTTCGAAGGGATATGAATTGATGGATTCTTTTTAGTTAAGCTTTAAAATATTATTATTTTTCGTTCCTGGTCTCCATCATAGTGATATAGAGACAAGACAGCTACTTCATGAACCAAAGACCAAAAATGCTGATAAATATTCTGTATAGTCATTTCTGAGTTAATTTTATTGACAGTTTTCCAGGGTTTCAAAGTATTAAGCAAACATAAGTCGTGGTAAGGTGCCGTCACTGATAATATACATTGCATCAAAGCCTTAACATGGTATTTAGCGATGCAAATCTAGATGTTTAGACATCTAGTGTGATTTTTTATTAGTAATTTACAATTAAAAATAATTTACCACATTTTTAATCAATTAATTGCTTCGGCCATCATGGTGTCTGGCACATAGAACTTGGAGATTGAATTGTCAATTTTCTTTCTGTATCACCACCAAAGAATATGATTATAATTGTTAATTCTTGATAGCCAACCCTTAAATTTCCTTCATAATTCTGTCCGGTAAAACTATGCATATCTATTTATATAACTATATCTATTATTTACATTTATTTTTTACAATTAAAAGGCACCGGCGTGTGCAATATGCAAAAAGTAGTCCAAGCTTGTAACAAACTCTTGACGACACTTTACGAACATATCTTGCGATTTTCCCGCATTATATTTATTGATCTCTTCAGACTCGGTATAAGGCAACTTGTTTCTTAAAATTAGTTTATTAAGGCTTAAATAGGCATATAAGCCCTTTAACAAAAAATAATTAATCTCGAATAGTTAGATTTGCGCTTGTACAAAATTCAATTTTACTTCACAAATGTTATTAAACAGAACTGCCAATATTTGTTCTTTACAGAGAAGTTTTAAGACGTTATTTTAATGTTTTGCACCCCCTATTAAAATTTGCAAACTTAAATCTTAATCTGACATATTTATTAAACAAATAGAGGCGTTTACCTATACAATAAACAAGCAACCACGAAACTTCCATGGGAATATTGCGACGCGCCGAAGTTCATACAAAATATGTAAGTACTGAAACACATGAATGCAAGTCGGCACGGGTTGCAGTGGTCCTAAGTTCATGAAATTTTATTTATAAGTGTTTTAACACCATTCGAAAATAATTAGGGGGTATGCGTTGAAAAAAAAAAGACTTTGATTTTTTTGGGACACCCTAATAACCATGTACTTCCGAAAAGCGGCAAATTACTTTGAAAAGTAAGTACAAAACCTTTGATGCTGCATTATCAAAGTGCCGATGGTTATAACATAACTATGCATGCACTCGGTTTGATTTTAATAGATATTTTTTTATTCGCTATGTAGGTATGTTTATGATATTAGTCGTAATGCGCATAGGTCCAGTTTTTCATATTCTTTGATACAGTTTTTTGCGTCTCATAGAATTCCTAAGCGTACCTATACACCGAACTGTTACACCTAACTACTCCGTGAAATAGCGCTAAGTCCTAGCTGCAAGACGCAAGAGTCTTGCAGGCTATGTCTTGTTCTTGCTCAAGTCTTGCACGGTCAGTCTTGGTCTTGGTCTTGCTAAAAATACGCGGTCTTGTTCTTGGTCTTGGTCTTGCAAAAACGCAAGAACAAGACCAAGACTGCAAGACCAAGACTGAATTTGGGCAACACTAGTAGAGCCACGATTAGGCAGATCGTCGACATTTTTTACTTCAGAATAGCGTTTCACCCACTTACTAACAAATGTCTTTGACTTTTTCATGTATTTTGCAGCGGCTGCGTATGACATTTTGGGTCCTTTTGGATGCAAACACGAGAACACTGCTTCATAACGTGATGCGGACGTAGCACTCATGACGAAATGCGTCCTCCTCTGACAAAGATCGAACGACAACTGAAACTCTATACACAAAGCATCTGAGGGGAAGGGGCTAGCTACCTGCCAAATTTACAACCAAGCTTCTAGCGGTACCTAAAAAAAAGTTTTGCCGTACACGCTCTTGTCAAACAGACTGTATTTCATACCTCATACAACGCAGTAACCGATCTATTGACCGCTTAAGAAAATTGCGTCTTATGCCACTAGTTTTACAAGTATTATGCTAAACCACTTAAGATGTGTATAAAACCACTTATTAAAGGAATGTGGTTTCTCTTTCCATTCACCATAAAACTTTATTAATACGAAAACCAAATCCATTTTTAACAAGATATCAACTACTTCGAGTTAGAAACGGTGCCTAAATAACACATATAAAAACAGCAGACATCATAAATTTCGATTTTTCTATGAATACGGTAAAAGTGAAATTTCTTTGGTCCCATAAACATATTTACGTGCATATATCACTTTCACTGTTCAAAAGGTATCGGTCGGCGACCGCTGAAGCACGGGCGGATCCAGGGAATGGGTCATGGGGGTCATGACACCCCTCTGAGGTTGGTCCAAGACGTTGGTGGACCACCATATTTTTTTTAAACATAACGTGTTTTTGCAAAGGCGTTATTCGGGCGTAATTTTAGTTACAGTCCTTACATACAAAGTCAAACCTTCTTTATTCAAATAGACTTTTACAAGTACTTTTGAAACGTCATATTTTAACACTTTTTTATACTATTTTTTTTTAAATAGTGTCGCTACGTAACGTGATATTGCTGTGGAGAACAAACGGCAAGCAAACTCCCTCAGCAACATGTCATTGTTTTTTTAATGAATTAGAATTATCATACATCAATAAAATACCTATATTTTACTTGTATCTATCATGATCAAAATTAAACTATAATTTTTTTTTGACTGCGACTATATGACCCACTGACGATAAAGCTGAATCCGATGTTGCCCTGACGTCACTCTGACAACAGTAAGGAGTCAGGTCGAGTCAACCGGATCTTTTTAGGAGAAAGGTGGTCGGTACGGATGGCAAAATACGGCGACATTTCTTTGCTAATCAATGACTCAGTGGGCATCCTGTTGGGGTATTATATAATAGTGTTTATGACAAATATTAGTGAGTCAATAACGTTTTAACGAAGTGGAAATTAACTAATAGGATACTATAATTATGTCGTTTATAAAGTAATTTTTCGCAGGTTCGTAGTATTTTTAGACTGCACTATATTTACCACATAAATTGTGCGGTCATTTTATCGTGCATGTAAATTAAATAATAATAATATTGTTTTTTGTCTTTTAAATTGTATTTCCCTATTTATGGACACTCAGCTGTTGCCGTTTTAATAAAATAAATTAAACCTAGTAATTACAGTCAGTAGAGAAGGCCTCAGTCATAAACATTTACACAGAAAAATATAAATACAATAAAAATAATATATTTAATTTGTCAACGAAAAACCCTTTCGAATTTATACATAAGCTATTTAAAACTGGCAATAAATAAAAATATCCAATATCGAATAATAAGACCTCTTTTGTAACCAAAATTTGAAATTCAAATAAAGAACAACACATGACACACACAAATCTCAATCCAACGTCTCTACACTCCGCCATTCTCCAACACAAAACAAGGTTATTCCAAAATAGGACTGGCCACTATAAACCCATAAAAGTCTTAATAAAACCTTTTTCTTCGCGATACATCAAATAATTCGTTTCGCACAGAGGTAGCCAACCCACGGATGTCTTATTAGCGGCCCGTGGATGTTTTGAAAAGAAGTTAAAAATACCTGGCATATGTTTCTCGTTTGGCAGTTGAGCATTTGAGAGCCATCTAGTTATAGGATCTACAAATATGATAGGTAATATACGATAAATTTCTATGAAATCGCTGAGTTGTTAGCAGTTCCTTTGTATTTTTTTAGGAATCTTTTGTTAATATGATAAGTACTGCCCGTCTTTATTTTATTTTGCCAATTTCTGGCCCTTGCCTGCCAAAATGTTGCCGACCACTGGTTTTAATGAATATTTTTTCCTTGTGTTGCCAACCACACTTAGTATGGAGGGACAAACGTCGGCTTACCCAACTGAATGTCAATGAAGGAAATTGTGTACAATATGCTTCTCTCATTTACATGCATTATAAATGCATATCTAGGTTCGGGGAATTCACTACCGGTAATTTCTAGGTTTGTGCTTCCTTGCAATTAAATACTGGTGTTTTTTATCACTTTAAATTACAATCAATTAATTTTCTTTCAAAAGTTAATAATAAATATATTTTGAAAATATTAATACATCACAGGAAAATTAGAAAAAAATATTTTCCACAGTATAAGTGTGTGGAATGCAATCGAGAGGTCCTGGGTTCAATTGAAACTTAACAATTAATAGTGTCGTTGGATTTTTGTTTGCTAGAAAAGTATACGTTATGGGCTTCCTTGCACTATCCAATAATTCTTACTCAGTAACCAAAGGGAAATGTTTTGTTTCATTGAACATTTAATGAAATTAATGCATACTAATTAATTACGCTAATACTAACGTTTTCCACGTGTATGGAAGAGTAGGTTAATGACAGATAAATATGTCAAAGTATAAATTATGTATTGAAAGTGAAAAGAATTACAAATGCTTGACCATCGAAGCGTGGATGGAAAACAGATGAAATCGATCTTATCCATATAAAATACTACTTCGATATTAATTTGATACCATTTATATTACTTCCCACTCATTTCAACTTTGCGTTTGCAAGCGTTTATGTAAATGCATATATCCTGAAATATTATAAAAAAATATTACTAATAAATTATTTCATTTCAGATATATTTTTAATCGCTCCCTTTTTGGTAAATTATACCAATTTATACCAAATGAGTATAAAGATCAGTGATGGCCTCGAGGTTTAAGCGCGCGGTCGAGAATCTCGGCGGTCGCGGGTTCGAACCCCAGGCACACACCTCTGACTTTTCGAAGTTATGTGTGTATTCACATTGAATTATCACTTGCTTTAACGGTGAAGGAAAACATCGTGATTAAACCTGCACACCTAAAAGTTCTTAGGAATTTCTTAGGTGTGTAGTCCGCCAACCCGCACTAGGCCAGCGTGGTGGACTATGGCCTAAACCCTCTCAATGGTGGAGGAGACCCGTGCTCAGCAGTGGGCGTATATGGGTTGATGAAAAAGAAGAAGAATATAAAGATAGCATAGACTTGACCTCTGTACCAAAAAATCATCAAAATTGGTAGTTACAATCAAATTGCAGTTTTAATTATACTTATAGTTCATACGGCAAATAGTATGTTATGCGATCTCATTCTGTCAAACTCCTACCACTCTACCTCTAAAAATTCAATGCAATTTTCCCTTATTACGTGTGACGTTAAACATTGTTGTTAACGACTTATTTTACCAACGGACAAAATATAAACGAGATTCCATGTACAGAATATTGCATCTTTTTTTAATATTACGACGGGACTGTACTCACATCTCTCATCTTCATCATCAGCTTAGGCTGCACACACACTTACTTACACGTCCACTGCTGGACATAGGCTTCCAAAGTGTTCTGTCGAAAGTGGCCTGTATCTAGCGGCTTCCATCGATTTTCACCAAAACTTCGGTGCACTTACTGCTACGCCGGCATTAAAAAGTTAATACATATGTTACACTGTCACAATACTGTATAACAAGGTGAAACGAATCAATGCGATCAACTCGGCATATAATCGGGTTATTACTATAACAATCGGACAATACTAACGACCACCATTCGTGATGCAATTCAATTCTTGTGCTGGAACTAATTTGATGATAGACTTATGAGGAATGAATAGTATATTTTCTATTTAATCTTATTACATACCGAAATTAATATAATAAAATAAGTTGCGAGTGGAGATCGCGCTTAGTTGGATATAGTGTGGGACGTCCTGCAGCGTGATGGTCCGACGACTCGAAAGGTAGGTAACGGATGGCTACTTAAGACCAAGATGGTTGATGCGTTCTTAGAGAAGCCTACGTTCAGTAGTGGAGTCACTGGCACTCAATAATCCCTTCCAATCCATTAAGTCACTGGTATTTCGGTAGGTATACTTAGTGTAGACTAAGTATACCTACCGAAATACCAGTGACTTAATGGATTGGAAGGGATTATTGAGTG
Organism: Cephonodes hylas; assembly: GCA_030295005.1. Lineage (NCBI taxonomy): Eukaryota > Metazoa > Arthropoda > Insecta > Lepidoptera > Sphingidae > Cephonodes > Cephonodes hylas. The sequence continues at coordinate 9,336,328 of AP025382.1, forward strand.
CCACAAAATTCGGTACTGACATACTATCATCATCAACCGCCTATATGGGTTCCACTACAAGGCACCGTTCCCCTCTACAACTGAGAGAGTCCATAGCCGTCCAGAGCCTTAGTCCATCATCTCTTATACTTATCTCTGTTAAAGATCCCCCTGACCTGCTTTAAAGAAAATTTAAGAATTAAGAATTCATTATCATTTAATTAAGAATCTTTTCCCATGTTAAACGTTTCTTCCCAGCCTTTAACATTTAAAACACAAGAACATTTGATGGGAATGCGATCACTTTACCGTTTGGCTAAATAAAAAAGTTCCCACGCCGAAACAACATAAAAATGCTGTTAAAATCTGCTTTCGCACTTATTGTTTAACATTTCACTGAAGCTGTTATTTTTATGGGAATTCATTAAATGTAGTGTGAATTCGCAATTCAAATCTCACTTTCTAACATTTGACCCAGTGTAACAATTTTAAGATATCAATCGATGAGTTGCGTTGGTCAAGCGATGTGTCTAGTCTTCGGTTCAAGTGTTATTCGCCCATTGACATTATGTGAAAGTGATTTTTTTGACCTGGATTTAAACAAGATGCTTTAGGATTATTTGAAAGTTTAAAAGCATGTTGTTGTCATAAAGTTTTACTATTATGGGCTGTTATGGGCTTTTGAATTTCCTTTCGATGGCGTAACAACATTAGAGGTATATTGTTCAATATTTTGATTGTTATTATTAAGGAACGGCTACCATAATTTGTAAATATTTGAATTTGTATATAAATATTGTAATTACTGGTATATAATTTAATCAAATTAAACCTACCTATACTAAAAAACAGTATTATAATCTCTTTGGTAATTTTCCATTCAGTGGCACATTTTCTAATCGTTCTTATATTTTTCTAGTAGAATTACTACAGATAGAGTAACACTTGTATTTATGTAACGAGAGTTACAAAACACATCCAAATTACCTACATTACAAGACGTTACAAATAAAAAAATAGTAAGTTTTCATCTTCGGCTACGCTGACTGCAATCACAAAATTATTTACAAATTCTAACGTAACATGAAGTACTAACAAAATGTCGCTTAGTGACATAGAAACATGCAATTGCAACACGTTTTGTCGCCTGCAACACACAATGCTCACCCCTAGAGCAAGTGTCAAATGTTAAACAAAGGCGGTGTGTTTGCCGAATATTTTTTACGAAACATTTGCTTTAACACTCTCCTCGTTGACCTGTTGTGCACGAGTTTTAAATGTCAATTTAATTTACGTTTTATTTTTTAAACTAAAAGTTATTGTTAGCTTCTTCTATGTGCAATCAGTATTTTCAGTTCTAGTTGAAAGGTGCCGCAATATTTCTGACCCGTATATGAAATATTTTACGATAGATTGTATAGCTTGGTAAGCAAATTACAAAAATAAAGTTATTAGAGTTTAGTCCATATGATGAACGGCTTAATTTTGTCGACACTTCAAAATCTGTTTAAATAGCTTCAATGATATTGCTACCATTAAGTCCCAAGGAGGGTTGGCGTCAGGCAGGCGGCCGGCCGTAAAACATCTGCCAAAACTCTTATGACTCCAAATAATAATTGGGAGCAGGGCAGGAGATTGAATAAATGATATTGCTATATTTCTGATTAACTTCGTTGCGGGATTTTGACAATTTAGGTCCCCTTAGATTCGCTGAGCTTCATTGCTCGGCGCCTATGCTGTGCGTGCTGCTGTTGATCCTGGAATACAGGAGTTGCAGTGGCGGGTGTGTGGTGGGATAGGGCCAAATGATATTGCTACCATTAAGCGCAATGATACCACTTTATTGTAAGTATGTATACAAAAATCACCGCAGAATAGTGACTTCATTATAATTACAAAACTCCTAAGAAAAAAAATCATTGTACTTACATTCTTTTTATGTTTAGAATATTACTCTCCACATACAAACGAAACATTACATCGCCTCGATCTTTGGCCCCATCGTAACACAATGTTATTCGAAGAACCTTTCTCACTACAAAGGAACTGTTTAGTAATAACTTTGCTAATAAACTGCGGACAAGCTTCCGTGTCGGAGCTTTCGCATTTATCTTTCCATGTCAAGCCGTTATTCTCTTTAACAACCTATTGAAAGCCTTCCCGGCTTGAATTCTAGAACCTTTTCATGACAACTTATCATAAAGATTTAAGATTTATTTATTCAGAATTTTCTTGACGTTTTTATAGCGATTATGTTTCTGTGGCGCAATTGATTAGGAACTAAACTGCAAAAAGTGAACGCTAGAAGTTTTGGTTTTCATTTTTTTTTCTTGGTATTTCCGTTAGTACAGAGTTTAAACAACCTGTGATCAAAAACTTAAGCAAGGAATAGTTACGATGACTTTTAAAAATCACGCAAACAAATATATACGGTATAATTCCGATCACTATAACTACGAGTATAGTCTTAGTTGTCGATCACAGTTTATTTACATCCAGTGTGAATACAAACAAAAAAAATAATTTGATTATCGAAAGATTAAAACAATTAGATATTAAAAGTTCCTACAGAATCTTTGAGGAGCGCTGGTGGCATAAATAAGATACTCAACTGTCTGTTAGCTGGGAAGTTTATGTTGTGTAACAAAAAACTGACCTTTATCATCGTGACAAATTATGACCTTTCTTGGGGTACATAAAATATTCAAATCGTACTTAAGAAGACCATGATTAAGTGTATATTATTCATAACTCCAGAGAATCTATAACTTATAATCGCCCACTGTGTCCCACTAAATGCGCTCCCGCGTAATATTCCATCGTTAGGTAACAAGCAAGATGTTTTATTATTTTGACGAAACTGCTATTAAGTTGATGGTAAGGCTTTTCACAATGTATTCCGCAAGTTATGGCGCGGCGGCGACTTTATGAAGGGACGTTAAGCGATGTGATAAATATTCAAGATAGGTTTATGGGCCTAACTCAAGCACATAAAAGGACCGAGTCATAAATATAAATGTATATACATATGTAGGTATGTATAATAAATAAGCTGATATAGTTTAAATTATTTTGGACTGCCTTAAGGACGCATTTGGTTAGAAACCAGGTAGTGAAACGAGGTGCCATGAATTCGATTCCATGCTGAAACAAATGTTTATACGTTTTACAAATATTTATTTGTCAGATAAATATTTGTTTGATAAATCTCTCATAGTTTCCCATATTACAAAACATGTGTGTTGTTTATGTATGCAACTATATTGTTATCCATCAATTGTTAAATTCAATAGCCTAAATCGTCCATAATGCATTTATTTAGAAACTGCAATTTAATTGTCGTAATAAAAATAATACATGTTTGCACATACATAAATATATTTCAAGTACTATAGGCTTTAGGAACTTATTTTTCTTGCCACATAGTAGGTAAACAACATCGCTTTCTTTAATTGTTTAATAGTGACAAAACAATCTATGGTAATTATTTTAAAAGCAACGGAATAACTTCATCACTAAAATTGCTACTCAAAATGGCGTAGCGCGTTGAAATCTTTTCTATGACAAAAATCGGAAAACTACGTAAGATCAAACTCATTCTTTCTCATACGAACCATTTATCTTTACCATATTTATATTATGAGAAAATGAATAATGACACCACAGTTTCATTATACCCGACCTCGGATACTTAACCTACCGCCTTCTTGTGTCCTTCAGCACCCACTTATTGCGCATACATTTTCTATACTTACAAAGTTGAAGAGTTTGTTTGTCTACTTGAACGTTTATCTCGGGAACTAATGATTTGACTGAAGTAATGATTTATATGCTAAATAGTCGATTTATTGAGGAAAATTTTCAGATGTATAACATCAAACTATGACCAATAGGAGTAGAGTAGTAATGTGACAAAAACGGAAGACAAAAGTCTTAAAGTTGAAAACATTCCTTAAAGTTTCGCATTCGAAGCTGCGAGCCAAAGGCTGTGTTTATATAAATCACTTGCACTAATGGCGTGCTCTCGGGTCAATGTCGGTAAATACGTGGTGTAACCTTAATGAGGTCATAAAAATCGTTTATTAACATGTGATTTTTGACAGCATACTGTGTGAGGCGGTACTTAAATTAAGACACGTTTTGGTATGATAGCGGAGTATTTTTTTCATCTATGATGAGATTAAAATATTTAGTTATACCTTGTATCAGACATATCCTGACAGTCATTTTATACATAGTATAATTTTGTACAGACGGAAGACCGAGTCTTAAAATATGAGTTAATGACGGGATTATCCTCGTGGTATGAAATACATATGTGGCTAATGGTGAATATCTAAATCGCCAACCCGTATTAGGCCAGCCCGGTGGACTAAGGCCTAAACTCTATCAATGGAAGAGAAAGCCCGTGCCCAGAAATGGGACGTATATGACCTGATGATGATGATCTATTCATATAAATTTAAAAAATCCTTTTGCAGGCTCAACATTTCTCAACTTTTTAGGAGTCCTGAATTCTTTTAGCAATAAGGTGTGTGTGTTAATTATACACACATAAAACTACTTTTAAAATCAAAGGTGTGTCTGGCATTCCACCTCGCGACCATCTCGTATGTCGAGGCGATCACGTACAAACAGTTATGATAATATTTTCACGGTTCCAGTCCATAAAGCGATGCGTCGAAAGCCATAAAAATAATTCCGATAGAGTTATGGTTGTTAGTTCGGATAACAACCGTGATGATCGATATGGCGTGACTGAGCGAAAGTCAGTTGTATTCGCTTTTGTTTATTTGTTTGTTAGTATTGTTTAGAATGTTGTAAATTCTTAACATATTTATTTATTGTATCAATAAAATTTATCCACCTATTGTATCTACTTAATCCTAAGATTGACTAGAAAATGAGTTGGCGTTTTTTTTTTATGCAAATATGAAACAATTATAGCCTAGATAGACAAATTAATACGTGGATTTGCCGAGTAGATGTTCTCGAAAATAACATTTATTTATTTTACATTTAAAAATAATTTATTAACTGCGTAACTGTACCGTTTTAGGAAAACAATGGCTGTACAAAACTTTCAAATTGGTGGGAATTTAAACAATGTAATTATTTATAGCGAACAATTGTTTTAAATTTTAGCTGTTTTAAAATTTAAACAACCATCTTAATATCTTACTCATATTATGATTAAAGTTACTCACTATTAATTAAGAGTAAAAATAAATTCACCGCTATTACAAATATATCTTCGTCAATAAATCTCCAAAGTTTTCCAACCGAGCCTATAAAAGATAATATAAACACATCTGCCTGTATAAGTAGGTCGCTATAGACTTCCACTCTCACCTATTAGACACATGATGGATGTGAAAAAACATCGCTTTTCCCATTAGAGCCGTCCAATAAGCGCTAAATGAGCGCACAAAAACAAACAAGCGTATTATACAGATTGAATTATGATTGCACATCATTGTAGAAAATCTGATTGAAAGCCTGAGAGCAGGCACTTGAGGCTGTCAATCGAGAGGGGATTGTGGGTTAAGAGGATTCTTTGATAGGACGTAATCACTCGGTTTTTTAAATATAGGTTACATCAACGTTTAGAGGCAATAAAACAGCTGGCTTTAACATTTAAGTGCAGAATTTGTGAAGATATAGGTACTTACGTATTTTTATTTTTAACACTCTTCTAATAACTTTATGCGTACATGTGAATGTTCATATTAGTGGCGATACTGCCACAGAAAGCTTCACATGTTTATAGTGTAATGTCTGGTCTATTGGGGATCAGGATATTTTCATTTGTATGTCAATTTCCCCTTGCCAAATAAAGATTATTATTATTATTAAATTAATTAATGCCAAATTATAAAACAGCCAGAAAAATAATTCAGGTATAGACAAACAGCATACACATTTTAGATTTAAATGAAATTTTCTTCCAATTTTCACGATGTAAAACTCATTTCCACAACACTATTACTCAACCAGAAGGCCGCATAAAATGTCGGCCGCAACGATGTAGCAAAAAAAGGTTTGCATAAATACGCATTATTCATAAACACGACCAATAGACTAGAAACGTGTTGGCAAAGACATTGGCTTTTAAATGAACTTTACTTGAGGAGAGTGTTGGAAAAGGCCCGTGATAGAATAAGATACGAGTAGAACAAAAACAAACAAGCAGTGATGGCCTCGAGGTTTGGGCGCGCGGTCGAGAATCTCGACGGTCGCGGGTTCGAACCCCAGGCACACACCTCTGACTTTTCGAAGTTATGTGTGTATTCACATTGAATTATCACTTGCTTTAACGGTGAAGGAAAACATCGTGATGAAACCTGCACACCTAAGAGTTCTTAGGAATTTCTTAGGTGTGTAGTCCGCCAACCCGCACTAGGCCAGCGTGGTGGACTAAGGCCTAAACCCTCTCAATGGTAGAGGAGACCCGTGCTCAGCAGTGGGCGTATATGGGTTGATGAAGAAGAAGAAGAACAACAACAAAAACGCATTATTACACTTGTATAGTCCGTCAACCCGCACTAGGCTAGCGTGATGGACTGAAGCCTAAAACCCTCTCAATTGTGGAATAGGCCTTCACGTGTCCCACGGCACGAGCACGGGCCACCTCTACCATTGAGATGGCTTAGCTACATAATTCGAGTTGGCGGACTACACCTCAAAAATTCCTAAATAAATTGTGCAGGTTATAACACGATATTTTTCTTTAGCGTAAAAGCAAGTTATAACTCATTGTGAATACACACTGCTTAAGTATGTATTAATCAAAAGTATTAACCAAATTTGATTACATATTGTTTGGAGATACATGGGATCTTTCTTAGGTACATAAGTTGCATTTTTATTATTAAACATCACTCGCGCGATGCTGGGTTTCACTACTCATAAATAAAGTAAGCCATACACTAGATCCATTAACCTCAGGCTGTTAAAACCTCATCTCCCTCGCATTGGCAGATGAGTATCGTTTTTGCTGACCCACGAACTAGTGACTCCGATGATCGCAATCAGCTTACTTTCATGCAATTACGTGTTCACAATTTGTCTGATGTCGACGCAGGTGTAGAAAGGCAGAGGGTATTAAGCACTTTTAATGATTGGAAATAAGTGTGAGATATATTATAGAAATTCTGGGTGCGACTCATGGATTAAGCAAACTTCAGGTATGTAACCTCACGCCTCGCCCAGGTATGAATCACTTTAAATCCAAATGTTCTGTTGATCTGTTGGTTTTTTAAATAGTGTCCGTGATTAAATATCTCTTGTTACATAATTTATTACGATATTTTATTGGCATACAATACATTCTATTGCAGTATAAAGTGATATTACACTATTTATATGCCAAATATCTGATCAATATTTATACTAGCATTTTACAGTAGACAGGATGTTTTTGACGAAAAAATACAGGCACATATCAAACATGACACCATTTTTCTTTAAATAAAAACTACAATAAAACAACAAATCATCAGGCACTAGAACTTTCCAGAACGTTTCCAATTGAATTATTATTAATCTATAATCAATATATATCTTGTAAAGCCAAATTACCTCGATTAGTATGCTAAAAGGCGAGCATCGCGCGTCGGCATTCGAGACATCGGAGAAAGTGGCAGACGTCGAACACTCGCAAGCATTGTTCGCTTTTTGCACGGATTTTGTGAACATATTGTCAGGGATTTTTTTGGAAGCTCCTTTGTGAAGTGCCTTTTGCGGATATAACACTTTTTAAAGATTTCTTAGAGTACAGCGTGATTGCGAGTTGAGTTACTTCTGGATTAATATATTTTTAAACTGTAAATTTATTACTTCAATCAACATAAAGTTAAATGAATTACAATTTGGTAAATTTAAAAATATAGAAAGTATTGCTATAACAAGCATTTTATAAACTTAAGGTAATGCTTTAAAAATTATCCAGTAAACCAGTTTAACTAATAAAAACATTACGTAAAAACATAAAATAAGTACCTTGAACTTTGTATCCGAACTTGACCCTTTCCAGCTCAAAATAACAATGTACTTGCTCTTAAAGGTAAATTTAATGCAGTACACATGTAGTGCTGACAATCGTCAGAAATTTATCGTGCATTATTTTATATATCTATCCATTTCAACCTATCTTACAATGTCTTTCACTGTCTTATAATGACGGACTATTCCTATGGTCTCTATAATTTCCTGTAGGTGATAAATCATCTTCATCATCATCAATCTATATGCGTCCCATTGCTGAGCCGGCGTCTCCTTTCATCATCATCATCATCATCAACAGCCTTTAATTCGTCCACTGCTGGACATAGGCCTCTCCTATGGCACGCCACTGGGCTCGATCTTCGGCTCTCCTCATCCAACCACTGCCAGCCACCTTGCGGATATCGTCACCCCACCTAGCCAGAGGGCGTCCTACACTACGTTTGCCGAGGCGTGGTCTCCACTCCAGAACACGTTTACCCCAACGGTTATCGGTTCTGCGACAGATGTGACCCGCCCACATTATTATATTGACTCCTTTATCATTTACCTATCATCCTCGGTCGACCCGCTCGGTTTAGGCTTTAGTCCACCACGCTGACCTAGTGCGGAATGGCGATGTTTTCTTACATCACAAAAGCATGTGACAATTATATGAATACACACATAACTTCGAAAAGTCAGGGGCGTGTGCCTGGGGTTTGAACCCGCGAGTGTCGAGATTATCGACCGCGCGCTCAAACCTCGAAGCCATCACTGCTCCGAAATTGATAATAAATACTGAGTATTTTTTTTACATTTGCATAAACGAGCAAAAATCATGTTCACATACACACTCAAGGAACGTCACGCGATATTTTCTGATCGTCTGACGTTAAGCAATCTAATCTCACGACGCGGTCATTCGCTTTTCATTCATATCATATTTATATGGTAGAATGGGCAAATAAATCCTATTATATTAGAAAAGTACTAAAAAAATATTAAAGTTTTGCTATTTGAGAATTTTATAACAAAAGCAACAGTGATACTTCAGGAACTGGAAATGAAATCAGTGAATTTTTGATCTCAGGTACGAGTACATATAATCGTCGCATAGTAAATTTCGCCAATAAGTTCAAATATCATCATATTAAATTTACTATCATATTTTTGAATATACTGTTTATATATTATATATTCAAAAATATGATAGTAAATTTAATATGATGATATTTGAACTTATTAGAAAAGATGAAAGGAAACCGTCTGTTGTGGTATGGGCACATTATGAGAAAGAATGAATCATATGTAGGAAAAAAGGTGATGAACATGAAAGTGGATGGATGGGCGGGCCGAGGAAGGCCAAAGAAGAGATGGATGAAGTGCGCGACTGAAGATATGAAAAAGAAAGGGGTGAATGAAGACATGACGGCTGATAGGGATGTGTGGAAGGAGAAAACATACTGCGCCGACCCCAAGGAATAAATTGGGACCAGGGCAGGCGAATGATGAAATGATGATTTTTGAATATACTGTTTAGTAAAATAATAGTGGATCATTCCAGTAACATAAAATTTCATATTGGAAAATTTTAAAATATTTGAACTTGCCTAACCGCAACAGTCTGAAGCTTAGTATCTTACACGCAAATTACATACTATATATAATTGAAACGTTCAAAACTCAAGGTAAAATATAATACCCACGTACTATACCCTTGAAAAAATACAAAAACTTGATGAAGGAAACACGCTAACTACCTTTTACTACTGCCAAAGGCGGTAAAAATTGGAGTAAATTATAAACACGTTTATAAAAGGGCATACAGGGTTATCGACATGATTAATTGTCTCAGCTGATTTTTACTATCTCAGCTGTTTTATCTAGAGGTCTCGAGTCCGATTCTCAAGTCGGAAAAATGGTTTGGAATTATTCTACATATTAGAAATTTTCAGTAGGAAAGGAGTTCGGTAATGTGGTCGTAAAATAATAAAATGCTCACTCTTTAAAAATATAAAAATTTCCTCGCGAAAAGTAGGTGCAAAAATGCACCTCTACCCACACTTTTTGGGAAACAGATTTCGCCATCAATTCCATTTTGTTTCATCTTCTGGTAAGTTAATGTTTTCGTGATACTATTTTCTCTGACACTACTATATACAAATTAAACTTTCACTTAATGAGGAGTACGTTAATCTTCTGCGGTCTCATTAAACCATTACATAATGGGGGTAGGCAGCGAAACCGCACTAAACTATACTTACAGTTGCTTAAAAATTGTAATGATATTGCAAAAGCATGGCGTTATTACATAGTCTGCATTGTAGATCATATCTTGTTGGATTGCGAAAGACTTCCAAATTTTTCCGTAGAATTTTAAATGGATCAGGCATATTAAAATTTTGTTCAAGTATTAGTTAAGGAACTAGTTAAAATCTTAATAATAAGTGTTAAAGTTTAAAATAGCTATGTAGTTTTTTTACAATAGGAGTTAGGTGAATAAACTGCTGACAGCATCATCATACGCCCAGATATGTCTCAGTACTGAAGACGCACCTCTCTAGAACTGAGAGTGTTTTGCTAAAGTCCACCACCAAAGAACTTTTATCATATTTTCAGGTTTCCGCACGTAAAGTACGCGATAATTCATTATGAATACACACATAACTTTGCCTGGAGTTTGTAAGTTCGACCGCCGAGATTCTCGACTATTATTCTTCTCGACTATTTCTGATTCTTACAATATACGTCAAAATCTTACGAAAGACATACAAAGTCTGATAATTGACTGAAGGCTCATTAATCTCCTATATATAAAGGAGTTAATAATTCCCAAGCACGTCCGACTTTTACTCAATAGGTTGAAATCACACGTTTTGTAAACATTCAATGAAATAGCTTATTAGATAGATTGTATCTGGACAGTACAATTTCTGATACCCACGACTTTGTGAACTTTAGTGTGGGATATGTACTACATGTTGCACGAAAGGTTGAATCCCACGGATAAATTTTGAAATAATAGAAAAATGTTTAAAAGTTTTATATTTTTTTCTTCATTAAATATATTGTCTATTATAGTTGTTTCAACTTAACACGAAACTTTAGACTTCATAATGAATGTTCTTCCCCATTTTCACTACATCCTCGATAAATAAACTATTCACAAAATGAATTTTTAATTTCAAAAAATAGTTCCTTAGATTAGTACTTTCAAACAAATTCATCAAAATCTCCACCTTTACAACAATTTTATAGAGTATTCAGCCCGTCTATGTGTACCACACTTATAATAAGTTGTCTACGAAGTTTACTTTGCCAGAAAAAAAGTATTTTAAACACCACCCAGACTACATCATGCGACAAAATAACACTCATTACACCAATTTTTATTGCGATGTCCAATGTAAATTTACTGCATAAACAGCTTTTAATGTTTTCTTTGAACATCCCTTTCACTTCCTCGTCTTATGATATAATGTTTTAACCTATGGCGCAATGGTTAAGAGCTGAGATTGGAAAGGCGCGGATTCTATTCCGCCACTTATAAGGTGTCATTAGATGAAATAACTCAGGTGTTGTAAATGATGAGAGTGTTAAGTCATTTATAAAGATATCTGCTTGATATCTGTATTGCAGATAGGTATAATAAGGTATTATTTGGTAATGATAAGTCTCAAAATAACGAGAAATACGAATTCAATAAGTTTACGAAATCACAAAAATATGCTGAGTTAAGTACGAGTATGTGGTAATTCAGCTATTGATACCTTAATGTATTCACCACTTCTCCGATAAAGGAAATGTAAAAACATTGAGAGGTAATCCGCATACTATAAAAATCTAGACCCACCACGCTGGCCTAGTGTGGGTTGGCGGACTACACACCTATGAAATCCCTAAGAACTTTTTTAGGTGTCCAGATTTCCCCACAATATTTTCCTTTATCGTTAAAGTGATAATTCATTGTGAATACACCCATAGCTTCGAAAAGTTAGAGGCACTAGAGTGTTGTACTAAAACCTAAATACGGTCTGCCGTAGAGGCCTGTTGCCAACAGTAGGACGTGTATTGGCTGAAGACGAGTATACTTTAGCTTTTTCCCGTATTGTAGATTTACAATAAAGTATTTCCTATAGTATTGTATGGTAACTACCGTTCAGAAGGTTGCACATAAGTCGGAAACAAAGAAAGCCCATAGACAAATACTAAGGCATAAGTAACGAAGACTTTCTCCATAACTAATCGGTTTTAGTTAGCAGCATTGTATGAGTTCGCTTTCCAGCAAATATTGACTATTGTTAATGATGGAAATTGTGAAAACTCTCCATGTATTGTCACAACGATGTACAAATTGTTAGTAAAAACATAAGCCTTTGTTTTCAAACGGTATAGAAAGTAGAAACGTATGGAATATGGTATTTGAAATGAGAAAGAACAATTATCTTCTTTTTTATTAAAGTAGATTATGGTCTGAATCTGCCTACCTTTATACGTTATCCCAAAACAAAAATAAGTGTAATTGCAAGTTGACTTTAAATACAAAAATGGTTCTTAAGGATGGTAATAAGATGATAATAAACGGCAATACAATATTTTTTGAATCTCATAGACTTGCCCAAGTATGTGCCTCTCGAAGTCTTAATTATTGAGCTTTTAGTTTTTACAAAATCTAAACCCCAGTTGCACATATATTTTCAATAAAAAGCGCAATATAAACATAAAAATGACAGAAAATAATTACAAAATCATCAAACAAAACTACAAGAGTTTAAACGCAATTAAACAAATTCTTCACGAAATCCTTCACACAATTATCTTCATACAAATAAATAGTATTTTCAAAAGCCAGTTCCGCTAGCACAGTTTCCACACGTAACGCCACGAATTAAACACATTAGACGCATTTGAGACAATGGCACGCCAGGCCTTTGAGATAACCATCTGGCACCGCGAGTCGGCGCGTGCGCAACCTGCTGTCAAAGATTAAGCAATCGACAGAACGGACATAAGATTGACCATTTTTTTCTTGACTAACGATTTGTAAAACGCACTTTTTTTCTTTCTTTATACAAATTTATTTACACAATACCTCGGGAGCTTATTTTTAAGCATAATAACATATGCAAAAGGTGTTATCAAAAATCAATAATTACCCTTTACGATTCCTAACGATGTTGAGTCACGCTAATTAACAATTACAGTCAACAATTAACCAAATCATTACACGCAAAATGTAGACGTTTCCAGGAAACAATACGCAATAAATAACAATGTGCTAATTCACTAGTAGCTTCGTGATTATTATGAATGAAGTACTTTCTAATTTAAATGTGAAGGCTACTTTTGAATACAATCAATAGACATTGTATTTTTTTTTTGAAAAATCAGACCCAAGGCAATTTTATTTAATTTTTAAATTTTTTGTAATTTTTACAGAGGCCTATGTCAAGTAGTCGACGTCTTTAGGCTGATAATAATCATGACGATGAAATTCAGTAAACCTTATAGGTTCTTGCCGAAGAATAAAGCCTCTATTCTGTATAGGATTGTGCTATAGATTATAATCAGATTACTAAATAAAAAAGTTTATTATAATTAAACACATGTTGAATATTGAACATTGTGCATGTTAAAAGCTGCCCTACTAGCTTTGAGATTATACTTTATTGAATAAAATATGGATTTCATTTACAATAAAACAAACCAACGTCATTGTTTTATGATGTTATACATTTAGGGGATTCGATCCCGGTCGATTTTTGTGATCCCGGGATTTCGGGATTATCAACAGATAATCCCGGGATCCCGGGACAGTCCCGGAATTGTATTAGTAATAAAAAGTGGTAACAAAAAGAAAGTAAAGTAAAGTAATAAAATCAATCTTTTATTTTAAATCTTTACTTAAATATTAAAAAATAAAACAAAATTATAAGTTCTTCTGATAAAATGAACAAACTAAGCCCTTTTATCTAAACAAAGAAACGCCATTATACTATAAAAAAAAGACTATGCAAAAGAGATCAATATATTTTAAATAAAATATAAATATAGGAACTATAAATTACTTATTTAAGCCACGAAAATAAAATCTTGGAAATAACAAAGCATCCAACGTTTCATCCGAAAGCATACTTCTTAATTTGTGGCACAAATATGAAGAAGTGTAAAAAGCGCGTTCAGGCTCGATGGAAGTTGGAGGGATCGTCAATAACTTTTTATAGGTCTTCTCCAAATTACAGCCTCGTGTAAAACTAGCCTCATAAAGAGTAATTTCTTGTTTAATGATCTTAGAAAGCACATTTTTATTGATTTTTATTATAAATATGTCAATCCCGAAAATCCCGGGATTTATTGAATTTAATCCCGAAAATTTCGGGACTGAAAAATGACCGGGATCCCGGGATCCCGGGCTTCGGGATCCCGGGATCGATACCCCTATATACATTACACAATATGTTATACAAATCTTATTTAATCTGGAACACACAAATAATACAAAAATATTGATAATCACCGCTCTGTCGGTTCTGCAATCTTCATCTATGCCACCATAATGACGAATAATACCCATAATGACAGTATGACATTAAGTATAACTCGATGACACGGCCAGGTCTCTTTATGCGAATCAAAGGTGCATTAGTCACTTATTATTAGACATTTGGCAATATTGCACGTATTTTTAGTAAATTGGCAATTTGTGGTAAGGTTAATAGAATGTAGTTTTGTACTACGAAGAAATAATTTAATAATTTTAATTAATCTATTAATGTCCATCTCAGCGACTCATGGCATAAATGTACCATGGGATTAACACGTTCGGGGTTTGATTCTCGGCTTGGGCGAAAAATAATTATTCGGTAATTTTTAATAGCATTACCTTTTAGAGGGGATTTAAAACATACTGGAAAAACTTGGATGTTTTCTCCATCTCTGAAAATCCCTTCACCGAGAGTGTGTATGTGTGAATATGGAATCGTTTTTTATAAATTTTAACAAACTTTTGGTGGTTATAGATATTAATAACAAAACTTAGGTCTCTCAGATTTTTAAAAATCGTAGAAATATCTGTATTCACGAAAAAATAGAGACAAAGCCTAGACCAATTTAATAATCTATGCCATAAATATGACAGATTGTCCTTCATATTTTTACGTCGTGGGAAAAACATCATAATAAATATAAATCATAAATTTAGCACTCGCGATACTTTCCCATTAAAGATCAAGGTTTCCTGAGAGCCTTGGTCATTTTTTCGTCTTTTCGGTAGCCATAGCAGCAAAAACGAATAATTAAGTTTTATAAAACAGTTTGTGAGTACAATCAAGGGTTCTAGAGTTTTATTCAGATAGGGCGGAATTTTATTGGCAGTCTTTGTCACAAGACTGCCTCATTGACTTGCGATACAAGTATGTGCCGAGCGACCTAGAGATCCTGGGTTCGATTCCCGCCTCGCGCAAAGTGTTATGGGGTTTTTCTATTAAGTACAAAATTTTTAGTAGCAGCAAGGAGTCGAGAAATTTGCCCCAAAAACAATAAATACACCCAACAGTCACATACATAGTCCTGACCCCACACTAAGATACGAGTCTTGTGTCGTGGGTATCAGAAACTACGAGAGACTTTTCCGTCTCACAAACACCCAGACCCGAAACAAATATTTGTGGATCACACAAACATTTGTCTCGGTGCGGGGATCGAACCCGCGGCCGCTCGTTTCGCAAGCTGGTGTCTAACCAACTGCGCCACGGGGCTGTCAACGGCAATAGGCTTGCTCCCTATTGGCTCCCCTATGCAGCTCTGACCTTATAGCTGAGGGGTTTGGGCTTGATCCATCACACTTGTCCAATTATGTATATAAACTTATCAAGACAAGAATATATCGAGACAGAAAGGTTGAATAATCGTGGAAGTTATCTTAAACCGTCATCTATATTGCATTTTTTAGCGAATATATTATACAACAAGATGCCTAGGTTACGTGTATTCACAGCATTCATAATATAATCTGATAAAACTAGAAAAACACGCTATATTATGCGGTTATATTGTAAAAAGTTTATTCAAAAGTAAGGTAGCATTTCTTACTATCAAAGTGAACACACGACATCTATGATAAAATGTTATTATAATAATCATCATCATCATCAGTAGCCGCTTAAATACGTTCCACCACTGGGCAGAGGCCTCCTCTATAGATAAAAGGGGTTAGACCATAGTCCACCACGTTAGCCTTATGTGAGCTGGCGGACTACACACCTAAGAAATTCTTAAGAATAGTATTTTCTATCACCATTAAACCAGTGGCGTGCCTAGGGTGTCAAACTAAGGCAAGCCCAAATGTTTATTTAGTAGCAGCATATTTTTTTTGGTACGTAGGACTAATAAATACTTACCGGTTAGTACTCACATTCATGTTTATAGCGTTATTTTATAAATAAACAATCGTTAAGTTCGTTATTCGGAACTATGTAAGGCAAGTCGGGCTTTCGGGCTTCTATGGAAGTACCGCCACTGATTAATTTAATGATTTTGATGATTTTAATGATTAAAGTAATAATTCAATGTGAATACCTAGCAATGCCTAGCTTCGAATAGGTGTGTGATTAGGGTTTGAATCCGCGACCGCCGAGATTCTTAAACGCCTGTCTAAACCTATGAAGCATACGTCACATACTTTTGCAGCAAAACATTGTCTAGCATGTCTTCGTCTATCCCACGACTGTCAAAGCGTGACGATATGTTAAACCATTCACGCGAGAGAACTTAATATCCGAAGCGAAATCGTTCACTTTCTCGTCTGTTGTCTGTGACCCGAGCTTGAATGGGAATTTCTTTATACATTATTAAGTACTGCCATTTATAATTGTGCATGCTCAAGTGGAACAAATCGTGTGATATCTTAGTTATATGAGGCTCGAAATGCAGCTGGTGAATCTAAGGAGTAATCATGATATTGTGGATGTTCATGGGCGGTGTTCTCCACATAAAATCAGGTGTCTGCGAGCTAGTGAGCTCATTAATCTCCTTTCCCATAAAAAAATCCAATTTGATTATAAAACCAAACCTAGCTAGGGCATGAATCTACCACTTCTTAACTATGTTTTATTTCATAATATCCAGAGAAGATGCTTTCAACAAATGGCAGATAAAATTATACTTATTTTTTTTGAGATAATAATGATTGTTTCTTATAATTGAACTGAATTTGGCCCTAATAAAATTTAAAAAGATACAAAACAACCACATAATTACTTCAAACCCTGCATTAAGATACAAGTCATGTGTTGTAGCAGTGGCGGTACTTCAATAGAAGCCCGAAAGCCCGACTTGCCTTACATAGTTCCGAATAACGAACTTAACAATTGTTTATTTATAAAATAACGCTATAAACGTGAATGTGAGTACTAACCGGTAGGTATTTATTAGTCTTACGTACCAAAAAAAATATGCTGCTACTAAATAAACATCTGGGCTTGCCTTAGTTTGACACCCTAGGCACGCCACTGTCTTGTAGATGTCAGGAAATGCGGAAGACTTTATGGTCTCATGAACACCGACATGATATTTATTGAACACTTTTGCATTAGTTCGAGTTCCTTCGGCCATTCGTTTCGCAAACTCTTTTGAACTAATTCCACCAACTCAGGCAATATTTACATTAAGTAGCTGTCACGTACATAAAAAATACGAAACGGCTGTGAATTTTTGCCGCCAAGCGTGGACATGACATAATAAAACATCTCTAAACGAGTTGGACTGGCCGCGTGTTACGAAAATCCCGCAGTATGCAAAACACTTTCTACCATTGTTTTATTATATAATTGGATACCAAGCTAGTATTTGCGTGTTCAGTAGAGAAATTTCTGGTCTTAAATTGATAATAGGACTCTCTGGGAATCTGTAGGCAAGTGACGATCATTTCTAAAAAATAAAAATGATTTACTTTAAAAGTATGAGTTTCTCTGCAAAAAAGTCATACTTTACAAATTATTTAAAGGTATTGAATATGACTGAATAATATAAATAAAAATCAACAGTAACATAAATTTTAGGAAACTTACTAAATTTGAGTTTCGTGTATAAGTTTTTTATACTTTAACATAGAAATACTTTGATATAATATTGACACAGGATAATAAATCAACGCAAAGAAAGATATTTAAGTAATCTTAAAATTATGACATGGAAAAATATTTGTAAATTTTTACAAGTATACACCGTATCCGCTGAACAAAGGAAACCAATTGTACAATACCTAATAAATATTACTTATCATATAAATTACCCGCTTATCACATTTATAATGATTCATTTGAATGCGCTAAGTATGCAGTAATGTGTAAATAGTTTCAAGGATTATTTATTTGCCAACGATTTCACCCATGATTATCATAAATAAGAAATATAAAACACAATCATACACGCTCTTAGCCTTGAATGGGTAGGCAGAAGTAGTTTACGGTAGCTTCTGACCTTTTAGACATTTTTCATAACTTCAACTTAAAAAATATAGCTGGTATTCTCATCATGTTCCACTCAAACTAGATCAGCCTGGTGGACTAAGGCTTTAACCATTTAGTTGTAGCAGAGGCCCGTGCACAACAGTGGAACATATAAGGGCTTATGATATGTAACCAGTATTTATTATTTTCGACAATTTATTTCTAGTTTTTTTTTATTACCAAAATGAAAAGTACTGTTCTATTTTTCTCATCACTTAAAGACTAGAAATATACAAAAATATTATGCAAAATTCCCCCAAAAACAACATAAACGCATAGAATCCGAAACGATTAGTACACTCAGCCTTCCATTTATGTTAATAGGTCTTATTCATGGTCATAACACACGAACAAAATCGATGTTATGCTCAAATGTGGGACAATTCGTCTAATACGCTTTTATGGTCATTCTGTACGGCTGTGAATGGATTGGCATTTACAAGCGTAACGTGCTCCTCTTTTTAATCATATGAAGTAAACTGCTTATTGTTCTATAGTTCATGTTTAGATATAATGAGACTTCTCTTTGTAATAGAATGGTATATTTGGAGGTTACTTTACCTAGGTGGGTCTTAGTCATAATATTTTAGTCTAAAAAAGGTATCCCTGTGCGCACAAGTATAACGTACTTTTTGACTTTACATACATACATTAAAGAAACTGAATTAAGACTGCTTCGTCATCTCGCGCCAAAAGTAATAGTCGTCCGATGTAGAAGTCTCTGATTCGCTTCCAGGGTCGGGCAAAGGGTTATTTGGTTAGTCCATCAAGATATTTTTAGTAGCAGCACGGTGCCTGCGCAAAAAAGGGCAATAGCCTCGGCCCTATGACCGTCTATGATATAACGTAATCCATACACACATGGCGAAATGTGAGCGCGGAAATGCATGTCTGTCTACCCCTTTATGGAATACAGGCAAGTAGTTATATATAACATCGTTATTACATATACGGTTTTTAAATGCAACCATGTATCAGCAATATTAAAATTAGGAAATATTGAATTTATACTAAACGGTAGCACAAGCCATTCCTTACAAAAGGTATATTTATTCCCAACTTAAATTATTTTTGATATCAGTGCTTTTAAAAATAAAATCACATAAAATATTATAAACAGTTCCACATTACTTTATTCCAGATTTAACTTACAATCAAATACCACTTTTAAAAATAAAACCACGTATGTATCTTATACACAATCCTCATACTACCATTCATCGTAGTAATCAAGATAGTTATTTAAATTATTCATTGTTTAAAGAATTTATATCCGTTCCGTTGTGACGTAATAAGCAATTAACTTTATGAGTTCTAGTTGTCCGTGGATGTCATTTCTTGTTTAAATTAATGTGGTATAATCGTTGTTTCATTAAAGTATGTGCCGTGCGATCTAGAGGTCCTGGATTCGATTCCCGCGTCGGACAAGGTGTTATTGGATTTTTCCATTAGTAAATTTTCAGTAGCAGCACGGAGTCTGGAAATGTGCCCGAAAAACGGCAATAGGCTCGCCCCCTATTACGTGGGGCTGATACATAAAAATATATGCGTGAGGTATGTTTGTTTAGTAATAGACGAATAAGGTAATGTTAATATTAATTCTGTTTAACTTTGTTTTTCTGATAGTATATATGTTACATCCGCTCATTAGACACCTGTTAGTGTTAAGGTCAGTCTGTATTCGTTCAGCTTAAATGAGATCGTCGACAAGATTTTTCAACGTTACATGTGACTATAGGATCAATGCTATGATAGCAAAAAAAAGAACTTGGTTTACTATCACTGATCTTCCTATAACACAGCTAAATAAAATTTAGAAGGGAATCTAGAAGTATTTTGTATGAAAATGAGTGTCGCCACTTGTCTGTCACATTCTACTACGATCACACAACCAATGATATGATAAAAAATCAAAACGGTTATAAAGGGTTGCTATTGGCTGTCATACATTCACAAAAGTCATTCTATTACAAGATAACCACGGAGAAGTGGCCAATTAAAACATATGACAGTCTAATCGTAAGTCCGGCGCGCTCGGCATGCTGACATTTCCTTTCCAGTCTTCAACTGTTCTATGAATCGTCAGAAGCTAGCGGTACACTGTTGACCACATCAATACGACATTACCAGCGGCAGTTCACGGTCGACGGTCGATAACACCACACTATTGACATCAATAAAGCGACAATTTCACGGCCAATTTCGCTGGTTCGCTCCAATAACTTCGACGCCGGATATGTGACATTTCTCCTTAATGATATGTCAAAAGAATTCGCGAAAGGAAAGACTAGTCTAATTGTTAGATAACGGGATAGAAAGCGAAACTTAGGGAAATGTATTTGGTTTATTTTTTGAATAGCTAGTAAAAGTCGATTTTGAAGTCGGCAAACGGAGAAATTTGACAAAGGTATTCGAGATACAAGAAAGATGATTTTTTGGCAAAGCTTCGCGGATTAAAAGAATTAAACGCATCAGATATTGGCTTTCAGCAGAGTTCGTCGCGAATTTACTTCAATGATCATCTTACGAAAACTAATAAATTGTTATTGCAATCAGTTAAAAGGAGAGCAAGCGAAAAGCAGTATAAGTATGTTTGGGTACGCAACTGTCGCATTATGGTGCGTAAAACAGATACGAGCCCTGTCATTCATATAGGTTGCCAAGACGATTTAAAAAATATACAGTAGGGGATAATTATATTCCAGGCATGGTTATACCTTTATCTAGTAGTATTCTTGTGCAACATTCATTTTATCCTCTTAGATTTTTGTATCATTGGTTTGTTTTGCACTGCTATTTGTTTTTTTGTACTATATTATTTGGTATTATTCTTAATATTTTGTTAAAGAAGTTTAAAATTGTATATGTTAGTATCGGAGCGACTTGCAACTTACAGTTATTGCTACATCATATTATTTATTCGTCGTTTTGTTATAATGATATGACTTGTTCGCGGTGTTGTTGGACTGAATTGGCCGTCTTTCTTAAAAAATATTATTTAATAAGCTTTATCGTGATTTATTGTTATAATGTCTAATTTTAAAATATTTTATCAAAATACTCGTGGTCTCCGTAGTAAAACTAATAGTTTTTATAGAAATTTACTTTTATGTGACTGTGATATCATCTGCTTAAGCGAGACATGGCTGTTGCCAGGTATTTATGACCTTGAACTTTTTGATGAACGTTATGTGGTGTACCGCTGTGATCGGGATTATTCATCTCGGAACGATTCTATGGGTGGTGGGGTGCTGATAGCAGTGCGTAATGGAATCGTAGTCACTGCGGTTAACAAATACCCCTCTAATAATAAGCAGTCAGGTGATATAATTTCCATTACTTTGTCTTGTCTTAACTCTAATTCTAGAAATAATATAATTCATTTATATTGTTGCTATTTTCCTCATTGTTCTACCCAATTAAGTGACGAGGCATTATTTTTTGAAAATGTATCAGATTACGCCTTACGCCACTCGGAAGACGACTACATAATAATAGGAGACTTTAATATCAGTAATGCTTCTTGGACCATCGCCGAAAATAACCAATTACACTTGAGTAATGTGCGCAATGATGCACTTGTACTTTTATTGTACAACTTTCTGTCTATAACTGGATTTAGGCAATTCAATTCAATTGCTAATTGTAATAACAGGTGCTTGGATTTGGTAATAGGAAGTTGTCAATGTACTATTGAAAGATCAAAGTCTCCCTTAGTTAAAGAGGATAATTATCACCCGTCACTTGATATAGATGTAAATTTCTTATGTCCCAAAATTCTACGTACTCCATCGCGTTCCACTAGGTTATTTCGACGCGGAGATTATTCAGCAATAAATGAAGCCTTAACTAGTATTGATTGGGATTCTTGTTTAAATAATATGAATATAGAGTCTTCAGTTATGAGCTTTTATGAAATCCTAGAGAAAACTATTTCCACTCATATTCCGTCGCGACATTTTCGAGGGCAATCCAACAGTTTCCCAGCCTGGTACTCTCCAGCATTGATTAAAATTGTCAAAGAGAAACTCAAATATCACAGAAAATGGAAGTGTTATGGTCGCTACGCTGATTATCGTACCTATTCTATGTTACGTGAAAGGCAAAAGAATTTAGAAATTGAGTATTATAACAGTTTCATTAGTTACTCAGAAGATAATATATCAAATTGTAGCAAACACTTTTGGAAATTTGTAAAATCCAAAAAGAGAACCGGTGATTTGCCTGATAGTTTGTTTTTAAAAGACAAATCATCTACGGATGGGAGATCAATCTGTAACCTTTTTAATAGCCACTTCAGCTCTGCATTTCAGACTATCAAGAATTCTCCAAGTACTATGATTTACAATAACAGCACAAACACCTCTTGCGATATCTCTTCTATCAGTATAGATGTTGGTACCGTTGCTAAATATCTCAAATCTCTTGATGTTACCAAGGGAGCTGGTCCGGATGGGATACCTCCATTGTTTCTGCGTAAATGCTGGGAAAATTTAAGTTACCCTTTACATTTATTATTTAAAAAGTCATTGCAATCGGGGGTAATGCCAACTGCATGGAAGAGGTCATTCGTTGTGCCTATCTTCAAAAATGGGGATAAGCATAATATTGAAAATTATCGTCCAATATCTAAAATTAGTACTATACCGAAATTATTTGAACGCATTATTTATGACAAAATCTTTCCACTTGTTCGGCCGTTCATAATAAACGAACAACATGGTTTCCTTAGCAAAAAATCAACAGAGTCAAATCTTTGCGAATTTGTAGATTTTGTTACTAGCGCCATAGAGGATGGGTACCAAGTCGACACCGTTTACACTGACTACTCTAAGGCGTTCGATAAAATTAGCCATGATATTCTAATAGCTAAACTCTATGCATTTGGTATTCATGGTGATCTTTTACGTTGGTTAGAGTCCTATCTTCGTGAACGTAGTCAAGCTGTTACAGTCAAAGGCTTTTGCTCCAGTTTTATACCTGTTCCATCTGGGGTGCCTCAGGGATCACATCTGGGTCCATTATTATTTAACATTTTTATTAATGATGTGCATTTATGTTTCAAATGGTCTAAATTCATTTTATATGCTGATGATACTAAAATTTTTAAAGTTATTAAATCCTTTGATGATTGTACCCATTTACAGAGTGACCTTGATAATTTATATACCTATTGCCAAATCAATTTATTGTCTTTAAATATAAAAAAGTGCAACATTATCACCTATTCTCGCAAAAAAAATAATATCCTGTATAACTATAATTTTATTAATCAAAAACTCGAAAGAGTCACACTTGTCAGAGATTTAGGTGTATACTTGGACTCGAAACTTTTATTTGATGCACACATAGAAAAAACTGTTGTTGTAGCTTATAGCATGTTAGGCTTTATATTGAGAGTTGGTAAAGATTTTAAGAAAGTTTCCACAATTCAGCTATTATATAATTCTTTTGTTCGATCCATTTTGGAATATGGTTCTGTTGTGTGGAATCCACGTTATCAGACATATATTTCTCAACTTGAACGGATTCAGAACATTTATTATAGACATTTGAGATATCGTGCTAACCAAGAGGAATTGCTAAATTATGCGAATTTATCACTTGCGGAACGTAGAGTAATAAGAGACCAATTGTTTCTGTATAAAATAGTTAATGGCCATATTGATTCTCCAGCACTCTTGAGTCGATTATTTTTCAAGTGCCCTCGTATGTCTGGGCGTAAAAAAACTACATTTCAGTCCACAATACCTCGAACTAATTATGGATCTAACATGTTCATTCGCAGGTCGACAAATAATTATAATTTGCATTTCTCCGATATTGATATATTTTTTGAGTCGCTTAAAAATTACAAAAAATTACTTTTCTCCAATGTAACTTAGTTTAGATAATATTATAGAGCCGCTTTTATTGTTTGTTTTTTTTTCTGTTTTTGTATAATATTTATTTTTGTATAGTTTATTTCATTATTTTCTTATGTTCACTGCTTCTATTTTATGATCTAGTTATAAGTGGAAATTGTTATTGGATTGAGTGTTATATTTTTGTTAATTATTTTAAATGTGCAATTGTTCTGTAAATTTCCCAAATAAAAATAAATAAATAAAATAAATAAATAAATAAAGGTTTGTGTGAGCTAATAATATTTGTTTCATGTGTCTTTCAGGTCTGGGTGATTGTGAGACTGAAAAACCAGTCGTAGTTTTCTGATACCTACGACACAGACTTTGTAGCCTAGTGTGGGTTCAAAACTATGTATGTGACTGTGTTGTCTGTATTTATTCATTTATTTTTAAAAAATCTTTAAAGTTGAAATAACCGAAACCATTGTGATTTGACAGCCCCGTGGCGCAGTTGGCTAGACACCAGCTTGCGAAACGAGTGGCCGCGGGTTCGTTCCCCGCACCGAGACAAATGTTTGTGTGATCCACAAATATTTGTTTCGGGTCTGGGTGTTTGTGAGACCGAAA
The DNA here is from genome assembly GCA_030295005.1 of Cephonodes hylas. Lineage (NCBI taxonomy): Eukaryota > Metazoa > Arthropoda > Insecta > Lepidoptera > Sphingidae > Cephonodes > Cephonodes hylas. The sequence continues at coordinate 9,361,274 of AP025382.1, forward strand.
AATCTCTCGTAGTTTCTGATACCCACGACACAAGACTCGTATCTTAGTGTGGGGTCAGGACTATGTATGTGACTGTTGGGTGTATTTATTTAATGTTAAAGAAGGAATGTCTGAAGTATTTTACCACAATGATCTTCTTCCTGTGACCTAGTTAGTCTTAGTCGTAATAGTGGTCAATTAATATAAATCGTACAATTTCTTACGTTCGCATCAACTATTCGTAGAATAATGTTCTCAACAATAACCAAAGACTCATTAAGGTTGTCCAAAGAATACTTCTCACCATTTAAAGCAAACATTATCCTGTGGAGCGAGCTTGCACAAAGCAAAAATCAACCATGATGGATATGAAATGATACGCAAAGATATCTTGTTTCGCGATCATCCTGTTTACATCCAATTAAGGACTTACGGGTTTCTTGAATTGCACAAGATTTCTTGATTATACAGCATCAATTATACAATAAAACAACTGGCCTGCGGTTATTGCGACAAACAGAAATAATTAAAGATGATTATAATAGACCTAGTTCGTTTAATAAATAAATATATTGATGAGTAAATAACTAAGGGTATTTATATTACTTTTTATAATAAAAAAAGCATTCTAATTATATCATATCGCACCCCCGCCGGTGAGACAAGGGCACAATTGCATGTTTTACTTAATGATTGATTTTGTTCTACCAGATAATTGGGTGTTTTTAAAACACATTGGCGTATTTAACTCATTTTAAGAATTTTTGCCTTTTATGCCCTTGTCTTACCGAAGGTACGATATGTATCAGAATCTAGCGGCCGCGAGTTCAAGCCTCTGACTTTTCGAAGTTATGTGTGTATTGACAACTAATAATAATCACTAACTTTAATGGCGAAGGAAAACATCGTGAGGAAACCTACACAACTGACAGTTTTTAGGAATTGCTTAGATGTGTAGTCCGCTAGCCCGCACTAGGCCAGCGTGATGGAATATGACCTAATCCCTTTAAGTTATAGAAGAGGTATATGTATGGGCAGCCATACGTACATGGCCCTATTTACCTACGTTTGACTTGACAGCAATAAATTCTTAACCATCATTTTCTCATGTTTGCTTAAAAAATATTTTCACACGATTATAATCAAATTATGAGACGTAATGGAAAGTCAATGTCGAATTACGTTTGTTTGTTCAACCGGCGTTGTGAAAGTGAAAGATCGCTAACACGAGACGCGTGTACTGGGCTAAGCAAATAAACGAAATATTCTGCACGAATCGAACGCAATATTAATGTCATATACTTGTCTTGACAGGCGGGGATACTGACCACTATACTACCGAAGAGCAGTGATGGCCTCGAGGTTTGGGCGCGCGGTCGAGAATCACGGCGGTCGCGGGTTCGAACCCCATGCACACACCTCTGACTTTTCGAAGTTATGTGTGTATTCACATTGAATGATCACTTGCTTTAACGGTGAAGGAAAACATCGTGATGAAACCTGCACACCTAAGAGTTCTTAGGAATTTCTTAGGTGTGTAGTCCGTCAACCCGCACTAGGCCAGTGTGGTGGACTATGGCCTAAACCCTCTCAATGGTAGAGGATACCCGTGCTCAGCAGTGGGCGTATATGGGTTGATGAAGACTTGTCTTGATGTAAAAAATAAAATCATCATCAGCTCATATATGTTCCGTTGCTGGGCACGAGCCTCCTCAATAACTGTGAGAGTTAAGGCCTCAATTTACCACGCTGACCTAGTGCATGTTGGTGGACTACAGATCTAAGCAATTCCTAAGAGCTTTTAATTATGTAGGTTTCTTCATGATTTCTAATCTCTTTACCATTAAAGTAAGTGAATACACACATTTTTGACTATGCATTAACGTTTGGTGCGATCGAAATGCTTGCCTGCATTTTGTAATAAAGTCTCAATTATTACGCAGTCTGCGATACTTAGGTACTCTTGAAAATCGATATTTAGCACAAGAGTGTACAAACAATTTAAATGTCAAATGTATATTAATAACTTTGGTAACACATTACGTAATGAGTACTTCAATTTAATTCCAATAGTGTTCAAATGTAAATTCGACTTAACTTACAAATATAGATTGCAAATTTAATTTGTGTAATTTCTTTTTGTCTCATCCAAGTTTTATGTTCAAATCAAAATTTACGACTTTTATTTCTTGTTTTTGACTGTTTAATGTACCTTGTCTTTCACTCTAAATTAACCAAGCTAAAAATATTGTTATACCTAATAATATTTATAATAATTCTTCGTCAACTCCACTAGTGACAAGACTTGTAGCAACATTGTCAATACAAGTACATTTCAAAACAATTTGCAGAATCCACACTAACTGTTCCATTTATAACAAGATGCACTGCGAAACAACACGAGGACACCAACACTATCGATAAATCACACCTCTCACTGCCGAAGTATTTGACAGAAAAGTTGTCAAAATCTTAGGCAATGTAATTATGACTTACCATCATCATAAGGTGTAGATTTTTATGTGTAAGCAAAATATAGTGATTTTTTTCATAGATCGAGCATAGGGTTAGTGGTAATTTATTTTATTTTTTCATGGTAATATCCCGAAGAAATTGTGACCGAAAAACGGCAATAGCTTACTCGTTATGCAAGACTTATTTATTTATTTACACTTATTACAATGTTTAATGACTTAAGAACAGCTATCGAAATTAAAATTGAAATATACGGCTTCATAAATCTTTGGTAATACAGATGTGAGTGTATGTATCTTGTTTTCAAAGTATCGTGTGAACTTTGCGGCAATTGCTAAAACGAAGGGTTAAACCTTAATGAGTTTAGTCTAAATGGAAGATCTGTACGTGAGTTATTGGATGCAATATTAGGTATTATCTTAATAGGAATCTTACTAGTTAGGTCTTAGCTATCTTAGCTAGGCCATTTGGTTTGATTGACTTCACACACTTAGAAAACCCTTATGGAGAATTATTGAGTACAGATTAATCTACACATAAAATAAAATATTTAATTAATTAAATCTCAGCCCCTAGACAAATGTTTGGCAGTCCACAAACATATGCTTCGGATCTGTGTGTTTGTGAGACCGAAAAACTCTTTGTAGTTCCTAATACCCACGACACTTGTATCTTAGCGTAGAATCAGGACTACGTAAGCAACTGTTGGGTGTATTTATTTATCTCATTCGGTATTTCAAAAGACCCACATTACACATCACTTCTTGCTGTTACGCTTTGCCATGTCACTATAATTAAAAAGTTCAACAATATTTCATGCTTAAATGATTATTATGTAAGGCATGTCGGACGTCTCACATCACCGGAATTAAGCGTTACTTAACCTTGCCCACCAATGAGTAACTGGTTTGCCCGCTGACCTTACATTTTGTCATATGACTCAATATAACAAATCATATTTTTTGTAATGACCTTTGTTATCCGCCCATATATTTCCCACTGCTGGACACGGGCTTCCTCTACAACAGATTACTTAGATTTTAATGTGTGGTATCTAGTAAACAAAAATTAATTGTGTGTGGTATGTGTGGTAGGACGTCCTGCAGCACGATGGTCAGACGACTTGAGAAAGGTGGCGGGTAACGGATGGATGAGGGCTGCAGAAGACCGGGATGGTTGGCGCTTACTTGGGGAGGCCTACGTTCAGCAGTGGACGGCGATAGCCTGAGTATATCTAGTAAAAGCTGGCGGACTAATCTTTTAATCAAATCGCAGTAAATTCTTGCCGGCTCACTCAATTTTTGGAAAAAATATTTTTTATGGAGTAAACTATAAACCATACTAATATAATAAATACGAAAGTCACTCTATTTTACTTTCACACTAAGATAGATAAGGCTTTGGAAAAGTACATAGATTTATATCCCGGAAAAATTTAGCATACCCGTAAGATGACGATAGAATTCATACTAGTAAATAGATAATTAAAATTACCAGATACTGACTGATCTACTAACCCAAATGTCACAAACACTTCAAAATATTAGATATTAACACACTTTTCACTCATGAAGAAACATTAAGAGTTACTAATATGCTTTTATTGGTGTCGACACGTTCGTATTTAGCGAGTTTCATACAAGATCATGCGGAATCATGCGATTGAGCAATTGTCTTGAAATGACCAAGTCTTGTTGACAATGTGGCAAGGCCGGTGTTGTAACACAGCGATGCATTTGGAAGACGGTATTCACTTATGATAATAAATTTTAATATTGTTTACTGTCAATTTTTACATTCTAAATGACTCTATCATCATCATCAACTCATAAACGTACGTCCCACTGCTGGCTCGCGCCTTTACAATTGAGAGGATTTAGGCCTTCACCACGCGGGCCTAGTGCAGCTTGGCCTACACAACTAAGAAATTCTCGAGAATTTTCATCACGATTCAGAAGTTACATCACGATGTTTTCCTTCACCGTTAAATCAAATAATTAATTCATTGGGAGTGCACACGTATCTTCGAAAAGTCAGAGGTGTGTGCTTGGGTTTGAACCCACGACCGTCGAGGCCATCGCGAAATATTTAATGACTCGTTCTGTTTTTGATGAAAGAATAGGGAGTTAGAATATAATACAAGATATACGGGCCTCCTCCTCTACAGAGAGGGTTTAGGCAACCGCTGACTTAGATTAAGATTAATTATATATCTTTTCCCAGACACAAATAATGAATAGGACAAACTAAACATAAATAAAAATGTAGGCATCTCGTTAACCCAGTTTCCGTTTGTGGCGAACATTCTTACACTTATGGTCAATAACCAAATTTTCCACAAGGTTCTCTATGCGATTTAATGACAGCTGTCATTGCCAAATGACTAATACCGGAGCTATGTCACACCAATCATTATTATAATACGTAGGTACATTCACGCCTATGTCCTCAAAAGGTAAGCAGAAGATGATGGTGATGATGATGATGATGAGGTAGAATTAAGTTCCCCATAATAACGTTTCTGCCTATTTTAATTTAACAGGAACATTTGTAGATTCTGCCATCAACATTAGCCCATATAGCCATGCTTAGTGCAGAGACTGTAGGACAATTTCATATGCATATATAGCGCAGGTGGAACCAAAACCAAAAAAAAATCCTCACCTTGTTTGCCTGCGTTGTTGAAGGACGTGGTAATTCTTTATGAATACACACATAATTTTAAAAAGTCAGAGGTTTGAACCCACAACCGTTGCGATTATGCGTCGCACACCTAGACCTCGAGGCCATCGCTACTTATAGATTTACACTTTCCCTGATCCATTAATCGAACCGGCGATATCTGGATCGCATACACCGAAACGGAAAAAAATAAATTAGGTTTCAGAACTTGCCGACCTTTGATGTCTGGTAAGTCTACAAAGTTTTTCCTGTCTAGGTATTTAAGGCCAAAGACACGCCTTACTTTTTAAGTTAACTTTGGTTTACATCGTTTTGTTACCCCTGGTGCGTTTATTTTATTAAGGGTTTTTTTTAATATTTTGTCTCGGGCTTTACTGTAGGATAAAATAGACAACTCTTTGTCTTTCAGTTCTTTTTTAATATCTTTATTCTGATTAATTACGTTAAGGGATCATGAGAAATTAGGTTCCCTTAGATCTGCTGAGCTTCAATGCTCGCCGCCAATACTGTGCGTGCTGTTGATCCTGGAGCACAGGAGTAGTCTATCCCTATTTCCATACAAATGAAGTTATGAATAACTTCTACTCAGTCGTAAGCAGTGATGGCCTATAAGCAGTGATGGCCTCGATGTTTGGGCACGCGGTCGAGAATCTCGCCGGTCGCGGGTTCGAATCCCAGGCACACACCTCTGACTTTTCGAAGTTATGTGTGTACTCACATTGAATTATCACTTGCTTTAACGGTGAAGGAAAACATCGTGATGAAACCTGCACACCTAAGAGTTCTTAGGAATTTCTTAGGTGTGTAGTCCGCCAACCCGCACTAGGCCAGCGTGGTGGACTATGGCCTAAAACCCTCTCAATGGTAGAGGAGACCCGTGCTCAGCAGTGGGCGTATATGGGTTGATGAAGAAGAAGAAGAACAAGTCATAAGAACTAAATTAGTTTATTCTACGATAAGGAGGGTCTAATTAATTATGCATGTTATAAATTTGAATTTGAAAGACATTATTGCAAAATTATTGGCTAAGGTGGAAAATCCGAAAGTGGTGAATTAATTATTAATTCTGAGTTGCAACAGATTTTGGACTTCAATTTGCATTAGCATAAGTTATTTTTAAGCAGACGAGCATAAGTGGCTTGCCTAATTATAAGCTTCTCATTATTAAAAATAAATGAAGTAGTTTGCCAACCTTCAGGAATAGTACCACTCTATAATTTATAGATATATTAAAATAAAAAGTTATATAATCGTATTTGTCGAGAGTTATAATCATTTAAAATAATTCAGTGATGACCTCGAGATTTTGGCGCGTGGTTGAGAATTTCAGCGGTCACGGGTTCAAACCCCAGGCCCAAAAGTCTGCACAATAATTGTGGCTTTATGTATGTGCCTACGTCTTTTGCTATCACATATCCAATCGGATATGAATATCCCATTATATACTAGTATCTAATTATAAGTTTTATCTAGGACTAAATCGTAAAATCAATAATTTTCCCACATCCATACCAGCCAAGGTTAGACAGCATTGATAGAAAGCCGACCAATGCTATTGTGTTGAATTCACACGCTTCTCAGTAACGTGTCCTTAGTGTTAAATTTTGATAAATTATCTTAATAGGTTCATGGTACAAGGGTCTATCACCCTTATCCCACGGCTCTGTGGGGTCATTTTCACATGACTATACAGCCTCTATTGTAGTTAGGCAATCAGGACCGGCCTAATGAGAATCCGATTCGAACAACGCAGCGAGGTAAATATTTTAATTTTTTCAGGATTCATCATCTTCAGCCCATTTACATCCCAGTTTTAGTTCACAAAACGACAGTACGAGTTGACGTTTTGGTTGGTAGTTATAATTTGCAAACCCATGTGTAATAATTTCTAAACACATTATTTTCTTCAGCCTTGTATTCTATATTTATAAGCAGTATTCTAAATAGATGTAAATATGAACGAAAATATTTTTCTTAAATCGACGTAGAAATAAGAAATTATTCACATCAATTTGCAGGACAATGTTTGTGTTAATACTATAATGCAATATATTACGATTATTTAACTATATTATATAACTTTACTACTATACATTTTGAGGTAATGTCTAATTATCCAATCTGCAATAAATGAAATATAGAGTGATACACATATATAAATGTTTCAATCTATAACGCAACTAATACGTTATAAAAATTGCGCCGACCTTTGCTAACGCGGCCGAGGCCGAAATTACGATACGTGACGTTTTTGTCATTTCTCATTAACATTAAGGAATTCGTCTTGTTTTACGTAATCTTCACAATCATATTAATATAAATTATACATGGAAAATGGATGGATGAGGGCTGCACAAGACCGGGATGGCGCTATCTTGGGGAGGCCTACATTCAGCAGTGGACGGCGATAGGCTGAGTATCTGTATAAATACATGCGAAAGTTTGTATGTATGGATGTGTGAGTGTTTGTTCCTTTTTCAAGCAAAACTACCGAATGGCTTTTATTAATGTTTACAATAATAAATTTCATGCATTTGAATAACAAAATTTATAAAAATAGTGTGTGTATTCTTTCCCTGATAATTTTTCAATATTACTTTTAATTTTTTTGTCTCTGATTATTTCCTTATGAAAAACTCAATAACACTTTCCTCAACGTGGAAATCTAACCAACGACCTTTAATTCTAACTACACATACTTTTCCCGTGAGACGATAGAAGTCCTTAGTCCTTACATGTAACATAAAGTATCCATTTTTACGTAATCGTTACAATTATAAATACTTTAGTAATGCTAGAAAAGTGGCTGTGGAGGATAATTGTATCTACCAATTTATAGTCACCCAGGCTAAGTGAGCATACAGTGACCATACTCACTTATTGAAATCGATTTTTAATATAATCGTTTGTTTTTTTAAGACAATTTTCATCAACACTGCTGGACATATATAGGCCTCTCCTATGACTCGCCACTGGTCGCCGTATATTCCTTCTAGGAATACCGGACTGTTGCTTTGTATACATGAATGTAGGTATAAAAAATAATTAACTTTTGTCGAGTAGTTTGACGACAGTCCAATGTAATAAAATAACATGTAATTTTCTTTACAATGTTCATTCGAATGAAAACAATATGATGAAATTAAATTTTAAATGATACAGGACATAGGTAATTGAAATTCAATCTTTATTATACACGGACAGACAAGAAACCCTATGCTCTTTTTGAAACAATTGACAATACAATAATACCAATTTGATTTGATTTATTCATCTTTTAAACCACTAATCAAATATTTAATGTTTCTATAATTCTTATGTAGAGGTACGTAAATTACTTAAAATTAAATCCTGAACTGAATTAACGCTGTCATTGAACGACACTAATTAACTTCGTAAATTAAGGTGCTTTAGAGTATAATCTGCGATACTTATCTGTATAAAACTATACGCTTCCATTTAAGTTTATTCCATTTGATATAATACACTAATAGCCCTTAACCCGTATGTGAAACATTGAACATTTTTTGACACATTGCTGCTCCGCTCTTTTTAATTGTAGCGTGATGAAACAAAGCCTAAATTCTTTCTCAATAAAAATGCTATTTAATACTGAAAGAATTGTTCAAATCAGATCAGTAGTTTCTGAGATAAGCGGGTTCAAGCAAATAAACAAACGAACTCTTCAGCTTTTAGCTGATAATGCTTATAATGTTAGTATAGTTTATAGCTTATAATGTTGGCATAGTTAATTGATGAAAAAAAATAACCGTAATGTACTTCCTCACATCCCAAGGCTCGTTTTGTTATATTCCATGGTCATTTATAGATCGACCGCGAAATATGGACGGAGTCACGAAACAAATATCATTAGGCTGATGATAGTGTTTTTTTATAGCTTGAATACTTCAAGGTGCTGTAATTTTTGCTATACGTATTCGGGCACGACAAAGTGACTAAATCGTAACAAACGGTATGAACGATTTTGGCCAAAAATAACATTAAGTAGCGAAAGATACTCATGCGCCTAAACCTAAAACCATCGCTATTGCATATTAAATATTATTTTACAATTTGACGGTTTAGGACCGCGATTCTTCTTTTTTATTATTTTGTGTAAATGTCATCACTCTCTGTTACTTGCGCTAATTTCTCATTTATTTCTTCATGACAAAACTCATTATAATTGCCCAAAGGCAAGCACTACTGGATATCGTTTTAAATTTTATATAACGTTTTACAAAAATTGAAAACTATTAAGGTAAACACAGAAATAGAAGTCCAGGAGAAATAACATGCATTAAAAAGTGAAAAAATATTAAAAAGAGGTTTTATTTAGTTATACAAAAAAGCAGTGATGGCCTCGAGGCTTGGGCGCGCGGTCGAGAATCTCGGCGGTCGCGGGTTCGAACCCCAGGCACACACCTCTGACTTTTCGAAGTTATGTGTGTATTCACATTGAATTATCACTAGCTTAAACGGTGAAGGAAAACATCGTGATGAAACCTGCACACCTAAGAGTTCTTAGGAATTTCTTAAGTGTGTAGTCCACCAACCCGCACTAGGCCAGCGTGGTGGACTATGGCCTAAACCCTCTCAATGGTAGAGGAGACCCGTGCTCAACAGTGGGCGTATGTGGGTTGATGAAGATGATTTAATTACTACTTAATTTTCTTCTTCTTCTTCATCTTTTTACTTTTTGCTTTTTTCTGTTTCTCCTGTTTTGTTAGTTGACATTTGAGGTTGACAAAAGCAGTCTTAAGCTGTAGTTAAATAACCTAACGTTTATAAGTAAAGTCGTAACTCTGCCACTCAATCTTCAATACGTAAATATAAAAGCCTTCGAATGGTTTGTTTGACGTACCTTTCAGTTTTCACACCTATAATTAAATTACCTTTTAAAAGCATCTATTACTTTCATTAGCGAGATTGCACATCAGATGTGAAACAGTAAGTGAGAAAAAAATTATTGCAACGTTTACCTTTGGTAATGTAGAAGGCATACATAAACTTTGTAGGTTCGACTGTCAGAGAATTAAGGCAACCTATACAAACTTGTATAACATATCAATAAAAAGAGAAAAATAGCGCACAAAGGTAATTTTTAAGGTTTGGTAAAGTGTTACCGCATCTTTTAGTAATAAACTGTCCATAGTTCGGAGACTCAAAATATAACCTTTTCACGTCTAACTTTAAATAGATCCGCAATGAAAATGAAGAAATACATGTCTGGCTAGTCATTCGTTAGGTTAGTTAGTTTTAAAGTATGTATGTGAGTTTTTTTCTTATGAGAGGAGGCGGTAAGAAATCACAAGCTATTTGAAGAAAAAAAACGTCCTGTAATTCAAAGCGTTCATTGTTAGACACATTTAGACCGGATCCATTTAAATTAATGATTCCAATTGCATAGAAGTAATAAAACTATAGCGGCTTCCACGGTTCCAATTATCGTTACAGTCGCAATTGCTTCTATAGTTATTTATAATACCTGTAAAGTTTTGTTTATAAATTATTTTATTGAATGTTTTGATCTTTTGACTAATGCGAGCTGAAGTTTTACTCTTAACATACGACGGCTTTTGTTTTAATATCGTGCGATCTACCTATTTTATACGACAATAAATGGCCGGAACGAATAACCAACAATCCGAGTCTTAAATCTAATTAATTGGTTCCAGCTATATCTATATAAACAAAACAATTACTCTAGTGATAATGGCTGATTAGACAATTCGCCAAGCTGTAAAAATTAAGGCGTACCATCACAACAAAACTATATTGACATTGACATAAGAAACAAAACAAAAAAAAAGAATGCAATCCAAATTCAAATATGAAAACCGTTACAGCCAATGACATTGTGAATGCAGAATGGTTACGGCAGACGTTTCCCATTACGCCATAGCTCATCGCGCGGCCGCGTCAAGGTAACAACGGTAATAAGATTGTAATCTCGAAAGGTTTTAGAATACATTCACACATTTTGTTCATAAAAGAATTTTACAAAAGCCCATAGTGATAAAGGGTATTAAACAGTATTTAACATTGGTGGTGAAATATTTTTATGTGATTAAAGATTTGTAAGCTTAAGACGAATGGCGTATTAGGCAAGTTATTATATTGTTTTAATTTATTTATATAAATTGACTTGGATTGCGGATGATAATTCTCTTCCAAGGTGTTCAGCATTGCATTTATAGACACATAACATTACGGATTTATTTACAAGCTTATATTAAAAAATTAGTGTTAGATACTACTTTACCAAGTTTATGTTATATTTATATTGGAAAAGAAATATAAAACAAAATATCTGACGTTAGAAACGAACTATTTGACATTTATAATGCTAGATTATAAAACATTACAGATACAGATTTAATACAATAATTTTAATTGTATTAATCCACTTCAAGGGTAAGTTACTCGTCTGAATTAAAATTGATAAATAGTAATATTTAAGAAATTGTATTGCAAGTGTATGCAAAGTTAGGATTATTTTAATTCGTTTGTATATTTTGCACGTAACGAATAATGCACTATGGGGATAAAAATATATTTCAATAACAATATTTGACAGCCTCATTAACAATCATTTATTCTTCAATTCTTTAAATTGATAATAAATACATATATAACTAGTAAAACAATTTTGTTATTTAACATCAGACCAAATGCAAATAGTTTTACATTCCATTAATGTTATAACATACCAGTACACAAGAATTTAATGAATTTTGCAAACATAACATAATTGTGTAATTTAAGGAAATAAATTAAATTATAATCTGACATGTTCATTGAATTTGGAAGCATAAATAATTTGTATGTTACTTTTGTTCTCATAACTTGCTTTTTAGAGCGTATAGGATTGCCTCGATGATATTACGGTCCTAATATGGTATCATAATGTTCTGGGTTAATCATCATCATCATCAACCCTTATACATCCCACTACTGGGCACGATTTTCTTCACAATTGATAGGGTTTAGGTCTTAGGCCACCACTAACACAATTGCTAAGAATTTTTAGGTGTGCAGGGTCCCTTATGATATTTTCCTTCATCGTAAACTAAGAGATGGTTCAGTCAGTCAGAGGTGTGTGCCTGGGTCTTGAACCTGAGATATATCTCGAGGCCATCACTACTTCTTGGATTCGATACCCAAAAATATGAAATTCTTAATAACCACACGAGCTAAAACAGCAATAAGTTCACACATTTTAGGTAAGACTAATATCAATCGAAAAATGGTAATAGAAACAGGTCTGCCTACCCTTTCAAGGTTGCAAATGCTCATCTGGCATAACGGTACTTTCTTTAATACCATTTATTCGCTCAAAACCAGTTTCATGTTTGTTGCAAATGCAGCAACGAAAATATCTTGCGCGGATTGAACTGAAGTCCATAATCAAAATATTATGGTTCTTTTTTTGTTTTTCGAATGTGGTTATTGAAGTTATCAGTAATCTTACCTTTTTTCTTTTTGTACTATGAAATTTTTATTAAATGTATTTTAAAATGTTACTTTAAAAGCTTTAAAATTTGACATAATAACGATAAAAAATATACTAACCTATTTTACATTAAAATTATTGATAATGACAAACTAAATCATTAAAAAAATATTACCTTTAACATTAGCTTTACCATTACTTATGTAATGAATCCCATTTGTAGTAAAACCCAACGGAAACAATCATTTTCATAATGCTGTTGCCGCAATACTTTGTGGTTGAAATCTTAACTTGAATTATCATAAATAAGATTAAAATCACATATCAAAACATTGCCTGGGTAACACGGAAAAACACCAAATCATAGACAAGTATTGCAAACTCACTGACCATAAACAGAAAATGTTGCATGTTTGAATAAAGAATTTCGGTATCGAACAAAAAACCTTCTTAAAATTTTTGACCACAGAATAGTCTCTAGTTTTGAAATAACCATTAATCAAATATTTTTGTTAGAATCGACGTATGTTTGTAATAGAACTCCCACTGGGTTTCTTTGTATTTCGATTCTGATCAATGGGTGTTTCAAAATATCATGTATCGACGCTGTAGTTGGGTAATTTATGAAATATAAAATAATGTTTCTTAATGCCTCACCCATTCTGCGATATAAATTTTTACCGAATGATTTTGGTCTAAAGTTCGATGCTCGTAGAATAAGAAAATTAAATGCAAAATTAACTTTTATATGCAAAATTCCACAGCTACATAACGATAATAATTATGTCCTTTCGGTCACACTAACACCCAGACCAAAACAAATAATTGTGGATCACACAAACATTTGTCTCGATGCATTGATTGATGCCACAGACTCTCGATTCTGTCGGTGCCACGGAGCAGTCAATAACCAAGAACATATACGATTTTTGCTACATCAGAAACAATTCTAGCTTAATCAATCCAGCCTTTTCATACCAGTCTCAATGGGCCTACTAAAGGCCGACAATCTTTTACCGGATGCACCATTAAAATTAATAACTTCCCATAAATAAGTGGCTTTCCTTGCGCGGGTTACGTAAATGCTACTAATATGAAAGAAAGTTGTCAAAACCGGCGTATTTGAGATAATGACGTGTTTGATGGCGGAAAACGCCGCGAGAAAGTCGGAAATAAATTAATAATACACATAATATGTATGCTAATAAGGGTAATAATCTATTTTTACTGCTAGAGATCACTGCTAGAGCGGCTTAAGCTATAAATATTCCAAAACCATATATCACAATGCCCGAACCGGAATTCAAATCCTAGACTTTTAGATGCCACGGCGGATGCCATTAGCGTGACCCAGAGGCAGTCCAGCAAGCAACCAAGAAGTTTTTATAAAGTAAACATTTTAATATCTGTAATTATGTATCTTCGAAATGTTTTATTAAAGTGCCTCTCCACACATTTACGGAGAAAGGTGAAAGCATAATATATACATTCCAATTTTTATATGTATCTCGCGAAAGAAATTAGCTTTTTAATGCCTTTGAAACGTATTATTTCGCTTCACTAATGTGTATTTACAGTAAACTATCACGTACTTTAACGATGAAGAAAAACATCGTAAGGAAACCTGCGTACCTGAAAGTTCTTAAGAATTTAAGGTGCGTAGTCCGCCAACCCGCAATAGGCCAGCATGGTGGACTAAAGACTAAACGGAAACCTTCTCAATTTCCAATGAAGTCCGTGCCTAAACATATATGGGCTAACGATGATAATAAATGTGTATAGAAATAAATGTATTAAAATAAATATAAAAACGCATAGAAAGGAGGCAAGGCGGGAAAAATATCTGCCTCGGTGCAAACTTCAAACCTGCAACCATGCGTTAGTGGTTTTAATCTCATAAGAAAGGGTGCGGCTTCCATTTTAGAAGTACCAAGTTCAATTTCCTGTTAAAGACAAGAGTAATAATTACAATCAAGTATTCTTTTACCTTGAAACAATTCTCAGTTAGAGTCTAGTAATAGCATCAAAAAAAATTAAATCGACTCGCGCCCTGTGACGAGAATCTTGAAACACATGTGGTGATATATGTAAATAAATAAATAAATACACCCAACAGTCACATACACAGCTCTGACCCCAGATTAGGTTACAAGACCTGTGTCGTGGGTATCAGACACTACGAGAGACTTTTTCGGTCTCACAAACACCCAGACCCGAAACAAATATTTGTGGTTCACACAAACATTTGTCTCGGTGCGGGGATCGAACCCGCGGCCTCTCGTTTCGCAAGCTGGTGTCTAGCCAACTGCGCCACGGGGTACGGTATGTATGTGTGTTTGTGTTAGTATTAAAGAACATACCTAGCCTCCAGTTAAATGTATACTTAAAGACCATAGTTGTTTATTCAATGGCGTTTCAATGGACATATAATGACTTTCATTTTGTATAATGCTAAAAGTCAACTATCTCCGATAGAAACCTCATTTCAATAACGTCAGCCGATTTCATATTTTCTAAGAATGATATGAAATTTTGAATTGTATAGAACTAACAACTGCCTTGATTATAGAAATGATGATATCTGAATATAACAGTTGCGCTACTTTCATAGAAGCCCAAAAACGTTACACGTTATTCGTTTGATTTTTGAGGATATTCTCATTTATATTTCAAATTATTTATTTTAGATAAGAATTAATTAATCGTTAAGCTTTAAATCCCTATTCTACAAAAGAAATCTCTCTCTACAAATCCCACAATAAAAAATTACAAACTAGAAATAACACAATTAACGTGTAACTATCTTAATTCTATGGAAGTACGGCCACTGCTATAGAAGTACCATTACAAAGGCACATAATTAAAAAAGCAGTGATGGCCTCGAGGTTTGGGCGCGCGGTCGAGAATCTGCGGTCGCGGGTTCGAACCCCAGGCACACACCTCTGACTTTTCGAAGTCATGTGTGTATTCACATTGAATTATCACTTGCTTTAACGGTGAAGGAAAACATCGTGATGAAACCTGCACACCTAAGAGTTCTTAGGAATTTCTTAGGTGTGTAGTCCGCCAACACGCACTAGGCCAGCGTGGTGGACTATGGCCTAAACCCTCTCAATGGTAGAGGAGACCCGTGCTCAGCAGTGGGCGTATACATATATGGGTTGATGAAGAAGAAGAAGAAGATATTTAATTAAAGCAATTTGACATATACATGAGAATATCCTGACCCCAAACAAAAAATATAAACTAGACATTACACTATTAAAATATAACGCTTTTGAGCTTCTATGGAAGTACCGCGACTGATGGATGCATATGTATACAAAACATATTTAGCCTTGCATCATAAATGTTGATTTTAAAATAGTGAAATGATTACTCGCGTTTCACAATACCGTCGTAGTTGCAACGGACCAAGTTAGTCTAACATTACTTGAGTCGAGAACGATATATTATAGTTAAGATGCAGCACTCATATTGTATATTATATTCTGTTAGATATATTTGTTGTTGTTAAATGAATCTCTGGGTTTTCAACCTACATGAGTGTTTGAGATTATGGTTTAGTTTAGTTTAACATATCTCTTCATATTTCGTACTTTCATTAAAAGATGAGTAATAAGGCTCTATAAATTTTACTTTATTTCCCTTAATCAAACAACTACTTAAAATCGAAGGAATTATAAAAAATGTAGCAGAACTTTTAGGCTCCGTCAAAAGTTTATCTATATAAACAAGAAGTAGTAATTGTCCTGATGTTTTGGCTTACGATTCTCTATCTTTTCGAAGTGAGTATTCACAATTAATGACTTTGGCTTTAACTGAGAAGAAGAACCTTGTTACGACACCTATACACCTAAAAGTTAACCCAAACACTAGGCACGCGTAGACTAAACTTAATCCCTCTCAATTGCCACCTTTGCCCAGCATTAAGACGAATCCCCTATACTAATGATATAAACAAAACAAAAGCCACATACACGACTACAAACGCGAAATGCATTGTAAGTGCGAATGGCCTTAACTCCAATGATCGCCACGCGTCACCGGCCACCAGCTATGGCAAGACATCGGGCGCCGCGGAATGACGGACATCGGGACAAACGTATCAATGCTTGCGTTACATTCTACTTCGTACAACAGTCGAGATTCACTTCAATTTAGGACTTGTGAAACAGATCAGCCCCGTGGCGCAGTTGGCAGTTGAAACGAGCGGCCGCGGGTTCGATCCCCTCACTGAGACAATTGATTGTGTGATCCACAAATATTTGTGTTGGTCTGGGTGTTTGTTAGACCGAAAATACTCTCGTAGTTTCTCATACCCACGGCACAGAACTTGTATCCTAGTATGGAGTCAGAAACACAGAACTATGTATGTAACTGTCTCTCTAAAAGTGTCTCGTAGTTTTCGATACTCATGGCACAAGACTATGAGTCTTAATGTGGGGTCAGGATTATATGTATGACTGTTAGGTGTATTAATATATTTATTTAGATCATCTAAAACTACATTCTTGACAAGACCAACATAAAATAATATAAGAGATGTGAATCCAGCGACAAAGTTTCGTCTCGCTGTCGTCAATAAATAAAGGCAGCATTAAATTTACTGCTTTAAATAGTTTGTTGAATTGTTAAAGCATTTTATGAATTTAACGATAGAGTAAATTCCTACTAGGTAAATTATCTGACTCAGAGTAATATTAAGTAACTTCTATCATCTAGAAAATCTAATGATTTTCGAAATTTAAATCTTTAAATCAAAATTCTAATAAATAAATAAATTTGATCAAAAACTGGGAGTTACACTAAGACAAGCTGTTAATTTATTTTAAATTATACTTTTGTAAATGATATGAATAACAGTACAACGCCTGGTTTCGCTAGTAACATGTTCTGTGACCGTGATGGTCAAGCGAGCTTCAACCTCGCTTATTTATTTACTTTTGAATATTTACATCAAATGTATAATAACTCATAATCAGTCAGTCAATTGTTATACAAAGTACCAGAGTTATTAGAGATCTAGATACGTCTTACGAGAATTAAACGCCTTAAATGCTCAATTTAAATTTATTTTAATGGTAAAATAGAAAGGACTACTTCAAGTATGTACCGTGCGATCTAGGGGTTCGAGGCCCGGGTCAGGCAAATTTTTGTTGGCTTTTTCCACCAGTAAATTCTTAGCAGCATGGAGTGACCATAAAACGGTAATTGGCTTGCTCTATATTACGTGCAACCGAATACATATCTTAACTCATGTGGGTGCAAAAATGTATCTTTACCTCTTCGGAAATTACAGGCGTTTATGCATGTTAATGGATTACTCACAAATCAACCCTCATAACTTCAAGCGAAACGATTATCTAAAAATATATTGTTCTGACAAGTCTCTCATACTAAACGCTAAAAACGCACCTCGATGTAAAATTATGTTTAATGCTAAAATAAAGCGTTGTATTCACTAGATCCATTAGAGCACATTACGACACAGCCATGGACGTGGTAACAAGCCGAGACGGAATCACGTTTGCCTCCGGTGCAAGATTCTAAGTCTATTATATGAAACACACACATATACCTCACGCCTATATTCCTTGAAGGGGTAGGCAGAGATGCATTTCTGCACCCACATCTCGCCAGGTATGTATCAGTCCCACGTAATAGGGGGCGAGCCTATTGCCGTTTCTCGGGCACATTTCCAGACTCCGTGCTGCTACTGAGAATTTCCTAATGGAAAAACCCAATAACACTTTGCCCGACCCGGGAATCGACCCCAGGACCTCTATAGATCTCACGGCACATACTTGTACCCCGAAACCACGAGGCATTATATGAAAATTATAAACATTTGGTTGTTGTAATTTATTGCGATGGAACTTGAACAAAGATCACTACCAAAGAAATACAGACGTAACTCACAGGGTAGATGACGAAAAAAAATCAGTTAAAACCGGATATAACGATATGGAAGGGACTGTATATTACGGACGTTATATCCGATAAAATGAGCAATAGTTATAAGTTCTTATAGATTCTTTGTCAAAACGGCAATAGGCTCGCCCCCTATTACGTGGGACTGATACATACCTGGCGAAATGTGGGTGCTGAAATGCATCCCTACCTACGCCTTCGGGGAATATAGGCGTGAGGTTGTTTGTTGTTGAGATTCTTTGTCATCAGTTTTGACTGTATGCAATAACTTTGTTATTCTAATATATAATATGTACCTTAACTCTTTCAGCCACACTTTTTATTTATCCATTTTATAAATCAAACAAAGACGTATTTAGTGTAATTGGGGTTTATTTATAAAGAAAAAAAATATTTTGCCAAAATATCACATAAGGCTTTTGTGGAATAAGGTGGTTAGTTTGCTAACCACCGTGACGGACGGCAGAAAAATAATGAAAACAAAAGAGTATCAGAACTAACATTAGAAATAAGTTATACATATTTACAGTGCAAATATGTATATTTGTATGTTATGTATCGTGTAGCATATTTAGATTTTAATTTAACTTTTTTTTTTTTTTTTTAATCTTTCCGGATTCATAGGGGGACTCTACAAGTGCTGCATTGCAATGCAGTACGTTCTTGCCCTTTTTTGTGCTTCATTTAGCACATTTTCTTGAAATAGATCGCTCTGGCTTATGTATATTGCTTTCCGTCCGCAATTGTATAGAAACTGGTGGCCCATGAATGTTAGCAAAGGAGAAGACGAATCAGAGCCATTGAGGGAACGTCTAGATCTCAAGTTGCATTTCTTTGCTTGAGCTGGTGCTAAGATTCCTTGAAACACACTTCTATGAAAGTCTTTCGTATCCAATTGATCCCATTCTGGTGTGTTTTCTTAAAATACATACACAAAATGAATATAACAAAACCTACTACAGTCATGGTGGTCAGTAAACTAACCACCTTTCTATTTACGTTTCTTATAAAAATATATAAACGGCAAACTTTATTTTATATCATAAATCTACTAATCAAATATTAAATAACCGATGAATACTGAAATAATTATATGGTCAATATTCTCAACTTAATTGTGGAATTTTATAATGTCCCATTCTAAAAATAGCACTGCACTCCTTTCTTAAAAAATCGAAAAAAAAATAACCACCGCCCTTTTGGATTAAATAATTGTATCAAATGATAAACAACCATATAATAAACTATAAAAGTTCAGCACATTTCCGATAAATGTTGTGGAAATATTTTTTTATCAACTAAAAACATGTGGTTTGAAAACTAACCACCAAACCTGAAAGAGTTAAGCGAAAAGATTTGTCTTTTTCTTCATTATCAACTCAAAACTACTAGAAAAATCCAGATGAATTTAATTCTGAGTATAAGACTTTAAAAAATTGCGGTCAGGTGAAACAGGGACCATCTTTTCGTTTAAAAATTCAGTCAAAGTCATAATCTTTTATTTAAAAAAAATCACCTTTTGAATCGTCAACACTAAACTACCTTAAAAACAATTGCTTACCTATAACTCTCCAAAAGACAATTTTCCACATCCATACAAGAACCAGGATATCATATCTCAGTTCAATATCTCGCCGTATTCCATCGTTTAACCCAGTAAGGCTATCGGTGAGAGGTGTAACGGTACCGTCCCTCTGGGAGGCGCCGATGTCAGGCCAGGCTCTCAGTACCGCTAAGTGAGGTCGCAGAGCGGAATACTCGCCTTATCTTTAATGCATTTTAATCTGTCATCATTGAAACAGGTTTTGGTTTTGTTATTATGTTTTTTGTGGGTAAACCAGCAGTCGCAGGATCGGTTATTGTCTATAATTTTTGGTTATAAATAATAATAATTAAATACATTTGATGGACATAACAAACTTAAAATTTTTTTACAAAAAAAATATTCACGATAATTTTCTACATCGTCAAAATATAATGAATAAAAATTATTAATACACCCAACATTCACGTACAAAGTACATTGTGTTAGAGACTACGGGACTTTTGGTCTTTCAAATACACGCAAACCGGACCATTTATGGATCCCACAAACATTTCTGTTGATGCGAGGATCGAACCCACTGCCTCACGTTTCATAAGCGTCTCCCACCTGCGTCACGGGTCTTTCCATATATGTGTATTCTTGCATTTAGGTTGCAATAAATATTATATTAGCATTATTTGTGTGAGAAATCGTGACAATAATGACTCTATATATTTAAAAACTCATGCCTCGCACAGAGGTCTAACCTTGATTCATTCGCTTACATTTGGTAGTTAATTGATTTAATAACTTCATCACGTTTTTTTTAGACTAAAGCTTTTAGAGTTAGTAGACTTCTACGATTCGTCATCATCGTCGACAGGCAAATGACCTCCACTTCAGGGCATACTATGATTTTTTAAGCATTTCTTTTGCCATAACTGCAACAAAATATCGTGATAAACCTTAACTGCTTCTAACGCAGGTAGCTATTTGCATGACGTCATAATTTTAATGAAATGACGTTATCAAGTAGTGATGACAACGAGGTTTAGGCGCGTAGTCCAGAAACTCAACGGTTGCAGGTTCGCAGCCCAGACACCGCTAACTTTTCGAAGTTAAGCGTGTATTTATTAAATATTAATACAATGAATTATCATACATTAACGGTGAAAGAAAACATTTTGAGGAAACTTCCATTTCTAAATTTTTTTAGGAATCTTATTTGAATTTCAACCGCATTAAGCCATCGTAGTGGACTAAGGCCTAAAATCGCACAGTTGAAGAGGAAGCCCGAGTCCAACAATGGCACATATATGGACTGAAGATAAAGATGGCGATATTATTATGCTACTAAGCAGCAGTACACCTATCCTATAACTTTTAATTAAACAGAATTTACACGAGTAACAGGCAAGTCGCTGTAATCTTGGACGTGACTTGATAAGCGATGCGAAATCGTGACAGACTATCCCTAGCATCAGAATAAACGAATTGATTCAAATAAATTAGCATTACCTCGTTTAACTATTTCTTGTTAATGCTTTTGATGCAATATTGATGTGGTAGTGTATATATTAAGCTGTCTTGGGTAAATTGATGTTGACATCCATTAATTGAATATTAAAACATAATATAGATTCAAAACAAGGTGAAGAAAAGTGTTGTGATAAAACCTATATATCTTAAAGGTCTTTGTTTCTCAGGCAGTAGGAATCCACTATCTACTTCGCCAGCTTAGAAGACTAAAGCTTTTTTAGAGTCGCGTTGTAGAGACATGCCAAGGGCGTATGAATTCAAATAATGTTGAAATAGAATTTATTTTTCAATGGCAGTATTGCTACGCCACGAGTTCAATACTAATACAACTTAATGACGGACTAAGTAACTGTAGAATCCGAAGATCGAACCCTGAGCGTCATGGTTCACTGCCCCTGCACTGCACGACCAGTGAGGCATTATACTAACGCTTACGAGGACACAACTGAATCATATGCCAAATCATAAGATTGTAATACTTCAAAATATAGTGTCTATAGCTAACGTATCTGTAAATATAAACAAAAGTGAGGTCTGTAAAGAGTTACTTAATTTATGAATAAAATAACTCCACGCCTCATTTTCGTGGAACTAGGTAACACTGGTCCAATTTATATAAATATATACGGTCTTAAGAAAAGTATATCAAACATAGTAATGAAAAAATAGATAAATAAATACACCCAGCAATCACATACATACTCAAAGTTCTAACCCCACACTAGGATACAAGCCCTGTGTCGTGGGTATCAGAGACTACGAAAGACATTTACTGTCTCGGAAACACGCAGACCCGAATATCTCTCTCGGTAGAGGGATCGAACCTGGGCCTCTCATTTCGCAATCTGTTATTTAACCAACCGGCTGTCAATTTTCTTTGTTGAATATGCCCTTTAATGAAATATATCGTAGTAGATACCGTAAATACTTTTAAGTATGAGTACGGATTCTATAATTCAAAATACACGGTTGCATGACTGACATGTAAACGTCATGTCAGAGTGACCGTGAATGACCGGAGTGTAATATTTGGGTATTTTTTGCGTAACTCGCTTGTTTTTTTAAAACGTTTATCATATGTTCAGGTCAATGTCGGAATGTAGAGAAAATGTACATGAGTTGACATGGGATTTATTTGTCTTTTTAAATTTTATTTTGTTGAACTAATAGCGCTTATAAAAATTGCATGTCTTCATGTCTTGTAATGCATATTAATTAAATTTGATTCATTGAAACAATTTAATAATAGCTTTGAAAATGCGTTGCAAATTAAAACACTTTGTAATTATTTTAAACTTGATTCGTATTACAACCTTTCAAAGTTGCAGTCAACTCTCAAATTAATGTAATTAATAACTACGTTGAATTGTTAAAGTATAGTTGAACTGATTATTATTGCGAACAACGAAAGCTCTATGATCCAAAAAGTAGGTAGTTAAAGGTTAAATTTATTTTGGAACCAAACATTCAAATCATTAATAGCTCAAACCACATAAAGCGTTAAAAACAAAAAATAATGAAATAACGCTAAACATTTCATCATTACGTCGTAAAAAAATAAACTGCGATATTTTCCATGGTAATAATTTATGATTGTAAATATCTTAGTAATTGTGATCGTGATGGAATTTAATATTAACCTTAAAGAGATTTAGTTTATCAATGACTTTATACACTTTTAATGACACTAATACATCAATGTAAGTTAGCAAATGAAAATATAAAAATAAATAAAAGTCACATACATACTTCTGAATCCACAATAAGATACAAGTCTTGTGTCGTGGGTATGAGAAACTACGAGAGACTTTACAGTCCCACAAATGCCCTGACCAAAAACAAATATTTTTTGATCACACAAACATTTGTCTTGGTGCGGAGATCGAATTCGCAGTCTTTTGTTTTACAACCTGATGTCTAGCCAACTGCACCACGGGGCTGTCAAACTATAGAAATCTTTAAGAGGTCGGCGCCTGTAGACTGATTGGATAGACAGACGAAACGGGAACACAAGATCAATATCGATTTTATACCGTACAAGGTATTTCTATGTCATATAAATTCCGTACACACAATTAAGTGAGTAAAGTCGTCTAATTAATAGGTTTTATAGACCAAGTTTAAGTTTCAAGACCGCCTACTTCGTTGTGAGATCGAATAACAAAAATAAAACTATTATCTGTGGGGCCTATACCCTCTCAATGGTAGAGGAGACCGGTGCCCAGTAGCAGTACCCATATATGAGTTGTTAATGAAACTGTTATTAAAATAAAAACATTATTTCTTGAGTTCGCCAAGTTAACGATAACAATAACGTGAGTTACTTCTTATTACATCAGCTAAATATCGGCCAGTGAAAGTCCCGTTAAAATAGGTTCAAACGTTTCAGAGATGATCCGGAACGTTTAAACAGACAAAACATGTTATTTTAATATATGGACCGTGTGTGATGTACATATGATTTTAATAAGAAGCAGTTATTTTGACATAACAAACAAACATTCTAATTTTATTTATTTGTATGGGTGATATGCTCAAGTTATAAGCAAAGTACGATCAAATCATTGACGCTTGAAAACACCGAAGAGAAATATATACAAAATACATTATCGTCGATTAAAATTTGATTGAGGAAAAAGTGTATCGGACCCAAGAAATTATTTTGAATTTGTTGCTAACCAGCGTCGAAATGTCTCAAGTCCGGTCCAATACTAATTACAAGTTATTTAATTTCATGTACGAATACGGAAGACTGGTTTTGTCTCTTGGTCATTATTTTTATTAATGACATTGAAAAATTTCGCTTTCACCCGGCGCGAAAGTGTGACAACGTTGGGCTATGCATTTTTATTATGTGAAGATATTTCCTTTGCATCGTTACGTAAAATTTAAAAAGATAACGCGTCCGTGAATTTATAACTTTGTGTAATGACTCAACACGATACATTTAAGGCAGGTAATTAGAGTAATAACTAAGTAATGACTTAGTTAAAATATTAATTCGAAAAGGTCGTATATTTTTGCAATTAAATTATGTTTCTCAATCGCAACTATTTTACTATTTCATTGTGTTATATGTATGTATGTCTATAGATTCCAAGGGTAACAAAAAATACCGTAAAAATTACTAAAAAAATATTAATTAGGGGTTACAATGACTCGAACCTTTGATATATTTTTATAAAAAGTGAACAGACTTATGAATGTTCCTCCTTGGACATTGAAATATTTTAATACTCACCAACAAAAACAGCCAGTAACAAAACACATCCCGCTAACACAGTCGACTTCATATTTAAAATATAAAATTCACACTTTCACCAAAACACTATGACACTTGCATTACTATATTAATTAAAAGTAAAAAAGATTATTTTATAAATCCGTTCACTATAATACACTCATTTCTTTCGCCACACAATACTGACCACTAAAAAAAAGAAATTATTGTTTATAATCTGTGCACGTAATTATTGCCGCCAATTTTTGATAGGTGTACTTGGCGCGCGCGGCTAACAAACTCGTTCGAAAGTCAAACGCGAACTGCGAGTTGAGTGGCCAGCGAGACAGGTGGGCGAAACCCACAAGGCAAAAGTGCGGTATAACCCGAACAAATTGAGAACAAATTAATTATCACTACTGCGGTTTAATTTTACTCCACGTTACTTGATTCGGGTTATATCGTTAAGTTTAGGAGCTAGGTTAAATATAATTGCGTGGATGTTGGACGAAAATTACTTGTTTCCCTTTCATTGCAAATAAAACGCATCGAGATTTTGATTGTTATCTTCTATGAAACATTTGCATTGAAAATTAATATTAATTTGATAGATCTAGTGATATGTCCTACATAAACGTTACTGTTATTTTTTTAAGCGTAATTGCTTGAAATATTTACAAAATAAAGGGTCAAAAAAAATATAAGATTCTCTTTAAACATATCATTTGCCTAATTAAACTGTAATAGGTATGGCTCTTAAAAAATATTTATTTTATAGTTTTGCAAATGATCTTGTGGTCTCAGTTTCCAATAATAGCAATTTAAAATATTTTTAGCTAAACTACCGAAAGAACTAAAAGAAATGTCTTTCATTACTCCTGAAACCCAATGGAAATTAGGATCCTAACATTAGTTGATTTTTTTTTCAAGCGTTTAAAGCTATTTATGTGTGTTAGCTACCAACTATCACGTATTTAGGTATATAAGGAAAGATATCAAAGGACGGAAATGTAACTGCTTTGGTTTCGCCACAAGAATTTCAGTGGTATGCGAATTCAACCAAACCGCGTCAGACCAGCGTTGTAGATTATGATTTGATCTACTTCAAACATGCAGAAGGCTGTCAAGTAATTATTAGTACAATAACTGATACAAGCAAAAGAAACATTCATACGTAAAATCACGCTTGTATTCCTCTAGAAAATATAGCATTTCTGCACCGACATTTCGGCAATCCCATGTAATACGTGGTAAGCTGTTTCTCGGGCACATTATTAGACTCTTAGATTTTTTTTTCACGAGAGGAAAGCGCCTTCAGCTCCTTTGTTCGATACCTCGGGGGAGGCCGTGAGGGGTATGTCGGGTCACTGGCCTAATAACTCGGCTCTGCTACTGAGTATTTCCTAAAGGAAAAACCTGATAACACTTTGCCCAGAGCATCTAGATTGCACGGCATATTACCGGCATACCACTAAGTTAATAAAAGATTTTGTAACAAATAAAATAACTAGCAAACGCACTACATTAGTCCGTGCGTGCCGAACTACGCAACCGATACGAGCATTGGAAAACCGATCGAGAATCAACATTGAACTTTTACCATTCTGTCGCCACAGCCGCACGCACAAACAAAAACAAATGATTTGTACAGAAATACTATAAATACTACGCATTTAAGAGCGTATATACAAATTTAGCGTCATTTGGGCAAAAACAGTACTTTTCGAACCCCTTAAAGTTGATGAAAGACCCATTGTAGAAATATGTAAATTACCAATTATTGTAGGCAATTTTATCATCTAAAAAGTTAGTTAGGAACATTTTAAGATTTTTTCGTAAATTTTGATAAATAAAAAGATAACTGAGCTAAGGTCGTCAAAATTCACTTTTAGAATCATTTTCGAGGCTCAAAATTTTGTTAAATTCATAATATATGTAATGAAAATAAAATGTTATTAAATAGACAATATCCCCGAGCAAAAAGTTAGTTACGAACATTTTAAGATTTAGCTCCAGTTTTCGAGTAATAAAATATCTAAAGCGTTCGAAATAATTGAGAAATTACTGTCTCTAAATATTTTTTTTAAACCTTATATAGTACTTTATTTAACAGAGCAATATTTTTTTATGAAAGAAGAACATATACTTGAAAACGTACAATTTTTATTTTGAAGAAATCAAACTTATTGTTTTTTTAATAAATTTTATAAAATGGGCTATAAAACGCTGCGCGCAGACCTGAGCAAATCAGTCCGCCGCATGGCCTTTCAGAGAGAGGACGTGTCGCTCTGGGCTCCGTCCTTGTATCGATGTTTTTAAGGTTATTACTCAAAGTTATAACTTACACTAACGTGCTCAAGGTTGAGTGCATTCTTAGTGGGAAATTTTGATAACATCAGCTGTAATTTTAAATTGACGTAAAATAAAAATGTAAACACGGATTTTACAAGGCGAGGGCACGGCGTGGTAAATTCACTTTGGGACTAGACTGCGTATTTCGACTATGTCACCAACGGTGAAGTGGCCTAGTTAGCAGTATATCCGCCTCCCACGCGGACACTCAAGGTTCTAGTTCCGCATATTATGTTTCTTTTTTTTTACTTTTTTTTTCTTTTTAAATTAACCATTTTAATAATTAAATGATTTCTTCATCCATTAACATTGCTTCATAGGAAATAGAACTAGAACATTGTGACATTGTTAAATTATTTTTGGAGCAAAGTTTTAAAATGCTCAACTGCCACTGTTAATTTCATTTTTGAACCTTCACTATACATAGAATCATCAGGAACTTGTTGTTCAGCTGTTTGTGCACTAGTAACATCTTGATTCACAGACATTTTTATTAAAAACTCTTTAAACAATTTATTTTGAGTTTGATATAATTTCGAAACAGTAAGTCACAGAAAGCTACAAACTCTGTGAAGCCTTCAAATAGACTGCCAAGTTGGCCCAGAGGTTATACCCTAATGAGAAGAGTAACGACAATAAATTCAACTTTGGGGAACATACACTACCTACGTGTAATATAAAAAAAATGCTTTCTAATATTGGTGAGGCTTGAGCGAAACCGGTTTGGTGAATACCCAAATAATATTTTATGTTATTCATATATAATATATAATTGAAAAATTTGTTAAATAATTAATGATAGATATAACTGTGGTTATTATTTATGAATACCATAATTATTAGCTGCTTTATAATTTAGAAAGTATAATAGTTAATGTAAATTAAAATTAATTTTATACTTAAAAATTTTGTTCTTGATTGAATTTATTTAATTATTAAAACAGTTAATTTAAAATGAAATAAATAAGTAATAAAAAACAAAAAGTCAAAAGCAGGATTTGAACCCTGAGCGTCCGCGTGGGAGGTGGAGACAGTGCTGACTAGGCCATTTCGAAGTTAACACTATTGTCGAAAATAAATAAGTAAACTTACATGTAAAGATTCAAAGAACAAAACAAAATATTTCGCGGACGCCATGTTGCGTCATTGGTCATTTGCTTATCTCTATGGGTAGTAATATTATAGTAGGAGAGCTAGCATACATTTTTGGGTTGGTATTTGAGGCAAGCTGAAAACTTGTTATAGCTCTCCTATTATATCCCAACACGGAACTGCAGACTGCCTCGTGGTCTCGCGGTATAAGTATGCGCCGGGCAGTATTATTGCAATTAGCAAATTTTTAGTAGCATTACGGAGTCTGGAAATGTGCCCGAAAAACGGCAATAGGCTCGGCCCCTATTACATGGGACTGGTACATACTTGGCGAAATGTGGTTGCAGAAATGCAGTTCTGGAGTACCCCTATGGAGGATAGATACAGACGTGAGGTTATGTATGTGTATGTGGAGCTGCAGACCTGGCTATGAGTAGCGGGGTTAAATCAACCCCAAAAATAAAAAAAATAATCCCGACGTATTATTTTTATTCTTTTAACATTTAACTACAACATACATACATATATTGCAACATATATTGAATTAAATTTATTTTTAGATTTTTTTTTTAATTTAGTGATTAATTTAGCCCCGCTACTTACCAGCCAGGTCTGCAGTTCCGTGTTGAGATATAATATATATGACAAGTTTTCAACTTGCTTCCAATACATACCCAAAAATTCATGCCAGCTCTTGAACTATTAGCTCAATGCGACGAACTAATAAAATTGAACAAGCGAACGCCACCGCGGCCGGCGATGCGCGGCGGCACCTTTGAAACCGCGGCACCTTTGACGCCGCGCCTTGTTTGACAATTCGCCGACGCAACGAACGAAATAGATAAAAGGAAAAAATCAAAGGACTATAGCCTGAGTCCTGTCGATGGTAGAGGAAGCCCGTGCCCAGCCGTGGGACGTATAAGGGTTGATGAGAGAATCAAAATAAATAACAGTACTTTCCATACCGTAATTAAATGTACTTTTATGGGTAATTTCTCACTTTATTGTATAATTTAAATTTAATATAACACTAGCTGTTGCCTGCGACTTCGTCCGCGTAGACTACAGGGTTGAGTTCAGAAAGAAAATCTATTTTACTCCTCAGAGTCCTATTTATGCCCATACCATAAATCATACGAATCGGTCAAAATTACGTGAAACCGTAACGTGCCGGCCGGCGCCTTGTACATAAAGAATTGCGCGCTTGATCATTATTTTAAACTGCGATATCTTCTTAGATACTTATTGTAATTAAATAATGTAAAGGGCAAATTTCTTTAAAATTAAATACTTTTACTAAATAACGCATTTATTTGGATAAGGATTAATAGAATCTTTATAAAAACACCTTCACAAACAATGCTTTATGATATAACAAATTTGGTTAGCATAAAAGAGGTTATAGTGAACAAATCCTAAAAGTTAGACATATGCTACCGCTGACTTTTTTGTAGGCATTATCAAGCTCTACAACTTTTCTCTAGGACTTAACTATATATCTCCCATGGGTAAGGCTACGTTTGCAGAAAACCCATTCGTTCGACCGATTTTTCTCCGACTCACTTTGCAAATCCGGCCACAGCGAATAACTAATATTTTTTTTTCGGACTAATATATAGCCTATGAGACTCACAAAGAACGTAGCTTTCGATTGGTAAAAGAATTTTCAAAATCGGTTCAGTATATCCAGAGTTTACTTTCTACAACGTCACAAATTCACAAACTCAATAACGTTACCTCATTATAATATTAGTATAGATAATGTATGTAAAAGATTAGAACAATCACAATTTTATATGTGATATTTTCATTTTATTATCCATTTATGAAATTCGAATATACCGCTAAGGATCTCGGTCACTGACCACTGTTGTGTTATACACGGCGAGTGCCCGCCCCCCACACGTCGATGTGTGCCGGCATTTACGTTGGTGTGAGTTGAAATTCGGCGAGCGGCGATTTGTTTATACGCTCTTAAGCTTGTTTATCCAAGGGGTAAGAGACGCGGGTTTTTGTGCCCAATTTCGCCAATTTGGTTTTGGGTAATAGGCAGTCTACTACATTTCCCTATGTATTTTATTTTATTTTATTTTATTTATATTAACTTAGCACACCAACAAAGTAATTACATAATGCACAGGTTACAAGTTATCATATAAAGTGTGATGAATGTTATTGCCTTAATTAAAGGCATGCATGACGTTAAAATATTACATTTTGTGACAATGAGAACATATGGCAATATTTGAGTATTTTTATTTATTATTGATAACAATTTGCCAAACCCGAAATCGGGATTGACAATTCCGAGGAATCTTAATATACTTGTATTGTCAGACTTACATATGAGTAATTTGTTTGTATTTAATTATTAATATCTACCAACATGTAAACCCTATGATCGGTACGGGTCTTATTATAACCTATACTAAAATAAGACTTGACCACGTTTTAGACCACCACGCTGTTGTGGCACGGTTTGATGGACTTAAGGAGATTTATTAAGGATAAATTTCAGTACCTTAGTCTATTTATTTGTTATTCTATTATTTGTTTTATTTGTATTACCATTAATGTTAATTTATTTTCAAATACGAACAATGGGGATGAAATGTTCTTAGGTGTAAAAACCGCTGCTTAATAAATTGAGGAAAAATATCGATTGAAGTAGTTGACGATATAAAAAAATTAAAAAAAAACACAAGTTTGTACTTTGGCTTGTATGTAAGTTATTGCTCCACAATATTGACAGTATCTATAGAGGTGATGTGACGAAAGAGATTTATGAAACAAGTGACTGGTAACTTCGAGGACATCCTTCGTCTATCTTTAGGCTTAATAAAAAGGACTTTGTAACGAGCTACCGTGATTGACGAACATGTTGACGTTTTTTTATACACGCCGAAGTGACAACACAGCTCTTGATTTTAAGGGCAATTTAGTTCATAGATTGAATAGTGAGAAAAAATTATAACTCCTTAATAAAGCCTAGACCTTATTTCAGCCAAATGCTAACATGATGGCCATAGAATGATTGTGGTACGCGATACTCTTGTGTATATCGTAACTAGGAAGAAAGAAATACAAAGATATTTATCGTTTTAATTCAGTACATTTAATTACGAACAATACAAAAAATCTCTCGAAGTTCCTGATACTCGTGAGTCGTGACACAAGGCTTGTTTCTTAGTGTAGAGAAAGAACTGTGTGTGTGTGTTTTTTTTTACATTAAACTGTTTATTTACCTTATTATTTAGAGTTCTATAGTCTAGCGAAACTCATCCTGAAAACGGACATCAACACTCTTAATTATAACAGAAAACATAAAGAAGACAGATATAAGGTGCGACTGTATGTCTGAAAGAATATAATAAGTATGGTATATGTATGAAATGAAATTTGAAATGAAATTTGAAATGAAATGAAATGAAATTTATTTGACAAAAAAACAGTTACAAAAAATATGGTACAAATAAATGGGCTATACAATTAATTACAAAAATATAGCATTTGTTTGCCGAACTAGGTGTAAACCTGTATTTCAGCACACAGTGCCTCTCCCCTTGTTTTTAATTAATGATAGCCGCTTAAAAAACAGAGTTTAGTGTAAATTTATGTTCCTCTCTGTGTAATTAGTGAGTGTGTGTGTATGTGTGTGAGAGGGTGGGTGGTTCGACTAGAGTTAGTAAATAATGACGGGTTAGTATATTATGATTTTATGAGACGAATTACATTTAACACTTCTAAAATGAGAACTAAACTAAACTTCGTAGTCCTTTTATAAACCACATCAACGGATACAAACAATTATGTATTAACCTGCAATTTTACGTTAACAAAGAAATAGTCTAAACAACATTTTGGAACACAACTTTCTACATTAGTCGGGTTATACAATCCATCCACACAAGTCAACATTGACCTCCGTTACTGATTTTGTTAAAACCGGATTATCGCCTTAAAAGTTAAAGCCTTAACGGTATTGCTGGGATAAATAAACTGGGTTTATAATTAGTACGTAGCTGATTTCTGTATGGTAAAATAATATCTGAATTTTACGACAAAACACGGTTTTAATGTATTTCGTACACATTAGACTGTGGTATAAATTCAAGGAAAACATCGTGAGGTACACACCTAAAAAGTTTACATTACTCTTAGTTATTATTAATATTTATTTTAGTTGTTTCTCTTTCTCTTACTTCTTTCTAAACACTTTATTCTACCCTACTTATTTTTCCTCTTTCAATCTCCATCCAAAGGTTTGTTTCTTCATTATAGTTAAGTTTCTCATTATTTTTTTGCATGTACAAGAAAGTGATAAATAAATAAACAAAAAGTTTCTTAGAATTTCTTAGATGTGTAGTCCGCCAACCCGCACTAGGCCACTAGGAAGTGGACGAAGATCTAAACACTCAGTTGTAGAGAAAGCCACCTAGCAGTGGGAATTATATGGGCTGATGATGTTGATTATAAATGCAAGGATCCAAGGATAAGCGAGCTGAATTGTCAGTGGACAGGTTAGATCTAATTAACTAACTCAAAGTATTAAATAAAACGCTTCATAAATACTGCACCAATTTCAACTTATAATTCACAATTTATATTTACAATGTTCACAACTATTATTTATTTTAGAACTGTTACTTCGAGCGGAGCTCGACCACCAATGCCTCGAGGACGATCAAAATGTTAGCTCGGTGAAAAACAAGCGACGCCATAATCAGTCAATAGACTGTTTTATTAATTTAACTCTTATATTATATTACTTTATTTGTAATCTAATTTATTTATTCTATATATTATAATAATTATTAATTATTTAATATAAAATGAACTATTTAAATTTCATCTTTATTTAATAAAATATTATGATAATTTACTAACAAAAGGGTTAAGGCCTTAGTCCACCACGCTGGCCTATTGTGAGTTGATCAGATATACATATATTATATAATAATAGCAATTGATTTCGCCATTAAAACAAATTACTACATCTTATATAATACTTGTAGTCATAACCAATACGTAAGATAGCCATTGAGTTGGTAATATCGTTAAAATTTATCTCTTCATACAAATATTGGTTTCCCGCCAAAGTAACAATAGCCATTAACAAATTCTACAAAATTGCAGTCTCCATGACCTTTAAATAGTCCCAGATGCGGTATTTTTTCATTATTATCGACGTAATAGTCAACCTTCTGTGTTGCGGAATACATTGTCGAAATAATTGTATGTGATGTGAAGAACGTAAGTAGAAATATGCAATTTTGAATTTTTGTCTACGATTTTATTGCAAGTTTAAATGCTTTAAAGATATACGTACAGAAATGAAAAGAATTAAAATTGTTCGATTGGTTCGATTCTCGGAACAGATTAGTTGTTTAGTTTTCCGATGGAATAGTTGAACATACATGATTTAACTAGTATCAATTAACGTTTAACTGAAATAAAATCTTATTTATATTAAATTTTATTATTTAACAAACCTTAAATGTGTTTTACTAATCTTCACATGATATTTAGTCAGTACCTACATCATTGGCGCCGGGTCAATAGAGACAATTAGACCCGGCGCCCTGCCCTGTGGGAAGGGTCATTAGAATCCCACCACGGTATCCCCTGCCTGTCGTAAAAGGCGACTCGAAGGGGCATTCGGGGTCGCTAGACAAATGCGACCCCGAGGAGGACGGCGGCACAGTGGCCTGTGTCCGTCGTAGCCGCCCAAAATAGGGGCGCCCAAATCTGAGGAGACCGAGACGCTCTCGTCTCGGAGGCGCACTGGGCGACCTACATCATTACTGCCATTTATAAAACTAATTTAGAGATGGAACATAATATAAGTAAGTATTTCATTAATGATATGATTTTTTATATAAATCCTAAGGCAGTTTTAGAGAATTTATTTCAAGTGTTTTTTCGCGATGATAGAAATTTATAAAATTAAAAGTATTTTGTCGGAAATTATGCTCTCATTAAGAAATGAGAGCATAATTTTTTGTCTATAATTTTAAACTAATTTATGGGTTGTTGCTTGTCTTCAAGCAACTTAGTAAACCCATAAATTAGTTTAAAATTATAGACAAAAAATAGTTTTTAAAAATTTATATATGCCATCTACCGGACTATGACAGTATTAGATAGGTGCGTAAGTGAATAGTGATGTCTTAACACCAGTTTCATATTCGTAACACAGGCAACAGATGGCGTAGTTTTAATTTTGGTATCGTTATTGAAATCTTATGTCCAATAAAAATGTTATTTAATTTTTTAAATAAGTATAAAAATGCTTGAAATTATTAGCTAGTTTTATTAAATTTAAATAAAAAAATATTATTCATACTTTTTTTCATTAAACTAATAATAAGTTACTGGCAGAGAATGTCATGCCAAATAGTGACTTTTAAAATTTCAAGTTGACTTTGAAATAAAATTACGGGTATTCTTTTCAAGTGAGTCGTGAAAGGAAAACATAAATCAGCTGATAATTTTCTTTGCGAAAAATAAAATATTTTTGCATAATTATCTAAGGCTGTCGATGACGCCATCGATAAAATTCAACAAACGATCCGAAGGTTGTTCGCCATCGTAGTTTTTTCGTCGTTGTTGGCAGTGAACGGAACGAAGTGTCGTCGTATAGATCGCTCGCTCGCTGGCTGAAAATAGTGAACCAAAGTATGAGTTTTCGAAATATGTTCGAATAAAAAGTGAATAAGTGTGTGACTGTCATCCGGCAAGATGGTTGATGACGTGAGAAATATTACCGAAACCGCTGAAAGTAAAGGTATATGTGCAATTATAGTTGAAAATGTGCTGTTCTAGTGATAAAAATGTGATTGAAAAAATCGTCTAACCCTAATCGTGTCGTGGCCCCACGTCGCGGGTTCGTGCCGCTTTCGAGAATGTCCTCAGTGAGATATCACCGTTGCAATTCAGTGTTTTGTTTTTTACCTCTATTTGGATGTATTTTATCGCGTCGTGGTATGTTCTAAAATTAGAAAAACGCTCGCCAGACGGTGCGCAGTCACAAGAATGCGACCGAAAATATTGGACCCCCCCTAACGTCATAACGTCCAGTATATTTCAGTTTTTGGTCGAAATACGCTATTTTACGGCCTTGTGATGCATTTTTGAATAGTTTCTAGATGATTCTGATGGTTTATCTGTGTGGAATGATGCATATTTGTTCATTTGTTGACCGTGTGATATTACTTGAGTCATAGTGTACAATTATTCAGTTTGACGTACACCGATGTAGTTTGCGAAGATATTTTTGCACATTATGTGCATACGACTTTCTCGCCGGTTATCTTATCAGTTTTATCTATACATTTTATGTGCACAACGCAGTGGCTGTGAAATAAAAACTGATCGAAGCCATTTCAGCGAAATTGCACGTAATCTACAAGTGATAGAGAGATAAAACGTGTCGAAGTATTATTGCACGGTGTACGTTTAAAAGTATTACCTAATAAACACGAATTATCTTTAAAATACAGTCTTTGTCACAAAACAATTTTATGCCATGTTATAGCTGTGTAATGTATTTGGCACAACAGTCATATATCAAAAACTCTTTTTTCTTCATAATGTTCATAAAATATATCTATAGTAACATTTATTTTAATATAAATATATTTTTACTGGAAATTCCAGATAATAACCACATATTAAACCCAAGAGCCAATATAATCAAATCTTTAAGCTATTGTAATTGAATAGAAACTACTTATAAATAATTGACACATGGATCTTTTTGTAAACATTTGCAGTAGATAAAAAAAAAATCATTTGTAAAGTGTACATACAAAAAAATATGCAAATGGAAGGAGTACAATACATTTATTCATAAAACTAAGTACTTACTGATTTCATTTTCTTCATATTGATGAAAGGATAAATATAATTGTTTTAATGTATAGATTAACAATTAAGTATTTACAAAAAACAATATCTAAAGCCAACCCATTACTTAAATAATGAATGGAATGTAGTATGCCTAAAATTACCACAAATTGACTTTTAATAAGCCTTAGATTACTAAGGTTAATGACCTTAGTTGCTCTTCAACAAATATTTGCCGATAAAACTATAAACATATGTACCTATTTCTATAGTAACATTAAACAAATTTATTTTTCATTTTATAAATAATTTTTTCTTTTTAATGATTGTGTATCTATAACTTATGGTAGAAATCCACATTGGGCTCGCAGATAAATCTATTTATTCTAATGGTATTGAGAGGTAAAGGTTTTGACATTTTTTGGGTTATCTCTTGATCTACTGAATCAATTTTCAAAATATTTCAGGGTTACATATAAAAAGATTTTAGACTATATAAAATTATGCCACAACAAAAGGAAACAGAATGTAAAGGAAAGATGTATGCTGAAAACATGGAAAAAATACCTTTTTAAAGACTGGTTTTACACAAAGTTGCAGTCAACAACCTATTATCAATATAGACAATACAAACAGATGTTATATACCAATCAATGTAATAATACATAGATATTTTGCTTGCTACAACAAACACAAATATTCATAATAGTTTTTATTGTCTTAAAAAACCTGAGACTTTGCAGAACCTTTGTCATCAGAGTTCTAAAACTATTTAGCTAATTGCATAGAAATTCATTATGATGTTTAGGCATGAAAGAATCCATAATAAACTAATATTTGCATTTCAATGTCAGTAACAATTTGCTAAGTTTGGCTTTGTTTACATTATTGAAACATGAGTTTTATCTATGTTATTGCAGCAGTAAGTATTAAATTATTTGCTTAAATGTTATAGTTTTTTAGATAGAGGAATTCTTCATCCTTCTTCTTTACCATTGAGAGGATGGAATTAAGATGAATTGTTATCAAATATTAAATTATTACATCTGATAATTAAAAGAGAAGCTAACCTCTATTAGTGTCATAATTTAATAAATTATTCTTACCATTAAGGTGTATAATAAATTGCAAAATTATATTTCCTTTAATTAAATAAATATGTTAAAACATTCACATTAGTCTAACAAATACAAATTTCAGAATTTCTAAGTACTGGTTCTAAATTCTGTAGTTAAATAAGTGTTATTCATAAGTTGAAACTGCAGTTGACTGCATTGGTGCAATGCAGATTTTGAGAGATTCATTAAGTTAAGTAGTTTTGTATTTTGCATATGTTCTGAACTTAAAACTAATCTCACTCAATAAGATAATGTAATAGTCATATTTCAGTTTGTATTTGTGAATGTTTTGGATAAATATATTAGATTATGACATTACTACCAAATTTGAATTCCCATTTAAGTTTTCCTTCCTAGTCATTCATCTTTTCTCAGGAATAGTAATCAATATGCTAATTATATTTGTAGTATTTTTGCCTTCATACAAATCAATCTATCTAAATAATCAATTTATCAAAAGACTTGGGACATCATGTCTGCACTATAATACTAATTGCTAAAATGACTTATTCTGTGAAGATTAAGTACAAAAGGAAATAACTTTAAATTGCTTACATTCAGAATTTGATTAATTATTACTTCCCTTAAATATTGTTGCTACTTAAGATAAGATAACCTAATTGTTTTGTCCCTTGAAATCTTTACTAATTATTTCTATGTGTGAAAAGTCATCAGAAAATCTCAGTATGATGTTAATTTTTGCATTCATCACTTCTTCCATGGCAAATTTTATTTATTTGTAGTGAAAATAGGGAATTATTTAAACAAGTTGTTATTTGTTACGGCAGATAACATCAATAATACATACATGGTACTATAGATTTTAAGCTAGCATTATTTTATAATTCATTCCTGATTGTGTGGTGTACGAAAAAGGATAATAAATAAAAGAATGTTACCTATACAATACAATGTTGTTTATCAACATATTTCTAGTGTCAGTAATTACTGCAGTGTTATCAGCTGATTTTCACATCCACATCATCACTTTGATAAAAACATGAGGTAATATTGAATTGTTTTGTCAAATATTGTATCAACTTTGCATATATTATATCTCTAAAATGTTAAAATGAGGGGCACCTTTACATTTATTTGGTTCTAAAACCCTTTTATAAGAGAAAATTAAGAAGCTTATTTCCACCTTGAAAATCTTTGTAATTTTTTAAAATGACATTTTACCAAATTGTGTTAATTATTCTTAGTATTATCTAGAGCCTGGAAAACTACTTATTTCTTGTAAATTATAAAAAAAAATACATGTTAAGTAATATTCCTTGCTTCCTGCATGGAATTTCTTATTGCTTTGGCCATTTATTCTTATCCCGTTAAAAATTATTCTATTTTAAAAGTTTAAGCAAATAATTATCATTTAATCTAAATGAAACCTCAATATAAAAAGATGTATGACACACAGGTCACTGTTAGCTACATGCATATTGTCCCTGTGGTACTTTTGGCTGTTGTATTATTTTAGTACATTTGTTTCAACCATTTCCTTAACTTGCATTATATTTATGTAATGTTTATACGTTAGAGTTTGTTGTGTTATAGTGGTTAAACTTGCCATCCTGTTTGATTTGATTAGGTAATGTGCTGAAACTGTGAACATGGTCATTACAACTTTAACTTCCGATGTATTGGTTTAATTTATATATGTTTAAAAACATATCATAATATTTCTAAGACATAAAAAAAACTGTAGAAGGAACTGACGGAAGATAGTAATAGATTTATAACAAAACACTTTAAATCCAATTTCATTATTTTGCAGCTAAATAAGTTAAAAAATAAAGTCACATGTACAATATTCATTCAATAACTGTGAAGTTAGTATAAATTACCTCTCTTCTCATTTATGAATTATGATCTTGAAGATGAATTCAAAAAGTAATTATGTTTTAAAAATGATAAAGTGTCTATTTTTATACAGAGAATTTATATTTTCACTAAACAATAAATATGTTTTTATCAAGCTCTAGTGACTGTTATGGTTTTTCATTAAATTCTTTGAATATATTATTTATGTTAATTGTTTTAAATATTTTGCAAAATCTTGTGATATGCATGGAAAAAATTCAATGCTACA
Source organism: Cephonodes hylas (assembly GCA_030295005.1). Lineage (NCBI taxonomy): Eukaryota > Metazoa > Arthropoda > Insecta > Lepidoptera > Sphingidae > Cephonodes > Cephonodes hylas. Next base: position 9,400,583 of record AP025382.1, read on the forward strand.
ACACTATGCAAATGTTTTGTCTACAATGATGTTAACTATTCCAACTGTTAAAATATCTGGAATTTTAGGTAATAGTGGAGCGCCGTAAGGTTTATACCTCGGAATCCAGGGCCAGTCTATGAATCTTAATATAAACCTTGAAAATATGTTTTTAATAGCATATAGAAAAATGTTAAAAAAAAATTTTTTCGCGCTCTCAATTTTTTTTTATTATTATAAACATTTATTAATTTTTTGGAGTTTTAATTGATTTATATTAGTCGAAAGTCATATTTTAAAAAATAACAACTATTACAAACTTGAAAACTTGATCTTGGATCTTTAGGGACTGCAGGTATACCGATGAATATAAATAAATACACTACTGGAAAAAGTAAAGGATCAAAAAATAAATCCAAATTTTTGGGCCGTAACTTCGAGAAAAATGGTCGTACAGGAAATTTAAAAAAAGAAAATTGTAGCTCCAAGTCTCTAGTTTTTGGATTAACACATTAAAATTTTGTAGCATCAGTGGTTTTTGAGTGATCTTAGGAAAAGCAGCAACAAAACAATTTCAAAATGTTTAATGCTTCTTTTTTTTACATACGGGCGTGGAGAAAAATGTTCTTGCTTAACCCTTATAAAGATCGGATACTTTGTTTATTTAGCTTTAATTTCTATCTTTTAACACCTCGATATGTTTAGTTCTCGCCGAGATATCAGTCTACAAATGGAAAAGGATCCTTTTGTCTTTAATTATCGATATCTCAGCAACAAATAATTGTATACCAAGTTTAAGGTGCGTTTCAAGAATTTGAATAAATATCCTTTAACCACCAGCTATTACTTTTTCGAAAAAACAAGAATTCTTCTTGTTACATGAATTTGAAAATGCATCAAAAATTTGCTTTAGATGGTGTTTTGGAAAATCGAGCGCTGGATCGAAAATATTGTGAAAACCAATAATATTAAGTGTGCGTTTTACAGTTCAATATGTCTACAAAAATCCTACAAAGTGCCAAATTAACCCATCCAGCCATTTTTTTGTTACACTCGATAGAATTTTTGAAAAAATAAGGGATCACGTTTTTGCTCTGCAAAGCTCATAATTTAAGAAATGAGAAATATTCTTTTTAAGAGCTTTTTTCACATTTTGTTGTATAGATTTGTTGTTTTGGGGCAACTTGAGGAAATTCAAGTCACCAACGCCAATATTGCCCTTTGTTGCTATTTCGTGTGATTAAGGAATTTTCGAGCAACAATATTCGCATTGACGAAATATTGAATTAATTGGGCGTTTGTACTAAAACTTAAAAGAGTATTTTTGCAAGTTCAAACATGGCTTGGAATGCGAAATATTGACACCGCAAACAATGACGCAACGACCAGCTCCAGAATCTTTATTAAAAATTATTTTTTGCTCATGCAAAACAGGATGTGGAGCATCTTGTGGGTGCAGGAAAAGTGGATTAAACTGCACTGCAGCTTGCTTAGAATGCAATGGTGAAAGCTGTGAAATGTACACGATGTAACAATGTGAATAGTTAATGATAATTTTTTTTTGTAACTTATTTTTTACGATAATCTAATAAATTACATTGAAGTTACTCTGCACATATAATTTATTACAAATAAAATTAAATTTTTCACTATAAAAAAATTTTCTCCCTTCCGTCTCTCATTTTTCAGTAAATTGTTGTTAAAAATTGTTGTAAATCGAGATCGGTCAATTTTTTGTTTTTAACTTTTTTATTTGAGGTCTTAATAATGCAGTCTCATACTTGATATACAGATTCATTGACTGGCCCTGGGTTCCGAGGTTTGACCATTTTTATGCCTTACGGCACTCTACTATAAGTCAAAAACATTATGTATAATTTTTAATGATATTGGATCCCTCTGATAGCTTTTGTTAGTCAGTCTAATAACCATCCTAAATGGAGTGACATTTAAAGCTTAATTTGAAAATGTATTGTAATACTTTTATCTATGGGTATAATGTAGTAGATTTATAATTCCATTTAATTACTTTTTTATTTTAATTCAGATCTACATGGCAATAGTATTATTTGAAGATGATATAATGTGGATGGAACCTGAATAGCAATTAATTTACATAAATTATATTAATTCATTTCATTCATTTAATAAATTTAATCATAATTCAGACCATAGACCGTTAAGAGCAAAAATAAAATTCAATTTTAAAATACATCGGAATAAATTATTTCATAATGGTATCAAAAGTCTTGATAAAGAAACCTTAAAAGCCAACAGTGAAGAATTTAATTTACAGGTGAAAAACTACTTTGATTCATTTCAAATAGACAACAACAACAATAGTGTAAGTAACCAATACTCAAAAATAATAGATGCAATAAAGACAGCAAGCAAAAAAGTCAAGCTAGAAAGAAAAGCAAGGAAGCTAACTAAACACACAATAGAACTGATAAAAAAGCGAGAAGAAATAGCAAGGGGGTCCTTACAATTTAGAGTACTAGATAGACAAGTTAAACGAAATATCCGCCGCGACATAAGACAGTACAACACTCAACAAATAGAAAGGGCTCTAAAATTCAATACATCTCTTCGTGCAGCTAAGGAGGGCTTTTGTAGGGGGAAGTTTTGGATTACTAGTTTAAAAGATAAGCACGGTTCAAAACAAACAAATCGTGATACAATCATTCAAATGTGCTCCGAATTCTATGCACAATTATATGCTGATCCGTTAAAGAATAGTCATTCTTCCACACACCACGGCTGCTCTGACACTATACCCCCTATAACTGCTTACGAAGTACATTTGGCGTTAAGAACTATGAAAAACGGAAAAAGCCCGGGCGTAGACGGTGTTACAACAGAAATACTAAAAACAGGAATTCAAACCCTTTTGCCTTACTTAGCCAACTTATTTAATTCTATATTGTACTCTGCCAGTTTTCCCAAAGATATGTGTCATTCAGAAATAGTTTTGCTACACAAAAAAGGCGATAAATCAGAAATCAGCAACTATAGGCCTATAAGTTTGATATCCCATATTTATAAACTATTCATGAAAATTATCCAAAACCGCCTCGTAAAGCAATTAGATAGTAAACAACCGCCTGAACAAGCTGGTTTTCGCTCATCTTTCTCAACCACAGACCATCTCCACACTATCCAACAAATTTTAGAAAAATCCCGTGAATTTAATCTCCCAGTATACCTGGCGTTCGTAGATTATAGCAAGGCGTTCGATAGCGTTTCTCACTCTTCTATATTTGCAGCTCTCCATAAGCAAGGAATAGATCCATACTACATCAACTTACTCAAAGCCATATACGACACTAGTTATGCACACATTAAAGTTAATTCGAAGGGATCCACATTTAAGATAGAAAAAGGCGTTAAACAGGGCGATCCTCTGTCCCCGAAACTATTCACTGCAACGTTGGAAAAAGTGTTCCAAGATCTCGCAGACCCATGGCAGCAGAAGGGCATTCCCATCGGCGAGAAGCGAATAACAAACCTTCGATTTGCCGATGACATTGTTCTATTCGCCTCATCTGCTACGGAATTAGAGGCAATGCTTCAACAGCTAGCAACTGCAAGCCTTAGTGTCGGACTTCACATGAATATGAGCAAAACCAAGCTGATGACGAATAGGACGCGACGCAATATCATCGTGGATGGGCAGAGTGTGCAATATGTTGATGACTACATATATCTAGGTCAGGTCGTAGCATTCCAGAATTCTCAGGACAAAGAGATCGAAAGACGCATTCAAAATTCATGGAAGAGCTACTGGTCCCTGAAACAGTATTTTAAGAGCGATCTACCTACCTGCCTTAAGCGAAAATTGTTCGACATTTGTATCATGCCTGTCCTCACTTACGGGTCCCAGACATGGTCCTTAACTAAAAATCAGATGTCCAGGCTAGGCGTCTGCCAGCGATCGATGGAGCGCAGCATGCTTGGATATAAACTTAGAGATCGTATAAGAAACACCGACCTGCGCTCCATTACTCAAGTGACTGATGTGGGCAGAAGATCTGTCGAGCTGAAGTGGGACTGGGCCGGCCATCTTTGTAGGATGGATCCGACCCGATGGGCGAAGGCTGCCACTGACTGGACACCATGCAAGGGCCGCCGAAAGCGTGGCAGACCAAAAATGCGATGGAAAGACAGCCTAGAGGCCTTTGACAGGGACTGGCGTAAGATGGCAAAAAATAGAGATGTATGGAAGAAAAAGAGGGAGGCCTTTGCCCAGCAGTGGGATCTGATATAGGCTTATTAAAAAAAAAAAAAAAAATATTAATTCATACTTAATTTTACATGCATCCTGTTTAATGTAGGCCAAGGGTATTTGTGGATTTGGCTGATTCAGTCTTATCACTTAAGTAAAGTGTACTCAAAGATTACTATAAGGACACAAATATGTTATATTGCGTTTTTCGCCTCGCTTAAAATTCTGCAATGAGATTTGAGGATATTATGTTTTTTTTATGGAACGAACATTTCTAATTTAGTTTGGTGAATGTAATGTCTCAGTCTAGTATAAAAGATTTAATTTGTTTTATTGGGCCAGCCTCTCTACAAATGCTGGAGATTCCTTACAATTTTATTTAGTGCGCTGTATTCTTGGTAAGGGTCGGCCTTGTAAGGGTTGTTATTGGTTCTGGCAAAAAACAGAATAAAACTTTTTTGATCATAGTAACTGAGGCGAGAGATTTTCACGAATCACTGACGAGTTAAGATTAATTATTATTTTTGAGTCGATTATTTTTATTTCGTCGTGTTAAACGACTTGAAATACTCAATCAAAGCGAATGGCTTGCACAATATATCGAATTCCGAAAGCGAAGGCTTCCGCGAAGCCGCGTGGGCGCAAAATGCCATACATCCAAATCGGCAGCGGTGTCTGACTAATTATTTTATATGTAAATTAACATTGATTCAACACTCACGCCATACCCTGTCTGGGGAATGTTGGAATGCAAATAACCAGTGTCAGATGAGATTGTGTTTGCATTGAGATGTTGTGTCGTATTGTTCGATGGGATTTGCACTTTTTAAATTCAATCAGTATTATGACTTGCAGAAACCACGTTTTGGGTAATTCTTGTTTCAAATTAAAAAGATCGAGATTGGGAAACAATTTGACTTTTCGTGCTTTGGAAAGTTAACATTATTGTCCCAATGGGAGCACATATTGTCTTAAAACGAAAAGGAACCATGGAGACCATACACCTATGCTTCTGTGAATCCTCTTTATGACGTTGTTTTACGGCAAATCACGACCTCATGGTTGTTCTTTCTCTCTTTTAAGAGCCTCTCTTTTAAATACAATTTCTACAACTCTCAACTCGACTCTCACCTGTTTTTTAAATATAAATGTTCCAACATAAGTTACTAAGAAGATGCGTTTCAAAGGATACTTATGTGGTAGGTACAAGCCAGGAAAACGACCACACGCGTGGTGAAAACGCCACCATTGTGATGCTTTGCGTGACTCGGGTTCCTGATCAATCATTTCAGTCCGGCGACTTCATAAGCCAGTTTTGTACTTGCAACTCATGAGCATTTCATTTTTCATTGGAAGAAAGTATTTGCAAATTTGAATAATTCTTTTAACGAGCTGTTTGAAAAGTTTCTGCTGTGTACGAAATTCGAGTGTTTGCCCTCAAAATTTCGTTGAATTGGTGGTTTTGAGTAAATGTTAAGCACTGTTCACTGTTTACCCTAGGTAAATTAGGCATATTTAGCTCTTATATATCTTAGGTACTAGGAGTGGCAAAATTCGAAACCTGCAATACACCCTTTACACCTTCTCTCCACCACTTCAGGTATAAGAGCGTTAATAACACATAGTTTCTCTCGTCATATGTAATCTAAACATCGATGTTGAACTAACAATATAACTTTATGAATATGTGAATCATTGTGATTTCACAGTTTGTTCAAACGTTTGTCCCGGCGCCATTTTTGGACAGCTCAATGAACTTTATGCATGAGGCTGCGAGGATGTAAATGGTGTGATTTGCAGATTGTTCGTGTTGAGCAAATATTTGACGTCTGTGTGGTAAAATAAGTGTATTTAATTTTGGAATATTCGATGACAGAATATTTTACTACATTTTAAACATATCATTTATTTGCCTATTATCTGCTACTCAGCAAGAATCTTTGTCTTTTAACGGGTTAGTGATGTCAATCCGACCACCCCATAAGGTTTCAACTTGAACTTCTCAATAGGAAAACAGGCTCTCGTCTGGCATTGAATTGTATATGAAAGAATTGATAGTGATTAAAACTTTCAAGTGGATAGACACCACGTTGAGGTCCAAGAGGCCGCTGTTAAGACAAATTGTTATTACATCAACAAATGTTTATTTTTTTGGGTATTGATGAGACTAAAATTAAAACTAGAAATACTCTTATATCTAATAATCACGAAATTTGTATCTTTATCTTAATTCTAACTTTGTATGGGACTGTTAGGCGTATCATTAATTTATTGAAAAGAGGGCTTTGGACATTCCCGAGACAATCGAGACAAACAACGTAACCAATATTCAACAAGTCATCCAACCTTCGCGTGTCAAACGTCAATATGTCAATTTGTTAAATTCGACACCTTGAACGCTATTTCCTAGGTTTTCGTTTAATTCATTGACTATGACAACATATCGATTCCTGTAAATGATAAAATAAGATTTTTTTGTTCGTTTTTAAGTCCATGGATCCATATTACCCATTATTTCTGTCGTATAATATATTAATCTATCAACTCTATATGGAAGGCTTAATATATTCAAAGTTTATGGAAAAGTTACCTTGTGTTAATGAAGTTTGTTTTCCTAAAATGATCTCTACTCCTTTTGATATAACGCCGTCCTTCAATATTTTCCCAAATGATACTTTATTAGTTGATTAATTTGGTTTTGTGTAGGACGAATGAAGCGTGGGTTAGATGGTGCTAATAAACGCGAATCATAGCGTTTTAACAGTTATCTTTAACATATTTTGACACGCCAAGAGAAAGTCGCAAATACATAAATAGGTACACCTACGTTCTAGTAGGTACTACTGCCTAACATCTTAAATAACTTAATTACATCCTAATAACGCTTCGAACTTCATGTGTAAGCTATAAGAGAACTTATAAGTAAAATGTAAAAGATTTTTGTATCTCGAACGATTGAAGATAATATTTTATCTCGAGGAATGTACATATATAACTTTAGGATATAATTATATACTATTTTGTTACTGTGCAGAAATAGAAATCGTAAACACTCGTCTCATAGCCTAACTGTAAAACGGCGTCTGTCTAGTCACAATTTGATTTAGGAATTTGATGTTTATGGCCGTAACTACAATATAGCAATGAATACTTAACATTATTTGTGTTGAGATATTTAAAAATTCCAATGCTATCTTATACAATTTACAAAATTAGGATAAAAATGATTTTACTACTTTTGTCTGCATAATGATAAAAAAATAGATTAGGTCTTAGGATAGGATACGTACGAGTAATGTACAAAATTACTTTCGCATTTATTTATAATATTGGTATGGATTGCATATCTAAGATTGGATATATTATAATGGATCGAAGTTGAAATTGCGGAGGATTTTTTCTAAGGTCGAGTAATCCCAACAGATTCGTCTCTCTCATGTAATATTTTCGTCTGGCGGGCTAAAAGCCAAATAGTTCCTCGATCCCCATAAGCTGAGGGAGTGATAATACCCGCATAACTTAAATACGTCTTAAGCTATGATAGAATGACTAAATACTGAGTTCTCTGATTTTTCTAAATGTGAACAACGAAACTAGCATACAGGTTAAGGTTTGTCTTAATGTATTTTAAGGACTGTTTAGGACATCTATAGCCATATTAAGCCATATTATTTAGACGAGCTCGTCTAAACAGTTAAATTTAAAACTGAGATCAAAACTTTCAAGAGATAATAGTGCTTTATGTCACAGAATTCGCGTGCGCTTTGACTCAAATAAGCATTTTCCGCGTACACTTTATAACCACATTTATATAATGATACCACTTACCTACATTAACATTTCGTGGAAGTCATAAAAGTTTGAAATTTATTCCAGTAGTGAAAATAATTTTGGTACTTGATTTCCAAATCTAAACCCGGCACTTTCTATTTTGTTTACCTATGACGCTGGATTTACAATGTTTGATTATTTATTATTGTCAAAATGACGATTTGTTTGTTTGTATTAATACGGTTAGGTTCGTGAACATGGCCTCAATTAGTAAAAAGTGATCATCGTGACATCTTTTGCTTGCCAGATATGCTATTTCGTCCATATTGCACTATTTGTCAAATTCAATGTAAATTGTGGTGCCTACAAAAAAATGGGGAGTCTTTAAAACCCCTATATCAATATATTATACCTATAGAACGGAAACACTTTCTTTCCATCACGATAATGTCTTTTACTTTATTTCTATCTTCGCGAAAGCCCAACCGTCTGTGTCAGATCCTCGAAGCGTTTTCCTTGAGCTAACAACATTAAAAATGTATTCCGTCTCAAGCGCACAGAGCGCTCTCGGCAAGTTATTCGCAGTGTGGCTAGAACCGACTGAGGTTGACGGGTAACTAGGGGAACTATGATAATCTTCTGGCTTTAAAGTAATAGAAATTCCCACTAATGAAAATACTTAAGAGGGTTTTTTTTATAAGGGCTATTGACAACAGTCTTCCTAATCGATAGTAGCGACAATAATTCACAACACACGATATTTTCAAATAGAAAGAGAAAAAAACTGGAAGGTGTTGGAAATTGCCCAATATTTCGTATTTTATCTGACATAATTATACCTAATTCAATATTGGTATAGATGAAAGATTTTCTAAACCGTTTTTTAGTAAATTGACTTCGAAACGCTAGCATGTTTATATCGTTGATACAGCAGCCTTTTCAACCAAGCCTTTAGCCATATACAGTATATTTTTAAGTACTGGCGACTGCGATACGTGTCGCCCACGTTTTGTTTCAACAGGTGTGGATACCTGAGCAATTTTTTGATATACGCCTACGTGATTCATATTGCCACATCACTTGAGTTTTTGTCATTTTAAATCGATCTTTTCAATATAAATCCGTGTCCGAAAAATACGCCGTACTATCAGAAGTAGAGGAGCTAAAGTAGTTTCAAAAAATTCAGTTTGGAAATTCTAGACTAGACTTTTTGTTTTTTTTGACTATTTCACCTCTTCGTCAAGTAATGCCGTACGAATATAAAGTTTGTTGAGCCATTCATCAGAACTTCTTACATGAATATCAATGGACGTTGTTTTGTACTTCGTTTTGTATCAACTAGAAGTAAACTAGTTATCAAGTTAGAAAAAGTTATGTTCGAGCACGCTTGAGTTTGGTAAACATACCGTAACAATAATTGAGGCCTATAGAATCAAAACCAGCTAAACGCCAGTTGGAACCAAAGACAGTTAAATACAAATTTATTCAGTCTGTACTCAAATATTGTGGTATTTTTATAATTTAAAATTCTGATTTTTAGTGGTATTCACATTCTTTATAAATCTCTTTTAAAATATAAAATATCATAGCCACCTAAACAAAGTTATCGATTTTTGTAGATTACTGAATATTTGACTCACTTGGATTTAGCTGCCTTTGATTTTATAGGCCTCAATTCTTCTATGTTCTTGATAGGCAAGTGTTTGATATAAAATCTATATGAAAGTAGACTGCGTGACTATATAAACGTAGGCAAGTATTTTATCTGAGACGTCGATAAGTCAATACAAGTCAGTACTTGGCAGTGTAAACATTGGCTTCAAGATTGGTTACATAACGCTGTTGAAATCCATCTCCGTTATCAATAGATTGTTGTGATAAGGAATGTAGGTGGCTGTACCGGTTTGGCACTGCAGATGTGTTTCATTCGTTTTATTTGTGTTTATTTTTAGTATTAATATTGGTAATCTTCCATTTTCCTTAATTTAGCCAAATTTATATTGCATAATTTAAAGGGTTTTTGTCTTTGGGTCGAATAAAGACAAAATTATCTTGAATTTCGCATTTGGTTTTAACAAATTATCGGCCCAAGGTCGTCACGATATCGACTATAAACAGTGTAAAGACCCCACAAAATGTGTCTTGGTATTTTTATGTGTTTGTTTAAATGTGCATTTTTGTCTTCAAGGTTTTTATTTACTGAGTCATTGGGTATAGGTAAATATGAGCGGATTTTGAACTTTGCTCATGTTAGGATTTATTTATTCTTCCGCGTAGTAACCACTGCATTATAAGTGAAATTATTTAAAATTCCTAAAGGCAAAAATGTGTATAAATAATATAAAACCATTACAAATTTCATTTCTTTCGTCTTATTTTTGCTATTTCAAACTACTTTTACCTCCTTTATATAGAAATTACTTTCTAACTTTTTTATAATGTTCAAAGCTAGACGCATCTTAAATATGAGTAACTAAATAATTCAGCCCTTGACAATGTCGCATATACAAGTCGCGGTGACTACGCTGCTATAGCCACTGGCGTACTCCGTTTTCCAACTCCTCCTTGTTTTCCAACTCCTCCTTTACATTGCTTTTCTGATTTACTTCGTTGCGGGATTATGACAATTTAGGTCCCCTTAGATTCGCTGAGCTTCATTGCTCGGCGCCAATACTGTGCGTGCCGCTGTTGATCCTGGAATACAGGAGTTGCAGTGGCGGGTGTGTGGTGGGATAGGGCCAATGGCGTACTCCGCGTCAATACGCGCGACACTGAGTCACTGGCGTACTGCGAATACGCCCACGTCATACTGGCGTATTAATCGCAACTGTTTAATATCTTCGGGATTTAGATATGGAGAATTATGGATATTATTGGCAGCACTTTCTAGATTATATGTAATGTCACTCAATGTCATGTCGATTACTTGAATTGCACTTGTAAATATTTTTATTGCTTACACTAGATATTACATTTTACGTAAAGCGTAGGAAGTAAGGACGACGTTGTAACATCTTATAAGGCTAAACGACATGAGCTGTGATCATTTGCCTAAATGCCCTAGTTGTGAAAAGAAAGTGACGTGTGTATTTGCATTTCTTACTCCCATTTTGTTCGGAAATATTTATTTGTGTATTAAAAGTTCCTCATTAACAAATTTCTCCTCAAATCTTAAATAATAAACCGATTTTAATACTTCAGGCTACACATATTACTTCATTCGTTCTTTCCTCATATCTTTCCAACCAGCTTCGTCAATTACAAAATTTTGTACCCTAAACTTGGAAACTTCAAAATAATCCGTGCTACAGCCAGACAAAAGCATATCTATTGAAAATATCGACATGAAGTAACAAATGCACTTGAAAGGCCGGTGTGTGGTTGCGACACACAAAGCCAATAAGGTGAATAAGTGTTGAATGATTTGTAATAGAATTATTTACAATGAGTAACCGTCCCACACGTATTGCCGATTCAGGAAACGTAACGCGATCGTGATTCCGATTGTCTGCGCACATGGGCTGTCACTCATTTTGTAATATTTATTTTTATAGACCAATGGCTTGGATTGCTTCGTTCTGATTAAAATCTGGTTATAATTCGATGTTTTTAAACCGTAAGTCTCTAAAAGACCTATCTAATTTATCTTTCCTATCTATCTAGACTACTATTTAATAGTACTCTCGAGGTCTCTTAACACCACTCGATGATTTGTTTACTTTCGGACTTTGACATGCAATTGATGGTATTATCCCGTTTTATAATGAAAGAAGTACTAGACCACCCAAAAATATTATATTTTTAACAATAATCCAGAATTTTTACGCTGAGAAAATGGCAAACTAAAAAATTATGCTCTGGTTTTCTCTAAAACATCAGCTACATGACATTCATTATTGAATGTAAAGGGTCCCATAAAATATTCCGTGTGAGTTCCTAGACGCAGTTTGACCTTCAGTGACCTTTGGGAGGTCGTCTATTCTTCTTTTACACGTGAAAAAAATTATAAAATCCCTGGAAAAAATATGCTTCCATTTTCACAGAATAAAAGTAAAAGTGACATGACATAATCACATTGCTCAGAAATAATAAATATGCAAATGAGATTAAAACCAGTCTAGTTGTTTTCGTGTTTATTTTAGATAGCTTTTTTTAGTTCACCGAATATGTTTTATAACCACCATAAAAAGATAAGAAATGACAAGTTTTATGGAACTATTTTGTTAACATATTGTCTAACGTTCCCTTGTACATGAGCGTCGCGATCTTTTATAGGGAGTAATAATGATGTGGATCTTGAAAAGCCTAATAGTCCACATAGTGTATATACTGGATTAAAAAAATATTCACCAGGTTTCCAAAAATCTTTGTGAAAGGCCTCCTCCGCATTCATACTTTTTTGTGTCGATATTAATTTAATAATTTAATCATGTAAAACCCAAATTGTTTACCATTTTTGCTTCAAGAGCATCCAGAGTAGTCATTGTTTAACTTGCGTTTTAAACAAATATTTGTCATTCAAATATAACTGCACTGGGAACATTATGGCAATTGAAGACTATTTGCTTCTGTTCGAAAGGATCACAAAAAACATGAAAACATCAGTGATGACATGATTGCAAGAGTATTAATTGCAACGTCGCTTCATCAGCAATGGAGTAATAAGTGGTTCCATTAATCAATCCTTGAAAAATTCTAGCTAGTCAATTATATGCCACAATCTGTCTGCTAATTTCATGCATCGCTGATAGTACCTATAAACAGATTTGTGACAAATTAGTATGTGTTTTTGCTAAAGATTCATTTGGAAAGACTCAATTTATGAGTAATTTTTGGGCTAATGCTATATGAAGTGAAGTTCGAAATTATTACAAGAGGTGCAAATTTTTGGTAGAAAGGCATTTTCCTCCTCTTAGTTTTAGGGTTGTGGTTGTGTTTTTAGGTTTGGTTTACTTTACGTACGTACATAAATCTCTTCACTTATTCAAATACAAGCTCCATATTAAGTTCGTATGTCAATTTATTAATGTCAACATGGTGTCGCTACGAAAAATAAATTATGCAGTGTTAAATTTTCACCGAAGCCATGCTCTCCCCAACACCATCTATCTAAATGCGATGCAATTTATTTAGTGTCAACCATGATGTCGGCCATTTATCGGTGTGGAACTTTCCAATTAATTACTTAACATAACGCCGTATCCCTTTTAGGGTAGATTGAGATAACACTATCTCCATCTCTATATTTATGAGTACGCTTTAGCTTTCAGCGTGATGGAATATTATTATTTTTTATTGTCGTGTCATTGTCATGTTGTTTGCTATTTCAAGAAAATATGTCCAAATTTCGATTTATTTTCGAGTTCCGGTATATCGGAATCTAACTATTACGATATAAGCATGTCTTTATTAAACAACTTCAATTTTTAATTTATAAAATTTTAGCTGATATTTTTGTTCATTTTATTTTCTATGACAATGTGAAGCACTCTGCACTCGTATATAATCCGTAATGCACTTACTTAGCAGATGGGTCATACAATCCCCGTGTCCTCTATCTACGACTCAGTTGGGATCTCAAGGAGACGTGACGTCACGCGAACGAGCTGTCGTTGCACCAATTAACTACCATACTTGTCTCGCATATATTAGCGTTCTATTAGCTTCTACGTCTTACTACCAGACACGAGTCCACAATATATAGACTATGCCTTGTGAAGTATAGCTTGGCCTCACGCTGGCCTTACGGTTTGGCAGGCTTTACTTGACATTATTGGAGATAATTCACTATTAAGCTTATTTAGTAGAGGGATGTTCTGGGCTAGAACCTGCGCCCGCCGTCTCGACATCTGGCCAACTTCCAACTAATCTATTAAATCTTTGGTTACAAGCGTCTGCTTTTTTTATGCAAGTTCTATACAAGTAATACGAAGAACTAATTCAATCCCTCAAAATATTCGTCAGTGAAGTATGCGATAATGGATTATATAGCAATAATAATTAATGGGTTGATTAAATGCATTCATTAATGTTTCATAACATCGCCCACTTGCAATGTGACCATGTGTATAAGGCTAGCAGCTTTTGAAAGAAACCCTTGACGCTGTCATCCGCCCACGAAACATCTTTAGTAGATAAACCTTTAGACATACTATAAAGCAAAAATATTTAAATATTTCATTTGCTTAGGCAATTGTTACGTCATAAAGATATTTCTCCCATGTATAAATGAATTCAGATATCAATCTCGATGTGGTAGTTCCCATCTTGAACCGATCTCGTATTGTAAAGCAGCTCATCAAACAACGCCAGACTCTGACCACCGAAATTTATATTTGCCTTAGCTATTCCACAATATTCTTCTCTCTAAATTACACGCCTTTGTCAACAACCGTCGCTGTATGAACAGAAACTGTAGAAACCGAATGTCGTCCACGGTTCTGTTATTTCTTACAATAAAACCTCGAAATATTGCAAATCTACTGCAGCAGTTTGATGACAAAAAATAGTTTATTGTAGACGGTGTTGGAAAAAGTGGATCGCATCGAGTGAGGTGTAACATTTAATTTTTTGCATCTATTTTGTTGGAACTGATGAAGTAGATACTGAATTGAATGCTAGGCAAGCTATTTTACTTTCTTTATGAGTCGTTGCTCTTAAGTTTTGACTTTGAATTAATCTTCAAACTGGCGCCATTTGCATAAACCACTTCAAACCTCATGAAAATGCTCATTTCAAGAAAATTAACTGCCAACGTCAGCTTAAATACAGTTACATAGCTCACTAATTTTTAATAAAATTTTTAATGCATATTTTTAATTAGCTAAGTTTGTTTGATTTTGTTTTAATAAAATATTCTCTTTTCATTATCACTAATACGTTAAAAATAGATAAATTAGATTTTGTTAGGTTTCACTCACATCACGTTGTCCAGCAAATTAATAAATTTGTCTACTGGATGGATGATATGAAGCAACAAATTTGGTTAATAGCTTTAGCAAACACAATTATTTCTATTCAATCGTACTTCATTATGTAACACATGTAATTAAATAATTACCTTAAACTCTTTTAAACAAATATAAGCCTTGGCAAGGCGACCTTATCAAAACAGGGATAATGATTTCAAAAGACAACCATGTTTAGAGTTTTTCTCGGTTAATATCCTGTTTGTCATAATTTCAGTACATTTACTTTTACCCCTTAAAGTATTTATAAAGTTCTTCAATAATAGCAATATTGTACTGCTTAAGAAAATTGAATCTCGTATTTTAAATCTTAAAAGTATGAATAATAATTTATGTATTGTTTATTCAAGTTACTTATTCAATTTTATGAGTACCGACAAATGCTAACAAATTGCAAAAAAGAAAAGGGGCATATGGAAACATAGTTAAAATTCGTATATTTTTGTTCATTCACAATTACTGTAAATTTATTCTCCAATCTAAATTTACACTTCACACAACAATAGTTAGTAGATAATTAAGATTATTAATTACTAGCTGTTGCCCGCGACTTCGTTCGCGTAGACTACAGGGTTGAATTCAGAACAAAAATAAGTTATAGTCTATTTTACTCCTTAAAGTCCTATTTATGCCCAAAAATCCTACAAATCGGTAAAATTATTTAAACGTGAAACCGTAACGCGCCGGTCGGCGTCTTGTACATAATTATTGCGCGCTTGATGATTATTTTGAAACTGCCATATCTTCTAAGATATTCATCGAAATCAAATGATGTAAAGGCCAAATTTCTTTTAAATGAAATACTTATACTCAATAATGCATTTATTTGGATAAGGATTAATATAATCTTTATAAAAATACCTTCACAAACAATGTTTTATTTTACAATAAATTTAGTTAGTATAAAAGAGGTTATAGTGAAGCAACCCTAAAAGTTAGACATATGCTACCGCTGACTTTTTTGTAAACATTATCAAGCTCTACAACTTTTCTCTAGGACTCAACTATACGTCTTCCATGGGTAAGGCAGCGTTTGCAAAAAATGGTTTCGTTCGCCCGTTTTTTCTCCGACTTACTTCGCAAATCCTGCTACAACAAAAAAGTCTTATCATTTTTCGGAATAATATATAGCCTATGACACTCACAAAGAACGTAGCTTTCTATTGGTAAAAGAATTTTCAAAATCGGTTCAGTAGATCGCGAGTTTACTTTCTACAACGTCACAAACATACAAACATACAAACTTACAAACATACAAACTCACAAACCTTACCTCTTTATAATATTAGTATAGATTAGTATAGATGAATTACCAGTCAGCCAATCGTTAATAATTATGCCCAACTCTACGTTAAGGTCAGCTTTACGTAAAAAACTAAAATATGCGATAATAAAAAGCACGTTTTACAGATAGGTTAAACATTGCACCTGTTTGAAGAAAATGTATTTCTCAAATCCCAAAGTTATTTCACAAATTCCACTGCGTCTATTAAAGCAACATTTGAAAATACATATATAAGTAAACTAGAATAAAATCCGCATACCATTGTCAAAATAATTGTCTGTGCATACGTAATTCTTTCACATCTGTACTGTCTAGAATATAAATAGCGCCGCTCAAGTGGTCTCATTGAGCCTGTCCTATTAACACACAACGGATATAAAAAAAATCAGACCCGACCGCCGACTAATTTCACGCTTTATAAATCTAATTGAATTCTATTCGTAAATAATTCAGATGTACAATTATAGCTTGGTATTTATGCGGTAGTTGCGACGTCATGTTTTGTTAGTCATACGGTCATGGGGTTTACCTAAAAGGATCTGAAAGTAAATAGTCCTTTGTAATTTGTATGTATGTATTAAATTACGTTCGTAATTAAAAATTTATTAAACATGTTAATGACTTGAAAACCATCAACTCTTTTGACACTGTCCAATCTATTGAATAATTTTGTTTACTCTGTACTTCTATGAATATCTTAATGCTCTACAAATTGATTTTTCCATGGACTCCCAAAAAGTGGTTTATTCAAATCGAAGATTATATAGGCTTATTTACTGTCTAGACTTAGGTCAAAGTTTTAAAACGAAATCGTACTTCATGTTTATTTTTTTGCTCAGACAGACCTACGACTATACAGATAATGAAACCAAATACCGAATTATAACTTTCACTTTTCATTAAGCTGAAGTTTTAACAAAAATAATCTTTAGTTCACTGATCCGACCTGACCTATCGCAATTACAAACGTTTTGATCCGGCTTAACAGTAACACCATACTCAAAAATAAATCATTCAATAACTTCTTGTATAGTGCCAGAATTACCAACCCACTAGCTTTCGTCGCTAACACATTTATCATTATTCATTTCAATGTTTGGTTTGCAAAATATCTCAGAATGATTCCAGATGTGACGGTTTATGCATTGTTTTGTCACATTCGCTTTCCATATTAATTAATGAATCTTGTTCATAAGAATATTTGTTCTCCCACAGTCGCGTACATCTACGATCATCTGTTTTATTCGCCGTCTATTTTCTATTAATCTGTTTTATACAAAATTACTATCATCGTTATTACCTTGCATTTTGAAATCAACTGATTCTCCAATAGCTTTAATCAAAATAAAATCAACAAGTACCTAGCTAGCTTTTAACTAGTTCGTTGTAATTTCATACTAATATCTACTCAAGCAATAATTGCAACCTAAAAACTTGCAATTTCTCTAAGCTCGCGAATTTCAACACTTCTAATACAATTAAATCTGCCAATATCTATTTCAGACTAATGTCTCTCGGTGTGATGACCCTTGCACGTACTAATTGAACTTTGTTGTATAGACACCAAAGCAAATCATATTGTGAGAACATGAATAGATAATCATCGGCGCGGGCTGTGGTCGAGTTTGCATTCCTTTCTAATGACTTGTTGCTATTTATCAACTATATCTGCTTGGCTTTAGCATATTGTTTTGTTCGGTCGCGGGTTTGAATGCTGTTATTACTTCCATTTGAATTTAATAGTGTCTTGCTCGTGAGCTAGGTAGCGATTACTTCAAAAACTGTGTTTCTGTATTTTAATGTTTTAGTTCTAATTAGGATAAAATTTAATAAAAAGCTATTATATTTGAAGGGTTTGACTGATAATGTAACAATTTATTAAATTGACATTCGATGACAAAATATGTAATTCTGTATTATTATTATGAGTTGAAGTTAAATTTTCTTCAAATTTCGATCGAATATTCTATTTTTCGAAAATTTCAGCTATCAAGTATTTGGTCAAAAATTTATCAGCCGTCAACACGGTTGTTCTCAACATATGCTATACCAAGTTCTCCCCCAAACCGTAGACCCCACCACGAAACATTAGCCCATTCATATTATTGATCAGCCGGCGTGGTCGCGTGACTCACATGTCGCTAATTGGGTCACAATGTTGGGGCCAACTCCAACGGTTTGTGTTACTTTTGAATTGAACGCGCTTCATAGACTTGTAAGGGTTTGATGGGCCCGTTTGGTTCCTCACCTAGCAGTTGTCGTATCCTTTTTATGAAGTTGTTTTTAGAGAATACTTGTTTTGTAGTATCGATTTTAATAGTCTTCTGTATAATGATTATACATTTGGTGAATTCATAATTTCATTTCGTTCATATTTACGATAAACCCTTGAATCGAAAGAAGAAATACCCATAAATATCTCTCTCTGTATCTCCATCGGAAAATCGTAGTAATCGGTACAGAAAAAGCGTGAAAGCCTAAAAGATTTTCGCATTTATCACCAAGGATGTATAATTATGTGTCCCAAATATATAAAATAAATGGTAAATAAATAATATAAAATTAACTTTCATTCACATGTTGGCTGTAGCATCGTTTTATGGGCAGTAAACCGACCGCGACTGTCCGCTGGAGAAAGGGTCGGCCCATTGTGTTCTTTTACTTAATGAACGCCGAGATGGATGCGTCTTCACGCTTTTACGCGAACACCGTAACATCTATTGAGGTCGCCTGTTGAAAGTCGAGATGTTTTCGTTTTAGTTAAATAGCCTGTTGAGGTGGAATATTCTAGAATGCTGGGTTGGCTCTTTGAAGCGGGTAATTAGTGCCGGATTTTGAATAAGCAATCTGAATGTATTTTGGGATTGTGCAGAGTCTCGCTTGCTTATAGCTTGGTAGTAGGAATTTATAACATTTTCTCCT
Source organism: Cephonodes hylas (assembly GCA_030295005.1). Lineage (NCBI taxonomy): Eukaryota > Metazoa > Arthropoda > Insecta > Lepidoptera > Sphingidae > Cephonodes > Cephonodes hylas. Next base: position 9,419,733 of record AP025382.1, read on the forward strand.
CGGTGCAGGGTTGATAATAATTATATCTTCGCTTAGTTAGCAAAAATAGTATTTTTATTCTATAATTTTACACATTACTAGTATTGAAATACGCCAACGGTCTTCACAATGGTTAAACGCAACGATGAATACCTTAAAATTGTTACAAATATAAAGCATTTAATTAGAGGATGAAGTGAAGAATTAAGTAGAAAGACAATAAAAATAATTGAGGGTCATTTACTATTTATGAGGCCGTATGCATATACTGCGTCTTAAACGCAAAAGTCATCCTTTAATTGTCGAACGAAGAAGAAAGCGCCAACCATCCCGGTCTTGAGCAGCCCTCATTCATTCGTTACTCGTTTCTCAAATCTTCGGACCATCACAATTTCTATAGGCAAAATATTAACGCAGTGATAGGTTAAGCACGCGGTTGAGAATCCCGGCGTTCCCGGTTTCAAACTGCTTTAGCGGTGAAAGAAAAACTCTTTATAAAACCGGCACACCTAAAAGTTCTTTGGAATTTCTTAGGTGTGTAGTCAACCCGCAATGAGCCAGCGTGGCGAACCAAGGCCTAAACTCCTCAACAGTAGAGGAGGCCCGTGCCCAGCAATAGAACTTAAATAGGCTGAAGATGCAGATTATAATAAAAATATTAACAATCCTCTCTCCCCCAGAGGCCATAGACCGAGCGAGGCTAGCACGCGAGAGGCGCGAGGCGGAGCAACGCAAGCGGCTGGACGAGTTGCGCGCGCACGCGGCCGCGGCGCAGGCGCAGCGAGAGAAACGGGACGAGGACCGTCGCCGGCGCCAGGCTGAGCAGCGCGCCAGGGACGACGACAGGAGACTACAGGTAAGGGTACAATGCTGGGTTTGTTTGTGTAGGTGTAAAAGGCTGGGTAGTGAGGCGGAAATGGATATGAGTTTTGGGTTGTGATCGAGGAATATTATTTTATTGGTATAAGTTAGACTGTGTTCGCTAAATCAAGACAAGATCTTGGTGTTCGTGTGCCCAAATCCCAGGCTATTTTTGCTTATCAAAAGCTTTTATGGTTAATTGATACAAAACCTACTCTGATGTAATAAGCAATGAAAGTCAAATTAAGTAGTATACTTAGCTTTCCTACAACTAAAGCAACAATTTGGTAAATAAACGTTTAACCTGAGAGATCAATTTAACGAGTGTTTCAATCATCGAGGAAAAGTTTTCGTTTTATATAAAAGAAAGACTGTTATTTGAATTGAAATTGAAATCAATACTTGAAGGCAAATCTGTGTAATAAAAATATCAAAGATTCTTCATTCAGTCGGACTTAGTAACTGATTTTATATTTTTAAACATAATATGTAGATGGAATGCTAGATTTGATTCAAAACTGTATTCCAAGTTGTGGGCGTTGCCTCGATATTTCCAATATATCCCATATTATCTCTCACGCTTCGCTGAATTTCGTACATCGATTCACATCCAAAGCGGCTTAAGGTATTTCTGACCGTTCTTCAAAGATATCGGTTTGCTGAAATTCGGAAATTTTATCAATATTGCCTTCATAACAGATAAAAATTATCTGAGGGTTCTTAACAAAACAAAATGAAATCGTAATTCATTTAAGTATAATAATGAATTAATTATCTATCAATTCCTAGAAGTTAATTAATATCAGTCGTCAATTAAAACAGGCAGGCCCACTGAACGACAAGCATTAACTTATCTACACGCGAACGATTGCCATTGAGACGCATTAATTCCACTCACGATTGCCGATAATTGAAAGCGACAGATGCATTACAAATAGGCTTAGAAGATGAGTTTTTTATAAATGATATTACATGTAAGCACATTGAAATTATGAAAAACTGTTATCAGTTGAAGTTCATACAGCTTTATTAAATTTGCTTGCATTCGAAAATCAGCCATAAATTTTGGGGGCAGATTCTGAAGAAAATGTTTATATTTGTTAACCCTCGAATTTTCAAAACCGTGGAGTCTATTATTTTGATTAAAATGAGTCCTTTTTATACATAACTACAAATTAACTACTCCTTACCTGATCGCAAACACTAAACAGCTATTTTTGTATAGTATAAACTAGTTGCTCATGAAGTAATAGTCCAATATATTAAAGAAATCCATGAATGAAAAATACGGACAGTTTACCACACAAAATAATAAAACTTTGTCCTTCTAATAAAGAAGATAACTATTAGATGAACAGTTAAAGTCTACTTCATGTCTTTTTTTGTTTCGTCCACTGTTACCTTCACACAGCCTATGCTATTTTATAACTTCGTTTGAAGTAACTAGTGTAAGGCTCTTAGTTCAAAGTAGATATCTCCATCATCCAACAGATATCTATAGTTCCTTACTTAAAGCGCACTGCGTCCAGTGACGCACTGCGGACTTTACCATTTACATGCTCCAAACTGAAATCAGTAGAAAATGATTTGGTACTTATATTATTACTATTTTTTGCTTTCATATGAGACTTTACTTACATGAGGCTAGTAATAATCCAAGGTGCCTCTGATAAATAAAATCTCTCTACGTTTGCGCTAAGGTTATCTTATTTATCATATCTAATGCAAAAATTCTTATGTATTTCCAAGTCACACCTGCACTGTCAAGGAACATATCAATAGAAACCCCACAAATGTTCTCTCCGACACCCACTTAAAAATTTCCATCTGAATGCACATTGCAAGTGTCAAGTGTGGAAAGGAACCTCGTCAAATATTTATAAACATTAAGCAAACGCGGCAGAATTTACTGAAAGTGCGTTTAAGTGGATGCAGCACTCCAAACGTTCGAGCGTCATTGACAGGTGGACGTAACCGAAGACTATTAACGGGGGACTTACCCCCTTGAAATAGATAAATGTAATTTATTAATGGTATCTAGGAAATAAATGTTAATTGTGCGTGCTGTTATATCGAACTGTTGGTAAAGAATATTGCCGTCAATAGAAATTTTTAGTGTTCTGAGATATAATAAATCAGGATAGAATAAATAGATAACGCAGTTTTTTATACATGTTGCATTAGCAAAGATTCCTAAAGAATTAAATTTTGATACTGAAATTATTTAAACGAACTTATTTTTTTCTTAATACCCCATGATCTTTATTATAATAAATAGTCAGAGAACTACGTAATAGATATTTTAATACACAGAAATTCCTTATGAAAGATAATTGTCTGTAAAAAATGCATTTAATGTAAGTCAAAACTTATTAAGAACATATACTACTGAAGATTTATCCCAGGCATCACGCCAACAAATAAGGAAGATTGATACCGACTTATCTAGCATAATTTTATGATAATATCAGGAAATCTAAACTCCGTAGACGTATATAAATATATTGCCATATTAAACATACTTTAAATAAATTACCATGCCACTTATGCTAATAAGATATCTTGTCGAGCAGAATAAACAAGAATGTCCGCATACGCGACTTTTTGGCCTTGAACTAGCCTTTTATGAACGGGGGGCAAGAATATGTGGGTCATGGGCTCCGCCTTAGTATGCAGACGGTAATGCGGCTCTGTGCTGCACTTTCTCTCTATAAAATAATAACAACGCTGCCGGTGCAAATTAGAAACTGTTTAAAGTAGCCGCCATGGAAAATAATATAGTAAAGTTGGTACTAATTATAAGTTCACGTGTTTGAACGTTCAAGGTTCGGTGGCTCCGATGCGGTTAATGGAAATTCATAATTCACGTTATGAATTCACGTATTGAGTATTGAGTAATTGTTACGAAGAATTCATATAGCGGTATAGGAGTGATTCTATGCTATATCTACATACTACATAAATACATACGCGCTTCTATTATTTAAGGGTAGTTGGTTGTGTATTTCTATGAATAGAGAAGTTGTGTTTTTTTTAATCCGGTTTTATAAAAGAACGTCTAAACGTTTTTGAGGTACATTCCAGACTCGGTTCTTCAACTGAGTATTTTCTATTGGAAGATCGTAATAATACGATGGTCTTTAGAAGTAGTAAGTTGCCCGTTGGTTGGAAAATCCCGAAGGAAAACATTGTAAAGATGCAACCTGCACACCTAAAAGTTTTTAGAAATATCGGAGATGCGTAACCCCGCGAACCCCCGCACTAGGCCAGCGTGGTGTACTAAGGCCTTCAACCCTTTTAGTTACCCTTTTAGTTTATGAACTGATGATGAATATTTTGCACTTCTGTCGTGGTACACACAATATTTCCGAAAATCCAACAAAAAAGCGTTTAGAAAATTATTCCACTGAAACAATCTCGACTCTCGCTTACGTCACGATAATATTACAATGTTACGGCACCATTCGGACAATTGAATGATATCGTGGTAAAAGTAAAAGCTGCCGCGGAGATACCGCCTCGGCCCGAAACGTGCTAATTGCCACACGTAACCGAGAAGGTTCTAATCGATTCCGCAGACAATCTGCACTCTTGCATTGCTTGCACGTTGCAGGAAGTGAGCTAAACAAAATGCTATTGAGATTTATGAGGGAGAGACAATATGAAGTTTTTGTTCGTGAGATTATCGATTTATATTGCACGGGAGTTAGACTGTTAGTAGTAAGCATAAGCATGAAGAGTTTTCTGCTCTAAATAGGACGATCTTGATCTCATAAAAGATAAGTAAAGCGTGGACGTAAGATGAAATTTCTTAGTTGAGTAGTCTACCAACCTCTACTAGGCCAGTGTGGTGGGCTTACGCCTAATCCGACTTAATTGGGGAGGTGGCTTGTGCCCAGCATTGGATCGTATATGTGCTGATGATAATTATGAAAACGTGCACAAATTTAAAGAACCTTTAGCTTCTCAATCAAACAAGACACCATATTTAATACCTATTTTAATATCATTCGCTCATTGATTTACAAGATAAAAAGGCACTTCACACTCCATTACCAAGCTAAGCATAAGCCCTATAAATCTTGGCCTCACTGACAGTTTCCGTCGCGTGTCGTTGAGACATGGCGCGGAAAGTCACACACAGTTATAATCGAGGGCCGCGTCAGGGGAAATGCATGTTGGCTACACCCTAGCGATTGAAAACGAGAAATACTCTAACTACATCAACGGCGGCTGACAGGCCCAGGCTTGAGAGTCAAGATGTCGGCTCTGGGCAGGGCTGGCAACCCAGAATAGTTAGATAATACTAAAAAGAAAATTTCAGCATAGAGGCGTACCGAACCTACGATTAAACTATCGTATGTTTTAGACGATCGCTGGTAGTTCGGTTTGCTTGTAATATAAAGATTTCAATTTTGTTGTACTTTTTACGATTGAACGTGTGGTTGTAGTTGAATGAATAGGTTGCAGAATAGTGGCGACACTCGTCCCCATACAAAATACAGCCTATTTTTCTTCTTATCTAATTCAATTGTCATGTGGTTGGCAATGTAAAATAACAAAAATACAGAAGTATAAATAAGCGGTAATACACGGTATGTCTGCGTCCTGTGACGACAGTTGGAAATCTATCATCGATTGATGCTCTCTTTGAACAGCAGCTTACCATATAAAAAAGTAAATCGGAATGTTTCATAAGCACATGTGGGAAAGTTACGTGATTTTACCTATATTGGTAAATAGTAGGTATATAAAATAGGTTTTTTATGTCGTATTTGACAAACTGAAGCTACTTACAAATAACAAAGATTATTATGGAATACTTTATACAAATAGTTCGAAAATGATAACAACATTTTATCCACGGTATATTTCAAATGGCAGCCCTACTCCTGCGCTCCGTCGCGCACAATTTCCCGCCAATTATGAAGCTGCAAGTTCCTAACTCCATTACTTCAGTAATATAGCGAAGAACACTTGATTGCACCACAAAATGTACAAATAGGGAATTTTCTTAAACAAACTAATAAATATATTGCCTCGTAGTCTAGCGGCACACGTAAGTGCCATGCCATGTAGCGGTCTTGAGTCCTATTCCCAGGTCGATTAAAGTGTTGTTGGGGTTTTCTATAAGAATATTTTCGGTAACACGGAGTCTGGAAATATGTCCGAAAAACAGCAATAGGTTATAGGCAATAGGGGGCTATTACGTGGGACTGATATATAATTGGCGAAATGCGTGCAAAAATGCATCTCTGTCTACTCCTTTCGAGGGTACAGGCATTGACATTATTTACTCTTATGTATCTTTCAGTTTAGTTTTCACGCCATAACAGCTGTACTAATTTTGATGTAGAGAAATTATCTTTATTTTCCTAACGATTATCTCAGGCGTAATTGTGTTGACGAGACATCGACGTGTATCATTTCTCTATTATGACTGTCGTGCTCACTATGCGGTGTTGTGTTTGTATCGTGCCCAGTATAAAAACACATACTTTATGAACTCATTTGAGTGATGTATGACTCGTTTTATATGTATTCTAGAACAATATGTGACGTACAATTAGTACTGGGAATGACGGCTATATACACCTTATCTGCTCAAATGAATCACAGAGATTTGTGTCATTATTTAGCATTTCGTGATTACAAGGAAATTACCACTATTTTTAAGCAAAAATACATTTTGTCCCTGTCAAGACAAGAGCACTTTTCGAATTGAACTTGCAAAATGGCCAAAAGTAAGAAGTGCTTTTGTTTATACAAAACGATAAATTATTTCGCGATTAATATATACCACGATTTTCTCTTGAGGAAAAACCTGCAGTGGTAGTAAATGAAATTATAATGGCCTAAGGTTTGAGACCAACAATAACTTCACGTTATTTCTACAATCCCCATGATGCTGTTTAAAAGACCGTAGTTGTGCTAAGCTACTTAATATCGCTAAGTTAGTAAATTTCTAGGGGTTTTCAGAAACGACATGTAATCCCCACGAAATAAAATTTAAAAAGCTTCGAATTTAGACTTGTTGACCCTCCTCGTTGTAAAGTAAAAACTAAAAACAAGTCTTCTAAAATACGTTTTTTATGCAATGTTAAATAACAAGTGTGCAGTTTAATATATCGTCGGCCAAAGCTATTTTTGTTACTCGAAAATAAACTAAAACTATCTAATCTAATCACGCGATGCGGCAACAGCGTTTCCTTATAATAACATAATGGATTACCAATTCATTATAATATTGAAACGATCGATACGTAATATACGACATGTATTTAAATGTGTGAATAGCATGTAAGGAAGTGAAAAAACATTGATTGTCAGTTGTAAAGCCACGGTTTTGAAAACCAATGTGAACCATCAGCTTTTGTTGCGTCTTTTTTCGGGATAGTGTTAATTTTGAATGTAAAGTGTTACTAACTTTAATAGAAATACGTATAAGTTGCATAAAAAATACGAGATTTATGACAGTGACTGAACAAAGAATGCTAAATGGAATATAACGAATTGCATTTCCCAAAAAAATCCACATAACAGAGGGTATATCCTAACGCTGTATATTACTCTGGTCCACGGTCGCGTAAAGCCTTAGTCTACCACTCAGTCTTATAAAAATCTCTGACGAAAAACTGCCAAAACCGTGCAAAATACACAACTCCGCGAATCACACATATAATTGTTTTCGCACATTTCTTCTGGCGTGACGTGCGCCTTACATAACTCGTCCTTGCTTAGATGATGTCACGCGGTCGCGATCGCACATTCCGATGATTGTTTAACATACATTTTAATGGCCGTGTGTCTTGTTATATTACTTGCTCAACTTGAACGGTGAGGCCAAACATCGCGAGAGGAATGCACGAGAGTTTCCTGCTGTTTTTTCCTTTTTTTACTGGATAGCGCGAGTACACTTGATCTGATTGTAAGCGTAAAGCGGTCAAGAAAGTGTCGACTGGCTTAAATGATTTTTTTTACCTACTAAGTGGTACAAAATGTATGTAGATTAAGATACAGAAAAAGACTTACGATCCTATAGGTGGATAAATATTTACTACTGTATATGGATCAATTAATTGTGTTGGATATGAACTAATAATCTTTTAATTTATCAATATCTATATTCTTCTTTCACGGTGGTAGTTAAGCCGAATGGGGATTCCATAATGTGTACACCTGATGTTGATTCATATCTATTATGCTAGTAGTAAAGATCGACTTTTAAATCCCCTTTTGAAAAAATCTAGCAATTAATGTATTTTGAATGAACAAAATCATGTCAGTCAAGGTTTTAGCGCTGTATTCGCTCTTATGCAAGCTATGAAAAATGTAATAAATTATAGTATTTTTCTCTGACGTGCGCGGCCTCATAATCTCGCTACCAGCGTTTGAATGACGATAAATATGTAATGACGTTATATCAAGGTACCGGTTTAACGACACAGATTTATGGTACGAGCTAAGCATGGCATTACCACAGTCTCAAAAGGAACAAATATGAAACCATTTTTTTCTTGTATACCATAAGGATTTTAGAATCCTAATAAATTCCCCCAAGAATCACAAATATTTGTTTCTGGTCTGGGTGTTTGTGAGACCGAAAAAGTCTCTCGTAGTGTCTGATACCCACGACACAGGTCTTGTAACCTAGTGTGGGGTCAGAGCTATGTATGTGACTGTAGGGTGTATTTATTTATTTATTTTCATTTGACATACACATTCATTTGTATTTGGACAGTCAACAGGTTTTTTAGAATAAGTATTAATAATATTATTTAAATAATTATTTCGGCAAAGTTTCCACTACAAAGGGTAGAATAAACATCAACTAAGATAAAACTGTGTATATTTACTCCTGAGAAAGTGTTTAGAAAGCACGTTATCTATGTAGGTGACCGGGTCAGTGATTACCTAACGCGTTCTATTGTCGATGATGAGGTCACGCGTGCGGTGCGCGTGCGCAAGTGCGTGTTGGTACTACATCTCGGACGGAAATACTACCGTTTGGTATCGGTCACTTGTCACTGTCTCCATCATTTGCGGGTTTAGTTTATTGTGATGCGTTTTGACAGTGATTATGCGAATTTCAAATGTAATTGATACTGAAATAGCGTTTGGTAGAATATTTCTCATAATTTTAAAGAATGTCAGCCATTGAAAATAAGTGTCCTAGGAGCCCTAAATAGTTATAAGAAATGGAGTCTTACATCGATAATATTATCACTGTAATCGTAGATATCATTTGTCAATAGAAATACTCGAAATCGTAGAAATGTGAGCAACCCTGAGCATAAACAAAAGAACAGTCTCATTTTAATAATGTCAGCAGTTTAGGAAATGACACTTTTCCGATGCAAACTGCGTGAAGGAATTTTAAGAGCACCGGAAAAACATTTAAATTGTATCTTTGTATTTTATTCTTCTCATCCGTTCTATAGGCCCCTGTGAGTAATCTACATCTATAATAATAGCTTTTATGTTAGACATTATGGCTTTGATTATGAAGTTGACGGAAAAATCTGGTCGAGTTACAGTATTCTTAGTTAGTTAGCGTGAAATGCTTTTGGTCAATTTGTATTTTCTTTACTCAAACTTTTATTGTCCCTCCTTTTACATGTAGTTAGTAATACAAGTATTCTTGACGGAGCAGTATTTGTTTATTTTACAAACATTTTACTGCCGAAGGGGTAGTCAGCGAAGAAAGCAAATACGAGATTTGAATCGGACCTTTAGATCGCACATCACATGCCTCGTCGCGGGACAAACGATGCAGTCCTTGTATAATATGCTTATATATTTCTTTACATACGCCTACATCGGCTGAGCACTGCCGATGATGCGACATGCAAATATTTCAACCACCAATAATTCGCAATGCACGCTCTAGCCGCGTTACTTGCACGTGGTGAAAGAATCCATTAGTTTAAGCGACATTACAGCACGTCCCACTTTCGAGATGAATTTCACAAATCACGTTGCCTAATAGACGAGTCGGTGGTGTGATGCTAATGTGTCCAACCCACGTGAATCCGGTGGTAAAGATTCGAGATCAGAGAAGCATAATTCTATGTCCTTTATTAACTGACTATTGTTGTACCTTTCAACGTATTAGATAACTGTCTAAAGCTGTTACTCTTTCTTCCCGTATGAGCTCCTCACTAAGTTAACGGCTTTACCTCAGGAAACTTTAAAAAAGGCGGTTACATAGTTAGGTGCACTTGCACAAGTAAAACTTCTTGAAACTTCGTAAGTGGTAGGTACATCTATTATTTAACTGAATGCTGCAGAGAGGCGCTTGCTTTAAAAATTGAAATGCTTAAATTCGTAGACATAAGATCTAGGTTTTTCATGTTATTGGGTTCAGGATGATTGTTTGCGTTTGAGTGGACATTTTAGTATCATGTTGTAACCATTGAATAGAAGTTTAAGCACGAGTGAACATACTGTGTGAGTATACTCTGTGTGTGAAATAGTTTCTTTATTATGAGGTGCAATATCTATTTCTACATTGTAGGTAAAATTTTCCGAGGGTTATGTCACTGTGTTGTAAGTGTCGTTTATAGCTAATACCGCAGCGTTAACCTTTTCAATGTATAAATAGATTTTGCTGTCGCTACCGTACAATTGAGTTGAACGGTAATCGTTTATGTTACACTTGCAACGCAACCCGGCTTTTTCTGCATGTATGTTTATAGTAAAAAATATTATATCACTTACATTTCTTCATCTACTCTTAGTCAAGTGTTTTCAAAATCCAATGAGGGGAGATTTTATTATCGCCTACAATTTAAGAAAAAATATAGATAAATTTTTAGGCGTAGGAATTGACTCAAGAGCTTTCGACCGTATTTGCTTGCGAGACATTTGAAAGTTTGTATAATGCAAATGTTAAAAATTCATTTACTCACCTGATCGCCCCAATATTGGAAAATTTATTTCCTGATTTTGTATATAAAATTAATCTTTTTGCTAAGCTATATAAAAAGTGACATAACAACTAAACATTTTAATGAAAACACATCAAATGTCCACGCCGGAAGAGTTAGAAAATGACCGTTCTGTGAATGGACATGTGACCTTATGAATGTTATTGAAAGGAGTTGAATGCAATCGGGTCAAGAATGCGCCTTGAGGTATTTTCTATGGAGCTTGCATGTGGCAAAGCCTTCCTTGAAAAAAGGAATTCCTTAGTCCGTTGTAATGACCTCACTAAAAAGAAAGGACGAGTGCTAATGCAAAAAAAATACATTTGCGCACCTAGAATTTCGAACCAAATTAGTATTTTTTTCGTATAAACAAAAACCTAAAAATTTCGGAGAGGAAAAGAGCTCCTTCCTTTTTGTCAAATCGAAGTTTAACCCAGTAATTTAGACTTAATTTTATGAATGACTAATGCACTACATGTAAGACTTCAGTCTTATAATAATGAACATACATAGGTTGCATGATCTTTTCGGTTGGAAGAAGTTTCTACGACCTTTTTAACTAAAATTATCTAACTAATATTACAAAGCTTAATAATTGCTATGCTTCACATACAAGTTATCAGGCTTAGAAAAAAAATCATACAAATCGCCCAGATAGTCTACAATGTGTCTCATATAATGAGCGCATTATAATAACATTCCCTCGACTAACCGCGAGAGTTGCCGCCCGAGTCCTGAGTCCTGGAGGAAGCGTACGTTATTTCGGTCTCCGCTCACGTCGAGTTAGTTTTAAAAATATTTTTAACACACTAGTGTGGCGGCCCGCACGGTATTCTTGTATATCGCGTTAATTCCGTAATCTTCAGACCGTGTTGGGCTTAGTTCCGCGTATTGGGAATTTCAATAGTGCATTTAGTTTTGAATATGAGATATACTGTTATATGACGAGATGTGCGTGTGTCCGTTGAACGAGATTTGAGTAATTTGTGCAACGTAATCGTGCGGAAGTGTGGAGTTTGTTGAAGAATGCGAGCGCCACTTCAGAAGCGAGTAAGTCGACGCGCTGACGGGCTTCGTAAATATTACTAACAGTTTTTTAAATAATTTGAGTTTGTAGCTTTTAAGGTGAAATATCATCGTCAAATATTCGGTTTATGTTAGTCAAGCAACATCAATATTGCTGTGATGCTGTTTAGTGTGGTTGGAGAGTAATAACCGATAGTAAATCTGCATTAATTTACGCCGCTCCCAAAATAGCATGATAGATTGTATACTATCTTTCATATCAAACTCTCCTCAAAGAGGAGACGATAAATGCGTACGATTTAACGTTTCGTATCCTGATTTTCAAAATAATTGATTTGCTTAATACTGTTGTAAAAATCTCTGTTAAGATCATTCTTTATGAGTCGGTTGTATATTATTAAACAAATATATTAAGACCAAAACCTGCTAAAACGCTCGCGTTCAATCAAATCACTCATACTTCTAATAAACCACACACAATATAAGAGTAAGTTACTAAAACACTTATCCAGTGCTAGTTGATAATCCCTACATAATGCGGCAATAGTGTCCGTCTGAGCGATGACGCAGCATCTCCAAGGGGTCTGTCGGCACGCGAATGCCCGGCAGCAACTTGGATCTAGGTTCAAGTGACACTCGTAGCCATTGGCAGCGAGCCAACTGTTGTACATTTCGCGACGGCATCGCTGGATTTGCTGGTTGTACAATTTCAAACTGGATTGCCGTTGAGAACTGTGGAACTGTGTTTACGTAGCTGATGATGTTTGAACGAGATTCATTATGAGTTTCAACGTACTTGTGCTATCTTTAAATGTTCATTTTCATTAACGTTTTTAAATTTCTGATGTATTGTTCTCAAGTGAAATATTGTCTTTATTGCTTGGGTGTAAGTTACAATTTATCTTTATACATATTTGAATTACAAGTCTCATTTTAACACTAATAATTTCAATCAAATCCCTTAGTTTTGAAGGTAAGAAAACACGTAATTCCCCACAATATTCCGTAGTAATGAAAAGATTGGAGTCGTTCACCCGCCGCGTAGGTGGGCGGAGTGCCGGCCTGGTATTCGAACTATTTGTCCGATTGTATACACGAGTAACGCGCGCTTCATATTCAACATCGCTCTACATAATATATGTAATGCCCTATTGGCTTGCAGTGAGATTCTTAGGGTTGTCTGGATGTATAGTACACACAAGTTGTATGTATAGTTCGGACTGGAAACTAAGATACAAGACCGTGTCGTGGGTATCAGAAACTACAAGAGAAAAGGTCTCAAACATCCTGACCTGGAAACTATTTAACATTTTTCTCGGTGCGGGGATCGAACCCGCGGGCTCACTTTTTTAAAATCTGGGGTTTAGTCAACCACGCCACGGGGATTTCTAAATATCTATGTGCCTATCTATGTTCATAGGTGTTAATTTCCTGAATTCCGCGTAAATGTCTTATCTGTATGACGCTACGAAGCGAAGAAATTAAAAGTGACTAAGGTGGTATTAAAATTGATTAATCATCCTTATGTATACAAATTTAAATCGGCTGTCGCATCGCTGTCTGTTCGCGATACATTAAAAAGTACTGAACGATTTTCATGGGGTTTCCAGCAACAGTCATATATTCAAAAAGTTTGAGTATATGATTTAAGGAGAGCGTACATGTATAAACTGATGGAAACATATAAACATTATTCTGTGTAAGTTGGAAAATAAAAAAGATGAATGGATTAAAATTTACGTAAAGTCGTAAGTACTCATATGGATTGAAGGAGCTTAGGCGGCTAGCTATTTAATATTTTGTTGAACTAAACTCTCATAATAATATCGACATTATATTTTTACCATTAACATTTATTTACGATAATAATAATAAAATTCTTTATTGATTGAACATTGTTATACATAAATGATAATTTATGAGGTCTTTATAATGTTAATGAAAGTGTTTTTTTTTCCTCCCTGTCCCCCAGACAGCTGATAGGTCGACTGACGTTAATGTGTGCTCACACTGGCCTTGATCTAGATGTTTCAGCTAATATTGGTGTGAAAGCATTATCTAATACAATTTCCAACGAGACAGATTGTGTTGAGACATATTGATCGCTCTTTCTTGCTGAATACTTTTACTTATTGAAGAAAATATGCGATAAACGGCAATAGACTCACCCCCTATTACGTGGGGCTGATACCCTACCTGAAGAAATGTGGGTGCAAAAATGCACCTATTGCTACCCCAACGGGATATAAGGGCTTCTTATAATCATATTATATTCATCTTGGTAAATGAAGAAAAAAAAAAATAACTAGTCACATGGCACTAGAATAAAATACAACACGTTAACAAAAGCACCAAGACATAGGAAATAAGGAACCATTTCGTAGGCATTGCTATATTTATATCTCATCTTCATTGTAGTTGCTCATAATACAGAGGATGTTCATAATACACAACGCTAACGAAAACCCAAACTAATTTGCGTCTAATCATTACGCGCCGTTTGAAACAACATCGTAAATAGAACAGCGTGACACGCGGCGAAAAAAACGCGAAACGGCGCAGTTTTGACGCGCTCCGAGACACTGACACAGTTGGCAATTTGTGGTGCGCACGCGCAACGCGAAAATAACGCCGGGACAGCCCATGCGCTGACATTGACCGTCTGGCGGACGATTTAGGGATTCTTTACACGTGGCCGTATATTTGGATTTGTCTTAAAAAGGTTTATTAGTCCATTGAAGTTAAAAAAGAAGAACGAAGTAGATCTGAAACTATCACCACAGAAATTAAAAGTGAAGTAATATATTGTGTTGCGATATCCAATTTTCACTTTGGCCTGTCTGTACTTAATTACCCCTTGACTATTAGTATTTGTATCCAAATAAAATGTTTTTTGCTCTCAAAGATGCGTGAGTGAGATGCTATAAAAATGATAAACAGCCTCATGTGCAATACGAGATACAGAATACATGCAATTTATATCAAAATACATCGTGAATATTTGATTGATATATCTACCAGTAGCAAGAATTTTGTATCATCACATCTGACACAAATTCATCTACGCTTATCATGTTTTTCTCCGCACCCAAATCTGTGACTCGGACGGTTGTTATCTCTACACTGTTTGTACTTTGTACATTGTCTTTCAGTCATGGCGGATTAGATCGGCTATTTTCCGTGGTAGACAAAGAGCCTACGATATTGTTGTCTGTTATACAGGATTTTCGGCTGTTCATGTCCAAGGTATTAAAACTGGTAAGAATAGACGAGAGATAAAGACATGACGTAAAAATATATATTTAGTGCACACAATGTCTATTGCATCTTTAAGATTCTGTCGTTTTTCTAATGTGGATGTGGAGAATGCTCTGCCTTACCCTTCATTGTAAGCTTGTGCGTAATTTAAGAAATTTGTTTTTAATGAGTAAAGTGCATAAATAATGTAACGAAATATTTCTATTTAGCAGTTTTAAACTTTGAATCCGCAATACATTTGTTACTGGAATTCCGAGCTATGTTTGTTTTCTAAAACTCCAGACTAAATAGATTCTTTTAATACATTAACCGCTCAATGTTTATTTATAATGATATTTATATTTAGAGATTAGATAGCTGACAATGACAAAGTGATATGCACAAACAAATGCCTGCATTCACGAAGAAGTAGTCTTAAATCTACTACATCTACTTTTCCACAACTGATTTAAAGCTCATGCAATAGACAATAAAGTTATGATGATTTGTCGGGCAACTTCGAGACTCCGCATTGCCGTAGAGAATTTCCTTAGGACGAAAAATCGATATATTTGACAAGTGGAATAACGCTGGGCCGATTAAATTTATTTAGAAAGAATATAAAGTACATGATTAATTAAAATTTAACTCCACACCAACAAGTCTTACATATTGAATGATCCTCGTAATCGTTTCTCATTTACATTCGGACCCTATCGGTGTCTACGCAATGTCGTCTAGATGAGTTCCTTGAGAGATGTTCTTAAATTATACTCGCTACTAACCTCATAATTTACTCACGTAAAAAAATATTTTAACGACGAGGTTTGAACCTCAATGTTTATTCGCATGCTGACGGCGTAATGAGGAAGGTTTTAACTTACATTTCATTCAGAACGGTCTGCCTTACGTTGTTGTAGGTTGAAAAAAATCTAATTTTCTATGAAATTACCGAGGTAATGCCATGTAATTAAAAAATTTATCAGATGTTAAAAGTATGTCATGAATTTTATTTGCATATTAATTTGAGAATCCTGTGTTACAAGCTTGCGCAATGGGGGCCTGCGGATTCGATCCCCGCGCCGAGACAAATGATTGTGTGATCCACAAATATTTATTTCGCTCTCGGTGTTTGTGTGACCGAACAGTCTCTCATAGTTTCTGATACCCACGTCAAAAGACTCGTATCTTAGTGTGGTCTGTGGAGTCCGTACTATTCACGTGACTGTTGTTTATGTTTATTTTTTATTGTTATAAAACATGTATGTATATAGCGCACGCCTGTAGTTCAAACAAAAATAATACCTTCACCCCATCATTACCGATAACAATTGCCTTATAGTGCATTAACATTGCGTTGCAGGTGGAGGAACGAAAACGCGCGATATGGGAGGCGTCGATATCCCGGCGCGAGGCGTTGCTGCAACGCGAACGCGACCGCGCCGAGAGACTGGAGCGCGCGCGCGCAGCTCGCTCGTCGCCGCGGCCGGCGTTCGCGTTCGGCTCGTCCACACCGCGCCTGCTCGACCCACTCGACTCGGCAGGGTTCTTCTGGGCCGCGCGCAGGTATGTAACATGCCACAGTACTTGCAACATAACTTGCAACGTGATAGGTTTTTATTAGATTTTGAAGATTTTTTTAAGACGTTAAAATGCAGCTGAAGTGATTTATATATCCTTAGTTTAAATCAAAATAATATTTGTTTGAATAAATCATTTCGGATGTATTTTTATGCGAGCTGCAGTACTCAAGTTTTATAATTTTCAAACAGTTTTTATTAGTATTTGTCGAGTACTTGAAAAACACACTCAAGTGCAGCTTTCACTTGTTTTTTGTAGAGTATTTTTTGCCTCAAGTAAATTTCTAGGCTGATTAAGTATTACAATACATTTTCGCTTCGCTTTTTGAGTTCAGTCTACACAACACGAGGTGTCGGGTGCAAGGGTTCCCCGGTTTTTAACAGGACTGTCTCGTGATTGTTGTTTTTTTTTTCTTTTTCCATTATGTGCTAATTTGTTTTTTTTTTTATTTCTCCCACCTCCAGTACCAACCCCATAGATCAGATGAACTATTTTGATTCACTGTAAGCACCTTTTTTTCTTTTTTTTCTGTTGTTTTTTGTTTGTCTTGTGTTGTACTAATTTTTGTGTTGTATTGCGTATGACTAATCTTGTATCTTTTCTTTCTTTTTGTGTTTGAATCAGTGTATGTTTGTGTGAATAGCTTTGATTTTTTGCACTTGTTTGTATTTAGATCCTTTTTGCTATGTTGATTATCGTATACGCTTAGACAATGCACCTTGAAATGTAAGTATTTCTTTACCTAGGATGTATAATAGACCAACTACATTTTAGTAGCATATTTCTAAGTATCTCGTTGTATTAGTAATATGTATAATAGGCTACTTTATTAGTCCATTTGTTAAACAAATACTGAAGGCATACTCAGCGGTACGAATATAAGGTAGTAAAAATAAGGAATGATCTAGTCAAGATACTTGGCCGAACGAGGAACATTGAAAAAAACTGAAGACCCTATTGATCCGTACACAGCAGAACCTTATATGGCTCTGCAAGGTTTAATCCTGTATATAAAACAAATACTGGGCCAAAGAAAAATAATATAAATATTTACCATGTAGTCAGTTACCCAATCTCCATAAAAATAGTTTATTATGAACTGTTTGCAAGACAACTCTCAATAATATAAATAGCACATATCACAACTGGTAAGCGAATGCTGAACAAAGTCTCGTTTACAAAGTCAAGGTCATTTAGATTTGTGAGTTAATAGATTATTTATCCATTAATATTAGCTAATTCATGTAGAATTACGTAAACAAAATCGATAATAAAGTGTCTTTTACATTGGAATTGGATTGTCGCGTTTATATATTGCGTGTTATCTGACAATATTAAATATAAAATTTTAATTTAGTTTACTTCAACCAATCCTGATAAGACTAAAGTCTTGTCTTTCTTAGTTATAGAAGTCTTGTGCCTCTATAACTACTAACTGTTACGCGCAACTCTTGATGCGAAACTCGACTTCAAAATGAATATTTAACCACCATTACTGGACCATTCTTATTGTTCGTAGTGTGATGAAGATTATTTTCTTATTCCTCATATTCAATATTTTTAAATCTCTAAATATTCTGAGTATACACGGTAAAATTAAAAATAAAAACATCGCTTCTTTAAGGGTATTTAAAATAATTCTATATGTGAGAACTTTACAAGAATACAATTACATTGTTACACCTTTTGGCACTCACTCTACACGTTCTTAGTAAGAACGTAGTAAGAACTTCTTACTATTAAATACTTACATGTATACATACACAATATGATATATAGTCAGATGTATGAAACTCGCGACTAATTCAATAATGAGACATCTCCCTTGCGTAGAACAAGTTTGTCTTCTTTGTGTACCTAATTATGTTAATATTTTTGCTACGTGATTTGTTTGCGAACCCATTAGGTATTATTTAGTTGTGAATAAGATTTATAGTTGTATAGCCTAGTCGAAACAAAGTTCAGGAGTCCAAACAAGATATCACTGTCATTTCTGAAGCTTTTTTTGTTAAATGAAACAGTGTTTATGACGTACGTTGCTGTCAAAATAGAGTAATAGGTGACCAGCAGTGGCGTGCCTAGGGTGTCCAACTAAGGCAAGCCCAAATGTTTACTTAGTAGCAGCATATTTTTTTTTTTTTTTTTGGTACGTAGGACTAATAAATACCTACCGGTTAGTACTCACATTTACGTTTATAGCGTTATTTTATAAATAAACAATCGTTAAGTTCGTTATTCGGAACTATGTAAGGCAAGTCGGGCTTTCGGGCTTCTATGGAAGTACCGCCACTGGTGACCAGAGAAGTCTACCTCTTCTAAACTTTCATAATTTTGCTGACTAGAATACCTCCTCCACTCTGCTCTCAAAACACGTGAAACTAGAATTTTGGAGATTGTGTCTTGTAGCCAAATAAACAAAACACTTGTACATCCGTTGTTATAAAACAATAAGGAAACCTAAAAACTTGAGACGTTGCCAAAATAACTTGGCTGTTTAGTCTACAGCTACACTACGATTAAAACAATACCCCACCCATAGGAAATTTCATTCGCGGGAGGAAAACCAATTTGAGACGTGAAAGCGTGTCTTTGAAAAGTGCACAATAGTGTTTTTATTTTCGCACCATTGAACTCTGACACGCGTCTGGTGGGGGGTCGGGGGTCACCGCTATTTGGGTCACCGCCCACCAGCCGGCTTGCCAGTCCGCCTCTAATCGCATACCTATGGCACAGGAATGCACTGTGGGACAGATCTTGATACCCCTAATCTATTGGCTGGCATAGTTGGACTGAGGGAATCATCGTGAGAAAATAGCTGAAATTCTTAGGAATTTCTTAGGTGTGAAGTTCGTCAATCCGTGCTGAACCAGCGTGGTTGGCTAAGACCTAAACCATCTCAATATAAGAGGAGTCATGTGCCGAGAATGACCTCTCGATTGTAAAAGAGATCTGTGCCCAGGAGTGGAACGTTTATGACTAATGTGATTATGATTCTCTTCTTCATCAACCCATATTCGCCCACTGCTGAGCACGGGTCTCCTCTACCATTGAGAGGGTTTAGGCCATAGTCCACCACGCTGGCCTAGTGCGGGTTGGCGGACTACACACCTAAGAAATTCCTAAGAACTCTTAGGTGTGCAGGTTTCATCACGATGTTTTCCTTCACCGTTAAAGCAAGTGATAATTCAATATGAATACACACATAACTTCGAAAAGTCAGAGGTGTGTGCCTGGGGTTCGAACCCGCGACCGTCGAGATTCTCGACCGCGCGCCCAAACCTCGAGGCCATCACTGCTTATGATTATTTGTAACTAATAAGTCAAATTTTAACACTGATCTTTGTGATACGCATTTACTGCAATGCGGTCACTTTTAGCGTAATTACGGGATTAACTTAAGTGTTAAAATATACTTGGTACGTCTTAATGATGGTCAAAAATATTCCGTTTTAAATATAGCCGGGAAACCGGATATGAAGTGTTGGCCTTGCACTAATGAGGTGAAATTGTTATTATTATCAACTATAGGTGATAAATAATTACAGTTGCAGTCTTGACCCGTATTAAGATATCAAGCCTTGTGTTGTAATTAATAGAAACGATGAGAGACTTTTCGGTGACACAAACAAACATACCGTACACAATACACATATACGAATATCTCCTGAAACGTAATGTCCAGTTAGCAGAGAAGCATTCCTTCACACTCATCGCTTGCTAATATTTAAATTGTATAAAGATGTTAGCTTATTTGTTGCAGCCTCTAATAACTTTCTAAAGAAAAAATGTGAACCGAAAAAAAAATTTGATCAATTAAAAAAAAATACGTTTCTTTAACACTAGATTTACCAGTTATTTCAATATACCTATTTCTACCAACACCAGTCATTTTGACTGGCATATAAGAATTTCTTTTTTGTGGCTTCCACTTATTTATAGCACTGAAAGTGGTAAAATAAGTTAAAGAATATTAATTGTAGTATGTTATAAATTCATTCATAGACATTATCATAATATAATCTATCTTTGGTTGGGAAGAGTTGCTCATCGACGATAATATAAGCTCCCGGTTTGAAGCAATTTTGACTGTTTTCAAGAAAATTATTCCAAACAGCTCAGAGTAAAGCGAAAAGAATACTAAGTATTTATGAGTTAGCAAGTATTGACTTTCAGATTTCTTTTATAGAAAAGAATTTATGATATAATTTTAGAATTTCAGTAAAATCATGTATGCTCATAGTACTGGAAACTTCCTTCGTACGCCCCACTTGCATATACTATCGAAAGAAATGTCTTCAATTTTGGTTGCGTGATTCTGTAGTTTTTCCCCAAAACTCGAGACGCTTCTGACTTTGTAGAAATTCGTATATGTTCCAAAACGTGGCTCTCAAACAGTAACAGGACCGCACTACTAAGATTCTTGTTCATAATGTTTTTTTTTGGCAATGTGTTATGGGCTCTGATACATCTTTGAAAGAACTCTGAACTGGTAATTTATCAGCAACACTGCCTGCTTCATTTCTTTTCCAAATACTTCCGTCTGAAGCACATTCTGGTTGCTGATTTGGTACATTACCTCTATCACATTCTACTTCCACCTACGTCTTCAGAACTGGAAGGGAATCGCATGCATCGTCTCGTAAGTTTGTTTAGAATAATTTTCTGAATATTTTGAATAAATTCACAGTCATTTGACTGATCTATAATATTGTCTTCATCAGAAATTTCCTTATCACTATTCTCAATAATGGCCCTGTTGTCATCACTGACATATAGATCAATTTGGCATATATAAATTCACTCTTGCCATCATACACTTCTCTATTTATATCTGAACATTCCAGAATCGAAGGCATTTTCTAAATAAATATAAAAATATATATTCGTTTCGACATTTTGAGGGGCTGGGGATCACTATAAAAATAAGTTGGAACCAAAACACTTTCTTCGAATTTAGTGTTCTTATTGAAGAATATATTTTTCGTTATTTCGCTATTCAAACAAATGTTTCATACCTTTGTCACTGCGCGGCTAAAGATGATTGATTGCGCAAAGAGATCGCTTGGACTAAGATTTTATTACATGTGTTGGACGGAGCTCGATACAAGACAGTTCGCGCCTCGTACATTTACGAAATGCTCGTAGAATTCTTGTAATACTACCGAAATCGTAATGAAACCATGGACACATGGACCCTATAGCATTCTATAGATTTATTCTATTGAACATTATCCACGCTGGTTTCACTATTCTCCCGAAATCGTTCATTTCTTCATAAAAACACGCACCAGTCATTTTGACTGGTAATGGTATAAATGTGAGAAACAAAAAATATATCTGTTACTAATTTAAATGAACTAACATGAAGTTTGTAAAATTAATTCTCTACTTATAGATACAAAAGTCATAACATCATTTCGGAAAACAAATGTTATATGTCGTAGTAATTTTGAATTGAAGTTGCACGACCAGTCAAAATGACTGGTCTGGTAAATCTAGTGTTAATTATTTACGTTCTCACGCGGTTTTTCGTTTTACGGGGTAATTTAATAAAAAAAGGCTTACGTAACATCAACTGCAACCCCGGCAAAGAATTTTCTAGCATTTTAAACCTACTTTAGCAGAAACTGATCTGGATTAATCTCGTTTGAAAACTGAGGGGAAAGAAATGCAAAGTATAATGAGCGACTCTCCAACCGCAGGAAACTAGAGCCCCGCTTATTCTTTGTTCAATCACAAACCGTTTAATTGGACATAATATACCCCAATACCTAAACCAGAGTCTTAAGTGGATGATAAAGGCCACTTGATGCTTACTGATAATGTTTTATAATTAAATACCTTCCGTGTCATATTTGTATTTTGTTTAAATGGGTTCAGGGCACTGTTGGGGCTGCCGCGTTTCTGTAGCGCGTCGGGGATGTTTGCAGACGCCGGTGTTGACGGCTTTGCTGCAATACTTAGGAAACGAGCTGCATCCCTGATGCGCCGCGTACGTGGCAGCTCCAACAGTTACCTGCAACTCATTGCGAATAGAATGGAGACCGATTGCCCATGGAATCGCCTACATGTGGCGAAGTAAATTTGTGTAGTTTTTAAATTGTGTTTTATTTTTAAATTGTTTTTATATATGGACTTTAATTGTGAAATGTGATGGTCTGAAATAA
This sequence comes from Cephonodes hylas, assembly GCA_030295005.1. NCBI lineage: Eukaryota > Metazoa > Arthropoda > Insecta > Lepidoptera > Sphingidae > Cephonodes > Cephonodes hylas. The sequence goes on from AP025382.1 coordinate 9,442,513, forward strand.
AAGATTATTTATTTATTTATTTAATATTCTGGATTGGATTTTCGAGCCTGACAATCCTTGTGGGTTTCTTACACAACTACTACCTGTTCTTCTTTGGGGAATATAGGCGTACGTAGATGAGTATATTTAAATTGAAGCTGATAACTTTATTAAGCTTTTATGGACTAACACCCATAGTAGAGCTAGTGTAACTTCTTGTGGTCGTACCTCTATATTTTATTTTTCTTACATTCCATCCAAAGGTTGCCTGAAAGAGATTTCTCTCAGCGATAAAACTTATTGTTAATACACGATTTATTTAAATACCCTGTACCTAGACAGCAATAAAGGCTTATCTATGTACATATTTAAGTTTCATCAATTTAAAAAGGATTGCATTTAATAACCAACTAACATAAAACATTAATACCAGGTATCATAGACAATATATCGCATGTTACACCTCAATCAGTACATGTACAGAGTTATTTCGGTGTGACCTCACCAAGGTCTGCATAATTTACATGGAAGGGCGCGCGGACACTATCAGCTACCAACATCTGTATCGTGCAAATAGTTTGAGTGTTGATGGATGATGCCTTGTTATGGTAGATTTAAATAGAAATGAAAGGTATGTGATTGAAACACAAGTCACCCGTTGAGGAAGATTGACGAATGTCGAATTTAAAAATCAATAAGCGATAGGAAATTTTAAGTTGAATAAATGAGGTAAAGTGAATGAAGCAAATTTGTAAGAAAAAACCGTAGGTAAGTGTACAACACACTTATGAATATGTTAAAAAATAATGCGAAGGTAAAAGTAAACTATGGTAAAAAATTTACAGTGATTGTAACAGAATTTTCTACTCAAAAATTATTTCCGCTTCATTTGTTTAGGACTACAATACTTCAATAAAGACAAAAGCATATATTTCCCTCAAAAGGCAGAAACGCACCGATTGTTGGTACACACGCGGTTTGTGGGTATTCTTGGGTTGTATTGAGCGCCTAACATCAAGTGGCTCCCTTGCCCATTTGCTCGATTACCCATAAATAAAACTAGGGTTCCTAACACCTACAAAACATTTTACCATCCGTCATAAATCGATAACAAAGTAAAAGCCAACCTTAACTAATGAATATTCAAAATCTATCATATGCAATAGACAATCCAAAATTCATCATGCAACCAGCGGAAAATTGTAGTAAATCGCAACTAAAACAAATTATAAAATGGAATTATGTCCACAGTGGGCGCGGTCTCGCGTTGCGTGAATTACGTGTGATACCCGCCGTAATTTATGTGAAGGATTATTTGTGACGCGCCGGACGGAACGCGGATTAATGGATCACGAACGTTTGTTTTATTGTACCATTATCTCTATATATGATTTGGAATTATATTCATATCGGTTTGCGATGCAATATTTATGTATAAACATTAACATAACACCATTAGTTTTGTAAACGCGTACTTAAAAGAATAAGCCTATGCGCTTTCACAAGGTCTCATATAACAATAGCGAAATTCATCCGAATTCGTCTAGCAGTTTTGATATTTTAATTATTACCAAAAATATAGAAAGTATTTTTTCTTATCGATTACTTTTGAAATAAGAATATTGATGAATTCTTTAGTCACAGTCTATTTTATATATTCATGTGTTATTCATCGTTATACAAATTTCAAAGAATTTCTTCATAAAACGTAACGTCCTATGAAAACAAACTTTTAAATCAATATTGAAACGAATGTTCATATGCTGCTTATGATGTCGCTTCGAGGGTTCGATGTGTCAAATTTTAATAGACCACTTTGCAGTGAAAGCAAGTCGACTAATTTCGTACAACATACGCAACATCAATTTATTATATTTAAAAACAAATAACGTTCTCGAATTATGTAGCTACATATATTAAAATGAAGTAATAAGTGAGTTCTAAGTATCATCTTAAATAACACAGCAAGTTCAATATGACAACAATCTCATATATCGCATGTACTGAAATCGTAGTAAATCTCAGCAATTTCCCTAGTACATTGATCCGTACCCACACGCCTCTAGTCCAAAGCATTAATTTAAAGAGCGAATGTTTAATATTAATGGCGACTCGAAATGGCAGCCTGAGACGGCGGCAGATTACCATACCATTATGTTTGCAATACGGAAGCCTTCTACTTGACTTGTAGAGTGTCCGTTATCCCGCAATGTAAAGCTACGGTCCCACTTGGAGCGGTTTTAGAACGCTATACGCTCCGCTCGTCGTCTGTTATTTTCCACTCGAAAAAGTAATTCATTGTATAAACGTATCACCTGTACAATTCAGCGGCATGATAATTCAAAAGATTGTCGTAATCTGCAAATATTGTTTTGTTTCAATATTTATCGTGTTATTTCGCGTTTGTTAATTACGAGGCCATATTTAATCAGGAGAGAATGGTTCTTTGTTCAGCAATTTTGTCTTCTGTTTTTATTTTTTAAAAGCATGTGTATGCAATTGGGACTAAAAGATACGTTTTAATGCGTGATCAAATTTTTGTTGAGATATGACAGTATCGTTGTATCAGCATTCTAATCACAAAGCTAGAACTAACTTTGTAATACAACATACTGCATTAATAATATTTTCATACATTAACTAGTATTCTTGATCAATTGAAAATGTGAATAAATTCATGAACTACTTTAATAAAAGAAAGCTATAAAGTACTCAGTCCTAAATTAAATTTTATTAATCTCATCCTGACGCTACGTATTTAGAACCCTCGTCAAATTCTCACCTAATTTTAATAAGCTGCTTCGTTTAACGGCGAACAAAATTAATTTTGGCCTTTCGTATTTCTGCGGCTAATAATTGTCATTTTTCTCAATTTGTATTTTATAGCTTATATTTTCTATTTTGTCGTACTCCTGTACACAAAGAGTCCAAATAGGTTCTTGTATTTTGTAGGTCGATTAATTGTATCCGTTTTACCGAATAACTTCGCAATAAAATCTGCCTGCTATTTAACTTTTTAGTTTTGCACCTACTAATATTTGTGTACCTTAAAACCAGTGGCAGTACTAACATAAAAGCTCACACACGCTTAACAAAATTCCGAATATAACTTAAGCTTTAAATCTAGATTTAAAACAAAAACAAATGTATAAATGAAAATATACTGACCCTACTGTAAACAATTATGAACAAATCGTTACAAAACTAATGTTATCCGCTGTTGGGCTTTTATGGAAATACCGCTATCGCTCAAGGCGTGCACATCCCGCCTTTCGCTTGCACCATGACCGCGTCCTCGAGTCCGCAAACCACGGCCGCTTCCGCCGCGGTCCGCTGACCTGGTGACGTCACCGTCCTTCCTATAATTACGCCATAGAGCCATTGTCTCAACAACAATGCCCTTCTGCCCACCGCTTGTTCGCCGCGTCACACTTTTGACAGCGTTATGCAATTTAAAAAAGATGCAGTTTTATTGGAAATAGTCTCGCTAATTGATGAGTGTATTATCCTATAACTGCCAAAATATTAAGTAGAACGAGACTAAAAGAGAAAATGAAAAGTCTTATTGAGATAGACCTTAGACAATCCGTCAAGCCAATGAAGAAAAAAAATTAGGTAGATTTTATTATATGGGCAAGTCAAAGTAATTCGTCACATAATTGTACAAGCAGTCTAAACAAAGAATGAAGCGCTCCTAATAGTAGAGGGTAATACTCTCCTCAATCTAGCTTTAGAACCAATATTGACTAATATTAAAGCTATAAAGTGTCGATCGAGCACTTTACCGGTGACATAAAACGTAGGAATTGACTATGCCGGCATAAGTGAATGCTTGTGTGAAATTCTGCTTCTCAAAACCACGGTTGCCTTGCAATATTCTGGAAATGATGCTTGTTGTGCATACGCTTGGCGCGTATTGTAACTTTTTGCGCACCAAATCGCTTTCTAACCACGCAACGTCGATTTTTATTCGCTTTTAATGTTACTCTTAAGTGATTTCTACCGTTAATCTTAATTATGCTCCTAATTTGTATATTTTTACTGCCTTCTAAACTTCATGTTATGGATATGTCGTAAAAGAATATTTATTTAAAGCACATTTTCAAATTTTTATGTTATGTTTTCACTTTTGCATATTTTTCGTTTTGGATTATTAACATATTTTCCTTAATTTAGTATTTTTATTTGATACTCCTAATAGAAAATATAGTAATCAAAAAGTATATTAATAACATTTAATCATAAACAAACTCATAGCAACTTTGAGCATCGTCAAACGTACAAACTAATCCAGCAAAATCGAACACAACAAAGACATTAATGATCGTTCTGCCAATTTCCAGGGCCGCATCAACGACAAATGTGATGTTCGCCTCTGCGCCGCTCACTAGACGCGCATCAGCGTTGCAGCTCGACTCATCAGACACTGACAATAAAGGTATTGTGTGCACATTTAGCGTAGCCACCGCAGGAAAGGCACGTTTGACCGTAGACACCACGGAATTTTCAGGGTTGCCATGGAAAACGAAAGAGGTTGCATATTTATCAGTACAGTGGTGCAAGGATCATTTGACACTTGGATGACATTGACAGGAGGGCTTCGGTGTGAACAAAAAATCTCGGAACTTAATAAATATTTCATCTTAGGATAATTTGGTCAATATAGTTAATTGCATAATAATAACTGAAGCGCTCTGTCAAAAGTTTCTGTCAAAGTTTAACAAGATGGTGGCGTCAGTTCCGATTTTAGCCACCTGTCGAATGATCTTCGTAGCACTGTAGTATTTAATAGGTTGTCAATTAACTTTAGGATTCATAAAATTGCGTAGCTATATCTGGAGCTAGCTAAAAGTCTTGTAATGCAAAAAGGTAATAAGTAATACGTGGCAACCTTGAACGTAATTGGTTTTGGACTCACGAGACTAAAGTCTCGCTTTTCGCTTTCACGCCGCATAGAAATACGAATGTAAATAGCGTTGTAGGTGTTACGGTGGATAGCAGGAGCGATGCGGTGTCAATGGATGCATGCGGAAATTATTGTATCTTAGTCACTTTTAGCATAAGTTTAACAGGTACTAGGAACAAGAAAAAATGGAGAAGAAAATTTTAGACTATAAATTTAGGATAATAATATGTATTTTGTATAATAATTTATTGTCGTTGATGTTTAAAATTAATTTTCTTTCCAACTGCTAACCAAGGACTAGTGATGTTTTCGAGTTACTGTAAGTTGATTTACCGTATTTTAAAACTGACTGGAGAGCAAAACATCGTGTTACACATGTAATGCATAAAAAATTAACACTCGATGTCTTAATTTTTCTAGTTTATAATTGAAATATTACACAGTCAGTCTCGAAAATGTTTTGCTCGACAGTGGTTTTGTAGTTAGCAATAAAATATGTACATAAAAAAGTTTATTTATACATACTAGACTCAGTATCTCTTACGGCCCCGTAAAAATGGGAGAAAGTTTGGAAAATTGAATAGAGTCTAGAAATTTAATTTAATTTTCATATCATGAAGTTACCTAAACTTATAATTGAAAATATACCCATCCACTTTTCTTTTAAATCTTTAAAATTAGGTGATGGTAGTAGCACCCCTTGAGATAGACTTGAGGTTATGTAAATATCTATGAACGAGGAAGCAATTTAGCCTATTTAAAATAATCCTCGGGCCGGGTTGCGGTGTAGAGTGTAATGCATGTGACGCTACAAGGCAGCATTGCGTTGACAGACGAGTCGGAGCGGGCGGCGCCGGCGGCGTGGTCGTCGGTGGCGCGGCGCCGCACCGACCTGGTGCCCACCGTGCCGCTGGGCCGCGCGCCAGGTAGGGCCCACTCTATGACGCGGCTCGACCGCCTGCCGCCGACGCGACCCATACACTCCGCCTCGCCCTCCATGCATCACCTCAACAGGACGCGTAAGACACTACCCTCATACTCGCTTGGGTGCTTCGCTTCGTGCCCCGCTCAGCGCCAACCTGGTATCGGTGTCACACTACGCCTTCACTTATCGACGATGTGTGTACGGTTCCCATTTACCCCATCGTTTACCGGTTTACCCCATAACTACCCCTTTAATGTTATCCTCTTGTGTTACCTAACTTGGGTTACCCGATCCCCTTCCAATTACCCATTTAAGAGTTTATTAAGTTCATCTTGTGTTTTCTGTTAATTTTACCCCGAAACCAAATCAATGTCATAATGATTTGTTAATAACATTAATAATACAATTTAACAGTTGGGACACCATCCGTCTAGACCGTTGCTTGACAGCTTCAAGCGGTTTGCATTGAGCATTTGAGCTTGGCTATAATTGGTATGAGCTTTTGAGCGGATTTGGTGAGAATTGTAAATAATTTTGGGTAATGTGTGGGATTTTTCTATTTATGGTAAAAATGGGTATATCGTTTTAAATGTTTTGTGTCTTACATATTTTGACCTCGGTCAAAAATGTTGCGTGTTTTTTGGAACAGTGTGGTTTTCAAAATGTTTAACTTGTATTTTGGTTATTATGATGACAATTTCAGGTGTACTCATGATAATATCTAGCAATTGTGTTATCATTCGAAGTGGAACTACGATGCTTTGTACATATTTTGTATCATATTCCACAAGATTTTACAACTAGAGAAAAATATGTTTATTTTCCATTTTGAGCGGAATAAATGCTGCTTATTTAAACGGGGATATGGTTTAGGTCTTTTCTTCTCATAGTATATATGATGCTCTGGTTTTGAGTTTGAAACGGGGTAAGTACTCCTAACGTGAACAAAAGATGATTAGAACATAATCACGTTATTCAGACGTATCATAAATATACATAATTTTAAATTTTATTTGACACGTTAATTTAGTTTCAATATGATTTTGTTGATTTTTATTCGTTTACACCATACCCCATCCCATTCATTACAAAACAACTCGCGATCGAGGGACAAGGCGGCGGCGGACGACGGGTTTTACTATTTAAAAAAAGAGGCATTAATTATCACGTGGAACGGAGTAAATGAGCGAGGTGATGCACAGAGCCGCGGTCGGGCGAGACGACGCCAGGCTCGCGGCCGGGCAGCGCGCTGTCCACCGCCGGCGGCGCCGCCGTCGTGCGCCGGCCCAACTCCGCGCCCAGGAAGCCGCGCCCCGCCTCCATCGCCGGTACCGGCGTCAACACGCCGCGAGGTGAGACATAACATGGGGTACATTGGTAACGGGTATTGCTTCGATTGTTTCCGTAGACGCGCCGGTAGATGGGGTAAAATGGTAAGGAGCTTCGATTGTTTCCGTAGGCGCGCCGCTAGATGGGGTAAAACAGGATTGCGTTACCCCATGTTGAGACGGTTGTGTTATAATTTGAAAATATAGGAGTGTTTTGGAATGTTAGTATATGTGCGTAGTTTGATAGGTGCGTTCATGTCAATGCTTATGTCCATGTGCTGCCGCTTCGCCGATGTAAATAAGCGTATATTGTTCTAATATGATTAATTGTATTAATATGTTGGATGTGTATTTACCTACAGCTTCTGTAATAGTGTCGTCAACGCCTGATACAGTTTTTGACTTGAAATTTTCGTTGATAGAAAATATTGAGTATATGTTTACAAATTTATAGTTGAACAAATTGGTTATAGAATATTTAAAATTCAATTTATATTAGATTTTTATTTTTTATTTTGGTTGTGGGTAGTTGCAAAATTGTCATTTTTATTACATGTAATTATTTTTTCTTTTTTAAGAACCAATTGGCATGTTTCAATAAATTAGGCTCTTAAATTATGTAACTAGCATTTTGCTTTATCTGTATTGAGGAACAAAATGTATTTTCTCTATAATGACGTAAATGTGACAGCGGGTATGGGCGAGGGCGGTGTGGGTGCGGTTGGCGGCAGCGGCGCGAGCAGTGCTGCCACCACGCCGTGCATGTCGCGCGACGGGTCGGTGGGCGCGAGCGCGGGCGGCGCGGGGGGAGCGGGGGACGCGCCCCGCAGAGCGCACACCGCCCCGCGCCGGCCACGCCCCGTGTCGCTACACGCGCACTCGCCTAAGCCAGGTAATTGTTGAGAGTTGATGCAATTTTGACGCTATTTTGGAAAATTTTTGTGTTTAGAGTAGTCTAGAAATAAAGTGTAACATGATGTGATATCTATAAACTATAAGGGTTCGCCTTATAGTGAATGTACTTCTAAAAGTAAGTGGTGTTCTGTGTGTTGACAACCTTCCTAGATAAAGTAGTTGTAAGTCAGCTATAAGATTTGTTTGCTACAGTACAACATAATTTATGTTACTACGAAATATAAAGGCTACTTAAGGTTATTTAAACTTGCCAGCTGTCGATATCATAATGTTATTTAAGGATATTGAACACTTCTCTAAATAAAAAAACGGACGTAGCTTATATCTAAAAGCTTCATTAATTTCAATTAATTTGTATTGCAGCGATTCCAGCGATGCCAGGAGACGGCAAACCGCCAGTTCACAGAAAGCCAAAGCCATCCAAAGAACACGATAAGGTATGATTTGTAATTTTTTAATGATTTTATTCACAAATGCTGCGATTTTTACAAATATTTTTATACTCATATTATTTGTTGTCACGTTCATGGTATGACTAAACAATAATTTATCATTATTTTAACATTCTGCTTAGTGGTGACGTAACTGTTTTCTTTAAAGATAGAGAATCATGAACCGTTGGAATTCTCTTACCACATTCTGTTCCACTCCTACATATAGAGTGTATTTGAATTATAAGTATGTTGTGTACCACAGACTCCGCGCGGCAAGTCTGTGTCGGCGTCGCCGGGGCGCGCGCTGTCTCCGTCGCCCGCGCACCACGACAACACCGCCGCGCACAAGGTAGCTACTATAACACTACTACTATCTAGGAAGCGAACCCTAATATTTTTACCGCGTGGCAGTCTACAAATTTGAAAATTAATAAAAAATATTTTTTCGTCGCTTACGACTTTTTTTGGCGTTTCATTTACTCTGATACTGTACAAAGATAACCAAAACTTACGATGATCAATAGAAAACACTACATACTAATGCATTTTACACTAAAAAAACACTTTGATGGTACATCCAGGTTCCGTCGGGCGGCTCCAGTTCGTCGCTGGACATGCGGCAGGTGAGCGCGGCCGAGGTCACGCAGAAGCTGCACGCGCTGCAAGTGCAAGAGATAGACACGCAGCTGCAACAGGTACTGTTATTTAATATTATATTTGTTTATTTGCAAGGAAAAAGAAAAAATCGTTAACACCTACATGAGTATTTTGTGTCCCAAACACCAAACGCCCTCATAGTTGACGATATAAATCAAATATCCAAAACAAAATACCAAATTATAAAAAAAGGTATAAAGATTGTATGGAAACATGATAATAATACAATGAGTTACAATTTTATAACCAATCCAGAAGGTTTGTTATAGAAATGCTGAAAAGTTAGCTAATATGAAAACATAATAAAAATCCTCGTCAAAGGAATATATATAACAAAGACAGAAAACGTAGTAGATCAAGCTACAACTTTTCAAAGTAATTTTATAAATAATATCTAGATTAAAACCTACCCCAGAAATTTAACATAGCAGATAACATTATATCATGCATTAAAATTCCTTTCCAGACAACCGAAAACAATGAAACAGAAGAAGTGAAGGAGGAAACGAAATCCGAACAAATAGAGAAAGCAAGCGAAGAGAAGCCGAGCGACGCCAAGCCGGTAGAAGTACAGAAGCCAGTCGAGAAGAGAGAAGTACGGGAGGAGAAGAGGGAAGAGAAGAAGGAGCCCTCGCAGGAGAAGACTGAAGATAATGAAATGACCGGTATGAGATGGATTTTTAGTTAGGCACTGGAAGTATCAACATAGTCTTAGGTCTTAATTGTTGATAAGTAGGGATTATTAATGATTTTTATAAATTGCTCAAATAGCAATTCAACCGACATTCATGAAGCATTATCTTAAGGTAGTCCTAATGCCACATTGAAATGGTCCAGTTTATTTCCTTGGGCTAAACTTCTTGAAGATCAAAGTCATACTCGTTAACCCACTAGAATATATTGACAGTCATATATCAAGGAGAAGATACGACGCTCATGAAACATGACTTATTGAAAATTTAAATCGTACGCATAAAAGCCAGTGAAAAGTATTTTGCTAATAAAGGTTGACTCAAATTAAAAAATAAATACTTTTGTAAACGTCTTGCGTCTCTATTACCTTTGCATTTAGGCTAGTTCACTCTTTCCCCAAAGTCTATTAAACATAGTTTAGCATAAATTCTGTATAGTCTAAGTGAACACAAACACAATACAGTTTTTCAACCACAGATTTTATGTAATGTTATTCCAGCGTCGATGTCGGGGCGGCGCATCACGACGGAGGAGGAGGCGAAGGCCGCGCTGGCGGAGCGCCGCCGCCGCGCGCGGGAGGAGCTCGAGCGCCAGGCCGACCTCGAGAGGCAGAGGTACCGCACTATACACGTTATATGTCCACCAGAAAACTCGAATTGTGGCAGATTTGAACGCCAGACGCAAGACTCATTTTTCCAAGTATTGCTGACAATTTTACTTGATATTTGGTATTATAAACACAAAACTTTCTATGGATGTCTGTTATCCTATTACCCAAAAAAATTAAAATCAGTAGATTGAATTTCAATAGAGTTTAGCATAATAACGCCTTCTTTTAACACTACTTTTAATCCCGAAGTCATCAACTGGTAAAAAAATGGCGAATCTTTAATTACTAAATCCCAAAAAAAAATCCCAGACTGCAACGCGAGGCGGAAGAAGAAGCGGAGAGACAGCGCGTGGAAGAAGAGAGGCAGCGGCGCGAAGAAGAAGAGGCGCGCGAACTGGCGCAGCTGCAGAGACGCATGGAGGAGGAGAAACTTAGGAAAGCTATCGAGGTGAGATTTGAAAGAAAAAACACTTTATTGTTGGCCAGTGCACAAAATACAAAAAAAAACAATTGGTAATAAAAAAAAACAAACAATAATTATAAAACACACAGCCGACAGTGGTCCCCTCATTCAGCTATATGCTGCAATTCCGCTTGCACGGAGGTGCAGTGCTGAATTACTCTTACACTCTCTTGATAAAAGTGTAATCCAGTCGGAAAGCTATCGAGGTTAGATCACTCCCTTGTTGAAAGAGTTATACGGTCTAAAAGATCATAATTATCAGCCCATATTCATTCTACTACTGGGCAAACGGCTCCTCTTCCATTGAGAGGGTACAGGCCTTAGTTCACCATGCTAGCCTAGTGCGGGTTGGCGGACTACGTACCTAAGAAATTCCTAAGAACTTAACTAAATAGATACTGGTGAATTATGACTATGGTCCATATATTGACAAAAGTATATTTTTAAAATAAAAAAGCGGTTGTATAAAGAATTCTTTAAACTCTGACACAAAATGTAGTTTTATAATCATATAGTTATAAATCCCTGGAAACAGGTCACTATTATGCCTGAGAAGGTTTAGGCCTACACTGGCAATCTTAAAAGCAACTTACTATAAAAAAGTCTTGTTGTTTATTAATCACAAGACACATTTTCAATGGTATCAGTTAAATCATATAAAAATATCTCCATTTACATCTTCCAGGCTCAACAGCAACTAGAACGCGAAGAGGCCGAGCGTAAAGTCCGCGAAGAGGCCGACCGCCAAGCGAGACTTCGCGAAGACGAAGAGAAGCGCAAAGCCGCGGAAGAAGCGGAGCGCGTCCGCAGAGAAGAGGCCGAGAAGGAAGAGAAGGAGAGATTGCTCAGGAAACAGAGAGTCGAGGCTATTATGGCGCGGACTAGGCTTAGGAAGGTCTGTCGAGATATACTTATTAATTTAATAAGCCGTATTAAAAATGTTAGTGACGTATAATTTTGTTTATTAGTGTTTTGTCTTACTCTGTTGAATAAAATAATTTGAAAGGAAGAAAGGTAATCAAAATTCATAAGTATATTTTTACATAGTGTCCGTTGGTATGGATTGAAAAATTGTCTCTAGAAATGATTTAATAAACTAGAAGAGACAAAAATCGTTTTAAAACATGTCCAATAAATAATATTGCTGCTTACTGAAGTCCTTTAAATTTCAATCCACAGTTGATTTAAAATTATACTTCAGTACCAACTCTAAAGTATAACATATCCATTCCAGCAAGCGGAAGAGCAGAAGCAGCAAGACAAGCCGGCTGCCGCAGCTGCACCCACAGCCGCAGCTGCACCCGCGGCCGCTCCTGCAGAGTCACAAGCGCCGGCCGCCGTCCCCGCAGAGTCTACACCCGCGCCAGTGGAAGTGGGCGTGGCCTCCGCCGCCCCCGCGCCCCCCGCGCCGGTGGAGGTGCCCGCCCCCCTCCCGCAGGCGCCGCAGGACTCCGCCCCCGCACACGACAACGGAAACGTCACCACGGGTGATCTGTTGGGATTCAACACTAGTCAGGTATAGGAAGGAGTTTTATTGGTGGTGCTTTGCTGGCACTATTTTAAGAGTTATAAATGTTGTCGGTATGTAGAGGAGTAGGCCGGAGCAATAGAAGAAGCTTTGTAAATGTATTTTCAATATCAAAGAAAAAATACATTTCGTATTGCTGAAGGAGAATTTTCTTGCTATTTCTTCTCCCCAGGGATATTACATTTTGAAGCGGCGATGGTTAAAATGTAACAATTAAAAAGCACTAGTAATAATCTATTTAAACAAAAATTATTTTGACTGTTTTTATGTGCTGTATAAGACTGCCGCAAATACCACACTGATACTACTGATCATAATGTTTTTTTTTTTTCTACAAGAATAAAACAATATAATTTTAATACATAAAATGCGATTTGCAGGTGGAAGTAACACAAGTAACGCAAGCGTCGCAAGAAGTGTCGAGTTCAGAGGCGAACACGAACTCGAGCGCCAACAATGGAAACCTCACCGCCGACCTCCTCGGACTGTCCCAACAAAATAACGTCAGTATTATAAACAAACAAATAAACTTATATTTTTCTATGGCTTTATAGATATTTAGGCATTCATGTCTGTGTCCCCGAAGAAATAAGCAGATGTGCATTCTGGACACACTTTCACCAATAATGTTGTTAGACTTATGTAATGATTGGGGAGCCTGTTATGCTCAGTCCCAAGACTTCTCTTCTTATAAAACTAAGACTTAAGGGGGCGTCCATAAATTACGTGAGATGATTAAGGGAGGAGGGGTTCGAGTTAAATCTCATCTAATATCACGTTGGGGAGAGGGGGGATCTCGACAAATATCACGCAATTTTTTTTCTGATTGAAACAAAAAAAAATACTATTTTGGTCCATTAAATCCAAATTGTATGTGCATGCTTAAGATTTAATGTTAAACGTCATCGTAATACGATTAAGATTAACACACACACACACTAATTCATTCGAAAGACGATTTAATTTCATTAATATTTCGACGTTATACATCTACTGAATGTCAAACCACCAGATTTATTTTATACCAAATAGCTCAATTTAGTTACGGTACATTGTAGCCCGTCATATTGTTAAAATATTATTACATTTATTACTCTCAGCAATATTGATTACTAGTCTTAACTAGTCGTAAATAAAAGCACGAATCAAATTGTTTTTTTCTTTTTACAATAACAATCCAATGCGTTTACGTAAGAAACCCATATTCCGAAAAATCCCACGTGAGATTGGGGGTTGGGGGAGGGGGTTGAATAAAATCTCACGACATCTCACCAAGGGGGGAGGGAGGGACAGAAAATTTAAAAAAATACCTCACGTAATTTATGGACTCTCCCTAAGGCCTGGACTAAGGTCTAAACCCTTTCAATGGTAGAGGAGGCTCGTGCCCAGCAGTAGGATGTATATGGGCTATTGATCATCTCTATTACCATCATTCATCATCATTATCATCAGCCAAAAGAAGTCCATACTGGCTATTAGTCCAAAGACTCTGTCGGAAGCGGTTTCCCGCAATCATAACAAAACTGCTAACAAAAACCTACAAATTCCAGAGTGAGGACAGTAAGAGCCACGAGCAGGTGAGCAGCAAGCAGGCCATAGACAACGTGCCGCCCGCCGCCGCGCCCACCAACAACGGCAACGCGCGCCACACGCACGCCACACACGTCGCCCACGCGGGCCACGCCACACACGTCGCCCACGCGGGCCACGCCACCGCCACCTTCCTGCAGTCCGAGCGCGCCGCCAGCGACGCCAACAAGCTGGCCGACATGCTCGACGACAAGCTGCCCGACGACTTCACCACGCACAACGGCCACGGCGCACATCCATTGACGCTGCAGAACGCCATCTAGGCACCAGAGATACTACATCTCGTAAACAGTCGGCCTTTCATTGCGTATATATTGGCTGTGTTGGCACGTTCCTTGCGTCTAAGTTGGCTGTATGGCTGTATGGTCAAAAGTCCGTTGGGTCTACATTGGCTGTATGGTCAAACGTTTGCCCAAACCAGATAGGTTGACGTTTCGTTTCACGCAGCATGTACGGATAGCTTAAGGTTTCCGATCCACTTTGCTCTCGATCAATGCACCCCCACTGTATGTAAATATAAGGTATTGCAACTTCAAACTTAATTTATGTCTTCGTTAAGCTATTTGGTGATTTTAAGCTTCTGAAGTTGTACTGTGCTTTATTGAACTTACTCAACTTTCTTAAGTACTAAGTGATATGATTTTATGTCAATGCTTTGTACGTTATTTTGGTAATTACCAAGGAATTCCTGCACTAAAAATGTGAATTTGATTGTCATTAGGCATCAAAAAGTGACTTAAAATCTGCAAAAAAGTATGAGCTTGGGCACAGTACAAATCTATTCTTACAAAAATACCAAAAAATATCTACTTGTCTATAGACCTCCAGTATTGCACTAGCATATGTACATTTAAACAAGAAAAAGAAAATGGTGCCTTTAAATTATTTTTGTATTAAATTTGCTTTTTGGTGCTATTTGATTAGATTTTTTTTCTGTGAAAAAATTGACGGTTAGACGGAGTTGACGCTTGTGCGCGTTTCTAGATATTTATCGTATAGCTTTTGTATGCACAGACTATAGCCGCCGTAGGTGTATCATTTGTATGACTAGGAAATGGATTCGTAGGATTAATTTTCATAAGGGAAATTTGGCATTTAATAGATAGGACTGTATTGAAATTCATAAAATTGAACAAGATTAATAATCGGATTTTTCGCAATTTACGCACATCATAAATTGGATACGCTTCCAAACTATGTAAATACGGCACCGTGCTTATCGGCCTGACAAATTATTTGCGTTAATCGGAACGCATCGACACGAGAAACGAAGTTCAAAATGGCGGGCAGCCACAAAACCACAGCCAATATACATGCATTGAAAACGGTGTGATTCCATCGCCCTAATGTCCACGAAATTATGGGAAGATTTTCCATCTTATCTGTGGATAGGAAGTTGTCTCAGGCATAGACACTATCGGTCAGTGTGGCGGAACTAATGATAAGACATTATTGTAATGCATTTATATCATCAAAAGTTAAACGATACGATGTAGCTTACTAATGCGCTGTGTGTAAGCGAGCCTTTGTCTTTAAATGCTGTTTAGAGTTTATTGCGTAATACCTAAACAAATGATGGTCCTTACTTCGTTAAATTGGCTGAAAATGTGATCATTCCATCATACTAACATTATCAATTTTAAAAAGAAATGATACCTGGATATAGGATGCCATAATCCTATAAAATCTCTATAATACAACTACATTAAAGGCAAAAATATTGATAACAGTGTATCACTCAGTTCTACACAGCATTTAAAAACAAACCGTTGGTGAAAGCTTGTTAATGTTGAGATCGCAGATTCACATACATTTAGTTTGTAATACATTTGGTACGGTTGTGAGAGATGTTGGTTATGATCAGTTTGGAATCACTATTGTTATCAATCTTAATTCACTACCAAAATTTGATAAACAAGAATCAATTGTTTAAAGAGAAAGAGGCATATGAAAAGGGCTTATTTTTATTAGTGAGACATGATTAATAATGCACTTATATTTCTGGAAAATTCCCAGATGTGAGACATATATGGGTTGTTAAAAAGGTTTTATAGTTTTGGACACAAAAGCACTAGAAATATGTAAAAATGTATTAAATCATTGGGTACTGCACCTAAGACACTACAGTTGGTGTTTCATGCATTAGTACTATGTTGAATCAACTCCAAAATAATTTTGATTCGGTTAAATGTTGGAACACATAACAATAGATTGCTGATTCCAAACGGTCTTTGTGTTGTGTTGTGTGATTACACAGCGTGTGTACATTTAACGTGTAAATTATAATTTATTATGTTTAATTATTAAAATGGATTCTTCTCGCTGTTGTGAGCGCAACATTCGAAATTGACTTGACGCCATAATATGTTCTTTAGACGAACGAAAAAGGCTTATTTTTTGTATCATTTGGAACTATGTGTCAAAAACATGTTTTTAAGACAAAGCTTGTGTTGTATTGTTTTTGTGCAATTTATTATTATTTTATAATAAGCCTAATCCAACAGTCAAGTCGTTAAACATATGGGAATGTATCAAAGAATACCTTATGTATTACTTTGATAACGTTTATGGAAAAGCGCTTCTAAAACGCGAAGTGATATAAGATAAAATAGATTTGTCTAAGATAAAATGTTAACACATTACCATCATAATGAAATGGATTTTGTACCAACATGGCAGATACTGCGATGTCAGACACAAGAAATATTTGGATGTCAAATATTCTCTATGGAAAATATCATGTTACTAAAATAAATTTAGCAAAATCTAATATTAAGACGTCGCGATCTTAAAACAATGATATAACGAAACGAAATATGCAAAGAACAATGGAATGGATTTTTCCTCTAATAATAAAATATTGTGTAAAACGAATAACATAGATAGTTTTCCTTATGTGAGCCTACTGTTTAATTGTAAGAGTTAGCCACGAAGGGAATAATTAATTATCGGATATAGTCGCTTGCGAAGGTGTCACACCTTGCGCTTAGAACATCCAGTTCGCATAGAACTTGTTCGATTTATCGATTTATCAATCGCACCACAGATTATATAGAGTCATACGACAAGCATAGACACTAGTATGTCCACATGATTGTCTGTGGTGCGATTTGTAATAAATAACTACATAATGCTATGCTTATAAAATAATAAACAAGAATAATTTATTTAACGACATGCATAAACATTTTTTTGTATAATGTAATTGTAATAAGTAGTTAGCGTTGAAAAAAAATAATAATTAATTTTTATTAATTATCATATTCACTTTAATATTACTCCATATTATACTTTGTTTTTTTTTTCTATCTTCCGTGTATCGCTGGATTCGCTGAGGCGCGAATGTGCTGACCTCAATACTTTTTGATTCCATCATTGTGGATTTTTTCTATGTTAGCCTTTAACCAATTTGTAGTTGTTATAACAAATTATCATAATGATAAGCGTACGTCTACTGCTTGTCAACACGTCGAGAAACTTGAGTTTCTCATTTGTATATTCCATATACTTTCACGTTATGAATAGTAGTTTTTTTTTTCAATTGCGCCAAACTTTGAACACGTCTTAATGTAAAGCATAATAAATAGATAAAAATGGAATGGATCTTTTGGGATTTATATGTCTGTGATCTGGACGAGAGCTGCACCGAACAAACTTAACATGAGTCATAGTAGATAATTTATAATTGGTGATAACCCAATTTGGGTCTTTATCGAGTCATAGTTTGTCAAAGGAGGCTATAAAGTGCAACTATGCGCAAGAGACATGACGTGTTCAAAATTCGGCGGTGCGCGCTGACGTTTTCTGTCAACTGTCAAATTTGACAGCTGTCAGTGTACGTCAACCGAACCTTCAACTATGGTTTTTCGCTTATAGGTAACAATTTACGATTTTTTTATGTTTTTATTTTATTTGCTAATTCGCCATTTTTCACCATTCGAAAATGAATCATGTAGTTGAGTATACGAAACGGCCTTATTATTTTCTTTTTTATGACATTGTTTAACATTAAATTTTGTTCTGTCAGTCGATTATATTCTTGGGAGCGAGATGAGTTGATGAGGCTGTTATGTCGGCATTAGTTACAAATAACACTGTTTTAAGACTGTTTAGAAGAAATAGTACGAAAGTTTATTTCATTCTACCTTTTTAAGTGAATATTGAAGTTTTCAGAGTTGTAGAACAGAAAGAGTATCATCGGCTGAGAAGAACGAGAGGAATGAATGAATTTGGTACAACTGTAGTATTTATTACAACACTATTGTGACGGGTCGCCAAATTCGTTGAGTCATTTTAATGTAATATTAAATGAGTTAATATTATTGACATTGTGTCTTTATTTTTTTCTTTAAAAATAATTGGCTGTAATTCCTTTAATTAAACTTTATGACGTGAACTTTCATTCTCCATCCTTAGTTTTAAGCGGAATTTTAGGTATCAGACGATACAATGTTTTGAATGAGGTTATAATTGTTGCAAAATGGCGGCCCGTCACATGGAGTGCGCCCGCGCATCCAGTGTGTGTGTGTGTGTGTGCGTGTGTGATCGTGCGCGTGTCAGCAGCCCACATCATGTATCAACAAACAAATTGTATGTAATGTATTTATGTATATCACACATTGAGACATGGCTTCTATGTACGTTCTATTATTATGTTAGCGATCCATGGGTTTATTATAAAAAGAAGTTTTAATAAAAAAATATATGAATTTCATGTTTTGTGTGTTTTATTTTCTGATCCTCTAGTGGTTAATCTACATTGCCTATAAGTGGGAATTACTCGTGAAATAAAGAAAACAATGATACAATTCGTAACTGCATTTATTTCATATTGTACGATACATTGTAACATTTTGCCAGCCTTAACAAAATGTCCAATATTTTTAACAGAGCATTTAATATTTTTTAATTACAACACTTGTTCTATTAATACATAATTATTTTATATGATAGACGAAGGGTTAAATAAAAGATAAATAGCTTTCAAACATATTATATAATTTTGTATTTATAGTTTAATATACATCTACAATATACATTTAATTGAATCTTAATAAACTTCTAATATTTATACGCATTTTTAACAACTTTTCAAGCTTTTATTGAATGTTTTTAATATATCAAGTTGTATTTGATACGAAACTAAATGCGAATTCTAAAAAATATTGTACGGAAATTATGTTGTTATAAATATGTAATATTATGTTGAACATTAAATAATAATTAAATTTGACACTAATTTTTATAATGAAATGAAATAGAGGCATAATCCATAAAAAATATTGTAATAGAATTTAAATACTTCTGGGTTAAATATTTATCTTTAAGCATTTAACAGTTATAAAAGCATGTTAAACATTTATTTTTCAACAGAAGGGTATTAACAATAAACCACATGTCCTCTATATATTGACTAGAATCTCTTAGTACCGAGGTGAAAATAACGCTAAAATGAGCCTTAAGTATTAATTGGCAAGAAAATCTTACAATAAGGATATGTCATAGTCGAAGTGAAGTCTTTCAGTAGTCAGATGGAACGTAGTTGACCCGAAGACGCTTAGTTAGGATTTTCCTCCTCAGGGCTTGACTCTGTGAACAAAAATATATACTTTTTAATTTTCCCTAAGAAGTATAGCATAATATTTTAGTTAATTAAATTATGAAGACTTGGTTTTAGCAATATTTGTATTCATTTATTTTTTTCTGTTAAGTATTCAGGTAAATAAATAAGATTATATAGTAGAAAACAATGGTAAGGAAGGAAATTTTTAGGATTCACGTAGTTTTAATTGGCCTGCTTAACGTGGCCACAATTGTAATACTATTTCGTTAAGTACGGTCAGGAAGATCGGAATACTAATTTGCATTTGCAGGCGGAACCTGCCATAGTAACAGCTTATCTTATCTATAAATTAAATGTAACCACAATTTATTTGGTACATATTTCGAATTTTTCAAGAGACAGCGTGTAACTTACAAGTAACAGTATTCCCAAATGGTCATCAATTGACGAGAATCAAATATCTCTTACTAGTTAAAACAACTGTCGTTGTCTATTTTTTATTCGACTCTGCAAGACGTTTTTGTCAATCCCTGGGTGAACGAACAGATTAAAAAATTACTTCACAAAGTTATCCCAATATTGATGGCATAATATCATTATCCTACTATTTTTAGCTTTACTTGTAAACGTTGCAATTACTGAAAATTACTTCTCAGCCAATTTGAAATAGGTTGGAGGAAAGTCTTAATGTAAGAAACTCCCAAGTAATTATAACAAAGGTAAAATTTTAAACAATAATTAGCAATTTTCATCCTTTGCCTTCCTTAAAAAGGTTAAGTCAAGCTCTCATTACATATTCATGTAGTTGAATCCAAATTTAATTAGGTAAAAGTGAAATTGTCTGGTTTAGTTGATCTTTATATAATTAGTACTTACATATAATATATTTATCCCACTTTCAGAGCACCTGATTATGATTAGAAGGGATATATTACATAGACAATACCACAGAGTTTAGGTCACAAATTGCGTGCAATCAAATACAAAATTTGTCATTTAAATACAAAGCGATTAGAGACACAGGTCGACGCAATTTACGCACCAGATATACGTTAGCATGTAAATGTACAAACTTGAATGTTATACGTCTTCGGATATTTGGGACAGGTACATTTGAACTCTAGTAGAATTCGCAATCAAATGCAGATTGACTAATTTCAACTAAAAAAATTAAAATCATATTTTATAATCTACAATTTCCTTTAGAATACCCTGATTGAATTTTTCATCTAGTAGATAGGACTGAAATACATACTATAAATAAGGTAAATTGAGCTGAAAAATGACAAGTGCTTACCATCAATCCACTTCTTGCCACGCATGCCGAAGAATCCCATCTTCCTCTTGGGGTAAGGACCGCTCAACAAGAACTTGATCTCCTGGGGGCCGCTGTTTTTCAAATCTTTTTTCCCGCGCACTCCAATGAACTTGCCTCGGAAACTCACATCATATGGTCTCTTGGCTTGTATGGATTTCTTTCCGCGAACGCCAAAGAACTGGTGAATATTAGCCGCACGTTTGTCCACTTCGTTAGTAATCCTCTCGCTCTCTTCGCTCGTCTCATTCGTTTCGGCTTCAACTGAGGCGGGACGCTGGAGTTTCTGCAGATACTCATTCAATATTTCATTTAGAATTGGGAATTCGGGATCGTTGGCGTTCTCATTCGACGTGTAGTCTATCTGGCCGATCAGGGATCCGTCTCTTTTTAGGACGTACTCATAGTTCTCTGGATAGTAGTTGCTTTCTGGAAGCAGAGCCATCTTCTTGCCTCGCACTCCCATGAATCCCATAGGAGATCTCTTGTAGTAAGTGTCGGGGTTCTCCATGAAGTCGTAAAAACTTTTCTTGCCCTTGACTCCTACAAAGAACTGCGGTTTGCGTTTGTAGAACTGTTCGGCGCTGTCGTCAATGTACTTTTTGCCGCGCATGCCCACGAAACCTTGCGGGAGACGCTTGTACATCTCCTGAGACAAGATCATGGAGACCAGCTGGAGGCTGACGAGAATGACGCAGGCTTTTACACCCATTGCTGTTTCTGAAACAATAGACATTGTAATTAAATTTAAACGAAATATTCTCAATTTTAGAGTGGTGGATTAACAAAGAAGTCACATCGACCTGAGGAATAACGGTGTCTACCTGATTATGGTATTATACGCCTAGTACCATTTTGATAGTTGTGGTACCATATTCAATATCATTATCCGCCGTTAAGTGATCAGCATACATACATATAAATCCCAGCATAGTGTGCATATATCATACGTATTAAAGAAAATATTTTTTATTATTTTACTTGTAAGCACCTGACGGTAATAACCCTATGCTTTAATGACACAAATAACCCTCAATGATAAATGTAGATGACTCTTCGATACTTGTATTCATCACGAAATTCTCTCATAATAAAGAAATCTTCAAATCTAAGAAATCCCAACTCAGGTATATCTGATAATTTAGTACTACAGGCCATGAGCAAACAATAACGGGCACACACAACATGGACACAAAGGTAGGATCGAAGCAAATTATAGAAGTCTCCCTGGAGAGGCATCGTGTGTGCGTTACGCTCAATATGACTTTACTTAACCCTGTTTGTCCAACAAGTGATCTGGGGACGATCTGTAAGGAACCGTGTTTCGTATCCTATTAGGCTGTTTTTAAAGTTATATTGTGAAGTAAAATTGTATAAAGATAGGCATGACTTGATGTATTCAGACCGTGAATGGAAACTAATAATAAATAGTTAATAGTTAAGGAGATTACAAACCCTCCAGCGTTGAAGAAAATTCCAACAAATAAATAAAACAATAATACGTTTTCCTAACAAACCATAGGTATTAAATGTATGTATTTATGTAAAACGTGTTATTTATTTTTTAACTTTTTTTTTACGCCAATGAATTTGTTATCACCGTAGCTATTGTTAGCCTTATTTTTCGATCACGGACTAAATAAAAGTTTTGGTTTAAAAAATATGATTATAAAAAATTATATTTAAAAAAAAAAAGCTAGAAATGTAGTGTATTTTGACTTAATAATACATAATAGGAAGGCAGAAAATTTTACCACTCCGAATATACCTGAAGTTCTAAAAGTGCAGAAGTGCTAAATGGGTTTATGTATTCTAATTTTGAAGATGACACCATGAATAATATTATGACTCATTTGAATAATGCAATTCGTACTTTTTACTATAGAAATAAAAATGAAATCTTCTTCTTCTTCTTTATCAACCCATATACGCCCACTGCTGAGCACGGGTCTCCTCTACAATTGAGAGGGTTTAGGCCATAGTCCACCACGCTGGCCTAGTGCGGGTTGGCGGACTACACACCTAAGAAATTCCTAAGAACTCTTAGGTGTGCAGGTTTTATCACGATGTTTTCCTTCACCGTTAAAGCAAGTGATAATTCAATTTGAATACACACATAACTTCGAAAAGTCATAGGTGTGTGCCTGGGGTTCGAACCCGCGACCGCCGAGATTCTCGACCGCGTGCCTAAACCTCGAGGCCATCACTGCTTTCAATGTATGTATTTATGTAAAACGTATTATTTATTTTTTAACTTTTTTTTACGCCAATGAATTTGTTATCACCGTAGCTATTGTTAGCCTTATTTTTCAATCACGGACTAAATAAAAGTTTTGGTTTAAAAAATATGATTATAAAAATTTTTTTTTTTTTTAAAAAAGCTAGAAATGTAGTGTATTTTGACTTAATAATACATAATAGGAAGGCCGAAAATTTTACTACTCCGAATATACCTGAAGTTCTAAAAGTGCAGAAGTGCTAAATGGGTTTATGTATTCTAAATTTGAAGATGACACCGTGAATAATATTATGACTCATTTGAATAATGCAGTTCGTACTTTTTACTATAGAAATAAAAATGAAAAAACGATCAATAATTACAGACTTCTTGCAGATATTATATAAGTAGATTATAAAGACCAGTACATTATGTATGTACCTACATTATTAATGATGCAAAAAATATCTGTTCGTTCAGTACGGCATCCTGTTATCCCCTTGACCGTCATTGTAACCGGATTCTACTGTACTTTAAATCCGGAAGTTTTTACATTACGAATCTTTTTGCGATGTTGAAGGCAATATTTTAAATTTCCACTCTTGTTGTATGCCCGTTGTTCTTGTTTACACCAAAGCAAGGTTGTAAAATAAAATTTATTCAAATAACTATTTACGTCTAACAGACTTACTGAATTTCCTGTAAACTTTAATATTGCTGGATAAAGTAAGATTGTTTAACAGGAGCATTGAGAATGGTGCATTCAAGACAAAGGCTCACCTCGGCCCGAATCAGGTTAATCCGGCTTTTCATTCACATGTTTACGGCTTAAATAGGCCAAAATTTAAGCCATATTAAATAATCTAGACCTTTACAGACTGATATACAGCCTAAAAAATTAAAACTGTGGATATAAACTTGTGGATGTACCTATACAAATATTTATCGTCATCGGCCTATACATGTCTCACTGCTGGATACGGACCTCCTACAGAACTGAAAAGGATCAGGCCTCAGTCCACCACGTTGGTCTAGTACGGGTCGGTGGACTATCTTCTTCATCTTCATCAACCCATATACGCCCACTGCTGAGCACGGGTCTCCTCTACCATTGAGAGGGTTTAGGCCATAGTCCACCACGCTGGCCTAGTGCGGGTTGGCGGACTACACACCTAAGAAATTCCTAAGAACTTTTAGGTGTGCAGGTTTTATCACGATGTTTTCCTTCACCGTTAAAGCAAGTGATAATTCAATTTGAATACACACATAACTTTCGAAAAGTCAGAGGTGTGTGCCTGGGGTTTGAACCCGCGACCGCCGAGATTCTCGACCGCGCGCCTAAGCCTCGAGGCCATCACTGCTGCTGTGGACTATACACATAAGAAAATCCTTAGAAATTTTGGGTGTTTTGGTTTCTATACTATGTTTTTTCATTATTTAAGAAAAATTCATTGTAAATACCCGGGTAACTTTGAAAAGTCAGAAGTGCCTGGAGTTATTTCGCATATTCACAAAAAAATGGTGGTCTGCCAACCCGCGTTAGGCTATCGTGGCGGACTAAAACCTAAACCATCTCAGAGGTAGAGGAGACCCGTGCCAAGCAGTGAAGCGTATATTCTGAGCTGATGAAATATTATATATTATACACTTGTACTTTAATATATTTATCCAAAAACTAGATACTTGGAACTACAATTTCCTTTTTTTAAATTTCCTATACAACCATTTTTCTCGAAGTTACGAACTGTTGAAAATCGTTCAAAAATTTGGATTTTTTATTTGATCCTTTAATTTTTCCCAGTAGTATATTATTATGATGATGGTGATGAAAAACTATTGGCGATCCATATAATTTAACAAGACGTTAAATTGCTAATATTTGTAAAATTTGTGTAGATATAAGTATTATTCTAACACAAATTATATTACATAATTTGTGTTAGATATAGGTAATTATTATTGGTATGTAAATATTTTATAGATAATGCAAACATTTTGGTATATCTATACGTTTGTATTAAGCGCTTATAAATAAATAAATGTATTATCATATACATGCCTAAACTGTTGCATTAAATTCATGGTATATAGTTCTCCATATTGTGTTCAATTTTATAGATGTCCTTATTTCTATTCCGCGTAAGGCACACACATAAAGTGGTAGGACGGAGGAAGTTCCGAATTGAGTCATAACAATAATTCCTTATGAAAGGGACAACATTAATTACGTTCGCGAATATTTATGTACAACTGTGTCGCATTATAGTGAACAGAATTGGAGCTGTTTATATTGCAGAAACATGTGTTTATTGTTATAGATAAGATTTATGTTTTTTAACAGCCCCGTGGCACAGTTTGCGAGATGCTTTACGAAACAAGAGGCCGCGGCTTCGATCTCCGCAGCGGCACTGAGAATGTTTGGGTGATCCACAAATATTTGTGTCCAGAAAAACTTAAAATAAATAGTGGCGTTAGGTTACGTACGTATGTATTTCATGTAAAAGACTTAAACGGTAACCACTTAAGTCATTCATTAATCAGACTATACGTATATGTTTCACTACTACACCTTGTGTAATTATCGAGCCTTTACCGCTGTTTTAGCGTAACCGACAAAATCAAAATTTACAGGAGAAGGTATTATTTTTAATATTTTTAAACAGAAATGTGCCAGTAAACTAAAATTTTACATACATCAATACTTTTTAGACATTTACATATATAATTAAAAAAACACATCGGCAGGGATAGGTTCGTTAAAGTTTAAAATAGTAGTTTCGATAAAAAAACGCATTTTCGACAAAAGTGTCGCTTACGATAATTTGGCGGTAATGGCTCGTTATGTTAGAAAATTAGCAATTTTATATTTAATTCAATATTCATGAAATTTATAAAACTTTGCTAAATATAACTCCTGCATGAGGTTTGTAATTTTAACTCAATTTAGTAAATTATCACGCGTTAATTTTAACTCCAACCAACTCATTAAAATGTCCTAATATTTTTGCCTACGACGTTGCTCGCGGCAAAAAAGATATTTAAATTAATCCCATGAAAAAGAAAGAAACGAAAGGCCGCGGGTTCACTTTCTGCACCGAGTCAAATGCTTGCGTGATCCATAAATACCTATCTGTTTCTGGATGATTGTGTGACAGAAAAGTCTCTCGTTGTTGTCCACCACATAGACTTATGAATACATCGTAGAGTTCTGTTAGAACTGCATGTGTACACCTGTGACTATTAAATGTATCTAATTATTTTATAACCCTAGATATAACACAGGACTTCCAAGTGTGCGGGTGACATAGGTCTTATAATGAATGGGAATTTATCAAATTCAATTTGAGGTTTGCTTTACTCCACAAAGAAAATACGTAAACTATAATAAATTGGCAATAATTATTGTACCTTTTACAACATTTCCCTCAAGTGCAGCACTTAGCTCTGCAATGTTAATTCGCTACAGAACCACTTAAGCGTAAATCTGTTCACGGTTGGCTATTTTTTACAGCCATTCCATGAATATTGTATCAAGGTTAGCCAACATTGACCCCGTGCAGCGCGTCACTAGAAAATAATTAAACAACCACCGAGTGACATACCACGCTTTTTCAAACCACTTAGCGATGGAGACAGGTATATTGTTTTGTATAGGAGTGAGAGGGATGGAAGATTGCCTAATGAGCGGCGGTGTCATCCCTCGTCACGGCTTAAAAGCCATCTGAAAGATGTGTGAAGAAGTTTCTTGTGAGCAATCAAGATGTAATGGCTTGTTGAGAAACCGTACTGACAATGTGTGTTTTTGACGAATACCACGTCTAAACGTTTTAGACAGTTCATTCGTGAAATTAGGAGCTAGACTAAGGAAGGGGATCAAGCATATTTTGGGCAGTAGTCGGACCCTAATTAAAACTATAGATTACATCCTGAAGAAAACTAAATGCAGATTATAGCAGACAGTTATTTTGCTTAATATTGTAAGTATATCCCTGCATAAAAATATGTCATTTAAAAAAGAGTCTGAAAAAAAGTCGCAATGACTAATAGCGTACAAAACGCAAGTGGCCGATAGCGAAACCGCCGAGCGCCGAAAATTTGACGCGTCCATTAAGGAAGGGTAGTTGGAAATATTGCATTCCCTGCGACGTCGTGTGGGACGTAGGCGCCCGTTACCTACAATCAGTAGCTTTTATCAGGCCAGTGGTAACACTTTAGGCAAACCTGTGTTACTTTCATTCATCCGGATTGTTTGTTAAGAAGGAAATTCGAAATTGATGGTAAAATTAAACATGTACATGGTACATATGAGGCCTATAAAATCAAAGGCAGCTAAATCCAAGTGAGTCAAATATTCAGTAATCTACAAAAATCGATAACTTTGTTTAGGTGGCTATGATATTTTATATTTTAAAAGAGATTTATAAAGAATGTGAATACCACTAAAAATCAGAATTTTAAATTTTAAAAATACCACAATATTTGAGTACAGACTGAATAAAATTGTATTTAACCGTCTTTGATTGCAACTGGCGTTTAGCTGGTTTTGATTTTATAGGCCTCATATATACTTATAGATTTTTTGTACTAAAGTAGTTCGAAATTAATTGGCTTTTTAGTTGTAATATTTGTGCCGTTTGTAGAAGCCCCAATATCAATATCTATCGAACATCCAATATTCTCGTATTTTGATATTTGTTATTTTTTCACGCTCTTTTTTATTCTTTGTTTTTTTGGTTGAGTACAATAAAATTTCTTTGTATTGTATTGTACCTATACAATAATAGCGGAATTTTCAAAGAAAAAAACTGCGGCAACCTCAGCACTTATTCGGACGCGATTTCCAATACAAGTTGTGGTGGCTTTTAATGGGATTCTCCCTCGGGTTTTTCGCATGCATTTCACGGCTGATTTCTCAGCGGGTAAAGAAATTATGCCCTCTATGAAAGGTCAAAATAGAAATGCCTTTTAGTTCCGCGTGTGTTCTTATCAAAACTGTTGAGAGGAAGAATTTTATTGCTTATAAAAATTTTGAGGATTAAAAAAACTATAGCGCTTCACATGGTGTTTTATGATTGGCGTAGAAGAAATGTTAGGAAAGAGAATAGGCTTTTTTTCGCTGTATAATAAATGTAAATAATAAATCAAAACCTAAACCAAGCAAAAACCTGTAAATTAAAAAAAAAATTGTTAAAATGTACTGCTACGTGGAGTCAGAAAGTGCAATGAAAATATTTTTTTAACTATTTTCATCGACTCTATTCGTTCTCTACCCACAACGTAGTCCTATTGAAATCTTAAAAATAGCCCTCAGGCCTATCATTGACCCCTGGGCAGTTGTGATACCAACGTTCTGAATATGAATATTTAATACACATTAGACCCGTGGGAAATGCTTCGCCACGATATAAAACTATGTTTGACTCCGTGGTAAATATTTCATTAACTCCATAACCTTGAATTTTTGTCTCCTAATGTTACATGCAAGCCACTAAACCCATATAATGAATTATTTGAATGAATAGAAATAGATGGGAATATAAAGATGAATACAGGGTAATTTTTTTACGGGATAAAGCCTTTATTAAAGCGAGTGAAGCAGTAAACAGCAGCTTCTAAGTAAATCTTTACTTAATATTATAAAACTGCGGAGTTTCCGTTTTTTTGGTTGAACGCGCTAATCGCAGGAACAACTTGTTCGAATTGAGAAAAAATGTGCTGATTTGCTCATTTATCGAGGAAGGCTATAGACTACATAATCTATAAGTTACGACCCACAAAACCAAAGCAGACTAATTTAAAAAAACATTCCTTAAACATCTTAAGTTTCGCATACAGAGCTGTAAGCAATATTCAGACAAGAAAATGACGATCAATATGACAAATCGCATGGATTTTAAAACCCTACCATCATTATCTATACTCGTAGAGTGACAATTCCGCTCGGACACGCGTCAAAGCGAGAGATAATTGTTGTTTGAGCTATCGCCGGTTACAATCACCGCTCATCGACACTGGCACTCATTAAAACGCCAATGACGCCCCTTATCCAACCTAAACCCTATTGTGTCGATCTTATTTAAAATATTCCCTTTTGAATAAATATTTTTTGATGAAAGGCCTATGAAGGGTTTATTTTGGAAGTTGAATTTATTCAGGATTTGACATTTGTATAGGATATCACCAAGTTCATTAGAGCTTTTAGCCTGGTCTACTTTGGTCGTATGTTAATCACGCTAGGCTTTTTAAGGCATACATATGAATCTATATATTTTTAACTTGGAATGTTATTGATATCCCATCAAAACTCAATCCCTTTTTTGTTTGTGAGTCACGGTTCGACTTTAACATATACTACATACGTGTACAAATTACACTTACAAACATACACCTTTGAAGTAGGAACCTATTTGAAATCGATTTAAAATTCCGTTCAAAATAATCCTGTAAAAACATTGTGCGAATCCAATAAATGGGGTGTACTGATTGATAACTATTGTTTTAAAAACGAATTCATTTCCACGTGTTATTTCCTGTTGCTCCGGTTTACATTGTACGGCGAGGCTCGCGACACAAAACTGGGTAACTGGCTTTTATTTTTTTATACAGGGTGTATTCAGACCGAGATCGGAAACTAAGGCAGGTAATAGCTGAAGGGACGAAAGATCAGGTGACAGTCGATCCTGCCCTGTGGCAAGGGGGCGTAAGAATCCCACCACGGTCTTCCCTGCCTGTCGTAAGAGGCGACTAATAGGGACCTGTGGGGTCGCTTAGTGAAAGGGACCCTAAGACGGGCGGCAGCACGGTGGCCTGTGTCTGTCGCGGGCGCCCAACCATAATCAAGGCGCCCATACAAGGCTTGTGGGGGTGCAACTGCGCCCCCTATCACATCGAGACGGTCGGGACGCTTTTCATCTCGGAAGCGCACTGGGTGGCTGCGGTTTAATGATGGGACACTTCTCGCCCACAGACCGTGGCCACCCTCCTTGGCGCGAAGGAGGCCACCGGGGGGTTTTAGTCGGTATGCCGGTGGTGGTTAGGGAAAGGTTAGGGACACAGCCCGGCAATAACATCTGCGCGGACCTCACCGCGCGCCAGGCTGGACCGGTGACCCCGACATACGCTTCCTGCTTCTCTCTCCAGAGGGGGGCGGGAGGTAGAGCCATAAGGAGGCTTTCCCCTCAATAAAAAAAAAAAAAAAAGGTGACAGTCGATTATGATTCATTTAAAAATAGTGAAGTATATCTATGACAACAAAGTATATCTCGTACAACTTAGTGGTCTCGAGTTAGTCAATAAAAGTGAAAAAAAAATGTATTTCATTTATAAGTCAAGTCAAGTAAGTCAGTCAAAAGCGTATTCATACATCTTTTGAGATACATTACGATATTTGACTTGCGAGAAGTCGACAATAAGCAAGCACACAAAAGCAAATCTTCAAAGCGCGAGTGACATCCGCTAGCAGGCCGTTTTTACTGCACGAAAGACCGAATGGAAACATGTATTTCTAAAAATACTCTTTGGGAGACGTATTCATTCAAATCGTAGAAATACCCTACCCTACGGCTAAATAATATGTGCTTTGAAAAAGATTATTTAATCCAAATAAAATAAATAATATAAATTTGCAAATTTTGATTTTGTATCAGGAACTATTGTGATTGTCCGATTCTAAATTTCTCAAAATTCATCATCATTCGTACTTCATTTTCTGATAAGTTCTCCCCTCATAAACGTTTTATTATCATATTCCATAACCTAAATTTTAACTTCATAAATAGTCTAAAACATGCGCAAAGCTTTTAGACGAGTTATTTTAGGTTAGGTTCCTAGAAGGCACTACTTAAAATATAGCTCTATAATAAATAAATCCTCTGCCTATCTCTTCAGGGATATCGCAATGGTAATTTTAAAATTGCAATTTACAATCATATGTTTCGCCGGTCCACAGTAAACTACATTCGATCAAGGGAGATGATTGTTCGACATCGACTCACAAAACTTTTCATTACATACAAAGCTTTGCAATGTCAGTTTGGTCACGAATATCAATGGCGCCGGTATTTCGTGCGCAATATTGGCACATGTTTCTGTTTTTCCTTCAAATATATTGTTAGTTAATTTGGAAAGTACCTAGTTTGGTTTGGCGTCATGTGATCCGTTTATATGCTTTCATAGTTATTTTCAATGCAGGTGATTACTAGTGCAGTTTCGAAGGGATTTATATGCCCAAAAAAATCGCCGCGGGTACCTATTACTACAGTCTACTGCAACGTATTATTTATCGTCTTTATAGTTACTAATATCATGGATTTAAAATACTAATTCGAGACAGAAATATTTATGTGATTTTTAAGTGCATTGACAACTATTATTTATGTTAATTTTTTACAAATATATTATCGAACACCCTAATTAAGCGACAAAAAATTTTACTATAATAAATTTTTCGCCCTAATCATCTGGTTCAAATTATTAAAATATCTTTAAAAGTATATGAAACAAATTACTACAAAGACCTCTTTTCTTTTGCTCATATAAAACTACAAAATAAGATGAGAACATTTTTCACGTGGGTACGTCGATACGAGTTCCGCAGTATACGAGATATAAAAGGAATATTTCCACAAGATATCCAGCCACGGATATTCTAACTCGCAAGTCGTTTGCAAACCGTTCAATCGTTTTGAAATCTTCACAGAAGTTTACCACAAGAGTTTATACCTTTCTATACATTAGCCGAAACTGGAAGCCCGGAATGTTCAATCTAATAAATCACTTTACAAGGTTTTATTTAGTTTTAACTTAATAAAACCATGCAATATAACAGTCAAAAGAAAGTTTGAATCACTTGCAAGGGTATTTGTAACTATTAAAAATAGAAATTGTTATTGTATTTAGACTGTCTCTTGGTCTCGCGGTACGAATGTGCTTTGCGATCTAGAGGTTCCAGGTTCGATTCCCAGGCAACGTTATTCGTTAAACCGTGATTCGCAATAGTTCACTCTATACACTATGCCTACCTTTGAAGTATTTAAGCGTATTTATTAGTATGTATTGAATAAAAAAACTAGGACAGATAAACAATGTTCTATTGGTTCCGCAATTTGATTCGTTCAATCTTCAATCATTCTTTTTTTTACTCTGTAAATTTAAAATAACCCACTCGAATCTCCTTGAAAACGAGAAAGGTAAACAAAATCCTTGGAACAATTCATTATCCAACAGGTAAAGTCTCTTGAAGATGGCCCTTCAATTTATCGTTAAAAATAGCCTATTTTACTTCATTTAGTACGCGGTATTAATTAAATGTACACATAGATTCTCAGTTGTGAAAGTATACAAGCAGTAGTGAAGCAGTGATGGCCTCGAGGTTTAGGCGCGCGGTCGAGAATCTCGGCGGTCGCGGGTTCGAACCCCAGGCACACACCTCTGACTTTTCGAAGTTATGTGTGTATTCACATTGAATTATCACTTGCTTTAACGGTGAAGGAAAACATCGTGATGAAACCTGCACACCTAAAAAGTTCTTAGGAATTTCTTAGGTGTGTAGTCCGCCAACCCGCACTAGGCCAGCGTGGCGGACTATGGCCTAAAAACCCTCTCAATGGTAGAGGAGACCCGTGCTCAGCAGTGGGCGTATATGGGTTGATGAAGAAGAAGAAGAAGAAGAAAGTATACTATAGTTATCAATGACAATGACAGCCTCGTGGCGCAGTTGGCTAGACACCAACTGCGAAACGAGAGCCCACGGGTTCGATCTCCGCCCCGAGGCAAATGTTTGTGTGATCCACCAATATTTGTTTCGAGTCTGGGTGTTTGTGAGTCTCAAAAGTCTTTCCTTGTTTGGGATCGAAACTAATTGTGTGTGCGACTGTTGGGTGTATTTATTTATTTAATGTCCTATCACGGACGTGTAATAGGTGTAGATTTGGTTTTTCGTCTAACGCGCATAATATTATCAGACTCAGTTTCCGAAATCCGATGACAGCTTGTTTGTTACTTGAATATAATCTTGAACCCCTTAATTACGTTTCAGTATTGGTGTAGGATGATTGTTGCATTCAGTTTTTATAAAATTAACATAAAAATAAGAGCTATTGGAGTATATTGAGGCGGAAAATATTTGCAAGCTGACGCGACCGTTTTTACATGAATTTGTTTTCGGGAATAAATTTTTTAACTCGTGTTGAAATTATAAGTATTGTTTGTAACTTTACGAGAGTAAATCAACTACTGAATGTATATTTTAAATTTCTAGTTATACCGATATATGTTTATCAGAAAGAGAAAGCAGGAGTGTAAGCAAGTGCATCAAACATTAGTTCGTTTCAGAATTTAAACTAATGATGCTGTTTTTATGTAGGTCTATGTAATTTAATACAATATTGAACACGATATATTCTTGAATTCAATTCGCCTTAATTGTTCAATAGTAACACTTTAACCAATTAAAACTTTAGGCAACCAGTCTAAACACAAACATAAGGAAAACTACAGCAAATTGGCTGCAATATAAATTTTTCCATCAAATTGTGTTTGCATGGCAACAGCGAAAAGCTTTAAAGAATATTGCAATAATGTATCCTGCGACAGTTTGTAGTGGCACTCGAATGTGCGCCCACCAATTACATTTAACTTCTTGTATTAAAGTTGGCGGCGGGCGCTGCGTGCTCAGTTTTTGCACGTTTCAACGAGGGTAGGTCGAGAAATTCAATTTTTAATATTTCCTTTGGTTATTGTTCTTTTAGAGGGGGGATAAATATTTAATTTTATGGAATATATCAAACATGCATACAATAGGTAGGTAAGTGATTTGGTTTTCTCAGTTGTACCTACTATGCAAAACAATTTACTTAGGCTATTACGAAGTGTGGGTGTAGAATCACTCTATCTACTTTTTTGGTAATTCACGTTTATGAAATTTATTATTTGCTAAAAGCGCTAAATACACACTATAATCAAATATAGCCCATACATTATACTACCATAAAACATATCAAAAGCATTACAATTACACACACTTGTGCTAATCTGGCGTGACGGACAAATGTTGGGAAAAAATCCCGGCCATAAAAGCACTTTGTCCCGCGGCCGAACGCCCTTTATTATCAGCACTGACGCCTGTAGCCTCTGATAAACGCATGCTTAGATTTAAAACAAATGTATGTGAACTGTATACTTAATATTGGTTAAATTTTCGCACATTCTACCTGGACATTTAAATTAAATAAATCTAGGTTACATCTAGGTTAAAAGAAGTGATGGCCTCGAGGTTTGGGCGCGCGGTCGAGAATCTCTGCGGTCGCGGGTTCGAACCCCAGGCACACACCTCTGACTTTTCGAAGTTATGTGTGTATTCACATTGAATGATCACTAGCTTAAACGGTGAAGGAAAACATCGTGATGAAACCTGCAAACCTAAGAGCTCTTAGGAATTTCTTAAGTGTGTAGTCCACCAACCCGCACTGGGCCAGCGTGGTGGACTATGGCCTAAACCCTCTCAATGGTAGAGGAGACCCTTGCTCAGTAGTGGGCGTATATGGGTTGATGAAGAAGAAGAAGAGGTTACATAAGATAATTAATTTAAAAGTACAAGTAAGTTCTAATTTCCGATTAGTTTCCAAACAGATCGATAGTCCAATGATATTATTGGATTTTCCTATTGGTAAATTTTCAGTAACAGCTATACCCTATGCTGTGTCCTTAGTCTAGTGTGTCCGTAAAACTGCCATCACTACCTATACATTAATTAGACTTCAACTACATTTCTGCCTACCTTTTTAGCGTTATAGTCGTTAATATATTATGTATGTGTCGTTGGGATTTTGGATACGACAAAATAAGAGCACACGTTGTAAAAATTAAATAAAATATTATTTAATTTCATTGTACCGAAATCTTAGTACGCCAAATCGAAACACCCATCCTGTTCAATTCAAGTAACTAAATCTCAATAGTGTATTTCACATTAATTAAAAATAGTAAAATAGTATTTTATTTTATATATCGACCTATGCATCGAATAAAGTTATATGTATGTGCTTTTGCACAACTTCTCTTTCTCAGCGATTTAAACTTAATTGGGCACAAAATTATCAGTAAATTTTTATGTTCTTCAAACAACAACAAAATTTATAATCATTATTACTTTACTAGTGCAATATATAAACAATTTTAACTCTATTATAGACATAAAAAATACTTTGGTGTTATAGTCATAAGTAACCTTATTCGATGCATAGGTCGATATGTATAGCATTAAAACCCATTCAGCCCAACGAGTCTAGCTTAGCAACTTAATCTTGACAAAAAATCTACAGTTGTACCTTTATTAGTATTATCACAATAGTCATGGTGATGTGAAACCGTAAATTAGTATACGTTATCGATTGCGCAGCCGAGTAATCGCGACCTTTGTTGTGACTACTTAACTCTATCAATCAAAATGGATTATTGTAATACAGTTTATCACTACGATACTATGATATGCGATAAAATGTTCTGATGAGAAATATTCAAATATTTCATCAGCATCCTTAACACTGTTCGGAAGAAACCGAATTGTAAAACGAGAAATCCTGTCCTCCTTTAATAAAAATATTCGATGTTTCCTTCGAGTCTTATTTACAATACTAAATTTTAATTATGATGAGAAATATCCTGATTAAATCTTGAGATAAAGTAGCGTTCTTAACTATTACAACCGATTTTTGAAGCTCTAATTAAGAAATAGAATAAATAGGAGAAGACATTTATGTACCGACACACTAGCCTTGAAACGCTGCCCTTTTATGCTTATCACTTAAACTGCAGTTTGTATATAATCGGTATACATTGAAGTGTGCGGAGGTAATACCTAGTACTTCACGCTAATGGACTGATAAGTGGAACTCGTTTTATCATTATATTCATATTACCGTAATCTGCTAATGTCAGTCAATATTGTAAGCAGATTAGTCAAGTTTTTTTAGATTACTAATATATACTTTTGACGTCCGCGAATTATTGGCGCTTTATTGCGAGGCCCGTGAAACGAGAGGCCGCGGGTTAGATTTCCGCATCGAGACTAAAATTTGTTACGGGTCTGGGTGTTTGTGAGACCGAAAAATCTCTCGTAGTTTTTGATAGCCACGACATAAAATTCATACCCTAGTGCGGGGTCAGAACCTCTTCCTCTGCTGTTTAGAAAGGCAATGCAATTGCGTTTGATTATTTTGGATTGTGGTAGTATATATACCAAATATATTTCAAATAAGAACTCCAATTTAAAAAAAGAAGAAAATAATATAATACTTATTAAGTAAATCCTTCTTGTTGTATTTTTCATGAATCATTACTTCATGAATCAACAACTTGTGATACATCAGTAACCTAACTCCTGCAATCGTCAATAAAATCTGAGTACTACAATACTCACTCGCACTTGTTTACGCCTCATTTACAATTAAAGCTTTAATGAGGCATAAAATCCGAGCTTCTACCCCAAATGTCCTTGCACTGTTTACCCCAAAACCAATAACTATTACCCCTGATATTAAAATATTCAATTAATAAAAACTAATGGGCGTGAATGGAAGCAATGGGGTATTATGGGGTATGTTATGGGGTACGATGTGCCAAGGACATTAACCTGCTTGCATTCCGTTGCACGCAGTAAAGTGAACAGAGCAATTAGCCAGACAGTAAAACAGTTGTCAACGGGGTTGTAAACCTAGCTACAATCAACTTTATGCAAGCCATTACCGACTCAACTAACTATGTTCTTTACTGTACACATTACTTTTTACTGCGGCTTTGCTCGTGTGGCTTTGACATTCCTTTATGTAATTGTACGGTAGTTTCACGATTCCATCATTATTGCTTTATAGTTATTTTATGTATAACATTTGCAAATGATTTAAAATTTAATAGACTTTAAGAAAATCAGTCATTCAGTCTTTAAATAAACTGATTTTTTGATGCCCACCGCACAAAACTAGCATCCTATTGCGAGGTCATAATGTGACTATTAAGTGTATTAATATGTCTTATTTTTTTTACGATTTTACGAATATAAAATTGAATATGTTTAAGAAAGTTTTTAACAGCAGCTTGTTAAGAAATGTTATCGATGTGGAACGTTCAACAATTTCTCGTATAGTTGCCGAGCGCAGCCGCCCCGTGTTGCTAATTCTGATTCCAACTTTACTTCACCAACCTAATGATGCATTGCTTTACAATATTATAACAATACTATTTTTATTACTTTAGGCTTCGTAGAGATGTACATATTTCTGCTCCCATTTTTCGCAAAGTATATATCAGTTCCACGTAATAAGGGGCGAGCTTATTGCCGTTTTTCGGGCACATTTTCAGACTCCGTGATGCTACTGAAAATTTCCTAATGAAAATCTTAGTAACACTTTGCTTGACCTGGGAATCGAACCTGGGGCCTCTAGATTGCACGACACGTAATTGTACCTTGAGACAACTCTCGCTTTGAATGTACTCTGTCAAACACAATTACAGACTGCTTAACGAGGTTACATACTCTATTCATTTCAATTTATTGAGAATCATGCAGAATTTCAATTCAAAATCATGTTTTTATGCCGTAGAAACATTATAAGTTTAAGGTTAAAAATACATCGAATTCGTATTCCTATTCACATAAAATAAAACTTAACAAAAACATGTAATTAATGGGAACACCAAAGTTAAATCAAAGTGGAATGTGAGAAAGAAAACTTGATGTTATCTCGACAAATATTATTTCACATGTCGAAAGAACCTTTGGATCATGTTTTCACACAAATTTCTTAAGTATTTGTGAGTAGAGAATTTGTTTGCTTTGCGAGTTGGCAAAACTCATATGTGTGTAGTTATGCCATGTGTAGCCGAGGTATGTTTAGTCGGTCTAGTCAGATTCAATTTCAGATTCCATTTAGCCACTCGACATTACTAGGAAGTTATAAAAGTCGACAAATTGTATCAGTCGTTTTTAGTCTGTGTAAATTCTGTTTTTACTACATTGAAATTACTATACGATACTTCATGGTTAATTTGCCCTTCCATTATACTTTTATTTTTTTTTGCATTTACATTTTTAAATATAAACACTTATACAATAATACATTTAAAAATAAATAAAAAATACTTTAACCCTTAGATCTTCTATGATCCCAGCTTTGATATGTTCATTTTTTTTTTTTTTTTTTTTTATGAGAAAGGAGGCAAACGAGCAAGTGAGCCACCTGATGTTAAGTGATCAACACTGCCCATGTTTCTACATGTTTTATACGGAGAATATATTATTCTGTTTAATTCGGGTAATAATTAAATCGATGGTAATCTAACACGAAAAAAAACTAGTTCCATCTCTTTATCTGAATTCGAACCCACACCACAGCTAAGCAAATTAATCGTCACCGAGCTTCCAGTGACTAATTAACACCGTAGACTATGTCCAACTGCGGCGAATAATTTACAAATTTGTTTTTATTTTAATTCTAATGGATTTTTCCTCCGTCGGTCTGCAATCTCGGCGGGTAACGAACTTAAACCCACCATCTGCTGGTCCTTATCTAATAACGTCCGCGTCAGTGGGCGTCCACTGCGACTGTTTATGCACGGGGTATAATTAGCGGGTTTGTCATAACAACTAGTATTTGTGTTAATTTTATAATGAAAAAAAAGCAGTGATGGCCTCGAGGTTTAGACGCGTGGTCGAAAATCTCGGCGGTCGCAGATTCCAATCCCAGGCACTCTCCTCTGACCCAACCACCTAGTAACAATTTTTTTTTACCAAAAATCCGGGGCACAGTAATCTTCTCGCCATTTATTTATTTCTAAAAGTATTATCTAACTGTAATTATCATAAAAAACCACATTTGCAATTCGCTACTAAACCACCTGTAAAGCTTATAAAGATAAACCGAAATTCGAAAACTCCGAACCATATTTAAAACTCGATTGACATATTAACAACATGAAACTCCGCGACGAGTCTTGAGTATTTCGCACGTGTTTGAAAAAATAACTTTACCCATTACAAACATCAGTGTTCGCCGAGCTCTGTTTGCACCAATATTGGATTAACAAAGTTTTGGCTTATGCATAACAAGTAGACTTACCTGCGTACCGAGGGAGAAAAATGTTGTACTGTTCGGAATTATTACCTAGTTTCGATGCCATTGAAATGACAACAATGTACGGAAATATAACTAAAATTACATTACAAATGTAGAGAAGTGTAGAAATAGTTCATGTGTTGTTTCTTCTTACATGTAGAGCGTAGAAGTATTTCATGTGTCATTTTTACATCGTTTTTCCACTCTGAAGATTTTTACTACTTTTTTATCAGCACATTGGTTATAACTTAACGACAATTATATACATACTTAATTCAGACACGTTTCATAATAATTGTGTTATCTATATTATAATTATTTATTTTTGGGTTAGGATATTTTCATTTATATGCCCAATTGCGTTCGTTAAACTAATATTTAAAGCTTAAAAAATTCGGAATAGCTAGCCATAATAAGGCTTACAATTTTGTGAAGCAAGCTGGACTTCTAAGCTTTCATAGAAGTACCACCACCTACCTCACAGTAACCATCCAAAATCCATTATCCAACACGCTTCTCATTCGATTTAATTATTCTTTGACACATTACCATATTTATTAGTCATCCGAAGACTGAGTAATCTGTTTCTCATAGAGCATTAGTGTGATAGAGCCGACATAACGTAATTAATTAACATAATGCCGAATACTTTCACGGCAACGTTTCGCCTCTAATACAATTTCGCGGATGCTAAAATATTTTCCTTAGTAATAGGGCGCGAAGGCTGTATTAATAAATTTCCTCGTTTTTTTCACGCACCCTGTATGTATGCAGTGTAAATTAGTTTTGCGATTTGGTTAAATATTCTCAGAGTTTTATTTATTAAAGAATACTTTGTTTCTAGTAACAGTAAAAATTTTGGTAATAAATTAGGCCATGCGCCGGTCACAATGTCGATCCTTTGTGTTGAGCAGTGTTATTAGCTTTTTTAGTAAGGAAGCTCCGAATTGTGCCCAAAAACGGCAATAGGCAAACCCCTCATTAATTGCGAAATGTATGTATACGTACCTTGCCCTAGACACGATATAAGTACTATGTAACTTAAATATTAATTAAATTGTTCCATACTATTACAAAACTATAATATCATTTGTACCACTCAGTTGTAAAGTCAAGCTAAATAAAAGTATGAGATATCACAGTAACATTTCTCCATTATTTACTAAACTGCTACGGCGTAGCGCACAATATTAATCACTTCGTAGTGCTACACGTTGTAGCTCCTACGTTGTATTCGTAGCAGATCACGAGTTTGCTACGCGGCTTATCTAGACGTATGCTCGTAGCTTATCCTGTTCATTTAGTTGATATGATTCACTTCTTTTATTTACAAACTGGTTGCATGATTCAAAAATATTTTTTTTTTGGAAAGATTATTTAACACTGTGGTTTATTCTTCAGTATCCACTTAATACTTATTTTTTTAAACTGGCTCAACATATATTTATATTTTCGAAATCTTTAATAAGTCTTCTTATTTATGATGTGTCCGACAGTCCAATAGGTATGAACTGTACCTAATCAATATCTCTCTAACCAATATTTAGAATTAATCGTTGTTTTTAACATTATTTACTTCTTTTACAATGTATGACTAATTAATAATGTCATAATTTGTCAATAAGCTCGCCCCCTATTACGTGGGCCTGGCGAAATGTGGGTGCAGAAATGCATCTCTGCCTACCCCTTCGGGGAATATAGGCATGAGGTATGTTAATTTGTATAACGAGATTCTTTCCTCACATCATTTGATATTAAATAATGAGATTGGATTTTTTTAAATATTTTCATTTAAATTAATTTCTTTCTACTTATTCCCTTAAAATAGGTTGTCAAAAAACTAATTAATAAAGTCACTGCCTACCAGGTCATTACTCCACAAAACGTTTGATAAATTCGCAAAATCATTGACATTTAGAACCGTACGAACAGAGGCAATCGTCAGTCAATCATAAAACGGTAGCTCCACAAATTGAATGTGCCTGCCCGGTGAAATATGGCAGCGTGATGATAACATCGCCTCGGTGAAACGCAAAGGCTTTGATTTATGTCGTGTGCCATCAAATGTTCCTGTATTTAATGTTACACATTCAAATATTTATATGAACAGATTTTTGTGTAGAGGAAATATTTGTTGATTTGTTAGTCTTGCGGTACAAGATCTCGGGTTTAATTCCTAGTTGGAGCTGAAGTGTCTTCATCAACCCATTTTCGCCCACTGCTGAGAATGGGTCTCCTCTACCATTGAGAGGGTTTAGGCCATAGTCCACCACGCTGGCCTAGTGCGGGTTGGCGGACTACACACCTAAGAAATTCCTAAGAACTCTTAGGTGTGCAGGTTTCATCATGAAGTGAAGCTGATGGGTAATTTTCTTTAATTCCTATGGATCAAATAAATAAGATACGAGTCTTGTTTCTTTGGGATTAGCAACTAGAAGAGACTTCTCACAGATAGATGTCACAAATACCCAGGGCCGAAACAAATACCTACATATTTGTGTAAATAAAATTCTCAAAACTATCAGATATCCAGAATGTTTTCCATCAGCGTTAAAATCCGTAACAGTTTAGTAGAAATACGCACATAACAACAATTTTTATGTGCTTAGATTCAAACCCGGGATGGTAGACCGCATGTCCCTAAAACGTTCGACCTAATTAAATTTTCTACCAACATGCATAACAAGATTAACTTATAAATTCTGATCTTTATATGTTTTTTTCATGTATTATATCTTTGTTAAATTTAAATAACAATATAGACCTCCATCACGACTGACATTATGATGAAAAATACCATCTTTATATGAATTTATTTAGAGCGTGAAAGGGTTCATAGGGCAATGTAAGAATAATATATTATGTTCACATGTTTGGCCTTAGTCCACCACAGCCTAAATTAAATACCGACAAAGGTTTTACCGACAAATTAAAAAATTTGCTTGAAGACATTGATATACTTAATAACAAAAAATATTATTTATTTGTCAACATAAAACGTGGGAACGAGGGTACAAATCTTCCTACGAAATTTTTATTATAATCCTTGCGGTTACAGTGATTTTCAAATGGGCAGTGAGACACATAATTTCCATTAATTCATCCTAAAAACTGTAAAGTAAGGCAACAACCTCTTCGCTAGTCTAGTGCGCGTTGGTA
Organism: Cephonodes hylas; assembly: GCA_030295005.1. NCBI lineage: Eukaryota > Metazoa > Arthropoda > Insecta > Lepidoptera > Sphingidae > Cephonodes > Cephonodes hylas. Next base: position 9,484,905 of record AP025382.1, read on the forward strand.
GTCAACACACCCAAGATTCCTAAGAATTAAGATTCCTAGTTATGCAGGTTGTATGATGTCTTTCTTCACCGTTAAAGTACATGATAATTCATTGCAAATACATAACTTAGAAAATTCAGAGGTGTGTGCCTGTCGACTTGCCCGAGCCAACATAAAAACGCATCTCAAAATCATCGGCTCTCTAAAAGGGATTCTGTACATACATTACAGGAGGGCGGAGGCTGATTAAAATTTTAATAACAATAAATTGCATGGTGGTCTGTCGTAGGGAACGTCTGCTACCCACAGAGAATTACACAACTTCGACAATTTTAATCAAAACACCGGTTTAATTTATGCTATTCCGTTTCAGACAAACTTATCCATTATCGGAAGCGGTTAATTTATCTTTAGGTATTCATTTTAGAGTATCTCAGGTACGAATTCTATCATAGGATCCTTTGTCAAGCGTTTTAAAGTTAGTAGTAATACCTAAGTCAATGAACTCTTTTAAGAATTTTTTGGGCAATGGAGTATGACTTGTTGACTATTATATATACAAGATAATACCAAATATATGGACCATTAGTAAGTTTATACATAAATTATTTAGTAATATTCGTAATAAACATGTGTCTTTTTACTATTCTGCGAAATCGCACCACAATAATTTCAATAATATCAAAGTGTTTTTTTAATTTTTATTATTATATAAAAAAAGGCTCAGATATTTTACTGTACAGATCAGACTCACGTTTAGCCGGCTATGTTCTTAGCCAATTGTAATAAAAGATATTCCAATTCTCATGAAAAAAAATTTGACTTCGTGCAACTTCTATAAATTTTCCCAAATAAAAAAATACTTTTTACCATTTTACCTCACCCGAAACATAACCCTCGACATCTCGGTATCACATACCAACAAAAGCCAAAGAACTACCGAAGCAGTTAAAATACATTTATATTTTACAAACTCCTTTTTCTCCAAAGTGTTATCAAACTCTGTGTACAGTGTAATCTCCGGGTTGATATTCAATATTACTTAGCAAACAGACTAGAAATTTGTATTGTCAATAGTATTTTGTGAAACTCCTTTATATATTTTCTTAAATGTATCTAACCAGACTTTACTTTGCAATCATTAATGCCTACGATTTGGCACGCATTACAAAACCAATATAACAAGCCTGCAATCGAAAGGATAGGCAGAGGTGTAATCCTGCACCCACATTTCGCTAGGTGTGTATTGGCCATTGCTAGTTTTAGGTAAAATTCCAGACTCTTTGCTGTTACTGAGATATTTCTAATGGAAAATAAAACACATGACCCGATGAAGAGATTCACATACTTGACAGACATCACATACCTGTGCTCCGAAATCACGAGGCAATGGCTCGAGGGACCTTGTAATGTCAATGGAAGATAAAAGGTGTTTTGTGACTTTGTGACGACTATTATATAACCTTAAGCTGATATGACACTAAATTTAAAGTATTATAAGTTTGCTTTGAAAAATTTCACCCGGATATAGTGTGTAAGCTCACCCCATGATAGAAAGAGGTAAAACATTACTCTGCTGTCTCTTTTAGGATTGCTTGATTAAGTTTGTCTACGTAATTAAAACGCAACGTGATTGTTTATTAAGAGGTCCAAATAAAAAAAAAATTTAAAAATTTAACTGTCATTCAATATGTCTTAAGTTGCAACTAGTTCTAAACTGCAAGCATTGAGTAAGTATTTATACCAAAATTGATTCCCACAACACCTGAGCCGTTACTCCCACCGTGGGTTTCACCTAATGAAATTCAAAACTCGAGTGGTGCGGTCGCGAGCGGCGTTATCCCGAACAGATCTCATTTTGTTTCGAGAGCCCACACAATAGCTTTTCGAGATTTTTTCTCGAGACGCGTAAGTGCGAATTCTGTTGGCCCTTCAACACCTTGCTTTGGTTATTTGAGATTTGGAAATTTGCTTACTGGTTAGTTGATATATGGATCAGATTCGTAATGCTCCTTGCAAAGGCCAAGTTATGAAGTAACCGACATTTGTGTATGAGATGTATAGATCTTCTTCTTCTTCTTCTTCATCAACCCGTATACGACCACTGCTGAGCACGGGTCTCCTCTACCATTGAGAGGGTTTAGGCCATAGTCCGCCACGCTGGCCTAGTGCGGGTTGGCGGACTACACACCTAAGAAATTCCTAATAACTTTTTAGGTGTGCAGGTTTCATCACGATGTTCTCCTTCACCGTTAAAGCAAGTGATAATTCAATTTGAATACACACATAACTTCGAAAAGTCAGAGGTGTGTGCCTGGGGTTCGAACCCGCGACCGCCGAGATTCTCGACCGCGCGCCTAAATCTCGAGGCCATCACTGCTTCATTGATGTATAGATGTCAATAGTTTTTATCTACCCTATAGTACACAGACGTAAGTGTAAACGTATGCAGTAGGGAATGCAATCCCGATCCCGCGAGATCGGGATCCCGCGGGATCCCGAGTAATTTTTCGGGATCAATCCCGACGCATCATATGACGAGATCCCGTTCGAGATTGACGGGATTGGGCGGCAGTAGTCAGGATTTATTTCAGTGTGGAGGAACAAGGGGGCGATTTTTGCAGTTTGCATATAATTACTTCGCCACGCTATTGCCAACCAGTGTTGAGTCGGAGAGGGCATTCTCTGCAGCGCGATACATTGCAGAGGACATTAGATGCCGTTTAGCAGATGATACTATTAATAGGTACCCTTTGTTTTTTAAGGAGTCATTTTCAAAATCATTCGATTTAGGTAACTACTTCCTAATTCCTTTGAAATATGTTTATTATTTTGATTATCTAATTTACCTATGATAATTTCCTTAAAACCTGATAATTATTTTTGGTTGGTAAGATTAAAGAAAAAAGGTTTTTATTTTCTTTCGAGTAATATTTATTTATATACTTTTTGTACCCTATACAATAAAATAAATATAAAACATAAATGAAGCATAACGAATACAATATAGGCACAATAGGCGGTCTTATTGCTAGCTGCGATCTCTTCCAGACAACCTACGCGACTGGAATGAAAGGTCGTAGTTCTGGCAGTTGTCTTCAGAATTGTAAAATAGAAACAGAAAAAAATATAATAATGTATATAAATAACAAATACATACATAAACATACATGAATGTAAAAAGAAGATATGTTAACTTAACATTGAATAGAAGATATTAGTGTAAAGATTGCATGAATAATTTACAGAAATCAAAACAACACTATTAATAATGAAAGAAAAGAATATAAATACTAAACGACATACTTATACGAAAACGCATTTACCAAATAAAATATAAAGTTAAGAATAGTAAGTTCTGAGAAGTTTTTTAAAAGTGGAAAGCGATTTAGCTTTACGAATTGTTAGTGGCAATTCATTCCACAGACGTGCAGCATGGACTGTAAAAGAATTATTAAGAAATTTGGTGCTATGCTGAGGAATTTCAAGTGTTAAATTTTCTGAGGACCTAAGCCGTCGTGCATGTGTAGCGCTTAGAAAACGGAACCTATATTTAAGATAACGGGGAGCAGTGAGATTGAATAAAATTTGAAATAGTAGCAAAAGAATACGAGTATTCCGGCAAAGGCGCATAGATACCCACTTGAGTTTATCATGAAATTCAGAGACGTGGTCATGTCATATTTTATTATGTTATTTTACTTAACCTCACTATCACAAACAAGCAGTTATTAGTTTCTTTAGTCATCCAAATAATTTTATTTTTTTTAAACTAGACGGGATCCCGAAAATTCCGGGATCCCGCGGGATTGATATTTCTAATCCCGCGGGATCTCGAATTTGCAATCTCGAGTCGGGATTGCATTCCCTAGTATGCAGTCATAAGAACAGTATAGTCTATCAAATGGTGCCTGTCAGCGATTTAACCTTCTTAAATTCAAAGGAGTACTCTCATATACAAATGTAAATAGTGCCCCTAACGATTAATTCCTTCACATTTAACGGTTTCTGGTCTATACACAAAAACTTAACTATATTAAAAAGGGGTATCTCAACATTCAATAAGGTAATTGAATGATTTAAAAAACATAAATAACTAAGACTATAATAATGATCGAAAATAAACCTTATTGCTCAATTTTTATACATAACTAGTGAATGCTGTAAATGTTCGACAATTCGCAAATCTAAGACCCAAAACACAACAAATAAATAGCATCTTACCCGTTATCTAACAACGTCAGTTGTAGTTGCAACGCAGTTATCGGAGCTGGTTGATTGTACCGTAATCCCATCTCTATATTCATCAGCAGAATACTAATACTGCAGCCTAACTGGAGGAAATAGTTTGTCTCGCTGTGATTGCGTCTCCCAATCAACTGATCACGTCTTACTGGAGATCATTGAATATACAACAATCATCTCAGGTGTATGTTTCTGAGTTTCAGAAGTTTATACATAAAAACCTCTCAACTCAGAAAACTACGTAGTTTTGGCAAAAATATGGCAATTATTGATCTTACTAAACAATTATAAACTAATTTAAAAACAGCATCTTTGTTGACTCTTATACAGGACAGACCAAAAACTATTGACCTAAAAGTTGTAGAGTTCTAATTGTAAGCTTACTTAGAAATAAGCTTCACGGTTTGACCCTCATCGGTTAACGACGACAAAGTTTAACATACTAATTTTCTTTAATTGTGTGAAGGCTGTCAATATATGGCGAAATGCAATCAATAATAATCGAAGTCGCGTTTTTAATATCTTGTGACTACAATAAAATTGTAACTTTGATATAGAGTCGAATTGTGATTTGGTGATAAGAACTTATATACATATACATATATAAATAAAAGTACATGTACTTTTATTTCAGAAAAATCTATAAAAATAACCAAAATCGAATCTCTATTATTAAAAAAATACTATTTACACCTCTATTAAATCTAACCCATCCCAAAAATATACAAAAAGCGATAATAACTTCATTTAATCCGGCTGACCGGCGGCTGTCGGTGAAATCAGTTGGCAGTACAAATCCTAACGTATCTTAGGCCGCGCTCCCTCGGGAACCCCACAGAAATATTACTTGTACACGCGTTAATACGCGCTCAACGTCATGTACCAAGGAGATTTATATGGTTTACTGCGAACAGCTCTGGAATTTGAAGTTAGTGTTTATCTTAGGATATAGGTTGAAGAAATCTGGGAGTAAAAAATTCATTATAATAAGGAGGGAGTTTGGATAAATGATACAGTGAAAGATAGTGAGTAAACCATACCTGCTTTAAAAGACGTGTGTGTTGTATTTTATTAAGGAAAATATATTTAGGAAAATATTTTGTTTATCGGCCATGTAAAGTACAGTTAGATTTTAATAGCAACTATGATCATCTCTTCCAATTAATACAATTATCTCGCCTCGATACGCTTACTATGAGATTTATGAGATTGTTATTTCTCAAAAAGTCTCAAATATTTTTTATATACAATATAACTCTTACTGGAGCAAAAGCCGTGTAATCCCTTAGAAATACCCGGGAATTAGCTTTAAATTTTCAACGTGAATGCCGAACAGTTTTCAGCTAAGTCAGGTAGAAATATCTAACTTAGTTACACGTTGGAATAACTCCCGTGAAAACGCGAAGTATTGATAAGGAAGTTTCGCTCGGGAACGCAACCCACTGCCGATACGGGAAGATTGATGGTCAGTGAAGTCATGACGCACCTATACTCTATGCCAATATTAGAGTTTAAAGTTTGTTTATTTGCTCACTTTAGCACTGTAATTTCAGGAATTACCGGACCGATTTTTCTTTTTCTTTTTTCTCTGTTAGATAGCCCATATATTCAAAAAAAAAACAAAAAAATAGACATTCAACAAAAGTTGTTTATTGTTGTCTGATTGTACTGTACTAGCTGAAAACTATCGCAGTACTTTGAAAACTGAAAAGAAGTAAAGCAAGTAACAGAAACAAAATGCTAATCAGAAAGCAAAAAGCCAACATCACGCGGTGTTCCCAGGCGGTCACCCATCCAAGTACTGACCGCGCCCGACGTTGCTTAACTTCGGTGATCGGACGAGAACCGGTGTAGTCAACGTGGTATGGACGTTGGCAAACAGTCTTTTAAAATTAATATTCATATTTGACTACGTATAAAATCAGCGTGTAGATAAAAAGATATTAAGACTCTAAAGATCAAAGTGCGCAATCTGATGAGACATACTCTTAGGGGTGGCGGGTTCAATCCCAGGCACCCACACTTGACTTTTCAAACTTATACTCGTTTGAGTATTTAATGAAATAACCTGTTTATCATAAAATTCTCCAAAAGTCCACCAATAATAATAGACGTAGTACATAAATTATGAACAGTAAAAGTCTTGAATTTTGCCTAAGTCTAAATTGATCTCAGTTGTAAAACTATTTAAACATTAACTGTAAAGAACAGATGTCGCGAAATGTTTCAGAAGTAAGCCAGTGAATCCTGATGGTCCGTTAAAAATCTTAATTAAACGTTTTGTCTTACAGTTTACTCAGCCTACTTCAAAATTCAATGACAATTGTTAAGTCCACGCCATTTTTCCCTTTAAAATTCAATTATCTTGGTAAATAGTTTGTTTATTTTTAAATCTACTTCATCAAAATTAATGATTCGTACACCTAAAAAAAATATACATACTAATTGCATACATTTTCCACTCTTTTTAAAATTTAGGCAGAAACGACAATTGACAAGATAGATGTAAATTCTCATCCCTTATCCGCTACTTTATTTGTACAATTGGTTCAACAAATAAAATTAATATAGCATGCATATGTCATATGTTTAGCATATGAAGGGTCCACTGCAAAAATGATGAATGTCCAAAAAAATTTCATTCTTAGCCAATAATGCCATTGAGTTTTATTACACCTTTTATACATTTTAAACTCAAATTAAAAAAAAAAAAAGAAAAAGGACATTCATCATTATTGCAGTGGACCCTTCATATGAAATATTAACATTCATATATTTGTTTACACATTTTTATTCTATTTCTCGATATTTTGTCAGTTAATTTGCAAGTCCAACACAAAAGTACCCAAGCCTATTTTAAAATTTAACAACAAAACCCTTACACTGCTCGACCCAAGATCTGGATCTTATTATTATACTAGCGACCCACCCCGGCTTCGCACGGGTGCAATGCTGATATTTAATGGATATTACCATACATATAAACCTTCCTCTTCAATCACTCTATATATTAAAATAAACCGCATCAAAATCCGTTGAGTAGTTTTAAATATTTAAGCATACAAAGGAACATAGTGACAGAGAAAGCGACTTTGTTTTATACTATGTAGTAATGGGCTTACTCTTATGCTTAAAGCCATCGAAGCAATCATCCAAAAACAGTTTGTAAACCCTTCGTAGAACAGAACTGCTTGCTATAAATGAGTGAGACCTCCTCAAGCGTAATTATTCAATTTAAATCGTTCCCATAATAGTGTGGAGTGTGAAATTGCACAGTTACACCTCAGAACAACGGCTGACTTAAATAATTAATTGCTTTAAGTGAACTAAGTTTGAGCGGATTTACAAAAGAAAAATTAGGGACGGAGATTTCAGGAATAATAATTTTGAATAAATAGGAATACTTATATAAAAAAATATCGAACGCTCTCTTACATTAAAAATAGTAATTAAAAATTAATTATATCACTGACTTATGAGCGATTTTCATATATCCTATGACATGAACGAAACGCGATTCGAAGACAAGATGACGTAATGTGTTCTTAAATATTCAAAATTGGAATTCAAAACAAAATCAACGTTCCAAAACTGTAAGTTTTCCTATCCTCATCCTCATAAAACACACGTTAATTCACAATGATTTGAGTGCGTATCGTGGTTGTACAAAAGGCAGGGCTTGCGAACTATTGGCACAGCGAGAGAGGTTTCAGTTCAGAGGTTGAAAACATTACCTTTTAGAGTAGTCTGTCAACATTCGGTCCGTTGTCACTTGGATTAGTTCCGTCGACGTAAGGTGTTTTCCTTATATATTCTGTTTAATTTCAGAGTTTATTTACCGTTGGAAATAAACTAGGTTTTATAATAGTAATGGGTTTATGAAGTAAGATATTTTTTGTTATAAACAACCAAAATAATACACCTAGTTTAATTGCGGCTCGTGTTCTCGAATGAATGTGATGTAAAATCAATTTTTGACGGTTATTAAAAAGCTTATAGACATTTTTAGACTATAGAAATTTTTTCTGAGAAAAGGTCTCTAAATTTTGCAATCTAATCCGTGATTTTTTGTCGTAAGTCAGGCTAAGACCAAAAACTAAAAGCAATGTTAAGACACTTTTTAACACTACTCCAAAATCGTATGGCTGTTCTTGACAAGTGAATTAAGTCGGATTGAATCACTCTATATGTCATTTATTGAGTGTCAGACCCATTCATGTCCAATGACCACAAAATCCCTCTTCCCTCATGCAAAACCGCATATTAATCTACAGCCTCAAAATTTATTTAATTTTGTACACATCTTAACTTAAATACATTATAACTACACTATGCTTGCCATAATTCTACTCTGATATATTTTCTCAAAATTACAGATTACTTTTTAAAACAAAAAAAAATACTAATTACACTAAAAAATCTTATTGTCTGGAGTTCAAATGTGGATTGAAAATTCAGGTCGGATTAAAATATTTTATGTATCACCGAGTTAAAATGTACCCTACGAGTATGACTAAATTTTCAAGCTATATATCTGTTTTTGACAATGTTAAACATAACATAAAAAATGTAACAATGAACATGAAGATTGATGGGTAATGATACCCAAATAAGTAGCGGGTTGGGTTAGTGGGTGGGTAACGGTGGAACCCAAAGTGCCATCTATCTCCATTGAAAAATCATCGAAATTGATCAAATGGTTTTGTCGTAAAAGAGTAACAGAAACACAATGTTTCACTGTAAGTACATATAATGTAACGTCTAGTTTTTGACTTATATGCTTTAATTTTAATTGTACCTCAGTAAAAATTATATCATAAATAGCTTATCTCTATTTTATATCATCCACAATATTCACAAGTGTTTTCAGTCGTGATTAAACATTTTTGGAACCCATCAAATGTCGTCTTAATTTGGGCTTGATTGTTGTAGAACTTTCAAGCTATTACATAGTGAAAAAAAATATTAGCGTTTAGCAAGATCTTTTACGACTAATATGACTGAAGTAATTTACAGAAACCGGTCGTAGGCATAGAGTTTCATAGTAAATCTGTTATTCAAAGCCTCAAACACCCAAAAGAACTACTAGGATGAATCTTTGTGAATAATGTTTCTCTCCTTACATAAAGTTGAGGCATGAAAGGATACCATAATGTTGGGATTAAGCCGTCATACGTTCGGATTTTTGAGAATATCTCCAAGGAAAAGCCGAATATAACTTGTGAGATATGACATATTTTAACATTAACTCATGCCCACGAATTCTCTTATACGAGGTAATTTATAAGCCAATAATTTTGTTTGAAAACCATGTAGCAAAAACCAGAAATAAGAACGTTGTAAGACACATGCAGAAGACTTGGCGAGCAAGTTTTAATACTGTCAAAGTACAGTGACAAATCGGCTTATAGTAGGGCAGTTTAAATATAAAGTCGACTGATCATCGACTACAATCATTCTCATAAGCTGAGACCAGACAGATTGTGTGATTGTGGGGTCTGTTTTTGTGAGACCGAAAAGTCTCTCGTACTTACTGATACCAACGACACTAGATTCGTATCCTAATAGGTCAGGACTATTTGTGTAACTGGGTGTATTTATTAAACACATTTATTACGATTAAAATAAATAAACTGAACACAATTTCCACGAAATGTGACCATCTCAGGCATCCACTACTCGGCAGACCGTAAAGGGAACTTCGAGTTGATCTCTCAAACAAACTTTATTTTAAGAATAAAGGGCGCGCGTAAATTGGGTTGATTTGTATGTTTAAACTTAAGGGACAGGTTTTATGGGCTCGCAAACCTTATGAAGGTAGTTAGCTAAGTTTTGGAACGAACGAATGAGTTAATATAAACTTGATTTAGTTTTAAAACTATTTGTAGCCGTAGTTATGATAGACACTCAAGCTTGTGTCGTAGTTGGAGTAGTAAAGGATATGTATTTCCACATCTAGGATACGTTCTGTCTATTTGGTATCCTTAGGGGCGAGCTTGCAACACTTTCTAGAACGCATTTCTAGGGTATGTGATGTAAATGAGAATTGTGTAATGGAAAAGAATGTTTAATGTTATTAATAAAAGATGGTATAAAGCGAAAATTTAGCAGCATTCGATTAGTGAAATAGTTTTTTTTATAATCGGCCAAGTAATTTTTAATTCATTTCGAAAACAATTATATAAGGCTCAATCCTCTCAATTGGAATGCATAAGGGCTGATTATGATACTCCATCACAAACTCTTTATACTCTCAGTTTAGAATACTAACGTTATTTAAAATACTCACCATAGAATATAAAAATCACATCAAACTCTATAAACAGAGGCCTCAATCGTCAAAATCACGAACGGTTAAACACGGCGGCAGATTTTACGCGTGAAATAATTAAATTGAAACAATAAAGCAGAAATTATCAAATTTAGACGTTTTTATTGGGTGAAGCGCGCGGTATCATGAAGACGATAAATATTTTGTTGAGTTCGCTGCGGTATAAAGGGCACGGTAAAGTCTTCTCGTTACAAGGCGAATTTCCTTTTACGACTGCAAAGGTGTTCGACGCTTATTTGATTTAATAAAGCATCAATTACTTCTGTTTCAGGGCGTTTGAGGCGTTTAAACTGTGTATTTAGTTGTGCAACGCAGGGGTATGTTAATTTTTAGGAAGACTTACAGGTTAATTAAAAAGTAAAGGTTATACAATAATGTGTCAAAATATTGATTATCAATCTCATGGTGTACAAACTTAAATACCTTATTCTTATTTAATATTTTTTGTAAAATAATGAAGGAGAAAAACACATAAATAAGATAGCAGGCCATGTACCTAAATGGGAATGTTTTTTGTTAAAGCCCTTATGAATTACTAAAAAATAATAAATGACTTCCTTGTAGTCTCGCTGCACAACTATGATACAACCAATCTAGAGGTCCCGGGTACGATTCCCGGTCGGAGAAAGTGTTATTGTTTTTTTTTAAAGGAAGTTCTTAGTATTACAGCAACATGAAGTCTGGTTATGTGGCCGAATAGTCAGCGCTGAAATGTGGTTACACAATATGTACATCCCTGCCTACCACTTTAAGAATCATAGGCCTAAGGGCTATGTAATGTATGTAAATGAAAATATCAGTTTCTTGCATATTATACAGGGTGTATTTAGACCATGATCGAAAACTGAGGCAGGTAATAACGAGGGTGATCACAAACCCAGTGGCGATATTAAAAATCCCGACAAAAAATAAAAATTTTGACGTTTTCCATACAACCATTGGTATTAAAAGTATGTGGTTTGTATGGAAAACCTCAAAAATTATATTGTTTGTCGGGATTTTCTTTAATGCCAGGGGGTTTGTAATCACTATCAGTATTACCTGCCTCAGTTTTCAATCACGGTCTAAATACACCCTGTATAAATCACAATAAATAGGCAGACGGAAAAACGAAGGCATTAATATTAGCGAAAGTGGTTTCAGAAATGCTTTTTAGCATACCCCTACACAAATATTAGCGTGAGCACTTCAAAACCTCGTGTTTATGCTTGAATATAGTTGTATTTACCACAAAATAATCTACATGTAAAGAAAATCGCAGTATTAGCTCTAAATAAGACACAACCTAATCTATCATGCTTACGTCCCGATATGAACTCAAACATGTTACGAAAGTGTACGCGGTTTTACAAACTTACAGCTTTGTGCTAGGATTTAAAATAGGATTACTGTGAAACCTGGTAGGTTCTTTTAAACAATACATACGAATGTTTAACTATGTATTATTATACTTTGTGCTTGTGAAGGAAAACATCGTGAGGATACTTGCACACCTAAAAGTTCTTAGGAATTCCTTAAGTGTGTAGTCAACCCCACTTAATTTTTATATCTGTTTAGTTGAAGCGCTTTGAAAACTTATTTCGTAATAAATGTAGAAGGAAATGGTAATTTAACATGAATTGTAACTTTTAAAAAATGTGCTCTAAACTCATTGGTCTTGTTTTAAAAAAAAAGTCATGTTTGATATGTAATAGTTTTGGGTTTGACGGCTGGACCGCACAGTTATTTAGCTTCTAGTTTTTAATTAAGTCGCTTTCAACCTACCACGATCTTAGTTACTTACCAATTCACTAAAAAACCACGTTAGTTGCTTACCAATTCACTAAAAAAAGTGGAAAAAGACTAGTAAAAACGAATAAGAAAATTAATACCTATTAGGAATGCAATTTCTTTAACTTAATTGAAACAGACAATCTTTTAAACAGGAAATAAATTAAGTGACGTTGATAGCAAAATGTTCTGACCAGATGAAAACAAAATGGAACTGAGTTCAGGGAAACTGTCTGTTGCAATAATTGCAAGTCTAAATAACATTTCATTTATGATGCTTTTTCAGGATTAATCTTAAAGGACCCTTGAGTTCGTAGTACAGAGGTCCGATAGAGCTCGACAAAACCTCAATGCTTTTACGTTGAAAGATTTTATCGAAAGCCTCTTCAGAACTAAACCTACTTTATTTATTCTTCGAGTATTGTATTGCTAAACAATCTTGAGATGTTTATCGCTTCAAGAAATTATATTATCGTTGAACTGGTAATACATAGTGCGATTGAATGTTCCTGGATTTTAGTCCCGTGTTGGGCAAAAAATAAATCATCAACCCATATACGTCCCACTGCTGGGCACGGACCTCTACCATCGAAATAGGTCTAAGCCTACCACGCTGGCCTAATGGAGGTTGGTGGACTACACACCTAAGAAATTCCTAAGAACTTTGAAGTGTGCAAATTTCATTTTTTTTTACAACAGTCACATACATAGTTTTGACTATCACTAGGATACAAGTCAGGTGTCGTGGGTATCAGAGACTACAAGAGGCTTTTTCGGTCTCACGTACACCCAGACCCGAAACAAATATTTGCTGATCACACAAACGCTTGTCTCAATGCGGGGATCGAACCCGCGGCCTCTAGTTTCACAAGCTGGTGTAACCAACTACGCCACGGGGCAAAATTGATGCTACAATATTATTCTTAAACATGTGTATATACTATACAGTAATACGCATGGCATTTCATATTTTCCAACACGTCGTAACCGTAAAAACGTATTGAGAAGTACGCAAATACTGTATATAATAAACTTAAATCCGCACGAATAGTGTAACCCTCGAACGATTGACGCCATTCCAAATATTCATGAGAACGCTGTGGCATTTCTTCGTGGGGTTGCCAGATATATACAGAATCGAGAATTTGGTTTTAAATGGAAATTGGCAACGAAACTGGTCCTAAAGTTATGGTATAAAGGTAAGTCAGATTTTTAATTGCAATTGTGCTGTATGTTTCCTAAAGAAATGAAATAAATAAATAAAAAAAAATGGTCTTTTTACTAACCATTCTCAAACTCAAAACGAGAGATACCTCATATCTCCGAAGATCTACTCAATGGTTTACTTCGTCCCCTAAAAAAACAAACACAAATTTATTAAACCTATCTTACGCCTGTATCTCTTTCTGATATTAAGGCACGCTTCTATTTCGGTTGTGATTCATACTTCCAACATTTACTTGATTTCCTTATAAAACCGATCACACGTTACTATTTAAACACACATTATAAACATGACCAGTAAGCTATTGACCTTTTCCATGACGTTGAAGAAATTTTATAAAATTAAATCCGGTCGATATTAAAGGTCACTAAAAGATCAGTGTGCTCCTTTAAATGTATTAGTTCTATTCTTGTGTTATTTGCCGTGCTTCAAGTAGACTCTCAATTATTGCATTATGATAGAGGAGTTAGGTTAAAATCCACTTTAGAACGTTAAATTTATGAAAACTCTTAATGGCAGGAAGTCTTTACGTTAGCCTATTTTGATACTTTTTCTCCAGTGGAAAGCTGGCTATGGCTCTTCTTCCAATAAACCGTAGGTGAGGAGGCAGAAGCGAATGCCGGAGTCAAAAAAAATGTAAGTAGAAAAATTATTTCTCATGATCAAATACCGCAAACAAGCAGAGCAAAACAATTACTACCACTTTATTAGTATTTTTTCTTAAAGCGACAATATATTGTACATGTATCACAAGTTTTGTACAAGTGAAAAAACAAACAATAATAAGACCAATGCCCTTCTTTAATTAAACATTTTACCTACAACATGTATACTTTTTAATTTACGCGTACCTCGAGGATTTTGGGCAAATATCTTAATCCTGGCAACCCAGTATTTAACCCTCTGAAATGTGTGGACACCGCGCTTATTGGCGCGATGCGACGGTACAAGCGGCCGCGAACAGCTAAGCCATTCTCAATTTGTGCTAGATTACATTGGACTCGATGTGAAATGTCCGTCTTGTTTCATCACATTCTTCTTATAAAATGGATGATTTTGAGGTTAGGAATCAAGTAGATATAACCAATATTTTCCAAAACTTTGGTATCTTAACATCATTTTTACTGATTAAAATCATCATCATCAGCCCATATAAGTCCCACTGCTGGACCCAACCCTTCTTTACTTCAGAGAGGTTTTAGATTTTAGTCCTCCACCCTGGCCTAGCACCTACGTTTTGGCGAACTACACACTTACGAAATTCCTTAAAACTTTAATATGTTTTTCTTCATATTAACTGTGAAGGAAACTATTGAAACATAACCTGTACACCTAAATCATACTAAGCAATTTGTTAGGTATTCAGTCCGCTAAGCTGGCCTTGGCCAATGTGATGGACTAAGGCTCAACTGCAAAGGCCCGTGCCCGTTAGTTGTATCAGTAGCGGTACTTCCAGAGAAGCACAGAAGCTCAGCCTTACAAAATTCAAATAAAAATCAGTATTATTTTTTTTTACAAAAACAATTGGACATATAAACGAGAATATTCTGATCCCAAAACAAACAACCATAAATGAGACATTACACAATTAAGGTCAAAGATTTTTGCCTTCTATGGAGGTGCCCATACTAAGTTGAAAAACTGATTAACAAATAATGCCTGCTTACGTTGACAATAAAAACTGCATTTCAAAATCAATTCGAACAAAATTCTGTAATGGGCCATTAGGTTTTTAAACTTCGATTTTCAGTCAATGCTAGTTTTTTAAGAGCCGAAGTTCGAGGAGGCTTTAATAAGGCATTTTCCTGAGCCAATTATCAGGACTGTTATTACTAGTTAAGTGAACTAAGCGCCTTACTATTAAGCAATATTTATGGCTCTTAAGCTAATGTGAAACATATTAAACTAACTTTTCCCGCGACTTCGTTCGTATTAATATTTTAAGAATGTAACAAAAAAATAATTGATTTTTTGCTCTTGAAATATTTGTTTCGAGTCTGGGAGTTTGGGAAACCGAATGTGTCTTATCGTTTCTGATAATCAGGATACAGATTTTATTCTGCCTTTGAAGATCCATGCTACCCGCATATCAAACTAGGAACCTCTCAATCCCACGAAGAAGTTATCGTGCTTAGAAAACCTGTCATTGACGATTTGTGACTGACATATAATACTTTTCAAAGAATATCCAAATATTTTAACTACAAGAATTATTCAAACTCTACTTCAATATTGGACGTATGATATAATACATAACTCTCGAAATTTTGATATATCAGAGCAAATCGTGCCCTCTTTAGACCCATATCTGTCAAGCAACAACGCAAACCAGTTGTTTACTATTCATGAATACATGTAATTAAAATCTATTAATGTGGGTTGATGAAGATGAAGAAGAAGAAGAATATTATTATCTGTTACTAGGTCTGAATGTATCCCCAATGAATTATTTAATAAAACATTGTGAAGAAACTTGCGCACTCAAAATTTTTAATAATTTTGTCATCATCAGCCCACTGCCTTTCAAGGGCCTCCTCTACAATTTAGAGGGTTTAAGCCTTACTCCACCACGCTGGTCTAGTAAGACTTGACGGACTTTATGCCTAAAATTCCTAATGACTTTTATATGAAATAAATCATCAAATTTAATTAGACCATAGTGATCAGGATTTCCTGCTATATTTCGCCGAAAGACCAATCAATTTAATTATAGTGAAGGGCTACTCCGGTTGTCAATAAACATTCATAATAACTACTTCAAGGCGCGAACCCCCATACTTTTCTGTAGTAATTCCACCGCAACAAAATTGCGTGCTACAAACCAAATTACAGGGTGTTAGCTTCAGAATTATATTGACATTATAGAACATAGTAAGTTGGAAAACTTGTGCGAAGGGATCAATATTCAAAACATGTGCCAAGTTCCGCGGCTCTGCTCCACAAATCTGCTCCGACAACATTTTGATCATGTATAATAACAGTCATAATGTTGCTTGTAAATTTTGTCGGCATTAGAGAAGGTAGGTAGATTTACGGCGGAACTTCCATAGAAGCCCAAAACAAAAGTAAGCTTTAAAAAAATGGATCTTTATTTAACGGAAATCAATTTGACATGTAAATAAGAATATACATACTGCTACAAAAAGTAACAATTATAAATAAAACAACGAATAAGAAATTGAAAAAAATATTCATTAGTTATTAAAACAATTAAATGAGAAATGTGGCGGGAAACGGATGGATGAGAGCTGCTCAAGAACGGGATAGTTGGCGCTATCTTGGAGAAAAGTGTATTTTGTACATCAAAGTCTCTCATGGTTTCGAACACCCGACGTAAGACTTGAGACCTCCTCTACCATTGAGAAGGTTATTATTACCAGTGACCCTGGTGTTAATTCTGATTTAGGCTATCAAAGTTTTGATTCCTAATTCGTCTTTCCCCTATTATGAAAGTTTTGTAATATCTTACTACCCTTCTCCCTGAGGTCGTAATAATATTTGCGTTCAACCAACACTGTGCCCACACTACACCACACAATGTTTATGTTAAACCAAACAACAATAGCCTAAGCAACAATAATATGAGTCGGTTGTTGTAAGGGATACGAATGCGCGATCTCTATCAACTAGTTATGTGTAATTTAGATTTGTGAACTAATATGAGATTTCCCTCATTTGGCTGTCGTTGAAAAGCCCTGATGAAACAAAGTATTGGCTTAAGCGTGGTTGGGCCTAGACATTTCATACATTATGTGGAACGCATTGCAATAAATAGGTGTTTAAAAAAACGTAATTGATTTTTTTTTCTCTTTAAAATACTCAATAGCAGCCAGTTGTTTGGAAAAATTGCCCGACAAAAGCAATAAGCTCGTGTAATCGAGGGTCAAAAACACAATTGGCGAATGTGAGTGGAGAAATCCACCTCGGTTCAGTTTTCAAGTGTAAAATCTCTAGGGTTGAGATAGCCGATGATGCAGCTCAGTGGAAGGACAGATATAAAGGGTGTTTTCAAACTGTAATCAAAAACTAAGGCAGGTGATAACTATGGTGATTACGAACCCATTAGCATTAAAAATGTCATAAAAAAAAATAATAAGAAAATAATTTTCTTAACAACCACAATTAATACCCACGGTTGTTAGAAACGCTTATATTAAACGTAAATCTTTTCATGAAATTTTTCAATTCAGCGACAAACTAATACTAATCTTAACACCTGACATTCTATTTCATACCATGTTTGCTAGTAACTTGGCTAGCTGAATGCCAAGGAGGATCGACCGAAATCCGCTAACTGTTTGCAAAATCGGATACAATGAAGCCCCTGTGATAATTGATGTATAACATTAGATAAACTGAAAGCTTGTTTGTTTCTCAATCCTGTCTTAACTGGACGTATTTGACTGTAAATTGACGGACATGTACTAGTAGCTAATAATCAGGATCATATTTTACTATTTATCCTAAAAAAATGTGTTGGGATTTAGGTCTGAATACACCTGTATATTAAATTAAATTGACTGCTTAAATTTTTGTTTTAATGTGAGCCGAGAATGTTAAATAGTTACAAAAATTGGCTTGATCGATCGGCTAGTAAACCGGTTTCTTGTATGTACTGGGCCGGACATCATACATACTAATAACGTAATAGCAGACGAATCCGAAAACTAAAAAGTAACACAAATCACATTTAGTTTGACTCTGCCCTAAAGAAGATTCTTGGTCCATTATTCTTCACAAAGTCCTAAGTTTTAGTAAGTTGACTAGTAGATACTGTAACAGCCTACATTAACATAGATGTGTTGACTTTGTGTCCATATTCATACTGGTATGTTCGTGGTTCCTTGAGAGTCAGGCACGCAGTCTACCGAGATATCTCGGTATTCACACTGAATCTCAAACATACAGCTCTGGTTTAATGTTATGTGTGTATTATTATAGAAATTTCAAGGAATATAAGTGATGGAGCTATAGAAGAAAATTTTATAACGAATCTTGCATATGAGGAATGATAATGAGGATATTAGGAGACCACCAACTTTCATAAGGACAGTGTGTTGGTTGTTTGGATACTATAGAGTTCTTTTGATGGAAAAGATTACACGGGAGTGGAACGTATGTTTTTTTTTTATTATTTTATTTTATTTAATACAATTACACACGTGCAGAACATACGAGTAGCAAAGTTATATATTTAAAAATGAATTTACAAGGATAGCCACATAGTCAATTTCGTATAGAAACCAGTTATATAAATATAGTATGTAAAAATATGTCACACTGTTTTATTGAGATAATAATTCTGTAAAGTTTTGTTTATAGGAACGTGTTAAGGTATGGCCATCTAAAAAAAAAGAAAAAATGCTGAACAAGCTATCTCGAGAAAACTTCACAACGGAGAAATATAATCAAAAGACCTACCACAAAATTATATCAAGATAAATCACCAAAATCTGAATAAACTAATTTGAAAGCAAGTTTATTGATAAAAACTGTGTTTCTGACTAACTGTGAGATAGGGCGAAACTCTTAAAACGTTAATGTCAAGTTGTTCGGCCACGGTTTGGGCATTACTTACGGCTGAACGAAACCCCGAGATAAAACTTCCCAGCCGACCAAATGTTAGAGTTACAGAACCATACCTGAGATTCGGTGTTTCAAGTTCAACATAATTTATGGAGTTTTTAATTGTGTACTAAGTTATGGACGTGGTTTTAATTCAGTTTAGAATATCTCGATTTTTTTAAGGTAAGATAATCTATTTGGTGTTTGAATTTTTGGTTTTAGGATAAAGTATTTGGTGAGAAATTTTGTAGCCCTTTAAGTACAAGATTTTCCTTGTTTATTTTTATCGTTTATGGGTTTTTCGGTACTATGTACAAAAAACAAAGAATGACAAAATTATTTTAATCAGAGATTGAAATAATTGTCTGGCCTATAACCATCTATCAAAGTCAATCTACAAATCGTTAATGATAGATTAAATGTAATCTAATGCAAATGGACAGTCTGTCTATTATGTTTGTGGTTATTTCATTAAACTAACCAATTTAGTAGTGGCGAAGTCTAATTTCACTCTGACACACTTATAATGTAATAAACCGCATACATCTTTCTTTCAATTTAATTTTATTAAATGTAATTTCTTTAATTTTATCTATAAAAACCTCTTTAGTGGTTCCATAGTAATATACAAATTATAACCCTAGTTTTTAAAACCTAAATGCCAAGTTTTATAAAAGTTTTCAGAAAATTATCTGACACTCTTCGCGCATTCTGTGCTGGCATTTAACATTACTATAACAATACAAGCAATTAAGGTAATTGGGCACAATGCCATGACTCATTAGTCTCAGCTCGACGCAGCTTCCTTAGCCCCGCTGTAAAAAGATTAACAATATAATCGGACCCCAGATTGCATTCGATATTACTCATATTTTTTGACCATGCAATGGTTTCCTGCCTGACTAAAAAGCCTTTTTTGTATTTACTTAATAACTAGAGGATACTGAAATTTCTCGAGGTCGCAATTTTGATAAAATATGACCGATATTGTCCATCTAACATTAAAAAAGGTTAGGTTGTTTTTTCCTTACAAATATAAAAACCTGAATCAAATATTTAAAATATTTATTATTGTTTAAGCACCTCCTTTTTTTATCTATTCATTACCCAAATGGTGAAAGTAAAAGAATGAAGGCTAAGGAACGCTTATAAGAAGGAAATACTATTCTGTAACTATAAATCATAGTCATGAAGATATCGAGATAATGAGTATTTCCAAATTGAATAAATTAAATAAAGACCCAACAGTCACTTAAATAGTTCCGACATCACACTAGCATACATTCTTATGTCGTAGGTATGACTATGAAAGGCTTCTAGTGTCACAAATACCTAAACCCTAAACAAATGTATGGAACAAACATTTGACTTGGTGCGAATATCCAACCCGCGGCCTCTAGTTTCATAAGCTATCTAGCCAATTTCGCAACGGGCCTGTGAAAACTAAGATAATTTCTACCAACATTTAAGTAATAAATTAACAGCCGCAAATTAATGTGAACCTATGTCTGGCATACAAGGGACATTTTAACAAAAATTAAACATTCATTTCGCTACTCCCGTGACATCTAATTTCCGAATGAAGTAAATTAGATTCCCGATTATGACGCTAATAGGTTCGCGCGGGCTTCAAATTTCTTTTTACGTCTTTCAGGACTTTAAATATGTTACGGCCTGGGTGATAGTCCTCAGGACAGACAATACTGTAACCGTGTAAGTAAGGACTCTTAAACTAAATAGGTAATTTCTTTCGAATGCACTTCCCTTGAAAATCAGCGCTTTGCTCGTTCAAGTTGACAGTTCAAAAGCTGAAAACCAAAATGACAGATCGTCGACAATAATATCTTGTAAGAATTTATTTTATGTTTTTTCTATTTTCTATAACCATTGTATTATCTAAGTACATATATTTATTTCATAAGTTTCGACTAGGAGAAAATATGTCAGCCAAAAAGTTCAGTCTTCTATATATAAAGTGTAAATCTAAAAATGACTAAATTTTGGAAAGGGGTTTTAGGTGGCATCTGATTGCAACTTGAATTATATCTACGAAATACTACTCGATCGAGGGACTAGCTTATAAAAATACTACTTGAAAAGTACTGTAGTTCATACTTCATTGTGCTTAGTGTGTCGTAAGTCTAGTTGGAATAATTGTTTCCGCCCGGGCTGCCATCACCAGAAGTTTTAATAGTGTCACACAAGTATCATCATTGTCAGCTCATATGCGTCCCAGAGCCTCCTCTACATTTGAGAGGATTCAGCCTTATCCAACCACGCTGCCCTAGTGATCAGCGGACTAAATCCAAACACAGTATTGGAGCGCTGCAATGTTATTCTAGAAGGAGAATCTGTAGACGTTTGTGGCTTACTCGTTCGTACGTTTGAAAGAAAATTTTAGCGTTCCTAAGGGAACTGCGATAGCATTGTACGCTCAACTATTACGGTTTGCCATTTAATTTTCTGCTTTTATTTTAACATTTTTATAAGCAGTTTCCTGTTCTCATCGAGGTCGTTATTTTTTACGATACCTTTGTTTTTGTTTCCATAATGTAATTTTTTCCTATACAACCTTTAATTAATGTAAATGCATTCAAATGCAATTTAAGGAATGGTATGTAATCATTTGATAAAATTGCATCATAAGCTTTAAATTTTATAAAATAGAAGATAAGAAGAGTTATAAAAATTGCCTTAACAGATAAATAGGATTGGAAGGGGAATTGACGGTATTTTGTATCGGGACGAGTATCGCCGCTTGTGCGTCACCTATTCATTCGTCACACGTTCAATGATGAAATTTTAAACAAAAATGAAAAGTTGAAAAATGACAACTTTTATAAACGAATGGCAACCAACAGGGGTTGATATTACACACTACGGTTGGTCCTAGCTCTAGCGTTTATTTATGCTGATTTGATGAGTGACTATTGACGAATAGGGTTCATAATGTAAAATCTAAGCCTTTATGAAAATAAGTGACAAGAATATGTGAAAATAAAATGTTTAATATCAAAAGAAGCTATAAGATACTACTTGCAAAACCAAAGCTTTGTGGTCATAATACGGTTGAAGCCGAAAACTTCTAAACTTTGAGTCTATAACGTACCAGGACAATGTAAAATAACTGCACCCTTCCTTCTTCTTTCCTATAATCTTTGTCATCTTTTAACAAATGCTTTTTGTAAATTAGGTTGTCTCGAAGAGATCAGTCAGTGAACCCGACCGAACCGATAGGACCGAAAAAGTCACAAGAAGTTATATGGAAGTCGTTCGTTGCTTGTTACTCTGTTTCAACTGCACCTTTCTTAGAACCAAGTGTGATGATGAATCTTTTCCGAATAAATTAAAATAATATTTATTTTTTAATTTATAGGCGAAAATTTTCTCATAATTTCCTTCACAATGCAGGTAAAGGTAACTGCAGACCACTTGTTGTTGTTATGTTGCGTTGATAATATTTTAAGGAGAAGGTCACTTTTAACGGGAGAAAATCTTTAAAATAAAGTCAAAAATACATTTCTAATCAAAACTAGTCAAAACAACAAATCATGAATTTGATATCCGTGCTTCGACAAATATTTGTGTAATATACAAATTACCAACCCGTACAATGCGAGTTTTGTGAAAAGGATATGAGCGGATAATAAAATTATACGAACAAATATTTGTTGCGATTCATAGTTTGACCCTGAAAGAATGTCTGGTATTTTCTAAAAAAATACTAACTCTATTTAAGTTTAGGAAAAAAGCTTTAAAAATAGACTGGTTTCTTTTATTAAGTCATAATAATTAAAAAATATATTTATTATCTCAGTTAATTTCCGTCTGTAATCTTAAATAAATTTTATCCTTTAGTGGTTATACAAATTTTAGCCCGATTATTTAGATTATACAAACATAATATCGCAATGCTCATTAGAAAATTATTGAAATACTTTTACCGGTAACAAATGGCTTTGAGAAATTTGAACATTGCTTAAAAACCTTTCAATGCTAATAAAAATTACTAATGTTACAGTTTTGTTTTTTTTTTCAATTTAGGACTTTATAACAATTTAGAACGCATTTTTTGTTCATGTTTATATCAAACTAATACTAACATTTTTAATAGTTGTTTTTTTATTTAAAAAATATTCGGTAAAGTAAAATTTTCTAATTTATTATTTGTGCCTAAAAATACTGTTACAAATGATAATTTTGAGACGAATTTTTTACATACCTATGTTATTTTGAATTCATTTATTTTACAGTAATATTATTTCTTAGCTCTAATATTTGTTTAAAAATAAATATAACTACATACGTACATACCTTGTTAATACGTGAAGGAATAAAACGCACGAGTAACCGCTAAACACTCCTCATAACTTACGCGAGCAACTTTTGAAAATGTTCCACGCGAGTTCAGAACGCGCGCGAAAGTTGCCGTCAACTGACCGAATGGGCGCCAAAACTCGGCTACTTACGTTGTATTCCCGCCAATCCCAGCCCCCGGCCGCCTCCGCGCGAAAAATAACCCACCAATCGCGTCAAAGGGGAACACTCAAAAACTTAAATAGGTTTTTCATGTTGACACTTTTGAAACCGAGTTGGAATTATTGGAAAGATATGGCGGGCCGATGATTGTACCGCTTTTGGTGATTAACAGGGATCGTGGGATGTTCGATAAAAATGAAAGGCACCGACATTGGTGTAATTTTATTGTTAATGCGAATTATCCTACTAGAAGGTTGTAATAGAGATTGCATGGGATAGTGAGCTTCCTGGCAAAAGAGGTTGCTGTAATACAAAACCTCATTGATTTTTAATCAAACTATACTACGGCCAGTCTTACCAGGAAAAACTGTTTTTTTGCATTATTCCTACTTTCACCTCCTTTTAGTGCAAACCGTATTTTCGTAATCTAAAAAAGCACTTAAATTCCACTTCACATGCATCATCCATTATCTTCTCTTGACAACCAATTCACACAAAACCTTAACAAATTTTACACCTTAATCATGAAGCACTCTACTTTATGATGAAAACCGTAGGAAAATCCGTTTTTAAAGTTTTAGTTCAACGTGAAAAGACAGACTTAAATTTTTATGGAGGATGTTAAAAGATAATTAAAAAGCTTGCTTACGACTAGTTTACAAGTATGTCAAAAAGAAAGATCGGTATAAATACCGATTTATTAGCGATCAGCGCCACTTCTATTTGTCAAGGGCAAATAACCTGATCACTATTTTATCTATTTATTCTCAGAAATATATACAGTAGTATCATATCTACTTAGAAACCTTCAATAAAAGAACTTACATTTATGTTGAAAACCACCAAGGTAAAAAATATCCTTTGCTGTTGTAAATGTTTGAAAGCGGAGGTGACTATTAGACATGAGTCGATCCATATTAACGTTTTCAACTCATTCTAAAAAATTTAGCTACATATCTTGACCTCTCTGTATAGTTTTTGATTTAGAGCTGGTAGAATAAAGTTGCCGTTTGAGGGATTTTGTAGAGTGTGATGTCTTGCAGCACGATGGTCCGACGACTTGAGAAAGGTGGCGGGTTGTGGATGGATGAGGGCTGCTCAAGACCGATATGGTTGGCGCTTTCTTGGAGAGACCTATAGTCAGCAGTGGATGGCAATAAGTTTAGTAGGCAGAGTAAAGTTAAAAACATGGCTTTATATTAGATGTACCTAATATTTTGCACGTGCCAGTAATAGGGTCCCGTCTTGGCATTCTGTGTTGTAATTTGGTACTATGTAATATGGATTATTGAAATATAATTATGGCTAGATACAACCCGGATGAATATATTTTTGAATGAAGGGATTGTTAAGGTTAGTTATTTAAAAAACTATCTACATAAAGAATGAAGCTCAAAGTTTGAACGTTAAATAAAATTAATTACTTATTTGGTCTCAAAACCAACACTATTTAACTATTTTCTCTTTTTTTTTAACGAGAGGAAAGCGCTTTAAGCTCCCTGTTAGGTACCTCGGGGGAGGTCAAAGTATAAATGTGTCTATAGGCACTGTCGCATTTTACCTTTTGAACACAGACCTGTGAATATAACCTGAAATTGTGTTTCAAATATTTGAACTTTTACAATTTACTTTTATACCATGCTAATTAATAATTGCTAAATGAAAACGGGGTTGGAATAGATAGCTGGATAAAGAGTACGCAGGCGTTAAAGCGTACGTAGAAAGGGTTGAATTTTGATAGAAAATGTTCTAAGAATGGTTTAATGGTCTTCCAAAAAGGGTCAAATTGCAAGCAAGCTTGAAGTTGAAGTCATAAAAGTTGATTTGAATGATTTAACCGTAAAAAAAATCTCGTAGCTACTATACGTTTTCTAGAAAGAACTCCTAGAAATTGCTCAATTCTTATGAGATAGGGCTTAAAAAATAGTTAACTAAATGTTGATGTATTAATACTCTTCTACCATTAGTCTTCTTCTTCTTCATCAACCCATATACGCCCACTGCTGAGCACGGGTCTCCTCTACCTTTGAGAGGGTTTAGGCCATAGTCCACCACGCTGGCCTAGTGCGGGTTGGCGAACTACACACCTAAGAAATTCCTAAGAACTTTTAGGTGTGCAGGTTTCATCACGATGTTTTCCTTCACCGTTAAAGCAAGTAATAATTCAATGTGAATACACACATAACTTCGAAAAGTCAGAGGTGTGTGCCTGGGGTTCGAACCCGCGACCGTCGAGATTCTCGACCGCGCGCCTAAACCTCGAGGCCATCACTGCTCCATGCTACTACCATTAGTACGTACTGGTATATGTATATAGAGGTAGTCAAAATTACATATGTACGAAACGTGGGTGTAGAAATAGACCTCTGCTTGTTTCTACAAGGATACACCCATAACATAAGGTGTCTGTTTATTGTAAATAGACCATGACTTAAAACTAAGACATGTCATAGTTACTTGTGATATTTATCAGCGTCCATGTTGCAAAGACAATAAAAAAAATACTTTTTTTAACCACCATGTACAGTCATTACTTATGCCGGTTGAGAAAACGTCATTTTACATATTATAATATATTTTTTGCGTCATTTTATTTAAGTATAATTGCTTTTATTATTTCCTATCTTAGTTCCGATCCCGGTGTATTTATACCCTGTAAATATAGTCAAAACTTTGTCAGCATTAAATATTGTCCGTTTAATTTTATTCGTACAGAATGAAACACCATCTACAATAAAGTTTGCCCACGTGACGTTTCCCGTCCATTTTGCCGCAACCGTTTTTATCTGGAAGTTTGTTCGGATGACTGATGTATAGTTGTTCACTTGTTACGATATGATTTATACTTGATTCACTGTCGCATCTATTTTAATGGTAAATTAAGGTTTCGTTTGTTGTAGGTTGAAGTTACATTTTACTATTATACAACCTCTTTGCTAAGTATTCAATACAACATTCTGAAATTGTATTCATGAACTACCCTTATTTGGGAAATTTAGACTTTCTATCAATATTGTAAACTATCTCTTGATTGGAAAAGGGCAACCCTAGAGTTTCTTGCCCGTTCTTCTCTAGTAATGACTGCCTTCCGAACAGGGTGGTAAATTTTTGCAATGACTAAAGCCAAGTGATGTGTTTGACATTCTATAGATTCAATAAATATTATTTAATTTCATATTTGCCCTCTCATTTCACCAGGCGTGTTTAAGTCCAACGTAAGTGCAGAAACGCAGCTCTGCCTACCTTACTGTTTGAGAATGCGTAATAAAAGTTAAAAATAAATGTTTGACCGTATACTATTTAATAAAGTAATTGTTTTACCTTATAAGAACAGCATCATGACATCGTTGAGCACGCCGCCGTAATTGGTTCATCATTATTCCTTTCCACCGTTTGATTTGATTGCTGAACACTGTTTTATTGCACCTTGTTGCCAACTGTTTGCCTAGTTAATTGCTTTCCGAATGATTTCGGTGGAAATCTGTTGAATTTGTTTGTTTAAAATACCGTCTATTCGGTAAAGACTTTTTCGCGTGGGTGTCAATAAGTGTAGACCAATCTCAAAGCATTTATTTCGTAAAAAATATTCAAAAATAGTATTTACATAGTACAAGTGTTTTAAAAGTTGTACAGAACAATAAGTGACATTCGTAATTAATATACAGTATCACATGTGAATATATGTGCTAAAATACACCACCTGCCAGTATCTTCGCACACACATACGAAAACGTTACATTCAAATTTGAATTATGGCACAGCTCGCGGACATTCAAATCGCGCAGACCAGGCTCGAAGATTGCTTCACCAAGCGCATGAGTGAACTTGAAGCACAGCTACAGACAGGACCAGCCAAGGACACCGTGGCGCGGGTTGCAGAGGAGTTCCGCACGTTCCGGGAACTCATGTTCGACATGCTTCGGCTGCTTCGATCCCAGATTGTTGAGTGCGCTCGTGTGATCGACACCATCGAGACCAGGCATCGACGAAAAACGCTCCTGTTCATGGGTGTTCCCGAACCTGATAAGGAGAACTGCACAGCGTCCATTTTGGAGATCCTTCAAAACAGACTGTCGTTGAAAAACCTCTCCTCTTCGAACATTAAAACTTGCCATCGTCTGGGACCCCGAAATAACAAAACTCAACGACCGATTCTTGTAAGGTTTTGTGATGTTAACGACAGGTCGGCGGTGTGGAAGGCAAAGGCAAGGCTAAAGGGCTCTTCAACTTCTATAAAAGAGTTCCTTACAAGACCTCGACAGCAGATTTTTGCTAAGGCACGCCAGCACTTCGGCATGCAGGACTGTTGGACCCAGGACGGAACTATCGTAGTGAAGGTCGCCGATGGCACAAAGAAAATCACGACGACCGAGGAGCTCAACGATCTTATAGTTTTGCACTCAAAGTCAACAGCCGATAAGCCTCCGACTGGAACCCGCACTGGCCAAAGTAGTTCCACAACACTGAACGCGAAAACTCGTAAAAATTAATAACTTTCGTCGTATTATTGTTAACACTTAAGAGCGCAATATCATTCCGTTGTCAACAAGTCAGTTGCAATTGTATTAATTATTGTTCATACCCACACCATTTATAGTTTGTTGTCTATGTGTTTTTTTAGTTTTAATTTTTTTTTGTTTTACTACCCCAAATGTCATTCTAATGACATTTGACTTTTGACAACTGACATTGTATATTCCGTTCGGAAACCACTATTGTTGCCAGTCTTTAATCTGTGTTTTTTATTTATTTTGTACT
Organism: Cephonodes hylas; assembly: GCA_030295005.1. Lineage (NCBI taxonomy): Eukaryota > Metazoa > Arthropoda > Insecta > Lepidoptera > Sphingidae > Cephonodes > Cephonodes hylas. Next base: position 9,513,257 of record AP025382.1, read on the forward strand.
TCTCTCATGCCTTATTGTAATGTTTTGATTTTTGTGTGTGCCAGCTGGCGGGTGGTGCAGAGATGTGAGTATAGCACCAACTTGTACGCTTTAGTTTTATTATTATTTGTTTGTATAGTATTATTATATTACTATATTTATTTTATTTTATTTTAATATTTATTCAAGTATGAGCTATTCTGATAATGACTCTTTTTATTCTGTGAATTCTGACCATTCAAACAGCGATGATAGTTTCTGCTCGGTGACTGACGGACTGGGTGATATGTTGCGACAAACTTTCAGTGATACGGTTAAATGTTTTTTTAATGTTTGTCACATTAATGCGCAAAGTTTACCCAGTCACTACAGCGAACTATCAGTAACTTTCACGGACGTTGACGTTCATGCCGTCCTGATTTCTGAGACTTGGCTTAAACCTCAACTTTCCTCCAACACTTATCCTCTTCAAGGTTTTAATTTAATTCGAAATGATAGAATCAGTAGGAGAGGTGGTGGTGTAGCTATTTATCTCAAATCTTTCTTTGAATATAAAATCTTAGCATGCTCACCTACTGATAGCAATCCCACCGTTGAGTATCTTTTTCTAGAGGTTCGTTTCAGGGGAGTGAAAGCTGTACTAGGTGTTGTTTACTGTCCTCCTTCTTTAGACTACTTCTCCAGTCTCGAATCGGTTCTGGAATCTTTAGGGTCTCAATATGCACACTACATCATCATGGGAGATTTCAATACCAACCTTCTAGCCTCTAATTCCTCCCGTTCCCGTAAACTCCTAGACATCATTGAATCCACCCACTTGCATATCCTTCCACTCCAGCCTACTCACCACAATACAGTTGGAGATAGCACCTGGCTTGATTTAATCCTCACCTCCTCTCCTTCCCTTGTATCACACCATGGTCAGTTGCAAGCTCCTGGCTTCTCTCATCATGACCTTATCTATTTGTCCTATGTCCTAAAACCTCCTAAATCCCCACCTAAAGTTTTGTTCATGCGTTGTTTTGGCCGTATAGATCATGATAAGCTCTGTAAAGATGCTGCTGAGCTGGACTGGGAACGTCTGATCACAGCGAGCACAGTTGATGAAAAAGTTTGTATCTTTAATAATACCGTTCTTTCACTATTTGATCGACATGCTCCGGTTAAGAAGGTCAAACTTAAACGTCCTCCTGCTCCATGGATGACGAACGATGTTCGTATGGCAATGAGACGGAGAGATCGGGTGTACCGGAAGCTTCGTAAGAATCGCACAGAGGACAACTGGAACCTTTACAGGATGGCAAGAAATCGGTGTAACCAGATGATACGTAACGCAAAACGCCGCCATATTCTCGATAATATTTCCGCTTCTCGTTCTGCTGATGTTTGGAAGTTTTTAAAAACTCTAGGCATCGGCAAACAAAAACATATTGATTTCCAGAAGACAATTGGTTTGGATGACATAAACACTCACTTTACAACAACGGTACCCATGGATCACCAAACCAAATGTCGTACACTGGAGTTTTTAGCTGAACTTCCTCGACCTAATATCGATTCATTCCATTTTTCTCCAGTTGCATCGGGCGAGATCAAAAAGATAATCCTCTCCATTAAATCCAACGCTACTGGCTGCGACAACGTAAGTCGTCGCATGGTCATAGCAATCCTTGACTGGCTCCTTCATCCCATCACAAACATTATTAATTCTTCCTTTAGTACTGGTTTTTTCCCAACGGCGTGGAAGAATGCCGTAGTTATCCCTCTTCCTAAAATCCCTAACCCGTCATTGCCTAATCATTTTCGCCCAATTTCCATTCTCCCATTCCTATCCAAGGTGCTTGAAGCTTGTGCTCACAAGCAATTGTCCAGGTTTGTGTACCAGAATAAGTTAATTAGTCCCTACCAATCAGGTTTCAGACCTGGACACAGCACGGTCTCCGCTCTCCTAAAAGTGACTAACGATATTCGGGTGGGCATGGAGGACACCAAGGTCTCAGTATTGGTCTTGGTGGATTTTTCAAACGCCTTCAATACCGTTAGTCACGATATCCTACTGTCCATCCTATCCCATCTAATGATCTCGGCAGATGCAGTGGATTGGTTCTCATCTTATCTTCAGGGCCGCCAGCAGTCGGTGCGCGCCGGCACGACCTCGTCATGTTTGCTTGGACTCGACTCTGGCGTACCTCAAGGTGGTATTCTTTCTCCTTTATTGTTCTCAGTTTTTATCGATCTCATATCCCAGAATCTTCAATGTTCGTATCATCTGTATGCCGATGACTTGCAAATTTGTGCTCAGGCCAGGGTGGAGTCAATATCTGATGCAATAGCTAAGGTGAACAGAGACCTGGAACATATTCAAAGATGGTCGGAGAGTTTCGGCGTGATTGTGAATCCAGGTAAATGCCAGGCCATCATTGTGGGAAGCCAACGTCAAATAACAAATTTGCACAATGTATTTGTCCCACCAATTATTTACAATGGTACAGCTATCACATTATGTTCCACCGTGAAGAACCTTGGACTTCATATTGACTCCACCCTGACCTGGCAGGCCCAGGTGGCATATGTTAGCCAAAAAGTGACTGGTATACTTCGAGTTCTCTACCGTCTCAAAAACTTTCTTCCCTCGCGGACCAAGGCAATGCTTGTACAAACTTTAATACTTCCTATTATCGACTATGGTGATGTATGCTATTTTGACCTGAATGCAGACCAACTCAATAAACTTGACCGACTTCTTAATAACTGCATTCGATTCGTATTCAATCTTCGCAAGTACGACCATGTGTCTTCCTTCCGTGCCCAACTCAAATGGCTGCCAATTCGTCAGCGACGAAATCTTCGCGCGCTCACTACATTATATTCCTTTTTAACATCTCCTAATGTCCCTTCCTACATTACCCCCTATTTCCAATTTTTACATGCTAGCCATGAGAGAAAGCTACGATCTTCGAATAACCTTCTTCTTCTTTGCCCATCCCACACCTCCAATTTCATTCATTCTTCATTTCCTGTGCAGTCTATACTCCTCTGGAACGCACTTCCCTTAGAAATCAGGACGAGCACGAGTCGTTACGCCTTTAAGATGAAAGTCCGAAAGTTGTTGACCACCAGAATGGCAGATTCTTCACAACAATAGTTTATATATATTTATTATTATTTATCGTATTTTGTAACTATATTTATTTATGTAATATATATTAATTTTGTACTATGTAAGCGATCATTATATATTTACTTAAAATAATTATTATATGTATGTTAATATCGTGTGTAGTATATATAATTAATTTTACACCTACGCTTTTTATCTCTGCACCACCTAAAGGTTTGACTGGAAGAGAATGCCAAGGGCATTAAGTCCACCTTTACAAAGAATTTGTAAGAAGCGTAAATAAATAAATAAATAAATAAATAAATAAATAAATAAATAAAGGAAAATATCGTGAGGAAACATGCACTCCTAAAAATAGGCTCAGTTATTTCTTAGATGTGTAGTCTGTCAACCCGTACTAAGCGAGCGTGGTGGACTAAAACCTTAAACTTTTTAATTGAAGAGGAGGCCCGTGCCCATAGGCAAGACATATCGCACGCTTAATAATATAGTGACCTAATTCAAAAAACCGAGTCTAAGGTAAGTAAATGGGGAAAAATATTTTACTTCGTCAAATACATTTTGTAGAAAATATAAAAAAAATCATTATGTTTAAAAATATGTGTACTAAATAGTTACATTACATACATTACAATTTTATTATTTAATCCGCCTATATTTAATCACAAAGTGAATGAAGGTGAAACTACAAAATTTTGAATTAGGCCACTATATTTTTAAGCGTGCGACATATGAGCTGATAAAAGCTAATGAAAATTAGTTCATTACGGCTCACATAATTAATCAAAAGTTAGCCAACTAAAAAACATTCAATCTGCAGTGTTACAGTTTATCATCTTAAAATTAATCTGTATCACTTTCCTATTTTGCCATCCTAAATTTTCAAAACCAATCTCATTCCTCGTAACTTAACCTCATGGAGCCCGGTTCCCGATTGCCCCCAAACAAACAAAATATACCCAAAGCATAAACATTAGTCGGTTCCTGTAAATATAGCAAGAGTGGGGTTATTCGAGACAAAGCGCGTGCAATTCGGCGTGGGCAAACAAGAGGAACGAGTATTTGTTGTCCACTGCAGCGACGAATTAATCCGCCTGTGCAAACTGTATACTGTAATAGCTACACTGTCTGTTGCGCGTCTTACGGAATTTCGAGGTTAGAATATACAAAATTTGATAAGTTTTCATTATTATTCCACACTCGTATCGCCATCATCAGCCTATATTGGTAAGTGCCACTGCTGCGTACGGGCCTCCTCTACCATTGAGAGGGTTTAGGCCATAGTCCACCACGCTGGCCTAGTGCGGGTTGGCGGACTACACACCTAAGAAATTCCTAAGAAGTTTTAGGTGTGCATGTCTTATCACGATGTTTTCCTTCACCGTTAAAGCAAGTGATAATTCAATGTGAATACACACATAACTTCGAAAAGTCGGGGTTGTGTGCCTGGGGTTCGAACCCGCAACTGTCGAGATTCTCGACCGTGCGCCTAAACCTCGAGGCCATCACTGCTGTTTTTTTATTCCACGCTTTTGACCCAATCTCGAAAGGGTTGCGGTGTCTCTTCACCCACGTCACGAATCATAGGTCATATTCGTAATACGTAAGCAGTGATGGCCTCGAGGTTTAGGCGCACGGTCGAGAATCTCGGCGGTCGCGGGTTCGAACCCCGGGCACACACCTCTAACTTTTCGAAGTTATGTGTGTATTCAGATTGAATTATCACTTGCTTTAACGGTGAAGGAAAACATCGTGATAAAACCTGCACATCTAAAAACTTCTTAGGAATTTCTTATGTGTGTAGTCCGCCAACCCGCACTAGGCCAGCGTGGTGGACTATGGCCCAAACCTTCTCAATGGTAGAGGAGACCCGTGCTCAGCAGTGGACGTATATGGGTTGTTGAAGAAGAAGAAGATACGTAATACAGGATGACTTATTAAAAAATTTCAGATTTAATTTGTGTTGAGATACAATAATACAGCCAAAAACTAAATGCGTGCTTTCTCACCCCAACGAAAGTCCCGTGTTAACCGGACGGTTGTTCTTGTAGCCTTAACTTGTGTATGTTTCCGCGGGGATACATTTAATATTAATTGCAGCTTGCTAATTAAGTATAATTAATTAAATTTGGCTTCAAAATTGCTCTTGAAGGTATCAAGGTTATTTAAACTGTAAACCTTAAGCGTAAGAACAGTACTTAAATCTGTTTAATTCCAAACATCTTTAGCAATTTATGGATAAACCATAATTAAATACACACAATTTAATACTGAAACTGCATGACAAAGTATGGTTAAAGATTTTAATTTTTCACCGATGAAACTGATAGGGTAGATAAGAGAAAATAGAATAAGCTACTTTTTAAAATTGTAAATACTTGCTTGAGGTCATAAAATTATGTGACCATCTAAAATCTTTCATTGAAGAACTATATCTTTAATGACAAACTTAAATTTTATACAGCCTTCGCCAACGTCCATTCCACGTTGAATACACCGGTTCTCGTCCGATCACCGAAGTTAAGCAACGTCGGGCGCGGTCAGTACTTGGATGGGTGACCGCCTGGGAACACCGCGTGATGTTGGCTTTTTGTATTTTTAATGATATTACTAAAAGTAATGTGTTGTAAAAGTAAACTGAAGTTATATTTTTTTCTGCTTACTTTGTTAGATTCTAATAATATTATTTCCAATACTTTGTGAATTACACTGAGAAGTTAATCATCCCATGTTTTCGAATTCTTTTGGAAAACTCTCTATAACGTCCGTTCATACCCATACTATAGAATCTCCTATAGTAATTTAACAGCTTTCCCCTCATATGCAATAAAACCGTCGACAGTTTATGGGTGTAATAATTTACTAATATTATTACATAAAAGACTTATACCCGGCATTATTTGGCTTATGGATATAGAATGATTCAAAGTCATTAACATTGCTTTCAGGACTAGTCGGAGAAAGGACTATAGCTAAAGAGCTGAGAAGTATTGGAGTGTATGATGGTCCAACGACATGAGAAAAATGACGGGTAGTGGATGGATGAGAGCTGCTGTGGACCGGAATGGTTGGCGCCTTATTGGAAAGACCTACGTTAAGCAGTTGACGGCAAAAGGCCTAGGTTATGAGTATATACTTTTGTACGTATTAAATTAAAAGAAAAATCTTTGCTATTGCAAAGATGTTGTTGTACCAAAAATGTTACGCAAATTTTAAAGCTCATCATACAATTCAGGACACTCCCGCCTTAATTTTAATAAAGACTGGGTAAGTTTTTACCTTAATAATATGATACTATGCTGTCAAGTAACACGTAGGCGGTGATATATTAGGCGCTCAAAATAAATGTGTGCAAGAACTTTTAATAAATCGTTTAAAATACGGTCACAAACGACGAGGCTAAAAATATTTTAATAACTTTTTCTTCTACGCAACTTGGCTTGACTAAAGGTAAAGAAAAAAGTAATTCGCCAAGCCTTACCATTTAATGTTTTAGTTTACATTATAGTTATACATATTATTGCCTGCCACTTCGTATCTGAAGCTGTGAACTTCGCAAAGAAGATTTTTTCTTTTTTGCCACAATCTTGATTACTTATCTTCTCCTATCTGTCGTAGGGGGTTGATATACCGCTGTTATGATAGCCTTTTTAAACCAATAGACAATTCAATACTTTTTTTTAAATCGAACGAAAAGTTCCAAGGTAAGGTGCACCGAATGAAGCAAACAGATTCAGCTTCAGCTTTACAAAGTATCTACTATCGATTTTTAATTAGTAGGTAGCATACTATTTATTATAACGATTGATGGCTTCTTGTCTCATTTGTAGACTGCTAAAACTGCGTTTTCCGATTCTAGGTCTGCAGAAAATAACCTTTTTACCCATGACATCATCATCTCATATAGGTACGTCCCGCATTAACACTCAAATTAGACATTAACATTCAAATTACAATATAATTTGGTACTGAGTTTGATAGGTCATTTAGTTATTTAAAAAACTATATTTCGAAATACATATAAAATTTAAAAGTTTATTTCATAACTTGTTTTGAAACAACATATGCCATCTAGAGTTTGATTCTCGGTATTAGATTGTTTGTCTAGAGCTGAGAAAACTTCTTATAATAGTTAACAGATGGCGCTAAATATATTTAGATAAAAATAAATATGTTTTCAAGAAAAAAGACCATAAATAACGATAAAATTTTGAAGCTCATGACATACACAAATTTACACTGGTATCCCGGTTTGTTTTTAGCTGTAAATATTAGAGGGCGTTTCTTTACCATTTTTGGGGATATATTCAGACTCCGCGCTTCTACTAAAAATTAAAAAAAAAAATTATAGCACGTTGACCTGGGAATCGAATCTGGGAAACATTTGCCACAAGAAAAGTTTTTATAAGTTAAAAGCAGTAAAAAAATTGCGTTCATATTCATTTTTTATTGTTGCCATTCGTTGGTCAGTCGATTAAATATTTTAATTTTACTTTAAAAGCATTGGAATAAATGTTTTTATTGTATTTATTTATCATGAACTTTCTTAAAATGTTGAATGATTACCTGATTCGGTTATTATTTGTATCTTCAGATGGCATTACCAGCGATTTATACAAATTATAAGAGTATCTTATTCACGGAAAAATAAAGGAAAAACTCTATTATATTATTACAACATAACATTAGGCATAACAGATCATAAATATATATATATATCTCCATTGCAAGAATAAAATACAATGTGAATTTACTTGCGCAATAAGGAAAACATAAATTCACAATTCGTAATAAAAATAAATAAGCAATAATCTCTTCGCATTTTATTAAAATCTTAAGTCTCGCTTTATAATTATTTATAATGGGAATGAGGACATCACTACGTTATGAAAATGTCATTGAAGAAGAATGAGGAACAAAGTTGTTAAAAGTAGGCGTCCTGTCAAATAAACGCGGCTTCATAATATTATTATTGTTGCAATCAACAAGAGATTATAACAACATAAAACTATTAAACAAAACTTCGTGCCTTTATCAACTCAAGTAAGTGTTTTTAGATATTAATATTAGTTAGTTCCCTCTAAATAGGCATTATAGTTTTTTTAGGTTAGGTTTAATACTGTATTTCATAATTCATTACTTTGTAATGGACACTTAGATACACGGTGTCTTATATTATTATGGTGAATTAAGGCTACATTTCCTAGGCATAGTTTTGATATTTCGCCGAATATATTTTAATATGAAACCTACCGGTGTTGTACCGATATTAGATATGCCTTTTTGAAAGTGGTTTTTGTTTGTATAAAATCATAAAAAAACATATTTTGATGCGGATAAATTGGTTATAATATCCAATTGTGTATTGAGTTGTGTACATCCATGAAAATATTTAACAAAAATCTTACAGAATGTCGAAAGACAACGAAGCCCCGTTGCCCGAGGGTTGGGAGATGAGGACCAGCCGCTCTACTGGGATGACGTATTTCCTCAACACCTATACTAAGAAGTCTCAATGGGAACGTCCAGAAGCCCCTGCCGATCCAGGAGAGATCCGTTGCAGTCACATCCTAGTCAAACATTCAGAAAGTCGTCGACCCTCATCATGGCGTGAAGAAAACATCACCCGAACAAAGGAAGAGGCTTTGGATACCCTCAAGAGCTACCGTAAACAGATTGTGGCCAATGATGCTTCATTTGTTGACATTGCAATGAAATATTCAGACTGTTCATCGGCAAAACGTGGAGGTGATTTAGGCATGTTCGGTAGAGGACAAATGCAGCAAGCATTTGAGGAGGAAGCATTCAAGTTGAAGCTTGGTCAGTTGAGCAAGCCCGTTGAGACTGATTCTGGATACCACCTTATTTTGAGAACAGTTTAATAACTTATACTTATGATTTAGGACTTGTGTAAAACTTTATGATGAGCATTTCAGTCTACTTGTTTATTGATTTGTTTATGTTACTGAGAAAAACCAAAATAAACTAATATTTTTCTACAAGACAAAGATAAGTGTAGGAATAATTGTATACAAACATGCTTATTAACTAACTATGTTCAAATTTATGTTAGACTATTGTTTTAATTAAAAGGAATTGATCAATTCAAAATAAAGTTTAAAGCACTGTTTCCAGATTTTAGTCATATGCTGAAATATTTTTGTCAGAACTTTTTTAAATTCAAAAATATTTTTATAAGCAGTTGGCAGCAATAAAATAAGGTATAGATATGTTGGTGTTTTTTTGGATTGGATAATAAGTTTGTCGTCTTAAAGTATGCTATGTATATGAAATTGAAATGATTGCCTTTTGGGTACTACTAGGTTTGGGAAACAACACCTATTTTGATGTAAAATTGACACTTGATTTGTTTATGTTACTTGGTTATTTGTGTTCATGAAACAATATATCTTTTATTGCCAAATTGTAGGGTAAAATAAACCACTTTTCACAATTTAATTGTTTTATTCTCAATAGCCTTAGTTCACCATAAAATGGCGGAATGTGACACATGTGCGACTAAATACATGTCTAACATCAAAACTAACAACATAGCACTAGTATAACAATAACGTACCGTCAGTACTGTCTCTGACAAATCCAGCCAATTTGCCAGAGACAATTTTTTTGTGTTTTTTTATCCAATTGTTTATATGGCACTTATGCTAAGTGATCTACATAGTGAAACGGAAATTTTTGGCCTCAACAATGTCTATAAATAAATTAGTTTTAACTTTACAAAGCCTTTGTTGCATGGTCTTCTTTGTCTTGACTGTTCCTGATGAGAAGAATCGTATCCAAGGTTGAATCTTTGATGTTCTGAGGAGCGGGAGTCCAGATGGGTCCGATTATTGGTGGCGACCGTTTGCCTCCCCAAACGCTGAATTTCACCTTCCTCTTACCATCTTTTTTCAAGTTCACATCCAAGTAGGGATGGCCAGGTTTGAACATTTTCGGCAGGGATTCAACAAACGCCTTAAAAGGTAGTGCCTCGCGGATTGTCCTTTCATCCAGTTTGGTGCTTAAAGCCATGATTTTGATCGGGTGCCGTTTGTCAACATTGGGGATGAACTGGAAACCGGCGACGTCAAGCTTATCGTTTGCAGGCGAATAGTTGGAGACGATGCGAGTCAATTCAGGCATGGAGGTCGAGAATATGATTTTGGAGCTCTTTCCGCCTGGTTTCAGGACCATTTGGCCGCTGCGCTTACCACCCCATGGGCTGAAGCGAACTCGTTTCGGCATAGTCGGTTCTCGGATGGATGAGGCTCGTTTCCAAGTCCACATATGTTCGATGTTCGCTTTATCTCTCTTGCCGCCCCAGGGACTGAAGCTTTTCTTCTCCATGTTTTCCAATAACTCAGTAGCATTCTCGTCAGCGGTTCCAGTGTATCCAATCAGAAATGGGCTTCCATTCTGGTCTTCGTTGCGGAAATACAATGTCTTGTCGGTGTCAATTAGGTTTGGTAGCCAATGCCTGCTTTTGGCATCGTCTTTTTCTTCTGCAGTTCGTCGTTTTCTCTGTACTTCTTCTTCGTGGTTGTAGTATTGGTGGTCGTTGGCCGGTTCGGGTACTGGCTCGAACTCATTGCGTGTCGCCGGTATGTTGAAGTAGTTGACGTACGGCAGTGGGTATTGCAGCACGGAGTCCAACGGGTCGAGGATGGAGTCCGCCCCTGGTCCGCCCGTGTTGATGTACTGGAGACTGGCGGTCCCCAGCCAGGAAAGGGTGATAAGAAGCCAGTGGTGTGACATGGTTCTGTGGAGAATAGAGAAAATAATTTGTTAATAGAACTTCTTTATAGCAATTATTATTGGTAAATATTGGTCGTAAGTCTGTTTTAAAAAAATAAAATAAAAGATTCCGATTTTTTTGTTACGTTTCTAATGGTAGATTATTATCTAAGTTTGCAGTTAGAACTATTGTGATAATTTATTTTTATCTTATTTCTTAAAAGTATATTATAGTTTATTACAACGTAACGATTCTATATGATTGTCCCACAAGCATCGCCGTTTGAATAATATAAGAAAGTAAATGTCTAATCACTATTATCTCCTTGACAAAGTAAACTCTAAAAGCTTATTCAAACATCACTTTGATCTAAAAAGACTTACGTAATTGCACTAAGTACCTAACGTTCTTAAACTTTTAGTAAGACGCAATGAAAATTAACAAAGAACTCAGGATATGTCAGAAACTATTAATCGTTTTCCTTAAGTTATCTAGAAGAATTATCTTAATCAGGTGGGATAATGCCTCTTGGTCTTGCAGTAAAAGTATGTGTAAAGCGATTTTTTCCTGTGTTTAATACTGGATTAAGGCCTACAATTCCCAAGTTAGTAATAATTTACCAAGAGTTATAGAATTACAAGAATTTAAATCTTTAAAAAGATATATATATAATATTCCAAAGAAAGCCAGCAAAATGAATATTTTCCTGGTTCTATAACATCTCAAATATAATAACAATAATAGAATACGCCTTAAAAGTCACGAAAAGTTCTCAACCCACATTAAGTTACTCTGGTATTACATGTTACTATGGCTAGAAATAACTAAACGCCATCTGTTTGCGTGAAAGATAAAAATAAAATAAACATATATTTCTTCGTAAATAATGGAGATATACTTCATAGACAATTAAGATATCAGAATCCATTGAATGTATGGATCTATGCCGAAGGCGAGAGGATTGAGTTGACAGCTGTACTGGGCCGGATTAAGAAAATCATTGAGAGGGATAAACCCCGATATATTAAATTGTTATTCAATAATTCGATTGACAATAACCGAGTAATCTCAGGTCATAAGCATAGTGTACTTCAACATGTATATAATACCTATCAACAAAAGTGAGTGAAAAATCAAAATTCAATCTATGAATGAAATTTGTGTGCGTCGCAAGATGACTCTTAATACGTGTATACGCAACATATTTAAAAAAATATTAACATCCACTCCCAACTTCACCTTAAACGTTGCTGTCATTAAAGCATAATGTAAATAAGACATTAAATCAACTTAGTCGTCCCACACTGGACACAGGCCTTCTCAACTATTCAAACGACTTTAGACCAGCGGCAGTACTTTCATAAAAGCCCAAAATCCCAGCTCGCGTTACAAAATTCTAAATAATCTTTAGGCTTTACAATCCGTATTTAAAAAAGTAAATTGGATATATAAATGAGACTATCATAACCCTACAAACAAATATAGAATTTTCAAAATTAACGCTTTCGCGCTTCTATTGAAGTACTGGCACTGTCTTAGACGTGATTGTACCCCCATTAAATCCCTGAATGCTATCCTGTGCCATCACTCCACACTCATCCCTAATGGTCAGCTTTGTCATCGCCAAGACCCATGTACAAACACGACGAACAAATTAGTGTAAATAAATAATTAAACAGGTGTGCCTAAACTAACAGCCGAAACCTGTTATGACATTAAGAGATCCTTACAGATTTGCAAACAATTATAAGCCAAGGTGTAATTAATGTTGTCTTTGCGCGATAGAATTATTTCGTTCCCAAATGATGGATGTTAATTATCTTTAAATAATAGTTTACATGTTATTTCGTAGTGCCTTTAAAATCCTAATGTGGGGGTGAAAGCTGAATTCTAATAGGTAATAGGTCCTAATAGGTATATAACAAGAAAAGATTATCAAAACTATTTAACTTCGTGGTCACGAAATCTGGAAATGTGTCTATAGGCATAGAACGACAACAAATTATAATACACAATAAACTTTACATGGAATTTATAAATAAATTTGAACGTGGGTGTCGATGTACACGTCCATAGAAGCATGATTCTATAGGCATAGGTTTCATGCTCAAAAAAATCCCGAAAATTTCGCCAATAAAAACTCACTGATCTCTTTTACCCACAAAGCGCACAAATACCAAGCGTGCGCCCTTTCACGGTTTTGTTTATGCATATTCAGAACATCGCGCGAGTCCTATTGTTCACAACTTCAGACGAATTTACACCAATGCAGCCGCTCGCCCATTGTTTATCAGGCACGCGACACTGACGTGCAAAACGCAACGAAATTGTCGGAATTGTTTAAGAACTATTGTGATTCGTCTTTTATATTTGGAAATTTCGGCCGCGGGATGCACATGGGATCGACGATCAAAGGGCAATCTCTTTTGGGTATTGTTGGAAGTTTCTATGCAGCTAAATTTAGTGAGGAATTGTTTTGATGGAATTTTGAAGTTCTAGCTTTAAATCCTTGCAACGAGACATGTGTTTGAAATATTTATTTCGCGTCTGGGTGTGGGTCAGACTGAAAAGTTTCTCATAGTTTCTGATACCCTCGACACTGGACTTGTATCTTAGACCTAAGTGTAAGGTCAGAACTCTGTCTGTGACTGTTGGGTGTTTTCTTTTATATGAAATTGGTTGTGCTTTCCTTGGTCTTGAGGATTATTGGCTAAATATAATAATAAACTATACCAGAACGCGTTTTGGAATACCTACCTATGATCTTTCAAAATTCTTAATGAATTATCGTAACATACATAACCTCACGCCTGTATTTCCCGAAGGGGTAGAATAGAGGTGCATTTCTGTACCTACATTTCGCCAGGTATCAGTTTCACGTAATAGGGAACGAGCCTATTGCAGTTTTTCGGACATATCTCCAAACTCGGTTTTGCTACTGAAAATTTCCGAATTGAAAAACCCAATAACACTTTGCCGACCCGGAAATCGAACCTAGCATCTACATAATAGCATGGCACGTGCTAGTACCGCGAGACGACGAAGCAATTTATAACATCTTAAAAATAAAATATGTCATTTCGATTCATACATTTTCTATATTTGCGATGCGTTCTCAAGTGATTAACGGACAAGAATCTCATGTGCTGTTAGCACAAAATAGTTGGATAAAACTAGAAAGGTATTGTCAGCATGCCAAACCTACGATTAGTCTATCATATTTTTGACACTGCCACTTCTAAGTATTTCTGATGGCGTGTAATAATTTTATAATTGTACAACCAATAGCAGCCCTTTTTGTTTAAAATGTTTATTAGTCGTGTGACCATTGGTACAATGAATAGTTGACAGACAAGCGGCCACACGTCTCGATACAAAATGCATAATGTTATATCAGCTGTTCTATGGTTATTCTTTTCAAAAAAACTTTACAACACAAAGATGTTACAATTCATGAGACAGCTCAATTATTGACCCACTAGGTTTTGAATATTGTAATAGGTCAGTGACGTAAGGTCGTCTGGAAAAGGAGCAGATAAGCCTGTCTTCTTTTTACTGCTGCTGTTTCCCTTTTTTTCGAGGGACAACAAATCATGTGTAGTTTCTAGTAATTTAGAGATATTCTTTCGATTTTGAAGAAAAGGAAAGGTTTGATAGTCTGTGTATTAACATATTCATTTTTCTTTATTGATCAAACTTTTCCTAAGTGGAATTGATATGAACTCCCGTTCTTTTGAACTTTCTGGTCGTAGGCTGCCTATTATGATGGTAAAAGTAACGTATATTTATTTTGATCAAATGATTATAGAAAACTTCATCAGCCCATATATACGTTCTACTGCTGTTCATGGGTCTCCTTTGCAATAAGGGTTTAGGCCTCAGTCTATCACGCTAACCTAGTGCGGATTGGCGGACATATAGAAACCTTACGTAACCCTGAACATTGATAGGCGCATAATTTTGATCCTATTGCAGTTACCATACAATCCTATTAAGTAGATGCTAACAATAATATTTAAAATTATAGTATTGTTCATTTTGTGGGATGAATTGGAAGATGAAACTATAGTTTATAGTCATTAGATGTAGAGAAGGAAGTTTTTACTTTGCAATGTGACAAATGGGGGAATAAAAAAAATATTCGATTGCCTATGGGCTTAAACATAAATTCGGACCAAACTAAACAATGATTTGCGATATATATTATAATCAGGTTCTTTACCAATGTAAAATATTTCGGCTCCGAATATTTTTTAACTATTAAAACAAAATTAATTGATGAAAGAAATTCACACCGTGATAAGAAATTATAGGCTACAGTTAAGGCGATTACAAACCCCCTGACTAAAAGAAAATCCCGACTAAAAAGATTTTTCTTGACTTCCTAACAACATACATTTCATAAGTACGTACCTATGGTTGTTAGGAAACCGTTATGACTGAAATATTGACCTAACTATTTAAATAAATTTTTAATCGACTTCTGATTTGAAAAGCGCAGATTTTGTTATCGTGACAAACAAAATATATGCCATGTTTGCTCAAAAGTTTAAAATGTATCGAATACGCGTTTGTTTGATGAAGCGACGTTCGTAAGGTTTGTTTCGTTTTTTTTTTTATATAAATAGAATAGTTTGTGAATAGTTTTGGAGTTTAAAAATACAATAGCTAAATCGAATTAATATTTAAATCGGGGCTAGTTGTTTGTTCATATTTGGATTGCCATGGTCTCGTGGTGCAGGTAAAATCTCCAGTTTTGGTGAAATATAAGCTTTTACGATTAAAAAGATCTTATTATTAAGTCAGAGTATGGAATGGTAATCTGGAAACACTAGGCTAAGGACTTAAAAAGCTAGATTTTAATTTTAATTATCATCATCATCCATTATCTGGATAATAACCCCTGGGTATAAAACTATTGAAGTATACAGAATCTATATCTACTTTAGATTCTATAGGCAAATAGCTCTTATTTTATTAAATTGAAGAAAATTTGTGTTACTGTAATACATTAAAAGTTTTTGCCCTTAAATTTAATCCAACTAAAACTAATTAAAAAATTATATATTAATTCGAATATTGAACACATAATTAAATAGTTTCTTAAGGATATTTTTAAAAATATTATAGAATTTATTTAGTAACTTTTTGTAAAGTGTATTTTTTAAAAATGCTTTATTTGAAAGCACTATGTACTGTGTAAACTGTACTGTAATTTTTCTATTATTGAAATTTAATTAATCAAATATCACAATCTAAATAAACAATGAAATTGCTTTCGAATTATAAAACCATTTAAATTTTCCCACAAATAATTATTTCAATAATTGATTGCATCAAAATATTTGATTTCACTACTTAAATTCCAAATTGCGCTACATATAATTCAACTCACCTCAGTAATTCATATGTGTCAGCTTCAAATCGTATCACTAAGTACTGGTGCACAAAGCTTGTCTGTATGCCTTGACAGTTGGGGTTGGTGTGATGACTTTGCCGCCGTGTGGCCCTTATATACTGCGTGGAAGCTCCGGTACTGACGACAGATAAAGTTTATGTCATTGTTTATTATGGGTGGAAGATGTTTGGGGTTGTCAAATGAGGTTTGTGAGAATTAATTTGAAGAATATATAGATATACTTCATAAATCTCTTGTCCTAGTCTTTCTATTTAGGTTCGGAATATGTTTTCTTCTTCTACTCATGCCTATCAGCTGTCATGTGTTCAATTACTCAACATAAAACAAATACTTCTAAATTACTCTATCTGAAGGTGCCTGCATCCAGCATCTTACCGCAATTTTGCGCGAAATGGTTGGTCAATCTTATGAACGCCTTAGACTTATAATATTGTCTATATTTAGATATTATCCACACCGTTGAGGGAATTAGCAGTGAAACATTGAGATATTATATCACTTCTCAAAATTACTGCTTCGTTGATTCCAAGACAGTGATTGAATTTTCGAGTTGGAGACAGTGCTTTTGGCATAAAACAGTTGAATAATACTAGAAAGGAAGTGTCAGTGCGTCGAGCCTACGATTAGACGACCTTATATTTACCACGGCTTCAGCAATTCGGGTTACCTGTAGAATCAAGGTTTATAAATGTGTGACAACCAATAGCAGCCTTTCAGTTTGAATTTTTTATCATTGGTCGTGTGACCGTAGTATATAAATGGGTGAAAGACGTCACGATACATAATATTGTCTGTTTTCCTTCTCGTTTTATTCAGATGTTTTATGGTTCTTGGGTTATCTATTATTCAATTTTTATTAGAACACGGACTTCCGAAAACAATTAGATCTCGAGATAGGGACTTAATACACTTAGGACACTTAAGAGACTTAGGTACAGCTGCGAAAACTTTGCAAAACTTCCTCTGAAATAAAATGGAGCTAAATGTAGTAGTAAAATATTTTTCATGATCACACTTGCGTTGCTATCCATACTGCGATGGTTTGACCAACTGTTGAATTGCAATGGCCACCTTTCGTGCCGTTTCAGGACAAAATGCCACCTTCTGTTTCGTTATCAGTGTTCATTAGTGCAAAGCAGTGGGGATAAGGATTTTCAAAATTATTTTATGAAATTCTAGTACTTTCAGTACAGTAGTACTATTTTTTAAAAATGATATACCCAATAGGCACATCATATAGTTCTGACCCCAGATTAAGACACAAGTCTTATGCCATGGGCATTAAAAAACTACGTGGAACTTTTCGGTCTCACAAACACTCAGACCTGAAACAAATATTTTATAAAAAATCTTTATAACAAAAAATATCAGACCTATTATAGAACTTAGACCTAAGTTGAGGCCAGATATAACGCATACGTAGCATATGCACAATTATTACAAAAACACGCGGCTGACTTGCGTAACTCGTAGAAAAAAAATAAAAAAAAAACAAACTATACTCCGGATCTTTTATTTAGATCTTTAGAAATACCAAGGAGATTGTATAACACTTATAGAAAAAAGTTAGGAGATGCCATAAATTTAACGTTATTCAAACGAATTTTATATAACAATATTACTCTAGCTGGAGTAATAAATAGACGTAAATACATCAATCCAAAATAAAAAACAAAATAGAAAAAAAAGACCCATGACTGTTAAAACGGATTCAAAAAGGATAAAATATGTAATCCCTTTATTTGAATAACTTATTTCATGACAGATGATAAACGTAAAAAGCTTTTTATAAATAGGTAGAGTTGATCTCTCGAAGTCGGTCATCAAGAATATTAGTTTTCATAGTCTTCCCTGCATACTTATTAGGCTCTCGAAAATATGGATGTGGTAATAAGATGTTCAACTAAATACGAAATAAACAAATATCCCAAACATATTATCCAAAGTGACTGTCATTAAATGGACCAAACATTTTATATCTACGTTAATAATAATTGGAGATATTTTTTTTCTATACTTGTTGTTAACGTTTAAAGGAGGGATAGCAACCCTGCAGATTCCTAAAAAGTTCTTAGGAATTTCCTTAACCTTCTTAATTGTAGAGGAGGCCCGTGGCCAGCAGTGGAACGTAAACAGTGCTGTTCGGACAGAACATCAAGAGGCGACAGACCCATCTCTCATCGCTCGACGTACTCTTGCTGATTTAATGTAATGCACAATCATTTTAAAGAGATCTCGGCGTAAGTTTTAGACATCACGGGAAATGATTCAAATTCTTCGAAGATTGTGTTTGTAAAGAAACACTATTGTAAGATTTGGATACGTTAAACAAACATCGATGTAGCGGGATAATCGCAGGCTATTTTAAGTGTGGTTAGCGAAAAATTGGCTTATTTTAACTTTTGACATTCTCTTTCATAGACATGAATTACAATTCGGATGTGTGGAAATATTTTTAAAATTAATATAATCAAACAAATTCATTGTATACATAGTCATGGGTAGATCTCCAAAATGTCTAATCCATGATACATTATTACCAGTGGCGGTACTTCCATAGAAGCCCAAAAAATAAACCTGCCTAATAAAATTCCGAGGATGTTTTTCTTATTATTAACATCACGATAAACAATTACAAAATAGACATTACACGATTACTTCTAACGGTTTTGGGCTTCTATGGAAATACCGACACTTATTTTGACAAAATTATACCACGTTGACTCTAATGCGGCTTGGTGGACTACACACTTATAATAATACTTTATTCAGTGACCAAGTTTTGTACATAAAACATTCAGACGCAGGGATCTTCTTTTACACATTAAAAAAATAATATAGAACTATTGTAAACTATTTAACTAAAGTGAATGTGTGTGTGTCTGTGTGTGTGTGTGTCTGTGTGTGTGTGTGTGTGTGTGTCTGTGTGTGTGTGTGTGTGTGCAAGTGCAAGTGCCAGCCTATATGCAAATACATCTTAAATAATTACAATACAAATATTACCGTTGGTAATAGAATAGAATATACTTATGAAATTCAGTATTTTGACAGCCCCGTGGCGCAGTTAGTTAGTCATTAGATTGTAAAACGTGAGGTTGTGGGTTCCATCCGCAGAGATAATAGTTTATGTTTATAAAATCTACAAATATTTGCTTTGGGTCTGGGTGTTTATGAGACAGAGAAAATCTCTCGGAGCTTCTGATATCCACGATACAGGTAACAGGACTTTGTTTCCTAGTGTGGGGTCAGATCTATGTATGTGACTTTTGGGTGTATTTATTTATTTATTTTATTCATAAGATTTTTTAGGTGTGCAGGTTTTCTTAAGGTGATTGGCTTAACTGATAAATGATGCTTACTTAATCCATTATGGATATACAGTTTAAACAGGCGAGCCTATTGCTGGTTTTTGGAGCGATTCCTAAACTCGGTGCAACTAATAATTTTGTTATGATAATTCACAGCCCTAAAATATAACGTTGTAAAACTTTACTGACTGATCATATTCTTATTATTAAAATGTCCAACCTTTTTATCACCTCTTTATTAAGGCGTTAAGTTATAAAGGCTTTTATGTTGAATATAAACAAATGAATAAACTAAGACTATATGTGTAAGCAAAGTTCATAATAGTATTGTGATCCCCAATTACGTCTTTTTATATACATGCGTTTGAAAGCTTAGTAAGTGCGTCCTTTTTATAAATTTGCCGATTAAAGTTGTAGTTTCCAATTATATCTAAATTGTTAAGAAGAACTTTGACTTTTACTTTGCGAAACGAGCGGCCGCGGGTTCGATCCCCGCACCGAGACAAATGTTTGTGTGATCCACAAATATTTGTTTCATAAGTGTAATTTAGAGGTCTGGTGTCCGGTAATATAGGTATTATGGAGTTTTGAATTAGACAATTTTAAGTAGCATCATAATGTGAAAATTGGCCCACTAATCATCATTAAACTATATTGCTCCTTAATCATCAATAAGCTCTTATTACAATGTGCCTATAATACTAAATCACTTTCGTAAAATATAAGGATGTTCAACCCGAATATATACCAGGGATTACAAGACGTTATGTTTAATTGGATGAAGGTCGCGGCTCTTCGATTACTAGACATATTGGCAAAACAATTAGGTTACAGTAAACACCTGGGTCCGTTGAAGAGTCCCGGTTGATTGAATGAAAACAAACGTTATCTATTAGCTCAAGATGGCCGACATCGCGCGCGAACCTTTTTGGTTAAGGACTTTACGCATACAGCCACGTGAAAAATATTAAAGTTTTTTTTGTGAATAAAATGTAAAAAAGGCCTTATTATAAAATTACTTTTGTTTGCGGTTTCTTATAATAATATATTATAACAGGTAATAATCATATTACATAAGGTAATAATTTTCTGATTTTAGCATTTTTTATGGTTTTTCTTAATATGCCTTTAGAAAAATAACTGGCTTGTGCTCGTGAGAATGTATATCACAATGGTCAAAGATTTTAACTTTGTATATAACATAATTTTAAAGATGCAGCATAAATTATTATTATTTAGTTAAAAGATTCCTGAGTCGAGAAGTGTTAAATTTTATTTAGAGAACGTAGGTTCATTTACCATAACTGACTACATGGTATATTATAATACTTTTCTGTCTACAGTTCTTGGGCATTTAGACAGAATTCAGAATAAAAACCTACGTTCAACAGTTTTAACGTTTTAAAGTCTTTTTCCCTTGATTTTTTTAATTCAAAGAATTGCCTTGTACATGTGACGATGCCCTTAATCAATTTCTGAACACTTTTCATTGACAGTAGGCGTATTTTCGATCTTACTTATTGCATTCATGTAACTTAATACCTAGTATATTATTAGACATGTACCCCTTCCATTTAAATATGTTGTGTATTTTAACGATTGAACTACCATTTTTGATTTTACTAGAATATAGAGTATTTGAATATAGTAATTATCCGCGTTATACTATCGACATACACCTGGTTTGATTTTTGGAGGGTAGACGAGGTATACTGTGGGGTAGAACCGTAACATGGAAAGCTTTCTTATTCTTAATTGTGGCAAGGAGTCCTGAATTGTATCTGAAATATGTCTGTAGGATTGCTCCTTATTACTCTGGATTTACAACGACTACCTACATTTTTGGTAACCCGTTCCGAATCAAGCGTGGAGTTAGTGTATGCTGCCGTTTAAAGTAATCTTCATTAACCCATATACGCCCACTGCTGGGCCGGGTCTCCTCTACCATTGAGAGGGTTTAGGCCATAGTCCGCCACGCTGGCCTAGTGCGGGTTGGTGGACTACACCTAAGAAATTCTCAAGAACTTTTAGGTGTGCAGTATCTTAAAGTAATAAATACCCTCAAAAGTCAAATTCATAGTTCTGACTCCACACTTAGATCAAGTCTTGTGTAGGCATTATAAAAAATGATAGAGGTTTTGGGTTTCATAAACACCCACACCGGAAGCAAATGTGTGTGGATTATACAAACATTTTTGTCAGTGCGGCAATCGAACCCATAGGCTCTCGTTTTACCATCTAGTTTTTAGCCAACTGAGCGACGGGGCTGTAGATATCTATTTAGGAAAACAATATTCATAATATCTCCAGAAATCAACGTAAAAGATCAATTACACGAGATTTTCTTACTTACAAATATATTTATATTTCCGATTACTACGGCTACAATTGAGGAAACGTTACAATTATTGTTATTTCCCAAATTAGCCATTGGGAACATTTTACGCCGGGATGGGATATCGAAAGAAACAGGAAGGTCAATAGTCTACATTTAAGATCTCCGGAAAAATACGGATATACAGCGTGTAGTCAAACCGTGATCGGAAACTAAGCTAGGGAAAAGCTACGGCGATCACAAACACATCGACGTTAAGAAAATCACGACACAAAGTAAAAAAAATGACGATTTTCCATACAACCATCGGAATTAAATGTATAGAAAACATATTTTTTTTATGGTTTTGTCGGGATTTTTTTAACTGCCTTAGTTTTCGATCACGGTCTGAATACACCTGTATAGAAAAAGGGTGTAGATATCACACTCGTCTGTTGGCTTTAATATCAGCTCCCTAGTGCTGTGTCAATATAGCCTTATTGTGGGTCGACTGAAGCTTCCGTAAGCAATATGCATTGAAGAATGCTAGTTCTATTATTGCTTGCGTTATTGTTTACCTGATTTAGCGCTCAATGTACAGAAAAATATCGATTCTCTTCGATTTTTTCTGAGATAGTGGTACCAGCCGGCTCTTAATAACGTGTCGGTTTAACATTTAAACTATTAATATATAATCATCTTATGAGTTCACATAACTGTGAGCCGCTAAAGTATTTTTAAAGCATTTTTTTTCACAATTATTAAACCTTCCATCACCCATGACAGCGAAAGTAATGAAATATCATACCTCCCCTTCGTAAATAAATATTAGAATAGATATTTTAAATAGGTTATGGTTTCGTTTTATTTCGAACAAATCGGGATAATTTTTTTACGTAATCACCATCCTCGATGTCATAAAATATATGCAAATCGAAGAACTCGTGCATCGTTGATGCTTACGTGATTCTCGAAAACCCCCCAGAACTTCCTTCTTTGCGAAGGTTTCCTTCACCGCTAAAATTTACGTCATATTGCTTTATACACATTATTAAAATAAGTCATCGAAGTATGCAAGAAATTCTTTACCCACCTCTGAAATGTCTCGGAAGACGGCGCGCCTATTCTTAAGATCATCATAAAATTCAATCGCTCAAGTCTGAGAGATGTATCAATATATTTTGCCTAAAACAATCCCATACATACGTCGTATAACACCATACAGTAAAGGGGTAATAGGGCATGTGTAACGAGCTGCCCACACCAAACATATTAGTATGATAATTTAACAGCAACCGTATTGTTTGTTGCAGATAAACGCGTCTCACTGAGCTGTAATGGTGAGTTGTTATCTCTTGTGCGTAGTTCGTCATAAGGATTTACTATCTTGAAGTTAGAACTGCTGCTTTTGGTATTTTTTTAAAGGATTGACTCTGCATCGATCGAGTAAAGTTTCATATAAAACCATCTGCAACCGTATCCGAAATCAACCTAATCTATTTGATGTTGAGCTTAAAAATGGAAAATAATTTACTTGAATTCCTTACTCATGAGTCGAAAATGTATAATTTTTGGGTAAAAAGTGTTAATTCAGGGTTTCAGCTTCAGCCCTGTGCCGCAATTAGCTAGATACCGGCTTGCGAAATGAGAGGCCGCGGGTTCAACCCCCGCATCAAGACAAATGTTTGTGTGATCCACAAATATTTGTTTCGAATCTGAATGTTTGTGAGACCGAAAAATCTCTCATAATTTCTGGAACCCAGGACACAAGATTTGGTATGATAGTACAGAATCAGGCCTGTATACCTAAGTAACTAACTGTTAGGTGTATTTTGGCTTTTTTGCGCTTTCACGCCTACACAAGTTATGGTTGTAATTTTTCTATGTAGGTAATAGGTACTTGTATTTTTAAAGTGTAATTTATATGAAAAAACCTACACTGAAAATCACACCGATGTTCGGCAATGTGTCGCTAAACCTGCAACTGCTGATCTTTTATCTAATAGCATAATATGTTTCTGATATTATTTTGTAGAAGTTCAAGTTCTGCTCGGACGGCGACTGCCCGCTGTGGGCGTTGGCAGGTCTGCACGCGCTCAGCAGTCTCCCAACACCAATATTCAGAGACCTGGTGCAATGTGTTGCAGACGAAAGATCGGTAAGTGTTCACTGTTCATCCGTATTGTCTATATATTTAGACCGTGATCGACAACTAAGGCAAGTGATGGTTAGGGTAATTACAAACGCACTGTCAATAAAAATTTTGCACTCAATAAAAGAGCGACATTTATGTAAAATATTTAAAAACTGCATTTTTAGCGCACATAAAAAATTTTATTGTTTTAAAAACACTAACTTAATTTACATAAGTAAACTAATTAATTTTAATTAATTACAATACTCGTAGTTTAAGCAGTGATGGCCTCGAGGTTTAGGCACGCGGTCGAGAATTTCGGAGGTCGTGGGTTCGAACCCCAGGCACACACCTCTGACTTTTCGAAGTTATGTGTGTAATTCACAAAGAATTATCACTTGCTCTAACGGTGAAGGAAAACATCGTGATAAAACCTGCACACCTAAAAGTTCTTAAGAATTTCTTAGGTGTGTAGTCCGCCAACCCGCACTAGGCCAGCGTGGCGGACTATGGCCTAAAACCCTCTCAATGGTAGAGGAGACCCGTGCTCAGCAGTGGGCGTATATGGGTTGATGATGATGACTTGTAGTTTCATTGGCCGTTAAGGAGTAAAAAATAAAAAAACAGTATTTAACGTTATAGTGTTGTAACTTGTAGAATACTGTAAAACAGTACATCACTCCAATTTTAGAGTACAGTTGGCAACCCCACACATGCCTATAACCCGATAATACTGAATACAGAGTACAGTAAAAACAAATGGCGACAATCCTTCACAGTATAGTCACGTAACTCCGCCATACACGACAAATTCGATTTGACGCTTCTATATCGGTTTATTTTCAACTATATATCGCTTGGGAACAAACACCATTCTTTTAAATACTTTTAAAGCTTGTTTGTATTGTCTTAACCTCTGTTTCTTTCTTAATTAAATACTAGCGATTGAGTCCTGCTTTTTCCGATATTAATGGAAAAATTAAATTTCGTTTCTACCCAAGATTAATAAGCAGTGATGGCCTCGAGGTTAAGGCGCGCGGTCAAGAATCTCGGCGGTCGCGGGTTCGAACCCCAGGCTCTGACTTTTCAAAGTTATGTATGTATTCGAATTGAATTATCACTTGCTTTAACGGTGAAGGAAAACATCATGATGAAACCTACACACCTACAAGTTCTTAGGAATTTCTTAGGTGTGTAGTCCGCCAACCCGCACTAGGCCAGCGTGGCGGACTATGGCCTAAACCCTCTCAATTGTAGGTAGAGGAGACCCGTGCTCAGCAGTGGGCGTGTATGGGTAATGGCAAGAAGAAGAAGATTCCACCTACCAATAAAATCAACGAAATCATATAAATAGTTTTTGCGATTATTCTTTTCAAACTAAGTATATCCCTTATTTTTCAAAAATTTTTAGGACTAATCACGGCATACAAAACATTTGAAAAAATAAAATATTTTTCTCTACCTTGTTTAATTGGAGTGAAGAGTCGGATAATAAGATATCAAACCTGTTGCCTTTAGTTCATAGAAGTTTATGATAAAGTCTATCTCTATGCCTATACTATTGTATGAAAAATTGATATTCAGGAACCGTCGCACACCCCGCGTGACTCCACCAATTCAATTCTTTGAAATATTACACTTTAACACTTCAATGCTGTATCGAAATTTCAGAAGCCGACATGATGTGCATACGTTTAGTTACATTTTTAAATGGTGATATTACTAAATTTTTATAAGGCGATTTTCTCGAGTGGACGCCGCGTAACGGACGTCCACCCACAAGGTGGACTGTTAAAAAAAATCTCCGGATGCCGCTAGATGCAGGCCGCTTCGATCAAAGTGCTTTGAAAGTCTAAGGGGGAAGCCTATGTCCA
Organism: Cephonodes hylas; assembly: GCA_030295005.1. Classification (NCBI taxonomy): domain Eukaryota; kingdom Metazoa; phylum Arthropoda; class Insecta; order Lepidoptera; family Sphingidae; genus Cephonodes; species Cephonodes hylas. Next base: position 9,539,141 of record AP025382.1, read on the forward strand.
ACAGAGCACGTCTTTCAGCTAATGATGGTGATGAAGAAAGAGAGAGCCTATCGCCATTCACCGAGCTCATTTACAGACTCCGTTTTGGTGAATGAGAAATTGATGGCCTCGAGGTTTAGTAGCGCGGTCGCGGTGTGCGTTTGCGGGCTCAAGCCCTGGGTGTGTGTGCCCCTGACTTTTCGAAATTAGGTGTGCATTTGCAATGAAGTATAACTTACTATAACGGTAAAGGAAAACATCATGAGAAAACATGACCAAAAAATCTTTCGAATTATTTAGATGTGCTTTCTTTGGCAGTGATGCTTATATGGATGATTATGTGGAATCCAATATCATAGTCTGTCTGATAAATTTATCGCGTTCTACAAAACTGGCATTAAATCAATACAGTGACGTACTTAATATAAAAGTTTTCCTTGTATTTTCCTGAAATTGTTATTAATTAATGAACGTTTTAGGATTGCCATGGAACGCTGAGTAGAAGGGACTCCCTGGGGTTTTACTTCAAAGCTTTCGAATAATAAATAATTCATTAAAAATCTATTATATTAAAAGTCCGACTAATTATAGTTTGATGTTTTAAAATATTTTATAAAATTTAATAAAGAAAGCCGTGTTTTAAGTTTCATTTAATTCTGGCTTTAAAAGCTTTATGTGTAAGTCTTAGTTTAAAATCATTTCTTAGAAATACTTAATACCTACTGTCTAGACGGACAAACTAAAATTTTTCATACTTTTCCTTGACAATGCGTTATTTTAAATCTGTATTCTAAAATGAAACACATTTCTGGTATGTACCTATCATAATGTGATTCTCTGCGAATATAAATCTGCTTCCACCCGTTTCCTATTCCGCTACTCAACTACCCCATAAATATCAGTTTCATACAGTATTTTAAAATAATTCTCAAAGAAGACAAATTGAAGAGAAACAATACACCGTGACCTTATCAAACATCCTACTCAGTTTTTCAAAAAAAAAAGACTTCACATGTGTCCATTATTATAAAAAGGTTTGTCCATTTGCGCGGCAATGGTAACAATGTCATTCGGTCCGATATGTATGTCGCTCTTTGCCGCTCTTTGCGCGGCGTAATTGAATGAGAACGGAGCGAAACGAGCCTCCGGCGACAGGAAACAGCGCCATTTTGTTTTGTTGCAGCTAATTTACGATTGTAAAGTGTTAACGTTGTTTTACAGGACGACAAGATCGCGGACGTGTTAAAGGAGACAAGTTTGTGTGAGTTTTGTTGTATTAAATTTTATGGTTTCCACGTGGATTCTTAATAAGCTGGCCAGAGATAACACAAAATGACGTAGATTCTGTCATGGTTTAAATTCATGAAAACGTTTTGTTTCAGCAATTAGTAATAATCATTTGTAATGTTAACATTCTTTGAACATTTCAATAGCCAATACCTGTGTAAATTTGGTGTAATAGGTTATTTAATTGGTTTTGTATTAATGCCACCTAAAGAAATAAAATTAATAAATACATAAATGTATAAACACCTGATGGAAATTAAGGTGCTGTCCTAAATATACCTCTCGTTAAGCTAGCATGCTGTTATATATTAGCATGCTATATTTTTGACTTCTTGCCATCAAGAAGGAGTGAGGTCAGCTTACCGCACAAGTATAATATTCAATATAAATTTCGTTGCCATAAAACATTAATGTACATCATTAAACAAAAAAACAAGTAGCTTTGCTTGAGGTTCTGCTACGTTTGTTAAAATAATGTAGTCTTGGTCAAGCTGCCCTGCGAATTGTGGGGAGGGCAATATCCTGCTCTGAGCCTATATTCAATTCAAAAGCAGGGAACACACCTCTTGCCTCTCTTTAAAAAAAATGGCGCTCTACTACATGTGTGGTACTTCTATCGTCCAGCGTCTCGCGAAGAGTGCGCTCGGGCCGTGGCGGTGATCCGCTGGGTGCTGCGGCAGTCGTGGTCGTGCGCATGCCCGGGGGCGCAGGTCACTCGCGACTTGCTCGTACTGGGCGTCCCTCGGGCACACGCCAACGCACTGGCCGAAGCCATCGACGAACATCGTGAAGAGTATGAGGCCAATGTCAAGACTAATGGATTTATGGGTATATTATAGCCATTACAATATTATTTGGTGACAGGTTCGAAAGGCGCGTTCCAAGTATGGGCCGTGCGATCTAGTAATCAGTAGGATTTTCCATCAAGAAATCTCAAAAGCCGTATCTCGTCTAGAAATGTGCCGGAAAAACCGGTAGTAAGCTCGCAACCTTTTGCGTCGAACTGATAAGAACCTGGCGAAAAGTGGTTGCGTAAATGTTCCTCAGCCTACACCATAGAGGAATACTGGCATAATGTTATGTTATTAAAAATATTATTAACATCAGACCATGTGACTGCTAATAATCATGATCCTTAGGGAAAGTATCATACTAATTTGAGGTTCTAGATTCCAAAACCAGGCAAAGTTATTAAGTATAAGCGAAAGCGCTTAGATAATAGTTTTCCGTAGATACAATATCGTTTTATGTAGTCATAAAACAACCAAAGATTTATGCAACTTAAATATATACTCATTAACACCAGTAGATATATAGGCAGAGAGTTCCCACCCCTACATACAAGAATACAGAGATATTTTCCAAATGTTACGCTTTTGTCTACCACGCTGGTCTTCTATATTAATAAAATCCTTATAACTTAAAACGACATAATGAATACTTAACCTTCTAAATTTCACTTCTGACATTTCTAATCGATTTTTTTTCAGTAAACAAAGTTACTGACGTGTCAGTAACTGCGGGCCCTGAAGGAACAGTTGACGCTTACAAAATGACACTGCACGTTGACGACGTGTTCACAGGAGAACAGAACAGAAGGGAACTTCTGATAGAGAAGAATCAGGCTAAACTACTCCTCGAAGAGCTGAAGAAAGCTTACAAGAAGATGGAGGATATAGATGGGGGGTCTAACACGAATTAACATTCCATGACTATGGCATTAGTCGCTATTACATGACTTAAGTAGTAATTACCATAATACCATATGTTAAACAGTTCTTCTTCTTCTTCATCAACCCATTTACGCCCACTGCTGAGCACGGGTCTCCTCTACCATTGAGAGGGTTTAGGCCGTAGTCCACCACGCTGGCCTGGTGCGGGTTGGCGGACTACACACCTAAGAAATTCCTAAGAACTTTTAGGTGTGCAGGTTTCATCACGATGTTTTCCTTCACCGTTAAAGGAAGTGATAATTCAGTGTGAAGACACACATAACTTCGAAAAGTCAGAGGTGTGTGCCTGGGGTTCGAACCCGCGACCGCCGAGATTCTCGACCACGCGCCTAATCCTCGAGGCCATCACTGCAAACACATCCCTCGCATTATTATGGCGATAGTCGATGTGCATAATAATTTCCTTTTAAAACGTAGTTAACGTTATTATTTATTAATCAATAAACGTTTTTGGCTATGCAAATAAAAAATATCAATTTCTTTAATAACAGAGGCATAAGGAAATAATTCCCAGACATATTGTAAAGATCAATGTACTCGGTTTTATAGTTTATGTTCGTTGGCTCTCTGGATTTAGGACCTAGTACTATAAAATGCAGATTTATGGCTCTATCAATGCGCAATCTAAGCTTCACTTTAAGTGACTTGAGTACGTCACACACATTTGTGCTATAAATATCCGTTTTCAAAAATGTATAAAATTATGCATCCTCACAAAAAAAAGTCTTTATTATCATTCCATACATACCTAATTTATATTTTTTATCTATTTTAAGATATTATTTTATTTGAAAAAGTAAACTTTTATCTCCAATAAGTCAGTGTTTTTGTTTTTATAAACCCTGGTGTGTCTACCATTGTTTTTAAGATAACTTTTATAGAAATTATTGCCTGAAAGTCTGTTTTATACTTCCCAAAAGTTATTCGCCCCTGAATTATGCGAAACAATGAAAAATACAACTTTTATGATGTACATAGTAACTCGGATGTTTTTAATAGTTATTTAAACCACAAGTTTATGAAGAAATCCCCTTACATTCTACGTGTCGCATAATAGTTTTTAAAACTCACAACTTAAGTTTAGAAGATTTTCGTTTCGTCTGACCAGGGCGCTCCCATTGAAATAGACCGAGATCCCAAAGCCGCCAGACGTTACTTATTTTCTGATAGACGAAATGTGGGCCATTGGGTAGTGTTAGTATATACTACCACCGTATGCATACTCGTTAACTTGGTCGAACGGCTAATTTCCACATATCAGGCGATCAGGATACCTAAAAGCGTCTAAAATAATTTATGACAAAGTTTTTAAAAAAATCCATGAATTTGATAATGGAGCAATATATAATTAATGCTACTTTACTGATTTGTTTCTTGTCTCTACAAAAACTAAGTCCACACTTTACCATAAGTAATTTATAGACTTCTTTGTGACGAGTTTATAATAAATCTTATTGTACATTACATTACAGTCAAACTTTCAAGAAAAATAATATTTATATAGTTCCTAATTAGAGATTTAATTTTTTTATAATAAAGTATCGCACAAAAAATAAAATCCATCTGATTTTAAAACTACGCGCGCATAGTATTTTGATCGTATCAACAATCGCATAATCTATCGCTTAGACAAAAACATTTAAGAATAAATGTATACAATATTTATTTATATCTCATTTGTTTAAAACAATTAAATTTATAGGAAATGCCTTCATAAACTTCAGATTACACTTTGTATTACTGATAAACATATAAAATAAATAGCTGGTAATTTATGTAATTTAAATACACATTTAATAATTAGATCTTATTAACATTTTGAAGTTTGCACACATACATATACATTTGTGTCGGCAACGGGGTATGCGGTGTCGCAAGGTGTTTTTAAGAGTCTGCGTAAGTGTATGTAGGTTCCTTAGTTATAATACCTGAAACGAATTAACGAAGAATGTTGATAAGTTGACAGAACATTTCAAATACATATAATTTTTAAATTCTGTTCTCTGCAAACATCCTCCACGAACACGAGGCGAGAGTGTAAAAAGGCGTTTTAAGCTTAGAATCGCACAAAGTGCGAGGCGATTTGCGAGGCGGAGTGTAAGACGCGTATGTAAACGGACAGTCAGTGACATTAGTAGATGCGCAAACTGCGCTTTGCCATTTACGATTGCCATTATAGAAAGAAAAAGAAAAATATTATGCTCGTCGCTCAACATTCAATTGTTTAAATCTTCATTCATGTTTAGGCTTTATAATGTCTAATCGTTCAAATACACGATAAATAACATAAAATAAGTGTAAAGTGTAATTAATAGCTAATATTTGAATTTGTAGTTTGAAAGGGTTTTCGACAGTGCGAACTGGGTTTATAAAATGCAATCAATGCATATTATTTGTACGATCTGCACTGATGTGATAACCCAGGATGACCTACAGTTTATGTATGTTACTAGTTGCGGTCATGTATTCCATTATCAATGCTTAACACAATGGACTGAAAGGTTTGTATTATTTATCTTAGCTCCGAACAACGCGTAATAACAAGTAACAGGCAATTCGGAGAAAAATGAGCCGTTGAGAAAATAATATATTCCTGGACCGAGAAATTATTATTGCTTTTAATTTTATTTTAAGTTTAAAATTGCTTGCGTAGCTGCAGAAGCGAATATTTTTATACGAGCTATCATGTTTTAAATATTTATTATTGAAACGCGATATTTTTACTCGTATCTTAAAAATAAAAAGCGAATTAATTAATTGAGAATTTATTTTAGTAAATACTTTTAATATGTGTTATGATTTCAAATATTTCGGTCTGTAATCAATCAGCTTTAAATCATATTTGCAGTTATCTCACTTCCTTTCGAATAAAAGTATATATGGATATTTAAAAACCCCAAAATGCGGGTTTCTTTGTTTTCCTTTAGGAAATTTATATTTTTTAATTAGGTTTTTGGAAAAATCTGACGAAATATTTAAATTATATTTAAATAACGAAAATATATTTGATTTGTATTTTTTGTCGTAAAACATTTACCACATATCTGGTTAAGGAAGTAATTATTTAATAATTTGTCTCTATTATTATCAACCTTTTATACATTTTATTTGGGTTCTTACCTGATGGAGTGATAAGACTAGCTTCTAGCATTCAGAAAATCTAAAATTATATAATATTGAAATTCATCATGCATCAACCAATATTTGATTTATAAAACACTAAAAATTGAGAATGGATTATTATTACTAGCAGATTCTACTGCTTATAGTGCTTTTTTTAATATGATGTTAAAATAATGCTCAATTGTATAATAAATTATTACCTTATCTACACATTACCAACTTAACAAAAATGGGTAAATTAATGGGTCTTATTGATAATATATGATTTTTCTGGAAGAATTCTACATAATAAAGGACCTCATACAACAGATTTTCAGAGATTCTTTAGATAATTTAACCACTCATAATCATAACACAAAAATTGCAACATTCTTTTTATACATACATACACAGCCTCAATCCTGTATTCCCCAAAAGAGTTGGCAAAGGTGCATTTCTGCACACATATTTCCCCAAGTATATAGCAGTCCCACATAATAGGGGCAGGCCTATTGCTGTTTTTTGGGCATATTTCCAACTCTGCTGCTGCTGAGAATTTCCTTTGCCCCATCCGGGTATCAATCCCAGGACCTCTAGATCGCAAGGCAGATGCATTTACAATGAGGCAGTAATTTTTTTTCATCTCCAGAACTTATACTGGTAGCTTATTTTATAGTATTCCCTTCTGTTACCAAAGATTAATTCTTATTTCTTAAATTGGTTAAAAAAATATTTTCCCTGAATAACCAAATTGTAAATTTATAACTTATAAAAAAAAGTTTAATGAATTACATTATGATGATGGTGATATTTTCAGATCACCTTCATGCCCACAATGCCGCACGAAAATTTCAAACAATTCAATATTCCGTGTTTATCCTACTCTCTCAGAGGAAACAAAACAAGAAAAAATTATAGATTCATTTGTCAAATGCCAGGCACTGTTGGAGGATAAAATGAAAGAAAAGGATCATCAATTAGCTTTGGTAACTGCAAAGTTGGCAGATCGTGAGTAAGTATCCCCTAAAATATCAATTTTATTTATTTTGATTGAAAAGTCCCAAATCCCATGTTGAGGAAGGGCAATCTTATCTATCTTTATCACACAGAAATTAGTTACATCACTATAAGTAGAACAAACAATAGATAGTCTTAAGATATATTATTGATATATTATATCATCGTAATACAATTCATAAATAAATTTATCAATTGTACAGTTTTAAAGTAAAAAAATTGTGCATTTAATAATGATTAGCAAATTCAGAAATGAATTCTATATTTAGGTTTAATGCTATCATTCTTAATTTTAGGCGGATGCTTAATGAATACGAAAACGTATTCGAAAAGAATGAAAGGGTCATCACTAAACTCAAAAAGGAATTGGCAGCAACCAAAAAGCAGACCGACGAGACACTAAGATTGTCCATAGAAAACTCAAAATTACGGGAACGCTTAGTGGATTTGTCAATGTAAGTAGAATACTTGCCTGATTATTTTATCATCATAGATTATGTGTAAAAAACCGAGGATATTGTTTAATGTTTGCAACTGTATGAGTAAATAATTTAATTTTATTGAGTATCATTAAAAACATCATATTACATATCTGCTTGCCTAACTTTTCGGGCTTATTTGAATGGATGGATCCATGAAGTAATTTTTGTATTTTTTCTACAGGAAGAAATGTAACAAGAAAATCAGTTCAGTACTGAATGAGTTCAAGCCGTCGAAAAAGAATGAGGAGCGCAAACCGGCTAAGAAGAGGCAGCACAAAAGGAAATCCATCACTGGGGTAAGTTTATCATCAGCCCAAATATGTAAGTCTAAAGCTGGGCCTAGGCCTACTCTATAACTGAGAGGGTTTAAACCTTTCTTGAAGGAAACATGCTATTGAGTCACTTGATGCTTAAAGGTCAGCACCGCCCATAATCATCCACTAAAAGGAATTTAAGGAAATGGGAGTTGAGAGGAATCATTTAGTTGATACGAGAGTTAATATATTTTTATTTATTAACATTTTATTGCACATACGGAAACAATGAACATAATAAAAACCTACAGAATAATAGAATAATACATTTATTGTTCAAGGTGTATTTTTACAGACAACCATACTACAGACGTAAAGAAAGGTTAGATGAGAGGAAATTGTACATTAGCAAAGGCCTGAGCTCAGCCGCCCAACTTATGAACATGTAGTATGCCATTATTATAATTAATAAAATAAATTTCAGAACCGCAAAAGACGTAGTAAAGACAATAACGGCAATCTGCAAGAAAACTCCTCAGACAGCATAGAAGAATCTTCTCACACAAGCCGCGAGTTTGAAACCGAAGCTGTGGATACTGAATCAGCTGACAATTAAAACTAAGGCCGAACATCCATCTATATCAATAAGGCCATATACATGCCACCGCTGGGCACAGGTAGAACAACTGACCTATATAATATATATACTATATATATAGGTATATATTTTACTCAAAGGAAGGCCTTAGTCCACCATGCTGGCCTTGTGTGCGTTCCTGATTCCTTCATCATTCATTGTGAATACCTCCCTTACTGAATGTTTATTTTTGTAATTCCTATAAATCTATTTTTACATATTTTACTCCTTCAGCTGTCAGTAATTTTCTAATGCTCGTGTCCCAGTAGTATTTATATTTCAGCAATTTTTCAGTACATCTATTAACCCATGATTATGAAAAGTTATTGGTTTTTCTCTAAAATTTGATCCAGAGGCTGACTCCTTTATTATTTCTTCCTTGATCCTTGAGGCCATCACACCTCAACATATTTTATGATGATTATTATAGAATCATGAATGTTGAACAGAACTAACAATTTTATTGTGAGTGTTAGAATTGGGACTTTTCTAGTTCAACAGTCATAGTGAATCCCCATACTAAACATAGGTTATTGGGAAACTTTGTTGTAGTAGGGTAGTTTTGCATAAAAGAAGAATAAGAATAGGCTTACAAATTTATTTCTATCTGTTTCACAGTTTTGATTGTGGTCAGTATTTTGTTTGTGAATCTCTTATCAGTAACTTAAAAAGTACCCTGCCACCAGATTCAAAACTAATTTATATTTTTTGGTAAGGCAATGTCACAATATTATAAAAGTATAAGCAATCAATATTAAACTACCCTACTCTTACAGTTACAACATATTTTAATCAATTTAACAAAAATATCCTCACATACAAGTTTGCTAACCATTTGTTTATGAGCACCAATATGTTGCTACTAGACTAGTGGGTACAAAGTATATGTTAATGTAGAGATGTAGATGTATGTCTTTACTCTTATGCTATGTTGAATATCTTAAGTAATTACTATGTCATAATATATGTATGTTTTAGTTCCCATAAATTATGAGTGACACTCTTCATTCTCTAAAAAGTATTATTTTATCAAATCTTTGATATCTAAGATGTAAATTTGTAAAATGTGTTCTCTTGATTAAGTGTAGACTGAGGCTATTATTAGAACATGTACCGTTATGATATTGTGAAATGAATGCAGTCTCATGGCTATTGTATTAAGGGCATATCTACATTTTTATCTCACTTGCCATTTGTAAGATGTGCCCTCATTTTAAATTTAAGTTTTATTTTTAAGTAAGGTACTTGTTATACATTCTCTCTGTGACATTTAGGACTAATGTTATAAAGTATTCAGTAAATAACTTATTAGCTTGGGGAATATTAAAAGATTCTTTCATGTCGTAATCTAAGCTCAAAGTATATGTTATGTAAATAAATATTTAGGAAGATGTGGGTGTTATTCTCAAGGCAGTAAAAATAGTTATTCCTTGGTACAAATTATGTTGAGTACATTATGTAACATTGATTTGGATCTCTTGTAGATTTCCCTATAGCAACTACATATGGTAACTGCTACTAGATATTTATTCAGTAAGTATTACATGTCTATTTGTATTTAAATAATTCTTTCAATAATGTAGGGTTCAATAGTTGGCTCCTACATTCTATGTTTTAGCTGTCCCATAGATCATCTTAAAAAAAAATGAACCAAAGTATCTAAAACTGTGTGTAGAATGTCTCATTGTCTATGATTAACGAATTTCTCTTTGTGCATTGATGTTTGTGGGCTGCATCAGATGCAGTTGTATTTGGGTAATGTTAAATAACTGGTGATTGAGCGAGTAAATGTTGGCATAAAGTTTGTGAACTGCATCAGATGCAGTAATCGCTTTGGTGTGTCGTTTTAAAAAATGCGGGTACCTACATTATGCCTGCAACTAGTCATAAGTTTTTTACTGTATTATGCAAAGCATTATGTGTCAAAGTAAATAAATTATTAAACAGTATTTTTAGTTTTTGCTTCTATTACTCTCTTTTTAAACATGATATTTAAATATTTACCTTTTATTAATACCTTTTCTTTCTTCTACATCTTTAATGATAAATAAATAAATTCGGCCCATCTATACCTACTAATATTATAAAGTTGAAGAGCTTGTTTGTTTGTTTGTTTGAACATTAGGATCTCAGGAACTACTGGTCCGATTTGAAAAATTATATCACTGTTAGATAGCACATTTATTGAGGAAGGTTATAGGCTATATATCATCACGCTACGACTAATAGAAGCGGAGCAGCAATAAAGAATGTTTCAAAATCGGGGATTTTTTTCCTTTTTGTGAGCTTCCGCTGCGTATGCTGCAGAAACGGTTAAAGTTTCGCTAAAATAATGTATGACAGAATTGTTCCTCTTTAAAAATTCTAAAAAAAAGTCCGCGACAGCATATGTCTATCTTTTAAGGTTGGCTCACTATAACGTTTTTTATTCTAACCAAATTTATTTTAAATAAAGCATTATTTGTGAAGGTGTTTTTACATACATGATATTAATCCTTATCCAAATAAATACGTTATTCATTACAAGTATTTAATACAAAATAAATTTGTCCTTTACATCATTTGATTTCAATGAGTATCTTAGAAGATATTGCAGTTTCAAAATAATGATCAAGCGCGCAATAATGATACTCAAGGCGTCGACCGGCGCGTTACGGTTTCACGTTGAAACAATTTGACCGATTTGTATGATTTTCGTATATTTAAGTAAATGGGGCTCTGCGGAGTAAAATACTATAACTTATTTTCTTTCTGAACCCAACCCTGTAGTCCACGCAGACGGAGTTGCGGGCAAAAGCTAGTTACTAATAATTGCTCTTATTAAAACCAAATCAAATAGTTATAGAAGTAACAACAGAAACTTTAAACAAATAATTTTCATAAAAAAAATTAAAAAACTTACGTACCAGGTACGTTCTTTGTCTTCTTATTTTAAGGCATAGCAAGATCCTAATTGATAATGTTTAGTGCAAAAAAATTAAAGTTAAGTGTTGTTTACATTTTTATTTTGGTAAAAAAATTCAATTACCCCGCCATTAAATTCCGTTTAGTGTTGCCAGTAATTACTGTTAGTGCTTAATATTGTTGCTGTAGTAGTTTTATATCAAGAAATATTTCTGAACAATGATTGACATCGGATATTGGCCGCTTACAGCAAGACGCTCTGGAAAATGTGGGGAGAGTCTTGATGAACTACGAAGTGGGTAGGTAATTTGGATGACGGTGACGAACTCTGATTTCACTGCCATTAAAAAAAACTCATTCTAACAATTAGGATTAGGTTCATAGGCAACATTTTAAATAATTTTGTTTCGTTTAACGTTTCCATGGTTTTTGCCTCAAGTTGAAATTTAAAATGTGCTCATATTTAGGTCTGACAACATAATCAATGGTGTCATGGAGACAAATGAATTGACTATTGACATCCCTAGTTCAACTTCAAACTTCAAATTGACAATCTGTTTTATTTCGGCTCCTGTCTAGCATTGTTTTCATGTGATAATAGAGCCGCTGGGTATCTTATTGATTAGCTAACAGATTTTTGTATGAAAATGATGGTTTTTTAGAAAGCAAACGAATTTCTGGCATTTATAATTGAAATTTTTGTATTCACGTTAATATTTAAAGTAAAGATGTGGGTATATAAAAAATGTCAATCGCGTCGAGCTTAAGGGCAATTATCGTGTGTAAAGGATATTTTTCAATTTGTAAACAAGTGAATGAAGATTGACAGGGTCAAGTATTAGTGTGATGATATTGTAAATTATCCATCGCAGAAGATGCATATTCTGTGTACTATATGCAGTGATTTGGTAAACCAGGCGGAAAGCATATATGTGACAAAATGTGGTCACATTTTCCATCACCACTGCCTGGCGCAGTGGATAGAGAGGTATGTCATTTCTAATTAATTTTTTATAATATTTCAAGGTTTAGTTGGTGTTTAAAATGAATGTTTTTATTTCAACATTTTTATTTAAATTTAGCTTGTGTTAATATTGTTATCATGTCAAGTTCATTATTCACGTTAATTATTTTATTGATTTAGTTTGTACAGTTATTCTATTACATGCATTTGAAATTATGCTACTGACTGCACTAAGCATGGCTTGTATCGCAGAGACGGTAAAATAGAGAGGATACATTGCAAACAATTTAATTTCTGATACTAAAACATTTGTAGTAGTATAGGTATTTGCTGTATATCAAAAGTTTTACTGTTGCTTGTAATACACACAGTAACTAAACACACACAAACACAAAGACATGCCTTCTAATCATGGGTAATTGCAAAAATAAATCAAAACATTGCTTTGTTATCAATGCCATCATTAACATACTTACAATACCTTTATAGAACAATTACTACTTAATGTAAATAATTGATGGCGTTAAATGTAACAGGTTTCTAACAATTCTTCTCAAGTTAACTATAGCTTTGTTTCATTATTCGTTTTTCTCTGTGATTAGGCTATGAACAAAATATGTTCATAGACCAATTAGAGATGTTGAAATAAAGGATTTATTGAAATAATGATGTAGGTGAGTTTATAGATTTGTTAATTTTTTTATCAATTATTGTAAACCTGTGACCATACTAATTCAATTAATAAATGTCAGGATTTATTTTTTATTGTGATTAAAATACAGTTCTAAATAGACACAGTATGAGTACTTTAGTATGTAGAACATTATTTAAAATGCAAAAGCAAGGTAAACACAGGGAATTTATATCTGGCATACAAATAAAATAAAAAAAGATCTGCCAAATTAAAGGTTGATACAGCAGATGATTTACTGAGACAAAGCTCTAATATTGTTTTTTATACTTATAAGTCACTTTAACTAACTTTAGTGACTACATATCTGTGAGAAATATTTTACAAATTGTGTTTGTCATTATCCAATAAAGAACCCTTCATCTAAGTTGATCATAAGTCTGTTGCGATCCAATCAGCCACCTAATGTCCTAAGATAAGTGAAAAATTACTGCACTTAAACCACACTTGGATAAACTTATGCCATGTAATGTAATGGTCCCAGATAAATATTTCTGCTTTTGTATTTTTGTAACAGAGTTTTAATTCACCACATAGGATGAGGTTTACTAATAAAGGGGTAGCATAGCATTATTAAAGGTTTGCTCATGTATAAGAGTTTTACCAGTGCTATTTTTAAAGCTTTTTATCATATTAATTGTCAAAAAGGCTAATTAATCTATACTAATATTATAAAGCTGAAGAGTTTGTTTGTTTGTTTGTTTGTTTGTTTGTTTGTTTGTTTGTTTGTTTGAACGCTAGGATCTCAGGAACTACTGGTCCGATTTGAAAAATTCTTTCACTGTTAGATAGCACATTTATCGAGGAAGGTTATAGGCTATATAACATCACGCTGCGACCAATAGGAGCAGAGCAGCTATAAAGAATGTTTCAAAATCGGGGACATTTTTTCCTTTTTGTGAGCTTCCGCTGCGTGCGCTGCGAAAACGGTTAAAGTTTCGCCAAAATAATGTTTGAGAGAAATGTTCCTCTTTAAAAGTTCTAAAAAAAAGTCCGCGACAGCATATGTCTATTTTTTAAGGTTGACTCACTATAACGTTTTTTATCCTAACCAAATTTATTTTAAAATAAAGTTTTTTTTGTGAAGGTGTTTTTATAGATATGATATTAATCCTTATCCAAATAAATACGTTATTCATTACAAGTATTTAATTTTAAATAAAATTGCCCTTTACATCATTTGATTTCACTGAGTATCTTAGAAGATATTGCAGTTTTAAAATATTGATCAAGCGCGCAGTAATGATGCACAAGGCGCCGATCGACGCGTTACGGTTTCACATTTGAACAATTTGACCGAATTGTATGATTTTTGAAATGGACATAAATAGGACTCTGAGCAGTAAAATAGACTACAACTTATTTTCCTTCTGAACTCAACCCTGTAGTCTACGCGGACGGAGTCGCGAGCAAAAGCTAGTGTACAATAAAAACGGACACTAATATAATTTTCTCTTCATAATGATTAACATGGAGGCATTTTCCTTTCATCGAAAAAGTGTCACACAGTCACATGGTCTGTAAAAAACATCTTTAAAATTATTGACTCTGGTGTGAGAGCTTCACAAATAAATTGCCTTTTTTTTAATAAATTTGATTAATGTCTGTCCATGGAGGTCACAAATAAACATATAAGTTTTATTATTAGAAAGTCATATCAATGTTATAGCTAATGTTATTTACAAATCTTATTTTCGAGGCAATGCATTTATTTCGTCGATTAAGTAGTAACTTCAACATTGCATAAATAACCAATCATTAAAAATATTGTAATGAGCCAGTTAATATTACTATTTGTATTGGAGGCGTAAAATTTAAATTAAAGTTGATTTTTACGCTTATTACAATGTTGTTTTGTGGTTAATTTTAAAAGACCTATGATATAGCCGTAATTTGACGAGGTAATTCAATGATTAAAAATATTTAAAGTTTCATTAGCGTTGGTGCATCTAGCTTATTACCTTAACTTTAAACCTTAAAGACTATCTAATAAATACATTTATCCAACAGAAACGTACTTTTTGTCAACTTTTGCTATGTGTGTTTAAGTCCTCCATAGCATAGCTATACCTAATTTTTTTTTGGCTTTGTGGCACATTTTCAGACCAACTCTTTGTTTGACCCAGCAGTTCTAACATAAAACCTTTCGATTGCTTTAAAAGTAAATCAATATAACAGTTATATAAGTTAATAAAAAAATTATTATATAGATTTATGTGCATGTTTTAATACGTAGTATTCATATTTCAGTATTTTACTATTACAATTCGTAAACCTTAAAATATACTTTCATATGTTTGTTGGTAGTGAAGTCGTATTCACTCGCTCAATGCAAGCAAATTGCACAAATTGCTCTATTTGCGCAGATCAGAAGTGTCTCCTTATTGATCTGTCCCATTATTGTGCACTCGACAATGTTACTCCGCATCTGATACCTACTTCAAAGTGTCTATTGTATACAGAATGTGATATAAGAGATTTGGAAATCGTAACCATTATAAAAAGTAAATAACTTAGGCTTTATCTTTATTCAATCATAATCTATATAGTCTTACTATAGTAATTTAGTTCATTTTATGAATTAATTGTATTCCATTTTATTTGTCCCAAAGCGAAGTTTAATCTCGCAATGCCTCAAATGGCAAATGGCTTTCAGAGTTAGAGTTTTGTCTAAATGAAAGTAAAGAAAGTATTTGTGTACTGTCTCTTTGGTTCCCTAGCATAAATGTGCTATCGACTAATCGTTCCTCGCATTACATCGGTGAAGAATTTCTCTGTAGTAGCAAGGTGATAACAATAGGCTCTAGAATGATACTCAAAAGAGTCTTATAAACTCTGCCGTCCCGTAGAATACGAATGTACAAATTCGATTTTTTGAGCTATAACGATGTATATATTTACGATAGTATCTTTTCTTGTAAACAGATCGAAATCGTGTCCACAATGTCGCAACAAAGTGACGGACAAGTGCATGTTCCGCTTGTACCCGACGATATCGAACGACATCACGTCGGGGGAGGACGTGGCGACTCTCCAATCGAGGCTGGACGACGCCCAGCTCCAGCTGAGGCAACAGAAGACGATCTGCAAAGACAGGGAGGACAAACTCTACGCCATACAGATGGACTTGAAGAAGAATGAGTAAGTGTTAAGGGAGATTTTGTGGGTATGTTTTGTGGTTGTGAGATGGTAGTTTGTGATGATGTAGTTTTATAGAAGGATTAATGATGTCTGATGTATAGTGACGTGTATAAAAGGATGATGAAGGAATTATATTGTGAGGATTTTAAAATTATTGCTACACGTGTATTACTTATGTATGTTGAAATTGAGAGAATTATTGGGAGGAATTGCTAGTCTGAGATGGTTCCAATTAGGTATTACCATTTTAAAATGGGATTTTAGGAGCATGGCTTCTATTTTATCCCCATGCTTGTCCTCTCATAAGCAAAACAGGGTTATGTCTATTTTTTGCTGGGTTAGTCTCCGATACAAATGGTGATAGCTTTTTGATCTGCCTTGTTGTCAAGTTATTTTCAAAAAAATCCTTTACTTTGAACGCCATGGTAAGCTTTAGAATACTTACAAAAAAATGTAAATTACAGAGAGATATTAAAAGCATACGAGAAGAAACTGGTAAGTCGCGAATCGGCCGTGAACGGTCTCCGAGAGCAGGTGGAGTACCTCAAGATGCAGAACAAGGAGACGACCAGGCTGAAGGAGGAGAACGAGACCTTGCAACAGAACATGCAGCTGTTGAACGGGTGAGTAATAACAATCTGATATTAGTACTAACTTTTGACGAAATACTATGGCAGTGTAACATGATAGTTTTCTATTATAGCTTATTCCGAAAAAAGTAAATTTAAGTAGGCCTTACTATTTTGTATAATTGTACTCATACTATTTAAACATACATACGTAAACTGACGTCTGAGTTCCCCCGAGGAGTAGGCAGAGCTGTATTTTTTCTCCCAAATTTCGCCGGGTATGTATCAGTCGGACATTTCTTAATTCTTTCTCATCATCAGCCCATATACGTCTCACTACTAGGCAAAGGACTTATCTACAGCTGTGACTGTTTAGGCCTTAGTCCACCACGTTGGCCTAGTTGGTTATTAATGAGAATTTCTTAAAAAAAACAACAATAATTAAACCCAATCACTGATCCAATTGCCCGACCCCAAAACCTGAAATCTTCAGATCGCACGGCAAAAACTCAATAAAGTAATAACATATCTAAAATTTCAGCCTGAACAACATACTAAACGCAACGTGTGAGGACGTGGAGAAAATGCTGCAAGGATATACTGATGTTCGCACCGTTGCCGTCTTTGCAACGGCCCTCAAAAGGTACATTTACTATATTATACTGTATTAATGTATATATAATCGTCACTATACTACTATATGTTAATATGTTAATGTATTTATGCTTACTATATAATGTGCTCTAAATTAGAACGTCTACTTTTCTTTCTTGGAATTATTTTATTCATTTAGTAGGCTTTATTATATACCACACATACAAAATTAAAATCAACAGAATCTATAAACTATTGTGCCATAAATGACGGTCTTGTCGCTTTTAGTGATATCTCCTCCAGCAACCTAGAAAAAAAATGAATATAAAGGGGGTGGTCACAACACTAAAAAAAAAATGAAATAACAAAAACAACAAAATTTATTAATAAGAAAATTAAATTATCATACCAATTAGTAACCAGTTTTGAATATTTGTTAACCTTAAAATTAACCTTTTTTTACTTTTTCACAATTTCAGAGGTCTTTGTGAGTCTGAAGCGAAGAAGCGTGAGATAAGAGACAAGCTACACACGGCCAAACAGCAGATCGCTACTGAGAAAAACACCGTTGCAGACTTGCAGGCCAAGTTGCTGTGAGTATTCGTCAAACCCACACTAGGAAATTAAATTCCAGACTCGAAAGAAATATTTACTGTATCCGAAACAATTAAAATTGGCTTTATGAGTTTAATATAATACAAATAAACATTATTGTACATAAAAAATAAAAGAAATATAAAAAACAGAATATACTACAATTGCCAGTGTTTTTGACAACAGAATATATAAAAAAAAAAAGAATTTAGCATAAAAATTACTCGGTCTTTATAGTTCTAATGTATTTTATCATATTTTGACCAAATAAATGCATTTATGCACACCTTTTATTTCCATCATAATCAGCATATATATTGTACCGCAGTATTATGACAAATTATTCCCCCTTAGATTTACTGAGCTTCATTGCTCGGCGCCATTACTGTGCGTGCTGTTGATCTTGGAGTACAGGAACTAGGAGGTAGAGTAGGTACTCTACCGTGCGCCTAAACTTTAAGGCCTTCACTACTTATTACCCATTTTTATACATACTAATAATTAAATAAATACACCCAACAGTCACATACATAGCTCTGACCCCACACTAGGTTACAAGACCTGTGTCGTGGGTATCAAACACTACGAGAGACTTTTTCGGTCTCACAAACACCCAGACCAGAAACAAATATTTGTGGATCACACAAACATTTGTCTCGGTGCGGGGATCGAACCCGCGGCCTGTCGTTTCGCAAGCTGGTGTCTAGCCAACTGCGCCACGGGGGCTGTCGAATACAAGAAAAAACTTTAATTAATTCTGTATATTTTTCCAGGCAAATGGAAGACAAGCTCTCCGACATGGAGCGCAAGTACAAGACTGTAGCCAAGAGGAAAGCTGGAGACATGGCCGATGGAGACCAGGACTCTACACACACAGAGTCAGCGGCCAAGCAGCAACGGTCCCTAGACTTGTTTGAGCTCAGCGGACCCATGCTTACTGTAGACAATGATGATAGCATTGTGAGTATTTCATGCATACAGTATACAGCTTGTATTCAAACCTTGATCGGAAACGAATGCAGGTAATAGGTAAGGTGATCACAAACACATTGCCGTTAAAGAAATACGTGACAAAACATAAAAGTTTTGACGTTTTTCCGTAGAGTGTATGGAAAACGTATTTTTTTTTATTTTTTTTATCGGGATTTTCTTTAGTGCCAGAAGGTTTGTAATTACATGAAATATTACCAGCCTCAGTTGCCGATCACGGTGTGAATATCTTCTTTATGTCCCACTGCTGGACATGGGTCCACTCTACAATTGTGGAGTACTGAGGCCTTAGTCCATTATGCTGGTGTTGTACGGGTTTGCGGACTATACTAATCTACGAAATTCTTAAAAAAATTGTGTGCGGGTTTCCTCAAGATGTTTTCCTTCACCTATAATGTTCGTGGTAATTGGAATCAATACACATATAATTTCTAAAAGTAAACCCCTATTCGAGATTCTCGATCGCACCCCTTAACATTGAGGCCATCACTATATTCTACATCTGTACAGAAAAAGCAAGCACGTTCACACGCGCTTGTAGGCTCTAAGCCTCTACCAAAGAAACCAATGACAATTATTAAGGTACTTCACAAAAATATAGTGACAGTTGGTTGAATAAAAATATAAAAAAAAGCTTTTATGACTAAATAAAAGTAATAGTTGCGTATAAAAAAACGAATGAATACATTATTACAGGGGATGTTGGTGAACAAAATCGAGAGCGCAGACTCTCCGTACCTGAGTCTGAAGCAGAGCAGCCTGGCGCTGTCGGCGTTACAGCGCAACCCCAAACATACCAATACCCCAAACATATCTATGGACAAAATCAAGGTAAGTAAGCTAACAACATATCTTCTCCTTCTTCTTCATCAACCCACATACGCCCACTGTTGAGCACGGGTCTCCTCAACCATTGAGAGGGTTTAGGCCATAGTCCACCACGCTGGCCTAGTGCGGGTTGGCGGACTACACACCTAAGAAATTCCTAAGAACTTTTAGGTGTGCAGGTTTCATCACGATGTTTTCCTTCACCGTTAAAGCAAGTGGTAATTCAATTTGAATACACACATAACTTCGAAAAGTCAGAGGTGTGTGCCTGGAGTTCAAACCCGCGACCGCCGAGATTCTCGACCGCGCGGCTAAACCTCGAGCCCATCACTGCTTGTTACAACAACATATAGTGTAACATATATATATCAGTAGCGGTACTTTCATAGAAGCAAGAAAGGGTTACATGTTAATTGTGTACTGTCTAGATTATAATTGGTTGTTGTGAGGTCAGGATTTTATTATTCATACGTTAAATTGAATTTGTTACATGAAAATATAAAATTTGAAGATTATTATTATAAAGTAACAAATGGATTCAAGTTTGGTAAAATTTGATTTTGTTGTCCTAGATCTCATTTTTAATAATGATGTAATTTCTCATTATTATATTTCATTTATTAATAAATATTATTCAACAGCCATCAGAGCTAGCGATAATCAACGCAGCGCGCAACACGTTCATGAAGTCTGGAATGGAAAATGTACCCTCAAATAGTCAAAAATCAGTCAGCATATTCAGCAAACGAGAACCTCTCAAGCTAGACTCCTCAGAAGATCTGAAACTAACACAACCAAACATATGTTACGACGGTCTAGGAGGACATTCTAAGTTGGAGATCTTCCCCGTTCCAAATAATAAGCCGGTGAAGAATTTGATTCCCAAGCTGACGGCTAAACACAGGTTAAAACGACCAACCCCGGCTGGAAACCAGAATATATGCAAGATGATTGAGAAGATGATGGATAAGTAATGGTTGAGTGGTAAGTCTTTGGTGAATTCTGGGTGTATTTAAATTGCTCTCAATGGCCTTTGATGCTTCAAGAGTTATGTGGTGAAGCGTTTTGGTAAGGTGGAATGAAGGATTGAGAGATAAAAGATATAGTTATCTTGACATTTTTATAATTTATATACAGTAGACTCCCGGTAATCCGAAAAACATTTTGCATGGGAGTGTCGGACTATCGAATTTGTCGGATTATAGAGCTCCTTGTAATCCGACAAATTACAGATCCAATTGTAAAATTCTATGTGTTTGACTTCAAAATTAACATAATTAATTAATTTAAAAACATGCGCAACTTTACATTAGGAAATAATTGTGTACAAACATATGTACGTACTAAAATAATCAAAAATTATGAATGCATGAAAATATTTATCGTTTTTTTAACATTGTTGAAATGCCGGATTACAAGGGGTGCCGGATTAGACAGGGGCCGGATTACCGGGGGTCCACTGTATTAATCTTTGGCTGTCTGAGTACATTACATCTGAATTCGACAAAGAAATGCATTGCTATTTCTCAAGTATTAAGTGTTAGTAGTTACCATCAATATCGATAGCGTAATTTTTTGGGAACGATTTAAATTCACCCAGTATATTGACGTGTATGTAAAATAATTACCTACAAAATTAATTTGTTTTGGGTTTGTATTATATATATTTTTTAAATAATCTAAAAAATCGAGTATTTGTTTATTTATTTTAGTATCTGAAAACAATTTGCTACATTCTGAATGTATTGTGAAGTTAGGTACATATTTTACATACACATTGAATTCACGCCGTTTTGACAAGACTGTGAAGTTAGGTTCGAGTGTGTTTGTGTGTGTGCCAACAGAATCGGTATAATCAGGGTTGTCAACCTAACTGTTTAAATGTCAAATGTGTAAATAGGTTTTGTTGTGGCACGAATATCGTAAGTTTCAAAACAACCAAATCTCGTTAGATTATAAAAATGTTCAATATAAAAATACCAAGTATTTGTTCTATAGTGATGTAGTATGAGTGTCTAGATAAATAATCATTAGAATTATAAGAGCATTTTATGGTGCTTATCGAATTCAATAATGTGGGTTAAAAAGGGTTTTTTAAATAATTTCAATTATATGGTTTATATTTACTTATAAATGTAATGATTGTTACCATAATCACATTGTATTATGTATAAAAGAAGTAGATTTCACAGAAACCAAAAACCAAGAGCCACAATAAATGTTTTTACGCCATATAATATATACAAAATAATGCATAAATTATTTTTAAACAACCTAAAAAAATAGTAACTTTAAAAATCCACAATTTAACTCATAAGTAATCAATTTGAGTAAAAATTATCTTCAAGGGTTCTTTAATGGTTCATAGTTTTAGGTACTCATAGTTTTTTATGTTAATGTAATTATAATTGTTAATGTGCTTCAATGAATGGCAATATAAAATTGTACACACAGTCAGAAAGACAGGTAAAAAAATATATCTAATTAATATGCTATTTATGATTGATAAAAAAATGTTATGACTGTAGTTGCAGAAACATACCTCTGCCTACCCCTTGGGGTTATACTGGTGTGTCTTTATCAATAAAAAATATATTGCTAACTGTAAAAATATTTTAAATCAAGATCCAAAGATATATTTTTTTTACATTTGCAAACTACTTTATCACAAGAGTTTTTATGTACTGGTAATATGTTCATTTTTATCACAATTTTTTTAGTATTCAGAGAAGTAAATTGACATATTCAAATGCCAATTGTGTTCAAATAATTTTTAAATAATTTGCCAAATGCTCTATTCATAAATATGATTTCTAGTATTTTTTTAATCTAAATTCTCATTTTAAAAAGTTGGTAACCCAGTGAATGTCAGTTTACTTCTAATTTGTTAAAGTATTGTTTACAATCTACCACAGATTTACAAATGTTGTTTTATAAACTATAAGGTAGGGCACAAGTATACCACAATAATATAAGTTTGTTAGGAAACATTAAACATTGGTACCTCATTATTGTCATGAGTAAGGGTTTAGTTCGTTTATACAAATTATATTGAAAACCTATATGTAATGTCTTAGTAACAGTTAAATTTTGAATAGAACAGAACAAAAACATTTTAAACTGGTTGTATAATATTTATAAGTAACTTTGACATTGCAAAATAGGATCTAATGGTGAGTGTCAATTAGGTGTAAAGTCATTTCCATAAGCAATTAGAGAATGAATAGTTTTTATATTGTTAAAATTTTCAAACCAACATCTAAACCCTCCTTATTATTTATTCTTGTTATTAGTCATAAATGTGTTTCATTATAAATGATTGTTGTACCATAAATAAATTTTGGCTAATTGCACCACTAATGGACAGTCAAGCATACCGGTTAACTGTTAAACTATACAAAACAGACAGTGATAATGCAAACTACAGGTTCCTATTTCAAGACAGTTTTTATGGAATAAGTTTTCTATACAATCTTATATTTAGCTGCAAAGTACAATAAACAGAGTAAATTACTTAACCGTTCTTAAAATGCAATAGACTAAGAATTTGGCAGATTTGTAAAATGTTATTGTTGCAAAATTGATGTTACAAGATCAGCACACACACTAGTTAAATAAAATATAAGATTGATTTTTAGTGTTATACAATAGTGTTTTCATATCTAAACTGATCAACAATCAAAAGCCAAGATAATTACTTAAAGTAATAAAGTGATTTATCAAATTGAATTATATAACCTGTCAATATCTTGTAATACTTTATTTTCCACCTTTATGTGCTTTGATCTTGAAACACCTACAGATTTGTAGTTGAAAGCATTTAAAATGTTATTTAACACAACCAAATTACTGTTAATTCTTATAGAACCGAAAAACCTCAGTCAGTGCCAATTCCTGTATTACTCTCAAACTATACTAGAAATAAATTTATGATAATTCAGTTATGGTTTACAGAAGTTGCTCAAAAAGATATTCTAGCTTAAAAAAAATTTGGATACAGTTTGTTATATAAGTAGTTTGTGTAATAGATTAGTTTAGAATCTTGTAGGTAGGCATGTTAAATTTTAATTAATGCATGATTCCTATCTAATATCATCACAATAGTAATTTCAATATAAGCAGCTTGTCTATGGTAATCTTGAAGAGTAATAAAATAGTTTGAATTAATAATAATATAACTTTTTGGAAGGTTCTGTGCATATAAAAAAGTGACATAATATGTATGACAACTCCTTTATTTGTAGATTTTGAATGATCAATATTCAATAATAGAATATCAAAATTTATGTAGGAATTGTTTAGTGTATCTTTTGGAAATAATAAAGAATTAAAAATGAGGTGAAATAATATCCCTCTTAAAATATTCTTCTAAGAAAATACAAATACTTTAAACATTACACACTTTTCCCCACCTATTTATGTGAAAAAATACCTAATGTTGATGTTGTAATTTCATTAATATTCTGTGTTGTTAAGTCATGGTAAATGAAAGACATACATAGTTACTGTGATGTTATTAAATGTTTCGATTTGATTGTTCTTACTTGCTTCATGCAAGTAGCACTGTTGAATGTAATGAATTAAAAATAAGAGTTTGTATCTGTAGTTATTGTTAATTTATTAAAGAGACTGTTAATTACGTCATTATTAAATTGGATTGATGGTGCATTTCGGTAGTTTTATTTTCCTTTTTTTGCTTTACTCAAACTTTAGGAAGTAAGTTTTGAAGAAGGTTGTGTGTCACAAATAAAAAAAATCGCATTATGAAAACTGGTAACACCATTAACTAGAAAAGAAAAACAACTTGAAAGAGTTGAGTGTAATTAGTTATTAGTATGTAGTGTGCTGGAGGACTACTTGAAGTGAAAGACCACTTGTACTGTCGTATGTCGAATGTGTTTTTATTGAGAAACATGCACTCCTTATATACAAAATAGTCCAGCGAGAGTGGCGCCCTCTGCGGGCAAGCGCGGGCGAAAAGCGCGGGAAACGAGCGCGTGCCAACGCGCGCCCCGCGTCCGTGCCCCCGCGCGCCCCGCGTCCGCGCGACTCTCGCTCACCTATAAATATTAGGCGCGTCGCGGTTTCGCGGTTATTCAGCGCGGCGCGTCGTCGGAAGAATCATCGGGCAGCTACTCGTCGTGTGCGGTGTGCGTCGCTCGTCGTGGGTCTCCAGAACTGTCGCCGGGCCGTGCTGCGTGTGTCGTCAAGCTTCGCTTCGTGATCAGCGGTGATGGCGTTTTCACGCCGCACTTGCTGTGGTTTCACTTGACTTGACGTCAAAAGTATGTGGCATTTTCATGCCGCGCCCATCCATTATCCAAAGTCTATAAAAGACTTATAAACGTATTATTATTCTACTCGCTGTGTTTTATTTATTGTCCCTTCTCTGTGTTTTATTTCTTTAATTCCTGGTAAATGGTATATTTGGTATGTCACGGTAAGGTAAGGTAAGGTGGTTGGTCTTGAGAGGTAAAAGGTAAGTATGCATGTTCTCTGTATGTGCGCGTGACGCCACAGTACTCCCCCTCAAGTGAAACGCACGGAGGGTTTCACTGAGCGTCCCGATCGTGTGACGTAGGGCTGCTTTGACGGCGGTGCTGCTTCTGACGATCGTGGCTCCGTGACTGTGGTGTCTGCCGGTTTCTTGCTCGAAGTAGGTGTCGAGGTAATCACGGCGCTTTCTTCATTGAATAAGTAGGCTGGTTTTAGTCTGTCTATTGATATTATTGTAGTGCGTAGTGGTAATTTTATTTTGAATGTTTTGCCACAACGCTCAAGTACTTCAAACGGTCCGTCGTAGGGCGGTGTCAATGAACTGCGTACCGTGTCGTTCCGAATGAACACGTGACTGCAGGTTGCGAGATCTTTATATACAAATGCATTCTTGCTTGAGGCGTATGTTTTATGTACTGGTGATAATGTTGACATAGTTTCTGTTAATCGGCGGACGAATTCGGTGTCTTCTATTTTTGGCTGAGTAGGCACAAAAAAATCAGATGGAACTCGTAGGGTGCATCCGTAGGTCATTAATGCAGGGCTGACATTGTTGTCTCGCAGGGCTGTGCGTAGGCCGAGTAACACTGTGGGCAAATCTTCCGTCCAGCGTGTGTTTGCGCCTCTTGCCATGAGCGCGGACTTCAGCGTGCGATGCCACCTTTCAATTTGACCATTAGCTTGCGGGTGAAATGGTGTTGTTCGAATACGTGTAACACCAAACTTTTTCATGAGTTCGTTGAATAGCGCGGACTCGAATTGACGGCCTTGATCGGTCGTCACTCGCGCGGGGCATCCGAAACGTGCGATCCATCCTTTGTAAAATGCGCGCGCGATTGTTTCAGCTGTAATGTCGCGCGTCGGGACTGCTTCGGGCCATTTCGTGCATCGGTCGATCATTGTGACGCAATATTTGTGTTCGTTTGATGTAGGTAACGGGCCGATTATGTCGATGTGCACGTGTTCGAAGCGGCTTGATGGCGGGAATTGACCAAGCTGGCTACTGACGTGTCGATTTATTTTGGCGCGTTGACATCCGATGCATGCTTTAGTCCATAAACCGATATCTTTATTCATTGACGGCCAAAAATATTCTGATGTTATTATCTTCCGCGTCGTACGAATTCCGGGGTGGCTTATTTCGTGTTGCGCTTGGAATGCGGCGTAACGATAAGCGGTCGGGAGGTACGGGCGGGGATGTGTAGTCGTGATGTCACAGGTCAATGAGCGATGCATTCCCGGTAGCGTAATTTGTGTAAATTTTAGGTTTGGTTTGATTTTTAATTTTTGTAACTCGGCGTCGGTGTCTTGGTCTTCTGCTAATTTATTGTAATCGATGTTTGAAAAATTTTCAATTGATTCTATGCGTGATAAGGCGTCTGCTGCGTGGTTCCGGTCTCCGTGCACGTACTTGATGGATGAACAGAATTGACTAATGAAGTGTAGTTGTCTCTCTCTTCTGGGCGTGTCACTGCTACTCGGTGGTCTAGTGAGTGCGTGCGAGAGTGGCTTGTGGTCTGTCCATATAGTCAAATCGTTGTTTCCTTCAATGAGTCGGCGAAAATGTTTTACAGCTGTGTAGATGGCTAATAATTCGCGATCGTACACACTGTAGCGGCGCTGTGTTTCACTCATTGTTTTTGAGTAAAATGCGAGCGGTCTCCATTTGTTATTAATTTTTTGTTGTAGGACGGCGCCTATACTCTTGTCGGAGGCGTCGGTCATGAGACATAGTGGTGCACTAGACGTTGGATGTGTTAATGTAGTGGCCTTCAGGATACTTTCGCGGCATAGTTCAAAGGCGGCGTCGGCTTCGGGTGTCCAATTAATTATTGTCTTATCGTTCTTCTTTTTGTTGTGGAGATATTTATTTAATTCGTGTTGCATTTCGGCTTGATGAGGTAGGCAGTCGCGATAAAAATTTATCATACCGAGAAATCTTCTTAATTCTTGCACAGTCTGCGGTTTCGGATAACTCGATATAACTTTTGTGCGTTCGTCGGTAGGTTTGATTCCTGCCTGGCTAACTTCATATCCTAGAAATTCAATTTTTTCTTTGCCGAATTCGCATTTATTAATGTTGAGTGATACGCCGTATTTGTTAAGGCGTTCGATCACTTGCTCCAAATGTTTTCTGTGTTCTTCGGCGTTGGTGGAGTAAACTAATAAATCGTCCACAAAACAAAAAACGATGTCGTCAAGGCCGCGTAGTACTTCGTGCATGAATCTCTGGAATGTTTGTCCCGAGTTGCGTAGGCCAAACGTCATGCAATTAAATTCGAAAAGGCCAAATGGTGTGATGATTGCTGTTTTGGCCGCGTCGTCCTTTTCAATAGGTATCCAGAAATATGCCATTTTTAAATCTAATTTTGAGAATATTGTTTTTCCATGTAGCTGGTATGTGAAATCTTGAATGCGCGGGATTGGATATCTATCTGGGACTGTTACTGCGTTGAGGCGTCTATAGTCGCCACATACACGTAATGACCCATCTTTCTTCTTTACTACGTGTAGTGGACTGGCCCAGGGACTCTTCGACGGCTTACAAATACCCATGTTGATCATGTTTTCAAATTCTTCTTTCGCGGCTTTGTACTTGTCCGGCGGCAGCGGGCGTGGCCTTGAGTAGATCGGCGCGCCCGTTGTTTCGATGTGGTGAGTGACGTCGTGTTTCGCGGGCGTTTTCAGTGACATCGGGCGTAGTATGTCGGGATATTTAGATAAGATGTCGTGGTATGGATGATCTTGATTTAATGTGAAAACACTTGGGTCGGTACTGTTTGTCTTGATGGCGTTTATATGTAGTTCAGTGACGCTGTCTATTAATTTTCTACGATGCAGGTCAATGATTAACTTATGGCTCTTCAAGAAGTCTGCGCCCAAAATGGATGTTTTCACGTCGGCGATAATGAATGTCCACTTGAAACTTCGGCGTAGTCCTAGGTTGAGCTCTAATGTACGCTCTCCGTAGGTACGTATCGGCGTGTTGTTGGCCGCGAACAATTGATACGACGTGGATTCTTTTGATCGATCGCTTCTCTTGGCTGCAAGCACGGAGATATCTGCTCCGGTGTCGATCAAAAATTTTTCCCGCGTGCGAACGTCAATGACGCATAGGCGGTGACTAATACTAGGAACATCGATACCCGCCGCTATCGGTGTTGTTTCTAGTTTAAATTCTTCTTAGAGCATGGAGATATACACCGGCGAGCTTTATCGCCGAAACGGTAATGGTATCTGCATACCCATTCTCTGTCCCCCGGTTTGATTGTTGAAGCGCTGCGATCAGCTGATGTTATACTTCGCGAGCGCGCGCGGCGGCGAGGATCAAACGAACGGCCGCGGCGTTGTTGAGCGTGGAATGTGTTTCTTTTGGCGCGTAACTCGGCGATTTCGACGGACATGCGCTCGAGTTGTTTTGATATTATGTCTATTTGGCTATCTTGTTTAGTAGTGCAGCTAGGTGAGGTGACGCAGGCGACCGTCGGGCGGAGATTTGTATGCTCGCGTATTTTGTCGGCGATTGTGGCGAGCGTGTCGAGACTTTTTTCCGTGGTTATGGCTAAAATGCTTCGTATTTGCTCCGGCATTTGTCTCAGCCATATTAATTTTAGCGCGTCGTCTGTGAGCATTTTTCTGTTCAGCTCTTGCATACGGCGTAGGAGTTGGCTAGGTTTGTCATCGCCAAGCTCCAAACCGCCGAGAAGTTTCTCCAGCTGGCTATTAGCCGACTCTTGGTAAACGGCTATTAGGCGTTCTTTTGTGCGCTGGTATTTATTTTCGCCGTGGACGTCGAGGATAACGTTGCTGATTTCCTGGATATCTCTCACGTCGAGTGCTGGGATGACAAGCTCGAACTTTTGTTGCTCGCTAGGTTTCGATGCGGCGACGACGGCTTCAAACTGGGCGAACCATAGTAGCGCATTTTGGCGCCAAAATGGCGGAATGCGGGACTGCAGGGATACGGCGGCGATGTGACGTTCTTGATTTTGCATGGTGGAATCTGGATTTCTTGCAGAATGACGATGTGGAATAATCTTCGGGCAAACGGGCAGAGTTTCTTCTAGTCAGATGGCTTCTTTTTCTTCTTGCTTGCTGTTCTTCTTCGGGGTCACCAATTGTAGTGTGCTGGAGGACTACTTGAAGTGAAAGACCACTTGTACTGTCGTATGTCGAATGTGTTTTTATTGAGAAACATGCACTCCTTATATACAAAATAGTCCAGCGAGAGTGGCGCCCTCTGCGGGCAAGCGCGGGCGAAAAGCGCGGGAAACGAGCGCGTGCCAACGCGCGCCCCGCGTCCGTGCCCCCGCGCGCCCCGCGTCCGCGCGACTCTCGCTCACCTATAAATATTAGGCGCGTCGCGGTTTCGCGGTTATTCAGCGCGGCGCGTCGTCGGAAGAATCATCGGGCAGCTACTCGTCGTGTGCGGTGTGCGTCGCTCGTCGTGGGTCTCCAGAACTGTCGCCGGGCCGTGCTGCGTGTGTCGTCAAGCTTCGCTTCGTGATCAGCGGTGATGGCGTTTTCACGCCGCACTTGCTGTGGTTTCACTTGACTTGACGTCAAAAGTATGTGGCATTTTCATGCCGCGCCCATCCATTATCCAAAGTCTATAAAAGACTTATAAACGTATTATTATTCTACTCGCTGTGTTTTATTTATTGTCCCTTCTCTGTGTTTTATTTCTTTAATTCCTGGTAAATGGTATATTTGGTATGTCACGGTAAGGTAAGGTAAGGTGGTTGGTCTTGAGAGGTAAAAGGTAAGTATGCATGTTCTCTGTATGTGCGCGTGACGCCACAAGTAATTAGTGTAAGTAAAATATTTTTATCCTACAAACAACAAATAGGTATAAACACAAATGACAAAATATAGCAGTCTACAGTCCCTCCTGCCCATTGTATAATATACTTCTCCTATCTCTACTCTACTATACTTTTAGTAATAGATTCAGTTCGATATCGCTTGATGCCGGGCAATTCGGTTACCTAATGGTTGGATTACTGCCCAAAAAATACACATCCTAATTATTTTTATTAAATTTATAGTATAGAATGTATTTTAATTTATTTCATTCACATAAATTAAATAACATGGAACAAATAACAAAAAGAAAATATTAGTGTTTTCAATTGGTTAATATTTGGCTAAGAGAACTCTGATCGTAATCATAACTAAATGATAAACTGAACGTATTTTTTGTTGACATTTTCTATGACAGCTCATGCCCGAGGCGAGAGTAAAGCTCGATCCGCCGATTTTATTTATAAAATATCACTTTCGTCTATTAATACACCGACAGATTACTTTTAGAACAACATTCAGACACAGTGGAGGCGTTTAAAGGCGTAGTGTTTATGATACAAGCGCGTAATTTAACGTAATACACGACGCAAATCCTTTGCGCGAATCAAAATATTTTTATTTATAAAAAGACACTTGCGAGAAAATGTGCTCAATAACAAACGTGAAGCGTATTTATGTAACGGGAGAAATGATTTTAATATAATATTTCGGGTGAAATTATATTCATTCAAATAAAATCAGTTTTATTGATAAGATTGTAATCAGTGTGTCGAAGCTGATTAGAACATCGAGAAGTGTGAATTGCGTGTGAAAAGAACGATAATCACGCCTGAAATGTGGTATTGATGGATTGTGTGAACATTTGGCTGTTTGTTAAGTATTAAGTGCACAAAAATGCCTGGTAAAATCAAAGTGAAGGTTCTGGCGGGCCGCAACCTGCCGGTAATGGACCGGGCTAGTGATACTACGGATGCGTTCGTGGAGATCAAGTTTGGAGGAGTCACACACAAGACTGATGTTTGTAGGAAGTCACTTAACCCTCAATGGAACAGCACAGAATGGTACAGGTTTGAGGTAAATTTAATTCACAGTTTAAATAACAACCTTATGAATATATTTTAAATTGTATTTTAAATACCCATTAACTAATTCAGGTAAATAGAATTTAGGCATATTTTGAAATTCCTTCACATGGACAATAATAACCTATTTTACTTTTGAGTTATTTGTAGATACTATACAAAAAAGTTATAACTACTATAGCTACAAATTCCAGGCATTAATATAAAATATCCATCACATCTGTTTTTGTTAATCTTCTTAAGCTTCTATAGTTTGAGAACTCAATTTTCTTTGAACTGAAATATTTGGAATTAATTTCAGTGTAATAAGAATGATACATAGCATATATTCAGCATTTAAATATGACTGTTGAAAAGCAATTTCTTTTAATTTTTTGGCCTAAAATATTTTTTCAAAACAACCATTTGCATAGTTTACTTGTATTTAGCTTTTAAAATCCTCTTAAGTGCAGCTATTATCATAAAAATGGTGAAATAGGTTAGCTGAATTAAATAAATTTTCATACCCTTCACTAATTTTTCATCATCATCAGCCCATTCAGTGGCGGTACTTCCATAGAAGCCCGAAAGCCCGAAAGCCCGACTTGCCTTACATAGTTCCGAATAACGAACTTAACAATTGTTTATTTATAAAATAATGCTATAAACGTGAATGTGAGTACTAACCGGTAGGTATTTATTAGTCCTACGTACCAAAAAAATATGCTGCTACTAAATAAACATTTGGGCTTGCCTTAGTTTGACACCCTAGGCACGCCACTGCAGCCCATATATGGGGCAGCTGGGTACAGGCCTCTTCTTCAACTGAAAGTTTTTAGGCCTTAGTTAACCATGCTGGCCTAGTGCAGATTGAAATACTAAACACCCATGAAAATTTTAAGAATCTATTCCTAACTTTTAATACTATTCCATACCTAAGGGAATTCAGAAATGTCAGTGATGTTACAAATACTTGAGTTAAATGTGAGAATGTTCAAACCTATTTCAGAATATTACACCATTTGCTTCATACTTTATTACGGCTATAATTCAATTTTCATTGGTCCATAAAAAAGATTTGCAATGACATAAATTTTGAAATTATATCTACAGTTGTCTCTTAATGAGGGATAAAGTCTAATTGTGATGAGCAATGCATTAACTAGTCCTCTTAATAACCATTGTTTTAATTATGATCTGAGAGAACATTCTTGTTTGTTTCAAAATGAATTTATATTTATCTTACACATCAACATTAATGAAAATCTTTTTCAGGAACTTTTTGTTATTTTGTTAAAAGATTGCCATAATAAAGTAGAAACTCAATTACCCAGACTAATTGTTTGCCAAATTATACCTTAGGGGGCTGTAGTAATAAATATGTATAATATAAGGATAAGCCTAATACTTTGCTAGTACTAATGTCTATGGAAAAACAGTGACAGTAGTACATAGATAGATATTAATGTTTAAATCATTATTGGTTCAAGGCATTTTGAGAAAAAAAAAGGAGATATACTACTGACCCCACAATAAATAATTTTATACTGGAAAAATTATATGTAATGCTTTTGGGTGTCTATGGAAGTACCGCCAAATATGGAAAATATGGATATGGTTAACTACCCAGGCTTCATAGGTCTCTTTTTTTCTCATACTAATTGTAATAATTATCTTGAGTAAATAATATTAGGGTTAAATGGTTCTAGTTGGATTCTAATAATATAAAACAAAAATGAAAAAAATGTGGACCTTATTTATTTATGTTACTTAATGAAACTACTTCTTTCCTGCTTTATTGATAAACATTGTTATAGTTAACAACGCAAAGTGGATTAACTATTAATGTTTATTAGTATGGCTGTAACTAACAGACAAATTGAAATATAATTTTCCCATATCACCTCCGTCAAGGATACTTGACAAAACATTAAACATTTGGCCAATATGATCGCCAATTGCCAAGTGGCACGTTTTAGTATTTTTACATTAACGTCTGGCGTTTGTCTGCCATTTATCTGTGATGTCAATGTAATGAGTGTGCGGTACTGAAGTATGACGCTCTCCAATAGATTGCGTGGTTTTATGTGTGTTTTATTTACATTGGCTATGAATATATAAGCTAATATATTAAAAGGGCGTTGTTAACCGGTACTAGGAATAATGCGATGACTGTTATAATAAAATCCTCGTATCAGTGTCTTACAAATGACCAACCGAAATGTTTTAATTTGAAATTCAAACGATAAAATACAAGATAATGTTAACAATTAGGAACGCAATATTTTCATTGTTCATTAATCCTATTTACTAATAATGCTATGCTATCAAAATTCGTTTCACGTTAATGTTTTCGACTGAATTTTTAAGTTGGTGTGCCTAAATTAATAATGTTCGTCTCCCAACAAATAACTTAAATAATGAAATTGCTGTAAGTATGAATATTCGTTTGTTTTCATTATCGTATTGGTACTGTTTAAATATATTGTTTGTGGTCAACGAGTTTCACTTGTTTGCTCGAACAATTTTTCGAGACCGAAATTTCCAAAAAGCCCTCTTCGAATTTGCATACAGATAGTTATCAATATAGCCATAGTTATGTCAGTAAAGAAATGTCGCATGATTAAAAAAAATACTAATTAATCAATAATTAGTCCATATTCGTCCATTGCTGGCACGGGCCTCCTCAACATTAAGAAAATTTACGCCCAAGTCCACCACGCTGGTTTAGTGTCACTTAGAAGTAGCTTTGGTAGATGTAATATTAATAATGGGCTGAGTATATAACAAGCAACATCGTATACACATTTTATCTCTTCCTGGCTTGGTAAAGTGAGCATTCTTGCATCTTGCAGTCCATTGAAAAAAAGCATTTACGTCCTTCTCAACATCTTTCTCAAATCGGGATACCAATACCGTTACTGTTTAAATACTGTTATAATGTCAAATAAATTCGGTTGCAATAAGCGATGTGTTTCACCTTGACAAAAATATATTGTGTCAAGGAAATAAAAGAGAAATATAGATAACATTATTTTTATATACGTCGCAAAGTTCTATAAATACATATTCACTGCCGAAGAGATTTTTTCTTAAACTAATAGTTTGTTTGCCTGTACGTAAACATAATCGTAAATGGTTGCCATACTGCGCGTCTTTCCAACATTCCGCATTATTTGGGCTTCATATCGAGTGATTCAATCCAGATTGGTGTAGTTAATTGGGTGTCTGCCAAATGCGGACAGCTTGTCTGTTCCATTGCTTTTAGCTTTAGCACATTGTTGTCTTCCAGCGTATAGGTCAATTTGGGTTATTACTCCCTGTGGGTGGTGCCTGTTTTGGAGGGATATTTGGCCGCATATCTCATTAGCAAGGAGTGTCACTAAAAAGACTTTTTGATATTTTTATATGGTCTTGAAGCAGGCAATGATTTATGTATACTTTGATTGTAAGTTTTACCTACATTTTAAGTTTTAAATCGTATAAGAAATTACAAGGTACACGGAAGTCCTGAATACCCAGACCCTGAATGCCTACATATGTTCTTGACAGCATTCGTGGCGCAATAAGAAATTGATTAGCTCGCGAGACCAATGTGTCCCTTGTGGTTGTTTGCTAGATCGAACAGGCTTTTGAAGTTTTTATAACCATTATAGGTGATTAGTTTTAATGTGAGGCTAGAGCTCTATGTGTATGAACTAGGCGCAATGTACTGAAGGTAAAAAAGTAAACATATTTTCTTCGTTACAGACAAATTGTAGTGGTTTTGTTGTTAAAAAAGAGGTTAGGTTGAGTCTCGTCGAGTTTCACTACTTGGTGGCTTTTCCCTACGTGCCATTGTTGATACTGATGTATAGGACTTTTAGTGGCAAGTCTCATAATATGATTGTGTTCTGGTCTATCACATTAAATAGCATCTGTTGCAACTACTACCATGTCTCAAGGACCCAAGTTATAAAGACAAGATAATAGTTGGCAAATAATTCCATAATTTTACAATTGGCAAATAATTCCATTTTTTTCTAGGTTAGGTTATAGATTTGACCATTAATATATTATGTCTTTCCAGGTGGACGAGTCAGAACTACAAGATGAACCTCTACAACTGCGTTTAATGGACCACGACACATACTCGGCAAACGATGCTATCGGCAAGGTCGTGATCAGCTTGGCGCCGCTACTAGCTAGAGAAGCTAATAATGTTAGCAGTACCACAGCGCCCCATGGAGGTGAGTTTCACATCATAGGTTTATTCTATACTGTTCTTTATTTGCTTGTTGATGTCACGGTATAGAACGGTCTAAATAAGCATCGACTTAGGACTACTACGACAGTTTCCTAGTCATCACAATTTGCCCAGTTTGTGTAGCTAATAAACTAAGGAAAGTGTTCGCAGTGTGTGACTGAGTATCTGTGCGTGAAAGTGTCATTAGGAGTCCTAAAAATTTGGCTTAAAAACACGATTGATCTATAGGATAAAGCGTTTTACACCTTCTGCTTTAGCGTATTTGGCTACACACCACGAATGCGATCCTCGATCAAGACTTGTATCTTAGTGTGGAGCCAAAACTATGTATATGACTGTATGTTTATTTGTTATTTTCCAGGAGCTGTAATGTCAGGTTGGATTCCTGTGTTCGACACAATGCACGGCATCAGGGGCGAGCTCAACGTCATAGTGAAGGTGGAACTTTTCTCCGACTTTAACAAGTACAAGACTTCTAGCTGCGGTGTGCAGTTCTTCCATTGTAAGTCAATTAGTATACAGGGTGTATTTAGACCGTTATCGAAAACTGAGGCAGGTAATAGCGATAGCGATTACAAACCCCCTGGCATTAAAGAAAATCCCGACAAAAAATAAAATTTTTGAGGTTTTCCATACAAACAACATACTTTTAACACCGATGGCTGTATGGAAAACGTCAACATTTTTATTGTTTGTCGGGGTTTTTAATATCGCCACTGGGTTTGTGATCACCCTCGCTATTACCTGCCTCAGTTTTCGATCACGGTCTAAATACACCCTGTATATTAGTATAGATATACCACCACACAAGTTTTGTACGTATATGTAAATATTTGGATGAGGACCCAGTAAATAATTTTTATGACGGTAGTCTATCAATGTTTTAGAAAAAGGAAGGATATTAATGTAAACACATACTATGGAGGTGTGTCGTAGGTGCGGTAGTTACGAGATTCCCGGCAAAATGTGTGGCAGTGGACCCCTTTTTTAACGACAATAAAGCGTCTCTATTAGCTTGTATAGACTACTAAAAGGAGATGTCAGTGTCTCTATTAAGAGATAAATGTTAACGGTGTTAAATAATATTTGTTTAAGATCTAAATTTTGCGATTCCTTAAGAATGCTGGTACCTTTTTCAAATGTACAACAACAGCACAAGATGGAAGAATCATGTTTTACTCTAGTATATATCTTGAAATTTGCAAGAACACTGCCAATTTGTAACTAATTGATGCGCTCGCTCCACTTACGGACTTGGCCAGAATACCGACAGAAATTATTTCAGTGCCAAATTTGATCACATTGTGTACGTGGATGTTGCGTTTCGCTTACACAACTGGCATACGATATATATATTGAGAAAATTAAAAAAGTTTAAATAAATAATAACAAAATAATAATCAAAACACATGCAAATACTGTGTGTAAAACGACAGTGGTGACGGCTTCGAGGTTTAGGCGCGCCGTCACAACCAGACTTATTCGAACCCCAGGCACACTCATGTCTCTCTCTATGAATTATCTCACACCGTAACTGTTTAGGAAAACATGGTGACAAAACCATGCACACCTAAAGTTCTTAGGAATTTATTAGGTGTTATTCGGCCAATCCGCATTAATCCAGCGCAGTGGACTTAACTCTCTCAGTTGTAAATACGTCCCATGCCTAGCATTAGGACCTATATTTTGTTTAGGGACCCAACTCAGCTAAGCGGACAATAGTTCCGCGCGACGAGTTGGTAGGCCAGAGACCCCGACATACCCCTCACGTCCTCCCCCGGGGTACCGAACGAGGGAGCTTAAGGCACTTTCCTCTTGTGAAAAAAAAAAGCTTTAGGACCTATATTTTGCTCTCCTCCTATAGGTCCCTCAATACCGCCTGGATACCGAGCTACCTCGATCCACGGCTTCGTTGAAGAGTTGGTGGTGAATGATGACCCCGAATACCAGTGGATCGACAAGATCAGGACCCCCCGGGCGTCCAATGAGGCCAGACAAGTAGCCTTCATCAAACTCAGCAATCAGGTAGTAACAGATGAAATTTAGTTTAAATGCTGGGTCAATAGAATAATCATTTTTTTCTTCATTAAAGTTAGCAAACTTAGGTATTATTACATAATAAAATATTTATGAATTGTGGGTTAATATAATGATATTTATCTTGTTTTTGTCTTGTACCTATGTGACGTAAGGGGGTTGAAAAAGTATTCAAAATATATTTTACATATACTTGTTATAAAAGCGAACGCTGTAGGTTTATGGATTCTATTTTAAACTCAGGCTGTGGGTCTAACAGATAAAATTTTGTATTCTGACTGTTACAAACTGTAGAGTTGTGTCTCGTTTTACTTCGCGCCATACATCATGAAACATAGTATAAACCAGGGCTTCCCAAACTGTGCGTCGGGGGCGTCGCGTCAACATCCTGGGGGCGTCGCGAGGCGATCGGCAAACATTCGCTGTCCGTATTTTTCTGATAACCTCATATTACGCTGACCACTGCTGTTTTTATTTCCAGTAAAGTAGGTAGTTTTGGTGATGGGGCGGGGGGGGGGGGGGGGGTGCGTCGCAAGAAAAATAACAATTCTATAAGGCGTCATAGTGTAAATAAGTTTGGGAAGCCCTGGTATAAACAATGCTTTGTTTATGAGTTACGAAACACTTTATTATACACAGACATTTTTATACATAGGGCGGTGAAAAGTATATGGTCTTTTCCAGGCTAGTTGGTTCATCAATTATAAGAATTTAACTTCAAGAAGAATGATAACGAAAGGTAAATATTAATGGCTAGTGTAACCTCCTCAGGTGCAACGTCTCATTGGCTTAAAAGCTGCTGAGTTGGGCGCCAACGCTGTGGTGGGTTATCAACAAGATTTCGATCTGGAAGGAGAAGCAGGGGTCGTGGCAAGAGCTATTGGTATGTTTTGAATAGTAGTTACAAATGTCAATTGAAAAAATAAAATCTATTTATTTAAACTTTATATACACATATGTACAAAGTGGGACTTAATGCCATTATAGTTATATATCATGTATATGTCTGAATTTTCTAATTGGGCTAGCTTAAATTGACTGCTTTATAGTCTCGCGGCCTTCTGAATCCTGGTTCAGGCAATTTTTTTTTCATTATTAAATTCTCAGTGATACCACATCGCTAATACATAAAGAACGACAATAATTTTGTCTACTATTACGTGCAGTAGTGAAGAAATGTGTCTTTATCACCTTTCTTTTGAGCTATCATCATCAGACCTGTTGTTATAGTTACGTGATGAATAATCACGCCACTCCATTCTTACAGGTACAGCAGTCAGCATATCACCTATACCTACTCAAAGTCAGCAGATAAACGTACCGCCTTGTACACAACAGTGAGTTTTAACGAAATACATATGTAGAATTAGAACATGGAAGTAGTATATGATTGGTATACCAAGGAAAAATAAAAGTCCTCGGCTAGTTACGGCTTTCGAATGAAACTCTAGTTGAAATAAAAGAAATATTAGGTGATGATAACTACATAATAGAACAACTAAACTGTTGTACTAAGAGTCAACTTACGAGATTAAAAAGATGTTGGTTCGATCCCAACCTGGCCTATAATTTAGTCGGATATTCGCGCATAAGGAATTTGTTATCCCCCTCAGATCCATGAAAAAATCCCATTAAACTGATTTTCTAAGTGTGTCTAAGTTTGTCAGCAGAGCAAACTATGCGCTTAAGGTTTTCTTAATAAATATTAGTTATCACCATATTTTGAATCAGCCGCACACTTGACAAAAGCTTTAAATGTGCGTATTCAATGTTGTTTAGAATAACAAATTTAGAAAATGTGATAAACGAAACAACTCATGGAAATTTTCTGTTTGCATGGTTTGTTGTGTATCGCTTGTACTCACAATCAGACAGTTGAAAAAATACTTGGACATTTTGGCCTCTGATGGCGACAATATAACCGACCTGAAACAATATTATGAAACGCATCAGGATGAATTGCAGAAATTGCTGAGTATTCTTAACCCGAATGCGTCGTCCCTTCTCGATGTACCAATGGATGATGATGACGACAGAAGTCTAGATTTACCAAGACCTTCCAATGCGAGCAGTTATGCAGGCAGCTTTTCTCTGTACCAGGATGATTATATCTCCACTAAAAGTCTTAAAGACATAGCTGAAGATCAAACAGATCTAAATCGACTCTTAAATAGAAAAGACGACTATGATTCAGACTCGTCTGGCCCTATGCAGAAAATCAAAAAGTTCAAATCAAACTTTTTTTCGAAGAAATTCTCGATACGTTCACGAAAATCTGAAAAAGACAGCGATCAAGTGTCGTTGAAATCGAATTCATCGGACAGTTCTAGAATCACACTTGTGGATTTGAAAAATGAATTCAAAAAATTAAAGAGGATTAAAAAACCAAAGTTCCGTAGAGCTATCTCTAACTACGAGGAAGAAGGAGAAGGCATGGCTTCTATACTCGCTAGATCAGTAATTCACGCGCATACCAGCCTAGCATGTATTGCTGAGAAAGATTCTGAAAATTCACCCAGTTCTACAATGAGGCGAACGAGTGAATCTGAACCTACGATCAATGTTAGCGATGACGACAAAAATAGAAAAGGAAATGCTGAAACACCTGGCGATGTCAGACATGAGCACACTCGCAAAGTTCCTGAAATACACTTCACATCGCTGACTAACATAAGTTCAGATGACGCTGTGCCCGAGCGTGAAAGAAAGATATCAGAATCTTGTCCGACAAGTCCAGTAGTGGTTAGAAGCGATCCTCATTTAAAACTGCCAG
The DNA here is from genome assembly GCA_030295005.1 of Cephonodes hylas. Classification (NCBI taxonomy): domain Eukaryota; kingdom Metazoa; phylum Arthropoda; class Insecta; order Lepidoptera; family Sphingidae; genus Cephonodes; species Cephonodes hylas. The sequence goes on from AP025382.1 coordinate 9,579,326, forward strand.
GAGACCCTGGATATTTCGGTTCAATATCGTCTGCATTGTCCGGAGAAAGTTCCGAAATGTATTCAAGCTCTGATGAAGATGATGAGAGCTCCGATGTGAAGACATACACGGATGGATCATTTGAAACAACAAGCTCTGTTGTTCAGTCTGTATTAAACCATGAAGTAGATCCTGCTATAATTACTCAAATGGACAAGAAACTGAGTATACTTGAAAGTGCTACTCCAGAACCTACCGAAACAAAGCACGAGGATTTGATGTCGCATAAAAAATCGTCAGAAACCGTCAGTCATGAAGTTGAAAATAAGAAGAACGCAGAAATTGAAGTAACAGTACAACACGCCCCATCCACTTCTAAAGATGAAACGTGCGTAACAAAATCTCATAGTCAATATATAAAACTGCATAATCCGTTCGCTCATAAAAAGGCATCGAAAAGCATAAGTGCTCCTTCATCGCCTACAGAGAAATCAAGCTTTGTATATCGCTCGTCGAAACGAATAAGGAACAAACTTTCAAAGATATCAAAAAGCAGCATGATGAAGAGTATATCGCACTACTCATTGTTGCCAAAAAAGAAACGAGAGTCAACATTGAGTAATCCAAGTTCTGCTTCCGACGTTCCATCGAAAGCTCCAAGCGAAACTGTATTAGGCTCTCACTTTCTCTCATATTCAGATTTACTGCATTTAGATAGGGAAGGCTTTCAATCACACAAACCTTTGCATAAAAGTGATGAAATCGCCCGTCCTAAAGTATCCATGTATATCGGCTCAGAACCTGTTTCGAGAGCATCACTTAGTGGCCCATCCTCCCCTCCTCATAAAGATGACCAGGACCATTATGTGCACAAGAAAGACAAGTCCGCTTTGAAGCCCACAAGCTTAGTTCAAACTGCAATGGAGACCATGCTGATTGACAGAGTCCAATCATTACTAATACCCACATCGCCTGACCCCGCTTCTGTAAATACACAGCAATTTTTCACTGATGTCAGCGAAAAATTAGAAAAAGTTGAAGAATCTCGAAATCAAAACGATGCATCAAGTTCTTGCTATCCAAAAACAACCAAGGCTCAATCCTTGTCACCTAAAATGAGATCACCATGTTCAAAGTCGGTTCCATTTTTTGATGATTTCAGGAATAAAAATACGGATGTTGGGGAGGGAAAACACGCAGGCCACAAATCTTCGGGACTATTAAATACTGCAATGGAGACTATATTGATAGATAAAGTTCAATCTTTGATAGGTCCCGCGATACCGGAGATTGAACCCACACATTCTGACGATAACAAAAAAACTAAGCCCACACAATCAAAAGCTAAGGAATCATCGGGTCTAGTTCACACTGCAATGGAGACTATGCTTTTGGAGAAAGTACAGTCAGTTCTGCCTGAGACTAATGAGCCAATACCTGTGAAATCCGAATTAGCTCTAGAAACAGACAAAACGAAAAAAGAGGAATCTAAAAAAGGCATAAAACCAAGTGGTTTATTGCACACAGCAATGGAAACTATGTTATTAGAAAAAGCGCAGTCAGTATTACCTGAAACTCCTGAGTTTATAACCGTAGAAAAAGATTTCCATAAGCAAGACCATTCTGAAAAGAAAGCTAAGGGAATCAAACCGACGGGTTTAGTTCACACAGCGATGGAAACAATGCTTTTAGAGAAAGTACAATCCGTTTTACCTGAAACACCCGACGTTGTTCCAGTGGCAACAGACCCCGTTTTTGATGACAAACATAGGACAGTAAATATTGATTCAAAGGTTGTTGGCGTTAATCCTAATAGTTTGGTTCATACAGCAATGGAAACTATATTGATTGACAAGGTACAAAGTCTTTTCCCTGTGAAACCGGAAGCTACAAGTGAAACCTCCCAACACGCTTCTAGCCCGCAAATGGAAGATAAAAAATTGGCTTCGACTACTTCTTTAGACAAAATTGGTAATGTCCATAGCAAACAAAGTCCAACTTTGATTAGCCGTAACAAGTCTAGCACAAACTTAAATGAAGCAAAAGGTGCTTCACGTGATCATAATACAGAAACGTCCGGATTAGTTCGCACTGCTGTTGAAACAATGTTATTCGAAAAAGTTCAATCAGTGTTAGGCCCTAAAACGCCCAATCCACATATTAAAAGTGATGAGGGTAAAAGAAAAACTCCAGAAAGCGATCATAAAGGGATATTAGAAGAAAAACCTACAAGTATGGTCAAAACTGCAATGGAAACTATTCTTTTAGACAGGGTTCAATCCTTAGTTGGTACTACGGACTTGAATGAACCAGTTGACGCTAACAAAAGCTCGGATAAACATGATTCTTCAGCCACTAAACCAAATGACGTTAATGAATCTGACCAAAAAGTAGATAAGCCCCAATCGTTAACTAGCTCTGATACTGATCCCAATAAAGGAAGCCAAGATAAACCAAAAGACGAATGGAAAGACAGAAAGCCAAAATTGGTCAGACAAGACAGCGTGAGCTCAGCACAGTCGCTCAAAATGTCCAACGAGAACTTAGCCCCATGCAAAGTAACAAGACCGATGTTGCAACATTTCCATCCTTTACTCAGCGGCGCTCAGTTAGAGACGATACCGTCGCTGCCCGAGAGTAGTCTAGACCACACCGAAAGCTTGGACGTGGAAGGTTGTGGAGCTAACGATAGTGTCGATGTGTGTGGTAACTCGCATGCAGTGTGCGGTGTTGACAGGGACAAAGACAGGGGGTCGCCGCGCCACGCCCGCCACGAGTCCTACGGCGGGAAGGAGCCGCCGAGTGCGCATGCGCAGAACTCGTCGCTCAACGCATCGTCCACCCCGATGGGTATACATAGGAGGTCCTCCGATTCCGACCTCAGCGTTACGCCTAAAGGTGAGATGTTAAATGATGTAGTTGTAGTGTTGGTAATATGTTTTTTTGTAGATAACAGGTGCTGTTGTTGGCGTGGAAGGTAAAAAGTTGTGGTAAGTTAGTTCCAGTGATGTTTGGTTTAAATTTCATAATTTCATCTCTTCATAGATCAATGCAGTATTTTCAAATCGTAATAAACATAGTTTTCATATTTTATACATAATCAGAACTAAACAAAATTTATTTTATGTGTAAAATTTAATGGCATACATACATATGTACTCCCCAAGAAAGCGCCAACCATCTCGGTATTCTGCTCATCCATCCGTTACTCGCCACCTTTCTCAAGTCGTCGGACCATCTTGCTGCAGGTCAATAAAATATATAATACAGTCTTCAATTAACATCAAAATTCTATAAATCACAAACTTAATAAAACGTTTTCTCTATATCATATTTTCTAACAAATATTATGCGTTATATAGGAGGTTCCCTGAACACGTCTGCGGGTAACGTGGGCAGCGGCGGTGGCGCCATACTCAAACCGTCGATGAACAGCAACAACTTGGATATGCTCGAGTATCCTTTCCTCACTATGTCTGAGTTCCCGCCCGGATTTATCGTCCATATTGGTAATTTTTGTCGTGTATTATTATGTCTGTAAGAATATTAAATTTGGAAGATTTATAGTAGTTTTTATTTTGTTTGTTTTCATGAGCTAGGAACGTTACTTTGATTTTTTAGTTTTGTTTTCTTGTTACAAAATGTTTGTTTGAATTTTTTTCAAGGTATATCTGAGTATAAGTAACAACCATAGATGAAGTTAAATTGTTGAAATTCATTTGTAATGACAAAGTAAGATAAATTAAAATAGTTTACACTACATACCCTATTGAATGCAGGTGTCATTGCCCGAAGGGGTAGTCAAAAAATACTCAATAACAAATTGTACGTCCTAGGAATGGAACCCGGAACTTCTAGATCGCACAGCACATGTATTGTAATCAATCAAGTTATATACATGACCTATATTTATATAGTTGTATCGTATAGTTGTTGATTTATTTATTTATCGTAGATAGAAGTAAAATACACAATTTATAATATAACATATGTATGTATATGATTAGGCGGCACAGTATGCGCGCGCTCGGTGAAGCTGGCGGAGGGCGAGGGCGGCGCGCGCGCCACGTGGTGGGCCGAGCTGCGAACCGAGCTGCGAGCCCACGCGCGAGCGCTGCGCTGCAACGCCGTCGTCGCGTACGCAGACTCCGCTGCCATATGGTATGATTAATGTATCTACAGATAAGTATACGTACTATCATGTTTGTATAGATGAAGAAGTAGACAAAAATGATTATGGTTAATAGTGTTCAAAGTTCAGGAGGCGTAGGTAGTGTCGTTTTTTGAGGTTATTTCCAGAATTTGAGTGTTGATTTTTTTTGTAAAAGCTATAATACTTAAGTTTTACTATACTTAAGTTATTATACAATTATCATAAATTCATCTAAATCGATCGAAGGCCACGTTAAGCACAGATCATATAGAACACTATTTAATTTTTGAAACAAAGTTTACCTTAATTAACCCTTCTTACATTGTCACTTGTTTTTCAGTGAAGACGTGTGCGTATTATCGGCGTCAGGCACGGCTGTGGTGATCAACTTGGACTGTGACTTCAACGCAGAAACGGAAGGGCGTGATGGTAAGAAGTAACAAATGACTAAATTATGACACTTAAAAAAACTCTCTCTACAATCTAAAAAACAGTAATGACTATTAATTTTGTGATAAAATAACCCCGATAATGGTATTTCATTTTGTTTTTTTTTTAATGAAATAAAATAAAATGATTTTTTTATTGAATCTATATTAAAATTGTTTGCAGCATCAAGCGGGTCCAAGAACGCCATAGATGAATTAGACGCGGACTCGTGTTCTATGGCGCATGTACCGTACTCCCCCGGGGCGGGGCCCTACAGGGCGGAGCTGTCCACTTGTGGGGGGTGCAGGTATCGTCATACATACACACACATACATACATACATACATACACAAGTAGTTAGAAGTACAGACACTTAGTCTCATATCTCAGAATTTTTTCCTATATGCTATAAACTATAAAGGATAGGTTCTTTTTAAACCAACCCTACGCCAAGTGCTTTGATTTAATCTTGAATGATGGAAAGTTTCAAAGAAAAAATGAGTTTTGAATTTTGTTTTTGTTTCAAATATCTCACTAAAAGACAATGTTCAATATATCAATCGACAAGAGACTTTTCGGTCTCTCATAGACCTACACCCGAAACAAATGTTTGTAATGGATGTTCGCCAGACCCAAAAGCCTTTTTTAGTTTAGAAACAGGACTCGAATCTTAATGTGGGGTCAGAACTGTGTATGTAAATGTTAGAAGTATTTTTTTATTTATTTACAAGCAGTCACTACTATAGCTATTTAATTATAAATGTAGATTTTTAATAACCCTGTGTTTATTTCCAGGCGTGCGAGAGTACCGGCCGTACTTCTGGCGACATGCGCCAAGCCCAACAAGCTGGTGTCATATGGAAAAGCCATCACACTCACAGCAGTCGGTTAGACAATTCATTTTTCAATTATAGTATTTAGTTCATATTAGTAGGGGTGTCAATATCGATATCATAACAATCGATTATCGATATTAATCGATTGCGAGCTGCGAATTTTTTTCATCGATACCATACATAGTGTGGATGGCGTTTATGCCGCAAAGGCTTAGCAATCAAATAAGAATGTTGATAATAAAATTAGTATTGTTGTTCTCTTAGATACCAAAGGAAGATTGCATATAGTATCTAAATCTATATTGGGCTGTTTATCCAAATAGATTACTTAATAACGTACCATTAGGTTCACAACTTGTGAATTACAAGTAATTATTAAAGGTTAATATTTTTTTTGTTGAAACTTTTGTACTTAGATACTTTTTTATTAGCAAAACCCACGTATTATATCGATAATCGAACTTTTTATTCCTCATTGGCAACGAATCCCAAGTAAAAGTAAGTATCAAATATTTTAAAAAGTATCTGTGAACAATATATTCCAAACAGATATGTTTTATTTCACAGCAGCTCGCGTTAAACGGAGGCCCGGTAAGCCCCAAACTATCGATATTATCGAGACTCGTATCGTCCAGCACTAAATATTTTATCACAACACTAAGCACAAAAAGACAGTTTATCTTGATACACTTTTTTTTCACTGTTAAGTTGTATTTTGAGGTAAAAAAATATGTGTAAAAATGATAAAAAGCAAGTATCGACCTTGGGGCTACAAATTGTACAGTATAAATTCAAATAAAATATGTCATAGATGAACGATCTTACAGGTAAAGAAAATTAGTGTACAGTCACGAGCATAAATATGTTCCTATGGGCAGGTTGGCAAAAATATCTGACCCATGATCGAGTTCAATAATATGTGCCTACACGTACGCAGCAAAAATATGTGACATTATCCGGCTGCATAATGCAGTACCGTCAAAATGATGTGATACACTCACGAAGCATAAATATGTGACACCACTAGGCGGCAATAATATCTGACATAATTTTATCTTCAAATTAATATAAAAATGATACGAAATAATGAAAGAAATAAATTTTATTTTACATTGTTACAAGATGGCTGTACTTTTATACTATACTAGTCGGCCCGCGCTCGCTTCGTTGGGGGGTAAACATTTTTACTTGCGATTAAATTGTGATTTTAGTTCGGTTAACACTGAATGCCATAATTTATTTTCTGACTGCCAAAAAATATTGTATTTATCTATTTTTAATGAAAATATCACTAAATAGATTACGGCACAGTCGCGGTTGCATAACTAGGTCAGTATTATCTCTTTAACCATTCGTGCAAATTGTATGCAGTTAAAGAAAAAAATATTTTGTTTTAAACACTTGAGAGTATAACTATAAACTCACTTATTTTAATAAAAAATCATAATTATTGATAATATTAATCAATTAAGATGAAGTAATGATTTAAATTATTCTTCAATATACAAAACATTTTTTTTCAGTTATATTTAAAGTTAGACATATGCTGTCGCTGACTTTTTTATAGGCATTATCAAGCTTTACAGTGCTGGGCTCGAGGTTTATGCGCACGGTTGAGAATCTCTCCGGTCGGGGGTGCACACCCCAGGCACACACCTCTGACTTTTCGAAGTAATATCTGTATTAACAATGAATTATCACTTGCAATAACGGTAAAGGAAAACACCGTGATGACTCTTGCACACCTAGAAGTTCTTAGAAATTTCTTAGGCTTGTAGTCCGCAAGCCCGCACTAGGTCAGCGTGGTGGACTAAGGTCTTAACCCTCTCAATGATAAAGAAGGCTCGTGCCCAGAAGTGGGACGTAAATGGGCTGATAATGATAATGATGATCAAGCTCTATAACTTTTCTCAAGGACTCAAGCAAATATGGGGTAAAGCAACGTTCTTAAAAAACGTTTCCGTTCGACTGTTTTTTCTTCGATTTACTTTGTAAAACCGGCTACAATGAAAAATTGTTATCAATTTTCCGATTAATATTTACCCTATGACACTCACAAATAACGTAGCTTTCTATTGCTAAAAGAATGTTCAAAATCGGTTTAGTAGATCCAGAGATTACTTTATAGTAGTATGTTAGTATTTGTATAGATTTCTGTCTAGATATATTCTAAATCACGACCATATAATATTCATTAAGGAATTGTTATGTTATGTTAAACGGAAGCGGCTTTTAACACGATTGCTCCGATTAATTTATTATTTATACAGTTTATACAGTTAATTGATTTTTCTTAAATTAATTTAATTAATTAAGAGGCCAGATTTAAATCCCATTGAGAATCCGCTTTTATCTGGGTTTAATGGTCCAGCTATGGGATCCAACTCGGGCTCCAACCCATGATTCTCTATGCTGATTGGCTATACTCTGCTTAAATTCATCTTTACATATGTAATTTTTTTCTGTAAGTGTAATGTTTCCAAACTCCTCCGAAACGGCAGGACTGATTTGAATGATTTTTTAGTGTATGTTTAAATGGACTCGAGGATGGTTTAGATTTACAATTCAGTTCAATTTCAATTGCTCTTTTTTTAATTATATTTTTGTTGATTTTTGATAATAAACTCTTTGGATAATATTTCAGAGCGTGACATGAGTCACAGTTCACTTTGTTTTTAAAACAGACATCAGTGACGTTTCCCTAGAGTGGCCAATATGCAGTCAGTAGCACAACCATATCGCATATTTACTAAGTCCAATAGTAAATGACACTAAAGGTATGTGTCTTCGACCAAATGTATACTAGATTCAAAAATAGCCCGGAAATAAGCGCACAACAAAAATTGTGGTCTTATTACAAATTTGGAATGTCCAATCGTCGCTAACGCTGAGACGTAACAAGAAAAAAGTTGAGTAGAGCATTTTTTAGATTCCCTAGCAGAGTTTTGATAATTTTAAAACGAATACCACTGAACTTTGTGAAAAACTAGACCATAATTCAAATTCAGATATAATTCCACAAATAATAATTGCTGGCTTGGTAGTGAGTAATATTGCAAAAAAATATTTGTAAATACTGTAAAACCGATTTTTGCGCAAAAAAAAAACTCTTAAATTAATAAATTTAAGAGACATGGTTGATTTAACTTATACATAGCTCAAACGACGTATTAACGACTATCTGGCTCTGAACGCAATTGCATTTTTCTTTTTTATAAATAGTTCTCAATACCAAAACTTGTGACGTGAATGATAGCGATTATTACTATTGCTACCGAATATTACTCGTATACACTTACGAAGTAAGACCAAACAGAATGAAAAAATAGACACTTTATGACATAATGACTGTTCGAAGTGAACGCACTAAGAAATATTTAGTACCAAAACAACGTGAATGCCATATGTGAACATATAATTTTCAATCTTATTACTTGCGTGTGACGTTTATTTTAAAATATTTGTTCTCATTTATTAAAGACATTATTTTAATATGACATTTTTATTTTCTGTATTTTAATGACATAACGTCTTAAATTCAAATTTATTGTAAGCTATATAAAATCCAATTGTAAAGATTTAAGGTTAATTGTAACCAGGATTTGTTTTTAATTTAATACTTCACAAATAGAAGTCTGAATTACAAATGTGTAAATATATGTAACCGGTGCCACTAAGACAAGTGATTTTGTTTGCGGTCTTCAATCTAGTATATATTTGATCGAAGGTGTGTGTAGTATTCCCCAAAACAATATTGGTAAGATAGTTTAGCGAAGAACAATTTAACGATCATAATTAAAGAATTAAATTAAAATGAATTAAAAAATCTCTTATTATCTTTCTGCATTCAACCCTAAAGTCTACGCGGGCAAAATCTAGTCAAATATAATCAGAATATTTTAAGTAAAACCTATTCGCAATGATAAAAAAATGGTTTTTGGCCAGTGCTATCCATTTAAGTATGTAGATGCCATGACATTCAGGAATTCTTTTGTTTTGTTGGAAATAATCTACAATCGACACGATTGCATTGATCCGTTAATAAATCTAAAAATAATAATAACCAAAAAAAAATGTCTTATAGAATTAATGATCATCTACGACATAGAATAGTATCAATGTTCGAAGAAAATAAAACAGTTCAAGAAATAACAGATACATTAGGCATTTCCGTAAGTTGTTTGAATGAATTTATGTGTTAATGAAAATGTTATTTGTGAATGTGATCAGCAAATCCTTTTTATTTAATCCATAGTAATTGCAAAAATATTTTTGTTATAGAGACGCACTACTAAGTTGTGGATAAAACGGTGGGAAACTGAGGGGACTGTAAATTATCGCAAGAGTAGTGGTCGGCCAAAAAAAACAACTATATCTCAGGATAATGAAATTATCCAAATGTATTTAAATGACCCCTTTAAACCGACACAAACGGTAGCCAACATTAATCGAGTGTCGACCACCACAATTCGTCGGCGTCTTAAATCTGCGGGGTTGAAAAACCGTGTCCCCGCCAGGAAACCCATATTGACGGGAAGGCATAAGCAACTCCGGTTGGCGTTTGCAAATGAATATTTAAATTTTGATTTTACAAACGTAAGCATATATTATTTGTATTATTGCAGTTATTAGATAGACTTTGCAAGGAAGCTATATAATTTTTTTATTTAATATAAAAATATTCAAAAGAGGGAAGATTTTATTTTTTGCTTGTTTGTTACGATTTCACTTATTAACTGCAAGACATATTAAAAAAACCAGCTATATATATATGCATATATTGTTATAGGTAGCTTTTCTGGACGAAAAAGTATTTACATCGACAAGTGACGGTAGAATGTCACTGTGGAGACCGAATAATACTCGCTACAATCCGACCAACATACTTCAAGACAGGAGGTCTGGACGTATAACGTGCGGTTTTTGGGGCTGGATGTCGTCAGCGGGACCCGGCGAATTACACGAAATAACTGGTCGCCTTAACAGCATTGAATACACAGGAATTCTCTCCGACATTTTAATACCAACAACGCGTATTAGTTACCCCGACTTAACACCTCTTTATGTGGTGCAAGATAACAGCCCGATCCACAACTCACGAATAACTCGTGAATGGTTTAATACACATAGAGAGACAGTAAAATTAATAAATTTCCCTCCTAAAAGCCCTGATTTGAATCCTATTGAGAACCTGTGGGGTTTAATAGTCCAACAATGGGATCCAAATCAGGCTAGAACTTACAATTCCCTGCGTTGTCACACCTACGACATTTGGGAGTCACTCCGGGGCTCTCAAGTGTGCACTAATATTGTCTCATCCATGCGAGAGAGGCTACAGGATGTTATTAATGCAAACGGGGGGTATACTAGATTTTAATTTATAATGTTTATTTTATTTTTGTTTAATTATAAGTATAAAAGTTTAAAGTTGTTCAGTTTATTTTTTTTATTTTTGTTTAGTTATATGTTTAAAAGTTTAAAGTTGTTCATTTTATTTTTTCTATTTTTGTTTAGTTATAAGTTTAAAAGTTTAAAGTTGTTCAGTTTATTTTTTTTATTTTTGTTTAGTTATATGTTTAAAAGTTTAAAGTTGTTCATTTTATTTTTTTATTTTTGTTTAGTTATATGTTTAAAAGTTTAAAGTTGTTCATTTTATTTTTTCTATTTTTGTTTAGTTATAAGTTTAAAAGTTTAAAGTTGTTCAGTTTATTTTTTTTATTTTTGTTTAGTTATATGTTTAAAAGTTTAAAGTTGTTCATTTTATTTTTTCTATTTTTGTTTAGTTATAAGTTTAAAAGTTTAAAGTTGTTCAGTTTATTTTTTTTATTTTTGTTTCGTTATATGTTTAAAAGTTTAAAGTTGTTCATTTTATTTTTTCTATTTTTGTTTAGTTATAAGTTTAAAAGTTTAAAGTTGTTCAGTTTATTTTTTTATTTTTGTTTAGTTATATGTTTAAAAGTTTAAAGTTGTTCAGTTTATTTTTTCTATTTTTGTTTAGTTATAAGTTTAAAAGTTTAAAGTTGTTCAGTTTATTTTTTTTATTTTTGTTTAGTTATAAGTTTTCAAATAGGTTATATAAGAAAATATTGTGTTTTTTTAGTTAATAAAGATTTTTATTATTATTATTGTTAATTGTTATGTGTTTTTTTTATATTCTGTCCCCGGCAAAATACAATGAAATAATACTGTATGTTTGTTACACTTTCATGTAAAAACTACTGAATGGATTAAAATGAAACTTTACAATAATATAGCTTATAGATGAGAATAACAAGTAGGATAATTTTTATCTCGGAAAATGTAGTATTCCCGTGGGAATTAATTCTCAGGATCTACTGAACCGATATGAATGATTTTTGGTATTAAGTTAGAAATGGCCCACCGAAGTAACTTTTTTCCGTAACTTTTTAACCCGGAAAATGTAATATTCCTGTGGTAAATGTTGTAAATGTTGGGTAAATGTTATAATTGCAAGAATAACTCTGTATGTATGTTACGCTTTCACGCCTAAGCCATTGGACCAATTTAAATGATTTTTGATATGGATAAAAAGGACCTTAAAAAAAGACCTAGGCTTTTTTGAAAATTCAGTAAGTGTCAATTTAGCCTACACGCATTATAGATTTACTTATATTATTTTTCTGCACTCAACCCTAAAGTCTACGCAGACGGAGTTGCATATCTACGGCAACCAAGATACTCGTCTTTTATTGTTTTAATCAATTTGTGTTTTTTATTGATTAAATTGTAAAAAAACTCGGTACTTTCCATGAAAAACACAAAAGTATTGATATATTTTCGCGCAATAAAGTTATGGCCATGGTGTAGAAAGATTTTTTGTTGGAAATTACCTCCTTCATCCCTCTGTTTCGTTTAATCCACGACTTTTTGGCCACCCTGTATATGCAAATTTGCAAAATTTTAGCTCAACTGGAGACTGGGAAGTGGATTCAATTTCATTTGCAAAATTTGATTACAGAAAGACAAAAAAATGGAACAGGTGAAATTAAATGAATTAAAATTGTAATATTAGCTTGTAATCAAAGATACATAATTTTAAATCAAAATATGTATTAGATTATTAGTACCGCGATAACTAACAACACAATCTGTAGGACAAAGTCGTTTTTAAATGATTTAAATATATTAACCAAGTAATAGAGAAGAAAACAGCTGGTTAGTAATAATTTTAGATGATCACGTTATCCATAGAAGTTGGACGGGGATCGGGGGGCTCTTAGATTTAGGAAGGAAGATAGGAAGCCATACATTTTATAAGACAAATATTTTATCTAATAATTAAGATATTTATCTCTTCTACGCGTCTTTCGTCAACCGCCCGTAGCCGAGCCATCTATGCCTCCAAAACGGCAACTACCCCTGTTGAAGGAACTTCGGCTACAATGAAAAATTGTTATCTATTTTCTGATTAATATTTACCCTATGACACTCACAAATAACGTAGCTTTCTATTGCTAAAAGAATGTTCAAAATCGGTTTAGTAGATTCAGAGATTACTTTATACAAAGTCACAAGCTTAAATTATTTGTATAGATTTTTGTCTAGATATATTCTAAATCACGACCAAATTCAAATATTCATTTAATACGTAGATATATTTTGCCTACGGCTGCTGTGACATTAAGGAATTGTTATGTTGTGTTAAAGGGAAGCGGCTTTTAACACGATTGCTCCGATTAATCTATTATTTACACAGTTAATTGATTTTTCTTAAATTAATTTAATGTTTTAGATTCCCTAGCAGAGTTTTGATAAATTTAAAACGAATACCACTGAATATGGTGAAAAACTAGACCATAATTCAAATTCAGATATAATTCCACAAATAATAATTGCTGGCTTGGCAGTGTGTAATATTATAAAAAAAATATTTGTAAATACTGTAAAAGCGATTTTTGCGCAAAAGAAAAACTATGGTTTCTTAAATTAATTGATTTAAGAGACATGGTTGATTTAACTTATACATAGCTCAAACGACGTATTAACGACTATCTGACTCTGAACGCAATTGCATTTTTCTTTTTAATAATTAGTTCTCAATACCATAACTTGTGACGTGAATTATAATGATTTTTACTATTGCTACCGAATATTACTCGTATACACTTATGAAGTAAGGCCAAACAGAATGAAAAAACAGACACTTTATGACATAATGACTGTTCGAAGTGAACGCACTAAGAAATATTTAGTACCGAAACAACGTGAATTCCAAATGTGAACAAATAATTTTCAATCTTATTACTTGCGTGTGACGTTTATTTTAAAATATTTGTCCTCATTTATTAAAGACATTATTTTAAAATGACATTTTTATTTTCTGTATTTTAATGTCATAACGTCTTAAATTCAAATTTATTGTAAGCTATATAAAATCCAATTGCAAAGATTTAAGGTTCATTGCAACCAGGAGTTGTCTTTAATTTAATACTTTACAAATTGAAGTCTGAATTACAAATGTGTAAATATAATATCATGAAATATATGCAACCGGTGCCACTAAGACAAGTGATTTTGTTTGCGATCTTCAATCTAGTATAGGTATATTTGATCGAAGGTGTGTGTAGTATTCCCCAAAACAATATTGGTAAGATAGTTTAGTGAAGAACAATTTAACGATCATAATTACTATTTTAACGAACGAAACGAAATAATTAAAGAAATATTGTTTTGAAGTTAAATTTCTTTATCGAAGTAATACGAGATAACTGGTCGCCTTAACAGCGTTGAATATACAGGAATTCTTTCAGATATTTTGATACCGACAAGGCGTATCAGTTATCCTGATTTAGCACCTCTTTATGTGGTGCAAGACAACAGCCCGATCCAGAACTCACGAATAACTCGTGAGTGGTTTAATACGCAAAGAGAGACGATAAAATTAATAGATTTCCCTCCTAAAAGCCCTGATTTGAATCCTATTGAGAACCTGTAGGGTTTAATAGTCCAACAATGGGATCCAAATCAGGCTAGAACTTACAATTCCCTGCGTTGTCACACCTTCGACATTTGGGAGTCACTCCGGGGCTTTCAAGTGTGCACTAATATTGTCTCATCCATGCGAGAGAGGCTACAGGATGTTATTAATGCAAACAGGGGGTATACTTGATTTTAATTTATAATGTTTGCATATAAAAAAATAATTAAAATTATTAATTAAGATGATTTGATAAATTAAAATACACAAAATGATAAGTAAATATTTAAATTTAGTCGTGATTTAGACCATAATATCTAGACATAAATCTATATCTATATATGTATATAAAAGAAAGTCGTGTTAGTTACACCACTTATAACTCAAGAACGGCTGAAGCGATTTAGCTGAAAATTGGTGAAGAGGTAGCTTAAAACCGGGAATAAAACATAGGATACTTTTTATCCCGTTCGACAGCGTTCCCGTGGGACTTTTCATTGTTTTCTATATCCATACAAAAGTTTCGTTTTAATAATTAAGTCAATTTGAACTTTAATACAATACAATAAAGTTTAAATCGTAGTGGAGGAGTTCTATATTATAAAAATGAATTGCTCGATGTGTCTCTAAGCGCAAATCTCGAGAACAGCTGAACCAATTTCGCTAATTCTTTTTTTATAATATTCCTTGAAGTACGAGGATTGTTCTTACGGAGAGATACATTTTAAAAATTGCCTGAAAAGGTCTAAAAATAATACTTTTCTAAATTCCCATACAAAAGGATTGTAATGATACTTAAGTAATTTTGAACTATAACACCATACAAAATTTCTGTCATTTAATGTTTATCCCGTCGATGCAGTTAGAGGCCCCCTCAAATAAAAGAACGTATTAAAATAAGAATTTTGAATCGACAATATGCATCTATAATATTCGAATAATTGCGTATTTTAGATGTTAAAAATGCGGAATTGTCATGACAATGGATTGACATTTTTTGGCTGTCAAATATTAAGGCGTGCTTTCAGAAATTTATTTTGTGTAACAAATCTCCTTGGTAGTGCCTAATTTTTAAATTTTTATTATGCATGAATATTAAAAATACTCTAAATCTCCTTCAAGAAATATTAAAAAATGGCCAGGGGATGCCTCTTCCATTGATCTAGCCAGTCATGGAACAGAGCAGCGATTACGCGACCTCGGCCCCCCGAGCTGTTGGAGTCTCCCACTACTTCCTTATCCGGGACTGCAACATCGTTACCATCAGGCTAAATATCCTTACTTGCAATATCCTGTACCTAAACACACGCTATCTCTACCCCATTACCAAAACAATGAAAGTCCCAAGGAGAGTTGGTGTCAGATAGGCGGCCGGCCGTAAAACATTTGCCAAAACATTTATGCAGAATGTATAATAAGAAAGGTGACAGGGCCTAGGGCGTCTCCGCGTCTAGGGCGCAGGGGCAGCACCTGGCTCCTGTGAGAAATGGGCAAGGTTTGTTACACCAGCCCAGGCGGGGGCAACTTAAGACACTAGCCCGGGAAATAAGATTGAGGTATGCAAGTTGGAATGTAGGTACGATGAATGGTAGGTCAAGAGAGCTAGCATCTGTGCTGAAAAAGGAAAAATAAGGTTAACGAAGAAGACTTACGAAAGACGACTGCATGCAGCAATAATGCGAATTTTGCGGTGGATGTGTAGTATTATAACATGGAGTGACAGAGTGAGAAATGAATACGTTAGGGTAAGTCTGAAAGTAGCTCCTGTGATAGAAAAGATGAAAGGAAACCGTCTGTCGGGGTATGGGCACATTAAGAGAAGGAATGAATCATATGTAGGAAAAAAAGGTGATGAATATGAAAGTGGATGGATGGGCGAGTCGAAGAAGGCCAAAAAAGAGATGGATGGAGTGCGTGACTGAAGATATGAAAGAGAAAGGGGTGAATGAAGACATGCCGTGTGTGGAAGAAGAAGAGATACTGCGCCGACCCCAAGTAATTAATTGGGACCAAGGCAGGGGGATGATAATATACCTAAGTAATCAAAAATTAAATTCTTTTAATAAGTAACAAAACATTCATTGGCGGGTAGGGCGATACGAATTTTGCCGGGATAGCTAGAATAGTATAAAATTACAGCCATATTAAAACAATGTAAAATACAATTTATTTCTTTCATTATTTCATACAAATTGTAAATTTAATTAAATTGAAGATAAAATTATGTCAGATATTATTGCCGCCTAGTGGTGTCACATATTTATGCTTCGTGAGTGTATCACATCATTTTGACGGTACTGCATTATGCAGCCGGATAATGTCACATATTTTTGCTGCGTACGTGTAGGCACATATTATTGAACTCGATCATGGGTCAGATATTTTTGCCAACCTGCCCATAGGAACATATTTATGCTCGTGACTGTACGTGGTAATGTAAAAGTGCGAAAAAAATTTTAGAATTATGTGGTGGCGGTAATAGTATAATACAATTAGTGCACATGCTTATCTTGCTTTAATTTGTCATTTAAATATAAAAATAACATCAATGGGCCGGCCACATGGCGCGGAGAACTGATGGCCGATGGGGCCAGAAAGTTCTCCAGTGGAGGCCACGTACGGGAAAGCGCAGCGTGGGACACGTCCTGCGACAAGGTGGGCCGACGACCTTGGCAAGGTCGCGGGACGTCGCTGGCTGCAGGAGGCTTCCGACCGGTCCCGGTGGAGGTCATTGGGGGAGGCCTATGTCCAGTAGTGGACAACAATTGGCTGATGATGATGATGATGATGATGATGTGTGTACGCAGCGACCCGCGTGCGTCGCGCGCCGCCCACCGCGGAGCCGGGCGCGCGCGACATCTCCGACCAGCTGCCCTTCCTCGAGTACGAGCTGCACAAACTGTTACTCGCTAAACTTAGGATGCAGGTACGGATATATAGCGTATGGATTATAAGCTGCTTATATACTGATGCTAAGGGATCATCCATAAATTACGTCACACCTTAAGGGGGAGAGAGGGGGGCCACTGAGTGTGACATTGTATGACAAGGGGAGGGAGGGGACGTCACATTTAGAAATCTTATTAAAATACGAACTTTGCACTGTTAACGAAAAATTCAAAACTTTGCAACTCTACTTACATCAACATAAGAATCAAATTGTTTAGTCGACTACTCGCTCTACTAGTGGTACGTGGCAAGCACCGATTACCTAACTCCCTTTGAAACTAAAACTAATTCAGACCTGTTGGTTTAATTTAATAATCCCTAGATGTAAATCTGCAAAATATATAACGTCACACTAGGAGGGGGGTGGAGGGGGGGGGGGGCTCAGTCGTATAAATGTGACCAACTGTGACAAGAACGGGGGAGGGGTCAATAAATTCATGAATTTGGTGTGACGTAATTTACGGATGGCCCTTAACTATATGTATAATTTCACCCGTAGAAGTCCTAAGGTGCATCTGTGAATATTCTACGAGGTTTATAAGTCTTTAAAAACTGGCGACTGATAGTATATTTAAAATTTCTATTATATTTATCATAAGTTGATATAACAGCTTCAATTATGTTGTTTATATGAGAGTGGCCTATTCATGCGTTCTATAAATTGACACTGACCATTAAAAAATATATAATAAGTTAAAACGATACTAGCACAAATTGATTACGAATGTGTCTCTCCAATTGGCACAATTAAGTTCAGTCGTTCGATTCGACCATTGACACAATTATCAGATTACGAAACAGTGTATTAACGAGGTCATCCAGAAAGTTGACATACTAAAACTACGCTTCCATTGATGGGTGTCAATAAAGTATGAAACCAATAAACTGACTCATAACGCTGACCACCCATTAATGTACAATTATTGTGTCTGTTCACTTTTATTTGTGACTTTATCAAACCAGAAATAAATATACTCTGCCTCGTATTCTCATGGCATCAGTATGTGCCAATGATTTAAAGGTCCTGGTTTCCATTCAAAGCCTGACAATATGCCATTAGAAAGCTTTTAGTAACATCATGTAATCTAGAAATGTGCGTGAAAAATGACAATAGTTCCCCCCTTCCCCTATTACATAGGACTCATACATACCTGCTGAAATATTAAACCAAAATTACACCTTTATCTACTATTTCGAGGAATACAAACTCTATAATATGTACCTATGTAAGTTAAATATAATAATATATTTTTACCCCAGGGTGCAAACGCGCTATTCTCCCTACAAACGCAGATAGCGATAGGCGAGCGTTGTGTGATGGCGCTGGCCACGGGCACGGCCGTGAGACTGGCTGCACTGCCGCCGCCCACGCCGCCCAGGATCAAGGTGAACTTGGAGTTAATAACTTTACTTTCAAAATACTTAGCAAGTTCAAACAATGGTCACATACATGGTCCCATACTAATATACAAGTCTTGTCTCGTAATTACCAGCAACTACAAGAGACTTTTCGATCTCTCAAAAACGAGACCTGGGGATCGAACGGTTACGTAAGCTAAAAAAAATATAGATAAACCATACCATAACTGTAACCGTGTCTGTACTAGATTTGAGCACATTTTTTATATTATTACTATAAACTCTGTAAGATGTACAAGAACGATGTATAAATATGAAAAAGCTAAAAAAATTCTCACTGCATGGCATTTTACACAACTCAAAAGAAACATTTGTTCACAGTCATCAGAAAACGACAAAGACGCTGTGGATATACAAAAGGCTTTGTGGGAATCTTTCACTGCCAACAAAGCCGCTAATGGATACGATATAGGTAAGACAATATATGTATAATATTTTTGATCCCTATCCCACCAAACACCCGCAACTAAAATGAAGCTCAGAGAATCTTAAGCCTCAGTTTTCATGATCCCACAACGATATTTCGACCTATGCATCGAGTAAGGTTACTTATGACTATAACACCAAAGTATTTTTTATGTCTATAATAGAGTTAAAATTGTTTATATATTGCACTAGTAAAGTAATAATGATCATAAATTTTGTTGTTGTTTGAAGAACATAAAAATTTACTGATAATTTTGTGCCCAATTAAGTTTAAATCGTTGAGAAAGAGAAGTTGTGGAAAAGCACATATAACTTTATTCGATGCATAGGTCGATTTATCAGAAATAATATAGTAGTTGGAAGTTGGACCATTTTTTTTAAATAAATAAATACACCCAACAGTCACATACATAGTCCTGACCCCACACTAAGATACGAGTCTTGTGTCGTGGGTATCAAAAACTACGAGAGACTTTTCGGTCTCACAAACACCCAGACCCGAAACAAATATTTGTGGATCACACAAACATTTGTCTCGGTGCGGGGATCGAACCCGCGGCCGCTCGTTTCGCAAGCTGGTGTCTAGCCAACTGCGCCAAGGGGCTGTCAAGCTGTTTTACTAACAACCACGTACATTTAATACCTGTGGTTGTTTGAAAGACGTCGAAGTTTTTATTACTTATCGGGATTTTTTAACGCCAATGGGTTTGTGAACACTAACTATTCCCTGCCTTAGTTTTCGATCACGGTCTTCACACCTTCTATAAATTTTAAAATAAAAGGTAGTCTAAAACTTAGTACAGTAAAAACCGGATATAACGACATCGACGGTACCGTAAATTTCGGTCGTTACATCCGATAGTTGTTTTAAGCGATAGTAATAAACTAGATTCCACTGGGACCTTGCCATTCGGTTGTTACATCCGATCCGTTGTTATAAACGGTGTCGTTATAACCGGTTTTGAGTTATTTTGATCGCAGGAGGAGTGGATCACAATACAAACGGCGTATTGCCCGAGGCTGACAATGAGGACGCGCCCGTACTCGACCTGTGCGCGGACAAGGACGCGTGCGTGCTCGAACTCGACGAGGCCGAGGATGTGAGTGCATTGTCTATGGTCTTGTTACAAATCATGGGGTGAATAGGGTTTCACATTAATGACGTGGAGGTCAGTTGTGTAACGGTTAAACGATTTTTGAATTATATCGACATAAAAATGTCTTTTATCGATATCGATAAATATAAAAATTAATATGATGAAATAGACTTATAAATTCTTGACAAATAATTGTCAGTTTTGCTCCTTTTCCTGATAAGGGATCATAAATTCTTCCGGACATGTAAATCGAATCAAATCCAATATTGTTCGTTTATTGTTTCTTAAAACGTTATAAAGCAACCCCGTTTGTGCTAGTGGTAAAAGTCTTTAAGAAAAGTTAAGAATCTGGATGTGTGCATTCGT
The DNA here is from genome assembly GCA_030295005.1 of Cephonodes hylas. Taxonomy (NCBI): domain Eukaryota; kingdom Metazoa; phylum Arthropoda; class Insecta; order Lepidoptera; family Sphingidae; genus Cephonodes; species Cephonodes hylas. The sequence goes on from AP025382.1 coordinate 9,599,918, forward strand.
AATGAATTATCACTTGTTTTAACGGTGGAGAAAAACCTGCATACGTAAAAAGTTCTTTGGAATTTCTTAGGTGTGTAGTCCGCCAACCCGCACTAGGCCAGCGTGGTGGACTATGGCCTAAACCCTCTCAATGGTAGAGGAGGCCCGTGGCTAGCAGTGGGTCGTATATGGGCTGATGAGATGAAAAATCTAGAGATACACATGTCAAGAGGAAATCTTAAAAATGTGCTCTAAAATTTACAAATTTTCAGTTGTGTGACTGTGCATTAGCGATTATAATGAAGTATTATATGTGTGTAAGGTGGAGACGGCCCGTGCGCTGGCGTGTCGGCGCGCGTACGCGAGCGTGTTCTGCGGCAACATGCAGCAGCGCGCCGCGCCGCCCTACGCGTTCGTACAGGTGAGCAACGAGAGAGAGGTAGAGAATGAGAGAGAAAAAAGAAAAGGGACAAAAGTTTTGGTCGTGACCTATTCTCCTCTCTCTTAAAAGACTCGAGATAGGCGCCGTCAAGTCGATACTCCTAAAGTGACTGATTAACGTATTCGCCTTGATATGAAATAGTGAGTGTATCTGCAAATTCGCTGAGAAAAATATTGAGTATCTTCTAACAATGTCATGTAGATTAAACTCAAATTAGCAATCACTTCCATAATATCTGAAACAAAAATCCGTATCGTAGAACCTTTACAAAATACTCGCAATATTAAGCACGGTTCACAATCTTACGACAGTTCACAATTCCGTATTTACAATTTCACTTGTCACATACATAACACGTACTGCAATGGATATAAAATTTGTCGCTGGATGCAGGCCGCTTCCAATAGGCTTTGGAAGTCTTTGAGGGAGGCCTATGTCCAGCAGTGGACGTCCTTTGGCTGATGTGTTTGTGTATGCGTGTAGGTGTGGCGCATGCGCGCGTCGGCCGGCAGCGGCGGCGCGGAGAAGGTGGCGGCGCGCGCGCTGGAGGCGGCCGCGTACAAGCTGCGCGCGCTGCGGCCCGCCGCGCTGGCGCCCACCACATACCACCTCGAACTGCCGGAGGTACGCTGTATCGATACTTTATCGGTTGTGTTTGAGAATCGATTAATTAATCGAATGTCTTTAAGAGTAGTATTTTAATCTTTTTTCTTGAAGAGTCGATTTATTAGTCGATTGACTTTAAGAATTGATTAATGAATCGATTGTATTAAAGAATTGATTTTTAATCGATTGTCTTGAAGAATCGATTACAATAAAATCGATATTTTGCTGTTTGTATTATCGGGATTTTTATCGATACTTTAAAATAAATGGCATACTTTTGATAAACTACTCTGTAAGGTTGCTGAACACAGACCTCTGACGATTTATTTTATCATCTTTATCTTTCATTTTGATAATAATAATCAACCAAAACAAACCATCACAGGACGAGATACAACTAGTTGTATCCGGCACGGCGATACCTTTAGTTGACCCGTCGATACCCGAGCCCCCTCCGAAGAACGTGGAGAGTACAGTGACTCACCAAGGCAGCGGCTGTGGAGACAACGATGACGACATCTTCACGCTGGACGAGGAGCAGCTCGCCAAGAACAACAACCAACAGCAGGCTGAAGTTGAAGAGAAACCTAATAATGGACAGGTTAGACCCTAATTTTATCAGGGTTTAAAGTGTTTGACTGAAACTTTTATGAATGTAGGTTTCCTGACAATGTTTTCTTTCCCAGTTTAAATAAGCGATTATTAATAGATATATTTAAAAAACTTAGATTTTTTTATTGTATTTTTTTTAAATTATGAATGTAATATAGATACAATCTGAAACAATCGATGTACTCCCGTTGCAGTGGTCCGGGTGCGTGTCGCTGAGTACGCTGAGCGGCTGCGGCGGTGCATGTCGGCGGCTGTGTGCACTGCGCCTGCTGTTCGTGCGCGAGACCACGGCCGTGCGCGAGCTGGGCGGGCTCAGCGGCTTCCTGCACACCTTCACCTGCGAGGTACGTACACACACACACACACACACACACACACACACATACTGAGCGGCTGTGTGCACTGCGCCTGCTGTTCGTGCGCGAGACCACGGCCGTGCGCGAGCTGGGCGGGCTCAGCGGCTTCCTGCACACCTTCACCTGCGAGGTACGTACACACACACACACACACACACACATACACACATACTGAGCGGCTGTGTGCACTGCGCCTGCTGTTCGTGCGCGAGACCATGGCTGTTGACATTTAAGAAAATCCCGACAGACAAAAAAATGTTTTCCATACAAACATCGGTATTAAATGTATGTATGTGGTTTGTATGGAAAACCTCAAAATTTTAATTTTTTGTTGGGACTTTCGTTAATGCCAGGGGGTTTGTGTTGACAATATCTATTACCTGTCTAAGTTTGCGATCACGGTCGAAATACACTTAATATACAAGTATATTGACCAAATCACAAAAAAGTCTAGCATACACTTCCACACTTTAATCTGAGTAATTAAACCTCGTTTTCCTTACTAAAACTAATAGAATAATAGTATATTTGATGTCGCAGGTACTGGCTATAGTCCGCGCGTACACTGCGGCTTTAGGCGGTAACGCGCTCACCTCTTTCTACGTCACTCAACTCATGCTACAAGATAACGCACACAAAAACCAGGTAATACTATTTCTTTATTAAAAAGATAAAAGTATGAAGAAGTGATTGCCTCTAGGTGTAGGCACGCGGTCGAGAATCTCGGCAGTTGTGGTGTCCCAGGCGCAAACTTCCGACTTTTCGAAGTTGCATACATAACTTTGAATTCAGAGGTGTGTGCCTGAGATTTGGACCCCGAACGTGGAGCTTTGGCTCGGCCATGCGCATAAACATTCCCAATCCTTCATCGAATTAAACTGAAAAAAAAAGTTTCACATACATTGCCGTGTCAGTATAGAAAAAAAAATACTTAAAAAAACCTTTTTTTCAATACAATGGTTTATGTATAAAAATAGGCGGTAAGCTAACTACAGCTATTGTTTCAGGGTCAGTGTCTTCTCTCCGTGGGAGGGGATGTGGTACACGTAACATACTAAAACAAAACATATCATAATTGTAAAAATCACATCACACATTCGGCAAACATTGTATAATGTAAAATCGTCAGGTAAAAAAATATCGGCAACTTTAGATAGATAAATTGAGCCTGTTTGGGAAAATTTAAAAATTTAATAATTTTATGTACTGGCAACAATAATATGAAACTTCATCTGTACTTCTTGAACAATAACATTGAATAATCATATTATTAATTGTTATTATTTTTGAGGTCTTTACTCTGCTACACTAGCCTAGTTCCCTTTGCTTATGCCATATCGATAAAATGTGAATTATTCGTCTTTAATCTTTTAATTTTTTTTCTATCATTGCTTAACCCATTAGGTACCAACTTTTTTCTGTATTGTTTGACATATTTTTCAAAGAGTATATATAATAACGAGCACATAAAAAAAATATAAAAAAAAAATAACAAAATAAATTTTTAGTCCATCAGTCCAATGTTCCCATTTGGGAACATATTTAAATAAAGAAATTCAATAAGTACTGCCATCCATTGAATCAAATTACTAGTTACAAGCTATTATTTAGATACTATTTAATATTATTTTACAATAATTATAAAATACTTACATCGAATTACAGAATAATCAAAATGGAAACAATTGAAAATTTCGAAACTCGTAAAAACTACGTTCTCTGATCAACAACACATAAATGACAATAATTTCAAGTGAATAATTGGCTTGATATTTAGCACCACACAGTGTAGAAACTAAAGACATGAATAGTTATTAAAACATTGCAGGTAGTTATGAATGAATCGACAAAAAGTGAGATGTCCCAAATGGGAACATTGGTACCTAATGGGTTAAAATACTTTAGAATCACCTGGCATTAAGCATTACCTCAATATTCTACAAAATAGGGACTCGCTATTGTGCGTTATAATATCATGAAGTTATTGCTATATTAAGATATCCATTAAGATCTTTAAAGGTTAAGATGGTTAATCTTATTTTCACCATGTTGGGTTCACAAACGCATGAAAAGGTTATTATTTTCCCATACAGGCGTCATATTAAATTGATGTTAAAATTACGTGTTAGAATATAATTCATTGTGAACTGTTAGTGATTGATGTTTCAAGATCTCTCAAAAAATATTATTTCAATAGCTCCTACCATCGTTGGGAACATGTGTCAATATAAATTCACCCTGTCTTTCAAAAAAACCCTAAATTAAAATGGTTAACGAAAATTATACGCCATATTGTTCAGTTTAGTGTCTTATCACCTCAATTTACAATTAATTTAAAATATTCTCTACCCTCAAAACATTAATTTTTTTTATTGATCATTTTCACAATAAGTTCCAGTATCCGGTTTGGGAACTAGTTTTTGTTTGAAATAAATAAAATAATTAAACATTTTATCTATAAAAAATGTTAAAATAACTATTCAACTTTTTCGTTACATTTGTCATCAAACTTGAACTATACCAATAATCTGCCAGAGGCTACATGATTTCATTTTTATCTGTTAACCTCTAAACATGATTTATATTTCTATCTTTTTAAATAGAGACACCAGGCCTAATAAATTTAACATATAATATTATTCAGAGACTCTGGTTTAAGTCAATTAATATATTTACATAAATTCGTCTACAAAAGAATGGTTATAAGACTTACAAGCAACAATAAACAATAGATCAAAACAAAATATTTAAGAGTTTTTGAATAGATGTAGTTAAATATAGTTTTTTTTTGCAAGTTTTTTTTATATCAAAAGAAAAAATGCAATCCAGTTTTTCATTTTTATTTCTCAGAAATTTATTTTTTCAGTAAAGTGTTAGTGATTAATGGAAACAAAATTGACCTTTATTAAAGGCTCAAATTCAGTTTTTTTACATTAAATATTTTTCCCATTAAATGTTATATAGAGGTATTTATTCATGAATTTTAGACTATTACAGGGCTAAATCATTTATTTTAAAATTAAACGTTAATGTGATTTTTTATGGTTAATTTACATGTTTCGATTATTTTTTGTGAATAGATTGTTATAATTTAATTATGTACTATTAATGAATTAAATGAATTTACTTATTCTATTCACTTAATATTGCTATAGCCACTTTTCCTAGTGGATTAGGTCTTAGTAAATTATTGATGTAATATTTCAGAGTGAATATTTTAAAATGACATTCTTAGCAATGAGAACATCATGTTTTACATAGCTTCTTCAATATTTTTTTGTTATTATTGTAGAGGAAACTTAAATAAAACATCATTACATGAAGAAATAAAAAAAAATGTGGGTGGTAAAACTATTTAGAATTTTCACTCCAAAAATGTGGGTGATTTTTCTATAAGCTTTAAAAAAAGCTATAAAATGCTTATAATGTCAATGCAATGGACTGTAGATTATTCACACAAAACTAAGTTTTATTTACATCTTGCCAACAATCTCTCTAATATACTTTGTAGATTGTCCTTATTTTTATTTTTACTTTTTTATGTATATATAAGTAAATAGTTAGTGCATACGGTGCTATATAGTTTTTGTGTACTTTTGTATAAAATACTTAATTTTTGTCCTCGTCAAATGTTTTAACATGTATAGAAAGTGTTTGTATAGAAAGTCCCATTTAAAGTTTGTTGATGCAATATTTTTTTTCATCCTAATATTAATTTTTTGACGATTTTTGGGCATATTTCCATACTCTGTGCTGCAAGTTGCAACTGAGAATTTTCTCCTGGAAACCCTAGTAACGCTTTGTCCGACCCGGAATCAAACCCGGGACGACTAAATTAAAAAAGTCAGTTAAAAATTAATCGTTTTATAAGATTGTCACTTCGTCACACAAAGTTATGTTTTTAAAGCAATTTCAAGCTTGGAACTTTCTATATAAAAATTTTTAAAGATATTGTAATTTCCGTTGCATATTTATTACTTTTACAATATTCTTGAATGTACTTTGTCAGTGTTTGTAAGTCTTGAGTGTTGTAGAAATAAATTATGTTTAAATATGGAAACTGTTGTGTTGTTTTAAAATTCTGCTCCCTATTAATAGCGAAGTCGTAACTATTTATAGAATGCAATTCTGAGTGTCGTATTGACAATTCCATGAGAAAAAGAAAAAAAATAGATACGTCAATGTGTAGACAGATACATTTATACAACCTTTATTATTAGTAAGTACAAGTTTAAAATAATTAATTACGCAAAACCCATCATAACTTTTAATTTGATTTCTGAACTTTGATTTTACAATGTTTCGAATAACTCGTAAAATTTACGACACATCACTGAAGTTGCGGGTAATTTTATGACACATGCGCAATTACGGCATTAACGGCTGTAAGTTTTACTATTATTGTATTATTAGGACCTAAAATCTTTGAGGAAAGATATTTCGCTACGAATCTAAAGACATGCACTTTAATTAATTTTATTAATTGGCTATTACGAGAGCTTAGTAGTTGGAATTCGATTGTGTTATTAAAGTTTATTTCTCTTTATGTCGTCCATATATCTGTAGTTATAAGGTTTATTTGTGGTAATCCTCATATCTTACAATTTTGTAATAACGAAGAGTATTGCTTATAATTGATTTAATTATTTTTAAGGTCCAAAAGAATTTGGGGATAGACAAAAAAATATAAGAAAAATATCTAAGCTTGTCACAAATATGTATTTATTTATTTTAAAACATTATAATATTGTTAATACATATCAAATGAAACGCCACAAAAATGTTGACAACAATTTAGTTAATTACATACTTACACACTATAATACTTTAGCAATAAGTACATCGATCTATTCATCTATTTAATTTGGAGAGAGAGGTTATAAGCGTCCATCTTGTCATGATGTACATCAAAAGAATACAATGCAATGACTTTAAAACATTCAGCCAAAATGCACTTATTATTAAAGGAACTTCAATGTTTTGGACGAAATAAATGTTGTTATACATATATTAGAAACTAATTTAATATGCAAATAATTTTAAGCATCGTTGGTTCGGTTCGAGCGTTGTTGTTGAGTGACAGGTCAGCGGCGGCGGCCGAATCGGAGGAAAGAGTGCACGACGTCTTGCCTCTTCATGCCGGAGTCCAAGAGTTGAGGGTAGTCGCGAACTAAAGCTGTAGAATAATTAAAATCGTATTAAAATCTCTATTATCCCCTTTTTTAAATGTTAATGCGTAATATACATAGTGTCCAATTGCGATTAAAGGTGGTTTATAAAAAGTTATCAATAAGTTAGGTAGGTACTATGGAGAAAGGATTGATAAATCGGTAGGAAATTACGATGTTTCAGGTATGTTTTATTTTTATACTATTGCTATGCACTTATTTCTTAATTCAATGAGGCCCATTGAAAAAGGCTCAAATATTATTTATAATATTTTCTTTCTTTATTGGTGATGATGATGGGGTAGAACCATTATCCGTGGGCTTGAGAGCCAAGCCGGATATGGGTGAATCTATTGACAAAAATTTTCGGAATATAATATTATTTACGTAAATTTAGTATAATTGAGGCCTATAAAATCAAAACCAGCTAAACGCCAGTTGGAATCAAAGACAGTTAAATACAAATTTATTCATTCTGTACTCAAATATTGTGGTATTTTTATAATTTAAAATTCTGGTTTTTAGTGGTATTCACATTCTTTATAAATCTCTTTTAAAATATAAAATATCATAGCCACCTAAACAAAGTTATCGATTTTTGTAGATTACTGAATATTTGACTCACTTGGATTTAGCTGCCTTTGATTTTATAGGCCTCAATTATACTCATAACATCAAAATATAAGTGTAGGTACTAGCTTTTGCCCGCGACTCCGTCCGCGTAGACTCTAGGGTTAAGTGCAGAAAGATTTTTGCATTTATAACATGTTTATCCCACAGGAATACATTTTCCAGGATAAAAATATACCATGTTAATTCTGTGACCCTACCTATCTCTATACCAAAAATCATTCAAATCGGTTTGTTAGATCCGGAAATACCCATTCCCACGGGAATACTTCATTTTCCGGGATAAAAACTATCCTATGTTTTACCCTGATGTATAAGCTATATTATTGTAAAGTTTCGTTAAAATCCATTCAGTAGTTTTTACGTAAAAGCGTAACAGACAGAGTTACTTTCGCATTTATAATATTAGTATGGATACTAATTAATTAAGTCAATCATCAAGAAAATAGGTATAATATACTACGCATTACCCTGGTATTCCGGGACCTGTTCTCCAGCGGCCTCGGCATACAGCTCGAGGAAGGTGTTGAGAGCCTGGCAGAAGCGGGCGGCGCGCGGATCGTCTTCCGCCGCGCCGGCGCACAGCTGGGCCGGGGCGCTCACCGCCGCCGACAGCCAGCACAGCGCCACGCACACCAGCGCCAGACGGTAGTGTTCTCCTCTGTAGTGGTGGATTATCGTAGGCATTTAGTTATCAGTTAGAACCCCAAATATAGAACCACAAAAGACCAATCTGCCTTTTGAAAGTGCGAATACTCGTGATAAACTTTGAGCTTTCACACTTTATTTCAGAAAAACAATTGTACATATAGATTGAATATCTTAACCCCGCAATCAACTTTCAAAAAAGACATTAAAAAATTAACATGTATCGCTTTTGGGCTTCTATCGAAGTAGATACCGTTATTGCGGGAAATCTATTGTTGGACTTTAGTTGACAAGAAAAAAATTGCTGCGCCAAAAAATAATAAGGTATCATTTTGATTAGGCCACCAAGTGGGATATTCTTGTAGGTACTTCGACGATAATCTTGTAGCTACAGCCACTGTCGTTAATTTTAGCACAAATGAAATATTTCAGCATAAATTAGTTTATTTTTGGAAGCATGCGGTAGTTTATCATAGAAATATGCTTGGATTCAACCGTATTTCATAATGACATGACACCATGATATTCCGTTTCGAGAACTGGGTTTACCGAATTTAGAAGAACGTTTCGTTCATTCGTAGTCTTGCAACTTACATATTAATCTTATTTTGTTTTAATTAACCGAATTAATATCTTAAATAAATAGACCAAAGTCGCGTTTGTATAGCCGAAGAAGAAAAGCAGGAGTCGCGGAAACTCATGGCGGTTTAACTTTCTTTTTGCTCGACTTTTAAAGTCTCGTTTAATAAATGGCTAAGTCAATAACTTTAAAAATTGTCCGTTTGAAATTATATGTTCATAGTTCCGTTGCCTAGGCTCAGGCTTTCTCCACAGTTGAGAAGATTTAGGCTTTAGTCTATCACACTATCCTAGTGCTTATTAGCGGACTACACACCTAAATAAATGCGTTGATACTATCTATTTTAGTAAAATCCAAGTAGCTCTGATTGACTTCTGGATCAAATCCGCGACGTCAGTATCATAATGTCAATATCTTGATTATTTCTATAAAAATGATACATAACTTAAACATTGTTTTACAAGTAACCCCGTTCACATCAGTATATAGTATTACAAAGATCCAAAAATGATGCGGGAATATTGTTCCCTAAACCCTTACGATCGGATTTCGCGCTAACAAGTGATAAAATCCCAGCAATGATTCTCTAGTTACATTTTCGTAAGGGCAAGTGACTAACACGATGATACATCGCAGTGTAAGAGCGCAGGGTGCGATAAACGTTCTGCGGTTAATTCCCAGATCGTTTCAATCAATGACATTATAATGACATAAGGATATTTGTCCTAAAAATAAAGAGTTTTATAACCAAGTATCTCCTATAACAGTGCTTACTCTTATACTTAACAGGAGTTAGGAACAAAGATATATTAAACGTTTGTATGTAATAGATAATAAACTACCAATAGCCAAAGACAACGTCCCATAGAATCATCTACAGAACACCTGAATAAGATTAGAAAGAAAATAGACAGTATTTTGTATCAGGACGAGTGACGCCGCTCCTTTGCTACCCATTAATTTAAATGGGATCATATGTCAAATGACAAAAATTTAAAACAAAAATGAAAGGCTGCTATTAGTTGTGACACATTTATAAAAGTCTTATTATTACACACTACCCGAATCACTATGAAGCGGCCGTGTCAAATATATGATAGTCTAATCGTACGTTCAGCACGCTAGGTATCCTCACATTTCCTTTCCGATCTAATTCTATTGTTCTGTGGAATCTTCCTTGACGTGTCAATAAATTGGTAACTTAAAGACCCACATGTCGAGATGTCGTTAGCATTTAGCATTGTGTTTATTGTACTACAACAATAGAAACTCCAAATAAAGGACCGATTTCAGTAGCCAAGTGTTTGAGTATCATAAGATATGGCAGAAATTCAAAGTTCACTTTTGTTTATCGAAGGATTTACCTATTTGAATCCTTTGGAATGCACTCACGATGTAACGTATGATAGATAATAATTTAGTTACATAGTAGAATTCCTAAAGACCATTTTAGATGCTATGAGTTATTTTATACAACTATCTAAACCCTCTATAGGGAAAAGTGCAATATTGTATGATGAGCGTAGGTGCGACGAAAAAATTGATTTAATTTTTTAGAAATAACGATAGTAACTCATTTATCAATGATAGCATAATAGTCACATAATTCGACACCAGAATGATTTTTAAACCCTTAGGTCATTATGTCGTACTTTACTATGAAATAAACTCAAAATATTTCTCAACCATGTTTAAAGGCGGCAAAAATTCAAAGCGCGAGAATTGTGATTTATTCTCTGAAGCGTGGGCATCCCTCATGGAAAACTACGTGACGGCACATTGAAGCATATTCCCCCTATAAAACGTGCTTAAAGATTTTATTGGTTAATACCGTCGGACGAGAGTTAAGCCCGCGACAAACAGCCTCGGATCCGATATTCGCTCGCTAATCTTCCCTCTACAAAGCGCAATAACTCAAACTTTACCGTACCTATTTTTGCGTTCAAACAATAAATAGCATATTTATGATGTAAAAAAGAAAGTGTGTTTCGTTTGATGTTAATAATGCGTAATACGGAACGTAATTTTTATGGGCCTAATAGTAAGCATAAATATGGGTCTAACTAGCATGCTATAGTTAAGTTTCCAGTCTGAAAATTATGGCGGAGAAATAAAACAAAATTTATTTGACCTCAAGCCAACTCCTTTTTGAAAAAAAAAAAAAAACTCTACGGAGCCCTTAAATGCACTGAATTGTAAGATGTAATTTTATAATCGGATAATTCATGTGCTCCAAAGAGTAAGTATTTTGGTAGAAAATAGGCATTCATTCCAAACATTCTTCAACCCGCAAAATTTCAATATATATGAATGTACATGTAATAAGAAAAACCAATATCGCAATTGGAACAATATAGTCGATATATTCTTGACAAAGGTCCCGTCTTGTCCCGCTGAATTCCAACCGCCCGAATTTTATACATTTCTCCCGAAAATTGCCAATACAATTGTATTTAGTATATTTGATATACCTTATACATATTTGAGGACCTTCTACCGTGTTTTATTGTCTCCCTTACTTTGTTTTATTTATACAAAACATCGACTCTATCGGAGTTGACCAAGATTCTTGTCAATTTTGACGTTATGTTACATTTGGAACAAACTTTTTGAGATTAAGGCCGGCCACATACATTCGGAATTCCGTTTCGGAATTTCGATTCGAAATATCGATTCGTAATATCGAACGCATTAAAATCCATACAACATCTATGAACCAGCCACATACATACGGTTTTTTTCCGTTCGAAATTTAATCTGTTTCGGAATTCCGTATGAATAGTGGTACTAAATTCGGAAGAACATAATGCCAAATGTCTGAAGTCAAGTTCTAGCGTCGCTCAACTTAGCCGTGTTATTCCGAACGGAAATAAACGTATGTGTGTGATATATTAACGGAATTCCGAATCGATATTTCGAATCGGAATTCCGAATGTATGTGGCCGGTCTAAAGGTTTTTTTGGGGTCTCTTAAAATTTTCATTACTTGAAGGTGTGCAGGTTTTTGCAAGAAAATACCGTTTTGCGCCAAAGTATATTATAATTATTTATAAATATAATACAATGTTATAAAAGAAAGACAACATTTATTTTCATTAGAAATATTTTTTTCAATTTTTTTCCACGAAATGCATAAAGAACACCAATACAAATTTTTCAATGATAACTTCACAACTTTGGCAAGCATAATTGATACTTTTACTTCGTATTATATGATGTGAACTGAGTGAAATACGCCAAAATATCTCATGATGCCGGAACAAAACGTTATTGCTACGTGAAACAGGTCCTCCGAATTTTTAACTGCCATTCCCGAGCAACTGGTTTCGGGAACGCGACCCTTACTCTTGACCATCCAATGAGTTATTAAAATTTTGTAGTAGAAGCTTTTATGATACGTTTATACGTACTTTATCGTACGTATGCCAATAAGGCTTGTAACAGCTAGTTTTATATTTGTTTTAGGCTGTAAATCGAAGGATAATAAATAGTTCAGAAGAAAGTTTTGACCAATGATTCACAACCAACAACCAAAACATTTGTCTCTATTATTAATTGAGCAGAATAAACACAATAAATTTTTGCTCCAACATAAATTCAGTATGTAAAGTTCATAAACTATTGTTCCTTGGAACGAGCCCAAAAGCAACAAAGTTCGAGAGCTCATCGAGTTCAAAAAAGAGGAGTTAGTAAAACATTAGTAGGGGACTTGAAACAAATCAGTTACTGTTAATGATGCTATGCAATTTGATGAGAATTCCAACTTGAAATTAAGCCTTGAGGTTGATTTTTACTTTTTTAGCTCCCTCGACTCGGCAAGTGAAATTAAAAGTAAGGACGGAATGTTAGCGAGGGAAAAATAATTTGAATTCAAATGGACGTGCTGTCAAGTGTTTTTTAATTTAAGCAAAGGTGGTGTTTACTAAACAGCCTTATTTTAATTGATGTACAAAAATATTGTGCTAAATTAAATATAATGATAGTCGTGTCAATTTTTTTTAAACGAAATCATTTAATTTACTTTTGTTTTTTAGTATCAAATATTATATTTACTTAGTAATTTCCTATATGTCAATTGATATTAATGTAACGAAATTATTTATGTTCAAGACTTCACCTTTTTTATTTTAAATCAAATAATATATTCAAGAAAGATTTTTTTACAAGAGAATGGATCGTTTCATCAAATGTCTTGGTGTCCCGATGAGATTAACCTACGTAAACATAATTCCTGCATTTCGTGTAAGTAAACAGGGTCAATAACTAAAAATTTGGTCTTCTTTAAAGATGAAGTCCCTTTAGCCAACACAGGGCAGTAAATATTTGTTTAAATTTCATTTCCACCGTTTTCCAAAATTGGATTTCCACACCCCAAAATGTATGGGGGTTGTGCCACCGTCATCCCCAAACGGGATTATTCAAATTTTACTATGAATACCGTCGATTTTTCGCCAAATCTCCCTTCAAGATAGTTTAAGAATATTTTTTGCTCGTATCGAGTTCCCTTTAGATTCTGTCATATTATCCTGCGTGATTTTGTTTCCTTTGCGTTAGAATTTCATATGGCTTGTCAAATTACAATCGGACATTTTGGCGCTACCTGAATTGGATACCAAGTCTCTTTGAAAGTATAAATAGATCAAATTACATATATTCCTTTTTTTCTTTGTAGTAAAATAGTTCTTTTATTTTGAATGAAGAATAATAAAGAAAGATATTATATGCAAACTTGCATGAAAGTTTTTTTTTATAGGATTTACTTAGTTGAGGTCTTAGACTGCCCGTTTGAGTAGTTGATTATAATAAAAATAAATATATGTTTAATGTATTCTGTCCAGTTATTTAGATAAAGGATTTCAGTCTGGTTACTAAGTCTTATTGCCGATCTATTATATTCTTTATTACGAAATAAGTAAATCTACTGTTTTCACTACTAATATTTAGGGTCTTTATATTTATTAACATACAACACTTCCCGGCGATAATAATTGTGTGTTGCCTCGGGTTCTATTCCCTGTAATTCATTATAATAAACCCGAAACATTTCATAACATACTCTTACAGCATTCCTACGTCATGGGGATAACGTAATATTGACAATGCGGTAAGCCGTGCATTCGTAACATAATGCCAGGGAGACCGAGTGTCTAATTCAGGATTTTTATTGTTGTTTATAAGAAGGCATCTGGTCGGCTTAACTTAAACATTTCACGCAGCTTTACTTCAAAGAAGTGCGGATGCGTATTAAACAGAAATACTTTTCCAGGAATCAGTGTGCTGGATATCACTTAAAATTCTTTTAGGCTCAAACTCTTTTCGTTCTATTAATTTATGTTAGCCTTAATTCCGTCTAAAGAATGTATGGAAGAATGGTTATCCGGAAATAATATTTAAAAAATCCGTACATACATATCTACATGCACTCACGCCTGTAAAGGGGTAAGCAGGGAGACTTTTCTACACGGAATTTTACGCTAACAGTTTTTTTTGTCTAAGACGAGACTATTGCTGTTTCTCGGGAATAATTCTAGGTTTCATGTTCTACTATTAATTTTCTAATGAAATTCCTAATATTTATTTATTTATGCTTTTTATACAAAACATTGTATAAATGCGGACTTAATGCCAAAGGCATTTTCTACCAGTCAACCTTAGGGTGGTGCAAGAGATACTTGATAGGTGCACAAATATTATTTTTCGGATAATATGCTTATATAAATACTAACATAAACACATAAATATTTTAGTATAATATAAATATATATAAATGTACATAAATATCTACGAAAATAAATATACATACATATATATACTAAGATACTTCTGACAAACGATTGAGAAAAAGTTGTCTAACCCTTACTTTAAAGGATATGCGGTTTGTCAACATCCTGATTTCTGAAGGGAGTGCGTTCCAAAGGACAGATTATTATATAAGGATAATAATACTTTGCCCAACTCGTGAATCAAACGTGGGGCCTGTGTATCGTAAGACACATACTTGTACCGCGAAGCTACGAGAAAGTCATACCATTTCAGTTTTAAAAAAATTCAATACAAGTACACACTTTAGTAATGCACACAGTAGAATTCAATAATCTCACTTTTATAGCAGGTACGAATTTAAATGAACATAAGTTTAAGAAATGGGGGTGTGAAAATATTCTTCTGTAAACCCCTTATGAGATGCTCACGTGAATAAGTTTTCATGTGTAAAATTTTAATCTGATTTTACCATTTTTTAACAGACAAGCACATTTTTAATGTTTTCCTTCATCTTTGAACAATTGACATTAATCCAATTTTATTGGCAATTATTTCTCTCATTCCCATCCTTGAACTTTTAATTTTTTTCCTACATTTATAAATGCGAAAGGACCGTTAATAGCATTAAAAATCTCCCTGTTCCATTCAAACTGATTGAGAAACGTAAGGTCGCGGGATCGTACGATAAAATGTGTGGTCTGCGCATATTTCTTCCGGGTATCTTTGACAAGTACTAGTTATTGACGATAAGACACATATTGTACGTTTATTGAGAAGTTTACGGTCCATACATGTCCGTGTTGACGCCTTTAGTCTAGAAAACGTCTTACTGGACTGTCGTGACTTACTTTTAATTAATTGAAAATAATATTTTGTTTTGATATTAGTCCTATCGCATTTTAATTTCGATGATTGGTATCATTACCTTTTACTCGCTTTAATGGTAGGAAAAGCTGTTTTCTACATTTGAGAGGAGTGAGTTTTAGTCCACCACGCTGGCCTAGTATTATTTGGCGGACTACACACTCAAGAATTTCGTAAGAATTTTTAGATTTATAGGTAACTAGCGACCCGCCCCGGCTTCGCACGGGTGCAATGCTGATATTTAATGGATGTTATCATACATATAAACCTTCCCCTTCAATCACTCTACCTATTAAAAAAAACCGCATCAAAATCCGTTGCGTAGTTTCAAAGATTTAAGCATACAATGGGACATAGGGACAGAGAAAGCGACTTTGTTTTATACTATGTAGTGATGTCAAAAAAATCAAAATTTAAAATATTTATTCAAATAGACTTTTACAAGTGCTTTTAAATGGTCAGTCGAGTAAACTACCGGTCCATTGGAATAGTTAATATTAATTTATCTCTCAAAGGGATTTAAGAATTAAACCCTTAACTTCAACAACAAAAATAAAAAAAAACAACTTACATAGCATTCATCAATACAAATCCAAAATAATCGATCACAAAATATACGACAAAAAACTCGCACTATTCATTCTTATTCACTAGTATCGGAATTAGTGTTGCGCGTAATATTAACACATTTATCGACGGTTGAATGACATTTCGGTGCGCAAGCGCAGCGCTACTGAAGGCTGGAAGGGACTCGCGTTCAATTTATCTCGTGTCCTCATGTAGATATGCTCCCAATCGATAAACTGCTTCGGAGTTTCGTCAGTTTGATTTTTTTTTTGGGTGCGCTGGAGTTCTTTGGAAGTCATTTGTAAAAGTCAGTGTATTTTAAAAATATTTCGGAGTTGTTTGCGATAAATATTAAAGTTGTTTAGTATTGCAAGAAAATAATATTTCGCGTTTGGGAAAGTGTTTTAAAAAGGATTATCTGAATTAAATTTAGATTATGTTTTAATAATTAAAGTGGTTTATTCTACTGTGATAATATATTTTTAAATTGTTTCAATTCAATCATTAATCAATTTCAATAATTGTTTTGCTGTATCAAAAGGAAATAAATAATGTTTACGGTCTGTTCTTCTCCTTCTTCATCAACCCATATACGCCCACTGCTGAGCACGGGTCTCCTCTACCACTGAGAAGGTTTTAGGCCATAGTCCGCCACGCTGACCTAGTGCGGGTTGGCGGACTACACACCTAAGAAATTCCTAAGAACTTTAAGGTATGCAGGTTTCATCACGATGTTTTCCTTCACCGTTAAAGTAAGGGATAATTCAATTTGAATACACACATAACTTCGAAAAGTCAGAGGTGTATGCCTGAGGTTCGAACCCGCAACCGCCGAGATTCTCGACCGCGCGCCTAAACCTCGAGGCCATCACTGCTACGGTGTGTTAAAAATACTGTGATTAAAAAAAAATAAGATTCTTTTCCGAAAGGCTCATCAAAATCACAACTCTCGGTAATGCACTTTGGCCCTAGTAAAGTCACAGTTTCTTTTTGAAGGTTTTGATATTACATTCTTTTTATTAAATCTTATAACTGTTAAACACGTCGACATATTTCCTACATCACTAGCTCATGCGTACGTGCAAATTCGCACGCAAATGGTCTATTAAAACGCGGGCTAAATTCTATTTCGATACGGAAACCACCCGAATACAATACACCATTCAATTTTCAACTTTAACACATTTAATTAGAGTCCAAACCTAAAAATATACAAAGCGCATATAACCATTGCCAAAACTGCAGGGTGCCTGTATGAGTTATATAGGTTATAGGATAAATGATATTGAATCTTATTTCTTTTATTTAAGGCTGCAATTCGGTTGATGTAGTGTTTTAATATAGAAAAACCACATTCAGCAGAAGCTAAACATTGTTCTGGCTCAAAAATCCATTTGCAAGGTCCCGACAAGACATTATGGCTTCGTTGGTGTCTGTATGTCCAATTTACTCCGAGTAATACAAAACATATGTCAAGATATGGGAAGAAAATGGCATTTATGTCTTTATATAGCAGTTTCCTTTGCCTTGCCAGAATATTAAAAATTCTTTGGATGTTAAAGTACCATTTTGGAAGATTCTAAATAGACTTGTAATGTTAATTTTTTCAATAAACTTGAATCCTTAATATAAGCATTTTTATGATAAGAAAATAGGACTTAGCGTCATAACTCATAAATCGTTTGATAACTAAGCAGATTTAAGTTTCAATATTGCAATATATTTTACATACCATTCCAAAGAGAGTATTAGACAATTGTGGAAAGTTTTAAGTGAAGGCGCCTCAATGGCGCAGTCCTATAATTGACCAGAATGTAAAACAAGAGATCGCGGGTTTGATATTGACTGTTAGAAAAAAATGCACATATTTGTTTAACCTAAGGCCTAAACCTACCTAACTTAGAAATCAATTATAGAGACGTTTATAGACTGATAATGAGGATATATAATTATTTTTAATCTGGGTGTTTACTAAATCCAGTGGCGGTACTTCCATAGAAGCCCGAAAGCCCGACTTGCCTTACATAGTTCCGAATAACGAACTTAACGATTGTTTATTTATAAAATAACGCTATAAACGTGAATGTGAGTACTAACCGGTAGGTATTTATTAGTCCTACGTACCAAAAAAATATGCTGCTACTAAATAAACATTTGGGCTTGCCTTAGTTTGACACCCTAGGCACGCCACTGACTAAATCTAACTATAGCAGCTTCTGTATTTAACTTATATATACCCGGATACGATGTTAAAAGCCTAGAAATTCTAAATCATACACGCACCAAAGTTTATCACAACTATAATTCATCTCCAAACTAATTCGAATGTAAAGATAAGGCGATTAAAGCGCACACATTCTTTAAAATAATTTGAAAGCTAACACGGACTGTTAAGAGTGACAGTAAAGCAAGTTTAAATTAACAACAATTAGACTTGGGTTGCACTGAACTAGCGACGCTGCGTTAATTGATAAACTGCCCGCCATTGGAGTGCTGTGTGCCACAATTTGTGTGATTAGCTCTGATTTAATGGGCGTAATGTGTAGGAATGTTTTGTACGTTTCCGATCACAATGTTTCTATCATTATAGATATATTTATACTCGTTCATAGTAGTATGACGCTGTAAGTCGCGATGGCTTGTAGATTTGAGCACGCAGTCGAGAATTTCGGTGGTCTCGAATCTTAGGCACTCACCTTTGACTTTTAAAATAATGTGATTTATCAAGTACTTAAAGGAAAACATCTTGATGAAACCTGCACTCCTAAAAGTTCTGAGAAATTTCTTCGATACCGTTATCTGCACTAGGCTGTCTATTCATCGACTTCCTCCAAGTTAAAAATACTTAAATAATATCTTTACTTAAATCTTACGAACGTGTAATAACACACACGTTACTTATAAAATAACATAAACAAGAATACCTAGTAGAAATTATCACCTCTATGTTTTAGCGCGACAATAAAATAGGCCTACTCCAAAGCTCGTTACCAAGTCGTTAAATATTATCATCATCAGCCCAAGGAGTCTCGTCCTTTACAACTGAGAGTTTTTAAGCCTTAGTCCGTCACGTCTTAGGCCAAACCTTAGCAGCACTAAATAAATAAAGTACTCTGCGATCGAAAGGTGTCCACCTACGAAAAACGTGCGTGTTTTATTAATGAAGACAAACATCCCGTGCAAACACGGCAAATTAAAAGTTATCCCTACAATATCCTGCAGTACGTTACACCGCGGCAAACAATTTGTCCCACAGGAGTGCTATTTGATTCGTTTTTATTTTTAATGCGCTCGGACTAAGGAAGTGAAGTTACGTATAACGGTAGTTAAAGTAAAAAAAAACAAGGAAATAAGAAATTTTATTGATGTTCAACTGTGTTATGTTTAAAGTGGAAAAATCCTTATTTCCATTTGAAACTATTTTAACTCCCAAAAGATTCAATCATCTATGAATCATTGTAAGTTTCCAAGCGATAGATCCACGCTGACATCACTTGAAAACAAACTGGCTTGACCATAATAGTTCAAGAGGCATCTATATGTATCTGTACTGCGTATGTTAATTATTATATATATATATATATATATATACTCAGCCTATCGCCGTCCACTGCTGAACGTAGGCCTCCCCAAGTAAGCGCCAACCATCCCGGTCCTGAGCGGCCCTCATCCATCCGTTACCCGCCACCTTTCTCAAGTCGTCGGACCATCGTGCTGCAGGACGTCCTACACTACGTTTGCCTAAACGCGGTCTCCACTCTAATACTTGTCTGCTCCATGTTAATTATTACGTACATTGTATTATAACTCTCCAGGAATTACAAGCAAAATTTAATTATTATTATTATAAATTGCATTAATACATGTTTTGAGAGTTATTTTCAAACCAGACGTCAAGTACGGAGATCAGAAGGTTGCTGGCCTTTGTGAATAGTTGAAGAAGTGTTCTACTTCAGGACCTTGAGTTATGCAGGAAACTCAAAACTTTGCGTCGTGTATGAATTATAATTATAATATTTAATATTAAAAATCATTCATTGCTACAACTTTTCTCAAACTGTGGGAGAAAATTCAATATCCATCTAGCTTTTTGAAGATCAAATATTTATAACTTAAAATCGATATCATTAATATCAACTTTACTAATCTAAAATAGCTCTCTATATGGGTCTAAATCATACTAGGGGTCTAGTTCATTTCAATCTCATCATGACAAAAGACTATCTAGTAACGTATTCAACGTAATTTAATTTGCTTCAGTCCAACACGTCCACTATCGAATGTAAACTAAACTCCAAAATAGACTTTTAATAAAGTTTGTTGATTTGTCGTAGTAATAGACGTGTTTGGGATGCGGCCCGGTGCGTACGGACGGACAATTTGTCGACATTAAACGGACAGGTAGACGTTCCGTTTTATATATTGAATCAAGCTCGGCGCACGGAATGCATAATCGTTCTAGCTTTACAGTTTAAGGCTATAGTATGCTTTTTATGTTTGCAGCCCCATATATGGCTAGATATCAGCTTTTGGGTAGGGGCCTCGGGTTCGATCCCCGCACTGGGACAAATATTTGAGTGCTCCACAATGTTTCGTGTCAAGGTGTTTATGATAAATGTCTTGTTGTGTGAAAATTGTGTTATACTAAGTTTAACGTCGTTTGCTTTACTGTAAATTATGGCAACGAACCCTATAAAAATACTGTAGGAGCATTAGTTTTCAGGCAACAAATTAACTGAGCTGTACTCGTATTTGACATGTTTATCTGAAAGAAAAAATATTTTGCTAGAATTTGTTTTTAGATGCCATACAAATGTATGTATGTATTATGTAATGAATGTTATTTATATCCTGCGTTAAAATGTAAAAATATTCAACAAAATACATAATAATTTGAATCTCTGAAACAGCATAAGTAAATAAATAAATAAATACACCCAACAGTCACATACATAGTCCTGACCCCACAGTAAGATACGAGTCTTGTGTCGTGGGTATCAGAAACTACGAGAGACTTTTCGGTCTTACAAACACCCAGACTCGAAACAAATGATCAAAATGTACTATTAATATGTAGAGTATGTTAAAAATTAAACTATCCAAACCGAAATGATTTTCTAGACCCTTTAATGTAAATGATATGATAAATAGGAGGCTGTAAAAAATCCTTTGACATGTTAATTTAACCTATTTCATAACTTAGGCGAAGGCGTTAGCAATTATACAGCCAACCTGTCCATTAACATACAAATTTAAAATGGCTAAAACAGAATTGGCCTAAAGCTGAATTTTCCAACCTATGAGAAAATATAAATAAAATATTAAATGTTGTCTGATTGACAGTATCTATTTGATTTTTATTTTGGGAATTTCAATCTGTTGCGTAAGCCAAATAAGATGTAACATGAATGTTTATCGAAAACTTATAAATTATATCTGCGATTGTTAGAAAAGATGCTTAGGTATTAAATTTATACACAAATTGACGATTTTTATTTTTTATGTTACTCAATTTTTAATCCTAAAAAACAAATATTAAATATAGTCCCTAAAAACATTCATCACAACTTTCCTCCAAAAAATTAGTTAACTAAAATCTATTTGAACTCAGTTTGATTACGTCATTCAACTGGGCAGCATTCAGTTAATTAGTGTGCACCAAAATTTGATTAGGAGTCAGCGCGCGTGCCTCCCAAAAATGACAGGCGTCGGCTCGAGGACATTATGCGGGGCCACGACCGCCCACAGCACATTTAATTGCCACACTAATTAGTTTTAAGTCATTAATAATCGCCGGCTTTTTAACATTCCTCCCTTCCAGTTCAATTTACTTGGCTTTAGATTGCAATTTGTTTATTTATTCTTTATTTTACACCATGTAAGAAAACTGTAGGTATAAAACAAAGGGTTATGTCACAAATGGCTACCTTATCGCTACCGGCGATTTCTACCAGTTAACCGTTGGTTAGACTGAAGAGATCGGAAGCATAGAGTCACTTTTAAGGTAATACTGAAATTTAAAAATAAATTACGTATGTATGCAAGATGTTGCCCATTGTGGCTATACTTCTTGCTATAGATATATCTCGATGACGTTGCATATATATTGTATAGTATAAAAAAGAATAAAATAAAAACTGTATAAAAACCCGGTCTTTGAATTCTTGTCGATCGCGCAATCTTGGATATTGAAGACGGGTAAAGAATGTAGGAATATTGCTTATTGCAAGTTGTGGAAGAGTAAATTGTTGAATCCCTAGGTGTTTCTACCATTAAATTATATTGTTGAGTGTCTCCTTTCATGTTATTAAAAAGAGTTTTTAAATACTTTATTTAATTGGTCTCGTCAGTGTTGCGTTCAGTAACTTAAAGTACATTGCATGGATTTATATTAAACTAAGAAAAGCATGGCAATTCAATATAAAACATCAAAACACATTTTTACTCAAAGTATGTAGGGATATGGCTGTGTGTGGTCAAACAACCACTCAGATTAAGTGACTGACTTAAGTGTAATTTTTAATGAAATAAAAAAAAATTGGGAATAAGAAACTTTTTCTGTCTTCCCTATAAATTTTAAAATTTGAATACCGTTGGAAGGTATAAATAATTTATTTATTACTTATTCGTTATCATCGACCCATATACTCATTGCTGGGCATAGGTCTCCTTTACAATTGAGAGGGTGACGGCCTAAAGTCCACCATGCTGGTCTAGCGCTGGTTGGCGGACCACACACCTAAGAAATTCCTAAGAAGGTGTGTAGGTTTCCTCACGATGTTTTCCTCATAATATTATCTTAAGTGTGTGTTCACTTTTACTTGAATATGTGTATATTGTGCATGTAAATCTAAAACGGTATAATAAATAATCTTTCAACTTTAAACTATAAATCATTGGGGTAAAATCACAAGCGGTGTTTGTTCTGCTTTATTATACTCAAAGTAATGTGAGATGAAATGAAGTATGAACAAAACCAATACGGGTATTTCCTTAGGGATTCCATCTAAACGAAGCGGGATCATATTGAATAACTTTCGATTTTTCAATGTTACGTAAAGGAACGTAAGAAAGTGTTCTACTGAACTACAAAATACATATTTTTATGTATTCTTTATGTTTAAAGACGTATTGTTTTTAAAGATGGACACAATGACCCTTAATGATAACTTATGCAATCCATATGGATAAAGTTGGAAATAGAGAGATGGAATAGTCTCTTCGGGTTGTTAGGCAGAATTTTTCTGGCTTGATAAAAATCTATCTGGTCTGGAAAATAGGTTTGCTTAAAAATCGGGCTTATCATTTGTTCAGGAACGATCATTGTAGTTATTTGAAAATTATTGTTCAGAACTAAGTTGTTTTTCTTTATTATATATTTACTTTATTAAAATATGAACAATTTGTCATTCATTCATACGAACAGTTAAAAGTTTCACGCAAACCCAAAGTTGAACCTGATTCCAGCTAGAATACATTTTCTAAAACCTCACAATTTGCGTGTGGTTATACAAATTTCTTTTTTGGTCCATCCAAGCGAATGTGGGCTTAATTAAGCATATTAATTAGACTTTTCTCCACGTTTCAACATCACCTGTTTAAATAAAGCAACAAAAAATACCACGAAATATTACAACGCTTTGTGGAGCGATTCGTTTCTCATATGATTTTCTAGACTATTAACTGGTATTATTGTAACAAGCTTTCGTGTGCTTAGTAGAGGATAATGCGTTGTAAATGTGATGGATGTACTTGATGCTTCAAGTGACCTTAATAGTCAAATAAAAAGAGACGAAAAAGGTATTTAAGAGAGGTTATTTTTGTATTTTTGATTTTTAATTGTAGTCTCGTTTCGTATTATAAGGGAAGGTTGTTTGCATTGATTACTTTTGATAAACCATTTTATGACGAAATTATTTGCAGACTAACTAGATCTGATAACTTTTTATGTTAGGTACCGATAGGTAAGCAAAAATCCCTCTTAGTTGTAAAGGAGGCCCTTGAATATACGTATATAATTGCAGTAGAATATACGTCGATGTTGTTTGGCGATTTAATGATAAAATATAAATAAAAGTAAATAACAAAGTGATAGTAGTTTTGCCTCAAAGAAAAGCCTTTTTTAATTAGAGATTCTAAGTATCAGCGCGGAGTTTGTAAACTTGTTGTAAAACCACGATCGGTTCATGATATGGAATTTAAAGCATTTACAACTAATTTGAAATTTGGTTGTAAAAATACGTAATATTGTAATACAGCTTCGTACATCGGAAAAAGCCCCGCATTATTTTCTAAATTCGCCCCTGAGCTTATCATAAAAGAACACATGCCAAAGAATGGGTAATGCATTCTCAATAATAAATTTCACGTTGGTAAAGAGCGGACAGGCAAAGGGCAGCCATCTTTAACTTAATAACAGAACATTTGTGAATAGAAAATGTAATGGAAGAATAAGTACGATGCTTCTACAGTTATTTTATTGTTTTCATAGCTTTGCGTCTGATATTTGGTATGAAGTTTTGTGATGTAGTGAAATTTTACTTTGCAATAATATTGATCATGTATTAGGCTATGACTGTTTGTATCAATGATCAATGATTGAGGAAACGAAATTTTTAACTCGTTTGGGTCCTTTTTATAATAAAAATCGGGATATATTTAAACGCCCGTACCTTTCCTAAAGGAGTAGGCAGAGGTGTATTTCTGCACCCAATATCAGTCCTACGTAATAGGGGGTGAGCAGGGGAAAATCAGGGCTGCGACTGAGAATTTCATAAAGAAAAAAACAAGGAACACTGCTTGACCGAGGACGCAAATCTGGGACCTCTAGATGGCACGGAATATACTTGAGCCCCGATGTCATGAGGCAGTCATAACAGCCTTTAAAAAGTTATTACATGTAAATACTTATATATCAATAAAATAAAAATTAAATATCTAGTCTCGTTTTTATACAATTTAATTTTTGAATTTATTCTCGTTTCTCTACATTAAAATTCATTGAAATTAAATGTAATGTTATTGCAAGTTTTGTGTTTTGTTGGAAAACGAGCGAGTTGTATCGTGTCGCTCATTATCAGCTTGTTTTTTGCAAATGACATATTCCATGACATGCCAGTCGTTTACCGGCGGATAATTAAACACGGACACCGTTGTATCGCCTGGCTAGAGGATATTTTGTTCGAGAGAAATTTTAGTGATAAATAATATTTTAATACGATAAACAGTGGCGGTACTCAAATAAATAAATACATACACCCAACAGTCACACAGATAGTCCTGACCCCATCAAGATCAGAGTTTTTTTCGTAAGTATCAGGAACTACGAGAGACTTCTCATTCTCAAAAACACCTAGACCCGTAACAAAAAATTGTCTCGGTGTGGGGACAAACCAGCGGCCTCTAGTTTCGCAAGCTGTTGCCTAGCCAACTGCGCAATGGGGCTGTTTTAGCTTGTCTTCATAATGTTCATTCATTTCTCGTCTTAATGGCTTAACACTAATCCTAGTTTCTAAGGACAGGTGTAGATCTACGACTATCCTTGTACTACGTTCGACTTATAAAACACCTTGAACGCCTACGCAACGTAAATGCCGTCTAAAAATAAGGATAACTGTTTGGAAAAAGGATCATTTTGGGACTTTATACAGTGGCTTATAGTAGGCGTGGAGTTAAAAGTTTAACTGAAATTAATCGCCACTTTTTGTAACATCTTTTAGGCATTAAACTCTTCAATATATACTTTAGTGGTTGCATACGTATCGGAATTTTGATTTTTATCATTCCATATATTTTTTGCGGGAATTATTTTCAAATTTGTAAATAAATCAAATACATATGATAACGTCTATAAAAATACTGCGTGATTTTAGTCTTGCGAAATTTATGCCTTAGTCTGGAAAGAAATAGAAAAGCCTTGCAGTAATTTTGCGTTAAAAAAATTACCCGTACCGGGAATCAAACACAAATTATTAAAGTCTTTAATAAGAAAAACGGTGATGCGATACCATTGGAACAAAAGACTAAATGAAGGATCGCGCTCTAAGAATAACAATGAACCTCACCACTTTTAATTTTACTTAAGTCCGTAAACTGTACACAAAAGCTTGGAATTCCGGAACAAATGCCTTAACTTACGTATTCTGTTGACCTTTGTCAGCTCAGTTGTTATAAGCATAATACGAGAAGCCACAGGTTCGATTTTAGCCAGATTTTTTTTATTTAAAATGGTTAGTATTTTTAATAAGGTAGCAGCTTCGGGGCATTTTTAGAATCTTGAAAAAGATAATTTAAAAACGTTTATGATAAAAATTGACGTGGTGTAAGTGTTAAATTTATTTCAAAAAGAAGAAGCAATTTAGCAAATGTTTCAGTATGTGCCAAAGTGACCAAAAATGCCTTATTGTCTTTTGAGGGCTTTAAAAGTTCTACTGGAAAGTCGGCAAAGAAATTACGTAAAGCTAAGAAAGTTATTCCTTCTTTAAATCTTTGAACTCTTTTGAAAGGAGTTTTAAGAACTCATGTGCTAGCCAAAGGAATACAAATAATATTTTTAGGCTGTAGAAGTTTTCTTTGCTATTTGGCAAAGGAATGTATGAACGAAACAGGTTGTTTACTTAGTACGGAAGTACGTTGATAGTTATTATTGCAACAATACACCCAAGTACTCTTGCATTTTATTTGTTAAAAATAGCTGAAATTGCAAAGTAAATCTTACTTTCTCGTAACTTTACTTATTTCCTTAACAATTATGTTTTGCAACCATTGTAATTTTTATCATAATCATTTTATAATAATAATCATAAAACTTTTAAAATTTCTGTTTATGTATGAACAGAAAATACAAAAAAATAATAAACCACAACTTTATAACTACCAGGTACACCTTAAAAATAATTGTAAGTCACTCCCAAAGAATGTTGTCAGGTTCAAAATTAACTTAACGGCGCAATTTGCCGTACAAAGGGGGTTGCCAGCTCAAATTTCTGAACACCGCATAAAGTTTGGGCTGCGTTGTAAGGAGTAATTTGCCCTCATTTGGGGAGTGGGTAAGCGTTACATTATTCGACATAACACTTTGTTACAACAGCGATAATTGAAACGTTAGAGGGGAGATTTAACTGGACTGAAGATGGTTTAACCTTCGCGAAAACACGATGATTTTTGAAAGAAGAGAAAAGATTATGATAAATAATAAGATTGCAAGGTAAATATGAAAAATGAAGTTTAAAATATTTCTACGTTTCCGAATGTAAGTAATTGTGATTTTCGATCTTGCATTTTATCTGAACTTTACGAGTAAATGAAGAGAACACTACATTGTTCCTATGTCCTATTTAATAAGACTAAAATACTAAGTTGTAAAAATGAAAATGTGCATTCTAAGTATTCGTGTTGGGGATTGAGTCTATCTATGTTTTTATTTAAGTTTTAACATTAATAAATGCTACAGAGATACTAGAAAACTCAACATTTGGTCGAACCCGAAATATCTAGATCGGATAGAACTTACTTTATCATCATAATAATGTTAAGATGCGTGTAAAAAAAGCAGTTTTAGATAATCAGATAAATTTTTGCTCTAAATTACTATCAGTCATGATAATATTGAGTCAAAAATCATTTTGTGTTCGGTCGCAGTAATTGAACTAGACAATATTATTTTCGTATTTTTATAAGTAGATTATTGCCTAGAAACCGATTTTTCCAATTATTATAAGCTACGGCATACGTGCTACGAACTAAAAACAATCAAAACAAAATACTTCTAACAAAAATGTAAAGGAAAATGATGAATCGCAGCAACAGGTGGTGTTACTAACTTTCAACTTAATGCCAGGTAAGTTAACGTAACTATGTTGTTAAGTTTAAGTTATTTTGTGCTTTACTTCAAGAAGGCATATTTTGTAAATTGTCGTTATATACAAAGTTAATGTTTTGTGTACAGTGTAGACGTTTGAAGTTTAGTTAAGTTATGTAAAGCCTGCTTTAGTGACCTTTCTATATCCGGTAAATGCCGATTAACTGTATCAATTTGTGTAAGACTTAGCTATTTATATGTAAGTGAAGAGTTTGTCTTTTTGTTAGTTTGATCGCAAAAATCTAAAGATCTATTGGTCCTATTTATAAAACTCTTTTAGTGATAAAAAGTCCATTCAAAGAACGCTATAGGCTAAATATCATCCCGCTACGACCAAAAGGAGCGGAGTAGTAAGGTAAAATATGGCAAAAAAGGGGATTTTTTTCGCATCCATTTCGCGTAAGAACTTACATTTATCCTTAACTTTAACCACTCAAACGATCATAAATGTGTTCTTATCATGTTTGTGACGTAACAAATCTTTAGTAAGAAAATCGGGTTTATTCTTTTATAACATTATATAAAGCGGTTAAAAGACTTATTTTGTGTCACAGAACCTAATACCAAACGAATATTTTCTTTTACGAAAGTAGTTAAAAGTTGTTTAAGGAGTTTTGATATTGTTATCCGTTTATATTAAAGGGAAAGTTGATAATGCCGGGGGTTATGAACAAAGCACTTTTTTACATTTTGCTTATTTTTTTCAAGGGCTAAGTTTGCTTTTTGACGAGATTAAAACTTTGAAGAATTAACACCAGTACCGACATAGGTTTAGATTGTTTAGAATAATATCTGAATTACACATTACATTTATGATTTTTTTTTCATTATAATTATTTTAGCCAGATGTAGCTAGCTAGCTATCTTTTTTCAGAAGTATAGGAATCCTTTAAATTTTAAACTCAACTCTTAACAAACTTTAGGATAGATTTTATTTGGAAAACTAAAAACTTTTTAGAAAAATTGTCGGCTTCAGAAAACCGCGAGAATTCGTTCACAACATTTCTACAAAGCAACAGGTGAAAGAGTAAGACGACGTTTTCACGAGTTTAAACTTGTTATGACTATTTTGTTAACTTGTGATGATCATACGTAAGATTTGATTGGATTTATGTTGGGAAAACAACAGTAGATCCCAAAATTGCGACAGTTATCAAGATTCTATAGCTGAAAAGTTTCTAACATTTGATTTCTATAAATATGAATGATTGAATATATATTTTGTCTCCCAGTATGTATTATTGTATTGTTAAAGTAAAGAACATATACAAAAAGGATGTTTTGAAATTGTGTCGAGGGCTTTTTTTGAATAAAGGTTTAGTTGCATTTTTAAATCATTGTGATACTTATATTTTTTATTTCGTCAATTGTTATAATTCTTTATAATTTTGTGTTCTTGAATTGTTTCCAAAAAAACGTAGGTAAACCTTTGATCTTTCAAAGGGTGCATACCTTTTTTGTAAACTCCGAGACAGTGGCGTCAAGGTATTCAAATTTAAATATTCCGAGTGATCTTTAATTAGAATTGGGATGTTTATTCAGTGTGAGGGGGAATAATTATTACTGAACCATCTCAGTAAATATTAATATTTTAATACTTTGGAAATTTAACCTTTTACATATTTTTACCTATTAAAATTTTTTTTACTTATTAAAATTTTTACCTATTTATATTTTATTTCTTATTTTTTTTTTAATATATTAGATCACTGTATGAAATAAGGTGACGCGAAAGTATTTTTTTTTTATTTACAAAAATAAATTGTTTTTTGTTTTATTATCACGGAAAATGTGTGTTTTAAAACTATTCGTATAAAACTTTACTGTGTGACAAAACATGTCTAGTTTTTTGAAACGAAAAAAAAACAAACAAAATCAAAGAAAATATATCTCCAACAACTCACCCGAAAGCCATTGCTACGACGATGCTGGTGCTACGACTGGGACGAGTGGTGCTACGGATGTGCCGTAGAAGTCGCGTAGCACGCTTTATATCTGCGAGTGGCGCCCACCGCCGGCCGCGCCCCCCGCGCCCTCACGATCCCCGCATTACGCCCAGATTGATATTAATTGAACATTTTGTGTAAACACCTGAAACTTGACGCGGAAGATTTTGTGCTTTTCAACTTTTCAGATACTTTAAGCTTGCATGGTTGTAAATCTGTTATTTTGAGATATTAATGCTGAGTTATGGCGGTGGAAGTGATTTAACTTTTGGAATATGTGTTAACCTAATTTTCGGTGCAGTTATACTTCCTTCCTTTAAATAAATAGCAAGACTTTCGGTCGCAAAAAATGCTATAAAGAGTTTACTTTTCATAATGAATGTGCGTATTTAAATAATATATCCGAAATGTTACATTTATTTTATATGTCTTTTTGTTAACGCAGACACAAGTATTTTCGTATACATTCGTCGTTAAAATGTAGAATTATTTTGTTCTTATAATCATTCTTATAAAATGTTCAAAGGGGTTTAAAACATCCATGGAAAGTTTTTAAGGTCAGACAAATATGTAAATCTTAGAAACGGTTCTTCGATTTCCTTATCGCTATTGTAAAGAACTGTGAAATTATGCCCTAATTAGCCTTGAGAAATATTCCTGCGGTACAAGCTTACCACCACAATGAAAATATCTTTGACACTTGGTACTTTGTTCATTAAAAATGTTTGTGATATTACGTAGTGAATTAATATTTAGATTGAGCATTTAATATCCATTTTAAATAGTTTAGATTTAAATAAATAATCAAATTTAAGCCAAATATTACATTTCTTATGCAATAATAGTTGAATATGTGTGACAAACTTGTAATAAATGAATCATACAAATTTATTTAAAAATGGTAGACGTTTTAAATTAAAACGGGTGTTATAATTTGCGGAATTGCTTTTATACAAACCAAATCAGTAA
This sequence comes from Cephonodes hylas, assembly GCA_030295005.1. NCBI lineage: Eukaryota > Metazoa > Arthropoda > Insecta > Lepidoptera > Sphingidae > Cephonodes > Cephonodes hylas. The sequence continues at coordinate 9,630,907 of AP025382.1, forward strand.
AGTACATTCACTTATTAGTTTAACCGATATAAATTTGCATTGAATATTTATTATGTTTAAGTGTAAAATTAACAACAAGAAATCAAATGTTGGACCCGAGTAAATCAAGGCTCCAGATTCAATTCCCAAATCGGACACTTTAGAGTGTTGTTTTTTATTCCATATTTTCTTTATTACATGAAAGAGGGCAAACGGGCTAGGGAGCCACCTGATTTTAAGTGATCAACACCGGTCATAAACACCCACCATACCTGAGAAAACATGAGAACACTGTCTGTTGTTATTACATTTATTAGAAATACATTTTAAAATACTCAGTAGAAGCATACAAGTTTGCCCCTTGGAACATAGAACGAAGTGTGGGTGTATCTTTACCTACTACCTCGGGAATAAAGACTTTAAATGCCATGTTATACATAACAAGTTACATTTCGTTAAGTGTCTCCTGCAATATCAATCAGAACTCAGCGTGAACTCATAAAAATATCGTTCTTATTCACATAACTAGTGGTAGGGAGTTTTAATGGTTTGCTGCTAATTGTTAATGGGTAGGAAATGGCCCATGAACTTAAGGATATTGACCCGTAGTTTTTAAACCATGGTATTTTTCTATAGGTTTATAAGATAGCAATAGCAACACAAGACTACGGCTTTTCAAAATTGATTATGTGTGTTCCTGTAGCATAATTGTGGACTATAGTACCTAGCAACGAAGGTGTATAGATAGAGTCTATGTGTCGATTATCTTGCTTCTTAAGACGTTGTTTAATCCCGCGTCCTGAAATTGGTGTTTCATACTTTGTAGCCTCGTTTTTTGTCGTGATTTTGTTTTTACTTTTAAAAGTACTATACAAATCTTCAATTTGCATATTCGATTTTTGTTTTAATAGATGTATGGCAAGTTTTTATTGTTTTTACTCAGGTATCACGAGTAGGGAATGCAATCCCGATCCCGCGAGATCGGGATCCCGCGGGATCCCGAGTAATTTTTCGGGATCAATCCCGACGCATCATATGACGAGATCCCGTTCGAGATTGACGGGATTGGGCGGCAGTAGTCAGGATTTATTTCAGTGTGGAGGAACAAGGGGGCGATTTTTTCAGTTTGCATATAATTGCTTCGCCACGCTATTGCCAACCAGTGTTGAGTCGGAGAGGGCATTCTCAGCAGCGCGTTACATTGCAAAGGACATTAGATGCCGTTTATTAGATGATACTATTAATAGGTACCCTTTGTTTTTTAAGGAGTCATTCTCAAAATCACTCGTTTTAGGTAACTACTTTCTAATTCCTTTGAAATATGTTTATTATTTTGATTACCTAATTTACATTTATGTTAATTTCCTTAAAACCTGATTATTATTTTTGGTTGGTAAGATTAAAGAATATAGGTTTTTATTTTCTTTCCGAGTAATATTTATTTGTATCCTTTTTTACACTATACAAAAAAATAAATATAAAACATTAATGAAGCATAACGAATACAATATAGGCACAATAGGCGGTCTTATCGCTAGCTGCGATCTCTTCCAGACAACTTACGCGACTGGAATGAAAGGTCGTAGTTCTGGCAGTTGTCTTCAGAATTGTAAAAAAGAAACAGAAAAAAATCTAATAATGTATATCAATAACAAATACATACATAAACATACATGAATGTAAAAAGAAGATATGTTAACATTGAATAGAAGATATTAGTGTAAAGATTGCATGAGTAATTTACAGATATCAAAACAAATATAAATACTAAACGACATACATACATATACGCATTTACCTAATAAAATATAAAGTTAAGAATAGTAAGTTCTGAGAAGTTTTTTAAAAGTGGAAAGCGATTTAGCTTTACGAATTGTTAGTGGCAATTCATTCCACAGACGTGCAGCATGGACTGTAAAAGAATTATTAAGATATTTGGGGCTATGTTGAGGAATTTGAAGTGTTATATTTTCTGAGGACCTAAGCGGTCGTGCATGTGTAGCGCTTAGAAAACGGAACCTATCTTTAAGATAACGGGGAGCACTGGGATTGAATAAAATTTGAAAGAGTAGCAAAAGAATACGAGTATTCCGGGAAAGGCGCATAGATACCCACTTGAGTTTATCACGAAATTCAGAGACGTGGTCATATTTTATAATGTTATTTTACTTAACCTCACTATCACAAACAAGCAGTTATTAGTTTTTTAGTCATCCAAGTTTTTTATTTTTTTAAAACTAGACGGGATCCCGAAAATTCCGGGATCCCGCGGGATTGATATTTCTAATCCCGCGGGATCTCGAATTTGCAATCTCGAGTCGGGATTGCATTCCCTAATCACGAGGCATTTCTAAAGTATGCTACAACGACTATTATCATCATCATAAGCCTATATATGTCACTTTGCTGGCCTACTATAATTTGTTAGAATTGCCTTGTAAATAAAGTTTATTTTTTGAATCTTTTTTAAATAAAAACACGCAACATTAAGGAAAATAAAATAAAAAATCCTCAGGTGTCCCTTTACGGTTAAACTTTACTATAATAAACTGTAGTTCATTACGAATTAAATTCATGTTTAACACGAAATTTCCTGTTTCGTCTATTCACACTTTCGGCGAAATTTAACAAAATGTCTAGAACTACCACGCCGTTCCTAGAATACGGGTAACTAACTTTGTGCTGTTAGCTAGGATTTTAGAAAATAATTACGTTTTGAATGCGTGTTTTGTCTTTCTAAATCTTTTAACGAACTCCTCAAGCAAAGCAAAGAGTGGACAAGAGAAAATATCTTGCAACTCCTGTAATATAAATTCTAGATCTTTTTATACTGGTATGATATGATGATCGTGTTCTCCAAATGGTTCAGTGCAAAGAGGATTCCATCTTTCGTCATTCGATACATACAATATGTCGGGTGGCTTGATTTTGATTAACTTCATTATTCTACGCTTAAAAGCCTCTAGAAAGTATGCAACGATCAAATATAAGATGTAGATTAGCCTCTGCCTATCCGTTTAGCGTAGGGTCTAGCGTAATGTGACTGGTGACTCTTGAAGATATACTTATATTAAATCTTTTGTTATCATTCGTCCCTCACATTATTATTTATTTATGTATATAATTTTATATACACGTCTGTATAACGGCGGACTTAATGCCGTAGGCATATTCTGCCAGTCTACCTTTGGACGATGCAGTGATTAAATCTGGTTGGTGTACACTACAGTCGTTTTACACAAGTGAGTGCATAATATTTATACGTAGAAATACACAAATAAACATACAATATACAAATACACGTGCCATATATCCTACTACTATTATAAAGGCGAAAGTTTGTAAGTATGGATGTATGGATGTTTGTTACTCTTCACGTAAAAACTACTGAATGGATTTTAATGAAACTTTACAATAATATAGCTTATACATCAGGATAAAACATAGGATACTTTTTATCCCGGGAAATGTAGTATTCCCGTGGGAATGAGTATTTCTGGATCTACCAAAGCGATTTGAATGAAATTTGGTATAGAGAGAGGTAGAGCTCACATAATTCACATGGAATAGTTTTTATCCCGGAAAATGAAGTATTCCCGTGGGAGTGGGTATTTCTGCATCTACCAAATCTATTTAAATGATTTTTGGTATGTGCATAAATAGGACTCTGAGATGTAAAATAGACTATAAATTATTTTCTATCTAAACTCAACCCTGTAGTCTACGCGGATGAAGTCGCGGGCAACAGCTAGTATTAAACATATATACATACATACATATATAAAACTCATCGAGATTATCATCATCGTCAGTTGATATATGCACCACTGCTGGACACAGGACCTCTCTACGACTGAGAGGGTTTGGGCCTTTGACCTTCACGCTGGTCTAGTATAGATTGGTGAACGACAAACCTAAGAAATTTCTAAGTACGTTTAGGTGTGTAGGGTTTCCTTGTTTCCACAACACATGTCCTGTATTATTTCAACTACTACTTTAAGCTAATTTACGAACTTATCATCATGTATAAGTGTTTTAATTACGTTGGTAAAGAAAAACCTGTCCGGACAAAAATTATAGTCAACAACCAAAAAAAAAAAATTTACGTACGTATTTTTGTACTTCATTACGTTCTTACATGTTATATAACTATTCTATTTTTACACCATTAAAGCCTACGCATTTAAATTATCTTCGAGATCAAATAACAGAACCCAATAAAGCTGAGGTTTTGCATCGGCGTGCGACTTGCGCTGATGAAAACAAACTGTTCACTCATTTGTTTACCACACACGTAGCGGCTGCGTTGATCGCCATCATCGAACTACACGAGGCTCAGTTGTTGAACTATTGCTGTTAAAATACGCAATTCGATTACTGAAACGTAAAATAAATAAAAAATACTATTACTACTACTCTCTTCCAATCGATTTCGGCCATGGCGATCACTTCAATTAAAACATTAATAACACAGTCACATAGTCTCAACATATTAAGATAGAAGTATTGTGTCTATAGGTATAAGAAACTACGGGAATTTTGTTCTCACAAACACCCTACTACCAGAAATACCTATTTGTGGATCACCGTAGGTGCTAAATGTATGTGACAATTTTTTACTTATTGTCGGTTTTTTTTACGCCAATGGGTTTGTAATCAAGTCACGGTATAAATACATCTGTATATACAGGATACATATAATAGTAGAAATGATACATATATAATACAAATATGAATTAGAATGTCTACAATTTACCTAACCAGCAGTTCAAGAACTTTGTGCTTAAAAGTACAACAATTTGAGCACTTAATATAAAAATTGGACATACCTCTTTACCTATATAATCTGTGTTTGTTTTAGAGCAAGAATTGGACGCATTATCCATCATTTTATCTGACAAAAAGAGGGTTAAGGTACTGTGGGACAACAAGACATAATATCTATGAATAAGTTTTAGCATGCATGTTATGGTCTTCTATTAACATTTACATATTTTTCTCCGTTTTAATTTTTTTCAGCGCGACATAATTATGCGTTTGTTAGATCTTGTAGGAGTATGAATATTCAGAGTGGACAGTGGTTCTTAATATTTAACGTCCCCTTTTTAAGCAGGGCGTAAATAAGGGCTTAAAGATAATATGCGGGGGGACTTATAGACAGCCCTTTGGCGCAGATGGCTAGACCTTGTTAAGCGAGAGGCCATGAGTTCAATCCCCACACTGAGACAGTTCTTTGTCTTATTTACAAATATTTGTTTCAGATCTGCGTGTTTGTGAGACCAAAAAGTATATCGTAGTTCTTATACCCATGACTTGATCCTATTGTGGGGTCAGAACTATGAATGTGACCGTTGGGTGTATTTATACATTTACTATTTCTTTATGAGGTATAATGCATGAAAAGGCGGAATAGAAAATGTGTAAAGTTTATCCAGACAATAGTGAAGACCTCAAGGTATAGATGCCCGTTGGAGAATCACGACAGGCCCGGACTCCAACCTCAGGCACACGTATCAGGCTTTTCGAAGTTATGTGTGTATTCACAATTTACCACTTGCTTTAACGGCGAAGGAAAATTTGTGAGGAAACCTGCACATCTTAAAGTTCGTACGATTTTTTTAGGTATGTAGCAGACCCGTACTAAGCCAGCATTGACTAAGGCCTAAATGCGTTCAGTTGTAGGAAAGGCCCCGTGTCCTGCAGTGGGTCATATAAACTGGTTTTCTTTACCCACCTTTCCATTCGTAACATTCAAGCTACACTACCAATTACATGATAAGGGGCGTGGAAACTTTGAGAGCCATACCAGCGTAACAAGTTTAATAAACGGGCAAATCTTATGCATATTAAATGCACAAGTTAGCGGGTCGGTGAGACGGCTTACTGCGATTTTGTCGAGTCACGGCCGCGGGACTGAGTCTCGCGTCTCACCCCGGTCATCCGTCAAAAGTTTCGCGTAATTACTGAAAAACAAACTGTAGCGGGGTAACTTTTAATAAGCGCTAGAATGTTTTAGTGGTGATAGAACGGCGCTAGATTAACGTTTTGGATTAGATTTGTTTATTTTAATATTTATAGTTTTAACATATTCTTTTAAAAATAATTTGATTTTTTTATTATTAGCATTAATGTTTATTTCTGGGGTTCGTGGGTATACGTTAGCGTGTTACCACTGTGAAAAAAAAATGACAATAAGCAACAATTATTCGTTTTGCTCAGTGATTTGAATTGGCAATAGCACTATTTTGTGGTGGTAGTACATTATTACTGTAGGAATGATACTGATTTCGGTTGAGAAAGAGTAAAACATGTCGTGAGCCTATAGCCCATAGAGCCCATAGTCGTGAGCCCCATCGTATGTAGGTCTTTTCAGCTCGTTAGAACTGAGGCGATTGGTTAGGGATGCTCGTGGATTTTACAACTGATATCAATATTATTTTTATTAGACATTAACTGATAAAAAAATAATAATATCGAAATTTTAAATAGTTTATAATAAGTTTCGGTTCCGGTCGAAACAGAGAGTAAGACCGAAAGGTGGTTTTCAATGTCGACTGAAAATCCAGTTTCGGTTGTATACTACGTTTTGGACTAGATTAACTTTACTTTAGGTGTTCTGTTGCCATCTTTTAATAAACTCTGAAGACTTGTTTTATCCCAGGCATAGCTAGGCTCGATGTTTAGCTATTAGTATATTTAGCGCACATTTCCCGTCCAGATAATAGATGCATTAGTATTAATTTGATATCCTTATCAGACAGCTTAATGGGTAACCAGATATTATCAATTAGATAGCTTTTACATGGATTAAATTAAGTGGCGAGGTAAATAATTTTGTAACTGAATTGAGATTAGGAAACTATATTATTTATAGTGGGAGTTTTATGGAAAACAGATTAATAGTGATAAGAGACTCCTGAGACGAGAGACTCAGGGTTCGATCCCACATTAAGACAAACGTTTGTGTGATCAACGTTTTTATTTTTTGAGTTAATGTAGAATTTTCTTGCAATGTCTAATAACACTACAGGTTTAAACTTTATTAGAATGTTTTACAAATAAGCACCTATTACTTATTTCAATTAATTTACCAACCACTTAAGAAGGGAGCTTAAGATAAAAAAGAATGACTAAGAAGTAAGAAGCACTTATGTTTCTTTAAAGAGATTTTCTACAAAAAAAAACTTCTGTTGATTAATTTCTTCACAAACCTTGTTAAATAAATTATGATCAATAAATGAAAGGAATTCCTTCTGAATGTAGAAATTGAGATTCTGTAGAAAATAAAAAGGGTCTAGATAAAATCCTTACTCCGATTAATCCGCCCTACATTCACAAATCACATTAATTCTGGAAATGATGATTCGAAATAGCGATATTCGCATTTGAAGTATGAAATAAGCAGATCAAAGAATTTGTAATAAAGGATACATATGAAGTGGAGGTGATATGAGATCGCATTTCTGCCGATAACACGATGATATGTCAATATTAGGTGGGAAGAATTTAATTTCCATACTGTAGCTACTTTCAGCTGCAAGTTTCTTATAGCGGTCGGAGTTAGGGGTCTAAGAATCGTGTCGCCATAAATAGATTAATGTTTGAAATATGAATAATGAAAATAGATGAACCAGGTATTACTTGGTTATAGTTAAAAGCAACTGCACGAATAAGGAAAAAAACAATAGTTAAAAGAAATAGGTATTTGAACAAGCATGCGAATATAAAAGTTTAAAAATGTTCTTAGGAATTTTTCAGGCCGAAAAAAATAAAAAGATTGACGTTTTCCATACAAACCGACCGTAATACCGACGGTTGCTTAGAAATTTGTTTAAAGCGAATGTGTGATCACCGTAGCTCATTATGATGGGAATATATTTAATATCTAAATGTTATTGAGGTTAAAACTTAAAGTTACTTACTAAAGAAAGTCGCTTTCATCAGTGCATTTGAGAAAGAATCGCTTTGAAGAAAGGGGTATATCTGGGGGGTCTGACTCCCAGCTATCGGCTCTTTAATACGGCCTGCATCAGCAACTCAAGGATTTATACACTAGAATTTTATATGTAAGATTAAAATGCGTACATATTTCTTAGTATCCTATATTCGATTTAAGTGGAAAGGTTATAAGATTTGTAATATTTTTTACACTACAATTATCTGTTAATATTGAAAATGGAAATAAATATACTCGTGTATGTAAACTTGTGTTTCAGTGGCCTGTAACTTCTGTGCTCCAAGATCGACAGCACGCACAGTATTGACGCCGAACATTGAAACTCAGCATATCTAAGAGAACCTAATTTGTCATGATCCCGCAGTGAAGTTAGTCCGAAATATATAAAGGAGGATATTGAAAACAAAGAGTTGTCCACTTCGATCCACAGCAAGGGAGGTAAGAAAATCTAAGAAAATCTCACATCAAAAAGATAATTACATTTCAATGGGGTTTGGCAGTAGTAAATTTTGTACGCATTTAAAATAGATTTCATTTCTTAGCCCTTACGTTTACAAACACCGTTTTACAACAACCGTTTTTTAAACAAACTTCAAGATAGCGCAGTTTTTGAAAAAAAGTTAATTGAAAAACCTAAATAAATCACCGTCAAAAAACTAAGTACTAATTAATAAAAAATACTTAACGCCAGCATTAGAACAATAATAATTTTTACACGTCGACGAAGAAGTAATTTTTATTTCTTTTTGTGGTTTTCTTCCTTTGGTAGTACGTAACAGAACCCCAAATACAACAATATTAAATGCATTGATTTAAGCTTACACGGCTGACCGCCTCATGTCATTTGTATTCATTGTTTCATAACTCATATTCACACACACATAACTTACCATACAATTTACTAAGATTAAAGGGTTTCTTATGTAAATGTTCAGAAAGACATTGCGGTACCAAACATTTTTACTACGTTTTCACACATATTTCTTCATCATCATCAGCCAATTTTTGTCCATTGCTGGACATAGGCCTCCCCCAATGACTTCCACCGGGACCGGTCGGACCATATTTCTTAGTGTCAATCAATTATATTTTTACATGTAGGTAAAAAAGCAGTGATGGTGTCGAGTTTTAGGCGCGCGATCGAGAATCTCGACGGTCGCGGGTTCAAACCCCATGTACACACCTCATTCTAAATGAATTATCACTTGCTTTAACGGTGAAGGAAAATATCTCGACGAAACCTGCACACCTAGGAATTTCTTAGGTGCGTAGTCCGCCAACCTGCACCAGGCCAGCGTGGTGGATTAAGACCCAAACCCTCTCAATAGTAGAAGAGGCTCGTGCCTAGCAGTGGCACGTACATTATTATATGGGCTGATAACGAATATTTTTATGTATACGTAGGTACACTAACGCCTGTTTTCACGAAAAAGAAACTTCTATAGTCCATTTATATATAAATACAGGCTTGTATGTCAAAATCTTCTTGGCTGCTTACGTTTTACGTACGTTACGTTTTAGACTTACTATACGGTCGGTGTCTGGGTGTCGATTGCCTATCTAATGAATCAATTTTATTTTAATAGTGATGAAATGTTGAGAATAACTGAATCTAATTTAAATAATTGCATAAATATTTTTATGGTTGTTGCTTCCATCAATTTCGTTCCGGATTTTAGATTGGAATTCATGCGTGCTTTTTCAATATACTACTTTTATGATTATTATTAATTATATTCTTTCCCCGTTTGTTACATTTTCCATTGCTGCTCTGCTCCTATTTGTCGTAGCGTGGTAATATGTGGTCCTTAGCCTTCCTCGAAAATCGGTTTACTAACACTGAAAGAGATTGCATATGATTGACTGCAATTTTACTAAAAGTTATTCCAATAAAAATTGCAAATATTGATTAGAAAAGTAATAACAACTAAAATAATAATGTATATTGATCTCAGTATCATTTTTATATTCCTGATCTCGACCAAACAATAAGGTACGCGATTAATTTAATACAAAAACTCAAATCCCACAACAAGAAAAATACCGTTTGAAATATTAAACTCGACTATTCAGAACTGTTTTACATAAAATAACAGCACTCCGTTCTTATGCAAAGGAAGTCATTAATTTTTTAATTCGCTCCACCGGCACTTGGATCTCAATAAGACAAAAAGTATATTAAAAAGACTAGGGCTACGTCCATTCGTCTTTTATTTGCAATGTTTCTGTCTATCCAGCCGCGGTATTCTGAGATCCTGGTGTAAAGCGTGGTTTTGTCAAAGTTTTTCCCGCTGACAACTCCTGCTAATAGCTTCTTTCCTGGTAGCTCTTCGGGGTCGTCCGTTCTCTGACAGGCTAGGGGCCCTCCAGAATCTCCCCTCGCGACGTCAGTCAGCGCTGAATGCGTGCAGATGAAGCCGTTCATATTCATTTCCCACAGGATTGAGCAGCGCCATCGACTCATGGGTTGAATTGAGGCTACGAGCAATACTGGCGTTGAGGCCGCCCTCACACCATGCCCTGTACTCCCAAACCCAGCTGCGACACAAGAACTTCTGTAGTCAGTTGTTTTGCTAGCCAACACTATGTAGTCTACGTGTGTAGTATAGTTCCATTCAGCGTCAACGAACACCAAAGCTATATCGTTTGCCGGGAAATTAAAGTTTTTGTGAACGACGACTTTATCCAAGTTTCTGATCTGAGTTCTTTCTGAAGTTTCTGTATCGCCTGAGTGTACAAACACGCTTCGAAGTTCACCGGCGACAACGCGTAGTTTCCGCGGGTGGTGCGCGTAGTAGAAATTGTTCGCTTCGAAGCAATGCGCGGCGGTGACCACTTTCAACACCCCGATGATACTGCCACCACACAAATTCTTCCACACAATTCTGTGTTCGTCCATTTTGTGCGCTGGCTCTTTCAAAGACACTAGATAGGGCACATCGCCTTCATGTGCAGGTGCTCCATTTACAATGGTGGGTTTCACTGCATGTTTGGAGTATTTTAACGTTGTTATAATTCGTCTATCGTAATCGCACATTGTTATTTGGAATAAGATTGATAAAATGAATATTTTCATTAGAAAATTTTAAGGGATAAGTCAAAAGTGCGCTCAATTTAGCATGTTTAGTGTTATGACATTGTCAAAGTTGAAAGATGAGAATTTAGATTCGTCTGAAAGAAAACATACACATAATAAAATTTATCTTTCTTCATAGCATCGTTCTTAAGCTCTAATTACGCTCATAAATTCAATAGAATTGGTATAAAAATATCTATGTTATAGCGCAACAGTAATTTTATCAGTATCTATTATAAACAAGTGGTTTATACTCTATGCTATCTTCGCTTTTACACTCAATTTAATAAAAAAAAATCATAGGACGTAGACATCCCAATTTGGAGGGATCCATAATTGGACGGTGCGTTGGGCGGCAGCGGACCATTTAGGGCACTTCTGGCCCTGAGATGCCGCAAAACCGCCCTAAATGCGTGTGATGGTCACCGAGAGGTTTTAGTCGGTATGCCAGTGACCCCGACATACCCCTTACGGCCTCCCCCGAGGTACCGAACAGGGGAGCTTAAGGCGCTTTCCTCTCGTGATAAAAAAAAAGACATCCGTTTACAATATGGGAGACGATATATTTATAAGAAAAATGTTTATTTGATTCTTCTTCTTCTTCTTCATCAACCCATATACGCCCACTGCTGAGCACGGGTCTCTTCTACCATTAAGAGGGTTTAGGCCATAGTCCACCACGCTGGCCTAGTGCGGGTTGGCGGACTACACACCTAAGAAATTCCTAAGAACTCTTAGGTGTGCAGGTTTCATCACGATGTTTTCCTTCACCGTTAAAGCAAGTGATAATTCAATGTGAATACACACATAACTTCTATTATTAGATTAAAATAAAAAAAATATAGAAGTATTCCACAAAGACATCGAAGAAAAAAAAATGTTTTTGATTAGGTAAAAATACAATCTCTGCTTAACAGCCATCAATTACACTGATTATTTAATTCATGCAAGTTAGTTCTTTCGTTTGGTCAAAATGTTGCAAAAACAGATTTAATAACAAATACTCCACTTTCCATCAAAGGGAATCTTGACAAACGACAGATAAAGAAGTTAATAATTACAGTACGAGCAAAGACTGCGCTCAATAGCGGATAATTTGCATATTGATATCAAGGGTAAGATGTTATTAAGTTGGTAATACTGTGTCTTTGGCGGGAGATAGATTTTCATTATGGCGTTTTGTTTTTACTGTACTGTTGGGTTGAATGAAATCAATTGCAGCGTTTACAGACGAACATTGGTCATTGGCTATTTTGACAGGTGCAGGCAATTGGCGTGTTAATTTATTTAACTAATCTTGTCTTACATCCTTGCCTATTAAAATATTTGAAGTAGGCGTGGACAATGTAACGATAATGGACAATAATTATGGTATGTATAATATGAATGAAATAAATCTTTACCTAATGAAGTAATGTATAAAATACGAGCCAATATCGAAAAAAAATCCTTAACTATAGGGGCTTTGTGATCACCTTAGCTATTACCTGCCTTAGTCTCCGATCACGGTCTGAATATACCCTGTACCTATCTTTATTTCCTTTCCTAAACTTGCCATGAAGTCTACGCGGACGAATTCACGGGCAAGTCTAGTTATTTATAAAGATGAATAGTGTTAATTAAAATGCATTTGCTAAGGTTATGCTCGTAGCAGATCTAAATCCAGACTAGAAAGTAAACTTTAATAGTCTGCGTTATATTACCTGCAATGAAGACGGTAACTCAACGGATTAGTCGTACTTAGTGTCGTCTGCAGACATTTTATTGTGATAGTGTTCTTTATTTTAAGTCTTGCTAGTTCTGTAATGGTTGTCTTATTACAACAAAATGAAAAGTTGTCGGTAAACACAATTTACTAAGTATAAATAATATGTTAAGTATGTTAGGTGATTAATAAGTAGGCTCTTTCAAGTAGTGATGGCCTCGAGAGTATCGGCGGTCGCGGATTCAAGCCTTAGGCAAGCCGCTTACTTTTCGAAGTAAATTCACAATGAATTCATACGTAATTTGAAAGTGGTGGGCACGGACTCTTTTATAACAGAGAAGATTTAGACTATAGTTCACCTAGCTGGCATAGTGCGGGTTGGCGGGCTACACACCTAAGAAATTCCTAAGGACTTTTAGGTGCACAGGTTAAATTACGATGTTTTCCTTAACCGTTAAAGCAAGTGGTAATTCATTGCGAATACACACATAATTCGATAAAATTTCGGGGCGGGAGTACGCTATGGTACTCTATGGTCGGCGTCTCTGGCGAAAGGTAATGTCTATGACAGCGCAGCGGCCATCTTGGCGACGGATTGCTATCGATCAGTATTGTGTATAGATTCAAATTACATTTGTGAAAGTAACGGTTGTACTCTGTTAGTTTGGGCTGATTTGTAAAAAACATAATAATAATTATCTGACTCTGATTCTTAAAGACGCCAACACTATCGAAAAGAGATTTGTATCGACGACGCTAACATCGAAGCATCGATATCTCTTCTGTCTTGGCATATTATATATATTTATTTATATTTGTTTATTCCCCCAGCCCAATTTCATCTCTGTAATTTTTGACAGTTGAAATTGTAACTAAAAGGAAGTTCTTTAATAAAAGACAAAAAATATAGCTATAAAATATTTATTTCAATAAATCATTTTATATAAAAACATAGTTCGGCTATTTGATATATTGTATCGCCTTAAGTTGCTACGTTCAACGTTTAATTAATATTCGTTACCAACTCTGGATAACTACATCGACATTGATGCAGTTTTAGGGAATGAAGAGTTTTCAAAAGGAGTTCTATCTTTTGGCCACATGAGTAAAAGTTCTGAATGACCTTAGGTCATTGGAAGAATCGTGGTCCATTTTATCGAATTTTTAGGAAATATAGACTGGTTCAGCCCCAACAATGTTTGAACTATTAACAATATAATTAATAATATATAATTATTTATTAAGAGAGCAAAAGGATTTAGGGAATTGAGAGGTAGTGTAAAGTCGGCGTTACATTATTTAACTCAATACATTGTTGAAGATCATTAATTATAAATGCAAATAGTGCGTTTGTTTGTTATAGAAAACATTATAGACTTGATTTTGGTAGACAGACACAGAAACATTTGTAAAAATTATTCATGATTACATCTCTATCGTTAGTTCATAGACAAAACTAGTTTTGTAAATTTTGGGAAGTAAAAGACGAAAGTGTAACGCCTAGTAAGAATAGTAAGATGTATTAAAAAGTGTTTTTTCCCTAATCCATCCCAATATTTGAGAACCCTCTTCTTTGAATACTAAGGAAGTATTTTCAAAAATTTGTTAACAATTAGGCTTCACTTAACTTCGTCAAATACGTTAAAATTCACACAATGAGGTTACACGATTTTTCATAATTTCACGTCATAAGTACGTTACTTATCGTTTAATATAACTATGTACATTTAACTGGCAACACTGGGCTGTATAGATAAAAAACACTTGCTATTAAAAAAAACTGACAGATATTACAATTTATTTCAAAAAGAAAATGAATCCTTACAATTTGTGCTATCTTTTCAGACGATTTTTAATTTTAAATTTTCTTTAGGGTAATATTTTTTTTCTCCACACAACCCAGTGTTTTTAATACTACATTTTCAACTTATAAAAATATAAACTTTACGAAAAGCATTCAATAAATGTAATTATTAAATTTTACATTTTTAACTAGCCTTTACAAATAAGATTTTTTAAAAGCAGATTACGTTGTCTATGGATTTCGAAATTAAAAAGGATACCAAATACTGACTAATATGCAAATAAATGTATAATTTCGATTATACAATATTATATTAAAACACACAAATGTGTGGTATTTTTTACGTCCAATAATGGACTTAATTAAATTAGCGCTGGGCGACTGTTGTTTTTTACATGATTTTTATCCCCTTTAAGACAATACAATATTGTAATTGAAAAGTCAAAAGTGCCAAATATTTAATATTAAACGCTGATGTAATTATTTCCTTTGTTATAATAATTTCTATATTTTTGGGGTATGGTGTTTAAATCTTCTGTGTTGTAAGAAACGTAAACTATTTTTTAAATTTTCTGATATGTTGTTTTATAGTCGATTCATTGACACTATCGATAATCGTTTCTCAACAATCGCCCGCAGCTGAATAAACTAATTCCGACATACAACTACGTTAACAACGCGACACATATTACTTTACGTCTTTTAGTATTGATATAATTTTCTTATGGAATGTAACAGTTGGTTGTTCACTTGTCCTGTAACTGCACGTAGTTTGCAGGAAACAGCCCGTACGAGCCCTTACACAGTCCCTGCCACCAGCCTTCGTCGATCTGAAAGTAAACGTTTTATATCATCATTAGTGTTACTATTTGCTGGTTACTATGGTTACTGTGGTTACTGTGGATACTGTGGATCTGTAGTACTGTGGGTACTGTGGTTCTGTAGGTACTGTGGTTCTGTAGCGCTGTGGGTACTGTGGTCGGGGAGCAGCGATTCGCTGAATAAAATTCCCTTCTTCTATCTTGCGGCGGGGTGGCTTCCTCAGTATAGCGCTTTTCCACTGTTCTTGCTCTGCTGTTCTTGTAGGCGAGGCGAGGACCGG
The DNA here is from genome assembly GCA_030295005.1 of Cephonodes hylas. Classification (NCBI taxonomy): domain Eukaryota; kingdom Metazoa; phylum Arthropoda; class Insecta; order Lepidoptera; family Sphingidae; genus Cephonodes; species Cephonodes hylas. The sequence continues at coordinate 9,646,530 of AP025382.1, forward strand.
CGAGGACTGATTTTGCACCGATCCTTGCCCCCCTTATATACAGTTCAAACCTCTATCCCGCTCTCACGCGTAACTGTGTCTCTGTCAGCGTGAGAGCGGGACAGAGCTATAGGTGCAACAAGGAGGGGAATATCAAAACTGTCACTATTCTAGCCAGCTGCTATACCGTAAGGAGTCCACCCATTGTTCTTTATTTGTAAAAATATGCATCCTATTTACAATATATTTCTACCCTATAATTATTTGTTTTCTTTATTTCACTACCTACTATTAACTTTAAGCTATGCCCGCAATACAATTTTTATTTAATTACTATTCTAAGGTTTATCTCTAGTACATACTGTTATTAAACTATTCACAACTAATCTTAATCTTATATCTAGTGCACAACTTTATTAAAACACTGTTTACAATCTGATCTTAAGCTATTGTCGCGTACAATTAGCATATTTTTTTAAGCGAATAAAGGTAGTCTAACAGATTCGTCATAAAATTCGTCACCACCACCACAATCATCAAAATCGCTATCATCATCATAACCATCATCAGCAGCAGGACGAGCCCACACACGTACATACGTCCCACTGCGGAGCACAAATCTCGTCTACTTACAACTGAGAGGGGTCCATTACGCTAACCCAATGCGGATCGGCGGAATACTAACTTAAGAAAAATAAGGTGGCCGAAAAGGTGTGTATAATATTGAGGTGTGTTACCATGACGATGTTGGTGATGATGTCGTCCGGGTCGAAGGAGATCTCGTCTGGCGCGGCGGCCTGGTAGTCGTACAGTGCCCGCGCCGTGTACCCGTCCTCCTCCTCCGCCGCCTCCTCGCCGCCCTCCCAGCCCACCGGGGACACCACGATCGTCGGCTGGCGGGACATCTGAGCGCAATACACGGGGAGCATGAGAACAACATCATCATCAATTGTGATCCACTGCTGGACATAGGCCTCCCCCAATGAACTCCACCGGGACCGGTCGGAAGCCTCCTGCAGTCAGCGACGTCCCGCGACCTTGACGAGGTCGTCGGCCCACCGTGTCGGGGGACGTCCCACGCTGCGCTTTCCAGTACGTGGCCTCCACTGGAGAACTCTTTGGCCCCATCGGCCATCAGTTCTCCGCGCCATGTGGCCGGCCCATTGCCACTTCAACGAGCTAATCCGTTTGGCTATGCCGGTTACTTTAGTTTTCCTACGGATCTCCTCATTTCTGATCTAAGCACCTATACCAGTGGAAACTGGACCGTAACCAATGGCAACTGATCTTAGGTGGTCATGATCATCAGCGAGGGAACGCGAAAGAAGAATTAGCAATAGTGCCTTGTTACCAAAGTTTTACTCACCTCCTCTTTCCCCTCTTTAGGATCTCCTACCAGAGTGACATCGGGTAAATTTTTCGTTTCCTCTCGCGTCTCGACCTTTGCTGGTTCCTTAGCAGGCGTGGATTTCACGATATCCGCCGCCGGTTTCTCCTCAATCTCCCCGTAGATCGGTTGCGGATCTTCAATCTCCCCGTAAATCGGTTGCGGATCTTCAATCTCCCCGTAAATCGGTTGCGGATCTCCAACCTCTCCGTAGATCGGTTGCGGGTCTGCAATCTCTCCGTAAGTGTGTTCTTTATTCTCTTCTTTGGTAGTAACTGGGGGAGCAGGCTTCTGTGGAGCTTCATCTTTCTCTTTTTCTAGACGTTCTCTTTCCTAGAAGAGAGATTGATTTTTTGTTTGTTTTATTAGTAAATACCATTTCTCTGATCGCTACATTTGTAAAGGAGTTAATTCTTTTTTAATAGAACCAATTTGGATATTTGAATTTTAAAGAATACAACTAACCATACTACCCCTTCCGGGAATTTAATCCAGGCCTTTTCGAGACATTTAGAAATAAAATTAAATCCACATGTTATTTACCTTCTGAGACAAATCCTTGTCTAACTGTTGTCTCTGCTGTCTGATCTTCTGTACAGATTGCAAAGCTTCCTGAAACAATTAATAGATATTAATTTTGACCACCCCGTGGTGCAGTTGGCTAGACACCAGTTTGCAAAACAAGAGACCGTCTCTGATACTCACGATTCAGGACTTGTTTCTTAGTGTGGGGTCAGAACTATGATGTAAGTGTTGGGTGTTATTATTTATTTAAATTTAAAGGTGGGTACTCACACTGCACTACAATCTACGTTTCCATCTATACTAATATTATAAAGCTAAAGTGTTTGTTTGTTTGTTTGTTTGAACGCTAGGATCTCAGGAACTACACACATTTATCGAGGAAGGCTATAACATCACGCTACGACGAATAGGAGCGGAGCAGCAATAAAGAATGTTTCAAAATCGGGGACATTTTTTTCCTTTATGTGAGCTTCCGCTGCGTGCGCTGCGGAAACGGTTAAAGTTTCGCTAAAATAATGTTTGAGAGAAATGTTCCTCTTTAAAAGTTCTAAAAAAAGAGTCCGCGAAAGCATATGTCTATTTTTTAAGGTTGGCTCACTATAACGTTTTTTATCCTAACCAAATTTATTTTAAAATAAAGTTTTATTTGTGAAGGTATTTTTATAAATATGATATTAATCGTTACTAAAATAAATACGTTATTCATTACAAGTATTTAATTTTAAATAAAATTGCCCTTTACATCATTTGATTTCACTGAGTATCTTAGAAGATAGGGCAGTTTAAAAATATTGATCAAGCGCGCAGTAATGATGCACAAGGCGCCGATCGACGCGTTACGGTTTCACGTTTGGACAATTTGACCGAATTGTATGATTTTTGGTATGGACATAAATAGGACTCTGAGAAGTAAAATAGACTGCAACGTATTTTCCTTCTGAACTCAACCCGGTAGTCTACGCGGACGGAGTCGCGAGCAAAAGCTAGTTTTTATATAAAAAAGCTCTTTGTTGAATGAATAATTAACCCTATAAGATTATTTTTTGGAATTTTATAGGGATACCAAGTACCCTGCTTTTAGGCATCTATGGAAGAACTGCAAGTGGTCTATCTACTATAGACTTTTGAAAGATTTAGATTTTGGTAATATATTTAAAAACTGACAGCAGGCTGCCTCATGGTATGTATGTTTCGTTCAATAAAATTTTATTGTTTTTTTTTTAAGATATCCACATCACTGTGTGGTATACATACCTGTTCCTTCTCCTTGGCCATGTTCTCGAACTTGGCCCGGATGGACGATGGTTTAGCGCCGCCAATATCTGGCTTCTGCTTGGCGTAGTTGGTGCCGATGTTGGTTTTCTCGTCGAACGCGTGCGCAGACTTGTCCACCCGGTCAGTCTCCACGCCGAACTTGCCGCCGAAACCCTGGAGTATCGACAAACAAACATTTTTTTTTATGAATTTAGGTGTAGATAAAAAAATAAAAATGAGTCTTGAAATATTTTTTTAAATTTGTTTTAAAAATAGGCCTAAAATATTTTTAGCATAAAAGCTAATATGAAAGCTTGCACAGGTAAGAATGATGGATGTTGCAGTTTCGAGTTCGTTAGGTGCCATTCAAAAGCAATAAACCACTTTATTTAACTAATATACTGTGGCTTGTAAACTGTGGTTTATCTATACCAAAAAAATCAAGTTTTTTTTTTAATGGAGACCCTCTAAAATGTATTTATTCTTTGTTATACATCCTGGTGATAGACAAACAGCTAAATCTTAGTAACCAGTTCCCGTTTTACCCTTTGGATACGGAAATTTAATGAAAAATGTATGTAACCTTTTTATGGTCGACTTGGCTGGCGTGCGCGGGCGTTTTCTCCTGGTGGTCCCAACCCACAGCAGAGGCGTCCTGTCTGTCCGTCTGCACGCCGAACTTGCCGCCGAAACCGATCGCGTAATCTTAAATATTAAAGATAATATTTAAAAAACTTTTTTTTATAAAAAACATTTTTTTTTTAATCCACGATTAAAATTAATAAAGATATTCAGGGTGTATTCTGATCGTGAACGAAAACTAAGGCAGGTAATAACCAAGGTGATTACTGATTACAAACCCATTGGCGTTAAAGAAAATTCCGACAACGAATAACATTTTTGTCATCACCAACCCATATCCGTCCCAATGCTGGGCACGGCTCTCCTCTGGCATTGAGAGGGTTTTTTGTCACATACATTTAACACCAATGGTTATTAGGAAAGCTTTTTTTTTATTTATTTTTTTCCAGTTTTTTTTTTAACACCAACGCCTTCACAACCACCTCAACCATCCCCTTCCATACCTTCCAATCCACCTTTACACCCCTATGCAAAAATTTCTGAAACTACCCACCTTTCTGCGACTGGTGATGTTGCGCGTCCTCCTTATGGTCCCAGCCCAGGGCCGACGAGTCCTGTCGGTCGGACTGGACGCCGAACTTGCCGCCGAAACCCACCGCGTAGTCTTTCTGGGAGGGATGCTTCTCTATCTGCTCTTTGTGCTCCCAACCGGCCGCGCTCTGGATAATAATCCGGGGTTTTGGTGTGAAAAGTTATTTTCGATTTTGGTATGGAAAAATCATCGGCGATTTTGGTATGGAAAAGTGTTCGTCGATTTTGGTATGGGAAAGTTATTGTCGATTTTAGTATGGAAAAGTCATCGTCGATTTTGGAATGGAAAAGTCATCATTAGTCCACATACGGGCACGGGCCTCCTTTACCATTGATAGTGTTTAGACCTTAGTCTACCACGCTGGTCTATTGCGGGTTGGCGGACTTAATCCTTTCAGTAGTAGAGGGGGGCTGTGGCATGCAGTAGCACGTATATGAGCTCATGATGACGACGATGACTGAGAAGATGATGATGACTGTGTTGATGATGATGATGATGATGATAATGGTGATCATGATGATTATAATAGTGTTGACGATGATAGTGATAATATTGATGTTGACAATAAAGACAATTGTATCGATGTTGACGATTACACCAATGACACTAGTATGAATGATGTCGCTCCCCGGTACCTTGTCGACCCTGTCGGTCTGCACGCCGTACTTGCCGCCGAAGCCCTGCGCGTAGTCGGTCTGCGAGGCGTGCTTGTGCACCTGCGCCACGTACTCGTGCCCCACCGCGCTGGCGTCCATGCGGTCCGACTGCACGCCGAACTTGCCGCCGAAACCTATACACACACACCAGTGGCGGTACTTCCATAGAAGCCCGAAAGCCCGACTTGCCTTACATAGTTCCGAATAACGAACTTAACCATTGTTTATTTATAAAATAACCCTTTAAACGTGAATGTGAGTACTAACCGGTAGGTATTTATTAGTCCTACGTACCAAAAAAATATGCTGCTACTAAATAAACTGGGCTTGCCTTAGTTTGACACCCTAGGCACGCCAAGACACACACATATACACATGTAAACACACTGCGGTATCATGCATGCATAATGGGCAGTATGAAAAATCACATTGGGACACGGTAGTCCCACGAGGAATGACGAAGGCGACGAAGGAAAAAAAAGACATATAAACACACTGCTATAAGCACTTTAGCTTTACCTTTACTAATTTTAGTAAAAATTTGACTCAGGTCTGTGTGTTTGCGAGAGCGAAAGTCTTTCGTAGTCTCTGATGCCCGTGACACATGATTTTATCCTAGTGAAAGGTCTATGTGACTGTCGAGTATATTTATTTTCTTATTTCAAACATACCTAGCAATAAGCAATAGAAGTGCATTTATAAATGGCGACTCCACGAAAGACTGCGAAAAAGCGAATGTGGATGCAAAACCCGCGCATATTTTTCAAGTCTGGGTATTTGTGGAACCGAAAATTTTCTCGTAGTTTCTGATACACACAGGATTTGCATCCTAGAGCAGTATGGGGCCAGAACTGTGAACGTGTTTGTGGGTTATTGTTACCTTGGGCATAGTCAGTTTGCGAGACATGCTTCTCAGTTTTACCGACGTAGTCGTGTCCAACAGCCGACTTGTCCATCCTGTCTGCTTGGACGCCGAATTTACCACCATAGCTGAAGAAAGAAGGGAAATACAATAGAATCTTAGTTATAATTGATATGAGAAGGATTATGGTAGTAAGACAGGTAGTTGTTAGGGTTGAAGGCTTAGTCAAGGTAATACTTTGAAAGAAAAACCGTTATAAGAACATTTCAGAGTAAATGCAGTGCGATCTAGAGATCATGGCTTTCACATAATAAGGCTTTTAACTTTTGCCGTTTTCTTCCCTAGTCTCTTTGCTGCTATATGAATATAAATTTACTAAAAGAAAAAAAACAAAAACCGGAACTGACCAGAGAATCGAACCCGGGGCCTCTAGGTCAAACGGCGCATAATTGTACTACGAGACCACGAGGCAGTGAAATGGGTATGGCGCCACATTTAGCATAATAAAATACCCTAAGTTTCTTCTATGCATATACAAACATGGTTTGAATATTATTGGACATACCCATAAGAAGGTTTAGGTCCCGCCTCATACTGCTTCTTCTTCGCCAATTTGTCGGCTTCCAATACCTCTTCTCTCAACTTCGCCATACTGTGAACAAAAGATATAGTTTTTATATTAGCAGTAACATAATTGAATAGTGACTGCTATTATTTAATATTAGACGGCTTTATACCTAATTCATTCAATAAACTCGAAAAATTAATGCCTCAACATGTGGTCAAAATTTTCACACATAAGTTACTAAGTCATAAATCACATCATTACAAAAGGAAAAAACTTTACAGGATAATGTGGCCTGGCCAAAACATTGATATTGTCTTTTGGCTTATCAGACTTTTGTTTTCTAAAAGCAAACAACAGAACAGTTACATGGAAAAAAAAACATAATAATTTTACACACATTTTGAACATGATGTGAACATTTCAAAACAGAATTGTTATGAAAACTTCGCAGTAATAGCGAAATATTCATTATCAGGCGACATCGCCCACAATTTCCCTTTCCCTCACATCCACATTTATGCAAAAAACAACTGAACAATTAATTATTTCATTTGACTATCATTATTATTATCAGCCCTATATAAGTCCCACGGCTGGGCACAGGCCTCCTCTACCCCTGGGAAGATTTAGGCCTTAGTCCACCATGTTGGCCTAGTTCAGGTTGAGGGACTATAATTTACATTTGACCACATTATTTTACTGGATTGATGGTGTCCTTAATCTAAATTGTTTTAAAAAAAATAAACACTGACACTTCTGGTTTATGATTTTCGCACACTGGCCAGAAAGAAAAAAAAAGTAAAAGTATAATCTGTGCACTTACTCAATAGCTTCAACATTCCTCCCGCCAGGTCCCCAGCGTTGCTCATGCTCCGTGACATCATTCACATAATCGGGGTCTGTCTCCCAGTCGTCAGCCTCCGCCGGCGCAGGCGCAGTAACATCAGTCGCCGCCTTCCACATCTGGAAAAAAATTGTCTATGATTCCATATTTATCAGGTTAAAAATGCCATTTGCATTTGGAAAGAATTGTCAATCCCACTATGGCCAAACTTAATGATGAATATAACATTGCAATTTTTTTTTCAGTCATCTATTCAATTGTGTAAAGAAGTCAGTGAAAGGACACCTAGATACAACAGATATTTTTATTACAGTATTTATTTGACACTGATAATATGTTTGTACAAAATGATTTTCTTAGGAAAACCCAAAATGCAAGCATCAGAATCGACGCTGCAAGACTAATATTGCCTTCCTAGATTTTATTTTGCAAACAAAACAATAAAAAATGCACTGACAGGAAATTAAAGCTGAATTGTGAAAATAATAATTGAATTATTTAGGCAAATTTAATATATTTTATAAATCATTGCAGGAAAATTGTTTATGAATTATTATAAACATGAGCAGAGTAAGGAAAACAATGTATCCTCTATTGTTAAATCTCAGGTCACAAACATATTTGAATTTTTAAATATTTGATGTTTAAATTGGTTAAGTAAAGAAATAATATAGGCTTTTATTTGAATAAAATCAGGATTTACATTTTTGTTGATAGAATATAAATAAAAGAAATATTGAGTAAACTGTCTGTTTCAAATTTAATTTCACAGTATGTGCCTAGGGTTTGAATCTGCAACCATCAAGCTTCTAAACCTCTAGTTATGCTATTGCTTCAAGAAACAACTGTACAATCCAGTATAACAATGACCTTTGTCCCACATTGAATATATGTATGACTCATATTTCCATATACTAAATTAATTAATATAAAATATGTTCAAATAATAACACATACTGTTTAAATCTAGTGATTACCCTTTGTAAAGATGAATGGTGTGCATTTTTGTATGCCTGTAAGAAGTAAACTCAAAAAATATTAACTAAATTTTTAAACAATTTAAATTTTTTACCGATTTTTTTGACAACTTGAAAAATAACAAGCTGTTTTATCATTCAACAAGATAGTGTTCCTATGGAATTATCTGTTGGACATAGGCCTCTCTCATGGCACGCCACTGGGCTTGATCTTCGGCCCTCCTCATCCAACCGCTGCCAGCTACCTTGCGAATATCGTCACCCCCCTTCCATGAGAGAGGCCTATGTCCAACAGTGGATGTGAAAGGCTGTTGATGATGATGATGATGGAATTGTCAATGATTTGTCCACACCCAAACCAAATTAGCATAGCCAGTGTCACTTAGGTCCTAATACAAAATATAGCTGCCTAAGAAGTACTTTATGGCCAACCAGACAATACAAACTTAATTTTTCTATTGTGTATTTGATATATTATGTGCTTCCAATAAATGATTCATTCTTTTTTTCTAATGAAAATGGGTCCAACACTAGACTCATATATTTATATAAAGTAAGAATAAACAAATGTGGAGTGATCAAAATAAAAATTTGTTGCTAGATGTGGACAGCAATGTCTGTGACATCATGTCTTTTGGAGGACACAAATCCTATTGCAACACTACTGATGTTAATTGGAAACAATATTTGATTATGCTCACATTTGACACTTATCTAGGAGCCTTTGGTATGGAAGTGATGGTATTGCGATTAAAAAAAACAGAAACTACAGCTAAAACTGATTATAAAAACATAATTTATAATGGCAGATAGGTTAGAAGAACTGAATTGCAAGGTTTCTAGAGAATCTTTATATAAACTAATTACTACTTTGGTTAAGTTGCTTATAACTATCAGACATTACAACAGTCCCTTCAATGTTGTTATGTCACTTTCAACTGTATTAATTTTGGGGTACCTATTGATTTTCTATTGAAAAATCATAGATTAACTTGTATGAGGGAACCTATCCCCTTAGAACTGTAAACCAGTATATGCAGCATTTTTAAATGATAAAAGCTCCCATGTTAGATTAAAAGAGTAAATGAGAAAGATCAGCATTTAATTTAAATCTATGATGTTACTCATATTGTCTCTTATGATGTCCATATTACATTCTTCACAAAGTACCACTTTTGCTTAAAAGAACTGAAAATACTTTACACCCAATGTTTTGCAAACTTAGTTTGAATTATACATATCTATGTAGTAAGAATAGCAAAAGTAATTGTAGATGCCTTTGTGGGGGGTAAATAATAACCGCAAAATAGCATTAGTTGCTATTATATTACATTCATCATTACTACAACTTTATGTCAAAATGGTTACAGGGCTACATAAAAAACTGTCCTATGTTAAGTCTGTGATTTTGTCCCAAAATTACACTATATACAAATTAATTACCATTTTGTAAAAGGAAAACGCGATATGACTCACAATCTCACGTAAATGCGTTTTTATCTGGTAAAGATAGTAATGCTGCCATATCTTCACTTGATAAAATATGATTCGCTACATTTTGTTTACAAAAAACATAAAATTCTGCTACCTTAAAATCTACAGCGTTTAAAGAGGGCGCTTTAAAAAATTAATTAATTTCAAACGATAACGAAATAAATGCCAACAAACCTTTTTAAGCCGGTTTATTCAGTTCACGGAAAATAGGACACTTTCACTGATAATTTAAAAATAACAAAACATTCCAAAAATATTTTTATTGACAGTGATAATAGATTGTAAAAAGTAAAATCACAATACTGAATAATGTTTTTCACAGGATATAAGGGCAAAGCCCTAAGATGCGTCACCCAAGAATTCAGAAGTATTGACAGCTTTTTGATGTATGTTGACATTGACAGTGACAGTGTAGTGACAGAACTTTTTTTAAGTCTTTAAAAAATTGTCTTACGGGAAGGGCGAAGTATAAAGCTCATACAGCCTAGTTAATAATATTATCTCTAAAACAAAATTAAAAATAAAACTCTGGACAGAATTATTTTTCTAGATTTATCTTATCTCAAAAAATTAATTACTAAATTTATGACAACTCTTGATTGAAGACGAAAAGTAATGAACAATAGGTACTTTTATTTAATTTTACCTTCTTTCAAGACAACTCATAAAATTAGAAATGAGACATTTAATTCTGAAAAATCGTATTATCTTCCTATAATTTGGAATTTTTAAAATTAACAGTGACTAAAATTAGTATCCCGTTTATTACACACTGATAATTTTATGTTATAGTTTGAGTGGGAAGTCTAAACCATCACAGTTAAAGAGGAAGCCCGCTGGTGCCCAGGTTTCCCCGACACCGTTTTGACGATATAAATATCACATTTGAGAAAAAAAAAACATTCGATACTTTATCACTTTATTGACTTAAAATTAAATAGTAGAAATACACTGAAGTATTGATATCTATAGGATACACAGAAAATATTTTTAATGCAGTTATCAATTCAATTATAGAATTACTTTTAAACTCAACTTCCTAGCCCAAAAAAATCTTTGAATTTATATTAATATGTTGAAATTCTACTCCACGGATTACTAGAAGAAGCTATGCTATAAAGTCGTTTAAATTAAAAAAAAAAGCTTCTTTCGAAGACGTAGCTACTTCTTTAAGTACTGATTTTGATATTAAAAATACAAGTAGATACATAGAAATTGAAAAATTTAATTATAAACATTTAAGTTGATTTAATCACGTATTTGCAGAAACCTTTTCGAATTATATCTAAATTTCCATAAAACTACACATTTCTTTACTATGTCTATACTTATATTAAGTTCTGTATTTGTCAACTAATATGCTTTGGTTAAATTTAACCCGTAAATTTATTACTAGGTCGCACTTGAACAATATCACTGAAAATAATTGGAAGAAGTTTGCGATCAATTTTGTGTATTTATAAAACTATTAGAAGAACATTAGAAGCGAATGAAAACTACACACTTGAGACAAATTGAGACCGTCACTAACATAGAATTCCAAAAGCTCAGCTTGTCTTGAATCTTAATAAGTTAAGAAAATGTCAGCTAAGTATTACCTATGTATTTATAATAGCTTCATATTGTTTTACCCTTTATACATTATAATAAGAAGACTTAGAAAATATATCATTCTATTTTAACACTTTTGATCATTTAAATAAAATTTTTTTTATGTTGTATATTTGTTAATATATTATAATAATATTTGTTAGTAAAATCCATGTGAGAACACTAGTTTTAAGAAATATCAGTAAAGTACAACACATACACAAGAGGAGAAAATGTAATATCTAATTACATATTGCCTACTTAAATAAAATATTAATATTATACCTATAGTTTTTTTAGTGTTATACAATTGACTGTTACATTCTGTACTTGGTGAATTAAAAACTATCGTTGCCATAAAGACATTTGTCTAATAACAACTTTATAAGCCTTTGCTAAGATCTTTCTCAACCATTTAGGTCACAAGTGACAATCTTACTACAGAAAAGTCGTAATAGTCAGACTTTTAAATTGAAGATTTATTTATTTTAAGACCTAAAACATGCATTGTCTCGCTTTCTCTAGCGTCACAACTTAGTCAATAGAGCAGGAAAAAGCATGTTTAAATTACCAAGTAACTTTTGTTCATAATTAATGCTAAGATTATTTAGACCTCTGGATCAGGCGCGTCAATAGCGTAACCAAACTTCTGGAGAGCTATTTTAATCTCTCCGAAAACTGATGGATCTTCGATCGTCGACGGGAGTTTTACTAACTGAGACCTTGCTAGTTTAGCGATAGCACCACGAAGAGCTTTGCCAGATCTTGTGCGAGGCAGAGCTGGTACAGCCACGGCTTTTCTGAAAGCCGCGATCGGCCCAATTAAGTGACGGACGAGGGCTATCAATTCTTGTGTGACTGTGCTCTCAGCGACTATCTCTTCGTCTGAAAATAGGGATAGACAAAGTTAATATGTAGCCTCAACACCAGCTCTACTGAAGTTCATCCAAATTTCTATAATACTTTAAAAGAAACCGATCGCTTTCATTTTTGATTTAATAGGTTCCTATATAGGAAATATTTATTTACTTTTAAAATAGCATCAATCTTCTGATCCTCATAACCATCTGCTGCACGGCTTCTTAAATTTAATTTCGACAATTCAATAAAAAACTTTTTCTCATTCCTCTAAAGGATCCAATACTAATGTTAACTCACCATCTTGAGGCGGCCTCATGACATACAGGCATAAGGGCACGTCTCCTTTCGTAGGGTCTGGGGCTCCTACCACCACAGCATCGGCGACTCTCGCGTGTCGCAGCACTACATCTTCTAGGGCTGCTGTGGACAACCTATGGCCAGCCACGTTGATAACATCATCTGCCCTGGCAACCACCCACACTGCGCCTTCTGAACTGATCCAGCCCGCGTCTTGGGTATCGTAGTAGCCCTGGAAGAGTAATATAATGTGAAATTCAGATTTTTTAAGCCAAACCGCTTTTAAGTGACACCGTATAAAATACAAATTTTCAAGCTGGGAAAAATAGATTTGGAAAGTAGTCTGTAAATTTTGTATCTAGATAAGATACTCTAAATATTACCATATGATTTTTTTATTAAGAAATTCTCAGTGGCAAGTGGCCACTTGCTGTTTTTGTTCCCTGTCTTGTGTCAGACTGTGGTAGACTTTTCCAGACCTCATGCTGCTACTGAGAATTTTCTAATGAAAATATCTTATTGTATTATGACGGAAAAATCCAAAAACACTGGGCAATCTCATCGTACAGCGCATACATGAACCACGAGATTGCAAGCTGTTCATCTATTACTTACCGGGTATGACTCGAAGTATATATTTTTGAAGCGTTCATCAGCTTGCCATAGAGTAGATGCGAATCCTGGTGGCAGAGGCAGCTTGGCGACCAGCCTTCCTACTTCTCCCGCCTGACACTCTGTACCGTCCTCTTTAAGGGTTCGTACTGTTACAAAAAAAAGAATAGGTATTTTATTTTTATGGGTACTTTTAAATGCAAGAAATGAATAAAGAATCTGTAATTAAATGGTAGATTAAAATACTAAAGATAAGGAAACTGACAAGTTTTGAACTTTGAACTGTTTTTTTCAACACAAATTGATTTCTAAATAAACATGGACCATTATACATTTTACGAAATATTTCTGTTGAATTACCCATTATGGTGGTAAGGAACAACATTTTTTTTATTTCTTTTATCGTCAATGTGTTATTAATATCTTACTATCATATCCGGGTACTGGGTATCCCGCGGAATGTGGTGGGATGGCCTTGACTCCATACCCGATGCAGGGCGCCGTGATAGGAGACCCCGACTCTGTCTGCCACCAGTGGTTTAGCACCGGCACGCCGAACACGCGCTCCGCCCATTGCTGTCAAAACATATAGAATAAGCTTGTACTATCTTCGATAAAGTCCAAGGTTATTTAGAAGTTCAAGTCTCGTTGGATCCAGTAAAGTGGGGTATGTAAACTTACAAGTAGAATTACGCAAATACATGTATGTTTATAATATGTATGCAAAAATTCACGCCTGTAACGCTGATACTGTGTCGATGGATGTCTTTTAACTCCTGAGTTCCACCAAAGGGCGAGAAGACTGTTGCGGTTTTAAGGGACATATCCAGACTCCGAGCTGGTAACGATAGTTTCCTGATGGAAACCTAATAACCTTCAACTTATTGCATTGTACGGCACAACACAATTACCGAATGCCCAACCAGGCAGCCATATCCATTCTATGAATATTTCAAACTAGACAAGGTCACAGGACGTAGATTCCAACAGGTTACCTAATTTACCCAATATTAAAGTCTTTATCCAGGATACCCTACTACTTATGGTACTAACCCTGGTATCCTGGTCACAATGTTCGCCAGCTATGAAGACAGTCTTCAAAGACTTCTGGCAGTACCGCCTGGCGTACTTCGCGTTGGGATCAGCTCGCTTCAGCACTCTGAACGCTGTTGGTATCGTGAAGATGGCGTTCACTCGGTGCTGTTCTATAATCCTGTGAAATAGTTTAAATATTACACGAAGCGTTTCAAATGACTTGAGCTCATTTAAATTGACGATTCAAAGTATTTGTAAAAATATATTTGAATAAAGATTTATCAATATTATTTATGAATCATTTAAATGTCTTTGCGGTAATTTTCATTCCAGTTCCTTAATGCCGAAAAGTGCAGATATGAAAAGTATTCCATACCTAAAGTACTGTCCAGGGTCGGGAGTACGGTCAGGCTTTCCTTCATACAGCACAGAGGTAATTCCTGCCAACAGCGGCCCGTAGCAGATGTACGAGTGCCCCACAACCCAGCCCAGGTCTGATGCCGCCCACCACACGCCTCGCTTCAGGCCGTACACAGTCTTCATAGACCAGCAGAGAGTTGCTGCGTGACCACATGGACGCTGGACTCCCTTGGGGGCGTCTGTTGTGCCTACGATAAAGAGGGGGATTTGAAGATCAGAACATCAATAAAAAGAGATTAATTGGTCACTAATAGTATCATTATCGTCAGTCTTTATAAGTCCCGTTGCTTGGCAAGGGCCTTCCTTACATTGATAGCCTAAGTCCACCACGCTGACCTAGTGCGAATTGACAGACTACTTAAGAATTTCCTCCGAATTTTTCAGGTGTGCAAGCTTCCTCAAGATGTTTTTCTTCCATTAATGTACGTGATAATTAATTATGAATACACGTAACTTCAAAAAGTCAGATTCGTGTGTCTGTTTTTGAATCCACGATCGCCTATATTCTCGCTCACGACCCTAAACCACTTCTTTCTAATATTACCTATCTCATATTAAATTTTGGAAGCAATTAGCATTAATTAGCAAAACTAAAATTTGCGTGCTAATAATTCTGTTTTTCGAAATGAGTTTTCTTTCTGTCAACTGTGGCCTTTTTAATGATTGGGGATATTTGTTTCAAGTCTGGGTCTTACAATTAATACGTAAAGTCTCTTGTCACTTGTCAGTATCAGTAGAACTAAAATCATTAATGTGTTCAACCCGGAAATGAGGAATTATACTATAACAGTGTTCGGCTGGACTTTTGACCTATATTTAAAAATTACAACCCATTAACATTGAATGGCGGATTTATAATGACATTGTTGAAAAAATCAGCAGTCCGTGTAGGACCCATCAATTTTATGCTAAAAATCAACTAAATTCGATCATTGGTTTGGGCGTAAAGACGTAACTTGGGCAGATTTTCGTACCCATATTGAATGGAGCATAGTTTTATCTATAATATAGTTTGTAATTGTATCACAAAAACGGTACTATTGAGTATGCACCAAATACGTTACGTTTAAATAAATTAGCAAGTGTAATTTTTATTGAATGCTAAGTGCGGGGACAGGTCGCGGCTACTGTTTATTGTGTGTACATCATTAATGTCCATATTAAATAGATTGTATTGAACAAGACCTTTTAAACGGAACGAAACTAGATGTAAAGGTTCTGTATAATTTTAATTAGGGATAGCCTAGAGTTTAAAGTATCAGATGGAGTGTCTCGGAGCTGTTTGGTTATCCACAAATATTTCCGGTCTGGTTGTTTTTAAGACCGAAAAGTCACTTGTAGTTTCTGATACCCATGGCACGGGACTGGTATCCTGGGGCCAGAACCTATAGATCTGAAGTTTGATAATTTATTTTGGTATATTGTAAATTACACAGGCAAAAATTAGGCTTATGAATTCAGCGCACATCCGGTACAGGATATATCTGTACCTTGAGGTCCTATATAATACATAAATGTAATCGGTTGTAAACAATTGATATAACTTACATTTTATCCAAAAAATAATATTCAGTCTTATATGATTTTTCCTGGGACCTTGGTCCAAGTCTAGTCTTTAATCAAATACCTGAAGTGTATAGTATGTAGAGGGGCTCGTTGGCCTCCACTGGGACGCAGTCCACCGGCTCGGCCTCGAGCGCTTGGTCCCACGAGATGTCCCGGCCTGGCTCCAAGGGGCATTCCAGGACCCGCCGCCGTTGGAAAATGATGCAGCTTTTGGGCTGGTGGGAGCTCTGGCATAGAGCCTCGTCGAGGATGTCTTTATAGCTAGAGAAGAAATGTTTTATAAGATTTTATCATTATCATTAGCCTAAAGATGTCCATAGATCCATAGTTTTCTGACGGAAGCGGCGTGTATCCAGCCGCGATTTTCACCAAATCGTCGGTCCACCTTGTCCAATGTCTACTTGACGTTCAACAGTGCGCTTGCCGGTACGTGAAAATTACATTAACAATCTAAGCTCGAAAATGTGTCCAAAAATGGATCTCAATATTGACGTATTGTCAGAAAGTATGTTTGAGTCCTCCATATAGAAGATGAGGTTGCTACCGTTTTTTAGGAAATATTGATGACGTAAGATAATTTTATGGCTGTGAATTAGTTGAAATTAGTGGTCTCGTGAGGTAGAAGATTCCAATACCGGACGGGCAAAGTATTATCGAGATTTTCAATTGAAAATTTTTCATGACTAGCGCAGAGTCTGGAAATAATCCTAACAATGATAAAGGTTCCGCCTCCTAATACTTGGGGCGTATACATTTATGTGGGTGTAGAAATTAACCTCTGTTTATCCGTTCAAGGATCAATAACACTTTATTCGACCTGGGAATTAAACTCAGTATATAACAAAAATTAACGTATCGCTCATCCGATGCGAAATGACAAAGCTGCAAATTTGCAAATTTTACGTTACCTACACCTATTTAAAATTTTTATGTATGTAGATTGTAGATATGTACAAAATGATTTGTAATCATGTTTTAGCGTCACATGTAGAATAATTATACTCACAAATTCTGAAATTAATTGCAGTGCGCATAACACAACGCAGTCAATTAAATGCCGTGTTATCATTATCATCATCAGCATATATACGTCCCACTGCTGGGCACGGCCCTCCTTTACCATTGAGAGGGTTTAGGCCTTAGTCCACCACGCTGGCCTAGTGCGGGTTGGTGGACTATACACCTAAGTAATTCCTAAGAACTTTTATGTTTTCAGGTATTATTACAATATTTTCCTTCACACACATAACTTCGAAAAGTCAGCGGTGTATGCCAAGGGTTTGAACCCGTGAACAGCAGAGATTCTCGTCCGCGTGCCCTGACCTCGAGGCCATCACTGAACCCTATATATATTATATCACTTACCGCACGATCTTATTAGGTTCCACGCCGCAGCTAGCCGCGATTATGACTGTAGGCTCGGCATGTTCTATACGGGTGCGTAGCTCCCTTGCAGCAAAACCTTTGAACATACAATACGTGACTCTTTCATATCAATCATCATCATTATCGATATCGTTATCATCATCTTCTTCAACATCATCGTCATCGTGTTCGTCATTATCTTCATCATCATCATCATCATTAGCTCATATACGTCCTGGGCATGGGCATCCTCTACCATTCTAAAGGTTAAGACCTTAGACCACCACGCTGGCCTAGTGCGGAGTACACACCAAAGAAATTCCTTTCATAATTAAAACCTTAATTTTGAAAATTACTGTTATATTCAATTTGTGCCGCAGAAAAGCCGAATAACATTAGAAGGGAAATTACCTGCTAAAACTACGATAAAACTATCATATGTTCGACACGGCCGTACAAAAATGAACAGTGGGAAGTATTTCAATTATGTTCTTAATTATATTTTATATCTTCTTTGTCAAGAAAAAATTGTGTACTTATTTCAAAAACACAATGGGTGCTTGGCCAAGGAAGCAGTATAATTAAATCTATGAGAATATTTTACTCATTAGTACGACTATGTAATGAATGTATTTCAAGAAACACAAAAGAAAAATTGTCAATAAAGGATACCATTATTTAATAATTACCTACACTTAACTACTCTGAATCCTTAATAGTATGTTTTATACGAGCATTCTTTGCAAGTTATATTAGTTATATAAAGTATTTTCTTAAAAAAAATAACTATGATTCAGTTATGCTTAATTGCCTGTACACCTGCTTAGCTTCCGTTTATCACATCTTTGTTAATTATTCATTGCCTAATATGGGGCTACAACTTTTATATAAGGTCTACCGATGAAGACGTCTATCGATGAAGATGATGACGATGATAAAACTGCGTACCTAACATAACAATTGAATACGTTGGGTGGTTGGTATTAGTAAAAGAATAAGTTCGGTAGCATAATCTGTGCTTAGTCTGGTAGCATAATAGCTCCGTGAGTAATATCAGACCAAAAAGCGCTGAACTGGAAAGACGAACGCTCCGATATTCCCCTTTTGGGCCTAATCGAGGTCTTGGACCGCACTCTATAGAAAAAAGGCAGCATTAATAATATTAGTAGTTTCACGGGCCTATCTGAAGTCTTACAGAGGTGCTTTCCTGTAGTTAAAAAGGTAAGGAAAAAAATTTTGTAGTTTTACCTCCAAAGACGACGGAATGTATTGCCCCAATTCTGTTGGTCGCCAGCATCGCTATAATGGCTTCTGGTACTAAAGGCATGTAGATGAGAACCCTGGAACCTTTGGTCACGCCAAGAGACGCCAACTTGCCAGCTAAACGGGAAGTCTGTGGGAGGAAAACGTTATCTGATTATGAGGGGATCTTCTGTTGTATGATCTAGATTTTTGGTGGGACCGAGATGAAAAGATGTTTAAATGAAAGAAAATATATTTTATTGAATAACTTAATTGGTATATGCCAAATCTTTTTAAATGTTGTAATTCTCAGACATATTTATGTAACTTATTTAAATCAGGAGCGACAGTGGCATACAAACAATTTTGACAAGCTGTGAGGCTCAACGAATGATCCTTACACTTAACGTAAACAAAACTATACACTAAGGAGAAAAGAAGAGTTTGAAGATCGAGTTTTGATTAGAACATCGAGTTTCAGTCCACATTTTTTCCTATACAAATAGAATAATTACAAAGTTACTAAACCAAAAATGCTTTTGAAATACTGGCCTGGTCTTTCAGCTCGGCGTAAGTGATCTTCCTCACAGTATCGGTGAGAGGCGAGTCGTGGACTAAGGCTATTTGCTCGCCCCGCCCGTTCGCCACGTGCCGGTCCACTGCGTTGTAGCACACGGACATTTCTCCACCTACCCACCTAGAGAAAAAAATTCAATTACCCTATATTTGTTTATTAACAAACCATATCAAAAGACTAGCATAAGAGAATACAATGATCCTACATTATTACTATATCTCATTCACGATAACTTGATTCTTTTGGCATATCGACTAATGATGGGAAACAGAAAATATCTAGTAGTTCAAAAATATTGTGTTTAAAAATACTGCATTATTTGTGAAATTCTTTATTACTTTCGACATGTAAAACATTATGTAGATAAGCGATGGTGGGTCACAATAAGTACCTATTTAATATATCAGGGTTATTTTGAGACCTCCCGCCAAATTTAAATAGGTGTTTTAGACCACGAAAGTAAGCAACTTCCCCAAAGAAACGCGGGTCGAAAAGTGAAAAAAAAAATCAGACCTTCTACACGAAATCGACCACGTGAGCAGTTTTCTATGGGAGGGTCAAATTATTTATTACGTTTCGACCCATGTTTCTTTGGAAAAGTTGTTTAGTTTCATGGTCTAAACCACCTATTTTAAGTTGACAGGAGGTCCAAAAATAACGCAATATGTAAAAATTAAGGTTGAAAACTAAAATAGTTTTATATTTAAAACAATTTTTATTAAGAAAAAGGAGCACAGCCAGGATCATCATAGTGTTCAATATAATTATCGACGTGGATATCGATATGAACAATGTTACGTCCCTTTCCGTCCGACCGATGTAACATTATACAAACGTCAATTATTTTCAGTGTTCCTATTTTAATTTTAGTTTGAAGCAATAAAGTCTCAAAATTTTCGGATAACGCTTATATCTTTAGGGACTTTTGTGTTGTATGTATTTTTTTATATTTATCAAATCATTAAAATAATAATATAATACGTTTTTTATTTCAAAGTCATGTCTCAGAAAAATTGACATCTGCCAAAAGAATCAACTTATCGTGAATGAGGTATAACTTCTAAACCATCTCAAAAGACAGGCATAAGAGAATTGAGTGGCGAGAGATGGATGGCTCTAAGTACTGATTGTTTTACTTGGCTATAAACGTGCTTACCATTAAGAGCAGTAATGTGGCTTTACCGAGTCTGAAGAAAGAAATTACCTTTTTTATCTGCACCTCATAATGAATGCAAGCGTCATCATAACATATTGGTCCCATTGCTGGGCACGAGTCTCCCTTGCAACTGAGAGGGTGTAGGCTTTAGTCCACCACGCTGGCTCAGTGCGAGTTGGTGGACAACTAAAAGAACTTTTATGTGTGCAAGTTTTCTTACGTTGTTTTCTTTTACCATTAAGGCACATGATAGTTCGTTGCGAATAGGCACATAACTTCTAAAAGTCGAGAGGTGTGCCTGTTTTGAACTTCCGACCGCCAAGATTCAAGATTTTTGAAGTGAAAACTTCTTTAGCGGCGCTGGGAAGGCAACTTCAGATGGGAAAAAAATGTTAAGCTCGCGTAAATCGGACCCAGTCAAGTCATTCTAATCCAAAAAAGCATAAGACGGTGACATCACGCTACGGTCGACGCCGACTCATGCAATTAAATACATTTTAATTTTATTTCTATTTTAAATAAAAATGATGTCTTTTTCGTTTTACAAGTTTAATTAAACCCCGTAATTAACTCCGTTATTAATGTGTATAACATGTTGATGTCATTTTGTTTTAGTAGCATTTTCGTCGCCCCACGGAAGCTTAAATAAGGTTGTAAAGAATGGAGCCAAAAAAAACGTTTTTAAATTATTTTGTTGTTTGTTTTTACTTCTATCGACTCTGCCGGAGTGCCACCTGTTTTTTTTATTGCTAGAGAATATGCTTCTAATAAATGAGATGATTTTTAAACAACAACACAAATCTATCTTCTCTATTGTATGACAACAAAAGAAAATAAGATTAACGGGATAAAGTATATTTTTAAAATTTCTCTTACCATTTCGTGAAAGGCGGATTGCTGTTGTCCAGGACTCGGTCCCAGGGCTTGGTCCAGTCCAACTCCTGGCCCACTTCGGACCAGAATCCTTCGGGATCGTCCAGGGAGCGGCGATGCGCCTTCTGGCATTCTGCTGTAATGCCACTTTCACCTACGGAAGGAGAAATACTCGATAATGACAGTAAAACATGTAGTATTAATACAAATTATATAGTTAAAGAAATAGCTCTTTAAAAAAAATACACAACGCCTGCCTAAGTAACGTAGTGTAGTCCTGCAGCACGATAGTCCGACGACTTGAGAAAGGTGGCGGGTAGCGGATGGATGAGGGCTGCACAAGACCGGGATGGTTGGCGCTTTTTTAGGGAGGCCTACGTTCAGCAGTCGACGGCGATAGGCTGAGTATTAAGAAAAATTAGACCAGAAACGATATTTTTACATTTCATGAATACTGATTAAAATTATTCTTTATTTAATAGGCATTTTAGGTTTCTTTATCGTCATGTTTTATCGAATTCTGTTTAAAAATATCTCTTCGATTTATATACTATTATTCTCGGCCTATCGCCGTCAACTGCTAAACTTAGGCGGTAGGCCTCCCTAAGTAGGCGCCAACCATCCCGGTCTTGAGTAACCCTCATCCATCCATTGTTCGAATAAACACACATTATCCTTTAAAGGTACACAAAATTAGGATATCTTCTTTCTAAAACCCTGCCACAGTAGACCCGAAGAATTATCTCTTACCATACGAAGACTTTAAATCCAATTTAAAGGTGCGACGTTTAGTATCGTGAACATTGTGATAAGCTTGCAACAGTTTTGTAGACATTTGAAATATTTTTCTCAATGTTTCGAGATGCGACTGTACTATTCTAAGTCACTATATAAAATGATTATGTTATGATTTATAACATTATTTATTACTGTAATTAAGCTACATTGTAAGCACATGTAAACAAAATTTATGGTTTGTCCGACTGTACGTCTGAAACACGTATTTTTTATTTATTTATTATCTAAATGCTTAATACAAAAATAAAGTTTACAACAAAATATTTGCATTATTTATTAAACATTTATATAACCTCACGCCTATATACCCCAAAGAAGTTGGCAGAGTTGAATTTCTGCACCCACATTTCGCTAGGTAAGTATCAGTCTGACATAACAGGGGGCGAGCCTACTGCCGCTTTTCGGGCACATTTTAAGACTCCATGCTTGTACTGAGAATTACCTGACGGAAAACCCCAATAACTCTGCTTGATCCGGGAATAGAATCCAGGACCTCTAGATCGCACGGCACATGTTTGTACCGTTAGTCCTCGAGGCTGTTATTTATTTACATTGATTTTCATAGCACTAGAAATTTAGACGAATATTATTATATCTAACAGAATTCATACATTACAACCTATGCATAGAATAAGGTTACTTATGACTATAACACCAAAGTACTTTTTATGTCTATAATAGAGTTAAACTTGTTTATATATTGCATTAGTGAAGTTTTTGATTGTACTAGTGAGATTTTGCACATATAACTTTATTCTGCACATAGGTCGAAATATTAGTAATTTAAAATTCTGATGCCAAGTTTATATGGGTAAATGCTGACACAAACAGTGCGTTGAAGCTGTCATATAATAATACTAGCGACCCGCCCCGGCTTCGCACGGGTGCAATGCTGATATTTAATGGATGTTACCATACATATAAACCTTCCTCTTCAATCACTCTATCTATTAAAAAAAAACCGCATCAAAATCCGTTGCGTAGTTTCAAAGATGTAAGCATACAAAGGGACATAAGGACAGAGAAAGCGACTTTGTTTTATACTATGTAGCGATATAGATCTGGATTTTGGTACTAATAACATATGATTGACTCTTTTTTGTTATAACTAAATTTTATTTGTCACAGTGTTAACAATTTCCATAATTCTTTTGTTATAACAGGATTCATCATATGCTTAATTATTGTAAGTTTTAAGTTGTATTACATGTTTTAAATTATATTATTATTACATATTTTTCATTATTTCATATAAAAGTGTATCTATATAAATGTATATAATATGGTGAAACCTGATTAAATGAATTAGTTTTTAAATTATTTCTTTTATTTATGTAAGTAATGAGTCATATCAAAAGATGAATATCTTATTTGTTTTGTTTAAAATTTAACTGGCAACACTGATTTGAATATGGCGGTCAGTTAACAGTTGCGTACGGTTGAGTCTGGACGATTGTAGAACTGCCCTGTGGCAAGGGGGCGTTAGAATCTCACCACGGTATCCCCTGCCTGTCGTAAAAGGCGACTCAAAGGGGCCCTCGGGGTCGCTGAGCGCGCTGCGGGGGCGGCGCGTCCTCAATGAAAGTGACCCCGAGCGGGGCGGCGGCACTGTGGCCTGTGTACGTCGCGGGCGCCCATCCACA
Organism: Cephonodes hylas; assembly: GCA_030295005.1. Classification (NCBI taxonomy): domain Eukaryota; kingdom Metazoa; phylum Arthropoda; class Insecta; order Lepidoptera; family Sphingidae; genus Cephonodes; species Cephonodes hylas. Next base: position 9,670,285 of record AP025382.1, read on the forward strand.
ACCAGGGCGCCCAAACCAAGCTAGTGGGGGCGTAACTGCGCCCCCTTTTAACTCCGAGACGTCCGAGACAATTACGTCTCGGAGGCGCACCGGGCGGCTGTGGTTAACGGTGGGCGCCTCTCGCTCACGTACCATGGTCGCCCAACTTGGCGCGGAGATGGCCACCGGGGGGTTTTGGTCGGTATGCCGGTTTAGGGACTTCGTTAGGGACCCAGCCCGGCACTAACATCTGCGTGGACATGACGTCGCCGCGCGCCGGGCTGGAAGACCGGTGACCCCGACATACGCTTCCCGCCCCCCACTGCCCCCGGGCTGGCGGGAAGTAGAGCCATAAACAGCTTTCCCCTCGATAACAAAAAAAAAAAAAAAAAAATGGACGATTGTAGAAGAATATAAAAAATTTAATGTACTTCATACAAAAATCTATACTGGACTAAGGCCTCAACCCTCTCAATGGTAGAGGAGGCCAGTGCCGAGTATATGGGCTGATCACTGATCATGATTATACAAAGGGGTATACGGACCGCATTGTTTCAAGCAAAACGTGGTTCAATAAAAAAAAACCCTTTGTAAGTTCTCTATGTCCTTTTGTATTTAGCAAAAATTATTTAAATCAGTCTACCGACTTTAGCGTAAATGCGTTACACAAAGTAGGTACATCCAACGGCAATCGCATGGAATGGGCATCTCAGGGCGAGAAGCGCCCCGGATGGTCCGCTGGCGCCCAGAATAGGTGTGTGCCTGGAGTTTGAACCCGCGACAGCCGAGATCCTGTCATGTAGCCAACCCGCTCTAGGTCAGCGTGGTGGATTAAGGCCTAAATGCTCTCAATGATAAAGGAGGCCCGTGCCCGACTGTGAAATAAATGATGATCATTTCGGGTTCAACTTTATTTGTTTACACCGACTTTCCTTTTTCCTATAACCTGGTCGTTATGAGTGTTTCCTGAGGACGAGACTGGAGAAATGAGTAGGATGACAGCAAAAATCCATTACTGCATTCACATTTCGCCAGGTATGTATCAGTTCCACGTAAAAGAATGCGAGCCTATTGCCGATTTTTGGATTGCAGAATGCAGAAATGCATATTTATCTTCCCTTGTAGGTACAATACATAAGCTTTTTTTATCTTTTTCCTCTCAATCCGCTTTCAGAAGAAAATCATTTATAATATTTTATATACAGTGTATAAAAACTGAATAAGTAAAAAAAATGTCATGTAGCGGTACTTCCAGTTGGTTCTTACAAAAAACAGCAATTATAATATTGCCGTTATTTAAGCCGACCTGGTTTCTTATTTCAAATACGTGAGATTTTTTTACTTAAATGTTCGTTTAATCCATTTGAATTTGTTTTGTTTGGTTTGTAAATTTGAATGTGGTTTAAAATAAGTGTATCTATGCCCCACACGTAATCTTAAATCCCGTGCTTATCACAAGAGACCACTAAAAATGAAATATTTGTATATTGCTTCTTAATTAGAATAAATTTAATTACAGCGTCCATCATCATTTTCTTAACAATGTTTCGTGAATGCGTTTCATATTGTAAAGCTTTTGCTCGCGACTTCGTCCGCGTGGATTTTCGGGATGGGTGCAGATAGATAATAAATTAAATATTAATAGGATTGCCCCATCCTAGCTTATATAAATAAAATTTACTGAATGTCGTTACCTATACAGTTTCTATTCTATCTATTTCAATAAAAAAATCATTAATATCGGTTGAAACGTGTAAGCGTAACAGACAGTTACTATAGCATTTATAATTGGCATGGATTAGACTTCTATTCAGCATCTTTTAGAATGCTCCAATGTTCCCAACAGAGCTGTGTAGCACGCTTTACCGAACTATACGGAAAGATAAACTGTTGACAATTTGTAATTCAAATGTTCTATTATTAAAATATGGATTACGAATGAACGAGGGCTGCTTAAGAGCGGGACGGTTGGCGCTTGCTTGGGGAGGCCTACGTTCAACAGTGGACGGCGATAGGCTGAGTGACTGAGTATATTATTAAAATATCCCTTCTCACCATAACTCTCGATATCCGCAACGGTAACAAAGGTCTTCTTCTTCAACTCCTGAATGGACGCTTCGAATTTGTTCTTCTCTGTCTTCCCGACCGTCTCACCCGCCTGATACATTTTGCAAATCAACACTAACACAAATATACGAAATTCCGCTCAATTTGTATATATATTATACGTTTCCGAGGTCCTCAGAAGCTTTCCTATTACTGAAAACATTCGCTACAAAACTACACTACATTATTATTCGTGTATACATAATGACGAAAGACCTCTGAACCCGTTGAATTATTAAATGCTTCAAATGAAAAGACTGACGCAGACAGTTATCGGGTATGATCGCCCTTTGGAAATATACTCTATTTATAGTTTATAATTTTAGTATGTCTAGAATACGTTACACAATATTTCTTTTTAACTGCTAACAGACATTTCATTGCTATATTGAAATATTGTTTTTAAATAAGCATCTTTCCGAAACCCGCAACCAATAGAAGAAGGTACGGTCTTTGATTTTAAATTAGTGTTGTTGGTGATTATGTATTTCTTAATTGTAACCACATTTTTTTTATTTTAATATAAACTGTTAAGATTAATCTTAGCAGAATACCTTCAAACTAATTTTTTGTGTAGGTAGGTGATTTATATTGATTTTATATTAGCACATGGATCAATAAGTCCCGAGACTAACCCAGAAATGGCGCTCGTAGTAAATCAGTAACCACGTCTTTCTAGAGTACTATCTTTTGCTTGAAACGTGTCAAAATTTTAAGTGGATCGGACCAGAAACAGCTGAGTTATCGAGGTCGGAGTAAAGTCGTTTTGTAGTTTGTTTCAAAAATTGAAAAAACCGAGTTTCCTGTTCTGATAAAACATTGTTTTTTAATGGGTAAAAACACCGTGGAAGCGAAACAATGGATTGAGAAATGTTACCCGGAATCTTGTCCATCAAAAGCAACGATTTGTTGGTGGTTTGCCGAGTTTAAACGTGGTCGTACCAACAAAGACGCGGAACGCTCGGGTAGACCTGTGGAAGCCTTTACACTGGAAAATGTGAGTGAAGTGACAAAAATTATAGTCAAAGATCGTAAAGTGAAGCTCCGTGAGATTGCTGAGATGACACAGATATCATATAGAAGTGAATTTACTATCCTTCATGAAAAATTGAGCATGAAAAAGATTTTTTCCAAGTGGGTGCCGCGATTGCTTTCGATGGAACAAAAACAGCAACGAGTCGATGATTCACAAAGCTGTTTATCGCTATTTACACGAAACAAAAAAGATTTTTTGCGTCGTTACGTGACCATGGATACATCACTACATCCCAGAGTCGAAGCGGCAGTCATCTGAGTGGTGCACAGCTGGCGAAAGCCGTCCGAAGCGTCCGAAAACGCAGCAGACGGTTGTCAAAGTCATGGCGTCAGTTTTGTGGGATACGCATGGCGTGATTTTCATTGACTACCTCGAAAAAGATAAATCGATCAACAGTGATTATTGTATTGACTTGCTGGTGCGTTTGAAGGAGGAAATCGTAAAGAAACGACCGCACATGCAGAGAAAAAAATCCTTTTTCACCAAGACAATGCACCCTGCCACAAGTCGATGAAAACAATGGCAAAATTTAACGAATTGGGCTTCTCCAACCCCCATACTCGCCAGATTTAGCCCCCAGTGACTACTGGCTTTTTGCTGATCTAAAAAAATGATCCAGGGAAAAAGATTTGGCTCAAATGAGGAGGTCATCGCTGAAACTGAAGCTTATTTTGAAGCGAAATATATTTCTTTTTATAAACATGGTATTGAAAATTGGAAAAGCGTTGGAACGATTGTATCACCCTAAAAGGTGATTATGTTGATGAATAAAAAAAGAATTTGCAAAAAAAATGTTGTTTTCATTGTTAGTCTCGGGACTTATTGATCCATGTGTTAAGTAATGAATTCAATTTAACCTATATTGAAGTATAAAATATAATGAAGAATAACTGGAGGAGAGTTTTTAACCGTTAAAAATAATTATTAATTTTGGCTTTAAAATGGCAACATTTTATTTTAATCAGTTGTTTTATATCTACAACGTACCTACCTAAACAAAAATTAAATTTTTATGCACATACTAAGATGTATTTTTTAAAACCAAGATCTCCAATTCGGTAATTACCAGGCAAGTAAATTTATAAAAATTTCGAATCTGGAAGTTTGTGAGAATCAAAAACGTGTTGTAGTTTCTGAAACCCGTCAAGACTACGTGATTTTCAGGTTCATTTATTTGGTTATAGTTCAAGTTGGCATTAGGCCATGGTGGATTATGCCCTTTATCCTCCCATTATAGAGGAGGCTCGTCGTCAGCAATGGGAGTTATTTAGGCAGTGATGAAATAAGTTGAAATGCGTGACTTCTTAAAATTATACTTGCAGATTTTAAGTGACCGTTTATATCAACCGCAAATTAACCTGAAGCGTAATTGCAATGACTCGGTTTACATATTTACATAGTACAGTAAAGACCTTTGATCAATAGAATTAATATATATGGCACTGTCATAATATTGGGCATTTGTCGAAAATTCTCGACGTAAATGTATGACTTTCTTCTAGAGCAGTGGTCGGCTATCCGCGCGCCGCGGTCGTCTTACTTGCGGCACGTGGATGTTTTGAAATAATTTGATAATACCTAGTAAAGATTGTGGTGTAGTAAGTGCGGCCCTCATTTTTTTTGTTAGGAATCTGGGTTAAATATCACAAGTGCAGCCCTCCTTTATTTTATTTTAATAACCAGATAACATAACATAGCAGCAGTGATGGCCTCGATGTTTTTAGTGCACGCTCGAGAATCTTGGCGAACGCGGGTTCAAGCCCCAGGCACACACCTGACTTTTCGAAGTTACTTATGTATTCACAATGAACTAGCCTTAACGGTGATGCAAAACAACATGATGAAACCTGCATACCTAGAACTTAGGAGTTACTTAGATGTGTAGTCCGCCAACCCGCACTAGGCCAGCGTGGTGGACTATGGCCTAAACCTTCTCACTGGAAGAGGGGCCCGTTCCCAGCAGTAAGACGTATTGCCTAATGATGATAACACGGCATTTAATTGACTGCGTTGTGTTATGCGCACTGCCATGATTTTCAGAATTTGTAAGTATAATTATGCTACACGTGACGCTGAAACGTGATTAACAACGCATTTTGTACATACATAACTTCATACCTGTATTTCTCGAAGGGGGAAATAGACATACGTTTCTGGGCACAATTTTTACAAACATTGTATCAGACCCACGTGATAGGGGCGAGCCTATTGCCATTTTCAGTCTCCGTGCTGCTACAGAGAATGATCTAATGGAAAAACCCAGTAATATCCTCTGCCTTAGCCGAAACGTTTTAAAACAATACTTCAAAATATGTACATATATTCTTCCCCCGTTTTTTGTCATATTTTTCATTGATGGTTCTAATGTCGTGGCATTATGGCATATAGTTTATAGCTATTCTTGATAAATGGAATTTTTATCACAGTTTTTTTTATGTTTAAGCAGGGTTGATGTTAAGTGGTCAACACCGCCCATGAACACCCACAATACCAGAAGAATCATCGGTGTGTTGTCAGCCTTTGAGGCAAACATAGACTTTTGAGTTGCTGAGATTACCGCGTGCAACCAAACAAACCAGCTCTTTAGTTTTATATTAGTGCAGATAACGCAGTTCAGATACAATTGAAAATAAAATTACTAATTATAATAAAAATTTACGATCAGAAATTTCCCGTGATTACCTACAAAAAATTTGTTAATTAAAGAGCTTCCTAGTTTTTTTAAATTATGGTTTCTATAATGTATTACTTACTATTTGTTGTTTTGAGTAAGTTATTATTTAAATTATTGCTCATTGTTACAATGTTTTGTTTTTTATGCGTCTGTTACGAGGTTTTGATTAGGTACATGAAAAATACCTATACCTACTTCCGTCGCCTCGTCACTGTACGCACGGCTTGTAATTAGGAGTCCCCGGTTCGATCCCCGGGATTGGTGTTGTGTTAGGAAATAGTGCACGGAGTCTGAAAATGTGTATGCAAATATAAAATGTGGTATAAGCCTAAAATAGTATATGCAATCGCCTAAATCTAGATCTCAATATGTTTACTTTGGAGCAGTGTTGGTTTTCGATTTGCAAATATTATTAATGGTACGTAATGTACAATCATTACAAATTTTTTACTTAGGTTTTGAGGGTCCCTAAAAAAACTACTGGTAGTTAAAAAATTCCGTCAATTATAATGGCCATTTTCATGTTAAATTTTTATTACTTACGATAAATATACTGTATGGCAACCGATTAAGGGTTAACACATTACAAAATCATTTATTTACTTTCAGTTTACCCGCAACCATCCCAGCAATTCAAAATAAAAATAGACGGTTTAGTAAAATTAGGTGATGAACTAGGGGATCTAATTCAAGAAGTATGCTCACAGATATTTAAAAAAGTCCCACATCACAAACCTAAAATTGAAGTCCATGCATTCGAGAACATTACAGTGGGCAAATCATATTCTGGTGGTAACAACGGTAAAAATGTTAAAATTCAAAATAACGGTATTGAAACACATGCCACTGAAGGCAATGATATTGAAATAGAAAACAACCATGGGCATAAAGACCACAAAGACGAGGAAGAGAAGCCTTTGTTGGACGAAATAATAGGTAAACAGAATGTGGGAAAAGTGCACGTTTATGGAAAACACGACAAAACAATTGAAAAGCAGCCGCGGCCGCTAAACAACATAAATGTTTAAAGATGCAGGCCTCAAGAAAATTTGATTTTGGTACGCAAAACATAATAGAATGTTTTTTTTTCTTTTCTGTTAGCATTGTTTTTTCTAGATTGCTAGTAACATTAAAAACGAAAATTGTTATTGGAGTGAATGCATAAAAATTAAAAAAACAAGCACAACCAGGGTATTTTTTTTAATTTCCCATCTTATGTTATTCAGCTATTTTCTGGTTCTATTCATGTCTGGATTTTCAAACAATAAGGCGTCATAAATAATACAACATTATTCTATGAACGTTTAATTTTTTACATTAAACGAATATCAGTGCCGTACATGCGATTAAACCGTTGCTATGGTTACTGATAACTGCAAAACTTTATCCACTAGTAGGTCAGCGTGCTACGCCTAAATATAAAAACATTAACACATTAATATTGCACAATTTAGAGAACGTCGAGAGCCTGCTTATCAATCCGTAATCGATTCTATAAAAATCCACAAAAAGCCTTTAAATTTAAAATCGATCATTTTATTACCTTGAATTTTTACAGAATCGATTAACCAAAAAATCGATAACAGTACTTTTTTTTATTCTTGACAATTATCTAATGACATATTTTATTAGCATCGAAATATTTTATATTAGGACATTTTATAAACGGCAATCCCTTAATTTGAAAAATAATTGCTTTAAAACATTACATTAACTACATAAACGGAAAAGATACAAAGATTATATTGACACACTAAGTCAAGGTTTCAGTTAATTCATGAGCATTTAATATTTATTTTTAATTCCGTTAAACAAATTAATTACAAAGGACACATATACTTGACCTGTTTAATTTTTATAAAATATTTCAATAAACACAAGTTATCATGATTATACAAAAACTGCCATCTGTTTCTGTATAAAGCATCCAAACTTTTATAACCGCCTACCTCAAACAGACCTTCTGTTATATAATATTATTGATCATCAAAATTCTTAAAGGATCACACACATAGACGATTTAAATTAAATTACAAAATCTTTACATTATAATCACCGCTAATCTGTACTGGTTGATAATGAATTTAAAACATAAACAAACTGCACGTATTTATGCCTTTTGGATATAACTTATTTTTCCATTTATTGCCGACTATACTGAGTTAATTAGAATTTTAAAAAGAGACAACTGCTAGTCATATTACAGATTTCTCTCTCACACACATTATTATGTGTTGTCTTATAGCTAGGTCATACTAGCTATCAAATTGAATTCAATATAATAGTATATTTTTTTTGTATCTGGCAATAACCATGTATCAAAATAGTTGCCAACTAAAATACAATTTTTGTTTAATTAGACTCTATATTTTATCAAATCGAAACGCGATTACATAAGCGGTTAATTAATTATTAAAACAATCACTAAACATATTGAAAACAAGTATTTGATCCAAATCCGGATTTGGTCAATCATTGAATCCAATAACAGAACTTACAAAAAGTATAAAACATCTTTTAACACTAGTAACAAGTAAAAAAGTCTATATATAAACAATACTATATAACATATATTCTTTAGACGTAGCACGCTGAAGTTTCGAAAATGTAAGCCTAAAGAAACGCCAAGATACAATATTTAATTCACCTCACATAGTTCCATTACATATACTGAGTGACTAAACCCTCGATTATACAGGAAGCCTTACTCTACATAGAAAAGGAAGGAAAAAAAAAATTAAAATAAAATTATCATTATAAAATTTATTAAACAACGAAACAATACATTATTTACAACAACAAAAATAGTTTATAAAAAACCATCATCATTATTCTAAATGAGAATAGGCCCCAATCCAAAATTATAATAAAATTTCAAAATGCCAACGATGCCATTTCGCAACCCATGTAATAATCCATCGAGTATTCGCTTCACTACTCAGGAATTTATAAATATATTTTTTCCAAATCGATACTAATACTGACACTTACCCATAAACTTAGGTAATTTATATTCAAACATTAAGTCACAGTATTTTGAAACGGTATTTTTCCAACATAAAAACAGAACGCCTGTCACATTAAACCAACTCAAAAGTATCTATATAATACCGATAGTTATTTTATCGATAAATCCAAGATTGAGGTATAAGAAAAAATATTTTTAACATCTCCCCTTTTTCATTACCAAAAATCATTCGATATTTTGGTTCTTAAACCAATTCAACATTCAGGCATCGACAACTTCGATAAATCAAACGCATAGAACACATGTCTAATTAACGCTAAATAAATATATACAATAGGAGGCCGTACGCCCCACTTTAAACAAATAAATATTAATTAATAAAAATAAACGACAGTGTACTTAGTGTAATATGGAACGTATTTTAGTGTACCAATGAGTCTTTCATGATAATTATCGAAAAAATCTTCTGTCTCCCGACTTATACACTAATTTATATAATCTAAGTATTGAACTAGTTCTGCGTTGTATTATAGACATATTTTGGTATCATCGAGCTTCCGAAGTTATTCGCTCAAGGAGTGCTTACCACGAGTAATATAAGCGACTTACAAAATTCACTAGAATAATGTAAGTATAATACTGATGATAAAGGTGAGTTTTAAAGAGAAGATAATGTAACAAGCGGACTAATTGTATCCAAAATATGTGGATCTATGCTCCAAAATCTATTCGGTAAAACTTTATATTTATACTCGACTATAGAGATGGGGGTTATCAATTATTGTGTCAACGATGCCGATTGTTGCTTGGCATTCGTTGACGAAAAGAATGTTACTAAAAATCGGTTTCGTTATTACTATTGTTAAGAGTTCTTGTATATCTTAGGATTGATGTATTTACACCATTTAATTATCCCCCCATACATATCTTTTCAATCGAGTTTTAAATAATGTGCCACATCGGGGATGTAAGATTTATTATCATGCTTAATCTATTAAGGGATTAAAACGTAACCTTTTAGTCTACAATACGACACAGACTTCGCCTAACTGTTACAATGAAGTAGCAATAATGAAATAATCTACATATTTTACGACAAAAAGGAAATTTTCAACGTTGCACGTCGCCGCCCGCTACAAATTATTGGCTGAATATAAGCTATTTTTGAGCATAGTCATATTTTTACTATTGCTTTTATCATTCGTAACTAAATTTTTAATTTGCGCTACCTATCAACAAACTATATAATCGAGTTGAATATCGATAAGAAATAAATCATCCGAACAGATAAGTCAATTTTATCGATTATTTATATCGATATAATTTGATATATTTAAATTCAATAATAGAGCAATACGATAACTTTTTAAATTTTATCGATTACGCATATGGATGAAATGAACAAAATAATCGATTACACACATCGATGAAATTAACAAAATAATCGATTACGCATATCGATTAAGTGGGCAAAAAATATAAATCGATCAATTCACGTGCAGCAAGCGACGGCAACGCCCTCTGGCGGTTGTTTGGCGACTCAACGGAGGTCGGGGTTGTCGTTGATCTGCTTCTTGACCCGCACCAGCATGGTGGTGTACCACTGGTCCAGTCGCGATATGCTGTCGTACGTCTTCACGGCTTCGGTGAACGCCTCCACGTTCTGGTCTTCCAAATGCTCGATCAATTCCTGTGGAATTAAGATAAGTTTTGTATTTATGTAGTAACTGACGCTGACTTTATAAAATAATAGATAAAAGGATTTTAGGCGTTTTTAGGTAAAACAAGCAATCCATTTGACGGCAATAGTCAATATCCTCTACATTGTACGCCACAAATAGATCTAGAAGGACTTCAAAACGCTCGTTATGTGTTTCCAAAGATTCTTCAGTGAAAAATGATAGTAACATTGGGTTTTAGATCTTAGAAGATTTTAGAAGGGGGGGCTAAATAAGAGGTTGTAATTAAGTGAGTGATAGGAATGGATCGTTGACGTTTCATGTGTCCATGAAACGTAATCGTTACTTGAATCTGTCAACTAGTTAATAATGTTACTTCAACAGACTGTTGTCCAGGGACGATGTGGCGATCCAATGGCGGATCCTAGAGTTGTTATACAAAACCCCACCCACCTTGACAAGTTTGCACTCCCTAGTGTCGGCGAAGGCGGGGTACAGGCCGCAGTACTTCTCGAGCGCGTGCTGCGCGTTGAGTATGTCGACACAGAGGTGGCACAGCGCCGCGCGGAACATGTACTCCTTCGCGCTGTACTTCAGGAGACTGTTGTCCAGGGACGACTTCGCGATCTGATTGTGGGGGGAATTGGGATTTAAATCATTATTATGAGATTTAAAATAGTGCAAGTACAATTATCGTAGACTACTTTAGTTACAACTTACAGTAAACATGCTACTCGAAGAAGGAATTTATAGACCTCCAATTAGATACCAAGGATCCCCTTGCCTGATACTTCAGTATTTATTTTCTTATTAAGACACCCAACAGTCACACACATAGTCCTGACCCACGTTAGGTTACGCCACTTGTTTTATGGGTATCAGAAACTACGAGACTTCTCGGTCTCACAAACACCCAGAGCCGAAACAAATATTTGTGGGTCACTCAAACATTTGTCTCAATGCGGGGATCGAACCCGCACCCGATCGTTTCGCAAGGTGGTGTCTAGCCAACTGTGCGACGGGACTGTCAAATAAATATTTATATTTATAGCTGGCTAAATGCTAAGACACTATTTAAACAGTCATATATCCTTCACTTAAGTTTCAAGAAATTCAAGGTAGATTAAACAACGATGGTCCGATGACTTGAGAAAGGTGGCGGGAAACGGATGGATGAGGGCTGCACAAGACCGGGATGGTTGGCGCTTTCTTGGGGAGACCTACGTTCAGCAGTGGATGGCGATAGGCTGAGTATATAGATTACCTTGACCTGGCCTTCTAAGACCAAAACTACACTTGTTACTCATAAATACTATTGTTCGTAATGGTACTATTCCTCACCTGCTCATAGATCTGTATGGCCTTGTCATAATGCTCGAGCTGCGCGGCGTACTGCGCCAGCTTGAGCATGCACTTGTTGGCCGAGGAGGTGGACTCCTCGCCCCTGAAGTAGTCGGCGGCTTGCTCGTAATGCTGCATGGCACGGGCCAGGTCCACGCACTCGGTCTCGTACAGTTCCGCTATGTTCTGGAAGGTGGAGATGGTATTGTTCTTAGTAAAAAAAGAGTGATGGCCTCGAGGTTTAGGCAAGCGGTCGAGACTTAACCTTTGAATTTCGAAGTTATGTGAGTATTCACAATGAATTATCAATTATCACAGTAGAAAAATCTACTGAGAAATTATTAATAGCAACACAGAGTTCAGATATGTACCCGCAAAATTAATTCTGACTCAGCAGTATTATAGCTGACAATTCCATCATCTAAATAATCCATCATATAACTTGTTATGGAAATCTAAATTAGAACATTATTAAATACTAGCTTTTGCCCGCAACTCCGTCTGCGTGGACTACAGGGTTGGGTTCAGAAAGAAAATAAATTGTAGTATTTTACTCCGCAGAGCCCCATTTACTTATTAAATATACAAAAATCATACAAATCGGTCAAATTGTTTCAACGTGAAACCGTAACGCGCCGGTCGACGCCTTGAGTATCATTATTGCGCGCTTGATCATTATTTTGAAACAGCGATATCTTCTAAGATACTCATTGAAATCAAATGATGTAAAGGACAAATTTATTTTGTAATTAATACTTGTAATGAATAACGTATTTATTTGGATAAGGATTAATATCATGTTTGTAAAAACACCTTCACAAATAATGCTTTATTTAAAATAAATTTGGTCAGAATAAAAAACGTTATAGTGAGCCAACCTTAAAAGATAGACATATGCTGTCGCGAACTTTTTTTTAGAATTTTCAAAGGAAAACAATTCTGTCATACATTATTTTAGCGAAACTTTAACCGTTTCTGCAGCGTACGCAGCGGAAGCTCACAAAAAGGAAAAAAGTCCCCGATTTTGAAACATTCTTTATTGCTGCTCCGCTCCTATTCGTCGTAGCGTGATGATATATAGCCTATAACCTTCCTCGATAAATGTGCTATCTAACAGTGAAAGAATTTTTCAAATCGGACCAGTAGTTTCTGAGATCCTAGCGTTCAAACAAACAAACAAACAAACAAACAAACTCTTCAGCTTTATAATATTAGTATAGATATTGGGTACATACATTGCGTACTGACCGACATCATTGTCAAAAGTAGTACGAAGTGGGAGCAATTGCTATTATTTGAAACGAAATACTGATGAAATACAGGCGTGGGAACGCGTTAATTTATATTTCTACTTGAAAATATTTTCAATCAAATAAAATAAAAAAAGAACTAAGCTCTTTTTATGCGGTAAATATGTTCTTCGAAACTAGACATATAAAAGTTGTATACCTGATGCTGTTTAGCAGCGACAGTGAACCGACCCATGTCGGTGTAGATTTCGATGGACTTGAGAAGACAAGATACGGCCTCTGAAACAATGAAACAAATTTCATGTATTTACTTATATTAGCATCAATTATGTTCCCTTAAGGAAACAGCAGAAGCCTGGTGTTAAAAATTTCAGCAATGACGATTTAACAACCAATAGAACAATTGCCGCATTAAATTCCAACTCTTTTTTTGGCAAATTTCGTGTTTTATCTAGAGCTCTGTGTACTTTTGACCTGTGTACTCAAATCATATTGTCAAATAAAAAACAATACATAGGGCTTTAGTTTCCTACTCATATTTAGCCGTGTCATCGGCAACTTTAGGGTTTGATACGAAAATAATGCAGGCTGCTATGATTGTAGAAATTTCGGCGTCTAGTTTAACAATAGCCTATCTAGAGCGTACTGCACTTGCAATAGCGTGCTACTTGGTCACGACAGCTACATTGTTATACTCATCTCCTATTGCCTTTGTCGTCTTTTTCAGGTCATTAGCACTATTCACTTCACTTGGTTTGTGTTTACTAGATTCTACATCACTTACGGTGGCTCTCTATTATCTGCGGTCTTACTTTGTGTCAAAGGTTATTCGGATTTCCGAATTGATATTGAAATACTCTTAAAGACTTGTTTCTCAGCCTTACGATGTCGATAGTTTGAATATAGTAACTAGATTAAAACAAATGATTTATACTAAACATATGAACTTGCACTAAATGGTTAACGTTGTACTTGAATGCAAATAAGATTATTCCTAGTCTGAATACAATAGCACGAAAGTAGAAGAACGATTGGAAAAACTGAACAATGAACGAGTGGTACCAGTAATCCATACTAATATTATAAATGCGAAAGTAACTCTGTCTGTCTGTCTGTTACGCTTTCACGTAAAAACTACTGAATGGATTTTAATGAAACTTTACAATAATATAGCTTAAACATCAGGATAGAACATAGGATACTTTTTATCCCGGAAAATGTAGTATTCCCGTGAGAATGGGTATTTCGTGATCTACCAAAGCGATTTGAATGAAATTTGGTATAGAGAGAGGTAGAGCTCACAGAATTAACATGGGATAGTTTTTAGCCCGGAAAATGGAGTATTCCCGTGGGAATGGGTATTTCTGGATCTGCCAAACTGATTTAAATGATTTTTGGTATAGAGGTAGGTAGGGCTCACAGAATAAACATGGGATAATTTTATCCCGTAAAATGTATTCCCGTGGGATAAACATGTTATAAATGCAAAAATCTCTCTGCGCTTAACCCTAGAGTCTATGCGGACGGAGTCGCGGGCAAAAGCTAATTCTTTATATACTGAAATCTCTTACTATTGAAATTGTTTGGTTAACAATCTCCAAAAAGAAAACCAACGACGAGGACTACCAAATTAGATTCCATAAAGAATATTCAACGTATCTGTAAAGTTGATTTAAAATCCCCGTCCGGAAATTCCGGAGATGCAAAACTAGGCCAAATCACGGCGAATCCGGATGGATGTCGTCTCGTCGGGGATCGCATCGTTCGATACATCAACTCTTACGTTGTGGCATTTCAAAATTGACATATTTTCAGTGACACTAGAGAACTTTGTTTAAGAAATCTCCATTCACATAACTAGTGTTGTTATGGCTGATAATCACGAAATGTTCAAACATTCAGCCGATATACATTCTACTGCTGGGCCTCTGATATTGCCATTATTTAGGCTTTAATCCACCACCCTGGCTTTATGCGGGTTGGTGGCTTACACACTTATGATATCCCAAAAAAAAATAGGTACGTAGGTTTCCTCACGGTGTTTTCCTTCACCGTTACATAAGTAGAACGATATTGGTACCATCAACATCGTTTGATAAAGGTAACATGAAAGATAACAGCGTGATTAAGGCACGGATGATACTACTAAATATATTCGCAACACTAACGTATTATCCGTAATAGATAAGCTACTTTATGTTGTGCAAAACCTAGAACTTGTCATTCGATCATCTTATCTAAAGAGTGTTGACCACCGGATTAATGATTGTGAAAATAACATTACATAATATGAAAATGCGTGATATCGTGGAGTTAGTATTTTAGTCACACCACGACTGTTATTTATGTAGTGGATAAATTCTTCTTCTTCTTCTTCATCAATAGGCACGGGTCTCCTCTACCATTGAGAGGGTTTAGGCCATAGTCCGCCACGCTGGCCTAGTACGGGTTGGCGGACTACACACCTAAGAAATTCCTAAGAACTTTTAGGTGTGCAGGTTTCATCACGATGTTTTCCTTCAGCAAGTGATAATTCAATTTGAATACACACATAACTTCGAAAAGTCAGAGGTGTGTGCCTGGGGTTCGAACCTGCGACCGCCGAAATTCTCGACCGCGCGCCTAAACCTCGAGGGCATCACTGCTGTGGATAAATTAAATCTTATTAATTATAGGGGTTTATAAGATTATGCCCAGGTGATCAATGGTGATGAAATTGATGAATATGTTAAGCGGATTTGTGTTGTTAAATCGTATATTTCGTTCAGATAGAACTAAAAAATGTGCGAACAAAAAATAGTGAGACTAATAAAATATTCAGTGAGTAGCTTTCGCTGTTTAAGTATGTCATATTGTTTAATATTTGCTACACTTTTCAAACGCACTTTACTGTATTGTGCCATAGTTTATAATAGGTTGAGGCGCACGGTCGAGAATCTCGGCGGTCGCGGGTTCAAACCCCAGGCACACACCTCTGACTTTTCGAAGTTATGTGTGTATTCAAATTGAATTATCACTTGCTGAAGGAAAACATCGTGATGAAACCTGCACACCTAAGAATTCTTAGGAATTTCTTAGGTGTGTAGTCCGCCAACCCGCACTAGGCCAGCGTGGCGGACTATGGTCTAAACCCTCTCAATGGTAGAGGAGACCCGTGCTCAGAAGTGGGCGTATATGGGTTGATGAAGATGAAGAATGATAAAAAAACATGTATTTTTTCGAAGATGACGGTTTTTTTATCGCCAATGTGTTGTATTGACTGAAACTATTTCCCGTCTTTGTTTTCAATCGCGTTCTGCTTACACCCTATGTGCTAGTCATACTTTTATATGTCTATACGTGACCCTTAAAAAATGATATTGTATCGCACCCGAAAATAATGAGTATATGTAGATAGATCGCAAAAAGGGTGCCTTTAGTGCAAATATATTAGCATATTCTCTACGCCGATTTGGCACCTAAATGGAGTGCGTTCAGTGTCGGCAAAAGATACAATTTGCTGGCCTAATAACGAACTACATGAAATTACTGTGTCACATATTGATCGTGACTGGGTGGGTTAGATTCTCGAGCTGGGCAATTTTATAGGGTTCTTCTGTAGGGAAATTTTACGCAGCAACTCAGAGCCTCAAAATGTGCCCAAAAAATCTCAATAGGTTCGCTTTCAATTACGTGGGATAAAATATCGGGGAGCACAAAATTATATAGATGGGTTATTTATTGATCGCGACGTTTCTGTCTTAACCCAGTAATGCCTAGCGTGTCCACTTGGACACAAAAATATGGGTCTGCTAAAATAATTTTTGTGGCAAACCATTATTTGTTTAGAAATAATTAACTGATCATACAGTGCTATCAAATGTCAAACTTTTTTTTCCATGTCATTAATATGTCATTTAAAATTCTAAATTCGCGGGAAAATTCATTCAATTCTCACCAAAGTCAAAAAAGCGGAAAAAATGGACCCGGGACGAGAGTAAGTAACACAATTTTTTATTTATGTAATTGATTTGTATAATTTTTGTGTAATATTATTCTCAAATAATTTATTTATATGTTGAAATAAGTCAAGGATAATTTACTTTTATTTCAACACTATATTTACTCTTCCCCGAGTACGCCAAATTTTATTACTACATAAATTTAATTAAGACTGAATGTAGTGTTTTCATCATACATTCATGGCGTGGGTGAATGCGTGTTTCGGTGCTGTTTCATTCATGCTATACGGCAGTGCGGCGCGCCAGCCCGCCTCTGGAATTTCCACAATTTACCACGGAACAAAGAATTTTAGGGCGACGAAACTACGTTTTAGTACATTGTAAGTACATTAAAGTCACAGTGTTTATTTAAGCTGTATCAAGACTGCTCCGTACTGTCTGAACTATAAGACCGGTCTATAACTATAAGCCGTACAAGCTTACATAAAAAAAATTGCACAGTTTGTGTTCATGTGATATATTAATTGGAGATGGTTATAAAGTGAGATCAACCTTTGACTGTTTAATGGGCATACAATTTGTTTATTGAAGACGCTTATTTTTTATAGTCGCACACATAACTTATCATTTCAAAACTTGCAAAACATCAAGATCATTGACATTTACGGTGGAAAAAAAATACAGTAATTAAACCTGTTATTATTTAGTTAATATATAAATTTCCTATAACTTATAATATTGGCGCTTTCTTTCGGAGGCCTAAATTCTTATTTATAAGAATTATGTAACATAGAGTAGTGCTACATATATCTAAAAATAGCACTGGTAATTTATTAAATGAAGTATATCCTAAATTTGGCTGTCGGCCAGCAAGACATCTGGCACGCTACTATAACAATATCCCATGACACAGTTTGGAGATTTAATCCTATTTCTTTTAGCTGTGATTACGCAGTTTTAAAATACCTCCTTGGTCCCGCTGAAATAAGGACGAGCTGAGCTAGAGAACCCCAGTTTGAGCTAAGGATTAGGGAAAACATTGATTCCTTTAGAAAATTACCAGCATTAGCTTGGAGTATGAAATGTCCAAATAAATACAAGAGGTTGTCCTAATGTTAGTATCTTACAACGGCTGGCAAAACATGTGTAGAAATACATTTCTGCCGACCCATTTAAATGTACAATGAAAAGTCCTAATTAATCAATTTAATCAACCACGCTCCACAGAGCTCTATTGTTAAAGGAATTACAATTATATAAAAAAAAAAACCTACAGGGATTTGCTACGTCCAGACAGCTTCATTACAAAAACAATTACATTGTTGAATTATACGCTGTCTCTAAACACTCGTACTACATTGAATTGTAAAACACAGAAAAAAAAACGTGAATATTGTAAACAGTCTAAGAATATAATTTGTTTTTGTTTTTCTAAACACTACGTCACTTATCAAATTGAAATAAAATATAAATGCATTTAGCAGTTAGGTAGGTTAATTTTTTTTAAACATAATTTATGAGTAGCTAGAAGAGGATGCACATATTTTTCTAATAACTTGTACGTAAAAATCATGAATTCTCGAAGAACTATTGCAAAGTCAACCAATCGACACATGCAAAGTTTTATTTACACATTTTTCATTTCTTTCAGGGTTTTATTTTTAGTTTATGGTGACGATATCGGGGTAAAGACTTGTTTCATACAAACATGAATATGCACGATTGGTCATTATGAATACATAGATGTCGTTGATAAAGAGTGGGTTACAGTTAGTTTTTAATTTATGCAAATCAATTCATTAGTTGCGGCCGTACGGAGGTTTACGGGCAAAGAAGTTTTAATGGGCTGAAATGGCTTCACGCCATTTTCCAATTCACTAGGGAAAAATATTTTAATACTTCATTTTTCAGTCGTCATATTAAAACGGATATTTTGTAGGGGAATGAATAAAGTCTTGGAAAGAAATCTGTCGTCTATTTCTACCTAAGAACTTTAACCCAAATGCAATCACCCGTAACTTTATGGAAAGAAAAATATCGAAAAGAACCCATGATAATAACAATATTTTAAATAAACTACAACACTATCAGCAGTGTGGTTCCACATTGCATTGAAATAATTTATTCTATGGATTTTTCGTCAAAACGTGTAGAAACTGGTGATGAGTATATTACATTGTACACATACATTGTAAAAGTACTAGGACATTATAAAATTACAGAATAATAACAGAACAAATTCACTCACCATTAGGATCACATTTCTTGTAGCAATTGGAGGCGTCGACAAAGTTGGTGGCTGCGTCATGACGAACACCGGCTTTGAGATGCAGCTGGGCAGCGTTGCAGAACGCCTGGCCAGCTTGGGGCCACTTCTTGGACATTTTGAACAGGTTGGCCGCCCGGAGATAGCAGTCTACCGCTTCTTCCACTTTAGATGAGCCTCTGTATGAGATATAAAAATAAAATTTAATTCACTCATGGGATCCAAAAAGATCATAAAAATTCTTTAGAATTGGAATTAAAATGAAGACTAAAATAGCAGGTAGAAGGATCTATGTTGAAATTATAAACATATATTTTTCTCCTTATTATTTGGTTTTGGTGAGAGGACAAAGCCTACAGCATTTTATGTAAATAAGTAGATACTAGTAATTAATATTTTTATCATGTCATTCAGTTTGTTATTAAAAATTTAAATAAGTTATTGTCAATGGTTGATACCATAGACAGGAAGTGTTATAGGTTCTTTCCGCAATAGAATTTTGGTGTAATAGTGAGGAATTGGAAACTATATCTAATAATCAATATGAGACTACTCCTTTTTAATATTGGACCAAGTGCATAACTATCAAAATATGGATTATAAAAACACTTTTGCCTACATGTGTAAGTATATATCTGCAGTAACAGGATAAACAAACAGACTACTATTAGAGCACAGAATGCTCACATGAATTTTCAACAACACCTTGTATATACCAGCATCAATTTAGGCACTTAAGCATTGTTAGCCGTATACTTTTGAACTGCTTAGTCATCACTGCTAATGATTACAAAAACCAAGGCTGATGGAAAAATTATTGCAAAAGTAAGCCAAATACATTTAAATAAACAGGGATTTTGTGAAGGCAAGGTGTGAAAACCTTATCCTCTCCTATGGTATATTTAGTGTTGTCACACTTAGTAAATCATTTATAAATAAATACACATCCATATTTAATATTTTCAATGTGACTAATCATTTTGTAAATAAATGTGAACTATGGACTTTTATCATTCAGATTCATCATTCAAATTCAGAGCTTAGATTTTAACTGAAATATATTAACAGCCAATATTTCTTTGTTAAAATCAATGTGAATTCATTTTAAGAACACAGTCTATTATTAATTCAGGAAATCAAATATTACAGTGAAGGACCATATGTTTTGTGCAATAGTTGTTATAAGCAATATACACAAGTAGATATTAGTTTAAGTAGAGATTCAACCAGGATTTGGCCATTGGTTGTTGCAACAAATCTGTCATTAAAAGCATGTTGGTTCAGTTTTGACAATTTTACAAAAAAATGCTATTTAATCTTTCTCTACCACAAAAATTATACAAACTGACACAGTTTAGATGGGTCAACCTAGGAAAAAATATTCTATAACCAGGATGATGAATTGACTTATAAAAAATTACTTTAATTCAAATTTCGGTTAATTTGGCTACTGCCCTTATATGCTTTGCTTTAATTTCTCAAACATCAATAGAGCAAGTCAAAGCATACTCAAGTGATAGTTAAAGTAACTAGTGTTGATGAGTATGGATGTTACTTGTAGTATAAACTGAACCATAACAATTCAATTTAAATTACCATTCTTATTGAATATTTTAATTGACAAATTTACTTTAATATTAAAGCAGTCAATAATAAAATGTTATTGAAGATCTTAAAAAACGAGAGAAACGGGAGGCTATAAGGAATATTTTCACTGCTATGAGCCAGATTGACACTGTTGATTATTCTGATAGGAAAACTTACTCATGATGACTCATATCAAATAGAAATTCAAGCGTATGTAATACGGCTCAAATTAATTTTTAAAGAGATTTTATTACGATTACGCTTATGGTCCTACTTTCATTATGCTTAGCACCTCAATAAAATAGGACAATAAAATTACGTGACGACCAAGGTATTACGGCCTTTAAAAGGATCATTGAGTAAAAATTCTATTAAAACTGTGATTACAGCAGTTTTGTGTGTAATATGAAAATGATTGTATGGAAATTACGACACATAATCAACAAAATAATATCTTCAGCTTTGTCCTCACCCGAAGAGTGACCCGAGGAAACTTTTCGAGGAATTTAACTTTTTCTCCGCCTCCGCCATGAGCTGCATCGCTTTCTGTTCGTTATCGGCCATCTTCGTGGCTTATTTAACACTGTACACTAAGAAGAAATAATTATTTTCACTTGAATTTTTAGAAATTATTGACAAAATGTCGTCATTGGAGATGTGCGAAACCCCGTCGCTGTCATCGATTGGTTTAGTGTTACCAGCTAACAAAATTTTAGGGAGTAGCATGCATTAAAAATTATAAAGACAAGGATTCCGAAGAAACTAAAGATGAAACATAAAAAAAATAATATTTTCATTAATTATTATTATCGAATCTAGTATTTCTGAATAGCGACCATATTTTAGTATATTTTTAACTTATACCCAAGGCTCGCTAACGATGATCATAAAATTAATGAAAGTACTGTTCAAATTACTAGCAATATTAAAAATCATAGACTAGAGATGGCTGTCAGAGCAGCTGTTGATTGTACACAATTTACACAAATGACATTAATTGTGAGCCATATTGAGAAGCATTTGTATTTTATGGCGAAAATGTAATAGCGATGATGTTAACACTCATATGTAAGAACTTATACAGATGTTGAGGTGAGTTCAGATTAAGTTTATTATACTAAATTACTATTTGGTGGTAGTCTTGACCATATCCCCAGTGTTGGACATTTATAAACCTCTTTTAATAATGAAAATATAAACATTGTATTGGTGGTACCGGTATTGGACCTTAGCCTAGTGTTGGACATAAGTAGGATATTTTTTACAAATAATTCAAATTTACCTAAAATTAAGATTATTTCATACGTATTATTGATATTGAAAATATTTAAAAGCTCGTGTGTAGGTCATATAATAATATCAGACCAAATCAGTTTTATCGGGGAAAGGTTGAAATATTTTATTTTTATAATATTTATTGGGAGGTAAATTAATACTTATTGGACCACGTACCGTAACTACTTGATTTAAAAAATACCTTTGTGTATACCACCGTCGTAGTATATGTACGTATAATAATATTCTTTCTCTGTCGTGGTCTTGCAACGTTAGACTGACTTTCTTCATCAACCCATATACGCCCACTGCGAAGCACCGGTCTCCTCTACCATTGAGAGGGTTTAGGCCATAATCCACCACGCTGGCCTAGTGCGGGTTGGCGGACTACACACCTAAGAAATTCCTAAGAACTTTTTTAGGTGTGCAGGTTTCATCACGATGTTTTCCTTCACCGTTAAAGCAAGTGATAATTCAATTTGAATACACACATAACTTCGAAAAGTCAGAGGTGTGTACCTGGGGGTTCTAACCCGCGACCGCCGAGATTCTCGACCGCGCACCTAAACCTCGAGGCCATCACTGATTGACTGACTTAGACTGACTTTATATCTCTTATAATGTAATGTTAAATTTAACTTTATTGAAAAAAAAATACGCAATTTTAATTAATATAAAATACATTGACTTTAAATGCATTTAAGCCAGTTTGAAATTGTAATATCTTTACTTTTTCTTCATATCGAAATTATTTTTGTTTCATTATTCATATCGAATAATATAGGACTTATGCTATATCTGTGTCTACTAGTTGAATAGGATAAAAACGATAATTTTATTGCTATAATATACGTAGTAGCAACACGAACTTTTTAATTTTGCCTGACAAACGGCATTAGGCTTGCCCTCTATTACCTTGTAGATGCAGAAATGCACCTCTGCATATGTTACGGGGAAAACAGGAATTAGCTTATTTACTAACATTTTCTTGAAAGCGTATGTAGCATTTTATTTTAATGCAAAGTTCTAATAGAAATAATAATAATTCAAACCTACCAGCCATCTGAATGTGTACTATACCACACGTCCCACGCATGTATCACACATTTTTTATGTTGTTACAATAACACGTCGCCTACCCCAAGGATTTGAACATGTAGATCAACAGGCGGCACAATTATACCAAGAGACAATTAGGCTCTCGTAAAATAACATGTTTTCATTTGGTGTTTATAGATGGCGCCTAGAAAGCACTACAAACAAGAACAAATGAACAATGCTATAGAAGCAGTAAGACGTGGCCAGACTGTACTTGCAGCTGCTAGAAGGTTTGGTGTGCCTCGAATTACATTACGAAATAAAATAACAGGAATAAGTCCCCTGGTATGCGGCATGGGCCCACCCTCAATCTTAACAAATCAACAGGAAAAGATCTTCGTGGAATGGATACATGAAATGTCCGACAAGCAATGCCCAGTCGGCAAAGATCACTTGCTAGACAGCGTCCAATATTTTGTAACACATGAAAATATAGTAAACCCATTCACAGATAACCGACCCGGCAAAAAATGGTACCATTCTTTTTCTAAGCGAAATTCAGAAGTGTCTGAGAGAATCTCCCAAAACTGGTGGAAAAGCAAAGAGAATATCACTGAAAAAAGAATTAGAACTTGGTATACAAATATGAAAAGATATTTGAAGTTAAATAATCTTGATGACATATTGAAGGATCCCCGTAGAATTTTCACTTCAGACGAAGCATCTTTCTTTTTGAACCCAAAGCACGATCGCGCGCTAGTCAAACGAAGTGAAACAAATACTTATTCGCTTATAGGGAATGAGAAAGAGAACCCCAAAGTATATTTAACAGCAAATGCAGCGGGAGAACTTGCTCCTCCTATGGTTTTGTACCCTTACCAGCGTGTGCCTACTTGCATTTCCGAGAGTATACCCGAAGAATGGGGAATTGGAAGATCCAAGATCGGGTGGATGTCTGCTAACAATCTTTACGAGTACATGACAGACATCTTTCATCCGTGGATAACGGAGAATAATATTAAGTTGCCAGTAATATATTTCCTGGACGGTGATGGTACACATCTATCGATGCATTTGTCTGAATTTTGTTCGAGTAATCAAATAGAACTCTTGTGCTTGTACCCCAATAGTAACCACTTATCAAAAACTATGGACGTGGCAATATTTCGACCACTTAAAGCATTTTGGAAAAGACAGTGTACTATATGGAAATTACGAAATTACGGTCAACAAATAAAACAGGAAAATTTTGCGCCAATTTTAGAAGAAGCGTTAAGTAACGTTACATCAGATTGTATAAGAAATGGATTTAAAGTGACTGGCATATTTCCTTTTACCCCTAAAAACATAGATTTCCTAAAATTAAATTCTGTTTTTCGAAGCAAAGTACTTAAACCACTACCATTTTTAAATACGTTAGAAAAAGAAATAGTGCAGCTTTTCACACGTGAAAAATTGGATCAATTTAATACGTTTTTTCATTTGAAAGGCCACAATTCTGAAAACGATTTACCTAAAGAAGATATAACATTGTATGCAATTTGGGCAAAATATAAGAGTGCGTGTCGCACCGTTACGTCAAATAATGTAAGCGAGGCGGCAAAACCGTCGATTTCTAAGTTTTTAGAACGATCTCGCTCTTCTAGTCCCGAATATGGTACTTCGACTCATAACGAAAGCTACATTAAAATCTGCCGAAGTCCACGTGTGGATGAAAATTGTTTAGAACAAGTTGAAAGTGACGATGAAAAACCATCGTATCTTAATTTGAGCCCAGAGAGCAGCGAAACCCCTACAAAACGTCCGCCGGCTTTTTTCCCGAGATTGTTCGAAGATGACAATGAAGACTTGAAGAATTATATTAGGAGGTTGAAAGAACCACCAATTACCACTAAATCGTGGCAAGACCACAATCAATTGGACGAAACAGAAATTCTACATAAAGTAATCAAACAAGAACCTCTAGAAATTAAAAGAAAAAGAGATTTTGATACAAGTTATAGACACAATATTAATGAAAATAAACAAGCAATTAAGAGAAGAAAAATGTGTGTAAATTATGAAGATGCAGTAGATAAAGAAGAAAGCATTCCTGAATACTTTAGTAGAGATAATGAAAGCATCGATACTAAAGAATTACCAGACTTGAAAGGTCTTATCAAGAAATATGAAACAAAAGAATCGATGGAAAAAGTGGAACTATCTATGGGTTTAGCAAAACCGAAAGAGGATGACGATAGCGTGATAATTTGTGTCACTGATGATGATGTTAAGATTATTTTTTGTGATGAAAACTTAAGTGGTAATAAATCTGTTACTAAGTAATAAACGAATGTATTTGTAATAAGAACCACATACACTGTTTTGTCAACACAATGAGGTACCATCGTTATTTCGTAGGTATATAATAATATTTTAAGTAGTGATAGCCTTGAGGTATAGACGCGTGGTCGAAAATCCCGATCGGAATCGGGGATCTAAGACACAGACTCTTGGTTATTGGGTAGCTTGTTATTAACCTGTGGATTTTTTGGTCTCGGCCGAGACCGAAAACCGAGACCGAGAAAAGACAAAGCGTGATTTTTTTTAATACTGTTAATTTTTTTAATACGCTACTACTACTACATGTCCCTCGACATAAAATTGACCAGCTCTCCTAAACAATTGTTCACTTGCTGAACTAGTAGGCGGCGCAGTTAAAAATATATGTATTTGTTGCAGGCTTAAGCACTAAGCAACTTATAAGGTGACAAAAACCAATACTCAAAAATATTAGCATTTCTTTGATTACCGAGCTTGTACTATATTTACGCGTGGCCACGCACGGTAAAATTTTTATGCCGATTCGAAAAAAGTTACAGTCTCGGTTATGACCGAGAATCTCGGCTAGAAACAGCCGAGAACCGAGACAAATTTCTCGGTAGGATTTGTAGCCGAGAATGCCGAGACCGAGACCGAGATCTCGGTCGAGCCTTACTCTCAATTTATCGTTAATATCAAAGGGCGTAAATAAAAGACAGATATTTATATTTTATAGATTTATTGTGTTCAAAGACGCTTACTATTCGCGATCCAACAATACACGTAGTACGTAATCGAAAGCGATTGTAATTTTTCATAACGTGGGAACAGTTCTGTGGAATATATAATCTTACTTTAAGCTACGACCAACCACTCTTCTAACAAAAATATATTTTGAATTTCAATTCAGAACATTTTAATGACTCCAACTCTCATATTTTTTATTGTAATTTAAGTTTAAAAAAAGCGTTAAATATTCACCATTTCAAATTAATTGAAATAAACATAATTTTATCATTAAAATGTCCTTGAATGTGGCTACATTAATTATATAATTATAATAATAAGTAACATCTATACAACAATATCTGATAGACACTACTTTTAAAAATGCTACTATAATACTGTGGATCGAAGTGAACAGTTGACTCGGTTCACCTAATATTCGGTCTGCCCTAGGACATTAAAGGTAAATTTCATCAAAATTATTACACGTTCGAAGTCATATTTTTTAAGGTCAATTGACTGTAGCAACACTACCGACACAGCGTTTTCAAAGTAGATTATTAAATACTTTCATATTACTCAAATTTTATTTTTATGTTATTCCCTAAGGCAGACCAAAGGGACTACATTCCGACATTACATTGAAAGAGGCCATCGTGCTAAGATAGTATTGTCATTAGAACAAGAGGTAAAGATCCAGTGAAGGAATATTAAAAAACCTCACCATTATTAAACTATGTGCACTTAATTCGCGGAGAAAACACTTTTTGAACTAACTACCCCACATTAGGAGACAGGCGTATCATGGACCCTCGGGTAAAAGCCAAACAAAATGGGTAAAACAAAAAAAAACTCAAAAGAAATAATATTAATCGATTTATTATTCTTCATAAATAAACTAAATTATTCATCTAAACGCGCGAGTTACAAACAACATAGCAAGGAATATTTACATAAAAAACATAACTCATTAAATCGATAAAAATTAACGAAAAAAATGTACAACTTAAAAATTTTGAAAACGGACACTATGAGTAGTAAATATTAATTCATAATTTGGGTAAACTAATTATCCACTTAAAAAAAATCATAATTAACATCTAACGGCGAATCCTACACTTCAAATATATCAGTCGAATCCACATCGCAACACAGCATACGTTGAAAATAGTACATCATGGCCAACTGATGAAACAATCTCACAATAATGGCGGAAAACTGTCTCGGAAATATCTCAAGGAATACATAAAAAGCCTTCCACACGACGACGTGTTGCCATGAATAAAAAATATAATAATATTGCACAAAAAATACTAGAAATTTGCCGACAATAAACCAACAGATCTTAAAATTGCAAATGATATTAAATATCATTAATATTGAATGAAGGTACATGAAGGTATGTACATTAAAGATTTACCTAGCAACATCAAGATTTAGACGAAAAATAGGTTACTATACTGTTAAGTATTATTCAGTATTACAAACTACGCAAACGACTACAATATTTACAAGCATTACTGAAGCTTGGTATTGGCTTTTTGTAATGTTAACTCATAACGCCGCCATTTCATAACGTATATTTACTAAAACTGCATTCAAAATCTAACCATGCCATAATTATTTTCTCTACTTGTAACACTCAATATTGCGGCCATACAGAATGTTGCTATACATAAAACATATTCCATAGAAAAAGAAAAGAATTGACGACACTTCGCGCAAATGGCGTTAAATGAAATCTTTTATAAAGCTCATATTAATACTTTATTACAATTTGCAGTCTTGGAAAATAAAATAAAAAATATCACACGAAAATAAAAATATAATATACTCTCTACCATTTGCACGAAGCATTGCTGTTTCATATTAAATAAGATAAAAATGTTTTATCGATTTGAAAAAAGCTACGAAAACATATTTAATAAAGGGTACCCTACTGGTAATCTGCACGACATATTTATGTGGGGAAAGCAACATTAATTTTAATAATTGTAACTATCCAAATTCCCAAACAACTTTTATTGATTTAAAATTTCTTTTCTAGTATCAATGTCATGTAGCAAATTGGGTATTTAAAACTTGAAACATGTCACAATTAATAAAGAAACATTGAAAAAGAATATATATCCGGCCCCAACACTGTAAAGCACCTAGTTCATACACAACAGCCATACATATGGTACAAATGTAACCGCTAAATTGATAACAATCTAATACAATTTCTATACATGATTTCTAAACGACAAATACAGCTTTTTATACATAAGATTATTTGAGTGGCTCTATGTATGTAGCATTTTGCATTGGTCATGAAGTTGTCTTTATATTTTAATTGAATTTTATTATACCATGAAACAACAGATTACTTGTTACATTTTGAAAATAAATATTTTATATTTGAATATATAAATTTTATTTATCAGATAGATTAATATTTCTAATTATAATTAAAACAACTCCATGATTACATCTAAGACAGATGTCGCTATGCAAAGTACATACATTACAGCATATGCTATTATTATGACTATATATGCAGTTATTATACATACACGGTTATATGACATACAAGATGGTAATGTACTAAACTATATTTTAAACAGTTGCGCAGTTCTATAAATTTGTATTTTTTTAAATCTATAACGCAACCTGATAGTAGGAAATAATGGCTACACAATTAACTTGAAGCCAAAAAGGTGGTTGTTATCTAGAACAAAACATATACCATAGACAATAAATAACGTTTATATCCTTTTTGTACAATTATGGAATGTGATGTCGTTTAAATTTTGAAAAAAAAAGTGTAAATATTTCATTTGTATGCACCAATTTCATAAGAGAAACATTTCATAAAATCATAAAATGGATCGAATTAAATAAGCATATGGATTATAATTATTCATTTTTAATACATGATTTAAGATATTTTTTATTTCACCATAGACGATCATATCGGCCAAATTTCATGACAACTGAAAACATAAGATGCGATAAAACATCAAACTTTGATGCGAACGTTCATAAACACCCACCGACTTATTGTAAAGGTAACTTTAGTTACAGTAATTACCTTCAATAAAGGTTTGAAACTGATTTACAAAACAAATGTAAGTGTCTTACAGACCATATAACGCATCATATTATCAATTATTTAAACATCGCAAATTAACATACATATAATGTTGCCACGTAAATACAAATCTATAGTGACTATGGCATTACAATAATCGACTCGACTGTCCTTGTTATTTAAAAAATCAATATGGATACCGGATCCCTTTATTTTTAATGTTGAATTAACCATGACAATTCATACTTAAAAATAAATAATAATGGTTGGCAACAATTTGCATAACTGTCAATTCAAATAACATTCAGAATTTTTTTTGTCGCTGTCAATTACTAAGTTTATTGCCAACCTAACAATAAAACCTTAGTATTAGCCAGTATTACTAAGGATTCCGTATGTGGTGGACAGTCGAGTATGTACCTAATGAGCCGTGATTAGAGTAGGTTATTGTTTAACTGAACTGGTTGGTGGTGGGTTGGGGGGGCACAGCCGGCCGCATTGGCTGTACCATTCCCATTGGCATCATCGGCGCTCCGGGCATGCCCATTACCATGCCTGGCTGTTGCTGGAATTGCATTTTATTACATTAAATACGGGTGGGGTTACAAATAAATGTACATAACACTCAAACACATCTGAGTCATGGTGGAATATTTGATGTTGTAAAAATGTATGCATTAGAAATTGTGTTGTGCTGGCAGAGAACCTTTTGTTTCATAATGTTTTTCGAAAATTTATATACGTAAATTAATTTGTCATCCTATTTTAGTTACTTCCTCCGGATGATAATATATTTTCTTTTTTTTAAGGGAAGAAAAGGATTTCTAGAAGAACTTAAACTGTTGGAATAGTATTCATTTTGATCAACCATACATAGCTGAATAAATATGTTATTTCCTTATACATAAGTGTATTTAAAATTTATATATTAAACAAAAATCTGCACATCACAGGGTTGACTCAAGCACGCATAATTTTTGCTAACAACAACCTACTTACCATCAGGTACAAATTACTCTACTTACCCCCGTAATAGAGAAAGAAATTGGCGTAGTATGGATTAATTTGTGTCTAACTGACGTTGAGTTTTCGTCATAAAAAATTAAACAAAACAAATTGGACATAATATGATTGGGAAGAAAAAATTGACTTGAAAATCATGCAGCAGTCGTAAACACGCATTCATGCTGATATGTTTCGTAAAAAATACGACAATTTTCTTTTGAAGGCAAACAGGAATTAAGAGATAAGGCAATGGCGATTAAATACAGGAAGCAACTTAAATTAATTGCTTGACAATTTTAGTTTCAAATTTTAGCGTATTTATTATTCGATGGTAGCGATAGAAAAATCATTTGTGTTCCTCTTGCTTGTCAACTAAAATTTCTACTACATTTGAAAACATTTTATAAATTGGCAACACAGAATTTGATGTCAAACAGTCAAGATGCTCATGGTTCTATTTATGCGCTCTATAACTGCTAAAAAAATATATAGTGTGCCTACTACGATAAACTGTTACTAAACATGATCGCTATCTAAAAAAAAGTAAAAATAAAGCAAAAAAAAAAAAAAACATGTATAGCAACTTACCATAACATAATGCGGGGGGTGGTATGTGTGGGGCAAAGTGTGGGGCATTGGCGGTAAGGTCATGCCGGGGCCCTGAAAAACGCAAATAAAGAGGATGCTGGCATGCTAAGGGTCGAGGCACGTGACTATCGATAATCGATTACAACTACAATCGATTATAATCGAATAATTAAAATACAACTTAGCTGTATCATCGAATTCTATTCACTTAAGAATGGAAGTGCAACGATGTAGATTGAAATATTTAATTAGTGGTTACCATAAATGCTATTATAATTATGTCACATAAGGCTTTGGAAAATATAGTCATATGCCTGTGAAAAAAACAAAACAAAATAGAACGAAAAATAATGCACACAGATTTTTAGCAGAGGCATTAAAAAAACTAGGCATTGGTTTAAAACATAAAAAATAATGTTTTAGCAGTAGAGAAATAAATTGAGATATTATCTAGCTTAATCACGAAATGCAACATTTAAAGCGAGCAGTTCGAGTAAGAAATGAAGCGATGAACTCGATATTAGAATCTGTTTATAGGTGTTGCCTGGACTAGGCCAGCGTGGTGGACTGAGGCCTAATGTCAATTGTAGAGGAGGCCGTTGCCAGAATTGGGACGCATACGGGCTGATGATAGGGTGTTGTAAATATTTTCGGTTTAGTTCATTTTGCAAGGTTTTTTTTCATAGAGATTTTACGTCAGTTTTTAACTTTTTTTTAACTTATTTTTATACCCATATTTTTAACTATTTTTTTAGTCGACTTCAAAAAGTAGGAAGGTTATCAGTTCGTCTGTATTTTTTTATGTATGTTAATGTACCAATATTTGTACCTAACTCATTTTTATACTTTTTTTAATGCTAATCTTCTCAAAACCCGTCCTAATCTACCTGCCTATATAATATACAACTATCTATCCTTACCATTGGCCTGTATCCGGCACCGGTGGTCGCCTGCATCGGCTGAGGACTCCAAGTGGCGCCCGGCTTGGAAGCATTCTTCGGCGAATTCCACTGCATCGGTCTAATATCACACCGGCCAATGAATAGCGTGGACATGCATATGAGTGTGTGAGTGAATGTTTGTGTCGTCTCAAACGTATTGCTTTTCAGTGAGAGAATTTGTAAAATTTCGTATCAAGCCTTTGTGATGTGTAAATGATATTACAAAATATATTTAAAAAAATTGTAATAAAAAAAAAATGTTCAAAAATTTGTTTCCATTCTCATTCTCCATATTAACATGCCAATTTCAATTTGATCAATGACCTACTTTTGAAGTAAATAATATCGTTTACAAAACTTTCAATGTGTGATGCTTAAAACTAGCTAAATTTAACATTCTATACTACCACACAACCATTACGCATTCACTAATTACGAAATCACACATCACAATTAGGAAAAATCATCATCAGCCTATAAAATTTTGATACCATTCAATCGACAATAAATACTATTGGTGCGTATTTTAAAATAATTTAAGGTCTATCTCAAAATCTAAGAACACCTTAGATCCTTTGTAAACCATTAAACATATCCTTTAACAGCAGGAACATATCGTGTTCCTATTTCAATTTAAATATTAAAAAAAAAAATCGTCGACTTCTTTAGCCAATTTTAAATGATACCAGCCTATTTTAAATTTCTACCAAAAGTAATAAAAAACATATTTCTACTCATCACACGATTCCTTTCATATCTACTGTGGTTTTTAAAAAAGTATCCTCCACTTACTTCTGTGCAGTTGCACTTTTGTTTATGGTTAAGTTGTTGGCCAGCTGAGCGAGAGAAGAATCCAGGTCACCAGTCAAAACTTTGCCAGGTTGTTGTTGCGGCTGCTGACCTGTGAAATATATTATTCGTTTTGGAAACTAAGCTTAGATAAATATTACTCCTAGAGAGTAAATACAGCAATCTCAAATAACCTACCTGCGACAGCCATAGAATTGTATTTCGAAAAAAATAATAAAAAAACTAAACACTTTTGTCTTTAGTTATAGCAATTCTAATATGGATACTGCTAGCAAAATAAAATAAAGTTTAGCGATTTTTGGCAGTGCATTTCGAAAAAACTACTAAGACATAGCTCTTACCATAACCTCCATTGGAATTAGCTATAATTTTAGTATATACAACACACCGATGCTATTAACAAAAACAAAAAATGCTATATCTAAAACTATAGACAAAAACCAATCATTTATACAGCCAAACTGTGCATAAAGAAAATCCTGAAAATTAAAAAAAAGAAAGAAAAGCACAAACTCCGTTACAGGCAACTGCGGGCGAATTAAACAAAAAAACACAAAATGAAAAAAAAAACGAACGATCCATCAAATTCAAATTCCGAACCGGTCATCGGCATCATCGGCTGTCGTGCTGGCGAGCCGAACATCATCGGCTGCGACATCGGCATGGACATGACGTCACTGAAAGGCTGTGCCGCCGCCATTGGCTGCGGCTGCTGCGTGATTGGCTGCTGGGATTTAGCCGGTGAGCCTCCCAAGGACATTCGCATCACGTCTTCGAGGTCGTCGAAGGCGGACTTTGCGGGCTGCGGGGGGATGGTGGGGGGAGGGGGACGGGCCGGGGACGCCGAGATCGGCTGCGTGGGATCTCCCATACCCATGAACGGATTAGCCGCGGCAGCTTGCGCAAGAAACGATCCACTTTAAAGATTTGCATAAGATAATATAGATAAAATAGATTATTGCCATTAGAATGTACATTGTAATCCCAACACCGGAAGTATTAAGATTTTACACAATCAGTTGTTTACAATAGATGGTGTTGCCGTGTAAAAAAATATACTTGTCAAGTATATTATTTCAATTATTTTACAGATTCTACCAAATGGTGTATATTTTTTGTGACGGCAACACCGTATGCGTAGTAGAGTGTAGTGTAAAGCGGCTCACCTGCGGTGTCAGTGTTATCGAATACGTTAGAGAAGTTAGCGTCGGAAACAAACGTGTTGTTGTGTTGTTCGGTCGGCGGGAAGGCGGCGAACCCGTTGGAGGGCGGCGCGGGCGGCTGGGCCCACGCGGGCGCCGCGGCCCCGCCCGCCGGCGCGGCTAGAACCACCCCGCACGTAAACAACAATGCAGACGATATGACACAAGTATTTCGACTAAAGTACCTTAAAGCTCATCGGCTTCGGTACGCGATGGTGAGTAAAGAAGAATGCAATTGACTAACGGGACATGATCTAGATATTATGTTGGCTTCAATGGAAATGAATGTAAACAGGCTGATCACAAAACGCGACGCACGTGTGATTCATTTTACTGACTTTTACACCTACCATCAGGATTTAATTAAGAACAAAACACTTGGCCATAATAAGCTATGGTTACCACGAATATAATCAACTAATAAAAATCGTACCCATTACTGACATTGCGTACTGCATTGGTATTTAATGTGTCAAGAATCGAAATGTGCAATAAACCCTCCCCAAGCTGGGGTGTGCTCAACAATAATTCTCCACAAAAACAATTTGATCCATACGAATGTAACAAAAATGTGCTTGTACTTTGTACCTGTGCCTTTCAACAAACGCAATATTAACTAAAACAGTTTTGCCACCACTTTTAATGTCCAAAATATTAAGAATTTTTCTAAAGTTGTGCAATTTGTTATCTCTGGCAACACTATCATTAGCAGTTCAGTTCTGACACAAATAGTTACCTCGGGTTAGAGATCGAGCAAAAAACTCATTATTCTCGACTAGTAAAGAACTCTTTTCAAGGGAAGAACATTTTAGATATACCAAATGTTTTTCTGGAGAATTATTTGTATAATACAAAGTGAATTTATTCATTACAGTGATATATGTACATTTGTGAATGCGACATTTCTACACTTTTCGCTCCGACGTAATCTTCCTGCTTAGTAATTTTAAAACAATTATATGTTAATATAGTTACTTTATTGTAAGTAAATGTTTTATTATCATGTTATAACATTTTTAGAACAAATATTATTGATTAATTTTATTCCTTGTTTATTAGGATTTTTTTCAGGACAAAAAAGGTATGGAATGTGCTTTGATTAACACAATTTATTATAAGTGATCATAGTATGGATATGGCAGAAGGAGAGTTATTCATTTTATTAAATTCCCCTCCATTAAATTTCAAATTTAGAATTTTAACTAAATTAAATCAATTTTCTTAATAATCACTTAACCTAACACTTTACCCAACCCAACATTCTTTCTACATTATATGACAAAAATATTTCTAACTACCCTACCCTCATAAAAAAATATATACTTTACCTCCAAACATGTCTGCGAACGGGTTGCCAAGGGACAGCAGATCATCGGACGCCTTGCTGGTAGTACTGGCTGTATCGGCCGGGGTGGGACCGAACAAGTCCACTATGGACTGTTGGTTGTTGGTCGGAGCGGTCGACAGGAACGGATTGTTGGCCGCATTGGTTGGAGATTGGACTTTATTCTGAAAATTTTTATGTCGGTGAACTTAGGCGATAAAAAGATAGTTGCTTATGTATTACTGGTTTAACATTGGAATTATTGTGCCTTTTTAAAACACTAATGGGACGTAGTGACCTTGAACAAACCTTTCACACATATTAGTGATTTAACACTAAGATGGAATTGTGTCATTCCAAAACCCATGTACTACTTATTTTACTCATAGACTCGAAACAAATATTTGTGGATGATATGTATTTTTTTCAAAATAGCGATCGGGATAAAAGCATCTAGTTCCATAACAAATAGAAAAAAATTTCCTATTTATTTTTAGAGATATGGATATAACAGTTATCTGCTTATAATCAATAATGAGGGTTATCAATGACAATCACCAAATCATACTGACACATCTATACACGATCTTTACTTTATTTGAATGTGGTATAAGGTAACATGATGATGGTACATTTTAGAGCTCAGCGTATGAATTGACAATTTTGAACAATGCCTATAGTCTCTTAAGTGTCGAATTTAAAGATACTATGAAAACACCTGACTACCCTTTTATTAAGGGTTTTTGTTTTACTTCATAAACATTTCAATCATTATTAAAACATTTTGATTTATGCATGATTCTTTGTTTAGCCTTTATATGTAAGACTAGCTTTTGCCCGCAACTCCGTCTGCGTAGACTACAGGGTTGGGATCAGAAAGAAAATAAGTTGTAGTATTTTACTCCGCAGAGCCCCATTTAATTAAATATACAAAAATCACACAATCGGTCAAATTGTTTCAACGTGAAACCGTAACGCGCCGGTCGACGCCTTGAGTATCATTACTGCGCGCTTGATCATTATTTTGAAACTGCGAATCTTCTAAGATACTCATTGAAATCAAATGATGTAAAGGACAAATTTATTTTGTATTAAATACTTGTAATGAATAACGTATTTATTTGGATAAGGATTAATATCATGTTTGTAAAAACCCCTTCACAAATAATGCTTTATTTAAAATAAATTTGGGTAGAATAAAAAACGTTATAGTGAGCCAACCTTAAAAGATAGACATATGCTGTCGCGGACTTTTTTTTAGAATTTTTAAAGGGGAACAATTATGTCATACATTATTTTAGCGAAACTTTAACCGTTTCTGCAGCGTACGCAGCGGAAGCTCACAAAAAGGAAAAAAGTCCCCGATTTTGAAACATTCTTTATTGCTGCTCCGCTCCTATTGGTCGTAGCGTGATGATATATAGCCTATAACCTTCCTCGATAAATGTGCTATCTAACAGTGAAAGAATTTTTCAAATCGGACCAGTAGTTCCTGAGATCCTAGCGTTCAAACAAACAAACAAACAAACAAACAAACAAACAAACTCTTCAGCTTTATAATATTAGTATAGATAACCCAGGCAAAGCTGGCTTTCAATAAAGTAGGCTTGTATATACATCAAATATTGAAAAAAAAAACCTGTTAATGCTGCTTTTTATTTTTTTGGACATTTTCGAATCCAAGCCTTTCAAAAGCTTAATTAAAGCGAATGAAGTATGTTGAATGGTCTATGATAGAATTCCCAGTGCGTTATTTATATGGAATGTGATGGCGTAGTGATAAGCTTGTGGTCACACGTGTGATTTTAATGGAATCCAAACACTTGTGAAGAAGTAGAATTAATATGTATAACACATATAAAAACAAATCTCTTATCATACTAGGGCAACCGGGCAACTTTTATCATACTAGACCAGATGTTTGTAAATTGATTTTGCATTTGTTTTACTGTAATACCTCCCAAGTTCTTTTTTTTTTCAAATAGATTCACGACTCTTATTTATATTTATCCTTTCTTAATCCAAATACAAATAGGTGAACTAAACTTTTAATACTGTAGACATTAAATTTTTTTATTTTATCAATTCACAACTAACTTCATGATGAACCAAGCGGATATGAAATCCTAATTAAAAATACTTATAAGTATTAGCGAATAGCATTATTTTTAAAATACAATATAATTTAGGCTGTAAGCTGCACGCAACCTCTGTAGACCTTAAACACAACAACAGACTCGAAGCTGCAACAACACACCATATTCCCAACAACACCGTATATACACAGAAATGTACACAGAACAAACACAATAACCCTCCCCCGTAATTCTATGAATGCCTTACAACGATCTCAGATATATCCTCCTCGCCGGTCAACTCCGTGCCTTGCAACAAGTGCACCTGAAATCGGTGAATATGTTCGTTTTACACTCTGGTAGTAACAGTGGTATGTAACGGTGATGGAAATCATCGTGAGCATTGCTGCATTTCGAGAATTTCTAAGGAATGTTATGTGTATCAACATGGAATAAAGTATTATATTGTTCAACATGAAATATGTTAAGTGTAGTGTTTTTGAGGCTAGATACAAAATTAATATTTGATTAGTGGCAGCCTTTTCTTCTTCCTTAAGCAGTGATGGCCTCGAGGTTTAGGCGCGCGGTCGAGAATCTCGGCGGTCGCGGGTTCGAAACCCAGGCACACCTCTCACTTTTCAAAGTTATGTGTGTATTCAAACTAAATTATCACTTGCTTTAACGGTGAAGGAAAACATCGTGATGAAACCTGCACATCTAAAAGTTCTTAGGAATTTCTTAGGTGTGTAGTCCGCCAACCCGCACTAGGCCAGCGTGGTGGACTATGGCCTAAAACCCTCTCAATGGTAGAGGAGACCCGTGCTCAGCAGTGGGCGTATATGGGTTGATGAAGAGAAGCCTTTTCTTCGACAAGTTTGTACGCTGTCGTCTCGTCCATCTTAGGGTTGGATGCCCAAAGCTGCGCTTGACGGTAGATGACCACAACTCTTTTTTCCTACGATTTATGATGTAGATTTAGGTGCAAGATCGTGAATCTAGACGAACGCAGGTTGCAAACTTTTCGAAATTTTCCACATACTTTAACAGACATTTATCGGGCATGTAGTTCGGCAACCAGTACTAATGTGGACTAACTCATCAACCCTTTGAACTGCAGAGAAGGCTCGCGCCCAGCAGTGAGACATATATGGGCTGATTATGACAAAGACCATACTTATAGAGAGAGAGATTCCGAAAGGGGAGCTTAATACTCCTCTCATTTGAAAAACAAAGTCCAGGTACCTTATACTTAACGGACGGATGACTGCTCAAGACTCAGTTGACTGGCACTTTCTTACGGCCTACGTTCAGCAGTAGACGGCATACTCTGAATTTAGTACACATACCTTGTACTGGTTCATGGCGGCCTCCTCCTCGGCCAGCGCCTGCTGCTTGAGCGTGTCGTCGATGAAGAGCGGCGACGCGCCGTTGGGCTGGTTGTCGAGCCGCGTGGACGCCGCCGCGTTGCCGAACGATGACGACGTCGACGATAGCGCGCCCATCACGCTCGCCACGTTCTTTTGGGCACTGGAAGTGTAGAAGACATCAAGGTTTTTTTTATTGTTTTTACAAAAGGAAATCTCTTATGGATCGTCCCCGAGCATGAGGCTCGAAGGTGTGTCGGACTATACATAAATAAATAGCTCATAGAAATGACACCGCCTTTTGTAGCTCTATAGTTTGTAAGGTAGATTTAATTAAATTATTAATTCTTGTAGAGCACGATAAAGCATATTAAATAGAATAAAATAAATAAATACACCCAACAGTTACATGCATATGTTTGATCCCACACTAAAATATGAGTCGGGGGCATCACAAACCACGAGAGACTATTCAGTCTTACAAACTCCCAAGCCATACATATTTCTGGAGCAAGCCAAAATTTCTCACTGTTATTTACTATAAAAACGTCTGTTGAGCCCAGTTTTATATTTTGGTATGAAACAGCCATAAACCTTCCACAAGGACCCAGTCACACCTCCTTAAAATCATAGACTCGATGCAACAGTTCCAGATCTTATAAAAAAATCTAAATTATAGAATTATGCACTACCTGGCAGTCTGGGTAGGAGTGTTAGCTGCGGATCCCTTCTTGCCCTCCAGGGTCGCGAGATGACCTTCTAGGGCGTCCAAAAGGCTGCTTGGCGCTTTAGTAAGGTCTGGAATGTCGCCTTTGTCTATGCCGACGTTTTCTGCCACCTGTAATCATTAAAATAGTGGTCATAATTTTACGCATTACAAACTTTTTGATTTATATTATGCTGTAGTTTAAAGAAATGAAATTGGAATGGTGTGATCAGACATGATTTTTTTTACGGGTACTAAGAATTCGTCTTCTATTCTATTCTTTTACTGTCCTATAATTATATCTATTATGATGACAAATAAACCATATATGAGAAAGATGTAATTTTTTCATATAGCTAAACTTACTTTCAAGAACTCGCCGACCCTATCCATTCTGATGAGGAATTTCTTATAGAGATCGAGAGCCTCTCGACAGTTCTTCTTGTTCATGTCGAAGTATTTCTCCAACAGGTTTATTATGCCGTCGTTGTAGCACGCGAACAACCTGAAATTTATAAAAAAAACTTAATTATACTTTTCGTACTTAATGATAATTATACTCGTATCCACAGTACTATAAAGACTGATTTGAGTTTCTGTGAATGTCAAGAGACAATAAATATCTGAACCCTTTTACTAATGTAAAAATAGCTGTCTAATAGCATTCGTTAGTTAATTAATACCCTAACTATATAAAATAGGGATATTCAATCATGCTCTAACGCAAGTGTATACTTTTATTTAGCTGGTACTACCTAAATAGTATTACAACCTTCTTCTCATACGAAGAAATGACGCCAAAGTGAACAAAGCCAGCATGGCAGACTGAGGCCGAAACCCTCTCAATGGTAGAGGAGGCCCGTGCCCAGCTTTGCCACATATCTTCTTCTTCTTCATCAACCCATATACGCCCACTGCTGAGCACGGGTCTCCTCTACCATTGAGAGGGTTTAGGCCATACTCCACCACGCTGGTCTAGTGCGGGTTGGCGGACTACACACCTAAGAAATTCCTAAGAACTCTTAGGTGTGCAGGTTTCATCACGATGTTTTCTTTCACCGTTAAAGCAAGTGATAATTCAATGTGAATACACACATAACTTCGAAAAGTCAGAGGTGTGTGCCTGGGGTTCGAACCCGCGACCGCCGAATTTCTCGACCGCGCGCCCAAACCTCGAGGCCACATATATGGGCTGATTATCAGCCTATAGCTACTAGACAGTAGTCTCACCTGATAAGGTCCCTGAAGAGCAGCATGAAGCACATGTTGATGACGCCGTTGGTGAGATCGTTTGCGGTGCAGTCGAACTCGAGCAGCGCGTCCAGCTGCGCCTGCAGTACTGGCAGCGTCTTCAGCAGCTTCTCAGCGTTCATCATGCGCAGGGAGCCCTCCTCTTTGCTGTGGGAGAGAAGAAATGCTCTTATCCTTTTTTAGTACTACTTACTATAGCGTTGAGAAAGTGACTGACAATTTTACAGGAATCAATTCAGTTTCCCCCTGCTGTCTAACGTTATTTTTCTTTTATACTGCTTACGGCAGGGTTGAGAAAGTGACTGGCAATGTCGTTTGTGAGGACACAAATGTCGTTTTCTCTGGCATGACATTATAAAATCAGATATTGCGGTAATGTAAAATTGGGCACTCGCTTTAACTGAGCTAAGGCCACTTAACAACGCCATTATTAAAGTAAACCGTGACAACTTTAGATAAATATTAGAATAGATCATATTAGAATTAAGTTTTGCTATGAAATTTAGTATTTATCGTAAGCGGAATCTTAATTCTTCTTGTTTATATTACAGTAATTGGAAAACTTTTTATAAGTGTCACTTTTAATTTTACATCTACACCTTTATCGTTATCATTTTTAACATCAACTTTGCCTCTTTCTTGCACATCATCATTACAATCATTGTTCTACTCTATCAAACTCATATTTACTTATCCGATTACTTTACACTATGTCTTTGAATATCTATAACATCATTAACTACCCTTAATCAAACACCAGTTTTTACTTACCCCCTCTTCACCTTGCAGAAATCGAAGGCGACGGTCCTGTACGACAGGGCCTTCTCATTGAGGTACTTGGCGTAGCGCCTTATAAACGGCGACATGTCATACCCTGAACACATCAACAAACCATCAACAATTATACATGGGGCAGAAGATCTACCTTTGGGACATCACTGAAAAGCTCTTTATATTCCCGTTTAAAAATAATCTTATGTTATTCGAAAGAGAATACATGCTTTAATGAACATAGGCATATCTTAATAAAATTTAAGTGGAATGTTTAGTGTGGCAATAGTTTTATCAAAGTTTTGTGTTGTAAAATGCCTTTTTGAAAATATATTATTACAATAATTATAATTCTTAAACAGGCAATAAAAGCTATACAACAAAACATGCAGTGTGGGTGGTAATAAATATTTATAAATTGTGATAATAAGTGAGCTATTTAAAAATACTCAAAAGCTAAAAAATGTGCAATAAAGTATCAAACATTCAGAAAGAGTTTTCATAGCTATAAACAAAAAATGAATATAATGCCATTTATTTATGTTACCCAATAGTAATCTTAATCAATTTAATTAAGTTTGATATATTTTTTAGTATTTTAAAAAATAATAGGAGTACAATTAGATCTTAATAATTAAATGATTTTACTTCCTTCTAGTGTAAGACAAATTTAAAATCTAGTTTCTCATAATAAAAACTAAATCGGTTAAACTAGAAATATTGGTGCAATCGACCCGCAACTCTTTCAGAATGTTGATATCGACCCGATAATTGGTACTTGTGCACGTCACAACTGTGCAGACTAATGGAGCTAAAAACTTCACTAATCAGCATATGTGCAATTAACTGTTGCTGTTTAGATGGATTCGTATCGTTACATTCGCCAATAAAATGTGACATTTACTGATGTGCGCTAATAAAGTTTCACATTTGCAATGAGTTGAATGCTCAAGATTTTTACATCACTCTTACTATAATAAACTTGTTGGTTTTAATTACGTTGAGAGATCTTTTTTTATTGACTTTGTTTTATTTATATAGAGCATTCAGTGCGAAATGTTTTTGTCGAAATATGATATGAAATATAATCATATAATCTTGAGCATAACAAAACTAATAGTGACAAAGCTAAATAAGTGTGATTCAATAATTATATTTACAAGTTTAGGTACGTCATTTACCAATAAACGAATTTACCTTAAAGAGACTATACTTTAAAGAGTGTATAATTTAACTATAGATACGGACTAGTTCTTTGTATCGAATTACAAACAAAAATACATTTTTAAAATAAATAAAAGAAAAAAACATGCTTCACGTCTAACCCCATTCGTCTGTATCTTGTTTTCTTGTGATACCGTATCCAAGAAAAGAAATTGCAAGAACATATATTCCTACAAAGAAAAATAAAAGTTTTGGACTGAATGGTGACGATATTACTAAAATTAATTCTTTACACGAGCATACTTAGTTATGAGATTTTTTTAATTCCAAAACGTAAATATGTTATTCATATTTTCAATGTATTTTTAAGGGGTTTTCAAGTGGTTCCACTATTATACGTCAAATTTAAAAACACTTAAATATGCTCGCATAAAGATTAAACCCAGAAAAGTGCAGAAAAATAAAAGCGAAAACAATAAAGCGTGTTCTTGCTACGAGCACGTGAACGGACGGACAAACACAAAAAGCCGCCATTTTGATTTTTGTCTAAACTCACCAATTCGAGCACCGGCCGCGCCTTCCGTAAGCGACAGGGAAAATTGAGAAAGATACAGTTAAAATTGGTGAACAGTTTCATGACATTTTTTTTTAAAGTAATTCTAAATTTTATGAGGAAACAAATGATTGACTAATAGTACTAATATTCATTGGACCGAAGGAGTATATTTGTGACAGTATATACACAATACATATATGTGTAAAATGCACAGTAGGTACATATACGATAAGTAATGTGGACAATTAAAATTCATACATCATATATTTCTTAATATAAATTATACTCAAAATGCATCTTATCCAATACCATATTTTCACATGCCAAATGCAATATGCGTAGGTATATATTGTGATTGATTCATACGTCATAATAAAGATATCATAATTTACACTTGTGACAGTTGACTGACAAATGTCACCTTACTTATTGACAAGCGTCATAATGAGCGCGAGTTACAACCAAATTGAGAGTGCATTAATCGGACCAACCAACATTGAAATCTATTGTTTACAGATTAGGCTGCGTTCATTTTGATACTTGTCGGAATCATTAATTTAATGTTGGTTCGTTTTT
Source organism: Cephonodes hylas (assembly GCA_030295005.1). Taxonomy (NCBI): domain Eukaryota; kingdom Metazoa; phylum Arthropoda; class Insecta; order Lepidoptera; family Sphingidae; genus Cephonodes; species Cephonodes hylas. Next base: position 9,713,858 of record AP025382.1, read on the forward strand.
CACCATCTTATATCATAGATCTTATCTCCTTTTTCTGCATGCAATCGATTTCCCAGTCTAGATTTATATATCTATTTAACAACATATCAAAATCAAGTAGTCAGTCTTAGTCAGCTGGACATGGGTCAATTCAATTAAGCTTTATTACTACGAAAGTATCTTCATTCCTAAAAGGTCTTACTTCACCTAGCTTATAGAAGGTTTGATCATTCTATGTTGTTTACATTTTAATTATCTACCGTCTAGGAACAATTGCATTTGTTTTATTCCTGAGGTTTAATTTGTTTGGCTTAGTTATAAAACATCTTATAAATCATTTATTTAAAGAATTACTCATTTACAATCTCGACGTTAATACATAAGTTTATCCAAGAAATTATTCGCACTGTATTCTATTGCCAATAGAGCTGAATTTTTTCCAGTAGTCAGTTTAGCATCTGAATTTTAGGCCAAGACCTACGAACCTTACTAGATTTGGGGACATACTTGAAATACTTCCACTAATTGTGGAAATATTAGAGCATTGCTGATGATCGAGCAACACATTGGAAATTCGCTATCTTATCGTGTAATTCAATAACACAATTAAAAATTACTCGAGTCGATAACACTCGAATTAAAACAGGATATCGACGCTGCAAACGTTACACAATTGTGGTCAAGCCCGCGAATCGGAAAATATGTGTGATTTGTTATAATTAATTAATTAGTGTAGTAAGTGATAACGTGACGTTGATTACGTTTTTTTATAGGGAAAAAAGCTAACAAATTTGTATTTTATAGAATGATCCTCGTCATAATCATTTCAATAAATGTGTTTTATAATTTTTTCAAAAAACAGACTTTGAAATAATAAATAACATAAAAGTTATATACAAACACAGTTCTGGTACCACAATAATATACCTAGTCTTGTGTCGTGGGTATCAGAAACTATGAAAGGTGCAGTACCAGACATAAAACAAATATTTGTGGATCACATAAAAATTTTGTTTCGGTGCCGGAATAGAACCCGTGGACTATTCGTTTCACAAGCCTAGCCAACTGTGCCACAAGATTGTCTTAAATACAGATAAGAGTTATATAAGTACAAGACATGTAATGAATTAAGCAAAGGATCGTGAGAAAAAACCTCGCAACATAAGCGTGTACTTATCGCTTATACGATCTTCTGCGTGTAGCCAAATTTCCGTGTTATTTAGATTTTGCATAAAGGATGAATGTTTTTTGTTTTTTATTCTTCTTTACTTCTTAGTTTTTATGTCGCATTTAAACAAACAAACAAAAGTGACAAAAAATAGTTGTATAATTAAACTATAACTCACGCATTGACACACACATCCATACAGTATTTTACTATTAATACATGAATAAACGTGTGTGTACTTATTTCTATTTTTCTCTATATACAATTCTCAAGCTGCGCTCATGTACCCGCACTAGTGGCCCGAGCCCTACAGTGATACATACATGGACTGATGACGATGACTGTAATAAGACGCGAGCTTAATGGTATTATTCAGGCAAATCTTTAGATTTGCAGTCAATCAACTTTAGCAATAAGCTTGTAGAGGCCAATTTCTGCTAATTCTTTACTTAAGAAGGAAAAGTGGGCGGGCAAAACTTGAAAATCGTTAAGATATTCAATAAAATTATATGCTCAAAGTTATTCGATTAACACTCTCTTGTTGATATAATTATATAAAAAGAATGACATAAATATGCAATAACAAAGACAATAAAATTGTTAAACGACCCTTTAACTGGGTAAAAACAGTATTGCTATAAATTATTGATTTGCATAACGGCTTAATAGCATTACATTGTAAGGATTGTTACGGTCTTACGAGATAGTTTTAATGTGCTTTTTATTATGAAACAAGAATTTATTATCAACACGTAGTAAAGGGCGTTTACTGATATAATTCTTAGACTCTGTGCTATAGAGAATTTCATTTTCTTGACTAGGGATTTCTTAGGGGTGTAGTCCGTCAATCTAGGCACTAGGCAAACGTGGTGGATCTATGCCTTAAACCCTGTTAGTTGTAGAAGAGATCGGTACCCTGCAGTAGCAGGTATGTGAGCTCATATTGATAATAACGATTGATGATGGATAAGCTTTAGGTGTCGAAGTAACTATTTGCCAAGTTAGTTTGTGTGCTAGTAAATTATATTACGGATGTCTCGTAAAAATTGTCAGTACAACGTCAACAAACGCGCATAGCATGTGAAACCGTACATTAATCCAATTTGCAAAACTCGTACATTGCGCGAGTTGTATGCATATTTCTATTATGTCTATAGAAATTAGTTCTGAATTCAACATTACAAGGTATTCATACCGTCATCTCGCATGAGTCTTCGTATTTGCTAACAATCAAAAATATTGCAGCTCACTATTTTTACAAAATGTAATCATTTACCTACTTGATGGGTTTTTAAATTCAACTTCTTCACTTGTATACGTTATGATCGCAGTTTCTACAACAACTACTATTAAATGTAATGACAATTTTAAGACTACTACCTTGAGCTTTTATTCATTTACATACTAAGTATTAGTTTAAGCTATAACACACACCTCATCATCGCCAAAAACTATGGCATTATCTTGGCAATATTCGTTTCCATCACATCCCTTTCACCATCACAATCAGAAAAACTCACCCACTACTGGAATGCCATAGGCCTGCCCCAACCTTCATCGCGTCTTTCAGAAGCATCTCTTTCAAGTATTTACCCCACATCTTCAATTCCTTGACCTACATCACGTAATCATCCGTATAATCAAAAGGTCTTATGTACGGCAGTCCTCGCACCAGCCTACGTCACATATCTGACTCAACGCGGACAATCATAGTTAGCCGCGCAAAATAATCACCCACACCAGTGCAGTGCGGGAGAGAAAAAAAAATCAAAGTCATAGAGCGTGGTGCGAGGTCGCCGTGTGTCGACGAACCGGGAGGTCAATGGTCAATAACTACTGAACATACGCGCACGTAACACTATGCCACTGTGTTTGAATGTCTCTGTGTGTGTTCGTTTACGTGCCTTACTGTTCTTTGGTGTATGGGCTGAAAAGTATGTAAATGTATGTAAAAGTTATGTTATTGGGCATGGACCTCTTTTAGTGTTGAGAGGAGTTGGGGGTTACTATTCCTCGGCAGCCCAGTGTCATGCCAAAAAAAAGGATGAATACATACATCATAATTTAAATTATCAGCCCCACTGCTGGGCGTGGGCCTTCTCTAACTTCAAAGGGGGGTTAGGGCTTAGACCTCTACTCGAGCCTAGAAAGGCTACTACTAAACTCGAAAATTCCTAATAATTTTCAGGTGTGCAAAACCTCACGATATTTTCCTTCGCCGCTAAAGTACGTTATAATTGGGTCTCAATTTTCGGTAGTTGCGTCATTATTCCGTATCGTTTTTCTGTAAGATAATACCGTAGTGTGTCAGCAGAAATCCACGTCGAATGCGTAATTAATCTATGATTAATGTCATAGGACTGAAGCATTGCGCAGACAGTGGCGCCAACATAACTCGGCACCGCGTGTCTTATTGCATTAATAATGCTCAGCATATTTCAATTATTATTGTAGTGCGTGTTCATTCCTTGTAGCTAGATATTTAACTTGCTTCTATTATTATATTGGCAGCATTTACAGATAGTATTGAATACTTTATTTCCTTAATATTTGGTGCCCTATATCAGCAGGCAAGCTTAATCACTGGTGTCACATCATTACCTAGAATTCCGTTTTATAATATCAGAGATCTAGAAATGACTGTATCTGCGCCCTGTGACGTTTTACCCGGTAAAAACGTAATATTTACTCGGTCGTCTTTTTTGTGATGTCTAACACAACGCGAAACAAGAGATTCCCTTAAGAGCCATTCTTCAACTGAAGCTTGCAAGCGTCAGCCTTTCAAACTTTTTTATTCAAGTTTTTATATATTTTGAATTTGATTATGCATACTTTACTATATTTTTTAGTAATGTTTTCTTGATTTTTTTAAATTACGTCGACTCTGTGTTCATTACCTCATATGGTAGCATAACCATTTATACAGTAGACTTTTTAATTGGAATCTTGTATGCAATGCAGTGTTATGATTTAAGATTACTGTTACAAATAGTACTAATCGGGCGTTATTTATACCCAGTTTTTAGAATCCAAATCGTAAAATAGTGCACAAATATCCATACTATTCTACATAATATTATCGAAGTTTGTGTAGAATGCATAAAAATCGCGTGGCGACTGGCGCGGCCCCTACCAACCGCACTCGCACCGAGAAAAATGACTTGTTATTCGTATAATTGTAAACAGGTTATTGTACGATTACGTTCACCTATACACGGTAACATTGTTGCGGCGATACGCGTAACTAGCGAGACGAGTCGACATTGCAGCGTTTCGCACTATATTTTAAGAATACGCTAACTGTAGAAGGACTGACGACTTGAGAAAGGTGGCGGGAAACGGGTGGATGAGGCCTGCTCAAGACCGGGACGGATGGCGCTATCTTGAGGGGCCTATGTTCAGCAGTGGACGGCGATATATTACTATAGGATACGAAAATACATTGGCAGTGTGAAAAATAATACGATTCCTTGTATAGGTATGACAAGTCACCGCTTTGGCATGTGAGTGAGCGCAATGCGGTCTAAATTGGTATCGGGCGAGAAACAATTACGGTCATCTTTCACTGTTCGACACAATCACTTGGGCCTTTGATAAACAGGTATTAACAGGGTCGTAATGAGCTCTAATTCGGAAAATTTTGATATTGTGTCAACATATTAAACTGTTTTTTTTTTATTGAAAATGAGCAACACTGGAATTTCTTGCCCGTTCTTCTCTAGTGAAATGATTTATTTGACATTTTATAGATTCAATAGATAATATTTTGTTTTATTTGGGATACCAACGTTGTAGATAGTTTTACTACGATAAAAGTCGAAGGATAAAAAATAGCATATTTATATGTCAAATTGAACCTAAATCTATGGGTGTCGTGATGAGATATCCATTACTAAACTTTAGAGTCTAAAGTTTAGACAATATTCAAACAAGTGTTAGAGGCCGGGTTGAGCACTTAACATACATAGCATACCCCATCTGCCACAGATGGTCGAGATCGATTTCATTGAGATGGAAATACCCTTTTAAGGCAACAAAAGCTGACTGACTCTTTGATTCTGCTGTTTAAGTCCACAGCGCATTATTGTGGGGTTCCGAGTTCAATTCCCTTATCGTTCCAACTGTTATTAAGTTTATAAATCTATTGATTATTCCAAATTGAAAATCATTGATATGAATGAATACCAATTAGATTTTTATAATTGTGAGGATAAGAACCTTATCTATTTCATATAATTAAATAATACTGAATATCAAGTCTCAGTCATCATCATCAAACGAAAAACGTTCACTACTAAACATAGCCTCCGACACCTATCAACTTTTTTGGACTTCAAAACACAAACGTACCTATGTGTGTTAAACGTTTGACTAGCACATATATTAATGTTTATTTATTAAATTATTTTGTAGACGAGTACATCGAACTCGCCGGAGGATGTGTGATTACAAACGGTAGGGGTCAACACATGTTCACAATTCCATATCCGCTGTCGATATCCTTCTACTGGGTCGTCGGGATGTCGAACGCATTCAGAAATATTCTAACATTTGCAGCGTCTCTTTTATTGCTTTGTTACTAGTTTCGTATTGATAAGTTCGGGTTGTCATGAAACTACTGAAAATTTCATATGCTTGTTATATAGAGGAGTATCTTATATCGTCATTCCGTAAATCTTAATATGAAATAGCTTCTAATATTAAGTAAATTAAATTTAGTTCCATTAGTTTTCTGAATAGTGACCTTATAAATTCTGACATCAGACTGACTACATTGATTTGCTGTATTTTGGTATAACTGTTAATTCAAATGATTATACTTATTCTTAACGTTCTTTCACTTAAAATATATTTTATAAATAAAAATGTCAATAATAAAATTATATATCGCATTGATTGCAAAAGGAGTTTTAAGACTACATCTTCATCAAATTTCTTAACAATTTATATCCGATTGACTTCCTTTCATTGTTCAAATAATATATTCGTTCGGTATTTTAGAACCACAACTAGCCTTATCTTACAGCTGTTACATTCCTCCAATAACAACTTAATATTTCATTATAAATAATAATATATTAAATAGACATAAACACATACCTTGCACGCCGCTTTTATCTAGAAAATTGCTGAGTTGAAACGTTGAATTACTCGACGCCAGGTATTGTGTGAACCTCTGAAACACGACACAAAGTGATATTGTTAGAGAAATCCCACACGACGCTCTATGGAACCTTATTAATGAATACGAGACGGTAATCGGTGTAATTTGAATTTCAATTGTTTTATAGTAACACTAAGTGTTGGATGTTAGAAATCTTTGACAGCTCTCTTCTTCATCATCAACCCATATACGTCCCACTGTTGAGCACAGGTCTTCTCCACCATTGAGAGAGTTTAGGCCATAGTCTCTTCTTGCTTATAGCCATTGTCAGAACCATAGTTATAAATTGTTTTCTATTAAAGAAATTTAAAAAATAATTTATTGCAGTAATACTTTTTTACTTCTAAGGCTATTAATAACATTGTATGCGTACTTCTTTAAAACTTTGATTGTGTTCTAAACTTCTTTACAAGTTGCTTTTCGAAGTCTTTGTAATGTTAAAAGTTTCACAATTTCGAGTTTATCAACGATAATTTTATACAAATTATACCAAAATATATTCTTATTGTACTGAATTATTACGTGACTTGACAATCCCGAGACGAGGAATGGGTGGTCACGAATCAAATAAATAAAACTTTACGAAATTACAAAAAGAGACTGTTTGACTGGAAGGTCCCTTGGTCATAAAAGGTCTGGAATTTTAAATACACAAATACACACAAGAGAAAGCAGGAGCATATTTCATCACCCACATCTTGTTAAAGGAGATTTTTCAGTTTAAGTTGGTACACGGCAAGTCTACAGCATTTATGGCAGATTATCAAACTCTGCGCTCCTACTGAAAAATCCTTAATGGAAAAAATCTATAGCACTTACTCGACCTAAGAACCCTACTACAACCTTTCAATTTCCCATTGCCTACTTTTATCTAGTTTCAATCAAACTAGTCTATTATATTCAGGGTTGGTTCTATATAAAAGTATAGAACGTCCAACTACCAACAAATCAGTTGTTTATGTCCAATTGATATGAGCAGACTCGCAACACTTTCTGGATCGCCCGACAACCTTTCAACTAACGTACACGATGCTGGTCGCTGATTAAGATTTCCTGTTATTCCAACAGATGATTTTATGGGAACTGTTTAAATCGTACGCGTTCGTTGATTATGATATTTAACCAGTCTGCGGTTGGGAGTTAACTACTGTGTTGCAACTGAAATTATTTTCAAGCAGTCAGCTTAGAATATAAAACGGTTCGGCTAGCGTACCATTACGTACCACTCGTTTAGTGATTAGATAGTTAGCGTTTTTTTAGTAAGTAAGTTTGCTCGAGGTAAAACGAGGACGAAGGTCAATTGGTCCCTTTTCTCTTATTAGTTTCATCTTTCTACTATCATCATCAGCTCATATGAGCCCAATTGCCGGGCTCGGGCTTCTGCTACTACCAAAAGGGTTCTATAATTCCACGATATTCCAAATTAACATACATGAACTTATACGGTAAAGCTACAAAAACAATAGTTGTACAATTACTTCATTAAATCCGAGTAGTTAAGGCCAGTTTCCGTGACATTAATTTACCACTGCCATTAATCCACAAACTTTACAACACGGTTACGTAAATGTCGTTCTATTCCGTCTGAATCGCGACGGACACCTACCCCAATAAAATCAATTACTGCGTCTCCGAGATAGCTGATCGTTAACCTTCAATCATTTAGAAGATAGCTCCACACAATTGTCACTGGAACGACATGACCCGATAGTACGGCGGCCGCATAGCTCCCTTTAAGAAATCAACAAGATGTCGATATCTTGTTTTTAAAAAATAGTTTAATATCGATGATTTAAAAGATGTTGTAGAAGTCTATTTTAATATGGATGATTTAGACTTCGACTTTGATGTAATTCATAGTAAATACTATAAAATTAATTATATAAACACTTTGGACAGCTCTTATGACTCTGGCGTTTATGTCTTGGTTTTTTACTCTATCATTGTTCCTTGTACTGTGCGCAAGTCCTCTAATAAAATTATGACGTCTAAAAAAATGTTTCTTTAATATAAATTAATAACCATTTCTAACAAATCTATTGAGACCGCGTCAATAAAACTCCACAGATACTTCGTATAAAAATGAACAAGGACTTAAGCATAATTCACGTTGAGAGAGTAATTGTTAAACCTATCACTTCTAGCAAGCTCGCCTCGTGTGGGAAAGTTATTGGCAGCATTTTAAATTCACTTGGGAGAAAAATGGAGAAGAATTTATCGTCTAGTGCAGCACTCGAGCAAGTCACGACAGATTATCGGGCAACTCATTATTTCTGCACTTCAGTCGCGCTTGGTATTTCGATATAAGAGCATTTACCTACTGTGGAACATTGTTTTAAAGACATTTAAGTGGCAATGTTACTTTTATAGAACATAGACATTGCACTTATACACTAAACAAATGTAATGACTATGTCTGTTGTCTGGCATTCGTCAATCAATTTTGACAACAATAATGATTCTAGGATTCTTTTATACTGTACTGAATGGGTTCTATTCTTCCATCATTATCATATCATTAATAACAATCATCATCATATAGAAAATTAAAATCAAGCTACGTAAAGTTTTCTTATCATCTTTTTCCTTCCCATCTTTCATTTTCTCCTATATACATTATAAAATCTACTTGTTTTAATATCTGTGCTGTGGAATCAACTATTCTGGCCTACTGTTCACCTGTTTCAGATTTCAGAACATAACAGTTAAGCAATCAAGTACAGGCAAGTACATAGGCCCATGGCATATGTTTAAATCGTCACGTATCACCTACCATGTGTTATTGATACAAGTGTTCTGTGTTTTGTGACGTACCGCTGTTCGGGGATGTTAGCTTTCGACAAATTAATTCGATAGCGGCAACCGGCAAATTAATGTCCGATAAGGATTTGTGTTGTGATTGCTCTGTGTGACTTTGCACTTGTAGTTCGCCTAGCAACGAGAATTGCATCTGAATGTATACGATCTCATAAAGGTCAGTGTATGCAAGCCGCTGGCATTAGGTCAACGTTGGCCTATTGGAAGACACCTATATCCAACATAGGACGACATTTGGTTAAAGACGATAAATTCTTCAACTACATTTGCTTTTCGAGTTGAGGGTCGCGTTTATAAACCTTGTATAGTGTCACCTGCTATTATTGTATGCTAGGTTAGGACCCGACTAAGAAATCATGATATTTATAAAAAAATAGGCAATTCGCTTCTTTGGAAATCCATCGAGGACACTATCAAGCACGATAAAAACTCATTTAAAAAAAACTAACAACTAGCCAGTTATTTGCGTATTCAATTTAATAGTTGTTTGAAACCGGCTTTTACACCTTTATGCTGATATGTCAAAGGGTCAATTGTTTAAAAATGCAACAGTGTGGCCATGCCGATGATATCATCAGTGGCTGTTGATGATGTTGCCACATCTTGTGTTTTTTCACTGGATACGAACTATCATCTTCATTCTCTTGTCCTGCTCCCAATTTTTATTTGGGGTCGGCGCAGCATGTTTTGTCCTTCCACACATCCCTATCAGCCGTCATGTCTTCAGTCACGCCTTTCTCTTTCATATCTCCTCTCACGCACTCCATCCATGTTTTCTTTGGCCTTCCTCGGCTTGTCCATCCTTCAACTTTCATGCTCATTACTTTTTGGATACGTAAACTATGTAAGTAAACAAATAAATACATAAATCTGACCCAGACTTGACAATAAGATATCAGTCTAGGGTCGTAGGTTTACACATAAACACCAAGATGTGGAACAAATATTTTTGTCGGTGCGGGGATCGAAACCGCGGCCTTCTCATAATCAAGGGTCTAGAAACTGCGGGCAAAACCTTTGTTTTTTAAATTGTATATTAAAACCTAAAGGAAATTTAAGTATTAACCATTTAAAAAAATATTTGTTTAGCTATGCTGTATATAATCAAAGTCTTTGGATTCAAACTGCTTTCAACATAAAACACAGAAGCATTTGCAAAAAATCTTATCTAGCAGTGGTAGTCTGTTGAGTGATGGTGAAATAGCATGATTCCAACATAATAGCTAGCAGGTCCTAGACAAAGGCATTGTCAATCATCACTCGTTTATCTATTGATTAGATACGCGCTTCCTTAAAGTGAAAATTTATGTCGCAATAGATTAATAAATATTTATAATCAATAGACAACAAGTTTATCCACTTTTTTCTCCTGTTAAACCTAATCTAGATCTGTTGAATGTATTTATTTATTTTATATTTATTTATAATCAGTTTATAATTAATTAATAAAAATATAGCTTTTGCTGTTGTGTTCTTCGTGCCCTTAATAAAAAAAAAGGATACACCACGCTTTGTTGGCGAGTATTGTATTATATTAAAAAAATACAATAATTTATTTCTTTAACGTAAATAATCACCGAATAAATTATACCCAAAAGCAATTCATCATTTAATCCAATTATAATTATACGTTTCAATTCTTTTTAAATAGAGTCTAATAAATTGTTTTTTGACTAAATTGAGATGTGAATCATTTACATCAAATAATAATTTACCCACATTAGGAAAGGTAAAAGTTTCCAAATCATTGAAGCCGTACCAAATCATACGCGTCCTAAACATGTGTTCTATTGGAGCTCAATGAACTTCAAAGAACCTATTGAGGGATTGTCCCTTTACTCAAAAATAGCTTGAATATCATAATTGTAACGACAATAGGTTTCTTTTCTCCTTATTACGTGGAACTTTAGGCGTAAGGTTATGTACGTATTATAATAAAATACTACACAAGGATTAGTTATTTTAAACCTGTCAATAAATCAATTGGCTTACCCACTGCCACACCGGTTTGTTCATATTAAGGTAACTATTTTCTCTAGTGACAATTATGCTGAATTGCATCATATGCTATGATAGTATTAAAAACAGATTGTAAACACATAGAAGGATTAAGTAAGCTATAATCAAATATAATTAAAATCTCGTGGTAATAATTAAATTCACTTTTAAGCTATTAAAATTATATAGTGACCATATTTTGTTGATATACTGAACCAAACTGGGTAAACAAGGCCACGAATATTAATCATAAAACGTTTTTACGAATAAATAATAATACAATTATGACTATAGGTACACGTAAAGCGGTGAGCAGAGGTACATTTTAAACCCAAGTAATTGCTTTTTTTTAAGAACCCTTTTATTAATAGGGGTTGAGTAGATTACCGAATTTTTGACTGGAAATGATTGAGATATCGGCGTGTTAGATTTGATGTAGGCAAATAAAAAAAAAGTTAAGGAAGTTGATTTTGGAGGGAGCAGTCAATGTTGCTTTAATGAGATTCACATACATCATATTTTTTTATGTAACTTATTCCGGCTTGTTTATTTATATCTGAATTTATTTACGTTGCAATCATTTAATCTGACTTTATAATATCATCTGCCTTCGATCACGTGCCTTAACTACGGTTGAGAGGGATTAAGCCTCAGTCCGCCAAGGCTGGTCTAATGAGGGTTGGCGGACTTGAGATATCCAAGAAATTCGTACTAACAAATTCACTTGACCTTATAAACGAATCACTTCTCTGCGTCGTCAGGAGCGATATATATTCGCGATATAAAAAGTGTAGTAAAAATATTTCAAGCTCGGTAGTTATGTGTACACAAAATTTCACCGGAAGCCAGTAAAGAGATTTTATCGGCACCGCGTGTGCATCCTGTGTCGTGGGGCTAATTGTGTCAGAAATAACATCGCCATCTCCTTAACTTCATTATGTAGCGTAATCACGTTGCAGCTTGAGCGAAGTGGTGCTGTTTAGCTCGAAAAAGTAATGGCCTGCCTTTACGTTTGGTCAAACCATAAATAGCTTGAGGTAGTTTTTGAGACATCAAATAGAATTTTAAAAAAGTTAGTTCATAGATCGAAAGAACTATAAGATCAATTTTAAAATGGACCAATAGAAAAATAATTTGCAAAGCAGTGATGGCCTCGAGGTTCTGGCGCGCGGTCGAGAATCTCGGCGGTCGCGGGTTCGAACCCCAGGCACACACCTCTGACTTTTCGAAGTTATGTGTGTATTCACATTGAATCATCACTTGCTTTAACGGTGAAGGAAAACATCGTGATAAAACCTGCACACCTAAGAGTTCTTAGGAATTTCTTAGGTGTGTAGTCCGCCAACCCGCACTAGGCCAGCGTGGCGGACTATGGCCTAAACCCTCTCAATGGTAGAGGAGACCCGTGCTCAGCAGTGGGCGTATATGGGTTGATGAAGAAGATGAAGAAGAAAAATAATTTGTTAATAATTAGATTAAAACAGAATATACGACGCCTAGTTCGCTTCGAGGTTTGGGCAATTAAATTGAATTCCTCGTTTATTGGTATCTTATTACTCTCATTTGTCTCTATGCCCTATTCCATGAAAACATCCCCAGGTATAATGTGAGTGTAGAAATACATATTTACCATTAGGATCCATTAGGATGAAAAGGTCGGGTGTACATGTGTATATTTAGCACGTTCCTAGGCATTAGTCCTTATGATTAACCCATTTGTGGCCAAGCAGAAACTACAAGAACAGATTCAGAAATTTCTTTATTTAATCATAGTTGGGGATACAAATAAGTATAAAAATGAAAAAAAAAATAAAAATTATTTATAATTTTGAAATTATAGGGGTGTGCCCAAATTGGCACAATGGCCACTTAAGGGTAAAATAGTGTGCAAGTCTATCGGATCCTATTATAACGGATAAGTCCACCAAAACGCTTTGGAAACTTTTTCTTTAACATATTCGTTGCCGTCTAGTTGTAACCATTCGATGACAATGATATCTGACGAGTAACATGATGATGAGGTGATTGTCCAAAACAAAATGTAGCTATACTTCAGCGAAAATATAACTGATCCATTACATCTTCTTTAGACGTAGCTGTAATGGTCACGCATTTGGTAATGCCACATCTATCATGTGTTTGAAGGGAACCCACCTCCATTTGTTTGCAATGGACTTCAACTCCATACAACAATATTGATTGGGCCATTTTCAGCAAACCTAAAGTATCTCATTATTTGTATCAAATTTATACTCGATCTCTGTTCTTTCTACGTTTCTTTCATACTACTCTCGTTTAGTAATTGGTCAATCGATGATGGATAAGTCTAAGGATAAGAAGGAGCCAAGGAGGAGCAATCAGCCTGCCTTGAGGTAAAGGGGGCTTTGAATCCCAGCACGGTATCCCCTGCATGTCGTAAAAGGCGACTCAATTATTCCCTTGGGGTCGCTGGACGTGCTGCGGGGGCAGGGCGTCCTCAAGTGACTCCAAGAGAGGTGGCGGCACTTTGGCCTCTGTACATCGCGGGGCCCCCACCCACAACCGGGGCGCCCGAAACAAGGTAGAGGTTGTTTAACTGCGTTCCCTTTGACTCCGAGGCGGCCGAGACAAGTACGTCTCGGAGGCGCACCGGGCGCCTGTGGACAACGGTGGCCGCCTCTCGCTCACGTACCATGGTCGCCCAACTCGGCACGAAGATGGCCACCGGGGGGTTTTGGCCGGTATGCCGGTTTAGAGACTGTATTAAGGACTCAGCCCGTCACTAACAACTGCGCAAATATGACGTCGCCGCGCGCCGGGCTGGAAGGCCTGTGACCCTGATATACGCTTCCCGCCCCCCACTGCCTCCGGGCTGGTGGGAAGTAGAGCCATAAACAGCTTTCCCCTCGAGAACAAAAAAAAGGAGGCACAATCAGCACTGACCAATTTCGTCCAATCGCAGGTACATCAGGTGCACTAGCGGTGGTTTAATATTTGCGGTCTTATGTTCGTTTCCATTGGCGGTTCACTATCACTGCTATCCTCATACTCAGAAAGAGTATCTACATTATGAACACCTAAATACCTCGATTTCTCCTAGAACATGAATTGGCAATATTGAAGACATTTGTTCATTATCAAAACCATCTCCTTCGTCAGTATCAATAAAAAGTTCCAATGGAATTATAGCCAAATCATAGTCCAAGCCGTCGTCACAATCTTCGAGGATTGTATTTACCTCTTCCTCTTATCCACGGCAATTGTTACTGACACAATAACGTCGTTAGCAGTTTCTCCTTATGATATGCAAAAATAACACTTGTGGCCAGTGTACCCAAATTGGCACAGCAATGTTTAAGATGCTATAAAATGGTAAAAAATGAATCATTATTTTTTAAATTATGTTTATAAGATAGACAATTTATCGTATTTGAATAATAATAACTATTTACGACGATAAACTTAATATGCAAAATATAATAACTGCAAACAGTCAAGTACCTCGACAGGTCCTTCGAAAGCAAAATTCGACCAATTATTGTAATAAATCTATAATATATAACTAAATTGTTTAATATTATATGTAATCACCACACTTTCAACTATCCAATAATGTGGGAATTTATTAACTTACATAAATACTTTTTTCATGTACCCTCAAAAAGTAAGTGTTCCCAAATTGGCACGGCGGTCAAGAATGGGTTAATTGAAAGCAATCATGTCGCAGAATTTCCATATCGCGCGGATGCCGCTGCAATACGCCCGGGAATTTAATTAAGCTCACATGTACGACTAGACATTGTGTACACAAATGACACGGTCGTTACTAGTAAAGTCCTTTGGTATTACATTTACCGAAATTTTAGGTAACGACTGTCTGATAGTAACTATATAGGCTAAATACACTCAACATTCGACAAATTAAAAATACCAAGTATTTTTAATTTTCATAATAAAGGCACTACGTAAGGGATTCTCAAAAAGATGGATATAGAAATAGAAGTTGTGCAGAAGTCGAATGATTCGATCGGATCTACTAAGGACGGCATTTTAACAATGGTTTATTATACAAGCTTCAGTTACGAAAACGTCTATGTCAGACATTCATGATACAAAATAAGAAAATACATAAAGCACTGAAAATTGAATTTTAGTTTACTTAGTCCTACTGGTTTAGAGACTTAACTGTTTTATGGTAAAAAGATAGACAAAATGTATTCCAATCATCCTAAAGAGGACAAAATGAAGATTGAAATAACATCAAAACAGAACATCGGTAAAATTTACTATTCTAATCCCGATCTTAAATTTGCTACGAGCAACCTTTAATCCATTCAGTAGACCAAACCTTTTACATCCTTACATCGCTCTAGCTAACTAAAGCCTAGAAGTAAATTACCTCATTCCCATATGCTAGTAGGTGATGTACGGTGATGAGAGCTTTGTACACCACCACCCAGTTGGTGTTCTGCGTGCGCTCGACGAGCAAGTTGGCGAGCTGCGGTATCGACACGTTGGGCTCGTTTGTGCAGTGGACTAGATCTGGAACATACACGTTATATCATTAGCATCTTCATCAACCCATATACGCCCACTGCTGAGCACGGGTCTCCTCTACCATTGAGAGGGTTTTAGGCCATAGTCCCCCACGCTTGCCTAGTGCGGGTTGGCGGACTACACACTTAAGAAAATCCTAAGAACTTTTTAGGTGTGCAGGTTTCATTAGCATATACATACATATATAAAATCTCACGCCTGTACTCCCCAAAGGCGAATTTTCGATATGTCCCAAAGGCAGAGGCGCATTTCTGCACCCAAATTTCGGGAGGTATGTATCAGTCTCACGAAATAAGGGACGAGCCTATTGCCCTTTTTGCAAATATTTCCCAACTTAGTGCAACTACTAAAAATTTGGATGGATAAACTCAATAACACAGTTCAATTCGAAAATCGAATCCAGGACACGAGGCAGTCAGTACAAATGAAGATATAGTAATTATAAATGTCCGTTCCCCCTAAAATGTAACATACGCCCCAATCAGTTTCCCTCAACCCCGCTGCCAATACACCTGCTCATTTTCCTAAATGTTAATTTAGACATATATCTTCATATTGACAAAGATATATCATTTCATATCACGTGCAATCTTTTTTATTAAGTTCAATTTCAAATTGTTCCTTTTAATAACAAAATAGGTACATTTCACCTTCTATTAAGAAATAAAAGATAAAGAAAATACAGGTCAATTGACCTACTGTGGTAATTACCCTATTGAATAAATATGTAGTCTGGATAAAGATAATACAATAGTAGCTGTAAATCTTAAGTACAATTTTCCAATCACGATCCTATATTACTCAGCGTTCTTATGATGTTTCCGATCAACAACCCGAGTAGAAATCAAATAAGGCACAACCAGATCATGTATCGGGTCCTGATCAGGATAGAATAAGGCATGCCCGATCCGGCAAGCCCGATCAGGACCCGATCGGGACCTGATCAGGATAGCCTTAGTTTAAATGTTTTCAAGTATTGCAAGGCAAGCCCGATCAGGACCAGATCGGGACCTGATCAGGATAGCCTTATTTTAAATGTTTTCAAGTATTGTAAGGCTAGCCCGATCAGGACCAGATCGGGACCTGATCAGGATAGCCTTATTTTAAATGTTTTCAAGTATTGTAAGGCAAGCCCGATCAGGACCAGATCGGGACCAGATCAGGATAGCCTTATTTAAAATGTTTTCAAGTATTGTACGGCAAGTCCGATCAGGACCAGATCGGGACCAGATCAGGATAGCCTTATGTTAAATGTTTTCAAGTATTGTAAGGCAAGCCCGATCAGGACCAGATCGGGACCTGATCAGGATAGCCTTATGTTAAATGTTATCAAATATTGTAAGGCAAGCCCGATCAGGACCAGATCGGGACCTGATCAGGATAGCCTTATGTTAAATGTTGTCAAGTATTGTACGACAAGCCCGATCAGGACCAGATCGGGACCTGATCAGGATAGCCTTATGTTAAATGTTTTCAAGTATTGTACGGCCAGCCCGATCAGGATCAGATCGGGACCAGATCAGGATAGCCTTATGTTAAATGTTTTCAAGTATTGTACGGCCAGCCCGATCAGGACCAGATCGGGACCTGATCAGGATAGCCTTATGTTAAATGTTTTCAAGTATTGTAAGGCAAGCCCGATCAGGACCAGATCGGGACCTGATCAGGATAGCCTTATGTTAAATGTTATCAAATATTGTAAGGCAAGCCCGATCAGGACCAGATCGGGACCTGATCAGGATAGCCTTATGTTAAATGTTGTCAAGTATTGTACGACAAGCCCGATCAGGACCAGATCGGGACCTGATCAGGATAGCCTTATGTTAAATGTTTTCAAGTATTGTACGGCCAGCCCGATCAGGATCAGATCGGGACCAGATCAGGATAGCCTTATGTTAAATGTTTTCAAGTATTGTACGGCCAGCCCGATCAGGACCAGATCGGGACCTGATCAGGATAGCCTTATGTTAAATGTTTTCAAGTATTGTAAGGCAAGCCCGATCAGGATCTGATCAGGATAGCCTTATGTTAAATGTTATCAAATATTGTAAGGCAAGCCCGATCAGGACCAGATCGGGACCTGATCAGGATAGCCTTATGTTAAATGTTATCAAATATTGTAAGGCAAGCCCGATCAGGACCAGATCGGGACCTGATCAGGATAGCCTTATGTTAAATGTTTTCAAGTATTGTAAGGCAAGCCCGATCAGGACCAGATCGGGACCAGATCAGGATAGCCTTATGTTAAATGTTATCAAATATTGTAAGGTATATTGGATCAGGACCAGATCGGGACCAGATAAGGATAGCCTTATGTTAAATGTTATCAAGTATTGTAAGGTATATTGGATCAGGACCAGATCGGGACCAGATCAGGATAGCCTTATGTTAAATGTTTTCAAGTATTGTAAGGCATACTGCATTAGGCCAAGGTCTGGATCAAATAGGGCTAGCCTGGTATTAAAAAATATTCAGTATGATAAGACATGTAGTATCAAGCCCAGATACCGTTATCCTAATTGTCAAAGCAAGAAAAGATGCTTTTAAACATATATTCCAGAAATACAATTCAAAACTTATTATTGTTTTGGACGTGAACGGTGAAACTCAACTCATGACGTGTATCATATCATGATTGCCATATTTATGTCACGGTGTAAATTTTATTTGCATCAGATCAGGTTATACTGGTAATTTATTTTACAAAAATCTTTTACCATAAATTTTGTTTGTCAATAACGAATTTCTACAACGTTACAAATTCACAAACATTATCTCTTTATAATATTAGTATAGATTTGATAACGCATGAAAAGTATTTTATTTGTTATGGCAACATTAGGTACTTGATCAACCGACAGGCGACAACAGGAAGTGTAGGAATTAGGTGCATAAATAGAAAGTTACTTATTATCGTATTTATTTTTTTCCAGAAAATGTTAGGTAAAATAATACGTGATAAAACCATTATAATTAAAAACAAGTATTGCGGATGTTACTAACTTGGTGCGCAACTTAAAATAATGCAATACCGCTTTTGGGCATTTCCCGCCTTTTACTACAAACGGCAATTCTACATACAGTCTATAGAACACGGGAGTTAATTTTTATTTTATGTCAAGAAGACGGTATCAGTGGATTGAATTGATTGAATATGCCGATTGGTATATTAATGTAAAGATTAAATAAGTTCATTACAAAAACTAAATCGCCTTAACAGTAGTTACAGAATAATAAATATATTGTGTGTTTACCAAACCAAAGTGTATCAAGGACTATAAACTTATATCTAGACATTTACTAAGTGTGTATTGTGTATAAAATACTAAATTGTGGAATAAACTACTTAAGTAGATAAAAATTTACACGTTGTGTGTAAAGTTTCGTTATTAAATTGAATTACCTAAAACATTCAAGGATAGTAAAAAAGTATTTAAAAATACATTACAATTCTTTGCTATTTTTCATTATAAATTTATATTTCAATGATCCGTATTTTTTTTCAGATGACATTATAGTTTTATTTGTAAATGATTTATCCAATGAAGTAATTGATATAGTATCAAGTTCTTGGTTAGATCATTACATAGAATATAGTGGTACTGGATGTAAATATTATATGCCTGCATCATTGTTAAAAAGTACTAAGTATTGTAAATTATTACAAACAATAGTGAAACATTGTGAAGAGCCTGATCCGACAAGACCAACATTTCATGTTCAAATATGTGGCACAGCAGGTAATTTATTGTTATTTGAATTATAGATTTATGAGAATTGATATCTTATTGTCAAACAATAAAACAGTAATTAATTTATACAATTAATGTTATCAGAAACTATGAAAGAGGCAGAGGAAAAATTAATAAGATTGGAAAAATAACCCTATGCTTTCTCTACTGATAATGAGCAGTCCACTAAAGCAAAAGCAGCTGCTGTTGAAAAAACTTTCAAAATAAAAGCATTATCAAAGAATCAATTAAAAATAGATAAAATATTCAGCCAAACAGCTTTGGAGTTAACCGATAAACCCACTGAAATTTGAGGTAATATCTCTTATTTAAAATGTAAATATTGTTGATTAATTTCTAATATTTTTTTACTAATGATTTTTTTTAACAAAGCATATTAACTGACATATTTTTATTATTGTTAATTTCGATACAAATAATTAAGTTATACTACTGTTGTTTTACTTCTAATAATAATAGTACATTATCAATAATTGCTGATAATCTATTTAGCATCTTTATAGTAATAAATCCAAAACAGAAACTGAAATGACTATATTAGCAGCTAGATCATCAACAAAAAATACTGTATCCAATGGTAAAAAACAAATTAATCATTACAATACCTATCTAATAATTATTAGTAACTAAGGTCATAATATGGATTCTATTCTGAAATTGTGGAGTGTTGGTAATTGTTATAATATTTATATTTACATCAGTCTTGGAATTTTGATATTTTAATAAATGTATAATCAGTGTAAAAATTTGTATTAATATATATTTTATTTTTAACTGATTCTTTGCTTGAATGTTTCAGGCATAATTATAACAGTCTATCAAAACAATTAGGGAATTTAAGAGGTCAAATTGTAAGCATATCTGCTGTTGTTGCCCAAATCCTGTCTGAAATTAAAAAGAATAACAGTACTCAACTGTTAGATTCCAGTCGAATAGATACTGAAGGATCAACAGATGTGGCTCAAAAATTAGAATTTCCACTATCAACAATGGAAAACTTTGATAAATTCAATGAAAAGTTGAAAGACAATAAAAAAATGTGAGTTTCTAAAAAACTATACTCTTATATATAAATATATGAAAGAACTAATATTTGCTCTATCTGACCATATTATTGAAATTGTCATATTTAAAAAAATGCTCCTCATTATAAATAATAATAAATTTGCTTTTCCAGAATAAACTTATATACTTTTCCATTGATGGAAAACACTATTACCCATAATATGGGCAATATTATTCGTTTTTTACATTTCAAGAGATATGGCCATGTCATATGTAGCGGCAACTCCAAAAAAAGTTTTAAAAGATACAACTTTTTTCACTTTGGTAAAAAGTATGTTAATCATTATAATTATAGTGCAGGATACTTTCATTGATACCAAATTAATTATTTCTTAATTGTATGTTATTACTTTATAAATATTAACATTTTTTATTATTATTACTTATTAAATTACAACATAATTGAATCAAATTTTGTATTTCAGCTGCAATGAGACAGAAATTTCTAAATAAGCAAGATATTCCTGACAGTAAATTACAGCAAGCATTGTCGTCAATATTAAATAAAGCTAACGATTGGGATGGTTACTGCTTAAAAAGCCTTTTTAAGAAGGTCAATAAAAGACACTAACAGCTTTTATTTAAATTCCTTGTATTTTTTTTTTTATTGTTTAAATATGTTTTACCATACAAAAAATAAATAAATTAATTAATATTGAGTTGTTAATTATTATTATTTATTATAATATTCAATATTTATAAAATCATTGATAATTAAATAAATAACGAATTGATAAAAAATAAATAATAAAATGTTAAGTAACATATTTATAATAACAATTCATATTTTTTTAACAAACAATTTTTTCATGACTATAATATTATATTCATGTTTTTTAAAAGGACCGGACTGGGCATACTCAATTTGGATCAGGCAAGGTATTACATGATACAGATGATTGATTGGGACCCGATCAGGCATTCCTAGTTTGGACCCGATCAGGCATTCCTAGTCTGGACACGATCAGCCATTCCTAGTCTGGACCCGATCAGGCATGCCCGATCTGGACCCGATCAGGCATTCCTGATCGGGTCCAGGCCAATGTTCTGCGTTACATGCCCGATCTGGACCCGATCAGGCATGCCCGATCTGGACCCTATCAGGCTTGCCCGATCTGGACCCGATCAGGCATGCCCGATCTGGACCCGATCAGGCATGCCCGATCTGGACCCGATCAGGCTTGCCCGATCTGGACCCGATCAGGCATGCCCGATCTGGACCCGATCAGGCATGCCCGATCTGGACCCGATCAGGCATGCCTGATCGGGTCCAGACCAATGTTCTGCGTTACATGCCTTATCTGGACCCGATCAGGCATTCCTGATCGGGTCCAGATCAGGAACACGAAAAAATTTCTACTCGGGAATTGCTAATGACGAAGAAAGATTAAAAGCTGTTCTTTGTTATGACTCATGAGTGATGTTTTTACTAATAAAATTAATAATTATCAGACACAAAGTTTATAGACAGATAAGACACACACTAACTTATCCATGATAATCTTAATAAAAGAACGTTTATATTGTAAACACGAACGCTAATAAAGTCTGAGAGAAAAAAGTTACTATCGCTCTCAATGTAGGATATAATCAGTCAAGAATGCCGTTTATTAAAGGCTTGCTTACAATTCCGTAGCTATCATTGTTATAGCTCGAGATAAGAAATTCAAACACACACCTGTCTAAAAATAAATAGGATCCATCTTGCTTATCCATATATTCAGCAATACTGAGGTATCAAAAAAATCCATGTAAGAAGTATTCTGATATAAATAATATTGTTCAGTGAAGCATAACAACTAGCTACTTAGACTCGTTCAAATTACACGTATTACAATAGAAATGTTTGAAGAGCGTAAACAAGGTATGTGATTATTTTTTACTTTCCTCTATGTCAGCGTTTCCTAATCTTTTTCAGCCACGGACCCCTAGGAAATTAGGGACAGTTTTCACGGACCCCTTTAATAAAAAAATTGTTAAGTAAGCGTAGCGATTACGAAACATTAGCATTTATGTATGATCCAGAGATGACACCGCGGACCCCCATACATATACTCGCGGACCCCCGGGGGTCCGCGGATCACAGGTTAGGAATCGATGCTCTATGACCTATGTAATAGTGAGGGTATTTTTGTAGTATGAAAGAGAATTACCGTTTTCAGTTCCGAATCATATGACCTTGAAGATTTGCTAACAGACAATCTTATAATATTCCTACAAATTTTAAAGCCATTAAATTAATTCTGCAAATGGAATTGGGGTGAATGAAATTAGGCAATTTGACGCTTTAAGTGGCGTCTGGTCGAGGGCCGAAGGTCGGTAGGAGTCAAACTGATTATCAAACGCGTTATTCAATATAATCTTTGAAGGTTATCTTTGGAATGATAGCTGCGATAACGGAAGATTGTCCTAAATTGAAACATCACTTAATGTCAGTGTCACAATAATGACAATGATGCGAAAAGAATTGTCGCACTTGTTTGCATTATTGATCATTTTTCCATCTCAAGGTTTGTCTCTTATAGAAGTCGCATGAGATGTACTAATAAGAAGAACTTGTTAAGTCAAAGTCAAATCTCCTTTATTCAAATAGACTTTTACAAGTTATTTTGAATCGTCATTATTTAACACTTTTTTATTCTGTTAAAACTAGTGACAGTTAGATGCCAGTTTTTGTCGCACACATCTCAATTTCCTATTTCCTTCGACAATTTAAGATTAAACATTTAAACTTTAATCAAATTGATATTTAGGTCAGTAAAGATACCAAGAATTCTATACAATACCTA
This sequence comes from Cephonodes hylas, assembly GCA_030295005.1. NCBI lineage: Eukaryota > Metazoa > Arthropoda > Insecta > Lepidoptera > Sphingidae > Cephonodes > Cephonodes hylas. The sequence goes on from AP025382.1 coordinate 9,737,126, forward strand.
AAACAATACCACAATAAATAGCTTAAAATAAAAGACACGAACTAAACACATTAGGAGCTGACATTTAAAAGCAAAATCGCAGGCTTGTGTCGTTTATATTCAATGTTCACAAAAAGTCTTATAATACATGCAATGATGTTTATAAATTGTTTTTCTTATAGCAATTGTAAACTTCCACTGTGACCTTCAACTGCGTACATATTGAATGTAATAGATGTAGACGATCAGCATTTATCGCCAACATTATTGGCCTTTCCATGACATTGGCTCACATCTCTTACGCTGTTACGAGTCTGTGAGGAAATGATAAGGAGAAATCCCTATGAATTCTCTCGTCTATTTGTTTGTAAAAAAATTCTATTGACAGATAGGTATCGTGCCTATGTTTACAAAAATGGGAACAATTTGCAGTTTTAAACTGCGGCTCTATATTACCGTTGTATAAAAAAAATATATTTTATTCTGTAAATTAATAATTATTGTCCACTTCATTGCGCGTTAAAATATTTGTGGAATGTTCAAAGATTTGTCATTGAAAAGGTTAAAAGGTTCATGATACTAATGTGATTTAGTTTCTAATTTGACCAACACTTATTCATAATAAATTGTAAATTATATTGACCATTAATTCCATTAAAAGAATGCAATAAAAGTACCTATCTATCTAGTGGCCGGGGCAAAGGGCTAGGCAGAAAGTCAATGAATACGCCCACATTTGTCACTATTTCCGTCCCGATGAGATAGGGACGAGCATGGCGTCATAGTGGGGTAAATATTATCGAGAGTATACGTATTTTTCAATGAGTACGATACCCCTGATAAATGCAACACCCATCATAGTTTCAAGGTACTTTAAAATAAGGAAATCGATGATTATTTGACTTTTTAGATTTGATTCTAAAATTTAACAGTTGTTTTGGCATAAAGACATTCCTAATATAAACCAATACATTTGCCATAGCTGGAAGCGGAATTCGTCTAAACAGAGGAGATTTATGCATTAGTTCACCAAGGTGCAATAGCGCAGGTTAGCGGACATTCAACATAAGAATTTCTTAAGATGTGTTATACCTCATTCACGATAAGTTGATTCTTTTGGCATATCGACTAATGATGGGAAACAGAAAATATCGAGTAGTTCAAAAATATTGCGTTTTAAAATACTACATAATGTGTGAAATTCTTTATTACTTCCGACATGTAAAACATTATTTAGATAAGCGATGGTGGGTCATAATAAGTACCTATTTAATATAACAGGGTTATTTTTAGACCTCCCGCCAAATTTAAATAGGTGTTTTAGACCACGAAAGTAAACAACTTCCCCAAAGAAACGGGTCGAAAAGTGAAAAAAAAAATTCAGACCTTCTACACGAAGTCGACCACGTGAGTAGTTTTCTATGGGAGAGTCGAATTATTTATCACGTTTCGACCCATGTTTCTTTGGAAAAGTTGTTTAGTTTCATGGTCTAAACAACCTATTTTAAGTTGACAGGAGGTCCAAAAATAACGCAGTATGTAAAAATTAAGGTTGAAAAATTAAATAGTTTTATCTTTAAAACAGTTTTTATTAAGAAACTGGAGCACAGACATGACCATCATAGTGTTCAGTAAAATTATCGACGTGGATATCGATATGAACGATGTTACGTCCCTTTCCGTCCGACCGATGTAACATTATACAAACGTCAATTAGTTTCAGTATTCCTATTTTAATTTTTCTTTGAAGCAATAAAGTCTCAAAATTTTCGGATAACGCTTATATCTTTAGGGACTTTTGTGTTGTATGTATTTTTTTATATTTATCAAATCATTAAAATAATAAAATAATACGTTTTTTATTTCAAAGTCATGTCTCAGAAAAATTGACATCTGCCAAAAGAATCAACTTATCGTGAATGAGGTATAGGTGTGGAAATTTCATTCCAATGTTTTTCACTACCGTCAAACTATAGCTACGAACGCTGTAAATGTACTTGGGAAAACTAATATACTTGCTCTGATTACGTGCGAAATAAATATAGCCAGTGGAACGTGGGTGTAGAAAATCACAATTATCCACCCCTACAAGGGTTCAGGGTAGCGTTTATGGACCGATTAAAATCTAATTTAGAAATTACCTTTACAAATAACGTGGGCGTTTCACGTCCAAAATGTCAAGTAGTCCTACGTGATCAGTGAAAGGTCTTCAAAGTTTTTGGGGAGGCGTATGTCTAAAATTTGATACCTTGTAACTGAGGATGGTAGTGTATGTTAAGTGGACAAAACTAATCGTTAATCGGCGCTAAGGTTAGCAGTTTTCTGTGTTGTAGATATTGAAGTAGTTCGATTGATAAGAAATAAAGGCAAATCAACTATTAAGGGGATATGCTTGATCATGCTTTTCATAATTTATATCACGACAATAGATGAAATTTTCAACCATTTAATGTTACAAATTCATAACAATATATTCACAAAACGTTTTACAATTATTCCGCCAACCGCAAGCCGGTTATGTTAATACTCCACGTAATTCTGTAATACCCCATTCGTTATAAAGTTAGCTGTCGACGGGGTATCAAAAACAAGACATGGGATTTTAGCACGTTGCCGACTGGGACAACGTTTCGCATACATAATGAAGACGTGGAAATTTTGATCAATATTAAATGAAGCGCGAACGCTCCCGTTAGAATGTCTTCGCAAAATGGTTAATTTAGTCAGGGTACAATTAAGGTAGATGAGTTAAGTAGGCGAATTAAACATTCTGCGCAACAGATTTGCGAATTTATTTATATCTTTAGGTGTTAAAAATGAATACCGCAATATTCGAAACGCGTTCTCACGGTAACTTTGCATATCTGCATCAGGGACTAATTCAAAATATTGGCCTTTTTCAGACATTCCTAGCTACATTCTAAAAAGCCTTTAAGCCAATGAGGTAATTAAGCACCATTTTGGGCTGTCTAAGTTAAGACTGGGCAACGCATGGCCTGTGTGTTCTAGTTCAATGTTCCAATTGTTCTACCCCAACAATTGGAAAATTTTGCAGCTTTTTGTTTTAATAATTTTGTAATGGTCGCAGTGCCATCAGATCTTAAGCGCAGTGCAATCGTCATTGACCGACTGACTTCTTCTGACAAGCGATACGATTATTAAAATATAACATTGACACAAGTGAAACAAAACTTATTATAAACGAGACAAAGCCGCGGCACACAGACAGCGTGTGAGCATATTGTTCTTTTATCTACGAATTTTATCAGGCTCACAACTGACAATGTAGTTATTACGTGTGCAATTTTATCTACAACAATGGCTGTATTATTCAATTACCGGCCTTTTTGAGGTCAAGCAACCAAAACATTGTAATACGTTGCAGAAATGAAAGCGCTGCTTGAATTTATGTGGCTGAAATGTTAAGCCCTCGTTTCATTTTTATTTCGACGAAGTATTTTTATGGCCATAATTACGGGATGTTTTATGCCATATCGTAAATGGTTTGGATTGATTGAGATAGTATAGTTGTCCTACGGAGACGTCCTTACTGTGACTGTTTTGGCATGGCGTTTTAATGTTCGGTTAAGACAGACGACGCTTCTAAGTAATGGAATAAATATCATTTAAGAAATATAGACATATAGAAGGGACTAATAATGACAATCTTTTCAACCTCCAGCTGAAGTGTGCCTAATGGCACTAAAGCGTAATCGCTTTAAATACTTAATATTCTTGTCAAAAATCAGCATAAAAGTGAACAAATTGCTTCAAGATGAGGACAAGTGCAAGTGCAAAGTGTAAGGATTTACAATAAGTAAAAAAGTAATTGAGATAACATAAATTCTTATAATTTATTTTACGTTTCTATCAGAATTAATGAATAATAAATAACCAAATAAAATAAAGGATGTGAATACAACGACAAGCTAAAACCTAGACGATACTTAAAGAATTACAACAATAGTTGAAATGAAATGAAGTTAAAAGAGATCATTGTAATATTCATCATAAGCAAAAATACGTCACTGCTTGGGCTGATCTAACTCGAAGATTATATGTTCGACAAGTTAAAAGCGGCATGCATCAAGTAATTACTACATTTGCCTATCTTAATATCTACCACATAATCATTACTAATGACAGAGAACAAAATGATATTCATACCCGCATATGAAGATTAAAAATGCAAATATAATTCATGAAATAATTGCATTATCTGCGTGATTTTTTTTACGATCCTATTTCTATTTTGATCTTATCGTAAACATCTTATTCAATACTGAATTCTAATGTTATGCAACCCATTAAAGTACCTGTTTGAGTCACCACTGCCCACTTGTTACTAAAAATAACATTAAATGACTTTTTTTTTTTTATTTTAGGGACTTTGGTTCACTACTGAACATGTCAGTCCCATAGTATACACAATAATATTTGTAATATATTAAGGTAAACAACTACTTATCCATTAAAATAATTATACAAACATAAATATACAAATTTGGCTGCCTTCGATGTTGGGGCAGATAAGATATTTTTAAATATGCCTACATTTAAGTTATTTATGTTATATTGCTTAAATAATTCCCGCCTCATATCAGCAGTTCTTACACAATCCGACATAACATTAAATGACTTGAAGATTACGATGAACTTTTCATTAACTACATGTGATTAATTAGCCAGAAATAGTCTGGTGATTGAAATGAGACCAACAATCAACATCCTTCTTATACATTTTCCAAAATCTTTAGGAAGACCATTATATGTAAAGAAAGTGACAATAATGTCGACTTGTTGTACCTACTAATAAAAACTGCCTTATTCTGCCCTCAAGGTTTGTTTATATTGTTGGAAGTATAATAATAAACCCAACATAAAGGTACAAATGCAAAATTATAACAACAATTTTCAAAGTTTAATTTTTTTTTGTCAATTTGGTAAGTTTAATATTTTCTAAACATTATTTATAAGTTTTCTCAGCTACGCAAATTTTAAAATTTTCTTTCGCACTTTAAAATAAAGTAAAATTAAGACAGAATTTATTTTCGCAAACAACTGGTAAAGACAATTTGTCAATGGGAACGAAATTAAAAGTCAGTCAGAAACTAGTTTTGGACATAATGAAATTTCGTAACACCAATCTCATTTTAAAACCTGTTTTGAGGTCTAAAATTGTGCGGATTGAAAAACTGTGCGATGTAAACTGGTTGATACAGCACTGAACTTTACAATATGTATTATGCACTGGAGCTTATGAACGCGATTCTGTATTGTGACTGCAACTGTGCAATGATAACAAAACAACTGTCGTCAACAAAGACCTTTTCATTTCCAAGACAATTGTGAGTGATGACATTAGGAACCCAAGTGATGGATTGCGTTTGAGACCAGCATATAAACAATTAGAGGCAATCAATAAATATTTAATTGCTGACGTTTATGAGGTAGAAAAGTCTTTCTTAGTTTGTGATGCCATCGAAGCAAGACTTGCATCGTAATGTCAGTCAGGACTATTGTTTGACTATTGGAATGTAGCGTATATTTATTATTATTGTGGCACAAAATTCTCGTATCTATAACAGGTTTGATCGGTATAACTCAAGTTTGAGAATTATCAATTTTTTTTAGCAACTGGCGAGAGGTTTCCAAAATTTATTGAGAGAATGACATGGCTCCTTAAAAAATAAATGAATGGGAACAGACGCGGCGCATGTGCCGAGGACCAGATTTCAGTAACTGGACCATCTTAAAGTACCTACATACGATCTTCTTATGGGATTTGTCCTAGATTACTTTGGGACATCTTCCCGAAAGGTTTGGCGCCGTCACGACATTAAGCCATGTGCCAAATATTTCGCCAACACATAAAAAGATAAGTTGTTTCGTTAAGCCAAAAAACCTGATGGGTTAAAATGAGTAAATGGAGTAAAACAAGACATTCAATGTAGTTAGTCAAAACACCGTCAAAAGCGGAGTTGACAGTTTGCCATATAAGAATTTTATGTCCATTGCTAAGCCGAACCGAATCTAGTATAGGGCGACAATATAAAAACATCGGTGTCAAACAAATCTCATTATCCGTTGGCCCCAAAACAAAATTTAATAAAGGCGATATTACACGGGCAATAAAGAAAGAATCTACGTGGGACATAAAGTTACAGCCGTTTCGACGACGTCACCGAGTTACGACACAGGGCCCAGAGTTGATAGCGTAAAATAATTCATTTGTATCGTAAACTTGACCTTTTATATAACCATGATTGTTTGGTATGCAATAATTTTTGTGGTCATTTCTTAGTCTTGCGACAAGCGATATAGGCTCCAAGTTCAATGCTGATTAGGTTTCCCTGCTGGAAATTCCCATAGTCATTACACGTCACCCTACTAGGAACATTTAAGTAACCATTCATTACGTATTCGTTGTTTCGGAATTCCTTGCATACTGAGACGGATAACTTTACAAGCAGATTTTCCATACCCAAAAAATTTGGAACAACATTATATATGAGGTTCCTTACGATGCTTGTCTCTTTCGTACGTAATACCTACATCTTAATTAATAAAACACTATTTCTCATAAGATTTCCTTAGTTAAAATTGAAGCTTTTGCTTTTTTAAGTATTAGTAGTTGAGTATATTTGGAGATCTACATTACCCTAATGATTTAAAGATAGCAAAAAGTTAAGTACATTTTTATAAACTTACGATAATCATCATTATAGTAAATAAACAACGTAAAAAATGTGCGTCCCAATTTATGTTATCATCAATAGTAAAACTATATGGGAAAACGTTATCGGTTAAACAAAAAACCCTCAGACGGTAGAGTTAAAAATCCGCGAACGGAGCAAAATAAAATCAATAACAGATATCGCGATAACAATCCCCAAGCTTTATACTAATATGACCTGTGCGATTCGTAGTAAATTATTTTTTTTGTTACACTTAAACGGCCAAACAGATTTTAATAAATTTTAGTACCTAGACTTCTATTTCAGGACAAGAGACTTGTTAAAATTTGGCAAAGAATTACAATGTGAATGTGAGACTAGTTAGATAAATTGTATCCCTAATGATTTTAAGTTTAAAAGTATTTTTAATAACATTGAAATTAAGACTCGTATAAAAATCTATCATATCCAAATTGTTATCATTTAATTCTTGGAAAAAATATCGTTATAATATCAACGATGATCCATGATTAACTAATGAATTTATTATTGACTTAAAAAAAAATAGCAAATGTGACCCAATGATGTGACCCAAAAAGCTTACAACAGCATCGTAATATCCCCAGCCAACAAACAATTAATTTTCCGATCATCATAGTTTGAAGTGGCTTGAAACATTCATATGAATTTCGAACGAAATTTACTAAAACCTATCACGATCAATATTTAACAGCTAATTGAGCACAATATTCTCAGTCAATTAAAAGGATAAATTTTAATTTTTTTCAAACAGGCAACCATTAAATTCAATACTAATTAAGGGCATGATCCTAATATTGATATCTCCTCTGACGTTGATGGTGATGGTGAAGATGACGATGAAATTAGAGATTATAATAATGATGACGACAGTCGAATTTGTTGTGATTCAAAAGAGTCAGAGCATTATTAATTCAAGTAACAAACAAATGGAGCAAATGTTTAAGCTTCAGATCAATACGGAGCGAGGCCATGCACACTACTGTAACATGATAGCTTTATTTGTCAAATGCGTTGGCTGTCGACAATTTTTAGTTCTGTAGTTTTCCGTATAATAGATGTGTCTGACGTCACGGTCGATTTGAATAGTAGGGTGGGTGGAAATTGTTTCAGGCGCTTTTGTAGAACCCTTTAATGAAAGCATTCGAGTTGTTACGTCATGTCTGCGTAACTCCCTTGGATACGCAGAAATTTATGGACAATAATTTATAATTGTTTTATGCACTACAGTTAAGTTGTACAATACTCCCCAAGAAGCTGGGGCGTCGATATACGCTCCCACATTTCGCCATCAGTCTCGCGTAAAGAAGCGAGCCGTTTTTCATAAACATTTCCTGACTAATACCAAAAACACTGTGCGCGACCAGGGAGTCGAATATTGGTACCTACATACTTGTGTCGCGAGACCATGAGGCAGTGAAATCACACGGATTTAAGCTTTTTACTAGTTTGTTGGATAAAGGCTATTACCTACTAATGTGCTGGCGGCACTTGCCTGGGCCTTGACACAGCGGGGTCAAGGTTCCGAGGTCGCCTAAAAAGCGCTGGCTCGTAAGTTGTAAAAAAGTGGACATAAATCATGTTAGGGAGATAAGAGGATGTGTCAAAAAAACAGAAAGTCGAGTCATTACATCAATACATAATGACTAGAGTAATCTAAGAAATGCTATTTGATCAAACATTCTTCCAACTACTTAGACAGAAACGATTTCTAAAAACGCAACTTAATACATTCTCTACCTAATGTATTTTTACATACACATATCCCCAATTTGCGGATTTTTAAAAGAAGTAATACCGTCATGTTATCATCAACTCTTTCGCTCCTTTGCAATAGCTATTCAAATTCCGTGACCAAATCCCTAACGCTACTAGGCTCGAAATTAATTTCATCCCACCATATGAAGATAGTATGTGGTATAACATAAACCCCGGCAGTGCACGCGCCAGCCGGTCGCGCATCACGACAGAACGAGCGATAACACAGGAAATAGCCCCCTGTTTTATCTCGCAGCACACCAACAATTAACAGAAACACATGTCTCCAAGCGGGGCAGATAGTGCGACAGTGTTGTGCGACATCTAATACTAGCCAATGCGTCCGAAATGTTATCGTATGAATTACAGCGAAATTAAGATGACCTTAATTGATGTCTCGCCGGGTGTATGCACTCGGGTCATGGGCGGTGCCTGGGCATTTGGCTATTAGTAAGCGTGGCTAACGAGCTTTTATGCACCGAGCAGAAGTCCTTTAGTGAAAAATACTAATTTTAATGCAGTGAAGCATTTAGTGCTTAAATCGATGCTGAACGTTATTTTTTTTAGGCTGAGCAAAGTGGTTAATGATTTCCGGGTAGTATACACCGATAGATATTAAAATTGTAAAAGGTTAAGAGTAATCATGGCAGAGACGTTAATCTTTAAAAAATATTAGTTTTCAGTCCCAGCTAGTAAAGACCAAAAAATATAATAGAAGTTATTCTAAATATTTATGAGAACATTTCAATACAAACCCACATACTATGTTCCTAAATATAACTAGACTGAAAACTGCGTAGTCCTACCCATTTAATTTCACAATATACTTGGAACCATTACAACAGAGCGATGAATTTGCAGAAAACTAATTTACTGTAGGGCTGGGGGGTGGTGTTGAAATGAATGGCGGGCTCGTTTGGGCGTTTTCCAACAATACACAGCCAGTCGATAACTGACCCGGATAAGTAGGCCGACATAGTTGGAGGATACTGCTTTCATGAAAAATTCTGATAGACATTCATCGTAATATATTCCGACAGATTTTATTTAAGTCGAAAAATGTCACATAACACTCGGATTTGGTTATTTTTGGCATAAAATTTGACGAGGAATCGAGACGGTCAAAACCAGAATTTCATGCTCTGGAGCAGCGCGGAGTACGTGACGAAAAAACTTAAGAGACTAGTATATTAAACTTATATTTGTATTTACTGTATAAGTGTGAACAAGGAGTCTGAATGATTGTATTGATGTTGTGGTAAACTGTACGTTTCCACGGCAACCTGAATCATCAATGAATAATCGTTATGTAATTTATGAGCAAGTAATTTCTCAGGGAGTAACCCTCACCCTCTTTAAAACCACCCTTTTAAATGTTATTTCCATGTTAAAAGTTGATGCGTGGTAGTATGCTATCACGTACTGTCATCAGTCTTACTATTATAATACATGCATTACTTTGCCTAAATCGCTTAGCGGTTAACCGATTTGAATTAAAATATAACAATTTTTCAACCCTACATCGAAGTAATTTTGAAATTAGTATTTCAACATTTTGATGTAAAAGCGAAATAACATTGTGAATCAAATTTAGGACTACACGATCGCTCGCCACGCATCTATCCTTTACAGCCTATGAGCATAAAAATTCCACTACTCATTTCTAATCAAACAAAATTAGCAGCAAGTATACGAGATATTTAGCCAATACATCGTGACCGTGACCTATAGACCAATCGAGAGACCTTGTAAGAACTCCTATGCAATTTACAATACAAAAAAATATGCAATACTGAATCTTGGTAATATTACAAACACGGGAATTTGTACATTAATTACAAAATTTTGAGTAAAGCCTAAAATTTATGTTTAATAACATATTTTCCTTACCGTTTTTAATAGCAATACATTTCTTCTTTGGAACTAATTGTAAAATATAAACCGCATGTGTGGAAAAAGAACAATTTATTAATTCATTATTGCTTAGCATATTAACATAGGAATGTCACATAAAAACGGGAGTTGTTTAGTGGAGAAGGGTTAGTCTACCACGCTGGCCTAATCTCAGCCGTGCGTTGTCAGTTTACATTTAAAGCATTAAGTATCGATATTCATCGGCTTTCCGCGTGTTTTTGGTCTCGAGGTGACCTCAACCAATTCAAAATACCACTCAATCAAATTCTTTCAAATCAAATTTCAAGTCTTTACCTAACTTTCCCATTCAAGGTAATAAACTTTCTTCTTTAAAAAGTAGTCAAAGTAAACAGAGAATATCCCAATACCTAAATACCTTCATGTTTATTTATAACCTCGTTCATCTATAAAACATTCATCCACCAATAACAATAGTCTGAAAAATGCAGGTGTTCACGTGCCATGGCGCCCTTTCTATGTTATAAAGTAGGCCGTCCGCATATTCGCCTTTGCCTTCAATTAAAAAAAACAACCTCGGCGGCCATTGTGAATTTACGAACGGTAAATTGCTTGACACGGCCTATTCGCATAATTAGTTGAAAATAATAATATTTACTGCCAAGGCTGTATTTCCTAAGGCGATGTAATTTTTTTTAGCATACATTGCTACAGTGGTTTTGAAGGGGAAAAATATTAAGCTAAGTTCCTGGGATGACATACCTAGGTTAATATACTTACTACATGAATATCATATTTAGTAAGGAACTTAATAAATGAGGAAACTGGCATTTACTTCCAACCTCTTTACTTCGGGCGTTCATTATGCTACTACTACTGCTACCATCTCGACAGCTGACCGCCCACATACTAGCTCACCTAGACCAGATATACGGTTTTCAGACGCCAATACTTGCACGTATAGGGTAAAATAATGTAATGAGGTACAAGACCAATTTTCAAATGGTCACGAACGACCAAATAAAATTTTAAAGTGAGGATAACGGGGTCCAATGAGGGAAAACAATACGCTGATATCTCAAGAAGAAAAGGTACCTGTTGCAAATTTAATGTCATGGAGAATGTTATGTATCATACCCAACGATCCTTTGGATCACACTTAAGGGAGCAATATACAATATAAAAAATGCAAAGTGGGAAAGCGTCTCTACATGCTTGGTTGTTCCAAACCAATTCTGAGAGTATTTTGCTCTTAGCATTTTCTTAATTAAAATAATTGTACCATGTCTCAACATTTGGTATAGGTAGAAATTTGGTTTCAAATAAAAGCTACATTATAGTTTATAAAAAAAATAAAACAGATTTTAAGAGTCTAACTAGCCTGAACAGCGTGGCTGAAATTGATAATTGCAGAATTAACGAGCCGCGATGAACAAAGATTAAAGTTTAAAACTCGTTTTGAGTAAACTCAAATAACGATTTTATAATTAAGAAAAGATAAGATTGCGAATAAATCCAGCAAGACTAATTGTAAGTATTTTTTTAAAGAAAATCCATGATTTTACCTATATCTTTATTCCGCAGCAGAAAACTACATCAACTACTAAAAACCACATCACATGTTTTAGTTCCAATAACGGAACCCGGCATTAACAACAGCAGTCCTTAAATAGAAGCGAAAAAAACTCAACCAGTCAGGTCAATAAATCCCTGTATGGTGATTAAAATGCAACATACCATTCCAACAATTTAGTCATTGGCGTTCCTGGAACAAAACGCTACTCCGCGCCGACTGACTCATAGCCAGCCGAAACACATGAACAAATAAACTACATGTGTTTAAAAGTGTTAACGAATTTATTATCAACATATTACCTATTAGCAACATATTACAGGGAATAAAATATTCTGTAAAATTATATTGAAATTTACAACAATAAGGTTAACGATATCCGTTAATTAAATTTTTTATGAAATATTAGTGATCTAAGGAGAATGTAAAAGTAAATAAGGATAGCAATTGAAAAACAATGCGGTCCCAAATGGAAATGAGAATGGAGTTGAAAGATTTCTTTCAAATATAAATTCCGTTATTCACATAGTACGGTAACCCGCCAAAACAGCTTTTACCAGTGTTTTTTCCTAAAAATATGATTTATCATACCCGTAGATCATCCTAATGAATTCCAAACCTTTAAAAGGTACCCTCATGAAGTTGAAGAAATGACGTACACGTGAGTAACAGCTTGGAACGATTACAAATACGCTGGGGTATCTTAGAACTGTTCTAGTTAGGTTGGCAGTTCCGTCATCTGTATTATATTAAATAATAGATTTTTCATCTTTTCCTGACCATTCTCTTCTATAACATAACCTAAAACATCCAAATCTTCTTCATCAGTGATCACAATCAGTCAGTTGTTATGCAATACGATAATGTCTTGTAAGATATGTTTTCACTTACTATTATGTCATTCGTCATCGCAAAGCGGTTTCCTAGGTCATTCGAGAAAGATAACCGGTTCGTCTCATCCAGTTACTCACCGATACGTAAGGTTGAGGTTCTTCCCACAATACTAAACGGTGTATATATGCAAAAATGGTTTCTATTTATGTTTAAATACAGCTTATTTTGCAACATACGGAAGAAGGGATCATGTTTTTCAGGTCTTCGGACTACTAGCATAAATTATTAAAACTATAGTGACTCTTCTAAGATAAGTGTAGTGCTTGCGGTCAAAATAAAGGTTAGACTAAGGAGTCATTTTGACTCTCTTGTAGAATTACAAGATATATATAGAGACATTAAGATTTTGGAACACCACACATACGTACATTACTGAAATATCAATACAACGTTTCTACGAATAAACGACCGGCGAATTTTCCATCTCGTGATAGATACGGTTTTATGAGGCATTAATTATGTATACGCTAAAACACTACATCATTACACCGACCACAGATGTAGGTTAAGATGTCTATTGATTTTGTCTGGGGTCTCAATAGTTCATTCACGATCAGAGGCCGGTTTTATTACGTCTACTGCTAATAAAATTCTTATTTAATGGCCGTCGGAAAGGGAGACTGACCATTTTACATTCTGGCTTATTTAAATGGCGAATGATTTAAGTATCAGATTTCCTTCTGATTTTCTTGGTCGTTGACACTGCTGTAACCTTTTATTGGATAAAACACACAAGCAATCTGTTTAACAGGCAGTAATGGATCAAGATAATTTGGTAATTCCAGAGATTGAAGGGCGTTGCTGAGCTCTGGACGTAGATATTATTACATTATTGTAAACTAGACGGTTTTTAAAAATTGATATTACAATAAGTTTTCTTTTTATACGTATAAAGAAGGACAATATTAAATGAGCACAATCTAAAGATACAAAAATTCAAATATTACAATAAACAGAAATCTTTACTATTATTACATAATATGAGCAACCTCACTCATAACACATTAAACTTGACATCCAGCATTAAATTTCATCCTATTTTAGATATTCTTTATCTTCTAATCAGTTCGTTCAGACACACTTCCGTTCATACAGCATCGTTTGGCAAAAGCAAATGACTCCACACGGGCGTCCGACTATTGGCGCTTGTGCCAAATATCTCAAGTAATTCTATATGCAGTAATTATTTGAGATGCAAAAGCAATTGCAAGTTACACATGACACTTTTAAAATAAACTATTAGGTTTGTGGTCAGCTAAAACGCACTAGGACTTAAGCGTTAGGCCTTTAGATGGTAGAAGGAGCTCTTACCTAGCAGTACTTGGGCTAATGATTATTAATTATAAATGTTTAAAAATAGAATAGCGAATTGCGCATTTTCTATCTAACTAACCTATTATAAACAGATTCAATAAGTCATATGTATAACCAGGAAATTGTACCAAATAACAAACTCCTAATGCCCTCATTGACTTTATATAAACGATATTACAATAGATCTCTTTAATAATAAATGATGTTAATGACGTTGGTTTTATTTTGTAACACCCATAAATACCTCTTTGCGTCTTTACAGTGCTGTCGTAAATTACATAAGCTTATTATAAAACGTACCTTTCTTTTAACGCGTATATGTATATTATTATCAACTTCACCATAATCATGGGATTTGGGCCTTAGTTCACATATATAATTATGCGTAATTCCCGATATTGATCTGTTACATTTAGGCCGATCGTCTTATTATAAATATTTTACAGCGCCATTCATTTTGAATTGAAACGTTAAGGAGTCTGATCTTTGATCTTTAGTCGTTTAAACAACCCATGATCTTCGTGTACTAGTTAAAGCTCTCACAACTTAGGAAATAATTTTGGCTCGAACCCAATAAGGCTAGCAACATCTGGGGCATTGCAGCGAAAATGTAATGTAGTTAAGTAGATGAAAAATTCTTCCCAAACCACAATGTGTTAGAAAGCCTCAGTTTTAATATCGAATACATCTATAATAAAGAAAAAATATAACCAAGCACGTCACTGAGCTTGAACTAACTTCGGATGAAATTGTATGCAACGAATCGAAACATGAAGAAATATGATAAATGGGGATAAATCAAACGTAGATTTGTACGTCAATTCATAAATTTGACTCTATAATTGGATAAACATGTTTCTCCGTATTCGGCACAGAATTGAATGTATAAAGGTGAAAAGAGACGTCGAGGATCAATCATTATCCTGCGTATTTGAATATACGTCATATTTCCGTACATGTGGGAATTGGGGGCTCCAACCCTCTAAAATTCATCAATTCCAAATAAGTACATGATGTGTATGTAGATGAAGTCGGGTTATTTGTAACTTCAGGGCTGTCGATCGAAAGTGATTAATTTTCCTGGGTTCCTAGGATTGCAGTCACAGATATTGTCTTCGTTTATTGCTAACTTTAACGACGAAGAAAAACAAAAAAGGGATGATTGTACATTCCAGCTTTTAAGCAACCGAGGTATAACAAAACTGACAACTCAAAATAAAGAATCAAAGAACATAGACCTACCCCTTTGGACCCTTAAAGAAGGACGTTCATGGGCGAACACGCGGAAAATTGTCAAGAAGGGGCCGCAACGAATAATACGTAACCAATAGTCTTTATAAATTATCTAAATCTCATCCAAGCAAGCGAGCGTGCATTCAATCACCATTGTAAAAAAATCTAACAATGTCAATTATAGTTCGCGTGTGAAATGAACATCAACAAAGTGATACAGCCAATAAAATATTAATTGTACCGTGCAAGTCTTCTGTTCATAAAATATATATACAAGCGAATGAATTAAATGGTAGGATATTTTGAAGTTTCAGTGTGTATAGCCGTTAGAAATGCTAGCTATTTTAGCTAGCTTTTTTTACACTGAGGTCTGATGGTAAGCGAAATCAATCAGTGTGCTATGTGCTCGTCAACTTAGTTGGAGATGAAATGAATCGAGAATTCGATCATACGGAAGAGGCCTCACTTATGCAATCTTTGTCTGGGCTTCGGTTATAAATAATATACGACTTCCTCTAAATAATTTTAAGGGTGTGAGAATATTAATAAACAGCAAAACCTAAGTGTCAGAGTCTTTAATTGGATTTTTTTTTAAGTGACGCGATATAGAGAAACTTTACGTATTCTAGTTGATATCTGGACCCAGTCCTGTTCAACTGGTGGCACCAACGAATCACTCAAATTTAACATGAAACGATAGTCGCCTTTTGTGAAGTAAAGGCGATTGTCATGGTTACATAATTAAAGAGCTGATAACGCCGCTGAATTTCTGCGAAAGCATTTCCTTGATTTCCGCGCCTTTTATGGCTCAAATAAATTTAGAATATTAATTTTTAAATTATTGTAATAATTTTGAGGATAATATTGTCATATTAACATTATGTATTCATTTCAACAAGCGGAAGTAAGTCACCACTCAATTATACTATAAATACCGTGAATGTATTTTATAATGTTTTACCGCATATAACATCGAAAAGTCATTCAAATACATTACCCGAAATTAGATTCGCATTTATTAAAATCATGTAACAAATAACTGAATGTATTTATGGAACGTTTAACAAGGATTCAATTGAAATTATTTTCATGAAGTTCCTAGTACAAAAGCTCCCAATGCAACCGCATGTCTGTTGCACAAATTAATTCTAATCATGTTTTATTAAAGGCTATAGTGCGCATGGCGGCGACAGAAACAGACAGAATGCATGGGATATGAGTCAGACACAAGCGCCGGTTCGGTGCCATAAATAAGTAATATTTCTGATTTATGCCCATATACAAACTATAAGAATTTTATGACTGTCGAGACATAGGATGAAAGATTTGGCACGTTATTTTATGTTTTTCTGGTAATTTATGAATATGTGAACATTTGTACAGGCATTTCTTGTCATTTAATTGAAGCAAAGTTAAAAGTGTGTGGAACAGTGGTAAACTGCTTAAAAACGAAAGAAAATTTATTTAAATATGTCGGGTTGTTAATAGTTCGGAATAACTATCTATATCTCAAGCACGCCAGCACTTTAGAAGCAGTGACGTCAGTTTGCGCATTGTGCATCTTTTAAGCAACTGAGCACTTATTCCACTGACAAATTCAGGTCTTAGTTCTCAATAATCTTTTCACATTAGAAATTTTAATAACGTTTTTATGATTGTCATCTTTTATATTTTGAGTTAAATGTCGGAATCGGACTTACCACTGTCGACCTCAGTTACATTTCTTTTTACGATTTGGATTTCACTACTCTAGCTTTTATTATTATTTATTGTTTTCTTCAAAAGTAGTTTGCCTTGTGGTCCCGTGTTCAATTACCGGGAGAATTTCCTAATGGAATGTGTTCCAGTGAATATGAATGTGCTTAGTAGCAACATGGATTCTGGATATGTGCCCTAAGAATGGCAATAGGCTCGCCCCATATGATGTGGGACTTAATACATACCATACATTTCATTTGGGTGCAGAACTACACACATCTGACTACTGCTACAGATAGTACAGGCATGAGGTATATAGAATTCTTAGTAAAGAAATGAAAGTTTCAGGAAGATCTAGAGGACATAGTATAGGTGTAATGTGCATTGTTTAAATGGAATATTAGCTGATTCTGATTAGAATGTAAAATATTATTTATGAATTATTTTTCATACATGCAATTAGAACCATGGTATATCTGTTTGATGGTTTACAAAAATATACGGAATCTAGACAAACTCCAGATATATCTTAATGATACTAAATATGACAGTGATTCATATTGCCACACCAACACCCACAATTAGCATCACATTTAACTGTGTATCCAAGTGCAAATATCATAATTGCATTAGTTCAATGGAATAGCCTTCACTATGTGAAGTGATGTAGCTAGCAATATTTTATATGTTAAGCTCAATTGTCTTCTTTAACCCTTCGTAGCCCAAGATCATAAAAAATTATAATACTTTGGTATATGATAGGCTTGAACAAATAAAAAAACACGTGTTTCGTGGAAATTCAAAAATATTTTTTATTCCGTATGTATTGGATCTTTTAGGGTTTGTGACATTACTGTCACATTGGGTTAAAGTGGAAGAAAATGTTTTAACGTAGTATGGAAGGATCTAACAGATTTATTTTGTTTTTTGTAACAACTACTATTCCGAACTTTTTAAAAATTGTTTGTGCCACATCAGGACACCGAAGAAACTTGGGCAAAATGATTTTCAAACCTAATTCGGTCAGTAGCCAATTTGATACTGCCCCACCGCCAATGGGGGGATGTTGCGCCGGACTCTTGTGATTTTGGTTTGTATTTTATTTTCAATTAATCTTCGCTGTTGGACATTAGGATTCAAGCAAAACTTACATAAAGTCTCCAATTTCAAGTTGAAAATCTGCTGAAGACATTTGTTTGTCATTGCATAGTTTAGTCTGCCTTACTCTCACATACATCAGCCAAGAACTGGCCATGGTCAGATCTAATAATTGGTAAAACATCCAAACCTGGCGTCTTTTAATTCGTGTCATAATACTATAAGCACCCATAATGCTGTTAATAAAATCTACACCTCCAATATACCCACTACATTCTTCGACGATATGAGACCGATCAATGTTGATGTACTTCTATTGGCCTTATCGTAACGACTTGGACCTTCGACCACTCACCAGCAAAAATTGAGAGAAGCGTGACAAGTTTGTTGTCTTTTCATATAAATTTTGACACATCAATTGCGTCCATATTTGCTACGTAATCAACAGAAAATTTACATTACTTTTTATTACATCCTCGTCAGGGGGTAGTTTGCAATCTGGAACGAGATTATTCCGTACGGTCCCAGGACTCCCCAAGTCCAAGATATATCCACTTCTGCTACGTACTCCAGTAAAGTTTCAAACCACGGAAGTAAAGTTATTATCCAAATATATATGTTATTTCTGATGTCTAGGTATGCCCGCGTCATTCTAAATACGACGTTTCAAGATGCTCCTTTTTTATTCTACTAGGAGCAAAACTCTTTCAGTTCCTGTTTCAGGTTCAATATTATAATAGACAAAACTTGAAACTACGCTCAGTACATAAAACTTTTAACGCCAATTGTGTTTTTTTTATAGGCATATATCTATTCAAATTGTCTCTTCTCTTAGTGTAGCAAATCTATTCATCCACACAAAGGTATACCTCGAATAGAACTCCACTAGAAGTCCTATTTAAGGCTTATATTATAGATCTAATTTTTGTGTAAGTACTACCCCTATCTTAAAAAATAGGAGAAAAAAATCATCAATGTATGGATATACATTAGTTGTATTTTTTATGCCATTGTCACCCAATGTAACAGAAATGTAACAAACATAAAAAGTTACTTTTTACATATAAAAAATCAAAAGTATGAATTGGTAACGATATATAAACTAAATTATTTACTTACCTACGGGTATCAACAAAAATTATACAATTTTATATACTTTTAGTATTTTTTTATAAATTTTATACTTTTTGCAAGTTCAAACATGGCATTTTCATCAAAACACGAAATTCAAAGCCAAAAAGGGAGCAAGTTACACTACTTATGATTTATATTTGATGCTAAAATGTTCGGTGTGTTATTTAAGAATATATTGATATTGATTTGACAAATCTTAAACGTTTAGTTTAAATTTTATAGAGACTTTTTGGGTTTGTTACAGAAATGTCACCAGGGGCTATAAAGGGTTAACTGCCTGGCTAACATACTGAGGTTTACCTCTAGAGCCTCTGACTTTTAGAAGTTATATTTTAGTAAGCAAGTTTTTTTTTACTAACTTGGTAAACTGGCATCATATTTATTGGAAAACATAAAATTTCCAAATAGACGGTTGCTAAGTTCTCTATGACAATTTTATGGGTATGTCAAGTCTACCAACGCTTGTTATGCTAGGCTAGTGAGCCAACATTTACTCCCCCTAGCCACATATCATGTCCTTCTAGAATTGCAAACATCAACTTACTAGCCAGCCTTCCCTAAGATTTGGTTCATTAAAAAACATGATGTTAAAATCCGTCCACTCCTGACCCTATCAGTAATAATGTCCATAAAATCCCTATCAAACTTAAACTCAAATAGTGTAAAATAGGCTGGTATGTAGCCTTTAGGGACTTCATACATTCATAAAGGAATTATATTATTTATTTTCACCACTTGCTTATTTGCTCATAATTTATATAATATTTTATGGGATATTATGGTCATGATGGTCAATATAATAATACTTTACAACCATAAATTATATAATTAAATCTTAAAAAACCAAGTCATGTTAAAAAGAAGCACTAAATTTGCTTTTTACTAACATAAGTAACTTATCCAAAATGAATCAAGCTTATAATGCAAACTTTCTTTAATTTAGTTAAAATCATTTTAATAAAGTAATTCATACATATATTTTCTTTGTATACATAACTAAAATTTATTTAATTGGAATACTTATTTCTTTACTCATTAGAATTTATTTTACAATAAAAAAAATCATGTATGAAAATTTACTATCTATATAAATTGAAATTATAATATTTTATTCATCAATAAGAAAAATATTTTTGGGAGACATTTTATCCTCTAGTTGGAAACATATTATGCTACAAAGTGTATGGTAAATAGTGCACTTTAAGAGAGTGATTAAATTCTCATTGTTATCACATCTGTCTTCAGATAAAATGATAACCAAAAGCTTTTTATTTGATCAGGTGGATGTAAGATATTTTAAGAGTACATCAACACACTTTATATGAAATTTCCTTCTTTTAAATCATTTAACAAACTAATTGTTCTGAGTTTTTAAAAGTTAATAACTCCTTACCCACCTAGCTTTAAATATTATTGAGTTTTGGGTGTTGCGACGAAAACAAGTGTTTAAATAAGACTAACCTATTGTTTTAGAAAAAAAAAACCGTCATTCTTGAAAGAGATAATTTCTTAAATTTAAGTAATTTGTAGGTAGTTTGCAAACAGGTTTATTCTCTATAACAGACACGCTGCTAATCATGTTTCCAGTGTAATGTGACATAATAAGAGAAATGTGTGTCAACCGATATTGTAACGATCGTAACACCAAATTATTATGTAAAATCGTTTCGACATATAAATCATCCGTGTGGCGAATCCAGTATCGTTTGCACGCGATATTTTCGTCGCCTTACATGTAAAAATTCGCTGTAAACATTTTGCGAGCGTCACGGATTACGCTCAAGATCAAAGCTATCGACCATTCATTGCCCTCGTCATAAATATCGAACGATAAAAAAAGACGACGACGACCGTAACGCGACAGAACTCTAACAACGGAGCCCAGAATACTTACAATCTAAATGTTTCTTTTTCGGTGCTATCATTTCTTCTGTCGTCGCTTTGCAGACCGACTTGGCTAAACCCTGACCGGCGATGCTGTGTCGGGCCGCAAGCAGCCTATCATTTATAGTCTGACCCGCCATCCTCACGTTCAGTCCTGACATAAACTATTTACACGATAATACGACACTTATATTGGATTTTTTTCAACAAATTCACAAAATTACGACGATGACGGTAAAATATGTCACCGCCCCCCCGACTGGCACTACACTAAATTCAAGATGGCGACTGCAGCTGAAAAGATGTTGCTATACTAAACCTCCGTGTCAATTTGATACAAATTAATATAATTGTCTATGACAAAATTAGTAAAGTAAAAGAGATATAGATGTAGGTACTATGTTTTCAGATTTTTAAATTATCTATATTGCTAAAAACTAGATCAATTTCTTTTTTTTAACTAGGTCGAGCTAAAACAGTTTACGATGTGCATTTTTACAAGCTTTTTATTAGCTTCACTTGTATGTATGTTTGTTTGTAACCGACTTCTTCGGGCGCGATTTTGACCCACTTTAAACGAATAGATTTCGTTCAAACTTTGTAGATTTATCGAGGACCGATGACAATACACTAATTTGATAAAAAAAAAACCGAACTAAAAAAAGGAAAATAAATAATAGTAAAAAAAAACAAAAAAACACGCTTTTTACCGAAAACCGAACTAAAAAATAGAAAATCAGTTTTAATAAATATAAATTAATAATAGTGTGAATAAAAAAAAGTTATTTTATTTAAAAAAAAGCGTGGGATGCATGGTGTCAATAGTTTTTTTTCTTTCAATTGATGGCTTCGCACTTCTTGTGCATTTAGCCAATGTCAAAGTTATAAATATTTTATTGACAGATATGAGTAGAGTGATTATCATTTGATAATATCTTAAAAAGCACCCCACGCTTTTTTTTCGATAAGAAGCGTGTTTTTTAGTTTTTTTAAACTATTATTTTATTATTTTACTTCTGTTAATTTAGGTAGGTAGGTAGGTATGGGTATGTAATTAATATGAATAGACATATCAAAGTAAGTAAAATATAAAATACAATACCCTGTTTCGGGGGGGTATGTCTAACCTCAAGAAATGTTTTTGTCTATTGATAGCACATACATGATACATGATACAACCCTACGTAGAAAAATTCGGTAGCGGAGGGATTTGGAACACGAGGCGTCTATTTTAACAAAATTTTATCAAAGTAGAAAACCTCAGACCAATAAGTAAAGCTGCTTTGTTCAAAACTTTTTAATAAAAGCATGATAAAAGGAAAGAAATGAGTTTTTGCGATTGTAGTGCCACAAAATCTACGGTAAGCAGATAAAGTACTACTAACTATTTACTATTCGTTAATTTTTTAATTCACACTTTTATGCAGGGCTGCCAGATTGTATAATTGGATACAAATCCTGTATAATCGGATGGGGTGTTGTATCCATGACCACTTCGTATCATACGATACAAAGGCATACGGGATGGAACATAAGTTCGCAGTTTATTAATAGTTTGTCTACCTATCACCCTAAATTAAAATAAAACAAGCATTACTCTGGAGGGTCCACTTCCCCGAATATTTGTTTAACTGTCATCCTAAAAAAATAAGAGCCGCTCTGGAGTGACCATGATGTGATTCTTCTAAAAAAAAAACAAGAACTGCATAGAATGGTTATGTATAAGGTGCCCCATACACCTACAATAATATTGCACAATATTCTGATTGTACAATATTATTGAACGTGTAGGGATAATATTGAAACATTGCGCAGTGATTGAACAAAAGATTGAGGAAGCGTAATTTTTAATTGTGCAATATTTTTTTATTGCGCTGTGTAGGCTTAATATTGCGCAATATATTTCTTTTTTTTTCTTTTTAACAAAATCACCAGCGTGGCTGCCGCCAAAACTTCGTCGTTAGACATGTTGCTCGCACGAAAATATTGATCAGACTGGTTAGTCAATTTTATTGACAGAATTTATTGAACGTCTGGAATCAAAGGGGGTGTTCAATATTATTGAACAATAAAAAGATTGTGCAATATTATTGTAGGTGTATGGAGCGCCTAATGCGATCTAATTTTGTATAATTGCAGATAGTAAACCGTATAGTTGCGATTTATTTGCTGGCAGCCCTGCTTTTGTGTCTCCCTCTTTCTAACTTTGTCTCTTTCTTCCCTCCATTCTTATAATATTTTGATAGGTGTGTGTTGATTACACTATAATTTTTGTCGTTTTCAGTTTTGTTTTCTAATGTGATTATTAAATAACTATAGACAACGCGACTAAGAAGGTTGTTGCGTTGTTTGTGTTGAACCAAAACATTTAATTGATATAACACCAGACAATTTCTCGTGTACCACAAGATGGCTAAGAAGAAACCTAAGTCACACACAACTAAGACAAACAGATTCTCCAAGACAAATCAACCAACGAGTTCCAAAGCCAGAGAGATAACTGATAAGATCAACGAAGATGTTATAGCTGCCGCCTTGAGTGCAATTAACGCGCCTGTTCTTATTAAAATGTGTAGATTATGTGAAACAAAAGATGGACCATTTTTGAACATTTTTGACTCTAGTACGAAGACTGCAAAAAAACTTGAGGATCTGATGCCCTTTACGGTAAGATAATGCATATTTTTGTGTCTTTAAAATAAGTTTATGTTGATATCGTCGCATTTGGGTGCCGTAACTTGACCATAATACTTGTTTTCTAACTGTATGCTATGCGTTGACTGACCATCAATAGCTACTGCTTAGTAGGTTCATCGATTATTCTTTGGTACCTTGTTAAAACAGTAAAGTAAGGAACATTTTTTTCAACATAATAATGCAGAAAAATTGGTCTTGTAAACTGTCCATGACTATTATCCAACAATTTTGTTGTGTATTTACATACACACTTATATTGTTTACTTGTACTTCAAAAAGCATCTAAAACTGCATTATTGAGCTTTATACTGGTAATATTATCACATTTGCAATTTTATGTCAAGGCCAACATCATACCACCTTAGGTACCCTGACCACATGATATCTGCAAATTGGAAGTTCAAGCAAGTTAGCGAGTACGCGTGCGATGGTAGTTCATTCTAACACTACCCAATGGTCCACATTTCATCCATCAGAAAATAAGTAATGTCTGGGGGCTTGGGGATCGCCATCTATTTAGAAAATGCTTTAAAATACTTATAATTTTTTTATTTAAGGACATGTCCCTAAGTGATTAGTAAGTAGATAAGTAAATGCTAAATGAGGTTTCTATAACTAGATTGTGTAAATAATCGATTTTCTTACAAATACTTGTATCCAACACATATTTTCTGTGCTATGGTAACTTTGTCTTAAATTTTCCTTCTGATGGCATATAGTATTAATTGGATTCGTCTTGTTTTCTGACCTTTCCCAAGTTTACTAACAAGAAATGAGTTTAAAAACTTGAAAATTTGTTGAAAAAATTATGTTAAGGCAACCTATAGATTACCTAGAAATTTTAATTTCAACCCGGATGTAAATAGGTGGAATTTATACATATCAAACTAACAAATGATATGTTGTAACAATAACATAATAATAATTGTAGCAGCTGTTTCTGTTGTTTCAATTTGTTGTGCGTGAATGTTTTGGTAAACTAACACTCACACCACATTCATGCTTGTTTTCCAAAACGAGTAAAGCATTTCTTGATCCATCTCTTGCTAATTTATAGAGGAGACCTGTGCCCAGCAGTGGGACGTATATGGGTTGATGATGATTTAACATTATGAAAAGGCACTCCTTTTTCTACTTTTATGGCACATTTCCAAACTCCACACTGTTGCAGAAATTGTAACAGCAAAAATAGTGTCTGCACTATTATTAGGAGAGATCAGTAGTTTAATAAACAATAAACATAAGTAATTAATTGTTGTTTCTTTTCTAGATTGAAGAAAGTGATGATCTACCTCACAAAATATGCTTCCGTTGTTCAGCTAAGGTTGAAGAGCTACATGAGTTTGTAGAGAAATGTATTAAAACTCAAAATAGCTTACATGAGGCACTTGGGAAAAAAGCTCCTGTTGCAACAAAAAATAAAATTCGAACAAAGTGGGAGGAGAAACTCAACAAGTCTAATATCTCAAATGATGATATCTGTGATGCTCTTATTAAGAAAGCAATGGAAGGAATTAAAAATATCCCTTTAAACAAAACCGCACCATTGGATGATGATGATAAACCACTGAAAACCAGAACACCAGAGAGCAATTCCGATACAGCAACAGTAAAACCTGTTTCTAAAAATGAACCTAAAGTCAATAATGACTCAGAGATAACATTAAAGCATGTAAAATTATCTATAGAGAAATGTGATAAAAAGCTTTTGACTAACGCCCCAAATGAACAAAATACTAGTGAGTATTCTTCCTCCAATACTAAAGACAGTAAGCAAAAACATAATCAAAATACAGTAAAAAGTAAAGGCAATTATGAGAAAACAGACAGCACTGCTGATAAAAAAAGTGAAGAAGTGAATAATGACCCACCATTTAACATTATGGAATATGTGACTATGATAAAGGTTAATAGTGTAGGGATATTGTTTCAATGTAAATTATGTAATCGTAATTTCCTTAAAAGGGAAGTTGTAGAAACTCATGGTTGTGCTAAAACCGGTATACCGAAGATTGATTTAACCGCCAACATTCCACCACCAGAACCACCCAAACCACCAAGCACAGTAAAATACATAAAAATTGATGGGTCTACAAAACGGCCCGCTGTAAATAAAGATAAGGAAAGCGAGGAAACTAAAAAAGAAACAGTTGTTTCGAAAGAAGAAAAAAGTGATGCTGTAAAAAAACCTAAGCCCAAAATTGGACCCGCCTCAAAAAAGCGGGCTCTTCTAGAAAATAATCCAGAAACTGAATCTCAGAATGAATCGTCTGTTAAGAGTAATACTGAAAGTAATTCGGAAATCAGCACAGCAGCTCCTCTCGTTAATTTTTCTGCAAATCCGAATTTAAATAAGTTCTATAAGCTCATCCCTGGGCCTAATAATACTTTTCAATTAGTAGATGGTCATGATTCGGCTATTAAAGGACAGTCTGTGGAAACGGCCACATTGAAAACGGGGAGCAAAAGAAAATACTCTGACGACGAAAATACAGCAAAATCTAGTATTGATAAAAGCTATTCAAGTATTAAGGAGAAATCCTCAAGTACGGAGGAAGTTATTGATCTAGAAAACGATACCGAATCTCCAGGCACGGTGGAGAAACCATATCCAGTAGGCCTTTTCCAAAGAATGTCACATCAATCTACCAGTTATCCATCTACCAGCGCTTCTGAAGTACCATCATTCACAACTCCTGCCATGAAGAAACAGTCATATACCGTTGTTCGAATGTCAAACCCGAGTAAACTAGTCATATCTACCAAACCCATCCCACCAGCTGAAAATGTTCCGAAGAAGAAAGCAAAAAAGAGTAAAACAGAAGAGAATCCTAATCAGAGTAAGGAACCCTATAATGTCACTATAGAAGATGTTACGCCAAATAAAGAACCGGGATTCTTCACTTTTATTAATGTTGATCCTTTGCTTCAACCCTCATATGTTTTACCCACAAGCAATATAATTCAGGAGTCCCAAATTTCCACCTCAACTCCAGCAGTCAAAAATAAATCGGACACAAAGGAGAAGTATTCTTGTAACATGTGCGGCGAACAGTTTTCTCGAGAAAAGAAACTCTTGGCTCACATACAATCGCATTACACAAAAATGGACGAGGAAGATAAACTACGAGAGAAGAGTATCAGTAAAAAAAGGGGGAAGAAGACGTAATAAGTGCCTATGATTTGTGTGGTTATTTTAAATTGCAGAGATTATAAAGTCTATGAGGTGTTGAGTATCGTTCATTTGTGTTTCTTTTTTATTATTTGAATTTATAAAACATGTGTAATATATGTTAACTTTTAACTTTTCTTCTTCGATTACGAACATTTATTTTGAAGTGCGTGTATGCATATCACTATATATCCGTGTTTGGAACTTTGGACGTTGATTAAGCCTGTCATAGCCAAGCAGTGTACTCTGGTCTCTGACTTGTCAGTCGTACAGAGCAAGATAAATTCATCAGCTAAAGGTGTATTGTGAAACATTATGACGAGGCTTATTTATTCTGTAAATATAGTGTGATTGCATTAAGTTTTAGATTATAATATTTTGTTTCTTGTTAAATGTTGTACGTTAAATTTATAGGTTAAGGTCATGCAGTGGAGTGCTATGTATCCTTATAGTTGGGTATTTTTCGGGTAAAATTGCGACTGCCAGTAAAAATGTTTTTCCTATTGCGTTGAAATGACTCGACGTCTTAAAAAAAATGTTTATTAATAATAACCATATTTACACAAAAACATTTACTCGGAGTAAAAGTTTCTGAATCAACACAATTATTTTCAAAAGATCGATCTAATTTTAAAGATCTGTCAGGCTAACGGTTTTTTTTCATTTTTCAATCATTGCAGTCTTCCGAAAATTACCCAACAATAATAACGATAAGTGTCTGTTGTAAAATTTTGTATAAAATACAAACATTCGAAAACATTCTGATCTGTGTCAATCAAATTAATATTCTGTCTGAATTCAGTCAAATTAATCTTTGAATATATGAATTCCTTAATTTCTAGAACTGTGTATATTAATATTTCGCAGTATTTTTTTATAATGGTGCTTTATATCGTAGATGTATTCATTGCCAATAAGTATTTGAATTTATTAATTAATTCAAATTTACCTACATGAAGCGCAAATAGTTTTCAACAACAGTCATACCTTTATACTTTTCCATATTGGTATAATCAGTGTCCATTGGGACTATAATCGTTTATTCTTCTTTTAATGTGTGTGGCTCCACTATTTTCACGAATATGTGTTAAAATATTTTTAATATAGTCCAGACGAAAAAATTAAAGAGAATTGCTGCTTGGAGGAGAAAAATTCTTTAGTTTCAAGATATGCATTACATTTTATCTGCGCCAGAAAACAAAGTATTGTAAAAATGTGAATGTATATAATATGTGTACCCTACACATAGTATTTGTTTTTCGAAAAAAC
Source organism: Cephonodes hylas (assembly GCA_030295005.1). NCBI lineage: Eukaryota > Metazoa > Arthropoda > Insecta > Lepidoptera > Sphingidae > Cephonodes > Cephonodes hylas. The sequence continues at coordinate 9,765,417 of AP025382.1, forward strand.
GAATACGATAATTCGAGTCTTTTAGAAGAGAATGATATAATCAATTTTGCGTTTCTGACAAACCTCTGATTACTCAGTCATGTTTGTGACGATAAAACCTGTACAGTAACAGTTCTTCTCAATGAATACGTTGTTAACTCTTACTGGGAATTCTGAGTGGATATATAGTTAACTCAGTCAAAGAGAAGCCCTCTACCCACCAGTGGGGCGTATATTGGCTGATACAGGTAGACGTATTATTGAAGTTATGATATTTATGTCATTTAAGATAATAGTATGTGTCGTTTCTCTTTAAGGAACTCTTCTTATAGTTTATATATTATAAATATTTAGTCGTATAAAGACTATAGTAAAATAGAAAGAAACTAAAATATATTAAAGTATTTTTCACTTTAATATAACTTTAAGTTTACTTAACGACTAAATTATATAAATATATACGTAGTGATGGCCTCGAGGTTTGGGCGCGCGGTCGACAATCTCGGTGGTCGTGAGTTAGGAATTTCTTAGGTGTGTAGTCCGCCAATCGCACTAGGCCAGCGTGGTGGACTATGGCCTAAACCCTCTCAATGGTAGAGGAGACCCGTGCTCAGCAGTGGGCGAATATGGGTTGATGATGATGATGATGATATACGTAGATGTACATATAGCATATAAGCTTTACGCATAGAAGTGTTACAATGTTCTCATTTGAACGTTTAAATACATAATTCTAAAAACACACTGCCAATTGTAAATATAATAAATAGTATTATTGCCTATCAATATAAGTTATTCGAACCACCCATAGAAAGCAACAATAATATTTCGCCCAGTCAACGTAAAAATAGAAGAGATGTGGGTATAGAATCGATTTTAATAATCATCTGATTGACATATTCATTTCAAAAGGAATAGACAATATTGTGATATATTTTTTAAACCGCATTGCCTTAGTCTATTCGATTATCGATACAGTAAAAAAGTTTATTCGATAATTTTTGATGTGAGTGATGAAAATACAAAATTTCGTATTGTTTATTGAAGAATTATGAGTGTATTGTGTGATTAGAATAAATGTTAAAGACATGTAAATATAAAATAAAGAAATAAACTTTATGAAAATTGATCTATTTACCTTATTACCAGAACTAGAACTTTATAGAAGTTAACACACCTAAGTGTGATTCAAATGGCAGATATTAAGATTCATGCTCTCCTAGTAAGAAAATCTGCTGTGTGCAGCTGAAAAAGTTATTTAAGCCCTGGAGAAAATTGACGCGGGTAAAAACCTCTTTACTTACACGCGATAAGTTAGTAGTAAGTGATATTACTTAAGCTGAAAAATTATAATACAAGGAATCCATTATAAAAAAGTTGTTTCACATTCCTAATTATATCATTCGCCATAGCCACTAGATGGCACTGTTGTATTCATAAAATTGCTTAGTCATATAATAATTTACATTGCTGTAATTTCAATAGTCTGAAATAAAAGTTTAAAATTGAATCTTATATTATCAAGTCTAAATAAATCGAATTTGTCGTAACCACATGGGCTCATGCCCATGGTACTACGCCAACGTTAACGCCGATGTGACTACATCAACACTGAATAAATGAAGTGGCGAGAATTCTCTGGTGTATTCTGTGACAGTATAATATTGGTTTAGATATTATGCGGGACTCTGGAGACGACACTTTCCAATTTTATATTTCACGCTGTGGTAACAGAAATAATTTCGATGGTTGAAAGGTCTAAATATGAAGTGCAAAATAAAACACGAATTCAAGATGATTCATTTATTGGTTTATTTAAGAACAATAAGCCATATATACTTAGTTTAAAACATTTTCTAAACAGCTCAAAGACCGTCGTACTAGACTTTATAGACATCTGACGCAAGTTAAAATTATAATATATTCTTAAAAATTCGCTTATAATCTACATAATAGCAAGTATATTACTAAACGGGGAGAATATACCTAACTACTGGTACACACTGAGATTGTAACAGGATTTGGCGATTGGAAACATCTAAACAGGATAATGCGAGATTCTTCAACTTCTGACAAATACAGGCTGCATTTTTAAAACAGCATTTAAACTTTTTTAATTGTAGTGTCATAGATAGCCACTCAAATATTTTTAAAATTATTTTTCATTGTAACAGCACTGGCCGCATATAATTTGAAAATATAGGTAGGTATTGATTTCGAATACGTTTTTTAAATTTCATGAATGTTTCCTTTTTACGTGAAATACTTCGATCCTTGTGTAACCTTTCTCAACGTAGTGTACCAAATTTTGTCATTTTAATGACGAATTATCAATTTTGATACATTAATTCGTTGTCTTCTTAGCCCGCATTTGACAAAAGTTTAATACCATAGACAACATCAAGTGTAAGATCGAAAAATCACGTGACAATGTGAGTATTTAGATACTAAGTGAACGTAATATCTAGCTACGTTCCACCTACATTCTTACGCTATAAATAATCTAACATATATTTCAATCACATAATTTTGATATGTTTCAGGATTTCCGGTGCAGCACCTTTGTGACTACGCTTCAAATTGATATGACGTTAAATGTTCCTACTAAAAGGGTCTATAAAATGTTTAAACACTACAATATCGATCATATTAAAATAATTGTACTTTATACGCTACTGTATTTATCTATAATATGATTTGTTTTATATACTACGATCTAAGATTACATTGATATGTATCCGTGGTCCTATTTTGGATTTTCCCAAAAGCCAGATATAAAGCGCATGCATTCTTTCACCGATTCTTAACCTAAGGACATTTTCTTCCTAACATCGACCTTCAGCTTTATATCTCGCTTAAAATGGACGCATTTCGTTTCGCCGGAGTCGCCTCTGATATCAGTTGTGGGTAGAAGAGAGGATCAGGTTTGGGGCGACACACACTCGTCGATTCACACCACACGGTATCACTGCCAGGGTCATCACGCAAGGAGTCACCTTCCAATACCTAGCAATCGAAATAAGTTCAATTTCCGTACAAACCAACTGCCTTACGTGATCGGACGCGAGTACCTAACTCTGGCATAAAGTTAAAACTAACGAAGCGTACAAAAATATAACCTACGAGAAAATTAATACCTACTTGGGATTTCAAGCTATCAATGTAAATCAATAATAAACACGAGATGATGTCCGTGCAGCTGTGTTTCTACGTGGCCGGTTGTAGAGTGTATCAGTTGCACGGCACATCTCGTTTGATATGGATCTCACACATTCTCACAGGGGAGTGGGATTAAAAGGAAGGGATTTACTTTCTCCTATACTTGAAAGGATCGTAGGGTAGGTAGCTATAGAAGGAGGAGCTGAGAGGAGCGAATTGTACAACGTGGTAGTAGTCAGAGGCAGACTCCGGTGCTATTCAGTCAAGGAAACCGGTGTTGACGAGCTTCTCGAGGAAGAACTTGACGTCACCCAGCTCAGAGTCCTTGATGCCGAGGGATTTCAACATGCCGAGGTCGCCGTTCTCAACTGCCATGAACACGGAGCGCAGGTGCTCCAGGTCAGATCGCATCAAGTGCAGAGCAGCGCCGAAGTCTTCGATAGTTTGAGATTCTGAAAAATATATTTAGTGTAATTAATTTTTAATACTACTGCTTTCGCGAAGAGATTGTCGGAGTTGTATTAAAAGTGAGACGCTTCGCTCGCTTACTGTTAAAAGGTTCTATGTTACAATTTTAACATTTATTTAGTTACGAATATGACTTATTTAGAACCATGTAGTATTCATAATTACATTAGCAAAAATTGTAACTTAGAACCTTGTATTGGTGAGCCAGCGACTTTACAAAATATAAATGCTGTTTTCCCGTAACATTATGATGGCTAATCAACCAATGTATTTGGATATATTGATAGGCCTTGTCATCCATATTTCTCAATGCAAAGCAGATAATTCCCGTAACAAAATATTTACTTACCAGAAAGAGCAATGGCGACCTTTTCAACGCCACCCAGCGGCTCGAGGGCATCTCTAGCTTTGCTTCCGAACAGTTTCTCCAGGTAATTGGGTCCATGGGAAGCCAGCAGCGATTGCAGGAATGATGCTGTTTCTTCCACGGGAGGACGCTTAGCTGTCAAAGAAATTTAGATACAATTACATGATGATCAAGTGTTTTGTTTAGAGTAAACTGGATAGCATACATGGTGGTGGTCAGATGAAATTACCTTACAAAGAGTTAGGTATTCATAATAAAATTTTCGCAAGACCCGTGGCGCAGTTGGCTAGACACCAGCTTGCGAAACGAGAGGCCGCGGGTTCGATCCCCGCACGGAGACAAAAGTTTGTGTGAACCACAAATATTTGTTTCGGGTCTGGGTGTCTGTGAGACCGAAAAGTCTCTCGTAGTATCTGATACCCTCGACACAGGATTTGTAGCCTAGTGTGGGGTCAGGGCTATGTATGTGACTGTTGGGTGTATTTTTTTAAAAATTAATTCTTCAAAATCGTGATGGCCTCGATGACTAATCGCGCGGTCGTGACAAACATATCTGCATTCGCGTGTTTAAATCTCAGGTAGAGACTTATGACTTTTCAATGTTGAGGCTGATAAGGAGGCCTATGACCAGGAAAGAGACTGGACTGATATAAAACAGAAGGCTTTTTCATTCCAAACTCTAAAACTATAACTAGCAAACCAACGTTTTTATTTTACTTGCATAATATCAAAATAATCGACCGCAGCCTTTTTTATGCGCAAAAGTAATCAAATTCATACCTCCTCCACTGGGACTGTATTCAATATCAAATTTCACTAATGGGTACAGGGTCTATGTAATTAGACGGCATCCTAAAGGTCGAAGCTTTCACCAAGCAAACATAATTACAATCAGTTGCTCCGAACTAATCTCATAAACTGAACGAGCAAATTGAACCGGAATATAGTGAGGCTTTATTTGGAATTTCATTTGAGATCAATGTTGATGGAAATAATTAAATTTAGCAGGATTTAGATTATAATAGATCTGAACGTAATAAATTTTGAATGCTTGTATAGATGGTTTGGTATTTATATTAATTTTCGAAGCATTTTTAAGTGGTAGACTCGTGCGAATATGGAAATATGTACGTGCGTGATATAAATCTTTCACATACAATTAAAAATATTGATAAATTTAACCATCAAGTTACAAAAATATGTAAGGAAATATAAACATGGAAAAGATTTTCGCGTAATTAGTTTAATGTTTTAATAAAAAATATATTTATAATAATACAGCAGAAATAAATTAACAGTCAATGTTTTAACAGCAAAACAGAATTTCTTAACAGCCCATTAAGAAAGATAAATTTAAAAGAAACGCCGCTAGAATTAATGGATTCCCGCGTTTTAAGTTTTAATTATTTGAAATGTTGCCAGCGAAAATAATTATAATTTCTTAATTAAAACTTTGGAATAATCATTCGCTAACAGATCTTTTACGAAATATTCCGTAGACATGATTTTATTTTCAGCGCGTTTTTTTTTTAATGAAGACCTTAATTTATACTTTTTTTCTAAACATTTTATTTAAATACTCTTAGTATCTATGTACTAGGCTGTAAAATAAGTTTTAATAAATAGAGTAACTGATGAAGTATATTGTATTTATAGGTGTTTGAAACTGATGTCTTTTTAATAGAAAATAGCTTATTTCTCGATAAAGTTTAATTACAACTGTTACAAGTGGAGATCGAGAACTGGAAAACTTGGGTCCGCTTAATAGATTTCAACTAATATTTATCTTATTAGTTCGTTTTCGCAATAAAGGTTTGTTTTCACTGCTCTTAGCTCGCATTTGTCAAAACACCGTCTTAAGAACGGCTATGCCAACTAATCAATTAAGTTTATCCAGTAACAACGTTTCATGCTCCTTTATTAATGAATATTTATGTATGTACATACATGTAATTATGACTGTGTAAAAGTTAGGATGGGGTTGTCAATTATTTTTTTTTATAAAAAGCCCGAATTAAATGAATATAAGCAAAACCTTTCTTAAGATATTCAGAAAGTGTATACTACATTTACATATAAATATTAAGCTTTTTAGACACTGAAGATTTGTGTATGACAATCTTTTTGGTACCACTCTAGAAAATTCCATTTCCGTCCCTATTCGCGGAAAGTTGGTAATGACAAAATTCCATCACAAAATTTCGTGAGATCGAGCCACGCCTCAGCTACAGCCCGAAAAAGAGTTGAAAGCCTTTTCAGCGAATGGAGCGGAAATATATCTCAATGTAAACAGAAATGGAGGACGTTTTGAGTACATCGTGGGGAAACAGGTGTGAAATGAGAATTTATTGCATGTTGCTGACCTCATTTAAAACATTACACTGAAAAATTGTAGACTTTTTATAACTTCATCATGGTCAGCTGATTATCACTACTAGGCACAGGCCTCCTCAACAACTTACAGAGTTTTTAGGCGTTAGTTTAAGAAGTACGGATTTATTTATTGTGGTGGAGATTTTTTACTATCTATCATTTATAGTTTTTTTTGTCTAAGTGGTCACTAACGTCAAGTTTTACTCCGTGTATTAGCATCAATGTGTTTGTAATCGCTATGGCAAATGCCTGGTTTCGATCACGGTCATTTATATCCCATACACAATGTATATCCCATATGGGTGATGGATGAGGAGAGCCGAAGATCGAGCCCAGTTTTGCCATAGGAGAGGCCTATGTCCAACAGTAGACTAATTAAAGGTAGTTGATGATGATGCCATCAAATGTGCGGTAAGACAACAACAAACGAAACCTTTATTTACATAACATTATCAAACCCATAAGCAAATAGTTATTAAGTAAATTGGACTCAATTCCCCATTCACGCTCTGAATACGTTCGCAAGTGCTCAGTTGCTTCAAATATTAAATTTTAATGGCGTCGTGTCAAAGAGAAACGCAATACGCTCACCAAACTCCTTGCTCCGCTCTCATTTAATGTAATAACTTTTCTACACACGTATACTTTCTGTTATTAACGCGGCCATGTTTGTATTTCCCTCGTTTCAAAAGGCTGATGGAATTATTGAGCTAATATTGTGTTTGGGAAGTTACGCCTTTTGTTTATGTAATGTGTTTGATATGGGTTGTGATGTGACTTAATTTGTTTATAAATTTGTATTTTTGGGTGTATTTAAAGTCAATATTGATATTTAAACATAATTACTTATATAAATTATGTTAACTGTTAATATAATCGACTGCCTCGTTGTATCGCAGTACAGGTTCATATGGTCCTGGGTCCTGGGTTCGATTCCTGGGTGGGCAGTGTTATTGAGTTTTTTCATTAGAAAATTCCCTATTGGCATTACGGGATATGTGCCCAAAATGGACAAAAGATTCGGGAAAAGTGATCTTTAAAGATTATTGAGAGCCCCGTGGCGTATTTGGCTAGATACCAGCTTGCGAAACGAGAGCCCGTGGATTCGAATATCGTACCAATTCTCAACTCAACCGTGTGATTCTTATAGACATCCTAAGTGTGGGTTCAGAACTATGTGTGCGATGTTAAGTATACTTATTTTTTATTATAGATTTAAATTTAACTTAATTAAAAAACGTAATCATTACTATATTTTTTATGAAAAATACTCACTCAAATTTACATTGTAACAACATATTTAAATATTCAAACCAATTTACATATCTAAGCAGGTATTTAAGAACTCCTAAAGCCTTCTAAAATTGAGAAAATTCAGTCTCGATTCGCCCCGACAAGTCGAGACAATCCATTGTTCTTAAAGGCCTAACACTGCCTGATAAAGTCTAAGCGATTGTTGAATTTCTCTTCGTAAAGTTGGCAAACGGTGGCACCGCGATAAAACAACGAATATTTAACTCATTCGCAATTTATATAAAATTTTACGGACACAATTTTCGTCGCGGTGCTTAATTTTGGAACTCTGACAGACTAAAGTTATTTTTAGGTTAGAATAATGTCAAAATGGATTGACTTTATTTTAAGCGTTGTAAAATTTTAGCTGAGCATTTAAATATGTTTAACCGTTTTTCGGTCAATAAGACTGAGGTCTGATGTCAAATAATTACGTAATTTACTAATTAAATAAGTTTATTAAATAAGTTCATTATTATCGGCAGCCCCAGGACTGTTTCCAGGATTAATTTCAACTTGTTACCCCAAATTCTATTCGACGGTTGTGTTATTCCTTACAGTGATAAAGTTAAGAATTTGGGAATACTTCTTGACAAAAACTTATCCTGGGGTCCCCAGCTCCAAGAAGTTAGCCGCAAATTATTTGCTGCTGCGGGGTCCCTGAGAAGACTCCGGAATTTTCTTCCTATTTCCACGAAAATCGCGCTTGCACAGTCCCTCCTCTTTCCTCTCCTTGATTATGGTGATGCTAGCTACCTTGATCTCACTGAAGCCCAGTTTGATAAACTTGAGCGACTCCAGAATTTTTGCATTAGGTTCATATTTGGACTTCGTAAATATGACCACGTCTCTGAATTTCGAATAAAACTCAAGTGGCTTCCTATTCGTCTTCGCCGAAATACTCGTATCCTCTCTCTTCTTTATCGTACTCTTTTTATTCCTTCTTCACCATTTTACCTCAAGGAACGATTCCATTTTCTTAGCGGTACCCATGCACGACCGCTTAGATCACTAGAGAATTTGATGCTAGAAATTCCTAAACATAGTTCCTGTTTCCTTGGCAATTCGTTCTCAGTCCATGCTGCTCGTCTGTGGAACGAACTCCCTTTGTCCATCAGGCGAGCAAAAACGTTGTCTGCCTTTAAGAGTAGTCTCAAAGCACATTACTCCAAACCACTTTAATTCTTAGTATAAAATATATTTGTGTATTCAGCTTTTCTTAGTTTTGCTTTATTTTTGTTTGTTTTAATATTTTTTTTTTTTCGTTTCTTTTTGTTATGTCGTTGTTGTTGCTGTCTTTCTGTTTTTTTTTGTATATTTATAACCACGGTGACCACCCCTTTCTATTCACTTGTAAGTTCTGGGTTGCCTGGAAGAGATTGCTAATAGCGATAAGGCCGCCCTTTGTTACACTTTAGCTTATAAGTTAGTATTATTTTATATTTTATTCCTGTATCTGTGGTGTAAAATAAAGCAAATAAATAAATAAATAAATAAATAAATAAATAAGTACCTACATTTTTACATAGATCGATGCGATATGATTGGTATAATAACAATACTTTTTCTTACACTCATTTACACTTTTTCTGTGTTCAATTCAATCGGAACAAAATATCAAACACACTTCGATTACACTTGCAATAGCATACATAATATGTAGCGTACATATGTACGTCCCATTATTGGGCACGGTCCTCCTTTACAACTGAAAGTGTTAAGACCATACTCCGCGTCGGCCTCGCGAACTACACACTTTAGAAATTCCTAAGATCTTTTAATATATATCTTTTAATAATAATATATATTTTCCTTCACCGTTGAAGTGCAATATTCTTACCAATGCAATTTTCATATATTGCATAATATTAGTTAAACTAGTTGCGACCTAGTTTGATTAACACAAATTGTATGTCGGTGTAAATGTCAAGTGTGGGCTCAGACAGGTCCTAAATACATTGTGACCGCAAATTGGTTAATTCCGCAGTCGCCGGTGACCTGTGACCTCAGCTAAGTGGATCAGGTGAGCTGAAGATAGGTCAGTTCCGTGTCGGAATGAACTATACTAGACTGTAGGCAATTTAATTTAATGTTCGTTGATAGAGCTTGCGTTAATGAGATCGGGAAGATTTATTTCTGTTTGTATGTAAGAATTTTTGTTAATAGCAAAACGTAGTCAAAAATATGAATATGAAAAGCTATATAAACTTGTAAACAGCAATATTCTCTTCCTTTACTACGGAGGTCTTAAAAATACTGGCGAAATGCGGATACACCTTTAGAGCGGGGGCACACGATGCGTTGCGGCGCCGCACCGCAAAGATTTCACCGTGATAGCGGGCATACGAGCGGTGCGGCGCCGCGACGTTGTTATGTCGCAGCGGCACCGTACCGGCGTTGGACAGTCTGTTAATGAAAATGGATAGTAAAAGACGTCTGTTGTTGGCCCTACTATTACGCCACCGCCGAAATCGACGTAGAAGCGTACGACGATACTGGATCTCTCCTTTTATTGCACTAAGGAACAGTGATGGACAGTTTTTTCTCCAAGAATATAAAGAGTTGCTGTTAGACGAAAAGAAGTTTTACAATTTTTTTCGAATGAGTGTGTTAAGTTTCGAATGTTTATTGAAATCTTTAGAACCACATATACGGAAACAGTACACTAACATGAGGAATCCAGTGGAGCCAATAGAAATGCTGGGCATCACTTTGAGGTAAGTAATGAAATTTTTTTTTTGAATAATAATACTTTTTTTATTTTCATAACGATCAAAAAAGGAAATGTTAATAATCATAATCAATCTTATTAATCGTCTTAATTACAAATTTGCAAAATCGTACTCTACGCTGTCTTGAGATGTTTCACCTGGAGATGTCAATAAATTATAATCTGAGCTCAAGTCTGTTGGAGTGTATGTACTTCTGTAACTTCTTGTATGATACCCTTGTGATGATGGCTGTTGAGACGTTTGTTCAAACCTAAATGCTGATGATTGTTGGGACATTGAGCCATACCGCATTTCAGTGATAATTTGTAACACTTTGCTTTGGAAGGTGAGAGTTTGAAGGTCTGTGAAATCTTGAATTGATGGCAAAATACCCTTAAAAAATGACAAGTGGCGATCTTCGGGCTCCTTAAGGGCTTTTAATGCTTCCTTTTCGAAATCATCAGCTTGCATGGTTCTTTTGCGGGTGATAGGAACATAACGTGAAGGCTCCGGTGCAATATCACTTGTAGAATCGGTGTTGGTTTCTCCAGCTACGTCTAAACTACTGTCTGTCTCATTTTGTGCCACTTTTGTTAAAAATAAAAGTTGATTGTAAAAATGATATTTTTTCAGTTTTTTAGCGGCTGAGCCAGATTTAGAAGCTTCTTTTAACTTTTTTAAATATTTATAGAAGTTATCTTTGACACTCCTCCATTTCTTTACTATATCATTACCTAAAAATAAAATGTTAACATTAAGATTACATGAGATTTTATTATTAAAATAAACGTTTTTGTTACAGGTATCTAGGAAGTGGAAATTCACTACAAGATTTGGAGTACAAATTCAAACGGGGAAAATCTACGATTAGATACATGATTAGGAGAGTTTGTCGTGCTATATGGAAAAATCTTCTTCAAGACAACATTCCCGAACTAACAACAGAAAGACTCAATAATATTGCATCTAGTTTCGATTTAAAGGCGAATTTTCCTCACTGCATCGGTGCCCTCGATGGGAAGCATATTCGCATGCGTAATCCTGCAAATAGTGGCTCGCTTTTTTTTAATTATAAAGCCTTTTTCTCTATGGTCCTTTTAGCTGTTGTAGACTCAAACTACAAATTTATTTTTATCGACATTGGCGCATACGGTAAAGAGTGCGATTCAACTGTTTTTCAAAATTCAAAACTATATGAGAAACTCATTAACAATGACCTACCATTGCCTGGTCCCCAGCCACTGTGTGGTTCCAATAGACCAACCCCGTATGTATTTGTGGGTGACGAAGCTTTTGGATTGAGTAACCACATTATGCGTCCATATGGAGGTAACAATCTCAATGTTAAACAAAAGATTTACAATTATCGCCTCAGCAGAGCCAGAAGATATGTCGAATGCGCTTTTGGGATTATGGCGAATAAATGGCGCATTTTTCACAGACCGATAGACGTGTCCTATAACTTTGCTACTGACATTGTAAAGGCATGTTGTGTCCTACACAATTTTGTCGCAGATCGGGATGGTTTTCGGCAAAAGGATAAATTGGCAATAACTGACGATGAATTTCACTCATTACAACCTCAAGATGAAGAGATGACAGCAGCAAATGTCATTAGAGATGAATTTGCAAGCTATTTTATGAGCAACAGAGGGTCTCTACAATGGCAGCTCCAGAAGATTTGATCATCATAAAAACATTAAGAGGATTTATACAGTTTTCGGCAAAAACAGTACTTTTCGAAGCCCATAAAATTGATGAAAGACCCATCGTACAAATACGTTAATAACCAATTATTTTAGGGAATATTGTCATCAAAAAAGATAGTTAAGAACATTTTAAGATTTTCGCGTAAATTTTGATAAATAACAAGATAACTGAGCTAAGGTTGTCATAAATTAACTTTTAGAGTCATTTTCGAGGCTCAAAATTCGAATTAATTCATAATTATTATGTATATTTAATCAAATAAAATTTTGTTGAATTGGATTAAAAAAAAAATAATCTTGTATTTGAAATTATACTTATTCAATAATTATGATTTCATTTCATTCCATATAATGAGAAATAAGTAAGAAACGGCGCGCGGGCTTGTCGCTGTATCGACACTCGTCGCATTTACCTAAACTCGGCGAGCCGCGTGGCGTTTTAAACGTTCTTAAATAATTACTCACCTATTTGGTTCTTTATATCAGGAGCAAAATTATCATAGTCTGGAAATAAAATTTTGGCAATTTGCTCCCATGCTTTTATTTTCATTGTTTTATTTTTAAAGTCTTCATTGGACTTATCCCAAAGGATTTCCCGTTCTTGGACTAATGTAATTAGGTAGTCTATATCAATAACATCTAGGTTCGCACTCATTTTTTAAAACCTCGATCACAATAAACAATAATATTAAGAAAAAAATCGAAACGAGCGAGCGTGTGTCCTTCCTTGTGACGCAAAACAACTGAGCGGTGTCGCTCCGACGTCGCAACGCATTCACCCCTCCCGCCTCGTCTTGGTGGTTGCAAGTCCGGTGCGGCGCCGGAGCGCATCGTGTGATATGCCACAGATATTTCTATGTAAGACGACGCAGCGACACCGCTCCGTCGCCGCACCGCCGCCGCAACGCATCGTGTGCCCCCGCCCTTACTTATGCTCAGAACGTGACAAAAAATATGACGTTAACGTGGCTTAGAGTAGTGATATAATGCCACTTTGTATATCTTAAAAAATATGATCCGTTATTTTCCCCTGCATTTTCACTTATGTACACTAGGATTGTCAGAGGCACGCTCAAAAATAATAGTGAACCCTTATTGTTAAAAGTATTCTTGTCGCATCATAGTCGGCTTACATCTGCTATGGTTTTGTTTTTCGCAATTTTTATCGGAACTCTTAATATAAATTAAAACAGTGCGCACTTACATCAGTACACAGAATTTATCTCCACACTAAGGCTAAAATTAATACTTTGAATTAAAACCTGGATGTTTGCTAAACTGGAATCTTTCTCAATAGTTTTGATATATTATGGCAAGAGGGTTTGGACATACTGTGGGATCAAAATTATGCCAGTAATGATAATAAATTTGGAATACTACAGGGTGTAACTCAGTACATTTTTATTTGCATCGATCTCAATGCTTTTTGATGTCTAGTAGCACAACTAAGCCAGTTTTTTTACCGACTCTAAAAATATATACGAGTATATTCATCATCATCATCAAAATCAAAATCATTTATTTGCAGATATGGGTGCGACATTGTAGTTGTTACATGTATATAAAAACAATAAGGTGCATTATCCATATCCTACCCACAAGGCATGCAAAGTAAAAGTAAATTAATTTCAATTTTAACAAATGTAGGCATTTACAAGGTTGCATCTTGTAAGTATTCTGTGACTGTATAATAGGCTTTAATTAACAACAGTTTTTTGACTGCATTTTTAAACTCCTTTATATTTGACATCTTCAGAATCACTTTAGGCAAATGATTGTAAATACGAGGCGCCATGCAGAAAATACTCTTGTTTAGTAATGCCGTTTTATTATTTGGTAAACATATTTTAAACACGTGTCTTTTACTATTTAATTGTCTAAAGTAGTACATATGCTTCTTAACAAATAATGCAACCTCTAATATATAAATACACGGTAAAGTTAGTATGCTCAACTTTATAAACATTGGCTTGCAACCCTCTGTTTGTTTTATATTTGTAATGGCTCGAATACATCTCTTTTGCGCCTTAAAAGCAGCTTCTTTTTCAGCAGAATTGCCCCAAAAAACAACACAATACTTTAGAAGAGGCGCGACATATCCGTGATAGGCGACAAGAAGTGTCGCGCAACTGACCGTCTGTCTCAGCCTATATAGCGCATAAGAATATGTGTTCAGTCTAGAGCATAACACATCAATATGTTCTTTAAAGTTTAATCTATTATCAATATTTAATCCTAAAAAATTTGTAGTATCTACATCCTGAATTTTGGTATTTAAGTAATTAATATTTAAATTTGATATTCTATTTTTTATACATCTAAATGTCATTATATTAGTTTTATTGAGATTAATATGTAAGTTATTTGATCTTAACCAGTTTATAATATTTTTAAGAGTCAAGTTTATTTCAGATTCTAAATTTAATCTACTGTCCCCTGAGAATAAGACTGTACTATCATCAGCAAATAACACAGTATTGTATTTAGTTACTTTAGGAAGATCATTTATGTAAATAATAAATAGAAGTGGGCCCAATACACTTCCTTGTGGCACACCTGTTGTTACTGCTTTACATGTTGATGAGTAATGTATCACTTTCTTTGCAATAGGGCATATTCGTGTTATTTGTGTAACTTGGGTTCTATTACTTAAGTAAGATTTGATTAAGTCATAAATATTACCTCTGACCCCATAGGTATACAACTTATCTAACAATATATTGTGATCCACATAATCAAATGCCTTTGTAAGATCCATGTAAAGGGCACATACTTGTTTACCCTTGTCCATATCAGTCAATATAGTATGTAGGAAATTATATACTGCTATGTCAATAGATTTGTTTTTTCGAAATCCAACCTGTTCATCACATAACAATTTATTTGATTCAAAGTAATTATAGATACTATTGTGCATCACTTTTTCAAATATCTTTGATATGACTGGTACAAGGGCTATAGGACGATAACAATTCATATCTTTATTATCATTTTTCTTAAACATTGGTTTAACTAAAGTTAATTTTAACTTTTCTGGAAAGATTCCATCTGAAATACATAAATTTATTATATAGCTAAGTATGTATGATAGCTTGATAGATACATGTTTTAAGATTTTGGTTGATATGTCATCATATCCAGTACTGTTTGTATTTTTTAAATCTCCAATAATCTTATAAATATCTTTTGGTACAGTAGGATGCACAAATATTGAGCTTAATACAGACGGAATATTATGATGTTTTGAGGTGTTTGATATATTGCTGTTACTTGGATTAATAAAAAAATCGTTAAAGTGATTAGCAATCTGTGTAGGATCATTTACTGTCATACCATTTGTATTTATTTGCTGTATGTGATCCCTTGGTATATTTAGTTTATTAGCATTGATTATTTTCCATGTAGCTTGTGATTTATTGTGGGCAGTTTTGATGTAATTATCATTACGCGATTTTTGTGTGAGTTTAATTATACGCTTTAGCCTTGACGATAAAGAAATGAAATTACTCTTATTTTTTTCTGTGGGCCTTTTTCTATATTCCCATAGAAGCTGTCGTTTCCGTTTACAGCATACTTTGAGACCTTTTGAAATCCATTGTGGGCGGGACTTAATTGTTATTTGCACTTGTATTAGCGGAAAGCAGAGATTATAGAATAGAGAGAACAATTCATGAAATTCATTAAATGCCAAATTTGGCTCTGTACTATTAAAAACATCAGTAAAATTGAGGGAATTTATGCATTTTTTGAATTTTTCGATATTTTCTTTAGAATAGTCTCGTTTTTCTAATTTCCACGATTTAAGAATACAACTAGGCTTTACTGGACATACAATCAATTGTGCTGAGTGATCTGATAGGGCCAATTCTACCACCTTTGCAGTACAACCTTTAATATTGTAAATAATGTTATCAATGCATGTTTTACTTGATAATCGCGTTGGTTCATTAATGCCTAATTTCAGGTTGTAACTATGCAGGATTTGCCTAAATTCCTTTACATCATGGCTCTTAGTGAGGACATTTATATTAAAATCGCCACAAATTATTATTTTCTTTCTACTATGACAAAAGTGGTTTAGGAGAGAGTTAAAGTTATAAAAAAACTTATTAATGTCATCTAATTTTGGCCTTGGAGGCCTATAAATACATATGATATATATATTATGATCTTTCAGCTCAACACCAGAACATTCAAAAATATTTTCTATGGAAAAATTTGTAATTTCATGTATCGGAACAAATTGCAGAGTTTTTTTTACTAAAATACAGGACCCACCATGTCGGGTCTTCCTACAATAACAAGAACCTAATATATAATTAGGAATATTCAATAGACTCTTATCATTTACTACCATGTTGTGTTCTGTAAAGCATAAAACGTTTATACAATCATCATCATTGTCAGCCAATCGTGGTCCACTGCTGGACATAGGCCTCCCCCAATGACTTCCACCGGGATCGGTCGGAAGCCGCCTGCAGCCAGCGACGTCCCGCGACCTTGACAATGTCGTCACGAGTATATTATGCATCGGATATTCCAGCGATGTCGCATGCATTCATTTTAAATATATATGCTGTACATTACGAAACTTTCTGCATTAATTTTAACGAGCAGAACTATTTCCTCGCAATACAACACGTCGCTTCTATAAAACTTGTCATTCGTTCTGAAATAAGTTCTTGATGTTAAAGTGCAAGAATGTGGTTTGTTTTATGTTTGCTCTTTATTGTAAATAAATACTTAGATTATTTTAATGAAGTACATTACTGCGTTGTGGTCTCGCAGTACAAGTGCCGTGACGTATTGAGTTCTCTTCTTCCTCTCATCAGCCCATATTCGTCACAATGCAGGGCACGAGCCTCGTCTAACATCATTAAAATAAAAAAAATAAAAATAAAAAAATAAAATAAAAATAGCCTTTATTGCTGCTTCTTTTCACACAACATTATTTACAACTACATCATGATATTTAAATATATACTATGAGATAAAAACTAATAAAACAAAATAAACCAAAAAACTAATACTATTTTTTTTTTTTCCCTATTTATTTTTTCCATTTTTGTTTGAAACAGCTTGTCCGTCGACAAAGGCCTCCTCTAAAGATTTCCACATATTCCTGTCTTTTGCTATACGGGTCCAAACAGCACCAGCTAGTTTTTTGAAGTCATCTTCCCATCTTTTCGTTTGCCTGCCTCTATTTCTTTTGCCATCTCTCGGATACCATTCAGTTGTCAATTTACTCCATTTCTCCTTGCTTTCTCTTAACATGTGTCCTGTCCAACATCATTAGTTTTCTCCAAATAATTTTGTTAATTGTTAATTATCTCCAGGTTTTATCCCTCATATATGTAGCCGTGCAGAAATAAACGTATCTAACTCAAATGATTCTGAATAATGTACTAGAAATCTTTTACATTTTAGTAAGCTCTTACGTTATATAAATGTTAAAATAACATTCAAGATAACAGAATACAAACGTCGTTCTGTGTTCGCAGAATTACAACATTATTCGAGTATTATATCGGTTCATGTTCACGAAAGCTTTTATCCTAAAGGAATCCTTTTTAGTGTGTATTTTGTTACTAAGTGTGTGTGTGGCGTTTGAGAAACTTGGTTTATAAAGCTATTATTTTGTCTTTGATATCTGAGTAGATACAATAAGTTATACCGTTATTTGATGATAGTATTCTATATCGAAATTTTAGCACATTTTACGAACTATAATAATATATATAAGCTATAGTTAATATAGTATATAAATTTTTGATTTATATTGACATGTGAGTATGACTAACATATGTTTTTAGCGTGTGGTTTGGAGCGGTTTAGGTGAGCAGTGAGTGTTGATGATATGCAGTTTCGATGTCCCAGATCCTTCAGTATTAATTAATTTTCCATTATAAACACATCACTATAAAAATGGCGTTTGAAAATCATTTCGAAAAAGTATGGTCTTGAAACTGATTTAAATAAATTAATTTAAACAAACAAACAAACATACCTCACGCCTATATTCCCCGAAGGGGTAGGCAGAGATGCATTTCTGCACCCACATTTCGCCAGGTATGTTCCAGTCCCACGTAATAGGGGGCGAGCCTATTGCCGTTTATCGGGCACATTTCCAGACTCCGTGCTGCTACTGAGAATTTCCTAATGGAAAAACCCAATAACACTTTGCCCGACCCGGGAATCGAACCCAGGACCTCTAGATCGCACGGCACACACTTGTACCGCTAGACCACGAGGCAGTCCATTAATTTAAATTAATTTAAACTCATTGTATAAGGTAGACTGGTAGAGAATGCCACGAGCATTAAGTCCACCTATATACTGTTGTGTATACGAAGATTTACAAATAAATAAATATGTTAGTGGGAAAACGCCTTTGCTTACCCATTTAGTAATTATTCCAGTGCAAATATTTTCACGTGTAATAACAGACTACGCCCATGTTTATGCCCCGAGCAATTTGTATCGATCCGTTCGCTATAAATAGAGCTTTTGCAACCAATGAAGGGAGAGCGCTAGTTTGAAATAATTGTTTCATTTTACAACGAATTATATGTATGTTATGTATAAGTATGTACATGACCTCACGCCTGTATTCCCCGAAGTAGTAGACAGAAGTGCATTTCGGAACCACAATTCACCAGGTGTCTATAGTCATCATCGTCATTTTGAAAAGTCAGAGGGGTGTGCCTGGGGTTTGAACCCGCAACCGCCGAGATTCTCGACCGTGCGCCTAAACCTCAAGGCAATCACTGCTAAGCGTTAGGTATGTATTCTGAGTTTGATATCCGGGTCGGGTAAAGTGTTAGTAATTTACATGACGCAGTCATATGTGTAGTAAAAAATTTAAAAATAATATTCAAAAATGTTATAAATTATTACAATTTTAGTGGCCTGTACGGCGTTTACCCCAGCCATTTACAAATTTCCTTTGATTGTTGAAATTAAAAAAATCACTTACTGCGATTTGTAATATAAAAATTGCGTGTCGCCTTACGTATTATCAAGTCGTACAAACGGAAGTGTTGTACATAATTCTTGAAATCACGCCATCCGTACAGCGATGGATTGTAAAATATGTTTTAGTGTCGTTTAATTCAATTTTCCCTGCCATTCTGCTGTATTGGATTTGCTTGCCCTCCCCTGAGTATAGCACTTTCGTGTTTCGGAACTCGCGCTCGTGTCTAAAAATTTCTTGAATAACTTCTATTTGGAATTTTATCATACTTTATTTGGCAAGGGAGGTCTTTGAATTTTCTAGTTCTCTAGAATTCGTTCAAAACTTTGAAGACAAAAGGCATGTTCTGTTCCGAATATTTCTCAGGAGAAATCATGTCAAAGTCTTCCATTCAAAATTACAACACAAATATTACTGAGAAACTAGAGGGATTGTTACGACAATCACGTGAAGATTTAAAAATAAGGTTAAAGAAAAAGGGTCACTTGGTCATACTAAACCGAAGGCTGATAAGACCTTAAGTAAGGTAGCCATGAAAGTCCAGCCACAAAATAGAGTAACGATCTCATAAAAGTCTCAGTTTATCAATAGACGCTCATGTTGTCAGGTCGTTATAAAAATTATGCGTTGGACGTCCTACAGCTAGTAACATGGTTGTAAAGCTGGTGATGGCCTAGAGGTTTAGGTACGCGGTCGTGAATCTTGGCGGTCGCTAGTTCGAACCCCAGGCACACACCTCTGACTTTTCGAAAGTTATGTGTGTATTCACATTGAATTATCACTTGCTTTAACGGTGAAGGAAAACATCGTGATAAAATCTGCACACCTAAAAGTTCTTAGGAATTTCTTAGGTGTGTAGTCCGCCAACCCGCACTAGGCCAGCGTGGTGGACTATGGCGTAAACCCTCTCAATGGTAGAGGAGACCCGTGCTTAGCAGTGGGCGTATATGGGTTGATGATGATGATGCAGGTACCTAGTTTAAATGATATACACGCTATACCAAGCCATATAAGTATGTCCTGTTTGTAATCAGTTACAAATAGACTGAATTCATACATATGAAAAATGCTTTCGACACCCTGAATAACCGCATAATCACATAGACAGAGTGGTAAACTAAATTTTGAAATGACTGAATCTCACCTAGATTTAGAGATTCGATAAATTTTATTTTGTTTGATCGGAAACTAATGTAGGTAATATCGACAGTGATTACATACCCATTAGCGTTGAAAAAAAATTCCGATAAAAAATAGAATTTTCGTCATTTTTCTAACACCCATTAATACCAATAATTGTAGAGTAAGCTTATTTTTTTGTGACGAGATTCTTATTAACGCCAATAGCTTAGTAATCAATTTAAATTAGCTAATAGGTTATTACCTGCCTTTGTTTTCGATCGCGGTCTATACACCCTGTTTTAGAATCACTTCAGCTGACCAGATCAAATCTGCTCGGCGGCCAATTCGGGACTCTATGCTGCGCTCCACGATGCCAATGATATTAACCGGTGGCGGAGCATAGTAAGGAACGACTACTGCTGGTGCAGGGGATCAAGACCCTCGGCAATGAGGTGAAGGAGGAGGATCACTTACCAGCCGTGCACAGCTTGGAGTCCTCGTCGTAGCCGTCGATGCAGTCCGGGGCTCCGTCGCACAGGTACTGGATCGAGATGCAGTTGCCATCCACCGGGCACTTGAACGGCTCGTACGGATGGCAATACTCTGCAACAAATAGAGGATACATGAGATTTTTGTAGCATCTTTTGAGCCGTAGGTAGATCTACTACGAGACAAGATTTGTTTCATAAATATTTGTAATTTTGCTGTATCATATTGATGATGATGTCACCCTCGCTGATATGGTGACTGTTTTTGCTAAGGTATGTTCAAGTTGAGTGTAGTTTAATATGATATTATTGTGGGATTAGAAGAAATTTGTATCGGCATTGGAGATTACATACATTTTTCCCAAAAAATGTTTTAGATATTTTACTCCCCCAAGCCATTCAAACATGACATAAACTCTCTTAGAAGATAACAAAGCCCAGCGCCATGTCGTACATAAGGTTATATATAAAAAACTAAAAACACGAAATTAAATAACAGCTAAAACTCAGCAACTTTGTCAATTTACAAGCAATTAACGGAAGTCGGTATTCTCAAACGTAATATTCTGTTTTATGTTATTTTTAATGGACACAGCGGCGATTAGACCGGGATAATGTTATTAGCTTCGGAATGGCCGGCTGCTGGATTTGACGAGGGGATTAATCGGTGTCTCGGACTGGCCGGATTTTATGAATCCAAACATGTCCGGTAATTAAGATCGCCGAGGTCGTAATTCTGGCGATGCGTGTGAATGCATTATTAATGAAGGCGGAATTGGAATTTCTGTGGGTGAAACGGTTGTTTTACTGAATCCTTGTCCACCCATTGTTAAATATAAGCTTTCTGTGTTTCGTTCTGACCTAAGTACAAAACCCTTGTATATAATAGTTGTAGATTACATAAAAATTAGTCTTAGTGCAGGAATCAAACTCGTGGCCCCACGACTTTCTAGTTGGTGACTAGCCGACTGCACCACGGGCTGTCGATTTAGATTTTAGAGTTTCTAACTAGAATTACGTATTTAATGTTACAGTTCTTTGGCAAAATTAGAGCCAATTTTCATTAGCACTAAATTGAACTATTGTTCAAAGTTTTTAAACAACTTTCCACTTCAATGTCCATAATTTCTTCACGCTTCCAACTTATATACAAAGTTGCGAAGTATTTTACATACTACCCACAAATTACGCGTGAAGCCTAGAACTTCCTCAGGGAACTAAAAACATATTACTAAACTAACTATCCTAACTCTACTAACAATAACTTTGAAACCACAGCGCTGTCGGACGAAGCAATTTTACATAACCTAGTACCCAGTTGCGATGGTAATACATTTAGCGCTGCGAACAGTTTTTATATAGAAACTATGAAAATAATTGGTACTATAGTTCCATAATTGTTGTTTTATAATTGATAAACTTTCTTTTTGTTCATAGCTCTGTTAATTTCAATATTAAACAAACTTTGTTGTAGAACAAATATTTAGTTTAACCCGTTATAAAGTTGTAGCTATCTTTATTGGCCCTCTGGGTGTCGGTCTCCACTGCAATTTGGAGGGGATTGGCCCTAGTCTAGTACACTGGCATAGTGAGGCTTGGGGAGAAGTCTTTACGTTCGACACTTTACGTACGTTTGTCGCTTTATAGCTTTATATAATATAAACTAGCGACCCGCCCCGGCTTCGCACGGGTGCAATGCTGATATTTAATGGATGTTATCATACATATAAACTTTCCTCTTCAATCTTCTTAAAAAAATCCTCATCAAAATCCGTTGCGTAGTTTCAAAGATTTAAGCATACAAAGGGATATAGGGACAGAGAAAGCGACTCTGTTTTATACTATGTAGTGATACACGATATAATACAGATACTAAAATACCACCATCACCAAATAAATACACTCAACATTCGAATACATAATTGTGACCCCACATTAGAATACAAGACCTGTGTCGTGGGTCTCAGAAACTAGTCTCACAAGCACCCAGATCCGAAACAAATATTTGTGGATCACACAAAAATTTGTCTCGGTGCGGGGATCGAACCAGCGCCCTCTTGTTTCACAAGCTGATATCTAACCCCTAGAACAACGGTCTTTTATTTTAATCTCTTGTAATTAGAATTATAAGAAACTATTTTTAGGTTTGAAACAGTTATAAATATTACTTGAAGCTAGCTTCTAAAACACAGCAAAGCATCTAAAGGTCGCCATTAAAATTAAAACACCAATTAGGCATTGCGCGGCACGAAGTTTCTGTTGGGCCGAAAGGACGGGCTGGAATAATCTTAAATGTCATCCTAATTTGGATGAACTTTTAGCTCTCGGGTATTTTAAGAATTTGTTTTAATCAGTGAAGTGAAATGTGGCCGAAAAATGGAGATAGGCTTGCCTTTGGGAGTACAAAAATTGCTGGCGAAATGTGGGGGTTGATATACAGGATTTATATTTCTGTCCCTTTTAGACAAAAATATTTTACTGTTTTAAAGCAGGGATGACTTAGAGTTTTAGGCGCGGTCAAAAATCTTGGCCGTCGCGACTTCAAACAACGGGTACACACCTCTAACTTTCAGAAGGTATGTGTGTATTCACGGTGAAATTTTACTTGCTTTAATGGCGAAAAAAAAAAACAATGTGATGAAACCTTATACCGCCAAACCGCATTAAGACAGTATGGTAGAGTAAGAGCTAAACTCTCTTAATAGTATATTGGTGATGATGATAAATTTTACGTATACGTCTTTACGCGCCTACAAGTTATTCGATGGGTTTATCTTTTTCTATATTAGCATTAACCCTTACCATGACTTAGGATTCGATACTAATTATTCTGTGATTAGCTCTCGCTATCCAGTTTCTACCTTAAAACTAACGAAAGAACTATTAGCTCTTAAAGCAACAAACGATATTTATACTCAGTTTTTAGTAAAATAAATTAGGATGCAAGCTTTATTACAAACCATTCATTACCAACAGAACTGCAAGAGAACAGCTGCGAGAATTTCCTTGCCAAAGGATATGAAACTTTATGCATAATAATTTAAAATGGAAACCATATTACACGGGTGGTGGAGTGTAAAAATGCAAATTCCAGAATATTCCGGAAGAGACCGACCAAGTGAGAAATTCTCCGTGCATTCGTCGGTTCGCCCTAGGTTTATGTGTTGATATTTCTGCATCTTGAAATATTTCTGTTGGTGAATATTCATTTCAATTCTCCGGATGAAATTTATTAGTTTTGTTGTTTATTAGATTTTTTTTATACTAGTTCAGCTCATCACTATTACCTGCGATTTAAATCAAAAATTATGATACCTAAGTAGTATATGTTCTATAGCAGTCTTTTAATTAATAAAAAATCTTATAATTTTTCTTTGATACCAAATTTGCGAACTTGCAGAGCCCTTAATAGGTACATATTAAAACTTAAGAAGCAGCCAACAATGTCTGTAGATGGAAATTTAAATTTTTTAGTTCCTAGAAGTTGAGTAAAGTTAAAGAAGTTTTACTAATCAGTAAAATCGGGAATTATTTTGGATGAACAGATAACGGTAACACTAGTATTTATAAAGATAGCAATAAGTGAACTCTTATCATTATTTTAAAGAACATTGTTAATTAAAAAGAATCTCACAGAATCCTAAGCTATCATAAGATTTACCTTTAATAGCTGTAAGATTTATTAAGGATAGTTCTATTCTAGACATGATTTAGATGGAAAAAAAAGGTAGAAAATTAATGTAACAGTTAACAGTAATTACAGACGAGATTCAAGGAATTGGAAAGCAACTGCGGCGTCACTAGCGATTAAGCTTCTTACGTTTATAAAGCTAGAAGACTTTGGAGTGTAAGTTAAGACATATAGCGGATTAGTTCTTTTCGGGCTTAAAGTATTATAATATGAGTAGGTATAACACATTGTATCAGATATCAATTTGCTTATTGTAATAAAAATTATTAATGGTTAATTTCAGTTGTTTCTATGGCTTTCTGTTCTAACCTTAACAAAAAAAAACTGAAGACCGAAGAAGTATTTTATCAGACCGTCTAGTAATGTATTAAGATGATGATTGAACTTTGCCCTGGCAGTTTAACTAAAAGGCAAAAATTGTGGTCAATGTTGTGACTTTATAGTTATAGTAGAAAAGTAAATAAATAAAAGTCTAAAAGACAAATAAGGCAGCAAATAGTTTACATAAAAACGCCAAAAAATTAAGTCACTGATCCATCTAGCAAAAAAATTCACGAACGTAATTATCAACAGCGCCCGCCTCCGCACGCCAAAGAACATAATGGCTTTATGTCAAAAATTACCTCCGACTTTCCAACAAAAATGCCACTACAGTTTTTCTAATTCTACATCGTCTCACGCTAATTTCTCGTCCCGGCGGTTGTGAGAAAGGAAATTGCGTCCGCCTTTGTCCCAGATAATAAGAGCGCATTTCCCGGGGGAGTTTAGTTAATGAGAGACAAGCGGAGATTCTTGGAGTTCTCACTGCTTCGAGATAAGACGGGCATTACGACTCTGGAAATAAACCTGCTGTTTCAGTTCAGAATAGTGTTTATTTATGGATAGACTAGATTTAGAACAAACTTACAGAACTTTGCTGTAACTATCTTACGATCCGAATGGAATAAATAGAGTATAAAATACGTTTTAGTTTCGAGCGTTTAATTTTATTTTAGAACTGGCTGTAAAAGTGGCTGTTTTCGCATTTTGTAGTTATTTTATCGAGCGGTTATAGTACCACATTGCACCCCGTAACGTCATTCACACAGAAATAGAGAGAAAAATCCTAGCAATATTCAAGAATATCTTTAAAATATGTGTGTACTCGTTGGTTGCTGGTTATGGCTCTGAAGAGAGAGGCTCGGAGAACGGAAACATATGTCGGTGTCTGTGGTGCAGTAGATAATGCCGGAGTAGGTCCCTTACAAAAATCCCTATACTAGCATACAGTCCAAAGATTTAGAGTATATGTTAAGAGTATTACAAAGGTCCGACGCCTTGAGACAGGTGGCGGGTAATGATTTAAGGACAACATAAGACCACTATGGTTGGCGCTTACTTGGGCAGGCCTGTGTTCAGCAGTGGACGGCGATAGGCTGAGTATACACATATACACACGTACCAGATCGCTTGGTGTGGTGTCCGTACAGGCGGTTGAGGTCGAGCGCGAACACGCTGTGGGGCAGCGCGCAGCTGACCGCCGCCAGCGCCGCCACGCACGCCGCCACTCGGCACGTTGACATGGCTGCAGAAAATAAACGGAATATTAGACGTAGCAAGTCTTGGAGTTATATTGGAAAACCCCTACCGTAAAAAACCACCATCTGTTACATTGTTAGGTACGAGCATCCTCCAAAACTGAGAGGGTTTAGGCATTAATTGTCTACCACATTAGCTTATTGCAGGTTGGTGGACTACCTAAGAAAATTTATGTAAACACTAAACCTCAGTTATAACCATTTGTATCAACTACAATGCGGCTGGCTAGCCCCTACAATCCAATCGAGGTATCGCTTCTAGCTACATACAAGAGAAATGTACAATTTACCAAGTAATTTAGTTCTCCCTTCTAAGCTTAGTTACCGATACTCTAATACCAGCAAATTAATTTAGTCTTCCATGTAAGTTTAGATACCGATCTACCTTCATGTAACTAGTTTAACAAAAACAAGTGTTACCTTACTTTCCAAACTTGATGAAACTAAGCCCCCCAACTAGTGCTCCAGTATAAGCACACAAAACAAGATGTAGTCACGTAGAACCCAACTGGTCAAAGTAGGGTAAATATTGACTATCGAACGGTAGCCGATACTAAACTCAGTCCAACTTTAGAGCTGCTCATTAATTTCCAACTCCACACAGCGGTAATTTAATAATTGGTTAGTTTGAAAGTTGAGCAGCGCTTGCTTATTGCCGGGGAATTTATAATAGTTATTTATTGGTAGCCAAACTTTTTATGTATGAGTTAAGAACAATATATGGAAATTTAAAGTTTACCTTAGATTTCTCTGAAATTAATTCTAAGTCTAAGGACTACGTCATGGTAATATAGCACAAGTGTGTTTCGTAGGATCTTGAATTCCAGGTTTCGATTCCTGGATATTATCCGTAGCAGCTTTGAGTTTTAAAATGTGCTCGAAAAACTCAACCCTAGTACCTAACATACTACTGGTACACATAGAGGTATGTGTACTCATTGGCGGTGCTTCCACAGTAGCCAAAATCATATATTAAATTCTCATTTATATGTCAAACTCGGAATTTCGTAATGCAAACTGGGCTTCTGTGCTTCTATGGAAATACTGCCAATTCCTCTACCTACCCTTCCGAAGATATTGTAGTGAACATACGCTTTGTAATCAGAAGTACGGAAACATAAAAACCAGTATATATATTCATGAAGTGATTAAGCAGTACAGCACTCGTAAAGTCTGTCAGAGCTTCAGCCATTAAGCCGTATTGAATGTACTACAATCGCCATAAATTCGATACTTCGACGTCACAAGTTTGTAGAGGGTTGAATCTGCAACGAGGGTAGTAATGACCAATAAATAATTTATTTATGACGCTGAATCACGTTATTTGGGATAAAAGGCATAATGGTAGGACATGACGTAAATTCAAAACATTATGTAGGTTTATAACATATCTTTATAGATTAGGGCTGAGAATTTATTTGCAAGGAGATTTAGTATCCTAATTAGTATATTAAATTTAGGAAATTGCTATTAATGAAGTGTTTTTAGCAAAATGCAGCTAAGTTTGTATGCCGCACGTTACAAGGGACCTATTATCACTGAATAGTGAATGGCCGAATGAAAAAAATAGCCCGAATGGGCTTGTTTGCAGATTCTGTGCTGATATTGATAATTTAATAATCTAATGACACTTTTCCTAATTCGGAAATTAATCTAAGAATGAGCTTCATATCGCATGCCAACGGAATCAACGAGACAGTCGAAAAAAGAATAGATTGCACAAGGTAATACTTATGAGGCAATCTAAAAAAGAATGACTATAAAATCATGAAGCGATTGAAGTCAAAGGTGATAAAAGACACATTTTAAATAAACCCAGACAGAATGAACATTATTCATGCCTCAGGCATTAAGTCCGCCTTTACAATTTTGATATTGTATGAAGTGTAAATAAATAAATAATTAGATTCTAAAATCCACAGAATTTAAATTAGCTGCATTCTAATCTGCAGTGCGCGGCAAATTATACACAATGTCAACCTTTAGAGCAAACATTAAACTAACTTTTATAGTGTGAATTAGTATGACTTATGAACTAATTAAAAGTCACTGTGAATTCATTTACTCGTGGCTAAAGCGACACTTAATTAACTCTCTTTTTAGTGTTGTTAGTAGATACTTAAGTATTAAAAGGTTTGTTCAAATAGTGACTATTCTGCCTCGTAGACTTGTGGCATTAGTATACGATTTCGATCCCGAGTTCAATTGAGCAAAATGAATAAATTATACACCCAACAGTCACATACATAGCTCTGACCCCATATTACGTTACAAGACCTGTATCGTGGGTATCAGACACTACGAGAGACTTTCTCGGTCTCACAAACACCCAGACCCGAAACAAATATTTGTGGATCACACAAACATTTGTCTCGGTGCGGGGATCGAGCCCGCAGCCTTACGTTTCGCAAGCTGGTCAACTGGGCCACGGAGCTGTCAAAATGTTATTTTTTCCTATTTGGAAATTATTAGTAGCAGAACGGAGTTTGGTATTGTGCCCGAAGAATGATATTTTTCGCCCTATATTACGTGAGATGAACAGATGGTTTAAAAAATTTGGGTGTTGCATTGAAACCTTTGCCAATCTCTCGGGTTTACATTATTGTATGAATAAAGTAGAGTTAATAATGTAAGCCGTTGAATGTAAAACGATAAAGTCTCTTAACAAGATTGTAAAAGGATAAGTTGATAAAAACCTGCAAAAAGTTTTATTTAAAAAGTTAAGGAGATATGCTCGAGGGTAGGTTATGAACAGTATATTATGAACAGCTCAGGAATAAAATAGACGATTAAGAATAATTATATCCTGTTTCTATTATAACGGTTTTGTAATGAAAGAAGAAACTCATTTAAATAAATCCATACAAAAGAAATCCATTGTTTTTTCATGAAGTCGAAGGCTTCAATGACCATAGTTAAAAAATTGTTACTGAAAAACATATTTTGTCCCCTCAGGCTAAAAAGTAAACGTAAAATAATATTACAATATCTATATAAATTTGATATCGTTCGTGTTATTAAGAGTAAAGCCTAATTATGTCATCCAAATAAACGTGAATAGGGTGTGTTGAACGCACAAACCACAAAACAAGATGGCGCCGCGTTAAATGCGAAATTGGCAGCTAAATGAACACAATTTCCTTTGGCAAACAAATGTGTAACGCCGCCTGGTGTGTTACTCGGGAACTAATTAAAACTTGGCGGTTTCAATGCATTCACTTGTCATAATTAACCGAACTGCTTGGCTCGTTACTCGTTGTGGCAAAATGGCTGCTGTGATTTTACGAAATTCGTTCATTAATATAATTAGCTTTCAAGACATTGTCTGGGTTTCTTTGAAGAGCCTTTTCTGTGAAGATGTCAGTTTGTAAACAGTAGAAAATGTTTGCAAGATTCGTCTAATATTTGGATTTATTTTTTGGTTCGGGACGCGAAGACACGCATATTGATATTATATTGTTATATATAGTAGTTGGCTAGATACCAGCTTGCGAAACGAGAGGCCGCGGCTTCGAATCCCGCACCGAGACAAATAATTGTGTAATCTACAAAATTTGTTTCGAGTCTGGTTGTTAGTGAGACCGCAAATTCTTTTGCAGTTTCTGTTTCCCACAACACAAGACTTGTATTCTAGAGTGGGATCATAACTATGTGTCTAACTATTAGGTGTATTTATTATTATTAAATTGCATGCAAATGAATGCCACTTTATCTGTATTTTCATTTGACATGCAAGCAATTGGCGTGTCAATAAACGATTTGTTCGATAGAAATTGCGCGAATATTCAACGAACAGTTTCAAGTAATTTTAAAAATTCGATCACGCTCTTTACTTTAATTTGCTATTCGTAACGTCATTTGCATACTTCAATCAGTGGCGTGCCTAGGGTGTCAAACTAAGGCAAGCCCAAATGTTTATTTAGTAGCAGCATATTTTTTTGGTACGTAGGACTAATAAACCCCTACCGGTTAGTACTCACATTCACGTTTATAGCGTTAAGTTCGTTATTCGGAACTATGTAAGGCAAGTCGGGCTTTCGGGCTTCTATGGAAGTACCGCCACTGACTTCAATCGGCTGTTTAGCAGCGTTAGCTGCCAAGTTGAAGGTTAATAACAGAATTAGGTGAATACCCCATATTGTGGAAAAGATGTTTTCGTACTGGCGCTTCAAAGTGGGGATTATGAGCGTCAAGTTCTGTGCTCTCGCGAAACCTTACTCAAATTCAATATAAGTAAATGTTACACATAGTCCTGTCTGTATGTAGGGATCAAACTTACGTCCTTTCAATTCATAAGCTGGTTCTTAGCCAACTACGCCATAAAAACTTAGTCCAATTGTAAGGGGCCCCATACACCTACAATAATATTGAACAATCTTTTTATTGTTCAATAATATTGAACACCCCCTTTGATTCCAGACGTTCAATTAATTCTGTCAATAAAATTGATAAACCACTCTGATCAATATTTTCGTGCGAGCAACATGTCTGACGACGAAGTTTTGGCGGCAGCCACGCTGGTGATTTTGTTGAAAAGAAAAATAAAAAGAAATATATTGCGCAATATTAACCCTACACAGCGCAATAAAAAAATATTGATCAATAAAAATTAAGCTCCATCAATCTTTTGCTCAATCACGGCGCAATGCTTCAATATTATCCCTACACGTTCAATAATATTGTACAATCAGAATATTGATCAATATTATTGAAGGTGTATGGGTCCGGTAAGCCTCAGTTTTGAAAGTCTATTATTTTACAAAAATATTAATAAAATGTGGGTAAATTATGTTTTAAAAATGTATAAATACTGGCGACACTGACAGATTAATTCATTCTTGATTGAACGATGGAATTGTACACATCTGAAGTTTGTTATATATTTGTTTAAAAGAATATAAAGAGATTGGATAAAGGAATATAACAAGTTGAAACAAGTTTGTGTTCTCATTATTGAAAGTGTGGCTTACACAATATTATTTAAAATTGTGTTTTTAAATGATTACAACAACAAATACCCAGATGCGAAACAAATATTTGTGAATCACACAAGCATTGGTTACAATCCGGGGATCGAACTCAAGATAATGGCTAGAGTGCACTGTTTAACTAAAACTGTCTATGGCACTAGGAGGAGTCATGCGGTCTCAACGTCCTGGGTTCGATTAGGTTGGATATGTTCATAGATAAGATATCACGAAATTTAGTATTATGTATAATTCCGGCCCTTCTTTACCAGATATAAAGACAGTTCTCTAATTTCGACACAAAGTAACAATATTAAAACTCTATTAAAACTACAATATAGCTACTATACCCGTATCCATAAAATGACTTAAATGTCGTCTTCGTATTGTTTCTCAAAGAAACTCGTCATTATACCAAGAACAAGTTTCGCCTCTTAAAAGTTTTCCTATTTAGCTAAGTCTTTACATTTCCATTCTTTATACCCCGAGGAATACAATGAGCCACGCAAAGTATATTACGTTTTCGGAACAGCGAAATAGGTTTGTGTAAATATGTTTTTAGGTCTTTTTTGGGATAGCCTAGGTATTTTTAGTAGGTTTTATCGTCTTTTAGAATGTTGGAACCGCAAAGTACCTTTTCATTTTATTTTAGACTAGCGACCCGCCCCGGCTTCGCACGGGTGCAATGCTGATATTTAATGGATGTTATCATACATATAAACCTTCCTCGTCAATCACTTTATCTATTAAAAAAACCGTATCAAAATCCGTTGCGTAATTTCAAAGATTTAAGCATACAAAGGGACATAGGGACAGAGAAAGCGACTTTGTTTTATACTATGTAGTGATAATATCGTTCCTTAAAACTAGGTCATGTTAAAAACGAATGGAGTGATTCAAAAAATAAAATGTAAGAAATAATTCACATAAATAATTTTGCTTCATCAACTATTTTCATTATGAGCAAAGTGCTTGGGATTCCCGGCAGAATAGCATTCTAAGCTCACATGGTATTAATCTAAACGAAAAAGAACCCAGGGCCGAATTGGAAGAATTTATGGGGTCAAATTAGTGGATGTTAAACCAGCTGTTGTCTCACGTAGAAGTATTTCCGGGGCCTTTATACAGGGTGTATTTAGACCGTGATCGAAAACTAAGGCAGGTAATAGCGATAGTGATTACAAACCCCCTGGCATTAAAGAAAATCCCGACAAACAATAAAATTTTTGAGGTTTTCCATACAAACCATATCCTTTTAACACCGATGGTTGTATGGAAAACGTCAAAATTTTTATTTTTTGTCGCGATTTTTAATATCGCCAATGGGATTGTGATTAACCTCGCTATTACCTGCCTCAGTTTTCGATCACGGTCTAAATACACCCTGTATTTTTATTCAAATTAACATAATATATAGTGAACGTTATAAAAACGTAAGAATGTTTAAAAAATAATAGCAAAATTGATGTAATAGTGCATGGTATGTTTGCCTGTAAGTGATTCTTCCATTAAGTTGTTTTTCTCCATTTTATTTTTATAGTTATATAAATATGAACGTAAACAATTTTAGGGAAACCATACAAACAAATAAACATTTTTTAATCACTTGTCATCTATGGAGGAGGTTCTATAAATTCAAAGAAAATAGTACAACAAGCTTTTATCCCCTGACCCCCGCAAGGCTCGCCTAAATCCGCCCCAGTGAAGACCGAAAGCTTTTTACGACCGTACCGATTCATTTACCCGTATACGAACATTTTTACATTTTTATTACGGCGAAAGCATAATAACTCCCGTTTTCGTACAATACATTTCTTGGATCATTAAGCGGACCGCTGGATGTTAAATCCCCCTGTTTTTTCGACCATAAACCCGTGTAATATGTTTCTCTAATGATCGTGGAGATTTGTGGGTAGGTGGCATTTTATGGACATATATGTTGTACCAGCTCGATACATTTATATATTCAGCCTATCGCCGTCCGCTGCTGAACGTAGGCCTCCCCAAGAAAGCGCCAACCATCCCGGTCTTGTGCGGCCCTCATCCATCCTTTATTGATAAATTTGGTTAATTTAAACAAAAAAATCAGTGATGGCCTCGAGGTTTAGGCACGCGGTTGGGAATGTCGGGGGTCACGGGTTCGAACCCCAGGTACACACATCTACCAGAGTTATATATTTTTTTATCTAACTCAAACTTTTTGGGAGACATTTATTTATTCATCTATGATTTTAATATCACGATTACTTAAAATATTATAAAAGATAACTCAACTAACTAACAACGCATTGTAATTAATGCGACATTGGAGCCCGCCTAACCCCAACAATATTAAGTTATTCGCGCAAATAACTCATCTCATAATAGAGACGTGTAAGGATCTCACAAAGGCTGGCCACGTAATTTATTTTTGTATATGGCTTGCTGTAATCGGCTTATACTAACGTATGAATGGACTGGTTATATCCCGGAGGAGATATTCTCATAGAAAATCACCTTTATGTATCATATAGTAGAGTAATCTGTGCGAGATTGTGAGACGTGATAGTGTTTCTTGTATTCTAAGCCTTTTCTTCATGAATACATCTAACGCTTGTATTTTGAGAGTCGTGACGTCTTCGAGGTTTAGTTAAAAATCTCGAAGGTCGTGGGTTCAAACTCACAATGAATTATCACGCACTTTACTGGTCAAGGAAAACATGATGGGGAAACTGACACACTTAAAAAGTTCTCAGGCATTTCTTACTTCTCAAATTCGCTTCATGCCAGCGTGACAGATTAAGGCTTAAACCCTCTCATAGTAGAGGAGTTCCATGAATAGCAGTAAGACGCATGTAGGTTGATAACAAAATAAAATATTTAAAGAAACATTTACGTAACACACAAGCACACAAGTGCATTTCAAAGCAAACATTTTTCTATTAAGTGCGCTTGAGAAATCCTTATAAATCCCACGTTCAGAGCGTTTCAGGTGCACAAAGGGGTCGGGACGGTTCTGTAGCCGACGTACAACGTAATGCTCTCCTTGCAATAACACGTAGAGTGCACCTGGTTGTGACGAAGCGTTTTGCATTTTCCATTATTAAAGACCTGATTGTGACATAGGTAGTGGCATTTGTTTTTATTTTTACGTTAAGGTAAAGTATTAGAAAATGGAGACTGATTTGTGTTGGATATTTTTATACTCTCTATTCTGTTATATTAAGCAGTATTTTAGGTGATTAATTTTGTTTTCGTGCAGACAAAGGGACTATAAGTTTGTGTTTCTGCGAATTGAAGTTATATGCAGACAGTAATTAGTTGTTTTCTATCTTTGATACCTTCCGTGGCGCAGCTGGATACCAGCTTCCGAACTAGAGATTCCTATTTCAACTCTGTACCGAGATAAATGTTTTTTTTCATTACTATGTAATCACTTACCACTGTGATATCATATTAGAGTTTGGTTAATATATCTTTCTAAAACCACGTTCCATTAGCATTTTTTTTTACATTTTTTTCTATCATATTTCAAGACTCCGTTTTAACACTAAGAAAATACCCAATAGCATGTCATTAACACTTTTTATGTAGGTGATTTTTGTTAGGAAATATTTAAATGTCTGTTAGGAAAACTTCAAAAATTTGATTTTTTGTCGCCATTTTCTTTAACGCTTAGGGTTTTATAATTACTTTAGCTATTTCCTGCCTTACTTTTCCATCTGAATACACCCTGTATCTTCTTCTTCTTCTTCATCAACCCATATACGCCCACTGCTGAGCACGGGTCTCTTCTACCATTGAGAGGGTTTAGGCCATAGTCCACCACGCTGGCCTAGTGCGGGTTGGCGGACTACACACCTAAGAAATTCCTAAGAACTTTTTAGTTGTGCAGGTTTCATCACGATGTTTTCCTTCACCGTTAAAGCAAGTGATAATTCAATTTGAATACACACATAACTTCGAAAAGTCAGAGGTGTGTGCCTGGGGTTCGAACCCGCGACCGCCGAGATTTTCGACCGCGCGCCTAAACCTCGAGGCCATCACTGCTTGTATACTCTTGTATAAAGTTTACAAATACACATCTCTCTCATACAAGGGAGACAGAATATACTAACACTAACGCACAGTAGTTATGACACAAAGATCCCTTTAAGCCTCGCCCGGCTCATTACCCCGTCTCTCCAAGTTCCCAACTATACCTCGCAAGTAATTTAATTAGTACAACTGGAATTAAGGCTTAATTAATTTCACTACAGTTAGTACTTGCGAAAGTGGTAATGAAAACTCGCTTGTTTGTTGTGAATTAGCTCGGTAAAGTTTCATAGTACTGTGAAAATCTCTGAGCATTGACTGAAGATCATTCAGCCTGTTTTATTATGTAGGTCTGAAGATTTTTGTTATTTTCTTTTACATAAGTTGCATGAGCTAACAAAAGTAAGTTATGTATGTTAATGGCGTAAATAGACCGTGATCCAAAACTAAAAAATAAGATATAGAGATCATTATAATAATGTCGCAAAGTCTTTTGAGCTTATACAGAAGTGTCGCCACGGGTTTAGGCATAAGATATGGACATTAAATGTTTGGTGTGCGATTCTTAGCCCCGGGCTCAATTAGAATACCGGTAAATGTCAATAGATAAATCCTATTTTTCATTAAATTTAATGACTGAGGAAACGTGGGCATAAGCTATATGAGAAATTTCCTAAACCCGTCAAATCTTATATTCATAATAGCCTCATCGTAACAAACTTCATAATAAACGTATCATAAGCTTCATTTATTATTATTAAAGTAGATTCAACCGTTATTGTATTAAACACGACCAGACCACAACAGCTCTACGTATCGTTAGAAGTTTCTAAAACACCTGTACCCTAGGCGGGGATAAAGCGATTTAAAAACTTAACCCGTGTGTGGCAATGCATTTAAATGTTCATATTAGGGCCTTATGGGTCGAGTGTGCGAATTAATTGAGGATATTATACGTGACTTGATTATTTTGATATTGTCTTAACCGAGTTCGGTTTTGCCTATATCAATTGCCTATATTGCCTATATTCATATCGTCATCGTCTTTATCATCATCATCATCATCTTCATTTTGTACTCATCCCATTGTTGGGTATGGGGCTCCTCTACAACTGAAAGGGTTTGATTACCAGTACAACGACCAAGCGCGGGTTGCACTTTTAGTTAACAATAATCAAATTTAATAAAGTATCAAGCACGCAATAACAGCTTTTAGACACAAATCTCTAAGAAACTAGATCAATAAGAGAAAAGGCAGTATTCGCAGGTCAATTTGAAACCTTTTTTACCAGATTTTGACAAAGCTGAGACATTTATTATGTGTGTGGTGTCACTTTGTCATGTTGGATAATGCTATTTATTACTTCAAACCACTTTACTGGAAGGCGTATTTTGTATACGAAACGAAGGAAATCGAATTTCGATACAAATATTTACGGTACTACGTAAGCCGTAATAGAAAAACTTGGTGAAAATGTTGTATGGCAAAATAACCATAAATTCGTAAGAGAAAATGGTTTTTAAAGTTAAGACCGAAATAGTTTGCTTTGATTTCATTTAAAAAATACATAAACACAACTGCTATGTATATATGTATGAAGAAACAACGTTATACTTTTCGGTCTCACAAACACCCAGACCTGAAATACTAAATAATATGAGATCAAATAAACCTTTATCTTGGTCCGGGGATCGAACCCGCGGTGTCTTGATTTGCAAGCTGGTATCCACAACAGTGTGTGCCAACAGCATTTTGCGTCCTAGCTTTAGCTTTGGGTAGCTTTAGTCTTTTTATTTTTGTTGCCCTTAGCAATAAAAAACCAAAGATAACTACAACCAAAGTCAATTTTCTAAACCTACCACGCAAAAAGGTCGTCTATCCCTACATTGAACTACTTCTAAAACTAAACAATACATCAACCGTCTTGTTATTCCACCGCACCACAAACAAGTCGGGAAAGAAAAACAAGCATAGACGTGACAATAGATTCCGCGTAACGAGGGCCGCAGATGTTATCTGTGCGGGGTTTATTGGTATCACGAGGAAGAAACACCTGATGCCAGTTAGTTTTATAATGCAGGACGAGTATTTTTATCATACACAACATGAATACAATAATTTTGTTTTATAAACTACGTGCTAATGTTATGGGTAAATATTTAAAAAGTAGAATTTAAGGGCAGAAGTATATTTGTCCTAACTCCTTTGGAATACGCAAACTCAAAGTTAGGAAAATAAGTTTCGTACAAAACGTCAATAAAATAGTAATTTCACATAATATGCATACATCATTATCAACCAAAAGACGTCCACTGCTAAAAATAGTAGATAAAAGTTATAAACCGAAAAAAATAATATTGAACGAAATATATTGTTTTAAATAAGGCAATACAAATATTTCATCGCAATCCTAAATTAATTAGTAGTTCTCGGAATACGACATAGCCATTTGTTGGGTAGAACTCTTTGTTCCGTACATGTATTGTCAACGAAAATTATTTCTTAGAAGTAAAACCTTTACAAACTTCGCAAAAACAACGGTCTTTATTAAAAATGTTTAACAAGCCCCGCAAAAAGATAATTCACCGAAACACATTACAAAAACAAAAATAATAGGCGAAAAAGGGTTTGCGTTAAAAAGGCCCAGACAAAATTATTCCCGAGGGATGTGTGGCGTCACTCCGCTCCAACCATTCTAGAGTATATTATTTTAGGCCCTACGGGACGCATTAGACTATGAATCATTTAAACGTAGGTGTTAGTGGAGCTAGTAAACCCTTAACAAAAGGGTTACCGTGGAAAAGGGGCTTTTTGGGCTAAATTAAAATTTGAGCTAAATTAAAATTTAATTAATTTTTTATGCAGTGATGGCCTCGAGTTTTGGGCGCGCGGTCGAGAATCTCGACCGTCGCGGGTTCGAACCCCAGGCACACACCTCTGACTTTTCGAAGTTATGTGTGTATTCACATTGAATTATCACTTGCTTTAACGGTGAACGAAAACATCGTGATGAAACCTGCACACCTAAGAATTCTTAGGAATTTCTTAGGTGTGTAGTCCGCCAACCCGCACTAGGCCAGCGTGGTGGAATATGGCTTAAACCCTCTCAATGGTAGAGGAGACCCGTGCTCAGCAGTGGGCGAATATGGGTTGATGATGAAGAAAATTTAAGGCCTTTTAGAAAGTATAGACATAGAAAATAAACACCCAACAGCCTTATACATTATTCTGACTTACACTTACTTACAAGCCTTGTGTCGTGTTTATCAAAAACTAGAGAATTTTTGGGCTCACAAACACGTAGACCCGAAACAAATATTTGCGGATGGCACAAACATTTGTCTCGGCGCGGAGACCTAGACAACTGCGCCACGGGGCTAGTTAAATATTCTTACTAAGCGTTAGGTACAAAAGAGCTAGTTAGTACTTTTACTGCGTCTGTTCACTTCAAAATCAAGTAATATAAGCAAATAAATAAAATTATTTATTTATTTATTTAAGCTTCATGTACTAGATAGTACATAGGCGGACTTAATGCCATAGGCATTCTCTTACAGTCTACCTTAGGGGAGTGCAGAGATGAACCTCGGTAGGTGTATTGTGATAATATTACTTAAACATACATGCATAACAAAATCTCATCTCATCTCGTCAGCCTATCGCCGTCCACTGCTGAACGTAGGCCTCCCCAAGAAAGCGCCAACCATGATGGTCCGACGACTTGAGAAAGGTGGCGGGTAACGGATGGATGAGGGCTGCAGAAGACCGGGATGGTTGGCATACCTAAATACTCATACAATAATAATTATCGTGTTATAGTACATAGGTAGAGATATTTTAGAATGTGTTTTGAATTTTTAGTGTCCACTGAAAATCAGGGTTGTATCGTGGCTCGCGACACTACACGACGTCAACCTAAGGGGACACCTGTCACAGCCACAACGTGACATAGCACCCACATATATGTATGTATATGTTATTTTCCCAACTTATTACTTATATTGTGCTGCCTTTGATATTTTTTATGTTGTATTCTTGTGTCTGTGATGAATTGTTTTCTTTCTTTATTCTCTTTTTGTGAGATCTAAAACTCGATCGTAGTTCTTGAGACATTAAACTTGTATTGGCAATCTATATTTCTAACAATTTAGCATTGTATCTAACAAAACTGTCTTTTTATGACTAATTTAATATGGATTCAGAGTTGATGATCAAAATTTAACAGCTTTTTAACTCTTAAGTCAAGTTCAAATAAATATTTATTTCCACATTCAAACTATCTTAATAGTGCATGTGATAAGCTTATTAAAATCTATTTATATGAGACCATTAGGTGTATTTATAAAACGAGAAACACTAGATTTTAAAACAGCACTATGAAAAAGCAATTAGCTTCAGTAAACTAAAAAAAAACGCCAAAAAATATCAGCAATTTTTCCAAATTGACTTCAATACCGCAATATTCCGATCCCGCTCTCCAATTTCAATGCTAAACCACTTTTCTTATATTTCAGAGAGAAATACACCCACGTGTAGATTGGTGTAAAAAAAGCAAAACACCGAGCTATCCCGAACGCGTTTTGCATCGAAATTGCTTTCATAACGACCTCCGCCCACGCTTCATTCGCCGGAGTAATTAATTACATTCATTCATTTTGCCCATGAACCGGCCTTGTAAATCATCAATGTTATAGATTTTTTACAGACGCTCTTTTTGTTACTAAAAAAGGAAAAAATATTTCGATATTTCATTTTACTAAAGAGCGTTTCCTCCGCGGATTCTTATTAGATGTTCAAACGTGGCAAAACTATTTGAATTTATTTTTATGAGCGATTCAAAAGTACTGTATGCTCGTAGTGAGATCTAGGTTTTTTTATGATTGTAAAGTCAAAGTCAAAATTATCTTTTTTTTTAAATGTTATTTTGAATCGACAATCGATCTAATTCTTGGGTAAAAGTATTTTTTTTTAATTCTCAGTAGCAGCACGTAATTCCAAAGACTTAAACTATTGGATCAAAGCACAGCTAACGAAATAAAGTTTTAAATTACACTGGCTTACCCTTCGGAGCCACAGGCTTAAATGCTTCCTTATAAAAATCACTAACGTAAGACGAAGGTATTTTCACCTAATGAAAAACTACAAAATGTATTTTCTCGCGGAAAACATGTCTAAGACCGTTGACACCGAGGCTTTAGATAAATCTTACATCGAGGGTGCTCGCAAGCTCAAGACACCCCGGTTAGAATAACAATGACGATATAAGCTTTAAGCTTCGAGAAAGCTTTGGTACGTGCGGTTGCATCGTTTCAAATTATGTGGCCACATGTTGTATCCTTGCTATATTATTTATTCACTATGTTATACAAATTTTATTACTTCTGAGAATGATTAGCACACTGTTAGTGACATGGATATCAAACGTGGTACCTTATAAAATAATACTAAAGATATGGGATATTATTATATATAATAGATATAGGACAGGATATAGAATTATTATTCAGAATGTTGTTAGGCATGTTGGACCCCAAAACCCAAAAGGCTTCTATGGAAAAACCGCCACTAGTGATGTGGTGTTAAATAAATAAATAAGAATTTATTTTAAGTTAATAATGTTTTATCACATGTATCATGTCAGAGGGTTGTGCCCGAGTGTCGAACCCGAGACCGCTGCGATTGTGGCTTGGGAAAACTAGTGTCAAATTCTCAAAGCAATCCTTTTATACTACTATATTTTTATATTTAAAACAACACTTGAAATTCTATTTAAAAACATTACCAATAATACACTATCCCTAAAGGAAACCATAAAATCCTAGAAAATATCACCTACGCTTCGCTACGTCGTGTCTACGAAGTGCTACGAGCTCTACGACGTAGATCCCACTTTCAATTTATTTCTAAAAGGGAACTCGGTTTGTCTAACTAATGGAAAACGACTTGAGTTAAGATCGTTTATAGGAAACTTAAGTGGTTCAAAGCTTGTGAACTTTGGAATTTTAAGTTAAAAATAAATCTTAGAGAATTTATCCGTCAAGAAGACTCCAATAAAGAAATATATTTTCGTAGAAGTACATATTTCACCAGTTGTTATGTTTCTCATAGTAAGAAAATCTTTATGAGTTTTTACTTTCATAACTGCTTATTTCCCGAGGGAAATTCTTTTTCGGATTTTTCATCCATTACGTTATAACAGCTTGTAGAGGCATTTAACGGATTATTAAGAAAAGTGGAGTAAGAAAAGACGTTGCGATCATTAAAATAATAACACAATGCGTCATGAAGTAGCAATTTACAACGAAACAATACCTTTTTTTTAATTACTGCTATGAAATTATTATGTATTCAGACGTAGCAAAAATCTCCAGTTAAATATTTATTTTTGGACGCGGCTACAACCTCGCAACATATTACGTAAGACATATCCATTCCTGGCGAAATGTGGGTTTAAAATGCACCTCATTTGGGGAATATAGACTTGAGGATGTGTATTTAAAATGCACCTGATTCAGGGACTATAGTCGTAAAACTATATATTTATTTATGTTTTATTGTACACCATACAATAAAAACAACATAGCTATTAGTAATATCTCAATAAGTTTTATAAATTGCGGAGTTATCGCTATCGCCAATTTCTGCCAGGCAACCGCTAGATTGACGAGAAAGATCAAAAGCATACGAGTAGACTGGGTCGTCACAATTTATGTAAATGTAATGCATTATACAAAGAACTGCTTCTATATTCATATTGCATACCAATTTAACATTTTTTAAAGCTTAAAATACAAAATTTATATCTTAAAACC
Organism: Cephonodes hylas; assembly: GCA_030295005.1. Taxonomy (NCBI): domain Eukaryota; kingdom Metazoa; phylum Arthropoda; class Insecta; order Lepidoptera; family Sphingidae; genus Cephonodes; species Cephonodes hylas. The sequence continues at coordinate 9,807,121 of AP025382.1, forward strand.
CAAATAAGATAATCTGGTAATACAATAATTTTGTACGGTTAAATCCGAGTCTAATATGAGGGAGATAACAAACGGACAATAATTACGTGCGTGCAATTGTTCGGCGCATATTGTATTATGCAGCCAAATTACAAAGCAGCTATTAATTGAACCGTGAATAATTAACGCTGCGTTTGTAATCAGTCGGTTATTGAGTTGCTTATACCGAATCTGATGGCAGTTAGTTAATTATTGTTGTTTTAATTAATTGTTTTGTTTGATAGGTAGCTTATAGTCGGAATTATAACTCACAAAATAGTCAATTTTAATTTTAATTTGTAGGTACTCTCTTCTTTTCATGGTAGAAGAGGCCCGTGTCCAGCAGAAGGGCGTTTATGGGCTGGTGATAATGATGATGATGAAGTAATGATATTTGAATACGCGTCCACTGTCAAGTTACCTCAATAAAACACCCACGTAGTCCTATAAGATAATCATGCCCTTTTATTTTCTCGGCAGTTTTTCCTTGTCATCGCCATAAAGAGCTCTTTGATTTTTTAAAAACTCTAACATCGGTTTTTTTGCTACCCGAGTTGAAAACCCTCAAAATTATTATTAGGACAAAACAAAAGATATTTGTTACATGAAAAGGATCAAAGGGTGAAAACGTCTCTATTACGCTTCGTTATATCTAAAAAGGGTTCAAATGTCAACCCTTAAAGTACTGTTTTACAAAAATATTTAATATAAACTTGACGATGGTTCGTAGAGTTCTGAAACATTTAAGCGAAAATTGGATTTTTTTTTCATTATTATCATCAGCCAAAATACGTTAAATAAAATATTAAAAAAATATATTTTATCATTATCATAACTTACGTCCGCTGCTAGCAAAGTCCCCTAAAATATTTCCCCATACATTTTAAATTTAGTTATATTTTCATGTGTTGTTATATTTATTTACTTTCAAAGTCAAAGTCAAAATTATCACTAGTAAAATAGACGTTAACAAGCAGTTTTGAATTGTAAATTTTAAATTATTTCCCTTGGTCGAACTAATGGCCTCTCGTTTCGCTAACTATCTAGCAAACTATAGTACAAGACTTTCAAAATAAGGCGCAATTTAGTTGTATATATATTAGAATTCGTGAGAAATTGGTGCGTCAGTCACCTGTCAATTATAGTTAACTATCTCTGGTTGTGACAGACAGGCGGTAGAGGCGCACCTTGGGGAAATGTCGATTGGAATTTTTCTCACAAATGTATTGTATATTTATCGAGAATATAGTATTACTATTGTTATGTACATATGTATGTACAGCCGCACTAAGGTTTGTATTCCTCGATAAGGTAAGCAGAGGTGTAAATCTGAACCCTTTTTATCCCTTATTTTACTTTTGTTTCACGTTTCAATTAGTCCTGTATTCAGGTAATTTCTGATACTCCGTACTGCTACTGAGGGATTCCTAACGGAAAAACTCATCACAGTTTGCTTGACCCTGGATTGTAACCTAGGTCTTCTGTATATAATCAGTCTATTTAGTGCCGTTGATATCATCATCATCATCATCATCAGCAGCCAATATTCGTCCACTGCTGGACATAGGCCTCCCCCAATGACTTCCACCGGGAACGGTCGGAAGCCTCCTGCAGCCAGCGACGTCCCGCGACCTTGACAAGGTCATCGGACCACCTTGTCGGGGGACGTCCCACGCTGCGCTTTCCCGTTCGTGGCCTCCACTCGAGAACTTTTTGGCCCCATCGGCCATCAGTTCTCCGCGCCATGTGGCCGGCCCATTGCCACTTCAACGAGCTAATCCGTTGGGCTATGTCGGTTACTTTAGTTCTCCTACGGATCTCCTCATTTCTGATTCGATCACGTAGGGAAACCCCGAGCATAGCCCTCTCCATAGCACGTTGAGTGACCCTGAGCCGACCCATGACGCCTTTAGTGAGAGGCCACGTCTCAGTGCCATATGTCATCACTGGTAACACACAACTATTGAAGACTTTCGTCTTCAGGCACTGAGGTATATTGGACGAGAAGACGTCTCCTAACTTTCCGAACGCTGCCCAACCGAGTTGGATTCGACGATTGACCTCTCTCTCGAAGTTGGACCTGCCTAACCGGACCACTTGTCCCAAATAGACATATTCGTCTACAACTTCGAGAGTCGAGCCCCCAACTGCGATTGGGGTGGGCACAACATGGACATTCGACATGATTTTCGTCTTGTCCATGTTCATTTTAAGACCCACCTGTTGGGAGACTCGATTGAGGTCTTCGAGCATAGTGCTAAGGTCCTCCAGCGATTCTGCCATGACTACAATATCGTCGGCAAACCGAAGGTGTGTGATATACTCGCCGTTGATGTTGATGCCGAATCCTTTCCACTCCAAGAGCTTGAAGGCGTTTTCCAGCGCGGCAGTGAACAGTTTCGGAGATATAACATCTCCCTGTCTCACGCCTCTCTGTAGTGGAATAGCCTTCGTGCTCTGATCTTGTACTCGGACCGACATGGTGGCATTGTTGTATATACTTTTCAACACCTCGATGTACCGACAGTCAATGTGGCACCGCTGGAGAGACTCTAGCACCGCCCACGTCTCGATCGAATCAAAGGCTTTCTCATAGTCCACAAACGCTAAACAAAGCGGCAAGTTGTATTCCTCGGTTTTCTGGATAACTTGCCGAAGCATATGGATGTGGTCTATGGTGCTAAAGCCTTTTCGAAAACCAGCTTGTTCGGGCGGCTGGAAGTCATCAAACCTGCGTTCGAGACGATTTGTGATGACCCTCGAAAACAACTTATAGACATGGCTCAGGAGCGAGATGGGCCTGTAATTCTTCAGCAAGGTGTTGTCACCTTTTTTGAAGAACAGTACCACCACGCTCCCGCTCCATGCCTCTGGCGTTGAGCCCTCGAGGAGAACGGAATTGAAGAGCCTCTGAAGGACTTTAAGTACCGGCGTTCCGCCCGCTTTCAGAAGCTCTGAATTGATCCCGTCCTCACCCGGCGCCTTGTTGTTCTTAAGTTGCTTCAGGGCCATCTCAATCTCACACAGGCTGATGTCCGGGATATCATCACTGAAGTGGCGGATCAACTCGGCTCTCGGGTCTTCGGCCGAGCGAACAGCGGGCTTGGCAACCGAGGTGTAAAGCTGTCCGTAGAACCTCTCGATCTCCCTTAAAACCTCTGCCTTCGTCGACACTACGCGGCCGCCCTCCGTCTTCAGCCTAGACAACTGTCTTTGCCCAATAGACAAGTCTCTTGCAAACACTTTGGAGCCTCCGTTCCGCTCTATTATCTCTTTAATGCTCACAGTGTTGTGAGCACGGACATCGTGTCGCAAGGACTTCCAGATCCGTCTATTGAGCTGACGATATGTTTCGGCGTCCTCGGAAGACTGCAGCGCCATAGATCGACGTTCGGCCATGAGGTCAAGAGTGTGGACCGAGAGTTTTTGAGGTCTATCTCTGCGGCGAGGTCTAAAATGCTTAGATCCCACCGCATGGACAGCTTCTACCAAACCGCTGTTTAACTCGTCCACGGCAAGGTTTTCTTCCAGGCACTCGAAGCGATTTTTCAGCTCGAGTTGAAAGCTTTCGGGGTTTTGGATATGAGCGCGAGTAGGTCGGAGCGTAGACTTCATCAAGCGACGCCTTTCTAATTGGACGTTGATATTCAATGAGCCTCTAACCATTCGGTGATCGCTACCGGTTTTCACCCTGTTGATCACAGAGACATCACTGAATATCCGTCGTTTCGTCGTCAAGATGAAATCTATCTCATTTCTCGTGGAACCATCAGGGCTCAGCCAGGTCCATTTCCTGTGAGGCGGCTTCTGGAAGAAAGAGTTCATCGCAAAGAGTCCCTCTTTCTCCAGAAAGTCGGCCAGCCTCTGACCCCTGGGGTTCCGTTGCCCATGTCCAAATTGCCCCACTTTCAACTCCGCATCGCCTCTCATGCCCAACTTTGCGTTAAAGTCTCCCATAACAACATTGAAGTAGGTTTTGGAAGTATGTATGGCCCGACTTATGTCCTCATACATCTCCTCTACTTCTTCATCTGGGTGTGTCGAGGTCGGCGCGTATACCTGTATGACCTTCAACGAATATCTTTTGGATATTCTGAGTATCAGGTACACTACCCTGCTCGACACACTTTCGATGGATACGATGTTGTTAATGAGAGACCTGTGGACGAGAAATCCGACACCTCCTCTGGACTGTTGGTCGTCCCCCCGGTAGAAGAGCAGGTTACCGGACTTTAGGGTTATCGTGTCCTCCCCAATCCTGCGGACTTCCGACAACCCCAGAATGTCCCAGTGTAACCCGCTCAATTCTTCTTCCAGTTCGACAATCTTCTCGTCTGTCCTCAACGTGCGTATGTTGTGTGTTACCAGGGCCAGTCGTCGTCGGGGGTGGTAGCCGGGGCCAACCCGGGGATTCTTAGCACCCCCCGCCCCGCCGTTACTATGGCCGCTACCGTAGCCAGGAATAGCGGGGCTGCCGGGGACTGGGGGCCTGGTCCTAGTTTCCTTCATTGTGGGGATTTTGCCGATACTCGCCACGCTTGGCAAGCGGGTTGGCGAGCGCAGTAGGGGAGGCGCATTGATGACGCTGCTGCCCGTCATCAAGCGGTGGGAAGGGAATAGTGAAGAAGAGAGGAGGCTATGGGAGAGGAAAGTATGGCCTGTAGGAGTGGATACTGCAGTCACGGAAGGGAAGGTTGGTAGTGACTGCAGCAGCTCGGGGGCCGAGGTCGCGTACTCGTAGCACCCATTCTAGGGTAGGCCATGACCACTAGATGGGAGCATCCCTGACCAAAAACCGTTGATATAAAACCGTGAAATAGTTAGTATTGATTTCGATTCGCCCTGGAAATAAATGATTCTGCTTCACAAAGATTACAAAGAGCAATACTAGTTCCTTGTCGGTTTTTCTATGATAATGACTTCCTTCTGAACTCGGTGGTAAAACAAATATTTAAATGTTCCACTATTAAATTAATATGAATAGTATTTACTATACAAATTATAGTTGATACGGAAATAGAACCCAAATCCTTCTGGGTCGTGCGTCAGTACCGCAATAATGCTCACAATGTGGGGATTCGACACAATGTCCTTTGGGATTACCTCCACATTCCGGTCTGAATAAACTTTACTCGAAATAAGTTTCCTTATAAATATATTTCGCGAGGACTGCTAATGTATTTTTAGAATAGATTCCTTTATATTTGGAATAAATGTAATTTTGTAGAAAGAAGCAAATATAAATAAGTAGTTTGACGCTGACTTCTATATTCTTCTATTGTGGCATCCATATTTTGATGGCCTTGAGGTTTAAGCATGCAGTTGAGAACCTCAGCGGTCGCGAGTTCAAACCCCATATACATATTTGACTTTTAGAAGTTATGTTTGTATTTATAATGAATCATTACTAACGGTAACGGTAATCATAGTGAAGACACCTATACAACTAAAACTTCTTACAAAATTTGTAACAAACAATCCTTAAAATGTATTTTAAGGGTAGTAAAGTTGGTGTAGAAATTTTGGCATTAATATGTTGTTGCAAGTAAATGCGTTGCTATAAATCTTTCCAAATCCCTGTTATTTAGCGAATACTGTGAAAGCCTTTTAAGCCCAAACAAACCCATTAACTAACCGACGTTGACACATTAACACTACATAATTCTTCCGAAACCATAATAAAGGATTTACTCTGAAATACCGAGCTTAAAACCTTTAAAATTACAGAGAACGTGTACAAGAACTTGGTATTAACAACGCTAAGTTAAGTTGGGTTAAGTTGTAAACTTAACAAAAGCAACTAACCGACACTTCGCTGATTAGATTTCCAACTATTTCGAGTTTTCGACTTTAATTATAAAGGTGGTCCTGTCAGATACAATGTGTGCAGTTGTTAGTCCGTGTTAAATTTTATAAATACGGTTTTAGTTTAGCTAGTTGGCAGCCTTTGGGTCTTTTGGTCTTAAGGTCGGGTTTACGCTGCATAAATTGATAAACAAAGAGCCTGTCTTTGCTGAAAACCTTTTTTATGTCAATACTGAGTAGAATGACTTTAATTTTTAAAGTCAAAAGTCAAAGTCAAAGTCAAATCTCCTTTATTCAAATAGACTTTTACAAGTTCTTTTGAATCGTCATTTTTTAACACTTTTTTATACTGTTTTTTTTTAAACTAGTGCCGCTTCGAAACGTGTTATCGCTGTGGACAAGAAACGCCAAGAAACTCCCTCAGCAACACGATATGTCATTTTTTTTTTAATAAATTACAATTATAATCTAAAAATTAGATTACAATCTAATAATATTGTTTACAATTTAATGTCACATGGATACAAAATGCAGCAACATAACCTCCGATCAATTTACTTACTCCCAGGGGTTGTTATCTTCAATAAAATCAGAAATTTTATAATAACCTTTTTTATACAGTTTACCTTTAATCGATTTTTTAAACTTTTCTAAGGGAAGCTCCCTAATCCCCTTCGGGAGTTTGTTGTAAAAGCGTATACCTAGCCCCATAAAGGAGTTATTAATTTTCCGGAGACGAGTTACATGTTGAACAAGATTACATTTGTTCCTAGTATTTTTATTATGTACATTACATATTTTTTTTAATTTCTCAAGAATTTTTTGAACGTACAATAGATTTTCGTATTTAATTAATTAATAGCTACTTTTTTAAAGGTTCGATTTTCATCTTGCAGTGTTCTTTTTTCACTGTGGGTTAAAACGTGTCTGTTACTTGCTTAAAATAGAATTGACGAGAACACATTACACTAGAATGGAATTTCTGCCACCATTCGACTAACTAGCGTAAATTCGTACATATACTGGTATTTCCGAGCTAATACCGCCTCTCCTGATTTACATATTGTACCGGAATATTCCGCCTCACAAACAAAGATCTGACAAACTAAATTAGAACTACAGATGTCGCTGGAGCACAAGACTGTCTTAACATAGACGATACTAATTTACAGACCCTTCATATTACATTACTGGGCAAATTGATTCAAGCTCTCAGCGTTGGCAGCCCTTAATTAGTTCCCCGAAGGTATGTTTGATTATTTGTCCAATACTGTCGGGGGAGTGTTAGTCCCGTGAACAAAGCTTTGTTTTCCAATTGTTTGAACGCGTGGGCCGGCTGAAATAATCATTTGTATTGCAACATGATTTTTCAAAGGTGAGGCAAACATACAAAGGGTTCGGCGCAGGGATATGCTTTTAATTGTTGGAATAATACGTGTCACGCTGAAATGGGATTTTAAAAAACACGCTGTAATAGGGGCGTGTTTTAAGCAGTAACTATTTTAACAAAAGGCTCGATCAAAATTGTAAAATATTTTGTTGTTTATTCATATTTAAATTGTACGTCACATACATATATTTTCATTACGTATCCGCGCAGTTTTTTTCTTACACATTCCAGTCCATCCGACAGTTTTCTGAAAATCGAATACAGTGATAAGACCGCCATTTGTTTACCCGTATTTAAATTTTTATATCGTATTTTTATCGATTTTTATGGCGTGCAATAAAGCGCGATAAATTAACAAAAATAAAATAAGGTAATAAGAGAAACTATGGCCTAAACCCCCTCAATGGTAGAGGAGACCCGTGCTTAGCAGTAGACGTATATGGGTTGATGAAGAAGAAGAAGAATAAGAGAAACAGCTTTACAAAATGTGTTATAAATCGTGTAGCATTATTTAAACATATTGTGCATTGACAACACGCTCCTATGGAACGAGATAATTGACAAACAAAGCTACTTCAAGCGTTCAATTGTGAAATAGTCGATATACCACATGAGACACGCTCTAATGGATTCTTATTGTGAGTCTGCGATGTAGGTTAATTGGAACAAGCAACGGAATAACCAAGTATTGATAATTATTTTTTCCAGGCGAACGAGACAAGGGGTTTACATAATACACTTTGTTTAAAATATTGTGCGAATAAACACGTTAATTTGTTACAAAATATAGGTATTTTTACTTGGTACATTAGTAATCATCATCATCGCCCCGTATACGCCCACTGCTGAGCACGGATCTCCTCTACCATTGAGAGGGTTTAGGCCATAGACCACCACGCTGGCCTAGTGCGGGTTGGCGGACTACACAGCTAAGAAATTCCTAAGAACTTTTAGGTGTGCAGGTTTCATCACGATGTTTTCCTTCACCGTTAAAGCAAGTGATAATTCAATCAGAATACACACATAACTTCGAAAAGTCAGAGGTGTGTGCCTGGGGTTCGAAACCGCGACCGCCGAGATTCTCGACCGCGCGCCCAATCCTCGAGGCCATCACTGCCACATTAGCAAATATGGGGTGTATTTTGACTGTGATCGGAAACTAAGGAAATACCTACCTACGGTGATCACAAACACCTTGGCGTTAAAAATCCCGACAAAAAAAGGAAAATTTTGTCAATTTCCATACAACCATCGGTATTAAATGTTTGTAGTTTGTATGGAACCCGAACTAGCGTGGTAGACTAAGGCTTAAACCCTCTTAATGTCAGAGGAGACCCGTGCCCAACAGTGGGAAGTATATGGGCTGATAATGATGTGGAAAACATCAAAATTATTATTTTTACGGTCTGAATACACCTTGAATACAAGAGTGGTTTCAGGTAATAAGAACGAGAGATGTTAATAATTGGGAACACGCTAACATAGGAGCGTGACAATAAACATTACTATGGGTCTGCATATTCTGTAGGTTGAAAGAGCGGTAGTAGACAAAAATTGGAACACCTACATAAACTCACGCCTGTCTCCCGTTAGGGTAGGCAGAGACTATAGAGCGCCAAATGCTACGGTCCAAACACACCTCTTTCGCTTCCTTCACTGACATTATCCTCTTCGTGCATGCACGTCGGTTTCGAGGTCTCTTTATATTACCCTTTTTGCATAATTTACCTATGTGGTCTTTGTAAGTGAACCTGGGCCGTCCTCAACCGACTTCACCACTCACTTTCGCACAGTAAATCTCTTTCGTAACTCTGCAACCATTCATCCTTTCAATGTGGCCAAACCATTTAAGCATCCCCTTTTCAATTTTGGTCACTACATCGACTTTCAATCCACATTTTTCCCTTATCACACTATTCCTCACTCTATCTACCAATTTCACGAAAATTGACAACACGTTCCTATAGAACATTTACCCGACTAGCGTGATTACGCGTTGATTGCACGCTCTCTACACAACTGTAACACGTTTTCGGGTACGTAATTGAGTTACATTTTTCCAGAGATTTTCCATTTGATGTTAACTGTGTCACTGGGCCCGTGGTCTGAGTAGCCGCGTCTTGAAAGATTTTGAGTTCGATTCTCAAAATAGGATGGCTCTGGTAGTGTTTTTATCTCACAAATAATCGATGTAGAGTAATACTACTGCTTTGGGTTCGATAAGCGACATTATTGGAGGGTTGATAATTTAGGAGCCATTTTCATTTACTCTAAAATGTCTTTTTAGGGTATCAATTTTATATCTGGTTTTCAACGTATTGTCGGTACATTAGTTGTCATTCCTTACCAAACTACATTATTTTTCAATAATGTTTAAGTGTCTAACTCCGCTAATCCGCTCTAGGCCAACGTTATCCACCAAATCTAAACGCCTACACCCTTTCAATTATAGAGAAGCTCGTGCCCAGCAGTGGAACGTACATATAATAATCGACCTATGCATTGAATAAAGTTATATGTGCTTTTGCACAACTTCTCTTTCTCAACGATTTAAACTTAATTGGGCACAAAATTATCAGTAAATTTTTATGTTCTTCCAACAACAACAAAATTTATGATCATTATTACTTTACTAGTGCAATATATAAACAATTTTAACTCTATTATAGACATAAAAAGTACTTTGGTGTTATAGTCATAAGTAACCCTATTCGATGATGTGCTGGTGATGATATTATCTGGACTTTACTTCACTTAGTTCATCAGTTTTTATTCCGTGCCTTATAACACGATACAATAAATTTCATGACTACAACAAACAGCGCATGAATTTAAGGTGTAAATAATGTTAAATTTTTTCGTGTTAAAAACGAACGTTGTAGGATTTATTACAGTCGGAGATTACGTGGTATATTTTTTAAAACAAGCTACGATATAATAAAGTTTATAAATCACACTTAAGTCAGTTATGTTGAAATGAAAAAATAATTTCGGCACACAAAAACGAAATTCGGAATAGCAATGAATACGTAAAATAAACACTATTTTTTTCTTTGAAGATATATTGAACAAAGCAAATGTGAATTAATGAAGCGAAATATGATACTGATTTCATGAATAATTTACTGTGGAGCTCCTCATTTTGAAAACTGGATTTATATTTTACATACTAAACGTACTGTGCGGTGTGAATAGAAATTCAGATTGGCTTCAATCATTTTTTTGTTGTTCTAAGTTTCTTCTTCTTCTTTTTCATCAACCCATATACGCCCACTGCTGAGCACGGGTCTCCTCTACCATTGAGAGGGTTTAGGCCATAGTCCACCACGCTGGCCTAGTGCGGGTTGGCGGACTACACACCTAAGAAATTCCTAAGAACTCTTAGGTGTGCAGGTTTCATCACGATGTTTTCCTTCACCGTTAAAGCAAGTGATAATTCAATGTGAATACACACATAACTTTCGAAAAGTCAGAGGTGTGTGCCTGGGGTTCGAACCCGCGACCGCCGAGATTCTTGACCGCGCGCCCAAACCTCGAGGCCATCACTGCTTTTTTAATATAAATATGAGTTCGCTCGGACTCTCTTCATTCTTACTGATTTCAATAGTCATTTCAAGAAGCCCAAAAGCGTTTCACGTTTATTGTTTAATATCTCGTTTATTCTCATTTATATGTTGAAGCCTGTTAGGTAAAGATTAATTGATTATAGATAATTTTGATATGATATTTAATTATTATATATTTTAATATGCCATGTGGAGGCTGTTATCCTTACACCTGTTATCCTATTTGAGATCATTTTTCGGAATTTCGTAGGCAATCATTAGGGCTTCTAAGAAGGTACTGCCACTGAAATATATATACATACATTAGGGTGTCCCAGCTTAGTAGGGCGATTTTTTTTTTCTCGAAATTAGATACGCATACCCTATATATTTTTTCTAATTGACCCTAATAACTCAAATACTAAATATTATCGAAATTGGATAGCGGTAACCCGTGCCGACTTGATGGCAAAGTTTTAAGAAAAAAATTGTATGGTAATTGTAGAGCACATATAAAAACTCAATTTTTATTTTCAAAATTATATCCTATTTCACCGGTATTATATATTTATTATTAAAACAGGAATATTTGTGATATTTTAATTTTAAAGTTTTCATTTTACTGTTAGGATAAATCACAGGAAAAATTGCTTTAGTTTCCCTTTAAAGGTGACTTTTTCACGCAAATGTTGTATCAGTATAACTGCAATTTGCAGTATCACTAGCGACTTTTAGTGTCATTATTTATTTCTTAACTGCTTGAAAAGAAGTATAACTAGTCTGTGAAGTAAGCAACTCATTGAGAAAAGTGTCAACATTTTTAAAACGATTGAAGAAAAGCAAGCCTAGTTTTTGATCGAAATAAAGTCGTTTATATCTTTCTAAAAAAGTAAATCACGCAGATATCTTTCCAGGGGATATATGAATTGATGGATCCTCTTTAGTTAAGCTTTAAAATATTATCATTTTTGGTTCCTGGTCTCCATCATAGTGATATAGAGACAAGACAGCTACTTCATGAACCAAAGACCAAAAATGCTGAAAAATATTATGTATAGTCATTTCTGAGTTAATTTTATTGACAGTTTCCCAGGGTTTCAAAGTATTAAGCAAACATAAGTCGTGGTCAGGTGCCGTCACTGATAATATACAATGCATCCAAGCCTTAACATGGTATATAGCGATGCAAATCTAGATGTCTAATAGTGCGACTTTTTATTAGTAATTTACAATTAAAAAATAAGTTACGACATTTTTAATCAATTAATTGCTTCGGCCATCATGGTGTCTGGTACATAGAACTTGGAGATCGAATTGTCAATTTTCTTTCTGTATCACCACCAAAGAATATGATTATAGCCATAACTGTTAATTCTTGATAGCCAGCCCTTAAATTTCCTTCATAATTCTGTCCGGTAAAACAATGTATATCTATTTATATAACTATATCTATTATCTAGATTTATTTTTATCAATTAAAGGGCATTGGCGTGTGCAATATACAAAAAGTAGTCCAAGCTTGTAACAAACTCTTGACGACACTGTACGAACACATCTTGCGATTTTTCCGCATTATTTGTTGATCTCTTCAGAGTCGGTATAAGGCAACTTATTTCTTAAAATTAGTTTATTAAAGCTTAAATAGGCATATAAGCCCTTTAACAAAAAATAATTAATCTCGAATAGTTAGATTTGCGATTTACAAAATTCAATTTTACTACACGAATTTTATTAAACAGAACTGCCAATATTTGTTCTTTACAGAGTTTTAAGCCGTTATTTTAATGTTTTGCACCCCCCCCCCCCTACTAAAATTTGCCTTTGAAATATTAATCTAACATATTGATTAAACAAAAAGAGGCGTTTACCAATACAATAAACAAGCAACCACGAAACTTTCATGCGAATATTGCGACGCGCCGAAGTTCATACAAAGTATGTAAGTACTGAAATACATGAATGCAAGTCGGCACGGGTTGCAGTGGTCCTAAGTTCATGAAATTTTATTTATAAGTGTTTTAACACCATTCGAAAATAATTAGAGGGTATGCGTTGACAAAAAAAGACTTTGATTTTTTTGGGACACCCTAACATACATATACTAATACACAAGGTAAGAGTGCTGTCTATAGCCATTTTTTGTTGTTTTATGTCGTTTAATGTTTTGAGTCTGAAGTCATCGCAGACGAGGCTTTTACCGTTTTCTAACGACATTTTCATATTACCTACTATTACTACGGGACATAAATTTATTTGTAGCCAATAAAATTATTCCCAAGAGACATTTTCTATACAGACAAAGGAAACTTTGTAATTTAAAACTTTCGCTTCATGATTACAGATGTTACTTCTGCTTCAAGTTTGATCTAACTTATTCAAGGTTGGGTATTGGTAAAGGAGTATTTATTTATATCTGAACACATATTTATCCTTCTTTTACATTACATTTTATATATTTTAGTAAATATTATGTATTAATGTCCATGCTATTGGAATACAATATGTGTTTTTATTCAATCCAAAATATATCTTAATTTGAATTTTGAGCGGCCTTTGTTGTCCCACTGTTTAATGATCGCTTTTAAATACAGTTGAGTTTTAAGATCAATGTAATAGCAGATGATATAACCTGTTCCATCAATATTCCAAAACGCCCTAACTTCTTCGTGAATTTTTAAACTAGAACATTTTGCAGACTCAAATCGGTGCGAGTGCATTATTGTTAAAAGTTTAACTTAACCTACATTCTAAAGACGATTTTATATCCTTTTAAGTACAACAATAAAGTAATTTACACTACAAAAGACTTGAACCGCACTACGATCATCATTCACAGTTCCACGCATCGTAAAAATAAGTACTTTATAGTCAGTAAACTCGTTTTATTTCGCGTTTTATTCACAGTTTAGAACTGTTAACAATGTGGGAAAGAAATGCTTGTATTTATACTAAATATATTTTGTAAAGCATGTGAATGAAGCATGTGAATTTAGTAAACCTTATTATATATTAAGGTAGTTCACCGGATCCCTTTTGCAAAAGTACCGAATTTTTCATGAAACTTCCTAAGATATATCCAGAAATAATTAATTTGTACTATATTCCCTCAAGGAATTCATTAAGGTGTGGGGTCAGAACTGTGTATGTGACTGTTGCGTGTATTTATAGTAATATTATAAAGGAGAATGATTTGATTGTTCGATTGGCTGCTTGCATGAAATAAGTTCCAAAACTACTGTACCGATTTCAATAAGTTAGATACTCGTAGGTAAGATCTATTACAGTAACATAGTAGACTTTTTAACCCGGACAAAAAGTGTTATAAATGGGAGAATAACTCTACATGTTTGTTCCGTTTTCACGCCTAAACCATTTAACCGATTTGAATGATTTTTGGTATAAATGTAATTGAGATTCTGTGGAGCAAAATAGGCAAATAAATTTCTTTCTGGACCGAACTCTAGTCTACGCGCACAATGTCATGAACAAAAACTAGTCGTTTATACAAATATGTCACTATTACGGCGTCAATCCAAATAGATAGTAAAAATGTTTAACTGACTATAACTCTAGTCGTAGTTAAAACTATCTGTTTGAGCTGTATACATTTGGAGCTCGAACAACAAACCCTCCACAAACTTCCAACGCAATACAATATCCAATTAAAATGTTTGGAAATTTATTTATATTCACTTCGGGTTGAAAAACGCGGGGTTTTTATAGAACGTCACGACTAAGGGTTTATCGGCACACGCCTGTTGTAATTAATTAAAATACTGCGCCGCGTTCTGTTAGCGAAATACTGGGAATGGGGTTCTGTTCGTGTTTATCAATATTGAAGTGCCATTTTGATATCTCAACCTTTTTTCTTCTACCCTATTTGTATATCGTGTTTTTTCCATTCAATATATATATATATATATGTATATTGCGATTTTCGCCAAAACGTCGGTCCACCTTGAGGGTGGACGTCTAACGCTATGCTTGCCGTTACGTGGCCTCCACTCGAGAACCTTTCTGCCTCAACGCCCGTCAGCTCTGTAAGCTATGTGCCCTGCCCCAAATGGGCCATGGTGCCACTTTATCGAGATGCAGGCCGCTTCCTACAGAAAACTTTGGAAATCTTTAGGGGTGGCCTATGTCCAGCAGTGGACGTATTCAGGCTAATGATGATGATGCAATACAAGTCATAGAGAAATGAAGGCGGTTATAAACTACGGCCGCCTACCATCACTAAGGCTAAATTAACAATTAGCACTTGCACTTCTTAATTTACAATTCCACATTAACTATCTCAGCTGTAGAGGAGGCCTGTGCCCATCAGTGGGACGTATATAGGCTGACGATTAAAAACCACAGATCCCAACATAAAATAAAAACGTAATAAGCCCATAAATTGATTTCACATTTGTGTTGATACGCAAAACGTTGGAGCACTGTTTAAATATCCACAGCGATATTACACGTAACATATTTAATACAAAAACACTCTGTTTAATGAGAAATGTATGTTTCCAACAGCCATTAAGTTGAGTGGCGAGTAATTGGGTTTGTTTGTGTAGGCGTGGTGTTTTTAAACACCGTAGGTACTTGTTCAGTATCGTGGCTGTCAAGCGGTTACTTTTGAAGAGGATAATGTTATATAACTGGAAGTTTTTAAGCCTCCAAGAATACGTAAAGCTATTTTTGTAAATGGAATTGTACTTTAGTAGCTGAGTTTGTACGTTTTAATGACATATTTATTTTATTATTTTATGCTTACGGTATCCTTGGTAGAGTTGACTAAACATCAGCTTGCGAAATGAAAGGCTACAGCTTTGATCCCCGTACGGAGACAAATTTAATATATATGCATGTGCCATCTACAAATATTTGCTTCGGTTCTGGGTTTTCGTGAGAATTAAAACTCTTTCGTAGTTTCTGATACTCACGACACAGAGCTTATGTATATCCTAGTCTGGGGACAGACCAGTTTATGACATACCTCATTTCAAAAAGCATCTTTCAATAACTATTCCTGACATAGAATATTAATAAATAACATTTTTATTACTATTTGAACATTCAGCGTTCCGAATGTCCGTCCGATTTTATTTTACGTCGCGCAAATTGATTTATAACTTGTTCATTGAATTGCGACGAGAAATATCTGTAGTTTGTAACTATGGGTGTTGACGTGTGAAACTGCGTCAATTTTTCGCATATTCCATGTCCCTGTTGCGTAGTTAGCTAGTTACGATTCTGTAAATGAGGGATTATAGCGTCAACCCCCGTTCAGTCGTTGTAATATATATAAATGCTATTTTGGGTCTTCGTAATTGTGACTAAAGGTTTTCTTCAGTTACCGATACTCACGGTGTGAGACGCATATCTTACTGTATGGGGAAGGAATTAAACGTTCTGATAAGATCCTATAATCCCCCAGAATATCCGACGTGCGATCAAGAGGTTTAACGTTAGACTCCAAGAAAAATGAAAAAGTAAAGCGGGAGAAAGAAGCTTAAAGAATGTACTATACTGAGCCTGATAGGACCTAACACATAGCCCGATATTAGTGAGTGTAATCCTACTTTGTAGATTGTAGGTATATTGAAACTTAAAGGTACGAACTTGTGAACCCAACTCACAATAGCACTGAGTCTGGCAATGTCTCTGGAAAATGATAATAGGTTTCCCTTTATTTTTTTGTACATAACTCAAAGCCAATGTTAGTTTCGATATACTATGGATAGTAACACAAAATTTGAAAGTATGAGAATGTTACAAACGTTCCAATGTTAGTCTACATCTAGTTGGCTATGAACCTGTGGTCTTAATCTTAACAAAGCTGACAATACAAGAAATCAAGAGAAACCCGCATGATCCGTTCCGTTCGTGGTGCGAATACATTCGTTGAAGCAAGTTTTGGACCTTGTTAGTAGTTGGCTTGCCGTCCTGCATAACAATGTGTGTTGCCGAAAAGTTTCACACTTTACGTTTTGTCAATATCAGTAGCGGTAAAAGCACAAAAGCATGTTAGTTGCGTAATGCCTAGTTTATGATTCATGTACTTCAATTAAAACCATAAAGCATTACATGTTAAATTTGTAATGTCTTGTTTATAATTTTTGGTATTAGGCTCAGGATATTGTCATTTATTTTTTAATCCCAGTATTTTTAACACACCGTAGCAGTGATGGCCTCGACGTTTAGGCGCGCGGTCGAGAATCTCGGCGGTCGCAGGTTCGAACCCCAGGCAGACACTTCTGACTTTTCGAAGTTATGTGTGTATTCAATTGAATTATCACTTGCTTTAACGGTGAAGGAAAACATCGTGATGAAACCTGCACACCTAAAAGTTCTTAGGAATTTCTTAGGTGTGTAGTCCGCCAACCCGCACTAGGCCAGTGTGGTGGACTATGGCCTAAACCCTCTCAATGGTAGAGGAGACCCGTGCTCAGCAGTGGGCGTATATGGGTTGATGATGAAGAAGAAGAAGAAGTTAACTTTGCTTTTGAGTTGATATAAATATTTCTAATAGGCAAGAGGCCGGTAAAAAATTCGTCTTCAAAGTGATAGTATCTTTCGGCCGGGATAGTACCATTGAAAGTAAAAAACTAATACAAATCGATCTACTAAAGTTTGATGAGATTCGAGAATATTCCTTGCAGTGATCTTCTCTTTAAACTTTTCTAGACACAATCAATAGCACCCGAGCGAACTCTTTACAATATTGCTTTTATAAAGCTGTAGAGATTGATTTTTGAACACTAGCGTTAAAGAAACTATCAGTCGGATTGATTAAACACTTTTCCATACTATTCCCTATTTACCGAGGTAAGAAATATTCTAAAGGCACGCTTAAAAAAATATGGGAGAGTAAATTGAATGAATATCAAGTGAGGGTTTTAAAATTTTCAATCATCTGTTAATTAATGAGTGAAAATAAAAAGTATAAATTCGACAAAGCAATTCTAAGCATTGATGAAGCAGGGTTCGCTAAGTAATTTTATTGTGTGATTAGGCCTTAGTCCACCACGCTGACCTAGTGCGGGTTGGCGGAGTACACAACTAAGAAATTCCTAATAACTTTAAGATGCCTTGATGTTTTTTTACCGCCAAAGTATTTAATACTTATATGTAAGTATAAGGATAACTATGAAAAATCAGAACTGTGTGTTTAGGATTTGAATCCACGACCGTCGAGATTCCAATCGCGTGCCTTGAGGCTATCAATTAATTAAAGGTAACAATTTGTAAAATAATATTTGCTCAACCATTTATTATATCAACCCACTAACAAACCACAAAGAGACAGTCGCAAATTCACAAACAAACAACCTTTTGATCTTTCATTCTGTTTCGCGTGAATAAAATATGCTCGAGGAGATCCCAATATCTTGAGGCTGCGATAAAAGGAATATCAAGTTACTTAAACCAATTTATGAAACAATGGATACTGTCGTGGACTGTTAAGACATCAAAGAGGTTATCCTATTGTATGATACTTAGTTTAATTGTTTTATTATCCCGCACTAGGCTAGCCTCGTAGACTAAGGCCTTTTTTTTACATGGGGAAAATCCTCTTGGATCCCCGTTCGTAGGGAGCAAACAGGGTATGCCGGGCTTTTACCGGCTAAAAATCCCATGTTACTCCCTCTGCACTTTGGAGGTCTCCGGGAACTCAGAAATGAACGCGCGTAACGCACGTAACGTAACGTAATGTAACGTACCTCCAGTGCGTCGCTTATGAAGCACACATCGGCCCAAGCAAGCTATGTACTTGGGCATATTATATTATGTCTCGTATGGCCCACGATTGCCAACAGTGTCGCTGCGTCTTCTTCTCTAAGCGGAGTTGGCCCTCTGCCTGATAAGCTCTGTAGTCTTTTTCTTCACCATGATGGTTTCACAAAATAGTAAGAATTCTTTCGCAAACTGTTGCATCTCTCTCAGCCAAGATGTCTAAATGGAAATCTGGCTAGGATTGTCGCGGCCTCAAATGATATCGTGCGGTATCCGCGAACAATCCTGATGGCTATCTTCCGTTGGACTCTGTATAGTCTCGTCCTACATCGACATACACTAAGTCTTTTCGCCCAGACAGGAGCGCCGTAAAGAGCCATCGAGCGTACTGCATTTGCATAAAGGCGGCGGACTTCCTCCCTCGGGCCTCCGAGATTTGGCAGTATTCGATGCATTGCACCTGCTACCCTCTCAATACGGGTAGACTAAGGACTAAACTCCTTCAATGATAGACGATGCCCGTACCCAGTTGTGGGATGTGTATGGACTGATGATGATGATGATGATGAAGACCAAAGTAAAAACATAAATTAATGCTTAAATACATTAAGAACTATGATGTTAAGGGTTGTATACCCTATCTTCTTCTTAAATAACTGCCCCACGTCGTTATTTTATCGTACGTAATTTATTATCTTTTGTAATTTGCGATGAGAATTTAGTTCTTTATTAAGAACTTTCCACTTTGAGCCCACGAATTTCCTTCTTTTTACAGTGTTACATACCTACATGTTAAGAAAGGATGAATAATACTACCGATAAAGAAAGTTAAACGGAAAATACTGGTATGCTACTGCGCAAATATTTCAATATACAATATTCATACAAGTATCCGAGGACAAAAGGATTTCTCCAACACACCCCCGACGATAATACAATAACAGAGGGAGTGATTGGGTGAAATATAAGGGTTGCGAACATCCCTTACATCATATGGTGCAATTGAATATTTTATTCAGTTTTTGAAGACAAAAATCCGTACAACTTTAAGACATTAAGAATTATTTAAAGAAAAAAGACACGCAGGAAATAAATGTAATCAAGCAAAAAACGTGTTATGATTTGCAATATGTGTGTATTTTGTGATCGGAAACTGAGGTAGGTTAGGCTAAGGTGATTACCAACCCTATATGGCGTTAAAGACAATTTCGACAAAAATAAACCAACCACATACATATTATACCTATGATTGTTACGAAAACGCGATTTTTTTATGTTTTGCCGGTATTTTATTTAAAGCCAATGAGTTCGTGATCGCCGTAGCTATTATCGGCCTTAGTTTTCGATCACATTTTGAATACAGGTATAGCAAGTTTAACTCCAATTCTGACTGGCTAAACCGCAGTTAGGTATGTCGCAGTGCAGTCTATTTATCCGGAGGTGCAGTCAGGACAGTCAGTGAGTTAGTTTCCGGTCACTGAATGCCGAACCTCGGCGGTGACCGGCTAATCGGAAACTGACATAGGCTGTCGTTTGTGAGCATGGGTTCTGTGGATATCGCACGCTTGGAGTAGTGACCTAATTCCTAATAACTTTAAGGTAAATGGTTAAGAAAATCTTAGGCACATTTTCAAGAAAATATGTAGAATTCAGGTATGGTTTTAAAATAACTGTTTCTTATTATGTATTGTTATAATATATAAAAGTCAAAAGTACCACATTTTTAATGAGATTAAAAGAGATTTTGATTAAAATAATATTTTCAGTAAAATATGTTAAAAGTGAATTTATTTCGTCCACCTCAAAAAGGCACTTCTAGGTATAGGCAGACAGGTATTCCACCTTTTTCCAAGTATGTTATAATTCTTAAATTAGTTAGTTGCAACTTAGAGTATATGTGTTGCTGAGAATTTAGTTATGAAAAATTTCGAATTCTTTACTGAAAAAATGGAATAAAATTTCACTTCCAAGGTGTCAAACCCAGATCAACTGCATCAAACATGTACCGCCAAGAAACCAAGAACGTAGAAAAAATAATGACTAAAAAAATACCATATATTGCACAAGCATATTTTTTTTTATCACGTAACGCATTAAAAAAAGCCAATTTAAACTTTACTGTGTTGTGACTTCATTTGTACCTTTACTTAGTAAAATGAAACCTCGAGGTGACAAAGTTGTAAGTACGTGACTTGGAACTCAAAGAGTGTTGCCTTTAAATTATTTCTCTTGAAGATAAATGAGTGACAACGTCTTGTGTTCTTAAGTAGATGAGTTAATCTTATTTTATTTGTTGTTGCGCTTCAGCTCGAAAGGGTCCTGTTTTCTTTAAGATTTTTTTTATTTAATATATTACTTCTATATATATGTATAATTATATTCTATTTGAAATATAACTTCTTCATTTCATACGGGAGTCGTATCCACAATAGATAACAGAGTGATGAAACCTTCACACCTAAAAGTTCACTTGTTAAATTGTTGCACAAAATTTGATGACAAAATCTAATAATTGAATTCATTAAGAACGACTCTAAAACAACATACCAAAATACAAAACAACTTGCAGATCCTTTTAAATGTACAGTCGGACACAAAAAAGCCTTTGACCTTTTCATTTCCGAGTAACCACATAATTTGTCCCCAATGTTAAAGCAAATACGAGAAAGTCAATTATATTTATGCACCCATTGTTTATTCTACTCGGGCCAGTGGATACCGCATACCATGGAATTTGTTACTCCTACCCCCGAGATATGTTAAAGGTCAGTTGCGAAATATGAGACACAATCTATGCTTTACAGAAGCACTGATTTCTCGGCGGTGTTTTTAAACTTGTAAAGAAAAGTTAGCTTTTGTTCCCTTTTTCTTTTATGATTTTAGATTTATTAACAATAGCTCGGGTAAACACAAAGGGAAACTTAAACGCGGGTTGCTACATAACACAATTAATGAAGACCTACAGTTATTTGTACTTATTTACGAAAATTTGACTGAATAAGAATGCGTAACACAATCGCCATTGTAGAAAGAAAAAAATCATTTCTATAAACTTCAGATAAGGTTTTACGAAAGTATAGGAACACTAGACAACACTGAATTTTATTCAGTAAACGTATATTAATCTTCATCATTGTTATTAATAAACTATATATGTATGCGTGCCACTGTTCGACAGCTGTTTCGACAGCCCCGTGGCGCAGTTGGCTAGACACCAGCTTGCGAAACGAGCGGTCGCGGGTTCGATCCCCGCACCGAGACAAATGTTTGTGTGATCCATAAATATTTGTTTCGGGTCTGGGTGTTTGTGAGACCGAAAAAGTCTCTCGTAGTTTCTGGTACCTACGACACAAGACTCGTATCTTAGTGTGGGGTCAGGACTATGTATGTGACTGTTGGGTGTATTTATTTATTTACTGTTGGACGCGGGCCTCCTCTACGAAGCTTTAGTCCACCACGCTGTCCTAGTGCGATTTGGGGTACTACACACCTAAGAAATTGCTCAGATTCTTAGTCGTGCAGGTTCTCTCACGACGTTTTTCTTTCACGGTTAAAGTGATGTGATAACTGATTGTGTATGCAAACATAAATTTGATAAGTTAAAATCTGTCTATCTAGGGATTTATAGTTTAATGAATATCTTCAAGACTAGCTTCGCATTATATTTGAGTTAACAGAAAACTTGCAAGCGAGGCGAAACTATAACTTCTTCCAAGAAACTTTGAGAAATTAATAAAAACGTACTTATTCTGGTATTATCGTCCGCGGTTGCTGCAAACTTGTATCGTGAAGTATTAACAGGCAGTAAATCAAATTGTGCAACTTTCCACGGCACCAAATGAACTCTGATAATTTTGTTTGCTCTGAGAAACTTGCGGGTTGATCGCTTCCATAAGAGCAATCAGCACATAACTTGGTGTAATTTTCAGCACTGGCGCTTGAGATTCAATTTAAATGTTATCTTGCATTTAATCTTCCTTGCAACCTCCTGCCTGTATTGATACTGTTTTGCTTACCATGCATACTATTATAAGCGTGAAATTAATTCTATCTACGAGTAAACAGTTAAGAGTCCTTTTCAGTTTAGGCTTATTCAGAGGCCCAGTGTTAGATGGTAAACTTATATATAGACTTCTTCATCAACCCATATACGCCCACTGCTGAGCACGGGTCTCCTCTACCATTGAGAGGGTTTAGGCCATAGTCCACCACGCTGGCCTAGTGCGGTTTGGCGGACTACACACCTAAGAAATTCCTAAGAACTCTTAGGTGTGCAGGTTTCATCACGATGTTTTCCTTCACCGTTAAAGCAAGTGATGATTCAATGTGAATACACACATAACTTCGAAAAGTCAGAGGTGTGTACCTGGGGTTCGAACCCGCGACCGTCGAGATTCTCGACCGCGCGCCCAAACTTCGAGGCCATCACTGCTTTATATAGACTTTATATAGACTATATATTTAATACTTGATTTCTTGCTAGAACAATGATGTACAAAACGGAAAAAGGAGAATATAAGAAGTAATATAAAACGTTATTTTGCGTCTTCTTTCCAAGACACTTCCTCTACAATTGAGCCTAATATTGTAGTCAACAAACGCTTTACCGCTTTATGAAACTTAACTTTGTTCCCCTAATTGTGAAATAAAAACAAAAAAATGCTATTAAGAAAAAGAATTTCGCATGAAATAAGCCTTCTGTGTACACTTTATTGTGTAATATATTCCAAGCAGTTCCTTAAATGTTGTCGGGGTTGCAGAGTGGGCCTTTTGTGACGTGTTTTATTGGGCTATTTTCGCCGCGGAGCACTCTTGGCGTAATGATTGCAGTGTAAATATGTATGAATATCAAACAGAAAGGGCTTTTGAACACGTTATGTGAGAGGTGTGGTAACCTCTATACTAGGCGTTTTTCAAGCCTTCAACATTTACTGGTTTAGAGGAATTGAATGGTTGGGGTGCCGCAATAGGTCTTTTGGTCGTAAGGAATAGAAGGTAAGGCGCTTGTGTTACACGCAAATGTGTCATTAGCGAGAAAAACCTGGGTTAGTATGTGTATACTATTTTCTGGTGTTTGTATATCAAAAGAGCATAGGACTATTTTTAAACCCCTATGTTGTCTTTATGTTTTAATAATATAGTCGTTGAAATTATTGCCGTTTACCTAGTATGTATAAAGCC
Organism: Cephonodes hylas; assembly: GCA_030295005.1. Lineage (NCBI taxonomy): Eukaryota > Metazoa > Arthropoda > Insecta > Lepidoptera > Sphingidae > Cephonodes > Cephonodes hylas. The sequence continues at coordinate 9,830,785 of AP025382.1, forward strand.
AACTTGTAGACACTTTTTCTTTGACCAAACAAATTCAAAGTCAATATCAAAATTATCTTTATTCAAATAGAATTTTACATTTTGAAACGTCAATACTAAACTATTTTATAAATTATTATCGCTTCGAAAGATGTAATCGCTGTGGAGAAGTAACTCGAAATGATATCTATACACTACATAGTTAATCTTATAAGATTCCTAATAAACCATCTCTAAAACTAACCAAACTAACACACCGCCCGTTTTAATACCAAAGCTAAAAAATTTTCGTAATGAAACAAAGGGTTTTAAAACCGGCCGAAATCGAACGAGTGGGTGGGCCAAGGTCGCCGCACCGGGTCGGACGATTGTCCAAACATGAATATTGTATCAATTGAAACCGACCTATTCCCAGGAAATATCAGATTATTTGTACTAAATAAGTAATTGTATAAAGTAGTAGCGCCATTTTTAGCTCTAAACTAGGTCTTTCAATCGATTGTAGTGCTTATAAATAGCTTAGGAAATTCGATCTTATCTTCACCCTTGTCTCTAGTAAGCCTCATACCTACGTCTCGAAGTGTTTTTGCAATTATGGTTGGTTGTGAAACTTCCGCAACTGAAATTTCTTAGGTGTGTAGTCCGCCAACCAGTAGTAAGCAAGCGTGGAGGGCTAAGGTCTTAAGCCTCTGTAAGGGTCGTTCCCAGCTTGGTACGTTTATGGGCTTGTGATGCCTCCTCTCTTCAATCTATTCTTAGTCCAGTTTACTTGCACATCAGCAGGTAGGCAGGTAAGGCAGATCCTTTATCCTCTGTTTGGTCAGTAAGGTGCTGAACAGGTGCAATGTCGTCAATTTTACGATCTTCATGGCCTTTTTGACTTCAACTGGTGGACAATTGGGCTGAGCTCGATCCAGGATTTAGGCACAAAGGGGGTGCTTAAATCCTGGATCGAGCTCAGCCCAATTGTCCACCAGTATATAATATTATACCGACAATAGGAATACATCACCTATAAATAAACTGTCTTTCTATCACGGTTTATAAGATACAACCTGATAGACGCTCAGACGCACAGACGGACACTGAAGTCTTAGTAACAGGCTCCTGTTTTACCTCGGATCAGAACCCTAATAACAGACTCAGGAAGCCAGTGATACACACCATGGTGCCTGTCATGACAAGCCACTCCTGTCTGCAACCTTGGTAGTTCCGTGAGCCCGGCGGCTATCGATTTCACTCATACAATATGCATGAGGTAATGTGACGAGGCAGTCAACACTCGTTCTGTACACCGTTTGGGTTCAGAAACACGTTATTGTGTTTTATTAGATCTTTTGTTAAGTGATTTGAATTTCGTCTTTCCATTTTTAGTTATTAAGAATCTCTCCCTAGGGGAGGCTTATGTCCAGCGGTGGAGGTCTTTTGGCTGATGATGATAATGATGATAATCAAGGATTTCTAGTAACTAAAAACCTTAGTTTGATAGTAATAAGACATATTTTACAATAAATGATTGCTTTTCCGAAGATATGATGTCACAAGCGTAATTTGTTATTCGTATTAGTAATACAATTATTTTTTTGTTTGATTATGTAATGGAAATAAATTAAATAAGATTATTTATTGCTTACATCTATATTTTTCATGTTATTAGGAGAAACTATATTATTATTTCTAATATTAAAAATAGAGTCCATTTATTTAATAACTATGCTAATTTATATAAATTAATTAATTGAATTGTTACATAAATGTCTGACAATTCAAAGTTATTACTAGCAAAATATATTTTAAGACTGCTTCTTGAACATGAAGTAAAATTGAGGAGTCACTAATGCCAATATTTGTTAAAGCTTTGGCAAGGTTTTCTAAATATTCTTAGTAATTAATTTCAATACTTCAAATTACTTTTTTTGTGCTGAGTCAGTTACCAGCTAATAGGGTTTCAAGAATAATTAGGATGAAGGCTTTACTTTTCAAAGCGTCAGCCTAATTGAAAGGTATTTTCATTAATTTACGAAAAGATTTTCAAGTCGCTTTATAAAACAGAAATTAAGTATAATTTTAATAAAACTCGAAAGCGAAACAACTAAACCTTTCATAAAACAAAAAGGTATAGCTTACGAAGTCCACGAACGACGAAACTCAAAAAGCTCTTAGCAGACTGATAACTTTGGAACAAAAATAAAACTAAATTTCTTAGTTTACTCAACTCTTTTAACTGAAAGTAAACCTCAGCACTGATTTAGCCTCAGACCAGTGAACAAAGACTTATGGCCCCGGTTGAATTTAGCCCAAGGTGTCCAAGGCCTCTGGTCTAGACACACTGGTCGAAAATAGAATATCGATCGGACACTGTGTGTTCTGTACCTTTGTGAGGCATTAGTTACACTTTTCTGGGAAGTGAAATTTCTAGGAAAATTTGTTGGTTTTCTTTGAGCTTCATTTTTTATGTTTATTTTATCAGGAAAATGTGGTTTCGTAGTCAAATGTATTTACAAATAAATTTTCCGTAACTTTAAGTCGTCAGTAATTCCGTATATTTTATTGTTATTATGCAATAAAAATAAATAAATATTCAAACATTTAGTAACATACCACTTCAATAATGTGTAAACTAAATACACAATATGGGCTGAATATACTACGCAGCGTAGCACTGTAGCAGTAGTATAGTAACATATGCTACGAATGGCGTAGTCGCTACGTAATGGAGGTCATTCCATATTTTGTAATATTTTTCTTCAGGCTTGTCTGCAATAAATTCTATGTACGGTCTCTACTTATTACATGAAGTTATAAGAAATTCTATACTCCCTCCCCCTTCAGGGGTTAAGGCGTAAAAGAATGTTAGTACTATTTGAGCGAGATAATTTTTTTAAGATTTGTAATTTAAAGATAGTCAAATTAATAAAAAAAATATATAAGTTATTACAAAATCACTCTTCTTGGTCTTTTTATATTGTCGGCATAAACGGATCTTTTTAGATTACAGGCCAATTTGGCTGGGTAAGTTTTAAAACAGCTATAGCTCGGCTTAAGTCTATAAGCCACTAAACCGGGTCAATTGGAGTAAAGGATAAACTTTCAAAGGAAAGAAAAGAGATAAAACCAGTTTAAAGGCAAGTAATTTTTCTTTGTGTATATGAATAAATATATATATAATGCTTATAAGTAGTAGTTTGAATAAGATGTGGTTAAACATTTATCTAAAGGGCGTTAAGGCATTTGTAAACAAGTGGGCTGTTGAGCCCACCCAGAAAAAGTGTTGTGTCATCAGCAATTTTTTTTATAGGTGTATGAGAACGAAATTAAATAATATCCAATACCCACAATTCGATCTTATATGGGGATGTAGATATTTACTTTTATCAGCCCCCATAAGTCCCACTGATAACGACAAACTACTTCTATTGTATACAAGGTGTATTCAGACCGTGATCGAAAACGAAGGCAAGTGACATTTAAGATCATTACAAACCCCTTGGCATTAAAGAAAATCCCGACAAAAAAATAAAAATTTTGACGTTTTCCATACAAACCGCATACATTTATTACCGATGGTTGTATGGAAAACGACAAAATTTTTATCTTTTGTCGGGATTTTCTTTAACACCAGGGGTTTTGTAATTACCTTGGCTATCACCTTCCTTAGTTATCGATAACGGTCTGAATACATCCTGTATATAGAGTTTCTTTAACTATTTTTTTACAGTAGTCCTAGTCGGAGATTGAACCTTAATACCAGTTAACTAAAAGCATGGAAAGGTCAGAGGCCAATAAACTATCGTCTAACACCCCTTGTCACGTTATGCCTAATTATACTACAGTTTCAATTTCGTTGCGGGGGTCATGTTACCTCCCGTTTATATCGAAGATGGATGACTGAACTTTAGCTAGTAGTCGCGAACAAAGACTCTACCCTTCTCAGTTGTAAAGGGTACCTCTGCCCAGCTGTGGGAAGTGTAGATGTTAAGTTTATCTTGGCATCTTTTAAACTCAAACTACTGATCAGCTTTTGCTAAATTAGGATTATTCCTAATTCATGATAATGATACAGAAGACCAAATTTTATATTCCAAAAGGATAACAATATTTCTATTAATGCGAGTAAAGCATGCAAAGGTAGTATTTATCAAACCATCCCAAAAGTATTCATGAAAATAATTTGAAAAATGTCTGAATACCCCAATGAAATTTTCCCGCTGACCTGAAAATTTCAATTCGTGCGATGTAAAATCAATAACTTTTCTACCGGATGACCACTTAAGGATCCCGGCAAGAGACGCGCGACCTGCGACGTCGTAAAAATAATTTTATTTAACTACCCTCTTTCCGGGGAAACGGTGATGTATCTGAATTATTCATATTATTTTGTATCCTTTGGGAGTTTGGATACATACAGTCATACAAACCTACGCTTAAACACGCAGGGCTATGCAGGTTATTAAGTGCCACAAGCTATAATCCAAACAAACTTCATTTACTCCTTCAAAATCTATACATCTCATACACATTAGTCGGTTATGTACTCCTAACTCAGGATTTGTGGACAAAATCGCGAATCGGAATTCATGTTTTCATTTTTATGTTGGTTCACTAAAACGTCAATCTTAAATAATAAATTAAAGCCTCATGGTTGTACACTATACCCACAGTTCGTTGCTTTTTTTTGGCAATGTAAAATAACTAAATGCCCCGAAGTCCTTAATTCAACCATCATTTCTACATTGAAATAGCTGTAACTTATTGAAGTAAGTTGTGAATTTGGTAGAGGACGTCCTAGGTATAGAGACATTATAGGTGATTTATTTAAAAAAGGATAAAGAATCCTTAAAACCAACGTGCATGCATGAAGAGGATAATGTTAGTTGAGGAAGTGTGTTTGTACCGTGGTATTTGACGTTCTATAGTCTCTGCCACCCTCAACGGAAGATAGGCGTGAGTTTATGAATGTATAAAAGCAAAAAAATAAAGAGTCAAATAAAGTGCTAATTACTTCAGTTTAATCATTATACCGCAATTAATTTATAATTTGTATTCCGAGAAATGAACTAAATAAACGAGTTCGACTGAAAATACATTTAGTTTCAAAGTAACACTCCGTCCATACATAAATTAAAATTCTTAGAATCGCCACATTCTAAGAATTTATAGTTCGCAGAAGTTAAGCCTCCATTTTGATATGACTCATCAGGCATAATAAAACATGACATTATTTCATAAACGTCATATGTTTAATATATCCGAAAATTTAGAAATTAAACTTTAAATTTAATAAATATCATCCTCGTCAACCTTAATACTATCCAATGCTGGAATCGGGTCTCCTCTAAAACTGAGACAGTTTAGGCCTTAGTCCATCACGGTGGCATAGTGCGGGTTGGCGAACTATACACCTTAGAACCAAGAACTTTTAAGTGTGCAGGTGACCTCACAATATTTTTCACGTGGAAAATAAATTGTGAAAACACATAACCTCGAAAAGTCAGAGATGTGCCTGAAGTTTGAACTTGCGACCGCCAAAATTCCCGACGCACGAATAAAACTGGTGGCCGTAAATTCTAGGTTGATAAGTAGACGCATTATAGTCCGTAATAGCGGAAGCGGGTGTAACCGCGAGAGTAGCAAGATTGTAAGTTAAAACATTTTGAGCCACATTTGTACAACATGAAATACCTACATTACACTTTCATCATGCTGTTAATTAAACCAACACTACCCAAAATCTAAGCATACAAAAAATAACACTATACTATATTGCCTTTTCGATACTATTTACGCTTTAGCTAAAAAAGTAACAAAAGCTTTGTAGTGAGTAAAATAGAGGAAAAAACAGAGCTGTCAGTCTAAACACGCTCGCAAAATGGAGCTGGCTGAACGAAAACGGTTCCTTTATCCGCCATCGGCTCTCTGATTAAAATCTGGATTGTTCGCAGTTTGTTAGGGCGCGTGTGAATGGAAAATACAATTTAGGTTATATAGACTCATATGCATATGTCTCTGAAAGGGTAAACAGAGTACTTAAGGGGAGACCATTGATATTCACGCGTGTATGATAATTATCATGGAATAAAATGAATGAATGATACAGCATGTAAAAAACCCGTGATCGAAAACTAAGATAATGACAGCAATTACAAATATATGCATCCTAAAACAACTTAGTCGTCTTCTATAATAAAATATTACAAATATTTTGAAATTAATTTGTAATGAGATGCTATAATGTTCTTTATTAAAAGTCTGACACATCAAAATTGACACAGATATGTTTGATACAGTTAATAATTTATTGGAGTCAATAAGAAACAAGCTCATTTTACCATAGATAGACTACAAAAACTTTGCGAAAGCATTTGTTTTTCAAAGCTCATTTTCGTAGCCCCCAAGGCCGCGTAAAAACATAATGTAGAAAATACGAGAACTTTTCATTGTTTTTTTAACAAAATTTCCATAACTGCCATAGTTTATTTTCCCCTAAGCTACCCCTAAAAACTTCCCGACATAACTTACACTTATCAAATCCGCGAACAAAGAGGGTTGGGTTTCGAAGAATGCTTAGCTCGGGGTATCTGTCGGATTTTAAATGGGAGCAAATTTTTTTACCATTACAAGGTTTCTTAATGTTTACGTAAAATTAATGTTACTTTCATAAAGTTTAATATGGATTAACATTATAGTTAAAACCGCTTATAACGACGGATCAATTATAGAGAGTTTCGAGTCAAGTTTCGAGAGGAGTCATTAAAGTTATTCATAATTTTTTCGATTAGAACAACTATCGGATGTAACGACCGAAATATAAGGTTCCTTCAATGTCGTTTTATCCGGATTCGATTGTATTACACTTAGGAATCTTACTTAAAACCTCTATATCGCACGTCATAAGTACGAAAGGAATAATATAATCCTTAATTTTTTAACCTATTCCATTGAGTATGTTTTAAGTAGGTAGTTGACTATTAAAAAGTAAAACGATTATCTATTCTTACTCTTTACTTCCCGGGAATAAAAATAAATTATAAACATACGTGAATATAAATTATGTTTAAAAAAATGAAGCACCGAACGAACCTCGCTTGTTAAGATATGAATTCCAAACTAAAAGTAACATCTTCTCATTTTTAAATACTGAAATATTTTCACCTCTTCTAAAGTCCACGTCACGAAAAAATACATTTCACACATTGTCTGATATTTATTATAACTATTGATATTTTTCCTTCATTTTATAAACATTTAATAATGTATCATTAAAACTATATTACTGCCTATGTGATAAATAAACGATTATTTAACAAAACTTTTATCTTTGTGTTACGAGTAAATGTTCGAAGTATTATTAGACACACGAACAAAGGACTATCACCCAACTAGGTTTAGTACATGGACAAAAAGGACTTTTTCGTCGCAGTTCAATTAGACATGTTCTCACAAGGTGGGTATAAAAGATCCCTACTTGTTGATTAAACGCGCAACAGTTCCCGTTTCCTTTGTTAGTGAACACGATTCTTTATACGCGAAATTTTATCCCTGATATAAGGGACGAAGAAATTTTAGTTATAAAAAAATATTAAACACATTCCAGTAAATCCCGTCGGCGATTTAAATCGGAAAATGGACTAGAAATGGTTTTTAAAAGTGCGTAAAGGTTTTTAAATGTTATGGGAAGTTTAAAGAAGTCATTTATAATTATTATATTTTGTATCGGTTTGTAGTTAACGAAATTTTGCCGATCTAGTTTTACATATGTACATTGTACGTAGTAAGAGTCCAAAACCATTTGCAGTGGAAATGCAAAAAGTTAGTTGCAGTGCAAATGTACACTTTTAAGGTATTATATGTATGTAAATAATTTAATTGAGCAAACAGTCTTACTTAACAGTATTTGTTTTAAGAGTAATTTCAATTAAAACATTACAGCGCCTATGTAAGTATCTGCGTTTTCCGATCGCTTTGTGTTTTTAACTACCGAATGAAACGTTTTAAAAAATAACTGTTCTATTTGCTCTGATTACACTATATACATTTGTATGTTTAAGCGATATTTTAATCGTAACATAGCCCGGTTTTATTGAATTACCTACAAATTAATGCTTTAACGACTAAAACATCACTTTGCTTAATTTCTTTTATTCTATAACGACCCTAGTAGCACCTGATGGTAAAATATTAAAATTGTATCAAATAACAAAAAACGAATACCGTCTCTCACAACTCAACGTAACAGTAAATTTGTTAATCGAAAATTACTCATCAAGCGTACTTCAAACAGCATTAAAATGGTAAAAATAAGCTACACATTTCAATAGACTTTCCGCCGCCCTGAAAACAAATGGTTAGCGCACTTACCTATATTTCGGGTGGTCGACAAAGGCTGTGTGTGTGTGTGCCGTGTCCGCGTCCGACCAGCCGTGAAGTCTGGCGACTACTGCGCTAGAGCCTTACCTGTTACTTTGGGGGTGGGTGGGGCGGCTGTAACATCGCAGGCGCGGAGAACCTCCGTGGATAATTAGGGTGATTCTGCTAGATGGCAGTTCTGTTTTGTGAATCAAATCGGTGGAAAACCTGGCCAGTGTTTTTTCGCCCTATACCACACGCAACTGTAACTCCTCTGCTTCAGGATCTAGTACAGATAGTCTTGATGCCGAGTAATGCAGCTCAGCGAATTTAAGGGGACCTAATTTGACGTAATACCGCGACGAAGTTAATTATAAAGACAATATAAAGGTGAAGTGTGAAAACAAAGAGTTGTCCATTACCCTCTACGGTAAAGCGGGTGACAAAACATTGAAGTATGAGGTATCACCCTCACATAAAAAAGAAAGGTAATTACAATTAGTGAAATTAGACAAGGGCAACTGACTACTATGACTGTCAAGTGTTTGGAAGGAGAAAACAACAGATTATTTATCAGAAGATGTGCTATAAACGGTCAACATCAATCCTTAAACATCCTATTCTGGGCACATGTCTCCTCTACAACTGAGAGGGTTAAAGCCCTAGCCCTCCTCGCTTGTAAGTCTGCTAACAAATTATCAAAAAGGTATTCTCGTTCCTACCCAGACACATGAAAAGTTTATTAAAATATGCGTGGCTAACAAAATATAAAATGATTTCCTAACTACCATATATAAAGTAGAAGTAATACCTTTCTTAATTGTAGAGAAACCAGATAAAAAATATATTTATATGAAACATGTAATAAAACGAACTGGCCAGAAGAGATCTTTGTAAAAAGGGCCTGCTAAAAACCGCGGGAAATAGACGTATTGGACCAAAAAATCTCCGAGTTTTTAATATTGCAAGACACATACTAGATTCAAAGCTTTTTTTAAGCATTTCATGATTTTTTACCGTGTGGCGCAATTAATTGATTGGACACTTGCTTGCAAATCGAGAGGCCGCGGGTTGGATTCCTGCAATGGAACCGTCCACTGTGTAATTATTCTACAAAAACGTGTTTGAAATATAAACACACCCGTAATTATACGCGTCGTGAAAAAGGTCCTACAAAGGTAATGGCACTATAAAGGTAAAAGTACTACAGCCGGGAACACAACCCAGAATTCGAAATAAAACTCTATAAGCCTTTCTTTTGCCTTTTCGCCACAAAACAACTGAAATAATAATTCATTAATTTTGCTGTTAATATAAAGGGAATTAAAGAAGTAAGTAAATATATTGCTTTAATAACACCAATGCGTTCTTATGCGTGGAATATTATTTAATAGTATAGTTAAATATTTTAAGCAGCTGTTAATGCATTGTCGCCAAAATTATTTTTGACGGGGGAACAGGGGTATTAGAGAAAGGAGGAGGAGAGTTCAATTAATGAATCAGTAATTACTCGTAAAAATATATAAATTTGCAAACTTCTGTGTGAGTCGTAGAGGTTACTTTTAGAAAGTCATATTCGTATTCGTAGTATGTGCTACGAGTGGCGTAGACCTAATTTTGATATATCATAAAAAAGTTTCTAAAATAAATTCAATTTTATGTTTATACATCAAAGCAAAAAAACTGTAGTAACAAAGAAAAAGTGTCTTCGAAAGTATAGGCAGAAGCGTAATTCTAACCACAAATTTCGGTAGCTGTTTTACAAATCCTATGGATTCTCCATAGTCCATGCTGCTTATAATTTCAAAATTAAAAAAAAAATTGTACCCGGGAATCGAACCCTTGTATATCACAACGCCAAAACAACCGCAGGACCAACGAGACAGTCACATAAAATATTATCAACCCACTCGCACAAACTAGAACGACAAATAAGTAATGCTACCGAACTCACGTACAGACGACAGATAAAAATTATGTTATTACATTAGTACTCGCCCCCGCTTTAGGCGCCCTGATGTGGCGTCAGACATGACGTCACTAGCGATTGAAAAATATGACGATCTTTTTATGATTTTTACGGCTAGTTTTACGGCTTTGCTAGTCATAGAAAAATTGCGCGGAAATACTACAAATGTGATCGAAATCTAAGGCAGGTTATAGCTATAGTGCTTACAAAGTCGTTGGCGTTAAAAAACTAGCCAATATTTTTTTCGGTTACTTTTAACGCCAATGGCTTTGTTAAGATTGTAGCTATTACTGTGTAAGGTTTTAGTGCTATTTATTTTCAATCTGGACTTACGGAATACAACTGTGGGGAACGGCCAGCAACAGCAATTTAGATATCCTGGAAAGATTTCTGACGAAAGCCCTGAGAACAATGTTTGGCAACCCTCATTGTATAAGTAACAAATACATATACCTCGACCTTGGTCTAAAAACAGTTCGACAGGACATTGCTCAAAAAAGCCTGACATACCAAGAGAAACTGAACGTCCATGTAAACCAACTGGCTCACGCCTTAAGTAGAGAAGGCGCTGTTCAACATACGCGGCTAAAAAGAAACGACATACCGAGCCTAACTAAAAGATTTACCACTTGACATGAAGAGGGTCGTGTGAAAAGAATTCTTCACACAAAGAATGGTTCTCGATGAAAACATAAACGGAGAAATTTAATAAAGAAGTGGCTTATTGTTGAAAAACAGATTGCCATGAAGCAGATCCACCAAAAAACATATTTTCAAAGTTATGTGTGTATTTATAATGAATTATAACGTACTGTAACAGCAAAGGAAAATATCGTGAGGAAACCTGCACATCTAAAAGATCTAAGGAATTTCTTAGGTGTGTAGTCGGCCAACCGCTTTTAGTTGGGGAGTAGGCCCGTGCCCAGCAGTGGGACGCATTTGGGCCGATGTTAATGCTGATGAGTGCTACTTTGTGTTGTTATAGATTTTTGATCTGTAGTTCATTTTAATTTGTTAATATAATTCTTCTTCTTCTTCATCAACCCATATACGCCCACTGCTGAGCACGGGTCTCCTCTACCATCTGAGGAGACATACTCACCATGAGAGGGTTTAGGCCATAGTCCACCACGCTGGCCTAGTGCGGGTTGGCGGACTACACACCTAAGAAATTCCTAAGAACTCTTAGGCGTGCAGGTTTCATCACGATGTTTTCCTTCACCGTTAAAGCAAGTGATAATTCAATTTGAATACACTTAACTTCGAAAAGTCAGAGGTGTGTGCCTGGGGTTCGAACCCGCGACCGCTGAGATTCTCGACCGCGCGCCCAAACCTCGAGGCCATCACTGCTCAATATAATAATATAATTGTTTAACTTTTATTGTAGTTGTAAGCTTAATTTTCATTGTAACGTGTTCTTAACTGTTGTCATTGTTAGTTATGGAAAAGCGAGGCCTTCTGGCACAAGTATTTCATACTTATTAGAAGGTCTCAACCTTGATCTCACGTGTGGTTCCTATTTGATGAATAAAGATTTTTATTTATTATTTTATTTTATAGATTGCTTATTTCTAAAAGATATTATTATCCCACCGTGACACTTTTGTTCTACATTTAAAAGCGTTGTTAACGGTTCGCCATTTAAAATACTCATTTGTAATTTTAATTATCTTAGGCGATTCAGTGATGGCCTCGAGGTTTAGGCGCACGGTCGAATCTCGGCGGTCGCGGGTTCAAACCCCAGGCACACACCTCTGACTTTTCCAAAGTTATGTGTGTATTCAAATTGAATTATCACTTGCTTTAACGGTGAAGGAAAACATCGTGATAAAACCTGCACACCTAAAAGTTCTTAGGAATTTCTTAGGTGTGTAGTCCGCCAACCCGCACTAGGCCAGCGTGGTGGACTATGGCCTAAACCCTCTCAATGGTAGAGGAGACCCGTGCTCAGCAGTGGGCGTATATGGGTTGATGAAGAAGAAGACAATAGGCGATTTTGTACCATGTTTTTTGAAACCACTCATAAATATCATTATTTATCATGCATATTATATAATAAGTAGTGATAGCCTAGCGGTTTAGGCGCGCAGTCGATAATCTCGGGAGTCGCGGGTTTAAACCCTAGGCACACTCTGATTTTTCGAAGTAATGTGAATGTGAGTACACGCTGAGAAATAAAAAAATATTCATCATCACGATATAGGCTTTTACTATGGCACGCCACTGGGCTCTATATTCGGCCCTTACCATCAAACCACTGCCAGCCACCTTTCTATTAACCTTTTTTTTTGTATAATTTATTTCATTATTTTCTTACGTTCACTGCTTCTATTTTATGATCTAGTTATAAATAATTGTTTTTGGATTGAGTGTTACATTCTTGTTAAATATTTTAAATTTATAATTGTTCTGTAAATTTCCCAAACAAAAAAAAAAGATACATATATCAATACACATAAAATATCTACTCATTCTTTTCAATACAAACATACTTTGTGCGGTGTGTATCGTGGTAACGGCACATACAAAATAATCAGATACATTTACTTCAATATTTTGTGATTCGAATTCAGCAGCCCTGGATTTTTTATTCTGTGCACGTTTTCCCACCCAATACAATTTGGAGTATTGTTGTCTCTTTTCCACTCGTTGGTAGCACGAGAGTTATGAATAGGAGTGAGCGAGACAGATGCATTTTAATGGCGTCTATAACGAACCGTGACGTTAGTTAGGGCTGGCATTCGTTAAGTTTATTGTGTGGGAAGGGATGACGCTTGTCTTATGTTGAAAGGTATAACGTAATGATCTTAATATTGCTTATTGCGAAAATGTGGGTGTTATTAATTTTTATACCAAATTATCTTTGGATATTTTTTTTATGGCCTAGACATTCATATTCAGTCAATCCTACACAATTACCAAAACTCGTTAAAGTTATAAATTTAAGAACTTCTTTCTTATTATTATAGAATAAGAAAGAAAAAGAACAGAAGATTCTTAGTATTTTTGATATTTTTCATACTTTTAACTTGATAAAGTTCAGTCGGGTCAAAATAAAGCATTGAAAATATATTTTCAGACTATATCATTCCCTCTACCTTTAATATTTTGTTGAGGTTTTTATTTATTGAATAACTTTTTGCTATTTCTGCATATTCGAGTGACGTATTATAAAAGGCTAACTAAGCAGTGATGGCCTCGAGGTTTAGGCGCGCGGTCGAGCATCTCGGCGGTCGCGGGTTCGAACCCCAGGCACACACCTATGACTTTTCGAAGTTATGTGTGTATTCACATTGAATTATCACTTGCTTTAACGGTGAAGGAAAACATCGTGATAAAACCTGCACACCTAAACGCTCTTAGGAATTTCTTAGGTGTGTAATCCGCCAACCCGCACTAGGCCAGCGTGGTGGACTATGGCCTAAACCCTCTCAATGGTAGAGGAGACCTGTGCTCAGCAGTGGGCGTATATGGGTTGATATAAAAGAAGAAGATTATAAAAGGCTCGGGTTCAATCTGAGGGAAGGGAAAATTACCACGAACAACATTGAAATTATAAATGTTGCCAGGAAAATACATTAATCTATTTCCTTTGCTGTAATACATTCTTCCTACATAGAAGCTTGTTAAAGTTTTCTAATCAGGTAATCGATCCCCGACACCCACAGTTTTCAGCCCAAGTAACTCATCGACAGTGAAGACGTATAGCCTCTAAAACTTACGCAAGCGGTTCGTAACTTAATCACCCAAGTGCGGCTTAAGTTACCTTTGTTAATTTCAACTTGTAACTTGGGATGGACGCTGACAAGTAAATGTTGAATTATATTCTGAATTTCGGACCTATTTCAAAATAGTGTCTACCTGTTTCTAACCTGAGGCAATGGCCTCGCAAAATATCCATCGTAAATTATGTTACTGAAAATTTTTACTGCGGATTCGAACCTGTTTCGCAAGGTTAGTTTCATTATACAGGATGTGCACAAATCGTGATCGGGAACTAAGACGGATAATAGCTATGGTGTTCACAAAACCATTGGCATTAAAAAAAAAAACAAGAAAAAATAACAATTTCCAATAATAATTCCAGTAAATTAAAAAATAACGTTTTCCATAACGTATTTTTTTATCTTTTTAGTTTTCTTTTACGCCAATGGGTTTGTGAACATGTAAAAAAAATATTCATTAAATTAACTGTAAATTCCTATATTAGATATTACATGCCTCAGTTTCCGATCGCGGTCTGAATGCACCCTATATATTTTTGCCTGACCTAGCTTGCAATCACTGTATGCATGAAACTTCTCGACAATTTCTCACGTAGTGCATATAAATTGTTACTATAAATGCTAGATTTAACTCCCAGCTCCCAGGCGGGGGGACGTGCATTATCCCAGAAAAATAAATTAAATTTAATAACGCAGAGATGAAACCACTGGAATTAGTCCTCCGTTCTACGAGCTGAGTGCATTTTGCACCTCGGGGTATTGCGTCATTTGAATATTTAACACATGTCTTGACAACTTCACGAGCTATTTCGAGCTCTAGACTCATGACTTATGATGTAAATTTGATTGTATAAATTGGGGGTTATGACGTTTGAGTAATGGGACGGTGTAAAGAAATCCGAAATGAGTGGGTATAAACTTAACAAGTGTTAAGACTAGAGTGTGTCCTCATCTTTATTCCACATGAGAGTTGACAAAGGCAATTTATTTTTGAAGTTGTAACGAGTGTGAAAGCAGCTTTAAATTATTTAAACTGGTATTACCCTCAAAAAGCATACATTAAACTAGATGCGTTTTTCGTGCACTTTAAAGAAATATTTCATTTTAAATACCGTCCATTTGTTTATAAGTTCATGAAAAACGCTGGTATATTAACCTTGATTTACATTTTACTCTATGGTAAGGAAACAATTATAATTGTTGAAAGGAACTTTGTACGCTTTCTCAATAGATGTACTAAATTATTGTTAAGATGTGATTGTTTCCAAATACTTTTTTGTCATAATTTGCATCATTGCTTCGCGTCTTAGCTGAAGCGTGATGTTTTTAGCATAAACCTTTTCTCGATAAACTGACTATTAAAAAAAGAAAAAAACATGCAATCAAAACAATTATTTTCTAAGAGTACCGTGTTCAACAAATCTAACTCTTCAAGAAATTCTTGTGGAAGTTACAATATCATGTTTATCATTAACGATCATGATCTGTCGTTATTTGAAACTATTATGACGGTATACTCTTTGGGGCTAAAAATAGTTTACAAAAGGGTGAAAAGCGGAACAAGCAGGCGCCATTAAGGCTTAAACGACAGGAATAAAATTTTACTGCATGTACAATACAAATTTGTTTTAATTACCTTAACTCCGGTAATGTTTCCTCTAAGTATTACACAGAGATAACACGATTTTATTAGACTGCCTCGTGGTCTTGCGCTACAAGTATGCACCGTGCGATCTAAAAGCCCCTAGTTCAATTCCCGGGTCGGGCAAAGTGTTATTGGGTTTTCCAGTAGGAAATTGTTAGTAGCAGCAAAGAGTCTGGATAATGGATATGTGTCCGAAAAACGGCAATAGGCTCGCCCCCTATTACGTGGGACTGATACATACCTGGTGAAATGTGGCAGAAATGCATCTCTACCTACGCCTTCGGGGAATATAGGCGTGAGGTTATGTGTGTATGTAATTGTCAAGGGATTTTGATACATATGTTGGTAAGTTATATCATAGTTTTGTGCCAAAATCGCTAATTCTCTGGTTATATAATAACTTAAGTAATACAGGGAAAATATAGTTTTACTATCTCAATGTATGCTATCATATATAATTATTTACAATTCCTCTAATCTTAAATAAAAACTTAACACAAATATTTAATTGACTTTTACTACTCAATTACCTGCTACAATATGCATATGTTATTTTCCTCTTGCGATAATATGTTTATATAAAAATAAAACAACTAACAATTTTTAAAGATTTTATTTGATTTTTAGAAGGATTTCGTTATTTTATATTTCAATAATATTGTCCGTTCAGAAATCGTCGACATGCGATCCCGAGACACTTGGTTGCCACCCTAATAAAAATATCAAACAACCAGTCATAGAATTATCCATCATTTACTCTGCATCCCACAGTTTGGTGGGATTTTGTATACTTTTAAGACAAAAACAATCGAAATCAAACACATATGCAAATCAGAAACTATGAGGAACATTTTGTTCTAACGTAGATATTTTTTTTTCGGATATTGTTATAACTATACACTTTTTTAATTAGCATACCTTAGTACAGCAACTTCGGAAATCACGGCCTTATTCAGACTTATGCCAGTTTGTAACAAAAGGTTAACACTATATGAGTAAAAATTATATCATTCATTCTAAGTCATTCAGTAATTCTATAACTGATTGTAAATTTTTTCATTCAGAATTCGATATTATTTTACTTTCTAATCATTATGTTACATTACGAGTATTTAAAGGTAAGATAAATTGATAATTTATCAATTGAGCACTCCGCATATCTCTTTAATTCTATTTACGGAGATAATACGCTTTATAAATCATTTATACTGATTAAAATGCTCACATTTGGTATATCAATTATTTTTAATCACAAAAAAGTAAAGGAAAGTATGTGTTAGCAATTCAACTTTACGTTTATATTCAAAATTATTTTCTGTAGAATAAAAACTCGTCTATAATAAAACTCCTTTTTCGTTCGTCTATTGTTTTTCGCAGCCATGCCTTAATTAACACAGGTCACTGAATAATTGCTCAAAGACTCAACAAACTGGTCTTACGTAAACCGTCGATCGTTTAAAATTATACCTATTATTTGCGTTACACAATATTCAATTCGAATTGATTGGTTCCGACCGAAGATATTGTCTCAAAGCTCGGTGTGACTTGAAGGGAATTTTTTCAACACAGCGTGGTAAAGATTGTAGAACGCGTATACAGAGACGCTTAGGATCACGAATAGGGAACCTCCGAAGACGACGCTTAAGAAATTCCCGTCGATCATCGTGGTCCCTTGAAGACTTCGGGCCTGGCCTTGAAATAGTTCTTTGGTCCCCGTGCCTTCCTTCTTCCGTTCTTCCATCATCCTCTTCATAGAAGAGAGCCGCTCTTTCAGCTCGTCTATTGACTCCATCATGTCATCGCTCGCTGTAAAGAAGGTTCTAATTAGTATTTATTTATGTTGGGAAAGATACTTATGATGTCGTCGAAAATGTGTCGATCGATCGAGGGGGTTCGTGTAAAGTGTTGTGTTTTCTTATAAAGATATTTACAATACGGAGTCTCGCTCGAATTGTGTTTTAAAAACTCATAAAGTGGGACCAAAACATAACAATAAACGCAAGTTTGTTTCAGAGGCTGTGGGTTCGATCACCGCACTGGAACAATTTTTGAGTGATCAAGTATTTGTTTCGACTCTGGGTCCAAAGTCGGACCAAAAACTTTTTCGTAGTTTCTGATACCCACGGGGCCACGACACAATCTTAGCGTGGGGTCAGAATGTGTGTGATAATTGGGCGTATAAAAATATACCTTAATAAAACGATTAGAGATGCACTTATGCCTTTGGGAAATACAGGCTTTTGTTATTTAAGATTTAGAAGAGAGAAAAAAAAGTAGAACAGTCAGTCTTGGCATCAATAAGGTTAGATATGCTGTCAAGTTGCAAAAGTCCTTTCGTCTTTCCCCACTAGTCGGTATAATTTTGCCTACTCGTTACCGAACATAATACATAATAAAGGTACTTAGTCCAATTTAGTAATAATTTTGCAAGCCTACTTGTTACAGAAAGTCCTGATAAAGGTACTAAGTCCAATATTATTATTGACAGGATGCAAACTTGCAAACGTCATGCTAATGGACTTAGCTCCCTATTATCGATTCATATCTAAGCGGATACCAATATTCACGGGAAAAAAATAATATTTAGCCTTTAATTATGTACTTAGAGTTATTACAATAATACCGTTTTGGAACTGATCCGGAGATTTTGTTCAAAATGACTGATAAAATTTCTCTTAATATCTTAGTCAAGTATTAAGGCAAAATATGTGAATATTTAAATAAATAGTTTTAGAAAAGACTATCAAATTCTAATTCTATCAATCTTTCAGCCAGATACGGGCCCCCTTTATACATGCGCAAATCATTCATAGCTCCAAAATGGCTTTAAATTTAGTTTTGAGTATAATTTGAATATACAAAATAAAACTATAGAATTTGAGATTTTATTGTAGACATTAACCCCTGGGAGTAAGTAAATGATTATTTTGTTACTAAAGTTTGTGGTATTATGTTTGTATCATTTATTAAATTGAAATTATGTTATATTTTTAATAAAGTAATATGGCCTAAACCCTCTCAATGGTAGAGGCGACCCGTGCCCAGCAGTGGGACGTATATGGGTTGATGATGACGATAATGATGAATATAAGTAAAGCCAATGTAGTAGTAACACGCTTCGTGCGGCAGTGGTTTAGTTTAAAACTGATGATTCAGAAGAACCTTTAAAAGTCTATTTGAATTAAGAGTATTTTGACTTTGAGTGGACAGGGTTACACAGATGTAAATGAGTCTTAGAGGACAATTTCTAGATTAAGTTAATGACGCTAAAGAAAATAGCGTCAAATGCGATATATAGAGTCACTTAATCTTTTGTCAGGGCAAACACCCACGCTCTCAATTCTGTAGGTGGATTTAACAACCAAGCTACACCTTCTATTTTAAGTCCCGCGTAATGTCGTTTCATCAATTTATTTTACGAATAAGAGTCATATTTACTGGAACATTTTAAAATACCTTTTTCCCAAACCGTGAATCGAACTTAGTAACTCAAGATCAATTGCGCTATTATACTGCAGAATTTACAAGAGCGTTATGCACCAGGGTTACGTGATAATAAATTAAAATGAGAAAACTGTGTTAGATCAATATATTTGAATCTAATCCTATTTGTGTACACGTACTAACTACAAAAATCAGAAAATATCTGTTAATATATTTTTTTAATTGCAGGATGATTTTACAAGACTGTACCTTTACTATTGGAACTTCAATTTGAAAGAGACATCGATTTATTGTTAATTGAGACACCCATTGAGCTATTGGGATGGTCAGTTCATTCATCACGCACAAAAAAACGCAGTAGATTTGAAAGAAATTTGGTATGCAGACACCTTAACACTTTGATTAAAACATGCATTAATTATCTAGAAAATAACACCAGCATGGTAAAAAAAAGTAACTACAGAACGACATTTGACATACATTTGTCATTTAAAACATAAACACTATAATTATTTTCATGCAATTTCTTTCGTAATATAGGCAGGACAAGCTATTATGATAACTATTGCATATAATTAAAACATAAGCTACAAGAATTACAACAAAACATATTATTCACTTTAATTATTGAATTTCACATAATGCGGACATAAAATAACCTTTAAAACCTCAAGAAAACAATGCAATATAAATCTAAGCCTCTAAATACAAACCACATACCTTCAGATGCGTTTTCAACACTCATTTTCACTAATAAAGGTTGGCACTAAACAAAAATTGCACTTTGTTGTCTCCTGGTCGAGCGAGGTCCCGTCAAAATGCCGGTTAGTGCGCATGCGTGCTCAGACTAACGGGATAGGTGGGATGTATTGATCGCACCCCGGGAACGGCTGGAGAATCTAGATTTGACAGTGGAATTTTGTTTTACGACCACGTCATGTATACAATAGATTCGGACGGTTTGACAAATTACATTTTACGAAAGAATAACAATGTTTTGAAATGGGTTTTGTAATGTTATTGTAACTGGTACAAGAATGGAGAGGTAGAAAAATACATCGAATTTAATTAAAATTACAATCGATCGTCTGTTTCAAAAGTAACTTGCAAGAAAAACACAATGATGACTTTGATTGTAAATTAGATCGAACCAAAAGAATATTATATTTTGTAAAAATAAAAAAAAAAAAACATATATTTTGCCATACTTTATTACAAGCTGCCTCGACATGACATAAAACAATTTCGCTTTTTTCGTTGTGTGTACTCGACAGAAGTTAGTTCAGTTTTTTCCATAAATTTTAGCAGTTGTTTTATTTAGAATCTATTTCTCTAATCTATATTTTAGACGCGGGGCCTCGAGATTTAGGCACGCGATCAAGAATCTCGGAGGTCGCGGGTTCAAGCCCCTGCGAGACACCTCTGATAGCAGTTTTGTACCCACAAAATTCACAATGAATTGTCACTTGCTTTAACGGTGAAGAAAAATATCATGATAAAGCCTGCACACCTAAAACTTAAGCTTGAATCTCATTTTACAAAAAAATATTTACATATTTAAAAGCTGCATTTTCCTTATAAATGTTTTTAATACTCGAGATATGACAAAAACAAAATGTTTTAAACGAGCTTATTGTAATATTCTTATCTTGCAAATTAAAAAGTATATGAAAACTTTGCATGCAAACGGAATATTAAATGATATTAACTTGAAAAGGGTTGCAGATGCTTTTTTAGTTAATCTTGTACATTAGATGAGACGTGGAAAGGATTATAAAATACTTTATTCAGTAAAGAAGACAATTAATTAAAGCCACGATATTTTTTCGATATGATTTGATTAGGATATTTTTCTATTGCACACATAATGAATTACCACCGGGCAAAATGTGGGTGCAGAAATACACTCATGTCTACCCCATCACGATGAGGTAATACAGGCGTCTCTGTATATATGTATGTGTAATGTATTAAATTGACTTTTAAATCTAATCGAAGAAGCTAACATTATTGTAGCGATAGAAGTTAACCGTAATTGTGTCTCAGTTGACACTCATTTTAGATCGCTCTGTAACCATCTCTTGCTAGAACAAAACCTTTTAACTACCAAATGTATAAGTACCACGTAAAAAATGACTAAATATAATGAGCATTACTAGGACTTGTGATTCCTAATTTGTGAATTGAAAGAAAAAATAAGTCAAAATTCAAATTTCAGAAACTGTAATTTATTTGAATAAATAAGGCATTTCAATAAATAGAAGCGGAGTGAAGGTTTAGTTGGCGGTTTCGGCGATCCACATGGTGTAAGAGCTGATGGAAGTGGCGACGATGGGGAAGTTGCCCCTGCTGACGTAGCGACCGAAGCTCTGGATGCCCATCAGGGTACCGTCGTAGTACAGAGGAGCTCCGATGTCTCTGATGCCAGCGCTGCGGCCTCTGGACTGTTCGCGGCCAACGCAAACCATGTTGTGGCTCACGTTGATGGGGATTGAGTTGTTGGCGTACATAGCAGCGCATTCCCAGTTGTCAACCACGACCATGTCGGCTTTGTGCAGGCCGCGGCTGGAGATGATGGAGCCTTGCTGTTGGTGCAATAATTTGTATTAGATATAGTGGAATGAATCAGATATCTGGAACATCAAAGAAATCTCTAGGCTTCTATTGAATAAAGGCAGTTCAAAATTTATCACTTTAGAAAAACCGAAACAAATGGGTTTTTTCAATAGGAAACCGTAACCATAATACGCTTCGGAAAAGGGAGCCATTTGAAATTCACCTATTGAAAGAGTACAGCAGTAATGTCGACATGAATCAATTAAAAGTATGAAACTTACAGAGGAGGTACCCCATCCAGCGTTCATGACGCGCACGCCAGGTGGGTAGTAGACTCCGGGACTGGTGATGCCGACGCGCTGAACAGTGGGTCCGTAGGAGAAGTAGCCCAGGATTCTGACGACAGCAATGTCACCATCGTACTGGTTGTCGCCGAAGGTGGGGTGGTTGATGGCGTAACTGACTCCGTACACAGAGCCGCCCTGGCCGCGCTCAGTGGCTCCAGCACGGATACGACGGTTGCCAGGCTGGTACAACCTAGTGTGAATTGCACAATGTTAGATACAATCAACATCAGCAGCCAAAAGACGTCCACTGCTGGACAAAGGCCTCCCCCGGAGACTTCCAAAGTGTTTTATCGAAAGCGGCCTGCATCCAGCGGCTTCCAACGATTTTCACTAAATCGTCGGACCACCTTGTGGGTGGTGCTAGATGCAATAATAAATATTATATTAAATTGGTTTCTTAAATAGAATCCTGACATGTGGAGCATATTCGATATATGAATGTTCTTTGTGATCCAGTTCAGCTCGTTTTTATTCGTACTACTAACCATAAAATATCATCTAAATTACTACGTCTAGATTGAAATTATCTTGCTTCTTGAATGTAAAAGAAACAATATTATATACCAACTTTGGCATAGTGACTCTTCTTAACCATTCTAATTTATGCACGAAGTCATACTTTGTACAAGATTGAAAAAAATCCTAGTCTTACCTTCCAGAGAAACAACGAGCAGCAGACAGGACGTAGCCGACGTTCAAGATGCTACCAACGCAGCCTTGAACCCAAATGCTGCCAGTACCGACCTCAATCTGGACGGCGCTGGGGAATTCCTCAATCTGAGCTGGTTCTCCAAGATCGCGGTCGAGCTCAATTGGCAGTCTGTCGATGATGGCTGCCCAGTCAATGTCGAGGTTTCCGAGGATCTCACGAAGTCTGTCGAGCAGTTCAGGGAAGTTGATTTCAGGGAGTTGGTCGAGGATCTCGCCCCAGTTGATTTCGGGGATTTGGCTGATCAGGTCGGACCAGTTGATGTCGGGGATCTGGCTGATCAGATCGGCCCAGTTGACTTCGGAGAGTTTGTCGAGAAGAGCAGCCCAGTCAATGTCGGGCAGTCTGTCGAGAAGGGCAGACCAGTCGATTTCGGGAAGCTGGTCGATGATCGCAGACCAGTCGACGTTGCGGGCGGCGCTGACGATACCGGCAACGTTGGCAACTATGTCGCGGACATTGATGGGGATGTTCTCGATCACTTGGGGCCAGTTGATGTCGGGGAGGCTGATGTCGGGAAGGTTAATATCAGGGAAGTTGATGTTGATGTTGGGTTCTCCAGCTACGAACCCATACTGGGTCGAACCTGGAAAAGAAGTTTTATTTTTAATTTATATACTTTAGATCAAACCACAGCCTGCTACGTTTTGGTGGCGTTATGTTTTAGTGAGGAAAAATTATGTTACACTTTTATGGATATGACTGAACTATATGGCAGATACTGAATGCAGTCCTTATTGAAGGAAGTCGTTATATATTATTATGCGGTACCTAAAATTCAATCGGCTTTTGTAAAAGCAATGTTTTATCCCTTAGATACCCTTGTAATATCACGACCGTTTAAATAATTAATAAACGTTTATATTGAAAAGTTTAAGGATATAAAGGTGTTACGACCTAGAATAACTTTAGTTGTTTTTTTTTTTAACAAAAGTATCTGATGATTATTATAAGCCACAGATTAAATAAAAACTTAAGAATTTACCTGCCACAAGGAGCAACGCCAAAAATAGAGCCGAGGCCATTTTTCCGTCTGCGGTAACGCTTTCAACTGAAGCATCTAGGCAATTTCTGATATTTATATACCATTTTTATCGATGCATTTATTATCGCCAGTATCGTTTATACAAATTAATAACAAATATTTCCTCCGATAGCGGAATTAAGCAGAGCTGTCTTATCCTATTTTAAGGATTATCTCTTTTGTAACCGTTTGAACGATTTAATAGGTAAAGTCGATGGTCAAAGATGCGGCAGATTTTTTACTATGGTACTGCAAATACATTTACAATTGTTTTGTTGTCGCATGGCGTCCTTTAGCGTTACATCATGCTTAGGGCAGCATGGTGAAATAAGGCCTAAACTAATTGAAGAGAAGACCCTTGTTCAACAGTAAGTGCCTATGATGATGATAGCAGACTTTCGTGTGTAGAAACTATATTATATTTTTATAAGCGAAACTGCTTATATTAAAAAATAATTCTTTCCCTACACAGTAGGTACAGTAGGCACAGTAGGTACAGTCGATTTCCGTAGAAATAATTCATTTTCTTATAAATTTACGACGAATAACAACCGAGTGGATAAACACAGGTATATTCTTACACCTTCACTTTACACCATACACACTTGTACACCTGATTGATTTTATTTTATTGTAGTATATTCATCAGCCCATATACTATCCACTTCTGGTCTCGGGTCTCCTCTACAATTCAAAGGGTTTAGGCCCCAGTCGACCACGTTGGCCTGTTGCGGGTTGTTGTTGTTTATTTTAGTATTGGAATAAACTAGCAAGGATCGCATCCTTAAACTTTTGAAGCTCTGTATCGTCTGAAACTAAATAAATAAAATCCATCTAACGGTCATGGGTGTTTTTACAATAAAGTACTTTAACGGTTTAGGAAACCTAGAGGCCTAAAAGTGGCTGACGGTGATGCCCAATCTGTCAAGTTCAGGCAGGTATACAAAGGTTTGTGTCATGTAATATAAACCTGTGTATAATACACACTTCCTCAATTTTCAAACTTTTTCTTTATCATCTAAAAACTTTAAAAAAATCATAATGAATAGATTCTTAAAATCCTATAATTTTATACTGTATTTTTTGTCAATACTCAATAGAATGGTTTTATTTGCATTATCGGACAATGCTATACAACTCGTGGACATTTTGCTTAAATTGGAAAAAATGCTTATGTGTTTTATGTTTATAGTCCATTGATCTATCAAAGACTACGTGCCTAACCTTCAAATCATCTCGCTGTAACAAAACTGTCCGCCAACCCGCACTAGGCGAGCTAGACACTAGACTAAAGCCTAAATGGTAGAGAAGACACGTGTTCTACAGTGGGACGTATATGGACTGATGAGATGATAACAAAAACTCAAAACTCAACTCAAAAGTTTTCCATGAGAATTTGCAGACGAAAGCTGGTACTCAAAATTGACTACCATAGAATTACTAGTAATAAAAACAAGTAAAGTTAAATCCCACTCGGCTCATAAAACGGACGTAAAAGATTTCCTTTATCGAAATCTTTATAATTATCGTGTTGGTGACATTCGCGGGGTTTCTACCGATGTTGATATAAATAAATATTATACCTATGCTGCACGTGCATTTTAACTATAATAATGTTATCAATATGAGAGTCTGTCCGCTTGTTGGAAATGAATATAAAGCCAAAATGTGTATGTTAAGTACTCCTATCGGTCCCGAATAGAGGCGGCACTTCCATAGAAGCCAAAAAGCCCAGCTTGGTTTACAAAATTTAAGCTTTAAACCTCTATTCGAGATGTAAATAACAATACCCTGACCTCACAATAAACAATTATAATCAAGACATCACAAAATTATTGTGTAATGTTTTTAGGCTCCTATGGAATTACCGCTACTACTCGCAACCCATTTGCAGACGCGTCAAATATTTTGTGATCCATTGCAAGTTGTCATCAACATAACTATTACCTTACATAATTAAAATAGATTAAATAGTTTCGGCCACATAGCGTCGAGAACTGATGGCCGACTGGGCCAGAAAGTTCTCCAGTGGAGGCACGTACAGGAAAGCGCAGCGTGGGACGTCCTCCGACAAGGTGGTCGGACGACCTTGTATAGGTCGCGGGACGTCGCTGGCTGCAGGCGGCCTCCGACCGATCCCGGTGGAGGTAATTCGGGGAGACCTATGCCCAGCAGTGGACATAAATAGTTTTTGATTTTGTTCTTTACAATAATACAAATCTTTATTTTTATATTAGTAAGTATTAAAATTTGGCGTGCCCTGTGAATTGGAGGTGTAATAACGCCGTCAAGCATCCCCTACCTGTCGTAAGAGGCGACTAATATAGGCTAAGGGGTGGCAACTGGCAAAGCATTCTGCTGTGGTTGTACGCCATTATTAAAAGAATCCCCAAAATTAGCGGTAGAGAGCGTTGCCTCTTGACTGTCGCCGACGTTCACAATAAGTGAGCGTCCAAAATAAGGTAAGTGGAAGGGATCTCAAGTCTACCCAACTTTATGAAGTCCAATGCTGAACAGTGCGCTGGGCAACGGACCATTACAAGCGTTTCTCGCCTTGAGATGCTGAAAAAACGGCCTAAATGCGCGTGATGGTCATCGATAGGTATGTCAGTATGCTGCGGAAGAATTTGGTTTAGGAGCCCAGCATTGCGAAAAACTGGAAGGCCAGAAACCCCGACATACTCCGAACGGGCCTCTCCCGAGTTTCCGAAGCTCCCCTAGCTTTAGGCACTTTACTCTGGTTTAAAAAAATTGTGACGATAGTAGAGCCTGACTTTACGTACAAATGCATTTCTGCACCCCTATTAGTGTTTTCTATTCCCAAAAATTTAAAAGTTATTAAATTTGTTGTGTTTATTTTCATTCACGCGAGCAAAACGGAAACTATATTACCTACAGTAATTATATTTTGTTTTTATCGCCGGGAGCTGATAAGTAGCGCCTCGCCTGATGTCAGATGATCATACGATGTTCACAGGTGTGGTATTTGCTACTAAATATCGATAAGAAGTGGAAAGAATTTTGAGCCAGCATTATCTTTTTAACCGATTTAAAAGAATATTTTTGTGGTCTGGAAGAGGTCCTAAAACTGACTCAAAATAAATAAATTAATACACGCAACAGTCACATATAAAAGGTGTAATCAAACTGCGATCGGAATCTAAGTAATAGCCAAGGATTACAAAGATCCTGGAATTAAAGAAATCCCAACAAAAAGTAAACGTTTTGGCGTTTTTCTAAGAATCATAGGTATAAAATGTATTTTTTTTATTTTTGTGGGGATTTTCTTTAATCGTATCGCTAACAGGTGACTAACTAACTGTACCACGGGGCTTTCCAAAAATGACAATAATTATCAGTAAATTACATTATTATCATAATTATTTTATTGACTTTTAAGCAGGCTAATATTTTGAAGTGAGGTGCTTCGCAGTGGACGGGGGTCATTTTTCTCGGGAGAATTCGGTCATAAATTAGAGCGGCTCGTCGTTGGATGCCGCCGAATGAATGAAGCTGGTACTTCTTAGCGATAGGACATTTCTAAGGTAGGTACTGAATCAGCTCATATAATATAACCCACTGCCAAGCAGGGGCTCTACCAAGGAGAGAATATTTGATGGGAGTAAAATAAAAAAAAAACCCTCTGAATGGTAGAGGAGACCCGTGCCCAGCAGTGGGATGTATATGGGTTGATGATGTATGTATGTCTTTAAAATAAAAAAAAATACTGCAATATTGAGATTTTTTGATAATTGCAAAAACTAACTTCGAATATCATGTTCTAAGACATAGCAAAGATATAAGCCAAAAATATCTATATATCTTAATGATTATGGGCTGTAAGATGGTTGAATGTGATTGCGCAAGATATTGATATATTTTGTTGTAACCTGTCGAAATTCACAGAAGCTGCATATATGTACAATGTACATGTTTAGAAAGGAATAAGACTGTAATTTAATTTAGTTAATTTAATTTAGTTTTAGATAGTTATAATATCGCATTGGATATCTCTAAAGATGTTATAAATTATGTTAATAAATAAATAAATCTTGTATGTGTAAAAGTAAACAACTACACTTGTTTTATGAAATTGTAAGACATAAATGCGGTTATTTGCTGTTGACCATATTAACGCGGAAACAAAAGGAAAAAACCATGAATATTTATTTATTTATTTAAACGTATTGTTAAAAGTCAAGTTTTTATTATAATGTTCATCATCATTATTATCATGGATAGACATATTGGTAAATTAGGGGACAATGAGACATTTATGTGCTATGAACAGGGAAGAATTATTTAAAATTACTAATTACAACCGTGATACTGATTCTGACACGGTTTTTTTTTAAATTTTGATAGTTATGTTATTATTATTATAAAAAAGCTAATGTATTTGTTGTCTATATGGATTGATTATTTTTTATTATAAAACGACGTATAAGCGACCATCAGCCACTTGTTTTTTCTACTTTCATTCTACTTTGAGATTACATGTAAAATGTAGATGTCTCAGTCTAAATGGAAATTGGAAAAACTACATACAGCCATAAGTGCCTTACGAACCAATAAAGCATTGATGAAAATTTCACAAAACAGGAGAACTTTTTCCTATCTTTACTTTTCTCCCGTCTTATTGCAGAATATATCTGTTTATTTTCATAAAACAGCGACCAAATCTCGAGACCGGATTATCTGATTAACAAATTAGGCCCGGACTTAATACATGAAATATTTTTGCAAGATATCTGTTGATGTATTAGCTACTAGTTCGGTTTTACGGAAAGTTGATAAAATTAATCAGCCGATCAATCACTTATTGAATAACAGTGTATAAATAATACTGTAAATATTTATTGTGTTTGTTTGTTTATTGGGGGTAATCTCTGACGTCGGTAGAATGTGTGGCATTTCGAATATGTAAGTCAAATCGTCTTTATTCAAAGGAAATTTCACAAGTTCTTTTGAATCGTCATTTTTAAATTATTTTTTAAAACTAATGCCGCTTCGAAACTTGTTATCGCTTTGGAGAAGAAACGACAAGGAACTCCCTTAGCAACACGAAATGTCATTTTTTTTAAATTATAATAATTGCAATTCCTATTTGTCATTATACAATTTAATCTTTAATGTCATATGGATACAAATTGAAGCAATACAATCTCTGATACATGAACTTACTCACAGGGTTTATTATCTTCAATACAATCTGAAATTTTATAATAACCTTTTTTAAATAGTTTATCTTTAATTGATTCTTTTAACTTTTTGAGAGGAAGCTCCCTAATACTCTTCGGGAGTTTGTTTGTTAGTAAAGCGTATATATTGCCTCATAAAAGAGTTAATAATTTTCCGGGGACGAGTTTAATGTTGTACCAGACTACATTTATTCCTAGTATTTTGATGTATATTACATATTGTATTAAATTAATGTTACAAATAAATAACCTCATGCCTACATTCCCCCAACTGAGAGATTTATTTCTGAACTTACATTTTCCTAATCCACATAGTCGGAGGCAAGTCAGCGAATCATATTGTGTTTTTGCTATATCATTTTCAGTCGTTATAGACTAACAAACGCTTATCGATGTATACATTGAAAAATATTTAACTAGCCGACCTTAAACATTATATTTTCGGATGAAATTTAACGCCAAGGAGTTGGTAACCACCGTAGGTTACCTGCTTTAGTTTGTGATAACGGTCTGAATACACCCTGTATGTCGAATTGCTTTGGTTATAGAAGGATTTAAAGCTTAAAGATTAACCTTCGGCATTTTGTAAGTTTAAGGCGGCCTTATCTATGGAAGTACCGCGACTGGTCTTTTAGCAGCAGCGAAAAATTCCAACTGGTAAATAGAATCCGGGACTGTGTTATAAGCTTATCAACGATTCCATAGATAGATCACGGCGGTCGCGGGTTCGAACCCCAGGCACATTGAATTATCACTTGCTTTAACGGCGAAGGAAAACATCGTGATGAAACCTGCACACCTAAAAGTTCTTAGGAATTTCTTAGGTGTGTAGTCCGCCAACCCGCACTAGGCCAGCGTGGTGGACTATGGCCTAAACCCTCTCAATGGTAGAGGAGACCCGTGCCCAGCAGTGGGACGTATATGGGTTTATGATGATGATATAGAATAATTAATAGCTTTGCAGGTTTGCGGAATAAACCGGCTCACATCTGGCTTATCATCCATCGCGACCGATGCTTTAGATTGACGTCTTTAAAAAATATTCCAAATAAGTGAACAACTGGACACTTGTGGAAGATAAGTATGACGTTGATAGTTACATTAAATCAACAAATTTATCAATAGTATTATCGGCTCATGGATAATGTCGTGCACTTCTTAAATTAACGTTAGTATGCGTTATTCATTTTTAAAAATCATCCAATATTCATTATATTTATTATATTGACAGCCCCGTGGTGCAGTTGGCCAACCATTGCGAAACGAGTGGCCGCAGGTTCGATCCCAGCACCGAGACAAATGTTTGTGTGATCCGCAAATATTTGTTTCGGGTCTGGGTGTACGTGAGACCGAAAAAGTCTCTCATAGTTTCTGATATCCACGACACAAGAATTGTATCTTAATGTGGGGTCAGGACTTTGTGAATTACTGTCGGGTTTAATTTATTTATTTATTTATTGTTCACCTATAGAGTTGCACACACGTCTATCTCTTTTGCTATTGAAGACCATGCTTCTAGAAAGATTACCTTCTTGACGTGACCACATGTACTAGACTTAAGTTAAGTTTTCAGCTTGAATGATATCCTAATAAAATATTATTTTGTGTAAATATTTTTTTTTTTTGGATTCAAGCTTTACTTATTAAGCAAGATACATGTAATTCTTCTCCATCAACCCATATACGCCTACTGCTGAGCACGGGTCTCCTCTACCATTGAGAGGGTTTAGGCCATAGTCAACTACGCTAGCCTAGTGCGGGTTGGCGGACTACACACCTAAATAATTCCTGAGAACTTTTAGGTGTGCAGGTTTTATCACGATGTTTTCCTTCACCGTTAAAGCAAGTGATAATTCAATGTGAATAAACACATAACTTCGAAAAGTCAGAGGTGTGTGCCTGGGGTTCTAACCCGCGATCGCCAAGTTCCTCGACCGCGCGCCCGAACCTCGAGGCCATCATGTGATTGTCATAAAACAATTTCTAATTATGCACATACTTGCTAATAGATTTTATGATTCTCTACACAAAAAAATTAAGTCCTTTTAGATCTCTTTTTTTTGCGGCATAGTAACAAACGCAACGATGCAAAATATTTTATACATAACACAGAACATGGCTTCCATTTCAGGTTTATGTTTTGATAGGGTATCTTTACTTTTCCTGAAATTCATCATCGATATCAACATGATTAATAATTAATTTTTGTAGGTTAAATTCGGTATTTTCGGACATTTTCGCTGACTTCATCGTGACTCAGCGCTTTGTACGTCGTCTTGTTTCCAACACTTCGGTAAATATCACGATTTTTTATACTTCATTTCATTCTTATACCTCTATTATACTAATATTAAATCATCTTCGCTTTTCAATTTTTTCCTTTACTAACCTGAAAATTGATAAATATTTTAATATGTAAGTCAGTCAGTTATATAAATGGTAGTTTTTTTTTAACGTTCATAGTTAGATAGCTTTTTGTCCTACTTAAATGAAAATTTATTTTTTTTCACTTGTTTATAGGTTTATAGTTCAATATATCTATAATTAAAAACTTGAAATCCCGAACTCCTATTAACATTCTAACTAGCATCTAGAAGTCTAAAATATGGCCGAAAAACAGCAATATTCTTGTCCCCGAATTTCGTCGGACTGATGCCTATCGTAATTTCATCTCATCTCGTCAGCCATTATTATGTACGTCCCACTGCTGGGCACGGGCCTCCTCTACCATTGAGAGGGTTTAGGCCATAGTCCACTACGCTGGCCTAGTGCGGGTTAGCGGTCTACACACCTAAGAAATTCCTAAGAACTTTTAGGTGTGCAGGTTTCATCACGATGTTTTCCTTTTCCGTTAAAGCAAGTGATAAGTCATTGTGAATACACACATAACTTCGAGAAGTCAGAGGTGTGTGCCTGGGGTTCGGACCCGCGACCTATCGTAAGTGGCTGCGGAGATGCACCTCTGCCTACCCAATTGGGGACTTATGGAGTATGGTAATGTTTTGATCTACTCGAATGTAGCATATTTCTTGCAGCGTTGATATTCTTATAATCAACTGCAAATGTCTTACGATTTGTGTCAATTTAATAAAGATAAATGCTTATCTTTTCCCACTAAGTACATTCAGAAACAGTGTTATTACCTGTTTTTATATGTCAAAAGCTTGTAAGTACCATCATCCGATATAAAGATTATAATGATGAATGATTAAAGCATTATTACAAAATACAAGATATGGCAGCGATAAAAACAAAAATATGTTTGGTATTTATAGATAGCGACATCTGTAATTCAATTCTCGTAATCTTTATGACGTTTCATCTTAAAAAGCGTTCCTCGTAAACTACCTCCTTTCTATTAACTTTAACCTTGCTTTTTGCTTATAGAGTACTAAAGGTCCTATCTTTAAGAATCATCAGCTCGAATACACTTTGCTGCTCTGCACAGGCCTTCTTTACCACTGAGAGAGTTTTGGGCCTTAGGTGCAGGTTTTCACACAACACGTTCCTTCACCGTTAGCATACAGCATCATCATCATCATCAACCCATATACGGGCAATGCTGAGCACGGGTCTCCTCTACCATTGAAAGGGTTTAGGCCATAGTCCACCACGCTGGCCTAGTGCGGGTTCGCGGACTACACACCTAAGAAATTCCTAAGAACTTTTAGGCGTGCAGGTTTCATCACGATGTTTTCCTTCACCGTTAAAGCAAGTGATAATTCAATGTGAATACACACATAACTTCGAAAAGTCTGAGGTGTGTGCCTGGTTCGGACCCGCGACCGTCGAGATTTTAATCAAATCAAACCTCGAGGCCATCACTCACTAGCACTCGTTAGCATACATACATACATAATCTCACGCCTGTAATCCCCGAAGGGGTAGGCTGAGGTGAATTTCTGCACCCACATTCCGCCAAGTATTTATCAGTCCCACGTAATAGTGAGGGAGCCTGTTGCCGTTTTTCGGGCACCTTTTCCAGACTCCGTGCTGCTACTGAAAATTTCCTAATGGAAAAACTCAATAACACTTTGCCCGACCCGGGAATCGAACCCAGGACCTCTAGATCGCACGGCACATACTTATGCCGTAAGACTACCTTTAGCTAGGTGATAATTCATTGTGAACACACAAATAACTAAGAAGAGTCAGAGGTGTGTACTATGGTTCGAGTTCGCGGCCGCTGAGATTCTCAACCCCGCGTTTAAATTCTCTTCCTATCCACTTATCTATCTCCATATCAAAAATCATCTGATGGAACTAGCGATTTAAGTGAAAAGCATAACAGACAAAAAATCGAGATATACTTTCATATTTATAATATTTGAACAAATTGCCATAAATAACGAGATATCGGCGGTCGCCCTTATGTATTTTTTCAGATTATACATTGTGATTTTTAATAATAATTTTGTATTAAACATCGTTGGAAAGCATCGAGATTAATCCCGCATACGTACTCGTACGTATGACGTCTTTGCCCTTGAATAACAGCGTGCGTGCGTGTATGAAATGAAATGAATTGAAATGAAATGGGATGAAACTGGAAGAAATTGCATGACGTGGGTTACAATAAGATGAAATGGAATGAAATAATATTTATTGAATCTATAAAACGTCAAATATATACCCTTAGATTCAGTAATTTCAATATGAGTATGAACAATTCACGGATAAGATTTTTAGATTATGTTAAGTAATAAGATATTGCTGTTCTTGCTTCGTGGTTCCATTCTTTGGTTAGGCAAAGTTAACTGGGTCTTTTCACCAGGAAATTCTCAGTAGTAGCACCAATTCGGGATGTGTGCCCAACAATCTTGTATTGGCTCACCCCTTCTTACGTGGGAGTGATACGTTCGTGGCTAAATTTATAAAAATCACCCGTAAGACATATGTAGGCCTCCCCCAAAGACTTTTAAAGCGCTCTGTGTGAAGCGGGCTGCATCCAGCAGCTTCCCCTAATCTTCGCTGGGTCATACGTTGAGAAATACATCTCTTCCTATCTCTTGTGAGAATTAATTTCTCCAAGCATATTATATACCATCGATGAAGCTTTGTTTCTTAAAGCAGATAGCATATTTACGTGTTTTTATCATCGACAATATCACGGAGATATGATAATTGCTGTACATATTATGCATTATGCAATGGCTTAATCAGTAAATGTGCTCCGACAATTTTCCAGAATGTAGTTCTATTGAGTTCTATAAAAGCATTTTAGTATTATTCGATATATTTTAAATTCTAGTAACTCAGTTTTGAAAATCCACTTTTATTGCGGGTTATGCGAAGTCATTTTGGTAAGTACAATGTAATCCAATAACAAATTTAACTCAAAGCATCAATTTTATCTTTACTTTTAGCCCATCATCCGTCCTACTGCTGGGCACGGGCTTCCTTTAAAAATAAGAGGGTATAGGCCTTAATCCAAAACGCTGGTCTAGTGCGGGTTGGCGGACTACACACCTAAGAAATTCCTAAGAACTTTTTAGGTATTCTCATGATTTTTTTCATTTAAAAAATACGTGATAATTCATTGTAAATGCACACATAACTACGAAAAGCCAGAGGGGTGCGGCCGCCGAGATATTCGACCGCGTGCCTAAACCTTTAGTTGAAGTACTATTATTGTTTACTATTTATAACCTTATTTCCTTCTTAGCCAGTTACTAAATTAACTTGCAACGGAAATAATTACTCAAAGATAATTTATATTTTTATTGATAGCTACCGTTTTATTTATGGCATAATGATAAAGCATCGAATGTTATTACTGCCTTATCGTGTAGGGAATTGCAACGTCTATAAAAATAAACACGTAATTTTATGATTACTGACGATAATTTTATAGTATACAAAACTTTTATATGAGGGCTTAAGCCACTGGAAATTCCCAACATTTCACAGATAGCTCTAAATGGCATAACACTACGTTTACACTTGTTCGCATTTTTTTACATACACCCAACAGTCACACACGTAGTCCTGACCCCACATTAAGATACGAGTCCTATGTCGACCTATATAATTTTCATCTAGCTTAGTACGAATCACGGCGGTCGCGGGTTCAAACCCCAGGCACACGCTTATAACACTGTAATGTTATGTGAATATTTTAAATGATTTATTATGTAATATTACATGACCGAAAACATCGAGACAAACCTGCACGCCTAAACGTTCTTAAAAAAAAACTTAGATGTGTAGTCCTTTCAGCCACACTAAGTCTAGACTAAGGTTTAAAAACCTCTAAGCTGTAGGAGAGGGCCGTGCCAGTAGCAGAACGAATATGAATTGATGATGATGACTAGCTCGACATAGTCACTGCCAAATCAATAGTCATACTAAAAGTATATATATTTGATCGAAGCTAAAAACCATTGAAATCAGACCAAAAATATTGAATTTATTAAAAAATACAAATACTTTCTCATCATCATCATAATCATCTTCTGTCTATAACTGTTCCATTGCGAGACACAGCCCTTTTCAAAGTTTAGGCCTCAGTCAACCTTGGTGGCCTAGTGCAGTTCGCGGACTAAGACAATTCTAAGAACTTATAGGTGTGCAGGTTCCCTACATCGGTAAAGTTCGTGAGAATACACGCATAACTCACAAAAGTCAGAGAATTATGCTAGGGATTTTAACCCGCGACCACCGATATTCTCGACCTCGCGCCTAACCCCCGTTCACTTCTTAGTAAGTCATCACAATTGAGCAAGTTTCTCATTATGTCATTTGCATAGATTTTAATTCATCGACGATCAGATAAGATCTCATCTTATCCTATTCTAAGATTTAATTTCGCTTTGTGGTCTTGTGCAAATGGTGGCAGTTTCATTTCTAGTATGTCATGAGGATTCGAACCGGTAGCTGCAGTAATTGCGTATAAGTAGACCATGTGCCTTACCCTCTAGGCCACCACACACTTCATCGTCATATTTTTTATACGACTTTTCATCAAAAGAAAAGAGTTTAAAGTTTCTATAGAATATATCATCTTTTGTTTATTTTCAATATTCACCAATATCTAACTGTTTCTAGACATAATAAAACCAAGAAACAGATATCCATTCTTAGAATATTTTTATTTTATAACGACATGTGGAGAGTAAGGAGTATTCTTCTAAAGAAAGCATTGGCTTTACTTCAATAACATTGACCGTCTGTGTTTATAGTTTTTTGTGTGTCAGGTCAGTCACTTCACTTAGATATGGTTAGCACTTGCGTCATACTCGTGAACGGGTGCTGTGCATAGCATTATTTATGCGATTTGCTAATAATGTAGGCAGTGATGTCCTCGAAGTTTGGGCGCACGGTCGAGAATCTCGTCGGTCGCGGGTTCGAACCCCAGGCACACATATCTGAACTTTTGAAGTTATGTGTATATTCCTAATGAATTATCACTTGCTTTATCGGTGAAGGAAAACATCGTGAGGGAACCTGCACACCTAAAAAGTTCTTAGAATTTCTTAGGTGTGTAGTCCGCCACCCCGCACTAGGCCAGCGTGGTGGACTAAGGCCTAAACCCTCTCAATGGTAGAGGAGGCTCGTGCCCTGCAGTGGGATGTATATGGGCTGACGAGATTGATGATAGCCAATTATTTTGTTTCTTGAACTGTACTCTTTCTCAATACTTCCGTTCTGTATGAATTAATGTCGCTCACCAATTTCAAGGTTCATTTAAAATGAATTTGATCAATAAAAAATGAAATTTTAGTTTGTCAGTTGTTCCAACTCGGATTTAGATCAAAACTGGGCTGTCTGTATTGTGTCGTAACGTTATTTTGAACAGATGATACTAGAATTTGTTGGTCGTTAATTTCTATTAGAAAATGTCTTTTAAACTGGGTCGTTAAATATAATTAATTGAAAAAACCGAATGTGAGTGACTTATTAGTAATTTTATAAATAAAATAAAATGTTTTCGTTTCAATTGTTAACAAGAATAATTTTAATATTTCGACCACTTCGTTTCAGTAATCAGTAACAATTTTTAAATAAAAAATAAGGAAAAATTAAATAAATTAAAACATTTATTACAACTAAATCTGATGTTTGCTCTATACTTCCATTTCCTACATGAGAAGTTCTTAACCAGTCAGAGCAGTTTCCACGATCCAGTCCGAGTAGGGGCCGATGGAAGTCGCGACAACAGGGTAAGTGTCTTCTCCATCAGATCTGCCGAATGCCAGAAGACCGACCAGAGTATTGTCGTAGAAGAGAGGGGCTCCAATGTCCCTGGAGTCGAAGTCCCGGCCACTGTTGTAAGTAAGACCAACGCAGGCCATGTTCTCGGTGATGTATTGAGGGTTCTCTCCTTCGAGGTAGGACATCATACAGCGATCGTTGTGGTTCACGTAAAGGTTGAGTTTGTAGAGCTGGTTGTCGGACGATTGGCCTCCTTGCTGCAATTTAAATAGATTTAAATAGAGTGATAAAATTTCCAACTGTAATACACATAATAGAGCGCAAAATATGATAGAAGTCTTTAGTCGGAAATATGGAACTCGCAAAAGTTTGTCAAAAGTCAAATTCAAATTCCTGTTTATTCACATTCATAAGGTTTTTTAAATTGTCAATTTTATTTTAAATTGACCTCTCGTTTTGTAAGCTGATGCCTAACCAACGTCCCAGGGTCATAAAAATTTAAACATGAAATGGCTGATACTGGATTAATTTTATCTGATATTTTGTGCTAGCGAGAGAATTCATTCTCTGGAACGAAAAAGTGCACCTTTGTTTTCCCTTAGGAAACTCTCAGCTGTATAAAAGAAAAATACCAGCAATATAACGGAAATGTGCCCTGTTAGCTGGAATAGCATTCTTTTCTATCAAGGTTGTAGAAATAAATTGACCCTTCGGGTATACAGGCGTGGCTGAATTTATGCTATCTCCGTAAATATTTGTTAGAACAAATAACTTTAGTCTTTTTCAGTGCGAATAGTAAAATAGAGGTAGAGGTCACTGGAGGAAGCCTATGTCCAGAAGTGGACCAAAATTGGCTGATGATGATGATGATGGCTAGTAAAATATGGTATGGAGGTCAGATGTCCAATATAAAAAATGGTAAGGTGGTGGTCAAGTGTCAGATATCGGAAATCCGTCTTTTTTTATATAGGCGCTTAATAGTTCAGCCCGGTAATTTAGGTACAGGTAGATTTGATTTTTTTCACACGTTTTCCCAACTATGTGAAGCTAACTTCCATGTAAAAGGTCGAACGCCTGTGGCTACTTTTCGAGCACATTTCTGGCAATGAAAAAGGCGGCAAATAATTTATTTTGGCAACAGGTGCCCGCGCCTATAGTATAATTATCATTGTAGTTTTATTTGTTTTTAATTCCCGTACCGAGCAAATTTGTGGTCTGCATATATTAGGGTCTGAGTGTGTGTAAGAACCAGTAAGTCTCTCGTAGTTTCTAATAGATCAAACAAGACTTATATTTTTGTGTAGGTTCAGAACAATGTGTGACTGTTGGATGTATTTTTATTTCTAACTCACGAGCGTGGTGGACTAAGGCCAGAACCCTCTTAGTCAAAGCTTAAGTTAAATCATATTTATATAATAATACAACTAGTTATAGAGCAGACCCGTGTCCAGCGGTCGGACGATATATGGACTGATGACAATGATTATGATGTTCTTAATTATCAAGAATACAACAAAAATTCTTACCGGGGTAGTTCCCCATCCAAGGTTCTCAACAGCAAGACCATAAGGCAAGTCGATACCCTGGCCTATAATCAAGGCCTGGGCCACTCTGTCGTTAAGGTCCAGGCTGGAGTAGATGCGGACGACGCTGAGGTCTCCGTCGTGGCCCAGGCTGCCGTAGGAGGGGTGGTTGTAGACCCTTTGGACGTAGTCCACCTGGCCGCCATCGTAGCGAGTGGCTGTGCCAACCCTGACGCGGCGGTTATTTTCGTCGTACAAACTGGAATTAAGAACAGAAGATTCTATCATAAATCACGGTAAACAGAACTGTATACATTCATTCCACTTGCTTTAGAAGCAAAGATTGAGTGCGGTTTGTGTCACGTCCTGATATAAACCTGATTAATTTAAGGAATTTCTAAGGTATGCTACTAGTTGAGAGACTACTTCTTTTAGCCACCGTCAGCATTTAGTCTACTATGTGATTAACCATTTATGAAATTCTTTTTATTAAAATAATTTCCTTGATCCTGGAGTTGACCTTGGACTAATCCAACACGCTTATTAAAATCTCGAGACTAAAACGGCAGTCAAATTATTAACGAATTTAACTTAATTTAATAAATGATTTTGAAAAATGTTATTTTTACAATAATCTGATTTCTATCCAACTACATAACGAGGCCGTGAATCGATTAGGGCTTTTGACCTACTCTAGAATTGTTTCGGGCCGTATGGAAATAACCAAGCAGATAAACGAACTGTTTTAGACACAAAATCAATAGATACCTGCATAAAGGTGTTAACCCTCTCAATGGTTGAGGAGACCCGTGCTCAGCAGTGGGCGTATATGCGTTGATAAAGAAAGAAGAAGAAAGATAAAGGTTTTGAAACCCTAAACTACAGTTTGTATCCAGACCATGACTAATACTAAGGCAGCTATGGTGATTAAAAATTTATTGGGATTAAAAAAACGACTAAAAATAAAAAAATACGTTTTCCTAACGACCACATTTATTTAAACTATTCTTGGTGGGAAAAAGTGTTTTTTTTTTTTTTTTTTTCAGCCGGCATTTTTTTAATGTCACGGTGTTTGTTATCACCATAGCTATCACCTGCCTGAGTTTTTGATCACGGTCTATATACATGCTCTATTCATATTCAGCCTCTCGCCGTCCACTGCAGAACGTAGGCCTCCCCAAGATAGCGTCAACCATCCCGGTCTTGGTTGGCGCTTCCATTACCTGTATTAAATTTAAGTTATAACATACTAACGCCCCAGAGAAACAGTAGGCAGTAGAGAGAATGTGGTAGTTAGTCAGCACCACTCCAGCACACTGCTGTATCCAGATGCCCAGGAAGTTGACCTCGACCTGGGCAAGGGATGGGTAGTCCTCAATGGCCACGGGGACGCCCAGGGTTTCTGCCTCTGCTGCTGGAGAGCAGACAGCTGGAAGTAGAAATGAATAAAAGTTAGAAAGTTTAGAACGTTTATGAGGTTTGTTGAAGCAGTGATAGCCTCGAGGCTTAAGGTTCTTGTGTGTGAGATTTATCTTTAGAAAAGGTTATCACAAAGTCTATTACATATAAACTCCTTTGAAAATACTATAGCAATATTTAGGTCACACATTTCCTAGCTAAATTGCGAACATCATTATCATCAACTTACCTTAATACAAATCCTTATACCTTATATAGTATCTGTTTTCAGGATAAACAGCGGCAATCACAGTATTGATCACAGAACAGCTGAATAAGAATAGAAGGGAAATAAAGAAGACCACGGCTCGGCAAACTTAGTGTAGAACGTCCTCTGGCTAGGTGAGTTGACGATATTCGCAAGGTAGCTGGCAGCGGTTGGATGAGGAGGGCCGAAGATCGAGCCCAGTGGCGTGCCACTGGACACTGCTTTATGTCCAAGTATTTTATATGGGGAACATTATCGCCACTTGTCTTTCACCTATTCATCCTACTGTGATCACACGACCGATGGTGAAGATTTCAAACGAAAATGAAGTCTCAACGTTGCTAAGAAGCAGCCGTGTCAAACCGGTGATAGTCTAATCGTAGGTTCGGCACGCACATGTTTTTTTAGTCTTATTCAACTGTTTTGTGATATTGACATCAAATACTGCCCTGTAGTGAACATAATGGAATCTAGTAGGTCATCTTCTCGCAAAAAAGTTAATAAGAATAAACAATAAGGGGAGTTGGAAGCAAATAGTGGTCTACTTCAATTATAATTCAACCATTCAATATTTTTACAAAAGCAAAAATTTTGACATATTCAATACTTACATACATGTCAGTTATGTATTTTTTGTGTATAAATACAATGAATTATCACTTGCTATAACGGTGAAGGAAACATCGTGATGAAACCTGAACACCTATAAAATTCTTACGAATTTCTTAGATGTGTAGTCCGCCAACCGCACTAGGCACGCGTGATGGACTAAGGCCTAAACCCTCTCAATGGTATAGGCGACCCGTCCCCGGCGATAGGATGTATTGGGGCTGATGATGATGATAATAGTTAGATCAATACCGTACCTGCTACCACTAAGAGGAACCAGCTAAGGCGCGCCATCTTGTTTCGTCGGTTATGTGTTTCAGTGGGCTCTTGTTTTTATACTAGTATTAAACATATTACTTTTTATCGGCTAATAAATTTATTGCCAAGCCTACTGATTATATTAGGCGTAATCTACATTCTTGTTTGCGTTTCCTTAACTACACGATTACGCAAATTTTTGTATTGTATGCTTCTATTATAAACCAAAAAGATTTTCTTGCTACCATTACCATACATTATCCTATCATCATCAGCCCATATACGTCGTCCTACTGGACAAAGGCTTCCTCTACCATTGAGAGGGTTTAGGCCATAGTCCACCACGCTGGCCTAGTGCGGGTTGGCGGACTACACACCTAAGAAATCCCTAACAACTTTTAGGTGTGCAGGTTTCCTCACGATGGTTTCCTTTACGGTTAAAGTACCTGATAATTCATTTATGAATTATTATTTCCATTTATGATATTTAGCCTTGGTTAGATGTCAGTTTCTCCATTTAAGATGACTATGTTGTTCTAATATGCAATACTTCATTCTGATATTGTATCAATGAGCTGCTCGAATTCGGGAAATTGAGTCTTTGTATCAGTATTGCAAACTATCTCTTGATTGGAAAAAAGCAACACTAGAGTTTCTTGCCCGTTCTTCTCTAGTGATGACTGCCTTCCGAACAGGGTATTAAATTTTGAAATGACTGAATCTAAGTGATGTATTTGACATTTTATGGATTCAATAAATATTATTTCATTTCATTTCAATACACAAATAACTTGGAAATGTCAGAGGTGGTTGCCTGGGGTTTGAACCCGCGACCGCCGAGATTTTCGACCGTGTACCC
Organism: Cephonodes hylas; assembly: GCA_030295005.1. NCBI lineage: Eukaryota > Metazoa > Arthropoda > Insecta > Lepidoptera > Sphingidae > Cephonodes > Cephonodes hylas. The sequence continues at coordinate 9,872,799 of AP025382.1, forward strand.
AAACCTACAGGACTTCCGCGTGCATAGTATATTTTTTTGTAATTGGCACAATTGACTGCATGGTAATTAAATATGAATACATGACATGATCATGACCTAAGGGCACATGACTATGAGGGAAAAATTATAAAGGGCTTTTCGGTCTCACAGCTCGTCACAAAACAAATATTTGTGACAGACAAACATTTGTCTCGAGTTTAACTGATCTTAATAACTTCTTTATTCCAAATACCAACAAAATATTTAAAACCACTTAAATTTAACTATACTCATGGAATCTGTTTATTCACAATGAATTAATCATCTGTAATTTTTTTGCAGTACAGGAGTAGTGGGACGTATGGGACTGATGATATAATCGATGATGATGAATAATAATAATAAGGTGATGACCACGCCCTCAAATGATTTCATCACAAATGTACTCCATGCTTTAATCAACATGCGCGTTTCTCAGTGACAGAGTGGTGTGTGTTGTATGCGTGAACAAGAATGATTCAATTGTGATACATTAAGCCCCTTAGTTAATTTATTGCTTCCACGCATTTTCATTACAATATTTATTCAACATAGATATTTTTATTACGTCATTCAAAATATTCACACACATTGGTACTTCTTCTTCTTCTTCTTCTTCATCAACCCATATACGCCCACTGCTGAGCACGGGTCTCCTCTACCATTGAGAGGGTTTTAGGCCATAGTCCGCCACGCTGGCCTAGTGGCACACATTGGTACATGAGTTAAAAAACAAGCAGAAGAACGCTAAAGACATGACGGCTGATAGGGAAGTTTGGAAGAATAAAACATACTGCGTCGACCACAAAAGAAAATTGGGAAAACGATAAGATAATTATGATGACAAAGGTACACATTCACGCCTGTCTCCCGTTGAGGTAAGCAGAGACTACAGAGCATGAAATACAAACTTTCTTCTTTCCCCTTGACTGGCTAAATTCTTTTCATGCATGCTTGTCGGTTTTGAGGAATCTTTACATTACTTTCTTTAACAACATATTATCAGAAATTAAATTTACATGTGATCGATTCATGTTTCATGAAGAAATAAAAAATCATCTATTATTGTATTAGCTGTCTCGTGTCTCGCGGTACAAGTATGTCCAGTCTGTGTGGCTTTTGGGCTCATTCTCGAGTGGGGTAAAGTGTCATTAAGGTTTTCCGTTATAAAATTCTCAGTAGCTACACGAAGTCTGGAATTGTATCCCAAAACAAAATAGATCGCCTCCCATTATGTGGGACAAAAATACAATTTTCAAGACACAAAATAACTTCAAGAAATAAAGGTGAGAAGTTGGCGGGGTGATCTTAGCTTGTGGCACTTACTAGTCGCTTGATAAATCAATTACATAAAGAATTTTTCGTCCCCAGCATTGAGTCAAATAGTCAGCGTCTCTTATGACTTCCTGAATTCACGTGATGCAGTAGACGAGAAATCTTTTTTATCGATAACTAGCGGACCCGTGCCCACTTCGTTGGGCAGTAAATATTTTCTGCTTATGATTAAATTATCACTTTGGTAAGGCAAACACTGATTGTTATTATTTATTTTCCGACTGCAAACAGGAGAGGTTATATTTTAACTGCTTATTTTTGTGTGTAAATGAAATCATTAAAATTGAACTTATTATGTTTATTTTAATTTTTCAAAACTTCTTTGTATACTAATATTAGACGTAATGTTATTATTGGGTACCAAAATATATTGTCTTTCAGGAGGTCCAACCTGAGATAAGGCAATATAATATCACTCAACAGATAACAGCATAGTCGCGGCTCCATATTTATGTCGTAGTTTACTCTCCAGAGGCCTATTTATGCCCATATCAAAAATTATACAAATCGCTCAAATTATTTAAACGTGACACTGTAAAGCGCCGTTCGGCGCGTTGTGAATCATTTTTGCGCGCTTGGTCATTATTTTGAACCTGCGATATCTTCTAAGATACTCATTGAAATCAAATGATGTAAAGGGCAAATTTATTTTAAATTAAATACTTATACTAAATAATGCATTTATTTGGATAAGGATTAATATAATCTTTATAAAAACACCTTCACAAAAAATCCTTTATTTTAGAACAAATTTGGCTAGCATGAAAAAGGTTATAGTGAACAAACCCTAAAAGTTAGACATTTGCTACCGCTGATTTTTTTGTAGGCATTATCAAGCTCTACAACTTTTCTCTAGGACTCAACTATGTATCTCCCATGGGTAAGGCAGCGTTTGCAAAAAACGCTTTCGTTCGCTCGTTTTTTTTCCGACTTACTTTGCAAATCCTGCTACAACAAAAAAGTTTTATCATTTTTCGGACTAATATATAGCCTATGACACTCACAAAGAACGTAGCTTTCTAATGGTAAAAGAATTTTTAAAATCGGTTCAGTAGATCCCGAGTTTACTTTCTACAACGTCACAAACATACAAACATACAAACATACAAACATTCAAACATACAAACATACAAACTCACAAACCTTACCTCTTTATAATATTAGTATAGATTATTATCATCAACCTATTTACAACTGAAAGACGCCCTCTGCAACTGAGACTACTTCTTATCCAACAGTGTCTTAAACTGAGACTGCTTCAACAGATGATACATTTTGTAATGGAATACATACACCCCTTGGCATTGTGGCACAACTTCAACGGATTTTTATCATTAAAAGAGATACATTATCAATCACATAAGGGTGTGTAGAAACGATATCTTCAGTTGTAACGCTATTATTTCAAGTCGACCGTTACTCGGTTAAATAAAAATAGCTGTTAGTCGAGTGTCGCTGCGTCGTGGTCATGTTACCTAATCCACAAAACCTGATCGATAAATAATAATCAATGACTATGCGTCACGTAACATTTTTCATAAATTGTATTCAAGGAGGTCTCACAGGATGCTTTAGGAGTATTTTGTGATCTATCCAAAGCATTTGATTGTGTTCACCACGACATTCTTATCAGGAAATTAAGCCATTATGGAGTTAACGACATGGCATTAGAGTTGTTTAAATATTATTTAAGTAATAGAATCCAGGTTGTTGATGTAAATGGAAAAAGATCTCCTGGGTCTGTTGTTACTATGGGAGTTCCACAAGGCTCGATTCTTGGACCCTTTCTTTTTTTGATTTATATTAATGACTTGCCTTATTACATAAGGGACGACTGTGATGTAGTGCTGTTTGCTGACGACACTTCTTTAGTATTTAAAGTAAAACGGAATCAATCCACTCTTGACGATGTAAACTGCACTCTCACTAAAATCGTGCATTGGTTTAATGTTAATAACCTATTATTAAATAGTCAAAAAACTAAATGTATTAGGTTTATAACACCTAATGTAAAATTTCCCAATGCCAACATTTTAATGAATGGAGATAAGCTGAGCCTTGTGGATAATACTAAGTTTTTGGGAATCACATTAGACCCCAAACTTCAATGGGGTCCCCACATAACGGTATTAGCTCAAAAACTGAGTGCAGCAGTCTTTGCAGTGAGCAAAATACGTCAGTTGACAGACATTGATACAGCTAAGTTAGTGTATTTTGCTTACTTTCATAGTTTGATGAGTTATGGAATTCTACTCTGGGGTGGTGCCGCTGACATAAATACCATATTTTTACTACAAAAAAGAGCAATAAGATGCATATACACACTTAGCTCTAGACATTCTCTAAGAGAAAAGTTTAAGGAAATTGGTATTTTGACAGTAGCATCTCAATATATACACGCAAATCTTATGTATGTCCATAAGAATATTAATAAATTTAAAAAGTATTCTGACATACATGATAGAAATACACGCAATAAAGATAAATTAGTAACTTATAAGACCAGGCTCCACAAGATCAGCAAATCTTTTAAGGGTTACTGTGTACACTTCTACAATAAAGTCCCTAGTCATATTAAGGCTTTGAAGTATCATACATTTAAAGAAACTACTAAGAAACAACTATGTAACAAAGCCTACTATACAATATCAGAATATATGGAGGATAACGAAGCCTGGGCATAATTAAAATGTTACTGTAATCCCAGGTTTGGCTGAGTTTACTTTAATGGACATGGCTGTACGTACGTAATTATTGTTTTAGTAATCTATAAGCAATTAGGTATGTCATGCTCGCTGAAACGTCTGTGCTTACGGCGGCGTCGTGTGCCGGGTCGGTCACTTCCCTATGAAATGGTTGAGGAGGCCGATGGCTGGCACATGCGTCATACTCGTGAACGGGTGCTGTTTGTGTGGACTGGTCTGCCTAATTTGCTTATTTCCATTCATGAAATTTTAACTCGGTTAGATGACAGTCTCTCCATTTAAGATGACTATGCTGTTCTAATATGCAACACAAAATTCTGATATTGTATCAATGAGCTGCTCGAATTCGGGAAATTAAGTCCTTGTAATAATATTGTAAGCTATCTCTTGATTGGAAAAGAGCAACACTAGAGTTTCTTGCCCGTTCTTCTCTAGTGATGACTGCCTTCCGAACAGGGTGGTAAAATTTGAAATGACTGAATCTAAGTGATGTATTTGACATTTTATGGATTCAATAAATATTATTTCATTTCATTTCATTTCATTTCATTTCATTTCATTTCATTTCATTATTAACTGTTATCCTTGAAGCAGGATTCTATACCATTGACAGCCCCGTGGCGCAGCTGGCTAGACACCAGCTTGCGAAACGTGACGCCGCGGGTTCAATCCCCGCACCGAGACAAATGTTTGTGTGATCCACCAATATTTGTTTCCGCTCTGGGTGTTTGTAAGACCGAAAAAGTCTCTCGTAGTGTCTGATACCCACGATACAGGTCTTGTAACCTAGTGTGGGGTCAGAGCTATGTATGTGACTGTTGGATGTTTATTACTTTATTAAGCAAAACTAATGACAAATACAATAAACTATGAACTATCTTAGCGACTAAAAGTTGAGGTGTATTTATTTATTATTATTATTTTATTCTATACAATCGCATGTCCCATACTAATGGCATGGAAACAACGACCCACTTTTAATTACATTTTTTTATGCATACAAACATACATCATCTCACGTCTGTATTTCCCGAAGGGGTAGTCAGAGGTGAATTTATGAACCCACATTACGAAAGTATGTATCGGCTACGTAATAAGGGGCAAGGCTATTGCCACTTCGGGGAAATTTCCAGATTCCGAATTGTTACTAAGAATGTACCTAACGAAACGAATAAATGATCAAAAAGGAAGAGGAAAAATATGTACCACAACCAGCTGTTTAAATCTTGGAATCAGTGTCGTAAAAGTTATCGACAATTATCTGTTTGTGTTGGCATGTAATTAGTTAAGGCGGTTGTAAATTTAGGTAAAGATTATTCGAAATCAAACGTATAAAAAGTGATAGGGATTACAGTTCATTTATTTGCCGTCAAAATGGAGAAACTGTTGGTACTAGCCCTCGCCTTGGTCGCAGGTAATTAATTTTTATCATACTAGACTCTAAAGTCCTAAAAAAAGAGTGACCCTTTTATGCCGCCATTAACGATAGAGTACAATTGTCGAATTCTGTGAGGAAGCGTCAAACCCCTGTTAAAGTAACACATTCGAATTATTAGTTTCTATATGATAAATTACAGTGCGAGGTAATTACTAGAAGTTTTGCCAATTCGAACTAGGATTTCAAAGTAACTTCTCCTTTAGCATCTTAGCTTCCTTAGGTCATTCGCTACATTGTATCGTTGCTCCATTTAGTTAGTCCAACGATTATCGGTCCATCATCATCATCATCATATCAGCCATTAGTGGTCCACTGCTGGACATAGGCCTCCCCCAATGACTTCCACCGGGAACGGTCGGAAGCCGCCTGCAGCCAGCGACGTCCCGCGACCTTGACAAGGTCGTCGGACCACCTTATCGGGGGACGTCCCACGCTGCGCTTGCCAGTACGTGGCCTCCACTGGAGAACTTTCTGGCCCCATCGGCCATCAGTTCTCCGCGCCATGTGGCCGGCCCATTGCCACTTCAACGAGCTAATCCGTTGGGCTATGTCGGTTACTTTAGTTCTCCTACGGATCTCCTCATTTCTGATTCGATCACGTAGGGAAACCCCGAGCATAGCCCTCTCCATAGCTCGTTGAGTGACCCTGAGCCGTCCCATGACGCCTTTAGTGAGAGGCCACGTCTCAGTGCCGTAAGTCATCACTGGTAACACACAACTATTGAAGACTTTTGTCTTCAGGCACTGAGGTATTTTGGACGAGAAGACGTCTCCTAACTTTCCGAACGCTGCCCAACCGAGTTGGATTCGACGATTGACCTCTCTCTCGAAGTTGGACCTGCCTAACCGGACCACTTGTCCCAAATAGACATATTCGTCTACAACTTCGAGAGTCGAGCCCCCAACTGCGATTGGGGTGGGCACAACATGGACATTCGACATGATTTTCGTCTTGTCCATGTTCATTTTAAGACCCACCTGTTGGGAGACTCGATTGAGGTCTTCGAGCATAGTGCTAAGGTCCTCCAGCGATTCTGCCATGACTACAATATCGTCGGCAAACCGAAGGTGTGTGATATACTCGCCGTTGATGTTGATGCCGAATCCTTTCCACTCCAAGAGCTTGAAGGCGTTTTCCAGCGCGGCAGTGAACAGTTTCGGAGATATAACATCTCCCTGTCTCACGCCTCTCTGTAGTGGAATAGCCTTCGTGCTCTGATCTTGTACTCGGACCGACATGGTGGCGTTGCTGTATATGCTTTTCAACACCTCGATGTACCGACAATCAATGTGGCACCGCTGGAGAGACTCTAGCACCGCCCACGTCTCGATCGAATCAAAGGCTTTCTCATAGTCCACAAACGCTAAACAAAGCGGCAAGTTGTATTCCTCGGTTTTCTGGATAACTTGCCGAAGCGTATGGATGTGGTCTATGGTGCTAAAGCCTTTTCGGAAACCAGCTTGTTCGGGCGGCTGGAAGTCATCAAACCTGCGTTCGAGACGATTTGTGATGACCCTCGAAAACAACTTATAGACATGGCTCAGGAGCGAGATGGGCCTGTAATTCTTCAGCAAGGTGTTGTCACCTTTTTTGAAGAACAGTACCACCACGCTCCTGCTCCATGCCTCTGGCGTTGAGCCCTCGAGGAGAACGGAATTGAAGAGCCTCTGAAGGACTTTAAGTACCGGCGTTCCGCCCGCTTTCAGAAGCTCTGAAGTGTTAGTGTTAGTTAGTGAAGTGAAAGTTATCGGTCCTGCTATGTATAAATGTGATCTATTTACTACCACTTGAGCTTCCGACTCCTCAAATTCATTTTACAGTGGTACATACCCTAACACATCCTAATATTTGGACTTTCAGGCACGGCCTCTTCAGCCTCGGTCAACAGCCGCATCGTCGGCGGACAGTTGACCACCATCGACCGATACCCGTCCATCGTCCAAGTCGAGTACAGAAGCGTCACTGCTGGCACCTGGGGCCAATCCTGTGCTGCCAACATCCTAAACGCACTCTACGTCCTCTCGGCTGCTCATTGCTTTGCTGGAGAGTATGTAGCTATGTTTCATAATCAGCATCATCGTCATCAGTCCATATAAATCCCATGCGTCGATAGAGGCATTTGCAAGAACTGTAAGGCTTTAGTTCAACTCGCTGGTCAGGGGCGGGTTGGTGGACTACACAACTAATTAACTCCTAAAAACTGTTAGCCATAAAAGGTCCTTTACCGATAAAGCAAGTGACCTATTCTTCCTACTAAATGTGTGAATAATATGCACTTTGAGTTTCATATTCTATCACTGTCAGCTATTACGAACAGTCATGATTATACATCATACAATATGGAGACTTTATATATTTTAGTCTTTGATAAGTCACAATAAAGATGTAAATAAATAAGGTTTATGTTGGAACAAGAATAATAACTATAGTGGTAGGTTATAGTCGACTTATATCAATTTTTTGGTGTAGTCATAGTGATCTAAAACTAAACTATTTAAACATGATAATCGTTAGTATTGCTGTAGATAATAAAATGACAGGATTAATGCACGATTAATTATGTTTTAAATCATCGCTAGTATCTATGACGGTAACTTTTGAGATGTCATTCTAATCTGTATCACAAAAGATAGCATATATAATCATATCCTAGCTGTTGTTATTACCTCAATAACACTTTGCATAACCCGGAACTAGTATCCAAGAGCTCTCAACTACACGCCACATACTAACCTTTGAACTTTTGAAACTATCTTACAAAACTGGCCTTTTAATGGAAAATAAATGAAACAAAATTGACAATGAAGTTTACAACGCTTTTATAATTAGACCAAAAAGAATTATTGAATTGTAATCATTATCGAGAGTGACAGAATGTCCTGGATGAGTGATGCTGATATGATTGGAATTTACATAAGAAATTATTTTACATATGAATATTCAAGTTATCAAGCGATTAAGCAACTGTCGAAATCTATCTATCTATAGTCGTACTAATTTTCGCGCGCGGACTTCTTCAATAACTGAGACAGGTTTCCCCTTAGTCCACCACGATGGCCAACTGTGGGTCGACAAAAAATGTACCTAAGACATTCTAAGAACTCAAAGGTGTGCAGGTCGCCTAACGATGGTTACCATCACAACATTCTCATTCAAATGCTTTCAAAAAACATAAAAATCAAACAGTCGTATCATACGATTGCTTCTCTTACGATCATTTCTGAGTGTTTCCGACTTTATTTTGGAGCAAAGATTTTTAATTCATAAATAACAATTTCCAGGGTCTACCACCCCAGCAACAGAAGGGTCAGGGCTGGCTCCACCTACCGCAACACCGGCGGAATCGTGTCTTACGTAGAAGTTGAATTCAACCATCCCACGTACGGACTCCTTGGCTTCGATGGAGATATCAGCGTGGTCAGGCTGATTAACCCTCTCGTGTACAGCCCTGTGGTGCAACGAGGAACCATCATTTACCAAGATGGATTCATCCCTGATAATATGCCTGTTGTGCACGCTGGATGGGGTCGCACCACGGTTAGTAAATTAATAAAAAGTATCGTGTCTATTTCAGAGATTGCTCCTAAAACCACTCCTTAATACTTATGCTTTTGTTTTCTTTTTTTAAGTCCTTTGTAATAGGGGGCAAATGAAATCTCTTTTTTCTTGTTATAAAACTCCGTGCTGTTTTTTAAAAGCTCCTACTAAGGAATATAACTAAAATCTCAAACGCATGCCAAATACTTATTACCGCAGGGACAAAGAGGCAGTTTTGTAAATTAATTTGTGTTCAAATTTATAATTACTACAAAACCTCACATTTCCGAATTAATATTAACATATCCGCTTAGCGTCAGACTACAGAATTAATAAGCGGCCATTATCGAAACGCATCATGGTTGGAGGAATGTCTGAAACTGATTTTAAACCTCATAAATATAAACGTAGTCCTAGTTCTTGCAAATCTTTTCAGTATCACATGACTGTGTCTGTCAAATTAAGGACATTTTTTATGTAATTATAATATAATCAGTAAGACAGGTTTTTTGTACCAACTCATAAAAGTCAAAAGTCAAAGTCAAATTTCCTTTATTCAAATAGACTTTCACAAGCACTGTAACAAAAGTATCACTTGTCTGCTGTAGTGGTGTATTTGAGACTCAATTGCACGATGTCTTGTTCTACTACACTATATCTTCATCAATTCACTATAACCTCTTTATTATTTGACAGCAAGGCGGCGTTGCGTCAGAGCAACTCCAGGACACCACTATTTACACAGTCAACCATGAGATCTGCGCCTCAAGGTACCTGACCCTCGATCCTCCCCGTGTCGTCACTCGCAACATGATCTGCGCTGGACTCTTGGACATCGGCGGACGTGATGCCTGCCAGGGTGACTCCGGAGGACCCCTCTACTACGGGGACTTGATCGTCGGAGTAGTCTCCTGGGGCCATGGATGTGCCAACGCAACTTTCCCTGGTGTCAGCACAGCAGTCGCTTCTTACACTAACTGGATCGCCGCTATAGCTGTCTAGGTCTTCTGCAGATGAAGTACTGTTAAGAATTTCTCAATTGTTGAATCGTGTGATGTGTGTAACAGAAAAAAATCACTCCAACCTTTGTCAGGTGTTCTGTATATTTTATTTAAAATAAATATTCGTAGATGTTTTAAATAAACTTATAAAGTACGTTATAGTTGTTTTTATTTCAAGATATTAGGCAGGCGTGTGTATCGAGTGGAAAAACGTAGAATTTCACCGTTTGATGCTGTTTGTCACTTCAACGTGGAGCTCAAAATTAGCTTGTTAGATAAATATTACTCATGACAATTAAGTTATAACCCAGTATTAAGAGAACGTTGAATCAATTATCTTGAAAGAAAAAATATGTAGTAATCAAAATGTGTAAAAGAATACATTTCTTAGGTACCAGTATTATCACTAGTACATTTTATTGAAGATAAAAGTATAATTTATTAGCTGCCAATGTTGGTTTCAGCCATGCGCGCAGTCACCTACTTTTAGCATATAAGTTGATATTATGGATTTACAAAATATGTATGTAATCACAAAGATTAACCTTTGGTTTCAGCAATTAAAATTGTTTATTAGTAATAACCTGTATTTTTTTTTGGTCTGATCATTTACAAAGAGATCTTCGGTAAATCTGTATTATCAAAAATTCCTAGAAGAATGGAATGTTCCCTATACCTGCGTCTTTCCCTCATTATCATGAGCAAATTAAGAAAAAGTCTCCTTATAATTATAGTTAGTAGTAATAAATACTATTTCTTTATCTACCAGACTTTACGCCTCTCCAAAGACGCTTCTACAAGACTACGCTTCTCATCAATGGATATAGTTTCGAAACGCCAGTTCGTTTTGATACTCTACTTTAATACGTCTTGATCCGGTAATCAGATTTTTATCGTCTCATTTAGTAGCACTGCAAAATAGCTGAACTGGAAACAATTGGTAAGAACAGTGTATTAATGAAGGCGCTTTAAAATTAAGTATGTCGAGCGCCCGCCTTTACTTTTTACAGTCGTTCGGTTTTGCTTCCCTCAACTAACAATTAATTAATTTTCCATTTGTAATACCACCGCCAGTGCCTGAAATTCTCACCACCTAAATCTATACTGTTACGCACTGCCTTTTGTATTTGCGCGATCAGTTCTTATAGCGATTTTGGGTTTCTCATTATTACATACAGATTATTGTGGAGTTCTCTCTTCATCAATTCAAATATCAAAATTAAATAAATAAGCCTAACAGCATCATAGTTCTGACCCCACAAGTTCTGTGTCGTGGGTATCAGAAAATTCGTTTGAATTCAGTCGAACCAAAACAAATATTTGTTGATTACGCAAACATTCATCTTGTTGCGAAGACTGTACCAGCGACCTCTCGTTCCGCAAGCTGGTATCTAGCCAACTACTCTACTAGGTGGTCAAATACATTAAGACTTTTTAATAAAACAATAGCAAATACATCATATTTATTTATTTTAAATAACAATACCAATATCATTTAAAAATAAACATACGAAAGACTCAAAATCACAATTCAGAAATGGAGAAAGATTTTTGTAAAGACAGCTCAAACTGCTAGAGCAGCGATCCAGTTGGTGTAGGGAGCAACTGCTGTGCTGATACCAGGGAATGTGGCGTTGGCACAGCCTTCGCCCCAGGAGACGATGCCGACAATGAGCTCTCCGAAGTACAGGGGTCCTCCGGAGTCACCCTGGCAGGCGTCGCGACCTCCCACGTCCAAGAGACCGGCGCAGATCATGTTCTCGGTGACGATACCAGGAGGGTCAAGGGTCAGGTACCTGGAGGCGCAGATCTCGCGGTTGACAGTGAAAATTGTGGTGTCCAAGAGCTGGTCTGAAGGAAAGCCGCCTTGCTGTGAAGAGAAACGTATTTTTTTACAAAATTAGTGATTTTAGGATTGTACATGAATTAGAGATTAAAGTGTCTGTAACCCTTAGTTTGGTATCATGCTGTACACTTTTCGCTAGAGTAACAAAACTCTATTTTAAGAATGTCTATGATGAATATGGATTTTTAAGGATATTCAAATAGCTAGATTTTTCTCGTTTTTTTTCTAGTTATTTTTGGAAGGGACAAAATATTTAACAAAACACTATTGAAACACTAATACCAACCGAGCTATTTGTAATGACCATCTTATTCTTTACTTACTCGTATACAGGCGTATTTTACGCATTACTTTTATTCATTTAGTTATTTCATTCATTTCGTTCATTAAGTTAGCTGCATCATAGATCTAATTCTCATCACACAAAAGGATATTTTACTAACCGTGGTACGGCCCCATCCAGCGTGCACAACAGGCATATTATCAGGGATGACTCCATCTTGGTAAATGATGGTTCCTAGTTGGATCACAGGGCTGTATATGAGGGGATTCAGGAGTCGGATGACGCTGATGTCTCCGTCAAGTCCTCGAAGACCGTAGCTTGGGTGGTTATACTCTCTCTCCATGTACACCACAACGCCACCAGTGTTGCGGTAAGTGGTGCCAGCCCTGATTCTTCTGTTGCTTATGTGGTAGGTCCTATGAAATATTTATCTTGTTATATCGAATTGTAAACCCTTCAGAATAAGGCGCTAGATTGTGACAAATCTTAGGCTTCAATTTTCGAAGTTTTATGATATTTATCAAGCATTTTAACGGTGAATGAATCTTAATAAATTCAAAATTCTAAGGATTTTCAGAGTGAGTAGCCGCATTAGGCCAATGGAGTGATGAATGGAGAAATGGACTCTTGCCCAGTAGTGGTAGTCCAAATAGTACCTCAACCCGTAATAATATAATAGATAGGTATATAAAATCTATAAGTCTTGATTGATATCCACATTATTTGTGGGTATAATGAACAAAAAAAAATAATTAAAAATATAGGCAAATAACCTGATCTCAAACACTTGCATCCTTAAAACTCCTGAAAATCATTCTTAAGGAACTATGGATTCAAGCATTGGTAAATATTATTATATTACTTTATATTCTGATTGAAATAAAGTGAATCGTCGATTATATTTACGATTACGGAAGTTAACAATGACGTAGAAGATAATTCTTAATACCTTGTCTTTGGGTTATAGCATACCTATCGATAATGTAAGCACACTAATCCAATTGATAAATATTCAAATTAATCGAAGTCCAATCATGAGTTTTGTATAATATACTTTATCTAATACAATATCTTTTTATAGCTTTCAGTATATTTTTGTTCAGGTGCAATGAATTCCAAAACTTTTAAGAATCGGTCATCAAATCCCGTCAATAAGATTTCAATTGATAATTGAAGAGAAACCAGAATGAGTTGAAGAATGCTAGTGAGTAAATTCTAAAGATGCATACTAAAATGATTTTCATAAATTGTTCACTTTAGCCTTGGTTGAGAAGGTTAACTGACACACCAGATTAAATAAACGAATCACCTATAAGATAATAATACGCCTGCATATGTGTATCATAAATATATACTACATCTAACAATAAGGCTGCCTTGTGGTCTCGCGGTACAAGTATGTGCCGTGCGATCTAGAGATCCTGGGTTCGATTCCTGGGTCGGGCAAAGTGTTATTGGATTTTTTCATTAGGAAATTTTCAGTAGCAGCACGAACTCTGGAAAAGTGCCCAAAAAGCGGCAATAGGCTCGCCCCCCTATTACATGGGACTGATACATACTTGGCGAAATGTGGGTTCAAAAATGCACATCTGTCTACCCCTTCGGGGAATATAGGCGTGAGATTATGTATGTATGTATCTTAGACTGTGCAAGAAACGATACGAGGCGACCATTATAGAACATCTCTGATATAGACCGAATCCAGAACAATTGTTAGACGAGAGAATTCTTTCTATTCTAAATTCTAACAACTTAGATACTTTATTCTTTTAAATTAGAATCAATACGAGATAGCACCATGTTGACATTATTATAATCAACGCCTATGCACGCCCCACTGCTGTCCTCAAGTCTTTTCTATGCCTGAGAGTAGTTCGACTAGGAGGCAAAGCATTAATTTTGTCATTATTGATCTTGGTAGGGAAAATATCAAGTTCTTTTTCCATTCAATTAATTATTTATATAGAACTTATTACAGCAATAGCAATAGTTTAAAATTAACTATTCAAAAAAATCATGTCTCTTTTTATGGATATAATTTGACTTTGGCTTAAATTTAATAAATCTTGATTAAAAGATACATACTCTCCAGCGAAGCAGTGAGCGGCCGAGAGGACGTAGAGGGCGTTGAGGATATTGGCAGCGCAGGATTGGCTCCAGGTGCCAGCGGTGATGCTTCTGTAATCGACTTGGACGATGGACGGGTATCGGTCGATGGTGGTCGGCTCTCCACCGACGATACGACTGTTGACCGAGGCCGAAGAGGCCGCAGCTGAAAGCCAACATATTTTGCTTATACTGGTAACATATTGTGTACATATTTATTAGTTATTGTAAGTAAAAAGGAATACGAAAGTTGAAGTAGGGGGGAGGAGAAGGGAAAAAGAAAAGATGGATGGCGTAACTGAGGATATGAAAGAAAAAGGTGTGAATGAAGATATGCCGGCTGATAGAGATGTGTAGAAGGATAAAACATACTGCGCCGACTCAGTGGCGTGCCTAGGGTGTCAAACTAAGGCAAGCCCAAATGTTTATTTAGTAGCAGCATATTTTTTTTGGTACGTAGGACTAATAAATACCTACCGGTTAGTACTCACATTTACGTTTATAGCGTTATTTTATAAATAAACAATCGTTAAGTTCGTTATTCGGAACTATGTAAGGCAAGTCGGGCTTTCGGGCTTCTATGGAAGTACCGCCACTGCGCCGACTCAATATAAAATTGTGAACAGAGCAAAGAGATGATGATGAACAACTCTTACATAGGAAATTTTAGTGTTTCCTATAAACTTCCTGCAGATACATAATGTACCGTGGTTATGGAGAATATAACTGCAGTTAATATGGGGATTATAAGGATTAGAATATTTTTACAAGCTTTTATTTATTTTGTATTTAGAAATAAACTGCTTTTATTCAAAATTATTTTCTTTCAAATCTAACATTTCTTCCTTCGCCTTACTGTTTATAGGTTGTATAAATTACAAATGTCATATATAGATACATATTTATTTATAATATCTTTAAAACAAACAAGTATATCAATAGAAGCCCACTAGATCGGTTAACGTTACGAAATTCGGAATAATAATGTTTTATTCGAAAAAGGTTATTGTTGTTGAATTCAATGATAATTCCTCAATTTTCTTCTGTCATCATCATCATCCACTTGCCCTTTTCCCAAGTCTATTTGGGGTCGGCGCAGCACGTTTTTTCCTTCCAAATATCTCTGTCAGCCGTCATGTCTTCAGTCACGCCTTTCTCTTTCATATCCCCTCTCACGCATTCCATCCATCTTTTCTTTGGTCTTCTTCCTCTATTTTCTTCTGTATTAGTTTTAAAAACTTTATCCTATCCTCTACAGCTTTCGTCTTTAATGACACATCCAAAGTTTGTCACCACTTTTAATTTGTATTAACTTTATTTATTTATAATAAAGCTATTATGAATATTCTATAATTAAGAGAAGATAATAAAATAATGTTCTAATTACACTGAATAAAAGTAATTATTACCTGCGACCAAAGCAAGGGCGACTACCACCAATTTCACCATTTTTGACGTTAACTAAATAAATTGTAATCCCTTACTCTTTTTATACATTTGCATCATAATCTATAGTAAATTATACAATCGCGGCAACTAATGAATGGGGAAATACATAGATAATATTCGATAATGTTTACAACTTGATATCTCGAATGTTCCATCTAGTCATCGAGTGACCATTCCTTTTTCGCTGAATAATGTATAAACTTTCGCCTTCAAAAAATTTTGTACTGCAACGATCCATTCTACTAGTGGTGGCCTCCAGGTTTACGCGCCAGTCGAGTATTTCAGTTGCAGGTTCGAAACTTAAGTATACACCTCTGACATCTCGAAGTAATGAGTGATAAAGTTTAAGATATTGTATAATTGAGCTGCTCTAATTCAGGAAATTGAGTCTTTGTATCAATAGTGTTAACTATCTCTTGATTGGAAAAAAGCAACACTAGTTTCTTTCCCGTTCTTCTGTAGTGATGACTGCCTTCCGAACAGGGTGGTAAATTTTGAAATGACTGAATCTAAGCTATGTATTTGACATTTAATAGATTTAATAAATATGATTTCATTTCATTTCAAAAGAAGTTAAGAGTATTCGCAGTGAATTATTGCGTACTTTAATGGCGAAGGAAAACATCGTGAGAAATGGACATTCCATGCCCAAAAGTTTTTCGATATGTAGTCCGCCAACTCCAAGGACACCTAAATGGTCCAGTACTGATCATACGTTTAAGACACACCTTTTTAGATTCTTAGGTTCCCTCATCCATCTCCTTCTAACTTTTCTGCTAAAATCATCGCGCTTACCATCATAGAAGCATATCATCATACAATTTTCTCTCTAGTTGTTCTGTGTTTATACAGGGTGTATTCAGACCGTTATCGGAAACTAAGGCAGGTAATAGCAGCGATGATCACAAACCCATTGATGTCCATAAACAAACAGTATTAAATAAATAAATAATAATAATAAATAAATACACCCGACAGTCACATACATAGTCCTGACCCCACACTAAGATACGAGTCTTGTGTCGTGGGTATCAGAAACTACGAGAGACTTTTCGGTCTCACAAACACCCAGACCCGAAACAAATATTTGTGGATCACACAAACATTTGTCTCGGTGCGGGGATCGAATCCGCGGCCGCTCGTTTCGCAAGCTGGTGTCTAGCCAACTGCGCCACGGAGCTGTCGGTGTAAATGTATGTGGTTTGTATGTAAAACGTCAAAATTTTTATTCTTTGCCGGGATTTTTTTAACACCAAGGGTTTGTGATTACCGCTGCTATGACTTGCCTTAGTTTCCGATCGGGATCTAAATACACCTTTATACAAACATACAAAAAAAAAATCTAATTTACCATAGTTCGTATGAATATTAAATGACAATTTATGACAGCATATCTGCTACACATTTATAATCGATAAAGTATTTATAATACATGTTATATATTGGATTATGCATTGCGCATACAATAAGATTATTATATGAGTGCGTAACCTATAAATATTATAAATAAGTTAGTTTAAGGCACGCAAAGATTGTAATACCCGTACCTATATGATTAAAAATTCGAAAACTTGGTTTATAATGTATCTGGTTGGCTAACTGTCGACCTTTAAGACTGACTAAGTATTTACATGCATGAGAATTTGCACGCTTGGGACAGATATAGCCCTCTCCTATGGCACGCCACTGGACTCGATCTTCAGCCCTCATCCAATCGCAGCCAGCCAACGGCTCGAGTCTTCTATTGACTCGCTTGTCCAACAACTATGATTTGGAACATAAAAATCTCGAGCGAATTCCTTTGTAACCGAGATTTGGAGAAATGAAGATTTTGGATCAACTTGTAAATTTGAATCAGAAAATATGTATATAACGCCTGATGACCCTGTGGCATAGTTGACCAGGGCTGCCAGATTGTATAATTGGATACAAATCTTGTATAATCGGATGGGGCATTGTATCCATGACCACTTTGTATAGATAGATAGATAGATAGATAAACACTTTATTGTACACCATTTAAACACAAAATACAATACAGAACAACTTACAAAAAACAGTGGACAATCGGCGGTCTTATCGCTCGTAGCGATCTCTTCCAGACAACCTGGCGGAATGTAATATACAAAGAGTGAAAAACAAGATGTGGGGGTGTTTAAATGATATAAAATATACATACACAAAATACATATATAATATACATACTACAAACATACATATATACATAAATAAATACATATACATAAAGTACTTAGAAGAAAAAAAAAAAAACAATAATAATAAAACAAAAAAAAAAAATATACTGATATTACGATATATAAAACAATAACAACAACTAATTAGATTTAGATAGGTAATAAGTCTTTAACTTATTCCTAAAAATGTTGAGTGATGGCGCTTGTCGAATTTCCGACGGCAATGCATTCCACAAGCGCACTGCCTGAACAGTGAATGAGCAGTCAAAAAAACCAGTGCCATGAACAGGAGTTTTCAGTTTCATATTTTCCGACGACCGCAAAGAAAATAGATGGGATGTATAAAGAAATTCAAAACGATTCTTGAGATAAAGAGGAGTAGTGGGATTAAAAAGAATATTGTACAGGAGGGAAAGAATGTGAGTATTCCGACGAAGGCGAATAGGAAGCCACTTGAGCTTATAGCGAAAATCGGAGACATGATCATATTTGCGGAGACCAAATATAAATCTTATACAAAAATTTTGAAGCCGCTCAAGTTTGTCGAGTTGCACTTCCGTTAAATCGAGAAAGCAAATATCCGCATAGTCAAGGACCGGAAGAAGTAGAGATTGTGCTAACATAGTTTTGGTGGCTGGGGGTAGAAAATTACGGAGCCTTCTCAATGACGCAGCAGATGCAAAAAGTTTTCGACTCGTGGCTGTAAGTTGCGGACCCCAAGACAAACTGCTGTCTAATATTAGACCTAGGTTTTTAACGGTCTGACTAAAAGGAATCGTGACACCATTAAATATTACCGGAGGAAGATCAGCCCAGACAATCTTACCTATTTGTCGAGAGCTCCCCACAATGATTGCTTGAGTTTTAGCTGGATTTACTTTCACACCATAACTTTCTCCCCATTGTGATATTTTGGTGAAGTCACTATTAATAGTATTAATAGCTTCGTTCAAACGGGTCAAAGAAGCCTGTGAGTAAATTTGTAGATCGTCTGCATAGAGGTGAAAGGATGATGAAAGATCATTGGAGATAGAATTTATAAAGATAGCGAAGAGCAAAGGAGATAAAACACCGCCTTGTGGTACGCCAGCCGACGTGTTACACCACGAAGAAAAGGTATCTTCAAGACGAACACGTTGCCGGCGCCCAAATAGATAACTGTGAAACCAATCCATTACTGTCGGAGATATGTTAATAGAGCGGAGCAAGGCAAGAAGGATATCGAAGTCAACAGTGTTGAAAGCATTACTGAAATCCAGTAACGAAAGAACGGTAAGCTGCCCATTTTCCATTCCTAGACGAATGTCATCGGTGATCTTCACTAGGGCAGTTACCGTACTATGACCAGGACGGAAACCAGATTGAAAAGGATTTAGAATAGAATGGGTGGTAAGGAAAGTGCAGAGTTGGGAATGGACAAGACGCTCAAGTACTTTGGAAAGGAAAGGAAGAATGGATATAGGACGGTACTCAGAAAAGGTTCGGGGATTATTTATTTTAGGTAAAGGAATTATATGGGCGTCTTTCCACTGCGAGGGAAAGACACCATTTAGAATGGAAAAGTTAAGAATATGACAAATCGAAGGCAGAATAAAGTCCAGAATGGGCACTAGCATATTTCGGCTAATTCCATCTACACCGACCGCCTTCGAGGTCACGGAAAGAATGCTGTTCTTAACATCACGATCAGTAAATGGATTAAAGACAAATGGGACATAGCCGGGGGTTGGTAAAGAATTAAGTCGAGTAATAGTTTGATTCTTAATTGAAACGTCAATATAAGAACAGGAAGCAAAGAATTGATTGAGACCATTAATGTTTAGGTTCTGTGAAGTACATTTAATTCTACTCTTGCCAATCCCCAGATTTCTGAGGAATTTCCAAACTTTCGTTGGATCTTCCCCGTCCACTGATTCGTGAATATAGCGGCGATATGCATCCCTGCACACTCTATTACAGCGATTCCTCAGACTTATGTAGTTGGCCCTAGTTGAATCATTAGGCTGGCGTTTAAACTTACCTTTAGCGGCTGCTTTTTTCTTCATCAAGGACCTGATCTCCTCCGTGAGCCAAGGGGCGGGAAGGTGCTTTCTTTTGATCGCTCGCAGCGGGGCGTGGATGTCATAAAGCTGAGTTATCAGGGTATTGAAAATTGCAATTTTTTCGTCCATCGAATCCGCCACGAAAATCGACGACCAGTCCGTTTTCATCACGTCTCGTTTAAAGGCTACTTGGTCCATACCACCAAAATTACGCTGAATAATGATTTCAGGTCTGTGTCTAGTGCGGATTTTGTAAGAAAGAAAGATAAGATCGTGGTAAGAGAAAGCGTCAGCCGAACATTGACCGTGCTTGGCAACATGACATAGTGAGGATACCACGATAATATCGAGAAGTGAAGGAGAGGAATTGGGGAAATGATGTGTGGGACCTAAAGGTAAAATATGCATGTTTGAAGAATTTATAACCCTTTCAAACGAAGAAGTACGGTAGTCCTTTTTCATAAGGCACGTATTAAAATCACCCATAATGATCGTATGGTCATAGGCCGGGATATTATCTTCTAATAGTTTTTCAAAGGATGAAAAATAATCAATACGAGCATTAGGGCTGTAATAAACTCCTATAAGTATTTTGGAATGGGAAAGAGTAACCTCAATGAATAGATGCTCTCCAGCATTTGGTGCGGACGGCTGCGGCGACATACTCACAATCGCGAAGGGAATGTAAGAACGCAAATAAATCGCCACACCACCACCACCAATGCCAGTGCGATCGTTACGAATGAGGCGAAAACCAGGAAGAGAGAAGGAGGTAGAAGGAAGGCAAGGTTTCAACCAGGATTCGGAGACTAATACTGCATGAATATTTTTCTGGTCTAAAGAAGCAAGCATATCGGGGAAATGAGCCGGAATACTTTGTGCATTTATGTGAATTACATTTAAATTTTTTGGGACGTCGGAAAAATGATACTCTAGTGTTTCAGAGAGCGATGGAATACTGTTAAAGCTTTCTTCGCTCGAAGTACTCAAAAATGAGGAATTTTCATCACTGTTATTGCTGTCATCAATATTCAACATACCCAACATGTAATAAGAATAATTAGTTGTTTCTAAGTATTATAAATATAATATATGTATAATAATAATAAAAATTCAATGAACAAAAAATAATAATTCTCAGAAGTAATATAAAATAATAAAATATATATGTAATAATAATAAGTAAATAAACTCTTGTCCTCTATATTTCATCCGCCGGTTGTGTTATGTCAGGAAGAAAAGTAAATAATACGTAACACAAACAAAATGAACACAAAACAAAAGAAATTAATCACAATCACAAACAGATTATTTAAACAAACAACGCAAAAAAAAAAAAAAAAAAAAGTTAATTTAACAAAAAGAAACGACTACAAATACAGATAAGAATTACCATACATGTTAAATTACATTATGCAAATCTTAAGTAATTAACAGCAAATAGAATGTCAACCCGTAAATTGTCAAATCAATTAGTGACATTTCTAAAAAACAAAAAGAGCATAGACAATACAGCGAAAATAAATTAAAAAGTAAAATAAAACAAAGTAAACGTGGGTACTTGAGTCTTGACATTCATTGGCAAACAAAACAAACGTAGTACAATTTGAAGATAGAAATTATTTCTTACTAGATATTGCACCTCTTCTGGATTTAGTTGACGGAGCCGCTGATTCTTTGGGAGCTGTTGCTTGCTTGCGTTGTCCAGAGGCTGATGAAGCGATCAGATTGATATCTCCCATGCAGTCTAGTCGGCGACGTGTTCCGTCGGACCCCAGAGCAAACACATAGCCCTCGCGTGTCCAGCATTTACTGATGCCTAGTTTTTGGCGAGCGGCCACGAAGATATCGTGTTGAGTTTTAGTTAAAAACTCCGACAGAGTGATACCGGAACCTCGCAATTTAGTCTTCGCGTACCAAATCTTGTTTCGTACGTCCATTCCACATAACTTGACAAGAATCGGTCGTGGATGATCCTGGTCAGATAGACGGCCCATCCGGTGACAACGAATAATATCCGTGGCACTGAAGTCGCTTATCTTAAGACGATTGACAAAGGTGTCCGTAACTAACGCAGGGATGTCCTCGTTCTCGCTTTCGCCAACACCGTGAAGCAACAGTATCTTGCGACGCTTGTGCATTTCGCATTTCTCGATCTTGTCCGACAGAAGTGCGATTTGACCTTGGATAGCTCGGAAGGCTGTGAGGACAAAGTCCTTGAATTTAAAATATTCCGCCGACAAGGATGATACCGTCACTGAAGAAGCGGGGCTGTTGGCCTTCTTCAGCTCATTCTCCATCGTCTCCATCCGCTCAAGAAACAATGCTTGAAGTTTGGATTGGCTCTCCAAGATAACGCCCAAATTTTGTGATTGTGCCATGTTGATGAAAAATGTCCAAGTGTTTGTGGTTTATTGTGAATAACACTTCCCGGCAGATGTCAATAATAAACTTTTAAAGTGGCATATAGTTCAAAGGTTAAAACGTAAGTTTACTATATTTAATTTAAAATTAAAAATATGACGAAAAAATCAGCTGTTTTTTATTTGACACCTACCCACAGAATACGATACAAAGGCATATGTTCACATTTTATCAATAATTTGTGGGAAGGACTTTACAATCTATACAATCGATTTGAGCGACGGGGAGGGGGGGAGGGGCGGGGGGAGGGGGGTAGATACCCCCCCTCGAAGGGGGGACTGCGGAACCTCATAGTTTTTTTTTTATGAATTTTTGAAAATTTTGAGGTTAGGTCTCATTTTGCAATGTATCCAATAGATTTTGTTGCGGTTTCTCAATGATTGTAAAGGGGAAAGGCGAGGGGTAGATACCCTCCACACCCCCCCCCCCCCTTAAAGGGGGGGGGGGCTCGAACGCTAATTTTATTTTAATTATTTTTTGAAAATTACTTTTGAGCATACTAGTGACCATCTCTCCAATTTTCTTTTGCGTGATCATTAACCTTACTTGACCTAACCTACTCATTTTGTTTTCCACAGACATTTGTTTTCGTTTGTGTTATCACAACTCTAACCTAACCTAACCTATTCATTTGTTTTCGACAGATATTTGTTTTCGTTTGTGTTATCACAGTTCTAACCTAACCTAACCTACTCATTTGTTTTCGACAGATATTTGTTTTCGTTTGTGTTATCACAGTTCTAACCTAACCTAACCTACTCATTTGTTTTCGTTTGTGTTATCACAGTTCTAACCTAACCTAACCTAATCATTTGTTTTCGACAAATATTTGTTTTCGTTTGTGTTATCACAGTTCTAACCTAACCTAACCTATTCATTTGTTTTCGACAGATATATGTTTTCGTTTGTGTTATCACAACTCTAACCTAACCTAACCTACTCATTTGTTTTGGACAGACATTTGTTTTTATTTGTTTTATCACAACTCTAACCAAAACTAACCTACACACTTACTTTTTATTTGGATTTGTTTTATTTGCGGGGGGCTCCGCCCCCCGAACCCCCCTTCGTCCCCTTCTAGTAAAAACAAAACAGCGTCGCGTCGTTAGTGTTGCGTTTTGTTTCTCCTTTTTTTTTGGATTGAATGTCAAAACGATATTGTGGTAAAAATACTCCAAAAATACTTCTACATACATTACGATTTGTATTACAATAAAAACTAACTTAAAATATAAAAATAATACAGTAAAACTATTTCAAGTGTTAAAAAAAAGTTTAAATCGAATAACGTAACGAATAACAAAACGTCAAAAGTGTCAAAAGTTGTCAAAAGTGCGTTCCGTGGCTAAAATACGCGTTTTTTCATACATTTTTAAGGAATTTCAAAAATTAATATCTCAAAAACTATGAGTTTCCGCAAGTTAAAATTTTAGGGGTAGACTAACATAAATAAGAACTATTCACCATAAAATTTTCAATTCTCAAATCGATTGTATAGATTCTACAGTTGAGCCAATTTGTGCATTTATCATCCTAAAAAAACAAGAACTATTTTGAAGGGCCCATTTTCCGACCATTTGATTAACTCTTATCCTAAAAAAAAAAAAACAAGAGCTGCATATGGTGCAATGGTTATGTATAATGCGATCTAATTTTGTATAATTGCAAATACTAAACCGTATAGCTGCGATTTATTTGCTGGCAGCCCTGTAGTTGACTATACTTCAGCTTACGAAACGAGCGGCCGCGGGTTCGATCCCTGCACCGAGATAAATGTTTGTGTGATCAACAAATATTTGTTTCGGGTCTGGGTGTTTGTGAGACCGAAAAGTCTCTCGTAGTTTCTGATACGCACGACATAAGACTCGTATCTTAGTGTGGGGTCAGGACTATGTGTGTGACTGTTGGGTGTATTTATTTATATTACACCTGATATGAGACCCTGTGGTATAGTTGACTATACATCAGCTTGCGTAACAAGAAGCGGTAGGATCGATCCCTACAGCGAGGCAAATGTTTATGTGAATCAAAAGTATTTTTGTTTCGTGTCTGAATGTTTCTGATACCTACAACACAAGATTATGTGTGACTGGTGCATCTATTTATTTATTTATGAACACTGAAGGAAATGTAGGGTTCTAGTTAATATGTTTGATATCCTTTAATTTATGTTGATTTAAAAAAATGTTTAAATTGTAACATATTTTGTTCAAAAAAGGTATCTTTATTTAAATAAAGCTCTATAATAATAAAGTTAGTTTGTATTGCAATGACAAAATGGGCAGTGATATAGCATAACATGGAAGCAAATTGTTTTGGGAAATTATACAGGGTGTATTTAAACCGTGATTGGAAACGAAGGCAGGTAATAACGACGGTGATCACAAACCCATTGGTTAAATAATCCTGACAATGATGGAAAACGTCAGTTTTTATTTTTCTCAGGGTTTTTTTTAACGCCAATGGGTTTGTGTATACGATGGTTATTACCTGATTTCGTTTCTGATCGTGGTCTGAATACAAACTTCATTGTTATTAATACTTACAAGTTACAACTAATGTTTTGATTACCTCAAAAATATTGCCAACTTGGTTTTGTCGTGAGTTTTTAAATGTTATTGATATTTATGATAAAACACATCACAACTGTAAGAGTCTATTACAACTGGTCAAAGTAAACAAAACCGTCATTACTTTTTTGGGTTTCTAACATGTCTCTTATGTACAATTACTCTGTGGCCACCAAAATGGTGATTCAAAATAATCATTATTCAATGATACTAATATTCTCTGCTTATCTCTCCAATGAAACTGCTATTCATATAAAAAAATATATTTTATTAAATAGCACTTCATAACATTCCTCATAACGTCCAAAGGAGGTATCTATACCGCGAGAGAAGCTATCCAGTCAGTGTAAGGAGAAACTGCTGTGTTGACTCCAGGGTAGGTGTCGTTGCCGCAGCCATGGCCCCAGGCTGTAAGGCCGACGACAACCCCGCCAAGGTACAAGGGTCCACCGGAGTCTCCTCCGCAAGCATCACGGATGCCAACGTCGAGGATTCCAGCGCAGATCATGTTCTCAGTAACCACGAGGATAGGATTGAGGTTGTGGTACCTCTCAGCACAGAGCTGGCGATTGATTGTGTAGATCGTTACATCTCTCAGCTGCTCCGAGGGTAGACCAGTCTGAAATTAAAATGAGAGGAGCATTTATATTTTTTTAGGTTGTATAGGAAGTAGAGCAGCCCTCGTTCATTCGTTTCCCACCACCTTTCTCAGGAGCTGCTCAAGACCGGGATGGTTCGCGCTTTCTTGGAAAGGCCTTCATTCAACAGTGGACTGCGATAGGTTGCATATATTTATGTGTATTTATTATATTTTTATTTTTCCCGAGATAAAATACCATTCATCTATTCTACCATTAAAATCGGCCCAGCAATTTCACCGCGAAAGTGTAAAACAAAGATGGACAAAGTTACTTTCGCATTTCTTATGATATTATCGCTTCAATTAATCTACTATTAGTTATGAATACAGAAGCATAATATGATAGCAGTTATAGATATAAATGATCTTTTGAATAAACAGCTCTACGTTTTTATTTATCTAAGAATAAACTTTCACATGAACTGTTTCGGACAACACTTAAAAGAAGACAAGTAGAATCACCAATTAAATGCGTTTTTTACGTAACGATCTGTATCAAGGCAGTAGAAGGACTTCACGCCTTTGAGACTAAATTAGAATTGATTAAAATCCAATATTAAAGCGCTAAATAATTGCTCCAAATACAGATGTTACCAACCTCTGTGGCTCCCCAACCAGCATGAGTGACAGGCAAGTTGTCTGCAACCTCAAATCCTGAGGGGACGATGGTCGCCATTTGTATCACTGGGCTGAAGGTCAGCTGGCTCCGTAGTCTGACGACGGTGATATCTCCATCGGAACCCCGAAGGCCGTAGCTGGGATGGTTGTATTCGCGGTCGATGTAGATCACGACACCGCCGGTACTTCGGAAAGTGGCACCAGCTCTGATGCGCCTGCGCGAACGGTCGTAGAGTCTGAAAATCAAATATGTATTGTTAGATTCCGATAATATAATATACTATAGCCTTTTATTTAGATCTTTAGCTTATACGTATGTTTGAGAAACTAATTCATACAAAAAAGTTAGACTTATTCTACTATGTGCTGTTTGGTTATCTTTTGATCCGTTTGCCGATCGGCAAAGGCCTCCTTCAACCTTTTCCACTGTGTCCTTACTTGAATCTGACCTCTTATCATTATATCATTACTTAATAAGTATATCTATTATCTATGTATGAACTTACAAGCCCGCATAGCAATGTGCTGCAGACAGAATGTAGAGGCTGTTGAGAATGTTGCCACCACAGGCTTGGGCCCAGGTTCCAGAGAAGATACCCAAGTTTTCAGACTGGACTACAGCTGGATACTGGTCGATGGTGGTCACCTGACCCCCCACTATGCGGCTAGGGGTGGAAGCAGCTAAAGCCACCCCTGGAAACAGAATCGTTTTACATTTTATAGAGGGTGTATTCAGACCGTGATCGGAAAATAAGGCAGCTACGGTGATTACCTGGCTTAGTTTCAAATCATGATCTGAATACACTCTGTATGCCTTGCGATCTCAAGGCTTCTTTAACATTATCAGCCCATAGGCGGCCCCCTATTACGTGGGACCGATACATACCTGGCGAAATGTTGGTGCTGAAATGCACCTCTGCCTCTGTATGTATCAGCCTATATACGTTCCACTGCCGGACACGGGCCTCCTCTACCATTGAGATGGTTTAGGCCTTAGTCGACCTTGCTGGCCTAGTGCAGGTTGTGTGTTGTCTTAAGGCTAAAGATATATTTATTATTAGATTCTTTCTTAAGACATTTCTCTTCATGTACCTGAAGAACACCAACAGGTTTGTCCCCTAATTTATAAGGCTGATTCATAATTAGCGAAATATACAATAAGAGTCCACCTCTGCCTACCTCTTCAGGAATACAGGTGTGAAGTTATGTTTGTATCCATACAAAGTTCTGTCTCTTCCATCTACGTGGAGCATTGAGACCATGACCAGGAACTAAGGCAGGTAATAGGTAAAGCAGTGATGGCCTCGAGGTTTGGGCGCGCGGTCGAGAATCTCGGCGGTCGCGGGTTCGAACCCCAGACACACACCTCTGACTTTTCGAAGTTATGTATGTATTCAAATTGAATTATCACTTGCTTTAACGGTGAAGGAAAACATCGTGATGAAACCTGCACACCTAAAAGTTCTTAGGAATTTCTTAGGTGTGTAGTCCGCCAACCCGCACTAGGCCAGCGTGGCGGACTATGGCCTAAACCCTCTCAATGGTAGAGGAGACCCGTGCTCAGCAGTGGGCGTATATGGGTTGATGAAGAAGAATAGGTAAGGTGATAAAAAAACCCCTGGCGTTAAAGAAAATCTTGACAATAAAATAAAAATTTTGACATTTAGCACTTTAAGACGTAGGTATGTCTTTGGATTGATGATGAATAACTAATTATATTTACCTGACACGAAAACCAAACACAGCACAAATTTCAACATATTCGCTGGATTGTCGACGACGAAAAAAGCCGCTGTAACACCTAGAACTGTTTTATATTGTTGTTTGGTTATAATCTTCCGGTAGATTTACAACATCATCAGCGATTTGGAAAAACCCAACTGCTAATCCTGATAACAGTAATCCTTTCTAAGTATTTTACATATACGTATGTATGTATAGAATGCATTAATTATTAAACGGACAAATCATTGTGCACTATCTAAATCTTGTTCTTTTAGACGTGGGCATAGTCGATAAACAAAGTCCTTTTTTGTGACGCCAATGGATTTGTGGTCACCGTAGCTATGATCTGCCGCAGTTTCCGGTCACAGTCTGAATACGCAGTGTATAGACTTCATAGTACGGTGATCTTTAAAGATAATTTTGATGACCGATTATTAAAAATAGATATGCTGAAAGTAATAGTATATCTCTATCTGCCGCTCTGTTAAATTTTCTCATTAGACCCATTTGAATGATTTTTGCTATGAAGATACATAAGTCCTCAGGTAGCATAGTGTAGTTTCAATTCCAAAAAAATGCAGTATTCCCATAGGAAATGTAAATAAAAAGCCAACATCACGCGGTGTTCCCAGGCGGTCACCCATCTAAGTACTGACCGCGCCCGATGTTGCTTAACTTCGGTGATCGAACGAGAACCGGTGTATTCAACGTGGTATGGACGTTGGCAAAATAATATAATGACTTAAATATCTTATCACAAATGATAATAAAAAATATTGCTAACAGTGACATCTAGTTCGCCACGTTGGTACTTTATTAGAACTTTTTAAAGGACCGCGCACCGTGGTATTTAAACTTTTAAATAGATGCCGCTGTATTTTGAAATCCATTGCACTGATTAAAAAAATGTGTTTTCCGATATCCACTATGTTTACTTTTGAAATGCTTATCAACGGAATTATATCTAGGGATCTGTTACGGGGTGGGTCAAAGAAGACTTTTTTAAAAAGACTTTTTATTAAAGAATTGGTATTTATTTAATATATATATTACAAATGGCCTACACCCGACGAAAGTCCGATCAAAAACTGCTTGAAAATAGCAAAGCACTAATATTTATAATGATTGAGTATTGGATTGGTTTCCTATTGCATTGACGTCAATGCGATAGGAAACGCAGCGTTTTTATTTTATATTCACGCCTGTTTTAACAAGGGTATAACAACCCCCCCGTTAAGATCGATCATCACTCATTATAGTGATGAGAGATTAAGAGATAACTAGACGTGAAGATAATATTAATTGGAAATTGATTTAATGGAAGCTATTCGGACTGTCATCGGTTTACAAATAAAATAAAATACATTATTTATTCGAAATTAAGAACTAGAATAAAAATAATTAAAATTTAAGAATTTAACATTTTTTTTTAAAATATCGATAAAAATACGTTTCCTAGGTGTAACATAAAAATGAATAATAAAAGTAATTGAAATCATACATTTAAGAAATAGAAAGTTACGTGACTACTTTATAGAAATAGAAAATTAAATTATATGTAGTAAACGTAAATTAAGTAAGGAAAAAGTTTATGTGTTATGTTTCTTGCCGTTTCTTCTCCAAAGCGATGGCACGTTTTGGAGCGGCACTAGTTAAAAAAAATAGCATAATGACGATTCAAAAGAGCTTGTAAAAGTCTATTTGAATAAAAGAGATTTGACTTTAGTAGGTATGACATTTGTTATCATACATGATATTTCTTTTCATAGGAGATCGATGTGTGGTAACATCGATTTCCTCTGAAGAGGACTCTGACGTCTTGGTATCGTCCTTAATTACTATCATTTGTGTGGACGGCTTTTTAACGCATTTGGTATTGTGGCATTGGTTAAATATTTGGATGCATCCTGATTTGCCTTTAATATCGGGTCTGCAAATTAAGTTTTTGGCTTTATAGAGAATAAAAATAGAAAATACTATCCCAAATAAATAGGTTATTGACATGTAATGAATGCCATATTTATCGAAATGAGATGGATTTTCTAATCTGTTCAACTCGTTTTCAAAATGGTCGAGATGAACACTCGCATGAATTAGCGAGTTTAAATTGTCGATGTTATGCAATTGTTTAAAGGGTAATTTGGAAAATGTTTTATTTACTCTGGATTTTTCACAACAATCGTCCATTAAGACATTAAAATTTGATATAATATTAGTTGAGTTTCCTGCTAGAATTTCAACTTTAGGCGAAAACTGCAAAGTTTTAAAGAACGCATTACAATGTTTTCTCAATTTTAAAATGCCAGTTCCAAATAGAGTTTTTTCAATTTTATCCATATTATCGTTGCAAGTAATATGGCATCTACCTGGTTCTGATTGTACAAAAATCCATCGGTTACCAGAAATTTTGTGGAAGACATCAATTGAACCATGTAATAGTTTAGTCTCACAATTACTTGGAAGTTTTCTGACTATTTCACTTAACAAAGTAGTTTCACAGATAGGATTGGCTATAGTGGAATATATACTTGTCAACGAACACATATAACATTTTTCACCGATTAGTTGGCATTTGTCTATGTCGCTTATCAGTGAATAGAACATATGATCAGCTGTTATCGCTATGTAGGAGCTGGTAGGAGAAATTAGGACGAAGGTATTAGGTTTAGTAATGTCGTATGGGACAGGAAGAGGAATGACATTGAACAAGTTATAAGTTTGGGGTAATACTAAAGGTAATTTCACTACAATTATGACTTTATTCTGGTGATAGTAACATATTAATTTAGATAAGTCTATTAATTCGTGAACATTCTGTAAAGTCAAGGAAACAGGAAGTTCGTATTGTCTTGGAAGGTTATTCCTGTTTTTGTCTAGTTCATGATATAGTTGATGGGGACTAAGAACCGTTGGATGTAAAATATTTAGTTTCGCGAATAAAATGGCATTGTTCATATCGTCAATATCGAATGAGAGCGTGACAATAATCGCTTCTAATGCATTTAATAAGGAGTTAAGCTCAGCCGTAATTTGCGTACTATCAATGGAATAATAAAGTTTTTCTAAATTACTATGGATCGTTTCCATGTTATTCAATAAGTATTTTTCGTTTCTATTTACTTTGCTGATAGAGTTGTTAAAGGAAGATATGGTAGATTTTATAACATGGATGTTATCCTTCATTAAATGAGCTATTTTCTGTTCGTCCGTTTGGACGTCATCAATCGCTTTAGAAAATTGCGTTGCGTCATCATGATCTAAAGTACCGAAAAATGTTTTGAGAATAGTGCCTCCAAAATCCATAAGACCTCTTTTAAAACGAGCGCTAGGTTTTTCGTCAGTTAGCAAATACGAAATGGACGAGAATTTTTTCACATTGTTATTGTGTTGATTTTGTAACGCCGATAGTGAGTTAGAACACCCCTGCATAAATTTTTGTGATGTGAATGATTTACAAAGTGATTCTATTTTTTCAAATAAAAATTCAATTTTATTGATAGTGGGCTTAACGTGACTGATGTCAATATAAGTTATTATGTTCCAGTCATCGTTAGTAAATTTGACATCGAGAAGTTTGTCGAAGTATAAACCCGGACTTCCTACTATTGTCGAGACGTATTCGGGTGACGCGGATGCATGAGCTGATCTGGAACAGAATGAACGACTATGATGTAATGATGTTTTATTGTTGTGGTATATGAGCGGCGGCGAGTTTAATTTCGTCATAATGATGACGAACATATTTTCTTCCTATCAATAAAGTGACGGTATGATTTCCGTTTATTTTAATGATTTTAAATGGGCCTTTCCACACTGGCATTAATGATTTGTTTTGTTTGTGGTGACACCTCACGTATACCATATCATTTGCATTATATGTGATGGGCTTTGCGTGTGTGTCGAAGCGGGTTTTAGATTTTTCTTTCGACGTTTGAATATTTTGAAGGGCCTTCTGGCGACTGTAATAAAGTCGGTGATTTAATGCACGAATGTAATCTGTGTATGTATTGTGATCAATGCTATCGATACTGCTAGGTATATATGGCTTATATCCAAATAATAACTCTAAGGGTGAAAACCCTGTAGTGCTATGAACGTTGGAATTGTAAGCGATCATCGCACTGGGGATATATAAATCCCAAGTGTGTTGATTTTCACCTACGTACGACCTCAAGTATTCTTTTAACGTAGCGTGACTCCTTTCTAAAGCGCCACATGTTTGCGGATGATACGGGGAAGCAAAGATGTGTTTAATACCGAATAATTTGGCTAATTGTTTGAAGACGTCTGAACAAAAATTTGTACCCTGATCTGTTATAAGCATTTTAGGTATTCCCATGTGAGAGATGTAATTAACTAAAAGTTTTGCCGTCTCCTCAGCGGAACATGATCGCATGGGATATGCTTGGGAAAATTTTGTTAAGTCGTCTTGTAACGTTAAAATGAATTTGAAGTTATTTTCGTGAGTTTCCGGAAGGGGACCGACGAGATCTAAAAATAATTTTTCGTTAGGTCTAGTCGCGGTGGATGTTATAATCATAGGCGCGCGATTGGTATGCCTAAGTGGCTTATTGATTTGGCAAGAGCGACAATTTTTAACATATTCTTCAATATCTTGCCGCATACCTTTCCACCAGAATTGGGGTTTTATTCTCTCGAGCATACGTGTACTACCGGGATGACCAGCAGAAGGAGAATCGTGGTTATCCTTAAGAATCTGCTTAACTTCGTCCGGTGTCGGGTATTTAATTGAATTGTGATATATATGCACCTTGATACTAGAATTATGAAACAAAAACGATATGATATTGTAAATTTTATTAAACGTTAGCTTACTAAATGGATCTGAGAAATCTGATATAGCGAATTCGTTTTCCTCCGGGTACCAGTATTTTATCATTTCTCGGTAATCACGGAGTAAATTAAATATATCTTTGTAAGTCATTTCGTCAAAATGATTAAGACGTACAAATAAATGTGTAAAAAGATGTTTATCATTATCTGTCGAATAGAATGTATATAATTCTCGTTCAATATCGCGGATATCGGGTTTACTTGTAGACGCGTTTATGATATCTAAGCAGTATGGCACGGATTCATCAAGATCGACCGATGTTGGGTAGGCAATAAGCTTACATTTTGCTTTGAGTAGAGATTCATTATGTTCTTCGATAACAGTGTCGTATGATATTCCTGCTTGCTTATTTATTTGGAGGAATTGTTCGTATGTTTCCGATATCGACGGCATGTTGTGTGAGTCATCGTTATTACCAACGGCTGGTGTTGGATCACATGCCAATGAATTAGGGACATTTATATTTAAGTCGTTTTCTAAGGTGTTTACCGGAAAGCGAGACAACGCGTCCGCGTTTGCGTTTAATTTGCCTTGTTTATACACTATCTCATAATCGTATTCTTCCAATTTAAGGCGCCATCTGATAAGTCTTGACCCGGGATCTTTGACACTAAATAACCATACGAGAGGTTTATGGTCGGTTATAATTTTGAATTTACGACCATAAAGATAGGGCCTAAAGGTCTTTACACCGAATAAGATAGCGAGAAGTTCTTTTTCTATCGTTGAGTAATTCCCTTCAGCTTTGTTCAGAGTTCGCGACGCATACGCGATCGGCTTGTCCTTACCTATGTCACCTTGCGATAGAATGGCACCTAATGCGTAATTCGACGCGTCAGTTGTTAATAAAAATTGGCGACTAAAATCGGGGTATTGGAGAAGTGGAGCTGAGGTTAATTTATTTTTTAGAGTACAAAAAGCTTGTTGTTGATCCTGTGACCATTGGAATACGGCGTCCTTTTTTAGAAGTGAAGTTAAAGGTTTTGTGATTTTGGAGAAATTTTCAATGAATCGACGATAATATCCGACTAGACCGAGAAATGATTTTATGTCTTTAGGAGACTTAGGGATTGGAAAATGTACGACAGCTTTGACTTTTTCTGGGTTAGGCGATACACCGTTATCGGTAATTATATGACCTAAATAACTAACTTCGCGACGTAAGAATTCGCACTTATCCGGTTGTAATTTGAGGTTAAATTGACGAAGCCTGTCGAATACTAACTTGAGCTTTTGCATGTGTGACTGAAGATCGTGGGAATAAATGATACAGTCATCTAAATACACGTAACAATGAAGTCCCTGTAATCCCGACAACACCGTGTTCATTAATTTTTGAAAGGTTGAAGGTGCATTTTTGAGCCCGAATGGCATTCGAGTAAATTCGTAATGTCCTGATGCGCTACCATTAGTGACAACTGTGAAACCCGTTTTAGGAGCATCCTCGGCCTTAATTTTGATCTGATGAAATCCGCTCACGAGATCAAGAGTAGTGAAATATTTAGAGTGTCCTAACTGATCTAAGATATCTGTTATTAAAGGAATTGGGTAAATTTCGGTTACTGTAGTATCATTGAGCTTTCTGTAATCTATTACAATTCGCCACTTTTGTTTACCGGAGGCGTCTTGTTTTTTGGGAACAACCCACACGGGAGCGCTCCATGGCGATATAGAAGGGCGAATTATATTTTGATCTAACATTTTTTTTATTTGGCTCTCAACTTCACCCTTGTGACACTCAGGAAAACGATAAGATTTTACATGAATAGGCGCAGCATCTTTGGTATCGATTGAATGCTCTATGGCATTCGTACAAGAAAGTGGTTCACCTTCCAAATAAAAGATGTCGGTGTAACAAGAACAACACTCGAGTAG
The DNA here is from genome assembly GCA_030295005.1 of Cephonodes hylas. NCBI lineage: Eukaryota > Metazoa > Arthropoda > Insecta > Lepidoptera > Sphingidae > Cephonodes > Cephonodes hylas. The sequence goes on from AP025382.1 coordinate 9,907,462, forward strand.
TGTTTTGGTCTCTTCATTATTAAGATGAGATGTTCTGATAAGATCTAGTACTTTTTGAGATCTGTCTAAGTGAGAACTATGAATGTTGTAAACGTGTTCCGTAATGTTTTTATTGAGTTGTACGGATGATTGGACATCGAAAGGAATTAAATGAACGCGATAATCTTTTATAACTACGTCAGACTCGGTAGTATTAAGTACTGATATATTGACTCTATGGTTTGGTTTGACTGTAACTATACAATTGGCTATGTAAACACCGTCCGATATGCTGTGGTCAAGAACTAGGCCTTCGGTAACGTTCATAAGTTCTGATGGTGAGTTTAAAATGGGACATTCGATAACTGCCTCCGAACGCGAAGGAATAATGTAACTAGGTTGAGAAAAATAGATGGGCAAATAATGATTTTGTATTTTGAGGCAATTTTCGGAATATTTGATGTCGGCATGAAATTTTCTTAGAAAGTCGTTGCCCAAAATGCCATCATATTCTAATTGTATATTTTCGTTGATAGCGTGAAATTTAAAAACGAATGGAATAAAGTTTGCACTACTTTTATTTGAAGAACATTGAAATTCCATTTCAAATGACCCTAGCGTTTCACAATAAGAATTTTCCGCATTAAGACCTTTAAGGTGTATTTTTTCGTTTGCCATTAAAGGTCTTACTTTAAAGTTAGAGAGTTTCGCTATACTAACGCTTGATCCGGTATCAATAAGAAAACAAAGAGGGATCTGAGAGTATTTAGTGTTTAAGAATATATGAGGTAAAGATATTTTATTCTGTAGTGTGTTTACCTCATATAAAGGAGTAGAAACGTCTGACGTACTTATAATCTTAGATTTAGATGATGTATGGACTCGCGGCGAAACATGTCGAGCTCGGTAATTTGGTTTTTGATTCAACGAAACAGTGGCTCCCGAAGGAGTGTGTTGAGGTGTAGAAGATTTAGGACTCAACGAAACAGCGGTTCCCGTAGGAATGTGTTGAGGTGTAGGAGATTTAGGACTCAACGAAACAGCGGTTCCCGAAGGAATGTGTTGAGGTGTAGAAGATTTAGGACTCAACGAAACAGTGGTTCCCGTAGGAATGTGTTGAGGTGTAAGAGATTTAGGACTCAACGAGACAGCGGTTCCCGAAGGAATGTGTTGAGGTGTAAAGGATTTAGGACTCAACGAAACAGTGGTTCCCGAAGGAATGTGTTGAGGTGTAAGAAATTTAGGACTCAACGAGACAGCGGTTCCCGAAGGAATGTGTTGAGGTGTAAAGGATTTAGGACTCAACGAAACAGTGGTTCCCGAAGGAATGTGTTGAGGTGTAAGAGATTTAGGACTCAACGAGACAGCGGTTCCCGGAGGAATGTGTTGAGGTGTAAGAGATTTACGCGATAGGTCGATGTTACGATTTTTAGGTATTATAGATTTAGAAGTTAACATCGTCTTTGATTGTGACATATTGATATTTGAAACGCGCTTGGAAACAAAATGATTTGTGCCATTATTTCTCGGAATGCGCCGGCACGAGTTCGTAATCCGAGGAGCTAGTTTAAATCCGATACATCATTGACGTTGGCGTGTGCCATGTCATCGTATGTCGGCAATGACGCCAATGGTAGCGGCGGCGCTTCAGAAATATGATGAGCTACTTGCGCATGCAATTGTTTACGCCTTTCGTTGTTAAATTTGCGTTTGCGGCATTGTGAAATATCATGGCCCGGATTTTTACAGTATTTACAATAAATCTGATCGCGCGAATTTTGGGGATGTGATTGCCTATTTTGCGGAAATCGAGAGGCATTAGGACTAAATGACTGTCTAACTGGAGAAAATCGGGAGCTATTCGGTTTATTATTATTTATAGACTCTGATTTTAACGCACTCCTTGAAACGAAATTTTGTATTTTTTCTTCCTCAATTGCAACGTTTACGGCGTCGTTAAGGGACTTTGGATTTCGACAACGCACCAAATTACTAATCTGCGAATGTAATCCTAACATGAAAGTGTGCAACGCTAAGTCTTCCGTCATAGCTAACCGACCTGATAAATCTTTTTTTAACGTATCAGAATTATAAATTTCTGTCTGTAGTTCAGTTAGACATTTCTCAACCCTAAGCGAAAATTGTGTTACACTCTCACTCGGTTGTTGCTTGCAGGCCTGGAGATCTAGGAATAAATGGTTATAGTGTTTCCGTTGCCCAAAATTTTGCCTTAAGAAACTCTTTAATGATTCAAAGTCGTCGAAGACTCTGTTAGAACATGCGATTTGGGCTTTACCCTCTAATTTGGTTTTAATAAATTTAAAAAGTAATGTTTTTTGACTAGGTGATGCTGAATCTAAGGCGTCTTGACAGTTAGATAAGAAGGCTGTGAGGGTTTCGCGATCACCATTATATGAATTAATAAACTTGCATAAAACATTTAAAGAAAATTGTTCACTCATTATGATTTCGGCTGAAGCTACGTTTTTCTTTGATTCAGTCATTTTAACTGGGAAAAAGAGAAATTAAATAGAAAAATATATAAAATTATGGAGGAAATTAAATAATAATTTAATTTGGACTATGTTGGGAAAGAATATAATAGTTTTAAATAAATAAGATTATATGGATAAGGATAATTAAGGTAAGTATAACTACAAAATATTTAAAAAAGGATAGTAAGGTCGGAGGATTAGCGATAACAGAGATAAGATGTTCTACTTACAGAATCAGCAGGAGCACGGCCACAGCGGCAGACATCGGGAAACTCGTACAGCAGTGGCGGTGGAGCGGCACGACAGCAAGGACAGCGGCTGCAGCGGCGACACAGGAACTACGGCCACGCTTCAGCAGCACGGATCACAGCAACGCTTCAGTGGCACAGGAAACAGGGACGCTTCAGCAGCCAGAAACGCAGCAAGTTTTCGGAGACACGTGGCACAGCAGTTCAGTGACACGTGGCTACGCGGAGACACGGAGATAGGGCAACACGGAGATACGACGAGACGGAGGCACGGAGATAGAGCAACACGGAGACACGACGAGACGGAGGCACGGAGATAGAGCAACACGGAGACACGACGAGACGGAGGCACGGAGATAGAGCAACACGGAGACACGGTGACTCAGCGACACGGCGATACGGCGACAAGTTTGTCGAGGCGTTGGTTTATGAAGCCCCGGAGTTTTTGGTTTCTTTACGGTGTAGGTCCACGGTGATTGATTTGCGACCCTTTATACCAGCGCGATTCTTCGATGTTTCTTGGCACTGGTATCCCACTTCTGACACCAATGTTACGGGGTGGGTCAAAGAAGACTTTTTTAAAAAGACTTTTTATTAAAGAATTGGTATTTATTTAATATATATATTACAAATGGCCTACACCCGACGAAAGTCCGATCAAAAACTGCTTGAAAATAGCAAAGCACTAATATTTATAATGATTGAGTATTGGATTGGTTTCCTATTGCATTGACGTCAATGCGATAGGAAACGCAGCGTTTTTATTTTATATTCACGCCTGTTTTAACAAGGGTATAACAGATCATTTTGTGTAAGGTCGGACTGTACACCTTTAGTACGTTGAATATTGTATAGATGGCGTTTTAGTAACTTCACAAAATGTGTATTTCAGACTTTATTCAAAATATCAACGCAATAGCATTATAAGAACTTGAAATAAAATCACAAAACGGTGTTGAACTATTAATTGTGCGCACTACTGGTTGATATGAAATCTGCTTCGGAGGAGTTAGACGGCGACGGAGGCGACCCAGTTGGTGTAAGCAGAGACGCGAGTGCTGACACGAGGGTATGTGCCGTTGCCGCAGCCGTTGCCCCAGGAGATGATGCCCACGATGAGGCCCTGGTAGTACAGGGGACCACCGCAGTCGCTGCGGCAGGAGTCGCGGCCGCCGATGTCCAAGAGGCCGGCGCAGATCATGTTGTCGGTGACGGTGCGGACGCGCTCGGCGTTGCGGTATCTCTCGGCGCAGACGGCGTGGTTTACCACGTTCACGGTGGTATGCTGCAGCACGGGCGAGTGAGCGCCTCCGAACTGTGGGACAGATTCAAACGCACTCATTAACTACGGGCTCGGCGTGTCATAGAGTTACTTACTGAACCGAGCACTGACCTCAGTGAAGCCCCAGCCGGCGAGCACCACGGGCGAGTTGTCGGGCACGACGGAGCCGTGGGTGGGGATGGACGCGCGCTGGATGACGGGAGTGTACACGATCGGGCTCACCAGCCTGATGACGCTGATGTCTCCGTCAGCATCGTTCAAGCCGTAGGTGGGGTGGTTGTTCTCGCGCTCGACGTAGTACAGGATGCCGCCAGTGTTGCGGTACGTGGTGCCGGCCCTGATCCTCCTGTTCACGGGCTGATAGATGCTGCACAACAAATGGTAGATGAGCAACATTGGAAGTCAGCACGCGACGTTGCACATAGGAATGAGAGGCGAGCATACGTACTCGCCGACGAAGCAGTGGGCAGCGGAGAGGACGTAGAGCATGTTGAGGATGCTGGCGCCGCAGGAGTGCGCCCAGGTGCCGGTGTTGAGGTCGCGGCTCTCCACCTGCACGATGGAGGGGAACTGGTCGATGGTGGTTTCTTCGCCGCCGACGATGCGGCTGCCGGCGGACGCCGCGGAGGCGACACCTGCATACACAATATTTTAATACAACCTTCGATCAACACTATTTTCCTTCTTACCACGAAAGTGCAATGAAGAGTCGATATAATCTGTTAAGCTGTGTATTCTGCGCAATGGTACGTACAGTAATACACCCAACAGTCTGTCAGTCAGCTCTGACCCCACACTAGGTTACAAGACCTGTATCGTGGGTATCAGACACTACAAGAGACTTTTTCGGTGTCACTAACACCCAGACCCGAAACAATTATTTGCGGATCACACAAACATTTGTCTCGGTGCGGGGATCGAACCCGTGGCCTCACGTTTCGCAAGCTGGTGTCTAGCTTACTACGCCACTGGGCTGTCAATAGATAGACAGATCAATTGATATGAGACAGAAATAGTTCTAGGTAAAGTTATATATAAAAGGGACAAGTTTAATAATTGTTTAAATCGCTTCTAAGAGTCAATTCAACCAAAGAGTCAGAATCTATCATCATTGAATTACTGTTGATAAATCAAGAGAAATGACTTGAGCTATGGTAAAAAACTTGAAATTGAACTAAGTTAAGAAAAGGTACAGGGCCGTGATTTGTAGTAGGTATAAAGCGCTAATAGAATTGTACCAGAGTGGACATTACCTGCGAACAAAGCCAGAGCGAGAACTGCTAGTTTCACCATTTTGATTGCAACTAATTCGTCTGTAACTTGTAACACCTTTTATACGTTTCACTTAATACTTAATCCCCAATTTACAATCGGATTAACTTTGAATGTTTCATCATCATTAATTCCCGATAATATTTGTGACGTCGCCATTAGAATGTTCTGTGCTGTAGGGGTTGGGGTATTATCTAAGCTTAAATCATATCATTTTATATCCATAAATAACCCCGTATCGGCTGGGATTTTGATTTTTTATCAGTGTATGGTCTACCCTCATACTTAGTACTTTTGATGCTTTATTAAATAGATCCGCCTAACACTTAGATAGGAGAATTGCGTCGTATACATATTTAGTCTTCACAAACTCCCAGACCCAAAACAAATGTTTATGGGTCACACATACAGTACGTCGCTCGTGATGAGGGCGTAACTTTCGTCGCTTTTGAGGAACATGTCGACTTCAAGCTGCTTTTTAGAATTTCCAATCAGAAATCTAATTGCACTTTCTTACTTACTTACTTCATCAACCCATATACGCTCACTGCTGAGCCCGGGTCTCCTCTACCATTGAGAGGGTTTAGGCCATAGTCCACCACGCTGGCCTAGTGCGGGTTGGCGGACTACACACCTAAGAAATTCCTAAGAACTTTTAGGTGTGCAGGTTTCATCACGATGTTTTCCTTCACCGTTAAAGCAAGTGATAATTCAATTTGAATACACACATAACTTCGAAAAGTCAGAGGTATGTGCCTGGGGTTCGAACCCGCGACCGCCGAAATTCTCGACCGCGCGCCTAAACCTCGAGGCCATCACTGCTTCTAGAATCACGAGATCTAGAAATTGCACCAGGTTCTAGATTGTACGGCACACACTTGGGACGTGGACCAAGCGGCACTACATTCAGATTGACTCCAGAAGCGGGTGAAACTTAGGATCCGAGATTCTTCTGTGCCCTCTCCTTCGGGGAATATTAGCGTGGGATTAATTGCAGGTGGTATTCAGACTGTGATCGGAAACTAAGGTGATTACAAACACCCTGGCGTTGAAGCCATCGATATTAAATGTATGCGGCTTGGAAAACGTTTTTTTGTTGGGATTTTTTTAAACTTTAACGGTTTTATGATACCGTAGCTATTACCTGCTTTAGGTTCACAGTCTGAATACACCCTGTATGTACATGGTTACGATGGTCTCTCTGTCAGCACCAGAGAGTATATTAGAAATTTAATGGCTGCCTACTGTTCATAAGTTTTTGTTTGTACAGTAACCCAAAAAAAACTGTATAGGTTAATTCGGGTAAGAATATCGCCGCGACATCCTCAGTCTGTCGTAAGAGGCGACTAATAGAGATTATCAAGATTGCTAGTCGTACTAAGGGGCCATCCATAGATTACGTCACACGGCAAGGGGGAGGGTGAGGGTCAACAGAATGTGATCACTTTGTGACAAGGGGGTGGGAGGGAACCTAAATAGTGTGACGTCACATTTTAAAATCTACTCGTTATAACACTGTTAACGAAAAATCCTTAAAATATTTCGTATCTACTTTGTATAAACATAAGATTTATATTATTTTGTCGGCTACTCGCTCTACTAGTGTTATCTGGCAAGCGCTAATGACCTAAGTCTCTTTGAAAATAAGACTAATTCGGCACTACTGTTTTTATTCAATAAATTTTAGATGTAAAATTACAAAATATGTAACGTCACACTACGGAAGGGGGAGTCGTACAAATGTGACTAACTGTGACAAGGACGGGGGAGGGGACAAAAAATCAAGAATATCGTGTGGCGTAATTTATAGATGGCCTAAAGGGAGGTGCGCTTTTACAGGAGATGTACGATCGCGAGATGTGCGGCAGAGCGCATGGCCTCGTCAATTTCGCGGACGATCACATCAATGAACGCCCAAAATAGGGCCTCGGGGGGAAACATCCCTCGATTGCAGATAAGATCACATTTGGACAGAGCGCTGGGCGAATACAGAAAACAATTGAGGGCGCTCAATCTGTAGATATTTACCCAAAATGCGCAAGACGGCCATCGAAAGGTTTTAGTCGGTATGCCGGCATATAATTTTGGTCAGGGACCCAACTTAGAAAAGCGAACAATTGTTCCAAATATGGAGTTGGAAGGCCGGTGACCACTACATATCCCCTTCGATCTCCTTCGGGGTGCTGAACTTAAACTCCATCATCATCATCACCATCATAATCATCATCGTCAGCTCTATATGTCGTCCCAAAGCTGGGGAAAGACCTTTTCTCCCATTGCGAGTGTCTAACCCCTAAAAAAACGTCTGAGCCTTTGCCCACCATACTGGAATAGTGCAGGTTGGCGGACAAAACAACAACGTAACGTAGAACGTATCAAGTACGGAAACACCGTTCGTCGGGCGCCTCAATTGTACAGGACGGTTCGTGGCACTGCTTTTTAGCTACTTGTTCGTTTATATTTAATTTATGCTTTATTGTATAACATATAAATAATAAAAAAACTAAAAAACACGCTTTTTATCGAAAACCGAACTAAAAAATAGAAAATAAGTTTTAGTAAATTTACAAATTAATAATAGTGAGAATTAAAAAAATATATTTTATTTAAAAAAAAGCGTGGAGTGCCTTTTAAGATATTATCAAAATGATAATCACTCTACTCATATCTGTCAATATAATATTTATAACTATTGACACCATGCACCCCACACTTTTTTTAAAATAAAATATTTTTTTTTATTCACACTATTATTAATTTATATTTATTAAAACTTATTTTCTATTTTTTAGTTCGGTTTTCGATAAAAAGCGTGTTTTTTTTAGTTTTTTTAAACTATTATTTATTTTCTATTTTTTAGTTCGGTTTTTTTTTAACAAATTAGTATATTGTCATCGGTCCTCGATAAATCTCCAAAGTTTGAACGAAATCTAGTCGTTTAAAGTGGGTCAAAATCGCGCCTGAAGAAGTCGGTTACAAACATACATACATACAAGTGAAGCTAATAAAAAGCGTGCAAAAACAATAGAGCTATTGGTAACAACTTAATAAGTTAGTGTCACAAACAGCGGCGTTATCGCTATCGACGATTTCGTCCAGGAAACTGTTACATGGACTAGTGTGTTCAGTAAACGCAAAATGGGTTATGTGTGTTGAACGATGTAACATCAGATTCAATCAAAATTGAATGTTTGATAATTTACTTGTCTTTCTTCGGAAAGGAGTTTTAATTTTATAATGTGGGTACACCTTTAATATTGCTAAATGATCTATGATTAAATTCATTTTGGATGACAGATTGTTTCAACACAAAAAAATTGTTCTATTGCGACTTGTTTTAATTTAAATTTTATTGTGTACATGAGTATTAAATTATGGACTAAAGTAAAGTTATTAATCACAAAAGGCGGCCTGATCGCACAAGGCGATCTCTTACAGACGACCTAGAATGTAAGAAGAGAAAAAAAGTAGTCAAAAATTTTTGACCTAATAATTCCAATATCTACTACGAATTTGTTCATAATTAAATAATTATTATTTTCCGGCTTACATATTCCCTCCTTTCTACTATCCTGGGTACCTCAACCGTAATGAGAAGAAACATTTCGGCAAGTCAGCAGAAGATGTCGATTGACAAGAGACTAGACGATGTTGTCAGTTAAAAGATCCTATGTTTGGACATCATAATGCACATTTTGAGCCAGGTGTCATCACTTAGTTTTGGCAGTAGATGTTGCGTTATAGGAAAAGGAAAAAAAAAGATGGATTGAGTGCGTGAGAAAAGGTATGAAAGAAAACGGGGTGACTGAAGACATGACGGCGAATATGGAAGGATAAAACCTACCGCGCCGACCCCAAATATAATTGGAAACAGGGCAAGAGAATCATGATGCTGCCTTATCTGAGAACTGATAACTTTATAGTTATCGTCAGTAAGTCAGGTAACCATTTTAATTTATAAATTGATTATTTTGTGTTTGTCCAGGACAGTTGAAATTTTACGGGTTGACTACAGCCTACCATATTGCATAATGGTGTAGTATAAATTGCTCTTGTAGCCTCGTACGAGTATGTACAACCGAGGAAGAGTGAATATCTGAATATATACTCAGCCTATCGCCGTCCACTGCTGAACGTAGGCCTCCCCAAGTAAGCACAAACCATCCCGGTCTTGACCCTTTACCCGCCACCTTTCTCAAGTCGTCGGACTATCGCGCTGCAGAACATCCTACACTAAGGCTTTCAATATCTGAATGGCAAAGCGAAATGAATGTGTTAAGAAAGGAGTATTTCCTTCAGACTGTGATCATTTAGATAAACCATAAGTTTTAAGACATGGTATGTGTACGTACAGTTCTTATATTATTATCAATGATTTGTTTTATTATTTTTAAATTCTTCTTCTTTGTTTCTTTTAATTTCATTAAATGTTTTGAAATATACTTGTGCAGTACCTTTAATAAATTTAATGCCCATATTGTTTTGACGGATGAGAAATAAATACTTCTCGTAGTCAGGTTCCTTGGAGTATCGCGAACTAATTACTTCATCAATATAAAGTCATAAACAAACTGAGTTTGTGAAATTCATATATTTATTTAAAATATCAACGCAATAACATTGTATATATTCTAAATAAAATTACAAAACGGTGTTGAGCTATTAATTGTGCGCATTATTAATCCATATGAAATCTGCTTCGGAGGAATTAGACGGCGACGGAGGCGACCCAGTTGGTGTAAGCAGAGACACGAGTGCTGACACGAGGGTAGGTACCGTTGCCGCAGCCGTTGCCCCAGGAGATGATGCCCACGATGAGGCCCTGGTAGTACAGGGGACCACCGCAGTCGCTGCGGCAGGAGTCGCGGCCGCCGATGTCCAAGAGGCCGGCGCAGATCATGTTGTCGGTGACGGTGCGGACGCGCTCGGCGTTGCGGTATCTCTCGGCGCAGACGGCGTGGTTCACCACGTTCACGGTGGTATGCTGCAGCACGGGCGAGTGAGCGCCTCCGAACTGTGGGACAGATTCAAACGCACTCATTAATTACGGGCTCGGCGTGTTATAGAGTTACTTACTGAACCGAGCACTGACCTCAGTGAAGCCCCAGCCGGCGAGCACCACGGGCGAGTTGTCGGGCACGACGGAGCCGTGGGTGGGAATGGACGCGCGCTGGATGACGGGAGTGTACACGATCGGGCTCACCAGCCTGATGACGCTGATGTCTCCGTCAGCATCGTTCAAGCCGTAGGTGGGGTGGTTGTTCTCGCGCTCGACGTAGTACAGGATGCCGCCAGTGTTGCGGTACGTGGTGCCGGCCCTGATCCTCCTGTTCACGGGCTGGTAGATGCTGCACAACAAATGGTTGATGAGCAACATTGGAAGTCAGCACGCGACGTTGCACATAGGAATGAGAGGCGAGCATACGTACTCGCCGACGAAGCAGTGGGCAGCGGAGAGGATGTAGAGCATGTTGAGGATGCTGGCGCCGCAGGAGTGCGACCAGGTGCCGGTGTTCAGGTCGCGGCTCTCCACCTGCACGATGGAGGGGAACTGGTCGATGGTGGTTTCCTCGCCGCCGACGATGCGGCTGCCGGCGGACGCCGCGGAGGCGACACCTGCATACACAATATTTCAATACAACCTTCGATCAACACTATTTTCCTTCTTACCACGAAAGTGTAATGAAGAGTCGATATAATCTGTTAAGCTGTGTATTCTGCGTAATGGTTGAAGAATTTTTAAAATGGTGGAAAGACCTTTTTTCTGTTTTGTTAAATTTATGAAAATATTATTATTTAAATTGATGCCTTTGAAATCTATGTGAGGTATTTGTTTATTGAGTTTATTTTAACAAAGATGGCATTATAAGCGTCAGGGCGATTGGTCTAGGAATAGATAAACAGATATATTGATATGGGACAGAATCTATCATCATTGAATTACTATTGAAAAATTAAGAGAAATGACTTGAGCTATGGTAAAAAAATTGTAATTGAACTAAGTTAACAAAAGGTACAAGGCCGTGATTGTTAGTAGGTATAAAGCGCTAATAGACATTACAAGAGTGGACATTACCTGCGAACAAAGCCAGAGCGAGAACTGCTAGTTTCACCATTTTGATTGCAACTAATTCGTCTGTAACTTGTAACACCTTTTATACGCTTCAATTGCTACAATCTGGACAGTAATTTACAATCGTATTAACTCCTAATGAGTCCAAATAATCAGATAATTCGCGATAATCTAAGAGATGCAATAATTATAATGCCCTATTTTGTGAGGGTAGAGAATTATCTCATTTCCAGTTTATTAGAAAATCATTATCTATAAAAATATCATCTTTGTTGATATTCCCGAACTTTCGTGTATTTATCAGACAGTAATTGACTCATATTATGTTTTTATCCTTTTTAGGGTTTCGTAGTTCACTTCTGAAACATCTATAGTTTCAGCGAGACAATTCAACCAAGGATTATCTTAAAAACTGTTTGTGCTAGAAAGATGAAACTTTGCTTGGATATGTGTATGTCAACACCATAAAATAAGACCACGACACATATATTTTTATTGGTATCTCCCCTACACGTAAAATAGTTTTTTTCTCTACCCTCCAGTGTGGCGAATCATTACTATAGGGTTTCTAGAAACATTGACAGATTGCTTTGACGAATTTTCAATTAGTGTCCGTTACCAAGATATTTAACTTTTAAACACATATTTGTTTTAAAAATGAAACCCTTCTCTTAAAAGCTAAACCGCTGTTTCGAAGTATCTGAAAAAAATCATGATGCTAATTAATGTAATTGACTTTGAAGGTAAGCTCAAACGGTTTAGATAACTATGTTAGTCCAGGTGCTAAGGCGTAACTCGTAAAACGCGCTTACTTGTAAAACTTCGTGCATTATTTATTTATATGATTTTAGGAGTCATACATAAATTACGTCACACCTTAAGGGGCGGGAGGGGGTCGACTGGGTGTGAAATTGTGTGACAAGGGGGTGGGAGGGTACCTAAATATTGTGACGTCACATTTCAAAATCTTATTAAAACACGAACTTTGTACTGTTAACGAAAAATTCATAACATTAAAACTCTACTTACATAACATAAGGTTCAAATTGTTTAGTCGGTAACTCGCTCTAGAGCAGTGGTACCCAAACTTATTTTGTCTACTGCCAACTTTGAGAATAAAATTTTGTTTAGCGCCCCCATTAAAACGCGCGAAACCACAAATGAAAATAAAATAAATATTACATTGTTGTCATCCTAAAAAAAAGAGCCACTCTGGACAGTAATGGCCACTTTTCACCACTATTACCCAAGATTCTTCTTAAAAAAAAAAACAAGAACTGCATAGAATGGTCATGTATATTGCAATCTAATACCGATTTTTGTCGCTCCTAGCTAAATAAAATTACAAATCACACAACGCCCCCATTTTTTTTTCTGGGTCTCTTACCGCCCCCCTTGAGACCTGCAGCGCCCACAAGGGGGCGTTATCGCCCACTTTGGGAAAGACTGCTCTAGAGTTACGTATGGACAAACGCCGACGACTTAAAACTATTTCGGAACTGCTGGTTTTATTTAATAATTTCTGTATGTTAAATTGCAAATATGTCACACTAGGGAGGGGGGAATCTTACAAATGTGACCAGCTGACAAGGACGGAGGAGGGGTATCCAAATCATGAATTCCGTGTGACGTAATTTATGGATTTCTTATGGGTGAGTACGGAACCCTATTCTATTCTTGACCTGGGAATTACTTAGCCAGTTGTTTTTATTTACACAGATAAATGTTATCATTTTTTTTATCATACCCGTATCCTCAAAGAGATAGGCAGAGATGTTCCCATTTATTGTTTGTACATTTAACGGTGTTGTTTGTTGGTTTTTATGACGCCGTGGTCTAATGAGAAATGAAGGTGCTATTTTGAGTACCACATTACCACTTGGCCTAATCCGTTGACCGAACCAAGGAGGTCTACAGCGAAACTTCAATGCATTGGTACCTCTTCATAAAGTTTACTAGTATAAACAAGACCTGAAATTTTTAAATGATCATGTCGTAGGCTCATCCTTATTAGATTATTAATCTTAAAAGCACTATGAATCTAGTATAAAGGAATTCTATACAGGGTGTATTTAGACCGTGATCGAAAACTGAGGCAGGTAATAGCGATGGTGATTACAAACCCCCTGGCATTAAAGAAAATCCCGACAAAAAATAAAATTTTCGAAGGTTTCCATACAAAGCACACACTTTTAACACCGATGGTTGTATGGAAAACGTCAAAATTTTTACTTTTTATCGGGATTTTTAATATCGCCACTGGGTTTGTGATCACCCTCGCTATTACCTGCCTCAGTTTTCGATCACGGTCTAAATACACCCTGTATAATGTGATGCTGCGATCACCTCGAGAGTAAGACTCGCTATCGAGACATACTTACTGTGTTCGCAGGTTCTAATGAATAAATGATGAATGAATGAAAATAAAAAAAAAGCAGTGATGGCCTCGAGATTTAGGCGCGCGGTCGAGAATCTCGGCGGTCCCGGGTTCGAACCCCAGGCACACACCTCTGACTTTTCAAAGTTATGTGTGTATTCATATTGAATTATCACTTGCTTTAACGGTGAAGAAAAACATCCTGATGAAACTTGCACACCTGAAAGTGTGTAGGTAGTGTGTGTAGTGTGGTGTGTAGTATGTGTTTCTTAGGTGTGTAGTCCGCCAACCTGCACTAGGCCAGCGTGGTGGACTATGGCCTAAACCCTCTCAATGGTAGAGGAGACCCGTGCCCAGCAGTGGGCGTATATGAGTTGATGAAACAGGTTCTAATCCTAAGCGCACACTTCTGAATTTTTAAAGTCATAAGTGTATTTACAAACAATAATATTAACATAATGAATGTTATGTAAAAGCGTTTTTTTGTGTTACTACTGAAATGCGATCTTGTTCATGTCGCGGTTCGATTCTTGATTCGGACAAAATCTCAATAGCAGCCTGTAGCTCAGAGTTAGAAATTGTGCCGTAAAACCGGCTCGCACTCCACTACGGAGTATGTAAAGTAATGCGTATCTGCCTGCCTTCCGTAGATGATAGGGGTAGAAGCAAAAAAATATCGAATGACGTCTTAATAATTTTCGGTAATACCGCCAAAATATATAAAGGTTTTCAGGGACTGTTTCAATAATAAAATTAATCACTAAGTATGACAGTAATCTAAACAGATTACTAATTACAGTATTATCTTACATTTTCTAAGCCCTTTAATACAGCCTTCCACTTTAGGCCGTCATGCACACAAAGTAGATAGATTTGCTAATGAAAAAGGCAATATTTAATCGCAAGGAATTATAAGGTGGATTAATTTATCATTTCGCGAGGCTCGACATATGTACTATTTATTTCAAGGCTTGATAACTTAGTCGGTTACCAAGCGGGTTGCTTAGCCGCGTATTCGAATCCAAGGCCTTTGGATTATCGTATTTAGGATTTGTAATAAGTTATCGCGCATGTTGACGACACTAGCTCGCCAAACGAGAGGCCGCAGGTTCGATCCCCGACGGCGAGACAAATGTTTATTTCTAGCTTCTAGTTATGTGTCTACAAAATAAATTATCAGGTTCTTTGACGGTGAAAGAAAACATCGTGAGGAAAATAGTAGACCTGATATTTCTTAGGAATTTCTTAAGGGTTTAGTCTGCCAATCCCTCCCAGGTCAGGTCGACTGTGGACAAAACCCTCGATAGGAGATTCGTGCCCAGCAATGGATCGTATTGTGGGCTGATGATGATAATGATTATGTTAAGGTAGGGCAGCCTCTTGTAGTCGCTATCCACAACTGGGCCCTGTGCTATACTACAGATAAACAAAACCGGTAAAAGGCTAAGTCTTGAAGTATGCTCAGCCTACCGCCGTCCACTGCTAAACGTAGGCCTCCTCAAGAAAGCGCCAACCATCCCAGTTTTGAGCAGCCCTCATCCATTCATTTCCACCTTTCTCACATCGTCGGACGAACAAACCCAGGAAGCGTTAAATGTTCTTATTCATGCTTACTTCTGGTTTAATGAAGTTACTTCATTAAAAAGATGTTAAATAAACTACTCAGTTTCAAAGATTTTTAAGGCCTTCCAGTTGTCTCGTTTCGTGTTGGATTAAAGTAAGTCGTTACTTTATAACATTAGGATTAGGCTTTGGAAAAGCCTGATCAAGTGCTTTAAATAGACGGATTTACGATAGCCAGGTCGATTTTTATAAACGTAGTGATTTGGGGAATGTAAAACAACTGTAGGTTTCGACTTTGGAGGATTTATGACGGTAACGTCAAACTCACGTATCCTTGACACGAAAAATGTGGCGAAATAGGGAGAAAGTATTCCACATATAAACAATGATTTAACTGTCATATGCCCTGTTCGGAATATTATCATTTATAGTACCATTATTATATTATTCTTAGGCACCCTTTTCGTCCACTTTTACTCTATATATATACGGGACTGATACATAACCAGCGAAATGTGAGCGCAGAAATACACCTCTGCCTATCCGTTAGAGCAACACAGGCAATAATAAATACATTAGTATGTGTATGCGTATTAGTGGCAAATCTGTTGGCATTATCAACAACAGTTTCTAATTTAAGTACAGCAAGAAATAACTCAAGATTGCGATATCAAAATTAATCATCTTATCTTATCAAATTAATACTGCAAAAAATATTTTTTTGTTTGTCCTTATTTGCGCAGTTCACCAATGAAACGAAATATATTACCTAATAATTCAATTTATAGAATTTAAAGTTCTTGTTATTGAAGTGTTTATTCCTCTTCTGACCCTAGAGAACACAGTTTCTTTATAGGCTTCATAGTACCTACTCATTGCTTCATATTTTTTAAGCCGAGGACAGAAGATAGACACCATGTTGTTATCTTGGGGTGCCAGTATAAATGAAAATCACAATACCATGATGGTAAGCATAGTCCTGGTCAAACGGCAGGATCCACCTAACCCTAATCACTCGGCTCTCTCCAACGGGCTGAAATGATCTTCAGATGACCCAAAATAGCAATATCCATCGATAGATCCAGATTTTAAAAAAATGCACATGACAGGACTTCATTTTGCGTCACCGCCAATTCTTAAACTCCGGTTTTGTCTATGAGAAAGTTGAGGAAAAACAAATTAATTGAAACAAGTGGAACCGTATGGTTTTGATAGTAGCATCGATTGCATCATATCGACCACATATAAAGATTCAGGGCGTGACTTGCAAATATTTTGACCCACTTTACTCGTATAGGACATTGCTTAGGATTCGTTGTCGGTGTATTAAGATCTTTTTAAAGAACATCGTCTGCCTTACATCCATGTTTATGGGTGCCTTCAAAAGGTCGCGATATGCGATAAGGTTGCTATTTATACCCTTTGTAGTAAAATAAATACATGGTTTACAATTGTTTAATATTTAACAATATGAGCCCAGAAATGATGGATCTGCTACCCGAGGAAATTGTGGAGAACTCGCAAGGATATGTTTCTTCACGATTTTCTTATTCATCAATTAGTTCGAGAACTTAATTGAGTGCCAGTGGAAGGGTCGAGCGAACATTCACCTTGAAGGTAATCTGTTTTTGGAAAATAGATGTGGATACAATTGATGGAAGACAAAACGTTTCATTTTGTTGAGTCAAGTTGTATATTTGCTACAAAGTACAAAATACTAAGTCGATCTGGATAATTTTCAGTACAACACAGAGGACACCATACGAAAATTACGTTATTATGTATCTTTTTGTTTTAAATGTTTTTTATATAATAGCTTTGAAACATGTACATTGTACATACATCAATTAAGGCATTCGATTACCCTGGAAGCAGTGGCGTATATGAGTCGATCATGAAGTAAAAGAGCCTTTCTTCATTCTATTTCCAGCTTCGGTATTATAGGAGGCCTTGAACTGACATTATGTTGGAATTAGGCAGCGTAAAGATAAAAATTTGACTGATTCGAAAATAGATTAAGCAACCTAGTGATAAAAGTAAAAAAACCCAGAGTAACTTATTGTAAGGTTACGTTTTAAAATTATGTCATCGAGAGCAGCGTAGCTGGGCTGAAAATCGATTACTAGTACTACACCTAAAAGTTCTTAGGAACTTCATAGGTGTGTAGTAATCCGTCAACCCGCACTAGGCCAGCGTGGTGGACTATGACCTAAACCCTCTCAATGGTAGAGGAGGCCTTTGTCCAGCAGTGGGACGTATATGGGCTGATAATGATGAGAATCTGGTAAACCTTTACAAACCCCTTGGGGTTTTGGTTCCCTGTGAACTTACAAGGAAAACTTTAGGCACTCTATTCGTGGTAAAAAAAAGTTTAGTCTGTATTACACTCTTAAATGAAAAACCGAAGATAAACATTTACATAATAAAAATAAAGAAATAAATAAATATACAGATGGATACAATGCATGTCACATCACGAGTACTAAGTATGAGGGTAGATGATAATCAGCAGATAAAATCAAAAACCTAACCATATGAGGTTATTTATAGATATTTAACGTTATGATTTAAGCGTAGATAATACCCCAACCCCTACAGCACAGAACATTCTAATGGCGACGTCACAAATATTATCGGGAATTAATGATGATGAAACATTCAAAGTTAATCCGATTGTAAATTGGGGATTAAGTATTAAGTGAAACGTATAAAAGGTGTTACAAGTTACAGACGAATTAGTTGCAATCAAAATGGTGAAACTAGCAGTTCTCGCTCTGGCTTTGTTAGCAGGTAATGTCCACTCTGGTACAATTCTATTAGCGCTTTATACCTACTACAAATCACGGCCTTGTACCTTTTCTTAACTTAGTTCAATTTCAAGTTTTTTACCATAGCTCAAGTCATCTCTCTTGATTTATCAACAGTAATTCAATGATGATAGATTCTGACTCTTTGGTGGAATTGACTCTTAGAAGCGATTTAAACAATTTATAAACTGCTCCCCTTTAGATATAACTTTACCTAGAACTGTTTCTGTCTCATATCAATTGATCTGTCTATCTATTGACAGCCCAGTGGCGTAGTAAGCTAGACACCAGCTTGCGAAACGTGAGGCCGCGGGTTCGATCCCCGCACCGAGACAAATGTTTGTGTGATCCGCAAATATTTGTTTCTGGTCTGGGTGTTAGTGAGACCGAAAAAGTCTCTCGTAGTGTCTGATACCCACGATACAGGTCTTGTAACCTAGTGTGGGGTCAGAGCTGACTGCCAGACTGTTGGGTGTATTACTGTACCATTGCGCAGAATACACAGCTTAACAGATTATATCGACTCTTCATTGCATTTCCGTGGTAAGAAGGAAAATAGTGTTGATCGAAGGTTGTATTGAAATATTGTGTATGCAGGTGTCGCCTCCGCGGCGTCCGCCGGCAGCCGCATCGTCGGCGGCGAGGAAACCACCATCGACCAGTTCCCCTCCATCGTGCAGGTGGAGAGCCGCGACCTGAACACCGGCACCTGGTCGCACTCCTGCGGCGCCAGCATCCTCAACATGCTCTACGTCCTCTCCGCTGCCCACTGCTTCGTCGGCGAGTACGTATGCTCGCCTCTCATTCCTATGTGCAACGTCGCGTGCTGACTTCCAATGTTGCTCATCAACCATTTGTTGTGCAGCATCTACCAGCCCGTGAACAGGAGGATCAGGGCCGGCACCACGTATCGCAACACTGGCGGCATCCTGTACTACGTCGAGCGCGAGAACAACCACCCCACCTACGGCTTGAACGATGCTGACGGAGACATCAGCGTCATCAGGCTGGTGAGCCCGATCGTGTACACTCCCGTCATCCAGCGCGCGTCCATCCCCACCCACGGCTCCGTCGTGCCCGACAACTCGCCCGTGGTGCTCGCCGGCTGGGGCTTCACTGAGGTCAGTGCTCGGTTCAGTAAGTAACTCTATGACACGCCGAGCCCGTAGTTAATGAGTGCGTTTGAATCTGTCCCACAGTTCGGAGGCGCTCACTCGCCCGTGCTGCAGCATACCACCGTGAACGTGGTGAACCACGCCGTCTGCGCCGAGAGATACCGCAACGCCGAGCGCGTCCGCACCGTCACCGACAACATGATCTGCGCCGGCCTCTTGGACATCGGCGGCCGCGACTCCTGCCGCAGCGACTGCGGTGGTCCCCTGTACTACCAGGGCCTCATCGTGGGCATCATCTCCTGGGGCAACGGCTGCGGCAACGGCACCTACCCTCGTGTCAGCACTCGCGTCTCTGCTTACACCAACTGGGTCGCCTCCGTCGCCGTCTAACTCGTCTAAGGCTGATTCATTGATATCGACCAGAAATGCGCTACTAACACTCCATAACACAATGAAATTCTTGTAACTCCATTCGTATATTTTATTTAAATGTAATACTCTATCGATAATATTTAAATAAAGATATTTACGTTCTTAATTATGGTATTTCCTTTACAATGTTACTTGTTTTAAACCAAAACCTTTTAGCATAGACAGAAGTCAGAACGAAGTCACCTATAATTATTTAGGTAAATACCGCTATAAAACTAACTAACTAACTTCCCATGCTGTGCATGACACGTTACGTAGAAATGCACTTTAACACTGAAACAACGCGTGACTTTTCAAATTTTAAAACTTGAATATGTGTATCTCTGTAAATTGGTAATTTGACATAGTACCTATTAGTAATTGCAACGAAGGCATCTTCGTCAAATCTATTGATCGTTTATCTTGCTTCCATTAATTACGTCACCAAAAAAATCATGAATTTCACGTGACGTAATTTAAGGATGGCCCCTATGTACTGAAAGTCTTGTTTCATTCTTTTATAGCCTCGGTTTTTGTCGCAGCTGGATTTTAGTATTTACGCCTTTATATTTTTCTCATGGTCGATCTACAATTCTACACGCCCATATTCTCAAAGGGATAAGCGGATGTGCAATTCTGCACCCTTATTCCACAAACTGTTTTAGGATCACGTAATGGGTATGCCATTAGAGGTAATTATTTCTCGAGTACATTTCCAGACTGCGTCGTACAAATAAATCGTAATGGAAAAATGAAAATTTTACGTCGTCTAAATTATGGAATAAATAAAAAAAAACTATAGAAAAATAGCTATATAATTGCAGACTAAAGATTCCAAACCGGGGTCGGCCAGGCTAAGCGCCCATAAATGTGGAAGTAGCGATGTTTGTTACGCTTCCACGCAAAAACTACTCAACCGATCGCCATGAAACTTCGTACACATATTCTTGGAGATATCAGAAGTAGCATAGAATACTTTTTAGGGTTTCGTAGCGAAATGGCAAAAAACGGAACTCTTATGGATTCGTCACGTCTGTCCGTCCGTATGTCACTTTTTTCCTAAACTATAAGAACTATACTGTTGAAACTTGGTAAGTAGATGTATTCGGTGAATTGAAGATTTTCACACAAAAATAGAAAAAAAAAACAATACATTTTTGGGGCATCCCATACTTAGAACTGAAACTTAAAATGTTTTTTCTTCGTCAAATCAAAAATAAAAATAAAGAATAACATTTAATTTCCTAAGCATAAACCAAAAACCGATATTTTCTAGTAATAAATCGGTAATAGGTGCCTAAGTAACCAATAATTTTATAATTCGCGCGGGGCGACACCAACTCGCACATGGCCTTTTTTTTATTAAAAAAAATACAGAGTGTAAAAAAATTAATAATCTACTGAACCTATTTGAATGACTTTTGGTATCGGGATAGACGGAATCCAAAAAAAAATGCAATTTACGAAAATTGCTAGTTTCGTCTCAGATATTATGTAATATCTTCAATAACGCCATCTATAATTTTGTTATAAAACTAATTGATGCCGTATCGTACAAATAATTCTTAAAGGGTGTATGTGAATTGATCGCCAGGAGTGCAGAATACCGTCGGAATAAGACATGTCCGGTAGCCGGGACAAGTTAAAACATATTAAAGTGAGTAATTATGGATACTGTAATGGATTTCACTTTAATTTGGTACAGTAGATATAACACCAAATTGTCATGTTCTGATAATTTACTTGACACGACTTGTTGGTTGTTATAAAATTATTATTCGATCAATATAAATAGCGGTATTGATATTTCCATTTAAAAATTTAACAGTGGCATCATGTACTGTTTCTATTTAATTTTTTTTTTATTACAATGCCATCTATCCCACCACACACCCGCCGCTGCAACTCCTGTGCTCCAGGATCAACAGCAGCACACACAGTATTGGCGCCGAGCAATGAAGCTCAGCGAATCTAAGGGGACCTAATTTGTCATAATTCCGCAACGAAATTAATCAGAAAAAAAAATGTAAAGGAGGACTTGGAATAACAAAGAGTTGTCCACTTCCCTCCACAGCAAAGCGGGTGACAAACATTGAGCTATAAAGTTTAACCTCACATAAAGAAAGACAATTACAATTACCAAAATTAGACGAAATTAACGCATCACGGATAAATAACTATTGTTTAAATTGGACCTAACCTGCGAGCAGTTATACAGACTTCCAATAATAGACATGGCAAAATTGCTGAATACAATGCCACCTGTACAATTGAGTACGAACTAAATGCGCCAATTCTTTTTACATTATAATAGTTCCTCTGAATTCCGTTAGATGGTGTTTGCAATTTTCCAATTATTAATTGCGATAAGATACTAAATTTGCACTTGATATCTGCCAACGTCCATACCACGTTGAATACACCGGTTCTCGTCCGATCACCGAAGTTAAGCAACGTCGGGCGCGGTCAGTACTTGGATGGGTGACCGCCTGGGAACACCGCGTGATGTTGGCTTTTTGGTGATTCAAATACAACAGTATTATAATGCGTAGCTGTTTTTTTAACGATTATTTTGTCAACCGGCATAAGCTGTTCAAATAATAATAAGTACACATATCATATTATCTCAAGATGGGTGCAGAAACGCAATTCTGCCCGCCCCTTGTGGATTACCGGCGTACGGTATACCAGTGGCGGTACATCCAAAGAGAAATAAAAAAATAAAAACTCTGAAAGATAATCTTTTATTTTTATCCATTTATAAACACTTTAGTGAACACTATGCAATTGCACATGTAACAGAAAATGAAATTTAAAAAATGCTTGGGACTAACTCTTATTACTGACTGCGCTCTCTTTTAGACAAACTACTTAATTCACATACAGCAAATGTGAAATGCTTACAGAATAATCGAAAAAGACTGTCGATCTTTTTATCCAAAGGAATCGGAGATAAAAATAATCGTAAACTGGTTATCATATAAATGACGTGTAGCGTTTTGTATGCATTGCATTGCATGGCATATGTGCATAAGATAAGTACATGTAAAAGCAAAATATCTAGGGTCTGAAGAAAATAAGCATTCTTTCCTACCCTTTATAAATTGTGTTTAATTACGATGTCTCTGAACTTTTTGACTGAACACATCTCATTGATAAATTCTTATCTTATCTAATACTCGTGTTAACTACTTATTACTACCGATATGTCGACTGATAAATCTGTGTTTAAATTGATAATATTGTTCTAATTGATACACGCAATTCAGTTGTAGTGTTTTTAGGCAAATTTTCAATTCATTTTCAAGTAATTCTCTAATAAAAGAACTTTCCACAAAGTGGAATGGAAATTGGAACCCAATGCTCTTGATCGCACATTTCTTTCTGCATTTTTTAAATCTGAAATACACAATTATTTATTAAAAATAATTCAAAATTCTTATTTCAATACGTTCTTTTATTCAAGAGGGCCTGCCTGTAACTACATCGAAAGGATAAACGTTAAATGTTTGACAGGAAATGTGGTACGGTGTTAAAGTTCAAAATGACTAAAGTTTTATTGCTAATCTTTTGTATGGAAATATAGAAAAGTATTGTTTTTAGACCTTTCCAGGCAATTATTTTTTTTTTTCCATAAGAACCATCCTCATACTTCAAGGAATGCTATAAAAAAAGAACTAGCAAAATCGGTTCAGCTGTTCTCGAGATTTGCGCTGAGCAACACATTTAGCGATCCATTTTTATATTAGAGAACTCCTCCGCTACAAATTAAACTTTATTGTATTGTATTAAAGTTCAAATTGGCTTAAGTATTATTACGAAACTTTTGTATGGGAGTATATGAAACAATCAAAAGTCACATAGTTATTGAGTTCTGTCCCCACACTAGGATACAAGTGGTCGAAGGCCCGTACCCAGCAATGGGACCTATAATGGCTGAAAATATGGGTGACTTATTTATTACAGCGCATCTTTCGACTTTTGTGTTTTTCGGTACTCTATAAATCATTGTTTATTAAAATTGTTACATAATTATCAACCCATATACGCCCACTGCTGAGCACGGGTCTCCTCTACCATTGAGAGGGTTTAGGCCATAGTCCACCACGCTGGCCTAGTGCGGGTTGGCGGACTACACACCTAAGAAGTTCCTAAGAACTTTTAGGTGTGCAGGTTTCATCACGACGTTTTTCTTTACCGTTAAAGCAAGTGATAATTCAATGTGAATACACACATAACTTCGAAAAGTTACAGGTGTGTGCCTGGGGTTCGAACCCGCGACCGCCGAGATTCTCGACCGCGTGCCTATGCCTCGAGGCCATCACTGCTTTTTTTTTAATTGTTACATCGCAACGTATAATTTGAATATCAGGTCATTAAGCCTCATGTGACATTTGTTACAAAACATATTATTCGTTCATTCATAAAATTACGAAGATAAACTACCTCACAAATTATCGCTTGAAACAATTAGGTAATTACGAATGTTAAATTCTCGAGATTATCGTTTCCGTTTAGGGTAAACATATCAAGATTATATAAATTATCAATGATAAAAAAAATGGCGACCCCCATTGTTTTAGGAGTCAATAAAACAGATACAGACACCACCCACCATTTAACAATTAGGTATATTTATTAAAGCATTTTTTATATCGACGTTGGTTTATTGTAATCATCATCATCATCAACCCATATACGTCCCACTGCTGGGCACGGGTCTCCTCTACCGTTAAGAGGGTTTAGGCCATAGTCCACCACGCTGGCCTAGTGCGGGTTGGCGGACACACTAAGAAATTCCTAAGAACTTTTAGGTGTGCAGGTTTCATCACGATGTTTTTCTTCACCGTTAAAGCAAGTGATAATTCAATGTGAATACCCACATAATTTCGAAAAGTCAGAGGTGTGTGCCTAGGGTTCGAACCCGCGACTGCCGAGATTCTCGATCGTGCGCCTAAACGTCAAGGCCATCACTGCTAATTTATATAGTTACTTAGGTATAATTATATGAAGCATTTTTATATCGACGGTGGTTTATTTCAATAGTACAATTAAAAAACATTAGAATAAAATATGTTAATACACCCAACAGTCAGTGCTGTGGGTATCAGAATTTACGAAGGATTTTTCGGTCTCATAAACACCCAGACCTGAAATATTTGTCGATCACACGAACATGTAGGTGACTTTTACTACAATTTGATATCTCTATCTAAATACGCCACGGAACTTTCTCAAAAATTCATAATACATTATAAAGCATCTAATGAATAGACTAATCTTTATGAGAGTGCCCATCGTGGTTAATATTGATTTTAAAAGTGGCAATTTTGTTTAAGATAATCATAACACGCGACCGTCTCTTGTCGTCTTTCCATTAATAAATAGGAAGATAAAATTGTTATAAGAAAAAAAAAATAAAAATAAAGAAGGTTCTTTCCAAGAAGAATCCCTAATATTAAAATGACATAAAACGGTTCATTCAATCCGTATCTAAAGATTGGGCAAGTTCACAACTCTAATCTCCGATACTGAAATAATAAAAGGAAATGGCCATATTTGGGGAATCTATTATCTTGGGTAAAACCAGGGGTTTTCTAAAGATTAGAGGAACGCGGTATATAAACACAAGGGATGGTTGTTTGGGTATTCAGTCAACGGCAAGATGAAGTGGTTCGTGCTCGCCCTCGCTCTTTTCGCAGGTAATTTTTTTTAATACACCCAACAGTCACACATATAGTCCTGACCCCACATTAAGATAAGAGTCTTGTGTCGTGGGTTTCAGAAACTGCGAAAGACTTTTCGGTCTCACGAACACCCAGACCCGACACAAATATTTGTGGATCACACAGACATTTGTCTCGGTGCGGGGATCGAACTCGCGGCCGCTCGTTTCGCAAGCTGGTGTCTAGCCAACTGCGCCACGGGGCTGTCAATTTCTACCTATTTGTTTTTATGTTTTTTTAATACATTACTATAGAAAACCCGTGCGCCCTGTGTTTTTGTAAATAAAAAAGGCATTTGAAGGTAAATTTTTGGAACAATTTTATCTCCCAACGCAATCGATGGAAATGAGCAAAACCTCAAATTAAAGTCACTTTCTCATAGTTCAATCGAAATTTGATTCAATTATAATTCTTAACTCACACACTTCTCATTAAGTGGGATTCAAAACAGAGAAAAATGTGAATAGAAATACACCCTCACCTACCCTTTTCGGCGTTACAGGCGTAAGAGGGTGTCTTTAATACATAGGTAAATATGTATTAAAAACTGCCTCGGGGTCTTGCGGTACAAGTATGTGCCGTGTGATATAGAGGTTCTGGGTTCGATTCCCGGGTCGGGCAAATTGTTATTAGGTTTTTCCATTAGGAAATTCTCAGTAGCGGCACGGAGTCTGGGAATGTGCCCGAAAAACGGCTATAGGCTCGCCCCCTATTACGTGGGACTGATAAACACTGGCGAAATGTAGGTGCAGAAATGCACCTCTGCCTACTCCTTCAGGGAATACAGGCCTGAGTTTATGTATATGTATGTACATAACACATATGTATTTGAATCGATGAGGGGATATATAACAAGCTAGTGTCTGCACCATTTATTGTTGCATTTATCTGTAAGGTACTGTTTATGATGGTGATATGTACTATTGTACGATATATATCATCATCTACCTATACGTTCCATTGCCGGGCACAGACCCCCTCTACCATTAAGAAGGCTTAGGCGTCAGTCCACTACGCTGGCCTAGTGGGGGTTGGCGGACTACACACCTAAGAAATTCCTAAGAACTTTTATGTGTGCATATTTCGTTACAATATTTTCCATCACTTTTCACTTTACTCGTTACTTTACAAATTTGTGTGTATGTTAATAAATAATAATTAATTGTAAACATATATAAATTTGAAAAACTAGAGTCGTGTACCTAGGGTTTGAAGCCGCTTGACCCAGCCCGGCACTAACATCTGCGCGGAGGTGACTCCGACAGGCGCTGGGCTGGAAGGCCAGTGACCCCGACATACGTCTCCTGCCCCCCTCTCTGACGGCTGGGGGGAGGTAGAGCCATAACAGCTTTTCCCGCGAAAAAAAAAAGCGTTGGAAGCCGCGCGGTACAACCTTGAGGTCAGCACTACATCATAATATACAAAAATACGTGATATACAAATGTTTGTCACTAGGTGCCTCGGCATCAGCTCCCAGCCGCATCGTGGGAGGTCACCCCACCACCATAGAGCAGTACCCGTCGATCGTGCAAGTGGAAAGCCTGGGAATATTCTCCAACACGTGGTACCAGTCCTGTGCTGCTAACATACTCAACTCTCTCTACGTTCTGTCTGCTGCACACTGCTTCTCTGGACTGTAAGTATACCTAGACTAAAGGCATAAAAAGTAAAAACGCGACTGCAATGTAATTAGTAAAAGTTAATGTAACAATCCAAAATGCATGTGATTACAATTTCGAGTATGTTCTACTTGTCTTTCGGTTATTGTACTGTAGGTATTGTAACTTGCAGAACCATAGTTGAAAGCATATCTTCTAATAACAATTTTAAACCACCGTCTCGGGGTCTCGCGGTACAAGCATACGCCGTGCCATCTAGAGGTCCTGGGTTCGATGGCTGGATCAGGCAGTGTTATTGGATTTTCCATTAGGAAATTCTCAGAAGCATCACAAAGTCATGACTCCGTCGAGAAATATAGGCTATGTATGTATGAATGAATAAATACAACTTATTTCACAGATTCTACGAGCGCAGTCGAAGACGTATCAGGGCCGGTTCATCTTTCCGCAACATCGGCGGCGTTGTCATTCCCATCAACAGAGAGATCAACCACCCCACCTACGGTTTCAACGGCTACGATGGCGATGTCTCCGTGGTCCGCCTGCAGTCTCCCCTGACCTACACCTCGGCCATCGCGACTATTGGAATCGTCCCTCAGGGCTTTGCGATCCCCGATAATGTTGCCGTTGTCCACGCTGGATGGGGTGACACTGAAGTAAGTTTATGATCATCATCAGCGAAAAGACTTCCAATGCTGAGCACAGGTATCCCCCAAAGACTTAGATTTTTTTCTATCGGAAGCAGCCTGTATCCTGCGGCTTCCCACGATTTTCACCAAATCGTCGGTCCGGCTTGTAGGGGGACGTCCAACGCTGCGCTTACCGCTTCAAGAAATTTAAAGGGATAGTTTTTTTTGTCACTATTACCCTCTGGTAATAGTGTTGTAATAATCTGGTAATAGTCTGGTCGACGACGCAGTTGGCTAAACCCCAACTTGCGAAGCTAAAGACCGCGGGCTCGATCGACAAGTATTTGTTTCGGGTTTGTGTGTTTGTGAGATTGAAAACTCTGCTAGTTTATATCTTAGTGTGAGGTCAGAACTATACGACTGTTGAATGTATTTACATTTATTTATCTGTAGTTTTCGGCGGATATATATTTAAGCGTAATTCATCTCCGTGTATAAAAAATATATTTTGGGTGAGTTTGGAACTTTCATATAATAATACTAGCTTTTGCCCGCGACTCCGCCCGCGTAGACTACAGGGTTGAGTTCAGAAAGAAAATAAGTTGTAGTCTATTTACTCCTCAGAGTCCTATTTATGTCCATGCCAAAAGTCATACAAATCGGTCAAATTGTTTAAACGTGAAACCGTAACGCGCCGGTCCGCGCCTTGTGCATCATTATTGCGCGCTTGATAATTATTTTGAAACTGCGATATCTTCTAAGATACTCATTGAAATCAAATGATGTAAAGGACAAATTTATTTTATATTAAATACTTGTAATGAATAACGAATTTATTTGGATAAGGATTAATATAATCTTTATATAAACACCTTCAAAGACAATGCTTCATTTTAGAACAAATTTGGTTAGCATAAAAGAGGTTATAGTGAACCAACTCTAAAAGTTAGACATATGCTATCGCGGACTTTTTTGTAGGCATTATCAAGCTCTACAACTTTTCTCTAGGACTCAACTATATATCTCCCATGGGTAAGGCAGCGTTTGCAAAAAACGATTTTGTTCGACCGTTTTTTCTCCGACTTACTTCGCAAATCAAGCCACAACGAAAAAGTCTTATCATTTTTCGGAGTAATATATAGCCTATGTCCGTTCTCAGGGTCTAAAGATTGTCTGTGGCCAAATTTCATCAAAATCCGTTTAGCCGTTTAGGCGTGAAAGAGTAACAGACAGACAGACAGACAGACAGACAGACAGACAGACAGAGTTACTTTCGCATTTATAATATTAGTATGGATGTAGCCTCGCCTGTTATAGCGTATAAAGTTAGAGTTTGATACGAAAGGCTGATGATTGAGCCTTTGTCCTACTTTGACTATTAAATAATCTATATTTAAGAAAACTGTATGATCACTTCTAACCTGATTATTTTCTTCCTCAGTACGGTGGCTCACCTTCGGAGCAGCTGCTTGACGTTACCATCTACACTGTCAACCGCGCTCTTTGCGCACAAAGATACCTCCAACTCCGCCCTCCCAGGGTTGTCACGGGCAACATGATCTGCGCCGGTATCCTGGATGTGGGAGGTCGCGACGCCTGCCAGGGAGACTCTGGAGGACCCCTGTACTTCAGAGACGTGCTTTTGGGAGTAGTGTCCTGGGGCCATGAGTGCGCCAACGACACTTATCCAGGTGTTAGTGCAGCTGTCAGCTCCTACTCCAATTGGATCGCAGCTACTGCTGTCTAAATATATGTTTTTTACAACTATTTTCATGTTTTTTTTTTATGTGAAAGGAGGCAAACGAGCTAGTGAGCCACCTGATGTTAAGTGGTCAACACCGCCCATGAACACCCACAATACCCTAGGGATCATCGGTGCGTTGTTACCTTTTAGTATGCTGTTTAAACGTTGGTTTGTGTTTTCTCAAAACATTTTTTTTGTTTAAGCAATTCGGCATACGTGTTTTCATCAGATTTCTTTTACTACCTTAAAAATTAGGGAAACATGAATTCTTAAGTGTATGATGCAAGATTTTTTGAAATTTTCGAAATCTATAAAATCTAAAATCTGAAAGAATGAAGTTTGAAGTACGCATGCGTCCAATGTTGATACAAATAATTTCATAGTCAATATTAAAGATAACTAAGTCTGCTTCTTAGTGGGAATTAAAAATAATTAATCGCATTTTATCGGTAAATAAGATAAGCTTACTACGTGACATATAATTTTCGTTGAATGAAGTTGTAAGAATCGTTTTTTTATGAATTAACTCTTTTTGCCCGTGACCAGGCTTCTGAAAGATATGGCAAAAAGGAAACAGAAGCATTTCTTGCATCCCACTAAATTTCTCAAGATTTTTCTCGAATAATGCTGTTCAGTGCACATCCAGGGACTCCAGGAATTTATCTCGTTATCAAAGCACTAAAGGGACTCCAAAATAATAAAACTTAATTTTAAATACAGACAAGGCCCTTTGATTAAGATCGAAAAAGCTAGGTCTGACCCGAACATATCTCAAGATGCATTATAAAAGGTAAGTCACTTTCGCACTATAAATATTTTATTTTATTTTTATTTTATTATATTTGGGTGGCTCACAGCTATCGTAAGAAACAAACACACATTAGACAAGACGTATAAGAATGACAGCTAATTACGAGCCACCGCAGATAGGTATAAAAGGTATAAGTAAATATGTGCAGTAGGGATGTTCCGGATATGATATTTCGGATCCGGATACGGATACGGATATGGGAATAAAATTATATCGGTTTCGGATTCGGTTACGGATATGTAATTGTTTCGGATTATCCGATAGTTTCGGATAGTTTCGGTTACGGATATTAGATTGAAGTAAAATATAAACACAAATACCTACATACATAACCTCACGCCTGTATTGCCCGAAGGGGTAGGCAGAGATGCATTGCTGCCCACATTACGCCAGGTATATCTACCTTCTTCTTTCTCGTTCCCTCACTGCTGAGGATCGCGAGCACGCAGGATCAGTTTCCACTGGGTACGGTCGTAGGCGGAGTGAACCGCACGGTGCGTGCTGCTCCCCACCGCCTCCCTCACTGCGTCAGACCATCTTGTAGGCGCCCTTCCACGAGCCTGCCTGCCGCCTGCCGTGGTGTTGTGGTGATCGCATAATGTGCCCAAAAAAACGAAGGGTTCTTTGTTGGCAGACTGCAGATAGTCGTATGTTGATCTTTAGCCCTTTAAGTATGAACTTGTTGGTTTTCTTAGCGGTTCACGGTATACGTAGTAGTCTTTGCCATCACCACATCTCGAAGGCATCGATGTTACTGCAATCTCGGATTTTCGTCGTCCACGTCTCTGCACTATATAAAAATATAGAGAATACCAGAGCTCGCGTCTACCGCACTTTAGTTGCACGTCAAATGCCCCTGTTCCTCCAGATGTTATCGAGATTAGTCATACTCATAGCACTTTTGGCCATAGCTGCTCTTAGGCGGAATGTCTTAAGTCAGTTTATGTCTTAAGATCTCCACGCGTCACCATTTTTCTTTCTTCAATTAACGCCCACGACTCTTTACTAATCCAATCTTCTTTTCTTTTTAAACGTCTCTTACTACTAAACAATCTCTTTCAAAGTGTTCCAGTCTGCTTCGCTAGAGTGAAAAGGATCCCATTCACGGAGACTAATTTTAGTATCAATTACTTGGTGAAAGTGATCTAAAGCTAATTTGTCAAGTGTCAGAGTGTTTCGTGATTTTGGTCCAGTGCATTTTAGGCGGAGTCTGAAATCAGCTATGACTAACTGATGGTCACTTCTAGAGTCTGCGCTCGGGAGCGTATTCGAGTTAGTATTAAGCGGATCAAGTGCCTCGAATTTACAAAACAAGAGAAGGTGCACGAAATATAGTACCAATCGATAAACAAATATTGGCGCTGACTGTGAATTAGCGGTTATGGAACTAAAAAGGTATACCAGTGATTTAAGTAATACTAGAAAGTTATTTATTGCATAAGCCAATAAATAAATTTGATTATAGTAATCTTGAATATATTGACTTGTAATAGTATCATATCGACCCCAAATTCGGAAGATATTCCCAAGGATTAAGTATCCCAGAGGGGGAGATTCAAGTCGTACAAATATAGGGGACACT
This sequence comes from Cephonodes hylas, assembly GCA_030295005.1. Classification (NCBI taxonomy): domain Eukaryota; kingdom Metazoa; phylum Arthropoda; class Insecta; order Lepidoptera; family Sphingidae; genus Cephonodes; species Cephonodes hylas. The sequence goes on from AP025382.1 coordinate 9,939,195, forward strand.
AGATACATTTCCCTATTCGTACCTATAGTGAAATTATAACTAAATTATTACACTGAAATCGTTGGGTTACACGCATAGTATAGCCAAATAAATTCCACGTGCTTAAGTACCAACAAATTAAAAATCTGATCAACATTAAGAAAACGAGAGTTTAAAAACAAAAGGTGTCCCCAGTCTCCCCTATAGTCTATCTGGTTTCTATAGCCTTGAGGAGAAACCCACGTGTGCAATCGTCTTGGGTGGTTTGGAAACCACGTATTCATGACAGTAAGCTGATTTTCCACAGTATTGAAGAAATTTTTCACCTCTGTCATTTCGCATCCCCAGGCCATATCCACCGACAACTATGCCCTGGAGTGAGTCTCCCACAGTGCAGCCAATATTAGCATTCCAATCTTCTTCTTCATCAACCCATATACGCCCACTGCTGAGCACGGGTCTCCTCTACCATTGAGAGGGTTTAGGCCATAGTCCACCACGCTGGCCTAGTGCGGGTTGGCGGACTACACACCTAAGAAATTTCTAAGAACTTTTTAGGTGTGCAGGTTTTATCACGATGTTTTCCTTCACCGTTAAAGCAAGTGATTATCCAATGTGAATACACACATAACTTCGAAAAGTCATAGGTGTGTGCCTGGGGTTCGAACCCGCGACCGCCGAGATTCTCGACCGCGCGCCCAAACCTCGAGGCCATCACTGCTTACTATTCCAATCACCTTGAACAATAATGACTTCTTTTGATGGTATAGTGCGTAACAGGTTGTCAAGATCAGCATAGAATTTGTCTGAAACTTCTTCGTCTGGTTGTGACGTAGGCGCATACACCTGGATGATGATGTTCGCGCGGGGGTAGCATCAAGTTTCATAGCGATCATTCTGTCATTAGGAACAACATAATCTTTTACGCTGCTACGCAACTTTCCTGGAACAATGAAAGCTACTCCATTGTGACTATGACCTTCTGCACCTGCGAAGTACATAGTATTACCTTTGTTCGTAGAAAAATGACCAATACTTCTTTTATGAACTACACTTTTTTCCAAGATTTTTTCCAAGATATTGTATTTGGACATCTCTCTCTCTACGACTTCCAATTTTCCTGGGCTTAGAAGCCCTCTTACATTCTAGGTGCCTATACGAAGTCTTTTGCGTAGTTTCCTTATCAACGTATTCGTGTCATCAGCAGTAATATAGTTTTCACACACTATTTGATGGGTCGCAGCTGAGTGGCCGGTAGCATATTTCACACCACGCAACCCGGAATTACAATGGCGCCGAGAGTCAGTCGGATCACTAGACAGAATGCTTCTGTTTTTGGAACTGATCATAGTAGTTTTCTTGGGGCTAATAGTGCAGTAGTTCCCCATTGCTTTCTGCACCAGACATTTTAGGGGGAAGGTAATGCAGTATCAGGTAGGTATCAGTCCAACGTAATAGGAGGTGAGCCTATTACCGTTTTTCGGACACTTTTCCATACTCCGTGCTGCTACTGAGAATTTCCTAATGGAACAACCCAATATCACTTTGCCCGACCCAGGAATCGAACCCGGGATCTCTAGATCGCGCGGCACAAATTTGTACTGCGAGACCACGAGGCAGCATAAACACAAATACTACGTTATATATAAGTTTTAACTAATTATGAAGAGGTTATGACTAGAAATAACAAACTGCAAGATACTGCTGTCGAAACATGTCGTTTTATTTAGACTCCGCCCTTATCCGAAACTATCCGAAATTTTAAATCGGATACGGATATGGTTACGGATATATTTTTATTTCGGATATCCGATTGTTACGGTTACGGTTACGGAGCTCCATAACATCCCTGATGTGCAGTATTAATAATTGCAATGATTGAAAGCAATTAAACAATTGTTTTCTTTTTTGCAGATAAAAGTATAAACACCACTTGTTATGACGTAACTCCTAATTAATGAAATACTAAGTTTCATCTACCCCTTTCAAAAACTCGGACTCATAGACGCTGCCTATGAGGGGAAAATCAGCTACGCAAGCCTAGAACTTTTTCGGAACAGTAGTCTAGCATTGAATTCGTTATTAAATTAATAACAAAAATAAAAATTATGAACATACAAAATTACTTACTGAAATATTGTTTTACTACATGTCAATTTATCATATTGATTGACTTTATCATGTAAAGCGAGCCCGGAAAAATAATTAAGCCTAGCAAAATAGGCATGACTCGTAATGATAATAAATTAGATTGCTTTTCCTTAATACCTGTAGAATAAGCATAGTAAATTATTATGCGTATGTATCACGCCTATATTCCCCAAAGGGGTAGGGAGAGATGCATTTCTGCACCCACATCAGTTTTTGTCTAAAGTGAGGTCATGTCACTATCTACCCAACTCCTACATTTGAGAAAAATATTGGCATCGTTAGAGACGTTAATCCAGTTCTCAGTACCAGCTTGGAGTTGGCAAATTTGTCAAATATACCTAGTGATAGCTTCGCCTCCAACTATTGGGACTTAAAGAACCTTTACCCTTTAACCTTTTTCTGTTTCTAAACAAAGGTATGAGTATGTGTATGTGTACTTTAAAATATAAATAATAATAACACACATTAAGCTCCTTTGAATAGGTCATTTAAAATAACAAAACAAAATTTAATATCAAACTTTATTTCAGTCCAAAATATTAATTAAACAGCAGTAGCTGCGATCCAGTCAGAGTAAGGTCCAACGGCAGCGCTGACACCTGGATAAGTGTCGTTGGCGCACTCATGGCCCCAGGACACTACTCCCACAAGCGCGTCTCTGAAGTACAAGGGTCCTCCAGAGTCCCCGTGGCAGGCGTCGCGACCTCCCACATCCAGGATACCGGCGCAGATCATGTTGCCCGTGACAACCCTGGGAGGGCGGAGTTGGAGGTATCTTTGTGCGCAAAGAGCGCGGTTGACAGTGTAGATGGTGACGTCACGTAGCTGGCTCGAAGGGTTTCCTTGGTACTGAGGAGAACATTAAGGTTAGGTATAAATTAGTTCATACTGCTAGGTTTTTACTACTGGATAGATGAACAAAGCTTTGTCCATGGTTTTCATTCATTATTTTACGGAGACGACCAGATACGAATTTTTGATTCATTACTTAATTTGAAGGTAGTGGAAGGTATGAACGAGGTTTTTTAAAAACGTATAACCAATATTGTTGATAATAGCCACTAAGGCAGAAAAACATTCTGAATTTGGACCCTTAACCGATCATAAATGTTTTAACCACGCTATAGATCAGTAAATCAAATTATATAATATGTTAGGCGCATAACTCAGGATCGTCATCAAAACATTAATATCACGGATTTTGATAAACCAAATGCTTTAAGAATTAAAGCAACAGTAGATAAGTCTTTAAAACTCATAACTATGATGACGAAATTTGAATTCTTACCTGAGTGTGGCCCCATCCAGCGTGCACGACCGCGGAATTATCAGGAACTTCGAAACCTTGGTTGACGATCCAGACTCTCTGGATGGCAGGGCTGTAGGTCAAAGTAGACTGTAGGCGGACCACAGAGATGTCTCCGTCGAAGCCGCTGGAACCGTAGGAGGGGTGGTTGATCTCCCTATCAATGGGAATGACCACACCACCGATGTTGCGGAAAGATGAACCGGCCCTGATACGTCTGCGGCTGCGGCTGTAGAAGCTGTAAGAAACATAATGAAAGTTTCTTAATCTTAAGGTTTTTAAGCGACAGTTTTTCTGTGCTAAAAACTTCTATGAAATATAGCTAACAGGATAATATCCTGCTGAATCTCATCGTCTTGAGGAAGATACTTCCAAATTTTCGGAGTGTTTATTGGCATGAAGAAAAACAATAATAATATTATGAGACTGTTCAGTTGAGTTGAGTTTCAAGTATATAATTCGTATCTACTTATATACTTCTAACCAACGATCCGCACTAAGCCAGCGTGGCAGACTAAGATCTAAATCCTCTTAATGGCAGAGGTACCCCGTGACTAGCAGAGGGACGTATTTATATATGTATATGAGCTGATGATGACATTCTAAAAACCTCGTACATTACTTGTTCTATTTGTTGTCAAAATCTATACTTACAGTCCAGCGAAGCAGTGTGCAGCAGACACCAAGTAAAGAGAGTTGAGGATGCTGGCAGCGCAAGACTGTGACCAGGTGGTGGATAAGATTGCCAGGGATTCCACTTGGACTATGGTGGGGTACTGTTCGACGGTCGTCAGCTCGCCACCCACGATGCGGCTTGGAGGCGACGAGGCCGAGGCACTGCCTTATGAAATAAAAACATTGGGTTATTAATGTATCCCTGACTGCTGGCCAAGGTGTATTTTACGATGTCTAGAGCCCAGCTTGCGAAACGAGAGGCTGCGGTTTCAATCACCGCAACGAGACAAATGTTGGTGTGACAAATATTTGTTATGGGTTCGGGGGTTTAAGTGACTAAAAAGTTGTTTCTGATATCCACAACACAAGACTCGTATCCTAATGTGGGGTCAGGACTATGAGTGTGACTGTCGGGTGTATATATAATTAAAGACGTAAGCCAAACATATTTTTAGGACCAACGTGAGGTTAAGTAAAAGTAATAGATAACATTAAAAGCTTATTTAATGCTACTATTGTTGAGTCAACTTTTATTAGTTCGAATAGGCAGTTGCACAGTTCGCGATTAAACTTTCAAACACGTCAAGATGAGAAAAATAAATGGTTTTAATTACCTGCGAACAAGCCGATAGCGATCACGAACCACTTCATTTTTGCGTCCAATGTGTAAACAGCTACTATTCAACCTGTTTATATATTGAATTAATATAATCTTAGGAAAAACCCTTTTGCTTCATTACAACGATAATTTACACATTTCCACGTTTTGTTAAGCCCTTAATTATCGAAACGAAGATTAGATCTCTAGACTTGTACTATCGTAATATACGAGTAAGCAGACTTGTTCAAAGTCGGTAAAGTCCTGTTTGGTATATGGAGCGTTACAATATACTAGTAGCCCGCCGTGGCTTCCCTTGGATAACTTCTGCTATCTTTCTGACTACATAACTCATCATCGTCATCACCATCAGCCTCTTCTATCGTTGAGAGGGTTCAGGCCATAGTCCACCACACTGGCTTAATGCGGATTGGTAACTCATCGTTTATAGGCTTTGTAGATATTGTTAAAGGTTCTTTATATTAATATTATAACACTGAACTCTGACGATAGAATGTGGGTTTGGAATCAGGCATAGGATTTGGATAGCTCTGTAAGTATTAATGAATGTCTGCAAAGAGTAATGCCATATTTACGTGAAATTAGGACGGTTGATATTTAATTGAAATGTCTGATTAAACTCGCAATTATCCTTGCATATTATTAGCTAGATGGTGACAGTTATGGAAGGATATGAAAGGACAAAAATGACAGTCATGCCAAAGTTATGTTTTTTTTATAGGATTATGTTGTGATGGATTGATGAATGAATGTACATACGAGTATGTATGGGTTTATAAGGTGAGATAAATTTGAAGAGAATTATTGGAATTTTTGTTCACTAACGACGACATACATGCCAATGCTATTTGCAAGGAAAAGAGTATGCTGGGAATTGATATGTCATTTCAGGTTCGCCAATATTTTAACACAATGCGCGGGATAACTGTTCGCTCGTCAGGTCAATAACAAACATCGACCAAAAGACTCGGTAGCCATCATGTGCTATGCCATTTGGGACGGTACGGGATACATATTCTAAATATCATTTTTTTTTTTTTTGTAAAAACAGTCCATCTCTACCCAGTTTTTCGAAAATATTAGCGTAGGAGTGCGTGTTTATAAAAATGTATGTCATTTTTAAACATTTTTAATAAAAGAGCAAATTTGATATCAAACTTTATTTACAATCAGCCAGTATCCTTAATCGTTGATCTAAACAGCAGTAGCGGCAATCCAGTTGGAATAGGGCCCGACGGCGGCGCTGACTCCAGGATAAGTCTCGTTGGCACACTCATGGCCCCAGGAGACTACTCCAACCAGCGCGTCTCTGAAGTACAGGGGTCCTCCGGAGTCACCCTGGCAGGCGTCGCGACCTCCCACGCCCAAAAGACCAGCGCAGATCATGTTGCTAGTCACTTCTCTAATAGGACGAAGTTCACGATATCTTTGTGCACAGAGTTCGCGGTTGATGGTGTAAATGGTGACGTCACGCAGCTGCTCCGAAGGTGAGCCTCCGTACTGAGGAAGAAACAATCAGCTTAGAAGTCATAAATAGAGATTATTTAATAGTCAAAGTGGGACAAAGGCTCCGCTAGGCTCAATCTTCAGCTCTTCGCATTAAGCTTCTTTGCATTAAGAACATCACCCCATTTAGCTGGAAGGCTTCTTGCCCTAAGAATTCCTACTCAACTTTAACATTTAGATTACATATGTTATTATATACTCAGCCTATCGCCGTCCACTGCTGAACGTAGGCCTCCCCAAGTAAGCGCCAATCAAAGTTGCTGCCATTTCGGGGATTATGCCGTAGTCACCACGCTTGGCAGGCGGGTTGGTGACCGCAGTGGTTGGAGTGCTTTGATCTACGGCGCTGCTGCCCACCGAAGGTTTGGGTATTTAAGGCACTCCAACTAATAGGAGTGGTTATGCCGCCACTCATCGGCCGCCAGAGCCACATCTGTTAACCAGCAGGTGCACCGCGTGCAGGTAGGGTTGGCAGTTGGGGACGTAAGATGGTGTTTGCCCCCCTTGCACATATGTTATTACTTAATAGGAATATTAAAAAGATTTTATTAATACTAAAGTTAGTTACACGTTGAAGAATCATATTTATGTATATCTAGACTATAATGTTCTGTTACCGTGGAATTTGGACTTTGAAGTCAGAGAAGATAGTGACGACGTTATTATTAAGCACAAAAGTGACTACTGAGCAGATGGATCGATTAAGATCTTAAGGCTATAAAACCGTTTTAACTACTCTGTACACAATTGCTGCCTGCCCTGATCAAAACAGCAAAATTTGTCAACTATGTAAATTACTCATTACTATAATGAATTGTGATAAACCGTCTGATGTAATTATTAAAGGAATAAATAAATAAATTTTCATTTAAAGTTAAACCACATGACTTTCCTAAATGTTTACCTGAGTGTGGCCCCAACCAGCGTGCACGACAGCGGAATTATCAGGGACTTCGAAACCTTGGTTGACGATCCAGACTCTCTGGATAACAGGGCTGTAGGTCAAGGCAGACTGGAGGCGGACCACAGAGATGTCTCCGTCGAAGCCGTTGAAGCCGTAGGACGGGTGGTTGATTTCTCTGTTGATGGGAATGACCACGCCACCGGTGTTGCGGAAGGTGGAACCGGCCCTGATACGTCTGCGGCTGCGCTCGTAGAACCTGTGGAAACACAAATTATATGTATTAATCTTAAACTTTAAAGAGATCCTTAAAGAGTTCTTATAACCAACAAAAATGATTAAAAACACCAGAAACCCAACAGAGTACAAGAATGAAGTGTTCTGACACACTGATCTATTGTAATTTCTACCACATTTAGAATTCGTGGGTAATGGTATTACCAACTCCAAAATAGTTTGTTTAAAGCCATTCCAATGTCTCATAAATTTTCATAACCGGAGAACAAAATTGAAAAGAGTTGATACCCGAACGGGATACAAAAATCAAAGCTTAGTTTATTTGAAGCCATGCTAATGTCATATCATAAATCAAAATTGACACTTGTTCTAATACGGCTTCATCAATTAATCAATTTTAATGAATTTTGTTGGTACAAGACCCTGGACACAGTGGAAGGATATTTCATCCCGCCATAATAAAGGTTTTCAAAAACGAAACCGGTGCGTTTTATTGCACGCACATGCTTACTTTAACTCAATTATCAATTCTACATCCGATAACAACCATTCAATGAAAATAATTGAAGTAGTAGTGATAAATACGTAATTAAGCAATGACAGTAAACTGACATTTATACCATACCAAACTGTAAGCCACTACTATAAATCATAAAAGTTCATCTTATCGAGACACAACAGGTATTAAAATTCGATATTGTTCTTCTTATCACCTCACCAGTATAAGGAAGTTTTATCGCCAAAACATACATGTCTATTGCATATAATTGAGCAATTTCTACTGAATTTATCTCTATTTATCTTTTAAATTATGTTAAATTTATTGAGATTAAATCGCAGATATTTGCGATGCGATGCGAATTCGCAGATATATGTGTGAGAATTATACTGAGTTAAATGTTTGTGAAAACAACAAATATTTTGATTGAGAAATTCTTAGGAATATCTTAGGTGTGCAGTCCACCAACCCGTACAACCCCGCATTGCGGATTTTGGCCTAAGCCCTTTTAGTTGTAGGAGGCCGGACCCAGCGGTCGGAGGTATATAGCTTGATAATGATTTTGATTGACTCTTGGTGTTACCAAAAATGAAAAGCCTTACCAAGACTAAAGACTTACCAAAATCTTATTTTGTGGGTAGAGCTACATATGACTACTAAGTTAATTAATTATTGATGTGCCTCTGGAAAACATACAGCATTGCTTTGAAGAAGACGTGCATACTTACGCGTAAACTGCGGACTTCCGGTACACCAAGTCATCCGGTTGTTACAATTTTATGTGGCGGTAGTTTTTTCCCACCAGCTAGAACCTACCTTTGGAGGTGCTGTCATTTTTCAATTCATAGCGTTGTGTACTTTCGCCGAGTGCGGACGAAATTACTTAGTTCATTTTCATGTTACCACATACATAGTAAAATACATAGTTTTGATTTCTTATAAGAAGCAATATCAAAAAGTTAAGTTTGAAATTTAAAAAAATATACGGTGAATCACAAATGGATAGTTAGTCGAAAGGCAAGATCGATATTATCGACAAGGCCAATCGACCAATGCTTGTAAATTCGCCGGCATCCGAGAAGGAAACAGAACAAGATAAACGGGGACTCCTCTGGCTCTGGCAGTTCCTCGTGCAGCGAGTGGGATGAATCACCACGTAGAAAACGAAGTCGTGTCGCACAGGTAACCGTCGATCCTAGTATCGATGAGTTATATGCCCAGGTGAGTCTCCTCATTTTATTATTATACAACAAAGTTACGTCTACAATCTATACAAGGACAATTATATCATGGAAGAGCATGACTAAAATAACAATGACTACGCAACGAATTTACTTAAATCATTAAAATTGCAAAATTGTTTTTGACGAAAAGAGGGTATTATATGCCGCAAACAAAACACGTGCGCAACAATTACGTAATCTTTAGCATTTTAATTTGCTCCTGTGGTAGCACATTCTATACAAGAATTTCTCTATATACAAGAATATTAGTAGTTACGTAACTTACTTTCCCAGGTTTCTTGTAACCAAAACATTTACGATGTTGTTTTTATGAGGGAAATGATCTTTTGGCTACCATTGAGGAAGCAATTGCGGGTATTACCTATGCATTGTTTAAATCAAAGAGAATTATTAGTCTGGTTTAAAAGGTATCTTTGATTTGGACCCACATATGTCCATATGATTTTATTTCGGATAATAATATTATCGTTATGTATATAATTAAAAATTAATAATAATGCAAAATTGTATAAATAGTGACACCCGCTTTATGCCTCCGATCTCTCCAGTCCATCTAACATTTGCCTGAGAGAAATCGCTGGCAGCGGTAAAGCCCCCATTTGTGACACTACGTTATTTCGAGTTGCTTAAAACAATGCAATTTTATTATGGTGTACAATAAAGAATAAAAATAAGTAAATAAATATTACCGAAGCTTCCATAAAATATTTTTCAACAGACGGACTGTTGATTCAGTAAATTGTTTGCGGTAAACGAACCCGATAAAGGTATTCAAAGGTCTATAGCTAGTTTACCTCCTAGCGATTAATTCTTGTTCAATAAAACAAGATTAAATGTTCAGATTGCTGTTGCGAAGATTAAATGCCTTGGACGTCTCAAGTTTATGGTTGTCATCGCAAAGCCAAATAATAATAATAATATTATAAGAACAATTGTTGACGAAAACAACATTGGAAATAAAGCCGTTTGGACCGAAATCGACATCGGATAAATTATTCAAGGTCTCTTGAATCAAATCTTTCTCGAAAGAGTACTCAGAAAAATTCTCGAGTTTCATCTCGCAACATTTTCGTAAAAAAAAACGCGATGCTTTTGTCTGACAAAAGGCGATGCCTGATATTCCAGTTATGACATGAATTTGACTTCAGACGATTCTGTACAAGATTTTCGGCTACCGAGGCATTGGGCCGTAAAACTAGATGCCACGTGACAATAACAAAATCACACCGGCTGTTTTTTGAGAATCAGTTAAGACCATTTATTGGAATGATATGCCAGCCTTTTAGGTCCAGCCTAAACGCCACATCTGTTTTTGACGTGTAGGGTCTCGGCGACTCTGTGCACGAAGGAATGTCGAGTGCTAGATGTTTCTAGACGACTTCCTTATGGTCAATCAGGACCATTTCCAAGTTATGTACTCAGGCTGCGGAAGCCGTGAGGCACTTGGAACTTCTGGGTTATATTATAATTACCAGAAACTTTATTTTTTGGACCAACCCAGGATTGGAATATCTGAATATTCGATGACAAATGGCAAAGAACATCATATTCCTTTGAAAAACGAGAAAATTCTCAACGATGACTTAGATTGATGCTCTGAAACATAAAGCCGAATGAATCTTCGTAAATAACAAAGCATGCTGGGTTATTTAAATTTTGCCATTTTTGCCGTGCCTCAGGGCAGATTACAAAGGCGCAACGACCAAGATTTTATAGCTTTTCAACAAAAGCCAAACGAACCAAACACAAGATATTCCAAGAAATTTGCGTTACAAGAAATGGTAGCGCGGAGCTATCATCCACTCTTGATCAATACTCAAATTACTCATTTCTGAGCGGCGGACGCTACGGATCTGAGTTAGGGTGCGGAACCCTATTGTCCGGCACATGGACACTTCGCCAGAAAACGGTGGTATTGCTACAAGAAGGCATTTGTACACAGTCACAGCAGTAACCAGGCCAAAGCGACTGGTTTAGAGAACTCTCAATTATGCTCGTACAATAAAACGATCAAACCTTGATAGCATATATACGAAAGGAGGGAGAAACAAGGTTACTAGCCTTACTGGCTCCAATTTGCAACCAGTTACGGTTCACAGTTAATAAAAATAACCATTTGACAGCCCTTGCCGCTATTGGTTGAACACCGCCTTGCGAAAAGCCGCGGGGTTCGTTCCCTGCACCGACCACTATTTATGTGATGAGCAAATATTTGTTTCGGGTCTGTGTGTTTGTGAGACCAAGATGAGTCTCTTATGGTCTGATACTCTTGACGACTTTTTTCCTGCTGTGGGGTCGGAGCTGTGCTTGTGACTGTTGAGTATATTTATTTATACACTTATTATCTCACAAAGAAGTATAATACATATAATTGCAGACAGGTTTATGCGAGAAAAATAGCCTGCAGAATAGCATCTTTAGACTCAAGCGACTTTAAAAGTCTTTCAATAGTGAGACCAACCCTGAATAGAGCTTTTTGCAAGTTGGAAAGGTGCTATAGTGAGAAAATACGACTCCATAGAGTCCAATCACTAGATAACATAGATGCCTACAGCAAAACATTGAAATTAACAAAAGTATTCACACTTCCTAACCTCCTACCAAGGGTGCTCCTGCACTCGTACAGTGTGAGGAGAAAATACTCATTTCATTATTAATAGCACTGTACCACATACTATTGGGCCAATCTGCCTCATGCTTTTTGTTTTGAGGACCTGACCAGCAAAGTCCAGGACCAACCACAGTTACCCTGGAAGATGCAAAAATGTCATTACCCCCTCTACAAGGAGATACTTCAATCTTGATAGGTTGGAAAATGGGGGGGGGGGGGGCAAAATAATACTGGTAAAGAGAACAGAATACAAGGAACATCTCATAAGTAGCCGGGAGAGAATTCCACTTTGTCATCATACCTACCAGTCGAAGGAAATAGATAACATGGTGTTTCAAGTTCCTCAACCATCTGAAATTGATAATTTTTTAATGGTGGTTTTGTTTTTGTTTTCTTTTTCAGGAAAAATTATATAATGCAATACTTGTTTATAAATTATCAATTTTGGCTTTTTGTGGTCCATATATAGAACAAGAAAAAATTACAAATTTAATTATAAAGCAAACAGTTAAGTAATTAGGTTGGCCAGACCAAAAAGTTGTACTTTCACTTGTGGCTCAAGAGTGGTTTTAGAATAGCGTTTTATCTACCTCCATAATATACTCGTTTTGAAATAGCTCCTAAAAACCTCAACGGTTCTCAGGGAGTTTTAATAGTCCATGATCTTACTGTACTTAGATTTTAAATCATAAATTTTTTGATAATGGATCGGAATTTTGATTGAACATAGATACTCTGTCAGATATATATATTAATCTTCATGGAGGCTTTCTTAACACTGTGTTGTTAACAGCTGCTTAGTATTTTTGATTACATCACTAATGAAATAAATAAAAAATTACAGAAAAGGGCACAAATACCACCAATTAACACAAACAACCTTTTAATTTCACTATCAAATAAAGTAAAGGCAGTCTTTACAGCCATGCTCCAAATTGAAATGGAAAGCATGTTTTACATAGATATTTGAGTTCATCCACCTCCTGCAAGTTGTAGGTCGGTTGTAGTGTCTTCAGTGGGTTAGAGATTGAGCCAATTACTAGTGGATGGATTTTATCTCGTGGTCACCAGAAATCGTCTACCACAAGCCTTATTGAACATTGTCGTGAAGTTAATCTTACTAACAACGTAGTAACGTATTTTGATTTTTTATTTTTTTCCATCCTAATTAGTTAAGAGTTAAATATTGACATTTTATTTAACTAATCATGGAGTTTAGTAATTATGTATACAGTACATTCTTGATAGCCTTTTTGTCTGTCTACAATCAGTTTAGTAGGTATCATTTTTTATACTAATAATAACATTAAATTCAATCTTATTTCCGATTATTCATTATTTATTATTATCATCATAGCGTTGTGCTTTTACTAATCACCAGCAGATAACAAACACGTCTTCAAAGCAATGCTGTATGTTTTCCAGAGGCACATCAATATAACGGTTTTACATAACAATAAAACCGATATTATGTGCCGAGAAGGAAAACATACAGCATTGCAGGAAGTTCTTCCTGGTGAAGACTATGAATTGAAAAATGACAGCACCTCCAAAGGTAGGTTCTAGCTGGTGGGAAAAGACTACCGCCACATAAAATTGTAACAACCGGATGACTTGGTGTACCGGAAGTCCGCAGTTTACGCGTAAGTATGCACGTCTTCTTCAAAGCAATGCTGTATGTTTTCCTTCTCGGCACATAATATCGGTTTTATTGTTATGTAAAACCGTTATATTAGGCCTTCATATTTTTTATTTTTTGGAGACGGACCTCTTACAATGGGAAATATAAGGGCTGATGATTGTGATGATGGTGGTCGTAGTGGTGATGATTAAAAAATACTTACAGGCCAGAGAAGCAGTGTGCAGCAGACACCAGGTATAAGGAGTTCAGGATGCTGGCAGCACAAGACTGTGCCCAGGTGTTGGTGAAGATGCCCAAGGATTCCACTTGGACCATGGTGGGGTACTGTTCGATGGTCGTCAGCTGACCACCGACAATGCGGCTTGGAGCCGATGATGCCGAGGCATTGCCTGCTGAAGTCAAAGTCAAAGTCAAAGTCAAAGTCAAAGTCAAATCTTCTTTATTCAAATAGACTTTTACAAGTTCTTTTGAATCGTCATTTTTTTAACACTTTTTTATACTGTTTTTTTTAAACTAGTGCCGCTTCGAAACGTGTTATCGCTGTGGAGAAGAAACGGCAAGAAACTCCCTCAGCAACACGATATGTCATTTTTTTTTTTTTAATAAATTACAATTATAATCAAAAAATTAGATTACAATCTAATAATATTGTTTACAATTTAATGTCACATGGATACAAAATGCAGCAACATAACCTCCGATCAGTTTACTTACTCCCAGGGGTTGTTATCTTCAATAAAATCAGAAATTTTATAATAACCTTTTTTATACAGTTTACCTTTAATCGATTTTTTAAACTTTTCTAAAGGAAGCTCTCTAATCCCCTTCGGGAGTTTGTTGTAAAAGCGTATACCTAGCCCCATAAAGGAGTTATTAATTTTCCGGAGACGAGTTACATGTTGAACAAGATTACATTTGTTCCTAGTATTTTTATTATGTACATTACATATTTTTTTAAATTTCTCAAGATTTTTTTGAACGTACAATAGATTTTCGTATATAAACTGAGAAGTGACGGTAAGAATATTTATTTCCTTAAAAAAAAGAAAAATACATTTGACGTCTAAGATTCTTGAGCTTGGAAGAGATATGCTCCAAAATCCATGGTATATTTTAGTTCAGACATCAAGGGGACAAGTTATTTTTTTGTTTATACGAAAGGAAAGCGCCTTAAGGTCTCCTGTTCGGTTATAGGAATAATCCTGACAGGCCGTGAGGGGAAAAAAGGGACAAGTTAGCCATTTAAATTGTTGGACTCCATACTTCTGGAACCACACTGCCTGACGCAGGAATCGAACCTGGGAACTTTCGGCCTATATCACTGTAGAAAGAAACATTCAAGTTGGAATAAAAAAATATATAATTCAGAAGAACGTTATACATTACCCGCAAATAAGACGAAAGCGACTACGAACCACTTCATTTTGTCCAAAGAGTAAGTATCCGGCTGCTGTTTCGACTGTTTTTATATTGATTTGGCGTTATCTTTGGAAAAACCCGTTTCACTCATTACCAAGATAATTGTCATCTATCTGCTTCGTCCTAAGTCCATAATTACTATCTTGAAGATTAGAACATATACTGTTCCCAGATACAGCTCTGAAACGTTATATTTAAGATATAGAGTGTTATGTTATTAAATTAATATAGTAATAATTAGTTAAATTATTATAACCCGACGTTATTTATTCGTCTTAAAATCACTTTAACGCCACGCAATTAGATAGACACCAGTTTGTAAAATAAGTAATGAAATGTGAATACGATCCCAGTACTGCGACAAATATTTGCTCGGGTCTAGGTTTTGCTAAGTTCTTTGGAATTTCTTAGATGTGTAGACCATCAATACGCTCTAGGACAGCGTGGTGGACTAAAGCTTAAAAACCCTCTTTGTAGAAGAGGAGGCCCATGCCTGTGATATCAAAAAATATTGTCATGGAAGAGGACTGAATATCTAAACTATATATTATTCTTAATTTTAATGCTGTGAATAAAATAAAATAAGAGAAATATATTATGCTCCTGTATATAGAATTAAAGTAAATCATGCTGATATCGAGTTTAGCTCAGTTTTATCAGCCAAAATTTGCTTGGTAATTTATACGCGTTGCTAGGATCAGTATATACAAATTAAAGAAAAAGTATCTAATCCGCCCTTGTATAGAACCACTAGTAATGTGACTGTGGCGGAGGCAAGCACTCTGAGTGATATTTATTTAAGCTAATACAAAGCACAGAACAGCTGAATAACATTAGGAGGGAAGAAGACAGTATTTGTATAGGAACGAGTATCTCCGCTTGTCTGTCACCTTTTCATTAAACTACGATCACACGAACAATGATAAAAAATTCGAACAAAAATGGAGACCTGCCATTGTTTGTTAAAGATTTTGAGAGTCTTAATTCTACTCGCTACCCGAATTACTATGAAGTGGCCGTCAAAAATATGCTACTGTAATCATAGTTTCAGAACGCTCGTAACGGTAACACATCCTTTCTAGTTTTCTTCATCTGTTCTGTGCTCCCAAAAAGGGAATTCTGGACAATTTCTAAGTTTTATACAGTCATTTAAAACATGTTTATAAGTATACCGTTATCAATATCGATCCAGATTTATCAGACGGAGTTTGCTCGGTATTTGATGTAGTGCATCCATTCATTAACGAAAAAAGCATTGCTTCAACAGACCATGACAGCTTAGGCAATATTAGCTTTTCCGTATTTTTTCAAATAAAAATGCTTCGTGGAATGTGTCGTGAGGTTTGATGGTTCCAGGTATGAGTACCAGAGCAGTAAAACTGAGTTTTTCCGTGCAGTAATACATAGACAACTAAAAATTGCAACTAAATATTGATGAACAGAAAGTAAGTTGATTATTCAGTTATAGAAAAATACTCAACAAATTGTTTACTGTTTGTATAATTTTATTTCGGAGTAGATTTTTTTCTGGAAGAATTATATTTTATTTTCATCTTTTTAAGACTAGCATGAAAATGTAATATTGGCAATAGTAAATGCGTAGGACGTCCTTTTTTTTTTCTTGAATGGAAATATGTATATGGCTCTACTTCCCCGGCGCGATGGCCCGACGACTTGAGAAAGTGGCAGGCAACGGATGGATAAGGGTTGCTCGAGACCGGGATGGTTGGCGCTATCTTAGAGAGGCCTACGTACGGCAGTGGACGGCGATAGGCTGAGCATATAAATGCATACATAAATGTAGGTACACGTAAGTACATAGGCACTTGCAAGTGTTTCTGCCGAAGAGGTGCGTAGCATGTACCTGTAAAACGGTAATAGGCTTACCCTTTTCTCATTCTCTCATTCTCATCAGCCTATCGCCGTCCACTGCTGAACGTAGGCCTCCCCTAGAATTAATCTCCCTTACCCTTTGATACGTAGAAAAAATAAAGATTGATGAAAGATGGACGCATGCGTCTCTTATTCTTACCCCTTCATTAAATAAAGGCGTAATAGCACGGGTTTATGTCACACGATTGATTAATAGATACCTTTGTCTCTGTATGAATGTTTTGTTTAGTCTCGACTTCGATCAGCTCGCGAACATCCCGATACATGACAAGTCTAATATGTGCTAGTCCACCACGTTTCGCTGCTGTTAGTTAGATAAAAATATGGGATTATGTTGCGTTATGCTACTATATGCGATTAGGAATGATTCTACTGGCGCCTGTTAAACTTAAATAGCAAAACTGAAGCCAAGCGGAATATGTTCTTGCCAAACTTTGCTATTAAAACTGAACAGGTAGAAAAAGATTATAGTCTTTATCAGCCCGTATAATTTGTGTCTTACTACTGGCACGGGTCTAATTGAGTAAAATGAGACCATAATCTACTTTACTGGCTTAGTTTATAGTTGCAGGACTACACCTAAAATATTTCTAAGAATTTTGCGATGTCCAAGTTTCGTTACGATGTTTTCGTTCACCGCTAAGAACGTGGTAAGTCATTGTGATTAATTCTGAAAAGTCAGAGGTACCTACCTGGAGTTCGAGCATTCATTCATTCAACAACCCATACCTATACTTCCCAGTACTGTGCACGGGTTTCCTCTACCGTTGAGAGGGTTTAGGCCATAGTCCACCACGCTGGCCTAGTGCGGGTTGGCGGACTACACACCTAAGAAGAGCTTTTTGATGTGCAGGTTTCATCACGATGTTTTCCTTCACCGTTAAAGCAAGTGATAATTCAACGTGAATACACACATAACTTTGAAAAGTCAGAGGTGTGTGCCTGGGGTTCGAACCCGCAACCGCCGAGATTCTCGACCGCGCGCCTAAACCTCGAGGCCATCACTCTTGGACTGGAGTTCGAACACACGCCAAAAATTAGGGATCTAAATTAATCATACATTGATGTTCCTTAATGAAGAAATACATAATATATACTCACGCCTATATCTTCGAAAAGGTAGGCAGAGGTGCATTTTTGTATACACGTGTCGCCAATGGTGGTAAGTCCCACGTCACAGGCGAGCCTATTGCCATTTTCGGACATATTTCCAGACAGCGTGGTTGAACTGAGAATTGAAAAATTACAGAAATTAAAGCAGTCTATCGCACGCACCTTATAACACTTGTAACACGAAACCTCAAAGCATACATACATACATACATAACCCTACGCCTGTATTCCCTGAAGGAGTAGTAGATGCATTTTTGCACTCACATTTCGCCAGGTATGTATCAGTCCCACGTAATAGCGGGCGAGCCTATTCCCGTTATGCGGGCACATTTCAGACGCCGTGCTACTATTGAGAATTTCCTAATGGAAACACCCAGTAACACTTTGCACTACCCGCGACTCGAACCTAGGACCCCTAAATCGCACGGCACTTATGTACTTGTACCGCGAGACCACGAGGCAGTCAAATACGTCTTTAATTTATCAAAAACTTACCTTTGAAAACTGTTTTCCATCATATCGAAGCATTGTAGTCACTACCAGAATCAAAATGAGTTAAGTATCTGAGCAGGCATAAAATTATTAAAAGATGAGAATTTTTCGACACTTGATGCTTTATTTGGACAGCATCTTGCTCATCATCATGGCGTAGTCACTTTGCCTATCCATATCCTGTGTTCAGGCCATGTTCGAAAACTAAACTAACTAAGGAGGTAAAAGCTACGGTGGTTATGAGCCCATTGGCTTTTAAATAAATACCATTTAAAAATATAAAATTTTTCCTAACGAACACATCCATTTTATACCAATAGTTATAATCTGCTTTAGTTTTTGATCATGGTTGGAGTACGCCGTGACAGCTTTTGGACACAACTTGATTTAATAGTACTGCAAACGCTATGGTTTTACACCTTGTGTGCGACCAACACTTTGTAGGTATGCAAATAAACTACCACCACAATAGGTGGTTAGTTTATCAGATAAGTCAAATCTAAAATCAATAATTTATCAGAAAGATATTGCCTTAAGTCAATTGGAGCATTGAACCCGCATTCATATATAATCCTACTTCCTGCCTAAATTATGATTTAATCTTTAAGAACTTTTATGAAAGTTTTTTTTTATCATAAAACTTAGCTTGAAATGCTTTTCTAATATTTGTTATCTTCAGTCTATATACATTTTACTTCTGGGCACGAACCTCCTCTACAACTGAAAGGGATTAGGCCCTAGTTCACCACGCTGGCTTGCTAAATTTCCTGCAAAATTTTAAGAGCGCAGGTCCCGAAAAATAAAGGCTTTTTCCAGTTAAAACAATCTGTACAATCAGAGAAAATGTGCTTGAAAGAGACAAAGCTTGAAACAACAGATGTTTCAAAAACAGCCTAACAAACTAGAGAATAACTAATAAACTTAAGTGTTGCTCTTTTTGAAGCAATTTACACAATCACACAAAATAGTACATTTTAAGCGCTGTTTTTACATGAAACGTTCCTTTGATATGCTTAACATCGTTTAGATGGGAGATCAAGCAACAGTATTGGTCATATTACAAAGTGAGTTAGTTTATACAGTGGAGTATGATTAAAACATTATGAACTAAAGGTTTTTTAACCCATAACTAATAACTACAATAAGATTTTTATCTAATTATTCCTACCAAAATTCATTAATGACTTATGAATCCTAGAATTAAGTCAAAATTATGTCCCTTTCTTCTCTTCAAGTTTTAGTAGACTGCCAATTAATGCTGGTGTAATGGTCTTTCATCCTATTTGTTAAATGTAAATAAAATCTACACTTTATAGATTAATATTGTTTTCTGTGTCCAGTTTAGTTACATATTTGAAACATAAAACTTGCCAATGATCTATTTGCTCTCGTGACTTAATTTTTTGTAATTTACATGCATTAATTTCATCTGAGGCGTTCAAAAGACCTAATATTACGCATTAAATCGCTAATTGGACATCTAATCATGGATTAATGGGAAGCGGAAAGCTATAGAATTAATATTATCTGTGGTTAAACCAGGTATTTTCCCAAAGATTAGGACGTTAATATAAAAGGATTAAACAATAGTATCTAGATATTCAGTAGACAGCATAATGAAGTGGTTGGTGATCGCTCTCGCTCTGTGTGCAGGTAATTTATAATCGTTCATTCACGCTTATGTAGGCAGTGTATAAACCCAGAAAAGCCCAAAAAAAAGGGGCAAGCATGTTGCTGTTTTCAGGGGTATTTTTAAACCTTCTTAATTCTGTAGATTTTTTTTAAAAATGGAAAAATCGCTGGTTCAGAAAGTAATTCCCTGGAAAGAAATTGCCAATAAAATTGGGTGTAACATTTCCGATTAGATCTTGCAACGTATTATGGAGTGATTATGGTAACATCATTTTAAACCTTTTTTCAGACTGAAATATAGAACATTCCAACAACATCCTCCCTCCAACATAGTAAATTCTTAGTTATGTAATCCATCAACCTGCACTAGGCTAGCTTGGTGGGCTATGGTTTCAATCCTCTCAATTGCGTAGGAAGCCCGTGCCTTTTGCCCTCAGAGAGGGGGGCAGGAGGCGTATGTCGGGGTCACCGGCCATCCAGCCCGGCAGATGTTAGTGTCGGGCTGGGTCCCTAACCTACCCTAACCTACACCGGCATACCGACCAAAACCCCCCGGTGGCCATCTTCGCGCCAGGTAGGGCGACCACGGTGCGTGGGTGAGAGACGCCCACAATGGTTCCGCAGCCGCCCAGTGCGCCTCCGAGACGAGAGCGTCTCGGCCTTCTCAGGAAGCCCGTGCCTAGCAAAGAGACGTTCATGGGCTCATAACAACCATGATGAAAATAGAGTAAACTCAGCATATTATGATGAATTTCCTCAGCAGGTTGCTCTGCAGCACCCAGCCGTATCGTCGGCGGTGAGGTGACCACCATCGAGCAATACCCCACCATCGTCCAGGTGGAATCCCTGGGCATGGTCTCCAACGCCTGGAACCAGAACTGTGCTGCCAACATCCTCAACGTCCTTTACGTTCTGTCTGCTGCACATTGCTTCGCTGGACTGTAAGTTTATTAAAGTTAAATTGCTATATACATACGTCAGCTTCTATTGAGGGTGAGCTCAATAGAGTGCCATGATCCAGGATCTTGAGATCTTCGCTTCTTTATTAACATCC
The DNA here is from genome assembly GCA_030295005.1 of Cephonodes hylas. Classification (NCBI taxonomy): domain Eukaryota; kingdom Metazoa; phylum Arthropoda; class Insecta; order Lepidoptera; family Sphingidae; genus Cephonodes; species Cephonodes hylas. Next base: position 9,960,168 of record AP025382.1, read on the forward strand.
CTTATTATTCGTACGTTTCAATATCGTAGTCCATCCCTCTCAATTCAGTCGCAGTGTAATACAACTCCATACACAGTTTTTGTTACCGATGATGATGATGATAATAAACGTGATAGCCCATAGGCTCTTGGCCCTACCCGTCAATTAAATCCAGCACATATAGGATATATAGAGATATAACTCGACAACTATTTGTACCGGAGACCACAGTTCAATTTATTCTTAAACCTGTGAATGTTAATTCAGTGGCGATTATTTCTAGAAACCTAAAAGTCTAGCTTGCCTTACAAAATTCCGAATATTTTTTATTAACAAAAGCAATTAGACATAATGTAAATAAGAGCATATTGACTCTATAACAATTAATATATAACGTTTTCGGGCTTCTATGGAAGAACCGCCATTGTTAACATTATAAGTAACTAGCGACCCGCCCCGGCTTCGCACGGGTGCAATGCTGATATTTAATGGATGTTATCATACATATAAACCTTCCTCTTCAATCACTCTATCTATTAAAAAAACGCATCAAAATCCGTTGCGTAGTTTCAAAGATTTAAGCATACAAAGGGACATAGGGACAGAGAAAGCGACTTTGTTTAATACTATGTAGTGATTATCCATATTTGTATTTAGCACGTTCGAGAGAGAACGTAGGCGCATCAGGGCTGGCTCCACGTGGCGCAACATCGACGGCGTGGTGATCTACATAGAGCGGGAGTTCAACCACCCCTCCTATGGGCTGGTGCTCCACGACGGAGACGTGTCCGTGGTCCGCCTGCGTTCCCCCCTCTCCTACAACGACGCTATCCAGAGAGCCTGGATCGTTCCCCAAGGCTTCGAGATCCCTGATGATATGCCCGTTGTCCACGCTGGATGGGGACACACAGAAGTAAGTTTTTATTTGTAAAATCATTACTGAAGTTGTCATGAGTCCTTCGGAACTTGTCTTCTTTCTAGGTTTTTGCGTTAAGGTTCTAAGGATATTTGGGATTTTGTGACGCAGTCCGTTCTTTATCAAAGTATACGATTTCGAACATTATTTTGGGAATGGCGATAAAAATGTTTGGTCGTATGTGTATGTTTATTTATCGGGACGAAGTATTTTGTAATTTATGGTTCGGCACGTGTTCTGTACAGTCTAGTTATGTTGGCTTTTAATCGCCCGCTTAATGCGGACTTTTCATATCTAACACATAGTCATGCTGAAAATATGAAAGTTTATTATTCATTCTCGCAAAAATGGTAAACTTACACAGTAGTTTATTAGTTGGATTCCGGTAGATGTCATATTGAATCTAATGGTTTTTAAATTGAAGATCACGTGACTTAATCCCCATAATAATGTAGAAAGAGCACATTTTTATAGTTGACTTTTTTATTCCTAGTTCCGTGGCGAGCCTTCAGAACAGCTCCGTGACGTCACCATTTACACCGTCAACCGCGAAGTTTGCGCCGAGAGGTACCTAACCCTCAACCCTCCCAGAGAAGTCACTCGCAACATGATCTGCGCCGGTCTCTTGGACGTGGGAGGTCGCGACGCCTGCCAGGGTGACTCCGGAGGCCCCCTCTACTACGGCATCTACCTCATCGGAATAGTATCTTGGGGACACCAGTGCGCCAACGCTTCTTTCCCAGGAATCAGCGCTGCTGTCGGACCTTACTCAGACTGGATTGCGGCTACTGCTGTTTAAGTTATGTGAATAAAGTTATAAGTTAAAGAACTCAATTTTTTTGTTTTATAGGTTCTGTAATAATTATAGTGAAATGAAGATGTTCAAATGTGAACACAGATAAGAGAAGCGCTTGAAGGTGATAGAACATCGGCTAGTAATTAATATACAAACACAACGGAATTAGAACATACCACAACGTACAATCTGATAACATGAAAATGAAAATTTTATTGGTCAGTCATCATAACCTATGTGCTTATACTAGGAATGACCCACATCTAGGCACAGTTTAACTTTACTCATGCCCAAAGGTCTAGTGCAAATTGTTCTAGCCCAATTAATTGATTGATCAAGCCTTTTAAGACTCCTCTGGCGATCGGAAACCGAATGAAACTAAATTTGGCGCGTGACACTCGGCGCGTACTCGCGTTTATTCGGGTGCACTGATTCAGTCCACCTCTATAAATACACACTGCACGTAATGACATACGATCGGACTATTTGCTATCACAACACGCGTTGCATCTGATAAATAATTTCGTTAATAGCCTCATTGAATATATGGAGCTGTCGCATGGTACGGACCCCTGGATACCGGTTGATTATCAGCAATGAGGGGCTTTTCTCTTTCACAAATACTCAATAAAATAGTTTACAGCAAAATATTGTCTTCATGCAGGAATTGAACCTACAGTCTCTCATTTAACATCCTTGTGTCTAATTCTCCCAACTACTTGTCTACGCCTAAATAAGTGACGTAAAAAAGACAGTTTTCGCAATTTTTCCACTCTATGCGTGCATTAGGCATTCGAACATCAATGGGCCTTTAGAACATATTAATTTTCAATCCGGGAAAAGATGCCTGTAGTCTATACTACAATAGGTAAAGAGGTAAAACAAATGTTTTTGTGATCTACAATCATCTCTTACCTTTGGTTTGATTCTGAGTCCCTTAGCTTCCTTCGCGCTTAGGCAGACGTAGTGTAGGACGTCCTGCGGCACGATGGTCCGACAACTTGAGAAAGGTGGCGGGTGGCGGATGGATGAGGGCCGCTCAGGACCGGGATGGTTGGCGCTTACTTGGGGAGGCCTACGTTCAGCATTGGACGGCGATAGGCTGAGTATAGCTTCCTTAGCTTCAAGAATAGGATTCTAGTGTGGAATCACAGCCATGTTTGTAACATGGTTATGATATTCATTTTTCGATGTAATCAATAATTATTGAAAGCTTTTATCAAGATATTGTTGTGTCTCGAATTCCTTGTTGAAACCATGGGAACACTATATTTTTCGGAATAAACAGACGGCTCCTTTCTTTAAATTTTTAAATCGCCAAAGAAGTCTTAATTCGTAACAAATAGTTCCTCTTTACAATAGCGTCTAAACAAAATTCCTAACGTCATCACCGCTGGAATCCTGAAGGTGCATTGAGTAATTGTAGTTGAGGTATCGTCTCCGCATACCGCCAGTCGCCTTCCACTGGTTATTTACGTGCAATAATATGTTCCGTGGGGGCACGCGTCTCCTAATGACTCGCTTGTCCTACAACTATGTTTTTGAAGATAATAATCGCGAGCGAATTCTTTAGGAACAGAATCTTGGAGACTTCTGTGTTGATTATGGTTCGTGTTTGGATTTTGACTTCGAAAGATAATGTACACTTGGTGCAGTGAGCTAGTGGTATAACATGAGAGGTTGCAGGTTCATTTCTCGCACCGACAAGAATGTTTGTAGTCTGTAAACTTTTCTGTGGCTGAGTTGTTTTCTCAACTAAAAAATGATTTTCTCACTCTACTGACTTGCTTAACTTTGTTGCAACGAATATGCTGAAGTTAGTCTAATCAATTTTAATTATGGAGCATATTGGCGCTTTAGGATATATTTCCAGACAATTATTGCCAATGTTTGTAAAGACCCAAAGAAACTTTTGCCTCATTCGGAAGTTGAACTTAACCCATAGATTCCTCGCTCTTGTGACCAAAGAGGTAGCCATCACTATAGACAATCTTCCGTAAACTTCGCATTACTCGACTCCAACGGCATCCGAAGCGATCGGCAGCAACAATTTCAGGTCGCGGTGCTCGTTATAGTCTTCATAAATGATTAAAAGGCACATTGATGTGATTTACGCGCGTGCCAAAACGGTGCGGGAATAGAGCGGCGCGGCGCCCTGTCCGAAATACCTGATCGTTTTTAGATGGGCCGAATTAGCTTGATGGATTCGTTATGAGAATATGCGCGGCTGAATTCCACACTGCGACGCGTATATGGGTCAATTTTGATGTATTGGCACATGGATTTTGAATTGTTTAATTAAAATGTTTATTCTGTAGGATAGGCAAAGGTGTATTTCTATAGTCACATTTCGTTAATTGTGTTTGCATTCTACGTAAGAGAGTGCGAGCCTGTTGGCGTTTTTTTTAAACGCTACTGAAAATTTGAAAAAGGAGAACACGTGACCCAAACCCGGAAATGAACCCGGAGATCTACACCGCATGGTATAATCTTGTGCCGGAAAACTATGAGGCTGTCTATTTTAATGTAATTAAACATCAGCTTAAATACGTGAGCAGCATACAGCTGCAGGTTTCCTCACGATGTTTTCCTTCACCATTAAAGCAAGTTATAATTTATTGTGAACTAGCGACCCGCCCCGGCTTCGCACGGGTGCAATGCTGATATTTAATGGATGTTATCATACATATAAACCTTCCTCTTCAATCACTCTGTCTATTTAAAAAAACCGCATCAAAATCCGTTGCGTAGTTTCAAAGATTTAAGCATACAAAGGGATTATATAGGGACAGAGAAAGCGACTTTGTTTTATACTATCTAGTGATGATACAAACATAACTTTGAAAAGTCAGAGGTGTGTGCCTGGGGTTTGAAGCCGTGACCGCCGAGATTCTCGACCGTGCGCCTAAACCTCGAGGCTATCAATGCTTATCAATATTTAGAAAAATATATTCAACTTTAAATTAAATTTTTATCATTTAAACACAACTATTTAATTGTTGGTTTATACTACGATATTAATGTTTACAAGTGACCGGTTCCCTAGCCGTGGATTTAGAAATGTGGTTGTTTGCCCTCATTACACCGCAAGTGGCGCAGTTACTCGATAACAATTAAACACTAACTGTGCAGAAATGCAATGACCTTGCTTCTGTCGTCGGGGAGACAAGAGTTTATACTATTTTAAAAGACAAATATAGAAGTTATTTACAAGAATAACTATATATTCATCGAATAGTTTATTAAATTAAGCAATCTCCATAATTTTTATGAAGAAGAACAGGCCAGTGTCCTGCAATGGGACGTATGAGGGCTCATGATGATTCTATGACAGAATAATTTAGAATATTTGTATTTATTTACCGTTTCTAGATTCCATGCTTCTAGTATAAATTATTTGCATACATAGTTACTATATTATTTTTTTTTCTTATAACACCATGGCCTCTCATGTTTTTCTTTTAACTGTTTTTGACACTCATGTGTTTATTTTATTTTTTACATTTTTAAATATAAAGTTTTATAAAAAAAAATACATTTAAAAATATAAAAATTAAACCCGCAGATGGCGGGGTCTACGACCCAAGCCACCGGTGGTTAGGGTCCAAGAGTTAGAAACCGTCTCACGATACGTGCCGTGTCTAATAACACTGCTTTTTGTATTTAACTGTTACTATTTTGGGTTTTATGGAAGAGATTTCTAACAGCGATAAAACTACTTTTGCGGCGTACTTAGAATTTACTTTAGATTTATTTTATTACTTAGTGGTATCGAATAAAGCATATTAAATGGTTAAATCAAATTAATTTTGTACGCGTATGTACAAAACTACTAGCAATTACATTTCGATGTATAGACACTAGATGTTCTAGAATCTAGAGTTATAGAAGGGATCAGTGGCGCCGACGACTGCTGGGTGGCCGAGATACCCATACTCAAACATGAAGATATTTACTTAATGGCGGGTCTCGTTTATTACTTATAATTCTATTAAACAAAGTTGAAGTCAAAGTCAAATTATCATAACTTAAATGGACTTCAACAATTTTTTTTGAATCGTTACTCTTAAACTATTTTTTAAACTATTAATTAAATAAAAATACACCCAAAAGTCACATAGATCTGACCCCACACAAGTACCGTATCATGGGTATCAGAAACCACGGGAGACTTTTCGGTTTCACAAACATTCGTGAATCACGTAAACCAATCTTTCCCAAAGTGGGCTATAACGCCCCCTTGTGGGCGCTGCAGGTCTCAAGGGGGGCGGTAAGAGACCCAGAAAGTAAATGGGGGCATTGTGTAGAGGCCTGGGGGGTGATTTGTAATTTTATTTAGCCAAGAGGCCTCTTAGACAACGTCAGCATGAGCTCTTGACTCTCAACAACGACTTGTGAACATCAACTAATATGAAATAAAAGATTGCTCAAGAGTGCCCGTAAGAGTTAACTTGAGACCTAAGCGCCTTTGTATGTTACCTACTGCGCTCAGGTTTCAAGTTGCGGGTTAAATATTAAATTAATTAATTATATTATAGTAAAAGATTCGTTTAGAATTCTTTGTTAATATACATGTATAGGTCACAATAATGAATTAATTTAATTTGAAGTTATAGTGGTTTTTAAATAGGTGAAAAAATGGGGGCGCTAAAAAAATATTTATTTTCAAAGTGGGCAGTAGACAAAATAAGTTTGGGAACCAATGACGTAAACATTTCTCTCTTTCCATGATTTCTTTTCTATACACTCAGTTGGAGATGTTTACAGATTATACATTTTATAAAAAAAAAAATATGGAGTGAAAATAATAGTGATATTTGCCTATAATAAAATAATTATTTCTATACTACATATTATATTACGTACATTAATGGGTAAACACGCTTGACTAAGAAAAAAAAGCCTGCGTAAACGCGGGTCATGTAGCGATGATTGCGAATGTAGGTGCGCAGGCGCAGTGGAGCGCACCGGCATGCGGATGTGGCGGCGACAGGGGACGTGTTGCGCGACATCACGCGACACGACACGCCCGCCACGTGCGGGAGGTCGCGCTCTTGACAACGATCAAATACACACTGAAAAAAAATCTTTACAAGGTATACATACCCTTACATACCCTTTCGGCATTGCTTGCGAAGTGTCGGAAATGAAAATGGTTGCAATGTATCCCTTATATTTTACTGTCTCTGCGATACAAGCCACACTTAGTGCAGTCAGTGGGATAATTTAAAATGTATTTAATAGAATAATTGTACAAAAATATAAAAGGTACCTAACAGACGGTTTAAGGCGCTTCCCTGTTGTAAAAAAACTTCTGACTTTTCGAAGTTATGTGTGTATTCACAATGAATAAAAACACTTGCTTTAACGACGAAGAAAACATCGTGATGAAACCTGCACACCTAAAATTTCTTAGGTGTCTAGTGCGCACAAGGCCAACGTGGTGGACTCAGGCCTTAACCCACTCTATGGTAGAGAAGGGCCGCCCAGCAGTGGGACGTTTATGGACTGATGGTAAAGATGATGTCTACCGCCCAGTTAATACAAGTAATTTGTAATTTAATATTATTAAAATAAATGTTCCTTGATCATGAACCTACTATGTCTCACGCGTCGAAAATCTGAACAAAATTCTTATCGCTTATACAAACTGCGGTAATTACATAAGAACTTAAAAACTGCGTGATGTGTGAGATAAAATGCCTCTTATACAGCTTACAGTTTGTTTAAAAACATTATATTGTTACGATAATTATCATAAAATATTTATATGACTGCCTTCCTCTTTCCGTAAATCTTTCAAATGCGACCGAGACATGTGAATAATTGTAGAAAAATTTAAGTATCAGGATAGAGTCTGGGACATGTATTTTTAAAAGTATTTGTTTGAGGTTTTGACTTTTGATGTATGTGATACATAAATCTTTCGGGATTTTGATGTATCAGTGACGTTGAAGTGTTGGTGTATTTATTTGCATTGTTTTATAAGGTGTAACTATATGTTATATATGTGATATACATAATATATGATGTTAAATACATGAATAATTTGTCTTGTAAAAGTAAAGGTATGAAAATAAAACGTCAAACTTGATCAAAAACCGTATTATTTCTATAAAAAATAGTTTATAACAAAAATATTTTATCCATCCTTTTCTTCAATTCCGTATCAAAGCTTATCCCTGTCTTTTTACACAGCCATCTCTTACCCTGGAAATTACCATTTGCTAATATTTTGTACTCTCAGACGCACTACTCGAGAAGAAAACCGGAGATTCTGGATAGACTGAAGATACTGCATGTGAGGATCGATACGGCACCACTTCGGAATACTTAAAAACATTTTGTAGCATAGTCTGTTGTTCCATCAATAAAGTATTCAAATGTCTCATCTCCTGGTCAATCTTCTTCAGATTAAACGTGGCCTGATCAATTTTCTCCTGCATCCCTCTGATTTCTATGTTGAAATTCTGATCGTTGGATTGCCCCTCGCTCTTAAGCTTTGACGAGAATTTGTTCTTGTACAAAATCTCTTTTACAGAGCGCCCAGACTTCATCTTGTTTATCTGGGCTAGTTCGTAGGCAGCCATCATTATATCAGTTGGCAATCTATTCTCTCTTGGATTCAATGGTTTCACACTTAATATGACTTTACCAGCTTCAGGGGATACTAATGCAGTTCTGTACACGTATTTGTGAAGACATTTTGGCAGCCAAGCGCTGAACATACCCATCTCTACGAATAGAATCAGCTTTGTCTGTCGAACCAGTTTAGATAGACCAGCCGTCTTCCTTAATCCTTGGATATCGTGTACCGCTATACCGACCAGCAAGTTCATGAGTATAACAGTTACGAAGAACAAGAACAGAATGAAGATGACTTGAGACGATAGCTCGAATGTCAAAGGCGGGTCAGTTTTTTCTGGATCGTTGATTAGAATGTTGAGATTCAATTCTCCGACCATCATGGATAGGGTGCTGATGAAACCCATCAATGGATTTGAGAACATTTCTTCATTAGGGAAAACGACACAGAAACAAATAGTGAAGCCTAGGAGAAGGCAAATATAGGCTAACAGCAATTTTAAGAATTCCGTCAGTACTTTCTGGTACATAGCAACGTAATCGCCAAACATGGGTAGCTGACCCATCATCAACATAAGATTCGTCCACGCCCCCAAAACAGCATAGCCTCCGACGTGGTTCTGCCAACTGTAATCTTTGTCAATTTTGTACAGAGAGAAGACAGACAGTAGGACAAACCACTCCATCAAGTTTTCAAACGTCGTGAAATATTGATACAAACTCGAATAGCCTGTTATGCCCGTCAATTTTCGCACAATTTCGAATGCGGTTATAGCCATAAGCACCCATCTTTCGAATTCGATCGGATTTTTATTCAACACGAGACCTAATAATGATTGTTCTTGACACAGTTCGTTTAGCACTCCGTACTTATCCGAATATTTTCCTTTGCAAGCCTTCACAACCGTAGTTAGCACGTAAATAGATAAGAAAGATACAAACAAAAAGCAGAAGATTAATCTAGCTAAATAAAACTTTCTGATTTTCCGCCATTTCATAAACAAAAACGCCGAGCACAAAGGATGCTGCAAGATATCTTTTTGGCCTTCATCAATCAAGCTGTTTAAATACGTTATCTCTCGAGGATACGAAAACTTCAACAGTTTGCCAAAATCGAATTCGATCTGCACTTCCTCATTTTCCGTCGACCGGCTGAGTGATATTCCGCAGTCTAAATTATACTTCAGAATGGCGAGCGATTTTGGCGTCTTTCTTGCGATGACACTTAAAGCGGTGTGCCCTTTCTTTGATTTTGACGTAACATCCGCCCCGAGGATAATTAATGTTTCCACACACTGTGTAAGTCCGTCCATGGCGGCCAAATGAAGGGCGGAGTATCCGTATTCATCTTTTTTGTTAACTTGAGCTCCCCAACTTACTAGCATGTCGATTATATCACATGCACGGTCTGAGCGACATATAGCGGCGTGCAGCGGAGTTCGCTTATCGTAGTCTTCGGCGTTCGGATCAGCGTTGCCATCACGAAGGAGTACTTCTACGCACTCAATACTCGAACATCTTGAAGATAAATGGAGTGGGGTGAAGCCCCTATAATTTTTCGTGTTCGCTTTAGCACCTTCTGATAAGAGTAGTTCTATGCACTCCACATAACCTCTGGCTGCTGCTAAGTGTAATGCTGTACACTCCCTATCGCGTTGTTTAGTCACACCATTCACACTTATCTTTGTTTCTTTCAACAAGAACGACAGGCATCGTTGGGCTCCAATATCTGCAGCGAGATGTAAGGCGTTGAGACCACCTGATGTCGTGTATCCTGGATCGACTCCCCTCTCTATGAACATCTCCATACACTCCACAGCGTCGGCTCTCACTGCACAATGAACCAGATTATCTTCACACCCCGCTCTTTGAACCACAGCATGTAATGATGCACTATTAGCTATTAGGATTTCAGCAACTTCTAAAGAGTTTCCAAAAGCAGCGCAGTGTAGTGGTGTGAAGTATTTAGGTGCGAAATCCACGTCTGCTCCACGAGATATTAATAACGCTGCTGCTCTACCTGCACCACTGAACGCCGCCATATGCAAGGCTGTTAGTCCTGATGGTTCTGAATAATGTATGTCAGCTCCGGCCTCCAAAATTGCTGGTATGAGCTCATCGCGAGTGAGAAATGCAGCCCACAACAAAGTTAAATTGACAACCACTACAGGAGCAGAGCTTATGTGCTCTTCAATATTTTCACCAGTTATTAACGCACATTCAACGTCGTCGAAAAATCTTGCTGCGCCCAAAGTTAGCGCTCTTTCACATAGTCCTCTTCGCACTGCATCTTCAGTCAGCCTGGCTTCTGGGTCGGGGGCGAGGACGTCAAAACTGTGGTACATGTTCGGGGCATCTTCGGCTGGCGGTGAGGGTCCAACGAAGAGGTACTCCTGGGCCTTGCCTGGCTCCCGGGCGGATTCGAGAAGGTCGATGCTCTTGACATGTTTGTAGGCTGGGTTGAGAGGAAATTCTTCAGGCTCTCGGACTCGCGAGCGAATGCTGCTACTGAGGCGGGATCTGGTGGGAGTTTGGGCCGGAGTCTGCAGCGGAGATGGCCAACCCATTTCGCGGTAGCCAAAGTTGTCCATTATCGGGACGCGACTGAGTTGGCGGCTGAGGCGTACAACGGCGCTATCTTATCTGCATTGTTTGAATGGAGCCGAGACAAGAGATTTCTGTTTGACGTAGTGATTTATGAAGCTATTTTTACTATGCGCAATTATGGTTTTTATAATTTTTATTTTATCTCAGCTGCATCCTGATTTGTGATTTATCAATTCTATTATTTTTATCATTTGTGTTCGGAATCACGTCCAATTAAAGTAACGAATGTAGATTATGTTAAACGAGTTTTTACGGAATGACAAAAAAAGAAACTAAAATTCATCATTTACGTATATTTAGCCCTTTGTATTAAAAAATTTTCAAGCTGCCTATGGGTATTTAAATTCTGTAGGTTTCATGTTCGCCTTCTCAAACGTTATCATACCTTAGACCACTTGATCGGAGGCTTCATTTTGTACACAAGCTCTAAACGGGAATCGAACCTGTTAAGACACCGACGCGAATTGCAACAGACTACTCGTAACAGTATTATGAGTGTTTGTCTCAAATAATCCTATTTTTCTACATTAAAATTATTATCGTTGAGTAAGCATTGCATAAAAGACTTACTTTTGCCGAGGCTTAGTAATTCACGTGTCATAACAACATATTTTTTAAGGATTTCACGTGTTTTACGTCACTGCGCCATTTATAGATTTTTCTTTCTTTAATTAATACCAACACTCATACCGCTGAATGCTGTTCTTTGCTCTTTGTATGTCCAGCAGTCAGAAAGACCCGTCTTTTGGCTGATGATGTTGCTCACGCCGGAATCTTCAAAGGGGCTGGCAGAGGTTTATAAAATACCTGCGCTCCTCACCAACGTTTTAAGTCTCACCTTATTAGAGGGCAAGCCGTTTGGACTTTTTCACCTAGCCATTACGTCTGTGCTCAAACCTCTAAGTCAGTCTCTCAGTGAATTTTGTATAGAAGTGTATTCTTGTTGACGACAGTTGTAGATAGTGTCTGTGTGTTTTTCTTATTAAACTGTCAAGATGACAGGACGTCAACCCGCGCTCTTAATGTAATCGTAAGCGTAAATATTGTCGTGTTCACCTGGACACATTGGCAATGTCAACATTAATTATTCTAGGTGTATACACACGCCTGTAATAGAAAAGTGGTAGGCTGACTCATATTTCGCTAGATTTGTTTTAGTTTGCACGTAATAAAGGCTATATTTAATATTTTATTGTCACATGAAATAAAAAAAGAGTAAGTTGGTATATCTTACTAACTACAAAGGATGGAGATAGAAAGAAAAGTTAAAAGTCGTAGGTCATTATCACCTTAGGTCATATGCGCCTCACTGGTAGCCACGGGCCTTCGAGAGGGTTTATGCATTAGTCCAACACACTGGCCTCGTGTGGGTTGCCGGACTACACACTCAAGAATTTTCTAAGAACTTTTAGGTGTGCAGATTTCATCACGGTATTGTCCTTTACCGTTAAAGTAAGTTGAAGAAGCAGTGATGGCCTCGAGGTTTAGGCACGCGGTCGAAAATTTCGGCGGTCGCGGGTTCGAACCCCAGGCACACACCTCTGACTTTTCGAAGTTATGTGTGTAATTCACAAAGAAGTATCACTTGCTTTAACGGTGAAGGAAAACATCGTGATAAAACCTGCACACCTAAAAGTTCTTAAGAATTTCTTAGGTGTGTAGTCCGCCAACCCGCACTAGGCCAGCGTGGTGGACTATGGCCTAAACCCTCTCAATGGTAGAGGAGACCCGTGTCCAGCAGTGGGCGTATATGGGTTGATGACGTTAAAGTAAGTTATAATTCATTGTGAGTCTGAGTGAGTCTTAGAAAACTCAAAAGTGAGTGCCTGGAGCATTACATACTAATCCGACGTGCTACTGGTAGTGCCTTTAATGATATATGCAATTAAATTTTACCTGATTCAGGAATCGAACCCGGGCCTGTCTAAAACAAACTAGTCTGATGACTAACAAGCACATTTCCGCTTCTGCTTCATTTAATTAATCTAGGCGATCTGTATAATTCAAATGAGCTGAAATCGATCAAATCAATATATAATGTCTAGATCTATTGATGCATAAAAATCTTGGACCAGACATTCAAAATCATTTTTGATTCCTTTCGACAAGCCTGTCACACTTGTCAACACAAAATTATTTTTTTATAAAAAGTATGACCCGTTCGTCTTTAATAAACTTTGTCTGTTTGTTCATTAAAGCAACTGCTTTATAATGACTATTAGTATGGGTCCAAATTTACATGAAAAATGAGAAAGTATAATATGCATATTGAATTGGCCTTTCTGTCTGTGTAGTACGCTTTGATGGCTAAAGTACCGCAAACTATTTTAATAAACAGTTTAATACGTCCCACTGCTGGGCACGGGCCTTCTCTACAGCTTAGAGAGTGTAGACCTTGATTCACTAAGCTGGCCTTTTGCAGTTGGCATTTTGACCCGTGACCGTTGAAATTCTCTTTTACGCGCCTAAACCTAGAGGCAATCTCCATTTCACTTAATACTTAAGTTTTATTAAAAAGCCACAAGATACGAGCGAAGTCGCGTTAATTCCCAGGTCTAATATGCTCGGCGGCTATCTTTAGACATATTTTATTTCGCCTTATTAATATTGTCAATATCTGTAGCCAGAAATATCTACGGACCAACGGCTACTAAACTCGTTCTGAGCGCTTTTAAACAGTACCGTTTTGTATACGATACGATTAATCGTATCCTTCAAAAACTAATAATTTCGTTCTTATTAATATAATTTTTGAGAAAACAATGATTTTTAAAGTAAAAATTCTTCTTGATGCAAAGTAATTCGTATTTTGCTTTGGCTAATGAAAAAACTCCAGTTACATTTAAAGTTCTTCACCGGCTACAAAACAAAACCGTGATGATTTCGGTAATAAAAAATACAGTCTAACCCGACATAAAGATACTATTCTTGTGTGGATGAACAGAAACTATCAGAGAATTTTCGGTCTCAATATGATGTAAAAGTAACCACAACTATTTAATTTTCATTTATTTTCAGATACAAATGTCCAGGTAGAAAGAGTAAGTTGATGAGACACATGTTTAAAGTATGTTTATCTGAGGTAGGGCAATAGAATTGGTCGGAAGAGGCGTGTAAGTTAGTTGGTTAGAGAGACGGAAAACGTTAAAGGTAGAAGTTTGGTATCAATGTTATCCTAAAATTCAAACATTGAAACTTTTCGGCACATACTGAAGGTCGCCAAATATTAGTAGGTAACAACAAAAGTTAAGTTTAATTAATTTACATAGACTTTTATTGATGATTATTCGAATATAGTATGAAGTTAGACAACAATATCTGATTCTCAAAAATATATTCAGTATAAAAATTATTATCTGGTGTAGTATAGTGTAAAAGACCCCACGCTTTCTACCGATAGCGAGATAGGCAAAGAGTAACAAGTAGTAAAAAACAGAACAGATACATACGCTACTTTACTGCATTATCATGTACTCCACTTTACCTCACTTAAATACCATACGAATTAATAAATATTGCAGTTTATGTACGTTTATTTTCGCATTAACATGTACTGTATTGTGCTGACTGTATGGTTGTTATCCGCTGATAGTGGCCACCGGGCGTAAAGTATGAACAGAGAAATATAACTATGTCGTGTTTACGTCCATACAGATTTTTAATTGCCGAATATTTTTTTTTATTGGTAAGATAGTATTTCTATGTTAACGTGAATTATGCATATGCAATACTGTATATTTACCAGTGTATGTGTGTGTGCATCATTTTATTGACATCCTATGAAGTAAACGTAGGTATTTTCAATTGCGTGTTTATTCCTAAAATAAATTACTGTGTGCCAAGGAAATTTATTATATTATTGGTAAATATGGGAATTATTAATCAAAAAATGCAGATGGCAATGGCAATTCGGGCTTAAAAGACTAAGTGCGATTTATTATAAAATAAAAGCGACAAATATGATTCGTATAATTTCACGCGTCGATAAATGAAAAAAAAAATAAAGCGCACGGCATATGTTTAAATTATACATTGATATGCGCTTTACATATATCTGTAAAGCCCTATTCATATATTAAAGGCATATTAAAAGGTTTAGGCAAAGTAAATAGAACCATTGTAGTCTCTGTAAGACAAACCGGTTGTAGGCACAATTAATAACACAGTCTAATCTAAACAATACCATATTCATTAGATAGTAACACATTTAGTCATATCAAAGTCAAGTTCGCGCACGGCTCATAGGCTAGACTGTTATCCGGCGCGCGATCTCCGCCGATCAGTTGGACGGGTGAACCCGACCGGGGAATCGAACCGACGAGCGTGCGGTGACGCCGTCGCCGACGCCATCTTGTACCGTTAATGTGCTTGATCGAGTGTTGTGGCGCTTTGGGACACTTAGCTTTGTGAAATTACTTGGGCTGCGGATTTTCACCGTCAAATGCCTAGTTGGTCTTGCGACTTTCGAACCAAGCTATATTCTCTAGTCACAGAGTAGTATGAGCTACCAGACTTCTACCGTGAAAGAAATTATGGCGAGAAATCACTATGCAGGTTCCTTGGAGAAAAATTATTTCCCAAGAGTACTCAACGATTTTTTTTTAACGTTACGAAGTCTATTAACCTAATTTGGTGGTAACTACAGCTAGCATCTTCAGGTATAGCTTTACTCTTCACAATACTATTAAAGATACTAGCTAACAGGTTACTTCGAACATTTGCATATAAGGGCTGATGTGATTTAATAAATATAATTCAACCTAGGAGTACGTAGTTCTGACCCCACACTAAGACACAGTTCTTGTGTCGTGGGAGACTTGACAGTCTCCCAAACACCCAGACCCGAAACAAATATTTGCACAGAAACATTTGTCCCCAAGTGTCTTGCATCACAAAGCTTGATTGGGCCTGCGTAAAGCACCAATTTCTCAGAGTCAAGGAAATGCTACGCAAGCGCATAACTTCCTTCATTCCTACATACTAATTGATTAATTCGTAAGCGCCTGTCGGGCGACGCGTCGCCAGATCACTATCAGCCTCGTTAAGTGCTATTTATTCTAATCTACGGCACGCATAGATTTCCTCTTTGTTGCATAATCATAAGTCTATACCATTGCTACAGGAGAGGCAAAACAACCCTTACATTATAGGGAACATTCTAAAGGACGAGCTTGAAACTGACTCCATGTTACAATTGCTAGAATTTGTTAAATGCAAAAACCGAATAACAGTTTGTCTGAGCCTAGATTTTTCAATCACTGACTGCACGCTTATACCAAAGTACTATTAAATTAGTTTTCATTATGATGATTTCAACCAGTTGATACAATTGTGCCGGCCAAATCTCATTCAGTTACGATAAAATGTTCCAGGAAACTGACATCCTTAAGTGAAATTTAATATTTCTTTTTTATTTAAATTATTTAACCAGTGTAAAACAGGAGTATTTGTGTGCATGTTTTTGCCTTTTTAAAAAAATATTATTTATAATTATTAATAAATATTTTTCTTTTTGCCACGATTCTTTTCAATAAAAATTCATTAGCAATCGAATTAACTTTTAAATAATCGATAGGCACAATGATATCAATGCAGATTATGAAAATCCGCTACTGAATATTAATCTCCAATATTATCTTACGGGTCTAACAATAATCCCTTTAATGTCTGATAAATTTGCATTAAGATAACAGGAAATGTGTAAATCGTTCTCTGTATATCACAGGACTCGGTGTAATAAAAAAGATTGGTTAATACGTGGATTTTGTTTACATCAAAGTTATTTGGTAAACAGTCTTAATGTGGCGTTGTATCTTTAAAAGGCGTGTAAAGGCTATCTTTACATGGAATTATCTTTATATTAATATGAAGTTTGCGTTGAATGTATAAAAGAGATGACTCTTTTTCAAGATGATCATGATCTCTACGCTACTTTATTGGAAAAGTCTTCTATGATAGCACTCCATATTATCGTGTATTGGATTTTCACATTTACACGTTCATTTTTTAGTCACGAGATCAGTTAAGCAAATGTATGAAATACTAATGCGTTAAGCTATGCTGAAGTGCATACATCCTGCAAGTTTCAAACAAAAATGAAAGGTTTCTATTCGTTGTCACACATTTATAAAACTCTAAATACAATTACACGCAACTCAAATTACTAAGAAGCGGCGTGTCAAGCATATGACGGTATAATCAAAAGATCAGCACGCTTGGCATGCTGTTAACCTTTCTACAAGTATAAATACAGATCCATCCGAAATTTCGCCCGAATCCTATCCTGTTCGCGTTATTTCCAGCTTTACCGTCTGGAGCAAAGTGAAAGCCATCTTGTGTGTCCGATTTACTTGTCAGTGGCGGTGTTAATCACTCGTAATGCCGGCCTCGGACGGATCGGAATTCACAACCTTTATCGCTCCACATGCTCCTTTCATAAGTGAGCGTGATTTGCGATGCTCCACCAATTAACTCGAACGTTCACGTATCCTCAAGAGGGGGCAGAGGAGTGTTGCAGCTATTTACCGACTGTATTTTAAGAACGTCTATCACCTTTCACCGGGCAGATATCGAGATCCTTATGTGATTGAAGTAATGAATAAGTCTTATATTACCAGGTCTGAAAATCAAACTTAATTCTTGTCGTCTGAATGGTCTGAGAGTCGAACCTGTCTTCCCCTTCAGAGATACGTGTTTCTTGCGTATACATTTATAGCATTGAAACTGCAGCCCGCAGTCCCTAAACGTTAAATTCTTACCAAAAATAAATATTATAAAATCTCTTAAAAGTTAATTAAATTTACATATAATATCAACTTCTTTTTAAACTATAAATATAACTATGTAAAATTAAATATACGTACATAAGAAAATACAGGCGCCTAAGCTAGTGCAAAGCGTGTTAATTTTAATTCTCCCGATCAAAGTGATAAACCCGCGCAGCACAATAATATTTGCCCTGCGGAGAGCCATGTGCTGTCTGTCATTACTGAGTAAATATCATTTCTGCGAAATTAATTTCACGAACTGTTTGTATGATCATACGGACGATAACAAATGTACTTCATAAACGGAGAATTAGCGGCTTGTTTATTTTTTTAAGGTGTTGGAGAATTAACAAGATCCAGCTTCGGTGCCAGGGGGGTCACTCAGGTCTGGTTAAATCAAGTAAGAAGGGAAACACTAGGTATTCTATTAGAGTATGGAAGGACTATTATTAAGTCCACGTTTCGGTTCTTGCAACGTACAGATAAGCGGAGCGTCGAACGTTCACCCACAAGGTGGACCGACGGTTTGATGAAAATCGCGGGAAGCCTCTGGATGCAGGCCGCTACCGATAGAACACTTTGGAAGTCTTTGGGGGAGGCCTATATCTATTATCTAGCTGTGGACGTCTTTTGGCTGATAATGATGATGAAGGGACTGTATTTAAAAATACAGCCAAATAATGCGTTTGCAAAAAACATTATTTAACAATATTAATTAGAAATCCACCTTGGTCTTGGACTCCCCTCCCTCCCCTCCCCATGACCCTCTCTTTAGTTCCGGCTCAGATTGACCCTAACTGATTGTAAATAGAGCGCAGCTTTTACAGGCTCATTTTACATCTGAATCAAGCTGTGATCAGAAATCTACACGTTTGTTTGGAAGTGTAATCTAATCATAAAATCTGGTGCCCTTGCGTGGATTTATTGCTCATCACTCTCCATAATTATGACTTCAATACCATTAATACGCTTTATTCATCACGAATAATTTCTACCGCAGAAATACTTACGTCGCGTAGCGGGCTTCAGATCAACTCTATATTTAAACATTTTCTTCTGTTTCTGATCTTCTGTAACTAACTACTTAAGAGAGTGTTGATTTATCGACTTTTTACGACAGTGGTAAATCCTCAGTCCATTCGTAATGCAATCCAGGCTAACTATGTGTTGGCTACAATACTAAATTATTATAATGGACACCTACAATTGTCAGTAAAATATGTGCCTTATGGAAATGTCATAGCAACATTCCGCAAATATGTGAGTAATATAAGCGAGAATTAAAATACAGGATTTTAAAACGTATTAGACAAGGCTGTGTTTTTTTAGGGCTAAATTACCGGCTTATGGTTAAGAGATTATAAGCTCTAAATCAGACAGATTATCTTAGTGATGTATATTCTTACTTGTAATCAAATATCAATGATGGTATTGCTGTATCTGGTTGAAAAAAATATTAGAAGATTTATACATACGTTTAAATAATTCATTTCTGCCGCGACAATACTAAATTTCCAGGATAAAAACAAGTCTAATGGTTGAACCAGGATATCGAAAACCTGAATGCCAAATTACATTAAAATCTGTAAAGCAGTTTTGGCTTCAGAGAGGAATAAAGATCAATAAAACCTTCTCATTGTTTAATAAGCTGTGCTTCGGTTTCAACAGCAGTGGCGGTACTTCCATAGAAGCCCGAAAGCCCGACTTGCCTTACATAGTTCCGAATAACGAACTTAACGATTGTTTATTTATAAAATAACGCTATAAACGTGAATGTGATTACTAACCGGTAGGTATTTATTAGTCCTACGTACCAAAAAAAATATGCTGCTACCTAGGCACGCCACTGTTCAACAGCATTGGCTTTTATTTTTTAGTGTAAAAAGGATTCCATACTTATAAACTATCTCCTTTCACCTATGTCTTTCCCGTTCCGTTAGAAATATAGGGATACAATATATCTTATGTTACTTCTTTATAATGTAGCTTAACCCCGTTAAATATTTTTAAAAACCGATTTACCTCTGGTTTGGTTATGAAAACTTAACAAGCAAACTCACAAACAAATTTACAAGATTACTTAGAATTATGACTATGAAGATAATTATTAATCCAGATTTGAGCCTATTTCGCTTGCTTGGCTCATTTCTAGACTCCCTAGAGCAACACCCTACCCGAAAATCGATCCCAACAATTTACCTTAAATTTATGCTAGACCAAAGTAGTCATAACTTTCAATATACCTACAATAAATACTGCATATTAAGAATATTTACCGCGCCGACCGTACCCACAGTTATTAATAACATGGTTGACATTTTCGAGGAGTTGTCACTCGGGCAGAATTCAAACAAGTCCGGAATCTAGGCGCAGATTAATGGAATTCCAGGCAGAAATACAGGCCGGCCTTGCCACGCGATTGCAATGAATATTTAACGAATAAGTGCCGTTTTATTGGCTTGTAATTATTTTGCAGCTTAAAATAAACTTTGATCGAATTCTGTTATGAAGGGTGTCAAAATTATACCTAGACTCATAGGTTTAAATATACATACATACAAATGTATAATATATATGTTTTCTTTTAAGAGGCAGGACTTGCTATAAAATGTCTGAGTGAATTACGATGTACCGGGTCTGGCTTTGCAAAACAAAAAGTCTTAGAACTATAGTAACTGATAAACTACACGTTTTGTGGAATCATGAGTAAATAAATTTGATATTCATAAATAGAGATATTTCGTAAATACACCTCGCATTTCTGCGCTTAAATTATGTTGTAATAATGAAAACATCATCATTTATTTAGTCTTTTTTCATGGGCCTTTCTTCTGGCATGGCATTTGTCTCTTTCCTGGGCCAGTACTAATGTTTTTCTTTCTTGAAGTACCAAGTCGTTCGGGTGCGTTTCCAGACTCAGTAGTATTGTTAACAATTACTTAATAGGAGACCCAATAAGGTTTTGCCCGACACTTAATCACACGCCGCACACTAAGAATAAGTTTTGTTCTGTGGGACCAAGGACAGTCTTAGTGTTAATCACTTCGCCAGTATAATCAAAAGCGGTCTTCTTTCAAATTTGGCATACATTTTCGATCGCAAATAGAAACTTGAATTTTATTTATGGGTGTACACAAGTTTGCATGACAAGATTAATGAAAATAAACTAAGGAATGTTTGAACTATGGCATTTAACTCTTTATTTGGGTGCACATAGTACAAGAATAGACTACAAATTTTGTTGTTTTCAGGCAATTTTGTTCCATGTCTTATTTTGCCCCATTTGCTGGTAGCATAATAATCGAATCCATCATCATCGTCATTACTACAAATGCTCCTCTACCTCTGTGCCTTTCCTTCCTTGAAGTTTCAATGGTAACATAGGCGTCAGTGCGAGGTTGTACGTATTTTTTATATTTGGGTACGTTTTCATTGAGAACGCTTTTGGGGTCTTTCCCATATTTTCATTCTAAAATATTGACAATAGACGCTATAATTATATCGTAGTTCTAGTAAATATGCGTATAATCCACGATCATAACTTAAAAAATATCTCGTTGATCCGATCTAAAAATACTGCCGATGTATAAATCATCATCAGATAAGGTAAATGCCATTCGTCTTCGTCCCCTCTCTAATAATTAAGCAAAAACTCCATTTCCCGTCGTATATTAAAAAGAGGAGTGGATTTTGCCGATGTATACACTTGTATCACGATGGGTGATGCCACGTTGAAACTAAACTAAATATAATTCCTTATAATTTGAATATGCATATTGAAAAAGTAGTGGTCTCGAGGTTTTCCTGTTGGTGAGTATCTCAGCGGTCATAGATCTAAACCTAGCTTAGTGTTCTAGGGTTAAACCTAAGGACTTATCGAAGTTAGGCATGTTTGTAGTCACAACGAATCGTCACAGACTGGTGAAGGAAACCGTTTTTAGGAATTTCAATTAAACCAGCGTGGTGGTGTAAGGCCAAAAGCCTCTCAGTTGTTGAGGAGGCCCGTGCCCAGCAGTGAAACGTATATAGGCTGGTGCTAACCGCTAACCCACATAAGGCTGCGTGGTGGACTAAGGCCAAAACCCTCTCAGTTGCAAAATCCCGATCCCAGAAGTGATGATGATAATGAATAAAGAAAGTATCAAAACACTGCTCGACGTAGCGTGTATACAATCTGCCTCTAACTCTGATATCGATGCAGATTAATTAAAATCTCCACGTCGAGATGGCACCACTATCCGGTTCGCATGCATCATTGAGATATAGGGGGCCGGCAGAGGTCTACATGCCACGCACTATGATTGCTGTTGAAACAATCAATAACCCAAGCCCGCTGATTAATCTGAGTTTTTATTATCGATGATTGAATAGCGGCATCTGGTGCGTAGATAACTAATATCCTATCTATATTTGTACATAGTCTTTATATTGTGGTTAAGACTTGTTCGTAAGATAGGGAAACTAGAGTAGACGGATATCGCTCGCCGAGCTGGAGGTTTTCAGTCCGAGTTCAATTGAAGACTTGAAAAATGAGCTAATAGCTCATTTTCCAAAAAAAAGAAAACTAGAGATTGATGAAAATAAAGTTTTTAAAACCCTAATGTGTGTAACATAAAATGACGGATCGGATAGCAAAAAATATTTTATGTGTAACATTTGGATGCATTCCTTTTGAACCAATTTAGTCTACTGTAGTCTGTATTTCATACTTTATCTTTTATTTAAAATGAAGTTTTAAACGTTCGCTTGGTTACTATTACATCGAAAATACTGAAGACTGCCTAACCCTTCAGGTATATAGAAGTAAGCTGAGTTGGAAATTGAAAGGAATAATGAAACAATTCGATGAATATCGCCTGTTTACTCTCCAGGCTAACTATAGTGCACAGACCAAAAATAAGGTTATTGCTCCATACAATGGCAGGCGGGCGCCGGGTTGCCATACAATTGTTCTTAGTTCCTGAAAATCAAAGAACTTCTTAGTAAAGGTAAAAATGTAGTTAGTAGACATTTGTACCCGCACTAGACCAGCGTGGTGGACTGAGGCCTAAACCCTTTCGATGGCAGAGGAGGCCCGGAACCAGCATTGGGACATATCACACGCTTAATAATATAGTGACCTAATTCAAAAAGCCGAGTCTAACGTAAGTAAATGGGGAAAAATATTTTACTTCGTCAAATACATTTTGTAGAAAATATAAAAAAATCATTATGTTTGAAAAATATGTGTACTAAATAGTTACATTACATCCATTACAATTTTATTATTTAATCCGACTATATTTAATCACAAAGTGAATGAAGGTGAAAATACAAAATTTTGAATTAGGTCACTATATTTTTAAGCGTGCGATATATAGGCTGATAAAAAAAGACATTTGTACAAGAGATGTGATCTACTAGATTTATTTTGTCAGACACCATTACCTGTGTATATCTCATTGCAAATGAAAATGATGATTGACAACATACATCATCGTTCCATTGCTAATATTGATGAGCTCAACAGTTCCTTCTGTGTCATTGAATAAATTTAGTATTATTATTGTAGCCACAAGTGATGGAAAAATCAATGTACCAGTTATAACATTATGCTTGTTCCGGTCTTCTTTGGTTTGACCCACGTCTCTGTTGCAACGAGACCAGTCTTCAGTCTTGAGCAGTGAGGAGAATTTATGTAGATAAAAGAAAGCATGTACCTCTATTACCTGACAACTCCGTCCGCGGGTACAACAAGCGATATCCAGAAATAACCGTTGTTTACATTCGCGCAGGATGTGTAAATATAAACTTGGCCGCGCCTTGTTCTGCCCGCTATATATAGGCAAAACGTAATGTCTGCTCCTTTTATGCTCCTAATAACTACATACTGTTTCGCATACCGTATGAGACGGATGTTTTTTAATTCTATTTAGTCGTTAGTTTTATAGCTGAAGAAAATATAGAAGACGATTGATTCTTCATCATCAGCACATATTTTCCACTGTTAGGTCCGGCCACGGGTCTACTCTGAAACTAAGAGGGTTTAAGCCTTAATCCACCACCAGCGTGGTGCAAGTTGACAGACTACATACCTAAGAACATTTTGGGTGGGTAGATTACATTACTTTTCTCTCTTCCTTCTGATCATATTACATTCCTTGACTGTTAAAGTGTTGATTGATTGTGAATACACATATATCTTTGAAACGTCAGAGAATTGTGCCAGGAGATTGAACCCGCCACCGCAGAGATTCTCAAAAACTTTAACCTCGATGCCATAACTGCTACGAAACTATTATAGCAACCTAAACACAGTTAATAGTGGTAAAATGATTTTAGCTCTTTTTAAATAGGCAACGAAAACAAAGTAATTATTGTGCCTCACGTGAAACAATAGTTCTTAAACATTTTCCAATTAAGCATTTATAAGCTTTAGTTCATTCTACGCTTTATCAGAAGCTATACTTATTTCACCTACAACGCAAAACATTTGTTGTGACTACCCAGCATAAATTACAAAGTATAAAAAGAATTTTAGAAAACAGTATGATAATTTATTCCTCAAATATTTCAAGGTAAATAGAGTCTTAGTAGAGGCTTTTCCATCTTATAAACACGAAGACATAATATATTTGCGTATCACATAAGTCTCATAGCGGGGATCGAACCTGCGACCTCTCGTTTTGCAAGTCAGTTGCGCCAAGGAGCTGTGCTAATACTGATAGTTGCATAGAATGTGGCTGATCGTGAAGAAATACTCTTTTTACTAAAAGTTTATTGAAGAAAATTTTACTTCTTTCATATAATATGTAGATTGACGAAAGCATAAAACGACATGTGTGTTGCTTTGATAGTTCAAAAAAAATATTTCAGCACCAGTTTATAAACAATGATGTAAGCTTTCTATTTTCGTTTCAATGCCACGCTATTCTTTGTTTCGTGTAGATGTGGGTTAAAATTAGAATAAAGTCTGTCGTTATTTCATTCATACGTTTCGTAAAGTTAGAAATTTTGTGCTCAATGATAAATTTATTGTGAATAATTGCTGTTACTCTAACTTGTAGGCAACGATGTAATTATTAACTCCTTGTTATAAAATCATAAAACAATTCATAATCTTTAGACTGGCCTCAAACAGATAAAAACCATACCCGTCTTTAGCAGCCCTCATCCATCTGTTTCCCGCCACCTTTCTTAGGTTACTACTGGGTCATCGTGCTGAATCTTTCATCACTATACAGAATCATGTAAAAAATGTCTCAGATCAGAGATAAATATTATAATTTCTTTTTACTTTTGTTGATTGTTTAATCTAGTTTTTATTTATGCACCTACCTTTAATCTCTGCATCACCCTAAGGTTGACAGTAAGGGAATGCCTCTGGCATTATGTCCACCTTTATACGCTGTGTGTAAAAAGCATAAATTAATTAAATAAATCAAAGCCTAAGTATGTATCATATGAATGACCACACCTAGTTTGAAAACAGAGTTGCTATACTGCACTTTACAATATTGTCATATAAAAAATAAAAAACGAATGTAATTGGAATGGCAATCAAGTCGAGGCGTTGTGACCACCCTTTTCGCGTAAACCAACACGGGCTCAATAAAACCTTTGTTCGTCGCACGTGCCTCGGCTAATATTTAACATATTTACGAGTAGTGGTAATGAAATCGGCCCGGTTTATTTGCAATAACGTATGAGTTTTTAAGTGGTTGTAAAAGTGTCGTGGTTTTAGTCAGTGCCGATAGATGTCGCTGTTTCATTATTTTTGTATATGCGTTTACGCTTGCATTGCTGAATCGGTTTTGATGAGTTCGGAGAGGGTTATAAAATATATTTAACATTATGAGAGCCCTCTGATTTTTTACAAGCTTTTATTTAACTTCACTTTTGTATGTATGTATGTATGTATGTATGTTTACAAATCTTGCAATGAAGATTTGAACCACTTCCAATAGACCGATTGTGCTGAAACTTGGTATACCTACGTAACTTGGATGACAATACAATAATATGGTACCATGGAGCTGGTCTGATGATGAGGTTGGAAGATCACCATAGAAACATCGGTTCTTGTGGACCGATTGAGCTGAAATTTGGTATGTCTTTGTAACTTCGACAACAATACACAAATATGGTATCATGGTGCTGATCTGACGAAGAGTTGGAAGATGCCATAGGAACTTCGATTTCTGTGGTCCTATTGAGCTGAAATTTGGTATGTCTTCGTAGCTTCGGTAACAATACAAAAATATGATATTATGGAGCTGATCTGATGAGGAGTTGGAGGATGGCCATAGGAACTCCGATTCCTATGGTCGAATTGAGCTGAAATTTTGTATCTTTTCGTAACTTCGGTAACAATACAAAAATATGGTATCATGGAGCTGATTTGATGAGGAGTTGGAGGATGCCCATAAGAACTCCGATTCCTTTGGTCCAATTGAGCTGAAATTTTGTATCTCTTCATAATTTCGGTAACAATACAAAAAATGGTATCATTGAGTTAATCTATTGAGGAGTTGGAAGAAGCCCACAGGAACTCCTATTCCTTTGGACCGATTGAGCTGAAATTTGGTATACCTATGTAATTTCGGTGACAATATAATAACAAGGTATCATAGAGCTGATCTGACGAAGAGTTGGAAGATGCCCAAAGGAACTCCGATTCTTGTGGTCCAATTGAACTGAAATTTGGTGTGTCTTCATAACTTCGGTAACAATACAAAAATATGGTATCATGAAGCTGATCTGATGAGGAGTTGGAAGAAGCCCATATGAACTCCGATTCCTGTGGACCAATTAAGCTAAAATTTGGTATGCCTTTGTATTTTCAGTGACAACATAATAACAAGGTATCGTTGATCTGGTGTCATGAGAAGTTTGAAGGTGCCCATAGGAACACTAGTTTCCATGGACCGATTGAGTTGAATTTCGGTATGACTACGAAATGGATAGACTTAGAAATATTTCCAACTAAAAAGTTAAAAATAAATTAACGGTGAAAAACATATTTTAAAATCAAGCTTTTATTATGCACGAAAAATTAAAAAAATAAACTAAGAAAACATTCATAAAATTAGTAGTTTTTTAAACTTTACAAGTAACAATTTACAAAAGTGTTCGGTTTATCAGTAGAAGTATGATACATAAACATATATTATCTATAACTAGTATATTAATATTCTTAAGTGATTTAAAAGCTTGTCGCGCAATTTCGTTAATGCAAAGACCTCGGCCGCGACGAGCTTTTAGATCACTTAAGAATATTAATACACTAGTTATAGATAATATATGTTTATGTATCATACTTCTACTGATAAACCGAACACTTTTGTAAATTGTTACTTGTAAAGTTTAAAAAACTACTAATTTTATGAATGTTTTCTTAGTTTATTTTTTTATTCTTTTATTTGACATACAACGAGATCAAAACTAATTGCTTAGTTTAAGTCCCTGATTAAGTCCATGAGTTTGCATGATATTCTTCTCCATGTCTACGACAACTAGTAAAGTCAAAGTACACATAATACTGAACTAGCACAATGTAATACTACTATATGTACATAGTATGATTCCACATGTTATGTAGTATGGTCGTGGTTCGTGGTTCGGAAATAGGATTTGCCGCTAAAGGGCTTCGCGGGCTCACGCCATTTCCGCACTCGCGATTCGGCTGAGGTTAACTAGAAAAAGGTTTCTTTGTACATTGACCTTCACGAGGGTTGAACACTGACAGAACACCACAATACTGAATTCGTCAGATAAGGACAGGGGAATAAAAAAGAAGGCCGTTTATTGATAAGGTAACGACATACTAAAATATTTTAGGGTTAAAGATAAAAAAATCAGGGTGACCGTGGCGAAATTTTTACCAACTTGCGAATCTATAAGATATTATCCCCCAGAGACAAATGTTGATTTGATCCCAGGCCTACCGTGATATATTATAAATTACTTAGAAGTAGTCTAATAGACAAGAATGTCGGACTTTAATTAAAACACCTTCAATCATAGTTTTAAATACACATTAATCACTAAAAGAATCGCAGTAAGGTAAAGTCTAGTGGCACCGCATGGTAAAATATGTATTAGGAACTAGTAACTTCTGACAGGAATACCAAACAGATCGTTCATATTTCTTGCTTTATATGCGCTGTCGAAATTAATATGGTCAGTTACAAATATATTACTTTACGGGTTCTATCAAGTGTCAAAACGAAGAACTTTTGCTATAGGCACGTAAGATGCTGCCTAACATTGTATCAAGTGATGAGAGATTTTTCTCTTGTAAATTGATTTTCATCTTTGCATCTGACTTTCCATTAGGGATAACACTCGTCTGATGATATACCTAATGGGCTTATGAGAATTCATAAGCCTTCACATGTCTCAATGCTGGGTACTCTACAGCTAAAAGGGGGTAGGCCTTAGTCCACCACGCAAACCTACTACAAAGAACACATCAAAAAAATCCTAAGAACTTTTTTGGCAGTACAGATTTATTCGAAACGTCTTCACCGTTATAGTACGAGATAATTCATAAAGAATACAAACTAAGTATCACTAAAGAAAACATTTCAATGCCAGTATCTTTCGTGACTGCTCAAATACAGCACTAGCCTTATGGAGGTGTTAATGCACTTTTTGCATTTTTTAGCCAACATAATGGGTGTTTGAAAGACAATTGTCGTAAAAGTTAGTTGCGTCATTAGTGAAACCGATCTGTCTGTGCTGAACAATGACTCTTCACACGGTTTGTGGTGAAACAGATTCTTTAAATCAACTCACAAATTTTTGTCTTTTTCTGTAAATGAAAAGTTGCTGTATAATAGTTATTGATTGCCCTTCGGTTAAGTTGAATGAGACATCTATAGGCGCAGCAATTCTCTTTAATTCTACATTTAATTAAATTTATAACTATTAGCCAGTGGATATTCTCTACCATTACCATACCATTTTGCGACATTCAGATTATTTTGATAACTAACGCGTACATTCAATATTGATAGAAATCTTTTAAAATAGACTTTTGAGTTAATATAGCTGCGAATGAAAAAAAATACGTTCAGCTGCTGTTTTTATTATACATTATTTTGAGCGTTACTGAGAAATTTTCTGAAAAACTTAAGACAAATTTCTGAAAATATGTAGATCTTCACCACGCACGAATTTAGAGCCAATTGTTAACAAATATTTGTAAACGGCTGTGTTTTTCGAAGTGCCTCTAAGTATAACTTCCGTGGCAACCTTCATTTCTTTTTTTGTGTGATCCCCAATATAATGTTGGAGTGTGTCTAAGAAATATTTAACGAAATTTGTAACAACCTCGGTGATGTCATTAGAACGCGTGACCCATTCTCTTAATAAACTAACAATCATATCTATATTCATTGCTACAACATCTTCTCCATCGCTTTCAAAGGCCTTATCTATTATGTCAAATAATATTTTGACTGCTGCAGTCCTGTTCCTTAGTTGGTCATCTTTGCTTTCAATTATTTTATGTCTTTGTACTATTACTGCTCGGAGTATTGATATTATATCTCTCATGATTCTAATATCCACACTCAATTTGTCGAAATGATAATTGAGTTGCTCTACAACTCTTCTATGAACAATTTGCTTTATAAATGTCTCTTTGTTATTCAGAGCTTTTCGTAACATTTTTAAGACTTTGTATAGTCTGCTATCTGAAAGTTTTAGTATCTCGCTGATTAAATCTGCGAAATAATCTGTAAAACCAGGATAAGGTCTACAAATAGCGTAATTAAGGCAAATGGTTTCCATTTGTCTTTTCTTGTGGAACACATTGTCCCTAAACATTTTCTCGGTGGCAGTAATTATGTCTTTTCTTGAAATTTCTTCTATATTTTCATCCACTACTCTGTTGAATATCCGTTTCATTATACTGTATAATAGTTTATTTGATGATTCGACTAAATCAAGAAATAAAAACTCTGCATCTAATTCTGTTTCTCCAACTTGACCCATAAGAGAGTTTAAATGTTTATCAACATTATCAGAAAATATCCAAGAGGCATTTTGAATGATTCCTGACATATCCTTCCTTACATTCAAGTTATCAACAATGCTTTGTAGGGTCTTTAACTGTAATATTCCACTAGATGTTATATGATTTTTAGTCAGTATAACGCTGTTTAGTAGTATATCGTGCCTTCCCCCGTCTCCCGTTTTCGCTAATTTTGGCTTCTCATATCCAAATTTATTATGATGTCTTGGTTTGACATCTGGTCGAATAGTTGTCAGTGATTTTCTAGATTCGTATAGTTCTTGGTTCAGTTTTTTAAGAAATTCATCACCTACACGCACTACGCCTTCTATTTCCAAATCAAATGATAAGGATATTGTCAATACTGCAAGAGAATAAACGATTAACAGAATTGAAATGATTTTAGAAGTGATTGTTACATTATTTAAGATTATATTTAAATAAGAAACAGTTGAAGATTATTTTACATAAACCTAAATAAAGAGAAGGGAGACATTAAATTATAATGACAACATTATATACTTCAAACTAAGACGAGCAATTACTGTCCAATCATAGTATTTAGAGTAATTACAGTCTATTCCGTAATATTCCCATTCACGTTTGAATTACATGATGTAAGCAATTATTTGATCGCATTGCGCGAATTTTTAATTAAAAATGGATCATGGTAAATACAACAAAGGTTTTCAGATATTTGAATCTTGTTGTAACTAAAAAAACTCGTGAAGATGCTCATGTAATGATTTAAGTACCTACAGGAAAACTAATACGTAGTCTTAAATAGATTGAATAATGTAAAGATCTGGAAGTAAAACTGTTATTTCAAAATAATTGACTTACTTTGCATGCAATAAAGTCGATAAAAAAATTGCGTTAAAATTAAAATTTCAACTGACGTACGGACAAATACGGAAAGTTACGAAGTCAGAATATTCTTATCTAGTAATGTTATTAATTAAATATCTTTTAGCAGCATTTTGACCTTCATTATTATTTATGAAGGTTGTTTCCCGCCTTATATAATTATATTACCTTGTAAAAGAGTCAAATAGAAGAGTACGTCCATATTCCACACGGTCGTTCAACAGATTAATATTCAATCATTCAATAATTACACTATCGAAAGAAAACACTATTAAATTGTGTAATCAAATAATAATGGAATGTTTATTACACAGCATTACAAGAAATATTGTTGATATTGAGTTTCATGATAATAATTTGAAACTTCAAATGCTAAAACCTTTTCTACTTTTTTGACATTTCAATTGAATTCTGGTGTTTTCTTTTATTAAGGACGAAAACCTAACGATAATTTACCTTAATAGAGAAACTGTCTCTCTCTTGACAAAGCATTTATTTTGATAATTATTTTTCAAAATGCAATTCAAAGTTATATTTGCATGTTTTGGAAGACTGTCCGTTTGATAGTATAATTTTACCTTCATTACCAACTTGACCAGCAGAACTACCAATAGTACTAGTGTTTCGAAGTGAATAGGTGATCCTACGAATAAAATAATATATTTAGGGCCTAATACTAGTCCTTGCACAAAAACAGTGGCTGTATGGCGACACTTAGCTAGCAGCATTCCGCTGGCGATTCTGAGATACATGGCTTTTGCATTTCGTCGCAACGTTCACCGATAACAGCGAACTGCCGACGGACAGATGGAGTACAGGTTACCTGAGACGGGATGGGAAATGAGCGGAGGCGAGTCATAAACGCACACGCTTCGAGGGACTAGGCAGAATATTTTCCACCTACATTTGGTATTTTAAGCCCGAGTAAGAGGGGTGATTCTATTGTCGTTTTAGGACACATTACAAACTCTGTGTTACTATTGAATAATAATTTGTAATGATCATGTCATTTGCTAAAATATTTTGCATAAATTTTGTACATGCTTATTTTGTAATCTATGGAACCGAAACAATTTTAATAGAAGAATCAATTGGGTTTGTCCTTGGTAATGTACGTATCATGTTTGAACTAACTTTTGAAATGAGATATTTTTTTTGTATCCCAAACTCATTACAGATAATGGAGATTCGTGCCTAATAGTAGAAAGTTTATGGGGTGATGATAAAATGATAACGAAGCTACAAATTTCGCTTCAACTTGCCACACAGACCACACAGACAAACGCAATAAATCAGGAACTATGGAGTATGAAATTCACTTAATACGACACTAAGTCCGTTCGGTTTTAGAAGCTAGGACGTTTAGAGCATATTTCAACGGGTTATTAACGCTATCCGCGCTTCTCTCTTACTTTGTACGCATAGGTATGTATAATTGATATGTTTAGTCGTCTCCTAGTTTAGTATTCGTGGTGACGGTTCCGTAATCTGTTTATTTTCGGTATTTTGCTTTACTTTGCTGCAGAATAGACCGATATTTTGGGAGGGGCCCAACCTAAAATTCATTTAATTATACAAGAAACCTAAAAAGTCTAATGCTTGTGTTATCTAAAACATCATAAGCCCATAAACGTCCCACTACTGGGCACGGACTTCACTAAAAAAAATTAAGGAATGAGTCTTTAGTTCATCACGCTGGCTTATGGCGGTTTTGGCGGACTACACACATAAGAACTGCCGCCATTTTGTAATACTTCGTTATTATGTTGTGACCTAAAAATGTTATTTCTATCTTAATGGTGTACAATAAAGAAATATTTATAAAAATAAAAAAGAAATTCTTCAAACTTAATTTATAGCGGAACCCAAACACCAAAATACGATTAAAATCTAGTTAATTATGATTGAAACAGTGAACATAAATATTAAAAACATAATGAATTTCCGAGTGCCTAATGATTTTGAAGCTGTGATATTTTTCTCAAGGAAGTAAGGCATTAAGATGAGATTAAATTGTACTGCGGGATGTAACCTTGCACACTTGTTCCGTGATTTAATAACTTGTTGCAAATTGCAATGCAAGTAACGTCGCATTTTTAAATAGCTTCTTATCGCTAGTCCACCTAGTCGATCACTGGAAAGAATATCGACCATCACCAATCGACAAAATTATGTCGGCCCGCTGAGCACAGGCCTCCTTTACAACTGGAAGGGGTTGAGGCCTTAGTCCATGCTGGCCTGGTGCGGGTTGAGAAATTCCAGAAAAACCGTTAGGTGTGCAAGTTTCATCACTACCGTTGTATTTTTTTCTCTTATTTTTTTATCCTCTGCTAAATAATTTAAATACTTAAGTGGTTCACCAAACTAATTGTGCACTTGAAAAATATTATTTTTGGTTAATTAATATATAACAAATTATTATCAGATAAAACGACAGTTTAAGCACTAAAAAAATATTCCGGGTTCATGCATTTGCATGCTTGTCCTTGCTTTGTGTGCGTGAAATCATAAATTAAAATTGCGTTCCTACCCTTTATTCGTCAAAAGGAATATATAATTATTATCAACAACGAATGGTTTTCTGAGATCATTTCATATTTATTTATTTATTTATAAACTCTTTATTGCACACAAAGAAATCATATACAAAACAATAAACAAAGAGAAAGAAGTACAATTTATATATTTAATATACACAATTAATTAATTGTTAACTATGCAAATACCCATATAGGTTCAAAAAAAATGACATGACCAACATTCAAAATGGTCTTACACATACACATAAAATTACCGCTGTTTTTCCCGATAAGGTAGGTAGAGGTGCATTTCTGCACCCACGTTTCGTCAAGTGCCGATTTCGAGCATATTTCCATACTGTGCTACTAACAAATTCTTAATAACACATTTCCCGACCTGGGAACCAAAGTCGGGCCCTCTAGCATATGTAGGTATGCTTGTGTCGCGAGATCACAATACAGAGTAGAGACTACAAATTTGCAATTTGCACCAAATAAAGAAGTAATTTTAATTGCATTCCTTAACACATTACGAATGGAAATGTATCAATATTTTGTGTTTAAGTAGCAAATGTCCTCTTAGATTAGATTCGCCGAACAGCTCTCCGATCACTTGACATTATGACTTTGAAATAATTAGTTTACGCAACAAAGACAGCTGGGATGTGGGTTATCTAGGCAATTTGCCCGCTTCTAGATAAAGTCTAGACAGACTGGATTATGTTTCCAGACCTTCGTATTTAAATGTGGAATTTTATGAACATATTAGAGGTTTAATTTATTGAAATTAATTAAATTGGATCTAAAACATTCTTGGTTAGTTTGTCCAGCTATTGTGTTGTACTGGAATATTCTCTTAAAGCCTGATTCTGTAAATTTCGACTTCAATGTAAGGTTTTGCGCATGTATTCAAACTCCCTACAACTAGAGAGAATTTCCTAATTGAAAACCCAATAGCACTCCCCGACTCGGTAATCGAACCCTAGATCTCTAGAGTCTAGATCACAACAGCTCATATTTGTGCGGCTAGACAAATCATGATCATTCACAGCCTTTTTCATCTTACTTCTGGGCATAGGCCTCTCTTCTGACAGGCCTTATCCTAGGCGAGGCTCATCCAAGATCTACGCTATGCCTCTAGACCACAAGGCTGTTAAAGCATTACATAAGCATTCACATAAAAATAGTTGCAATTGGATTTGAACCGGTAATTATATGGAGATATAGAGCTTGGTATTCGCGCCGACCGCCCACAAGGCTCAGTGAGGACGGAGCCCACGGCCTTGCATTCACTTTCCGCGCGGTTTTTATCAGGTTTTTTGTCACAAAACACGTTTCACTGAGACATTTGCACTTTGATGTTTTTATTGGTAATTAATTTAGTTTAGAAAGCCAGAGCATTCTACCACTGGAACACGGATGCCTCGTGGTCTGATGGTGCAATGTACCGACATAAAGGTCCAGAGTTCGATTCCCGGGACGAGCAATCTTATTGGGTATTTCATTTAGAAAATTCTCAGAAGCAGCATAATAAATACCCATACACAAAAGCCGAAAAGGTAACTGGAACTGAAAGTAACAGAAAATAATCCCAAAATATAACGGAACTTGGACACGAAAGATCATTAAACCCTATTGGATCGAAGTAAAACCCAGTTAGAAAACACGCGCAAATTGATATTAAAATTAATGAAAATCTTTGAAACATGTCTAATGCAGTATTTATGGTGCGTGTGTTAATTCTATATCGGCTTAGCGTTGAAGTGGCTCGAGGTGGGTGGTATACATACCACAGTCGTTGCCCATATGGCCCGACTTTGTAATATTATAAAATGTGAAAAAAAATCATAATTAAATACACCTTGGGAATGCAATCCCGACTCGAGATTGCAAATTCGAGATCCCGCGGGATTAGAAATATCAATCCCGCGGGATCCCGGAATTTTCGGGATCCCGTCTAGTTTTAAAAAAATAATTAATTTGGATGACTAAAGAAACTAATAACTACTTGTTTGTGATAGTGAGGTTAAGTAAAATAACATAATAAAATATGACCTGACCAAGTCTCTGAATTTCGTGATAAACTCAAGTGGGTATCTATGCGCCTTTGCCGGAATACTCGTATTCTTTTGCTACTTTTTCAAATTTTATTCAATCCCACTGCTCCCCGTTATCTTAAATATAGGTTCCGTTTTCTAAGCGCTACACATGCACGACCGCTTAGGTCCTCAGAAAATTTAACACTTGAAATAAGCATAGCACCAAATTTCTTAATAATTCTTTTACAGTCCATGCTGCACGTCTGTGGAATGAATTACCACTAACAATTCGTAAAGCTAAATCGCTTTCCACTTTTAAAAAACTTCTCAAAACTTACTATTCTAAACTTTATATTTTATTTGGTAAATTCGTATTCTTATATGTATGTCGTTTAGTATTTATATTCTTTTATTAATAGTGTTGCTTTTATTTCTGTAAATTACTCATGCAATCTTTACACCAATATCTTCTATTCAATGTTAAGTTAACATATCTTCTTTTTACATTCATGTATGTTTATGTATGTATTTGTTATTGATATTAATTATTAGATTTTTTTTCTGTTTCTATTTTACAATTCTGAAGACAACTGCCAGAACTACGACCTTTCATTCCAGTCGCGTAGCTTGTCTGGAAGAGATCGCAGCTAGCGATAAAACTCGTATTCGTTATGCTTCATTAATGTTTTATATTTATTTTATTGTATAGTGTACAAAAAGTACATAAATAAATATTACTCCAAAGAAAATAAAATCCTTTTTTTAAATCTTACCAACCAAAAATAATTATCAGGTTTTAAGGAAATTAACATAGATAAATTAGATAATCAAAATAATAAACATATTTCAAAGGAATTAGTAAGTAGTTACCAAAAACGAGTGATTTTGAAAATGACTCATGAGTATCATCTGCTAAACGGCATCTAATGTCCTTTGCAATGTATCGCGCTGCAGAGAATGCCCTCTCCGACTCAACACTGGTTGGCAATAGCGTGGCGAAGCAAGTATATGCAAACTGCAAAAATCGCCCCCTTGTTCCTCCACACTGAAATAAATCCTGACTACTGCCGCCCAATCCCGTCAATCTCGAACGGGATCTCGTCATATGATGCGTCGGGATTGATCCCGAAAAATTACTCGGGATCCCGCGGGATCCCGATCTCGCGGGATCGGGATTGCATTCCCTAAATACACCCAACATTCATACAATTAGTTTTCACTTCTAACCCGACACAAAGATACAGGTCTTTTCAGACCCAAAACAAATATTTCTGGACCACATAAAAAATGTTTCGCTGCCCGTGATCGTTTGTGTGTAAGCTGGTGTCTGGCCTACTGCGCCACGAGGCTATCTGAACAAATAGACTAGAAATCCAAAACCTCATCCCTTAATACACGACACTAAAACACACAAGCAAATTCACGCTCGTATTTTAAAAAGTAGGCAGAGGTCATTTCTGTTTCGCCTATTTTACTACTGAAAAATTTCTAATAGAAAACCAATTTTTTGAATTTTGCTGAAAATTTTGCATCAATAGGTGATCGAATCCGGGAACTCTAAAACACGCGTTGTGTACTTATGCTATAAGATCACGTGACAGTCCCAAAGTACGAATACTTAAATGAGTATAAAAAGCCGAATTAGTTACAATTTGTTTCGAATTGAAAATGTATTCATAGTCATGAAATTTTCCAGCTGATTAAAATAAACAAATTAATTAGTGCATAAAGGTATACGTGGATTTATCTAAACTATGTTATTCTCACGTAACGTGTTTATTTAAAGATAGATAGGTCAAGGCTAATATATTTGCATTTATTGAAGTAGTCATAATAAATGGCTCATTATAATAAATTTATGGCTTATTTGGCGACTTCCGTGTTCTTTTTATACGGTAAAATATGCTCTAGCACCTAATAGTAGGTGCACTGGGGTCCTAATACTGTGGTGACTGACGAAAATAGTGATAATTGTACTTATTAATAGAAATTAGTAAGCTATTTTTAAGTATTTAAAAATAGTTAAAAAAATAGTTCATCAGAAAATATGTTTCACTTTTTAAGGCTTGTTCTTCAAACGATCGCTATATTTTGTGCAGGAGTTATTTTTAAAGAAATTAAATTTATTTTTAGACGAGTTTTTAACTGTTTGAAACGATTTATTAAGGATTTTTTTCTTTTACATCTACCAATATCAAGCAGTGGAAAACCGCATCACACTGGAGCTAATCTTCGCAGAGGGATGTCAGAGGAATAGAGGAAATGGCTCGTCTGCAAATGTACTCGTGGCTAACAACATCGCTCAAGTCGAAAATTGGTGGTTTTTACATTTTAATCTCATTGGATCGAGCTACTCATTGCGCGTCGAACCATAGCTCACAAGATATAGGTTTCAGCCTAGCAGAAGCCGTAATTCGAAAAGTAGTGACAGCGCGCCAGTCGGTTGGTCTCTCACTCTCTCAACACAGCACAGTTTTTTTCGTCTCCTGTAAAGTTGGCAAAACTGACTTACGCCGTGTTGTAAGTTAAGGGACGATATGTACTCGCTAACTGTACTCGATCGTAAAACGTGGCTTCCGTCGCTGTATCGATGACTGCAACGTGCATCGATTTCACGGGTACAGATATGAGCACGCTTCTGATATTAGTTGATGCAATTAAAGTTTCTCAGCTTGATAGCATGCCTTACATTCCAAAGGGTATGATGTTTTATTGTGGGAGGGTGGAAGAGTGGGGTGATTAGTGAGAAAAAAACTAAGAAACTTTTGAGATAGTTATGTGTCTTTGTTGAAAGCAAAATCTTCAAATGTTTTCTTTATATATCTAAGCTCACAAAACTAATGAACCTATTTTAATAAATTTTTGGAAACTGAGTTTTTACGTTGTACTTTCGGGTCTATCTAGAAAATTGGCGTGGCTACATAGAATGTTGTCTTAAAACCACTTTCCCCGAACAGGGATCTAATCAAAGACCTCTCGATATCAATCCGTACACTTACGTCGCGGTACAAACAAGGTAGAAAAGTTAAAATTAGGTCATAACTGGTTTGACA
Source organism: Cephonodes hylas (assembly GCA_030295005.1). NCBI lineage: Eukaryota > Metazoa > Arthropoda > Insecta > Lepidoptera > Sphingidae > Cephonodes > Cephonodes hylas. Next base: position 9,998,297 of record AP025382.1, read on the forward strand.
CAATTCGAGATCCGTTTCATAATATGATTCACGTTTTAGTTTGTTCGTAATCGAACAAGGACATCTTAAAATCAGGTTTCGAATAGATACTTGCTTTTAATTCGCATAAATATTGTAATTATTGTATTAGAATAAGGAGATTAAATGGGTCTGCTGCATTTTGGTAGCCCGGGAATTTCAATGTCAGTCGCCGTTTACACCTTGGAAATTTCGTAGCAATTTGTATTTAAAATGAACTATTGAAAGGAAGAGTTCTTGACGATTTCTTTTTATTTTTGTTTGCATATTTTTGAAAACTTTCCTCTATCAATAAACATTTGATTGATCACATTTTATTTAGAAATTCTTGAGATAAACGCGTTCAACCAACAAACTAACAATCTTCAAATACTCAAGTGGAGAGAACAAACAGACAATCACAGTGTTAGACTTTTTTCATATACTTCCTCCTGCTGGGCACTCTTCTACAACTGTGAGGGTTAATGCTCTAGTCCACCACGCGGGCCGAGTGCCGGTTGGCAGAATGACACCCAAGAAATTCTAAAGAACTTTTAAGTGTGTAGGTTTCATCACGATGTGATAAAAGTAATAAATATGAGTCGTTGCAATTCAGCGCAATACGTTGACGCATAATAGTTTTATTGAGTTAGACATGCGGGCATGTGGGCTGGTAAACAGAGACATAAATCATTTTAATGCATCACTATCTCTCCTTATACAACCTATGTATGACTATATTAAATATATTATTAGATTTTATTAGCCTATAAGCATACAAGTAATTGTTTACTGTTTCATAACTTATTATGTTGCTATAAGTAGTGATGGTCTCTTGGTTTAGGCGCGCGGTCGAGAATCTTGGCGGTCATGGGTTCAATGCCCAAGCACCGTTGATATTTCGAAGTTATGTGTGTATTCGCAATCAATTATTATTATCATTAAAACGGGGCAGGAAAACATCACAAGAAAAACTGTACACAAATTTCTTTGCAAAGGAATGTATTAAAGATTCAGTATATGAAATCCCCTAAACCTCACCATATCAATTTTGTGGGGTAAGTTTTAATCAATCTGTTTTCTAAGAGGTTTATATCCCAAAGAAGAAAGTATTATCTAATAATAAAATAATTGTATAATTTCTATATTTTGCCAACCCGCAAGAGTCCTGCGTGGTAGTATGGCGTTATTGGGCAGATGATGATGATGATGATGATGATGACGATGTAAGTAGAAAAAATAGGTTGAATTTAGACTTCACCTTATTGGTCCTGCGGTATAAGGGTGCGTCGTGTCTTATAAGTGGCAGGTTTGATTCCCGAGTCATATATAGCGTGATTAGGCCTTGCATACCCAATGATGTGATGGATGATGATATATGCATGTGCACGACACTGACTCAACGCTGGCCTCAATAAAGTGACCTACAGATTATCTGCAAGAATTCTTGTGTTGAAGAACCATTTTGCATATTATGATGCAATGAAAGATTTATCTTAGTCGTTGCGTAGATTGAAGATGCATTTGTCAACGTTAATTGTTTTTGTTTATTTTATAGTTTTTTACCGCGGTTTTGCTTTTGTGTCTAGAAAATTGGGAGATCGTCACTCAAATAGATATACAACAGAGTTAATTCTATTTTTTTAATTTTTTCTAGAACGAATAGTATCCCATAATTTTCTGCAAGTTGCCATGTATCCCTGTAAC